>OV702285.1:180243183-182743183 GCA_916181665.1 Avena sativa | reverse complement strand
AACACCTAAGTAAGAACTTGTATTTTATATCACAACCTTGTTGTGGTCAAGTCAAAGTCTCAATTCATTTCACAAGTCTTTTGAAAACATCTGACGGGGGAACAGTATGGCCACTCCAACTATCCATAACCGTGGACGCAGCTATTCGAATAGTTTGACACTCTGCAGAGATTGTATATTTTTACCACAACATTCGATACATCCGTCAGGAACAAATCCTGAATTCACCATACTCAGTATGCGGATAATCAATCCTAACCTTTCAATTACACGCCCTAGTATAAGCACCTCTTCCGTGAGTTTGGCCTCCCAACCATGACCAACTGTCATCTTGGGTACTCCACAGGTGGACAATCTTCACAACGTAGCCTCAGCTCAGACCTTGGCCGTGAGGGAACTAATACTAAGGTATATAAGTTTCCAGTCAAGCCCTACCCAATCTTCGGGTATTGTGGTTGTATGATAAAATTGGAATGGTATCGCATCCAGACAACCATCAGTTTTATAAAGGGCTAAGGCTCATGCCTCAATATTTTCATCACCAAAATCATCAGGTGTTCGTAAACACATGTCCAAAACATTTCAATAGAATGATCCATCATTCTAAGGTTTTCATAACCATTTTCACCAAGTATTTCCATCTAATGTTGATCAAGTTTTATGCTTAGCACTAGCATCTACAAGTGGGGGTAAGCACTAATGAGGGGTGGTAAACAAGTGAAGTTTCAACTAAGTTCAATCTCATGCCTTAGGATGACATAAAGATTATCTAGCTTAGGCCAAGTTTTATGCTCTTTATGCAACCTTCAATTATCTTTTTAGTATCTACAATTCACTTAAGTAAGCTCTAAATACTAGCTTTGATAAAGAAATAAAGTATAAAACTTGTAAGTAAAACTAGGATTGGTTTATCAAGGGGTAGGATCATCTATGCTTAAGGCATATAGTTGGCATGGTGACAAGCAAGTATTGGCTTGCACAGTATCAGTATAAGCTTGCTAAATTGCAAGTGTTAGCTTGCACATTCAACTAGTAGCATTAGGCTTGCTAAAGTAGAGTATCTTGCAAGGGTTAGCTTGCAAGGTTAATAGCTTGCCTTGAACAGAGCAGTGGTTGAAATTCTCCTCGGCTTCTTCTTCGTAGAATCCTCCTTCCTCCTCGTATCCTTGGTCGGTACTAGCGTCTATGAATAAATACGAGATACACAATCACCAAACAATACTTAACTACTTGCAATCATCACACAAAAGGGTCCTATAGATGATCTAGCATCATCACTAACATTACAAGATTAAAGCTTGGTTTAAATCCTTTTATTTTTACAAAAGTAATTTCTACTCATTGAAAAACTACTTAAGATTTAATATTCTCCAAACCAAACATGGGATCGTGTTGACACATGTCATCACCATATATTTTAGTCTATGGGAATGTGATTTAAAGTGGTGTCACAATTTAATAAGGTTTTACCCTTTTATTTTAATTAAATAAAGTGACTAGAAATGCCTATGTAGCATTCTTTTATTACTTGAACATTATTTCTGTAAGTAAACCTATATATTTTTATATATTCTGAAAAGTATGGTTAAATGTGATTTTTGAGAGTTGGAATCAACTCAAAAGCTATTATGGTTTAAATTTGAAAAATGTTTGAATGCAGAAAAGCTTCTGCCTTGTTATTTTTACCAAGGATGATCTACAGATCCAAATGACTTGAATCCAACGGGCTTGGATTCATCATTCCTAGACCTTTCTAAAAAAATTGGTTTCATTCAATTTGGTTCACTGAATCGAACTGGGTTGATTTTTGAAACTGGGTACAGAAGTGTGTTTGAAATAAAATGGAAAAGGTTAAATTCAAATAACTAGGCTGCGCGGGAAGTGATACTAGGCCGGCCTGCTAAGCACAGCGCTTTCGCGGGCTGGTTAAGTTGTTGTCCCCACGCGTCAGTGAGACAGGGGGTGCGAAGCGGTATGGGGCGATGTGGTGCGTTCGATCTGGTTCTAATCCAACGACTAAGGCTCATCGTCGATGTTGGGCAACGCCGGCGGAACAGAAACCTAGCGCGGCCAGTGGGGGTCGTTGGGGGCTCACCGGGGTTCAGGCGAGGGTCGCCGAGACGGGCAAACGACGAAGTCGACGACGGCGAACCTCCTGGTACCGGCAGCTTCTTCTGGGGCGGCTCCAATCGATGGCTCCCTTCTTCTCCAGCAGCGGCAGGCTCCGGTGAAATTCCGGCGAAGTGCTGCTCGCCTTGCTCCGGGAACGGGGTGGAACGATCAGTGAGGAGAGGGGAGTGAGATGGTATGCTCAATTCGGCTGGGGGTGGCCTCTATTTATAGTCGCGACGACGAGATCGAACGGCATGGGCAGGCGACGGTGGCGACATGGCTACGGGCGGCTAGAGGCCTGGCCGGCGATGGCGATCGGTCGGTGGTCTCCTGGCGATGCTCTACGGCTTTAATGCGCGTGTAGGGGCGGTGCGGTTTGGTCTGGAACGTGCGATGCTCTGCGCGGCAGAGGCGACGTCTTCGACGGCGAGCGGTGGCTGTGAGGCATGGGGCGGCAAACGGGGATGTCTGGCGGTCTCCTGGGTTGGTGGCGATCATGTATGCACGCGGCGAGGGCGGCGCGTGGTCTGTGGGTGCTGGTCGAGCGTGGCGCTCTGGCGCATGCTCGGCATGGTTGCTGGCGAGCTGGGCGCGGTCCGTGCGTGTGGTCCAGGGTTTCGCAACGTTCGCGGCTGGGACAGGGAGTGGCGGTGGACGGTGGACTGCCTCCCAGACATGTTTGCTAGGCTTGTTTTTTCTCCTAGCTTGTTGTCTCCACTGGGGTGGCATGGTGAGCTTCGGCTGTTCACCATTGATGTCATTGCCCAGCTTACAGTGAGTCTAGTGCTTGGTTTAACTTGCTATATGATCTACTGAGATGGTTGTGAGCTAGAGAAGGAACAAGTTAGGCTTCAATCACTTCTCACAATAGTGTTTGGATTTTGTTTGATTTGTATCTGCAAGGTGTTTGATGAAATGGCCGCAAGAATTCAAGTTTTGAATTTTGAAAAGATTTTTGGTGTGTGTGCTAGGTTGGTGTTGGTGAGTCTGCAGATGCTTGGGTTTTGAAAGTTGATCTTGTTTGGGTGGTTTTTGAAAAAGTGGGATCTTCCCATATGATAAAGATTCAATTTTGAATTGTCATTTAAACTATGCATTTGAATCTTTCTGGATGATCACAAAGTGGGCCTTGATACCTTGTTATGAGTACAATCAAGGGGTGCAAATATCCAGAAAAGTTTCTGTTAAGTTCTGAAAGTTTGAGACAGCCAAAGTAGGCATGGGAGTTAAATTGGTCAAAATGACCATTCCCTTATTTTATTTGTTTTGATTTACTTGTCTTTGAGAAAAGTTTGGGAATTATTTAGATGATGTTTATTTCACCTAAGCATCCATTTACAAGCAAAGGAACACACAAACAAGGTGGTTCAAAAGAATTCCAAATGAAATGCCTACACCATGCATGCTTTCATATTTTTATTTTAGAAAAGTTTTTGTTAACCCTAATTTTGATGATTAGAGTTTGATGATCCAAGTTTAGTATTTTTGGGATGTTACATAACCACACGTGAAGCCGCATGCGCATAGTGCACGAGGAGGATGACGGAGACGCGTCGAGGCAGTTGTCGAGGATGTCGATGCCGAAGCTGATGCAGTCCGAGCCGTCGAGGACGAGGTGCGGCCATAGTTTTGCCAGAACTAGGCTTACGTCAGGGACGAACGCACACTCCGGTTTTTCCAGAACCAAGTATGCAAATAAGAACTCGTCGGTGACGCGGTCGAGGCAGTCATAGAGGGGTCGATGTCAAAGAAGACGTTGTCGAAGCCGATAAAGACGAGGTGCCGATCCGAGATTGCCAGACTCGGGAACGCGTTGGGGACGACGGCACTCCCGGTGTTGCCAGTACCAGGCATGCGAGGGCAGGGACCATCATGAACTTGTCGCCATGTCAGAAAGACTAGCAGAGGAAGCCTCTAGAGCGATTGCGACGTGCAGGGCGGCAAAGAGAGAGATGCCGACATTGTCGACGGTTGTCGGAGTAGAGTAGAAGGTGGTGTAGTCGGGGATGAGACGATGACGCTGAAGCCGAAGTTGTAGTGGACGAAGACGTAGAAGGCAGCGAAAATAGCAGCGACTTGGGGTAGTCATGCTGGATGCCTGGAGTGGCGATGTGGTAGTCGGCGGGACCTACGACGGCGTGAGATCGCCCTGCAGGTTACCTTGTGAAGTGCGGCGGCGGTGCTCGAAGTAGGTGAGGAAGAAATCCGGCAACGTGACGAAGACCATGTGCAGACGGCGGCGATCCACGCCTGTAGGAGTAGGCACGTTAAAAGCAGAGGACGTCGATGCACTGGGACGGCGAAGTAGACTGCGTGCAGCGACGCTATGACCCGAGGGGGCGGCATAGCTGCAGGGCGCAAGTCGGTGTAGCGGCTGGGATACCACCAGCGACGTACACGCCAAGGAAGGCGCGTTGAAAGCCGGTAGCATGGACCAAAGGAGGCGGTGCTGCCGCCCGAGGGGGCGACGCAGCGGCTGCCCATAGCTCGATCGGTGGTAGGCGCGTGCTCGTGGACGTGCTTGGCGTAGACAAGCGCGAGATAGGATGATCAGACCGACGGTGCGCCATGGCATGGACAACGCGTAGATCGGAGTCGATGGTGGCGTTGTCGGTAAAGTCTCGGACGATGACGACGAAGACGATCTAAGGGGGCAGCCGCGGTAGCCTTCCAAGGAAGGCGTAGCAGCCGTCCGTGGTGCGCGGCAGCCTGCCGAGGCAGGCGCACAAGCACGGTGTAGATCGTCGGTGCCGATGGTCGGATTAGAGGCGCAACAATGACGACGGCGGTGGGCGACTCAATCCGATCTAAGATCGTTAAACCAAAAATAAAATCGATCAAGAGATCGGAAAAAAAGGCTCACGGGACAGCCAATCACGGATCGGCGGACGAACCGGGTTGTGCGGCCCCTGGCGGAGATCATGGAGATCGACCTCCCCAGGAGCGAGGCGGAGGAAGCGTGTTGCTCGGCTAGCTCGGCGCCATGGCGCGCGGCGGCGCTAGGGTTTGGGAAGTGGCGGTTGCGACGCTAGGTGGATGCGGCAGCGGCTAGGTCAAAAATCTTGCCGCTCTGATACCATGTAGATAGAGAGGGGATTGGCAGAATATGTTGGATGTATTATTGAGCCTCACGGACGAGTATATATAGACGTATATGGATCATCTTGAAGTACAAGTCAAATTAGACTATAGTCATAATCTACCATAATAGTTGGGTATAGTTGTACTAGATATTTTAGGGATCTGATATATTACCTTAAATTTTCGCTAGCATATAGCGGCGGAGATGCACACAAATCGTGTGGAGGTCAAGCCACAACACAACAAAATATTGAGCGATGGAACCCCAGCCATCAAATACACCATAAATAATATTTTCTGACATCTCTGCAGTTCGTTTTGACCTTTGACAGGATGGAAAACAGTTTGTTTTGACCTTTTGACCTTTAAAAAATTCTGAACATTTTTAAAAATCTAAAAAGAAAAAATCGTAAAAACTGAAAAACGCTGAACCCCACATGAGAAATCGGAAGCAACATAGTTGAAAATGGGCCCAGCCCAACCTACAACTAAAAACGGGGTGTGTGGCGCAGTGAAATCGCGCCTGGGTGCATATGATTTCGCCGTTGGCGCAATGTCAGTCTAGTGTTCTAGTAAATTTTAGGACGATTTCGAGCGCCATTTCAAATTACTAAACCTGTTGGCATCTCCCAAGTCGGACCGACCAATGCACACAGCAAAAAGTAGAGAAAACACCCAGCGCCAGCCTACACCGGTTGAATTAAAGCTGACAGCTCTGGGGAAGAAGTAGGGGCATGGTGTACCTCTGCCGGCTGGCTGGCTGGCTTGCCATCCCATTCAAATCCAACCAACGGTCGGGGGTAGGAGGGCGAGGTAGCCAACCGCGCAGGCTTTTCCTTCTTCCATCCTGTCCAGCGCCCGGGCGGACACAGGTGGCAGGACCACCGGCACGTCGGTCGGAGACACACACGGGGGAGCGCGGGCACCGCTCACGCGTCGCTGTTCGGCCACGGGCCGCGGCGCCGCTTTACGCACGGAGCGCACGCCCCGGCATTCATGAAATTCAGAGGCGCCCCGCCCCGCGGCCCGCGCGCGCCCCAACCCCCGAAGCTAGCTCTTTCTCTCTCTTTATCTCTGTCACAGGAAGGAGGGTGCCCGCGCGTGAGAAGTGAACGCAACACGGCACGCCGCGCCGCAGCAGCCTTCTTTTGCCTGCACGAGCGCACAGCGCGCGTGGTTCCCCGGCCCGAGGCCCGAGGGCCGAGGTCGCTGCGGCAACGAAACAAGGCTGTTCTTTTTCGAGGGCGGGGGCAGCACTCGTCCTGACTCGCCGTCGACTCGACGGACAAAGGTTAACTGCGTGCACGGCCAGGCTTCAATTACCATAGCCAAAGGTTAACTGTGTAATTAGTGCTAATTATAACCACTCGGTTGTAGTAGAAAGTACTACTCCTCCCTTAAAAAAAGTACTCCACAAATTAGTACTACTCCGACAGAACGTACTGAACAGTACAGGCAGGCAGTGCTCCACAAATTTTGAGAAACAAGAGTGAGTTCAGATTTTTCACTCCAGACCTGAAGTGCCAATGGATGGGAAGATGAGTACTCCACTACACCCCTGGTTCTTTTATAAGGGATGTTATTTTTTTAAGTTAATAACACAAATATTTTATTTTTCGAAAAACTAACACGCCCCTCACAAAAATGGATGGAGGGAGTAATTAGTTATCCCATGACATTGTGGAAAGGAAAAGAAAGTTACTCCCACGAAAGATCACTGACTTTTCTCCGACCATACTAAAATTTTGCACTGGAGTTTCGTAGATCCGTTTCATACAACAAGTAACATGGGATCCGTTTCAGTGTGGGACTGAATCGGTAGATCAGTAGATTAGCAGACATTGGCACCCACCTGAACCCCAAAGATTCGACAAATAGTACCGTCAGGCAAAGCGTAAGAAAAATCAACCATTCTAAAGAGAGAGAGAGCGAGAGAGCCAAAGAGGGGGCAGAATGATTGGGCCTTCAGTATTACCGTTACCCAGCAACACCTGACTTCCGAGTATATTACATTTCAGCAATCGGATCATATTGTTAATGCTTATTTACTTTCTTAAATTATTACAGGTATTCTTTCCTTGTGTACTGAAAAAGTCATCAGGGAAAAAAGAGCGAACTTTTTCTCATAGAGAACGGCAAGGTAAGATGTGCCTGCAGCGACGGTGGTGAGGTCATCACGGCCTCCTCTCTACTGATTGCGCGAGCTGCTCGACTTTAACGGCGATCTCCGGCGGTATCCGTACGGTGGACCGCGAGCGCTCCTTGCATCGTCTGAGATCGAGCCCGAGCGCGTCCGACACGTCTTCGGGACTCCACCCGGCTCGACGGAGCGAGTCGGAGCAGCGGTCGGCCTTGAGCAGAAGCGCGTCGAGCACAGCGTCGGTGTCCACCGCCGGCGTTTCCTCGCCGTCGAATAGCCCCGACGCTGTCACCTCGACCATCTCATTCACCTCCATGTCTCTCCACCCGCCTTTCTTGAGCACGGAACCAAGCTTGTCGAGGTAGCTGTCGACCCAGTGCGGCGTCCTCGACATCCTGGCGGGCGGCGACGAGCATCCGGAGGACGACGATGCTGTGGATGCCTCCGATGAGGACGAGTCACGGCGTCGCCGGTCGGACGCGGCATCGCTCCAGAACTCGATCCAGCGAGGGGACTTGCCGCCGCAGGCCGCGTCGAGGCTGCGCCGCATGTACGGCGTTGCTGCCTCGCCGGTGGACGGCTGGACCGACGAGGGGATCCGCAGATCCACCGGCTGGAAGGAGGAGTCGCGGGTAAAGAAGTGGAGTACGTCAAGGCCGCAGCAGAGCACGCGGTCGTCGGTGACGAAGAAGACAGGGTTCCCGGCGAGGCAGGGGCGACAGGGGAGGAAGCACCGGTCGAACAGCGGCACGAGCAGCGGGGCGCGGCGGATGGCGGAGCGGGCGAGCCGGAGCGCCCGGTCGGGGTCCGCTGGTCTAGGCCCCCAGCAGCGCGGCCACAGGGACCCGCGCGCTATCTGCAGAGAGGCCGCCGCGATGGGCAGGTCGAACGCCGAGCGCAGCCCCGCGCGTGTCCGCCAGTCAGGGAACCCCGGGCCGGACGGGAGCCCCATGGCCAGCACCGCGCGCAGGTCGGGCGGGAAGACGAAGCCCATCTCGGCCTCGGCACGCGCCAGCTCCGCGTCCGAGAGCCCCGGGAGCACGGCCACCCCGGACGCCCGGAGGTGCGAGAGCACCGCGGACGCGAGGGCACTGAACGAGTGGAGCCCGTGGCGCGGCGACGCGGACGCCGACGAGGGGCCCGCGGCGGCGCGCGTGGAGAGGCGGCGCAGCCCGGCAGCGTGCGCCGCCGGGGACAGGCCTGCCATCCGGCGGTCGACGTCTACCATTGCAACGGCCGTCGTATCTGCTCTTCCCTGGTCCGTACGTCGTCGCGCTGCTTTGCTTGGGTGGGAAGGATAGTTAATGGTTGTAGCGAGTGAACGAGTACTATGCCAGAGACGGAGTGGGGATGGAGGAGGCCGGGATTTTATAGGGGAAGCGGCCATTGCTCACCGCGTAGTCGTAGTACGTGTGCTGGGACCCACGGCAGAGATCCCTGGGACGGGACGAGCATGGGGAGGTGAGACAGGGGAGAAGGTTAATCTTGAGTAGGCATGTGCTGTTATACCGGGTTTGATCCGGCGTGTAAAAACGACTCATGGACTGCTAGCTAGCTCGCGATCATCGCAAGTGAACCGAGAGTTCGTGCATAGATCCATCTCGTTTCTAGTACTCGTATACTTTCCCGATTCACATGTATTTAGACGTGTTTTGATTTATAAAACATGCCAATCTAGATAAAATGTCATTTTTCGAATGGAGAGAGTACACGTTACTGGACCCTGCAGAACATCTTAGAAACCACAAGGTTGGAACGATATGTCATGTGGAGCTTTGCCAAAGAAGGGGCCGATGTAGCCCTCTGAATAGTTGGATCTGCCTTTGCCGGTGGAAAGATTCAATGGGTGTTGAGTTGGCTGAGAGCCTTGGGTGCATGTTCATCTCCTAGACAACTAAACAGTGTTCCCGAAAGAAAAAAACTGAAAAAAAAAACCCGCAAAAATATATTCCTACATACACGCTCATCAGTTGACGAAGAAAAGATGCTTACACAGTTGCATTATTCATACCGGGCCACTGTACGACCATGTGCACTGAAGACATTGTCCAGAAAAATCTAATCCAGATGAAAAGAACGAGATTTCAGACATTCAGATTGGATCGGAAGTGGCCTGCAACGGGAAAAGAGCCAACGGATCTCTTTCAGGACGAGCATATTTTATACTACCAGTAAAACATTTTTACACAGCTTGGTTACCAGCTGCACTAAACTCGTCCAGTGTTAGAAAAAAGATAATCCTCACTCTGGGTGGAGTAGGATATATACCTCCTGATCTTTCACTGTCTGCAGTAACGCCGAGCTGAATTTGCCGTGCGCGAGTGGGTGCTTCTGCTTTTCTCCTCTTAACTCCACGTGCAATTACTTGATAGACTTTCGGTGTTGCACGGCAGGCGCACGTCAAAACACCAGTAAGTGAGACCTGATGAAAACGTTTGGCCGAGACATGACACTCTCCTTACCAAACTACTACTGTATCATCTCAGTTGACTTAGAGCATCTTTAGCATACACTGTAAATCCTAACCCCTATAAACGCATATAAGGTGCACTGAGAATTCGTTTTCAGTTTATCAGTGTGTGGGAACGAATAGGAATCGAGAATTGAACTGAAGAATTTTAAAAGAATTCCCGACCAATTCTTCGCAAGATCAGTGCATCAGTTCATTGAAGTTCATCAGAGTTTAATAATCAAAACATAGTATTTACAAGCAAAATCTTCACTAGATTAGTCACGACCGCTTGGCTCCGGGATACCTCACCGAAGCCAAGGTCGGCGACACCAGAGGAGATCGCAGTGATCTCCTCCTTGATGCAGTGCATCGCCATCTCTTTCTCCTTCGCTTCCTGCCTCTCCACCGCAATGCTGGCTTCATGCTCCTCCTCGTGTTCGAGCTCGGAGCAGCGGATCATGATGGCCATGATGACACTCTCGGATGAGTCGTCCATGAAGTCCGCTAGACCCACCACGACCTGGCGCTCTGTCATCGGTGTTGAGTGGTGGGGATTGGGGGGAGGTAGTCGTCGAGCGGCACATGTCAAGCTCGTAGGCTCCGTCTCTAGGGCTTCACGGCGCGCGAAGGCCGCGAACGGCGTATGGCCATGGATGAGGTAGCAGGGCGCTGCGCTTCCTTGCCCCGTCGAAGCGGATGCACTCTTCCGTTCCTCCTTGGAGACGGCGGTGGCGTTGCTTCCATGACCACGAGAAGTAGCACCGTGGCCGATTTGGCCACCCCCGAGTCCGATTGACCGGTGGCCAGGTGACATATTGTGCGGGTGGTGGCGGATTGCGCGATGACGATGCGGCTAAGCGATGGAGGAGAGAAAATATGGTGGGGAAAAGCATGGGTCTCAACCTGGGAATCACGAGCACGCCAGACTTTTGTTATTTCAGATATGTTAGAAATGCAGTATTAACTGGGCAAATGACAGATCTACTATGTATGAAATGCCAGCAAGCTTGTTCAGTAGGCTCTTCTGCTAGCACCCTCGAGAAAAATGAGACAAGGAGAAGCTGGTACAATGTGGTCGTCGCCCTCTACGACATTTCTCTCTTCCGGTGATGGCGGTGGGGGCCAAGATGATATGCATGTACAGTTAGTATGCATGCACGAAGGCCGGCGCCTCAAGTTGGTGAGATTCTGAAGGGCCTCGGTCGTCGCCCTCTGACTTTTGATGCGCACGACTAGGAGTGTCACGTTTACAACTGTGCAACATCTCGATTGCTTGCGGCGTTGGATCTCATGCAAAGCTGAAGGGGACATTAGGAACAATATATTGTCAAGGCCACTCCGCAGGGTAGCGTCCGATCTAAAAAGATAATGTAGTAGATTTATCTAGATTCACGTATACGTATGCACTAAATTTAGATAAATTCATGACATCTTTTTAAAACAGAAGGAGTACTTATTTTCTATTTTCATTCATTTTCTTTCATGTCACTTCTAAGTCGGTGTAAATAGTATTACCTCTGTTTTAAAGTTTAAGGCTTTTTTTTAAAAAAAAGTCAAGCTACGAAAAATTTGACCTAACTTATAGAAAAACTATGAAGAACTATGGTGGAGTATTATAGATACCATGTGAAAATATATTTCATAATGTATCAAAGAGTATGGAATTAGTATTGTAAATATTAATGTTTTTTTAAATTGGTTAAACTATATATAGTTTGACTTTTTTTAAAGCTTTTTTGAGCTTTAAAACGGAGTTAGTATCAACAAAGAACAAAACATCTTATGCCCTAGGACTAAGTCATTTGTAATTTTTTCCGTGTTTAATAGAAACTTTATTAAACCAAAGGGGTTATATGACGGTCATGCTCTAGGATCCGAAGAATAGATTTGGACACACAACCTAACCACGTTACATTGTGGTTCTCTAATTTGGCAATATTTGCAAGACAGTGGCTAACCCTAATAATTAACATGGCTGAGTGCATCGTTCAATGCAGAATCAGGAGATAACCGGTTTTCGAGTTAAAGAAAAACACTAACATTAAAAATACAAAAAAAGATATACATATATTAAAACGGTCATGTGTTGGTGTGCCAACTTTACAGGACATAGAAAAATTGTATTATGTTTTAAAATTCAAAAAGATAGAGACACATGTATATTGAGTTAAAAGTTACCCATGAAATAAAATGATCATATTTCACTAATGTAAAAATGTAACCGGCATGGGTTTCAATGTCGATGAGGTCGGCATTCTGGGCTCGAGGAGTGGCGGTGATGGTGATCAATGGCAAGGTACGTGGTAGTTCTTTCTCAGCAACATGTGTGTGCTTCGTCTGAGTAGCCATGTCAGCTAGGGTTACCCTGTGTTTCTAGGATTTTGTAATTTTTGCCCGGTTTTGTGCTAATTAACCAGGTAACTCTATTCTTGTTAATTAATAAGGTGAAACAAAACTTTTGCCTCCGTTTGAAAAAATTGGAATGCTAAAAGTGACCTTTACATAATTTAAACTAATGCATTGCCATTTTTACACAGGTCATAAATTTTCATATTATTTTACCAAATTTTACAAGCTTAAGTTTCTTCTACAACTTAAAAAATATGACTTGCTAAGCCTTATAAAATGGGTTACGTGATAGGTTGGTTCCAAAAAAGTGCACCCTACCCTATCTCAGCGCTTTTCTATTACCAAAATGAGGTTCCTTCTTTGACACTGGATACATTGATTTGTTCTACACATTTACAGCTATGCCCTTCTAGGTCTCTTTGTAATTAAGGATGGCAATGGGCAGGGTATATGCAGGGTAGGCAATATCATACCTATACCCGTGTAGTCAATGGATAGAAAACTTTACCCATACCCGTACCCACGGATGTAAATCTTTACACATGCCCATACCCGATGGATACCGGTACCCATTGGATACCCGTCGGTAGATCGAATAGTAAACAAGCTATTCGCAATTTTATATTAATCAATATCATATTTGACAAAAAATAAGTATCTCTACTCAATAATAGGTAGACGAGTACATGATAATTATCAACGTTTAGAAATCGCAATCTCCTACTTGCCCCTAGGCAACTCGGCCACATAGGTTGAAACTCTACATGTATTACAAGTCAGACTAAATAGGCAGGGTATGGTTATACCCATGGGTACAACCCTATACCATGCCTGTACCCGTGACTTAACGGATAAGATATGGATATCACCCATGGGTATAAAAGTATACCCATATCCTACCCATGCGGGTACGGTGCCCGTGGGTAAAATTACCATCCTTATTTGTAATATTGAATATCGATCAACTGCATGAATATGCAGCTGTACCATTTTCTACTGAATCGTATGCACTCCAAAAATATTAGGATTCATGATATATTCAACGGGAGCATTATCCGGTCTTAATGATTGGATTGGATCCGAGCAGATCAGATCAACACTAAAACTAGGTGTTGGAATATTAGGCATAATTTCCACGATTAATTCCAGAATATAAATCATGACAAAACCAGCTACTAGCTCATGTAACTCGAACATACTAGATGTACTAAACAACAGGATGATCGGAAACAAACAGCAGCCTAACATGTACTCGCAGAACATGATGAATAACCAAACAGAATCACGTAACACGTACCGTTCGGTTGTCGTAGTAGAAACTTTGGGGAAGAGTGATCGCAGCAGATGGCGACGAAGACGGCGGTAGGCAGCACCGCCTGACTTGGATGGAAGACGACCCGTGATGGAGAACTCGAGCAGTCGCGCAGAGCGCTTCCCAAAAACCTTATTCGCCCTCTCCCGTACAGGATCACAAGGGCGAGTGGTTCCGGAGACCTGCTCTCCCGTCCGCCGGTGCACGCCGGATGGAGTAGACTACGGTGACGGCGCAAGTAGAGAGGAAGGCAAAACCCTAGATTGGTTTTCGGTGGTGTTGTAGCGGTAGCCGCGCAGGACTTTATATAGAGCGGCTCAGGAAACCCTAACGGAGGCGAACGTGGGCCGAGTCCACGTTACGCACGTTCGGATCGGTTACAGTAGCCCACGATCCGGGAGCGACCCGAATAAGCTAACCGTTTGACACGTCTGTCAATTTTCCTGAGCAGCAAAATAAAGCTCGGCTCGGCGAGATTCCCGCAACCCGCGGCGCGCGCGCGCGCGCGTCGTGACGTGACGAGACGAGACGAGGCGAGCGTGCGTGCGAGCGGCGTCGTCGGAGGAGGAGCGCGCGTGTGTATCTCTCTTATTTCCACTCACTTACAAAGTGGTGCAACACTCCACCTTATAAGGTGGTGCAACTCTCCTTCAACTTTCCATGTGGGACTAAACTTTAGCTCCCACTCCACTCTCATGTGAGCTGCCACAAACATGGGCCCAAACACATATGGGCTGCCACAAATTTGGGCTTTGAGATTTAGGGAAAATCTGAAATTATCATGGGCCTAAATGGATTAGCCCCATTATTTCTAACAATCCCCCACCAGATCTCAAATACCCATTTGAAGATTTGCCAATCCCTGCTACTTGTTTATATACCAGTGTTTCAGCAAAGACTGTTAAGTTGAACTTCCGCCTAGAATCTTGAACTACATCTATCAACAACTTGAACAATGGACGAACCTTGAATTGCAAGTTTGGTGCCAATAGATTTCGCTCAAAATCATAACTAGTACTTGGCTGCCAGTAGCCTACCCCGCGGGTTGGAGCATATGCGTCATACTCCCTGGTCTCTTCATGAGTTTACTAGAGATCACCCAGATCTCATAGACCGCGACGTTTACAGTCGAGCTCATATAGGTGTGTTCTTTCAAGAATGCCCTGTAGGATGGCATCTTTGCTAATTAAAGCCAACAGAAACACATTAAGGCATGTTGCCAACCTGCCTTACAGATTATGAGAGTCATGCATCTTCACATAGAGAGGGTTACAAAATACTCTCCTCAGTCAAACCACTAGCTTGTTCTTCCCAGGTCCTAATTCACGGGATCTCCGATCACATAGATTGGGTTACCACTAAGGTGTGACATCCATGGGTCTCAACCCCATCTCCCTCGATGCACTTTCTATCACATTTCGTGATAGTCCCTTTGTAAAGGGATCTGCCAGGTTTTTGTCTGTTTGAATATACGTAACAGTTATTACTCCGGAGTTTCTCAATTTCCTGACAGATTTCAAACGTCTCTTCACGTGTCTTGATGACTTCGCGTTATCCTTAGAATTGTTCACTTTGACAATAACAGTTTGGTTGTCACAATTCAGAAGGATTGCCGGCACAGGTTTCTCAACCACAGGCAAGTCCATCAAGAGCTCACGCAGCCATTCTGACTCAACAGTGGCTGTGTCTAAAGTAGTAAGTTCTGCTTCCATAGTTGACCTCGTCAATATAGTTTGTCTACGAGACCTCCATGACACTGCGCCACCTCCAAGGGTAAACACATACCCGCTCGTGGCGTAGAGTTCATCAACGTCAGAGATCCAATTCGAATCACTATATCCTTCAAGCACAGCAGGATTCCCTGAATAGTAAATCCCATAGCTCATTGTACCACATAGATAGCGCATGACCCTTTCAAGTGCATGCCAATGATCAATACCCGGGTTAGACATGAACCTACTCAACTTGCTCACAGCAAAAGAGATATCGGGTCTTGTAGCGCTTGCTAAGTACATGAGAGAACCAACAACTTGTGAATATTTTAGCTGATCTGTTGGTTCCTTCTTATTCTTTCGTAATGTCAAACTGGAATCATAAGGTGTTGGAGAAGTCTTGCCATCATTAAAGCCAAATCGGCTCAGGACCTTCTCAACATAATGAGATTGCGTTAAAGTAATCCCATTCTCGTTCTTAATAAGCTTGATATTCAGAATGACATCAGCCTCTCCCAGATCTTTCATATCAAAACTCTTTGATAGGAAAGACTTGACTTCATTTATCACTTTCATGTTTGTACCAAAGATCAGAATGTCATCCACGTACAAACATAATATAACACTATCGCCCCCACCATGGCGATAGTAAACACACCTATCAGCCTCGTTAATGACAAAGCCAGCAGAAAGTAGAGTTCTGTCAAACTTCTCATGCCATTGCTTAGGTGCTTGTTTCAGGCCATATAAAGATTTCAATAACTTACACACCTTTGTCTCTTCACCTTTTACCACAAACCCATCCGGCTGATCCATATAGATCTCCTCTTCCAACTCTCCATTAAGGAAAGTTGTCTTCACGTCCATTTGATGAACGAGAAGACCATAAGAGGCAGCCAGGGATAGTAGTACTCGAATGGTGGTCAGTCTAGCGACAGGTGAATAGGTGTCGAAGTAATCTTCGCCTTCTTTCTGTGTGTAGCCCTTAGCTACAAGACGCGCCTTGTACTTCTCAATAGTACCATCAGGCCTTAGCTTCTTCTTGAACACCCACTTACATCCCACAGGTTTACAACCATAGGGTCGTTCTGATAATTCCCAAGTTTCATTAGAAAGAATCGAGTCCATCTCATTTTGGACAGCTTCTTTCCAATCATCTGCATCAGGAGATGCATATGCCTCAGTAATGGATCTGGGAGTATCATCCACAAGGTACACGATGAAATCATTGCCAAAGGATTTTGCAACCCTCTGTCTCTTACTCCTCGTGAGAGGTTCATCGTCATCCTTCTCAAGAAATTCCTCATGTGGTTGTTCAGAATTATCAATAGATGCACTAGATTCAGGAAGTATTTCAGAAGAAATCCTACCAATGCTATGCATATCTTTCATAGGAAAAATATTCTCAGAGAATGTTGCATCACGAGATTCCATTATAGTATCAACATGCATATCAGGTACCTCAGATTTAACCACTAGAAATCTATAGCCTACACTCCGTGGAGCATACCCTAGAAAGATACAATCCACTGTCTTGGGTCCGAGCTTGCGTTTCTTGGGAATCGGTATGTTGACCTTCGCCAAACACCCCCAAGTACGCAGATACGAAAGTGATGGTTTTCTCCCAACCCACTCCTCATAAGGGGTCTTTTCTTTATTCTTGTTAGGAACTCTATTCAGGACATGACATGAAGTCAACAAAGCCTCCCCCCACCATGCCTTTGATAAACCAGCAGTGGCTAACATGGAATTCACCAAGTCAGTTAGCGTGCGGTTTTTCCTCTCGGCAACCCCGTTTGATTGGGGCGAGTAGGGAGACGTCCTCTCATGAATAATTCCGTGTTCCTGACAGAATTCATCAAATATTTTGGGAAAATACTCACCACCACGATCCGACCTAAGACGCTTGATCTTTCTCTCTAGTTGATTTTCAACCTCGGCCTTATAGATTTTAAAGTAGTCTAAAGCCTCATCTTTAGTTTCCAACAAGTAAACATAGCAGAATTTAGTAGCATCATCTATCAACGTCATGAAATATCTCTTTTCACCTTTTGTCAACACACCATTCATCTCACATAGATCAGAATGTATGAGTTCTAGAGGTGCCAAGTTTCTCTCCTCGGCAGCCTTGTGAGGCTTTCGAGGTTGCGTTGATTGCACACAACTATGGCACTTAGAACCTTTGGCAATAGTGAAATTCGGAATTAAACTCATGCTGGACATCCGAGACATCAAACCAAAATTAATGTGACATAAACGAGAATGCCAAACACTGGTATCATCATTAACACCACCACAAATATGATTCACGGATTTATTACAAAACTCTGAAAGTGAAAATCGGAACAAGCCTCCGAACTCATAACCTTTACCAATAAATTGTCCATGTTTCGAAACAACGACTTTATTAGACTCTAAGACAACCTTAAACCCATCTCTGCAAAGAAGGGAGCCACTAACGAGATTCTTGTTCATAGTAGGGACATGCTGTACGTTCCTCAGCTGCACGATCTTTCCGGAAGTAAACTTCAGATCCACCGTGCCAACACCATGAACAGAAGCATGTGATCCATTCCCCATTAGGACGGATGAATCCCGAGCGACCTGATAGGAAGTGAACATAGAGATGTCAGCACACACATGAACATTAGCACCCGTATCAAGCCACCAACACGGTGATTGAAATACTGAAAGAACAGTAAATAAATTACCATACCCATCAGTATTGCTAGCGGTCACGACGTTGACAGTCTTGGCCTTTTTCCCTCTGCGGTCTGCGCGTTCTGGACAGTCCTTGGAAAAATGGCCGGGCTCTCCACAAGTGTAACAAGACAGTTCACTCTTGTCCCTGTTCGTCTTCTTCTTCTTGAAGGTTGTAGTCTTTACAGGCTTGTTAAAGGAGGATTTGAAGTTCCCTTTGTTCTTGCCTACGGATTTGCCTTTCTGCACAAAGTTAGCAGTAGCAAGACCCTCTCCTTTCTCAGTAGTGTCCTTAGCCCGAGCCTTCTCCTCAACATCAAGGGACGCTATCAGATTTTCAACTGATATCTCCTGTCTCTTGTGTTTGAGAGTTGTGGCAAAGTTCCTCCATGAAGGGGGCAACTTAGCAATAATGCATCCCGCCACAAACTTGTCGGGTAAGGTACACTTAAGGAGTTCGAGCTCCTTGGCAATGCACTGTATCTCATGAGCTTGTTGAACCACAGGAAGGTCCTTAGTCATCTTAAAATCATGAAAGCTCTCCATGATATACAGTTCACTGCCAGCATCTGCAGCACCAAACTTGGCATCCAGTGCATCCCAGAGCTCCTTTCCGGCTTTTATGTGCATAAAAACATCACACAGACGGTCAGCAAGAATGCTCAGAATACATCCCACAAAGACAGTATTAGCATCCTCGAACTTCTTCTGATCCTCGTCAGATATAGTTCCCTCAGGTTTGACTTTACTAATGTGGAACACTTTCATCGTGGTCAGCCAAAGCTCAGCCTTGTACTGCCACCTCTTAAAGTGCACACCGGTAAACTTATCCGGCCTCAGTGCATCGGTAAAACCAGCCATTGTTAATTCAGGAAATTGCCTACAATAAGGTTTTTGGATTGTTGGAATATTAGGCATAATTTCCACGATTAATTCCAGAATATAAATCATGACAAAACCAGCTACTAGCTCATGTAACTCGAACATACTAGATGTACTAAACAACAGGATGATCGGAAACAAACAACAGCCTAACATGTACTCGCAGAACATGATGAATAACCAAACAGAATCACGTAACACGTACCGTTCGGTTGTCGTAGTAGAAACTTTGGGGAAGAGTGATCGCAGCAGATGGCGACGAAGACGGCGGTAGGCAGCACCGCCTGACTTGGATGGAAGACGACCCGTGATGGAGAACTCGAGCAGTCGCGCAGAGCGCTTCCCAAAAACCTTATTCGCCCTCTCCCGTACAGGATCACAAGGGCGAGTGGTTCCGGAGACCTGCTCTCCCGTCCGCCGGCAAGCGGGATGGAGTAGACTACGGTGACGGCGCAAGTAGAGAGGAAGGCAAAACCCTAGATTGGTTTTATGTGGTGTTGTGGCGGTAGCCGCGCAGGACTTTATATAGAGCGGCTCAGGAAACCCTAACGTGGGCCGAGTCCACGTTACGTACGTTCGGATCGGTTACAGTAGCCCACGATCCGGGAGCGACCCGAATAAGCTAACCGTTTGACACGTCTGTCAATTTTCGGCTCGGCGAGATTCCCGCAACCCGCGGCCCGCGCGTCGTGACGAGACGAGGCGAGCGTGCGTGCGAGCGGCGGCGTCGTCGGAGGAGGAGCGCGCGTGTGTATCTCTCTTATTCCCACTCACTTACAAAGTGGTGCAACACTCCACCTTATAAGGTGGTGCAACTCTCCTCCAACTTTCCATGTGGGACTAAACTTTAGCTCCCACTCCACTCCCATGTGAGCTGCCACAAACATGGGCCCAAACACATATGGGCTGCCATAAATTTGGGCTTTGAGATTTAGGGAAAATCTGAAATACTCATGGGCCTAAATGGATTAGCCCCATTATTTCTAACACTAGGTTGCCCTGTTTTGGTTCTAGGTTCCGATTGGAAATGAAATGACTAGCAGCAGACTCCACAAGAAACCAATGATAATTGATTAACCGGTTAGTCGAGACCATATCAGTTACGTGACCGAACAAGTTTTCGATTTCACCTACTTCCTCCGTCCCAAAATAGATGTCTCACATTTGTTAAAATTTAGATAAATCTAGACACAATATATAGATTCATTCAAATTTTAATAAATCTAAGACATATATTTTGGGACGGAGGGAGTATATCAGTTCCTTCTATTTTCTAGAGAAATTAACACTAACAGCTCCTTGTTCTCTGGGACTCTCATTGTTTCTTCGCTTTATCAGCTCTCCTCTGTTTCTTTTCTCTGCCAGTGTGACATTGCCGTACTATACACCAAGGGCCACAAACTCGTAATAATAACACTAACGATACGAGCGGCAGTGCTAGCAAAATTTTTAAGTTTTTCTTTTTGAAACCTAGTACAGACGCAGATACTCATATATGTGTACAATTACTCACACTATGAATGCACTCATGCACGACGTATGACTATGAGCACCTCTAAAAGACTAAGTCAGAAAGACTGGTCAGCGGATCTTAAAATTGACGGAGTCACCCTAAACGCTTCGCTAAGGACGAGAACATTCTTCCCCGCAGGCTGACAAAAAAAAATAGCTAGGTGCAACCATGCGTCTCCAAAGCGGGATGAACGGCAGCCATCCTTTTTCTCCCGTGCGTGACGTTAATGCGTCAACCTAAAGTATATAAAATTTCCCGAAGCAGCACGTACAACCTACTAGGAGCTAGCGATTGATTCATCTCTACTAGTAGCTCTAGTGCTGGCTTGGCTTGTGCCATTGAACTTACGGCCGGTATTGTTGGAGCCTACCTTTCGAGCCATTCATTGTGAAACGAAAAAGGTGGTGGCCTTTAATTTCCTCCGAGACCGCATGCATGCACGAGACAAAAGGCCCGAGGCATATGTCCGTGTGCGTGCGTGCGTGCATGCGAGGGTTTCTTCTCGTGTGCGTGGGCTGTGAACTCTTTCAACTCGGCGGTACAGTTGACGGGCGCGTGACATGATTAAAGTTAAAGCGACCCGACGCCCGTTTTCTAACTAAGGTTACAGTGGCGTCCAAGTGAAGCGGCCTCTGTAAGCTGTACTGCGTACCAGGCCCGTATCATCGTGTTAATTACTATTGTTTCTGCATCTTGGTTAACTCCTTGGTTGTACCTGAAAGGCTCAACATCAGTACTCTTCCGGCCTTGGTTACCTACTTATGTGTACCGAACTGTCTTTTGCCATGGTAGACTCGGGACTTGATGCCATGGCACCATTTACAAGCAAATGGGACTAAGCGGAGGACATCCAATATGTCGGGCTGGGGGTGGGGGGGAAATTCCGTACAGTTTTTGTACAGTTTTTTTTTTCTTTTTGCTACTACTGAAATTTGCATGCATGGTTTGCTACTGAATTTTGCTACTGAATTTCCCCCGGGGAATGCATGCATGGTTTGCTACTGAATTTTGTACAGTTTTTTTTTTCTTTTTGCTACTACTGAAATTTGTACGGTTGTCTTATTACCTGCTGATCACTCATCACGAAACGAATTCACAAATAAAATACAATCTCTCGTCACTCGTGTGGGTGTGGTCCATCAGTAATTAATGTTGTCTGCTAGGCAGCTAAGCTACATCCCTACACTAAACCAGTTGAGGGTTGGCGCACGGTCTGGTCTGCTACGAACAAAGAGTGCGCTAGCTAGCTAGCTAGCTCTGCAAAAGAGAGAGCAGCACCCTGAATGGAATACAGTACTTGCGTTAGCTTTCGACCTGGTTATCTCATCTCGACCAGTGGTGCTGGTGCTGGTGCGGTCACATGGTCCGATCGAGAGAGAGATAAACCTGAAGCAGGCATCTGCCCGATATGGACTTGTCTAATCACCAACTAATCACCAGTTTACCATTGTGATTGTAGAATCGGAGATTCAGGCGTCGTAAAGTAAAGCCAAAAGGCGTGAGCGCGGACAACGTAGTATAGCTAGGGACATCATTATGCACCACCACTAGTATGAGTGTCTGTACCGGTCACTGGATGTGAAGGAAATCCCACATCTTTGGGTAATTCTTCTTAGCTAAATCACTGTACTAGATAAATCTTTAAAACTAATGTTATCAGGAAAGAGCCGTTAAATGCTAGCTTTTGGCGAGCGTTATTAGAGAACTCAACATCTTGCCTTACTTTGCTCAACATTTGATGGAGCTAGACCTTTAATGAGCTATATAAGTTTCAATTTGTGTTTGACAGCTTCATTTTTATTTAATGTCAAATTTGCGTATAGTGATTTCATAAGTGTACACAAAGCCTTTCTCCAAATGTATATCTAGAAGCTGAAAGTCCCTCTAAAAATTTGAATTTTATGTGGTTCTTCACAATAAAGTCCTTTTAACAAAAGATAACCTTGCGAAGCAAAATTGGGAAGACAATAAAGAATCAAATGAATGTCACACCATTGGGATTTTGGTTAATTTACTGCACTAGATAAATCTCCAAAATTGTTCATTTTCTTACGAAAGAGGGTAGCTTTTCTGAGCACAGCCTGTTAACATTTTTAGATATTTCTAATGTGTAACAGAATTTCCAAATTTTCTTTGGAAATTGGAAATAAAAATCCCGAACATTGTTTCATACATCACATATGTTACCATTTACGAGAGATGAGAAAGATAAAATCCAAAAAAATCATATTCAACTCAATAAAAACTCTACTTGTTGATGGGCACATGGTACTCCGATTCAAAGAATAACTCTTTTTTCTTATTTGTCATATTTTTAACTTAGTACTAGTAGTATACACGAGGAATGTTCAGCACTAGGACATAACTAATCAGGGGTCCTAAATAAACAATAAGGATTTCAGGTGGTCCACATCCTACATAGGCAAATTAACCAAGCTAGCCAGAAGGAAAAGGATTAGCAACGTCCTTTGTCGCTTCATGGCGAGTTAAACAAGACAAAGCCTATTAGCTAGTCTCAGGCATAGGCAAAATAAAACTACTACTACTTGGTGGGAGAGAAAAGAAGATGCGATGATCAGTCACCTTTTAGGTAGTAGTAGTCGATGAGCATGCTAGGAATTGATTTACGGATCGAGAGAGGGACGCATGGGCGTGCGCCTGATTGAAACGACCAAAAGATATATCCCTTCCTCTCCCAGGTGGAGATAAAGGCTGTTGCGATAGAGATGCATCTCTGGAAAAAAAATCTTGCTGTCTCCGGCCGTCGGAATTTATAGATATATAGATAGAGCTAACATAGCTTACTTATTGGAATTCGCAAAGTATAAAAGAAAAAGGACCACCCTTTGTACAATACTGACACTTCTAGTACTATAGTACTCCCTCCGTCCTAAAATAGATGTCGACGTGGATGTGTTAAAATTTAGATGAAGCTAGACACTATTTAGTATAATGGTTATCCAAATTTTGACAAATCTAAAACATCTATTTATGGACAGAGGGAGTATATACTATGATCTATTTGTTGTTTCCGTGACATCTCATACTTGTGCATAGATGGCCTTCAGGTGCAGGATAAAGCGTGCTAATTCTTAAGAGTTTCAGACTATGCTATTGCTAGCTGTTGGCGTGTTTGGAAATTGCTGGTCCCCTGCATGCACACAGTTTGACGTTTGGGAATTGCAATGGCTGCATGAGAAATGCATATCAGACTAGTAGTATGAACGAGTGTGGAAGAAAGAGTCGGAAAGGAGAAGAAACAATAACCTCTCCGACCAAAAGGAAAATAAAATGTAACGCCAGTTTTGTCTGGGTAGGCTGTACAATAGTTGTATACTGTATAGTACATGTACGAGCTCGTTTCGTTTAGCTCAGTATAGCTGTCCACGATGGACCACGTAGGGAACATCGTTGGAATACTGAATGGAGAATAGTACGACATTGGTAACAATAGCTAGTCATTTCTTATGCGCTACTTTGATTATGGACATGATTTGTCTCGTGCAACCCAACGCCAACCACGTACATTGCTTTAACCACCTTTGATGTTTTTTTTAGTCTTGCTTTCGCTGTTCATGAACATGCGATGAACAGATGACAAATTGAAAGATTAAAAATTTCTCGCTTGTTCCAATCTACCGTCACGCCTAGCTAACGGCCGTGAAGATCAACTGCCACATGACTTTGTGTTGCAGGGAGTGCAGAGGACTAGATGCAGGGCATTCTTTTATCCAAATCCAAACACTAACATGCAAAGTACTCCGGGTCTAACTAATGTGTAGATAGCTTAGAGCATCTTCACTCGCCTACTCACGGGGCTGATCCGACGCCGAAATTATATCCAGACGTTGAAAATTGGTCCAGTCGTGTATCCATGGCCTCTTTTTGTCGGATTTGGGCCAACTTTGGTCCGGACTACCCAGGCCGAACCCAGGATCCCGGGTGCACTCTGGGGACGCCTGACACAGTGAATTGGCCGAGTGGACCAGCCTGTCAGCGACAAAAGCCAAGTCGCCACCATCCTTCCCGCCGTTTTTCTTTTCCCGCCCTCGCCGCTACACCCCTCCCGCCATTCTTCCGGCGGAACTCCGCCTATAAAAGGTGTACATCTCGCCGCCTCTCTTCACAGTCTCTCACACCACCACAACTCCGGCGAACTTCAGACGTTCACACCTTTCTTCCTCCTCAACTCCGCCGAGAAGCCATGGCCGAGGGCCGACGCACGATGCCGTCGTGGGAAGCCCGATTGCTCCACGAAGCGCTCTATACGGCGCCGCCGGACACTCGTCTTCCCCTCTGCTGGCAACTCAGCACCGGCGGAATCCCTGTTCTGCCGGTGGCGGCCGACGAGGACCTCGTCGAAGATATCCTGGTTGCTATCGCCGACATGCAAGGCCCGATCTCGTCGGAGAGTTCCAGGTGGCTATCGCCGACATGCAAGACCCGGATCTTGGCAACCTGGTCTTGTGGAGGCAGTTCTTCGTCGACAGGCGCCTCGAGGAACTCGCCCGACACAACGGACCGTCGGGCTCGCCGCCGCCACCGCCGCGTCACAATGTGGCTTTCCGCCGCCGCTTCTGGAGCGTTCCAGGGCGAACTCTCGCCGGCGTCATGCAGCACATCCAGGCCGGCAACCACCCTCGCCTCGGCCTGTAGTTGCGGCGTCCGGCGTCGACCACGGCGGCGGCGGCCTTTTCTTAGTTTTTAATTCGATGTAATATGTGCGCCCTTGCCCTACTTAATAAAAACCGCCTATATTCTCCCATATTTCGTCGAGTTTAACTGAATTTCGCCGAACCTGGGACTCGGTCTGGGTACGCGAGTGGGAAACTAGGCATAGCTAGGCCGAAATCAAGTTCTGTTCGGCCAAAAAAAATCCGGATTTCAGCCTAGGTTCACCCAACGAATGAAGATGCTCTTGGCCATAAGCGTAGGTAGTAGTAGTATAACCTAACCCAGGTCTGATTTAGCTAGCTTAGGCCCAAGCCTAGACTAACCCAAAGAACCGGTTGTTGTTGGCTTGTTGCCGCCCGAAGCATCTCAATGCTGGGCCGATCCACAGCCCAACAGTTGTGCAGTGTTTTTCATTTTGTTTTCTTGTTTTTTTTTTTGGTTTCTCTTTTTACTATTGGTCTTCATTTTACACATAGGTAGGTTCGCCGTACTCTTTTTTGGTTCCGATTTTTTTATTTTCCGTTTTGCCCTTAACGTGTTTGGATAATTTACATGGTTTGCCACCGTAAAGTCAGATGGTTCGTTGTACGCGAGCAGCCGCTGCTCAGTTTTTCTCCTCATATCCCCGCTCGCCCTCTACAGCGAGTGGCCGCCGCGCCGTCCCCGGCCGCTCTATGCCACGCACGAAGGCGGCCCTCATCCCCGGAGCTTCTCGACGTCCTGGTCGCGCGTGTTACCCCACCCCGCCGCGCAGCCCGCCACACGGCCCCTTCGCTTCTGCCGCTTCTCTCGCATCGCCCGCTTCCGTCTCCCATGCCCTACCTAGAGCTTGGGCGTGGCCTATCGCGCTACACCGCACACGTTACACCACCCGTCCCTCCTGACCAGCCATCCCACCTCGCCGTCCACATTCCTGGAGGTGCTGCCGCGCGCTGCGTCGGGGATTAGAGAGCGGTCCGGCGCCGCCCGGCAGGACCGCCCCCATTCCGTGCAGCCGCCGGCGCCTCCCATGTCCCCTGCATCTCCCGCCGGCGACCCCATCACCTGCATCTTTCGCATCCAGCGGAGCGCCGATCCAGCGACGTTGGTGGCGTCTCTGCCTACCCCCCGCATCCGACGCAGCCACCCGTTCATCTCCCGGTACTGCCGCAATTATCTTGATGGAACATGGAGAGTTAGTCCTGAGGCTTTTCCTCTGCTCCTCTCATTTTCCCCTTAAGAGTACTGCTGATTTGAGTGTTGCGCGTTACAATTTGTGGATGGTCAGGACCGACTACTGGAGGTCTTCGTGCAGCATTGCGTTTTATCTCCAGCGAATCTTAGCAAGAATCATATAAAAGTACTACGTTTTGTCTGGTACAAGAATCTGATCAAGAAGTTGCAGATCTTCACAACGTTTTAAGGCAATAGATCAACGAATAATATTCAGTAGAAAAACAATGTGTAGGATTTGTTGATCCAGTTGCTTTGTTGCTTGGTTATCATATACAAAGTTAATATAAGACATAATTGTCTTTTGTCTGACTCTGCACCGAGGTAACATTTTATGGGTCTCGTTGAATATGATTTCCATATTGTTAATTCTCATATTGTGTAGAGGAGATATCACAATTTATCAATAGCTTAAGCGTGGTGACCAGGTCGTACGGAGAGTCCATCTATCGTGCGCCCTGAGGTCGTGTGACGCCCATGCTGCCGCTGGCTGTGGGCCTCCGCTGCTCTGCGTCGCTGATTCTGGGCCAGGGAAGGGAGTGATAGTGTACGTATATTAGGACTTGTATGTAACGTGTTTGTACACAACTCTGTATATCTCTTTGTATCAATATAAGCTGGACGCCTCTCCTCGTTGGGTTGTGTGCGTTTCACCCCAGAAAACCTCTCTCTACGTATCTTTACATGGTATCAGCCTGATCGCTCGATCCGATCTCGCCATGACTTCCGCCACCGATGTTTCCTCGGACTCTTCCGCTCTCTCCTCGGCGCCATCAGCGGCCAATCTCACCAAGCTCCAGCCCTCCTTCTCCGCTGTGACCATGGCCACCGGTTCCCAATCCTCTGGGCCGATCCACTTTGGTCATTTGATCCATACCAAACTCGCCGCCGAGACTCATCTCCTATGGCGTGCGCAGGTTGTCTCCCTCTTACGGAGCAATCTCCTCCACGGGTACGTAGAGGGCACCTTCCCGTGTCCCTCCTCCACCATCTCCATCACCAAAGAAGGAGGAACCGCGAAGACTCAGCCCAACCCTGCCTTTGCGGCTTGGGTCCAGCAGGATCAGGCCATCTTGTCGGCCTTCCACTCATCATCGACGCCGGCTGTCGGCGCCATGATCATGTTCGCTGAAACTTCTTCTCAGGCATGGTCGATCATTGGGCGCACGTTTGCTGCGCAGTCCTCCGCTCGTTCTTCTCAGATTCGTGGTGAACTTGGCAAGGCCAAGAAGCTCGACTCCTCCATTGCGGTCTACTTCAACAAGGTTAAAACCCTAGCGGATACCCTGGCCTCCATTGGTCAACCTCTCCGCCCCGAGGAGTTCAACAACTTCGTGCTTGATGGTCTGGATGAGGAGTATGATTCCATCGTCGAGTTGGTTCGTGATCGCGATGTTCCTATGCCGTCGCATGATCTCTATGCTCGCTTACTATCGACGGAGCAGCGTGCTGACAGTCGCCGTTCTTCAGCTCACCAGGCCCATGCTGCAAGGTTCGGTGGTAAGCAAAACAAGCCCATGTTCATGTCACCTGTGGCGTCTACCTCCTCCCAGCGCCCTGGCCCTCCTGCGCCGAAACCTGCATATGTTCCTAGGCCTGCTTCTACTGGCGCCACTCAGTCTGGTGGCCGTGGTGATCCTCGTGGTGAAGGGCGCACATATACGCGTGGTGATGGCCGTGCTGATGGACGGCGTGTCACAATCTGCCAGTTGTGTGATGAGGAAGGGCATGTGGCTGCTCGTTGCTTCAAGAGGTTCAATAAGTCGTTCCTTGGTATGTACAATGATGTTCGCTTCCTCGGTCGCCAATTATCCATGGCCAATCATGTGTATGGCCCTCAGGGACAAACTTCCTCTTATCCTGTTGATCCCACTTGGTACATGGATACTGGTGCCACGGACCACTTCGTTGCGGAGATGGAGAAGTTGCACATGAGGGAGCCCTATCAGGGCAAGGAGCAGGTTCATACGGCCGACGATTCAGGTATGCGTATACTTCATGTTGGTCAAGCAATCCTTTCCACTCCCTCGTCTAGGCCTCTTTATCTTCGCAATATTCTCCATGTTCCTGCCCTCACTAAAAATTTGTTGTCTGTTCGTAAACTCTCTTATGATAATAATGTTCTTGTTGAGTTTCATCCTAACAGTGTTTTTGTTAAGGACCTGGACACACGGGCAATAATTCTTAGAGGTCGCTGGCGTGGTGGTCTGTACGCGCTTGATGCTCCTGCAGTCAAACAAGTTCTCAGCACCCTTAAAGCTTCTTCTGCGCAGTGGCATGCTCGTCTAGGCCATCCTTCATCTCAGATTGTTCAGCATGTTCTTAGTCATAATGAGCTTCCTTTAGAGTCTAATAAAAATAAATTAGTGTGTGATGCCTGTCAACAAGGCAAGAGTCACCAGTTGTCTTTTTCTCTTTCCCAGCATGTAACAACTGCTCCTTTAGAGCTTATTTATTCAGATGTGTGGGGGCCTGCCCAAACTTCAGTTAGTGGTCATAATTACTATGTCAGCTTTGTGGATGCTTATAGTCGTTTTACTTGGTTATATCTTATTAAACGTAAGAGTGATGTCTTTAATGTTTTCTTACAATTCCAAGCTCATGTTGAACGTCTTCTAACCACAAAATTGTGCATGTTCAATCTGACTGGGGGGAGAGTATATTAAACTCAACGCTTTCTTCCATAAGATAGGCATCTCCCATCGTGTCTCCTGTCCCCACACACATCAACAGAATGGTAGTGCTGAACGGAAACATTGTCATATAGTTGAGACAGGCCTCACTTTACTTGCGCATGCCTCTGTTCCTTTTCGTTTCTGGAGCGATGTGTTCATTACTGCCTGTTTTCTGATTAATCGCATGCCCACTCGTGTTATTAACATGCAGACTCCTCTTGAGCGCTTACTTGGTGAAACTCCTGATTACACCTTTTTTAAGGTTTTTGGGTGTGCTTGTTGGCCCAATCTTCGTCCCTATAATCATCATAAGCTTGAGTTTCGTTCAAAGAAATGTGTGTTTTTAGGATATAGTCCCCTTCATAAAGGCTATAAATGTCTCCATGTTCCATCTAACCGTGTCTATATCAGTCGCGATGTTGTCTTTGATGAGCTTGTTTTCCCATTTTCCAACCTACAATCCACCGAGTCTTCATTTTCTTCTTCCAGTTTACCAGTCTCGTTTGACCAATTTGAAGATAATACGCATGCACCGTCGTTGCTCCCTAACCATGGTGCAGGTACAGTCAGAGGCGCACGGCCGAAATTACTTGAAGAAACTGTGCCAAAGGAGCCTTTGCATGATCGGGAGCTTTTGCCTTTGCATGATCGTGTTGATTGCATGCATGAGCCTGTCTTTGCTACTTCCCTCGCTGGACCTGGTCCATCACCCGCAGGAGACGAGCGCTCTACTCTGGCGCGTAGCAACAGCTCTCACGCGTTGCCAACGCCTGTGACCCCTCCCTCGACAGGCTCCTCTGTGACGCCCCCACATGTGGTCCCTTTTGTACTCGATGTAGCATCGCCTCAGGAGTCTTCCTCGCCACACATGTCGGCAGGTTCGGCTGCTCCTGTTATTTCGTTTCCGTCTGAGGTTTTGGAACCGATTGTTCCGCTCCCACTTGATTCTCAGCGGCCAGTTACTCGGAGTCTTCGTGGGGTTCATAAAAAAAAACAACGCACAGATGGTACCGTTGCCTGGTTGGCTACTTGTATGGCTCAGGCAGTTGCTGATCCACACTCTGAGCCTCGACATTTTCGTGCGGCTCTGGGAATTCCTCACTGGCGGGCAGCTATGGAAACAGAATTTGATGCTTTGATCAAGAATGGTACCTGGCAGCTCATTCCTCCTCGTTCTGGCATTAATGTTATTGATTCGAAATTGGTGTTCAAGGCAAGCGACATGCCAATGGCATTATTGAGAGGTACAAAGCTCGGTTAGTTGCGAAGGGCTTTAAACAGCGTTATGGCTTAGACTATGAGGACACGTTCAGTCCGGTCGTCAAACCTACAACCATCCGCTTGCTTCTCTCGGTTGCAGTAACTCGTGGCTGGTTTATGCGTCAGCTTGACATTCAGAATGCTTTTCTTAATGATGTTCTTGAGGAGGAAGTGTTTATGCGTCAGCCACCTGGTTTTGAGGACTCTAATCGTCCGGATCATATTTGTCGACTGGTTAAGGCCATTTATGGTCTCAAACAGGCTCCTCGTGCTTGGCATACGCGACTTGCTGCAGTCTTGCGTCAGTATGGATTTCCGGAGTCTACTGCTGATACGTCCTTGTTTATTCTTCAGCGGTCTGATGCTACAGTGTACCTTCTTGTGTACATAGATGATATTATTGTCCTCGGTTCCTCCTCACAGGCTATTGATCGGCTTGTTCATGGACTACGCTAGGAATTTGCAGTCAAGGATCTTGGTCCACTTCATTACTTTCTTGGTATTGAAGTTGCTCGACAGTCTGGTGGTTTCACAATGACTCAGCGCAAGTATGCTAATGATCTTCTTCGACGCGCTGGTATGTTAAAGTGCAAACCTGCCGACACTCCTATGTCTGCCGCTGTTAAGCTTTTTCCTGGTGATAGTCCGCCGTTGAGTGAGGAGGATGCCACTACTTATCGTAGCATTGTTGGAGGTTTACAGTATCTTACGCTTACTTGGCCTGATTTGTCGTTTGCTGTTAATCGTGTTTGCCAATTTCTTCATACACCTACCGAAGAACATTGGTCTGCTGTCAAGAGGATCCCGCGCTTTGTTCATGGTACTCTTGGTCATGGTCTCTTTCTTCGGCCGTCGGTGTCTTCTGCAGTTGCTGTTTATTTTGATGCTGATTGGGCTAGAGATGTTGGTGACAGGCGACCAACAGGGGGATATGCTCTCTTTTATGGTGAGAATTTGATTGCCTGGAGTGCTCGTAAACAAGCTACTGTGTCTCGTTCTAGCACAGAGTCTGAGTATAAGGCTGTTGCTAATGCTACAGCCGAGTTGATTTGGGTTGAAGCTTTGCTTAAGGAACTTGGTATTCACCAGAGCTCTCCGCCTATATTATGGTGTGACAATATTGGTGCTACGTTCCTGTCTTCCAACCCAGTTTTTCATGCACGGACAAACATATTGAGGTTGATTTTCATTTTGTTCGTGAGAGAGTTGCCCAAAAGTTGCTGCAAGTTCGCTTTGTTGCTTCCAGAGATCAGCCTGCTGATATCTTCACCAAACCGCTGCCGCTACCATTGTTCCTGGAGTGCAAGCGCAATCTCCACATGTTTTCCATACTGATAATGTACGTATATTAGAACTTGTACGTAACGTGTTTGTACATAACTCTATATATCTCTTTGTATCAATATAAGCTGGACGCCTCCCATCGTTGGGCCGTGTGCGTTTCACCCCAGAAAACCTCTCTCTACGTATCTTTACAGGGAGCCTCTGTGTCGAGGTGTGCCGCTGCCTGACCCTATCCTCTTCTCCTCCCATCTCTCCCGTTCTTGTCGGTGCCAGCGGCAGCGGCAGAGCATCGGGCGGAGGGGGAAGCGACCTGCAGGTGATGGGGAACGATGAGGGAAGGCCAGAGCTTTCTCTCTCTCCCCCCTGGTCTCTCCTCTCTCCTTTGTTTCCCTTCCCCCTTTTTGTCAATGGTGGCAAGGAGCTGCGGGCGCCGGCGGTGTGGATCAGCGTGTAGGGCGCGGTGGGGAAGACAAGTGCACGAAGCTACCATCCTCTCTCCCAATCCGCCCAGAATAAATTCCCTAACTCCTCCCACCCTGAACCCTAACCCTAGCCAATCTCATTCACACGGACGATGTTGGCGAAGCCTCGACGCCGCCCGGCCCTGCCCCCGCCGCTGTTGTGGGTACCCGTCGTCGTGGGACATGGCGGTGTCTCCCACCAGCTCATGCTCCGTGAAGAAGATGGTGAACGAATCCAACTGCTTATCCAGGGCTTTAAACCCGCTCGCAATATCAGGTTCCTCTAGATTTCCCCCAATCCTCATAATCATGTATTGTATTGCTACTTTATCCCCAAATTACCAGCAGTTGCCTGATGATAATTCTTCCCAGTCTGGTGAGTATGTTGATTGAGTTAGAAATAATAGATAGATGTTTCAGAACGATTTATGCTACTAAAAGAATTCAAGAGTACACACGCTGTACCTACATTCTTTACTTACCTCGTGCCTTAACATTTTCTCTCGCTGCCTAGCAAAAAACAAGTTTACTCCTCCTTACAATTTTCACAGCTTAATAATAACGATCCCTCTTATGTGCTAACGATCTGATTGTTTGTCCCTCTTTTCTAAATTCCTAGATTGCCTTTTTTCATAGCTTACTAACAATGGTCCCTCTTATGTGCTAATGATGTGTTTTTTGTCGCTATTTTCTGAATTCCCAGCATAAAAGAGACTCGACCAAGCAGATATGGTGTTGTGGCGGAAAAAGGCTTGATGCAGCAATACTAAACCTATTTCCCAGCTTCTTTTGGATTTATTGGTTTTGTAGAATGACACATTTTTTATCCGGTATATTTAGAAATTATTTTTACTATTATAAATTAACTTTATGCCTAGAGAGAATATGATGAACTCTCTAATTACAGGAGACATGGAACAGCTTTATTGCCGTGGCTGTGGGTTGTTGCAAAGGAAGGATATAGTGAATAAAAAATTGAAAGTCCTAGGGTGTGCATTGCCAGACCTTACTGGGAAACATTGTTTTAGCGATGTGTTTCATGTCTCTACTATCTACTTTATTATCTAATTGGATGTTGCAGAAGGGGCAGCTTGGAACATTTGTGTCATCAATCTAAGGCTAGAGCCTTATAGCAAATGCGCATTCAACCACCAAGCCATGAATTCAGGAACTTGAGCATTTTGTTTTGTCTCCAGGTCGCTCCGGAATCCATCAATTGTATCCAGTCAACATGGGATTTGTTTTTTGAAGTCTCACTTCTTGACCACCGTGGTATTATTATTCTAAAGTGTGGTTGATTTTTTCTCACAGATTAAACTCGCGATGAGCAGCGGATCAAATAATAGGAATGTAAGCATGTCCATCTTTGTAGAACCGAATTCCTGTTCAGATTTTTTACATATCTACTGTTTAAAGTCCCTCCCTCTTTTCCTTATTACATTTCCTAGCATGCTATGTTCTGTTCACGCTGTTCACACTTTTAGTGCCGCCAATGTATATGGTTTAGTACCATTCTCTTTATTACTGTACAAGAGCTCTAATAAGTTAGGTCTGGTATACATGTTCAATATTTTCTTTTGAAGGGTATGTGCCATCTAAGAAGATTTTCAGATTGTGCATTAACCACTAGGATGTACTAGGGTATGATGTTCAGAACATTATTGTGCTCTGTAAGAACTATTCCTCGATCCAGCTCTACATGATTAGTATGCATTTTTAGTTTGCTCTAACTGGGATTTTATGTGAATTGAAGCAGATCATACTTATGCGCGGCGAAACTCATTTACTCGATTCTGACATTTCAAAAGGTTTTCTCTGTAAACTCAATGATTTTTTGGAACATGTATGCAGTTTCTATGTTCGATACAACTACTGATATATTTTGTTTCCGTGGACTACTAACCACGAGATGATTTACCATCATGTAATTTTACATTTTTTTCTTATTGAGCTAGGTTTCCCATCTCAACAAGTTAGAACTATTCATTTAGTTGTTTGTGTGACTAATGTTCCAATGCTATGCATGCTAAGCATTTAGAACTATCCATTTAATATTTTGTTTGCATTATCTACAAAAATCTACTCTTTTCACATACCTCCTACCATGTTAATGATCTTTGCACTCATTGTGGAATTTTCATATCTTCTAATTTTACTCTCCACATAGAAAATTCTAAAACCCGCAACAACGTGCGGGGATAACCACTACAATATTTTATCGGGTTAGAATCCCATAGTTGATTTAATCAAGAACATGTTGATGGGATTTTGTGATTCTGTTTCATGGGTTTGGCATAAATATATCTAGATGTCCGTAGTTTTTGCAATATCATGTTATCATTAGAACTTGGTTTTTTCCTGAATGTAAAGTAGGTCATCATTTATTTTTAGAATCTTTTTCACCCATAGTGTTTTTTTATGTTAGAGAATCTAAAATCATTTTAAAGTTTATAAGCCTAAACGGTATATTATGCTGGAAGCCTCAAAAACATTTTACCAGTTCAGCATCTATACGATGCTGATAATTTCAGTGCTTCGATTTCCTCTGTCTCGAATAATATGATTTATATATTCATCTGTACATAATTATGTCAACTTGGCTATGTCTTTTCTTCTGTAGGCAAACGAAATTGTGGACGGGTAATATAGTGAGGCTGCTATTGCCCGTTGATACACTACACTAGAGCCAAGTTTGACCAAGTTTAACTGTTTTCTTGCTTCTATTTTTTCTGTCGACCTTCTATATAAGGCACTATTAGTCAAGAATTGGTATTGTTGTCACATAAAAGGATGTGATTTATTTGCTCCTTAAAATTTAGATGCTCAATAGAACTATCCTCTCCTTTGGTTGCTAGATATCTACCATATCTCAAGCCATAGGCATTATCCTTTCCAATAGGCAATTATTTCCTACCAAATTAAGCATTAGTCATGTATGGTAGTGATTGGTAACTTGTGATTACTCGATAGATCCCAACCTATGGGAAAAGGCTAAGCAAATAATTAGAAAACAAATAGCCTTCTATATAGATCATCTAAAGGAACATGATGTGTAACAGTCTGCATGGTTTGCTTGACCCAAAATATTCAATGTCGTCTACCCCATCGTCATGGCACATTGCACACCCAAGGGAAAGTATTGGGATAGTTTTTTCCTTGAAAATTCGGCTGCATTTGTATGGTGTCATACATCATTGCCTTGGGTAGTTAGAATGGAACATAAATTATAAATTCTTTAAAAGCTTAAGCGTGGTGATCTGCGAGCGATATGAGGGTGTCTGCGGAGCGTCCTGTCGTTTCTGTGCATCTGCGTGTGGCCCCGCGATTGCCTGAAACCCCAGCTGCGTGAGTCCCCTCCTCATCCCACCTGCACTTCTTCTCCTCCAGCAACATTTTCCCTTTTTGCAGTCAGAACCCTAACCCTAAAGCCGCCGCTGTCGTCCACACCTCCCTCCTTGACCTCCCATGGTCCTGTTGCTGCCAAGGTTGGCCCTGGCCTCCCGCACTACGTGCGGTTGTAGGATCGGGCTAGCGAACTCCGTCGGCATTGAGCAAGCACCATGGCGTGTAGCGGTGCCGTAGCCTCTCTTTCCACTTCCACAGGTCCAAGACGGTGGTTAGCGGTGGCACAGCCTCCTCTATGACATCGACGACATGACCCCTAGACCTTGGCTCCGTCGAACGGCACACCTTCCCTGTTGTACCGAGGTGATACCCTGCCTCTTCCCCGCTAACCTCTGTATCACCTCCTCCATATCTCTTCCCACAGGTCGCTGATGGCCACGGCTCAACCACGTGGGATGCGTGCGTGAGAGCGGTACCTACGCCCTCTCCGGCCCTGGCCTCCCGCATAGAGGTGGTAGGCTGGCAGCTCACGTGCGCCACCGGGCGTCCACGAGTCATCGCCGGATTATGCTGGCGGTGGACAGGCTTCCTACTTCGCCAGGCTCCCCTCATGAAGCGCCTCCTCTAGGTACTACACGCTCCTATTTTTACCTTTTAGATTCGTTTTTTCTTCTTCGTCTGCGGGCGACGTCGGCATGGTTTCGTGCTAGCGGATGAACACGGCGGTGCACATCCCATAGATGGAGACAACCATGGACGAGGCCGCCACGGTCCTTGGCCTCCATGTAGGGCTCCTACTTCATGGGCCAAGCTAGGTTATTGAGTGCGCAGGTACATCTTCTCTCTAGCGCGGCCGGTCTCACCGTACAACATCAGCAGCGGTGAGTACAAATGCTACTCCTCCCCCTTCTTCTCTCGCTTTCTTTCTCTAGCAACATCTACTCACATGAGGTGACCTGGCGCTGCACACCTTACTCGACAACCTCCATAGGTTTGATTTCAGGAGGCGGATACAAGCTGTGCAGGATTTGGGAAGCTAAGTGCAATTGTAGCTACTCATGCATTTCAATTTTTTATGCAGTTCTGATTTCTCATATTGCCATACACGGTGAGACCGCTCAAGGTTATGTTTCAGTAAAGTATTTGTATACACATATTGCTGCATGTTTAGAGCTCTTTAGGCTGGTGTTTTATGTGCTGCTACTGCAGGTTTGAGAGGTATAAGGTTCAAAGGTCGTATGTAGAAACTACAAAGTATTGATCCCTCCCGTTGATGCAGGTTCATCAGCTTCCAATTAGACAAGTGCCTATAGCAATTTAAATTCAGTTTTCTATGTAATGTTTAGTCTTTAGCATGAAAGCAAAAATTTAGATTATTGTTGTTATACAGTTTCTAAATGGAAATAGACATTCAAAATTTGTGTTCTACGTCTACATGTTTAGTTCTACTCCAAAATTTGGCCTTCCCTTACATTGCTACAACTTCTGTATTTTATTTTATATTCAGGCCGCACGAAAAGAGTTATAAATTTGATAGGCCTTTCTTCTATCCTCAATTATCGCACCAGGCATTTTCTGCTTCATTGTAAGACTATATGAGTGTCCTGTTTTTTGAGAAAAACAGGCTTCTCTCATGCTTTGCCTTTTAAAGTTTTTGTTAGGATTTAAGATTTATTAGGCTTCATTCAATTATCATGTCACACAAATATTTATATTAGTATTTGGACTTTTCTTTCGGTTATAGCTTTCATCGTCTCTCTTTGATTCATTTACACATTTGTGTTCTGCAACAGGTGAGGTTTTGAATCGATTTTGTGAGATTTTGCAAATAAGGCTCATGGACAATAAGTAGAACGAGGTAAGGAACTATATCTTGGACAATTAGGCATGTATTGCGATAACTTTTATCAGTTAATATGTTCTATTTTGCCAATATGAACGCCTATGCAAGCTAATTCCCAACTAGGTTATCCCAAGGAATTTAGAACTCTGTGATGATGTTCAGTCTTTATCAGTGTGTCTGCTCAACTTTGAATTCAGAGCTATGTGCGATTTTTATAATCATCTGGCGTGCCACTCCTTTTGGAGTCAACTTGGTCAACGTGCATGCAAATTATACCCCCGGGGCAAAGGGCAACTAAATCCTACATTTTTAGGTTGTGATTTTACCAGCCGTAGAATATTTAATGTTGAGTTGCTTATAGAGGACATGAACTAAATTCAGTACTCTTTGTTGGTTCATGGAGATGAACACAAATTTGATGATTGATGAACGAAAGCATGACGATTAACAAGACCATCAGGTGGTGGGAAAAGGGAACAAGGCCAAACACGAGCGAGGTTGAGTCTGCACATGGCTTCGCCAATTACCTGCATAGCACTGATGACAAGCTCATCATGTCGGCTCCTGCTGTAGTGGATGCCGCATTATCCACCCCAAGGTACAAATAAAATCGTAGGCGATCCCCTGTTCGAACAATTATATTCCCAACGCCTCACTTTGCTCAAGAGAATTCTTTGGTTCTGATTTTCAGAGTGGATAGTTCCCAAGCACTACACTCTCCTCATGTGCTCCCGAGGGCGATGGGCTCCACCGTCGACCGCCTCTAAAGATGCCCACCGTCACGTCAGTTGAGGTGAGAAAGCACTCTGTCACCATCTTATTGTTCTTAGATAGAACTTCTAAAGCTGCAACCATTCTTTACATATCAAGAACTATGTGGGATGTGCTTGAGAATAGCTTCATTATATGAGTTCTAGGTTACAGTCTCACATCTGTAGCGATGAATAATGTTGAGGATATCGTTTATCGTTAACTTCTCGGTCAGCCTGAAATTAGTGTTTTTTGGGTGCATCGGCCGATTTATCGGGCGATAAATCGATTTATCGAGTGATAAATTGATTAATCGGCTTACCGGTCACCCAATGATAAGCTATAAATCGGTCGATAAATCGGCATATCGGATGATTTTTTGAACAGTGGCGATGATAAGCTTAACATCTAGAAGATTGGCTATTCTTTTGGTGCTATTACTCTTGCAGATGCAGGCATGTACACCTCTTTATAGTCCAAACATAGGTCATTCATGCATAGAGCATAATACATTGTCTATTCATGCATGTCTTCTCTGCTTTCTTATGTCGGCCTGCTGTGCACTATGGTATTTTAGAACGGCATTTTAAAATGTTCAGAATACCGCTATGGTTATCCTAGACTTTTGGCTATGCATGTTTGAAGTGTAATGGCAGGATGTTAATTCCAGTTGTTTCACCATTATTAGACTGACTGTGAAAAAAAACGGACTTTGTCGTACTGGATGGTAGTTGTTTATGTTTTGTAGAAGTTTGATTTTGAAGGCATCGAGTGTGTATCACTAGGGCTTTAATTTTGTCATCTGACCTCAAGAAGGAAATGATTCATTCGGCTCTTCTGATATTTCTATGCTTAACTGATTATAATCATATTCTCTCTCCATAGCATTGGGGTGTAGATAGTAGATAGGCAAATTACATGAATTCAGCTTATCTAGATCCCCGTAGAAATGAATAAAGAGAACTCTCGCAAAAATTGTTCAAACCATCTATAGCAAAGAAGATAATGACCATCAGAAACATCCAAATCAGTTTCCTGATTGGGCCATAATTGCCTATAATTATTCCTTATATTTCTATGCAGCATGATGGTAACATGATGTTTCTAGGTGCAGTAAATGTAATGTGTCTTCCGTCAGAAAAAATGTGATGTATCTCTTTCTTGATTTGAATTTAGGAGATGCCTAATGGTGAATAAGTATTTGCGTTCTTCTATCTTTCGTTGGGTTAGACCTCCTGTCCATGAAAGGTACACAAACCCCTTGGTCCTATGGTGTTATCAATTATCTAGGTACTTTGGTTCATTTTTTACATGAAATGGTTCTCACACAACATTGATTTTTTTGTCATACTCATAAGTGTTCCTCTTTAGCACGAGTAGCCTAAAACATTATACGATTTCTGGTTCTATTCCAATATAGCAAGAACAGATTTTTAGATCATTTGGTAAGCAACATTCTTTTATTATATATCATGAAGTTATCATCATATACTTACCAATTTCATATATTCTTTGTGCTGATAATATGCATTTATGTATTTATATTATAGAACTGTATTATTAATGGTGAACACAATTGCTCTCACTTTATGTAGTAACCACTTCTTTATTCTGTTGAATTGGTAATTATTTATATCATGATTAACAAAATAGAAGTTTCTTGTGTACGAAACTATATCCATGTTTGTGGTGGTGAACTGTGTTGCGGCAACGGTGACATCCTGTTCGGCTACAACCTCGGCATCTCTGCTTCGGCCATATTTTCTACACCAGCGTATAGTATTTAAATGTCTCTGCACTTTAATTGAGAAGTAGAAGGTTACCATAACATTTAGAACCTGTAGTTGGAAGGATTTAGTTTGAGCACAAGTTTTCTTCTGCAATCTTTTTCTTATGGTTTTTGCATTGGAAACAAAACGCTTTGTTCTACTTGCACGCCAACACATGCCTTTTACTGGTTTTGTATTATCGCCATGCAATGACTAGATGGTCTTATTTTTCATTATTGTGTTATACTACTTATTAGAACTTTTTATAGGTTCAGTGTGTCATAATTCTGGCACCGAACGACCTCTGTATCTTTCAAGCACTCCACCATATCACCATACTAGCTGGTATACATGTTGCAATGTTTAGAAAATATTTAGTAATCCAAATTAATTAGTTAGCCTCTGAAATTGCTAAATATGTTTTCGTAATTGAAATCATATCAGGTGAAATTTGAAAATACATGCAATCTGGAATTGACAATTTTGCTTTCCTAAAAAGTTCACTTTTGTGTGAATATGTTATCAGCTACGAAAACATATCAGGTGAAGTTTAAAAATACATGCAATCTGGAATCGATAATTTTGCTTTCCTAACAAATTTAAGTTCGTGTGTTCGTACTGCAGTGTAGATGTCTTATTCATTAGTTAGAATAAAACTATCATCGTGGAACACCGTACCACCTGCCAGCTGTTAGTCTGGCTAGGCTAGAAAATTTACACTAGAGGAGCCAATCAAACAAAGAGTTCTTGCCAATGGAGCCTATTAACCTTGATGAACCGGTGAAATGCCTTGATGTGCCATCTATATGGCATGTAAGCAGTGTCCCTTGATTGTTTGAGAATAATTTCATATTTTCTTGTGCTCATTAGTTTGTTACATATAGTGAAATACACTTGTGTAGCATAATTACAGCACGTAGCTATCATCTTTCTGAATTTGAAGTATTTGTGCATGCTATTTTTCTTAGACTTACACTACAAGCTATATAATTAATTATTATTTTTAATTCCCATCGTCTTCTCCTGAACCTGGGAGTTTTAGCCCTAGGGCGAGTGCTTAAATTTATTCCATTTTTGGTTTGCAACACGGGTTTAAACTCAAGAGCATAATGCTTTTGTCCAGTTTCAGCTTAGCAGTGCCTGATTAAATACACAGGTGACAGAAGGGAATGAAAGAATCCACGTGCTGTAACTTTGTTTATTTCTTATGTCGAAATTCTAAGCCTGTGAAGTGTCCTTTTGCTCCTATTTGTAGTCGCCGAAAATAAAGTGTCCTTTTGCTCCTATTTGTAGTTGCCGAAAATAATGCAAGGTAATATGTATGTGTAAAATGTATCATGTATCATAACTTATTTGTCAGTTCAGTAGTTTTCTAACATTATCTTATTAGTTGATTTTATTAGTATTTTACAATTTGTACTGTGGTAATATGTATCAATGGTGTGCCCAATTATTCCTTCTATGCTACTTGGTCAGTTCCATCTATATTTTTTGGTTGACATGAATACTTTTGAGTCCTTTCATGTTAGACATGAATACTTTGTTCGGTTGACAAAAAGACGTGCAATATTACCATCCTAGCCATGCCATGCCAGAACGCCCTACCTATTCGTCTAGTATTGTGTATTGCCCAACATATTATGACATTATATTCAGTAAGGAACACACTTTCCGAGGAGGGTTGTAAGAGCAATCAGAGTGCGGCGCTTATCCCAACATTGTTGGCTAAATCCTGCTCGTTTTTCTAGCACGAGGGCAAGAGTTAGATCATCTCCACTCGTCTACCCAGGACGCCTAAATTTGATCTGGACGCCGAAAATTGGCTCAGTCGCGTACCTAGAAACCTGTTTTCGTCTGGATTTGAGCCAACTTTGGTTCGGACTACCCAGGCCGAACCTAGGATCCTGGGTACATTCTGGGAACGCCGGACGCAGCGAAAATGGGCGTGGGCCAGCTCTGTCGGCGAGACAGTCTCATTCTCATCCACTCCACTCGCCTAGACTGCGGCGAAGAGCTCCCAGCGCCTCTGTCGCCATGACTTTGCTGGCGAAGCTCCTCCAGCCGAGACATGCCCACGCCTCTAGATATGCTCGTTGTAGTTGTTGCCCACTTCGCCGCCCGTTCCGCCGCAGCTTTCGCCGACCGAACTTCGTCGTAGCTTTGCTTCGCTGCGTGCTCCCACCATCGCGCCTCCCAAGTGTTCGGTATTTAGCCGGTTCGGCCATGGACTCCGACGACTAGGAGATGCTCGCCGTACTGCTGGAGGAGGAGAGCGCCGAGGTCGCCGAAGGTGAAGAGAACTTGGAGATCCTCGCCTCGCTCGCCCAGCTGTACCTGTATATGGTGTAGCCGAAGCACGGTGGTTCGGCGCCAGGTCGCCGGAAGTATAAGGCGAGGCAAAGGATAGAGGGCTACTGCTTATTGTACGCCGACTACTTCGCCGACCAGCCACTCCATGGAGAGGACATGTTTCGCCGCTGTTTCAGGATGAGCCGGAAGCTCTTCCTCAAGATCGTGCATGCCATCCGGGAGTTCGACCCCTATTTCATTTGCAAGAAGGACTGCACCGGCTTGGTTGGGTTTTCCTCACTTCACAAGTGCACCGTGGCGATGAGGTTGCTTGCATATGGAGTGCTGGCTGACAGTGTCGATGACTATCTTCGCATCGCCGAGTCCACCGCTATTGATTGCTTGTACAGGTTCTGTAGGACAGTGATTACAGTGTTCGGGGAACAGTACTTGAGATCACCCACTGCTGAAGACACTGCTCGGATCCTCGCAGACAACGAAAGTAGAGGATTTCCTGATATGCTTGGAAGCATAGATTGTATGCATTGGGAGTGGAAGAACTGTCCATTTGCATGGCAAGGAATGTACAAAAGCCACAAAGGAGGTTGCACTGTGATACTTGAGGCAGTTGCTATACATGATCTTTGGATCTGACACTCCTTCTTTGGCATGGCAGGATCAAACAACGACATCAACGTCCTCAACTCCTCAACTATATTTTTCAAGCTTGTTGAGGGTCATGCTCCCCCTATGAAATTTGAGATCAGAAGGCACTACAACAAGGGATACTATCTAGCAGATGGCATCTATCCAAGATGACCAACATTTGTGAAAAGATGACCAACATTTGTGAAGACTATCTCAAACCCAATGCTCTCCAAGCATTCTCACTTTGCCAAGAAACATGAAGCTTGTAGGAAGGACGTGGAGCGGGCATTCAGTGTGCTCCAGCAGAGGTTTGCAGTGTCCGGTTTTCTGCTATGACCTGGTCGAAAGATCAGATGTGGGAAGTGATGAACTGTTGTATGGCCTTGCACAACATGATCATTGAGGATGAGAGGAAGGATCCAGTGAGTTTGCTCGAGGAGAACGAGCCATACTACAAACAAGGTCCTCTTGCCGAGCCTGATCATCAGGTGCCTCCAACCTGGGCTACATTCATCGCCATGCATCAGGAGATCCGAGATCCGGCGGTGCATCAACAACTGCATGATCATCTTGTTGAGCACCTATGGATACGCAGGGGCAACACGTCGTAGATGTCGAGCATGAACTGGCCGAACTAGGACGAACATGGCCGAAATATGTTGTACTTTCACTGCAGGCCGAACTATGTTTACATTTACGCCGAACTATGTTTAAGATTTTGACGTATTTTGACCGTAAAATGTTCCGTATTCATTGTATGCCGAACTATGCCAAATTTGGATGAACTTGAGCCGAATTTGAGCGAAAACGGGCGTCCCGGGAACTCAGGCTGGGTACGCGAGTGGAAAACTCGGCGTACCTAGACCGAAAACTTGCTTCGTCCGGCCAAAGTTTGGTCCAGATTTTGCCCTGGATTCGCCCAACGAGTGAAGATGCTATTAGAGTCCAGCGCTTGAAGAATCAGTAGAGAATACGACCAACTGTTAATGCGGGCAGTAATCGACTCACCAAGAAAGATGTTTTTTTTTTCAGAAAAACCAAGAAAGATGTTAAACGTCTGTGTAAGCAATCAAACCAGCGGGATTTAATTCTAGACGCCTGCAAATAAGTGCCGTGATATGGGTGCTCTAACATTCTAGATCTCAATAGTTTCCACTAAAATTGTTTGAAACCTTTTAGCATTTGATCTAAATTCTGAACTCGCCGTTCGATTTTCAGAGATGAATGAAGGACCGGGTAGCCAAAAAGAGTAATTCTAGAAGAAATATAAAAGATCATCATTGCATTTTTTTTTACTATCTTAGGGTACTAAGCACCGGGTCTCTAACTATCGTCGTTTTTTTCAAACAACTATTTAATCATTTGTTGAGCCGTTGCAACGCATGGGTATTATTCTAATATATACTAATAAAAGTGTTCGTGCATTGCGTCGGGAAAGCCTTCTTTCTTTCTCCCAAACCTCCTTATTTTTCTCTTTATCTTTCTACGGAGCTACAATCTATTTCGTGATAAAGGAGGAGAAGTATGACCAATGCTATGACTGAGCGATTTTTAACTCTTAAGAATTTCCCAATCAAGCTCAACTTCAAATACATAATTTAATTTAATTTTCTATTTTTCTATACCTAGCGAATAAAAAGTACACATATTTATACTATACAAATGCACAACTCTACACTAAAACTACACAAAATATTCTAATAGAGAAGACATCAACACAAACCACATACACATGTTCAGTGTAGCACAACAACACAACAAGTGAACCGATATTCATTGCGACCACCGATCTACTAAAACAACAAGCACCTCTCTATGAATCCTTCCGTTCTCACATTAGAGAGCTTCCGCTACATCTTGATGGCAATTTAACTTTTTTGATCATGAACCATGTGTGGCATCCATTAATCTCTCATCCCTTATGTTTATAATTAGCTCACACCAAATTAGTCTCGTTTTTCAAGTTGGCTTGGTGATACTCTATGTCTCTACCCAGTTTGCCAACCTATATAAATTGGTGTGCCACTAACTAAGGGAGCAGGGTGAGACTAAATTAGGAGTCATACCAGGTTTGGAGTTGACGTTTTCATCTTCCCGTCACCAGCCGGGATCATGGCTCGCAGGCAGGTTGCATTGAGCATAGTGCGCGTGAGCCATCTGCACCCATATGGGCCAGTTTGCATGCAGGCACGTGAGACTATGGTCCCATCTGTAACATCCCAAATTCAGCAACCCTGATTTGTTGTCAAAAAGGGAAAAATCAGGGAGAACAAAAACTTTTTATTATTAAGGGTGGCAATGTTTGCTTACTTGTTTGCTTGTGTTCATACATCTGATTGTGTATTAGATAATATACTCCTCACCTCAACCTCAGTTGATAAAAACTATTTTACAAAAGAAATGTCTTGACTCATCTTTCATTTTCTCAAATGTTACGGCATTTCAAACATGAGCCAAGATGACTTTGACACAACAAAATATTTTACTAGTTTCTATTTAACAAAACTATGGAGATCTATATATAATATCCTTATGCTTTCAAGACAAATCACTCAACTACTCTTATCTCTAGGTTTTCCAAAACCCTTCCTAAAACCTTTTTATCCTGATCCTGGTAGAAATACCAAGAGGTCCTTATCTAATTTAAACCACCACCTCTTCACAACACCATGCTCACCTCAAGCTAGGCTTGATGGTAAACTTAGTAGTAGTTGGATAAGTTTGATAAAATGAATTGCCTTGATCTGTTGTTTGATGAATTGCCTTGATCTGCTGTGTGATGAATTGCTTTGATCTGCTTAGGAAGTAGCTTGAGCCAATCTAGGAGCTCACCCTTTAGGATCAAACCAATAGTTGAGATCATGAAATCCAAATCAAGTCTCCCATGAGCTAAATCTCTCTTAGTAACTAAAGTGACCCTCTCATCCACTTAAGCAGATCCAGCCCGAGCTAATCCTTTGTATTAGCATCCAGCTCATCAAATACCAAATACAAGCATGAATCCTCTCTACAAAAGTTATCCTTCAACCTCATCCAACTGATGATAATAAAACCCTTGCATATTCTCCAACTCCTTCCCTCCATAATAGTCCAACTTCACAAATCTGCCAACTTTGGCTAAGTCTAGAATCCTTCTCTGGATTCAATCTTTGAGACTCCACCTATTCTAACCTTTGTGCATTCTTGAGAATGTACTTGAACCATATTGTAGTACATCATTAGTAATACCAAATACCACTCTTGATCTTGGCTAAACCTCTATTTGACCCACTCATCCATGATGGTTTTATGGACAAGATAATAATCTTTTCTGCAAATCTTATCATCTTACCTGCTTTGGCAGGAGCTCACATCCTTATGCTATCTTCTCTTGACCAACTCTCTGCTTGGTTATGGCCTACTAACCATGTTCTATCAATCCACCCTTCACTTGTTTCCATTGGAGCTTTGTGCTTCTTAAACCCCCTGGTTTATGAGGCTTCATGTTACATCTGCTATGGCAGCCTTATTTTGAACAAAGTTTGCCATCACTCTTAAACCACCTCAATTACAACCAAGCCAAAATTTTGCTACCCTGATCATCTATATAACTTGTTATATCTATCCATCTATCCCTTGTACCAAGGTGAGCTATGATCTCACTAATCCAACCATGTTTAGGTGGTATAAAAATATAAATGCCCTAGATCCCCTACCTCTTGTTCTCTTCCAAAATCCACCTTGTTTTGCAACACCCAAGTTTGCCAATGATTGATACCCCAAGTTGATATCCTCCACCTTGGATATAATCATTTGAAAAATAATTTCCATAATTTTTTGGAGCCTCAAACTAATTAAATTCCCTCCTTTGCAAAATTCTCAAAACATTTCCTATAAAGACAAGTTTGTTTTTCTCCAAACCACTTTGCCAACTCAAGGCACAATTGATTCCCATATATCATATCCTATCTTCCCATCTCAAAAATAAATATTTTTTAGATCCTTTATTATTTATTTTTTCCATTTTTATTAAATGGTAGAAACAAGAAGTAATAGATTAAAAATACTTTTCCTTCCAAATAAATTAGAAGAAAATTCTCCAATGTGTGATATGATATTTATGACCATCTCACACCAAAACCCAACCTGTACAATGTAAAAATATCAAATGAGCTTCTATAAACCATTTCTGCACTTTTTGAATAAATGACTTTAAGTGGACCTTTAATTCTTGGAAAAATCTAAAACAATTCCTAGAGAGGTAATTTGATCTCACCTATCTCCCAGCACCATTTACCCATATTGTCCAATGCAAGTTTCTAGACTTCCTTCATAACCATCTCTTTGATCACAATTGCAAAGTAAGCAAACCCACTAATCAAAGATCATAAAACCCACATCAACTTGGTCAAACAAACTTCCACAGCACACTACCTCACCCCTCTGGTTGAGATACACTATAGCAACACTGTAGCAACCCTTACTCTTGTCCTCTTCCACTTGAAAGAGAGGAGAGACACAAAGAGAGGTCATGTTTTGGGTTTAATAAAATTCTACAACAGCTACCTATCCCCTCCCTGCCCTAAAACATACCAGAACCCACACCCCACCTCTCTCCACCGTCCACAGGAACCAATCCCTTGGGTTTACCCTTCCCCATTGTATCTCCATGGACATAGTCCATTGTAGACCCTTGTCTCTTGGTATAAGAGGGCAGAGCCCCCACCTGCCCCTCATTTCCTCTCCTTTACCCTCTACCACTCTCACTTACCTCCCCCATGAGCCCCTGCTCTCACCCCTGCTCTATCTTGCCCGAGAGAAAGAGAGAGAGTAAGCTTTGGACTCCTCAAGAAAAACGAGCAATGCTCCTCCCTCTCTGATTTTCTTCCCCTGCATGTCATCCCAAAATGTTCCCCTGCTATTCCTGATCCTCCCCTGCTTTTGTTTTGCTCAGGACCGCCCCTGGAAGCCTCCCTGACGAGCTCCCGAGCGCCACCACGGGCTCCTCCGCGCGACCCACCTCTTGGCGTCGAAGTGGTGCTTGCTATCCCTCTCCGAGCTTGCACCGACGAACCGCGTCTCCCTGCGGCATAATATACACCTCCCCGCGCCCATGGTGAGCTCCCCGAGCCCCTCCACCACCCTCTATGGTTTCCCCTTCTTTCTACACCACCACAGGTGGAAGACGACACGCGACCGTCGATCTCATCTCGATCTGACGGTCTGTGGCGTGCCATACCCCTTCGCCGCGGCGGCTTAACTGTCGCCCGCGAGCGTGTGCTAGCGAGGCGGCACTGGTCCGGCCCAGCGTGGCTCGCCTAGCTTCCCCAGTGCTACCCGTCCCAGTAGGCTTAGATCTAGCCGAAACATCCTCGACCTCCTCTTTTTTATTTAAAATCCCAGAACCAGAGAAAAATCTGTTTGGTTTAAATAGATTTGAAAATGCAAATCAACACAAACCGCCTAGATCTATTTTTTCCTAGATGCACACGTGTATTATCTAACATTCAATACCTTTGGTTGACCTAAATAGTGGCCAAAATGATCTCAATAAATCAACTACCTAAAGGTACCGTTTCTACCAATACATTCTTTCTGTAAGTTTTACAAATCCATTTAAAATAAATCCAATTGTTATGGGAAGGAATCTAGTATACCTTGCATGTCACCCTGACTCCATATTATTCTGCTTCATATTTTGCCCATAGAAAAAATAACAAAAACAGCCCAAATCTTCCTTTAGGAATTTTCTGGGTCAAAACATAATAGGTATTTTCATAATTCCAACTCCCAGGACACATGCACCTTGATCTACTTCAAACCCTAGGTGCCCATATTTTATTAAGCCCTCGTGGATTTATTGTGAGTTAAACTATTCTGTGCATAGTTTAATCACTATTAAAATAACCACAGTAGTTAGTAAATCCAAAAAGGAGGATTCCAATTTCTACATAAAGGTATTTCAAACACATATCATGTGTATTTGGAATCATAACAAAATCTCCTGTAGATTAATTTGGGTTAAAAAGACAAAAACCTTCTAGAACTGCCTTTGGGAATTTCCTGAGGGCATTCTGGTAAATATTTTGAAATGATTCCAACTCCCAGTCAATCAGTCCTACTGAACCATCCTAGGAAATAATGTTTGGAGCTCCAGAAATTTTCAGGTAAATTATTTCCTAAAACTAGAGTTTTATTCACTAGAAAATTCATTATAAATCAATGGAAATTAATAAAATAGTGAAACCACTTTTGTTGGTTTCATTTTATCAATACCTATATGATGGTACCATATTTTTACAATAATATCATACAAAAAGTGTCCTTGGTCCAAACCCCCCCTCATAGGTAAATTCTAGACTATAACACATATCGAAATCCCTTCAAATGTTTTCAAGACAATTCCAATCTTTCTAAATCCATTCTTCCCAACACCTACTGAATTTTAAAATTGTATTGTACAATGCTTGTTGTATGGTTTTGATGCTTTTATTTGACGTGTATTGAAGGTGTTGTTGTTTGTTTGCATATATGCTCGATAACGGCGATAGTTGCGATTGTGTGACGCCGAGAAGAAGGAGGCCTCATAGTAATATTATTATTATTGGTATATGGTATTATAAGGAATTCAAGGGACAACTCGTTGGTCACAGGAAAGCCACCTTCTTTCTCATAATCCCTTGTCCTACTATTTTTGCTTATGCATGTTTTATCTACTTGCTTATGAAAATTGCATGGCTTTATTACTATGTTTTATATGCGAGAAGGTTTGGCTCCTCCAAACCATTAAACCCTTAGTACCATTAGGTATAACCCATTTGATGACTCCTACTTTTCCTTTGTAATGTATGTGGTGTATAATACCACCTCCCTTTGGAGACCCGTTTTAGCCAACGTAAAAGTATAGGATGGGAAGACCCCAAAAAAAGTTTTATAAAAATGTTTTATGAGAAAACCTTGGTGAGGTTTGACCTTCCAAGAGAGTTTGAGAAAGAAAAAGGTTTTGGTTTTACAAATGATGTTGAAGTGGAGAAGGTGGAAAAATCTTTACAAAAACGCACCCGGTTCTTTGCAGGTTTGCCAGAACAATTAACCCGTACAACCACATTACTCCGATATGGGAAGGGGCCAGACTGGAAGTCTATTTACCCTAGTATAAGCTGCCTCGCAACTACTACAGGAGGATATCGGTCCCTGGAGGGTGGGTCTTCTCTATCAAAACGGTCCGTGCAAAGAATCGGCCAGGAGAAGAAACGAACGGTCTACGGGCCACCACATGTTACTATGAGCCTATCATTGAAAGTGAACACTCGGTGTACTGAAAAAGGCGGTCCAGTTGGCTTTGGAACTGTACAGGGCGTCCTGGTTTTGAGGGGAATAACACTCATAGGGTAGGCACCTATACTAGAGTGGGCATTCCGAAGGTCTTGTTTGATTATCCGAGACCGCATACTTTCGTATGACGAACCGGGGGTGATCCCGGCGAATGTATCATATCTTATGGGTAAAGTGTACAACCTCTAGAGAGTGTAAATCTATTTGAATAGTTGAGTCCTCAGTCATGGATGGTTGGGAAGGTTTCTAGAGTGGTGCTGGTTTTGTTTTCAAAAAGGATTTTGAAAAGAAAGTGTTTTCTAAACCTGGTGGTCTGAAGGACACCAGAGAGGGAGAGGTGATGTTGAGGATCAAGGAAGAAGAAAACCCGGTACTTTGAGGACCGTGGAGATGAAATAGGGTGACCCAATCCTAGTGTTTTACAAAAAATTTCAAAAATGTTTTACAAAAGTTTTCAACAAAACCTTGTAGATTCTACATTTACAAGAGAAACTATTTTAGAAAAGAACCTCTCATGGAGCCCTTCGACTACCATAGTCATACTGCATATCCTTTCATTGTTATTATATTGGGTGGTTTGCGAGTATATTCAAAGTACTCACCGGCATTGTCCCTGGCTATCTACTTGGCCAGATTTACAGAAACAAGGTGAATGATGGAGATGCCGATGTCTATGCGAGCTAGGCCATCTTCCCAGTCAGTCGCCTGTAGTTTAAGGTTGACATGGGCTCTACGAATGAAGACTTCCGCTATTGATGTTTGTAAATCGCCATAATGACAATGATGTAAGTTTTGTACTTGTTAATTGTTGGATGTTGTAATAATACTCGTCAGTTATGCTCACGGTTCACTGATCATGGAAACGTGAATTGTAGGCATAACGGGGATTTTCGGATCGTAAATCCGGGGTCCCACACCATCGGTCCGCCGAGAAATCGACCCAGAAAAAAATTGAACTGTTATTTGACTTATAAATTTTATGGTGGGTAATATTATCAAACTAGGAGGGGCAAAGCGGTCCAAAAAAGTGTAGAAACAGTGAGAAACACTCATTTTATTATTAGGTATAGAGTTACTTTTCATTAGTGTCCTTTTTGTGAAATTTCACCGATCTATTAATAATCATCAACAATAGTACAAAGAGACCCAAAAGTAATAAAAATTATAAATAGGTCATTGGACCACTTAGCAACAACTTAAAACACTAGCGCGAGCCAAAGGCGCCGCCGTCCTTGCCCTGCATCATCGGAGTCGGGCAAAGATTATCGTAGTAGAGCTTATTATAGTAGACAGACAGAAAGTCGTCGTGTTAAGACCACAAAAGGACCAACGCACTAGAGTATGTAGCAACCATCGTCAACGATGAAATTCGTAGAAAGAAAGAGACTGACCTAGAAACGAACCGATGAACACGAAAACTGACAAAATCCTGGGAGATCCGTCGAAGAAACGACTTCACGCTCCCCCTTTTAGCGCTAGATGCACCACTGGAGCAATGATAGAGCGGAGAGGACCTTATTCTGACTTCAGGACGTAGTTGTCACCTCAACATCCGGAAAAAGACACTAAAAATCAGACGAAACAAAGAACAAAAACCTCTCACCGGTGAGAGGTCGTGGTCCGGCACACCTTCAAGGCCCTAGGACCACCGGAGGTGGAGCGGACCGCGACGTCACCGGCGAGGGGTGCGAAACCCTAGATGAGTTTTTCTCCTTCGGGCCGCCTCTCCTAGCGGATACGTATAGGTGGGTAACCCTTCCTCTCGTTAATGTACTTTAATAATACATAAAATTATAGGTATGAAGAAACAATATACAGGAGCATTATCTATGTTACATGAGTTTTTATCCATGATACTACATAAACATTTATTCTGAAATACATGAACATTTTATTTTGATACCATAAATATCTTTACAAAGTTGAGAGATTAGGATTACTTAAAATTAGAGCAACTAAGATTGAATCAAGAGGAAACAACTAGATGTATCAAACAAGATGCAATAAAGTAAAGCAAGGGAGAGCTACAGGACGAACACAAGGATATTCTCTGAAAATCTAATTGATGGTAACAACTCTACGAATTCGATTGTAGAGGCTAGGAATGCATGGACCTACATTCTAAGGATTATACTTCTTCACCCTAAGCTCAAATTCCTAGGAACATACTCAATCACTTGAATCTATGTTGTGAGCACATCTATCTTTCTGCTATATTTCCGCGACTGTTTGAGAGATCCTCGAATCTTCCAAGAATTATACTGAACCATGCTAGATAGCCAAACACGTACCCGCAGGCCGCTAAAATACGAGGGCTGGCCCACATTTCATTGCATTGTGGCAAATCTTGTAGCCACCACCTTGTTGCTAGTCTTTTCACTCAGCTCCCTGCCGTCTTACTTTTTCCCTTTCTAGTCCTCTGATGGCTGTAAGTGCACAAATCGTTTGTAGCTAGTTTCGAAGTTAAGATGTCGATCCCACAGGGAGCCCAAAGGTAAGTGTTTATGGGTGAAGTCTCTATCACACTCAAAGTTATCACGAGTCTTCGAGTGAATTGACTGCAAGTGTTGAAATAAGAATAGAATTTGGATTAAAGGAATGTATTTAAATAAAACTAAAATGTAAACTTTAGAAATAAAAAGCATAAAAGTAAAGAATGATTTGTTTGTTGTTTTCTGCAGATGGAAAGGTAGGCGCGGAGAGGTTCAGTTCATGGTGATAGTGAATGTGCCAAGTGGATGAGTGATAAGTGTAACAATTATAATCTTAGAAGTATGTGTGTAGGTGAGCAACCCATAATTATTCGGAACTCCACTTGGTATATTTTATCCCAACTTCAATAATCCTACTATCTTGTTACCAAAACCATGGTCAGTCACTAGACGATTAAGATCATTCAGGTTTCTTAGCAATTAAACTCCTTGAATCGGACTAATGCAATAAGCACGGTGGTTCCTCATGATCCTCGAGTAAAACTGGTTTCCCATTGATATCCCCGTGTCACTCGGGGGTCGCCGGTCTGCTAGCAAACAAGATCCTATCTATATAGAACAAAGCATCATGTTGTCTAGGCCCTCAATTGGACAACAAGCAATAAGCATCCCACGAATAGTTAAGACACATAATATAGTAATTAAAATCAACCACAAAATTAATGGAAATTTTATAGGCAAATCACATCTCACCAATCCCTTACATCTCCCATACCCAAGAGAAATTACTCACACATGAGAGAAGAAAGCATCATCGATATAATTAAATAAAGGGAGTTCTTCTTAATATTACCATGGAGATCCACAATAAGAATAGAAATAAATCCAACACAATTCAAGATGGGAAGAACAATCTCAAACCCTAGTCTTGAAAGGTGGAGATCTCTCTCTCTCTCTCTCTCTCTCTCTCTCTCAAGTACAAGTAATGGATATGGAGGTGTTGTGGCTAGGAGGTCGAAGATCGTGGAGCGAGATGAAGGACGTCTTCTCCTTCTTCTCCGGATCTCTTCTGGATGGGATGGCGGATGCTGTGTTCGGTTTTCGTCCTCAGCCTCTTCACAAAAGTTGTCCCCTTTAATAAGATGAAGGCAATGGCAACTATACGGTGGGAACTATATGGCCGGAGAAAATATTCCTGCCGTATAGTTGCTCATTAAAGCTACTGTATGCCTCCCTCGACTGCTTCCAAAAAGAGACTTGCTTGTTTTCGTCTGAATATTGTGTTTTTACTGTTAAAACCCTCTGTTGATGTTCAGAACCTGAAACACACATTAGAAACCAAATTTTCTTTGCTAACAAAGTATTAGCATTAGGTAAAGCTAGAAAACCATCAAATCGAAACAAAAACCATAAAAAATGTGTCGAATCTCACAGATATCAACTCCCCCAAGCTTATATGTTGCTCGCCCTAGAGTGACAAGGAAATAAGAAAGGATAGCTGAGATTCAAGACTAAAATAAAAGAACTTACAAGCTCAAATTGGTGTCAAATTCTTTTATTCACAATTCTTGCAATCTTAAACATGATCATACAAGTATTCACAAGATTGCACTGAGTCCACTTCCTAATCCACATATATCTTGCTGGCAAATAAATCATATTCCTTAGGAAGTGTCAAAAGTTTAGCTAGGAAAGTGAAACAAATCCTTTTGGTTTATCTCTTATTGAGAGATGAAAACTTTTTGCTCTTGTTCCTTTAATCAATTAAGAGTACTCAAGTTGGCACCAACAACATTTAATTGAAGAACAACTCAGCTACTCCCATATCAAAATTTCAAGACTCTCAAAGCAAGTTTTTCCTTTCCTTGTTTTTTAAATACTTCAGCTCTTTCATAGAGAAATCATGCCACTGTTTTTAACATATTAATTGGGACCATGTTGCGCACTCGTGACCATACCAATAGATAACTCAGCAATAGTGGGTCAGAGGAGTACTACAACTTCACTTGTAATGTGAAACCACGAGGAGACTAAAATTTTACCTGTCATAGCATTACAGCTGCAGTGTCAACACCCGGATTTTTAATCCCAGATGCCTGTTATTGTAGGGGTTCGTAGCATGGAAAACAAAAAATTTCTACCGCATGCATACAAATAAGCCAAGATGTATCTACTAGATTGAAGCAACGAGTCGATTAGAGTACTCACCCTCGAAGATTCCAAAGCGGTTAATGAGAGCAGATTCTCGTGGGTGATGTAGTCGTACACTTGCCGATCTCAAGATCGCGTAGACGATCCTTCCAGCGCTGCGTTCTGGTAGCGCTTTCGCAGTCGGTCACACGTTCGGTACTCAATGAAGACCTTCCTCTCCCTTGTTCCAGCAGGCATCGGAGGTTGTAGTTCTCCCTCGTGATTCCGGCAGCACGACAGCATGGTGTCGAAAGTAGAGGGAAGATCCCGTAGGGCTTTGCCTAAGCCGGTGCAAGTTATGGTGGATCTAGGGTTTTCTGGTGATCTAGGATTATAAGGCCGGAGAGGAGGAGGTGGTGTCATCGGCGGCTAGGGCGACGGCAATGAGGCGGCGACAACGCGAGGCGGCGGCGGCGCGGCACGGGTGGGGAGGGCTGGATCTTATGTTGTTTGGGGCAGCCCTCCCCCTCTATTTATGAGAGGGGGCAGCCTTGGGAGGGGAGATTTTGAATCCAAACCGAAACCCAAGTTTGATAGAAGGAAGGACTCTTTCCTTCTTCTACTAGGAAACTATTGTTCCAGTTTGACTTTTCAAACCTCCCGTTTGACTTTCAATTTAGAGCTTTAATTCTCTCTCGCAAATGCCCAAACCAAGTGACCTAGGATATGATCCAATCATTTCACTTACCCATGACACATTCATGGACCATTCCCCTTCCGGTCCGGTGAACCTTCTAGAACCTCTTCGATGAAAACATCAAAATCATTCCCGAACTCTGGAATCGGACTTTCGTTATATGAATCTTATTCTCCGGACCATTCCGGATCTCCTCGTGATATCCCGGATCCCATCCGAGACTCCGAACAACATTCGGTATCCGTACTTACATTCCATATCTACTAAACAACATTGAATCCTTAAGTGTGTCTCCCTACGGTTCGTGAATTATGCGGACATGACCGAGACACTTCTCCGATCAATAACCAATAGAGGAATCTGGAAATTCATATAGATCCCACATATTTCTACGATTACTTTGCGATCGAATGAACCACTTACATACGATACCAATTTCCCTTTGTCTCGCGATAGTTTACTTATCCGAAGTTGATCGTCGGTATCTCTGCATACCTAGTTCAACCTCGTTACTGATAAGTACTCTTTTCTTGTTCCCGTGATATGTGATCCCTTGTGAGCCAGTCACATTCTTGCAAGCTAATTGGATGACATTCCACCGAGAGGTCCCAGAGTATATCTATCCGTCATATGGATGGACAAATCCCACTCTTGATCCATGTGCCTCAACACATACTTTACGAACACTCAATGCCACCTTTATAGCTACACAGTTACGGTGTGGTGTTTGATGTCATCAAAGCATCCTTCCGGTGATGGTGATTAGCATGATCCCATGGTCGAAGGAATTAGGTTACTATGTATCAGAAAGCTTATAGCAAACAAACTATTGAAATGACTTGATCTTTATGCTACACTTATCTATAGGAGTATGTCCATCATACCATTCTCCTAATTATATGACCTTGTTGTTAATAACATCTTAATGTTCATGATCAAGAAACAACGATCATCGATTAACCAACAAGCTAGTATTATAAAGAGGCTTTACTAGGGACTCTAATTTGGTTTACAATTCACACAGGAATTAATGTTTCCGGTTAATACTATTATAGCATGAATGTAAAAATTTATCATAAACACAATGATATAATAATAAATACTTTTATTATTGCCTCTAGGGCATATCTCCAACAGTCTACCACTTGCACTAGAGTCAACTAATCTAGATTACATGGTAATATACCGAACACCCATGGCGGTTTGGTGCTGATCATGTTTTGCCCTCGGGAGAGGTTTAGTCAACGTATCCGCCACATTCAGATCTGTGTGTACTTCGCAAATCTTTATGTCACCATCTTGGAAATGCTCTCGAATAGCGTGAAAACGCAGCTTGATATGCTTCAGCTTCTTGTGTGACCTTGGTTCTTGCGCATTGGCTATGGCGCCCATGTTATCACAATATATAGACATTGGGTCCAGCGCACTTGGAACCACACCTAGCTCTGTAATGAACTCCTTCATCCATATTGCCTATTGTGAAGCCTCCAAAGCAGCTATGTATTCTGATTCAGTTGAAGATCTCGTCACAATTCTTTGCTTTGCACTCCTCCAGCTAACTGCTGCACCATTCAAAGTAAATACGTATCCAGATTGAGATTTAGAATCATCCGGATCGGCGTTCCAACTAGCATTGGTGTAACCATTAACAACGAGCTGTTCATCACCTCCATAAGAAATAACCATATCCTTAGTTCTTCTCAAGTACTTAAGGATGTTTTTGACCGCTATCCAATGATCCACTCCTGGATCACTTTGATATCTGCTAGTTAAACTAACAACATATGCAATGTCGGGTCTAGTACATAGCATGGCATACATTAGAGATCATATGGCTGAGGCATAGGGAGTCTTACTCATCCTTTCTCTACCTTCTGCCGTTGCTAGACTTTGATTTTGACTCAAGGTCGTATTGGGCAACATGGGCAAGAACCCTTTCTTGCTATCTTCCATTCCAAACCTCTTTAGAACTTTGTCCAAATATGTACTTTGTGACAATGATATTAGGCGTCTCGATCTATCTTTATGCCTAATATGTAAGCTGCTTCGCCAAGATCTTTGATTGAAAAACTATTATTCAAATAATCCTTGACACTATTAAGAAGGTCTACATCATTCCCAATCAACAATATGTCATCTACATATAGTATTAAGAATGCTACAAAGCTCCCACTCACTTTCTTGTAAATACAAGCTTCTCCATAAGTTTATATAAAACCAAAACTTTTGATTACCTTATCAAAACGTTGATTCCAACTCCGGGATGCTTGCTCCAATCCATAAATGGATCGTTGAAGTTTTCATACCTTGTTAGCATATTTAGGATCGACAAAACCTTTGGGTTGTACCATATACAACTCTTCATCAATGTCTCCATTGAGGAATGCCGTTTTGACATCCATCTGCCATATCTCATAATCATAATATGCAGCGATTGCTAACAAAATCCTCACAGACTTTAGCTTCGCTACCGGTGAGAAAGTCTCATCATAGTCAACTCCTTGAATTTGTCGAAACCCTTTTGCGACAAGTCAAGCTTTATAGACAGTAACATTACCATCAGCATCTGTTTTCTTCTTGAAAATCCATTTGTTTTCGACAGCCTTCCGGCCATCCATTAAGTCCACCAAAGTCCATACTTGGTTTTTTTACATGGATCCAATCTCGGATTTCATGGCTTCTTGCCATTTATTGGAATCTGGGATCATCATCGCTTCCTCATATGTTGCAGGATCATCGGTGTTGTCCACCAACATGACACTCATAACAGGATCATACCAATCAGGAGTGGTACGAGTTCTTGTTGACCTGCGAGGTTCCGTAGTAAATTCAACTAAAGTTTCATGATTAACATCATTATCTTCCTCTCTTATTGGTGTAGGCGCCACAGGAACTACTTTCGGTGCTGCGCTACTCTCAAGTTCGAGAGAAGGTTCAACAACCTCGCCGAGTTCTACTTTCCTTCCAGTTACTTCTTTCGAGAGAAACTCATTTTCTAGAAAGGATCCATTCTTGGCAACAAAGATTTTGCCCTCGAATCTATGATAGAAGGTATACCCAATAGTTTCCTTTGGGTATCCTATGAAGACACCTTTTTCCGCTTTGGGTTCAAGCTTGTCGGGCTGTAACTTCTTTACATAAGCTTCGCAACCCCAAACTTTAAGGAACGACAATTTAGGTTTCTTCCCAAACCATAATTCATATGGTGTCGTTTCAACGGATTTAGATGGTGCCCTATTTAAAGTGAATGTGGTTGTTTCTAATGCATAACCCCAAAACGATAGCGGTAAATCTGTAAGTGACATCATAGAACGAACCATATCTTAGAGAGTTCGATTACGACGTTAGGACACACCATTACATTGTGCTGTTCCGAGCGGTGTCAATTGTGAAAGTATTCCGCATTTCTTCAAATGCTCGCCAAACTCGTAACTAAGATATTCACCTCCACGATCAGATCGTAGAAATTTAATCTTCTTGTTACGCTGATTCTCTACCTCACTTTGAAATTCCTTAAACTTCTTGAAAGTTTCAGACTTATGTTTCATGAAATAGATATACCCATATCTACTCAAGTCATCCGTGAAGGTAAGAACATAATGATAACCACCGCGCGATGCTACACTCATTGGGCCACACACACATCGGTATGTATGATTTCCAATAAGTCCGTAGGTCGCTCCATCATACCAAAAAATGGAGTCTTAGTCATTTTACCCATCAGACATGCTTCACATCTTTCAAGTGATTCGAAATCAAGTGATTCAAGAAGTCCATTGGAATGGAGTTTCTTCATATGCTTCACTCCAATATGACCAAGACGACAGTGCCACATAATGGTCGAGTTATCGCTCAATTTCAAACGTTTAGCTTCGATGTTATTAATGTGTGTATTTCTACAATCGAGATTCAATAATAATAAACCATCTATCAAAGGTGCATAAAACATATTACTCATATAAATCGAACAACCATTATTCTCGGACTTAAACAAGTAACCGTCTCGCAATAAACATGATCCGGATATAATGTTCATGCTCAACGCAGGCACCAAATAACAATTATTTAAGTATAAAACTAATCCCAATGGTAGATGAAGAGGTAGTGTGCCGACCACAATCACATTAATCTTTGATCCATTTCCAACGTGCATCGTCACCTTGTTCTTCGCTAGTTTCCGTCTTTCTGCAGTACCTGTTTCGAGTTACAAATATGAGCAACCGAACCAGTATCAAATACCCAGGCACTACTACGAGTACTAGTGAGATACACATCAATAACATGTATATCGGATATACCTTTCTTCTTGATGTCGCCGTTCTTAAAATCCTCCAAGTACTTAGGGCAATTATGCTTCTAGTGACCCTCTCCCTTGTAGTAAAAACACTCAGTATCAGGCTTAGGCCCAGCCTTGGTCTTCTTCGCTGGCGCGGTAACTTTCTTACCACCCTTCTTGAAGTTTTCCTTTTTATTAGACTTGCCTTGCTTCCTGAATTTGGTGGTCTTATTGACCATCAACACTTGGTGCTCTTTCTTGATCTCCACTTCCGCAGACTTTAACAGGGAGAAGAGTTCGGACAACGACTTGTCCATGTGTTGCATATTGTAGTTCATCACAAAGTTCTTGTAACTTGGTGGTAGTGATTGGAGGACACGGTGAATCCCCAAAGCATTAGGAATCACTATACCCAAGATTTGAAGCTTGCTTGCGTGCCCAGACATCTTAAGCACATGCTCACTGACGGAGCTGCCCTCTTCCATCTTGTAGTTAAAGAACTTTTCAGAAGCCTCATAACTCTCAACTGCCGCGTGAGCCTCAAATATCATTTTGAGTTCACGGACAATATCATGTGGGTCATGGTTCTCAAACCTTTTCTGAATCTCCGATTCCAAACCTTACAAGATAGCACACTAAACTGTGGAGTACTGATTCTTCCGAGCGAGGAAAACATTCTTTACCTCATCAGTAACATCAGCTGCAGGTGGGTCACCTAGCGGTGCATCCAGCACATAGGTCAAATTACCAGCATTGAGGACAATCCTCAAATTGCGGAATCAATCCGCGAAGTTGCTTCCATTGTTTTTCAACTTTTCTTTCTCTAGGAACGCTTAAAATTGATGGTAGGGGCCGCCATTGATCTACAACATATTTGCAATAGTTTAGACTAAGTTTATGACAAACTGAGTTCTAATTAATAGTTAAATTAATCTAGGTGAACTCCCACTCAAAACAATATCCCTCACATTGTTTTAGTGATCACACGAACCAAATCTACCTCATCAAACCGATCATCATGAGAGTTGATGTAGCTTCAATGGCGAACAATCAAAATGTTCATCATATCTACTATATGACTCATGCTTTACCTTTCGGTGATCCGTGTTCCGAGACCATGTCTGTACATGCTAGGCTCGTCAAGATGAAACCTTAGCTTCCGCATGAGCAAATCTGTCTTGCTCCCGTTGTATACACTTGCGGAATCTAACACACCCGATCATCACGTGGTGCTTCGAAACAACGAGCTTTAGCAACGGTGCTTACTAAGGATGAACACTTTATAACTTGAAATCTTTTGTGCTAGAGGGATCATCTTATAATGCTACCGTCACGAACTAAGCAATACAAGATGCATAAAAGGATTAACATCACATGCAATTCATAATATGTGATATGATATGGCCTTTATTCTTGTGCTTCTTATCTCCATCTTCAAGCACGAACATGATCTCCATCATCACCGGTATGGCGTCAAGGTCAATGGAGCCGCTTCATGGTTGTCATCCACCAGCATTAACTATTACAACTACTTTGAATAGACACACATGTCTTAACGGAATTTAAAAGACAACCATATGGCTCCTTTCGGTTGACGACTTACAATAAGGAACATTGCATACATCATATATAATCACAATCATAGCCATATCACATCACAACACACCCCTGCAAAACAAAGTTAGACGCCTCTAATTTTCTTTGCATGTTTTATGTGGTTTGGGGCTTTCAATAAGTGTCGTTCTAACTTACGAATAAGAACCACAACGTTGATACTAGTATTGTCAATTACTCGTTGTAAATTGAATCTTCACTATGTTGGGAGAAACAGGCACCCGCAAAGCCACTTATGCAATACAAGTTGCATGTCAAGCATGGAGCAAGTCTCATGAACGATGTCATGTAAGGTTAGCCTTGGCCGCTTCATCCCACCATCTCGCAAGATGCATAATACACAAGAAGCAATCGACAATAAAGCATCAATATAACATCCCAAAAATCATAATTCGAAAAGCTTGCATAACATTCATGCATTCATAAGCATTTGATCTTTTTCAAATAAATTTCAAACAAAAGAAACCACATTATGCCTATTACTTATTCAAGTGGGGCAAGGTTTGCATTTTATTTTCTATTTATGATTAGTATTGGATCAGCATTGTTTTGAAAGTGAATACAAGGCCACACAAAGGTTTTCAAAAACAATTCAAATTTAAAACAAATGGTATGCCTATTAGAAATATTTAACTAAAGACATGGTTTTAGCTTTAAATTCAAACCCAAAATGATTTTGAGTAAATGGATGTTTTACACATCCTAGGACACAAGAAATACATAATAAAATTCTGGAAGAAATTTAAAGTGAAACAGATTAGAAACACTTATTCAAATTCAAATCAGAAAATCAAAACAAAAAAAGAAAAGGAGAAAGAGGAAAAAATAAACCTAACTAGCTATCTAACCCAACCCAACCCGTGGCCCATCTAAACAGCCTACCTAGACCACCCGGGAAACTCCCTCCCCCTCTCTGTTTCTCACCGCGCCGTGCTGCACCCACTCGCTGACTTCTTGGCCCCACTGCCACGTTGTCTTCTTCATCCTCAATCAACGCGCGGCCACTGCTCCGTCGCGGCCGTTTTCTTTGTTTAAACACCGAATCAATCCGATTGATTGCGAGCGTGAATTCCTCCCCCGACCCTGCTACTTAAACCCCCACTGTCCCCTCTCCATTTCCCCTCAAACCCCAAGCCCTGAGCGCCACCAGGATGCAAGAATTTCTCGCCGCGACCTCGCTGCTCCGACGAGATGCAGCGCCGATTCCAGGCAACTCCGGCCACCCCTCAGCTCCTGGTTCCCACGAGCACACTCCACTTCGCCACACGCATCTCCCAGTACCACTTCCTAGACCGCGCGCGCTTCGGAACCTCGGCAAGGACAACGCCAGCATGCCACCGTCCTCTGCAGCAACTCCGACGAACCTTTCCGGTAAAACCTGACCGCCCTAACCTTTCTGGTTGTCACGCGTGGACTCTCCATGCTTGTACGCGTCTAACGACACATATGGCCTGCCATTTCGTGCCTTGTAGCGTCGACAACAACCACTCCCGAGCGAGCCCGACGTCGACGCCAACTCCGACGAGCAATCGACGCCATGCCTGTACGCCCCTAGTCCGTCCATGACCACGTCGAGAATCACCACGTCACTGCGATCACTGTAAGCATCTGCACTGCCTCCCTTGCCCCCTGGCCTCACCGGAGCGCCGTCGTCAGACGCGTCTCCGCCTCTCTAGCCATTTGTGTCGCCAGTTCTTGGCTGAAGCGATTAGATCTGCTGGATCTAGATCCAGCGGTCTAGATTAGATTCAACCGCGAAGGGGTACGCGCAGATCTGGGCCCTAGATCCAGATCTAACGGTATAGGTTAGTTTAGCCGCGAAGGGGTATGATGCGATCTGGAGCGTTGGATTAAGTTGAATCCAACGGTGCGGACGCGTGATCCAGAGCGAAGCGGTATGGGCCAATCAGATTGCGCCGCATGTCAGGATTTTCGATTTAAAATTCTGATTTGATTTAATTAGATGATTAAACTTGTAAATTTAATAACTTTTGTTCTATTTATCCAAAAAATACAAATAATATACCATTGGAATCACAAAAATAAATCCTACGCATCTATGGTCTTAGTTTTGTATTTTTCCTCTGTTAAAATGGAATTTTATGTAGAGACATTTGTAGGCCTAATTTGTGTATAAAAATTATTTGGAAAATGTTTTAGAGGCCAAATTAAGTTTATTTGGTGTATAAATGTTTATTTTATTGCTCAGTACTGTTTTACTTGTCTTGTTTAATTTAGAAAAAATCATCACATAGCATTTGCATGCATTCATATATTTTTGCTTGATTATTTGAAATATGAATTTGGTGCTATCATTTTATGTGTAGATTTTGGTGCTAGTGGTGATTGTGACTGTGAGGATTGTTGTTACTCTCCCAACTATCAAGGCAAGTGGTGCTTAATATTTTTGTCCCAATATTTTGACTATGCATTAGTGATATTTTGTATAGGGCTTTCATGATAATTTTTGCTAAGTGCTATGCTTGGGAAATCCTAGTAGTTGTGGAATTGTTAGTATTTTCTCTAAGTTAAGATACTTGATATTGCCATGCTTAGCCTATATAATAGTAACCAAGGGTGGATTATATACATATGCTATGTAAAAATATTGCTAAGTCATTGACTTGTGTTTTGCTTAATAAAACAACTAATTGAATGAAACACCTGGGTGGAATGGTTGTTTGGGTTATGTTGAGTGGTTACACAAGGCCCATATATACGGTTGACCTTGTGTATCACACTTGTGGAATGCCACCCAGGAACAAAGGGATTTGAGATGCCATATGTTAAGAAGCTTCTAGTGCAGCCACATGGCATTATGGGCTCTGCCTGGATCATATAGGTTGCAATAACTTAGTCAAATGGATAGTTGGTGGTAGGGGGTGATAGGTTTGGAGCGCGTCCATTTTGGTCTAAGGGAAGGCTTCTGAAAGGTCCTGTCTTGATGAAAGTCAAGTCTTGTGGGGAAAGTGCACCACCTCTGCAGAAGGAAGAATCTAAGTACTTAGCCGTGTCCCCGGAAATGGACAATTTGAGCATCAAGACATGGAAGCTATCAAGAATCTCCTCATCCCAATTTCTAAGTTAAAAACTTGTGGTTGAACAAGGGTGAAGGTTCACCAATGTCTATTGGTGGTTCCTTGGGAGTTTTTGCCAAACAAAAACTTAGTGTTTTCAACTGATAGGTAAAACCTATTTTGAGTAAATCAAGCCTAAGCTACACTTAGCCAAATTCATGTAGAAGCTAGATACTATTATTCTACTAAGGTATCACTTGCCAATACTATTCCAATGTATTGACCCACTATGGCTGTAACTTGTGATGTTGCAGGTTACTCTGATGAGGATTAGGGCTATGAGTCTACACTCAACATGCTTGCCTGTGGAACATGAAGATGAAGACTTTTATTTATATTGCTAAGTTAAACTCTTGTATTAAGCCTATGGCTATGGAGTTGTAAAATACAATGTTATCTATGGAATGACGATGTAATAATGACCTTTGTATCTTTGTACTTCATCTTAAACTGTGGATGCTAGCATTTGATCCAGGGGCTAGCATTGCAATCACAGGGACCTTTACCTTTATAAAGGTGGAGTCTTACAATCAACGCCCACAATGAACATTGTGTTCTACTCGTGCAACAGATCTACATATAGACACGAATCTAATACCACTGTAGGGGTTCGTAGCATGGAAAACAAAAATTTTCTACCGCATGCATACAAATAAGCCAAGATCTATCTACTATATTGAAGCAACGAGTCAATTAGAGTACTCACCCTCGAAGAATCCAAAGCGGTTAACGAGAGCAGATTCTCGTGGGTGATGTAGTCGTACACTTGACGATCTCAAGATCGCATAGACGATCCTTCCGGCGCTGCGTTCCGACAGCGCTTCCGCAGTCGGTCACACGTTCGATACTCGATGAAGACCTTCCTCTCCCTTGTTCCAGCAGGCAGCGGAGGTTGTAGTTCTCCCTCGCGATTCCGGCAGCACGACAGTGTGGTGTCGGAAGTAGAGGGAAGATCCCGTAGGGCTTCGCCTAAGCCGGTGCGAGTTATGGTGGATCTAGGGGTATCCGACGATCTAGGATTAGAAGGCCGGAGAGGAGGAGGTGGTATCGGCAGCGGCTAGGGCGACGGCAATGAGCCGCCGGCGGCGGCACGGCGGTGCTGGGAGGCGGCGCGACGGCGGCGGCTGGCGGTGGCGGCGGTGCGGCACGGGTGGGGAGGGCTGGATCTTATGTTGTTTGGGGCAGCCCTCCCCCTCTATTTATGAGAGGGGGCAGCCTTGGGAGGGGAGATTTTGAATCCAAACCCAAACCCAAGTTTGATAGAAGGAAGGACTCTTTCCTTCTTCTACTAGGAAACTATTGTTCCAGTTTGACTTTTCAAACCTCTCGTTTGACTTTCAATTTAGAGCTATAATTCTCTCTAGCAAATGCCCAAACCAAGTGACCTATGATATGATCCAATCATTCCACTTACCCATGATACATTCATGGACCATTCCCCTTTCGGTCGGGTGAACCTTCTAGAACCTCTCCGATGAAAACATCGAAATCATTCCCGAACTCCGGAATCGGACTTTCCTTATATGAATCTTATTATCCAGACCATTCCGGATCTCCTCGTGATATCCCGGATCCCATCCGATACTCCGAACAACATTCGGTATCCCTACTTACATTCCATATCTACTAAACAACATCGAATCCTTAAGTGTGTCTCCCTACGGTTCGTGAATTATGCAGACATGACCGAGACACTTCTCCGATCAATAACCAATAGATGAATCTGGAAATTCATATAGCTCCCACATATTTCTATGATTACTTTGCGATCAAATGAACCACTTACATACGATACCAATTTCCCTTTGTCTCGCGATAGTTTACTTATCCAAAGGTTTGATCGTCGGTATCTCTGCATACCAAGTTCAACCTCGTTACTGATAAGTATTCTTTTCTTGTTCCCGTGATATGTGATCCCTTGTGATCCAGTCACATCCTTGCAAGCTAATTGGATGACATTCCATCGAGAGGGCCCAGAATATATCTATCTGTCATATGGATGGACAAATCACACTCTTGATCCATGTGCCTCAACACATACTTTCCGAACACTCAATGCCACCTTTATAACCACCCAGTTATGGTGTGGTGTTTGATGTCATCAAAGCATCCTTCCGGTGATGGTGATTAGCATGATCTCATGGTCGAAGGAATTAGGTTACTATGTATCAGAACGCTTATAGCAAACAAACTATTGAAATGACTTGATCTTTATTCTACGCTTATCTATAGGAGTATGTCCATCATACCATTCTCCTAATGATATGACCTTGTTGTTAACAACATCTCAATGTTCATGATCGAGAAACCATGATCAGCGATTAACCAACAAGGTAGTATTATAAAGAGGCTTTACTAGGGACTCTAATTTGGTTTACAATTCACAGAGGTATTAATGTTTCCGGTTAATACTATTATAGCATGAATGTAAACATTTATCATAAACACAAAGATATAATAATAACTACTTTTATTATTGCCCCTAGGGCATATCTCCAACAGTTATGCCATGAGTACTCTTTAAGTACTCGCAAACTATCACTAACAATTAAAGTGGTTTCAAGTAGGAATCCTAAGCTCTAGGTTGTTTTGCAAAAAGCCAGGTTTACCTTAATTGAGTTCAGAAGCAAAGAAAACTAGTTTAATATTCTATAACACTTAAGTGGGAACTTAAGTTTCACTTTCACAACCCTGTTGTGGTCAAGTCAAAGTCATGATTCATTTCACAAGTCATTTCGAAAAAATCTGACGACGGAACAGTATGGACACTCCAACTGTCCATAACCACGGACGCGGCTATTCGAATAGTTTGACACTCTACAGAGGTGGTACACTTGTTGGAATTATGCCCTAGAGGCAATAATAAAGATGTTATTATTATAATTCTTGTTCATGATAAAGTTTATATTCCATGCTAGAATTGTATTAAGCGGAAACTTTAATACTTGTGTGGTTTGTGAACAACACCGTGTCCCTAGTACGCCTCTATGGACTAGCTCATTGATCAATGATGGTTAAGGTTTCCTAACCATAGACATGAGATGTCAATTGATAATGAGATCATATCATTGGAGAATGATCTGATGGACAGACCCAAACTAAGCGAAGCAATTAGATCGTATCATCGTGTTCATCTTTGCGAAGCTTTTCCTATGTCAAATATTGTATTCCTTAGACCATGAGATAATACAACTCCCTGGTATCGGAAGAAAGCTTTGAGGTCATCAAACGTCATCCTATGAGAGGGTGATCATAAAGGTGTCTCTCAGGTGATCGGAAAGTATCTGTTGGGTTGTATGTATCGAGATGGAATTTGTCCCTCCCAAATCGGAGAGATATACTTCGGGCCCACTCGGTAATCGATATCAACACCGCTTGCAAGCATGTAGTTAAGGAGTTAATCACAAAGTGATATCGGATTACGGAACGAGTAAAGTACTTGCTGTGAACGAGATTGAACTAGGTATGACGGTACCGACGATCGAATCTCGGGCAAGTAAAATATCGTGAGACGAAGGGAATATATATATGGGATTTTTTGAATCCTGACATCGTGGTTCATCCGATATGATCATCGATGAATGTGTGGGAGTCAATATGGATGCCCAGACCCCGCTGTTGATTATTGATAGAAGATCATGTCTGCATATTCTCGAACCCGCAGGGTCACACACTTAACGTGTCTCGACGCTAGGATAGATTGGATAATTGGTTTATGAATTTTTGTTCGGAGTCTCGGATGGGATCCGGGATATCACGAGAGGTTCCGGAATGGTCCGGAGAATAAGATTCATATAAGGCAATGCAGTTTTTGGAGTTCGGAATTGTTCCGGGTTAATCGGTATTGTACCGGAAGCTTCTAGAACCTTCCGGAAGGGGACCAACGTGGCCCCACCTTCCGGGAGGGGGCATGGGCCTATGAGGGAGTGTCCTGGCCGCATTGGGCCAGGGGCACAAGGCCCCATAGGGCCCAGCCGATCCTATAGGGTTTAAATCGGTTAAACTAGAGATAGGGTTTCTAGAAGAGGGGAGAGTCCTTGCCCCCCACTCCTCCCTCCCTTGGCCGCCGACCCAAGGCTTGGAGGAGGGGCAAGGGCTGGCCGCCCCCCCTCTATATATATAGGGCTGGTGCGCCCCCTCCCCCCTACACCTTGCCTCCAACCCTAGTTGCCTTGCTACCCTCCTCTCTCCCTCCCGACTGTTTGTAGGCGAAGCCCTGCAGCAGAAATTCTCCACCATATACACCACGCCGTCGTGTTGTAGATCCAATCTATATCTCCACCATACTTGCTGGTCCGAGGAAGGAGGATACGTCGAGGTGCTGCACGTGTGCATCTCACGGAGGCACCGCCACTTGTGGTGCTAGATCGGATCGGATCGCGAGGAGGAGAAGCGAGTACGACTACATCACCCACGTTCCGACGAACGTTCCGCTGTGCGAATCTTCAAGGGTATGAAGATCTAATCCAATCTCTCTCGTTGATTGCATCTCCTAGATTAGATCTTGGCTTTCCCTCTGTTCGCATCCGTAGAAAATTTTGATTTACTATGACGCAAAACCCTTCAGTGGTATCAGAGCTAGATCTATGCGTAGATGTGTTTCACGAGTAGAACGCAACATGGTTGTTGCGGGCGTTGATGTTTTCTGTTGCAAGCCTCTTGTTTGTGTTCTTCTTATGACGCGGGATAGTGAGATTGAAGCGGTCCAGGCCAACCTTACGCGACGTCGTTCGCGAGACCGGCTCCGCACTTGACGTGTGGCTTGTTCCACACATGCGGCTGGTGGATGTCAGTTTCTCTCACTATAGTTGTCATGGGATTAACACCGGAGTTTGGCAACCATAATATCACCGTTGTGGCTTTCCGTAGGTAAGAATCGTTCTTAGCATCTACTCCCATAAAGCCACGTAAAACATGCAACAACAAAGTAGAGGCGTCTAACTTGTTTTTGCAGGGAGTGTTTTCTATGATATGGTATGGCCCAAGATGTGATGTGTATAATGTATGCGATGATCATGTTTTGTAATGTTTCACGACTTGCATGTCGATGAGTACACAACCGGCAGGAGCCATATGGTTGTCTTTATAATTGTGTATGACCTGTGTGTCAACTTCTTATACGCCATGTAATAGCTTTACTTTATCGCTAAGTAGTTAGCAATAGTTGTAGTTGCTATTTGTGGTGGAGGCAATCATGGTGGAGTGATGGAGATCATGCCGGAACGCACAAGATAGAGATCATTGCGCGAGGATTGGCTATACCATGTCACATAAAGTTATATGCATGTGATGTTTATCCCTTTATGTATCTTATTATGCTTAGATCGCGACGGTAGCATTATAAGATGATTCCTCACTTAAAGATCAAGATAAAAACTGTGTTCTCCCCAAGTATGCATCGTTGCGAAAGTTCGTCGTGTCCAAGCATCACGTGATGATTGGGTGCTATAGACTCTACGCTCACATACAACGGGTGCAAGCCAGTTTTGCACACGCAGAAATACTTGGGTCTAGCTTGACGAGCCTAGCATGTACAGACATGGCCTCGGAACACAAGAACCGAAAGGTTAAGCATGAGTCATATGAATGATATGATCGACACTTTGTTGTCCACCATTGAAACCACATCTCTTCTCGTGATGATCGGATTAGGTGTGGTGAATTTGGATCGTGTTCACTAAATAACTTGAGGGATGTTGAATTTAGTGGGAGTTCATCTAGTAATTTGATTAAGTTGAACTATTTATCATGAACATAGTCTAAATTGTACTTGCCAATACTGTAGATCACATGGCGAAGTCCAACTTCAACTTCAACGTTTTTCCTAAGAAGGAAAAGCTTAGAAACAATGGGTCTAACTTCACCAATTGGTTCCGCAATCTAAGAATCATTCTGTCTGGCGGACAAAAGGACTATGTCCTTGGGAAAGCGTTAGGTGACCCCCCTGCTGCAACTGCGCCGGCTGATGAGAAAGCTGTCTATCAGTCGCGCAAGGATGATTATGGTGTGATTAAGAGCACCATGTTGTTTGCTATGGAACCGGAACTTCAAAATCGTTTTGAAACCTATCCCGGGCCCTTTGAGATTCTCGAGGAGCTGAAAACCATGTTTCAGACTCAAGCCCGTTCTGAGAGATATGAGATCTCTGAGAAGTTCTTTAACTGCAAGATGGAGGAAGGGAGTTCCGTTAGTGAGCACGCCATAAAGATGTCGGGCTACACTCAACGCCTTGAGCAACTGGAATGCACGATTCTAGAGGAGCTCAAGATTGACAGGGTTCTGCAATCGCTCCCTCCCAGCTACAAAAGTTTTGTAGTGACTCATAATCAGATTGGTTCCACTGATACGATCACCGAGCTCTTCGCAAAGTTGAAGGCTGCGGAAGTGGACATCAAGAAGGATAATCATGTGTTGATGGTCAACAATCCCTCCTTTAAGAAAGGTAAGGGAGCAAAGAAGCCCTTCAAGAAGGGCGGCGGCAAGCACAATGCCCCTGCTGAGAAGAAGCTCAGGTCTGGTCCCAAGCCGGACACTGAGTGCTTCTATTGCAAGGACAAGGGTCACTGGAAGCGTAACTGTCCGAAGTACTTAGCGGACAAGAAGGCTGGCACCATCAAAGGTATATTTGATATACATGTTATTGATGTTTTCCTTACTAGCCCTCGTTGTAGTGCCTGGGTATTTGATACCGGTTCAGTTGCTAATATTTGTAACTCGAAACAGGAGCTACGGAATAGACGGCGGCTTGCGAGGGATGAGGTGACGATGCGCGTTGGCAACGGATCAAGAGTTGATGTGATGGCCATCGGCACGCTCTCCTTAGTTTTACCTTCGGGATTAGTTTTAAACCTTAATAAGTGTTATTATGTGCCTGCGTTGAGCATGAACATTATTTCTGGATCGTGTTTATTGCAAGATGGTTATTCATTTAAATCGGAGAATAATGGTTGTTCTATTTATATGAGTAACATCTTTTATGGTCATGCACCTCTTGTAAATGGTTTATTTCTTCTAAATCTCGAAAGGGATGAACACACATCCATAACATTGAGGCTAAGAGATGCAAAGTAGATAGCAATAATACTACTTATTTGTGGCACTGTCGTCTAGGTCATATTGGAGTAAAGCGCATGAAGAAACTCCATTCTGATGGACTTTTGGAGTCTCTTGATTTTGAATCATTTGACACATGCGAACCATGCCTCATGGGCAAGATGATCAAAACCCCGTTCTCCGGTATGATGGAGCGAGCAACGGACTTGTTGGAAATCATACATACCGATGTATGCGGACCGATGAGTGTTTCGACGCGCGGTGGATATCGCTATTTCCTCACTTTTACCGATGACTTAAGTAGATATGGGTATATCTATTTAATGAAACATAAATCTGAAACATTTGAAAAGTTCAAGGAATTTCAGAATGAAGTGGAGAACCATCGTAACAGAAAGATTAAGTTTCTACGATCCGATCGTGGAGGTGAATATTTGAGTTATGATTTTCTCACGCATCTTAAAGCAAGTGGAATCGTTTCACAACTCACGCCACCCGGAACACCACAGCGCAATGGTGTGTCTGAACGCCGGAATCGAACCCTATTAGATATGGTCCGATCAATGATGTCTCTTACTGATTTGCCGTTATCATTTTGGGGTTATGCATTAGAAACCGCTGCATTCACTTTAAATAGGGCTCCATCTAAATCCGTTGAGACGACACCGTATGAACTGTGGTTTGGTGCTAAACCTAAGTTGTCGTTTCTTAAAGTTTGGGGATGCAAAGCTTACGTCAAGAAGTTGATGCCGGACAAGCTCGAACCCAAAGCGGAGAAATGCGTCTTCATAGGATACCCTAAGGAAACTATTGGGTATACCTTCTATCACAGAACCGAAGGCAAAGTGTTTGTCGCAAAGAACAGTTCCTTTCTTGAGAAGGAGTTTCTCTCGAAAGAAGTGAGTGGGAGGAAAGTAGAGCTAGACGAGGTTATTAAACCTTCTCTTGAATTGGAGAGTAGCGCAGCACCTGAAATTGTTCCAGTGCCGCCTGCACCAACAATAGAGGAAGCTAATGACAAGGATCATGAAGCTTCGGACGATGCTGCTACTGAACGTCGCAGGTCGACAAGGTCGCGTGCCCCTCCTGAGTGGTACGGCAACCCTGTCTTGACTGTCTTGTTAGTAGAAGACAGTGAACCTACGAACTATGAGGAAGCGATGATGAGCCCAGACTCTGAGAAATGGCTAGAAGCCATGAAATCCGAATTGGGATCCATGAGCGAAAACCAAGTATGGACTTTGGTGGACCCTCCTAGCGACCGAAAGGCCGTTGAGTGCAAATGGATCTTCAAGAAGAAAACGGACGCGGATGGTAATGTTACCGTCTATAAAGCACGGCTTGTCGCGAAAGGTTTTCGACAAGTTCAAGGTGTTGACTACGATGAGACTTTCTCTCCCGTAGCGATGTTTAAGTCCATTCGGATTTTATTAGCAATTGCCGCGTTTCATGATTATGAAATATGGAAGATGGTCCTCAATGGCAACATTGATGAAGAGTTGTATATGATGCAACCCGAAGGTTTTGTCGATCCTAAGGATGCTAGTAAAGTATGCAAACTTCAGCGTTCCATTTATGGACTGAAGCAAGCATCTCGGAGTTGGAACCTTCGTTTTGATCAAGTGATCAAGAGCTTTGGATTTGTTCCAAATTGCTACGAAGCTTGTATCTACAAGAAAGCGAGTGGGAGCTCGGTGACGTTTCTGGTACTATATGTGGATGACATATTGATTATCGGAAATGACATCAACATGCTTAACGATGTGAAGAGTTATTTGAACAAGTGTTTTTCAATGAAAGACCTAGGTGAAGCTGCTTATATATTGGGCATCAAAATCTATAGAGATAGACAAAGACGCCTGATAGCTTTAAGCCAGAGTACATACCTAGACAAAGTTCTGAAAAGGTTCAGAATGGATAAGGCAAAGAAAGGTTCAGTGCCTATGTTGTCAGGTAAGATATTGAGCAAGGCTCAGTGTCCAGCTACGGTAAATGATAGGGAAGCTATGAGCAAATTGCCTTATGCCTCGGCCATAGGTTCCATCATGTATGCAATGCTGTGTACTAGACCGGATGTGTCCAATGCTCTTAGTTTGACGAGCAGATATCAAAGTGATCCAGGAGTGGAACACTGGACAGCCGTGAAGAACATCCTAAAGTACCTAAATAGGACTAAAGAAATGTTCTTAGTCTATGGGGGTGATGAACAGCTTGTCGTAAAAGGTTACGTCGACGCTAGTTTTGACACCGACAAGGATGATTCCAAATCTCAGACAGGATACGTTTATATTTTGAATGGAGGAGCTGTGAGCTGGAGAAGCTGCAAGCAAAGCGTGATCGCGGGATCTATAGTGGAAGCGGAATACATGGCTGCTGCAGAAGCGTCAAGTGAAGGAGTTTGGATCAGAAACTTCATCACTGAGCTTGGCGTGGTTCCAAGTGCATTGGACCCACTGGAGATATTGTGTGACAACACTGGCGCCATATCACTCGCTAAGGAACCAAGATATCATCCAAAGACCAAGCATATCAACCGCAAGTTTCATATAATCCGAGATTATATTGCAGATGGAGATCTGAATATTAGCAAAGTACATACAGATCTAAATGTCGCAGATCCATTGACTAAACCTCTTCCACGTGTAAAACATGATCAACACCTCAGTGCCATGGGTGTGAGATTGTTGCCAGATGTAAACTAGATTATTGACTCTAGTGCAAGTGGGAGACTGTTGGAATTATGCCCTAGAGGCAATAATAAAGATGTTATTATTATAATTCTTGTTCATGATAAAGTTTATATTCCATGCTAGAATTGTATTAAGCGGAAACTTTAATACTTGTGTGGTTTGTGAACAACACCGTGTCCCTAGTACGCCTCTATGGACTAGCTCATTGATCAATGATGGTTAAGGTTTCCTAACCATAGACATGAGTTGTCAATTGATAATGAGATCATATCATTGGAGAATGATATGATGGACAGACCCAAACTAAGCGAAGCAATTAGATCGTATCATCGTGTTCATCTTTGCGAAGCTTTTCCTATGTCAAATATTGTATTCCTTAGACCATGAGATAATACAACTCCCTGGTATCGGAAGAAAGCTTTGAGGTCATCAAACGTCATCCTATGAGAGGGTGATCATAAAGGTGTCTCTTAGGTGATCGGAAAGTATCTGTTGGGTTGTATGTATCGAGATGGAATTTGTCCCTCCCAAGTCGGAGAGATATACTTCGGTCCCACTCGGTAATCGATATCAACACCGCTTGCAAGCATGTGGTTAAGGAGTTAATCACAAAGTGATATCGGATTACGGAACGAGTAAAGTACTTGCTGTGAACGAGATTGAACTAGGTATGACGGTACCGACGATCGAATCTCGGGCAAGTAAAATATCGCGAGACGAAGGGAATATATATATGGGATTGTTTGAATCCTGACATTGTGGTTCATCCGATATGATCATCGATGAATGTGTGGGAGTCAATATGGGTGCCCAGACCCCGCTATTGATTATTGATAGAAGATCATGTCTGCATATTCTCGAACCCGCAGGGTCACACACTTAACGTGTCTCGACGCTAGGATAGATTGGATAATTGGTTTATGAATTTTTGTTCGGAGTCTCGGATGGGATCCGGGATATCACGAGAGGTTCCGGAATGGTCCGGAGAATAATATTCATATAAGGCAATGCAGTTTTTGGAGTTCGGAATTGTTCCGGGTTAATCGGTATTGTACCGGAAGCTTCTAGAACCTTCCGGAAGGGGACCAACATGGCCCCACCTTCCGGGAGGGGGCATGGGCCTATGAGGGAGTGTCCTGGCCGCATTGGGCCAGGGGCACAAGGCCCCATAGGGCCCAGCCGATCCTATAGGGTTTAAATCGTTTAAACTAGAGATAGGGTTTCTAGAAGAGGGGAGAGTCCTTGCCCCCCACTCCTCCCTCCCTTGGCCGCCGGCCCAAGGCTTGGAGGAGGGTCAAGGGCTGGCTGCCCCCCTATATATATAGAGGGCTGGTGCGCCCCCTCCCCCTACACCTTGCCTCCAACCCTAGTTGCCTTGCTACCCTCCTCTCTCCCTCCCGACTGTTTGTAGGCGAAGCCCTGCAGCAGAAATTCTCCACCATATACACCACGCCGTCGTGTTGTAGATCCAATCTATCTCTCCACCATACTTGCTGGTCCGAGGAAGGAGGAGACGTCGAGGTGCTGCACGTGTGCATCTCACGGAGGCACCGCCACTTGTGGTGCTAGATCGGATCGGATCGCAAGGAGGAGAAGCGAGTACGACTACATCACCCACGTTCCGACGAATGTTCCGCTGTGCGAATCTTCGAGGGTATGAAGATCTAATCCAATCTCTCTCGTTGATTGCATCTCCTAGATTAGATCTTGGCTTTCCCTCTGTTCGCATCCGTAGAAAATTTTGATTTACTATGCCGCGAAACCCTTCAACACTTTCACCACAATATTCGATACATCCGTCAGGAACAATCCTGAATTCACAATAGTCAGTATGCGGATAATCAATCCTAACCTTTCAATTACACGCCCTAGTATAGGCACCTCTCCTATGAGTTTGGCCTCCCAACCATGACCTTCTGTCATCTTGGGAACTGCACACGTGGTCAATCCTCACGAGGTAGCCTCAGCTCAAACCTCGGCCGCAAGGGAACCCATACTAAGGTATATAAACTTCCAGTCAAGCCCTACCCAATTTCGGATATTGTGGTTGTACGGTAAAATTGGAATGGTATCGCATCTAGACAACCATCAGTTTTGTAAAAGGGCTAAGGTTCATGCCTTAACATTTTTATCATAAAAAATCATTTGGTGCTCATAGCACATGTCAAAACATCTCATTAGAATGACTCATCATTCTAAGGTTTTCGTAATCCTTTTTACCAAGTGTTCCCATCTAAAGTGATCAAGTTTTAATCTTAGGACTAGCCACTAAAGTTGGGGGTAAGCACTAATGAGGGGTGATAATCAAGTGTGACTTATCTAAGTTCAATCTCATGCCTCAGGATGACATCAAGTTATACCTAACTTAGGTCAAGTTTTATGCTCTTTATGCTACCTTTAATATCTTTCCAAAACTTCACAAGTCACTAAGTAAACACAAATAGAAAGCTTTGATAAAAAAATCAAAGAGTAAAGCTTGCAAGTAAAACTAGGATTGGGTATAATCAAGGGGTATAATCACATGTGCCTAAGGCATCTAGTTTGCATAGTTAACATGCAAGTGTTAACTTGCAAGGTTCTATCTTGCTAGGATAGCTTGCCTTGTGCAGTGCAGTGGTTGAAGTTCTCCTCTACTTCTTCCTCGTAGTAGTATCCTTCCTCTTCGTATCCTTGGTCGGTACTAGCGTCTATAAATAAATATGAAGTACACAATAACCAAACAATACTTAACTATCTCTATTCAGCACACAAAGGTTCACACTAGATGATCTAGCATCATCACAATCATCACAAGGTTTAAGGCAATAGTCCTATTTATTTTATTTTAGAAAAGTAATTTGTACTCATTGAAAAACTACTTAAGATTCAATATTCTCCAATTAAAACATGGGATCATGTTGACAAATGTCATAAACACATATTTCAATACTTGGAATGTGATTTAAAGTGGTGTCACAATTTAATAAGGTATAACTTTTTTATTTTAATTAATTAAGTGACTAGAAATGCTTATGGGGCATTCTTTTATTACTTGTCCATTATTACTGCAAGTAAACCTAGATATTTTTATATATTCAGAAAGTCTTATCAAATGTGATTTTTGAGAGTTGGAATCAACTCAAAAGCATTTATGGTTGAATTTTGAAAAATGTTTGAATGCAGAAAAGTCTCTGCCTTGTTATTTTTACTATAGGTGATCTATAAATCCAAGTGGTTTGAATCCAACGGGCTTAGATTAATAATTTCAATATCTTTCTAGAAAAATTAGTTTCATGTCATTTGGTTCAATAAAACTCTCTGAATCGAATTTTCAACCTACTTCTAGAACTAGGTTTGAAATTAAATAGATAAACCTAAATTCAAACTAACTGGGTCACGCGGGAGAGCTAACTGGGCCGGTCCACTGCGCACAGTGCGCGCGGGCTGGTTAAGTGGTTGTCCCCATGCGTCAGTGAGACAGGGGGTGCTAAGGGGTACAGGCTAACTACGACCGTAGGATTAGATTAAGGATCAACGACTCACGGCCATCGTCCTCGTCGAACAGAACACGACAGGCTTGAACACTAGCGCGTCCATTCCGGGTCTATGGCAGCTCACCAGGGCTCAGGCGATGGTTGGCGATGGGGGCGAACGACGAAGTCGACGATGGCGGTTCTCCTGGTACTGGTGGTTCCTCCTAGGTGGCTCCAATCGATGATGCCCTTCTCCTCCAGTAGTGGCAGGCTCCGGCGAAATTCCGGCGATGCTGCTCGCGCCTTGTTCCGAGAATGGGTGGGAAGGATCAGTGAGAGGTGGGGAGTGTGATGGTGTGAACAAAACAAACAGGGAAAGCCTCTATTTATACTACGACGAGGGAACCGAAGGGTACGGGCAGAGCTCGTCGGGGTCGGCTTTACAGCGAGCTACATGCATGGCTGACGGTAGGGGACTGTGCGCGGTTCCCTGGTGGTGCTCAAGGAAGTAATGGCGGAACAGGGGGCGGTGTGGTTCGGTCGGAACGCGTCAATGCTCTGAGCGGCACCGACGTCGGTTTTGATGACGCATAGTGGCTACGGGTCGCGCAGCGGCGAACAGGGTTGTCTGGGAGGTTCCTGGGATGGTGGTGATCACATAGGCGGGCGACGAAGGCGGGGTGTGGTCTGTGCGAGCGTGTCGAGTGCGGCGCTCTGGCGTGCTCTGGACATGGTCGCAGAGAAATGGGCGCGTGCATTATCGGTGGTACAGTGCTTGGCAAGGGTCGAGGGCTAGACAGGGGTGGCGGTGGATGGTGGCATGCTTCCTGGACACGGTGGCTAGGCTCGGCGCTTGCTCCTGCTAGCTAGCCATGGTCGGCTGGCAAGGGTTCTCTCGGGAAGGCACGACATGGGACATTGGGTAGGGGCTAGGTTAGTTCATTGCGATGGTTGTCACTGGGGGAGACAGGGATGATCAATGGTGAACAATGTTTGCAAAGATCACTGCTCAAAACAGTGAAGTTTGGCCAATTTGATTTTCTGTCTCCAAGTGTTTGATGAAATGGCCGCAAAAAATTCATATTTGAATTTTTGGTGAAACTTGGTGGATGTACTGGTCACATACTAGGTAGTCTCTGGTTGATTGGATTTGTCAAGGTGCACTGGTTTGGTTGGGTTTTGAGAAATGGTGATCTTACCATATGAATTAGAATAAATTTTCAAATGTCATTTGAATAGGGTTTCCAAATGTTTCTGTGGGTTTGAAAGGTGGGCTTGGGTTCACTTTTACTTGGTCTATCATGGGTGAAAAGAATTGGATTAGTTTCTGTTTTAAATATTGGACTAGAAACACTCAAAGTGGTCTAGTGAGCAAGATTGGCAAAAATGACCATTTGCTTGTTTTGTTTGTTTTTGAATTTATCTTGATTTAATTCTGCTTGGAAATGATTTAGATGTTGTTGTTTTAATATTTAAACCAATCCTTGCCATTCATAACAATCAAACAAGTTCATTCAAGCATTCATCACATACACACATGCATTCATAATGATTTTAATTAAAAAAAGTTTTTGTGAACCGTAAATTTGGGTGATTGGAATTGATAACCTTGATTAAGATTTTTGGGATGTTACAAACCTTCCCTCCTTAAACAAAATCTCATCCCGAGATTTGAGAAAAAGAGAAAACTAGGATTTAAAGAGATCTGGAAACTCCGTCCCGATGTAGTCTTCTCGCTCCCAGGTAGCTTCTTATTCAGTGTGGTTACTCCACTGGATCTTGAGAAACTTGATACTCCGGGTCCTGGTGGTTCTGAAAGCTTCCTCTGAAATACGAATGGGTACTTCGGGATATTTCAGGTCATCGTTGATCTCAATAGTTTGGTGATCAATATTCTTGAAAACTTCGGTCTTCTCCGGGACTTCTAGGAATTTGCGAAGTAACGAGATATGAAACACATTATGCACGGCTGACATCTTTTCTGGCAGTTCGAGTTGATACGATACTTCTCCTCGATGATTCAGAATCTTGAAAGGTCCTATATATCTAGGGGATAACTTTCCTTTGAGTTGGAAACGTTGCATTCCCTTCAAAGGTGACACTTTGAGATACACAAAATCTCCGATATTGAAGGCTAGGTCTCGACGTCTCTTGTCGGCATAACTCTTCTGTCTGGATTGGGAGGTCTTGAGGTGCTCACGGATCTTGTGAACTTTCTCTTCGGCTTCTTGTAGGATGTCGGGTCCGAAAATTTGACTCTCTCCTACTTCCGACCAATTCAAAGGGGTATGAAACTTCCTTCCATACATGAATTCAAATGGGGCCATTTGCAAACTGGCTTGGTAACTGTTGTTGTATGAAAATTCTGCGAAAGGCAGACTGTCTTCCCATTTAGGTCCATATTATAACACACAGGCTCTCAACGTATCTTCGAGTATTTGATTTACTCGCTCCATTTGTCCATCGGTCTGAGGGTGATAAGCTGTGTTGAAATCCAGTCTTGTTCCTAATCCTTCTTGTACTTTCTTCCAAAATCTCGAGGTAAACTAAGTTCCTCGATCCGACACAATGTTCTTGGGTACTCCATGCAAACTAACTATTCTAGCAATGTACAACTCCGCTAGCTTTGAACTATAGTAAGTGGTCTTGATAGGTAAGAAATGGGCGACTTTGGACAGTCTATCTATGATAACCTAGATAGAGTCATTTCCCCTACTAGATGTAGGCAAACCAGTGATAAAATCCATTCCTACAGAATCCCATTTCCATTCTGGAATCTGCAATGGTTGCAACAGTCCTGTGGGTCTCTGATGTCCCGCTTTGGCTCTCTGACAGATATCACACTTGGCTATGTAGCTTCCGATTTATCTCTTCATCTTATGCCACCAAAATTGCTCCTTCAAATCTTGGTACATCTTCGTTCCTCCGGGGTTGATAGAATAAAGAGTATCATGGGCTTCTTTCAAAATAGCTTGCTTCAATTCTGAGTCTTCTAGCACATAGATACGTCCCTTATACCACAGTACTCCTTCTTCATCTTTAGTGAATCCGGGTACTTTCCCTGTACCAATACGATGTTTGATTCCGTTGATACTAGCATTTCCTTTCCGCGCCTCCTTGATCTGACTGATCAAAGTGGGTTGAAGTTCTATGCTAGCCAAAAATCCTTCACTTACTAATTCTATTCTGAAATCTTCCAACTCCTTGTGCAGACTTGGTGGCTCCTTCAGAATCATAGAATTTAAGCGACATGGCAATCTGCTAAGGGCATATGCTACCACATTGGCTTTACCGGGGTGATAGTGGATGTCCAGATCATAGTCCTTGATTATCTCTATCCATGTCCTTTGCCTCATATTCAGCTCCTTCTAAGTGAAAATGTACTTCAGGCTCTTGTGATCCGAATAAATCTCACAATGGTTACCCATAAGGTAATGCCTCCATGTCTTCAAGGCTAAAACTACGGCTGCTAGTTCGAGGTCATGGGTAGGATAATTCTTCTCATGTTTCTTCAGTTGTCGGGATAGATAGGATATGACTTTGCCTTCTTGCATTAGCACACATCCGAGACAGATCTTGGATGCGTCACAATACACATCAAAAGGCTTCGTGATATCCGGCATGATCAAGATTGGGGCTGAAATCAATCTCTTCTTAAGCTCTTGAAAACTTGCTTCACATTTGTTCGTCCATTCAAACTTCTTATCTTTCTTCAACAATTGGGTCATTGGCCTTGCGATGCTCGAGAATCCTTCTACGAACTTGCAGTAATATCCCGCTAATCCGAGAAATGCATGAACTTGGGGTTTGAGTGGTTATGGCTTGCCATTCTTAAACATCCTTAACCTTTGCAGGGTCAACGGCAATTCCTTCGATTGACACAATATGTCCGAGGAATCCTACTTCCTGTAACCAGAATTCACATTTTCTAAACTTGGCATACAACTGATGCTCCCTACGGGTTCCAAGGATGGTCCTTAGGTGTAGGTCATTTCTTCTTTTGATTTGGAATAATCAGAATGTCATCGATAAACACAACGACAAACTTATCCAGGAAGTCCATAAAAATCTTATTCATGAGGTTCATGAAATAAGCGGAGGCATTGGTTAATCCGAAAGACATGACAATGTACTCATACAGTCCATATCTGGTGGTAAAGGCAGTCTTTGGAATATCCTCTACGCGAATCTTGAGTTGATGATAACCAGTTCTAAGATCAATCTTAGAAAACACTTTGGCACCGGTCAGCTGGTCAAACAGGTCTTCAATCTTCGGCAGTGGGTACTTGTTCTTGATGGTGACATCATTCAGCTTCCGATAATCCGTACACAAACGGTTACCTCCATCCTTGTTATCCACAAACAAGACATGTGATCTCCATGGCGATGCACTTGGCTGAATCAGTCCTATCTCCAGCATAGCATCCAGTTGCTTCTTCAGCTCCACTAATTCAGACGGGTTCATACTATAAGGTCTTTGGGCTATGGGTCCGGTTCCAGGGATTAGTTCAATGATAAACTTGATATCCTGATCTAGGGGCATACCAGGCAAAACATCTGTAAATACGTCAGGGTATTCACAGACTAGCTACTCTGACTTGGTCAATGGTTGGTTGGGCTAGACTCTTGTTGCACTTGAATTGACGTGGCAAGGTTTCAGATACATGCTCTACTGATACTCCAGTGGTACTGGTCATGGTTATGGATTTCTTGGCACAGTCAGGGGTTAGTATTTGTTGGGGAGGTGACCCCGGATAGGGTCAAGACAGGGGAAGGACAAAAGGAGTCTCCCTTGTCATGAGCCGAGTTACTATTTATATCGGCCGAGTCATGTAAGAGTCGGCCGAGATAAGCAAGGCCATGACAGCTACAGAAGGAGTAACACCTTATCCGGCCGACATACGAATTAAGTCGGCCGAGCGAGTCTGAATAACTTGAATGCAGGTGAAGGCCGAGCCGAGTTATGCGAGACAAGGCCGAGTAACACGAAGGTTGCAGAAGAAGGAGGTGCCTATAGTCAAACCCTAGTCACAGGCTAGGATGAATCTGAACAGAGCCAAGCATAAAGGACAAGGAGCAGAGCAGCAGAAGGGCATAAGAAGGTCACGGAGGTGACAGTCAGGGAGCCCGAGGCGCGCATGTGGGGCTCTCTGGAACATTGCCGTCGATAGAAGGGAACACGGAAAGGGGGTTGCCGAGTTACCATATTGGGACAAGCATATTCCTCGAATATGCTTGCCACATCAGCCCTAGGAGGAACCAAGGCATCCCTTTATAAGGGGAGACACGGGCTCCTGAGAGGGGATCGATTCATTCTACGCCGTAAGGCTCGTGTAGTAGCTCTCTTTTTCCCGCAAACAGCTCAAGGAGCACTTGTAGTCCTTAAGAAGAGAAATAAAGATCTGCATGTTAGTCATTTGAGTGTAGAAATCACTACATCTTCCCTCCCCGGATCCCTCTAGCATCCATTGGCCCCATACTTTAGCCTACCCATGGCATCTGCCGTGCCACCACCACGACAGTTGGCGCCCACCGTGGGGCCAGCAACGGTGCTAGCTGGAGTCAAGATCTGAACGGGAAACTTAATCCACACTGGCGAGCGCGTTGTCTCTGGCTTCGTCCAGAGATTCGATCTCTGGGACTATGTCAGCGATAACGCAGGCAGCTTCAGGAGGAAAGCGCCTCCGCGCAATGACGTCTTCATCAACTTGGGCACGCACAAGGTCTACGTCAGCGTCGACACCTCCCGCGTTTATCCTCACCAAGTTGTTGATGCAGGAGAGCCTCCCCTCAGTGCTGCTAACGGTCCGCGTGGAGCACGCCCCGTCGGCAGCGTCGAGGTGATGGTCGCAGCCGCAGTACAGGCCGCAGGAGCAGGCGTCAGATCAAGCAAGGACCCGGCGGCAGGAGGACAGGTGACCACGAAGCAAGCAGCTCCACAGCCCACCGAGGTAGATCCGTCGGCAGCCAAGTCAGCCGAGGTGCAGGAGACAACCCCAAAGGTAGCAAGGGTAAGATGGCCACCTCTGGAAAGATCAGAGAATATTCTCTAGGCAACTATAGATAATCTAACTACGCCTGTGGCGCTGATACTTGACCCGGCTAATGCTCAGGCAGAGTTAGAAGAGATTAGGCAGAAAGTACCGGTGGAGGCAAAAAAAGGTGTCGGCCTTACGGGAGTCCTTGAACAGGACCCTGCGAGAGTATGCTAAGGAAAATAAACTAGATGTTGCCCCCGAGCGGGTGGATGAACTAAGATTGAGAGGAAAAAACCTCATGAATGATATCAACAAAGAGCATGAGACTCATAAGGCAGATTCAGTTGATCTAGGCTTGCCGAGGTATAGCACCCCGACAAAGAACCTAAGGACGGCAAATGCCGCTACATTGGAGTTAGAAGGATTAACTGGAGAAGCCTGGCAGAAACAACAAGAAAGAGTGAATGAGATGGTACGCATTGCGAACCACCAGAATGAAGAAATGCTTAGGACTGACCCGGCAAGACCGGGAGCCTCGCGTATGGTTCATTCGGCTGGAGCAGCACCCGCACTATCAGTGGCAGCAGCATCCTCACCCGGAAACAACGCGCGAAAAGATAGAACAGTAACCTCAGGAAAAAGAAATAAGCAAATTGTTCCATATGATCTGGCAGTAGCCAGAAAGGTCAATGAAAACAGAGGCAATGGAAGCCGAGGTAACAGTGGCAAAAGAAACCCCGGCCGTGCCAACAAAGGCAACAGAAGCCGAGGTAATGGAGACCTCAGAAGAGGAAATCATGAGAACAATAACCCGACAGAGGGAAGGAGAGACCCACTACCCGATCCTCAGCCGAGATATGAGCCTCGGAAAGAGCGAGAAGTGAGACCAGCAAACCATAATCAGGCAAACGAGAGATACAACGATGGTTACTCAGATATGGAGTATGCAGGGCATGGTGGAAATAACCATTATGGAATGCAGGAGAGAATCATTTACAGAAACTTGCCATAAAATGATGCAAGATTAAAACTAGACAGGTTGTATCGGTCCGAGTTGTTAGAGGAGCAGGGTCCGCCTGGTCCGGCATGTTTCGGACCTCGGATCATGGGCGAGCCACCAGTGCCAAACTTTCAACTGGAAAGGGGGACAAAACATACAATGGGAGCACAAAACCACAGGATTGGTTGATTGACTATGCCACTGCAGTAAAAATAGCTAGTGGAAACTTGCGATGGGCGGTAAGATATGTCCCGCAAATGCTGGAAGGACCAGCCAGAGTATGGTTGAACAATCTGCCAGTAGGCAGTATCAACTGTTGGCTAGATTTTGAAGAGATGTTTGTCAGCAACTTCACCAGTACCTACAAAAGGCCAAACAGGCCACAACAACTCGCTATGTGCAAGCAGAGGCCAAATGAGACAGATAGAGAATTCTTGACTCGGTGGTGTAACCTTAGAAACTCATGTGAAGGGGTTATAGAATCTCAAGCGATAGCTTGGTTTGCTCAAGGCTGCCGATACGCTAGTGTATTGTGGCAGAGGCTGCAAAGAGATATGCCGACCACCTTGGCAGAAACCATCAGGATAGCAGATTCATATGCATTGGGGGATCCGACACAACCAGAACTAAGGTCGGCAGAGCATCGGGAGCATCAAGATCAATATGCAAGAGATGCAGCCGGATCATCGAGGTGCAACGAGTTCAGAGGTAGAAGAAGAGAGGAAAGACCGGATTACAGATACGCTTCCAATCAGGTGGCATCGGTAGTGCAAGATCAGCCGAGTCATGAAAACAGTCAGCGATAGAAAAATGATCCTCAACAGTGGACATCGATGAACGAAGGGAAGAGACAGTGGACACCAGAACAGAAGAAGCAGTGGCAGGAAAGGCCGAAATACACGTTTGAGTCCATGTTAGATCAACCGTGTAAGTTCCATACTCCAAATCTGGCTAAGCCGGCTAATCATACGACTCAGCAATGTGCTTGGATGAAAAATGCAATGGGAAACCCGACGAGCATGCAAGCACCTCCTCATCAAGCGCATCAGCAGCAGCAACCACAGTTAACTGGAGCAAATGCGCAGCAGTTAATGTTACCCCACCTCCTCCAAGGTATGATAATTCGGACCGGAGAGACGTAGTGCATCAAGTGATAAATCAAGGTCAGGATGGAAGGGCAAACCCCGGAAATAATGGACGTAATGATTACAGGGAGCATCATCAATCATATTGTGTGTTCACAACAGAACAATAAGACAGGCAAAGTGTACAATGCCGGAATATGGAAGTAAATGCGGTTATGCCAGCGGTACCAAGATATGTGCCTTGGTCAGATCAGGAAATAACCTGGAGCATAAAGGATCACCTGAAAATAATGCCGAATCCAGGGTCATACGTACTCGTACTAGATCCGACATTTGTCGGGCCCAACATTAATGTGAAATTTTCAAAAGTACTCATTGACAATGGGAGAAGTATCAATATCATGTACAAAGATACGATGCATAAACTCGGAATAGCGCAGAATATGCTGCAATCCACAAGAACCACATTCCATGGAATAGTGCCGGGACTTTCGTGCGAACCCATTGGGAAAGTCCGAGTAGATGTATTATTCGGCACAAGGGAGAGTTGCAGAATGGAAAATTTGGAGTTTGAAGTGGTGGACCTAGAAATTTGCTATCATGCTTTACTCGGACGGCCAGCATTGGCCAAATTCATGAGCAACTGCCACATTACTTACTTGAAAATGAAGTTACCCGGACCACAAGGGGTGATAACAGTAGCCGAAGATTACAGGAAGTCAATGGAATGTGCTTCGGCCGGATCAAACCTGGCCGAGTCATTGGTGATTGCAAGAGAAAAAAGAAGGATTCAGGAGGTAGCGGCTCTCGATCAGTCGGCACAGCTGAATATTCCGGCATTAGCCAACCCACATGGAAGTGTTTCTTTCCAGCCGACTAAAGAGACAAAAAAGGTCCAGATAGATGAGCAGTTCCCAGAGCGCACCATCACGATTGGTGCCGGCCTATATGCCAAATAGGAAGGCGAGCTCACCAACTTCCTCCATGAGAATCGAGATATCTTTGCATGGTCAACTCAAGACCTGCAAGGTGTACCGAGGGAGTTGGCTGAGCACTCTTTGCATGTAAGGCCAGGAGCAAGGCCGGTGAAGCAACCTCTCCGCCGCTTCGCCGAAGACAGGAGAAAAATAATAGGGGATGAGATAGCTCGGCTCCTTGCGGGCGGGTTCATCATGGAAGTGCTTCATACGCATTGGCTATCAAATCCGGTGTTACCAAAGACCCTTTTCCTTTACCTAGGATAGACCAAGTCATTGATTCGACCGCTGGTTGTGAGCTGTTTTCATTTGTAGACGCGTATTCTGGTTTCCACCAGAAACCGTTAAATCCGGCAGATCAACTAAAGACTGCGTTTATTACCCCGTACGGGGCTTATTGCTATCACACCATGCCATTCGGCCTGCATAATGCAGGAGCAACATACCAGAGATGCATGCAAAAGTGTCTACATGACCAGATAGGAAAAAATGTACAAGTATATGTAGACGATGTGGTTATAAAAACCAAAGAGAGCAAAACACTCCTAGATGATATTCGGCAGACGTTCGCAAACCTGAGAAGGTTCCGAATGAAGCTTAACCCGAAAAAATGTACCTTCGGTGTACCGGCTGGGAAATTACTCGGTTTTCTCGTATCCAGCCGAGGTATAGAGGCAAATCCAACTAAAATCCGAGCAGTTGAAAAAATGGAATTGCCGAGGTGTCTAAATGATGTACAAAAATTCACGGGCTGCCTGGCCTCGCTGAGTCGATTTGTATGTCGGCTGGGGGAAAAGGCATTACCTCTATATCAACTGATGAAAAAGTCTGATAAGTTCATTTGGACACCACAAGCAGATAATGCGTTTCATGAATTAAAAAAGATGTTGGTCACAACACCAATCCTGGCCTCTCCACTGTCAAAAGAACCTATGTTACTTTATGTAGCTGCCACTAACAGAGTGGTAAGTGCGGTGGTTGTCGTGGAACGGAATGAAAGTGATAAGTCAATACAAAGGCCAGTATATTACCTAAGCGAGGTACTATCGACCTCAAAACAGAACTACCCGCACTACCAAAAGATGGCCTAAGGAGTATACATGTCGGCGAAAAAAACTTAAACATTACTTCAAAGAACATCTGATAAAACTGATTTGTGAAGCGCCCATAGCTGAGATATTGAGCAACAAAGATGCAAGTGGCCGAATAGCAAAATGGGCAATCGAGTTATCACCTTATGCTCCACAATTCGATAGGCGAGATGCAATAAAATCTCAGGCAGTGGCCAACTTCTTTGTGGATTGGGCCGAGGTACAATATGAACCACCATTACCAGATCCGAATTATTGGATAATGCATTTCGATGGATCCAAGCTAAGAAATGGCTTGGGGTCAAGGATAGTGTTGACTTCACCGAAAAAAGATCAGCTGAAATATGTGCTACAAATACATTTCGCCGCATCAAACAATGTAGCCGAGTATGAAGCACTCGTCCATGGGTTAAAGGTGGCAAAGGAAATTGGTATACGTCGGATAGTACAGCAAGTATCAGGCAATTGGGACGCACTAGATGTGAATATGGCCCTATATAGATTCCATGTGCAAAAAATCAGTGGATACTTCGATGGATGCGAATTTCATCATATACCTCGTGCGGAAAATGACGGTGCAGACACATTGTCAAAACTCGGATCAACTTGGAAGTCAATTCCCCCAGGTATCGCCCTAGAGCACCTGAGAAAACCATCGATTATACCATCACCAGAGTCCAAGTCAATTCATATCTCGGCAGAATTGAAAGAAGGAAGTGTGCCAATGGAAATCGACAAAGAATGCAACCCAGGTTCTCTGAAAGTGAACCTGGCCATCGCATGAATAAATACAGAAGAATCCGAAGCTGTTATGTTGGCAGAAAACATGGAAATCGACAGTGAAATTATCCCAGAGAAAATCACGTCGACATGGGCGCAACCCATATTCTCCTTCCTTAAGGACGCAATCTTGCCGAGTAATGAGGTACTAGCTAGACAGACAATAAGAAGAGCAAAAGCTTACACAATCATGAACAATGAGCTGTATAAGAGAAGCGTCACAAGTGTGCTGCAAAGATGTGTTGACTCGGCAGAAGGCCAGGAAATACTCCTAGATATACATTAGGAAGAATGCGGGCATCACGCCTCGTCTAGAGCTTTAGTAGCCAAAGCATTCAGGCATGGATTTTATTGGCCGACGGCGTTGAAGGAGGCAAAAGAGTTAGTAGAAAAACGTAACGGTTGCCAGAGATACGCCAGCAAGATACATATGCCCTTGTCCGAATTAAAGACAATACCAATTACTTGGCCATTTTCTGTATGGTGCTTGGATATGGTAGGTCCGTTCAATCCATCCCGGGGTGGTATGACCCATATTCTAGTCATGGTGGATAAATTCACAAAGTGAATCGAAGTAAAACCAATAAGAAAATGTGATGGACCAACATCAGTAAAATTCCTCAAAGATATTATCTTAAGATACGGTTATCCACATAGTGTTATTACAGACAATGGCACAAATTTTGCTTAAGGAGCCTTTGCTAGATTCTGCCAAGAGAAACACATAAGACTAGTTGTTGCCTCGGTTGCTCACCCAGCATCAAACGGGAAAGTAGAAAGATCAAATGGGCTGGTATTGTCCCAAATAAAACCCCGGCTTGTCGAACCTTTGCAAAGGTCGGCAGGATGCTGGATCGAGGAACTATCAGCAGTACTGTGGAGCCTCAGAACTACACCAAAAAGGTCGACATGATATACCCCATTTTTTCTGGTATATGGGGCAGAAGCCGTGCTTCCAGCCGACATAATGCATGATTCGCCACGAGTGACCCAGTACACAACTGCTGAGGTCAATGAGGTAGCTCGGCAAGACGATGTCGATTTGCTAGAAGAGGCCAGGGAATTGGCATTATCAAGGTCAGCTATCTATCAGCAAGACCTTGGACGATATCACAACAAGAAAGTCAATCCAAGAGTTTTTAAGGAAGTAGATTTGGTTCTTCGTCTAGTGCAGCGCACAGCCGGCATGCACAAACTATCACGCCCATGGGAAGGACCATTCATCGTTAGTAAAGCATTGCACAATGATGCATATTACCTAATCGATGCTCAGTCACCAGAAAAGAACAAGGCAAACAAAGCTAGCGACGAATCAAAAAGACCGTGGAACATAGCTTTACTTCACCCATTCTACACATAGGAGCCATATGTTGTACGTCGTAATATGACGCATCAAGTTGGAGTATCAAGCGTGTATTGAACCTCGGCACCTCGAGCAGCGACTCGAGGACTACACAATGTTGTTTCTATTTTTTAAGATTATGTAGTAAACCTCGGCATCTCGAGCAGTGACTCGGGGACTGCACTGTGTTATTTCTTATTTTGAATTATGTGTTAAACCTTGGCACCTCGAGTAGTGACTCGGAGACTGTACCGTGTTATTTCTTATTGTCAACACCCGGATTTTTCAATCCTAGATGCCTGTTATGCCATACACCGCAATACCAGGATTACCATTTTTGCGAGACATAACAGAATTGGATACCATAGTACTTCATCCATTACAAACGATACATAAGTTCTTACACAAATAGGGATCTCATGATCCAGTTCTTAATACAACATCAAGCAGCGGAATACGTAATAATAACGGTAGCGTAGGCGAAGCTCCATCTTCGGGGTCACAGGCAATGCTGACGATGGGAGATGATCCTAGTTGTCGTAACCTTCCTGGGGTCCATCTTCCAGGTACTCCTCTTCATAGTCTGGCCATGGGAATAGCCAGGGACAAAGCCATGAGTACTCTTTAAGTACTCGCAAACTAATACTAACAGGTAAGGGGTTTTTGGATAATAGGACACTAGGCTCTAGGGTTGTTTTGCAAAAAGCCAGGTTTATCTCTACTAAGTTCCAAAGCTAGTCACAATTTTATAAGTCCTAAGTGGGATCTTGTAATTCAGGTCACAACTCTGTTGTGGTCAAGTCACAGTCTCAATTCATTTCACAAGTCATTTTGAAAAGTCTGACGGGGGAACAGTATGGCCACTCCAACTGTCCATAACCGCAGACGCGGCTATTCGAATAGTTTGACACTCTGCAGAGATTGTACACTTTCACCACAACATTCGATACATCCGTCAGGAACAAATCCTGAATTCACCATACTCAGTATACGGATAATCAATCCTAACCTTTCAATTACACGCCCTAGTATAAGCACCTCTCCTGTGAGTTTGGCCTCCCAACCATGACCAGCTGCCATCTTGGGTATTGCATAGGTGGACAATCTTCACAAGGTAGCCTCAGCTCAGACCTTGGCCGGGAGGGAACTAATACTAAGGTATATAAGTTTCCAATCAAGCCCTACCCAATCTTTGGGTATTGTGGTTGTACGATAAAATTGGAATGGTATCGCATCCAGACAACCATCTGTTTTATAAAGGGCTAAGGCTCATGCCTCAACATTTTCATCACCAAAATCATCAAGTGTTTGGAAACACATGTCCAAAACATTTCAATAGAATGATCCATCATTCCAAGGTTTTCATAACCATTTTTCCACCAAGTATTCCCATCTAAAAGTTGATCAAGTTTTATGCTTAGCAATAGCATCTACAGGTGGGGGTAGTACTAATGAGGGGTGGTAACTAGTGGAGTTTCACTAAGTCTAACCTTATATCTTAGGCTGATATCAAGGTTTCTAGCTTAGGCCAAATTTTATGCTCTTTATGCAACCTTCAGCACAACTGTCTAGTATCTACCAAACTCTTAGGTAGACTCTAAGTAAGCTTTGATAAAGAAATAAAGTAAGATGCTTGCACATAAAACTAGGATTTGGTTTATCAAGTGGGTATGATCACACATGCTTAAGGCATATAGTAGTCATATCACAAGTATGGGTTTGTGGCATCAGTAGGGTATCTGGCAAGGGTTAGCTTGCACAATCACTAGTAGTATTAGGCTTGCATTGGTATAGTATCAGCTTGCCTTGTGCAGAGCAGTGGTTGAAGTTCTCCTCGGCTTCCTCTTCGTAGTATCCTCCTTCCTCCTTGTATCCTTGGTCGGTACTAGCGTCTATGAATAAATACGAGGTACATAATCACCAAACAATACTTAACTACTTGCAATCATCACACACAAGGGTCCTATAGATGATCTAGCATCATCTCTAACATTACAAGGTTAAGGCTTGGTTTAAATCTTTTTATTTTTAGAAAAGTAATTTCTACTCATTGAAAAATTACTTGAGATTTAATATTCTCCAAACTAAACATGGGATCATGTTGACACATGTCATCACCACATATTGTAGTCCATGGGAATGTGATTTAAAGTGGTGTCACAATTTAATAAGGTTTTACCCTTTTATTTTAATTAATTAAAGTGGCTAGAAATGCCTATGGGGCATTCTTTTATTACTTGAACATTATTTCTTCAAGTAAACCTATATATTTATATATATTCTGAAAAGTATGGTTAAATGTGATTTTTGAGAGTTGGAAACAACTCAAAAGCTTTTATGGTTTAAATTTGAAAAATGTTTGAATGCAGAAAAGCTTCTGCCTTGTTATTTTTACTATGGGTGATCTACAAATCCAAATGACTTGAATCCAACGGGCTTGGATTAAGCATTCACAGACCTTTCCAACAAAATTGGTGCACCAAATTGATCTGGGTTGATTTTTGAAGTTGGGTACAGAAGTGTGTTTGAATTTAAAAAGAAAAGGTTTAATTTGAATCACTGGGCTGCGCGGGAAATTCTAACGGGCCGGCCTGCTAAGCGCAGTGCTCCCGCGGGCTGCTTAAGTGGGTGTCCCCACTCGTCAGTGACACGGGGCTGGGCGAAGTGGTATGGGGCAGCGTGGATCGTTCGATCTAGTTCTAATCCAACGGCTGGGGGTCATCGTCGACGCGAGACAACTCCGGCGAGAACGAAACCTAGCGCGGCCAGTGAGGGGTGCTGGGGGCTCACCGGGGTACGAGCGAGGGTCGGCGAGGCGGGCGAACGACGAAGTCGACGACGGCGAACCTCCTGGTACCGGTGGCTTCTCCTGGGGCGGCTCCAATCGCTGGCTCCCTTCTTCTCCAGAGGCGGCGGGCTCCGGTGAAATTCCGGCGAGGTGGTGCTCGCCTTGCTTTGAGAACGGTGTGGCACGGTCAGTGAGGAGAGGGGAGTGAGATGGTGTGAAGAAATCATGCGGGGGTGGCCTCTATTTATAGTCGAGCGAGGGGACCGTCGGGGCGCACAGTGAGCTCGTCGGGGGCGACGTTACATGCGGCTAATGGCATGGGCAAGGGTAGGGGACGGTGCTGTGTCTCCTGGCGATGCTCAACGACATGGTCGCGAGGCATGGGGCGGTGTGGTTTGGTCTGGAACGGCCGGTGCTCTGCGTGGCAGAGGCGGCGTCTTCGACGGCGGGCGGTGGCTGTATGGCACGGGGTGGTAAACAGGGATGTCTGGCGGTCTCCTGGGTCGGTGGTGATCGTGTGTGCATGCGGTGAGGGCGGCGCACGGTCTGTGGACGCTGGTCGAGGGTGGCGCTATGGCGCACGCTCGGCATGGTTTGGGCGCGGATTGTGCACGTGGTCCAGGGCTTGGCTACGCTCGCGGCTGGGACAGGGAGTGGCGGTGGACGGTGGGCTGCCTCCTAGAGAAGGTTGGCACTGCTAGTTCTTCCTCTAGCTTGCTGTCCACAATGGGGCGGCAAGGTTGGCTTCGGCTGTTCACCATTGATGGCAATGGCAAGCTCACAGGGGTGCTAGTCCTTAGTTAAACTTCCTAGATGATCTACTGAGCTATGTGTGAGCTAACTAGGGAACAAGTTAGGCTCAAAACACTGCACACTATAGTGTTTGATGTTTTGTTTGATTTGTTTCTGCAACCTGTTTGATGAAATGGCCGCATGAAATCAAGTTTTGAATTTTGAAATGAATTTTAGTGGGTTTGCTAGATTGGTGCTGGTGAGTCTGCAGATGCTTGGGTTTTGAAAATTGAGCTTGTTTGAGTGGGTTTTGGAAAAGTGGGATCTTCCCATATGAAGAAGATTCAATTTTGAATTGTCATTTAAACTATGCATTTGAAAGTTTCTGGATGATCACAAGGTCGGCCTTGATACTTTGTTATGAGTACATTCAAGGGGTGCAAAGATCCAGAAAATTTTCTGTTAGGTTTGAAAGTTTGAGACAGCCAAAGTAGGCATGGGAGTTAAATTGGTCAAAATGACCATTCACTTAATATATTTGTTTTGATTTACTTGTCTTTAGGAAAAGTGTGGGAAATGTTTTAGATGATGTTCATTTCACCTAAGAAACATTTTACAAGCAATGGATCACATAAACAAGGTGGTTTTTAAAGAAATTCAAAATCCATGCATACACATATGCATGCATTCATGAGTTTATTTAGAAAAGTTTTTGTTAACCCTAATCTTGATGATTAGTGTTTGATGATTTAAGTTTGGTATTTTTGGGATGTTACACTTATTCCTGAATTATGTTTTGAGTTTCAGCACCTCGAGCAGTGACTCGGGGACTGCACCGTATTATCCCTTATTTCAGATTATGCATTAAAACCTCGATACCTTGAGCATTGACTCGGGGACTGCCCCGTGATTGTTTCTTGTTCTAAAAATGCGTATTAAACTTCGGCACCTTGAGCGATGACTCGGGGACTGCCGCATGATCCAAGGTAATTCTTTGAGCACATGCAAGAACTCGATAACCCAAGTGATAACTCGGGGACTAATTTGTATTACCCACTGTTTTTCGCCAGACACATAAAAGCTCCATAACTCAGCTAAAGACTCGGGGACTCCCCAAAATTGATGATCATAACTTGCAAGATATGATATAAACTTGTCTCAGTAATCAGAGGAATAGCAAAGCGAAAACAAACAAAGATTTCTAAGGATAATGCAAAAGAGAATAACAAACCCAGCAAATCGAAGTATGATAAGGGATGCAACTTATTGTATCACTTTACCAGATATGGGCTTCGGGCTTTGTACTTCAGATAGAAGTTGAAAACACAACAGCTACGCTGTCGAGTTTATAAAGGGCAGGCAAGATAAATGCCGAACTAAGGTCAACCACATGGAAAAATACAATCCGAACCTACAAAATCAAAGTTTGCCAAAGTAAATATGTAAAGCAATGAGACTTGTTTAAACAAAGTAATAATAATTACCATCACCCATGCATCAGCGGCGAAAGTCAAAAAGGTTCGCACCACACAAAAAGCCGGACAATTGTTCCACAGACATCATACGCCCGGCATACCGGGGACTGAAAGTAACTTAAAGTGTTTTTTTTGAACCTAAACATCGAAAAGGGCCAGAGCACCCTTAAGGGGCAGTAGCATGATCAGGAGCATCGGGAATGGCTATCTCGGATGATGGCGGGGCGACCTCGGTCTCCTGCGCAGGGGTATTTTCAGGAACTGGGCGCTCCGAGGTAGAAGACGCCTCAGCCGAAGTTACTTCGCCTTCAACAGAAGCAATAGTAGCCTCGGGGGAAAGCCTCGGCTGCTGAGAAACATTAGCTTGAGCTCGAGAATGCTCAGTCCCTTTAGAAGACGATCGCGCGTCGCCATCCTCATCCGAGCTTGCATTGGAGTCACGGGAGTTGTCCGAGTCACCCTCTGCCTCATCCTGATCGGCCGAATCATCATCAGAGGCATCTTCAACTTCGACATCATCCGTTGGATTGGGAAGAAAACTCGGCCCTTCAATCCAATTATGCACGTCATCGTACTCAACAAGCTGGAAGGCACGATCTTGGCGGCGAGCGACGAACTCTGGATCCTCAACCCAACGAGAGCCAGTGCGCAAATTCATCAAAGTGTCGAGCGAGATGTCCTCATACCAAGACAGAATGGCTGTAAGTGCCATATCAGCACCAGTCCTCCCAGCAGATTCCCTCCAGAGATTTAACTGGGTCTGAGATGCCATTAATCTCTCCACAAGTATTTTGACCTCGTCAATATCAGGAGTTCCAGAGGTATTCGGCCAAAGAACATGGTAGGCCCGAATGGCTGCTTGCATCAGATCTCTTCCCATAATCTTCATTGGTCCAATAGTAGCACCGACGGCAATCAAGAAGTCTTCCATTGAGTATTATGGACTTGAATCTCTGGGGACACCTCGGCGCTGACGAGCAGAAATCACTGCCTTAGAGCTCACTCGTCTAGCTTCCGGAAAATGATCTATGCGAAAGGAAAACATATCAGTTAAAAATAAGAAAGAGAAGAAGATAACTCGGCCACGGTCGGAAACTTACGATGAATCTAACTCAACATCTTCTGGAGATCCTGGGTCCAGTCAGCCTTATTCTTCTCAAAGCGAGTGATTTCCTCGCCCATCATCCGGTTCTTTAGCTCGGCAGAATCGAGGAGTTCCTTGTCTTTCTGCAATTGCAGGCTCAGTCGATTCTTTTCTTCAGAGAACTCCTGATCAACCTTTTCCAATTCAGATTTCTGCGAAAGCTTGAGAGACTCAACCTCGGCACGTAACCGGGCTATCTCATCATCCTTTTTTTTAAGCTGCGTCGAATGAGTGGCGGCTTGTTCTAAAAAATGCAGCATCATATCAGGCATGGATATGCATTCTTGATGCGACGCTGCAAGTGTTTGTAACTCGGCTATACCAAAGCCAGAAGGTTATAAGAAACCCAGGATTAGTCTCGAACGAAAATCAATAGACGAGAAGAATAACTAACCTTCCAGAGCTTTAACCTTCTTGGTGAGGCGGGTATTAAGATTATTGATATTAGCTGCATACCAGCAAAGAATGAATTAGCACATCAAGCTGAAAATGTTAAGAACTTAAGGAATAATACAAAGATTTATTAAATTACCAGTTTTCTTCACCACGAGGAGAACTTTCTCATATTTATCTTGCAATTTCTTGTGTGCAAAGAGCAACCTTTGAAATTCGGCCGTTCGCCGATCATGGGCAACCTAAGTACCAAAGTGAATTACACAACTGGATATTCAAAGCTAAAACAGATCCGAATCAAGCAAAATTTAACTCGGATATAGGTGGCTGGATATTCAAAGCTAAGACAGATCCGAATCAAGCAAAACTTAACTCGGATCTAGGTGGCTGCATATTCAAAACTAGAACAGAGCCGAATCAAGTAAAACTTAACTCGGATCTCAGTGGCTGTATAATCAAAGCCGAGATAGATCCGGATTAAGCAAAGCTTAATTCGGAATATGGATGAACCACGATTAATCCAAGTCATACAAGAAATTGACTTAGCAAATAATGCATTTGAAGCCTAACAAAGATTCCAAATGAACACCAAGTTATACGGTTGCAAGCTTCGGGGACTAGTGTATATATACTATCATTTGAATAACAGACAAAATATCAATAGAAGCGCTTACCTCGTTCATCTTATCACTGTCAAGAACAATCTTAGCAGCCATATGCAAACGACTGTTGATGTCGGAAATCTGAAACGGCTGGCTACTCGGATTGCCCTCAAGCTGATCGGCGGTGTTACAATTATTGCCGTATTCCACCAAAAGCCGAGGCTGTTCCCACTCTCAGTATGGGTAAGCACTTTACATCGGACCCGTTGGGTAACTACCACCTCCACAGGACTCTTGTGAAGAGTAAGCTGAGTATCAGCGGCCGGGGTGACAACAGGCTTAGCAGAGGAAGCCCCCTTGTGGAGTGCATCAGCTATGTTGGGTTGAGAAGAGCTAGCCGGACCCTTCTAAGATGCTGAAGGTTTGGTGACAACAAACTTCCTAGTCTTAGAAGAGGTTTCGGCAGGGGCAGCAACCTCGACACTAGGAGTGGCATCCTTGGATGCAGGAGGAACTATGGTTTCCAAGGGGGCCGAGATGGTGATATCCTCGGCTGGAGTTGGAGTAGCAGCTGGAATTGTGGTGGCCGAAGAAATATCGGGGGAAACCTCAGTGGTCATAGCAGGGGCAACAGGTTCAACAGGATGATCTACTGGCGGAGTTATGTCGGCGTTAACGGTGGGAGCTATGGGTACATCTCGCCGAGGCGATGTCTGAGTCGGTGCAGGAGGAGAGTCAACACGAGAGGGACTAGGAGCCCGAGTATCTTCAGGGGGCGGAGGAGAAGGCTGTCGAGCTATATGGCTTGTCATACTTGGACCACTTGGCTTGGCATAGAGAGGAGCTCTGCAAAGGACAAAAGGTCGAATCAAAAGAAAGAAAGAGAGAAACAAGAAATACGAATGAAAATAAAATCACCCAGTAACCCCAGGCATGGTCTTACGCCTCGGAATATGCTGGGAAGACTTCTTCACTCGCTTCTTGGGAGCAGCGTCGGAGGGACCTGCCGGAGAGGTGCGCTTCTTCGAGGAAGAAGGAGCTCGAGAAGCAAGAGGCTCAGCGTCGTGCACCTGACCGGCTGGATTAGCTGGGAAAGTAGGAGCCGTAAATGCGTAAGAGATAGGCATCACGGCAACTACCTCAAGAATTTGGACGTCGTCCGAGTCACCTTCATCCCCGTGGGCCGAGGTCTTGCCACGGGCGCGAGCCGGAGCAACATCCGACTTAGGGACAAACTCTTCCGAGTCAGGTTCCCCGCTGTCCGGGGTATTCTGATCTGCGGTCCACGGAAGAGCCAGAACCTCGGCATCCTCGATCTTTTGCTCCGCAAACCTCTGCGAGAAAAGAAACAAAGTAGATTTAGCAAAAGAATAGTCACAAACGCGACTCGGAAACAAACACAAATGCGTAAATTTACCTCAGGAGGGGGATTCCCGTGAGTGAACGGCTTCAGTCCCCATGTCCAGTCCTCTGGCATATCAGTCTTGAAGATAGCTCGGACACGCTTGTAAATAAGATAGTCGTCGAGCTCAACCTTCAAAACTCGGTTGGGATCGAGAGGACCACTCATGTTACAAAGCATGTGAGAGCGAAGCTGGAAAGGGCAGATTCGGCTGCTGACGAATGTGGTCATCAGATCCTCACCGCGGAGCCCGGTGCGGATCAACTCCTTGAGCCGAATCTCGAATGCCTCGGCCAAAGCATGGCTTTTCCTGGGATTGTAGTTCCAATTCTTCTTGGAAGGGGTGCTAATAGAAAAGGCAGGGAGCCGAATCTTGTCTTCTTTTCCAGTGTTCTTGACATAGAAAAATGATATATGCCATTTCTTGCAAGACTCGAGGCCGGAGACACGAGGGAACTCGGAGTTTCTCCAAGGTGTAATGGACGCGACTCCACACTGGGTAAGGGATTTCTCGGAGGGGTGAAGAGATTTGTCCAGAACGACATTAGATCGGATTTGGAAGAATTTAGACCAGACGGACACGGAGGGCCAGAGGCCAAAGTACCCCTCCGAGGCTGAGATATAAGCAGACAAGGAGGCGATAGCATTAGCCGGAAGGTGATACGGCTGGAGGCCGAAGTAATCAAGGAATTCCCTAGCAAAATCGCTAATGGGGAGGCCGAACCCACGAGCAAAGTGGGACATGAAAACAACATACTCGCCTTCGTTGAGTACAGGAGAGGATTCTTTGCCGGGCAAGCGACAACTTACCTCGGCAGGAATCCGGCGAGTCCTAATCCGCCACTCAATCTCACGACGAGTGAGAGAGGAGCCCTGCCAAGAGCCCCATTCTGGACCAGACACAAGGTCATCATCTTCGACGAGCACTCCACTGGCAGAACTAGACATGGGCTCGCCGGAGGAATCAACGGAGGAGAAACTAGCGGCGGAGGGATGCCTAGAAGCGCAGGGCCCCGTCGTGATTCTAACGAACGCGGCGGCGCAACAAAGGAGAACCACCGCGAGGAATATGGAAAACAGAAGGATAGCCTAGGGCAGAAATCTAGCAGCAGCGCTGTAGAATAACTCACCCACGGAGGTGGAAAAGAAGCGCACGACGGTGAGGTCATCGGAACAGAAGAACAACAACGTCGCCGTCGAGGAGATCGACAATGGCGCAACCACCAGCGCACGAACAGAGGCACGAGCGCGAGAAGTAAGAAGGAGAACGGTGAGTGAAGGGGGAAAGTAAATCCTCTAGCCCCACACCCCTCCTTATAACCGCGCAATCCTGGCGGTAGTGGGATCGTGGGTGCGCACGCTAACCGTGTAAATCACGCGTGCGGCGGAACCGCTCGCAACTGAGTGGAGCCACACCGAAGACCACACGACGCAGGAGAGGATCGGACCTCCTGACCGATGCAGTACTCGAGGCGTCACTGCGCCGACGCGACGGGTGCAGTAATCACTGTAGCTTGTCAATGGGCACTGTAGAGGAACAAAAAACTAGAAGAATAATGATGAGTGGTACACGTAGGACAAGGCATGCTCAGGAAGCTGTGCGGATACCTCGAACAGAAAAAAGTAACTCAGAAATAAGGAGAGACGTATGTTGGGAAACTGATGTGGCCCGGCCGAGGTTACAGGTAGGACCACACCAGCTTCGGGGACTAATGTTGGGGAGGTGACCCTAGATAGGATCAAGACAGGGGAAGGACGAAAGGAGTCTCCCTTGTCATGAGCCGAGTTACTGTTTATATCGGCCGAGTCAGGTAAGAGTCGGCCGAGATAAGCAAGGCCATGACAGCTACAGAAGGAGTAACACCTTATTCGGCCGACATACGAATTAAGTCGGCCGAGCGAGTCTGAATAACTTGAATGCAGGTGAAGGCTGAGCCGAGTTATGCGAGACAGGGCCGAGTAACACGAAGCTTGCAGGAGAAGGAGGTGCCTATAGTCAAACCCTAGTCACGGGCTAGGATGAATCTGAACAGAGCCAAGCATAAAGGACAAGGAGCAGAGCAGCAGAAGGGCAGAAGAAGGTCATGGAGGTGATAGTCAGGGAGCCCGAGGAGCGCATGTGGGGCTCTCTGGAACATTGCCGTCGATAGAAGGGGGACACGGAAAGGGGGTCGCCGAGTTACCATATTGGGACAAGCATATTCCTCGAATATGCTTGCCATGTCAGCCCTAGGAGGAACCAAGGCACCGCTTTATAAGGGGAGACGCGAGCACCTGAGAGGGGACCAATTCATTCTACGCCGTAAGGCTCGTGTAGTAGCTCTCTTCTTCCTGCAAACATCTCAAGGAGCACTTGTAGTCCTTAAGAAGAGAAATAAAGATCTGCATGTTAGTCATTTGAGTGTAGAAATCACTACATCTTCCCTCCCCGGATCCCTCTAGCATCCATTGGCCCCATACTTTAGCCTACCCATGGCATCTGCCGTGCCACCACCATGACAGTATTAGTACTCTCTTGCCCTAGTAGCCAGACATCCTTCATGGCCTCACCCGCCACCCCTCCCCCGTAGCTCCCAAGCCGGAGATCTCACATCTCCGGCCAAAAAATCTCTCTTCCAACGCGATCATTCTACTCCCCACATCCCTAATCCTCAACATCTCTGATCATGGATCTGCCATCCATGTTCCACCCTTTGGATCGATCACATGGACAGGCCTTTGCGACTAAGGTTAGTAACATGTTCTCAACCCCGGTTCACCCGATCTCACCCACATCTGGTTTCTCACTTGTGATTTCATTTGGGCATGCAAAATTTGAAATCAACAGGATCAATGTGTGCCACGCCATGTGGGCATGTTTGGGAGCTGATGGAGACAAGATGAGAGTATCCCCCCTACGGGATCGTACATTCATATTTGATGTTTGCTCGAAAGCAGTTGGGCTCCTTATAGTCAAAATGAGATCCTACAAGTCTGATAATTTCATATGCTACTTCGATCTATGGACCAATGGACGACCCAACTGGCAGCGAGAAGAACAACTATGGTATGCTAAACAAGATAATGCCTAGACCATAGTTAAGCCTCGAAGAACCAATAAGTCGACTGCTCAAGGTACATTTTATTCCCCATATTTTTCTTCCAAAAATAATCATGTCCTCGCTGGTGCAAACTCGATCCATATTAGACAAAAGAGATCTATCACTAAGTCAATCGATCATGCATCACCTAGCTCTAATCCTGATGATCACCAATATCGGCCCGATCCTGTTTCTCCGTGGTCAGCGAGAAACGGTCAAAAGAATCATCATTATTCAAAATTTCATGCGCCTAATATCACGCCTGCTGTTTTGACTTCTGGCGGCGCCGATGGGACAACATCACATCAGTTTAAATGCGCTAGATGCCTGGCGGACAATGCACACCTGACACAGGCATGCACAAACCCAATTCGCTGCAGAAAAATGCTATAATTACGGTCACATTGCCCGATATTGTCTTTCATTGAAAACAAAAACTAGGATTTATCGGCGCAAAACAATCCCAACCCAACCTACCACCCAGATAACACCTCCCTCTTCTTCATCGCCATCTACGCCTCCCCTATTTCCCCTACCTCCACCAGAAGAAACCCTACCACCTCCACCCCCCACCCCCTTCAGAGCACCCCGATCACCACAATGGCAAACTATCCAGTCGATCCCTTGCCCCATGTGCCGGCAGGCATGCATGCCCCTCCTGCTGGACCACTTCGAACTCAACGTGGATATGTGTTCCTTGGTGGCGACGCCCCTCTGTACGCGGACGAGTGTGCGATTGCAACCTTGACACCTAAACCAGTTGCTGCAGACTTCATCGGCACAATGGCTATCATTGGTGAGTTTCTTCATGGACTTGGTCTGCAAGTTAGGAGCACGTCTAGATGCGCAATGGGACTGCTCTCTTCCATTTTGCGACTATTACTGATAGGGATGCTGCAGTTGGAGGTAGCCTGTACCACATTGGGGACAGTGTTCTTAGGATTGTGAATGAGGATAGTGGCATCAATAGATGCTCCACAATTTTTACACATGATGTCTGGTGCATGCTACTAAACTACCCCAACAGCTTTGGGATCCTGATACTGTTATGCGCACATTCACTCCATATGGTCGTTTCCTAGTGTGGAACAAGGATCTGTCCAACAGAGCTAGGATCCTGGTTAAATTTTGTGCACACAATGCAGACACCCTACCACTCAGCATTGTGGTTGGAAGAAATGTGGACGAAGATGGAAGTGGTGACACTTGGACATGCCCGATGGTGATTCTATCTACAACTATGTTGGGTGGTAATGCAGGTGATGAAGACCCCCTGTCACCAAATGGTGGAAACCCACATCCTCCACCTCTGGTGCACCATGGGTTCTGGCATGCCAATCAGTTTAATCAAGACTTTGGTGGAAATGTTGCACATGCTCAAATCAATGTTGTAGGCATGGATGTTGCTATGGATAATGTTGCACATGCTGCACATGCTGCACCTGCTGCACCTACACATGAGGCTCCTGCTGTTTCCATTATTGAGCCTCAAACCCCACCAATGCAACCTGAGGTGCCTGTACATCCCAACAATTCTGTACCAGATCCTGTCAACAACCTTGCTTTGTTGCTCAAAAGTCTCATGGGTGATGAGCATGTGCAAATCCCTAGTCTAGCTGGCGGTAGCATCACTAGAGCCACTGTGAAGATAACTGAAGCTGATGACATGGACAATGCTGTCAAGTATACACTTGAGATCTCTACTGTCAACCCCAATTATCAGTCTGTCACACCTCTAAGCATTTCATCAAGCAAAAACTTTATCCCCCTTCATGCACAACTCTAATAGTGAGATTACTGTGATCCCCAAGCCAGATAATTTCCCCAGCTCCAAGCGCAAGAAGCCTGAACCCAACACTGTCAAGTATGTGAAGAGAAGCCACAGGATTTCCAGCCTGAATGCTGGCTTCAAAAACCAGAAGGCTGCTGATGACCATGCTGAGAGCTCCAAGATGGCTGCACAAAACTTGTCTGGTCACTTTGAAGCCATTGTGGTGGAGAATGACAGGGCCCCACCTCCTGTGCTACCTGTGAACACCATTCGAGCCATTGGGAGTGGATTCTGTCAGATACCCCTAGTGAGGTGTCAGAGGAAAATCTTAACAAGGACAGGTCAAAGAATGATGTGTAATCATCCTTCTATGTGGCCCAAGTGTAGGGGCAAATGCTGCACTATTATCTATCTTAGCTACTTTGGTCAGTTAAACTATCTCAAGTTTTATTGTATCAGACTTATCTGTTATCTGGATGTCCTCTATATTTGGCATGGCGGACTTATATCTATTCCGGGTTGTAATAATCTTGTGTGGCTTTATTTGAACACAATTATTTCTCTTCAACTAGATTCCCTATCATGTACTTTCCTCAGCTCCATATATAAACCCCCAGTCATCTGGCCCATAATCCCATGTCTTACAACACCTAGACTCTATTTCACTTTGGTTGTCAGTACCTGGCACCCAGAGAACATCCACCACTCCAGTAAACATGAATAGATCAATTTATATTATGGATTGGAACGTTAGAGGCATCAACTCACATGATAGGTGTGATGATCTTGCTGATAAGATAAACCAAAGTAATTGTAACATCATCTGCTTGCAAGAAACAAAGAGGGAACACTTTGATAGCAGCTACATCAGAAAATTCTGCCCCAGAAGACTAAACTAGTTTGCATACCAACCATCTCTGGGTAATTCTGGTGGTCATATTGTTATCTGGAATGGTGCACAATTTAATGGACAAATTATCAGCCAATCACACTTCCAGATGACAATTAAATTTGAGAGCTATCTGACTGTTTAAACTTGGTTTCTCACCAATATATATGCACCATGCACTAATGAAGGAAGACACCATTTCTATGATTGGTTTATGCAACTAGACTCATATTCATTTGATCTATGGATGGTTATGGGGGATTTCAATATGATAAGAAGCACTGAAGATAGAAACAGACCTGGGGGTAACATTGCCAACATACATAGCTTTAATGCTCTCATTCAGGAACATGATCTTGAGGAAATCCCACTAAAGGGGAGAGAATTTACTTGGTCTAACATGCAAGCAGAACCACTTTTTGAGAAACTTGACTGGATATTTACATCACACAAATGGACCACTGAATATCCCAATACCATTGCTACACCCATGGCCAGACTTGGATCTGACCATATACCCATTATCATCAATGTTGGCACTGACATCCCAAGATCCAACATTTTTAGATTTGAGGAACACTGGATGGAATTTGATGGTCTTGCTGAAATTCTGAATAGCTCTTGGATCAACCAAGGCCCATATAAAAATGCTGCACAAGACATAGCTACCAGATTCAAAAGCCTCAGACAGGGCATCAAAAAATGGAGCAAAAACCTATCCAACCTTGCAAAAATCATTGGCAACTGCAACTTTGTCCTCTCTCTGCTGGATGGACTGGAGGAACAAAGACTACTTACAGTCCAGGAAAAAAACTTCATGAATATTGTCAAAAACCATCAATACAAGATGCTGGAAGCCAAAATAATTTACTGGAGGAAAAAGGCCAATATCAGATGGGCCAAGATGGGTAATGAAAACACCAAGTTCTTTCATTCTATAGCTACCGGAAACTACAGGCAGAATTTTATTTCCACCCTGACCAATGAACATGATGCCACTTTGATAGAGCATGATCATAAAGCTGCTCTACTTTGGAACTCATTCAGAGAGAGACTGTAGAGGTCCCAACCTTTAATAAGGTAGAGATCCATGTGTTTACAATGCTAGTCCCTGGATCAATAGCTAGCATCCACAGTTAAGATGTAATATCAAGAAACAAAGGTCATAATACAACTTTATAACCCGGAATAAATTAATTCATTACATCTTACATAGCTCATTTGGCTATCTCATTACAATGCAGCAGAAATAACTATAGCACAGAGTACTTCATCTTCAAAGTGCCACAGGCAATCATGTTGGTTATAGACTTGTAATCCTAATCAACACACTTCACTAATATCAAACAAACCTGCAACATAATAAGTTATAGCCACAAGGGTCAATATTTTTGAAATTGTATTGGCAAGTTATACTATGGTAGTATAGTGGTAACTGTCATCTATATGCATTTGGCCAACTAGAGTTTAGGCTTGCTTTGCTCAAAATAGATTTTCCTTATCATTTGAAAACACTAAGTTTTTGTTTGGCAAAAACTTCCAAGGAACCACCAATAGAAATTGGTGTACCTTCACGCTTGTTCAACCACAAGTTTTAACTTAGAAAATTGGGATGAGGAGATTCTTGATAGCTTCCATGTCTTGATGCTTAAATTGTCCAATACCAGGGACATGGCTAAGTACTTAGATTTTTCACTCTGCAGAGGTGGTGCACTTTCCCCACAAGACTCGACATGCATCGAGACAAGATCTTTCAGAAGCCTTCCCTTAGACCAGAATGGACGCGTTCCAACCTATCATCCCCTACCACCAACTGTCCATTTGGCTAAGTTATTGCAACCTATATGATCCAGGCAGAGCCCATAATGCCAAGTGGCTGCACTTGAAGCTTCTCAACATTTGACATCTCAAATCTTTTTGTTCCTAGGTGGCAATCCACAAGTGAGATACACAAGGTAAACCATATAAATGGGCCTTGTGTAACCACTCAACACAAACCATTCTTTCCTTTCCACCTAGGTGATTCATTCACATAGTTGATTTGTTAAACAAAACACAAGTCCTTGACTTAGAAATATTCCATAGTATGAATATAATCCACCCTTGTTTTCTACTAGCTAATCTAAGCATGATGGTAGTAGGAATCTTAACTTAGGAGAATTCTACTAAGGTTTCATCTACTAGTATTTCCCATGGCATAGTTTATACTTAGCAAAAATTCCATGCAAGTCCAACTTAGAAATATCACTAATGCATAGTGAAAATAATAGGACAAAAGTATGAAGCACCACTAGCCTTTTTGGTAGAGAATATAAGTTCACTCCTTGAGCTTGCAATAGTCACACTCTTCAAATTCCACTACAATTCAATCAAGCAAGCAAATATTCAATCTACCATTCAAGCAATTAATCACATAGAATAATAAAAACAAAGCAATGCATGCAAGCATGCCAAAGATTGTTTTATTTGGAAAAAGTGATTTCTAATAGGTTATAAACATTTTAAAACACATATTGGTCATTTATAAAAGTGGCAAAACCATTTGATAACAAGTTATTAAAAATGGCTATTTTATGTCATTTTTGTTTTGCTAGAAATGGTTCAAATCAAAGTAATATTTCTAGTGTTTACCAAATATATTTTTAAACACAAATGTTAGTGTTTTAAGGTTAAGTCTTTATTATTAAAACCATTTGCAAAAGGTTTTACCTATAAACCATTTTTATACCAAAGCAATATTTTATGTTGATGAAAATGCTTTTTAGCAAAGTAATAATTTATAGGGTTCATCAAATATCTTTTTAAATCCTAAAACTTGGTGTTTAGGGTCAGAGAGTTTAAACCAAATAATTTTCCAAGGTTTTACTCAGAAATCATTTTAACACATAAACAATATTTTTATTTAGCTAGATTTGATTAAATTCAAATATTTATTATTTAGCTTCACAAAATATGTTTTTATATCCACAAGTTGGTTTGTATGGTCAGTAGGTTCAAAACAATCCATTTGCCAAAGATTTTACCTTAAAATTATTTCTAGAATAATTTTTATACTCAAAATAAGCCTAAACATGTTTCTGCATAAACAACCAAATTTACAGAATCATTTCATTAAACTAAGTGCATGGTTGCAAAGGTTTTGTTCTCCTGATTTCAATGATATAAAATTTGCAAAATTTGGACGTGTGGATTAAAAGTTATGAATTTTACAAGTTCAAATACTAAATGGACAAGTTTCTGTTTTTAATTTAAAAGGGTGGCCACATGTCTGCTTGCTACTGGACAATAACGGTTCACACAGATCGACCTACGCGCTGTGTTAGATCTAAGTTATATCGCACGGCTCAGATGCTTCCATACCGATTCATTTAAGTGGATCAAACACATCCACATGATTTGCATCCAGCGGCTCACAGCGCAAAGACCACTAGCTAGCAGCGCTGGCGACGAACGCGCGGCGACGACGCTCTATCAGCGGCATTCCGGTGCAACCAGGAAGCAAGAGAGAAAGGGAAGGGGCTCATCGGGTTTGACTTGACGTGCTGATGCTCAACGTTGTCGTGTCAGGGCAGGGGCGCACGTGGTTAACCATAATTGTTCGCCGGAGTTGTCCCTGGCGTCGGGCACGCTCGACCGTTGTCGGGGACGTCGCTACACGGCATGCTGGGACAAACAAATGGTGCCGTTAGACGCATAGGATAGTGGTGAGTATAGGAGCATCAATGAGAGGGGGAGGCGAGGTCGGATGTTACCAGGAGAGCTCGTCGGAGTGGAGGCAGACGGCGGAGGCGTACTGTCGATGTCGTAGTCGAGGCTACGATGCTCGCGCGTGCATAGGGAGGGTGCTGTCAGATGCGCACGAGGTCAGCGTACAAGCTCGTGTGATCTAGGGAAAGGGGAGAGGTCTAGGCTTGCCGGAATTTTCTCGGAGGTTCATCGGAGAAGAGAGAGGTTTTGGGCGAAATCGGTGCGTCCTGGTGGCGGAGAGGGTGGGGTGAGCGAGGGGAAAGAGAGAGGAGAGGCAGGCGCTTTATCGAGCATGGTCGCGGCGAGGTTTAAGCGCGGCATTGATGCAAATTTATCACAGGCATTCATCGGCAGGGAAACGGCTAGAGGGGGCGTGGTCAGCGGCGGTGGGGAGGAAGATGACTGCGTGGCAGTGGGTCCTGGCGGCAGCGAGAGAAAGAGAGGTGTGGTGGGGTCCAGTAGTCGGTGTCTCTGCGGGTTCATTAGTGAGTGAGAGAAAAACGATTCGGGGAGAGAGGTGGGTTGTTGCTGGGTTGGACTGGGCTCGCTGGGCCTGGTCTGGCTAGTTTCCATTTTTTTTATTCTGAATCCTTTTCTTTTTCCATTTTCATTTTTGTTTTGAATTTTGTTTAAAAATTTCAAACAACCATTTGAATTCTAAACCTTGCCAAACTTTCTGTAAATTTTCCACACTTTTTTAGACATGCATTTAATGTCCACTTTCAGAATAAATATTTCACTTACATAAGGTTTGTTATTTATTTAAAAAACAATTGTTTTTTATTCAAACTAAATTTATTTATTTTCTCAAACTCTTTATTTGAATTTTAGTTTTCACTAAACCTTTTTAGTGGGTTTTATTTACTTAATAAGGTGTTAAATAATTCACTTTGAATTATATAAGGTGTTTTAATATGATTATTAATCATTTTAATTTGGGCAAATGTCTTTATTCAAATAGAAATAGAATTTTGATTAATGCCATATTATTTTATTTGAACATTCTTTATCCTTCTATTTTATTTGGATTTGGATTATATTCATTCCATTTGCTTATGGATTTGGCCAAGATTTAATTTGGCTTTTAAAATACTCCTTATTTATTATTTATTTCTTTATCTAATAAAATCCATATCTGTTTATTTAAAGGTCCAAACTTGGTGATTCCAATTTGTAAAATTTTGTTTAATATTTGTTCATCTTTTTAAATCCCTTTAGGACCATTTTCTCACCATTTGGTATGGATTTTAGATAGGAGCTTTTATTATCTTTGGAAATTATTTCCTTTCAACTTATTAAATTCATAAGATTTTATCTATGGCTCCAAATTATGTGAAACCAATCTCTATGGTTTTATAACATTTCTATTTTTCATTTTGATCATTTATAAATGATTGTTGACAAAAAAATTATATGGATCAAATCCATGGTCTTAGAGATATCTTGGAAATGATTTTCTCCCATTAGGGTTTTGGTTTATTTTCCAAGTGTTTAAATTTCAAGATGCATTTATGAAGAATGCATTTCATTTGATTGAAATTTTGTTTGATTCCCTTTTCCTTCAAAGTTTGCTCAAGAGATGGGTTTTGATGTTTCCATTTGGAATCAAAAAGTTTCTTTTCACCCTAAATTTCAACAATTATTTATTTTTCACATTACAAAATTTGGAAAATTTTGGGATCTGACAGAGACTTGGTGTATCCATTGACACTAATATTCAATTTGAACTTGATGACATGATCACTCCACAGGACCTATCTGAAGTGGATGCTTCTTTTACCCATGAGGAAATTTATGATATCATAAAACATATGCCACCTGATAAATCCCCTGGGCCAGATGGATTTAATGGTATGTTTATGAAAAAATACTGGCACATTATGAAACACCAGTTTTACAATCTATGTGATCAGTTCTACAATGGCTCTCTGGACCTGCTTAGCATCAACACTGCATACATCACTCTCATACCTAAGACACAGCATCCCTGTAGACCTTCTGACTTCAGGCCCATCTCACTAGTCAGTATGGCACTCAAAATAATCACTAAACTGATTGCCAACAGAGTTCAGAAAGTTGTTATTCCCATTGTGAGCAAAAACCAATATGGGTTCATCAAATCTAGAACTATCCAAGACTGCCTTGCTTGGGCATTTGAATATCCGCATATATGCCACAAGTCAAAGAAAGAAATCATCATCTTGAAACTTGATTTTGAAAAGGCATTTGACATGGTGGAATACAAAGCCATCCTCACCATGCTCAAGAAATTTGGATTCAGTGACAAGTTCATTGCCTGGATAAGGAAGATTTTGCATAGTGCTACAACATCTGTTATTCTGAATGGTGTACCAGGGAAGACCATTACTTGCAAGAGAGGAGTCAGACAAGGTGATCCCCTTCCACCTCTTATTTTTGTGGCCATAGCTGAACTGCTACAGATCATTGTGAATCATGCCTGGCAAATTGGTGAGCTTTCACTTCCCATTGATAATTCCTATGGGCAAAACTACCCAATCCTCCAATATGCTGATGATACACTTTAATTTGCCTGCTGATGCTAAAAAATTGTGCAAATTAAAGGAATTGCTTAAAAAATTCACTGAAGCTACTGGATTAAGGATCAATTATCACAAGTCATCCATGATCCCAATCAACACTACACCTAAAAAAATGGACAGTCTGGATGAGCTTTTAGGATGCAAAATAGAAGCTTTACCATTTACATATCTGGGCCTACCCATGGGCACTACAAAACCCAGTGTTGAAGACATGTCTCCCATGATTAGCAAAGTGGACAAAAGACTAGCTGGTATATCCAATCTACTGCCATACTGCTCCAGAGTTATTGTGATCAAATCTGTCTTATTAGCCATGCCAAATAACATTATGTGTGCAATAAAAATGCACTACACTCACACTGATCATATAGACAAAACTGCCAGAACCTTCTTATGGAATGGTAAGGATATTGAGAAGAGAGGAAAATGTTTGGTCCAATGGGATAAAGTATGCTTAACTAAGAAAGCTGGGGGTCTTGGCATTATTAATCTCAGGGAGCACAATAAAGCTATGATGATGAAGAACTTATTCAAATTCTAAAATGGCAAGGATATACCATGGGTCAGTCTGCTCTGGCAAAAATACTACTGCAATGGTGCACTCCCTGATGCTCAAGCCAACAAAGGCTCCTTCTGGTGGAGAAACTGCCTTTCCTTCCTGCCAGAATTTAAGGAGATGGCCACAACTATTGCTGAAAATGAGATTAGTACTCTGCTCTGGTATGACAAATGGAATAGATCAACCCCACTCAGATTTAAATTCCCTGAACTTTTATCATTTGTCAAAAATGGAAGAATATGTCTCAACTCTGCATCCAGCACCATTGCTGAAGATGGATATAATTTATTCCAACTTCCCCTATCCATGACAGCTAATGATCAACTTGAGGAGCTTAAGGACATGATCAGTAGCTATAGGAACACTGACACACCTGACATGTGGTGCTTTCCTTGGGGAGGCAGTAATTTCTCTACCAAAAAAGTTTATGAACACATCATCAAAGCACCTGAGGCACCCATCCCATATAAATGGGTATGGAAAATACCATGCGTACCAAAGCACAAATTCTTCTTCTGGATTTTATTGCAGGATAGACTAAACACCAGAGACCTACTTCAAACAAAGAACTTCCATTTGGAGGAATACACATGTGTACTATGTGAGGAAAACATCAGGGAGACTGTGGATCATCTGTTCTTTGAATGCGAGTTCAGCAGGAACTTCTGGTGGATCTTAGGAGTGGAATGGAATATGGACCTTGGAATTATTGACAGAATTATTGATGCCAAAGAAATATCCACAAACCAATATTACAAAATATCTATGGTTGCAGGATGTTGGAGCATTTGGTCACATAGAAACCAAATCATATTTGAGCATGCATAGAAGAGTAATGATCAATGTTATGCCATTTACAATTTATCTGTATTTGAGATTAGACATAGGGTTAAACCCAGTCTTATTCAGGGCATGACTGATTGGTTAGATACTTGGTAATTGAGAGATTGAGCCAGATCAGGGAGCATGCACATGATCTCTAGCTTGTAAATATTATGTCTAATATATAAAAATGACACAGTGGGGGCCTTCCCTACTGTATTTGTGTCAAAAAAAATCTTGACACAGTCGATTAATCCTTTATGTTTTGACATCCAATCCATTCCTAGTACTACTTCCAAACCTTTTGTTTCGAGTACTATTAGATTAGCATAAAAATCTATGCCATGGATTTTGATAGGTACGGCCTTGCAAATTTGTCTAGCTTTGGTGGTTGAACCAGGTATTTGAACTATCATAACATCCTTCAATTTTGTTTGTTGAATCTTACTAGTGCATGCAAATTCTTCTGTAACAAACGAGTGCAATGCTCCAGAATCAAACAACACTCTTGCAAGTACTGAGTTAACAGAAAACATACCCATCACGACATCCGGCGCTTCTTGGGCTTCTTCAGCATTCATGAGAAACATACGGCTATTGCGGTTGAGCGAGTTTCCTGGGGCAAATCTTCTTCCAGGCTGCACACGACGCTGCTGCTGAGCTGGGGCATTCACATTGGGGGCTGCTACAAGCTTCTTGGGGCACTCATTGGAATAGTGACCCTTGGTTCCACATTCATAACAAGTCACCTGAGACTTGTCCTTTCCTGCAACAGGCACAACATTGCTTCCAGTCCTTGGGACAGTATTGGTGTTGGTGGCGACATTGTTGTTGTTGAAATTGGGCGGTGCACGATTGAAATTGCTGGAGTTGCCGAGGTGGTTGTTGTGGTCTCCTCCGGGACTTGGGTTTCCTCCTCCACGGTTGGGATAGGTTGGACGGTTCATAGGGGGTCTATTGATTCTAGGGGCAAATCCTATAGATGGGTTGGGGAGATACTTTGGGGTATGGTGGGTTCCTGGTTGATTCATCATTCGACGCTTGCGATTCTCATTGGCTTGGTTTATCTTGCCTTCCATCTGAATGACAGAATCCACTAAGGCTTCAAGGTCAGCAAACGGAATATTGACTAGCACTGTCTGCATCTCATCATGTAGACCATTCAAGAATCTCTCCTTCTTCTTGGCTTCAGTACTAATCTCATCGGGGGCATATGTAGACAGCGATAGGAATCTGTCACGGTACTCTACTATAGTCATTCTTCCCTGCTTCAGTTCTTTGAATTCATCTCTCATCCGTAGAATCAAACCTGGTGGCACATGGTTCTGCTGAACTTGAGTTTGAATTCATCCCAAGACATCATCTGTCCTCCATTCATGGTGCGAACGCTGTTCCACCAAGATCTTGCATCTCCTGCCAGATAATGGGTGGCAAACAATACTTTCTCATTGGCCTCCACTCCTGCTACTTCTAAGTTGTTCTCTATAGTCTACAGCCAGACATCAGCATCTAAGGGCTCTTCAGATTTACTAAAGATGGGTGGATTGGTGTTCTGAAAGTTCTTGAGCTTGGATCCATGGTTGTCCTGGTTTCCATGGCCTTGATTGTTGTTGGCCATATGACCTATGTGCTTAAGGGTGGCTAAGTTGGCTTGACGTTCGGCTCTTTCAGCTTCGCGGTCCGAAACCAACATTTGCAAGATTTGCAGCATTGGGTCCGGGGATGAACTGCTTCCTCCGCGAGGCATCTGAAGATTGAGATAGATCATGAGACAAGAGGGGAATTTCTAAGGTTCAGGGGTTTGTTTTTGAATTTTTTTTGAAGTTCGACTCAGATTTTTCTAGCAACTTGCTTTTCATTCATTCATAGAACACAATACAAACAAACACCACAACAAGGAAACATATGGTTTTAAGAACCATTCTATGAAAATACGATGCAATGGGACCGGATACATCTTCACTAACGTTAGTGCTCAAGTGCTACTACTCGGAATCGGTGGCTTGATCATCATCATCATCATCATCATCATCATCGTCAATGAAGGCGAAGTCATCCTCACCGGTGAAGAAGTCCATGGCTTGATCCTCCAGGAAGTCATCATCATCACTAAGGTAAGAGTAGGGGTCTGCAAGAATATCTTCTCCTGCATTCTCCCTCTCCTCAAGCTGCATGTCCCGCTCATGGATGGTCTCCTCCAAGTATGTCACTCTATGAAGAAGGCGAGCAACAATGCGATCCTTCTTGTCAAGCTGACGACGACAAGACTGGCGATCCTTTACTAGCATGGCAATGGTCTGGTCCTTATTGACGGTGATGGCATAGTTGCGTAGGAGCGGGCATTGTCCAACTCCTTCTACCAGTCGTACATCATGAAGCTGAGATGGTCCACTTGGTGTTTCAGCTCTAGGTGACGTGGTACCTCTAGTGGCTGTCCCATAGCATCATGCCTTGGGTAGAACTCAAAGTGGGTGCCCTTGATTGGATTGATGCTTTGCCCACACAGACGGGAAGCGCTTCCTACATGGCCCTGACAAGTCCATCTAGCTAGTTGTTCTCTCTTAAGGTGAACTGGACTCCCTCTGAGGTGGGGGCTTCAATCTTCCCTCTGAGACTTGCAACAATCAGCCATTGCAATTCTCCTCCCTGCTGATCGTTGAGCTGGGCTCCGAAGAACTCGGGGTGCGGGTGTTCCAGAAGTTCCAAGAGTTGGTCCAAATCACGCTCAAAGATGAGATCTCATCCATTTCCCAACTGATAGAACTTGCTATACTTCACGTCCATCTATAAGAATGTAGGATGAGTAAGTTAGTAGAGTGATCAAGTGTGACAAATTTTATGTAAGTTTGCAAGAATTTTTGAGGAACATGCATTTTCATGAAAGCATCTAAGTGATAAGAATGGGAATAGGTTTTCATAAATACTCACTTCTTTTGTTTTGAAACTAAGTTTTTGGTTCAAGTGTCCATTCTAACTAGGGTCTCCTATGGCCAGGATGGCTCTGATATTAACTTGTCAACACCCGGATTTTTAATCCCAGATGCCTATTATGCCATACATCGCAATCCCAAGATTACCATTTTTGCGAGACATAACAGATTGGTACCATAGTTCATCATCCATTAAAAACCATAATAAAGGTCTTACAAATAAATGATCTCATGATCTAGTCTTAATATAATCAATGCAGCGGAATAATATAATAACGACAGCATGGGCGAAGCTCCATCTTCAAAGTCACAGGCAATGCTAACGATGGGAGATGATCCTAGTTGTTGTAACCTTCCTGCGGTTAATCTTCCTGATAGTCCTCATCATAGTCTAACCACGGGAATAGCCAGGGACAAAGCCATGAGTACTCTTTAAGTACTCGCAAACTATCACTAACAATTAAAGTGGTTTCAAGTAGGAATCCTAAGCTCTAGGTTATTTTGCAAAAAGCCAGGTTTACCTTAACTGAGTTCAGAAGCAAAGAAAACTAGTTTAATATTCTATAACACTTAAGTGGGAACTTAAGTTTCACTTTCACAACCCTGTTGTGGTCAAGTCAAAGTCATGATTCATTTCACAAGTCATTTTGGAAACATGTGACGACGGAACAGTATGGCCACTCCAACCGTCCATAACCGCAGACGCGGCTATTTGAATAGTTTGACACTCTGTAGAGGTGGTACACTTTCACCACAATATTCGATACATCCGTCAAGAACAATCCTGAATTCACCATAGTCAGTATGCGGATAATCAATCCTAACCTTTCAATTACACACCCTAGTATAGGCACCTCTCCTATGAGTTTGGCCTCCCAACCATGACCATCTGTCATCTTGGGAACTGCGCAGGTGATCAATCCTCACGAGGTAGCCTCAGCTCAAACCTCGGCCACAAGGGAACCCATACTAAGGTATATAAACTTCCAGTCAAGCCCTACCCAATTTTGGGTATTGTGGTTGTACGGTAAAATTGGAATGGTATCGCATCCAGAAAAACATCAGTTTTGTAAAAGGGCTAAGGTTCATGCCTCAACATTTTTATCATAAAAACATCTGGTCCTCATAGAACAGGTCAAAACATCTCATTAGAATGACTCATCATTCTAAGGTTTTCATAATCCTTTTCACCAAGTGTTCCCATCTAAAGTGATCAAGTTTTAAGCTTAGGAAGCCACTAAAGTTGGGGGTAAGCACTAATGAAGGGTGATAATCAAGTGTGACTTATCTAAGTTCAATCTCATGCCCCAGGATGACATCAAGTTATACCTAACTTAGGTCAAGTTTTATGCTGTTTATGCTACCTTTAATATCTTTACAAAACTTCATAGGTCACTAAGTAAACACAAATAGAAATATTTGATAAAGAAATAAAAGAGTAAATCTTGCAAGTAAAACTAGGATTGGGTATAATCAAGGGGTATAATCACATGTGCCTAAGGCATCTAGTTTGCATACTTAACATGCAAGTGTTAACTTGCAAGGTTCTATCTTGCTAGGATGGCTTGCCTTGTGCAGTGCAGTGGTTGAAGTTCTCATCTGCTTCTTCCTCGCAGTAGTCTCCTTCCTCTTCGTATCCTTGGTCGGTACTAGTGTCTATAAATAAATACGAAGTACACAGTCTCCAAACAATACTTAACTATCTCTATTCAGCACACAAAGGTTCACACTAGATGATCTAGCATCATCACAATCATCACAAGGTTTAGGGCAATAGTCCTATTTATTTTATTTTAGAAAAGTAATTTCTACTCATTGAAAAACTAATTAAGATTTAATATTCTCCAATTAAAACATGGGATCATGTTGACACAGGTCATCACCACATATTTCAATACTTGGTAATGTGATTTAAAGTGGTTTCACAATTTAATAAGGTTTAACCTTTTTATTTTACTTAATTAAGTGACTAGAAATGCTTATGGGGCATTCTTTTATTACTTGTACATTATTACTGCAAGTAAACCTAGATATTTTTATATATTCATAAAGGTCTTATAAATTTGATTTTTGAGAGTTGGAATCAACTCAAAATCATTTATGGTTGAATTTTGAAAAATGTTTGAATGCAGAAAAGACTCTTCCTTGTTATTTTTACTATAGGTTATCTATAAATCGAAATGGTTTGAATCCAACGGTCTTGGATTAAGAATTTCAATACCTTTTTAGAAAAATTAGTTTCATGTCATTTGGTTTAGTAAAACTCTCTGAATTGAATTTTAAACCTATTGCCAGAACTGGGTTTGAAATTAAATAGATAAACCTAAATTCAAACTAACTGGGTCGCGCGGGAGAGCTAACTGGGCCGGCCCACTATGAACAGCGCACACGCGGGCTGGTTAAGTTGTTGTACCCATGCGTCAGTGAGACAAGCGGTGTGAAGGGGTACAGTCTAACTACGACTGTAGGATTAGACTAAGGATCAACGGCTCACGACCATCGTCCTCATCGAATAGAACACGACGGGCTGGAACCCTAGCGCGGCCAGTGGGGGTCTGTGGTGGCTCACCGGGGCTCAGGCGATGATCGGCGATGGTGGCAAATGACGAATTCGACGACGACAGTTCTCCTGGTACTGGTGGCTCCTCCAGGGTTGGCTCTAATCGATGACGCCCTTCTCCTCCAGTAGCGGCAGGCTCTGGCGAAATTCTGGCAATGGTGCTCGCGTCTTTCTCCTGGAACGAGTGGGAAGGATCCGTGATAGGTGGGGAGTGTGATCATGTGAAGAAAACAAACGGGGAAGGCCTCTATTTATACTGCGATGAGGGAACCGAAGGGTGTGGGCAGAGCTCGTCGGGGTCGGCGTTACATCGAGCTACGGGCATGGCTGATGGTAGGGGATGGTGCGCGGTTCCCTGGCGGTGCTCAAGGAAGTAATGGCGCAGAAAGGGGCAGTGCGGTTCGGTCGGAACGCATTGACTCTCTAAGCAGAACCGACGGCGGTTTTGATGACGCACAGTGGCGAACAGGGTTGTCTGGGAGGTTCCTGGGATGGTGGTGATCACGTAGACGGGCGGCGAAGGCGGGGCGCGGTCTTTGCGAGCGTGTCAAACGCGGCGCTCTGGCGCGCTCTGGACATGGTTGTAGAGAAATGGGCGCGTGCGTTCTCGATGGTCCAGTTCTTCGCAAGGGTCGAGGGCTGGACAGGGGTGGCGGTGGACGGTGGCGTGCTTCCTGGACACGGTGGCTAGGATCGGCACTTGCTCCTGCTAGCTAGCCTTGGTCGGCTGGCAAGGGTGCTCTCGGGCAGACACGACATGGGGAATTGGGTAGGGGCTAGGTTGGTTAATTGCGATGGTTGTCACTGGGGGAGACAGGGATGATCAATGGTGAACAATGTTTGCAAAGATCACTGCTCAAAACAACGAAGTTTGGCCAATTTGATTTTTTGTCTCCAAGTGTTTGATGAAATGGCCGCAAGAAATTCATATTTGAATTTTTGGTTGAAACTTGGTGGATGTACTGGTCACATACTAGGTAGTCTTTGGTTGATTGGATTTGTCAAGGTGCACTAGTTTGGTTGGGTTTTGAGAAATGGTGATCTTACCATATGAATTAGATTAAATTTTCAAATGTCATTTGAATAGGGTTGCCAAATGTTTCTGTGGGTTTGCAAGGTGGTTTTGGGTTCACTTTTAATTGGTATAGCAAGGGGTGAAAATAATTGGATTAGTTTCTGTTTGAAATCTTGGACTAGAAACACTCAAAGTGGTCTAGTGAGCAAGATTGGCAAAAATGACCATTTGCTTGTTTTTGAATTTCTCTTGATTTGATTATGCTTGGAAATGATTTAGATGATGTTGTTTTAATCTTTAAACCAATCCTTGCCATTCATAACAATCAAACAAGTTCATTCAAGCATTCATCACATACACACATGCATTCATAATGACTTTAATTAACAAAAGTTTTTGTTAACCCTAAATTTGGGTGATTGGAATTGATAACCTTGATTAATATTTTTGGGATGTTATATGCAGACGCTTACATAACTCAATAGCCAAAATCAAGTGGTTTCCCACATTTAGATCGTTCGTTGGCCAGCGGAGTTAATAGTTCCCCATGGAGTACGACAATGTTGTAATGACACCCGTAAAGCCATATCTTACTTTAATTATTAGAAAAAGCAGTGGCATAATCTCTACTACTTCAAAGCTTCCATTTTATTAGACAATTTCATTCAAGAGTGCTATCGAGTCTATTTACATTAAGCTCAATGGGGTTGAGTAGTTTCTAAAATCAAATCTTTTGGGCTAAACCTGGACTCAAGTCATGTTTTGGATGCTTTTTCTTGTTGTAAAAATGTCGGAAATATTTTAACCAAGTTCATTGCTCATTATTTCAAAGCTAAAGAGTACACTGGCAAAGGAATAGAATTTATAGGATAACATGCTAAGTGGGGAGTGGCTCAAGTGCAAGCGAGTAAATAATTATAGTGTCATGGTATTGCCGACGAGTATGCCATGGAGGGGGTCCTCATAGTGCGTGTTTAGAGACGTGGGATAAGGCGGAAGGTTGGAAGGTACGAGGTAACACAGCTTACCCAGGTTCAGATCCCACAACGGTGGCGGAATCCTACTCCTGCTATAAATCACTATAACGGCAATACGTCAGATTACAAGGATCGGTTCACTGTGCGTGATATGAGTTGAGTTATTTGACTGTTGCCCTAAAGGCACCTCTAGGTCCGGCTTATAAAGACACCAGATCCTAGGGTTATAGGGAAAGTCCTACCCAGACAGGTTACAGAGTCCTACACGGTATATAACTAGTCTAACGTGTCTTGCACTCCAAGGCTCCGGGTACGTTGATGACTCCACCGTAGCCTTCCTTCATCCATCATGGGACTCCCTTATGCATCCATCTAACTGGGCCGTCCAGCAAGCCATAGGCCTTTCTACCAACTGTGGGCCACCCGAGTTATCTGGATTAGAGACATACAATGGTGGTACCCATTTAGAATATCCCCAATAGTAGCCCCCGGAGAACTCCGAGATCTGGCGCCGTCTTGCCTCTTCAAGTTGAATGCTCCGTCTAGATGGATGTCGGTAAACCGTCAAGCAATATCTTGTTGTCCTCTCAAGAACCCTGCGATATTCTCCGTCTTTGATATGTAAGTCCAAGAATTACTAAGCTTTCCATCGTACTCTTATCGTAACCGGACGTGATCCGTCCATGCCGGAATCTTCAGATGGGACCGTTCACCTGCCTATGCCAGTAGAGTGACATAGACCATAGGTCAGCGATGCCTCGTAACTCACACACGCAGAGAACGTAATCATAGCCATTTTTCCCAAGCGAAGGATACGAAACATTGGCGGAGGCGGTGGGAACATGGCGAAATTTCCGCGCACGCTCGCGCACGCGCTGTCCACGCAGCAACCGCCCGATCAACTTGCATGAATCTTGATGCCGAGTACTATATATTATAACCACGGTACCTTTTATCTTTTCACCTCATTCTTCCTTGTTTCATCTTCTTCCTCTAGCCAACGTCTCCTCGAGCTCCTCTCGCGCATAGAGAAAAAACCCTAGCTTTTTCTCTAATCCACAGTCGTCTCCCATCTGCTCCAATGGCTAGCAGCAGCAGCACCCCATCCATGGCGACCTTAGGCAAGGCCACAGCCAAGTCGAATGGCTCTGTCCATGTCCTGCCGAAGGGCGTGGTGGTGCCGCGTTCCGTGGTGGTTGAATCCACCAGCGGCGAACATATTCCAGCGGGTCTGGAACCACTGGAGGAGGAGGCTGATTCCCACAAAGGGGAGTGGCACGACTCAGACATCACCGAGAACGACATCAAGCAAATGCCCGCCGAAGGATACCTCCCCGCGACGGAGGGCCTGATCTTGCGGGCGGCACCGGCCGGCGAGGTCGCCCCTTCTCCCTAGCCGGAGAAAAGGTATACATCAAGGCTCAATTTGTGCGCGGCGTCTCCCTCCCAATCTCCAACTTCTTCATAGAAGTCCTTAGAAACTTCCGGGTTCAACCTCAGAGCCTTTATCCAAATAGTATCCTCGCGCATAGCAACTACGCGGCTCTGTGCGAGGGTTACCTAGGGATTAGGCCTAGGTTAGATATGTTTATTTATTTCTTCACCGTGAAGAGGGAAGCCGGAGTGAGCAAGGAGGAGATCAAGAATTGCGGAACCATTAGTTTCAAGATCCGGCCTGGCCGGCGGCTCCCCGACATTGTAGGTCACGAATCCTGCAAGAATTGGCAGAGAATGTATTTCTGCGGCCCAGATATCCCTCTGGCTGGCCAAGAAAGAACATACCTGGACTTTGTCAATGGAGCTTCCGCTGAAGCCCCGACATGGAGATCCCAAGCCCTTCTCCCCTCCGATAACGAAGCCTCTCGCACTATAAGGCGGATTGACTGGCTCGTAGAGACGGGTTTGACCGGGTTGGACCTAGCCATGTGCTGATTCATCAGGCGAATCCAACCTCTACAGCACCGCGTGAATCTCATGCACTAGTACACCAAGGATAGGAAGCATAGCCTCCGTATCTCCAAGGACAACTTTTCCAATGACTCCGTCAAGCTTCACCATCACCTATGACATTTTCGAGGGTGGCACGTGCCTACAGGTACTCATTTATTTTCCGTCTATGACATATACTCTAGTTCTTCCATCTTGCATATACTTTTGCATCTAACACTTTCGGATTCACTTAACAGCTGAAGAATCTAGATGAAGGTAGCATGGCTGCCCAAGTCTACGATCCCAAGATGAAGGAAGTCACCGCCGTGTCCGACGACGAGGTCCCGTTGGCGCGAAAGCGAGATCCACCTCTAACGCTATCGACGAAGGCAAGAAGAAGAAGACGAAGGGTGGAGCCTCCAAGAGATCCACCGCCTCCCTGGAGGCGGAGAAAAGAAGAATTACTGGGATCCCATTAACCAAGGCACCAACCGTTGTGTAAGCTTCTTATTATTTATGAGTGCAGCAGCACTTCGTTGGGAGACCCCAAGTGGAAGGTATGATGCAGTTCAGTAGGCAAGTTTCCCTCATTAAGAAACCAAGGTTATCGAACCAGTAGGAGGAAGGAAATGCCCCAAAGGTGCTGCAAGCAACGTGGAGACCTGCACAACACAAACTCAAGACTTTGTCCCAACTAATATTGAGGTTGTCAATCTCACCGGTTGCTATAACAAAGGATTAAACGTATGGTGTGGAAGGTAATTGTAACACCCTCAGAATCGACCCAATGCAAGTCTTAGCGATTCCCGCCAAACCCGCATAGAAACGATTCAAAGGTGCCCACCGGGCCCTTTCGTGCGGGTGGTAAATAAAGTAATACCATTACACAATAGTCCATGATGGAACCCACAAAACAGATATACATAACAACGACTCCATGAGTCAAGAATACATATATACAGTACAAAGATCCAAATCACCTTGAAAATGATACAGCGTCCGAGTATGGACAAGATGCAAATTGAGCTAAGAGCCCTGAAGAATAACCAATGACGTCCATAACCCTGCCCAGGCCAAGCCGGAAGGGTAACCCTGCTAACGACGTCGATCTCAAAACCTGCTTAAACAAAAGGGGTGCCGACAAAGGGCAAAGGAAAAAGAGAGCGGTCAGTACCGAGGCCAGTACACGGCGAGACTATAATTCGGCGGCCCTCGCCTACATAGGTATGGTGGACTGAAACGGCAGCGCAACATGCACTAAACAATCTATAGAGACTCAATACCACTGGAGGCTATTAGATAGGGATAAGAAAGACCTATTCGGACCCAACCTTAAACTATCACCAAGCATACCCATCCTGGTATTTCCCCCTCGAGACAAAACGAGGAAGTCAATCGAGGAACTCACACAGTTGGCAGTTTTATTCATTCCGTTATTGTTGCGGCAATTACTAGTCAGATACAGATAGCATGGGCCATCCTAATATTATAAACAGTAGGCAGTTTTAGTTAACCATTCCGTTGTAGTTGCAATACTTACTAGTCAGATACATATAACACGAGGCATCCCGAAACCAGCAGTTGTTAGTACTTTTATTTAGACATTCCGTTGTAGTGAAGTTGATTACTAGTCATTATGAAGTCAAATTTATAGCACTACTTTAGTTATAGTTGTCTATGATTGAGATACTGTGCTCCAAGTCGTCCATAACCGCGGACATGGCTTTCAGAAAGTTTTACCCTGCAGGAGGGCACAAATAGCAACACACGCACGATCAACCTCGGGAAAAACCAAATGAAAACCCAATGAGGCATCATGACAGAGCAATTGCAAGATTCATATAATATTTCAGGGGGCCACCCCACCAAGCTACCCGCTACGAAGTTGGCCGGCTCCGAGACGGACCCAGAGGTTTGCGAGAACGGCTGTAAACGACTGGGAACCCAAAAGTGTGACTAGGCTTGTCGATACCGCGTAATCGTGCCGTGATCCAAAACAGTACAGGCGCTCCACGCGCAATCGTAAATAAAGCAGTAAAGCATGTCATAAGTACAGGATGGTAATAAAGCCCCAAACTAGTTTGTGGCCCCAAGAAATAATATATGACTCAACCTCTGGCTAGGGGGATTCATGGTCCCACATGCGGATAGTGCGAATATTCAAAGAACAGGTATCAAGTACTCGGGGTCCTACGGGACACAAGTGGACGGTTAAAAACCAAATAACATCTATTTCCCACCTGTGCCTCTGCATTATTTACCTACTTTTAATTTTAGTTATTAAACGATAATTAAAGCCATGATCATCTCCAATATTAAACATGCGGCATTACTCCAACAACTGTGGTACTTGACGACACGCATCCGCACTTGAGCAAGCGACTATGACACGCAAGTCCAACTATCTACCAAACAACAGGTAATAGGATATGTCCAAGGTAAAATAAGGCTGCAAGGGATATCACGGGTACGAAAACTAGAGCAACGCAACACAGATAGCAATAGATCAACAGGAGGAAATAAAGACTATAAATGTAAAATAGGTAGAAAGGGGGAGAATGCTCGCCTGAAAAACATTGCCGAAGTTTCATAACCGAAGAACTTGTCGAAGCTCACAACATCTCATCGTCCTATCCAGGAAGAAGCAAAACACTAAAAGGAACAAGCGATGCAACAATTACAACTAATGCGGAATAATCGGCATGATCATGATATGATGCATGATATGACAAGTTAATGATGCAAACTATGTCGAAAAGGTATTGGGGCATAGCACATTGATGATATAGCATTCGTGAGGCATTATTAATAAGAAACAATTAGTTCCCAATTTTATTTATCATGTTTTTCTTGCATAAACAATACTGATTATAAATCTTCTCTTAATGCATGATGCAAAAGATAACATGGATATCATGGTTGGAACGCTGATCGATTTATACATATCATATGTTGAATTCGGAGTTACAGATTTAAAGTTATGCAATTATTAAGAAAAGACAATTTATTTGTATTTATTAATTCGAAAATTTTAAATTTCTCAAATGATATTATGGATAACATATTCACAATCCTCATGTATTTCTGATTCAAAATCATATATTATATTTATTATTTGGAAATACGAATTTTAATTATTATTAAAGTCAAGTATATAAAAGAGAGGTCAAAGTCAAAGGTTTGACTAGTTAGAGTTGACTCTGGGCAAAACTGAACTTGCATTTGCATTCAAATTGAAAAACTAAACCTATTTCATATTAAACTCTTATTCAAATTCTTATTTATTTTATAGTTATAAATTAGTTTGTATTTATACGGATTGCAAAAACTGATTTGAATTGAGTTTAAATTCACTTCGGAACTTTTCTCACGACAGTGACGCGTGGGGTCACGGGCCGCCCGGTGGAACGGGAGCTGACACGTGGCCCAGAATGTACTGTGGATTGAGATTTCGAAAGGCCAGGGGTCTGCGTGCAAAACTGCCAGGAGTGGTTTGATCCAGACTCTGACGAACTGAACTAGAGTTTCGCGAAAACAACTAGCTGGTTCAATTTTCGGGTGACGATGACGATGGATCTAGGCATAATTTGGGGATGGTGTAAAAACGAAAAGTGTAGATCTCAATTAGATCTGTAACTCTTGTATTTACGGTTTATCCAAAGGAGGTATGCAGAGGCCGGTAAACTGTAATGAACAGAGGGGAAATCTGCAGTCGAAACTGAAACTTTGTTGACAGTTTTAACAGTGAAATTTGTCAAACTTCCTAAGATGATTCCGAGCACAGCGGTTGATGGATTGATGCGGCGTTTGTTTCCAAGAACTATAGGATGTGCCAAGATCACAAGGGCAAGAAGAAGAGAGGCATAGGGCGTCGGGTAAGACTGTGGGATCTCAGTTTTCAGAAAGGAGAAAACGGAGGCGCGGGCTCGCTTCTTAACTGACGCTGGATCCGTCGCGTGCATTGCTGGAGCATGCAGAGCGCGGAGTGCGGATGCTGGTGCGCGGCGTGACAGCACAGAGGAGGGGAAGGAAAGAGGTAGCGCTCACCAGGGGTGGTGGCGTCGGTGTCCAGGGTCACACTCCGTTCTAGATACAGAGGCAGGAAGTAGACATACATTAGCTAGGAACCTTCTGCAGAACGACAGGGAAAGAAGAAACCCATGCCGAGCTCGTCAGCGATCTTGGACATGATCGAGGCGAGGCTATGGTGCAAGAAAAAAAACGAAGGAGGAGGAGGGAACGGTTATGGAAGCTTACCATGAAAGTCACAACGGGTTCAGGGAGGTCGGATGAGTAGCACAACCACCTGAATTGTTGCCGGAGGCTGGGGGCGGAGCGGAGAATCGGCGACCGTGTGGACGATACCAAGCTTCACGGGCTGAATTGACCCTTCCATGTGGGCGAGGGCGCTGTGGCGCACCTTTCCATGTGCTGGTCTCGGACGAGGGCGGATGGAGGCAGTGGCGCCATACCAAGGGAGTCGTGGATGTGCTCGGCTGCTTGCTGGAAATGAACAGGAGAGAGATGTAGGCAGCGGTGAGGGCAGGGGTAGGGCTAGGTTGGATGGAACACTAGCTCGACGATATATATCATCATCGGGAGGCGCGCTTGGCCGTTGATGCACGCGGACAGCGACAGGAGAAGCTCTGGATGGCGACCGTACAGAGGAGGGCGACGGAAGGAGATGAACAGAATACGGCGCTGCCGAAGGGGTACGGGCCGAAAGAAGGTTGGGCTGCGGCTGGGCTTCGAGCTGGGCCAGACTGGCGGGCTGCAGGTCAGGACACCTCTTCATTACTTTGAATGTTTTGTGGATGTATTTGAAAAGAGGTTTTCGCAAGATAAAATGGATAAAGGGGAATAGCACAAGGGAAAAGGAATGCCCACATACATAGTTTATGAATGTGCAAATTGGGGCATTTTACAAGAATATGAAGATTTGTGGTTTTGTAATTGGATAAAATCATTTGTAGAATTAGTGGACCTTCACATGGATCCAAAGCTTGTAGAAAACAAAATAGAGGGATATAAAAAGAGGGAAGGCAGGTGATTGCAATAACACACAAGAAAGATACAAAATGCAAATGCAAGGAAACATATCACATGCAACATTTTAAAATATGATCCATGCAATATGGAATGATGACCATGAGGATGATGTCATGACGATGCAACAAATAACAAGCATACGGTAGTGTTGATTGGTATTTCTTATGTAGCATTCCAATGTTAGACAATTGGGATGCTACAGTAATGGTTTGCAGCAAGTAAACAAGTAAAAGTGGAAGATGTATCAATGGTAAAGATTGGACCAGGGTCCATACTTCACTAGAGGTGCTCTCCTTAGATAAACAACATGGCATGGAGGGTAAACAATATACAGTAGGGCAATTGACAGGAACTGAGCAAGGCATAACAATGCAATACCAGAAAAAAAGATCCTATGAGATTTGATTGGGCAATACAACAATATACATAGACCGCCATCCAACTGCATCTATGACTGGAAGTCCACCTTCAGGTTATCATGCGAACCCCCTCCAGTATTAAGTTGCAAGCAACAGACAACTGCTTTAAGAAAAGTGTGTAAGGTAAACAATCCACTTGTTCCATGAACAAGAGACCGTTGTTTTCTCCCTAGTAGCATCAGCACATCTACAACCAAATAGATTTCTGTCACTTCCCTTAGAAACTAGAGGCATGAACCCACTATCGAGCATAAATACCCCCTCTTGGAGTCACTAGCAACTACTTGGCCAAGATAGCTACTAACAACGGAGAGCATGCAAGATCACAAACAACACAAACATGATAGAATCATCAAGACAAAACCATTAATCAATCTGACATAGTAATCACAATATCCATCGGATCCCCGCAAACACAGCATGCATGATTACAAATAGATTAGATCTTGATCATGAACGGATCTCACAAGATCTATACATGAAAAGCACAAGGAGGAGATACAACCATCTAGCTACTACATGGACCCATAGTCCAAGGTGGAACTACTCACGCTTCATACCGGAGAGAAGGCCTCCGGGATGATTTCCCCTTCGGCAGGGTGCCAGGAATAACTTCAGATCCCCCCGATCTAGGGACGACGGTGGCGGCAGCTATAGAAGGTTTCATGGAGTTTTGATCGGGTGGCTAGGGTTTCTGCATCGAGGGGTTCTTATAGGTGAAGAGGCAAGGCTGGGAGGCGGCCAGGGGGGCCACATCCTACCCAGGCGTGGGGTGGGCCCACCCGCGCCTAGGAGGGGTGCGGCCACCCTAGTTCGCTTCTCCGTCTCGTATTCTGGCTTCATGTCCCCCACGGTAAAATATTGACTTTGGCTTTTGTCCCGTCCAGTTCCGAGAATATTGATTTTCTGCCTTTCTGGAACCAAAAACAGAAGAAAACAGGCAACTGGCACTGTGGCAACTTGTTAATAGGTTAGTTCCAGAAAAGATATAAAAACACCTCAAAGTGTAGACAAAGCAAAGCAAAGTAGATACTAAACAAGCATGGAGCATCAAAAATTATAGATACGTTTCCGACGTATCAATCATCCGACATTTTCTCTTGCTCATCTTATAATTGTAATTATACTTTTGCATGTTTTAGGAAGAAGGCTAGTGTGAGTTTGAAGAAGGCCTCCAAAACATCGGGGGCTTCTAAAAACATCAAAAACAATGTTTGTCCAAGCGTCTCCCGCCATCGCCCCACCGACTCCGAGCGTCCAACCTTCTGCCGCACCAACAAGTTCTCCGACAAAGGTAGCGTCTGAACCTTCTGCCATGGAGTGGACCCAAATCCTTCTCAGGAGGTCCCAGACATTTCCACGGAGCCCCACGTTGTCGGCGAGAAGGCAACACAGGAAAGCACGTCCTCTAAAGTGGCTTAAGCTCTGGCTAAGGATGCCACTGGTAGCGGTAAGGCGGAACTTCTACCGTAGGCGGAGCCATTGCACCCAAGACGCCAACAGAGCTTCCCAAGATCGTCTACCCGGTGCTTACACCGAGTAGCTCAACTCTGGCTCCTGGTGCGGCGCCGACTTCTCCCACATGCGGACTTGAGGATTAATGACCCACAAGTGTAGGGGATCGCAACAGTCTTCGTGGGTAGTATTACCCAATTTATTGATTCGACAAAAGGGGAGCCAAAGAATACTTGCAAGCCTTAACAACTGAGTTGTCAATTCAGCTGCACCTGGAAATAGTTCTTGCTCACATAAGTTTATCAGTAGCAACAGTTTGGTAGTAGCAACATCAAAGCAACAGCAACAGTAAATAGGAGAAATAGTAACAGTAACAGTAAACAGTGGGATTCGAGTACGGTAGGCATAGGGATGGATGGACGGGCGTTGCATGGACGAGTCTAAACATGTAACTTCAAGATCTAGGGCATTGTAGATAAATAATAACAAGCATCAAAGTACTAAACAATCCTAGGCATGTGCTCCATATATAGTCATACGTGCTCGCAATGAGAACTTGCACAACATCTTCTGTCCAGCCAGCCCGTGGCAGCGGGGCCTCTAGGTAACTACTGACAATTAAGGTGCTCCTTTTAATAGAGCAACAGAGCAAAGCATTAACACTCCATGAACACATGTGATACTCACACCAAAGCCATCCCCTCCGGTTGTCCCAATTTCTGTCACTTCAGGGCCTTTGGATCCGGACAATGATATGTGTACACAACTTGTAGATAAGATCACAAACAATACTATCATAATGATTCAATAATAAGTTCAGATCTGAGATCATAGCACTCGGGCCCTAGTGACAAGCATTAAGCACAACAAGTTGCAACAAAGTCAAATAGCACTAATAGAGATACTTGGAACTATGCCCTAACAATCTTATTCGATTACATGATAGAACTCATCCAATCCCTACCATCCCCAAGCCTACAACGGGGGATTACTCAGGCATGGATGAAGGAAACATCGATGGTTCATGGAGAGGCGTTGGCGATGACGATGACGATGATCCTCTCCAAATTCCCTGTCCCGGCAGGGTGCCAGAACGGAGTTTCTGGATCCGAATCTTGGTTTCTGATGGTGCATGGGGTGCATGGGGTGGCCGCACAGCCCTAGGCACAGGGCACGGCCCACCCGCGCCTGGCAGGGGTGTGGGCCCCCCAGGCCTCCACTCTGTTTCGTCCTCTGGCTCCGTGGGTCTTCTGGTGAAATATAATTTTTGGCATATTTTCCAGGATTTTTCCTGATAGTTGATTTTCTGCACAAAAACTAGACACGAAGGTAATTATGCTGAAAACAACGTCAGTCCGTGTTAGTTGCACCCAAATCACATAAGTTTAGAGGATAAACAATAGCAAATGTGTTCAGGAAAGTAGATACATTTTGGACATATCAACTCACCCCAAGCTTAGCTTATTACTTGTCCTCAAGAAATTCAGTTGAAAACTGAGTGCGATAAAAGAACTTTCACGAACACATTTGCTTCATATGATGTATACATTCTCAGCATAGGAGTAGATACTTAAACCATTCATAATAAGAAGTATGCAACCAAGTCTACTCAATAATCAATGCAAGCTATGAAGAGAAACCAACTCAATAATAATAAGTTGCATGGAACATAAACATAAGCAACATTGCAATGCTCATAGTAAGGTATGATAGAGTGGTATCTCGCTTGCCTTTGTTTGTAGAGCACAATATAAATCTCAAGGCACCTCTGAAGTTCAAGTGAAGACTAGAGGTAAAAATATCAGAGATACAAGCATCAAAGTCATGACATAATTAACCAAGTTTTGGAACAAACACAAGAATGACAACTATGCTCTCAAGAAGGTGCTAAAAAAATAAGTGGTGACTCAACAAGGGAGTGAAAATGGTTTTGAAAAGTTTGAAAGGCTTCCAAATGCTGAAAGGAAGGTGCTCACTAGCTTTGAGCTCTCATTGCCCCTATCATAGGCATCTTCATGTGGTTAAGGTGAAAGTGAGGTCCAGTATGAGTTATATGCTTGAAAGACCATAAACTAGAAATCCCAAGTCCCTTGAGTACGAGGGTCGCTCCGCATGCTACTCAACTTTGGTTACCTACAAGTTCTTATCATTGTTCATACATGCATATCATATAGAACCGCCAACGGGGTACCCCTTGCACATGATACAGGAGCCATCCCATGATCAAAATGACAAGGCAAGCAGACAATGAGCATCTCAGCAATCTTTTTATTTACCATGTGCATAGATTTTTATTGAGGATGCTTCATAGAATGCTCATTATGGTGATGCTGCAAGTTTCCACCATGATTAGGCATGGCTTAGGCTAGCGGACCAGGCCTCTCTTTAACACAATGTATAGACTCCATGAACTCACAAACTCCCCTTTTATTTCACACCATCGACATCCACAAACAAAAGAGCAAGGTATCAACTAGATATGTATCCAAAAAGTGTTGAAAGCGTTCCTCGTGTCAGCACGGTTCTGCTGACTCCCAGCATATAATTTGCAAGCATATAACTTTCATGGACAGGTCACAATGGTTCAGGATTATTAAGTGCAAGGAATAAAGTGTGCCATAAAGTTCGTGAGAGCTTTACTAACTAACTTTCTCAAAATAGACAAACATTTTATTTGGAAGAAAACAAGGAATATTGAATATGCACTAGAATAGCAAATGATGCTAATAGGTAGGTATGGTGGACACAGTTGGCAATATTGGTTTTGGGGAGTTGGATGGACAAGTGGAGATCATACTCAGTGCAAGCGAAGGCTAGAAAAAGAGAGGGAGCAATAAACGAGAGAGCAATAATTGTCATAATCATGCTTGCAACAAAACATGACTAGTTATGGCATGAAAGTGATACAAGAACTCTGAGGAAAAATAAATCATCGAGGCTTACTGACTATTGTTTAGTCATATGCATGCGTGAGCATGTGACAAGTCGATTCACATGAAACTTCCAGAGGAGGATACCACAATATCATACCAAAATATGAATAAAACAATGCAAGCAAACATTCATATGACATGCTACAAACTATTAGCAGGCTGGAGCTAATCATAGACAATCAAGAACTACTAAGCATCCATCAGTAACATACGCCTTACAATGAACAGACTAAGCATGCTCACAATGATGAGTATATGTACAAAAATGAAAACAAATAGAGTTCGTTACCAGCCTCTTACCACACCCCAAGTTGTCTTAATATTCATTATTGCCCTTCACTTGTGTGACTCGAATAATAACATGAAACCAAATCCACTGAGGACGGCTGAACCCTGCAAAGAACTCACAAAACCAAAGAAGAACAACAAATATTTTTGGTGTTTTCGATTTTTAAAAGAAAGCAAACAAAGCAAAACCAAAAAAAGAAAAGGCAAACCAAACAAGAAGCAAACAAAGCAAGAGAAACAATGAAAATATTTTTGGTATTTTTGTGTTTTTGAGAAAGAAACAACAAGAACCAAAAAGAAAGCGAAACAATGGATATACAAATAATCGACCGAACATGATATATAAATGAGTGTGATGTCGGTATACCTCCCCCAAGCTTAGGCTTTTGGACTAAGTGGGGCTCAATCCCAAGGTTCCCAAGTAGGTGCACCTCTGTAGTACAACGACGAGGTTCCCTCATCCTGATACGATCTCGAGGACTCCCCTGTGTAGTGTACAACGGGGTCATACGAGGGTGCTTGCTCCTGGTAGTGTCCATAGAAGCTAAGAGAGCGCATCTTGTCATCCATCTCCTCCTTGGAGCGTGACAAAGGTCCCTGAGAAATACTGAACAAAGTGGTTTGGGGTAAAGGGATCTCTGTCTCTCTCTTCCCCGTCAGTAAACAACATTTTATAAACCAAGCTCTCAAGGGTAGATCCATTAGTGACAAAGTGGTGCGCCTTCATGGCAGTAAGATCAAGCCTCTGAGGAGCCAAAACTGTATCATTTGGATCAACAGCAATGTCCAAGGCAGTAGCAACACGCGTAGAAATAATTCCCCCATAAATGGGTCCCTTAGCAGTTAAGCGACGAGCAATGAGAGAACCAAGATTGCACTTGGTATCATTGTTGAGCGCAGCAGGTAAAAAGCCACATGATAGCTGGACATATTACTAGTGTTATCCCTACCAAGAACACTAGTGGCAAGATAGTAAGCAAAGTACCTGATGGCTGGAAGCTGAATATTTCTTATCTTTCCCCGTTGAGCTCTACAGTTATCATCATTAGTTATCCCGCGGTAGAGCTCCAACAAATCAGCTGGTTGAGATGGAATCTTCTTTCTTGACCCAGCTGTACCAAGTCCCAGAGCCTCACAAAATTTCTTCAATGTCATATGGTAAGACCTGCCATAAATTTTGAAAGAAACATCTGGATTGAACATGCTGTTAGTAAAGGATAAGCTCTCCACAAATGTTTTAGTGAGCGTAGAATATTGCACGATCTCATCATGCATAAGGCTTGTCAGTCCAGCCCTCTGAACCAAGGTCATAAAATCATCAAGAATCCTAGCAGCCCGCAAGAAGGTTTGGCAAGGAAAGGCAGAGGGGTGCGCATCCCCCTCATCCCCCTCATCTCCCTCGTCACCGAATCACGGAGTGATGAGATCCTCATTGTATGAGGGCCTAGCACGGGAGGATTATCTTGAAGGCATTTCCCTTCTAGGTGCATCACTCTCAAATATCTCTCCAAATGTGTGGTTGTCCATGACCACTATTTTCTGAAATTTTTAGACAAACATCAAACCAAGTGATTTCCAAGTTGATAAATGATGATTAACTACTATAAGAACTTGATAGAGGGCTACACATGCATCAAAATGAAATCTCTAAGCATAGAAAAATCATGCAAGCACATACAATCTGTCACCTATAGCAGCAAAATACTCAAGGTACAATCTACAGATCACAAATCTAATTGGACAAGTGGAGGAGGCACATACCAAGGAGCAATCCCTCCAAAAATCAACAGCAAAGAGGGGCTGAGCAAGGAGATCAAAAATTGCGAGCAATAACAATAAGAACTCGAGCTTGATCAAGTTTTCCTGTGTTTTTCGGGAGAGAGAAAGAAGATGGTTGTGAAGGGGCACATTGGAGGGGCCCAGGTGGGCCAGATCCCCCCTAGGCGCCACCCATAGGCAGGCCACGCCTACCTGGGGTGTGGGTGCCTGGGGTGGCCCCCAGGGTCACTCCAGGTACCCCTCTGCCCCTTTTTTCGAGGAAAAATTTATTTTGAATTTTCTGGGATTTTTCGGGAAACTTTATTTTTGGCCAATTTTCAGGGTATGAAAATTGATTTTATCGCAGAAACAGTTTTTCGGAAAAAGCAAAAGCAAACAAAAACAAAACTACAGAAGTTCTAAGACACTCTAACAAACAAGCAACTAACAAAACCAAAGCTAGCAAAAGAAAGGGCAAATACTAGGAAGGAGAAAAATAAAAGAAAGCAAGTAAAACCATAGTGAAAACATTATTTTGTTCATAAAAATCCTTTTGTTAACAAGGTTGATCAAGTCTTGTTACCAAAACAATCTTATATGAAACAAAACTTTGCATTCCACAAGGTGATTATGTTACCTCATACTTGATAGCAATGGTCCCAATCATAATAGTTTCAAATTTTTTTTGTGGAATGGGACAATATATTTCTCCAACCTTGATGCTCTCAATATTTTCAATGGAATTCCGGCAATAGATCTTAACAACCTTCTTGGGGAAATAAACAGTATGCTCTTTGTCATCAATATTGAACGTTACTTTTCCTTGATTGATATTAATAACAACACCTGCAGTATTAAGAAAAGGTCTCCCAAGAATAATAGACATATTATCATCTTCAGGCATCTGAAGCACAACAAAATCAGTTAAAGCCAAGCAATTATGAGCCTCTTGAATAGGAACATCCTCACATATACCAACAGGGATAGTAGTTGACTTATCATCCATTTGCAAAGATATATCAGTTGGTATCAATTTTTTCTAGCTGGAGTCTCTTGTAGAGAGAAAAAGGCATAACACTAACTCCAGATCCCAAATCACATAAAGCAGTTCTAACATAATTATTCTTAATAGAGCAAGGAATAGTTGGTATACCTAGATCACCAAGTTTCTTTGGAACCTTACCATTGAAGGAATAATAAGCAAGAAAAGTAGAAATCTCCTCATTAGGAATCTTCCTTTTATTAGAGACAATATCCTTCATATACTTTGAATGAGGAGGAAATTTAATAGCATCAGTCAAAGGAATTTGCAAAAATAAAGGTTTCATCCACTCACAAAACTTATTGTAGTGTTGTTCCTCCTTTGACTTGTGTTTCTTACCTGGAAAAGGCATAGGTTTCTGCACCCAAGGTTCTCTCTCACTACCAGGTTTCTTAGCAATAAAATCGTCCTTAGTGTACCTAGTGTTCTTAGTGTGCTTCTCAAGTTCTTCCTCAACTTGCTCCTTATCAGGAGCATCATTTTTATCATTACCACTCTCAGTTTCAGCATCAGAGACATATATACTATTAGGATCTACAGCAGGTTCAAGTGGTTCCTCAACTACCTTATGTTTCTTTTTCTTTCTCTTACAAGGACTACCACTACTTTCACCTTGTTGAGAATCCTGCTCAATTCTTCTAGGGTGTCCTTCAGGATATAGTGGATCTTGAGTAGCTATACCACTCCTAGTTCTAATTCCATAAGCATGTTTATCTCCTGAAGCATTAACTAGCATATCTTTTTGTACCTTAGCAAGTTGATCAAGTTGGGTTTGAACCATTTGAAAGTGTTTACAAAGCATTTTAATACCATTAGAAATTCTTTCCACAATATCTTTCAACTCATTTATAGCTCTAGAGTTTTCCAATAAATGATTCTGAACTTGTTTATTAAAATTACCTTGTTTAACAATAAATGTGTCAAGTTCCTCTAAGCATTGATCGGGAGGCTTACCATAGGGAATATCACCTTCATTAAAGTGGAGAGAGTGTACCTCAATAGTAGATGAGTGGGGAATTGGCTTACATAATTCTTCTATAGGAGGTAGATTCTTCACATCTTCAGATCTAATACCTTTCTCCCTTAGACACTTCTTAGCTTCCTTCATCACTTCATAATTTAATGAAAATAACTCCCCTCTTCTTTGGTGTTGGTGTTGGATCTAGTTCAGGCACAACCGGTTCAGGAGTAATAGGCTCAGGTGTATTTAGCTCAGTTGAAGTCCAATCATCATAATTCTTGCTTATCTTAGCCATTAATTCTTCAGCATCTGTAGGAGTTCTTTTCCTGAAAACACAATTAGCAAAGCTATCTAGGTAGGTCCTAGAATCATCAGTTAGTCCATTATAACAAATATCAAGAAGCTCATTTTTAGGCAATGGACATCCAGGATGTGCATGAATCAAGGAACAAAACCTTGTCCATGGCTCAGGCAATTTCTCTTCTTCTCCCTGTTTAAAATCAAAAAGTCTCTTCAAAGCAGCATGTCTAGCACTAGGAGGAAAATATTTTTTGGAAGAAAGAAGCAATCAGGGCTATCAATGGAACCGGGAGGTAATCTATTAAACCAAGACCTAACTTCTCCTTTTAGCGAAAAAGGGAAGATCTTAGTAACAAAATACTTGCGCATCTTAAAATAATCAGAGAATAAAGCACTCATAGTAGAAAGCTCATTCATATGAGCCACAACACTCTCATTTTTAGTCCCACAAAAAGGTTCTTTCTCAACAATGTCCAAATAGGATAAATCAAGAGATAAATCATAATATTTATCTTTAATATCTATGGGAGAGGTGGAAAACTTAGGATTAGAGGACATATTAGGCATAATAGTACGTCTAGCAAGGAGACTCTTAATAGCGCTAGTACCATGTGTGTTTCAGCACTCTTCAACAAATTCATCAGTGAACTCAATGTAACCATCATTAATATCATAACTCTCTCTAGTCTCAGCTGAGCTAACAGGTGTAACGGTGTATTCACTAGGAGTTTCAGTATTTCCTAGACTAGCCATAGTAGCATCTAGGAAAGGACCTAATGAACCACTCGCATTAAGCACAACAGAAGTAACATCTGGAGCATCAGAAGCAGTTTCAGATTCAGCAGTAGTAGTAGTGTGTGTAGCATGAGTATGTGGTGGTGGTGTAACAAGCTTACTTATAACAGACGGTGAATCAAGAGGAACAAAGGTGTTTAGGACTATACCTCTTCTTGTAGTGGATGGTAAAATAGGAAACTTTCCATCACGAGACTTACCCATGATGAAAGGAGTAACAGTGAACAATAATAGATCCAAGTGAACTTACAAATAAAGATATGCTCCCCGGCAACGGCGCCAAAAAATAGTCTTGACGACCCACAAGTGTAGGGAATTGCAACAGTCTTTGCAGGTAGTATTACCCAATTTATTGATTCGACACAAGGGGAGCCAAAGAATACTTGCAAGACTTAACAACTGAGTTGTTAATTCAGCTGCACCTGGAAATAGTTCTTGCTCATAGAAGTTTATCAGTAGAAATACTTTGGTAGTAGCAACAGCAAAGCAACAACAGTAAAACAGGAGCAATAGTAACAGTAACAGTAAACAGTGGGATTCGAGTGCGGTAGGCATAGGGATGGATGGACGGGTGTTGCATGGACAATTCTAAACATGTAACTTCAAGATATAGGGCATTGCAGATAAATAATAACAATCATCCAAGTAATAAACAATCCTATGCACGTGCTCCATATATAGTCATACGTGCTCGCAATGAGAACTTGCACAACATCTTTTGTCCAGCCAGCCCGTGGTAGCGGGCCTCTAGGGAACTACTGACAATTAAGGTGCTCCTTTTAATAGATCACCAGAGAAAAGCATTAACACTCCATGAACACATGTGATCCTCACACCATAGCCATCCCCTCCGGTTGTCCCAATTTCTGTCACTTCGGGGCCTTTGTATCCGGACAATGATATGTGTACACAACTTGCAGATAAGATCACAAACAATACTATCATAATGATTCAATAATAAGTTCAGATCTAAGATCATGGCACTCGGGCCCTAGTGACAAGCATTAAGCACAACAAGTTGCAACAAAGTCAAATATCACTAATAGAGATACTAGGCACTATGCCCTAACAATCTTATTCGATTACATGATAGAACTCATCCAATCCCTACCATACCCAAGAGTACAGCGGGGGATTACTCACTCATGGATGAGGGAAATATCGATGGTTGATGGAGAGGCGTTGGCGATGACGATGGCGATGATCCTCTCCAAATTCCCCGTCCTGGTAGGGTGCCAGAACAGAGTTTCTGGATCCGAATCTTGGTTTCTGATGGTGGCGGCAGAGCGGAACTCTTTCTGGAAAAACGTCCAACCCCCTTGGTTTTTAGGTCAAGGGGTAACTTATAGGCGCAGAGGGAGCCCGAGGGGGTGCCTGGGGTGGCCGCACCCTCTAGGTGCGGGGCAGGGCCCACCTGCGCCTCGCAGGGGTGTGGTCCCCCCAGGCCACCACTCCGTTCCGTCTTCTGGCTCCATGGGTCTTCTCGTGAAATATAATTTTTGGCATATTTTCTGGGATTTTTCCTGATAGTTGATTTTCTGCACAAAAATTAGACACCAAGGTAATTCTGCTGAAAACAGCGCCAGTCCGTGTTAGTTGTATCCAAATATCACAAGTTTAGAGGAGAAACAATAGCGAAAGTGTTCAGGAAAGTAGATAGTTTTGGACGTACCAAGGATCTTCTCAAACAAGCAGAGATCGTCCATGTAAACACGCTTGCCTTTAGCACGATATTCTCCGAGAGAGCCAGCAACCTCAAGATCATCGCACTTGTAAGTTTTATATGCCTTTTGCATTTCATATGTAGTATCCCACTATAGCCCGATGACCCACAAGTATAGGGGGTGTATCGTAGTACTTTTGATAAATATGAGTGTCGATCCCTGTCGTGGTGGTTTCACGACAGATGCCATGGGTAGGCTGAAGTTGGGGGCCCAATGGACGCTTGAGGTAACCGGGAAGAGGGTGCATGGTCTAGCCGCGCATGAAGAACAATATGAACTATCCACACTTAGGATTTCTATTGATCCAAGAAGTTTACAAGTGCTCCAAGAGCTGTTTGTGCATAGCCTCAGGGCACTAGTTTCCTACTTGGTCCAACCTCCTCAAACCCTAGCTATGCCCCTCCTTATATAGGGGATGGCCAGCTAGGTTACACCCCTTTGGGTTCTAGGGTTATTGTTTGGATCTTGGTCCTTATTGCGCGGGCCGGGTCGTGGGCTAGCCCTGAGCCCCTTGACCCAGTCCACAAAGTCATACAGCTGACGGTCTTCTCGTACGTAGCCTCCAGCTCTTTTGGCGTCATACGGTTACTTTGTACGTCAGCCCTTTCTTTGGGCGTCACCCGGCTCCTTTTGTGTCACCCGGCGTCGCCCTTCTCTTTTGACCATGCTTTACCATGGTCCCTCTTGGACCTTACTCGGAAAGCTGCCACGCATCCTTTCTGACTCGGACTTCCCTCGTGAGCCGCTCGTTGCCTCCTGCAAGGTAAACAAACTTGTCTTATATGGGACGACATAATTCTTATGTCGTCCACACACGTCCTTCTTACCCGACCGTGGTTACTCGGCCTGAGTTACCCTTTACTCGGCATAAGCCAAGATGGGCAATGTTTTACCCTTTATGACCCTACCGGGGTTTATCCCCCCGACATTAGTCCCCTAAGCTGGTGAGGCCTAGTAGTTTTTGTTTTTACGCATCTCCAGGTTCCTTTAATGTGCTTGGAACTTCTCTTTCTCTTAGCATTTACTGCTTAGGGCGCACTGTTTGGCGTAATCTCGATCTTTTCCGAGTCTATCTTTCCCCTTTCGAATCTCATCTTTGACTTTTTTGGGTCATTTTTGCCTCATGCTGAGTCATTTTCTATGCTGCTGAGTCATTTTTGTCTTGCCTTAGTCACTAACAGCTTGTAATCATGATGAATTGCCTCAAATTTTGTCCCAAATCCTAAACGCACAGTGACGGTGGCGCAGTAACTCCCTGTCACTGTGGCTGTCCCATCGCTCAGCGCCTCGTGTCCTGCGCATCGTGACGTGGCCCTGGATTTTTTGTGTATTGCCTACACGTGGCGCTCGCTGATGAGCTCACTCGTCCGGATACACAGCCACATGGTGGCTACACGGCGCAGATGGATCCCATGGTTGGGGTTTTTACTCTCCTTAAGTAGGTGCGAGGGGAACTTAACTGCCTTTGCTCGTTCAGTTTCCCCGTTGCCCTCTTCTTCTTCCTCGCGCCTCCCAAATCCTAACAACCTCGCGGTTTCTCTTTTCTGCTGCTTCTCTTTAGCGATTCTCTCCTTCCCCCTTCAATTCTATGATGGGTCCTCTCTCCTCCAAGCCTCTTTCAACAGAGGAAGAGCCAGAACCAAGTGATATCATGGATGCTCGTGACGCCGGCGAGGAGGCAGAGGAGCACGAGGTCGCCACCGACAAGCGCGGCGGCTGGGAGGGCTCGGAGGTTTCTATGGAGGAACTCGAGTAGCTGCGCTCCACCAGGCGCATCCCGCTCGAAGTCGATTGTCGCCTTCCCTTAGGTGAGATTGTTCAAAAGCCGTAGGCTAATGAGAGGGTAGTTTTCCTCTCGCACTTTGAGCGTGGTTTTGCCCGGCCTGCTAGCAATTTCTTCGTGTCTTTCCTTTCCACCTTTCATCTTCAAACTCACCATCTTCCTGCCAATGCGATTAGTTCCCTTTCTTGCTTTATCTCTGCATGCGAAGGCTATCTCGGTATTTGGCCCACTGTTCTTCTCTGGGCCAAGTATTTTAACTTTAGGATACAAGTTGTGCCCGATCCCGGCGTTCCCCGCGCCGAGAAAAGGCCCACTAGGTGCGGTGCCGCTAGTATCACAACCAGGAAAGACTCGATCTTTCCTCGGGTTACTGGCATAGATTCTTGCAAAAATTGGCATAGAACTTTCCTCCATGTCAAAAATAGCGGGTCCAACGACTACATCTGGCTTCCCCCTTCAAGGACGAGGTACCCAGCAAGGAGTTTTGGAATCTTGATCCGCGTGACAAGAATGCCGCAATGAATGAGGCCCATGGGATCCTCGAGAGGCTGCTCTCGCCGGATGAGAACTTCCACTTATCTGAGGAGGATCTCATGTGCGCTTTTATCGCACGCCGAATCAGCCCCATCCAGGCCAGAAGACACAATATGTGCTTCATGAGCGGCCCGCGAGATCCTACCCGGCACTCCACCTTGGAGCACACCAACGACTCAGTGGCCCGCCGAGTTAGCTCGATCTTCAAGTTGACCTTAGCGGAAAACTGGGCCTTGAGCTGCCCCCCTTTCAGCCGGGATAGGCTTGTCCCCTGGGTAAGTATTCAAGTCGCTGAATCGCTGCCGACATAGCTTTCCTTGCATCTACTTGTCATTCTGTTTATCTATTGATTTTATTCTGTTTGTCTTCCGCAGAATCTCGTTCACCAGGTTGATGACAGTACCGTTCCTCCTAGGGGTTATTTTGACGATCTCTATGACACTGATGATGTTGAATTTGATCTGGAGTGCTTCATGCAAATCTTGCATGCCGCTGTAGCCTCTGCTCCGGGTAAGACCTCTACTCGAAATCCTTTGCTAGATTGGTCTAACGATGATGATCTGGACTGTGAAGTTTTGGAGGTACTTGTCTTTTGACCTTGACTCTCTGACTTATCCGAATGAGCTCGTCATTTACTTATGCAGCTGGCCAGGTACATGAGGTTCCCCTCTCACCATGGGCAGACTCAGCAAGATTACTGCCCCTAAGTCGTGTAAGCGGCGTGGGGCCTCCTCCACTTTTCATCCTTCGAAGAAATGACGACTCGATCCTGCTGCTCCTCCTATTGCCACACTATCCCAGACTCGCAAGGCCGCTGGGGCCGGGTCACTCGTCACGTCCCACGCGACCCGACCATTTCCGGGTAACTTTATCCCCTCGTTACCTTTCATTTTATTTTCTAGTTCTTTGCTTGTCCTCATATAGGATTCTGTTTTACTTTCAGCGCGGCAGCTATGTATGCTAGCCAAGATGCACCTAGCATGGCTTCTTAGCCATTAAGGCATGCTTCTCCTCCTCGTGCCAACACTGCTGTGCAGAGCCCCGTACGGGACACTGCCCCCACTACTGAGACTCATGCGTCTCAGAGTGAGGCCAATCCTGCGGGGCGCTCGACAGAGGAGACCCGTCCTAGCTCTCCTATTGCTTTACCAGAAAAACCCCTTGAACCCGGCGCCATCAATATCGGCGCTGATGAAACTCCTGTTGCTAGCTCCCCCAATACCAGTTTGCCTGCTGACCCAGTTGTTACCCCTCAGAATGTTGTTGAGACTGCTCATTCGGCTCATGTATCTTCCCCAACCAGTTCCAGACCTTCTCCACTTGCCTTTTTGACCAAATATCAGACTCTTCCTACTGCCCAAGGCCACGCTCGCTTTGCATCCAGCAAACCATCAGTGACCAAGCAATTTACTCTGATCCACGCTCTAGGCACTGCTCCGCAGATTCGGCCCACACCATCAACAACAGCACCCGCTCCGGAAGGTCAGCTGGGCGAGTCTACAACTGCTGGATCATGCAGTGCTTCCAGGGGTGGTTCCTTGCATACCAGCGCTGCTTCTACCCGTGCCGGGATGGGAACTACCCTGAAGAAAGGGCAAGTACTTACTTGGACGCTCAGCGGGCACGACCTTGGTTCCGCGGAGCACTATGACATTTCCTGGAACGCGACCGACGAGCAAGAGGTGAGCTCTGGTGCTGGCAAGAAGATGAAGCTGGGCCCCAAGGTCGTCTCAGATATGACTCAATAGGCCATCGCCTTGATGGCCAAAGCAGATCAAGTGAACGAGGTATGCCACTTACTTACTCTTTTGCGTACTGAGTATCTTTATATTATGCATGATCCCTAGTACCTGAGGTTACTGCCGAGTAAGAAACTTATTTGGCTGTAAGATCTAAGTTAGAACCCAATTTTTATTTTTTCCAGCCATGTTTATATGTTAAATTTTCGATCCCTAGCCCCCAAGGTTACTGCCGAGTAAGGAACTTAGTCGGCTGTAAGCTTGATCATACACCTTCTGACTATATCTTTTTTGTGTAGCTTACGCATAATGAGCGCACCAAGGTGCATCCGGATCTCCTCTGGGATTTTCACAAGCTCGAGCTCGCTCACCAAGATCTAAAGGCTGAGGCTCAGGGCCAAGGTAATTTTTTCTTACTCAGCTTGTTTTCATTCGGCGAATCTTCTCTGTTTCATTTCCCTGAATTTTTCTCGTTGTTTTTCCACAGCTTCTGCCCAATCTACCATTGATGCGTTGCACTCCCAGATCAGCGAAGCTGGAAGTAAGTTCTTAGAAACTTTGTCATCGCTCTGCATTTATGCTTATTAGTTTTCCATTTTTATCTCAATGGATTCGAGATATCTTGTTATTACTGATGAGTCACACGCTTCTAATAAGCAGAGAGGCACCAAGTCGAACTCTAGAAGGAGAGAGACGAGGTGACCTGGCTGAAGCAGCAGATGGCGGATATGCAGCAAAAGCACCAGTCTGAGCTGAAGGGACCGCGAGAAGAACTTGCCGAGAAGGATGGCCAGCACGCTGCCAGTGACGAGAAGACCAACCAGCTACTCAAAGAGGCCGAGTTGGCGGTTCAGTCGGCGCACCAGGACCTGGACACTCTTCAGGCCAAGGCTAAGATCTGGTAGAGCAAGCTTGGCGCGATCAACTCATTCCTCGGTAGTGAGTTCTTACTATTCTTACCGTACTCCTATCCTTATTATTTGCCTCTTTTCTATTGTTTTTGATGTTCCTTTGGGTTTGCAGAGAACTTCCCTGAAGCTGAGATGTTCGCGCTGAGGGCTATGAAGAAGGTTAGAGCCGAATCTGGAGCTCCTGCTGACGGCGAGATCACCATCGATGAGCATCTGGCAGCGCTATCAGAGTGTGCAACCACTCTGAAGTCATGCGGTGTCGACTTTCTTAAGTCGGCAATCCATGCGTTCAGGATGCTCTGGCCGGATGAGGATGTGCCCGCGCTTATTGAGCCCTTGGCAGCCAAGCTTCTCCTTACCGAGGATAGGCTGGATCAATGGCATGAGTCGACCGTTCGATATGCAGCGGACAAGGCCCTTGCCTTGTGCTCTCATGGTATGAGGACATCAACATTGATGTTCTCGAGCGCATGAGGGCCGAAGTCAAGTGGATCCACGATCCTGAGCTCATCAAGAAGCACCAGGAGCGAGCCTATGCCATGGTTGAGTATGCTCTAGTGCACGCTTGGTGCGATGGGCCCAGCTTCCTCGACCTTGGTGAGCCGCTTGACAAGACTATCGATGATGACGACGCTGACAGCGAGGCCACCGAGTTAGACGGCCCTGAAGACTCGACTGATGCTCCTGACTCGGCCGACGCTCCAGATGATGATCCCAGCTCCAGCCCCAAGAACACTCCTCCGAGTACAGCTGCTTCTTAAGATGGTTATGAAAAACACTTTAACTTTGATGAGATCCCTGGTATGTCGGGTGCAGATGTAATATACAGTGCACTTATTTTGGGTATGTGCCTTTTGTTAAGTCTTAAAATTATATTCTACTCTGAATGCCAATCATCCAGGGGCAAGTCCCCAAGTTTCATTTGTCGTTTCCCTTTTCCTTGAATTTGGCTCTCGTCTACCTTTTTCTTTTTGGCATTCGACATTAGAGTCTCAAAGGTCTAAGGATTCAGTTAGCGGATATGAAACTAGGCGACTTGACCTAGGGTCATTCGACATACAAACCAATATATCCTGCAATGGGTTAGTTAAAGGTATACATAGAGCCGACTCGCGTTTCTCCCTTTACTTATCCGGTGTTCATGTTTACTAGTCGTTGATCTTTTCCTCTTGCTTGCCATGAAGCCGTGTTTTCGGACAACAACATAGTCGAAGAGTTGATTCTATCCGAGTAAACACTACTTGTTCTGAGATAAGTCTTAAGTGTCAACGCCAGCCGACATAGAATTTTCAAGAATAAACATAAGGGGTAGTCCCCGAGTCAGTTTTTCGAGTCATACCATTTTATTATCAGCACATAACCGGCATAAGTATCCGACATATGAGAGTTTGAGAGATACATACACTACTTCTCCTAAGTGTAGAAAGGACATAGCAGTGCCACATTCCACGGCATTTTGGTCTCATCACCTGATCTGTCCGCCTTGTTCTGTTGTGCTTCACGAGCATCTATTAGGTAATATGAATTATTGTGTAATGCTTTGCTTACAATGAATGGTACGTCCCATGGGGGTGACAGTTTATGCATCCTAGCTGTGCGTTGCACTAGTCTGAGCACCATATCCCCTTCTTGGAAAGCATGAGGTTGGACCTTCCGGCTATGATAGCATCGGAGATCTTGTTGGTATATGGCAGATCTGGACAATGCCAATTCTCGTGCTTCTTCGAGTAAATAAACTCCATCTTCTCGAGCCTCTTTTACTTCGGCTTCCGAGTATTGTCTTACTCTTGGCGAGTCATACTCTTTGTCGGCAGGCAAAACTGCTTCTGCCCCATACACAAGGGAGAATGGCGTATAACCTATTGATCGATTCAGAGTTATCCTTAAACTCCACAACATTGGGGGTAGTTCCTCGATCCAACAACCAGGTGATCTCTAGAATGGTTCCATTAGACGGGGTTTTATCCCGGATAAAACTAAGCCATTAGCTCATTCAACTTTTCCATTTGATTCTGGATGAGCGACTGATGCTATGTCAAGTCTTATTCGGTTTTTCCCACAGAAGCGAGCGAAAGCTCCTTCAGCAAAGTTTGTGCCATTATCTGTGATCACACTATGCGGGTGACCAGATCTCAGGATTATATCTTTTAGGAATGTGGCAGCTGTTTTTCCATCCAATTTTTTGATGGGTTTCACTTCTATCCATTTGGTGAACTTGTTAACCATTACTAGTATGTGAGTCATGCCACCCCTCGCTGGTTTGAATGGTCCTACCATATCCAGGCACCATACTGCGAATGGCCAAGTGATTGGTATAGTTTTTAACTCGGATGCTCGCAAGTGTGACTTTGACGCATAACGCTGGCAACCGTTGCATTTAGTACTAGATCGTATGCCTCGACTAGTGCATTTGGCCAGTAGAATCCATGTCGGAATGCCTTGGCTACCAATGCTCTTGACGTTGCACTGTGCCCACATTCTCCTTGGTGAATGTCCAACAATATTTCTTGGCCTTTCTCTGGACTTATGCAACGCTGCAGTACACTCGTCACACTTATTTTGTATAGCTCCTTGTTGATTATCGTGTATGATTTTGCTCTTCTCTCTGTTTGTTTTGCTAATATCTCATCATCAGGCAATGTTCCATCTCTCAAGTATTTAGTTATTGGTTGCGCCCAGGCTAGTATCACTGGTGCCGGGTCTATTTCTCCATCAATTTCCATTGGCTCAGCTGACATATGTTCTGACGACATAACCTAAGGAGTCCCCGAGTGTGATTCGACAACCCCTGGGTCGAGTAGAACAGTCCCCGAGTTACTCGAACCTTCCCCTGAGTCAATCTCCATTGGCGTAGCGTCTGACTCCTGGCTTGCCGGGATGAGCCTAATTGACTTGGACTCTGGTGACAACTTGATCGATGGTTTTGTGAGATGTTCCAATGCTACTCCTGGTGGAATTGCTTGCCGAGATGAGCCTAACTTGGATAGTATGTCAGCTGCCTCATTCTCTGCTCTGGGTATGTGATGAAATTCACACCCGTCAAAGTATCCCGAAATCTGTTGCATATGAAAATGATATAGTGCCATGTTTTCATCCAATGCATCCCAATGCCTAGATACTTGCTGGATAACCAAATATGAGTCACCAAAACACATGATCCTTTTGATACCAATTTCCTTGGCCACTTTTATGCCATGGATAAGCGCTTCATACTCGGCTACATTGTTGGATGCAGCGAAGTGGATCTACAACACATACTTGAGCTGATCCTACTTTGGTGATGTGAGTACTATCCCGGCACCCAGACCCATCTTTGTCTTAGACCCGTCAAAGTGCATCTTCCAATAATTTGGATCCGGCAATGGTGGATCATATTGCATTTCCATCCAATCCACGAATAAATCAGCTATGGATTGAGATTTAATTGCATATCGCCTATCATATTGTGGAGTGTATGGTACTAGCTCTATGGCCCATTCCGCCACTTTACCACTGGCATATTTGCTACCCAATATATCCGAGATAGGTGCCTCGCATATTACCCGGATTGGGTGTTCTTGGAAATAGTGCTTCAACTTCTTCGCAGCCATCTACACCCCATATGTCATTTTTGGTAATGGGGGTAATTACACGGCTGTGTTGGAATTATGCCCCAGAGGCAATAATAAAGATGTTATTATTATAATTCTTGTTCATGATAAAGTTTATATTCCATGATAGAATTGTATTAAGCGGAAACTTTGATACTTGTGTGGTTTATGAACAACACCGTGTCCCTAGTACGCCTCTATGGACTAGCTCATTGATTAATGATGGTTAAGGTTTCCTAACCATAGACATGAGTTGTCGATTAATAATGAGATCATGTCATTAGGAGAATGATATGATGGATAGACCCAAATTAAGCAGAGCAATTAGATCGTGTCATCGTGTTCATCTTTGTGAAGCTTTTTCTTATGTCAAATATTGTATTCCTTAGACCATGAGATAATACAACTCCCTGGTATCGGAAGAAAGCTTTGAGGTCATCAAACGTCATTCTATGTGAGGGTGATCATAAAGGTGTCTCTCAGGTGATCAGAAAGTACTTGTTGGGTTGTATGTATCGAGATGGAATTTGTCCCTCCCGAGTCGGAGAGATATACTTCAGGCCCACTCGGTAATCGATATCAACACCTCTTGCAAGCACATGGTTAAGGAGTTAATCACAAAGTGATATCGGATTACGGAACGAGTAAAGTACTTGTTGTGAACGAGATTGAACTAGGTATGCCGATACCAACGATCGAATCTCGGGCAAGTAAAATATCGCGTGACGAAGGGAATACATATATGGGATTAATTGAATCCTAACATCATGGTTCATCCGATATGATCATCGATGAATATGTGGGAGTCAATATGGGTTTCCAGATCCCGCTGTTGATTATTGATAGAAGATCATGTCTGCATATTTTCGAACCCATAGGGTCACACACTTAACGTGAATCGATGCTAGGATAGAATGGATAATTGGTTTATGAGTTTTTGTTCAGAGTCTCGGATGAGATCCAGGAAGTCACGAGAGGTTCCGGAATGGTTCGGAGAATAAGATTCATATAAAGGAAAGCAGTTTTTGGATTTCGGAATAGTTTCACAGTTTATCGGTATTGTACCGGAAGGTTCTAGAAGCTTCCGGAGTGGGACCAACGTGGGCCCACTTGTCGAAGGCCTGCGTGGGACTAAGGGGGAGTGCCCTGGCCGATTTGGTCCAGGGGCACAAGGCCCCATAGGCCCAGCCGGCCAGCCCTAGGGGAAACCCTAGGGGAGATCTTCTAGAAGGAGGGGGGAAACTTGCCCCCCACTCCACCCTTGGGGCCGCCGCCCTAGGGCTTGGAGGAGGAGCAAAGGGGGGCCGGCCAGCCCCCTATATAAGGAGGGCAGGGCGCAGCCTCCCCCTACACCTCCTCAACCCTAGCCTTCAACCGCTGCCCCCCTCCTCTCTCTCTCCCGACTGCGCGTAGGCGTAGCCCTGCTGCAGAAATTCTCCACCATAAGCATCACGCCGTCGTGCTGCAGATCCAATCTATCTCTCCACCCCACTTGCTGGACCAAGGAAGGACGAGACGTCGCGGCACCATACGTGTGCATCTCTCGGAGGCTCCGCCACTTGCGGCGCAGGATCAGATCGGATCGCGAGGAGGAGACGGCTAGTACGACTACATCAACCACGTTCTGTTGAACGTTTCTGCTGTGCGATTTCTTCAAGGGTATGAAGATCTCATCTATCTCTCTCGTTGATTGCATCTCCTAGATTAGATCTTGGATTTCTTGTTCGCATCCGTAGAATTTTTTTGATTTACTATGTTGTGAAACCCTTCAGTGGTATCAGAGCTATATCTATGCGTAGATATGTTTCATGAGTAGAACGCAACATGCTTGTTGTGGGCGTTGATGTTTTCTGCTGCAAGCCTCTTGTTGTGTATTTCTTATGGAACAGCATAGTGAGATCGAAGCGGTCCAGGGCAACTTTACGCGACCTCGTTCGCGAGACCGGCTCCGCACTTGACGTGTGGCTTGTTCCACACATGCGGCTGGTGGATGCCAGTTTCTCTCACTATAGTAGTCATGGGATTTACAACGGATGTTGGCAACCATAATATCACCGTTGTGGCTTTCCGTAGGTAAGAATCATTCTTAGCTTGTTACTCCCATAAGCCACGTAAAACATGCAACAACAAAGTAGAGGCATCTAACTTGTTTTTGTAGGGAGTGTTTTGTGATATGGTATGGCCCAAGACATGATGTGTATGATGTATGCAATGATCATGTTTTGTAATATTTCACGAGTTGCATGTCGATGAGTACACAACCGGCCAACATCTTTTTGAGTTCATGGAAAGCGCGATCAGCTTGCTGTGTCCATGTGAATCTGTCTGATTTTTTCATCAGTTGATTTAATGGTAAGGCTTTTTCGCCTAGATGACTAATAAACCTACTCAACGAGGCCAGTCACCCTATAAACTTCTGGACATTGTTGAGGGTTTTCGGCAATTCCATTCTTTCGATGGCCTTGATCTTTGTCGGGTTAGCCTCAATTCCTCGGCTGGACACAAGAAATCCAAGTAATTTTCCAGCCGGGACACCAAATGTGCATTTTTCCAGGTTAAGTTTCATCCGGAATCTTCTCAAGTTTGCGAATGTTTGACACACGTCCTCAATTAGAATATGACTTTGTTTGGTTTTTATCACCACGTAATCGACGTATACTTGAACATTTTTGTCCAGTTGGTCTTGCAAGCATTTTTGCGTGCACCTTTTGTATGTTGCACCTGCGTTTCTCAATCCGAATGGCATATTACGATAACAATAAGCCCCATACGGAGTGATAAAAGCTGTATTTATTTGATCATCCGGATTCAGTGATATATGGTGGAAACCAGAATATGCATCCACAAATGACAACAACTCACACCCGGTAGTAGAGTCAATGACTTGATCGATCCATGGCAGGGGGAATGGATCTTTTGGACATTCCTTATTTTGGTTTGTGTAATCAATACACATGCGCCACACCACTGCCACGTTCGGGTCATCCTTTTTCTTCTCGACCAAGACTGGATTTGACAACTAATTCGGGTGCAGTACTTCCATGATAAACCCGGCATCCAAGAGCCTGGCTATCTCGGTGGCTATCACCTTCCTCCTATCTTCGGCGAAGCGGCGGAGGGGTTGCTTCACCGGCTTGGCATCTGGCCTTACATGAAGAGAGTGCTCAGCCATATCCCTCGGAACTCCTTACAGGTCTTGTGTGGACCATGCAAAGATATACCGATTCTCACAGAGGAAGCTGATGAGATCGCTTTCCTATTTGTCAGTCAGCCCAGCACCAATGGTAACTGTGCACTCTGGGAAAGTCTCATCAACCTGTATCTCCTTTGTTTCCTTGGTAGCTTGGAAAGATACACTGCCATGCAGATTAGTGAGTGCCGGCATAGACATTTGTGCTGCCTTGGCCAGTGCTGCAACTTCTATCATTTGATGCTTCTCTTACGCTATAACCAGTGACTCGGCCAGCGAAGATCCGTCTGAGGCGCATGCAATAGATCTCTTGTAGTCTCCCTCAATTGTGATAACTCTGCACGGACGTGGCAGCTTCATCTTTAGGTAAGCAATATGAGTGGACATAAACTTTGCCATAGTTGGCCTGCCGAGTAAGGCATGGTAAGAGCTGACTAGGTCAACCACTTCGAACTCTATGGCTTCAGTGCAACAATTTTTTCTGTTGCCGAATAAGACGTCGACCCTGATCTTGCCAATTGGCTCACAGGACAATCCCGACACAATACCATGGAAAGTTGTCTTAGTCGGCTCCAACATGTTCATAGTGATGTCTAACTTGAGAATGGTATCCTTGTACATGATGTTGATGCTACTGCCATCATCTATCAGTACCTTGGAGAACCTCACATTGATATCTAGGCCCATGAACGTTGGATCCAAGACAAGAGCATAACCTCCTGGTGTTGGCATGATCTTGAGGTGATCCTTTATGCTCCAAGTTATCTCCTGTTCAGACCAATGCATGTACTTTGGTATTGCCGGCATTGTGGCATTCACTTCCATTATCCGTCTCTGCTGACTCTTCTTGTTATTCGGCTCTGTGATGAATACGACATAGCTCTGATGATGCTCCATGTACTCATTTCTGGTTCCATGGCCTACATGAGCGTCATCACCTCTTGGGTTATGCACCTGATGCACAACCTCCCTTCTTTTTTGGTTATGATATCTCGGCTGCCTGTTCTCATATCTATTCTCTTCTCCAACATCTTGAGCATTTCCTCCTGTGAGCAGTGGAGGGGGAGGTGGTGGTAACTGCTGAGTCGGTGACTCCACTCTGTCTCCCTTCTGAAACCAAGTGCATTGTTTTGTTGTGTGATTTGCCGGCTTACTCGGACTTGGCGTATGGAACTTACACGGCTGTGTTGGAATTATTCCCTAGAGGCAATAATAAAGATGTTATTATTATAATTCTTGTTCATGATAAAGTTTATATTCCATGCTAGAATTGTATTAAGCGGAAACTTTGGTACTTGTGTGGTTTATGAACAACACCGTGTCCCTAGTACGCCTCTATGGACTAGCTCATTGATTAATGATGACTAAGGTTTCCTAACCATAGACATGAGTTGTCGATTAATAATGAGATCATGTTATTAGGAGAATGATATGATGGACATACCCAAATTAAGCAGAGCAATTAGATCGTGTCATCGTGTTCATCTTTGCGAAGCTTTTTCTTATGTCAAATATTGTATTCCTTAGACCATGAGATAATACAACTCCCTGGTATCGGAAGAAAGATTTGAGGTCATCAAACGTCATCCTATGTGAGGGTGATCATAAAGGTGTCTCTCAGGTGATCGGAAAGTACTTTTTGGGTTGTATGTATCGAGATGGAATTTGTCCCTCCCGAGTCAGAGAGATATACTTCGGGCCCACTCGGTAATCGATATCAACACCGCTTGCAAGCACGTGGTTAAGGAGTTAATCACAAAGTGATATCGGATTACGGAACGAGTAAAGTACTTGCTATGAACGAGATTGAACTAGGTATGCCGATACCAACGATCGAATCTCGGGCAAGTGAAATATCGCGTGACGAAGGGAATACATATATGGGATTAATTGAATCCTAGCATCGTGGTTCTTCCGATATGATCATCGATGAATATGTGGGAGTCAATATGGGTTTCCAGATCCCGCTGTTCATTATTGATAGAAGATCATGTCTGCATATTTTCGAACCCGTAGGGTCACACACTTAACGTGAATCGATGCTAGGATAGAATAGATAATTGGTTTATGAGTTTTTGTTCAGAGTCTCGGATGAGATCCAGGACGTCACGAGAGGTTCCAGAATGGTCCGGAGAATAAGATTCATATAAAGGAAAGCAGTTTTTGGATTTCGGAATAGTTTCGGAGTTTATTGGTATTGTACCGAAAGGTTCTAGAATCTTCCGGAGTGGGACCAACGTGGGCCCACTTGTCGGAGGCCTGCGTGGGACTAAGGGGGAGTGCCCTGGCCGCTTTGGGCCAGGGGCACAAGGCCCCATAGGCCCAGCCGGCCAGCCCTAGGGGAAACCCTAGGGGAGATCTTCTAGAAGGAGGGGGAAACTTGCCCCCCACTCCACCCTTGGGGCCGCCGCCCTAGGTCTTGGAGGAGGGGCAAAGGGGGGCCGGACAGCCCCCTATATAAGGAGGGCAGGGTGCAGCCTCCCCCTACACCTCCTCAACCCTAGCCTCCAACCGCTGCCCCCTCCTCTCTCTCTCCCGACTGCGCGTAGGCGTAGCCCTGCTGCAGAAATTCTCCACCATAAGCACCACGCCATCGTGCTGCAGATCCAATCTATATCTCCACCCCACTTGCTGGACCAAGGAAGGAGGAGACGTGGCGGCACCGTACGTGTGCATCTCTCGGAGGCACCGCCACTTGCGGCGTAGGATCGGATCGGATCGCGAGGAGGAGACGGCTAGTACGACTACATCAACCATATTCTGTTGAATGTTTCCGCTGTGCGATTTATTCAAGGGTATGAAGATCTCATCTATCTCTCTCGTTGATTGCATCTCCTAGATTAGATCTTGGTTTTCTTGTTCGCATCCGTAGAATTTTTTTGATTTACTATGCTGTGAAACCCTTCAGTGGTATCAGAGCTAGATCTATGCGTAGATGTGTTTCATGAGTAGAACGCAACATGCTTGTTGCGGGTGTTGATGTTTTCTTCTGCAAGCCTCTTGTTGTGTATTTCTTATGGCGCAGCATAGTGAGATCGAAGCGGTCCAGGCCAACTTTATGCGACCTCGTTCGCGAGACCGGCTCCGCACTTGACGTGTGGCTTGTTCCACACATGCGGCTGGTGGATGCCAGTTTCTCTCACTATAGTAGTCATGGGATTTACACCAGATGTTGGCAACCATAATATCACCGTTGTGGCTTTCCGTAGGTAAGAATCATTCTTAGCTTGTTACTCCCATAAGCCACGTAAAGCATGCAACAACAAAGTAGAGGCGTCTAACTTGTTTTTGCAGGGAGTGTTTTGTGATATGGTATGTCCTAAGACATGATGTGTATGATGTATGCAATGATCATGTTTTGTAATATTTCACGACTTTCATGTCGATGAGTACACAACCGGCCAACATCTTTTTGAGTTCATGGAAAGCGCGATCAGCTTGCTGTGTCCATGTGAATCCGTCTGATTTTTTCATCAGTTGATTTAATGGTAAGGCTTTTTCGCCTAGCTGACTAATAAACCTACTCAACGAGGCCAGTCACCCTATAAACTTCTGGACATTGTTGAGGTTTTTCGGCAATTCCATTCTTTCTATGGCCCTGATCTTTGTCGGGTTAGCCTCAATTCCTCGGCTGGACATAAGAAATCCAAGTAATTTTCCAGCCGGGACACCAAATGTGCATTTTTCCGGGTTAAGTTTCATCTGGAATATTCTTAAGTTTGCGAATGTTTGACGCACGTCCTCAATTAGAATATGACTTTGTTTGGTTTTTATCACCACGTAATCGACGTATACTTGAACATTTTTGTCCAGTTGGTCTTGCAAGCATTTTTGCGTGCACCTTTGGTATGTTGCACCTGCATTTCTCAATCCGAATGGCATATTATGATAACAATAAGCCCCATACATAGTGATAAAAGCTGTATTTATTTGATCATCTGGATTCAGTGGTATCTGGTGGAAACCAGAATATGCATCCACAAATGACAACAACTCACACCTGGTAGTAGAGTCAATGACTTGATTGATCCATGGCAGGGGGAATGGATCTTTTGGACATTCCTTTTTGAAGTTTGTGTAATCAATACACATGCGCCACACCACTGCCACGTGTGGGTCATCCTTTTTCTTCTCGACCAAGACTGTATTTGACAACTAATTCGGGTGCAGTACTTCCATGATAAACCCGACATCCAAGAGCCTGGCTATCTCGGCGGCTATCACCTTCCTCCTATCTTCGGCGAAGCGGCGGAGGGGTTGCTTCACCGGCTTGGCATCTGGCCTTACATGAAGAGAGTGCTCAGCCATCTCCCTCGGAACTCCTTACAGGTCTTGTGTGCACCATGCAAAGATATACCGATTCTCACGGAGGAAGCTGATGAGATCGCTTTCCTATTTGTTAGTCAGCCCAACACCAATGGTAAATGTGCACTCTGGGAAAGTCTCATCAACCTGTATCCTCTTTGTTTCCTTGGTAGCTTGGAAAGATACACTACCATGCAGATTAGTGAGTGCCGGCATAGACATTTGTGCTTCCTTGGCCAGTGCTGCAACTTCTATCATTTGATGCTTCTCCTACGCTATAACCAGTGACTCGGCCAGCGAAGATCCGTCTGAGGCGCATGCAATAGATCTCTTGTAGTCTCCCTCAACTGTGATAACTCTGCACGGATCTGGCAGCTTCATCTTTAGGTAAGCAATATGAGTGGACATAAACTTTGCCATAGTTGGCCTGCCGAGTAAGGCATGGTATGCGCTGACTAGGTAAACCACTTCGAACTCTATGGCTTCAGTGCAACAATTTTTTCTGTTGCCGAATAAGACGTCAACCCTGATCTTGCCAAATGGCTCACAGGACAATCCCGACGCAATACCACGGAAAGTTGTCTTAGTTGGCTCCAACATGTTCATATTGATGTCTAACTTGAGAATGGTATCCTTGTACATGATGTTGATGCTACTGCCATCATCTATCAGTACCTTGGAGAACTTCACATTGATATCTGGGCCCATGAACGTTGGATCCAAGACAAGAGCATAACCTCCTGGTGTTGGCATGATCTTGAGGTGATCCTTTATGCTCCAAGTTATCTCCTGTTCAGACCAATGCATGTACTTTGGTATTGCCGGCATTGTGGCATTCACTTCCATCATCCGCCTCTGCTGACTCTTCTTGTTATTCGGCTCTGTGATGAATACAACATAGCTCTGATGATGCTCCCTGTACTCATTTCTGGTTCCATGGCCTACATGAGCGTCATCACCTCTTGGGTTATGCACCTGATGCAAAACCTCCCTTCTTTTTTGGTTATGATATCTCGGCTGCCTGTTCTCATATCTATGCTCTGCTCCAACAACTTGAGCATTTCCTCCTGTGAGCGGTGGAGGGGGAGGTGGTGGTAACTGCTGAGTCGGTGACTCCACTCTGTCTCCCTTCTGAAACCAAGTGCATTGTTTTGTTGTGTGATTTGCCGGCTTACTCGGACTTGGCGTATGGAAATTACACGGCTATGTTGGAATTATGCCCTAGAGGAAATAATAAAGATGTTATTATTATAATTATTGTTCATGATAAAGTTTATATTCCATGCTAGAATTGTATTAAGCGGAAACTTTGATACTTGTGTGGTTTATGAACAACACCGTGTCCCTAGTACGCCTCTATGGACTAGCTCATTGACTAATGATGGTTAAGGTTTTCTAACCATAGACATGAGTTGTCGATTAATAATGAGATCATGTCATTAGGAGAATGATATGATGGACATACCCAAATTAAGCAGAGCAAATAGATCGTGTCATCGTGTTCATCTTTGCGAAACTTTTTCTTATGTCAAATATTGTATTTCTTAGACCATGAGATAATACAACTCCCTGGTATCGGAAGAAAGCTTTGAGGTCATTAAACGTCATCCTATGTGAGGGTGATCATAAAGGTGTCTCTCAGGTGATCAGAAAGTACTTGTTGGGTTGTATGTATCGAGATGGAATTTGTCCCTCCCGAGTCGGAGAGATATACTTCGGGCCCACTCGATAATCGATATCAACACCGCTTGCAAGCACGTGGTTAAGGAGTTAAATCACAAAGTGATATCGGATTACGGAACGAGTAAAGTACTTGTTGTGAACGAGATTGAACTAGGTATGCCGATACCAACGATCGAATCTCGGGCAAGTAAAATATCGCGTGACGAAGGGAATACATATATGGGATTAATTGAATCCTAGCATCGTGGTTCATCCGAAATGATCATCGACGAATATGAGGGAGTCAATATGGATTTCCAGATCCCGCTGTTGATTATTGATAGAAGATCTTGTCTGCATATTTTCGAAGCCATAGGGTCACACACTTAACGTGAATCGATGCTACGCTAGAATGGATAATTGGTTTATGAGTTTTTGTTCAGAGTCTCGGATGAGATCCAGGACGTCACGAGAGGTTCCGGAATGGTCCGGAGAATAAGATTCATATAAAGGAAAGCAGTTTTTGGATTTCGGAATAGTTTCGGAGTTTATCGGTATTGTACCAGAAGGTTCTAGAAGCTTCCAGAGTGGGACCAACGTGGGCCCACTTGTCGAAGGCCTGCGTGGGACTAAGGTGGATTTCCCTTGCCGCTTTGGGCCAGGGTCACAAGGCCCCATAGGCCCAGCCGGCCAGCCCTAGGGGAAACCCTAGGGGAGATCTTCTAGAAGGAGGGGGGAAACTTGCCCCCCACTCCACCCTTGGGGCCGCCGCCCTAGGGCTTGGAGGAGGGGCAAAGGGGGGCCGGCCAGCCCCCTATATAAGGAGGGAAGGGCGCAGCCTCCCCCTACACCTCCTCAACCCTAGCCTCCAACCGCTGCCCCCTCCTCTCTCTCTCCCGACTGCGCGTAGGCGTAGCCCTGCTGCAGAAATTCTCCACCATAAGCACCACGCCGTCGTGCTGCAGATCCAATCTATCTCTCCACCCCACTTTCTGGACCATGGAAGGAGGAGACGTCGCGGCACCATACGTGTGCATCTCTCGGAGGCGCCGCCACTTGCGGCGTAGGATCGGATCAGATCGCGAGGAGGAGATGGCTAGTACGACTACATCAACCACGTTCTGTTGAACATTTCCTCTGTTCGATTTCTTCAAGGGTATGAAGATCTCATCTATCTCTCTCATTGATTGCATCTCCTAGATTAGATCTTGGCTTTCTTGTTCGCATCCGTAGAATTTTTTTGATTTACTATGCTGTGAAACCCTTCAGTGGTATCAGAGCTAGATCTATGCGTAGATATGTTTCATGAGTAGAACGCAACATGCTTGTTGCGGGCGTTGATGTTTTCTGTTGCAAGCCTCTTGTTGTGTATTTCTTATGGCGCAGCATAGTGAGATCGAAGCGGTCCAGGACAACTTTACGCGACCTCGTTCGCGAGACCGGCTCCGCACTTGACGTGTGGCTTGTTCCACACATGCGGCTGGTGGATGTCAGTTTCTCTCACTATAGTAGTCATGGGATTTACACCGGATGTTGGAAACCATAATATCACCGTTGTGGCTTTCTATAGGTAAGAATCGTTCTTAGCTTGTTACTCCCATAAGCCACGTAAAACATGCAACAACAAAGCAGAGGCGTCTAACTTGTTTTTGCAGGAGTGTTTTGTGATATGGTATATGGTATGGACCAAGACATGATGTGTATGATGTATGCAATGATCATGTTTTGTAATATTTCACGACTTGCATGTCGATGAGTACACAACCGGCAGGAGCCATATGGTTGTCTTTATAATTGTGTATGACCTGTGTGTCAATTCTTATACGCCATGTAATAGCTTTACTTTATCGCTAAGTAGTTAGCAATAGTTGTAGTTGCTATTCGTGGTGGAGGCAATCATGGTGGAGTGATGGAGATCATGCTGGCGCGCACAAGATGGAGATCATTGCGTGGAGATTGGCTATACCATGTCACATAAAATTATATGCATGTGATGTTTATCCTTTTTTGTATCTTATTATGCTTAGATCGCGACGGTAGCATTATAAGATGATTCCTCACTTAAAGATCAAGATAAAATTGTGTTCTCCCCATGTATGCACCATTGCGAAAGTTCGTCGTGTTCAAGCACCTCGTGATGATCGGGTGCTATAAACTCTACGTTCACGTACAACGGGTGCAAGCCAGTTTTGCACACGCGAAAATACTTGGGTTTTACTTGACGAGCCTAGCATGTACAAACATGGCCTCGGAACACATGAACCGAAAGGTTAAGCACGAGTCATATGAATGATATGATCGACACTTTGTTGTCCACCATTGAAACCACATCTCTTCTCGTGAAGATCGGATTAGGTGTGGTGAATTTGGATCGTGTTCACTAAACACCTTGATGGATGTTGAATTTAGTGGGAGTTCATCTAGTAATTTGATTAAGTTGAACTAGTTATCATGAACATAGTCTAAATTGTATTTGCAAATTTTGTAGATCAAATGGCTAAGTCCAACTTCGACTTCAACGTTTTTGTTGAGAAAGAAAAGCTTAAGAACAATGGGTCTAACTTCACCAACTGGTTCCGCAATCTGAGAATCATTCTCGCTAGCGGACAAAAGGACTATGTACTAGAGAAAGCGCTAGGTGACGCCCCTACTACTGATGCGCCGGCTGATGAAAAGGCCGTGTATCAGTCACGCAAAGATGATTATGGAGTGATTAAGAGTACCATGTTGTTTGATATGGAGCCGGACCTTCAAAATCGTTTTGAGGAGTTCGCCGGGCCCTTTGAGATACTTGAGGAACTGAAAACCATGTTTCAGACTCAGGCCCGTTCTGAGAGATATGAGATCTCTGAGAAGTTCTTTAACTGCAAGATGGAGGAAGGGAGTTCCGTTAGTGAGCACGCCATTAAGATGTCGGGATACACTCAACGTCTTGAGAAACTAGACTGCAAGATTCTAGAAGAGCTCAATATTTACAGAGTTCTGCAATCAATCCCTCCTAGCTACAAAGGTTTTGTAGTTACTCACAATCAGATTGGTTCCACTGATACAATCACTGAGCTCTTCGCTAAGCTGTAAGCTGCGGAGGTGGACATCAAGAAAGATAATCATGTGTTGATGGTCAACAAGACCCCTAGCTTTAAGAAAGGTAAGGGTGCAAAGAAATCCTTCAAGAAAGGCAGCGGCAAGCGCGTTGCCCCTGCTGAGAAGAAGCTCAAGTCTGGACCTAAGCCGGACACTGAGTGCTTCTATTGCAAGGACAAGGGTCACTAGAAACGCAACTGTCCGAAGTACTTAGCGAAAAAGAAGGCTGGCACCATCAAAGGTATATTTGATATACATGTTATTGATGTTTACCTTACTAGCACTCGTTGTAGTGCCTGGGTATTTGATACTGGTTCAGTTGCTAATATTTGTAACTCGAAATAGGAGCTACGGAATAGATGTCGGCTAGCAAGGGATGAGGTGACGATGCGCGTTAGCAATGGATCAAAAGTTGATGTGATGGTCGTCGACACGCTCTCCTTAGTTTTATCTTTGGGATTAGTTTTAAACCTTAATAAGTGTTATTATGTGCCTGCGTTGAGCATGAACATTATATTTGGATCGTGTTTATTGCAAGACGGTTATTCATTTAAATCGGAGAATAATGGTTGTTCTATTTATATGAATAACATCTTTTATGGTCATGCACCTGTTGTGAATGGTTTATTTCGTCTGAATCTCGAAAGCAATGAAACGCACATCCATAACATTGAGGCTACGAGATGCAAAGTAGATAGTGATAATCCAACTTATTTGTGGCACTGCCGTCTAGGTCATATTGGTGTAAAACACATGAAGAAACTCCATTCTGATGGACTTTTGGAATCTCTTGATTTTGAATCATTTGACACGTGCTAGCCGTGCCTCATGGGCAAGATGATCAAAACCCCGTTCTCCGAAATAATGGAGAGAGCAACGGACTTATTGGAAATCATACATACCGATGTATGCGGACCAATAAGTGTTTCGACGCGCAGCGGATATCGCTATTTTCTCACTTTTACTGATGACTTGAGTAGATATGGGTATATCTATTTAATGAAACATAAATCTGAAATATTTTAAAAGTTCAAGGAATTTCAGAACGAAGTGGAAAACCATCGTAACAGGAAAATTAAATTTCTACGATCTGATCGTGGAGGTGAATATTTGAGTTATGATTTTCTCACGCATATTAAAGCAAGCGGAATCGTTTCGCAACTCACGCCACCCGGAACACCACAACGCAATGGTGTGTCTGAACGCTGGAGTCAAACTCTATTAGATATGGTGCGATCAATGATGTCTCTTACAGATTTGCCATTATCATTTTGGGGTTATGCATTAGAAACCGCTGCATTCACTTTAAATAGGGCACCATATAAATCCGTTGAGACGACACCGTATGAACTATGGTTTGGTGCCAAACCTAAGTTGTCGTTTCTTAAAGTTTGGGGATGCGAAGCTTATGTCAAGAAGTTGATCCCGGACAAGATCGAACCCAAAGCGGAGAAATGCGTCTTCATAGGATACCCTAAGGAAACGATTGGGTATACCTTCTACCACAAATCCGAAGGCAAAGTGTTTGTTGCAAAGAATGGATCCTTTCTTGAGAAGGAGTTTCTCTCGAAAGAAGTGAGTGGGAGGAAGGTAGAGCTAGACGAGGTTATTGAACCTTCTCTCGAGTTGGAGAGTAGCGCAGCACCTAAAATTGTTCCAGTGCCGTCTGCACCAACAAGAGAGGAAGCTAATGACGAGGATCATGAAACTTCGAACGATGCTACTACTGAACTTCGAAGGTCGACAAGGTCACGTGCCACTCCTGAATGGTACGGCAACCCTGTCTTAACCGTCTTGTTGGTAGACAATAGTGAACCTGCAAACTATGAGGAAGCAATGATGAGCCCAGACTCTAAGAAATTGGCTAGAGGCCATGAAATCCGAATTGGGATCCATGAGCGAAAACCAAGTATGGACTTTGGTGGACCCTCCTAGCGACCGTAAGTCTGTTGACTGCAAATGGATTTTCAAGAAGAAAATGGACACGGATGGTAATGTTACTGTCTATAAAGCATGGCTTGTCGCAAAAGGGTTTCAGCAAGTTCAAGGTGTTGACTACGATGAGACTTTCTCTCCCGTAGCAATGTTTAAGTCCATTCGGATTTTGTTAGCAATTGCTGCATTTCATGATTATGAAATATGGCAGATGGATGTCAAGACTGCATTCCTCAATGGCAACATTGATGAAGAGTTGTATATGATGCAGCCCGAAGGTTTTATCGATCCTAAGGATGCTAATAAGGTGTTCAAACTTCAGCGTTCCATTTATGGACTGAAGCAAGCATCTCGGAGTTGGAACCTTCGTTTTGATCAAGTGATCAAGAGTTTTGGATTTGTTCCAAATTGCTACGAAGCTTGTATCTACAAGAAAGTGAGTGGGAGCTTAGTGACATTTTTAGTACTATATGTGGATGACATATTGATTATTGGAAATGACATTGGTATGCTTAATGATGTGAAGAGTTATTTGAACAAATGTTTTTCAATGAAAGACCTAGGAGAAGCTGCTTATATATTAGGCATCAAAATCTATAGAGATAGACAAAGACGCCTAATAGCTTTAAGCCAAAGTACATATCTAGACAAAGTTCTGAAAAGGTTCATAATGGATAAAGCAAAGAAAGTTTCATTGCCCATGTTGTCAGGTAAGATATTGAGCAAGGCTCAGTGTCCATCTACGGTAAATGATAGAGACACTATGAGAAAAGTGCCATATGCCTCGGCCATAGGTTCTATCATGTATGCCATGCTATGTACTAGACCGGATGTGTCCAATGCTCTTAGTTTGACGAGCAGATACCAAAGTGATCCAGGAGTGGAACACTGTACAGCCGTAAAGAACATCCTAAAGTATTTAAATAGGACTAAAGAAATGTTCTTGGTCTATGGAGGTGATGAGCAGCTCGTCATAAAAGGTTACGTTGACGCTAGTTTCGACACCGACCCGGATGATTCTAAATCTCAGACAGGATACATTTATATTTTGAATGGAGGTGCTATGAGCTGGAGAAGATGCAAGCAAAGCATGATCGCGGGATCTACAACAGAAGCAAAATACATGGCTGCTTCAGAAGCGTCAAGTGAAGGAGTTTGGATCAGGAACTTCATCACTGAGCTTGGTGTGGTTCCAAGTGCCTTGGACCCACTGGAGATATTGTGCGACATCACTGGTGCCATAGCACTGGCTAAGGAACCAAGATATCATCCAAAGACCAAGCACATCAACCACCGTTTTCATATAATTCGAGATTATATAGTAGATGGAGATCTGAAGATTAGCAACGTACATATGGATCTGAATGTCGCAGATCCGTTGACTAAACCTCTTTCACGAGCTAAAAATGATCAACATCTTAATGCCATGGGTGTTAGATTGTTGCCAGATGTAAACTAGATTATTGACTCTAGTGCAAGTGGGAGACTGTTGGAATTATGCCCTAGAGGCAATAATAAAGATGTTATTATTATAATTCTTGTTCATGATAAAGTTTATATTCCATGCTAGAATTATATTGAGCGGAAACTTTGATACTTGTGTGGTTTATGAACAACACCGTGTCCCTAGTACGCCTCTATGGACTAGCTCATTGATTAATGATGGTTAAGGTTTCCTAACCATAGACATGAGTTGTCGATTAATAATGAGATCATGTCATTAGGAGAATGATATGATGGACATACCCAAATTAAGCAGAGCAATTAGATCGTGTCATCGTGTTCATCTTTGCGAAGCTTTTTCTTCTGTCAAATATTGTATTCCTTAGACCATGAGATAATACAACTCCCTGGTATCGGAAGAAAGCTTTGAGGTCATCAAACGTCATCCTATGTGAGGGTGATCATAAAGGTGTCTCTCAGGTGATCGGAAAGTACTTGTTGGGTTGTATGTATCGAGATGGAATTTGTCCCTCCCTAGTCGGAGAGATATACTTCGGGCCCACTCGGTAATCGATATCAACACCGCTTGCAAGCGCGTGGTTAAGGAGGTAATCACAAAGTGATATCGGATTACGGAACGAGTAAAGTACTTGCTGTGAACGAGATTGAACTAGGTATGCCGATACCAACGATCGAATCTCGGGCAAGTAAAATATCGCGTGACGAAGGGAATACATATATGGGATTAATTGAATCCTGGCATCATGGTTCATCCAATATGATCATCGATGAATATGTGGGAGTCAATATGGGTTTCCAGATTCCGCTGTTGATTATTGATAGATGATCATGTCTGCATATTCTCGAACCCGTAGGGTCACACACTTAACGTATATCTATGCTAGGATAGAAATGGATAATTGGTTTATGAGTTTTTGTTCGGAGTCTCGGATGAGATCCAGGACGTCACGAGAGGTTCCAGAATGGTCCGGAGAATAAGATTCATATAAAGGAAAGCAGTTTTTGGATTTCGGAATAGTTTTGGAGTTTATCGGTATTGTACCGGAAGGTTCTAGAAGCTTCCGGAGTGGGACCAACGTGGGCCCACTTGTCGGAGGCCTGCGTGGGACTAAGGGGGAGTGCGCTGGTCGCTTTGGGCCAGGGGCACAAGGCCCCATAGGCCCAGCCGGCCAGCCCTAGGGGAAACCCTAGGGAGATCTTCTAGAAGGAGGGGGGAAACTTGCCCCCCACTCCACCCTTGGGGCTGCCGCCCTAGGGCTTGGAGGAGGGGAAAAGGGGGGCCAGACAGCACCCTATATAAGGAGGGCAGGGCACAGCCTCCCCCTACACCTCCTCAACCCTAGCCGCCAACTGCTGCCCCCCTCCTGTCTCTCTCCCGACTGCGCGTAGGCGTAGCCCTGCTGCAAAAATTCTCCACCATAAGCACCACGCCGTCATGCTGCAGATCCAATCTATCTCTCCACCCCACTCGCTGGACCAAGGAAGGAGGAGACGTCGCGGCACCGTACGTGTGCATCTCTCGGAGGCGCCGCCACTTGTGGCGTAGGATATGATCGGATCGCGAGAAGGAGACGGCTAGTACGACTACATCAACAACGTTCTGTTGAACGTTTCTGCTGTGCGATTTCTTCAAGGGTATGAAGATCTCATCTATCTCTCTCATTGATTGCATCTCCTAGATTAGATCTTGGCTTTCTTGTTTGCATCCGTAGAATTTTTTTGATTTACTATGCTGCGAAACCCTTCAGGCTGATCCAACATCATATCATAAGTATACTTCTGCCAGTCTTGGTATGGCTTTCTTTGTTCATATGGCTTTTTTCCATCATTCTTTGACATCCACTGCTATTGCACATTCGTCCTTTGATGTTGGCTGCTTCCAGCGTCTGGATGATCCTAACTCATAGCTGCGACTTGTGTAGAACGATACCTGTAATATGGTCTCTCGTCCCTTCTCTTGCTTCTATACTCGACCCTTTCCTGGTACCTTTGTGACCCGACAGCGTCATAGATCTGAGTCTCAGTCATGCCATCTATCAACATAAGTAGAAGCTGAGTCAGATCTCCTAACGCGTACGGGTCGGTGATTCTTATTGTTTCTGCCAAGCTTGGCGACACATCTCTCTGTAACCTTTGCCACAGTACACTTCCATGCCTGCATCCTTGTGCAAATCATGCAATCGCGTGAGACTCGATTACCCCTTCATAAGAGTTGCGCATTGTGCACCATCTTGTGAGGAATTACCTGTCTGTTTGATTTGGCCTTTGCTTGCACATAGCTAGCTGCTGTGGGTGATTCGGCCTCTTGTACGTGCTTGTGAAGTTGCTCACGAAAGCTTCCTGAAAATCAATCCAGCTGTTGATGCTTCCGAGTGGAAAATTATTCAGCCACACCCTTGCTGGTCCTTCTAGCATCTGTAGTACATACTGTACCGCCCATCTCAGATTTCCTTGCGCGATTTTTACTGCTGTTCCATAATCTATGAGCCAGTCTTTTGTCTTTGTGCTTCCATCATAGGTTTTTGTTCCTCTGGCCAGCTGAAAATTTGGCACTGGCGGTTCCTTCATGATCCTTGGGCCAAATCATGGTGGACCCTGTGGACATTGCGATTCGATCAGCTCTGCCATCTTTATCCGATCGAGCTTTAGCCTTGCATCATCCGACTGGAGATTTCTGCCTCTGAGTCTTGCTCTCATTGCTTGGTACACATGATCCGGCAATTCATACCCATCATTGACCATTACCGAGTAACCATCATTGTATCTGTTGGCATTGGGGTGTGCAGGTTGCTGCACTGCTTTTCCCGCGCTTTGCTGTCTCTTTTTGGGTTGGGCTGGCGGAGGATTCATAGCTAGGTTTGCTCCTCCTGCTGAGTGAGTTCCACACCTAGGTTGAGGGGCAAAGTTTTGCCCCCCATTGTCATTTCTTTGTGCTGTTTGCCTTTCTCGGCCAGCATTTTCTTGGTTCTCATTCCCCTTCACGACATTTCTTCTTGTTCCCTGCGCATGGGCCGGGTTTCCTTGAACCATTTCCTGGTCATAAGCTACCATCTTCTTGTTCCTTCCTGAATCCACGCTCTTTTATTTTCTCTGTCTCGGTGCCACTCCTGGCGAAGATGCTGAATGGCCTGCTGATCTCGCCGAGATTGGTGTTGCCGAGTGAACCAGCTGTGACCTTCCAGCTACACCCAGATTCGCCCTGTAGTACGCTTAATTCAACATTCCTGCTGCTCTTACCAAATCATTGACTCGTTCCTGTTGTTTTCTCTGCTTCACCCGTCAGATGGGGAAGCTCAGCCATTGCTGCTTCTGCGGCTCTAAAATTTGCCGCGGCAGTGTTGTATGTAGGCCGCATGGCTGTTTTGTTGCTGTTTTATGGTGTTATCTTTGACGTTGCGTCCGCCAATTCCTCATTGAGGTTTCTGCCTCTTAGCCTTGTTGCATCAAGCCGGGTCTTAGCGCCCTTGACTTGATTTTCCAAGTTAAGCTCTCGAATTGTGATATCCACATCATGCTGTCACTGCGCTAATTCCTTTGCCTTCTCCAAGACTTTTATCATGGGTTCCTCTAACTCGGCTTGCACGCGCGCCGGATCAGCTGCTAACTCTACTGGCTCTTCTAACTTCTCTATTGCTTCTTGCAATTCTTTGGCTCTCTTACTCCTATCTATGTTCTCTGGCTTTTCAAGTGGTGCTTTTGCAGTTCTTGCCGCCCTTGGCGTTTCCTCTGGATTTCCTCCCTTAGCATCCTCATTCACCACAGGGACTACTGGAGGTGCTGGGGGATTCAGAGCTATCATCATTACCTCAATGGAGACGAGCTGATGAAGTTTTCCTGCGGTAGGAACCGCAGGTGGATCCGACGCCAGGACGACACGCTCCAGGTATGCGCGCTCCACGCGCACCACGATGTAGACCTGGTGCTCGCTGAACTTGATGAAGCGACCTCCCCTTGGGAACGCCTTGGTCCCGAAGCAACCTGCATTGTCGCTGACGAAGTTGAGTGCTCCAAACCTCTGTACGAGGCCGGAATAGACACGTTCGCCCGTCTTGGTGATGATGTTGCCTGTCTGGATGAAAACTCCAGCAAGCGCCTGCTTCTGCCCCACGGTGGGAGCCAACTGTCGTTGTGGTGTCACGGCAGATGTCATGGATAGGCTTAAGTTGGGGGCCGAATGGACGCTTGAGGTAACCGGGGAGGGAGTGCACGGTCTAGCCGCACACGAAGAACAAGATGAACTCTCCACACTTAGGATTTCTATTGATCTAAGAAGTTTACTAGTGCTCCTAGAGCTGTTTGTGCATAGCCTTAGGGCACTAGTTTCCTACTTGGTCCAACCTCCTCAAACCCTAGCTATGCCCCTCCTTATATAGGGGATGGCCAGCTAGGTTACACCCCTTTGGGTTCTAGGGTTACTGTTTGGATCTTGGTCCTTACTGCGCGGGCCGGGTCGTGGGCTAGCCCTGAGCCCCCTGACCCAGTCCACAAAGTCATACAGCTAACAGTCTTCTGGTACGTAGCCTCCAGCTCTTTTGGCGTCATATGGTTACTTTGTACGTCAGCCCTTGCTTTGGGCGTCACCCGGCTCCTTTTGTGTCACCCGGCGTCGCCCTTCTCTATTGACCATGCTTTACCATGGTCCCACCTGAACCTTACTCAGAAAGCTGCCACGCGTCCTTTCTGACTCGGCCTTCCCTCGTGAGACTCGGCTCGTTGCCTCCTACAAGGTAAACAAACTTGTCTTATACGGGCCGACATAATTCTTATGTCGGCCACGCACGTCCTTCTTACCCGGCTGTGGTTACTCGGCCTGAGTTACCCTTTACTCATCATAAGCCAAGCTGGGCAATGTTTTACCCTTTATGACCCTACCAGGGGTTATCCCCCCGACAATCCCAACGAGGAGCAGAAGGTTTTGACTAGTGGTTTGGAGCAGGAACTCTCTGTAAATACTTAGCAAACATATTTTTAGGGGTTTTTGATAATGCAAGGAAATAAAGTGCAAGTAAATAAAGAAAAAAAAATGCAGAGAGTAGCCCAATCCTTTCTTAGCAAAGGACAATCCGATTGTATTACTTATGAGGACCAAACGTTCTCGAGGACACATGGGAATACTGTCAAGTGCTTTCGCTTCATATAGTTGATTAATCTTCTTTGGTTTGATAAGTGTTGTGTGGGTGAACCTGTGCTAATGTACCGAACTTACTTGGACTAATACATACTTGTGATTAAACCCCTTGCAAGCATCCGCAACTACAAGAAAGTAATTAAGATAAAAACCTAACCACAACATTAAACTCTCAGATCCTACACTCCCTTGTGCAAAGGTTCCCTAATGGGGGTTCAGGTTTCTGTCACTCTGGCAACCCCACAATTAGTATCCAAATACACAATGCATTTCCCTAGGCCCATAAATGGTGAAGTATCATGTAGTCGACGTTCACATGACACCACTAGAAGAATAACACCACAACTTAAATATCAAACCATTGAATAATACTTCAACACAATTCCACTACTAACAACATGGCTTCTCCCATGTACTCAAGAACTAAACTAACTACTCACCAGACATCATATGGATCAAGATCAGAGATGATATAATGATGAATAACAATCTGAACATAAACAATAATTCAATGGTTCCACTCACAAGCATCAACTACAAAAGTAATTAACACCAGGAAAGTTTCCCCTAAGAACTATGCAATATTCAACACAATTGTTATAGCGGGATGGAGTGGTGATGATGGTTTTGGTGGATATGGTGGTGAGGATGTTGATGATGATAATCCCGATGAAGTCTAGCTTGATGACGGTGTTGATGGCGATGATCTCCCCTCTCCAGGAAGGAATTTCCCGGCAGAAATCTGTCTACCAGAGAGCTCTTTCTCTCTCTGTAGTTTTCGCCCCGCAGAGGCGGAAGAATCTTTCTGTGGTTGCTCTCCTCGTATTAGGATTTCGAGTAGAATATATAGGCAGAAGGGCGGAGTAGGAGGTGGGCCAGGGTGACTACACCCCTGGTGGCGCGGCCCAGGGTGGCCCGCGCATGGGGGGTGTGGGCCCCCTGTGGCCCATCTCAGCCTCCCCTTCTGGCTTCCTTCGTCTTCTGGAAAAATAGGATTTTCCATGTATTTTCTAGTATTTTCTCATCTTCGCGAAAATTGCATCAAAACACTGCTTTTTCCATCAGAATCCTGACTCCAGCAGTTCATCCTCCAAAAGTCATCCAACATGCAAAAATAGATGACAACATAAGGATCACCTCCTAATATGAAATATATCAATGCATAACAGTAAATTATGAGATATAATAGTGATGCAAATTGGACGTATCATAGCCCCCAAGGATTTAGACGGAAAACCATAGGTCTTTGGGTCTGAATGCTCTAAGAGTGACTAAGCTAGAAATTTTGCACTATATCCCAAAGTATTTAGTTTGAATGAACTATTCCGACTAGATACTTTTAGAGTAGAATACATAGTGTTTGTAAACTTCAATACTATATCCCCCAAGCCTCTAGTTGAAACAGAATTAGTTCCGACTAGATGCTTAAAGAAAGACTATTCATAGCGCTGAGTTAAAAACTCGTACTGTAGCCCCCAAGCCTCTAGGCAGATACTTATCCGGCTAGATGCTCCAAGTAGACTAAGTAACTTTGATATTTTTTGCGGAATGAGAATACTCGGAGGAACGCCACCAAGATCAAGAGTCTGTTTTTCTTTTCAGTTTCACACCCAACTTGTTCCTATGCCATTAATTTCCGACTACTCATTGTGCTTTGTCATTTCTCCGACTTGTAGAAGCTATCGCCAAAGCCAAGGATATTGTCGAGCAATCCAAGCACATTCAAGAGATGGATAACAAAAACAAAATCCTGAAGCAGGAGAGAGCTGACTCGCTGAAGATGCATGAAGATGCCCTGGCTGCCATGCAAGAATCCGCGAACACATAAATCAACCACCTTAAGGAGGAGATTGCAATCCTCAAGGAGCAGAACAAAGCTGCCGCCGAGCAAAATACTCGCAACCTTGAGGCTTACAAGACCCTTCGCACTACTAGGAAATAGGTCGTTTGTGGCGCACCTGTAAACAGCATCTGTGGCGCACTAGGAGTGCGCCACGGGCCTCGCGCTACGGCTATCTCCTAGCCGTGGCGCACTGCCTGGTGCGCCACGGTTGTGTCGAGATAGGCGTGGTGCACATGCCAGTGCGCCACGGAAAGTAGTACAGGTGCGCCACGCGTATGAAACGATAACCATGGTGCACTACGTGCTGTGCGCCACGAATACAATTTTCAAAATTCAAAAAAAAAGCGGCAGATCTGGATCTCGCTGTCAGTGCCGCCGGTCGTCGGTGCAGGTCTTCGTCGTCGTCGCCTCGTCGTCGTCATCGTCGCCTCGTCTTCATCGTCGCCTCATCGTCGTCGTCTCCTCGTCGTTGTCGCCTCGTCGTCGTCACCTCGTCGGAGAGGCCTCATCGTCGTCGAAGCTGCAAGGAGGAGGAGGAGAAGAAAAGGAGGAAGAGGAGGAGGAGGAGGAGGAGAAGAAGAAGGAGCCCGCCATCGTCGTCGTCACTCCAAGGAGGAGGCCGCCATCACCATCTTCACTGCAAGGAGGAGTAAGAGGAGGAGAAGGAGAAGGAGAAAGAGAAGGAGGAGGAAAATGAGAAGGAGAAGGAGGAGGAGAAGAAGAAGAAGAATAATAAGAAGAAGAAGGAAAGGAGAAGGGAGGAAAAGGAAAAGGGAGGAAAAGGAAAAGGAGAGAAGGGGAGGGGAAAGAAAAGGGGTAGGTGGGCGGGGTGGGGATTCAAATTTTGAATCCTGCCCAACTTACTCGTAGCGCATTAGGTGGTGGTGCACTACGGGTAAGTTGCCCTTTTTTTTCTGCAGGAAAAAATGGTCTTTTGACCGTAACGTTTTACTCTTTTCGAATTTTAAAAATCTAAAAAATCGCTAAACGACCAGAGGTGGTTGCGAGCGGATGCGAAATCTAGTTCTCGTCATTTTGGTATATTATACGATTTTTTTCGACATCGTATGCAAAAGTTACGGCCATTTTATCGTGGCATGACTTTTTTTTGCAGATAAAGTCGAAATTATTATTTGTTAATTTCCCTACAAAATATACCACATTACCTACCTAAATATCAAAGGATTATATTTTTGGAAGTGTTTATCATTTTCGTTTATTTTTTGCAAAACCTAAAAAGGTGATCCACGGGGGGGGGGGGGGGGGTGTGCATGCCAGAGTGCCCTACGGCTAAGTTGACCCAGCTGCTGCAACACATATGCCCGTAGCGCACTAGATCAAGGTGCCCTACGGCTAAGTGACATATCTGTGGCGCACCTTGACCTAGTGCCCTACGGGTATGTGTGTTGCAGCCACCTGTGCCCTGGCCCACACATAGCCATGGCGCACCACCCCCATGTGCACCACGCTTATGGAAGTTAGCCGTAGGGCACCTATGGGCAGTGCGCCACGCCTATTTTACTCGTGGGGCACCACTAGCAAGTGCGCCACAGAAGTGTGGATTACCTATAGCCGTTTTCCTAGTAGTGTCGGACGGAACGGGATTGTATGGCGGAGATTCTCTAGCAAGCTGAGGATAACATCTTTGGTCAGCATTCTCCGTCTTGTACTTCTGTAAACCAGGTACTCTGAACTTATGTTGTGTTGAACTCATGTACTCCAATATTTGGCCAGAAATGCAGCTCCTATTGGGTTGACCAATAATCCTCCTCCGCCAAAGGAATGCATGGTTCTTTTCGGCAACTTCATCAACATTGTCATCACCCAAGCAAAGGAGATTGCCAAGCCCTTAGTCATCAATATTAAGGCAGTGGACTCTGTCATGAAGTACTCGGAGATCCTGCGCCAAGCCCTCGAGCATATCGTAAGCTGGAAAGCTTCATGTACTCGGGCTGGTGCAAGGATGGCTCACTCTATGGTCAAGGCCCATTACAAGGATTCCGACATTGACACGGTGACCTCTGGCCTGCCAGATGTAGACGATGACGGTCAAAAGATCAATCATGGATCTATCTGGTCTTCGCTCGCCGGCTACGACACGAGGGTTGCCTAGTTGGTGGATGCAAACACCTTTGTGCCCCTTGAGATAACTGATGTTGAACAAGCCAGCTCCTCCGAGTCCCTCAAGACTTCCGACTTTACTGATGGGCAAGATGGCTCTCCTACGGCCGACGATGCTACCTCGAAGTCTCCTGCACCAGACGAATAAAAACACTATGTAATATTTGTCATCTCTGGATGTTCTGTATGTATCTTGAAAATAATTGGTTTATCTTACGGCGGAAAACTATGGCTATAAGCTTCCTTCTACTTAAGAACTAATTCCAGCATGTATATATTGTTTAAGCAAGTGCTGGATTATCCATTACTCTGGTTTTTATGCTTGAATTTTCGTGAGTCAGAAGACCCTTAGTCGGAACTATGCGCTCAGGCGATGATACCCAATGGCACCGTAAAAAACCTAAGCACAAAATCGCCGACTTCGAGTTCCGAAAGTCACTACTCTAGAATCCACATAAAAAGAACAAAGAACGTGTAGACTAGAAAACTTAAGCTAACGCCCGTAGGCGGAATTTTCACAAGTGCAAATGCAAAACTTGCGCATAAAGATTTTATACGATCCAAAAATGAACATTAAAGGAGGTAAAAGACTCAAGCATATGAGTGAACCAAAGAGCTTTATTTCATTGATCATATAAGAGATAGACAGTATATAGTAAAATATGCTAAGTGTAAAAAGGACGTAGCTGTGCTATGTTTCATGGCTGATCAAGCTCCGGGTAGTCATCATCCGGGTCACATCGCTTATGCTTATGATCCTTGTTTGGCCTATCCTCTAGCTCACGATTGTCAACGATGTAATAGGAACCATTGAGTAGCTCCTTGCTTATGATGAACGGTCCTTCCCATGGAGGAATAGTTTGTGTGACTTCTTCTGCTTAAGTCGGAGCACCAGGTCCCCCTCTAAATGAACGATGCCGAACGCGGTGACTATGGTAGTTGCGTAGCTTCTGCTGGTAGATGGCGGATCTATGGCATGCCAATATACGCTCTTCCTCGAGAAGGTCTACATCTAGACGCCTGGACTCTTCAGCGTCATCCTCGTCGTAGGCGGCAACTCTTGGTGAATCATGGAGGATGTCGGAAGGTAGGATGTCTTCTGCTCCATATACCATGAAATAAGGGGTGTAGCCGGTGGATCTGTTGGGAGTAGTTCATAAACTCCATAAAACAGATGGTAATTCCTCCGCCTAAGCTCCAGCTGCTCTATGTAACGGTTCTTCTAGACGTGGTTTTTTTCCCTGCAGAATTAATCCATTGGGTCGCTCAACTTGCCCATTGGATTGTGGATGTGCCACATATGCCAAATCAAGTCAGATGCCCTTATCCCAACAATAAGCTTCCACTTCTCCGAGTGACAAGTTGCTACCATTGTCAGTGATAATGTTATGTGGGAGACCGAATCTCACCACTAGATCCCGGACAAACCTAAGGGCAGTTTCCCCATCAAGATTAATAATGGGTTTAGCTTCTATCCATTTTGTGAATTTATCAACTACTACTAGCAAATGTGTAAACCCACAAGGTGTCATCTGTAATGGACCAACCATGTCTAGCCCCCAGACTATAAACGACCAAGTTATTGGTATTGTTCGCAATTCTTGAGCTGGTACATGTGCTTGTCGGGCATAGTACTGGCATCCCATGTATGTCTCTACCAGCTTGTCAGCGTCCGCCTTTGCGGTCAGCCAGTAGAATCCTTGCCGGAAGGCTTTGGAGACCAACGATCGAGGAGCGGCATGATGCCTGCAATCTCTGTGATGGATCTCACGAAGGATTTCAATACCTTCTTTCTGGGAGACACACTTCAGGTATACACCAATGGTACTTATTTTATAGAGTTGTCCATTGATTATGGTATAGCCCTTTCCTCAACGTACTATTTGCCGATTTTCGACTTTGTCGATGGGCAAAGTTCCGTGTATGATATATTCCATGAACGATTTTGTCCAAGCTGGAGTGACCTTTGTCATTGCATGAAAAAATGATTCAACGCTATCCGGGTTCTCGGGGTCCGCTCCCTTCTTGGATGGGGTCCGTAGATGCTCTAGAAAAACTCCAGGCGGAATTGGTTTGTGCCCTGATCCAAGCTTTGACAGCAGATCAGCCGCCTCATTTTCCTCCCTTTTGACATACTTGACTTCATAGCCTTTGAAGCACTTGGCTATCTCGTCCACTTCATCTCGATATGCCGCCATCGTTGGGTTCCGCTTGTTCCAGGTGCCAGCCACCAGTTGGGCAACCAAGTTAGAATCTCCACAGCAAACTATGTGCTTGATGCCAATATTCTTGGCTACACGAAGTCCGTGAATGAGTGCTTCATATTTTGCCATGTTATTTGTAGCCTCAAAGTGCATCTGCAAAACATAGTGCAGTTTTTCCTTGTTGGTGATTGTAGCAGTACACCAGCCCCTGAGCCATTGAGTAGCTTTGATCCATCAAAGTGCATGACCCAATATTCTGGCTGTGGTACAGGGGTAGCATCTGGCATCTCCATTCAATCTGCAATGAAATCCACCAAGACTTGTGAGTTGATAGCGTCGTGTCTCTTGTAGGCGATCTCGAAGGCGTCAAGTTCAATGCCTCACTTCACGACCCGTCTCGTAGCGTCGCTGTTGTAATGATGTCGGACAGTGGAGTCTTGCTCATAACTGTGATAGGGTGCTCCTGGAAGTAGTGCCTTAGCTTCCGAGAAGCAAGGAACACTCCATAAGCTAGCTTCTGGTAGTGCGGGTAACGCTGCTTGGACTCCGCCAAGACCTCGCTTACATAGTAAACTGGTCATTGTACTCCGTACTCATGCCTTGGTTCTTTCAGCTCCACCATGACGACGATGTTGATAACCCGATTGGTGGCTGCGATGTAAATCAACATAGGCTCCATAGGCTCGGGTGCTGCAAGTATAGATGCCGAGGAGAGTATCCCCTTTAGATCCTTAAGCGCAACATCTGCTTTGTCCATCCAAACAAATTTTTGCACCTTCTTCAGCAACTTGTATAGCAGCAGAGCCTTCTCTCCAAGTCGGCTGACGAACTGGCTTACTGCTGCGATGCAGCCTATGAGCCGTTGGATGTCCTTCAGAATGTCAGACGATTAATGTTTAGGATGGCCTTGATCTTCTCCAGGTTGACCTCGATTCCACGCTGGGAAACGATGAATCCCATTGCCGGCTGGAACCCCGAAGACGCACTTTTTTGGGTTATGCATCATGTTGTATTTCCGGAGATTATCAAAGGTTTCCTTTAAGTCGGAGTTTAAGTCATTTGACTTTTTAGACATCACCGTCATATCATCCACATAGGCGTGAACATTTCGACCAATTTGGTCGTGTAGGCAACTCTGCATAGTCCGCTGGTACGTAGCACCTGCTTTTTTCAGCCCAAAGGGCATCGCGACATATCAAAACATGTTGTAAGGTGTGGTCAACGAAGTGGCCAATTGGTCTGACTTCCTCATTTTTATCTGGTGGTATCCTGAGTATGCATCTAGAAAACACATAATTTCTGAGCCAGTCGTCGAGTCAATGACTTGGTCAATGAGAGGCAAAGCAAACGGATCCTTCGGACACACTTTGTTTAAGCCGGTTTAATCAACGCAACATCTTAATTCTTTGGTTCCCTTTTTGGGGACAAGTACATGATTGGCCACCCATCGGGTGTGAAGGAATTCTCGGATAAAACTAGCTTTAAGTAACCTAGATATCTCTTTGCCTATGGCGCGTCTCTTATCGCCTCTGAAGCGTCGTAGAGGTTTCACCGGTTTGCATTTTGGATCAATATTCAAGCTATGCTCGGCAAGTTCCCTAGGTACACCTTTCATGTCGGCAGGTTGCCAGGAGAAGATGTCCCTATTATCATGGAGGAACTCGACAAGCGTGCTTTACTATTTGGGATCCAGGTTTGTCCCAATGGTGGTGGTCTTGGAGGTATCGCCTACCACAAGTTCCACCGGCTTGGTCTCGATGGCGGCCTTGAAGGCGGTAGCAGAGTCATAAATCTGCTTCTTTAATGTCGGCATCTTTGAGGCATGGTTTGGCCATGAAGGAGTGGAAGATGTCGCGTCCGAATATGACGTGGTGCATGCTCTTGAAGGGGACCACTTAAAAGGTCATGCGTTCTTGGTGGTAATTGTTGACATCACCAAAAGCGACCGGGAGCGTGATTCAACCAAGGGACCGAGCCTCCCGACTAGGAACTATGCCATGGTACACGGTGCTGGTCCACCTTAGGTTGGTCTCCATGAAGTTCATCTTGTGCAGTGTATCCAGGTAGAAGATATTGATGCTGCTTCCACTGTCCACCATGCATTTTGTGAACTCATTGCCGTTAATCAAAGTGTTGATGACCATGGCATATTGGTTCTCCATTGGAACGGGGTCTGGGTGATCCTTCCTGTCCCAAGTGATTGGAACTTCTGACCAGCGCAAGTATTGGGGAATTGGGGGTAGGGTGGCCATCAGTATCCTCAGTGAGGTTTTCTATGCCCGGACAGTTGGGGTGCCAAGGAACGTGTGGTAGACAGGGGCCTTCTTCTCGAAGGGGTTCTTGCCTTTGCTATCGCCCTTGTTGGCGTGCTTGGGATCAACGTCCTCGTCCATGTCACTTGAATCCTTAGACTCCTCTTCCTTCTTCTTCCCTTTTCCCTTGCCTCGCGGTCGGTTCTTTCGGCTTCGTTTGTAGCCAGACTCCGGGTCTTCTTTGAGATCGTTGACGAACTTGCAATGGTGATTGGTGTGTGTGGCTTTGCCATTGGCATAAAGGTGTATAGGGAACGTCATATCACACTATTCCTCGTACGTTTAGGGAACGTGGGGTGCTGCCGGGGTAGTTTCACTACCTCGTTAATTCCCACGACAAGCCCCCGTCCTCGGCCGCGCTGTCCGCCATCACCTCTTCCTGCAAACGTCATTGCGACAATGTCGGAGGTTGGATTTTATTCTGGTGGACTCTTCCACTTAGTGATGTTGTTCCTCTTGGCTTGGGTTGGGATGGAAATTGCCGGCAAGGAGCCGCGAGCATCGTCGTCGACAGCAGTGAACTCATAGCCAATGAGATCATCTGATTGAGATCTAGCCTGTGATTGTCCTGCAGGCAGTTCAACTTATGTTGGAGCAATGTACCCTTTTCCAAGCCATCAATGTAGGCGGCCATAGCGGTCTGATCATGCACTACTGCACAAGAATTTTTCATATCCAGCCAGCGGGAGAGGTAGGCCCAAGATGTCTCGTCTTTCTCTTGTATGCACCGCTATAGATTGCCAATAGTACATGGATGTTCGTACGTACCCTCAAAGTTTTTGGTGAACGCTTATTGCATGTCCAACCAGTTGCATATGTACTTCTCCACCAAGTCGTCGATCCATTGGTGGGCCGTTCCTGTCAACATCAGTGGGAGGTACTTGACGACAATGTTGGGGTTTCCCCCTGCGATCTCCATCGGGTTGCCGTAATCCTGCAACCATGTAGCTGGTTTGGCGGTGCCGTCATAGGGCTTGATCGTCTTGTCTATCCGGAAAACCTTGGGGTAAGTTGCTGTTATTATCACAGGTCCAAAGCAACATGGTCCCAGGTACTGTCCTTCCCGGTCCTCATGAATCTTGTCCAAGCGTGAACATGCGTCGTATGGCTCCGGTCTTGATTTTTTCTTCTTTCCATCAGGGGAAGCGCTGTGTGAGCGTCGCGGCCCTCCTCCACCATGGTGGCTATTAGGTGGCGACGGAGGCGGAGGTGGCGGTGGGTTGGACTTCTTGCTGTTACCCTCATGCGACTCCTCGCGTCTGTTGCGGTTGCTTGTCGGACATGGAGGGTCATGGCGTGACCTACTCTTGTGTCCTTGGTTGTCGTTGTGCTCCCCACCGTGATGGGGCTGCTCCGCATTGTCACGAATGACAATGCCACCCTGAATGTGTCTTAGCGGAGGCATGCTTGTACGGTGGTGAACTTTTGGTTCTTCGTGATGTCGGGGGGACCGAGGCGGTGGAGATGGGCGATGCATATGAGCCTTGCCTCTGTGCTCGGAGGATATGGGATATCGTCCTTCCTGTTGCGCGCGTTTCTCCGTCTTCATTCTGATGAACCCGTATGGGACCCGACATCATGAGGAGATCTCTCCCTTGGCGGCTTACGATTGCTAGACTGGAAATATGTTGGGTTAGACTTAAGCCTTTGAGAGGTGGTCTTTTCCTGCTATTTGAAAGCCTTTGCTACAAGGTCATGGACCTGTTCCACAGCCGCGGGTGATCTATCCTGCTCCAGTAGGGTCTTAGTGAAGACCAAGTTGAGGATAGGAGTGGGCATGACCTGCCTGCCTTCGCTGTCAATGTATGGCTTGGCTTGTGGCGGTTTCGAGGGAGCCCATCCTAAGTTGCGCCATACACTAGGATCATTGACAACGTGAGCCGGAGCTTTCCTAGCCTTCTGTAGCTTGAGCAAAGTCTTGTACTCGGCTTCCATGGCCCTAGCTGCCTCAATTGATTTATGCGCCTTGGCCAGATCTCGATCTAGCTTTGCGCCCTGCTCCGTGCTGAACTGCGCTACCTCTAGTAACTGCTGGCGCTTCTTGTCGAGTTGGACTATGTTTTGTATATGGGCCATGGTCATGGGCTCGACGAGGAAATTGCCGTACATCACTCAATCAACTGGACTGACTTGGGCGGCCACAGACGTAGATGCTGGAGGCGGCGGATTTGCGGTGTTTGGGTTACTCGGACCAATGTTGATCTCCTTCGGCCGTTGCACCGTGTTAGGCGAAGGGGGAATGGCCTTTGCATGATCATTGTAAGCAGCATCGACTGGTCCCTTCCCCTTTTCCAGCGGCTTAGGCAGAGCATGTCCGGGTTGCTCTTCTTTCATCACACTCCCAATGGCGACGAACACTCTGGCCTTGTCGGCCTGCTCCTCACGCTTGTTGTCATCCTCCATCTCCTGCATAGCTGAGTCGAGTTCCTCCGGGTTGATATCCATATCCTCCTAGCACACGCTGATGTCGGTACTAACCAACTAACAAGAAAACATATCTATAATTTTTGATGTTCCATGCTTGTTTAGTATCTACTTTGGTTTGCTTTGTCTACACTTTGAGGTGTTTTATATGTTTTCTGGTACTAACCTATTAACAAGATGCCACAATGTCAGTTGCCTGTTTTCTTCTGTTTTTGGTTCCAGAAAAGGTAGAAAATCAATATTATCATAATTGGACGGGAAAAAAGCCAAAGTCATTATTTTACCCGGCACGACACGGAACCACGAAGCAGAGATGAAGGAGGACACCAGGGTGGCCACACCCTAGGTGGGTGCGGGCCAGCCCTAGTGGCACCCACAGGGGGTGTGGGCCCCCTGGCCCTCCATCGACCTTGCCTCCTTCGCCTATAAAAATCCCTTGACTCAGAAACCCTAAATCATCTGGCGGAAATCCATGAAAACCTCCACAGCGCCGCCACCATGAAAGGGGAGATTTGGGGGACAGAAAGTCTCCGTTCCGGCACCCTGCCAGGATGGGGAAGTTCCCCCGGAACCATCTCCATCGCCATCTCCATCGCCGTTGCTGATTCCCATGATGAGGAGGGAGTAGTTCTCCTTCGAGGCTAAGGGCTGTACCGGTAGCTATGTGTTCATCTCTCTCTCTATGCATGATCTTGTTGTGGTCATGAGCTTTGTAATCAAGTAGATCTACCTTGCTACTCAAGTGCTTCAATAGATCTCTGCTCTCCCCACGCGTGTGAAAGTGACAGCGTGTGTGCCATGGTGGCATTTAGGCTAGAGTTTATAAATACTTGTCATGAGTTATATTTGGGGTTGGACGTCTTTATGAAATTGTGGTGTTTGTTGGAACCATCTAGCGCTCAAGGTGACAGTGTGGGGTTATTTAGATGGGGAAAGCGGCCTTTGAGGTGTGCTTTTTTAGCCCTACCATGGATTAGAGTGTCCAACCGGAGAGTAGTTCAGGGTAGCATCATGAAGAGAATATATTTATTGAGAGTGTTCACTAGTGAAAGTATGATCCCTAGGCCTTGTTTCTAAGCATTTAAACACCGTTTGCATCTAGATCTATTGCATGTTTGCTTGGTTCCATCTTTATTTCAGTTTACTTTTATTCTATCCCACATCAACAACAAGTCAGAAGCTCTTTTCTGGCATCGTCACCAATTTTATTTCACTATCGCTTCGCGAACTAGTGCACCTATACACCTGACAAGTGTATTAGGTGTGTTGGGGACACAAGAGACTTCTTGTATCTTGATTGCAGGGTTGCTTGAGAGGGATACCTTTGACCAATTCCTCCCTAAGTTCTATAAACCTTGGGTAATCCACTTAAGGGAAACTTGCTGCTGTTCTACAAACCTCTGCACTTGGAGGCCCAACAACTATCCACAAGAATAGAAGTGCGTAGACATCAAGCTCTTTTCTGGTGCCGTTGCCAGGGAGGTAAGGTAAAAGGTACTCACATCCTCCGGTGTGAGTGATCGAAGTTATTTCCTTTAGATTCTACAATTTTGTCTTTTTGTTTCTTGTTTTCGCTAGTTAGGCTTAATGGAAAACAACAAAAAAATTAGAGAGCTTTATAGCATTTAGCTTGAGTTAGGACATGAAGTGTTTGAAGAGAAAATTAAAATATCTGTGGAGCTTTATTTGCATGCTAATAGCAATGTTATTAGTATGAATTCTTTGGAGACCATTATTGCTAATGCTATGGAAACATCTAAGCTTGGAGAAGCTAGTTTTTATGAAAATGATATTTTTAGTTCCCCGGCTTTGGAAGATAGCTATTCTATTGCTTATGATGATACCAAACCTCCAATATATGATGATTGCAATGATGAATATGATATTTTTAGTCCACCTACTATTGAGGAGAAAATTAATTTTGATTACAATATGCCTCCTATATTTTATGATTATGGTGATGAGAATAGTAATGATAGCTATTTTGTTGAATTTGCCCCCACTATGATTAATAAGGATGACTATGCTTATGTGGAGAGTAATAATTATTATATGCATGTGGCTCATGATAAGAATGTTTTATGTGATAGTTATATTGTTAATTTTATTCATGTTGCTACTGAAAGTTATGATGAGAGAGGGAAACATGGTCTTATGCATCTCAAAAATATTAAGTTTCCCCTCTTTATGTTGAAAATTTCGAAGTTGCATTTGTTTTGTGTTCCTATGCTTGTTGCTTTGTGTTTTCATGACTTGTTTCTTTACAAGATTCATATGGATAGGAAGTGGGTTAGACTTAAATGTGTTTTGAATTTGCTTCTTGATGCTCTCTTTTACTTCAATTCATATTTCTTATGTGAGCATCTTCTCAAACTGTCAAGCCTAACTTAAAGGCGTTAAAGAAAAGTACTTATTGGGAGATAACCCAACAGTTTTCTTGAGTCTTGGAAGTTATTACTTCTGTAATGATCTCTCCTTATCCTTTTTATTTGCTTTTTGTGCCAAGAATGACCTCGAATGAGAGGGAAGTAAGATTTGTGGAGTTGCTGTCCCGAAACAGATTTTTGTGCTCCACCATAAAAATTCGTGTAAATCTCCATAAGTCGAATTGAGCTGATATTTTCCGAATAAATCCCCCAGTATGTTATCTAACTTTAGTTAGTTAAACACCTTTTGATTTGAGCAACATAAGGTCTTCAAAAAAATCGGTTTCTACCTGCTGGTCTGTTTTGACAGATTTCTGCCATTATTTGCATTTGCTTCTTATTGATTCCTTTTTGGGAAATTGAGCTTTTTGAGTGTCGTGGTATTGACGACGAGTACGCCATGGAGGGGTCCTCATAGTGCGTGTATAGAGACGTGGGGGAAGGCGGACGGTTGACGGGTACGAGGTTACACAGCTTACCCAGGTTCAGACCCCACAACGGTGGCGGAATCCTACTCCTGCTATAAATCACTATAAGGGCAATACGCCGAGTTACAGGGATTGGTTCGCTGTGCGAGGTGACTAGAGAGTCTAAGTTATCGTGTCTTAAAGGCTCCCATAGGTCCGACTTATATAGTCGCCAGGTCCTAGGGTTACAGGGAAAAGTCCTAGCCGGATTGGTTACAAAGTCCTACACTGCTTACATCTAGCCTAGCGTGTCTTGCACTCCAAGGCTCCGGGTAAGTCTGTGACTTCTTCGTAGCCTTACTTTATCCGGCATGGGACTCCCTTCTGGATCCATCTAACTGGGCCGTCCAGCAGGCCATGGGCCATGCTACCAACTGTGGGCCATCCGAGTTATCCGGATAGGAGACATGCTATGAGGATACCCATATAGCATATCCCCAACAGTAGCCCCCAGAGAAGTCCGAGATCTTGCGCCGTCTTGCCTCTTCAGGTTGAATGCTCCGTCTAGATGGATGTTGGCAAATCATCAAGCAATATCTTGTAGTCCTCCCAAGAACCCTGCAAGATTTTTCTCCATCTTGAACTGGTAATTCGGATAATTGCTGAATATTCTATCGTACTCTTCCATAGTCGGACTGGATCCGTCCATGCCGGAATATTCTGATGTCATGGTTCACCTGCCAGTGACAGCTAGGACGACATAGACATAGGTCAGTGACGCCTCGTAACTCACACATGTAGAGAACACGATCATGTCCATTTTTCCCGCGCAAGCGATACGAACCGTTGGCGGCGACGGTTGGGAACATGGCGAAATTTCCGCGCACACGCCCGCACACGTCGTTCACGCGCTGACCATTCGATTATCTCGCCCGAATCTTGACGCCAGGGGTTATAAATTGTAACAACAGTGAATTTTTACTTTTCACCTCATTCTCCTCCAGCGTTGTCTTCTTCCTCTAGCGAGCACCTCATCGAGCTCTCCGTGCGTTCGCAAAAAACCCTAGCCCCTCAATCCTTCCAGTCACTACCCCAACGTTTCCAATGGCAAGCAGCATCTCTACTCCCTCCATGGCGGTGCCAAGTGATGCCGCGGCGAAGCCGAAGAGCACCTTTCATGCGCCCCCAGAGGGCCTGGTGATTCGCAAGTCTGCGGTGGTCGAATCCACCGGCGGCAACCACAATCCAGCGGCGCTGGAGTTGCTAGAAGAGGAGGGCGATTCCCACAAAGGGGACTGGCGCGGTTCGGACATCACGGACCGCGACATCACGGAACTGCTCGTCGAGGGCTACTTCCCTGCAACGGAGGGGCTCGTTTGGCAGGCGGCGCCGGCCGGCGAGGTCACCCCTTCTCCCCAAGCCGGCGAGAAGGTGTACAAGGCCTAATTGTTACGCGGCGTTTCCTTGACCATCTCCAATTTATTTCTAGCCGTCCTTAGCCATTACCGAGTACAGCCTCAGAACCTCTCCCCCAATAGCATCCTCACGCTTAGCAATTACGCGGCGCTCTGTGAGGGTTACTTAGGGATTAGGCCTAGGCTAGATCTCTTTATTTATTTCTTCACAGTCAAGAGGGAAGCAGGTGCTGGTAAGGACGAGCTCAGGAACTGTCGGGGGAGTGACCCTAGGTAGGGTCAAGATAAGGGAAAGAAGAGAGGAGTCTCCCTTGCCTTAGGACGAATTATAAGTTAAGTCGATCGAATCATGCAAGATCCGACCGAGGTAAGCTGGGGCTTGGCAAATATAGAGTGATTAACACATCACTCGGCCGACGTCTGAGCTAAGTCGGGTGAATAAGATTGATTGACTCGTGTGCACGGGGAGGCCGATCTGAGCTAAGTGAGACAAGGCCGAGTAACAGGAATCTTGCAAAGGAAGGGGAGATCCCAGAGTCAAACCCTAGGAACTGGCTAAGAGGAATCTACGTAGGGCCAAGCGCTAAGGACAAGGAGGAGAACCGCCGAGGGCCAGACAAGCGTCACGGAGGTGACAGTGGTGAGGCCTGAGGCTCACATGTGGGGGTCTCTGGCCCTTTGCCGCCGATAGAAGGGGGACACAGAAAGGAGTCCGCCGAGTTACCACTTTGGGACAAGCATATTCCAAGAATATGCTTACCACATCAGCCCTAGGAGGATCCAAGAACCCCTTTATAAGGAGAGGCACGGGCTCCTGAGAGGGGGGATCGGCTCATTGGAGACAGAAGGCTAGCATAGTTACCTTCTCCCTCTACTCTATGATACAGCTCGAGGAGCACTTGTAACTCTTTTGGAGGAGAAATAGAGATCTACTTCTAATCCATTGTGTGTAGAAATCACTACATCTTCCCTCCCCGGATCCCTCTAGTATCCATCGGTCCCAAACTTTAGCCTACCCATGGCATCTGCCATGCCACCACCAACCACAGTTGGCGCCCATCGTGGGGCCAGCAGCGGTGCTAGCTGGAGTCAAGATCCGGACGGGAAACTTCATCTACACCGGAGAGCGGGTTGTCTCTGGCTTAGTCCAGAGATTTGATATTTTGCTCCGCAGGCAGCGTCGAGGTGATGATGACAGCCCCAGCACCAGCGGCAGGAGCAGGCGTCGGACCGAGCAAAGACCCGGTGACAGGAGGACATGTGACGACGAAGCAAGCAGCTCCAAATCCCACCGAGGTAGATCCACTAGTGACCAGGGCGGCCGAGGTGCAGGAGGTGACTCCAAAGGCTGCAAGGGTAAGATGGCCACCCCTAGAGAGGCTAGAGAACATCCTTCAGGCAAATATAGATAACCTAACTACGCCTATAGCATCGATACTTGACCCGGCAAACGCACAAGTAGAGTTAGAAGAAACTAGACAGAGAGTGTTAGTAGAAGCAAAAAAGGTGTCGGCCTTGCGGGAATCCTTAAACAGGACCTTGCGAGAGTATGCAAGGGCAAACAAACTAGATACTGCTCCCGACCGAGTAGATGAGCTAAGATTAAGAGGAAAGAACCTCATGAATGATATCAACAAAGAGCACGAAGCTCGTCCCGATGATTCGGTTGACCCAGGCTTGCCGAGGTACAGTACCCCGGCAAAGAACCTCAGGGCGACAAATGCAGCAGCCCTAGAGTTGGAGGGGTTAAGCGGGGAAGCCCGGCAAAAACAACAAGAGAGAGGAAATGAGCTGGTACGCATTGCGAACTAGCAGAATGAGTAAATGCTAAGGGCTGACCAGGCAAAGCCAGGAGCTTCTCGCATGGTTCATTCGGCAGGAGATGCCCCACATTATCTGTGGGAGCGACATCCTCGCCCGGAAACAATGCGCGAAGAGATAGAGCAGTGACCTCGGGAAAAAGAAGCAAGCAGATTCTCCAATATGATCCGGCGGTGGCTGGGAAGGTCCATGAAAATAGAGGCAGTGGGAGCCGAGGTAACAGCGGTGATAGAAACCCCATCCATGCAAACAGAGAGCACGAAAACCTTGGAAGAGGAAACCATGAGAATAATAACCCGGCGGAAGGGAGGAGGTACCTGTAGGGTTCGCAGCATAGAAAACAAAAATTTTCCTACGATGTGAACTATATACCAAGATCTATCTATTAGATACAAACAACGGGCGGATGTATATCCGTAGAGAACATACCCTTGAAGACCGACAAAGCTTAACGAGTTCAACTCGTGGTTGATGTAGACGATCTCTTATCGATCTCAAGATCGAGAGGAAGTCCTAGCGCCGCAAATCAGCAGCGCATCCGTGCTCGCACACACGTTCGAGGCACCGAGCAACCTCCGCCTCCTCGCTAGTGATGCAGCGGAAGCACAACTCTTTCTTGCCGAATAGCCACCGGGAACATGTATCTCGCTAGTCCGAGACCATGGGTGTCACATCCCAAGATTTTCCAAATCTTGTAATGCGAAAATAAATTAATAAAATAAAACTTTGTTGATTTTCAGAGCCAGAAGAAACTTTTTGAATTTAAATGGAACCTCAAACCCATTTGAATCAAATAAAATCCTAAAAGGATTTATAAATATAAACATTTAATAAAGGAAATTAAAATGTTTTGGAATTACTATTTTGGATCTTTTAATAAAAGGATTTGAAATTCAAAAGAAAAGGTGGATTTACAAATAAGGATTATTTTATAAATCCAAAATAAAACTTGGCCAAGCTTTTTGAATTAAAACATTTTATTTTAAATAAAATAGCAAAGGTTTAATTAAAAATAATAAAGGATTTCTTAAATAAAATAATTAATATCCAAACTCTTTTAAAATAAAAGGTCTTACCAATTTAATTGAAACATCAAAACTTATTAAATTATTTAAAATAAGTTTTCTAAGTATTTTATATTCACAAATAAAATCTACTAAAATGTTTTGGCTTAATATTGGATTTCAAAATAAATATCTCAATAAAACAAACCCTAGTTGATTTAATAATGAAAGTCTATTATATTTAATTAATAATGGACCCTAAAATAAGATGTTATTTTATTTTAAAACAAATCTCCAAGTATTCTATATTTCCCAAATAAAACCCACTGATTTGGTTTTGAAAATATTTAGGTTTCAATAAAGATTTTATTAATAAAATCAAACTCTATTTGATTTAATAACTAAGGCCCATTTTATTTAATTATTAATGGACCCTAAAGTAAAAGGATTATTTTATTTTAAAACCAGTTTTCCAAATATTCTTTATTTCCAAATAAAACCTACTGATTGGGTTTTGAAAATATTTGGATTTTAAATGAAGATTTTATTAATTAAAACAAACCCTATTTTATTAAATAACTAATGATCCATTTATTTAATTAATAAATGGAACCTAAAAGGATTTAAAAATATTTTATTTTAGAATGTGAATTATGATGATAAACAGAACCAAAAACTCATTACAATAGTTTGAATTGTTTGATTGGTTTGAATGTTTGAAGTGTTGATTGAAAATCAAATCAGAAAATATAAATAGAAAAAGAAAAAAAAATTAGACAGGAAAAAATAGAACAGCCCAACAAATCTGGCCCAACTCAGCCCAACCGAGCCCACTTCCCTCTCTCAGCAAAATGAACCGTTTTTCACCGCAAAACTAACCCACGCAGTGTATGACAACTGGAGCCCACCTGAAGCCTTTCTCACTCACTGACAAGCAGGACCCACCCATCGCTGTTCATCGTCTTCAACGGGACTCCGTCGCCCTGTCCGTTGCAGTGAGTTACTCCGGCGATTGATTGCGCGTAAAGGAGACATTGATTCCATGTAATGACCACGCCCCTTTAATCGCCAGTCCCTCCTCTCCGTTTCTCCTCTGGTTCCAGTTCCCCTCCGCCCCAGGGCTACTCCAATTGACCACTGCAACCTCACCAACTCCGGCGAGGTCCTACTCGAATTCCGGCGGAACCCGACAACCCCACTACCCAGGGAGCACACAATCGTGCTCGCCAGCCCCAGGCGTACCTCCCAGTAACGGTAGCTCATTCACGCATGCCCCAGGACGTCGCCCCGACGACATCACCACGCCACCACCTCCTTCTCCAACTCCGGCGGCATCTACTGGTGAGACCAGACTCCCCCTTCACCCCCCTATGATGCACACATACTCGCCTCCTTCTTACGAACCTAACGGTACCATCTACTGGTCTTAGGGCGCTTCCTATCCTCGCCCACAACGACCTCCTGAATTGCCCGAAGTTCAGCTCATCTCCGGTGAGCGATTGTCGTCCACCCCTTGCGCCCCTCGAGTAGCCGACCCCACCACGAACATCAGCAGGTCTCTGCGAGCTTGGTAAGCCTTGCTAGCGTCTCCCTCGCTTCCTGCATCGCCAGCTCCGCCGCTAGCAGAGCGCCGCCGCCGCGCGCCAGAGCCCAGCGCCGCCAGCTTATGGTCGGGGCACTGAGAGCCGTCCGATCTGGATCCGGTGGATAGGATAGAAAATAAGAGCGAAGCGGTATCGAGCAATCTGTACCGCACGATAGGAGTAGATCCAACGCACCGCAGCGTAATCCGGCTGAAGCGGTATCGCCCAATGAGACAGCGACACGTGGCAGGATCTGTTTTAAAACAGAATTAGAAAAACAGATTTAAGTAGCAATTTGAAAACCCTATAACTTTCAAACCACACGTCCAAATTTGGAAAATTTTATATCAATTAAATCAGGAGAACAAACCCTAGCCAACCATGGCCTTAGTTTTGAAAATAGTATCTGTTATCTTGTTTGAATTACAGAAACATTTGTGTACTTGTTTAGAGTATCAAAATTGTTTAAAATTGTTTTTAGGATTAAATCTTTTGTAAAATGGATTTGTGTGACCTTACTGACCCTAGGAACCAACCCATAGTGTTAAAAATGTTTTTTGTGAAATTTAAGTTGAATTATTTAACTTAGCCATTTTCTAGCCAAATAAACTCATTGATTTTATTATGGAAATGTTTATGGGAAGAAAACCTTGAGTAGATGGTTTGGACCAAACCTACTGACCAAAACACCAAGTTTTGCAATAGCAACTCATTTGGTGAACCCTATGGGCTACTGCCTTAGTAAAAATATTTCTACACCACATAAAATAACACTTTGTTTTGAAAATGGTTTTAAAGTGAAACCTTTTGCAAATGACTTGGCCACTTTAGGAAATGACCATTAGATGTACCCAAATGACTATGACCCACTAGGAACCACTTTTTCAAACAAAACAAAGCTTGGCATGCTTGCATGCATTTCTTTGACTTTGTTATTTATGTGTGTTGTTTTGCTTGATTGGTAGATTGAGTTTGTGCCTTGCTTGATTGATTTGTAGTGACTTGAAGAGTGTGATTATTGCAAAGATCAAGAAGTGAACCTATACTCTACCAAAAAGGCAAGTGATGCTTCATACTTTCTATCCTATTACTTTCACTATGCATTAGTGATTTTGCTAAGTAAAACTGCATGGATTTTGCTAAGTATAGATCTTGTTATAGGAAAACCTAGTAGATGAATCCTTAGTAGGATTTCCTAAGTTAAGTTTCCTACTACTACCAAGCTTAGCCTAGCTAATAGAAAACATGGGTGGAATACTTATTCATACTATGGAAAATATTCTAAGTCTAAGGACTTGTGATTTTGTCTAATAAAACAACTAAGTTAATGAATCACCTGGGTGGAATGGAAGAGCTTGGTGGAGAATGGTTGAGTGGTTCACAATGCCATGGACTTGGATTGTGTATCTCACTTGTGGATGGACACCCAGGAAACAAAGGGATTTGAGATGTCAAATGTTGAGAAGCTTCAAGTGCAACCACTTGGCAATATGGGCTCTGCCATGATCATATAGGTTGCAAGAACTTAGCCATATGGACAGTGGGTGGTAGTGTTTGATAGGTTGGAGCGCGTCCATTTTGGTCTAAGGGAAAGCTTCTGAAAGATCTTGTCTTGGGAAACCAAGTATTGTGGGTAAAGTGCACCACCTCTGCAGAGTGTAAAATCTAAGTACTTAGCCATGTCCCTGGTAAAGGACAATTTGAGCATCAAGACATGGAAGCAATCAAGAATCTCATCATTCCAATTTCTAAATTAAAATCTTGTGGTTTGAACAAGGGTTGTTTGAATTCTTCAATCATTGATGGAAAGATGGCTTGGTACAAGGATCTTGAAATCTTTGAATGAGAAAAATGATTTTGTCAAGCAAAAAAACTTAGTATTTTCAAAATGATAAGAAAAATCTATTTTGAGCAATGCAAGCCTCAACTCCACTTAGCCAAATGCATATAGATGATAGATTCCACTATACTACCATAGTATCACTTGCCAATACAATTCAAATGTATTGACCCTTTGTGGCTGTAACTTGTATGTTGCAGGTTTGATTGTTTTAGTGAAGATTGATTGTTTAGGATTACAAAGTCTACAACCAACATCTGCCTGTGGCACTTTGAAGATGAAGGAACCATGACTGTATTTATTCCGCTGCAATGTAATGTAATAGCCATATGAGCTATGTGTGATGTAATAAAATTATGTTATTCCTGGTTATAAAGTTATATTATGACCTTTGTTTCTTGATATTACATCTTAACTGTGGATGCTAGCTATTGATCCAGGGACTAGCATTGTAAAACACAGGAGGGATCAATCTTATCTAAGGTTGGGACCCCTACAGATGGTATCAGAGCATTGTGTTGCCTGTAGGATTTGTAAACCCTAGGATTGGACAAAAACCCTTAGAAAAATAGGAGTTATACTTGTTCCAAAAACTTATTTACAAAAACACTTGTAAACTCTTTCCTCAACCATTTTGGTTTCAACTCTACTTCTCTTCTATTTCAACTTGATGGAAAAACCTACCCCATGGCCAAAGATTACACCCTGTGCAACTTGATGCTAGCTATTGATCCAGGGACTAGCATTGTAAAACACAGGAGGGATCAATCTTATCTAAGGTTGGGACCCCTACAATGGGGGATAAATTCTAGAGGGGGAGAGAGATCCTTCACGAGGAGGTGTGAGAGACAAGTGAGGAGGGGGGCTCCTTTTATAGGAGGAGGCGGGGAACCCCAAGGGGGTGGTCGGCGCATGGGGGCTGCCCCCTTGCCCTCCCCTCTTCATGTGGGTGGACACTCCACTCACAAATCTCCTTTAAATTCCCTCCACTCAAAAGTCCACTCAAATTCCCATTAAATTTCCACCAAATTTAATGCAAACTCTCATTAAATAAAACTCTTTTATTTTATTCAGAATTTTGTCAATTACTTTAATGACAAACATTCACAAATAACCCCTTGATAGAATTCTATTTCACATGCATAACCACTTTATGCAATTTCACCCGAAAACCTGTTTCGGTATCTAGTGAAATAAATTCTTGCGCTTGTTCATTCTTTCGGCATGAAACATTTGCTCCAATTGGATGTCGGTGTCTCTTAAGTGTGTCACCCTACGGTTCGTGAATAATGCGGACATGATCGAGACCCCTCTCGGATCAATAATCAGAAGCGGGATCTGGAGACCCATACTGACTCCCACACATTCAATGATGACTTTCTTGTGATCGTTAGAACCTTTTATGCTAGTATCTTAATCCCTTTGTTTCACGATATATTACATGTCCGAGATTCGATCATCGGTATCTCCATACCTAGTTTGATCTCGTTACCGACATGCACTCTTTTCTCGTTCCTGTGATATAACATTCTAGTGATCAAATCACTTGCTTGCAAGCTAATCAATGTGATATCACCGAGAGGGCCCAGATTATATCTATCCATCATCGGGATGAACAAATTCCACTCTCGATCCATGAGCCTCAACATAACACTTTATTAGTTCTGAATCCATCTTTATAATCACCCTGTTACGGTGTGACGTTTGATGTTATCAAGAAACTCTTCCGGTGTTAGTGATTGACATGATCTCATGGTCTAAGGATTAGGATCACTTCGTAAGTTGTTATAGAAATATAAACTCAATGACTTTGATCGTAATGCTATACTTCGGATGAATGTTCATCACACCATTACACTAATATTGTGATCCCGTTATTAACAACATCCAATGTCCATGATCAGGAAACCTTGATCATCTTGTTAATCAACGAGCTAGTTTATGAGAGAGGCATAACTAGGAACTTTATGTTTGTTTATTAAACACACATGTATTAACGTTTCCGTATTAATACAATTATAGCATGCAAAATAAACATCTATCATATACTTGGAATACACATAATAAACACTTTATTATTGCCTCTCAGGGCATATTCCCTTCAGTCTCCCACTTGCACTAGAGACAATAATCTAGTTACATAGTGATAAATCTAACACCCATTGAGTTCTGGTGTTGATCATGTTTTGCTCTAGGGAGAGTTTTAGTCAATGGATCTGCTACATTGAGATCCGTATGTACTTTACAAATCTTTATATCTCCATCCTTGACATGCTCGCGGATGGAGTGAAACCGGCGCTTAATATGCTTGGAATGCTTGTGAGACCTTGGCTCTTTGGCATTGGCAATGGCACCATTTTTGTCACAATAGATCACCATTGGGTCCAACGCGTTTGCCATCACTCCTAGTTCGGATATGAACTCCTTCATCCAAACTGCTTCCTGAGCCGCTTCTGAAGCAGCAACATATTCGGCCTCCGTTGTTGATCCCGCTACCACAGGTTGTTTGGAGCTCCTCCAACTAACCGCTCCGCCATTCATGAGAAATACGTATCCGGATTGAGACTTAGAGTCATCCGGATCGGTGTCAAAGCTAGCGTCGACATAACACTTAGCGACGAGCTCTTCTTCACCTCCGTATACAAGAAACATATCCTTAGTTCTTCGTAAGTACTTAAGGATATTCTTGACCGCTATCCAGTGTTCCGAACCTGGATCCGATTGGTACCTACTAGTCAAACTAATAGCATGTGCCACATCCGGTCTTGTACATAGCATGGCGTACATTATAGAGCCTATGGCTGAAGCATAGGGGACTTTGTCCATTATCTCTCTTTCTTCCGCCGAAGCCGGACTTTGAGTCTTACTCAATGTCTTGCCTTGCAACATAGGTAAGAACCCCTTCTTACTTCCGTCCATTTTAAACTTCTTTAAAATCTTATCAAGGTATGTACTTTGCGATAGCCCTATTAAGCGCCTAGATCTATCTCTATAGATCTTTATGCCTAATATGTATGACGCTTCACCTAGGTCCTTCATTGAAAATTTGCTGTTTAGATAACTTTTAACACTGTTTAAAAGATCTATATCATTTCCGATCAATAATATGTCATCCACATATAATATCAGAAATGCCACATTGCTCACACTCACTTTCTTGTAAATACAAGCTTCTCCATAAGTTTGGACAAATCCAAACTCTTTGATCACCTCATCAAAGCGGAGATTCCAACTTCGTGATGCTTGCTTCAATCCATAGATGGATCGCTGAAGCTTGCACACCTTGTTAGCATCCTTAGGATCGACAAAACCCTTTGGTTGTATCATATACAACTCTTCTTCAATATTACCATTGAGAAACGCGGTTTTGACATCCATCTGCCATATCTCATAATCGAAATATGCAGCAATTGCTAACATAATCCTAACTGACTTTAGCATCGCTACGGGAGAGAAAGTCTCATCGTAGTCAACTCCTTGAATTTGTCGAAACCCCTTTGCGACAAGTCGAGCTTTATAGACGGTCACATTACCATCAGCATCAGTTTTCCTTTTGAAAATCCATTTGTTCTCCACGGCCTTTCGGTCGTGAGGTAATTCCACCAAGTTCCAAACTTGATTTTCATACATGGATTCCATCTCGGATTTCATGGCTTCTAACCATTTGTTGGAATCCGGGCTCATCATCGCTTCTTCATACGTCGCAGGGTCATCATTTTCATCAACCATGAAATTCATGACAGGATTTCCGTACAGCTCGGGAGCTGCACGCGTCCTGTTTGACCTGCGAGGTTCGGTAGTACTCTCTTTCGGAGTTTCATGATCATTATAATTAGTTCCCTCTTCAACAGGTGGAGCCAACTCCGGAACAACTTCCGGCGCTGCGCTACTCGCCATACTTTGAAGAGAAGGTTCCACAACCTCTTCGAGTTCTACCTTCCGACTACTCACACCTTTCGTGAGAAACTCTTTCTCTAGAAAGGATCCATTCTTGGCAACAAAAACCTTGCCCTCGGATCTGTGATAGAAGGAATACCCAATAGTTTCTTTAGGGTATCCTATGAAGACGCATTTTCCGCTTTGGGTTCGAGTTTATCCGGTTGAAGTTTCTTCACATAAACATCGCATCCCCAAACTTTAAGAAATGACAGCTTAGGTTTGTTTCCAAACCACAATCCATACGGTGTCTTTTCAACGGATTTAGATGGTGCCCGATTTAAAGTGAATGCAGCAGTTTCTAGTGCATAACCCCAAAATGACAATGGCAAGTCCGTCAGAGACATCATAGATAGAACCATATCTAATAAAGTACGATTATGACGTTCCAACACACCATTTCGCTGTGGTGTTCTGGCAGGTGTGAGTTGTGAAACAATTCCACACTCTTTCATGTGAGTGCTAAACTCGTAACTTAGATACTCACCTCCACGGTCGGACCGTAGAAATTTGATCTTTCTATTACGATGATTTTCCACTTCATTCTGAAATTCCTTGAACTTTTCAAAGGTTTCAGACTTGTGTTTCATCAAGTAGATATAACCGTATCTACTCAAATCATCCGTGAAAGTAACAAAATAACGATATCCACCTCGCGCCGACACACTCATTGGACCACATACATCAGAATGTATGATTTCCAATAAATCTGTCGCCCGTTCCATTGAACCGAAAAACGGCGTTCTAGTCATCTTTCCCATAAGGCATGGCTCACATGTATCAAATGATTCATAATCAAGTGATTCCAAAAGTCCATCCGAATGGAGCTTCTTCATGCGTTTAACACCAATATGACCTAGACGGCAGTGCCACATATATGCGGATATATCATCATTAAGTTTAATCCTTTTAGCATCAACATTATGAATATGTGTAACATTATCATCGAGATCTAATAGAAATAAACCATTCATCATCGGTGCATGACCATAAAAGATTTCATTCATATATATGGAACAACCATTGTTCTCGGATTTAAATGAATAACCACTTCGCATCAAACACGATCCAGATACAATGTTCATGCTCAGTGCAGGCACCAGATAACATTTATTCAAGTTTATAACTAATCCCGACGGCAAGTGGAGAGGCAGCGTTCCGACGACGATCACATCAACGCTTGATCCATTGCCGACATGCATCTTGACCTCACCCCTTGCTAGCGGTCGCTTGTTCCGCAGCCCCTGATTCGAGTTACAAATATTAGCAACTAAACCGGTATCAAATACCCAGGTGCTACTGCGAGCACTAGTCAAGTACACATCAATAACATGTATATCATATATACCTTTGTTTGCCTTGCCGGCCTTCTTGTCTGCCAGATACTTGGGGCAGTTGCGCTTCCAGTGGCCAGTCCCCTTACAATAGTAGCACTCGGAATCAGACTTAGGTCCAACTCGGGGTTTCTTTTCAGGCGCGGCAACAGGCTTGCCGCCCTTACTTCCCTTCCGTTTTCCCTTCTTGTCTTTCTTGAAACCAGTGTTCCTATTGATCATCAACACTTGATGTTCCTTTTTGATCTCCACTTCTGCAGTTTTAAGCATTGACAGAAGCTCGGGGAGAGACTTCTTCATGCCTTGCATATTATAGTTCATCACGAAGCTCTTATAGCTAGGTGGCAGAGACTGCAGAACACGATGGATGCCTAAGTCAATGGGAATCGACATTCCCAAGGACACAAGCTTATCGGCGTAACCCGACATCTTGAGTACATGCTCACTAATGGAGCTGTGCTCTTCCATCATGCAGCTAAAGAACTTTTCTGAAGCGTTGTAGCTCTCTACAGCAGCATGTGTGTCGAAAATCATTTTCAACTCACCCATTGTATCAAATGCATTGCCGTTTTCGAAACGCTTTCGAAGTTCCGGCTCTAGCCCATACAATATGCCGTAATGAACTAAGTTGTGGTCCTCCTGACGAGTCTGATAGACATTCTTCTCCTCGTCAGGGGCATCATCAAAAGGTGGGGGGCCTAACGGCGCTTCTAGCACATATTGCATTTGTGTAGCAGAGAGGAGAATCCTCAAATTCATGGCCCATTCGGTAAAGTTGCTACCGTTCGTTGCTAGTTTCTCTTTCTCCATGAACACATTGAAATTAAAAGCAGGTGGTGCCATCTACAACAGAATTTGTAAAGTCTAGACTAAGTGTATGATAGATTGAGTTCAACTAATCTATATTACGAATGAACTCCCACACAAAAACAACATCCCTCGTGCCTTTTTGGTGATTACATGAACCAAATCCACTACACCAAGTCCGATCATCACGTGAGTCGGTATAGCTTCAAAGGCGAGCATCAAATGGGCATCATATCAACTATATGACTCATGCTTAACCTTTCGGTCCGTGTTCCGAGGCCATGTCTGTACATGCTAGGCTCGCCAAGTTAGAACCTTAGTATTCGCGTGTGTAACTGTTTTACACCCGAAATATGGTAGTGGATCCAAGAACACCCGATCATCACGTGATGTCTTGGAGAGACGAAAACATAATCGGTGCATACTTAAGGAAGAACACATTCTTATCTTGATATTTAAATGAGGGATCATCTTATTATGCTAACAAAGCGCTAAACAAGCAATATAAGATGCTATCAAAACATCATATGTTTATTAGTGAAATGATATGGTTCCCGCAGATGATCTCTATCATGTGCATCGTGGTATGATCACTATCATACCTATATGTGTAAATCCAAGGTCTATGGATTTTACACGCTATGTGTGTTGTAATAGTATCATCTCATACTTCTACTTACAACACTACCATATCATAACACTAGCCCAGCAACAATCTAAACTAGACACCTCTAATTTATCCATTGCAAGTTTTACGTGGCTTAGGGCTTTCGAGATAGAACCGTTCTTACCTACAAACATGAACCACAATGAGGATAATCAAATTTTTGACAACTCGCTTGCAAAATAGATATTGAATATAGTAGGAGAGACAGACACCTGCTAGCCACTTATGCAAACTAGTTGCATGTCAAGTGTGGAACAGGTCTCATGTGCGAGGACATGTAAAGTTTGTCCGGGCCGCTTCATCCCACTATGCCACCAATATCCAAAATTACAACAAAGGAGCAACAACATGATCATCATCGCCCACATACTCATATGTGTACTACCCGTGTAAAGTATCTACGCATAGATCCGGCTCTGATACCACTGTAGGGTTCGCAGCATAGAAAACAAAAATTTTCCTACGATGTGAACTATATACCAAGATATATCTATTAGATACAAACAACGGGCGGATGTATATCCGTAGAGAACATACCCTTGAAGACCGACAAAGCTTAACGAGTTCAACTCGTGGTTGATGTAGACGATCTCTTGCCGATCTCAAGATCGAGAGGAAGTCCTAGCGCCGCAAATCAGCAGCGCATCCGTGCTCGCACACACGTTCGAGGCACCGAGCAACCTCCGCCTCCTCGCTCCAGCGATGCAGCGTAAGCACAACTCTTTCTTGCCGAATAGCCACCGGGAACATGTATCTCGCTAGTCCGAGACCATGGGGGATAAATTCTAGAGGGGGAGAGAGATCCTTCACGAGGAGGTGTGAGAGACAAGTGAGGAGGGGGACTCCTTTTATAGGAGGAGGGGGGGGGACCCCAAGGGGGTGGCCGGCGCATGGGGGCTGCCCCTTGCCCTCCCCTCTTCATGTGGGTGGACACTCCACTCACAAATCTCCTTTAAATTCCCTCCACTCAAAAGTCCACTCAAATTCCCATTAAATTTCCACCAAATTTAATGCAAACTCTCATTAAATAAAACTCTTTTATTTTATTCAAAATTTTGTCAATTACTTTAATGACAAACATTCAAAAATAACCCCTTGCTAGAATTCTATTTCACATGCATAACCACTTTATGCAATTTCACCCGAAAACCTGTTTCGGTATCTAGTGAAATAAATTCCTGCGCTTGTTCATTCTTTCGGCATGAAACATTTGCTCCAATTGGATGTCGGTGTCTCTTAAGTGTGTCACCCTACGGTTCGTGAATAATGCGGACATGATTGAGACCCCTCTCGGATCAATAATCAGAAGCGGGATCTGGAGACCCATACTGACTCCCACACATTCAACGATGAATTTCTTGTGATCGTCGGAACCTTTTACTCTAGTATCTTAATCCCTTTGTTTCACGATATATTACATGTCCGAGATTCGATCATCGGTATCTCCATACCTAGTTTGATCTCGTTAACGACATGCACTCTTTTCTCATTCCTGTGATATAACATTCTAGTGATCAAATCACTTGCTTGCAAGCTAATCAATGTGATATCACCGAGAGGGCCCAGAGTATATCTATCCGTCATCGGGATGAAAAAATTCCACTCTCGATCCATGAGCCTCAACATAACACTTTATTAGTTCTGAATCCATCTTTATAATCACCCTGTTACGGTGTGACGTTTGATGTTATCAAGAAACTCTTCCGGTGTTAGTGATTGACATGATCTCATGGTCTAAGGATTAGGATCACTTCGTAAGTTGTTATAGCAATATAAACTCAATGACTTTGATCGTAATGCTATACTTCGGATGAATGTTCATCACACCATTACACTAATGTTGTGATCCCGTTATTAACAACATCCAATGTCCATGATCAGGAAACCTTGATCATCTTGTTAATCAACGAGCTAGTTTATGAGAGAGGCATAACTAGGAACTTTCTGTTTGTTTATTAAACACACATGTATTAACGTTTCCGTATTAATACAATTATAGCATGCAAAATAAACATCTATCATATACTTGGAATACACATAATAAACACTTTATTATTGCCTCTCAGGGCATATTCCCTTCAGTACCCTCCACAGGATCCCCATCCGAGGTATGAACCTCGGCAAGAGCGAGAAGCTAGGCCAACTCAACATAATCAGGCAAATAACAGATATAATGATGGTTACTCGGAAGTAGAGTATGCAGAAAATGGTGGGAAAAACCACTATGGAGTACATGAGAGAGTTATTTACAGGAACTTGCCATCAACTGACGCAAGATTGAAGTTGGACAAGCTGTATCGGTCCGAGCTGTTGGAAGAACAGGGTCCACCTGGCCCGGCATGTTTTGGACCTCGGATCATAGGCGAACCGCCCGTGCCGAACTTCCAGTTAGCAAGAGGCACCAAAACATACAATGGAAGTACACATCCACAAGATTGGTTAATTGATTATGCCACGACAGTAAAAATAGCTGGTGGAAATCTAAGATGGGCGGTGAGATATATCCCATAGATGTTGGAAGGTGTTGGGAATATACCCTAGAGTCAATCATGTATGATGATGTTTCCCATTGTATTCATAAAGATATTAAGTAGTCTGTGTATAAACATCAGATGTGTATTATTGAATATGTGATTCGGTTGTGGAACTATACATTCATGTTGTTTGTACTAAATATCCTTGGTCATCGAGGTTGTGCTGGACACACAACTTTGACCAATGTGAAAGTCGGCTTGATGACTCGGTTCCACTTGTCATGAGTATGGAGATGCTATTGCGACTTACAAAGATTCGGCTAAAGAGTTTAGCGAGTCGGATTGACCCATATTGAGGTACAACGAACAAGTTGTCATTTGTATATCTCAATCAATGTAATCCTTAGACCTGAGGTTATTGCATATTCCGAGTTGAGGATCACCGACTTAGGTTCTGTCAAACACTGATCCATAACTGGGTAGTTATAAAGGCAGAGTTCGGATTGACTGAGAATCAAGCTGCGTGATGTGAATAACTAAGATGGAATTTTGCCGCTCCACTCGGAGAGATATTCTCTAGGCCCTCTTGGATGATATGATTCGGAAAGCATGGCCATGCACGACTCGATTAAGTGTTAACCAAGGCGATCGACTAAGAGTTAGTCGGGTGAATCACTTATCTCGGATCGAGAAGAGAGTCGGACTATTTAAGGGATGACAATTATTCGCCTATAGTCTGACAAGGTATATCATGAGGCAAAAGGGACTCGGACGCAAGTCACATTGTAAAGGCTAGTCGTCATGAATCCTTGCTACTTGGGAGTCGACACGTTCTGCTAGGAGCCGCTACCGACTGATCGATTGAGAGTCGGACTCTAATCGTGTCCAAGTAGCCATGAGCCTGCGGGGTCACACACTTAAGAGCGGGAGCAAGTTTGGATTGGATCTGAACGGGAAATCTGGTTGGGTTGGACCCAAGACGGATTAGGACTGAGTCAGTGAGTCAGACTCACGGTGACTAGTGTTATATGGGCTTTAGTGAATGGGCCGCGAGAGTGGAGCCCACGTTCACTCCCTATATTTAGTGGAGCGCAGTTACCCAGAGGGGTTAATCGTTGTTCGGTTAGGTCATTCCATGTTTTGGAAACCCTAGCTCCACATCAGTCCTGCTGTCGTTACGAACCTAGAAGTTCGCCGCCGGTGCTCCTCCTTATACGTGTGGATACTAGCAGAGGCGCTGTACGATCAGCACCAGGACGATTGGATCATAAAGGACTGCACTGCATCAACTGACGCGCTTCATCACTAATCCGCAATTGCGCGTCTAGTGGTAAACCTCGTGGCCTTCTACCTCAGCTAGATCTTGGGATCACCACGTTAGAGGGAAAAGTTTTGTTTTATCTCTACGTGTCCCAACAGTGGTATCAGAGCGATAGCTTCTGGTTTTAGGCTCGAGATCTCGCATATGTGATATGCGGTTGGCTGTAGATGAGATCTATGTGCTGTTTGGTGGTCGATCTATGAGATAGATCGGTTTTTTATGAGGTTGATTGGATCAACTTTACTCGGAGAATGGTAGATCTGATTTCCATGATCATACTGCTGAGGTCGTGGAACGACATACCCCTACTGGTCAGCTTTCGTCATCGGGGTAGACTGTGACACGTAAATCCAGAAGCGGTGATCGAAGATCAAAGAGTTTGATCGAATTGGAATGATGGTCGGAATCCATGTTCGGATCATAGATGAGATCCATGTTCGGACCACCGGCTTCGCCCTGTCGTAGCGCCTTAGATGACGTTGCGAGTTTTACAACACCGGTAGATATTGTATCTATGCATAACTTGTTTTTGCAGGAAGTTGTGAATGGTATGGTTCATGTGCATGTGATGTATGTGTGTAATCCATACGTGATCTGCGAATCACGGTTTTTGTCAGCCGGCTAGAGCCTAGGTGCTGTTATTTTATTGTATAACGACCTGCGTGTTGGATTCTCCATGTAATTTACTTTACTAAGCTAGTGTAGCTGTATGGAGAACCCGAATATCTTGCAAGGCGATGTACATGTCGGCGACATGGAGTAAGACGGCAAGTGACAAGAGTTGGCACGAGTCGGATTACAGGATCTGTGGAGATGGAGATCGCCATGAAGAGAGCCATACCATTGCACATTATAATTGCTTTATTTTGTGTTATTGACATGTCTCCGTTTTACCTCTATTAGATAGTCGGTAAAATTTAATCCCTCAAAGAAGATCTAGTCGGTTTTCCCGCCAGTGTTTGCACCATCACAAGTCGGACTTTTTTGGTAGTGGGCTCATAAAATTGAGGTGCTGTAACATCCCAAAAATATGAAACTTGGATCATCAAACTCTAATCAACAAAATTTAGGATTAACAAAAACTTTTCTAAATAAAAATATGAAAGCATGCATGTGTGTATGCATTCGAATTTGGATTCTTTTGAATTACCTTGATTGTGTGTTTCTTTGCTTGTAAAAGGATTCTTAGGTGAAATAAACATCATCTAAACAATCCCCGCACTTTTCCGAAAGACAAATAAATCAAAACAAACAAAATAAGGGAATGGTCACTTTGGCCAATTTAACTCCCATGCCTACTTTGGCTATCTCTAACTTTCAAAACTTAACAAAAACTTGTTTGGATCTTTACACCCCTTGATAGTACTCATAACAAAGTACCAAGGCCCACCTTGTGATCATCCAAAAACATTTGAATGCATAGTTTAAATGAAAGTTCAAAATTGAATCTATATCATATGGGAAGATCCCACTTTTGCAAAAACCACTCAAACAAGCTCAACTTTCAAAACCCAAGCATCCACAGACTCACCAGCACCTGCCTAGCACACCCACCAAAAATCTTTTCAAAATTCAAAACTTGAATTCATGCGGCCATTTCCTCAAACACCTTGTAGATTCAAATCAAACAAAATCAAAACACTATAGTGTGCAGTGTTTTGGGCCTAACATGTTGGTGCTCGCCGGCGGCAGGAGAGCAGCCACCGAGCTGCTTCCTACGATCCGGCGATAGAGACGACGATGAACAAGACGACAAAAGGGTACCGGGCCAGGTGGGCTGCTGCTTGGGCCAAGTGGGTTACGGGAAAGGAAGGGAGGGGAGGGAGGCTGCTGGGCTGCTCGACCTGAGACGGTGTTACTCTATTTTTTTCCGGTAAAATTCTTTTCCTTTTCTGTTTGTATTTTTCAAATTCAAACTATTTTGAATCTTTTCAAAGTACCAGGAGTTTGATACTTTCCAAAATTCAAACACCATTTGAATAAAGTTTCAAAGAGAGGGGAGGTTTAGGGTTTTGAATTTGCATCCTTAAACCACACCCTTGAACTTATGCTTACATTTTATTGATTTAAACAGATGCATGCAATGCTTAGGTACTAATTACATATATACAAACTTGGGCTGTTTTAGGTAGTCATCATCCGGGTCACGTCTCTTACGCTTATGAGCCTCGTTGGGTCTATCCTTTAGTTCACGATTGTCAACGAGGTAGTAAGACCCATTGAGTAGTGCCTTGCTTATGATGAACGGTCCTTCCCATGGCGGGGATAACTTGTGTGACTTCTTCTGCTTAAGTCGGAGCACCAAATCCCCCTCCTTAAACGAGCGATGTCGGATGCGGCGACTATGATAGCTGCGTAGCTTCTGCTAGTAGATGGCGGATCTTTGGCATGCCAAAACGCGCTCCTCCTCGAGAAGGTCCACATCTAGGCGTCTGGATTCTTCAGCGTCATTCTCGTCGTAGGCGGCAACTCTTGGTGCATCGTGAAGTATGTCGGAAGGCAGGATGGCTTCTGCTCCATAAACCATGAAGTAAGGGGTGTAGTCGGTGGATCTGTTAGGTGTAGTTCGTAAACTCCATAGCACAGATGGTAGTTCCTCTGCCCATGCTCCAGCTGCTCTGTGTAGCGGTTCCTCAAAACGTGGCTTGATTCCCTGCAGAATTAACCCATTGGCTCGCTCAACCTGACCATTGGATTGTGGGTGTGCCACAGATGCAAGATCAAGTCGGATACCCTTCTCCCAACAATAAGCCTCCACTTCTCCGAGAGATAAGTTGCTGCCGTTGTCGGTGAAAATGCTGTGTGGGAGACCAAATCTCACCACTAGATTCCGGACAAACCTAAGGGAAGTTGCCCCATCAAGCTTTCTAATGGGTTTAGCTTCTATCCATTTAGTGAATTTATCAACTGCTACAAGCAGATGTGTAAATCCACATGGTGCCATTTGTAACGGTCCCACGATGTCTAGCCCCCAGACTGCGAACGACCAAGTTATTGGTATTGTTCGCAATTCTTCAGCAGGAACATGTGGTTGTCGGGCATAATACTGGCATCCCATGCATGTCTCAACCAGCTTGTCTGCGTCCGCCTTTGTGGTCAACCAGTAGAATCCTTGCTGGAAGGCTTTTGCGACCAATAATCGAGGAGCGGCGTGATGCCCGCAATCTCCGAGATGGATTTCGCATAGGATTTCCATACCTTCTAGCTGGGAAACACACTTTAGGTATACACTAGTAGTGCTCCTTATGCAGAGTTGCCCATTGATTATGGTATAACCCTTTGCTCGTCGTACTATTTGCCGTCTTTCGACCTCGTCGTCAGGCAAAGTTCCGTGTTCGAGATATTCCATGAACGGTTTTGTCCAAGCCGGAGGGACCTTTGTCACCATGTTGAAGAAAGAGTCAGCTCTATCCGGGTTGTCGATGTCGACTCCCTTCACGGATGGTGTGCGCAGATGCTCTAAGAAAACTCCTGGCGGAATTTTCTTGCGCCCTGATCCAAGTTTAGACAGCAGATCAGCCGCCTCATTTTGCTCCCTAGGTACATACTTGACTTTGTAGCCCAAGAAGCTCTTGGCTATCTCTTCCACTTCATCTTGATATGCCGCCATCACAGGGTTCCGCGCATTCCAGGTGCCAGCCACCTGCTGGGCAACCAATTCGGAATCTCCACAGCAAACTATGCACTTGATTCCAATTATCCTTGGCTACACGTAGTCCGTGAATGAGTGCTTCATACTCTGCCATGTTATTTCTAGCCTTGAAGTGGATCTGTAGAATGTAGTGTAGCTTGTCTCATGTTGGTGTCTGTAGCAATACACCAGCCCCCGAGCCATTGAGCAGCTTTGATCCGTCAAAGTGCATCACCCAGTACTCTGGTTCCGGCAACGGAGTAGCGTCAGGCATCTCCATCCAATCTGCAATAAAATCCGCCAAGTCTTGTGACTTGATAGCGTCACGTCTCTTGTAGGTGATTTCGAAGGCGACAAGTTCAATTCCCCACTTCGCAACCCTTCCTGTAGCGTCGCTGTTGTTGATTATGTCGGACAGTGGAGTCTTGCTCACCACTGTGATTGGGTGCTCCTGAAAGTAATGCCTCAGCTTCCGAGAAGCAAGGAATACTCCATAAGCTATCTTCTGGTAGTGCGGGTAATGCTGCTTGGACTCCGTCAAGACCTCTCTCACATAGTTAACTGGTCGTTGAACTCCGTGCTCATAGCCTGGTTCCTTCCTCTCTACCACGACGACAATGCTGATTACCCGGTTGGTTGCCGCTATGTAGATTAACAGGGGCTCTCCAGGCTTGGGTGCTGCAAGGATAGGCGCTGAGGAAAGAATCTCCTTGAGCTGCTTCAATGCTGCATCAGCTTCGTCTGTCCACGTGAATTTGTCTGCCTTTTTCAGCAACTTATACAGCGGCAGAGCCTTCTCTCCAAGTCGGCTGACGAACCGACTAACTGCTTCAACATAACCTGTTAGTCGTTGGATGTACTTTAGGCATGTCAGACGGTTTATGTTTAAGATGGCCTTGATTTTCTCCAGGTTGACCTCGATTCCGCGCTGGGAAACGATGAATCCCAACAATTTGCCTGTTGGAACCCCGAAGATGCACTTTTTAGGGTTAAGCATCATGTTTTATTTCCGGAGATTATCAAAGGTTTCTTTCAAGTTGGAGATTAAGTCATTTGACTTTTTAGACATCACCGCAATGTCATCCACATAAGCGTGAACATTCCGACCAAGTTGGTCGTGAAGGCAACGTTTCATTGTCCGCTGGTACGTGGCACTTGCGTTTTTCAGCCCAAAGGGCATTGTGACATAGCAAAACGTGCCGTATGGGGTAGTGAACGAAGTGGCCAACTGGTCCGACTTCCTCATCTTGATCTGGTGGTATCCTGAGTATGCGTCGAGAAAACACAAAAGTTCCGAGCCAGCCGTCGAGTCAATGACTTGGTCAATGCGAGGCAAAGCAAACGTATCTTTGGGACATGCTTTGTTCAAGCCGGTGTAATCAACGCTCATTCTTAGTTCATTGGTTCCCTTTTTGGGGAAAAGTACAGGATTGGCCACCCATTGGGTTTTAAGGACTTCTCAGGTAAACCTAGCCTTAAGTAACCTAGCTATATCTTTGCCAATGGCGCGTCTCTTCTCATCTCCAAAGCGTCGTAGAGGTTGTTTCACTGTTTTGGATTTTGGATCGATGTTTAAGCTGTGCTCGGCAAGTTCCCTAGGTACACCTTTCATGTCGACAGGCTGCCAGGAAAAGATGTCCCTATTCTCACGGAGGAACTCGACGAGCGCGCTTTCCTATTTGGGATCCAGGTTCGTCCCAATGGAGGTGGTCTTGGAGGCATCACCTACCACAAGTTCCACCGGCTTGGTATCGATGGCGGCCTTGAACGCAGGAGCGGAGTCGGAGATCTGCTTCTTCGACGCGGGCATCTCTGAGTCATCGACCTTGCTCTAGATCTCTTTGAATTCTTCGCTGTAGAGGACAGCTTCTGCAACGGCTGCTTCATTGATCTCATAGTCCCTTGCCTTGGTAAAGCTTCCTGATACGGTGATGACACCGTTCGGTCCGGGTATCTTGAGTTTGTTGTAGACGAAGCATGGCTTGGCCATGAACATGTGGAATATGTAGCGGCCGAATATGATGTGGTACACGCTCTTGAAGGGGACCACCTCAAAGGTCATGCACTCTTGGCGGTAATTGTTAACATCGCCAAAGGCAACCTGAAGTGTAATGCACCCAAGGGACCGAGCCTCCCGACCAAGAACTACGCCGTGGAAGATGGTGTTGGTCCGCCTTAGGTTTGCCTCCGTCAAGTTCATCTTCCACAGTGTATCCAGGTACATGATGTTGATGCTGCTTCCACTATCCACCATACACTTGGTGAACTCCATGCCGTCAATCAAGGGGTTGATGACCATGGCGTACTGGTTCTCTGTAGGGATAAGGTCTGGGTGGTCCGTCCTATCCCAAGTAATTGGAACCTCTGACCAGCGCAGTTATTGGGGAACTCGGATAGAGTAGCCATTAGGATCCTCAGAGAGGTCTTCTGTTGTCGGACGGTGGGGGTGCCAAGGAAAGTGTGGTAGACTGGTGCTTTCTTTGCAAAGGGGTTCTTGCCCTTGTCGTCGCTCTTGGCGGCGTGCTTGGGGTCAACGTTCTCATCCAAGTCACTTGAATCCTTGGACTCCTCCTTCTTCTTCTCCTTGCCCTTGCCTCGCGGTCTGTTCTTCCGACTTCGCTTGTAACCGGACTTCGGGTCTTCCTTGAGGTTGTTGACGAACTTGAAGTGTCGATTGGTGTGAGTGTCTTTACTATTGGCGTCGAGGTGTACGAGGCACGGCACATCGCGGTAATCTTCGTATGTTTGGGGAACGCGGAGCGGCGCGGAGGTAGTTTCGCTTCCTCGTTGCTATCCTCGACCAGCTCCCCTTCCTCGGCCATGTTGTCCGCCATCACCTCGTCCTGCAAAAGTCATAGCGACCATGTTGGTAGATTGCTTTTCTTCTGGAGCGGTTTTCCACTTTGTACTGTTGTTCCTCCAAGCTTGAGTTGGAATGGCCGTTGTCGGCAAGGAGCCGCGAGCATCGTCGTCGGCAGCTGCGAACTCACTAGCCAACTGAATCATCTGGTTTAAGTCAAGCTGGTGATTGTCCTGCAAGCGCTTCATCTTATGTCGGAGCAACGTGCCCCTTTCCAACCCATCGAGGAAGTCGGCCATGGCGGTCTGAGCGTGCACTCCTGCGTAGGAATTCTTCATGTCCAGCCAGCGGGAGAGGTAGGCGCCAGATGTCTCGTCTTTCTCTTGCACGCACCACTGTAGATCGCCAACAGTGCAGGGACGCTTGTATGTACCCTCAAAGTTCTTGGTGAATGCTTCTTGCATGTCCAACCAGTTGTAGATAGATTTCTCTGGCAAGTCGTTGATCCATTGATGGGCCGTGCCCGCCAATATTAACGGGAGGTACTTGACAGCGACGTTGGGGTTGCCACCGGCAATCTCCACCGCGTTGCCGTAGTCCTGCAACCATGTGGCTGGCTTGGCGGTGCCGTCATAGGGCTTGATGGTCTTGTCAATCTGGAAACCTTTGGGGAAAGTTGCGGACCGTATTGTAGGTCCAAATCAACGTGGTCCCAGGTATGGTCCTTCCCGGGCCTCGTGGATCTTATCGATCCTTGAACATGCGTTGTATGGCTCCGGGCTCTTCTTTTTCTTGTCAACATGGGATGGGCTGCGTGAACGACGCGGGCCTCTTCCACATGGTGACTGTTAGGTGGTGACGGAGGCGGAGGTGGCGGTGGGTTAGCTTTCTTGCTGTTACCCTCTTGTGACACCTCGCGCCTGTCGCGGTTGCTTGTCGGACGCGGAGGGTCATGGCGTGACCTGCTCTTGTCTCCTTGGTTACGCTCTCCGGCATGATGGGTCTGCTCCGCGTTGTCGCGGATGACGATGCCGCACTGCTTTGGCGGGGGTATATCGGTACGATGGTGAGCCTTGTGATCTTCGCGATGTCGGGGTGACCGGGGCGGTGGCGATGGGCGACGAGGTCGGGCCTTTTCCCCCCTGGTCGGAGGATATGGGGATAGCATCCTTCCTGTTGCGTGCATCCCTCCGTCTTCATTCTGATGAACCCGTCTGGGACCCGACATCAACAGGAGATCTATCCCTTGGCGGCTTATACTGGCTAGATCGGCAGAGCGCTGGGTCGGACTCGAGCCTCTGAGAGGTGGCCTTTTCCTGCTGCTTTACTGCTTTGTCCACTAGGTCATCGACCTGTTCCACTGCCTCGGGCGATCTGTCCTGCTCTAGAAGGGTCTTGGTGACGGCAAGGTTAAGGAGTGGGGTGGGCATCACCTGTTTGCCCTCACTGTCAATGTATGGCTTGGCCTATGCCGGCTTCGAGGGAGCCCATCCTAGGTTTCGCCGCACACCAAGATTGTTGATGACGTGAGCCTGAGCTTTCTTGGTCTTCTGCTGCTGTAGTAGAGTCTTGTACTCGGCCTCCATTGCTCTAGCTTTCTCTATGGACTTCTGCGCGTTGACCAGATCTCTATCTAGCTTAGCGCCTTGCTCCGCGATGGCCTGCGCTTCCTCTAGCAGCTGCTGGCGCTTCCCGTCAAGCTGGGTCATGTTTCGGATATGAGCGATGGTCAGTGGCTCGACGGGGAGATTGACGTACATCACTCTATTAGCTAGAGTAACTTGGGCTGCTGAAGACGTAGATGCTGGAGGCGGCAAGTTTGTGGTGTTGTTGTTGCTCGGGCCGGTGCCGAGTTCCTGCGACTGCTGCACTGGGTTAGGCGGAGGGGGCATGACCTTTGCGCGATCATCGTCAGCGGCAATAAGTGGCCCTTCCCCTTTTCCAGCGTTGTAGGCGGAGCTCGTCCGGGTTGATCTTCATCCATCGCCGTCCCAATGGTGACGAACACCCCTCGAGACGTGATGGCGTTATTGGCTTGTCGTTCCGCGTGTACTCCTCCTCCATATCATGCATAGCGGAGTCTAGCTCTTCTAGAATGAAATCTATCTCCTCTGAATCTACACTAAAATCAACATAAAGCGCGTCGATGACAAAGTCAGAGGGTGCCAGGACTTCCTCGATGACGGGCGGTGGAGGTGCAACGGCGGCGATCATGACTGGAGGTGGTGGTGCAGCTGCGATGATGGCGGCCGGAGGCGGTGTCTAAATCGGAGGTTCCCCGTCGATGAGCGCAAGTGCTTTCTAGGCTTCTGCGTCAGCCTCTGCGTAGTTGTTGACGGTGCTCACCATCTGTTCAAGGGTAAGGCGTCCTGTTGCCTGCTGTCGTCTTAGAGAATGTCGGAGAAGCGTGCCACAGTCCAGTCCTTCCACGAAGTGATACAGAGCGTTATCATCGGGTAGTGGGCTAGATCGTCTCATATACGGAGCCACCTGGCCAGGTAATCGCGGGGGTTTTCGCCCTCTCTCTGAATGTAACGCACCATATCGAAGATGGTAACCACTCCGACGAACTTGGATCTCTGCTGTCCAGACGCGCGGGTGAAGCCGGCGGACTTGCAGTGATCTTCCACTGTTATATCCTGCACAGGGGCGGTTTGGGTGGGCCTTGAATTTTTCCGATCTTTGCTAGCAAACTCCAAAGAGAGATCTGACATTGATCCTTCCGTGAACGTATCCTGCCCGTAGGCGGTTCGTGCGGGCCTTGGGTTTTTCCGATTTTTGCCGGCAAACTCCGAAAAGAGATCCGACATCGATCCTTCCGCGAATGTGTCCTGCCCGTAGGTGGTCCGCGCGGGCCTTGATGCTCCTCCGACTCCTAGGGAACTAGTGCCCGAGTCGGTTTTTCCGATGAAGAGGTGGATGTCTCTGATAGGGACGATCGAGCACCGCGTAGGGTTCGTCTTTGCCGGGATCCACAACTCGTCAGGAGGGACGATTGGAACGTTGCCAGAGAAGAGAACATGACCGATGGCTACGGTTTCGCCGATTCCCGCGTAGATCTTGGTCCTCGCCCGCTTAAGAGCCTGAAGCGCCTCCTGCCCCACGGTGGGCGCCAACTGTCGTGGTATTGCCGAAGAGTACGCCATGGAGGGGTCCTCACAGTGCGTGTTTAGAGACGTGGGGGAAGGCGGACGGTTGACGGGTACGAGGTAACACAGCTTACCCAGGTTCATATCCCACGACGGTGGCGGAATCCTACTCCTGCTATAAATCACTATAAGGGCAATAGGCCAAGTTACATGGATTGGTTCGCTGTGCGAGGTTGTCTGAAGTTGTCTATGATCGTTCCCTAAAGGCTCCCATAGGCCCGACTTATGTAGTCGCCAGGTCCTAGGGTTACAGGGAAAATTCCTAGCCGGACAGGTTACAGAGTCCTACACCATCTATTACTAGTCTTGTGTGTCTTGTACTCCAAGGCTCCGGGTACGTCGGTGACTCCAACCGTAGCCTTCCTTTATCCGGCATGGGCCTCCCTTCTAGATCCATCTAACTGGGCTGCCCAGCAGGCCATAGGCCATGGTACCAACTGTGGGCCACCCGGGTTAGCCGGATAAGAGACATGCTATAAGGATACCCATATAGCATATCCCCAACATGTGCTGCTGGCTATACTGCTTTTGCAAAGCTAATGTTTTGGCAAAGCTACTGTTTTTTGCAAAGCTATCTGGAGCTAATGCTTTTTGCAAAGCTACTGTATGTGCTGCTACTATATGTGCTACTGGTTGCTACTACTATATGTGATGCTGGCTGCAAAAAACTACTGTGCTGCTACTACTAAATGTGTTGCTGGATCTGGCGATTTATTTTTATATACCTAGTAATGATCTTGTGCTTGTTGTGCTAGTAATGTGCTGGTAATGTATTGGTTGTGCTTGTGCTTGTATGAAGCACTTTATTATGTCGTGTATGCAGGTTCTTGTATGAAATGAGTCCTGATTTTTGCCGGAATGTTTATTAACTTCCGTTTCGGCAGAAATCGGGCACTCCTAATTTAAGAAAATTAGCAAAGGTCATGCCAGATTTTTCCATGCATTTAACCAATTATTTGTTTTTTATTAGTGCAAAGATGTGTGACAACGACGAGGCTGGATGTTCTAAGCGCATCAGCGCTGAAGGAGAACTCAGACCTCCGAATAAACAATTGACATTCTAGGAGGCGGCCCAGTGGCTATAAGATGATGAAGAATACCATCCTTCGGAGAGCGAGGATGATGAGATGGAAGACGCGGAGGAAGAAGCCGGAGGAACGGCGGGTGATGAAACCACTGATGGCGGCGAGGGCACAGGGAGTGGTAGCAATCCTCCTAATAATAATAAGAAGAAGCCGAAGGAACGACGCCCGAACACGGTCGGCAGCGTCAGGGAGGAAATTACCGAAGTGATCCCAATAGGGGTTCCTTTGGAGCCCGACCTTGTCGTTAGAGGGTACGGTGGGAAAGTGGCGGCGATCACTCGGACAACCATCTCGATCAACATCGAGAATCTCTGGCATAAAGAAAATGGCCACTTGCGCACACTCCTCTTCGAGAAGCTGCACGCAAGATACAAGTTCCCCGCTGAGTATCGGAACACAAATTATCATGGGAACAAAGTAAACAAATCCGCCCTCACAAAGATGAGCACCGCCCTGGCCAGCTGGAGAACCCAGATAAAGAAGAAGATCTATAAAGAAGGCAAAAGTCTCGAGGAGTTCCAGAAGATTGATGTAACATCCCAAAAATATGATACTTGGATCATCAAACTCTAATTATCAAAATTTAGGGTTAACAAAAACTTTTCTAAATAAAAATAAGAAAGCATGCATGTGTGTATGCATTCCAATTTGGATTCTTTTGATTTACCTTGCTTGTGTGTTTCTTTGCTTGTAAAAGGATTCTTAGGTGAAATAAACATCATCTAAACAATCCCCACACTTTTCCCAAAGACAAATAAATCAAAACAAACAAAATAAGGGAATGGTCACTTTGGCCAATTTAACTCCCATGCCTACTTTGGCTGTCTCTAACTTTCAAAACTTAACAGAAACTTGTTTGGATATTTACACCCCTTGATAGTACTCATAACAAAGTACCAAGGCCCACTTTGTGATCATCCAAAAACATTCAAATGCATAGTATATAGGACAGTTTAAAATTGAATCTTTATCATATGGGAAGATCCCACTTTTGCAAAACCACTCAAACAAGCTCAACTTTCAAAACCCAAGCATCCACAGACTCACCAGCACCTGCCTAGCACACCCACCAAAAATCTTTTCAAAATTCAAAACTTGAATTCATGCTGCCATTTCATCAAACACCTTGCAGATTCAAATCAAACAAAATCAAAACACTATAGTGTGCAGTGTTTTGGGCCTAACTTGTTCCCTCTGTGGACACCACTAGCCTTAGTAGATCATCTAACGACCCTAACTAATCCCTAGCACCACTGTAAGCTTGACAATGTCATCAATGGTGAACAGCCGAGAACACCCATGTCACCCTAGTGTGGACAGTAGGCTAGAGGAAGAACTAGTCGTGCCAACCTTGTCTGGGAGGTAGCCCATGCCTCACCGCCCCCTCTCGACCAGCCCTGCCTCGCGGACAGCAGCCAGAACCGCCAGGAACACTGCGCCCGTGCCGCTGTCGACCATGCTGACCCGCGCCGCAGAGCACGCACCGTTCCCATTCAACCAGACCACCTCGATCCCTCGCCGCCCGCCAACATGCTCCCCACCGTCCTAGGAGACCGCCAGACATGCCCATTTCACCGCCCGTACCCCGTAGCCACCGCTCGCCGTCGAAGACGCCGCCTCTGCCGTGCAGAACGTCGAGCGTTCCAGACCATGTGCCATCGCCCCTACATGCTCATTAAAGCCATAGAGCATCGCCAGGAGACCGCCGATCGATCGCCACCCTCGGCCATGCCTCTAGCAGCCCGTAGCCATGTCGCCACCGTCACCTGCCCATCCCGTTCGGTCTCGTCGTCGAGACTATAAATAGAGGCCTCCCCCGCTCAAACTCTTCACACTATCTCACTCCCCTCTCCTCACTAATTGTTCTACTCCGTTCCTAGAGCAAGGCGAGCAGCGCATCGCCGGAATTTGGCCGGAGCCCACCGCTGCTGGAGAAGAAGGAAGCCAGTGAATGGAGCCGCCCCAGGAGAAGTTGCCGGTACCAGGAGGTTCTCCATTGTCGACTTCGTCGTTTGCCCGCCTCGCCGACCCTCGCCTGAGCCCCGGTGAGCCTCCCACGACCCGCACCTGCCGCGTTAGGGTTCTGTATCGCCGGCGCGGCCCGACGTGGACGATGAACCAGAGTCGTTGGATTAGAACTAGATCCAACATACCACGTTGCCCCGTACCGCTTCGCACCCCCCATCTCACTGACACGTGGGGACAGCAACTTAACCAGCCCGCTTAAGCGCTGTGCGTAGCAGGCCGACCCATTTTCTCTTCTAGCGCAGCCCACTCGTTTGAATTTGGATTTTTCCATTTTCATTCAAACAAAGTTCTGTACCTAGTTTCAAAAATTAACCCAGCTCGATTTAGTGAACCAAATTGAATGAAACCAATTTTGTTAGAAATATATTGAAATGCTGAATCCAAGCCCGTTGGATTCCAATCATTTGGATCTATAGATAAACCTTGGTAAAAATAACAAGGCAGAAGCTTTTCTGCATTCAAACATTTTTCAAATTTAAACCATAATAGCTTTTGAGTTGATTCCAACTCTCAAAAATCACATTTGACCATACCTTTCAGAATATATAAAAATATATGGGTTTACTCACAGAAATAATGTTCAAGTAATAAAAGAATGCCACATAGGCATTTCTAGTCACTTATTTTATTTAAAATAAAAAGGTTAAACCTTATTAAATTGTGACACCACTTTAAATCACATGAACTGAAATATGTGGTGATGACATGTGTCAACATGATCCCATGCTTGGTTTGGAGAATATTAAATCTTAAGTAGTTTTTCAATGAGTAGAAATTACTTTTCTAAAAATAAAATCATTAAGTCAAGTGCTTGTAATGTTAGTGATGATGCTAGACCATCTATAGAACCCCTTTGTGTGATGATTGAAAGTAGTTAAGTATTGTTTGGTGATTGTGTACCTCGTATTTTTTTATAGACGCTAGTACCGACCAAGGATACGAGAAAGAAGGAGGATACTACGAAAGAAGAAGCCGAGGAGAACTTCAACCACTGCTCTACACAAGGCAAGCCAATACTTGCAAGCTATTAACTTAGCAAGCTTATACTGATACTGATGCAAGCCTAATACTACTAGTTGAATGTGCAAGCTAACACTTGCAAGATATTATACTTTAGCAAGCCTTACCATGCCAACCAAATGCCGTAAGCATATGTGGTTATACCCACTTGATAACCCCATCCTAATTTTTACTTGCAATCTTTTTACTTTAGGTCTTTATCAAAGCTTTCTTTTAGAGTTTACTTAAGTGACTTGTAGATTCTAGGAAGTTAACTGAAGGTTGCATAAAGAGCATAAAATTTGGCCTAAGCTAGATAATCTTGATGTCATCCTAAGGCATGAGATGGTACTTAGTTGAAACTCCACTTGTTTACCACCCCTCATTAGTACTCACTCCCACTTGTAGATGCTAGTGCTAAGCATAAAACTTGATCAAATTTAGATGGGAATACTTGGTGAAAATGGTTATGGAAACCTTAGAATGATGGATCATTCTACTGAGATGTTTTGACATGTGTTTCCGAACACCAGATGATTTTGGTGATGAAAATGTTGAGGCATGAGCCTTAGCCCTTTATAAAACTGATGGTTGTCTGGATGCGATACCATTCCAATTTTACCGTACAACCACAATACCCGAAGATTGGGTAGGGCTTGACTGGAAAATTATATACCTGAGTATTGGTTCCCTCACGGCCAAGGTCTGAGCTGAGGCTACCTTGTGAAGATTGTCCACCTGTGCAGTACACAAGATGACAGTTGGTCATGGTTGGGAGGCCAAACTCACAGGAGAGGTGCTTATACTAGGGCGTGTAATTGAAAGGTTAGGATTGATTATCCACATACTGAGTATGGTGAATTCAGGATTTGTTCCTAACGGATGTATCGAATGTTGTGGTGAAAGTGTACAATATCTGCAGAGTGTCAAACTATTCGAATAGCCGTGTCCGCGGTTATGGACAGTTGGAGTGGCCATACTGTTCCCCCGTCAAATGTTTTCAAAATGACTTGTGAACTAAATTGAGATTTTGACTTGACCACAACAGAGTTGTGGCATGAGATACAAGTTCCCACTTAGGTGTTATAAAATTTGACTAGCTTTCTCTTGCTTCTGAACTTAGTAGAGGTAAATCTGGCTTTTTACAAAACAACCCTAGAGCTTAGTGTCGTACTACAAAAACTCCCTTCACTTGTTAGTATTAGTTTGCGAGTACTTAAAGAGTACTCATGGCTTGTCCCTGGCTATTCCCGTGGCCATACTATGAAGAGGAGTACCAGGATGATGGACCCCAGGAAGGTTACGACAACTAGGATCATCTCCCATCGTCAGCATTGCCTGTGACCCCGAAGATGGAGCTTCGCCTATGCTACCTTTATTATTACGTATTTCCGCTGCTTGAATTGTATTAAGAACTGGATCATGAGATCCTTATTTGTGTAAGACCTTATGTATGGTTTGTAATGGATGATGTACTGTGGTATCCAATTCTATTATCTCTCGCAAAAATGGTAATCATGGGATTGCGATGTATGGCATAACAGGCATCTGGGATTAAAAACCCAGGTGTTAACAAGTTGGTATCAGAGCCATCCTGACCATAGGAGACCCTAGTTAGACCGGACGTTTGAATCAAAAACTTAGTTTCAAAACCAAAGGAAGCAAACATTTACAAAAACTTATTCCCATTCTTATCACTTTGATTCTTTCATGAAATTCATGTTCCTCAAAAACGCTTGGAAAATACAAAAAATTTGACACACTTGATCACTCTACTAACTTACTCATCCTATATTCTTAATAGATCGACGTGAAGTAGAGCAAATTTTATCAGTTGGGGAATGGAGGAGACCTTATCTTTGAGAGGGATTTGGACCAGCTTTCAGAACTTCTGGAGCATCCGCACCCCGAGTTCTTCAGAGCTCAGCTCAAAGATCAAGGAGGAGAAGATCTGCAGTGGCTAATTGTTGCAAGTCTCCGAGGAAAGATTGAACCTCCCACTGCTGAGGGAATTCAGTTTACCTTAAGAGAGAACAACTGGCTCGATGGACTTGCCAGGGCCATGTAGGAAGCTCTTGCCCGTCTGTGTGGGCAGAGTATCAACCAGATCAAGGGTACCCGCTTTGAGTTTTGCCCAAGGCGTGATGCTGATGGACAACCACTGGAAGCCCCATACCACCCCGAGCTGAAGACTCAATTGGACCACCTTAGCTTCATGATGTACGACCGTCAGCAGGAATTGCACAATTGCCGTGACTACTCCAACCACAAATCCGCCATCATCAAGACGAAGGATCAGACCATCGCCATGCTAGCAAAGGATCGCAAGTCTCGCCACCATCAGCTCGACAAGAAGGAGCGCATCATTTCCCGTCTTCGCCACCGTATCTCGGATTTGGAGGAGACCAACCATGAGAGAGACATATAGTTGGAAGAAAGGGAGAATGCAGGAGAGGATCTTCATGGAGACCCTTACTCCTATCTCAGCGATGATGATTTTCTGGAGGATCAGGCTATGGACTTCTTCACCGATGAGGATGATTTCTCCTTCATCAATGACGATGATGATGATGAGGATGACGACTACACCGACTCCGAGGAGTAGTAGCACTTGAGCACTAGTGTAGTGAGTAGTATTCGGTCCCAGTGTATCGTAGTTTCTAGAATGGTTCCTAAAAACCATCCGTTTACCTTTGTTGAGGTGTGTGTTGTCTCGTGTAAATGAATGAATGAAAAGCAAGTTGCTAGAAAATCTGAGTCAAACCTTAAAAACTTTTCAAAGTCCCAGAACCTTAGAAATTTCCCTCTTTTCTCATGATCCATCTCAATCTTCAGATGCCACGCGGAGGAAGTGGTTCAACTCCGGACCCGATGTTGCAGATCCTGCAAATGTTGGTTTCTAACCGCGAAGCTGAAAGAGCTGAACGTCAAGCCAACCTAGCCACCCTTTAGCAGATAGCCCAACTGGCACATAACAACCAAGGCCAAGGAAATCAGGACAACCATGGATCTAAGCTAAAAAAATTCCAGAATACCAACCCGACTGTCTTCACTAAGTCAGAAGAGCCCCTAGATGCAGACGATTGGCTGCAAACCATGGAAAACAACCTGGAAGTCGCCGGAGTGGAAGCTAACGATAAAGTTCTGTTCGACGCCCATTATCTAGCCGGAGATGCAAGAGGATGGTGGAACATCGTTCTTGCAATGACCGGAGGACATATGATGACCTGGGAAGAATTCAAGGTCAAGTTCAGCAGAACCCATGTGCCACCGGGTTTGATCAAGAGAATGAGAGATGAGTTTAGAGAACTGAAGCAAGGAAGGATGACCGTAGTGGAATACCGTGAATTTTTTTGTCATTAGCTAGGTATGCCCCGGATGAGATCGACACCGAAGCAAAGAAGAAAGAGAGATTCTTGAATGGTCTGCACGATGAGATGCAGACTGTGTTAGTCAATATCCCTTTGCTGATATTGAAGCCCTTGTCGACTGTGCCATCCATATGGAAGGAAAGATCAACCAAGCCAATGAGAACCGCAAGCGTCGCATGATGCATCAGCCAGGAACCCATCAGACCCCAAAGTATCGCCCTAACCCGTCTCCAGGATTTGCCCCGAGAACCAACAGACCCCCGATGAACCGTCCGACCTATCCCAACAGTGGAAACCCTAGGCCCGGAGGAAATCAGAACAACCCCGGTAACTCTAACAATTTCAACCGTTCCCCACCCAAGTTCAACAACAACAATGCTACCGCCAACACCCACACTGCCCCGAGGACTGGAAGCAATGTTGTGCCTGTTGCAGCAAAGGACAAGTCGCAAGTAACTTGTTATGAATGTGGAAATAAGGGTCACTACTCCAACGAGTGCCCCAACAAGAAGAATACCGCAACCCCCAATACCAATGCCCCAGCTCAACAGCAGTGTCGTGTTCAGCCCGGAAGAAGATTTGCCCCAGGGAATTCGCTCAACCGCAACGGCCGTCTTTTTCTCATGCATGCTGAAGAATCTTAGGAAGCGCCAGACGTCGTGCTGGGTATGTTTTCTATTAATTCATTACTTGCTCAAGTGTTGTTTGATTATGGTGCATCGCACTCATTTGTCACCGAAGAATTTGAATGCACTAGTAAAATTCAACCAACCAAACTGAAGCATGTCATGATTGTTCAAATCCTCGGATCAACCACCAAGGCTAGGCAAATTTGCAAAGCCGTCCCTATTAGAATCCATGGCATAGATTTTTATGCTAATCTGATAGTACTCGGAACTAAAGGTTTGGAAGTAGTACTAGGAATGGATTGGATGTCCAAACATAAAGGATTGATTGACTGTGCCAAGAAAGCCATACCCATGACCAGTACAGCCGGAATATCAGTCGAGCATATATCTGAAATCTAACCTCGCCAATTCAAGTGCAACAAAAGTATAGCCCAACCTACCATTGACCAAGTCCGGATAGTCTGTGAATACCCCGATGTATTTCCAGATGTTTTGCTCGGTATGCCCCTAGATCAGGATATCGATTTTATCATCGAACTAATCCCCGGAAAAGGACCCATAGCCTAGAGACCATATAGTATGAACCCGTCTGAACTAGCAGAACTGAAGAAACAACTGGATGCCATGTTGGAAATTGGATTGATTCAACCAAGTGCGTCACCATGGAGATCACCTGTCTTATTCGTGGACAAGAAGGATGGAGGTAACCGTTTGTGTACGGATTATCGGAAGTTGAATGATGTCACCATCAAGAACAAATACCCCTTGCCCAAGATAGAAGATTTGTTTGATGAGTTGACCGGTGCCAAAGTGTTTTCTAAGATTAATCTTAGAACTGGCTATCATCAACTCAAGATTCGCGCAGAGGATATTCCAAAGACTGCCTTTACCACCCGATATGGATTATACGATTCTACTGTCATGTATTTTGGATTAACCAATGCCCCCGCTTATTTCATGAATCTCATGAATAAGATTTTTATGGACTTCCTGGATAATTTTGTCATTGTTTTCATCGATAACATTATGATTTATTCCAAATCAGAAGAAGAACATGAGCTACACCTAAGGACCATTCTAGGAACCCTTAGAGAGCATCAGTTGTATGCAAAGTTTAGCAAATGTGAATTCTGGTTACAGGAGGTAGGATTCCTCGGTCACATTGTATCAGCCGGATGAATTGCCGTTGACCCTGTAAAGGTGAAAGATGTCGAAGATTGGCAAGCCCCAACCACTCAAACCAAAGTTCGTGCATTTCTCGGATTGGCGGGATACTACCGCAAGTTCGTAGAAGGATTCTCGAGTATCGCCAGACCCATGACCCAATTGCTGAAGAAGGACAAGAAGTTTGAATGGACCGACAAATTTGAAGCGAGTTTTCAAGAACTCAAAAGGAGATTGATTTCAGCCCCAATCTTAATCATGCCGGATATCACGAAGCCCTTCGACGTGTATTGTGATGCAACCAAGATCGGTCTCGGATGTATGCTAATGCAAGAAGGCAAGGTTATATCTTATATATCCCGACAATTGAAACAACATGAGCAAAATTACCCAACCCATGACCTCGAACTCGCAGCCGTAGTTCTAGCCCTGAAGACATGGAGGCATTACCTGATGGGAAACCGTTGTGAGATTTATTCGGATCACAAGAGCCTGAAGTATATATTCACTCAAAAGGAGCTGAATATGAGGCAGAGAAGATGGATTGAGATAATCAAGGATTACGATCTGGACATTCACTATCACCCCGGTAAAGCCAATGTGGTTGCAGATGCCCTTAGCAGATTGTCATGCCGCTTGAACTCCATGATTTTGAAGGAGCAACCAAGTTTGCCCAAAGAGATGGAAGATTTTCGAATGGAATTAGTGAGTGAAGGATTTTTGGCTAGCATAGAACTTCAACCCACTTTGATCAGCTAGATCAAAGAGGCGCAGAAAGGAAATGCTAGTATCAATGGAATCAAGCGTCGTATCGGTACAGGTAAGGTACCCAGATTCACCGAAGACGAAGAAGGAGTTCTGTGGTACAAAGGACGCCTTTGTGTACCAGCAGATTCTAAGTTGAAAGAAGTGATTCTAAAGGAAGCTCATGATACTCTTTATTCTATCCACCCCGGAGGAACGAAGATGTATCAAGATTTGAAAGAACAATTTTGGTGGCATAAGATGAAGAGAGAAATCAGAAGCTATATCGCCAAGTGTGATATGTGTCAGCGAGTCAAGGCAGGACATCAAAGACCCGCTGGATTGTTGCAACCATTGCAGATTCCGGAATGGAAATGGGATTCCGTTGGAATGGACTTCATCACCGGATTGCCTACTTCTAGTAGGGGAACTGACTCTATCTGAGTCATAGTGGACAGATTGTGCAAAGTCGCCCATTTCTTACCCGTCAAGACCACATATCAGAGTTCGAAGCTAGCGGAGTTATACATCGCTAGAATCGTTAGTTTGCATGGAGTCCCCAAGAACATCGTATCTGATCGATGAACTCAATTTACCTCGAGATTCTAGAAGAAAGTCCAAGAAGGTTTAGGAACCCGCCTAGATTTCAACACCGCATATCACCCCAGACCGATGGATAGACGGAGCGAGTAAATCAAATACTCGAAGACATGTTGAGAGCATGTGTGTTAGAGTATGGATCTAAGTGGGAAGACTGTCTGCCATTTGCAGAATTTTCATACAACAACAGTTACCAAGCTAGTTTGCAAATGGCCCCATTTGAATTCACGTATGGAAGGAAGTGTCGCACCCCTTTGAACTAGTCGGAAGTAGGAGAGAGTCAGATTTTCGGACCTGACATCCTACGAGAAGCAGAAGAGAAGATTCACAAGATTCGTGAGCACCTCAAGATAGCCCAGTCCAGACAGAAGAGTTACACTGACAAGAGACGTCAAGACCTCGCCTTCAACATAGGAGATTTTGTATATCTGAAAGTGTCGCCATTAAAAGGAATGCAGCGGTTCCAACTCAAAGGAAAGTTAGCCCCCCAGATATATCAGACCCTTCAAGATTCTGAACCATCGATGAGAAGTGTCGTATCAATTGGAACTACCCGAAGAGATGTCGGCCGTGCACAATGTGTTCCATATCTCATTACTTCGCAAGTGCCTCGAAGTTCCAGAGAAGACCGAAGTGTTCAAGAATATCGATCACCAGACCATAGAGATCAACGATGACCTGATATATCCCGAAGTACCCATCCGTATTTTGGAAGAAGATTTCAGAACTACCAGAACCCGAAGCATCAAATTTCTCAACATGCAGTAGATCAACCACACAGAAGAGGAAGCTACCTGGGAGCAGGAAGACCACATCAGGACGGAGTTTCCCGATCTCTTCAAATCCTAGGTAATCTTTTTCGTCCTTTTTCAAATCTTGGGACAAGATTTTGTTTAAGGGGGGAAGGTTTGTAACATCCCAAGAATATGAAACTTGGATCATCAAACTCTAATCATCAAAATTTAGGGTTAACAAAAACTTTTCTAAATAAAAATAAGAAAGCATGCATGTGTGTATGCATTCCAATTTGGATTCTTTTGATTTACCTTGCTTGTGTGTTTCTTTGCTTGTAAAAGGATTCTTAGGTGAAATAAACATCATCTAAACAATCCCCACACTTTTCCCAAAGACAAATAAATCAAAACAAACAAAATAAGGGAATGGTCACTTTGGCCAATTTAACTCCCATGCCTACTTTGGCTGTCTCTAACTTTCAAAACTTAACAGAAACTTGTTTGGATATTTACACCCCTTGATAGTACTCATAACAAAGTACCAAGGCCCACTTTGTGATCATCCAATATATGTTATAAATATTATAAATTAATATTTATAAATGCTTTATTAAAAGGCACCTTATATAGGGAAAATTCATATAGAACTAAATAATGCATTCCATTATTTGCATAATAATTTTGCTTCTTTAAATATTGTCCTTACCGGGCAATAATGATGTTTTTGTAGACATAGAAGCTCAAGGTCCAGTGCAAGCATCAGACTTCACTACCTTGCCATCACAAGGCAAGTTCATCACTTGCTCATGTCCTTTGAAGAGTCTTTATCAAAGTACTTGCAAATTGTGTTATCATATATGCTATAAAAGGAAGAAAATATTATTTTCACAAATAAAGAAATTATTGATATCATCCTAAGTGATGATATAATAGAGCCATGGAACTTAGGGTTCTAATTGCAAAACAATGATGATCAAATAGGGACTTAATAACCCCTGACATCAGTGATTCTAGCGCCGTATATTACGCGTTAGCCATGAGATTTGGAATGAGACAGAGAAGTCAGCTATATCTTCTTCCTCTCGCATGAAGCCGGATGTGCAGGTCGTGGCTGTTATCCTCGTAGCATGCATATTAATTGGTAATTCGTAGAGGATATGCAACACATGGGTGAGAACCCTCATCGTCCCACGATAGTTCTGGCATCTAATGGTTTTTAAAAACCATTGCCGTAATTTATTATGTGGGCATGGTGTACACCTAGGAGGCATGTGGGGTCACGAAGGGGGCAGTGATTGGCTTGGAGCAACTATTGGGCCCCACATCATGGAATTGTGGACGGGAAAGTACGCCTGGTTGTGCAACAAGGAGTTGATCTCTCATGGGTAAAGTAACGCACCTCTGAAGAGTGTAAGAACTGTAACTTGTTACTCCCTGTTCTGGGAAGGAGCTACGAACGCGGTAGGAAAGGAACTCCATGAAAGTTCTGGTCAACCTGTGAAGCCTGATGGTCATAGTTTTTCATAATAAAACCAAATTTTGAAGAAAGCTTTACAAAAATTGCATAGTGCCAAGGATTTATAATCCGAGGTGGTAGTTAGAGCATCAAACTTCCCACCTTGCACATAATGAACTTGTTGGGTAACACTATTACTCATTCTTTCCTTTGAACCCTTGCTTAGACTCTGAGGATCCCGAAGACGTGCCAATGTATGCAGCCAAATGCCAAGAAGATGTGTTCTACAAGGAACCTGATCTGTCCGGAGGAGTTGAAGGAGTGGATTACGAGATCCACTACGGTGTCGATGATAACGAGTCCAACTAAGTATCCCTAGTTAGTAGTAACCAACGGAGCCGAGCATCATGAACTCTATAGAATAAGCTGTTGAGCTCAACTCCTAGTCGGAGTTGCTACTTTTAAATTCCGTTGAAACACTTTATATTTTTGTTTGTAAGTCGGATCTTTTGGAAGTCTTGAACTTCTGGTATTGTAATAATAATAATGTATGTACTTTTGTAATATGGACCCGCAATGTGATATTTACGGAACGGTGTTTTGTGGATGTCATGTCAACGACTATAGTGTGCTACACATGCAGTGGTATGCTGGGTCACCGCATGCCTCATATTGTCTGTTAATTTTGAGGCGTATATATGAAAGTTCGATGACTCAAGCAGTAACTCGGGGACTAACCTGTATTGTTTATCCATTTGGGTATAAATGTAACCTCGGGGGCTCAAACAATAACCCGGGGACTGCCTCGAATAATCTGTTATCAATCAAAGATACAATATAAACTTGCCTCAGCAACCGAATAAATAACGCGGAGGAAATAGCCAACAAATCTGTACTATCATAGTCAGGCGAATGACAACATCAGCAAGTCGAGGATATAACGAGGAAAGTACCTTATCTATATCGTTTTACCAACAGTTACCTCGGAAAAGGTAGTAAGTCCATCAGTTTAGAAGATGTATAGGTTTAAAACTCATAGTCCCTCAAGGAGAGAATGGAAAACCGACGGTTTTACAACCAAGAATAAATAAGAAACACAAGATGGATGCCAAACGAAAATCAGTCATCTAAAAAATATGACCTGGATTTACGAAGTTAGAGCTTGGCAAAGAAAAGATACGATTCACATAAACTCAGTTAGATAGAGTAGCAACAATTGCTAAGGCATCAGAGGCCAAAGTCTTAACAATTCACATTGTACCAAAAGGCGGATAGTTGTTTCCAAGACAACATACACCCGACATACCGGGGACTTAAATAAGTAGGAGTTGTTGAGCCTAAACATCGGTAGAGGCCAAATCACCTGTGGAAGGGACACCATCATCACCAGGAGTTTCGGACATGGGTGTCTCGGACGCAATCGGTATGACCTCGTTTTCCTTCAGAGGTGCATCCTTAAGAACTGGGCGGTCCGAGGTTGTTAGGACTCTGTAGAGGTTACCTCGGCATCAACAGAGGCCATAGTAACGCCTGGGGCAAGCTCTGGCTGCTGGGAGACATCACCTTGAGCTCGAGAAGCTTCAGTTCCCTTTGGAGGATGACCGAGCATCACCATCCCCATCTGAGCTGTCATTGGAGGCATCAGCATTATCAGAGCCATCCTCTGACTCATCTTGGTCATCCGAATCACCACCAGATTCATCTTCAGCCTCGGCATCATCAGCCGGGTTAGGAAGAAAACTCGGCCCCTCGATCTAATGATGCACGTCAGCATACTCGATAAGCTGTAAGGCACGGTCTTGAAGGCGAGCAACGAACTCCGGATTCTCAATCCAAGGAGATCCAGTATGCAAGTTAAATAGAATATCAAGGGAGAGGTCCTCGTACCATGATAAAACAGCTGTAAGCATCATATCAGCGCCTGCCCTTCCAGCAGATTCCCTCCAGAGATTAAGTTGAGACTGAGATTCCATCATTCCGCCACAAGCACTTCTAACTCATCAATATCCGGGTCATTCGGCCAGAGAACATGGTAAGATCGAATAGCTGCTTGCACCAGATCTTTTCCCATAATTTTCATTGGCCCAATAGCAGCACCAACGGCAATCAGGAAATCCTCCATGGAATATTCTTGATTTAGAGTAACCGGAACACCTCGGCGCTCGCGTGCAGAAGTCACAACCTTGGAGCTCACAGGTTTAGCTTCTGGGAAATGATCTGCACGAAAGGACTTCATACAAGTTAAGATCAGCAAGGAAAAAGAATAACTCGACGAAAGACAGAAACTTACGATGGATGTAGCTCAGCATTTTCTGGAGATCCCGAGACCAATTGGTCCTACTCTTCTCAAAACAAATGATTTCCTCGCTCATTGTCTGGTTCTTTAATTTGGCAGCATCAAGAAGTTCTTTGCCCTTCTGAAGCTACAGACTTAGTAGATTCTTCTCCTCAGAGAACTCCTGATCAACCTTCTCTAACTCATACTTCTGGGAAACTTAAGAGACTCAACCTCAGCGCGTAATCGGGTTATCTCGTCATCTTTTTCCTTGAGTTGTGCCGAATGAGTGGCAGCTTGTTCTAAAAAATGCAGCATCATATCAGGCATAGATATTCATTCTTGATGCAACGCTACAAGTGTTCGTAACTCGGCTATACCAAAGTTGGGAGGTCGTAAGATACACAAGATTTACCTCGAAGAAAAAGTCGACAAATTAAAAGGAAAAACGAGTGACTAACCTTCAAGAGCTCCCACTTTCTTGGTAAGACGGGTATTCAGATTGTTGACACTAGCTGCATAACAGTAAGATGCAGGTTGGTACAACAACTAAGTAGGTCACAAGGGTAAGATAAACTAAACGAACAAGATAGTTTACCAGTTTTCTTCACAACAGGGACAATTTGCTCAAACTTATCTTGAAGTTTCTTGTGCGCAAAGAGCAACCTTTGAAATTTGGATGTCCGGCGATCATGGGCAACCTGAAGATGACAACAAGTTACGCAAATAAAACAGATCTGAATCAAGTAAATCTTGGATGGCTGGATATTCAAAATTAAAACAGATCCGAATCAAGTAAAACTTGACTCGGATCTAGATGGCTAGATATTCAAAACTACGACAGATCCGAATCAAGTAAAACTTGACTCGGATCTAGATGGCTAGATATTCAAAACTAAGATAGATCCAAATCATGTGAAACTTAACTCGAACCTGTATAGCTGGATATTCCAGACCACCGTTAATCCGAATCACGAAGAAAATTAACTTGGCAAGTAATGTATTTGAAACAAGTTGATGCTTCCAAACGAATAACAAATCATCCGGTTGCAAGCTTCGGGGACTAGTATGTGTTTGGTATCATATGAATAATAGACGAAATATCAACGGAGGTGCTTACCTCGTTCATCTTATCACTTTCAAGGACAATCTTAGCATCCATATGAAAGCGACTGCTGATGTCGGAAAGTTGGAATGGTTTGCTACTCGGATTGCCTTCGAGTTGATCGGCGGCATTCCAGTTATTGGCATACTACACCAGTGAGCCGAGGCTGTTCCCACTCTCAGTACTGGTCAAAACCTTACCTCGGGCATGTTGCGTAACTGCTGCCGCCGCCAGACTTTTATGAAGAATAAGCTGAGTATCGGCAGCAAGGGCTACACCAGGTCTAACGGTGGAAGCTCCCTTACGAAGTATATCAGCGATGCTGGGCTGAGAAGAGTTGGTTAACCCTTTCTGAGATGGCAAGGATTTAGTGACAACAACCTTCTTGCTCTTGGTAGAAACTTTGGCAGGGGCAACAACTTCGGCACCGGGGGCCACATCCTGGGCGACAGGAGGAATAACAGTCTCCAAAGGGGCCGAGGTAGTGGTGTCCTCGGTAGGAATTGGAGCAGGAGCTGGAACAGCAGTGGTCGATGGGTCATTAGGGGAAACCTTGGGAGTTTTGAGGGGGATAGCAGGGTCGACAGGGAGATCCAGCACTAGGGCATCATCGGAAATAACAGGGGGAGCAATAGGCTCATCTCGAGGATGAGAGTCATTAGTCGGCGCTGGAGGAGAATCAATACGAGGGGGACTGGGAACCCGAGTATCCTTTGGAGGCGGGGGAGAAGACGACCGAGTTGTATGAGATGTCATACTCGGAACGCTTGGCTTTGCGGAAAGAGGAGCTCTGCAAGAAAGTAGAAGTTGATTCAGAAACAGAAAGAGAGAAACAAGAAATACAAATGAAAATATAAGGAGAAACTTACCCGGAAACCCCAGGCATGGTCTTACGCCTCGGAATGTGCTGAGAAGATTTCTTCATTCGCTTCTTGGGGGCAGCACCGGAAGGATCCGTCGAAGCGGTGCTCTTCTTTGAAGCGATAGGAGCTTCGGAAGCGAGAGGCTCGACCTCGTGCACCTGGCCAGCTTGATTAGCTGGGAAATAAGGAGCCGGAAATGCGTAAGAGATAGGCACCACGGCAACTACCTCAATAATTTGGACATCGTCCGAGTCACCTTCATCAGCACGGGCCGAGGTCTTGCTCCGAGTACGAACATGAGCAGCATCCAACTTAGGAACGAATTCCTCCGGGTCAGGTTCTCCGTTGTCCGGGCTACTTCGGTCAGCAGGCCAAGGAAGAGCCAAAACCTTAGCATCTTCTGCGGTCTTCTCAGAAAACCTCTGCGAAAAAAGCAGAAAAGAGCTAGCGGATGTAGCACCCCCCCCCCCCGGGGTTAGGGTTAAACTAACCTCAGATCACCATCTATGATAAGTTCAACTCTAAACAGAAAAGATCACAGTATGATTCGGTAACATTACAGAACACAGGGATTCAACAGCATAAGTTTAAACTCTTAACAGAGTAAGATATTAGAGCTATTACAAACCAGAGGTCATAGAGCCAACATTACATCACACAGCGAAAGCAAATTATGTTGTTCTACACAACAACTTAGCAAAAGGCCTAAGAGGCAATAAACAAAAGCGACGTCCATCCCATAGTTCTCAGGCTGCTACCTGGGACCCCCAACTACTCGTCGATGTCAACGTAGAAGCCACCTTCAGTTGCAACTAGATCCTCTGTAGAAAAACAATAATGGCGCAAGGCTGAGTACGAGAATGTACTCCGCAAGACTTAGATAAACTAGTATCTAAATGCTCTGGCTAGAAAGGCTTTCTCTAGATTTAATTTTGCGGAAAGCAATCTTTATTTGTAAACAAGAGAGATAAGAGGCTCGTCTACTCAGAATTCTTTTAAAAGGGATAATATAGCGACTTCTTCATCTTGTTCATCACATCTCGATAACCACCAGCTTCATCAGAACGTCTTATCTAGGATCACCCCCTCGACCCATAGGAAGCATCCTTAAGCACACGCGGATCAACAAGTTTTTATCATCGTTAAAGTTATCTATGATCTTAGAATCTGGTCACCAAGCGTTCATAAACGTGAACACAGCTTTTCGAAAAAATTAATACCCTGCAGGGGTGTACAACTTTACCCACACGTACCAACCGACTCTTAATGCCAAATATTATTAGCCCTCTTCCTTGGAAGGCCAGCAGAGGGTGGTTGACCACGACCTTTACCTTTCTTCTGCCGAGACCATGAGTCACGCAATAAGTATGATTCCATCGTAACGGGTCAAGTCCTGAAGCCAGTACTTAAAGATGTGAGGCGAGGTTGGTTTACCAGGGGCTCTATCTACCCCAAGCAACCCGGTCCATGCTTCCCTGCCTGTTATGATGCACCTCCATCACCTCCTCTTTCGAAAATGTTTTAAATGTGTATGCCAAATGGAAAGCCCGAACTATGTGACTCATGGAATCTACTAGGCAAGTTAGTCGGTCGAGGGGTTCCCAAGCCCCGTGTGGTTGCACGCTCATCTCGGTTCCAAAGGCAAGAACTCAGTTCCTATTGGTGGCGAGCATGGAACTACAAATACCACACCCAACGTGGCCTCCCATACAAGCCTTATCATATTTAGTCAACTCCTTCGAGGATGTCACCCTCTCCTACCTTTCTAGATTCTTTGGCATCTCTGATTCATCATTTGGATAGATCAGGCATTGTTACTATGCTTCGCTAAGTTGTCGGTGACAAAAGCTCTAGCAACGCGCAAATGCCAGACCTAGGTATGCTAGGAGTAGTGGATCAGGAGTGTAAGGCTACAATAAGGAACTATGCAGCAGATAGGTAACACTAAATACTGACAAAAGACCACATTGGAATCATGTGCATCATAGTGAGAAAGTAATATACTTTGTAAAATTAGGTTCAGAATGAGAGGCTACGCTTGCCTTGTACCTCAGTATACAAGTATGGATCTTCGGTATCGTTGACTTCAACTTCGGGTTCGGTTCCTATTCGCGAAGAGCCAATACCGGAAAGAAAGGCGACAATCAAGACATGGCATCGATGCAATGCTCAAACATGGATGATGATATGACAAGTTAAATTGCATTGAAATGAAACCCTAAGTCATGCTTGACAACTTAAACGGGGTTCCGAGGGTTGAAAACCGTAAATCGGGGAACTCCGGGAACACATGAGAGGGGTTGATTTTGTTCTCTAATTAAACTTGTCATGAAAGTTGATTATCAATGCATGATTATAGTGTAATTAGGTAGGTTTCATTTTTCTGAACATTTTGATATATTATTTGTATTTTCTGACTTATAAATAATAAGATATTGAATTTACAAGTTTTATTCAATTTCTGGAATTAATTAAAACATTTATTACATCATTATGACATCAGCTAGGAGCCACCTCAGCAGCCACGTGGGCAAAAGGGACCCGTGGCATTTTTGACTACGCTGACCCGCGTGCGGTGACATCACCATGACGTCACGACGCCGGTGAGCCACATAATGGCAAGGGGACGATAGAGGAGGGCTCAAGGGGAAGCGGTTTTGCGCGTGTTTGAAAGAGCGGAGCACGGGGAGGCTAACGGTGGTCGCGCCGCCATCTATTGGTCATCGGAGCACCGGCAGTGGCTGTCAACACCCGGATTTTTAATCCTAGATGCCTGTTATGCCATACATTGCAATCCCAGGATTACCATTTTTGCAAGACATAACAGAATTGGATACCACAGTACATCATCCATTACAAACCATACATAAGGTCTTACACAAATAAGGATCTCATGATCCAGTTCTTAATACAAATCAAGCAGCGGAAATACGTAGTGCTAAAGGTAGCGTAGGGGAAGCTCCATCTTCGGGGTCACAGGCAATGATGACGATGGGAGATGATCCTAGTTGTCGTAACCTTATTGGGGTCCTTCATCCTGGTACTCCTCTTCATAGTCTGGCCACGGGAATAGCCAGGGACAAAGCCATGAGTACTCTTTAAGTACTCGCAAACTAATACTAACAAGTGAAGGGGGGTTTTTGTAGTAGGACACTAAGCTCTATGGTTGTTTTGCCAAAATCCAGATTTAACTCTACTAAGTTCAGAAGCAAGAGAAAGCTAGTCAAATTTTATAACACCTAAGTGGGAACTTGTTTCTCATGTCACAACCCTGTTGTGGTCAAGTCAAATTATCAATTCATTTCACAAGTCATTTTGAAAACATCTGACGGGGGAATAGTATGGCCACTCCAACTGTCCATAACCACGGACGCGGCTATTCGAATAGTTTGACACTCTACAGAGATTGTACACTTTCACCACAACATTCGATACATCCGTCAGGAACAAATCCTGAATTCACTATACTCAGTATGCGGATAATAAATCCTAACCTTTCAATTACACGCCCTAGTATAGGCACCTCTCATGTGAGTTTGGCCTCCCAACCATGACCAACTGTCATCTTGGGTACTCCACAGGTGGACAATCTTCACCAGGTAGCCTCAGCTCAGACCTTGGCCGTGAGGGAACCCATACTAAGGTATATAAGTTTCCAGTCAAGCCCTACCCAATTTTTGGGGATCGTGGTTGTACGGTAAAATTTGAATGGTATCGCATCCAGACAACCATCAGTTTTATAAAGGGCTAAGGCTCATGCCTCAACATTTTCATCACCAAAATCATCTGGTGTTCGGAAACACATGTCAAAACATCTCAGTAGAATGACTCATCATTCTAAGGTTTTTATGACCATTTTCCACCAAGTATTCCCATCTAAAGTTGATCAAGTTTTATGCTTAGCACTAGCATCTACAAGTGGGGTGAGTACTAATGAGGGGTGGTAAACAAGTGGAGTTTTAACTAAGTTCAATCTCATGCCTTTGGATGACATCAAGATTATCTAGCTTAGGCCAAATTTAATGCTCTTTATGCAACCTTCAACTATCTTCCTAGAATCTACAAGTCACTTAAATAAACTCTAAGGAATAGCTTTGATAAAGAAATAAAATATAAAGCTTGCAAGTAAAACTAGGATTGGGTATCATCAAATGTGTCCAACCAAGCATGCTTAGTGCATTGCATAGGTTATCTACTTTCATAATTTCAAGTGTTAGCTTGCTCTATCAACTAGTAGTATTAGGCTTGCCTTGTGCAGAGCAGTGGTTGAAGTTCTCCTCGGCTTCTTCTTCGTAGTATCCTCCTTCCTCCTCGTATCCTTGGTCGGTACTAGCGTCTATAAATAAATACGAGGTACACAATCACCAAAAAATACTTAACTACTTTCAAACATCACACAAAAGGGTTCTATAGATGATCTAGCATCATCACTAACATTACAAGATTAAAGCATTTGTCTTATTTATTTTATTTTTAGAAAACTAATTTCTACTCATTGAAAAACTACTTAAGATTTAATATTCTCCAAACCAAACATGGGATCATGTTGACACATGTCATCACCACATATTTCGGTCCATGGGAATGTGATTTAAAGTGGTGTCACAATTTAATAAGGTTTAACCTTTTTATTTTAAATAGAATAAGTGACTAGAAATGCCTATGTGACATTTTTTATTACTTGGACATTATTTCTGTAAGTCAACCCATATGTTTTTATATATTATGAAAGGTATGATCAAATGTGATTTTTGAGAGTTGGAATCAACTCAAAATCTATTATGGTTGAAATTTGAAAAATGTTTGACTGCAGAAAAGATTTTGACTTGATATTTTTACCATGGTTGATATACAGATCCAAATGATTTGAATCCAACGGTCTTGGATTAAGAATTTCAGTACCTTTCTAACAAAATTTGTTTCATGCAATTTGGTTCACTGAATTGAGCTGGATTGATTTTTCAAACTAGGTACAGAACTGAGTTTGAATATAAATAGAAAAAGCTAAATTCAAACGAGTGGGCTGTGCGGGAAGGGTTATTGGGCCGGCCCAGTGTCACTCCGCAGCGTAGGGCGCAACTGACAGGGGGGTCTACTGGTCAGTGACTCTTTAAATGCGAAGCGGTACGAGGCGAGGTGGTGCGTTGGATTAGAATGAAGATCGCCGGCTGAGGGTCGTCGTCGACGATGAACAGGTCACTGGCGAGCTTGAACCCTAGCGGCTCGGTGGCGGTTCATAGGGGGCATACCGGGGCTCCAGTGACGACGGCGAGGCGGGCAAACGACAAAGTCGATGACGGCGAACTCAGGGGTGGTCGCGGTAGCTCCAGGGGTGGACAAAATCAATGACTCCTCTTCTCCTCTGCAGCGGCGTGCTCCGTCCAAATTCTGGCAATGTGCTGCTTGCCTTGCTCTGGCTAAGGGGTGGAATGATCAGTGAGGTGAGGGAAGTGAGATGGTGTGAAGAAATCAAGCGGGGATCGTCTCCTTTTATAGGCCCGACGGCGAGACCGAGAGGGATGGGCAGGCGACGATGGCGACACGGCTACGGGCGGCTAGAGGCATGGCCGAGGTTGGCGTTCGATGGGTGGTCTCCTGGCGATGCTCTAGAGCTTTATTGTGCGTGTAGGGGCAGTGGCAAACGCTCAGGAACGTGCGATGCTCTACGCGGCAGAGGCGGCGTCTTTGCCGGCGAGCGGTGGCTATGAGGCATGGGGCGGCGAACGGGGGTGTCTGCTGGGTTGCTGGGGCGGTGGTGATCACGCGTGCACGTGGCAAGGGCGGCGCGCGGTCTGTGGGCGTGTGTCGAGGGTGGCGCTCTGGCGCGCTCTCGGCATGCACTCAGAGAAGCTTGGCATGGCTTGTGCGTGTGGTCCAGTGGCTGGCAGGGTTCAAGCGCTGGACAGGGGGTGGCAATGGACGGTGGCCTGTGTCGTAGACATGGTGTTTAGGTTTGGTGCTTGCTCTGGCAAGCTAGCCATGGTCGGCTGGCAAGGGTTCCTTCGGGTTGGCATGGCATGGTGCAAAGGGTAGGGTCCAGGGGTGGTCAAGGCACTGGTTGGCACTGGGGGAGACAAGTATGATCAATGGTGAAGAATGCTTAGCCAAATTACTGCTCAAAACAGTGAAGTTTGGCCAGTTTGATTTTTTGTCTCCAAGTGTTTGATGAAATGGCCGCAAGAACTTGAGTTTTGAATTTTGGAAAGATTTTTGGTGGGTGTGCTAGGCATGTGTTGAGGATTCTGTGGATGCTTGGGTTTTGAAAATTGAGCTTGTTTGAGTGGTTTTTGAAATAGTGGGATCTTCCCATATGAAATAGATTCAATTTTAAACTGTCATTTAAACTATGCATTCAAATGTTTTTGGATGATCACAAAGTGGGACTTGGTACCTTATTATGAGTACTATCAAGGGGTGCAAAGATCCAAACATGTTTCTGTTAAGTTCTGATAGTTAGAGATAGCCAAAGTAGGCATGGGAGTTAATTTGGCCAAAGTGACCATTCACTTAATTTGTTTGTCTTTGGGAAAAGTGTGGAGATTGTTTAGATGATTTTTATTTCACCTAAGAATGATTTTAAAATCAAAGAAACACAAAACCATGGCAATTCAAAAGAATCCAAATTGTAATGCATACACATATGAATGCTTTCATATTTTTAATTGGAAAAGTTTTTGTTAACCCTAATTTTGATGATTAGAGTTTGATGATTCAAGTTTAATATTTTTGGGATGTTACAAACCTTCCCCCCTTATAAAAAATCTCGTCCCGAGATTTGAAAAAGGACAAAAAAGATTACCTAGGATTTGAAGAGATCAGGAAACTCTGTCCTGATGTGATCGTCGCGCTCCCAGGTAGCTTCCTCTTCCGTGTGGTTGCTCCACTGAATCTTGAGAAGCTTGATGCTTCGGGTTCTGGTAGTTCTGAAAGCTTCCTCCAAAATATGGATGGGTACTTCGGGATAGGTCAGGTCATCGTTGATCTCTATGGTCTGATGATCGATATTCTTGAACACTTCAGTCTTCTCTGGAACTTCGATGCACTTGCGAAGTAATGAGATATGGAACACATTGTGCACGGCTGACATCTCTTTGGGTAGTTCCAATTGATACAACACTTCTCCTCAACGGTTCAGAATCTTGAAGGGTCCGATATATCTGGGGGCTAAATTTCCTTTCAGTTGGAAACATTGCATTCCTTTCAGTGGCAACACTTTCAGATACACCAAATCTTCTATGTTGAAGGTGAGGTCTCGATGTCTCTTGTCAGTGTTACTCTTCTGTCTAGACTGGGCTGTCTTGAGGTGCTCACGAATCTTGTGAACCTCCTCTTCTGCTTCACGTAGGATGTCGGGTCCGAAAATCTGACTCTCTCCTACTTCTGACCAGTTCAAAGGGGTGCGGCACTTCCTTCCATACATGAATTCAAATGGGGCCATTTGCAAACTAGCTTGATAACTGTTGTTGTATGAAAATTCTGCAAACGGCAGACAGTCTTCCCACTTAGATCCATATTCGAACACACATGCTCTTAGCATATCTTCGAGTATTTGATTTACTCGCTCCGTTTGTCCATCGGTCTGAGGGTGATCTTCTTGGACTTTCTTCCAGAATCTCGAGGTAAACTGAGTTCCTAGATCCGATACGATGTTCTTGGGGACTCCATGCAAACTGACGATTCTAGCAATGTATAACTCCACTAGCTTCGAACTCTGATACGTGGTCTTGACGGGTAAGAAATGGGCGACTTTGGACAACCTGTATACTATGACCCAGATAGAGTCATTTCTCCTACTAGAAGTAGGCAATCCGGTGATAAAGTCCATTCCAACGGAATCCTATTTCCATTCCAGAATCTGCAATGGTTGCAACAATCCAGCGGGTCTTTGATGTCCGGCCTTGACTCGCTAACATATATCACACTTGGCGATATAGCTTCCGATTTCTCTCTTAATCTTATGCCACCAAAATTGTTCTTTCAAGTCTTGATATATCTTCGTTCCTCCGGGGTGGATAGAATAAAGAGTATCGTGAGCTTCCTTCAGAAGAACTTCTTTCAACTCAGAATCTGCTGGTACACAAAGGCGTACTTTGTACCACAACACTCCTTCTTCGTCTTCAGTGAATCCGAGTACCTTGCCCGTACCGATACGACGCTTGATTCCATCGATACTAGCATTTCCTTTCTGAGCCTCTTTGATCTGGCTGATCAAAGTGGGTTGAATTTCTATGCTAGCCAAAAATCCTTCACTTACTAATTCCATTCGAAAATCTTCCATCTCTTTGTGCAAGCTTGGTTGCTCCTTCAAAATCATGGAGTTCAAGCGACACGGCAATCTGCTAAGGGCATCTGCTACGACATTGGCTTTACCAGGGTGATACTGAATGTCCAGGTCATAATCCTTGATTAGCTCAATCCATCTTCTTTGTCTCATATTCAGCTGCTTCTGAGTGAATATATACTTCAGGCTCTTGTGATCTGAATAAATCTCACAACAGTTTCCCATCAGGTAATGCCTCCATGTCTTCAGGGCTAGAAATACGGCTGCGAGTTCGAGGTCATGGGTTGGGTAATTCTGCTCATGTTGTTTCAGTTGTCGGGATAGATAAGATATGACTTTGCCTTCTTGCATTAGCACACATCTGAGACCGATCTTGGATGCATCACAATACACGTCGAAGGGCTTCGTGATATCCGGCATGATTAAGATTAGGGCTGAAATCAATCTCCTCTTGAGTTCTTGAAAACTCGCTTCACATTTGTCCGTCCATTCAAACTTCTTGTCTTTCTTCAGCAATTGGGTCATGGGTCTGGCGATACTCGAGAATCCTTCTACGAACTTGCGGTAGTATCCCGCCAATCCGAGAAATGCACGAACTTGGGTTTGAGTGGTTGGGGCTTGCCAATCTTTGACATCTTTCACTTTTGTAGGGTCAACGACAATTCCTCCGGCCGATACAATGTGACAGAGGAATCCTACCTCCTGTAACCAGAATTCACATTTGCTAAACTTGGCATACAACTGATGCTCTCTAAGGGTTCCAAGAATGGTCCTTAGGTGTAGCTCATGTTCTTATTTCGATTTGGAATAAATCAGAATGTCATCGATGAAAACAACGACAAACTTATCCAAGAAGTCCATAAAAATCTTATTCATGAGATTCATGAAATAAGCGGGGGCATTGGTTAATCCAAAATACATGACAGTATACTCGTATAATCCATAACGTGTGGTAAAGGTAGTCTTGGGGATATCCTCTGCGCGAATCTTGAGTTGATGATAGCCAGTTCTAAGATCAATCTTAGAAAACACTTTGGCACCAGTCAACTCATCAAACAAATCTTCTATCTCGGGCAATGGGTAGTTGTTCTTGATAGTGACATCATTCAACTTCCGGTAATCCGTACAAAAACGGTTACCTCCATCTTTATTATCCACAAACAAGACAGGTGATCTCCATGGTGACGCACTTGGTTGAATCAATCCAATTTCCAGCATGGCATCCAGTTGCTTCTTCAGTTCTGCTAGTTCAGATGGGTTCATACTATATGGTCTCTGGGCTATGGGTCCTGTTCTGGGGATTAGTTCAATGATAAACTCGATATCCCGATCTGGGGGCATACCGCGCAAAACATCTGGAAATACATCGGGGTATTCAGAGACTATCCGGACTTGGTCAATGGTAGGTTGGGCTATACTCTTGTTGCACTTCAATTGGTGAGGTAAGGTTTCAGATATATGCTCGACTGATATTCTAGTGGTACTGGTCATGGTTATGGCTTTCTTGGCACAGTCAATCAATCCTTTATGTTTGGACATCCAATCCATTCCTAGTACTACTTCCAAACCTTTAGTTCTGAGTACTATCAGATTAGCATAAAAATCTATGCCATGGATTCGGATGGGGACGGCTTTGCAAATTTGCCTAGATTTGGTGGTGGAACCGGGGATTTGAACAATCATAACATGCTTCAGTTTGGTTGGTTGAATCTTACTAGTGCATGCAAATTCTTCGGTGACAAATGAGTGCGATGCACCAGAATCAAACAACACTCGAGCAAGTACTGAATTGACAGAAAACATACCCAGCACGACGTCTGGCGCTTCCTGGGCTTCTTCACCATGCATGATAAAAAGACGGTCGTTGCGGTTGAGCGAGTTTCCTGGGGCAAACCTTCTTCCAGGCTGAACACGACGCTGCTGCTGAGCTGGGGCATTGGCATTGGGGGCTGCGGCATTCTTCTTGGGGCACTCATTGGAGTAGTGACCCTTATTTCCATAGTCATAGCAAGTCACTTGCGACTTGTCCTTTGCTGCAACAGGCACAACATTGCTTCCTGTTCTCGGGGCAGTGTTGGTGTTGGCGGCAGCATTGTTGTTGTTGAACTTGGGTGGTGCACGGTTGAAATTGTTAGAGTTGCCGGGGTTGTTGTGATTTCCTCCGGGCCTTGGGTTTCCACGGTTGGGATAGGTCGGACGGTTCATTGGGGGTCTGTTGGTTCTTGCGGCAAATCCTGGAGATGGGTTAGGGCGATACTTTGGGGTCTGATGGGTTCCTGGCTGATGCATCATGCGATGCTTGCGGTTCTCATTGGCTTGGTTGATCTTTCCTTCCATCTGGATGGCAGAGTAGACAAGGGCTTCAATATCAGCAAAGGGGATATTGACTAACACAGTTTGCATCTCATCATGCAGACCATTCAAGAATCTCTCTTTCTTCTTGGCTTCAGTGTCGATCTCATCCGGGGCATACCTAGCTAATGACAAAAATTTGTCACGGTATTCCACTACGGTCATCCTTCCTTGCTTCAGTTCTCTGAACTCATCTCTCATTCTCTTGATCAAACCTGGTGGCACATGGGTTCTGCTGAACTTGACTTTGAATTCCTCCCAGGTCATCATCTGTCCTCCGGTCATTGCACGAACACTGTTCCACCATGCTCTTGCATCTCCAGCTAGATAGTGGGTGGCGAACAGAACTTTCCCGTTAGCTTCCACTCCGGCGACTTCCAGGTTGTTTTCCATGGTTTGCAGCCAATCGTCTGCATCTAGGGGCTCTTCCGACTTAGTGAAAACAGGTGGGTTGGTATTCTGGAAATTCTTGAGCTTAGATCCATGGTTGTCCTGATTTCCTTGGCCTTGATTGTTGTGGGCCAGCTGAGCTATCTGCTGAAGGGTGTCTAAGTTGGCTTGACGTTCGGCTCTTTCAGCTTCGCGGTCAGAAACCAACATTTGCAGGATCTGCAACATCGGGTCCGGGGATGAACCACTTCCTCCGCATGGCATCTGAAGATTGAGATAGATCATGAGAAAAGAGGGAAATTTCTAAGGTTTCGGGACTTTGAAAAGTTTTTAAAGTTTGACTCAGATTTTCTAGCAACTTGCTTTTCATTCATTCATAGCACACGATACAACACACACCACAACAAGGTAAACAGATGGTTTTAAGAACCATTCTGAAAACTACGATACAGTGGTACCGAATACAACTCACTATGCTAGTGCTCAAGTGCTACTACTCCTCGGAGTCGGTGTAGTCATCATCCTCATCATCCTCATCATCCTCATCGTCATCGATGAAGGCAAAATCATCCTCATCGGTGAAGAAGTCCATGGCCTGATCCTCCAGAAAATCATCCTCATCGCTGAGATAGGAGTAGGGGTCGCCATGAAGATCCTCTCCTGCATTCTCCCTTTCTTCCAACTGCATGTCTCTCTCGTGGATGGTCTCCTCCAAATCCGAGATACGGTGGAGAAGAAGGGCAATGATGCGCTCCTTCTTGTCGAGCTGACGGCGGCGAGACTTGCAATCCTTTGCTAGCATGGCAATGGTCTGATCCTTTGTCTTGATGATGGCGGACTTGTGGTTGGAGTAGTCACGACAATTGTCCAATTCCTGCTAACGATCGTACATCATGAAGCTAAGGTGGTCCAACTGAGTCTTCAGCTCGTGGTGGTATGGGGCTTCCAGTGGCTGGCCCATAGCATCACGCCTTGGACAAAACTCAAAGCGGGTACCCTTGATCTGGTTGATACTCTGCCCACACAGACGGGCAAGAGCTTCCTACATGGCCCTGGCAAGTCCATCGGGCCAGTTGTTCTCTCTTAAGGTGAACTGAATTCCCTCGGCAGTGGGAGGTTCAATCTTTCCTCGGAGACTTGCAACAATTAGCCACTACAGATCTTCTCCTCCTTGATCATTGAGCTGAGCTCCGAAGAACTCAGGGTGCGGACGCTCCAGAAGTTCCGAAAGCTGGTCCAAATCCTGCTCAAAGATAAGGTCTCCTCCATTCCCCAACTGATAAAACTTGCTATACTTCACGTCCATCTATTAAGAATATAGGATGAGTAAGTTAGTAGAGTGATCAAGTGTGTCAAATTTTATGTATTTTGAAGGAGTTTTTGAGGAACATGGATTTTTATGAAAGAAACAAGATGATAAGAATGGGAATAAGTTTTGTAAATATTTGCTTTCTTTGGTTTTGAAACTAAGTTTTTGATTCAAACTTCCAGTCTAACTAGGGTCTCCTATGGTAAGGATGGCTCTGATACCAACTTGTCAACACCCAGATTTTTAATCCCAGATGCATGTTATGCCATACATCGCAATCCCAGGATTACCATTTTTGCGAGACATAACAGAATTGGATACCACAGTACATCATCCATTACAAACCATACATAAGGTCTTACACAAATAAGGATCTCATGATCCAGTTCTTAATACAAATCAAGCAGCAGAAATACGTAATGCTAAAGGTAGCGTAGGCGAAGCTCCATCTTCGGGGTCACAGGCAATGCTGACGATGGGAGATGATCCTAGTTGTCGTAACCTTCCCGGGGTCCTTCATCCTGGTACTCCTCTTCATAGTCTGGCCACGGGAATAGCCAGAGACAAAGCCATGAGTACTCTTTAAGTACTCGCAAACTAATACTAACAAGTGAAGGGGTTTTTGTAGTAGGACACTAAGCTCTATGGTTGTTTTGCAAAAAGCCAGATTTACCTCTACTAAGTTCAGAAGAAAGACAAAGCTAGTCAAATTTTATAACACCTAAGTGGGAACTTGTATCTCATGTCACAACCCTGTTGTGGTCAAGTCAAATTCTCAATTCATTTCACAAGTCATTTTGAAAACATCTGACGGGGGAACAGTATGGCCACTCCAACTGTCCACAACCGCGGACGCGGCTATTCGAATAGTTTGACACTCTACAGAGATTGTACACTTTCACCACAACATTCGATACATCCGTCAGGAACAAATCCTGAATTCACCATACTCGGTATGCGGACAATCAATCCTAACCTTTCAATTACACGCCCTAGTATAGGCACCTCTCCTGTGAGTTTGGCCTCCCAACCATGACCAACTGTCATCTCGGGTACTGCACAGGTGGACAATCTTCACCACATAGCCTCAGCTCAGACCTTGGCCGTGAGGGTACCCATACTAAGGTATATAAGTTTTCAGTCAAGCCCTATCCAATTTTCGGGTATCGTGGTTGTACGGTAAAATTGGAATGGTATCGCATCCATACAACCATCAGTTTTATAAAGGGCTAAGGCTCATGCCTCAACATTGTCATCACCAAAATCATCTGGTGTTCGGAAACACATGTCAAAACATCTCAGTAGAATGACTCATCATTCTAAGGTTTTTATAACCATTTTCCACCAAGTATTCCCATCTAAAGTTGATCAAGTTTTATGCTTAGCACTAGTATCTACAAGTGGGGTGAGTACTAATGAGGGGTGGTAAACAAGTGGAGTTTTAACTAAGTTCAGTCTCATGCCTTTGGATGACATCAAGATTATCTAGCTTAGGCCAAATTTAATGCTCTTTATGCAACCTTCAACTATCTTCCTAGAATCTACTAGTCACTTAAATAAACTCTAAGGAATAGCTTTGATAAAGAAATAAAGTACAAAGCTTGCAAGTAAAACTAGGATTGGGTATCATCAAATGTGTCGAACCAAGCATGCTTAGTGCATTGCATAGGTTATCTACTTTCATAATTGCAAGTGTTAGCTTGCTCAATCAACTAGTAGTATTAGGCTTGCCTTGTGCAGAGCAGTGGTTGAAGTTCTCCTCGGCTTCTTCTTCGTAGTATCCTCCTTCCTCCTCGTATCCTTGGTCGGTACTAGCGTCTATAAATAAATACGAGGTACACAATCACCAAAAAATACTTAACTTCTTTCAAACATCACACAAAAGGGTTCTATAGATGATCTAGCATCATCACTAACATTAAAAGATTAAAGAATTTGTCTTATTTATTTTATTTTTAGAAAAGTAATTTCTACTCAATTTAATAAGGTTTAACCTTTTTATTTTAAATAGAATAAGTGCTAGAAATGCCTATGTGGCATTTTTTTATTACTTGGACATTATTTCTGTAAGTAAACCCATATGTTTTTATATATTCTGAAAGGTATGATCAAATGTGATTTTTGAGAGTTGGAATCAACTCAAAATCTATTATGGTTGAAATTTGAAAAATGTTTGAATGCAGAAAAGCTTCTGACTTGATATTTTTACCATGGTTGATCTACAGATCCAAATGATTTGAGTCCAACGGGCTTGGATTAAGCATTTCAGTAGCTTTCTAACAAAATTGGTTTCATGCAATTTGGTTCACTGAATCAGAGCTGGGTTGATTTTTGAAACTAGGTACAGAACTGAGTTTGAATATAAATAGAAAAAGCTAAATTCAAATGAGTGGGCTGCGCGGGAAGGGTTATTGGGCCGGCCCAGTGTCACTCTGCAGCGCGGGGCGCAACTGCTAGGGGGGTGTACTGGTCAGCGGATCTTTAAACGCGAAGCGGTACAGGGCGAGGTGGTGCGTTGGTTTAGAATGAAGATCGACGGCTGAGGGTCGTCGTCGACGATGAGCAGGTCACCGGCGAGCTCGAACCCTAGCGGCTCGGTGGGGGTGCATAGGGGGCATACCGGGGCTCCAGTGACGACTGCGAGGCGGTCAAACGACGAAGTCGACGACGGCGAACTCAGGGGTGGTCGCGGCAGCTCCGGGGGTGGACAAAATCAACGGCTCCTCTTCTCCTCTGCAGCGGCGAGCTCCAGCCAAATTCTGGCGATGCGCTGCTCGCCTTGATCCGGCTAAGGGGTGGAATGATCAGTGAGGTGAGGGGAGTGAGATGGTGTGAAGAAATCGAGCGAGGATCATCTCCTTTTATAGGCCCGGTGGCGAGACCGAGAGGGATGGGCAGGCGACGGTGGCGACACGGCTACGGGCGGCTAGAGGCATGGCCGAGGTTGGCGTTCGACGGGTGGTCTCCTGGCGACGCTCTAGAGCTTTATTGTGCATGTAGGGGCGGTGGCAAACGGTCGGGAACGTGCGATGCTCTGCGCGGCAGAGGCGGCGTCTTCGACGGCGAGCAGTGGCTGTGAGGCATGGGGCGGTGAACGGGGGTGTCTGTGGGGTTGCTGGGACGGTGGTGATCACGCGTGCACGCGGCGAGGGCAGCGCGCGGTCTGTGGGCGCGTGTCGAGGGTGGCGCTCTGGCGCGCTCTCGGCATGCGCTCAGAGAAGCTTGTCATGGCTTGGGCGTGTGGTCCAGTGGCTGGGCAGGGTTCGAGCGCTGGACAGGGGGTGGCGATGGACGGTGGCCTATGTCCTAGACATGGTGTTGAGGCTTGGTGCTTGCTCTGGCTAGCTAGCCATGGTCGGCTGGCAAGAGTTCCTTCGGGTTGGTATGGCATGGTGCAAAGGGTAGGGGCTAGGGGTGGTCAAGGCACTGGTTGGCACTGAGGGAGACAAGTGTGATCAATGGTGAACAATGCTTAGCTAAATTACTGCTCAAACAGTGAAGTTTGGCCAGTTTGATTTGTTGTCTTCAAGTGTTTAATGAAATGGCCGCAAGAACTTGAGTTTTGAATTTTGGAAAGATTTTTGGTGGGTGTTCTAGGCATGTGTTGTGGATTCTGTGGATGCTTGGGTTTTGAAAATTGAGCTTGTTTGAGTGGTTTTTGAAATAGTGGGATCTTCCCATATGAAATAGATTCAATTTTAAACTGTCATTTAAACTATGCATTCAAATGTTTTGGGATGATCAGAAAGTGGGACTTGGTACCTTATTATGAGTACTATCAAGGGGTGCAAAGATCCAAACATGTTTATGTTAAGTTCTGAAAGTTAGAGATAGCCAAAGTAGGCATGGGAGTTAATTTGGCCAAAGTGACCATTCGCTTAATTTGTTTGTTTTGATTTGTTTGTCTTTGGGAAAAGTGTGGGGATTGTTTAGATGATGTTTATTTCACCTAAGAATCATTTTACAAGCAAAGAAACACAAAACCATGGCAATTCAAGTTTTTGTTAACCAAAATTCAAGTTTTTGTTAACCAAAATTCATGTTTTTGTTAACCAAAATTCAAGCAAAGAATCATTTTACAAGCAAAGAAACACAAAACCATGGCAATTCAAGTTTTTGATTTGTTTGTCTTTGGGAAAAGTGTGGGGATTGTTTAGATGAAGTTTACTTAAACACAAAATTTTACAAGCAAAGAAACACAAAATCATTTTACAAGCAAAGAATCCAAATTGTAATGCATACACATATGAATGCTTTCATATTTTTAATTGGAGAAGTTTTTGTTAACTCTAATTTTGATGATTAGAGTTTGATGATTCAAGTTTAATATTTTTGGGATGTTACAGTGGCTATGCCTGATGGCGGCGGTGGGCGGCGCTCGGCGCGGGAGCAGAAGAAAGCGAGAGGGAAGAAACACAGGGGTCCAGGACGACCGGCAGCTTACCCTTGACGCGACGCGATTGTTAGCTGAGCCGGAGGGGGTCGAGGTCGATGGCACGGCCTCGGTGGAGCTTGGTAGGCCACGGGGAAGACGATGGCAATGCGGGTGATTCCGAGCGCCCCTGCTCGATTCCTCTGTCGGGGAGGATCAGTGCGGCGAGGCGGTGCTTCCTACGCGCTCAGAACGGCGAAGGGAGGCCGGGGACGGCGATCCACCGGCGAGGCAGAGAGCTAGGGTCTCGAGAGCTCACAGGAGCTCGCGATGCAGAGCGGAAGGAAGGAAGATAAGGCATGGGGGAGAGAGAGATCAACACGGCGCTCCTCGCGGCGGCCTTATCCTGGCATCTGGGGGCGGCGGCGCATCACAGCGTGGCTAGGCCAAAGCTGGGCTGCGAGAGCTGCGCTGAGAGGAAGGGAGAAGGGAAGAGAGGAGTGGGCCGCCCTGGGCTGCGGCTGCTGGCTGCTTTTTTTATTACAGAATCATTCAAAACTACCAGAGAGTGTTGTAAAATATGAAAGATACTATGAGACCCTTTTATTCAATTTGGGCTCCAAACATTTTGTACTTTTCAAATATTCAAACTATTTGAATGCTTTCAAATATAGTGGGAGGGTTAGGGTTTAGGGTTTGTACTTGTATTTAATTCAACATACTTGGTCTTATGCATATAGTTCATTAGGTTTAACACATGCATGCAATGCTTTAAGTACTAAGTACATATATTACAAGCTTGGGCTGTTACAGCTCTACCCCCCTTACAAGAATCTCAACCGGAGATTCCTAAGTTTTAGAAAAGAAGGCAGGGTACTCAGATCTAAAACGATATTCTCGTTCCCAGGTTGCTTCACCCTCAGAGTGATGAGACCACTGAACTTTCAGGAACTTGATGTTTTGACGACGAGTTTTGCGCTTGGCTTCTTCAAGGATACGAACAGGATACTCACGGTAAGTCAGATCCTTCTGGAGATCAAGAGTTTGGTGATCAACACCACGGACAGGATCTTTGAAGCAACGCTTGAGTTGAGACACATGAAAGACGTCATGCACCTCAGGGAAGTTTGCAGGTAACTCCAACTTGTATGCGATGTTACCTTGCCTGGATAGAACACGGAAAGGACCAACATAGCGAGGAGCCAGTTTGCCTTTGATATCGAAACGATGGACACCATTCAGAGGAGTGACCCGGAGATAAGCTTGATCACCAACTTCATATTCAACATGTTGATGGTGACGATCATGATAGCTTTTCTGGAGAGACTGAGCAGTTTTCAAACGATCTCGAATGATACGAACTTGATCTTCTGCTTCCTGGATCATGTCCGGACCAAAGAACTTTCTTTCGCCGGTTTCTGACCAGTTCAAAGGAGTACGACAGGTTCTTCCATATAAGAATTGGAAAGGTGCCATTTCTATACTGGACTGATAACTGTTGTTGTAGGAGAATTCAGCAAAAGGAAGGCATTTCTCCCAGTTCTTGCCAAAAGATATAACACACGCTCTAACCATGTCTTCACGGATTTGATTCACTCTTTTGGTCTGGCCACCGGTACTAGGATGATAAGCTGTGCTGAAGGACAGACGAGTACCCATAGCTTGTTGGAAACTTGCCCAGAACCTTGAGGTGAACAAACTTTCTCGATCAGAGACGATTTTCTTCGGTACCCCATGGAGAACAACTATTCGAGAGATGTATATATCTGCTAACTGACTAGCATTGATGTATATATCACGAACAAGTAGGAAGTGAGCGACCTTTGACAAATAGTCAACGATTACCCAGATGGCATCATTTCCCTTTTGAGTCTTAGGGAGACCAGTAATGAAATCCATACCAACTTCATCCCATTTCCACTCAAGGATTTTATGTGGTTGCAGGAGACCAGCGGGCCTTTGGTGCTCAGCTTTGATGCGACGTCAAACGTCACATTCAGCAACAAAACGAGCGATATCCTTCTTCATACCAGACCACCAGAATCTTTGACGAAGATCCCGATACATCTTGGTACCTCCAGGGTGGATAGAAAGAGGGGATTCATGAGCTTCAGTAATAATTATTTGCTTCAAGTCCTTTCCATTTGGTACTACCAACCGTGTACCGAAATATAATACACCTTACTTGTTAACAGAACATTTGGCAACTCTACTGGCAATGTTCTCTTTAATAGAGTCCATCTCAGGATATTGCTTTTGAGCAGCTTTGATCTGATCCTCTAGAGAAGACTTCACTTCAAGAGTAGAAAGCAATCCACGAGGAACTACTTCAAGATTCAATCGAGCAAATTCCTCATGAAGAGAAGGTTGTGCTTGTTTGATCATCAGGGTGTTGCAATAGGATTTACGGCTCAGCGCATCAGCAACGACATTGGCTTTGCCAGGTTGTTAGTTGAGACCCAAATCATAGTCCTTGATGAGTTCCAACCATCTTCTTTACCTGAGATTTAGATCAGGTTGTGTGAAGAGATACTTCAGACTCTGATGATCCGAGTATAAATCGCAATGACTACCGAGAAGGTAATGTCGCCATTGCTTAAGAGCATGAACAACAGCTGCAAGCTCAAGATCATGAGTTGGGTAGTTGTTCTCATGTGGTTTCAGCTGACGGGAAGCATAAGCCACCACATGCCCATCTTTCATCAACACACATCCAAGACCTTGGTGGGAAGCATCGCAGAAGACTACAAAGTCTTTGCTAGTGTCTGGAAGAACTAGCACCGGAGCAGTTGTTAACTTGGTCTTCAACATCTGGAAGCTTTCTTCAGCCTTATCAGACCATTCAAACTTCTTATCCTTCTTAAGAAGATCAGTCATCGGCTTTGCAATCCTGGAGAAGTTCTCGATGAATTGACTGTAATAACCAGCCATCCCGAGAAAACTTCAGACATCCTTGACGGATTTAGGGGATTCCCAGTCGAGGATAGTTTGGACCTTCTCGGGGATAACAGCAACCCCTTGGGCGGAAACAACATGACCAAGGAATACAAGATCTTGTAACCAAAACTCACATTTGGAAAACTTGGCATAGAGACGATGTTCTCGAAGTTTTGTCAACACCAAACGAAGATGTTCGGTGTGCTCTTCTTTAGTCTTGGAATAGACTAAAATATCATCGATGTAGACCACGACGAACTTGTCAAGTTATTCCATGAAGACAGAGTTCATAAGCCGCATGAAAGTGGCTGGAGCATTGGTAAGACCAAAGGACATGACTGTATACTCGTAAAGACCATAACGAGTGGTGAAAGCAGTCTTTGGAATGTCTTCCTTACGGATCTTTATCTGATGATACCCTGACCTTAAATCCATTTTGGAAAAGACAGTGGCACCACTTAACTGATCAAAGAGATCATTGATCCTAGGGAGAGGATATTTGTTCTTGATGGTCACAGCATTGAGTGGGCGGTAGTCCACAACCAGACGCGGTATACTGGTATCCCGCTTCTTGAAAAAGATGGTAGGACATCCCCAAGAAGATGTGCAGGGCTGAATGTATCCTTTTCCTTCTAACTCCTCTAATTGCTTATTCAACTCCACAAGCTCATGAGGAGGCATATGATAGGGTCTTTTAGAAATAGGAGCAGTTCCAGGAACTAACTCTATGACAAACTCCACACTTAGATTAGGTGGCATGCCAGGAAACTCCTCAGGAAAGACATCCGGGAATTCATAGACCATGGAAACATCTTGGATCTCTAACGGAGGTAGAACTTCAAGAGCATACAACTCTGCTTCAGGAATGGATACAGCTGAAGGAGATAGTGACCCTACGGTCCAATACTTGACTATTATGCCAGCAGGACTTGTCAGAGTCACAGACTTGGTGGTACAATCGAGGATAGCTTGGTAACGGGTCAGCCAGTCCATGCCCAAAATGATGTCAATCTTAGTTGACTTGAGGGCAATAAGGGAGGTGGGGTAAAGTTGAAATGCAACTTCAATTATATTCCCATGACTAACCATGGTGGAGCACCACCTAGAACCAGGAGACTGAACTAGCAGAGGAATAGATAACCCCTCAAAACTTATCCCATGCAGTTGAGCAAAATCTTGTGACAGGAATGAATGTGATGCTCTAGAATCAAACAAAACTTTAGCTGGAATTTGATTGATACAAAGCGTACCCATGATGACGCTTGGATCTTCCTGAGCCTCCTCGGCAGAGATATGGTTCAGGCAACCTCTTCCAGCACCTTGGTACTTGTCATTCTTCTTTAGGGGTTGTGCCTTCTCAGCAGAACTCTTTTGAGGACAGTCTCTTGCATAGTGTCCAGGCTGGCGACAATTGAAACATATGAGGCCTGATCTAGTACCAGCAGCGGGATAATTTGATCCACCAACATTGTTTGGAGTAACATTCGGACGAGGTGCATATCCAGAAGTCCTTGGAGTATAAGGAGCACGTGGCACAGCACTGTAATGCACGAAGACACGACACTTATTATTGCCAGAACCAGCTTTGTTGTACCCCTCCTGAGGACGCTTACGAGTTTCTTCATACTCCACCTTTCCACTCTCGGCTTTCATATCCTTGTTGACAAGACCTTGGAAGTTACCAAAGTCCATGAGGTGGATTTCATGACGAACCTCGGGATCCAGTCCCTTGCGGAACAGAGCTTGCTTCTTAACATCAGTGGAGACCTCTTCAGTAGCATAGCAGGCAAGACAATTGAAGTTGCGCTGGTAATCACACACGGAACCAGTGCCCTGCTTAAGCTTGAGGAACTCCTCCCTCTTCTGATCCATCAGACCCTCCGAAATATGATAAGCTCGAAAGGCTTCAGTGAATTCTTGCCATGTAACAACATGTTGAGCTTCTTTCATAGCCAAGAAATTTTCCCACCAGAAGTTAGCTGCTCCCTCCAGATGATAGGCAGCAAAAGTCACCCAATCATCTTGAGCAACATGACCAACCTGAAGTTTGCGCTCCATAGTGCGAAGCCAGTAATCTACATCAAGTGGCTCGGTGGAATAGCTGAAAACTGGCGGAGTGAGACGTGTGAAGTCCTTGATACCAACTTGATTGTTCTGGCGTTGAGCGGTGTTGTGCTCAATCCTTTCAAGGAGCCTCATGTTGTCAGCACGGTTGGTTTCGCACATGGCCATGAGCTGAACCATGGACGGCGGTGGAGGAAGGTTGGAAGATTCACCCTCATTTGCAGCACCACGTGCATGAGCATGGGTACGGGCACGAGAGGTATCACCCATCCTGAAAGAATAAAAAGAGTTAGACAAGGGATTCAAAGAAATAAGATGGAAAGATGAACAAAGAGTACTTGATATAAACGTATCATCTTATCAAGCATGGTAGTATCAAAGCATACTAATGTATACACTAACCAGCTGACTTACAAACCATGACAATGGAATGCTAAGATGTTACACACCAAGCAAAACTGAGATATCTTAGAACCCTGAGAAAAGCAACCAAGTACGGAGTACTTTAGAGAAACAACCCCAAAACCACGATCCTAAAAGTTTTGAGATATAAGGTAAGGAATGGAAACCTTTTCAAACTAAATAAGGTAAGGAAAAAACTCCAGCATCAGAAATACACCAGAGAAGGAATAAAAAGAATCCTAGTCAGTGTTGCTGCAAATACTTTTTAACTTTCAAATAGTTTTGTCAACTTTTAGACTCAACATCGATCAATAAAAGGGTTTCCTACAGGCAGTCCTGCTTTGATACCAAAACTTGTAGCGCCCCCGGGGTTAGGGTTAAACTAACCTCAAATCACCATCTAAGATAAGTTCAACTCCAAAAACGAAAGATCACAGTATGATTCGATAACATTACAGAACATAGGGATTCAACAACATAAGTTTAAACTCTTAACAGAGTAAGATATTAGAGCTATTACAAACCAGAGGTCATAGACCCAACATTACATCACACAGTGAAAGCAAATTATGTTGTTCTACACAACAACTTAGCAAAAGGCCAAAGAGGCCATAAACAAAAGCGACGTCCATCCCATAGTCCTCAGGCTGCTACGTGGGACCCCCAACTACTCGTCGATGTCAACGTAGAAGCCACCTTCAGTTGCAACTAGATCTTCTGTAGAAAAACAACAATGGCGCAAGGCTGAGTAGGAGAATGTACTCCGCAAGACTTAGATAACCTAGTATCTAAATGCTCTGGCTAGAAAGGATTTCTCTGGATTTACTTATGCGGAAAGCAATCTTTATTTGTAAACAAGAGAGAGAAGAGGCTCGTCTACTCAGAATTCTTTTAAAAGGGATAAGATAGCGACTTCTTCATCTTGTTCATCACATCTCGATAACCACCAACTTCATCAGAACCTCTTATCTAGGATCACCCCCTCGACCCAGAGGAAGCATCCTTAAGCACACGCGGATCAACAAATTTTTATCATGGTTAAAGTTATCTATGATCTTAGAATCTGGTCACCAAGCGTTCATAACCGTGAACACGGCTTTTCGAAAAGATTAATACCCTGCAGGGGTGTACAACTTTACCCACACGCACCAACCGACTCTTAATGCTAAATATTATTAGCCCTCTTCCTTGGAAGGCCGGCAGAGGGTGGTTGACCACGACGTTTACCTTGCTTTCGCCGAGACCATGAGTCAGGCAATAAGTATGATTCCGACGTAATGGGTCAAGTCCCGAAGCTGGTACTTAAAGATGTGAGGAGAGGTTGGTTTACCAGGGGCGCTATCTACCCCAAGAAACCCGGTCCATGCTTCCCTGCCTGTTATGATGCACCTCCATCACCTCCTCTTTCGAAAACGTTTTCAATGCGTATGCCAAATGGAAATCCCGAACTATGTGACTCATGGAATCTACTAGGAAAGTTAGTCAGTCGAGGGGTTCCCAAGCCCCGTGTGGTTGCACGCTCATCTCGGTTCCAAAGGCAAGAACTCAGTTCCTAGTGGTGGGGATCATGGAACTACAAATACCACACCCAATGTGGCCTCCCATACAAGCCTTATCATATTTAGTTAACTCCTTCGAGGATGTCACCCTCTCCTACCTTTCTAGATTCTCCGGTATCTCTAATTCATCATTTGGATAGATCAGGCGTTGTTACTATGCTTCACTAAGCTGTCGGTGACAAAAGCTCTAGCAACTCTCAAATGCCAGACCTAGGTATGCTAGGAGCAGTGGATCAGGAGTGTAAGGCTACAATAGGGAAACTATGCAGCAGATAGGTAACACTAACTACTGACAAAAGACCACATTGGAATCATGTGCATCATAGCAAGAAAGTAATATACTTTGTAAAAATAGGTTCAGAATGAGAGGCTACGCTTTCCTTGTATGTCAGTAGACAGGTATGGATCTTCGGTATCGTTGACTTCAGCTTCGGGTTCGGTTCCTATTCGCGAAGAGCCAATACCGGAAAGAAAGGCGACAATCAATACATGGCATCGATGCAATTCTCAAACATGGATGATGATATGACAAGTTAAATTGCATTGAAACAAAACCCTAAGTCATGCTTGACAACTTAAATGGGGTTCCGAGGGTTGAAAACCCTAATTCGGGGAACTCCGGGAACACATGAGAGGGGTTGATTTTGTTCTCTAATTAAACTTGTCATTAAAGTTGTTTAGCAATGCATGATTATAGTGTAATTAGGTAGGTTTCATTTTTCTGAACTTTTTGATATATTATTTATATTTTTCTGACTTATAAATAATAAGATATTGAATTTACAAGTTTTATTCAATTTCTGGAATTAATTAAAACATTTATTACATCATTATGACATCAGCTGGGGGGTTATTCTTTTACAACAATCCAGAGGCTACCCGCAGTGACTGACTGAGGGGCCCTGAGCCACCTCAGCAGCCACGTGGGCAAAAGGGACCCGCACGCGGTGACGTCACCGTGACGTCATGACGCCGGTGAGCCACAGAATGGCATGGGGACGGCAGAGGAGGGATCGAGGGGAAGCGGTTTTGCGCATGTTTGAACGAGTGGAGCACGGGGAGGCTAACGGTTGTCGCGCCGCCATCTATTGGTCATCGGAGCACCCGATGGCGGTGGTGGGCGGCGCTCAGCGCGGGAGCAGAAGAAAGCGAGAGGGAAGAAACAGAGGGGTCGAGGACGACCGACCGCTTACCCTTGTCGTGACGCGGTTGTCAGCTGAGCCGGAGGGGGTCGAGGTCGACGGCACGGTCTCGGCGGAGCTTGGTCGTCCGCGGGGAAGACGATGGTGATGCAGGAGATTCCGAGCGCCCCTGCTCGAGTCCTCTATCGGGGAGGATCAGTGCGGCGAGGCGGTTCTTCCTACGCGCTCAGAATGACGAAGGGAGGCCGAGGACGGCGATCCACCGGCGAGGCAGAGAGCTAGGGTCTCGAGAGCTCACAGGAGCTCGTGATGCAGAGCGGAAGGAAGGAAGATAAGGCATGGGGGAGAGCGAGATCAACACGGCGCTCCTCGCGGCGGCCTTATCCTAGCGTCTGGGGGCGGCAGCGCATCGCAGCGGTTGACGACGATCGACAGCAGCGGCGTAGGCACGCAGCTGCTTCGCGTCATGGTGGAGACGATGACGTCGAACCGGTATGGGCCAGGGTGTACGGTTCGCAGCATAGAAAACAAAAATTTTCCTACGATGGGAACAACTATGTACCAAGATCTATCTACTAGATACAAACAACGGGCGGATGTATATCCGTAGAGAACATACCCTTGAAGACCGACAAAGCTTAACGAGTCCAAACTCGTGGTTGATGTAGACGATCTCTTGCCGATCTCAAGATCGAGAGGAAGTCCTAGCGCCGCAAAACAGCAGTGCATCCGTGCTCGCACACACGTTCGAGGCACCGAGCAACCTCCGCCTCCTCGCTCCAGAGATGCAGCGGAAGCACAACTCTTTCTTGCCGAATAGCCACCGGGAACATGTATCTCGCTAGTCCGAGACCATGGGGGATAAATTCTAGAGGGGGAGAGAGATCCTTCACGAGGAGGTGTGAGTGAGAAGTGAGAGGAGGGGCTCCTTATATAGGGGAGGGGGCCAGCCCAAGGGGGCATGGCCTCCGGCCATGGAGGGTGCCCCCACCTCTCCCTCATTCATGTGTGTGGACACTCCACTCACAAAATGGCCCTTCAATTTTCTCCACTCAAAAACCCACTCAAATTCACATTAAATTTCCACCAAATTTAATGCAACTCTCATTAAATAAAACTCTTTTATTTTATTCATAATTTTTTTAATTACTTTAATGACAAACATTCACAAAAAACCGCTTGCTAGAATTCTATTTCACATGCATAACCACTTTATGCAATTTCACCCAAAAACCTATTTCGGTATCTAGTGAAATAAATTCCTGCACTTGTTCATTCTTTCGGCATGAAACATTTGCTCCAATTGGATGTCGGTGTCTCTTAAGTGTGTCACCCTACGGTTCGTGAATAATGCTTACATGATCGAGACCCCTCTCGGATCAATAATCAGAAGCGGGATCTGGAGACCCATACTGACTCCCACACATTCAACAATGACTTTCTTGTGATCGTCGGAACCTTTTATGCTAGTATCTTAATCCCTTTGTTTCACGATATATTACATGTCCGAGATTCGATCATAGGTATCTCCATACCTAGTTTGATCTCGTTACCGACATGCACTCTTTTCTCGTTCCTGTGATATAACATTCTAGTGATCAAATCACTTGCTTGCAAGCTAATCAATGTGATATCACCGAGAGGGCCCAGAGTATATCTATCCGTCATCGGGATGAACAAATTCCACTCTCGATCCATGAGCCTCAACATAACACTTTATTAGTTCTGAATCCATCTTTATAATCACCCTGTTACGGTGTGACATTTGATGTTATCAAGAAACTCTTCCGGTGTTAGTGATTGACATGATCTCATGGTCTAAGGATTAGGATCACTTCGTAAGTTGTTATAGCAATATAAACTCAATGACTTTGATCGTAATGCTATACTTCGGATGAATGTTCATCACACCATTACACTAATGTTGTGATCCCGTTATTAACAACATCCAATGTCCATGATCAGGAAACCTTGATCATCTTGTTAATCAACGAGCTAGTTTATGAGAGAGGCATAACTAGGAACTTTATGTTTGTTTATTAAACACACATGTATTAACGTTTCCGTATTAATACAATTATAGCATGCAAAATAAACATCTATCATATACTTGGAATACACATAATAAACACTTTATTATTGCCTCTCAGGGCATATTCCCTTCAGTCTCCCACCTGCACTAGAGACAATAATCTAGCTACATAGTGATAAATCTAACACCCATTGAGTTTTGGTGTTGATCATGTTTTGCTCTAGGGAGAGTTTTAGTCAACGGATCTGCTACATTGAGATCCGTATGTACTTTACAAATCTTTATATCTCCATCCTTGACACGCTCGCGGATGGAGTGAAACTGGCGCTTAATATGCTTGGAATGCTTGTGAGACCTTGGCTCTTTGGCATTGGAAATGGCACCATTGTTGTCACAATAGATCACCATTGGGTCCAACGCGTTTGCCACCACTCCTAGTTCGGATATGAACTCCTTCATCCAAACTGCTTCCTGAGCCGCTTCTGAAGCAGCAACATATTCGGCCTCCGTTGTTGATCCCGCTACCACAGGTTGTTTGGAGCTCCTCCAACTAACCGCTCCGCCATTCATGAGAAATACGTATCCGGATTGAGACTTAGAGTCATCCGGATCGGTGTCAAAGCTAGCGTCGACATAACACTTAGCGACGAGCTCTTCTTCACCTCCGTATACAAGAAACATATCCTTAGTTCTTCGTAAGTACTTAAGGATATTCTTGACCGCTATCCAGTGTTCCGAACCTGGATCCGATTGGTACCTACTAGTCAAACTAATAGCATGTGCCACATCCGGTCTTGTACATAGCATGGCGTACATTATAGAGCCTATGGGTGAAGCATAGGGGACTTTGTCCATTATCTCTCTTTCTTCCGCCGAAGCCGGACTTTGAGTCTTACTCAATGTCTTGCCTTGCAACATAGGTAAGAACCCCTTCTTACTTCCGTCCATTTTAAACTTCTTTAAAATCTTATCAAGGTATGTACTTTGCGATAGCCCTATTAGGCGCCTAGATCTATCTCTATAGATCTTTATGCCTAATATGTATGACGCTTCACCTAGGTCCTTCATTGAAAATTTGCTGTTTAGATAACTTTTAACACTGTTTAAAAGATCTATATCATTTCCGATCAATAATATGTCATCCACATATAATATCAGAAATGCCACATTGCTCCCACTCACTTTCTTGTAAATACAAGCTTCTCCATAAGTTTGGACAAATCCAAACTCTTTGATCACCTCATCAAAGCGGAGATTCCAACTTCGTGATGCTTGCTTCAACCCATAGATGGATCGCTGAAGCTTGCACACCTTGTTAGCATCCTTAGGATCGACAAAACCCTTTGGTTGTATCATATACAACTCTTCTTCAATATTACCATTGAGAAACGCGGTTTTGACATCCATCTGCCATATCTCATAATCGAAATATGCAGCAATTGCTAACATAATTCTAACTGACTTTAGCATCGCTACGAGAGAGAAAGTCTCATCGTAGTCAACTCCTTGAATTTGTCGAAACCCCTTTGCGACAAGTCGAGCTTTATAGACGGTCACATTACCATCAACATCAGTTTTCCTTTTGAAAATCCATTTGTTCTCCACGGCCTTTCGGTCGTGAGGTAATTCCACCAAGTTCCAAACTTGATTTTTATACATGGATTCCATCTCGGATTTCATGGCTTCTAACCATTTGTTGGAATCCGGGCTCATCATCGCTTCTTCATACGTCGCAGGGTCATCATTTTCATCAACCATGAAATTCATGACAGGATTTCCGTACAGCTCGGGAGCTGCACGCGTCCTGTTTGACCTGCGAGGTTCGGTAGTACTCTCTTTCGGAGTTTCATGATCATTATCATTAGTTCCCTCTTCAACAGGTGGAGCCAACTCCGGAACAACTTCCGGCGCTGCGCTACTCGCCATACTTTGAAGAGAAGGTTCCACAACCTCTTCGAGTTCTACCTTCCGACTACTCACACCTTTCGCGAGAAACTCTTTCTCTAGAAAGGATCCATTCTTAGCAACAAAAACCTTGCCCTCGGATCTGTGATAGAAGGAATACCCAATAGTTTCTTTAGGGTATCCTATGAAGACGCATTTTTCCGCTTTGGGTTCGAGTTTATCCGGTTGAAGTTTCTTCACATAAACATCGCATCCCCAAACTTTAAGAAATGACAGCTTAGGTTTGTTTCCAAACCACAATTCATACGGTGTCTTTTCAACGGATTTGGATGGTGCCCGATTTAAAGTGAATGCAGCAGTTTCTAGTGCATAACCCCAAAATTACAACGGCAAGTTCGTCAGAGACATCATAGATCGAACCATATCTAATAAAGTACGATTACGACGATCCGACACACCATTTTGCTATGGTGTTCCGGCAGGTGTGAGTTGTGAAACAATTCCACACTCTTTCATGTGAGTGCTAAACTCGTAACTTAGATACTCACCTCCACGGTCAGACCGTAGAAATTTGATCTTTCTATTACGATGATTTTCCACTTCATTCTGAAATTCCTTGAACTTTTCAAAGGTTTCAGACTTGTGTTTCATCAAGTAGATATAACCGTATCTACTCAAATCATCCGTGAAAGTAACAAAATAACGATATCCACCTCGCGCCGACACACTCATTGGACCACATACATCAGAATGTATGATTTCCAATAAATCTGTCGCCCGTTCCATTGAACCGGAAAACGACGTTCTAGTCATCTTGCCCATAAGGCATGGCTCACATGTATCAAATGATTCATAATCAAGTGATTCCAAAAGTCCATCCGAATGGAGCTTCTTCATGTGTTTAACGCCAATATGACCTAGACGGCAGTGCCACATATATGTGGATATATCATCATTAAGTTTAATCCTTTTAGCATCAACATTATGAATATGTGTAACATTATCATCGAGATCTAATAGAAATAAACCATTCATCATCGGTGCATGACCATAAAAGATTTCATTCATATAAATGGAACAACCATTGTTCTCGGATTTAAATGAATAACCACTTCGCATCAAACACGATCCAGATACAATGTTCATGCTCAGTGCAGGCACCAGATAACATTTATTCAAGTTTATAACTAATCCCGACGGCAAGTGGAGAGGCAGCGTTCCGACGGCGATCACATCAACGCTTGATCCATTGCCGACACGCATCTTGACCTCACCCCTTGCTAGCGGTCGCTTGTTCCGCAGCCCCTGATTCGAGTTACAAATATTAGCAACTGAACCACTATCAAATACCCAGGTGCTACTACGAGCACTAGTCAAGTACACATCAATAACATGTATATCATATATACCTTTGTTTGCCTTGCCGGCCTTATTGTCTGCCAGATACTTGGGGCAGTTGCGCTTCCAGTGGCTAGTCCCCTTACAATAGTAGCACTCGGAATCAGACTTAGGTCCAACTCGGGGTTTCTTTTCAGGCGCGGCAACCGGCTTGCCGCCCTTACTTCCCTTCCGTTTTCCCTTCTTGTCTTTCTTGAAACCAGTGTTCCTATTGATCATCAACACTTGATGTTCCTTTTTGATCTCCACTTCTGCAGTTTTAAGCATTGACAGAAGCTCGGGGAGAGACTTCTTCATGCCTTGCATACTATAGTTCATCATGAAGCTCTTATAGCTAGGTGGCAGAGACTGCAGAACACGATGGATGCCTAAGTCAATGGGAATCGATATTCCCAAGGACACAAGCTTATCGGCGTAACCCGACATCTTGAGTACATGCTCACTAATGGAGCTGTGCTCTTCCATCATGCAGCTAAAGAACTTTTCTGAAGCGTTGTAGCTCTCTACAGCAGCATGTGTGTCGAAAATCATTTTCAACTCACCCATTGTATCAAATGCATTGCCGTTTTCGAAACGCTTTCGAAGTTCCAGCTCTATCCCATACAATATACCGCAATTAACTAAGTTGTGGTCCTCCTGACGAGTCTGATAGACATTCTTCTCCTCGTCAGGGGCATCATCTAAAGGTGGGGGGCCTAACGGCACTTCTAGCACATATTGCTTTTGTGCAGCAGAGAGGAGAATCCTCAAATTCATGGCCCATTCGGTAAAGTTGCTACCGTTCGTTGCTAGTTTCTCTTTCTCCATGAACACATTGAAATTAAAAGCAGGTGGTGCCATCTACAACAGAATTTGTAAAGTTTAGACTAAGTGTATGATAGATTGAGTTCAACTAATCTATATTACGAATGAACTCCCACTCAAAAACGACATCCCTCGTGTCTTTTTGGTGATTACATGAACCAAATCCACTATACCAAGTCCGATCATCATGTGAGTCGGTATAGCTTCAAAGGCGAGCATCAAATGGGCATCATATCAACTATATGACTCATGCTTAACCTTTCGGTCCGTGTTCCGAGGCCATGTCTGTACATGCTAGGCTCGCCAAGTTAGAACCTTAGTATTCACGTGTGTAACTGTTTTACACCCGAAATATGGCCGTGGATCCAAGAACACCCGATCATCACGTGATGTCTTGGAGCGACGAAAACATAATCGGTGCATACTAAAGGAAGAACACATTCTTATCTTGATATTTAAATGAGGGATCATCTTATTATGCTAACAAAGCGCTAAACAAGCAATATAAGATGCTATCAAACATCATATGTTTATTAGTGAAATGATATGGTTCCCGCAGATGATCTCTATCATGTGCATCGTGGTATGATCACTATCATACCTATATGTGTAAATCCAAGGTCTATGGATTTTACACGCTATGTGTGTTGTAAGAGTATCATCTCATACTTCTACTTACAACACTACCATATCATAACACTAGCCCAGCAACAATCTAAACTAGATGCCTCTAATTTATCCATTGCAAGTTTTACGTGACTTAGGGCTTTCGAGATAGAACCGTTCTTACCTACGAACATGAACCACAACGAGGATAATCAAATTGTTGACAACTCGCTTGCAAAATAGATATTGACTATAGTAGGAGAGACAGACACCCGCTAGCCACTTATGCAAACTAGTTGCATGTCAAGCGTGGAACATGTCTCATGTGCGAGGACATGTAAAGTTTGTCCGGGCCGCTTCATCCCACTATGCCACCAATATCCAAAATTACAACAAAGGAGCAACAACATGATCATCATCGCCCACATACTCATATGTGTACTACCCGTGTAAAGTATCTACGCATAGATCCGGCTCTGATACCACTGTAGGGTTCGCAACATAGAAAACAAAAATTTTCCTACGATGTGAACTATATACCAAGATCTATCTACTAGATAAAAACAACGGGCGGATGTATATCCGTAGAGAACATACCCTTGAAGACCGACAAAGCTTAACGAGTTCAACTCGTGGTTGATGTAGACGATCTCTTGCCGATCTCAAGATCGAGAGGAAGTCCTAGCGCCGCAAATCAGCAGCGCATCCGTGCTCGCACACACGTTCGAGGCACCGAGCAACCTCCGCCTCCTCGCTCCAGCGATGCAGCGGAAGCACAACTCTTTCTTGCCGAATAGCCACCGGGAACATGTATCTCGCTAGTCCGAGACCATGGGGGATAAATTCTAGAGGGGGAGAGAGATCCTTCACGAGGAGGTGTGAGAGACAAGTGAGGAGGGGGCTCCTTTTATAGGAGGAGGGGGGGAACCCCAAGGGGGTGGCCGGTGCATGGGGGATGCCCCCTTGCCCTCCCCTCTTCATGTGGGTGGACACTCCACTCACAAATCTCCTTTAAATTCCCTCCACTCAAAAGTCCACTCAAATTCCCATTAAATTTCCACCAAATTTAATGCAAACTCTCATTAAATAAAACTCTTTTATTTTATTCAGAATTTTGTCAATTACTTTAATGACAAACATTCACAAATAACCCCTTGCTAGAATTCTATTTCACATGCATAACCACTTTATGCAATTTCACCCGAAAACCTGTTTCGGTATCTAGTGAAATAAATTCCTGCGCTTGTTCATTCTTTCGGCATGAAACATTTGCTCCAATTGGATGTCGGTGTCTCTTAAGTGTGTCACCCTACGGTTCGTTAATAATGCGGACATGATCAAGACCCCTCCCGGATCAATAATCAGAAGCGGGATCTGGAGACCCATACTGACTCCCACACATTCAACGATGACTTTCTTGTGATCGTCGGAACCTTTTACGCTAGTATCTTAATCCCTTTGTTTCACGATATATTACATGTCCAAGATTCGATCATCGGTATCTCCATACCTAGTTTTATCTCGTTACCGACATGCACTCTTTTCTCGTTCCTGTGATATAACATTCTAGTGATCAAATCACTTGCTTGCAAGCTAATCAATGTGATATCACCGAGAGGGCCCAGAGTATATCTATCCGTCATCGGGATGAACAAATTCCACTCTCGATCCATGAGCCTCAACATAACACTTTATTAGTTCTGAATCCATCTTTATAATCACCCTGTTACGGTGTGACGTTTGATGTTATCAAGAAACTCTTCCGGTGTTAGTGATTGACATGATCTCATGGTCTAAGGATTAGGATCACTTCGTAAGTTGTTATAGCAATATAAACTCAATGACTTTGATCATAATTCTATACTTCGGATGAATGTTCATCACACCATTACACTAATGTTGTGATCCCGTTATTAACAACATCCAGTGTCCATGATCAGGAAACCTTGATCATCTTGTTAATCAATGAGCTAGTTTATGAGAGAGGCATAACTAGGAACTTTCTGTTTGTTTATTAAACACACATGTATTAACGTTTCCGTATTAATACAATTATAGCATGCAAAATAAACATCTATCATATACTTGGAATACACATAATAAACACTTTATTATTGCCTCTCAGGGCATATTCCCTTCATCGCGTGTATCGCATAACCGCGCACGGAGAGTGGAGCCATAATGAGGGCCACATGGCGCGGGAGGAGATCGTGCCATCTGACCATTGTGGTTGTCGAGGCGTCACTGCGCCGACGCGACGGGCGCAGTAATCACTGTATCATGCCAGTAAACACTGTAGAGGAACAAAAAACTAGGGAACAATGATGATAGGTACACATAGGACGAGGCTTACTCAGGAAGCCAAGCATATACCCCGTACCTGAGAAAATAACTTGGAATGAAGTTCATAGCAGGAAAGGGTAGGAATAAGGAAGAATGTAGTAGAAAAATAACGTCGGCAAAGAAGCACCTCGGACAGTAACTGAAAAAGGAGAAATGTCTGGAAACTGATGTGGCCCGGTCGGGGTTCCTAGAACGACCGCACCAGCTTCGGGGACTAATTTCGGGGGAGTGACCCCAGGTAGGGTCAAGATAGGGGAAAGAAGACATGAGTCTCCCTTGCCTTAGGCTGAATTATAAGTTAAGTCGGCCGAATCATCCAAGATCCGGCCAAGGTAAGCTGAGTGTCGTGGGAATGGTCACGGCAGATGCTGCAATCGGCAGCGAGTAGTAGAACGAGGGGCAAGGGCGGCCAGCCATCTGCGGTGCGAGATGAGGGCAAAGACACAGGGTTTTACCCAGGTTCGGCCCCCCGGAGGGTAAAGACCTACTCCTGCTAGATTGTATTATGGAGGTGTTTACAATGGGCGAGCTCGGCGGCTAGGCGGCGAGTCGCTTGGGTGTATGAGGGAACGTGTCTCTACTCACCCCGTAGGGAGGTTTATATAGGCTCACCTCCCCTAGGGTTTACATATCTCAACCGATTCAGTTTACAACTTCGGTAATCGTTCAACCTAGTCCGACTGGGCCTATCTACTCGCCTGGGCCTTCAACTTCCAGTCGCTTGGTACCTTGCTGGGCTTTGATCCACTCGCCGTTCTGCAGGCCCACTCGCCAGCCCATGGGCCAGTCGGAAACGTCCTGCTGAGTATACCCCAGTAGGCGTATCCCCATCAGTAGTCCCCGAGGCTGTCGTCGATTAGGCGTAAGTGGCTGCTGGCAGTCGGAGTATACGGCTTCAAAGTAGGCATCCAGTCGAATCGTCGACAGCCTCCTGTATGAAGGAGGAAATCCGGCGAACCGAGTCGCGTCTTGAGCGAGTCGAGCCAACGGGACGTGACCGCGGCGAGCGACCTTGCGAGCCGAGTGTCTAGAGTTGGACCGTCAGGCGTGGTCAAACTAGCCGTTAAGGTAACTCAACGGTAACTTTTGGCGTAATCATCGCGCGGTAACGGCCCCCTGATTTGGCGGGTAACTCCCGCTATATAAGAGGAATGGCAGGCAATCGTAGAGCCAACTGCCCACCACTTCTTCCGAGTGCACGCATTCTCTTTCCCTTTCTCCTTGATCCAATCGACCCGAAATCCTTCGACCTCCAACCAACCCCTCGGCTATGGCCCTTCTCACCGAACCATGGGGCAGGTCCAAGTGCACGAGGGCGCAGCTGGCCTCTTTCGAGGAGGCCGGAATCCTGCGAGCCGGCTGTTGGCGTATCCCCGCAGCCGAAGAAACGACCCCAAACCCGCGAGAGAGGGAGTTCGTCTGTTTCACCAGTCATCTCGAGCGGGGGTTAGGGTTTCCCACGTCTTTGTTCTTCCGGCATTTTTGCGCCTACTACGGGATCCAGCCCTCAGATCTGGGTCCCCACAACATCGAGCAGCTCGCCATCTTCGTGGCGTTCTGCGAGTGCTACTTGGGCTGCCGGCCCTACTTTCCCTTGTGGCAAGATCTGTTCCACGGACGGATCAGCCGCGAGGAGGCAGGCGGCTCAATGCTAGCCGCGGGCGGCCTGACGTTCCAGCTCAAGTCCAAAGCTTCCTTCTTCGATCTGATGCTGCCCGCCAAAGCAGCGAGCGACTGGAAGAAGTCATGGTTCTACGTGACCGGGGCGACTCCGGAGGACGAGGCAGCGATCCCGCGGTACTCGGCCAACCGTTCCGAGCCGCGCCATCTCCAGGTCGGCAAGCTCCCCGACGACCAGCGGATGGTCGTCGACGAGATGCTCCAGGCCATCCGTGGTCTGAAGAAGAAGGGGCTCCAGACGATAAACTTGTACAATTTTTGGCTTGGGCGGTGGCTCGTTCTGCTCGCCCAACGCGACCATTACATGTATCAGTACACGGGCCGGGGAGACTCGACGAAAGCCTGCCTCGACGAGTGGAAGCTGGAGGACTATCTCCCAGCGTTGAAGAAGATCACCCAGGCGGTGTACGTGGATGCACAGGCCGGGGTCCCCCCCTACACCGCGAAGCGTCCGGCTCCGACGGTAATTTCTTTATCTTGTTCGCAGTCGCAGCGTATGCAGTCGCGGTAATTCTAACTCTGTTTCGTATTCATCGCAGCTGTTCCAAGTGGTGGAAGGGTGGCTCCCGCCTGACGATGACGAGAGCCCGGGGCCATCCGCCCAGGATACAAGCGAATCGCCACCCGCGAAGGGCAACGAGGACGACGAGGACAAGTCCGAAGAGGAAATCGCCCCGCTGGTCCGAAAGACCCGCGGGCAACGTCAGCGCGAAATCGAAGCGAGCAGGAGCCTCGAGCGTCATGATGATGACGACGAGCTCCCAGAAACCACCTCGCGCCGCCAGGCCACTCCTTCGAAGAAGAAGAAGAAGGAAAAGGAAGCGAGGGCCCCTCCGAGGAGGAAAACGAAGCCGCCAAAGATGGCCTCGCCGCCGCACTCGACGAGCAGCTCTGATGCACACAGCTCGGCCGATGACGGTGCGGCCCCGGCGACAACCGCGCTAGATGCGCCGTCTGTGGAAGTACCGCTGGCCTCGATGCCCCCGCCATTCGCGCCAGTCTCTGGGCTAGGGAAGGCTCCAGCCGCGGCGACTTCGCCTCACAAGGAGGTTCCGATTGGGGCGGCTTCGCCCCGCAAGGAGGCTCCGGCCGTAGCGGCTTCAGTTCGTGAGGAAGCCCCTGCCGAAGGTATCCCAGAGGCGCCAGCCGCAGCCTCGACAACGAAGAAGCCGTCCGTGTCCTGGGCACGCGACGTCCTGGAACTAGGGCTCAGTCGCCAACTGGGCCCCGAGCTAGAAAAAACGGCCGGCCTTCGCACAGGGCTACGCTTCATCCCGGTCGCCAAGTGAGTGCACTCGGCCTTCTCTATTTTCCATAGCTGTTTCAATTGTCTTTACTGATTCGACTGATGTGCAGGACCGGAGTGAAAAGGATGGGCCGCCCGACCGTGGCCCAGGTACCCTCCACCGCTAGCGGGGAGGATCCTTCCTGTAAGAGGAAGGCGGACGAGGTCGTTGCCTCGGCGGATGGCAGTAAGAAAGCCAAGGGCGACGACATCGTCACTGTCTCTGACGACACGGCGGTCGCACCGGCCGGCCCCGCGGTGGAGGCAGCCGCGTCTACGAAGGAGGGCGTTTCCTTGCCTGGAACGGCGGAGGCGACTTCCTTTGGAGCGGGTGCCTCTATCGCCACCTTCCCTCGCTTCGTGACCAAGGCGGCCGCAGCGAGCGGGGCTGCATCCCCGAGCCTCGCTTCGGGGACCGTCGATGCTGAAGTCGACCAGCGTCGTGGGCACACGCCAGCGTTACTCGCATCCGTGGACGCGATGCAACTTCATGGCATGCTTGGCGCAGCCATCCAGGTATATCCAGTCCCCGAGGATCAGGTCGGTGTTTTGCAGCGGCTTGATTCTTATTATTTTCTCGTCTTTTACTTTCTTATCCAGTCCCCGAGTGCGCACGCGCTAAATTTTAGCGGGGTGGGCACTTGGGAATTTCTTGATTGCCAGTCCCCGAGTGCGCACTCGCTGAATTTCAGCGGGTGGGCACTTAGGAGGTTCGTTTTTACTGACTTTTTTGATGATATGCAGGGTCTGTAGCTCGAGTCGGTGGACCGACTGGCCGCGCAACAGCGTGCTGAGAAGGAGCTGTCCACCATCCAGGAGGCGAACAAAGAGCTTCAGGCTGTTGCTGCGAAGGCAGAAGAAACTCGCCAGGAGCTTGTCCCTGCTGGTGAGTTGGAAGCGGCGCGATCTGCTCTGGGCGCTGCTGAACAGCGGGTCGCTGACCTCGAGCGCGAGCTGCGGGAGGCGAGGGAAGAAGCTAGCTCGGCGGACGGGCGGGCTAGGGCCGCCATTGCAGCCGCGGAGGAAGATCGCAAGGTGTCGGAAGTCCTTATTGCTGGGCTTCAGGACGACCACACGTCGCTTCAGTGCTTCATCACGGGGCTCGCCCGCCCGTTGCTTGGTGAGTGCATCTTCCCTTTCCGTTAGTTGGGGGTTTTGTGGTGTCCGTCGCACTCATCATTGTCTCCTTATCGCAGGTCGCGTTATTGGTAGCCAAGAAGAGGCGAGCTCACTCGACGCGAGGCAGTGCGTAAGCATGCTCGTCGACTCGGCTACGCTATCGGCGACGTGCATCTGCGCCTATCTTCAAGAAATGTCGCCCACGGAGGTTATTCCCAGCGACCTCGTTGAGGTGTGGGAGTATTTGGAGAAGGCGCCCGCGGTCGTTGAGTTCATGACGCGGTCGGCGTTTCGGCGTGGAGCGTCGACAGCGCTGAGCCTTGGGCTCGCCCACTTCCCCGAGGATTTCGACCTCGACGATGTGACGAGTGGGTATCCCTCGTCGACTGGCGCGGTGGACCTGTCCGACGTTCTCAAGTTGCAGGAGCGTGCCGCCGCGTACTCGGAGCGTGTCTGGGCGATGGGCGACCTCCTTCCCTACCAGGAAACGGTCGTCGCGCCGAACGACCCCGAGCCGCTGCATCGTGACTTCAAGGTCGAGCAACCTTTTCGCTCGGCGATGGCGGGTGAGCTGACGACGTATCCGTCAAACCCGTACACCGCGTTCATCCGTAGGCGCCGGGATTCTGGCGAGTCGTCGTCGAAGCCTGCAGAATAGGGTAGTTTGCCTGGATGTGTTAGCAGCAGTTCTGCCACGCGGGCATAATTTGTAATATAAGAAAATGCAATATGCGATTGAATGGGACGTCGTGTCCATTTTGCTATTCGTTTGTGTGTTTTGGATTGATTTTGGACGAGTCCCCGAGCGCGTCCGCCCTTTTGTGGGGTTCACCTCGTATATGATGTTTGTTGTTATCATGTGTTTTGTTAGTTTAGTCGACTCGCCCGAGCTCGGAGAGCCAGTCGCAAAGCGACTCCCTCGAGTGCTCTGTACTTTGCCGTTTTCCCGTACGCGAACGGGGTCGGGTGGCCGAGTCCCCGAGCGTGGTACTTGGTAGTTCTAGGCGCGACTCGAGGGTGGTTGAGGACTTAGCGCGTTAGTGTGAGCGCGTCACTCCTGCCTGGCCCGGAGGGTCAGTCGCGTGGCGAGTCCTGGGCGTGCTCTCTTACTTGGCGTTTTCCCTGACCGATCGCGACGAACTGGTATTCAGTCCCCGAGCGTTGTACTTAGCCGTTCGAGTCGCTACGCCGAGGATGCGGAGGACCAAGGTCGCTGTGAGAAGCGAGGGCAGTTGTCTTGGTTCGTAAAACCAGTCGAGCTGGGCGACTCCAATGGGGCTTCGGATTGGCGTTTTTCGTGGACGACGCAAGACCTGAAATGATTCAGTGCTCTTGCATCGCACTACTTAGCCGTGCCGATCGCTGTACCAAAGGTTGACTTCTGCATTTTAGCATGACGCTGTTTCTACGAGTGCGAGTGGCACAAGGCATGGAGAGTAGACGCCATTGGCGGTAACCGTTTCTTTTATTTCATAGCGACTGGAGAGTACATGTGTGGGGTTCTAGGAGTAGAACTTCCGGAGGAGATTTACATTCCATGGTCGCTGGACGTCGAGTTTGCCGTCCCCGCGGACGTCGACGAGGTAGTAGGCGTCGTTGCCGAGTACGCGCCCGATGGCGAATGGGCCTTCCCACGGAGGGGAGAGCTTGTGCATGCCCTTCTTGTCCTGGATGAGGCGTAACACCAGGTCGCCTTCCTGGAAGGTGCGGGTTTTCACCCGTCGGCTGTGGTAGCGGTGGAGTCCTTGCTGGTAGATGGCGGTGCGTGACCGAGCGAGGTCACGTGCTTCGTCGAGCTGGTCGAGCCCGTCTTGGCGGGCCAGTTCGTTTGCGGCCTTCGTATAATGGACGACCCGCGGAGAGTCGTGTTCGAGGTTGGTCGGCATGACTGCTTCGGCGCCGTAGACCATGAAGAAGGGAGTGAATCCCGTTGATCTGTTAACCGAGGTGCGGATTCCCCAGACGACGGAGGGCAACTCTTCGACCCAGCATCCAGCGGTGCGCTCGAGTGGTACTTGGAGTCGCGGCTTTAGGCCGTGGAGGATGCTTTGGTTGGCGCGTTCCGCCTGGCCGTTGGATTCCGGGTGGGCGACTGACGCGAGGTCAAGCCGGATGTGGTGCTCTTCGCAAAATTCGGCCATTGCTCCCTTGGCGAAGTTTGTGCCGTTGTCCGTGATGATACTGTTGGGGAACCCGTAGCGATATATGAGCTCGCGTAGGAATTTAGTGGCGGTCTTCCCGTCGCATTTCCGGACTGGCTTGGCCTCCACCCACTTGGTGAATTTGTCGACGGCGACTAGCAGGTGGGTGTAGCCGGAGGGGGCTTTCTTGAAGGGGCCCACCATGTCCATGCCCCATACGGCGAATGGCCAAGTGATGGGGATCGTTTTGAGCGCTGAGCTTGGTACGCGCGTCTGATTGGCGTGCTTCTGGCACCCGGCGCATCGCTGGACGATGTCGACGGCGTCGGCGTGTGCGGTGGGCCAGTAGAAGCCGTGTCGCATAGCCTTGGCGACCAGGGAGCGAGCGGCGGCGTGGTGGCCGCAGTCTCCTGAGTGAATGTCGTGGAGGATTTTGCGTCCTTCAGCCGGTTGGACGCAACGTTGGAACACACCGGTGACGCTGCGCTTGTGTAGCTCGCCGTCGATGATGGCGTAAGACTTGCATCGGCGAGCGATCATCCGAGCGTTTGTCTCGTCTGCTGGCAGAGTGCCGGTTTCCAGGTAGGCGATATAGGGCTTGGTCCAGTCGTCTGGCTCGGTGATGAGTGCGACCAAGGCTGCCTCTGGTTGGAGTGGGACTCCGATGTCGATCTCCCTCGGGGGAGAGACTGATGGCTTGGAGATTGTGTCGAGGAACACGCCGGCGGGTGGTGCGAGTCGAGCCGACCCGATGCGAGAGAGGGCGTCGGCCTCCTCGTTTTTTCGCCTGTCGATCCACTCGACAGAGTAGCCGGTGAAGTGGCCGCCCAACTTATCCACCTCTTGGCGGTACGCCGCCATGGTAGGGGAGATGGCGTCGCAGGTGCCGGCGACTTGTCCCGCAACGAGGTCGGAATCTCCGTAGCATCGGAGGCGATTGACGCTCATCTCCTTTGCGGCTCGCATGCCGTGGAGTAGGGCCTCGTATTCAGCCATGTTGTTGGTGCAGGGCGTGAATTCGAGGCGGAGGATGTAGCGGAGCTTGTCGCCCTTTGGTGAAGTCAGCACTATCCCCGCTCCTGCACCGTCCGCGTTCTTGGACCCGTCGAAGTGCAGGCTCCAGTAATGGAGGTATGGCAGCTTCTCTGGCTGCTGGGCCTCCTCCCAGTCGGCGATGAAGTCTGCCAGTGCCTGTGACTTAATCGCCCTTCGTGGCTCGTATTTAATGTTGTGGACGCCGATCTCGACGGCCCACTTGGCGACCCGCCCGGTCGCCTCGCGATTGCGGATGATGTCTTGTAGCGGCGCTGAGGAGACGACCGTGATCGGGTGCTCCTGGAAGTAGTGCGGCAGGCGCCGCTGAGCCCTGAAGACCGCGTATACTAGCTTTTGGTACTGTGGGTACCGCTGGCGCGATTCGGTGAGAACCTCGCTGATATAGTACACCGGCCGCTGAACCAGGCACTCCTTTCCTTCCTCTGGTCGTTCGACGACCATTACAGCACTGACAACGCGCTCGGACGCCGCGACGTAAACCAGCATAGGTTCCTTGTCAGCGGGTGCGGCGAGTAGTGGTGCGGCGAGTAGCACCTTTTTGAGGTCGCGGAGCGCGTCGTCCGCCTCCTTGTCCCACTGGAAGGTGGGGTTCTTGCGCATCAGGCGGTATAGTGGCATTGCCTTTTCGCCTAGGCGGGGGATGAAGCGACTGAGAGCCGCTACTCGCCCGGCCAGCTTCTGGACGTCACGCAGGCACTCGGGTTTGCCGAGCCGGGCGATCGTGTCGATCTTTGTTGGGTTCGCCTCAATCCCTCATTTGGAGACGACGTACCCCAGTAGTTGTCCGGCGGGTACACCGAAGGTGCACTTGCCTGGGTTGAGCTTTATCTTGTACCTCCGCAGATTGGCGAAGGTCTCTGCCAGGTCGGCGAGTAGGTCGCCTTGGCGAGCGGATTTCACGACCACGTCGTCGATGTAGACGTGGATGTTGCGGCCAATTTGGCTCGCGAGGCATTCTTGCATGCACCGCTGGTAGGTTGCCCCGGCGTTCTTGAGGCCGAAGGTCATGGCGGTGTAGCAGAAGGCCCCGAATGGCGTGATGAACGCCGTCTTCTCCTCGTCTTCGACAGCCATTTTGATCTGGTTGTACCCCGAGTAGGCATCGAGGAAACATAGCGACTCCGAGCCCGCGGTTGAATCGATTATCTGATCGATCCGCGGGAGGACGAACTGCTCCTTTGGGCAGGCGCTGTTCAGGTTTGTGTAGTCGATACACATTCTCCAGGTCCCGTTTTTCTTCTCGACCAGGACTGGGTTTGCCAGCCACTTGGAGTATTTGATTGGCCGGATGAAGCCGGCAGCGAGTAGGCGCTGCACTTCCTCGGCGATTGCTCGATGACGTTCTTCATTGAAGGGCCGTAGCGACTGCTTGACAGGTCGCACTTTGGGGTCGGCATTTAATTTGTGCTCAGCGAGCTCCCTAGGGACACCGGGCATGTCGGAGGGTTTCCATGCGAAGATGTCCCTATTCTCACGAAGGAACTCGATGAGCGCGCCTTCCTATGCTGGGCTCATGCCCGTCCCGATCGTCACCGTCTGGCTGGGGTCGCCTGGGACCAGCTCGACGGTGCGGGTGTGCGTCGTGGCCTCAAAGGTTGAGGCGTTTGTGCCCTCTGAGTTGGGCTTCTTGAGTATTGTGGGAACGTCATTGTTGACCCCGCTCGCGTATTTGGCGAGCTCGTCGGCGTGATTAGTCTCTGCCGCGATGACGGCGTCGGCGAGTTCGGCTCCTTTGGCCTCGCATTCGGCGGCCATGTCGGGGTTGCCGTTGATGGTGATGACGCCGCACGGCCCGGGGAGCTTCATCGCGTTGTACACGTAGTGGGGCGCTGCCATGAATTTAGCAAACGCCTGGCGCCCCAGGACGCAGTGGTAAGGGCTGTCGAAGGGCACCAGCTCGAAGACGATCCGCTCGGTGCGGAAGTTTGCCGGACTACCGAAAGTGACTAGCAGCGTGACTTTGCCGATCGGATATGCCTTCCGACCAGGGACGATGCCGTGGAACGTGGTGTGGGTTGTCTCGATCATCGACTGCGGGAGCCGCAGCCGCCTGAAGGTGTCGAGGTAGAGGATGTTGATGGAGCTGCCGCCGTCCATCAGTGTCTTGGGGAGCCAGTAGTCGCCAACCTTGGGCTTGACCACCAGGGCGACTCGTCCTGGGTACTCGATGCGTGGCGAGTGGTCTTGCCGACTCCAGGTGATGGGCTGTTCCGACCAGTTCAGGAACTGGGGGACGTCTGTTTGGGCCACCGTGTTGACGGCGACGGCGCGGGCGATGACCTTCTTTTCGCGCTTCGTATTGAAGCCTGTGAAGGTGTGGAGCGAGCCGGCTACTTTGCCGAATTTTCCGCCATTTGGCGGGTCGTTGTCGGTGTCCTCCCGCGCGTGCCGTGCCTTCTCGATTTCCCTGAGGGTGTGGCAGTCGGCGGTGGTGTGCGTTGCGGGCTTCCCTTCCCTGCTGTGGAACGCACATGGTTGGTTGAGGAGGGCCGCAGGATCGAATCTTGGCTTGTTCTTGTAATTGCCGCCGTCGCGCCGTTGCCCTCCGTCGCGGCGGTAGCTCTTGGGCTCGCGCTGTGCATGCCCAGCGTTGGCGACGAAGTCGACTCGCCCGTCGCTGCGGCGCTTGCCGGTGAGGCGGGTGCCGCTGTAGCGTAGGTCGGTTCGGCGTCCGCCGTCGTTGCCGCCCGTGCGGCGTTGCCCCCCTGACTCGTCGTCGGTTTCCTGGTTTGGATCCTCCTCGGCGTACCGTTTGGCGATCTCGAGGAGGTCGGGGATGTTGTCGAGTGTGCGGGAGTGTCGCTTGAGCTTGGCGACTAGAGGCTCATAGCGGCACGAGGTCTTGAAGCAATGGATCGCGGTGTCCGGGTGGATGCCGACCGCGTTGTACCAGAGCTCTTGCCACCGTTGGACCCAGTTGCGGGTCGACTCGCGGGGTCCCTGGACGCATCGTTCCAGGTCCTCGATGGTGGTGGCGCGGGTGTAGGAGCACTCGAAGTGCCTGACGAAGGCGTCGCGCGTTTCCTCCCAGGAGTCGATGCTGTCCTGGGGGAGCGTATTGATCCACTGCATGCACGTCCCCTCCATCATCAGTGGGAGGTAACGGGCGGCGAGTAGGTCAGTGTGACCCGCGATCCCCATTGCCATGAGGTATGTGTCGAGCCAGACTGCGGGGTCGTACGAGGAGTCGTATTTTTCTATCTCCTTTGGCGCCTTGAAGTTTGGCGGGTACTTCTCGCCTCGGATCATTGGTCCGAAGCACTTAGGTCTATGTCGACTGAGCGACCCCATGGGCTCGCCATCGCGGCGATTAGTTAGGGTGTGCCGTAAGTCGTCGGGCTGGCGTGCGCGCCAGTTTTGGTTGTTGATGATGTGAGTGCGGGCGTCGATGGGTTGTCCGTTAGCGGCGACGAGGTTGGTCGCCGGCCTGGGATCGTTGGTGGAGAGCGCCGCGTTCGCAGGTCGGTGTTGGAGCTGCAGTGGCTCTGGTGGCGGGCAATTGAGGGTGTTTGCCGCTGCTGGGCGGCCGCTGGAGGCCGCTCTGCTTCCCGAGGAACGCGAGTATACTCGACCTTGCGAGTCGGCGCCCGCTCTCTGCTGCTCCACGGCCTTCGCGAGTAAGGCCTTGACGTATTCGATCTGTAGGGCGCCGTTGCCGGTCGCCGTGATGCTGTCGACTGCTGCTCGGCCTGCCACGAGGTTGTCCATCGGGGTGGAGAACAGTGGAAGGCCGTTTGCGTCTCGCTCTCGTGAAGAGACAACTATCCGCGGCTGGTCCCTGGGAGGGGTGCGGTTGGGTGGTGGTGGCGCACCCATCGCCGTCGATCCTGGCGGGGGCCGGGCGCTTCCTCCTGGGGGCGCGTTCTCGCAAATTGCGCGCTCGGCTATGCGGGCCGGGTCGTTTTCTTCGTCGAAGTTCAGGGCACGCCCTTGAACGGTGGGGTTCAGACGTGACCTGATCCGCTGCTGGTGGTAGCGCGACAGCTCCTGCGCCGTTACCTGCTCAAGGCGAAATTTTTCGCGCTCGGCCTGCTCCTTGCGCACCGCCTCTGCCAGTTTCAGGCAGAGTTCCTCGACCTCCGTCGCCGTGGCGTTAGGAGGGATTGGGGTGGAGAAAGGATCCTCCGGCGGATCGGTGCCGGTGGCCATGTAAGCCGCGGCGTGGCGACTGGTTCCATCGCGGGGATAGGCGGAGTTCTCTGACCCGGAATCGAATTCGAAGATCCCGAGGATGGAGGGGTCCTCGAAGTCTCCCGTGTTGGAGACCTGGGCGATGGAGCCCGCGGACGAGGCCGCGGTGATGGATCCGGCGAGTGACGCCGGGGTCGCCGAGTCGGCGTCGTCGGTGAGGGCCGCATCTTCTGCGGCCGCTGAATTCCCGGCCACGTTGTTGTGGGCCGAGTTGTACTCGGAGGCGAGGCGGTGGATCGTGCGGACCTGGCTCTCGGAGAGCCGATCGCGTGGCGGCGACTCGCGGATGCGAGCCGAGTCCTCCGAGTCGATGACGTCGGTGAGGCCGACGAAGAGGCTGATCGTGCCGACTGGCAGGATCACGCTGTGCGTGACGGGTCGCGCCGCCGGGACGTAGCTTCTTGGCAAGATCTAGAGCATCTCGCCGATCGCTATCATGCGGCCGGTGGCGACCGTCTCGTTGATGGGCAGATTGGATCTCGCCGCAGAACACCGGCCAGACCGGCCAGGCCCCACGGTGGGCGCCACTGTCGTGGGAATGGTCACGGCAGATGCTGCAATCGGCAGCGAGTAGTAGAACGAGGGGCAAGGGCGGCCAGCCATCTGCGGTGCGAGATGAGGGCAAAGACACAGGGTTTTACCCAGGTTCGGCCCCCCGGAGGGTAAAGACCTACTCCTGCTAGATTGTATTATGGAGGTGTTTACAATGGGCGAGCTCGGCGGCTAGGCGGCGAGTCGCTTGGGTGTATGAGGGAACGTGTCTCTACTCACCCCGTAGGGAGGTTTATATAGGCTCACCTCCCCTAGGGTTTACATATCTCAACCGATTCAGTTTACAACTTCGGTAATCATTCAACCTAGTCCGACTGGGCCTATCTACTCGCCTGGGCCTTCAACTTCCAGTCGCTTGGTACCTTGCTGGGCTTTGATCCACTCGCCGTTCTGCAGGCCCACTCGCCAGCCCTTGGGCCAGTCGGAAACGTCCTGCTGAGTATACCCCAGTAGGCGTATCCCCATCACTGAGGCTTGGCAAATATAGAGTGATTAACATATCACTCGGCCGACGTCTGAGCTAAGTCGGCCAAATAAGATTTATTGAGGTAGGGGGAGGCCGAGCCAAGCTAAGTGAGACAAGGCCGACTAACAGGAAGCTTGCAAAGGAAGGAGAGATCCCAGAGCCAAACCCTAGGAACTGGCTAAGAGGAAGCTACGCAGGACCAAGCCCTAAGGACAAGGAGCAGAACCGTAGAGGTCCAGACAAGCATCGCGGAGGTGACAGTGGGGAGGCCTGAGGCTCACATGTGGGGGTCTCTGGCCCTTTGCCACCGATAGAAGGGGGACACGAAAAGGAGTCCGCCGAGTTACCACTTTGGGACAAGCATATTCGAAGAATATTCTTGCCACATCAGCCCTAGGAGGAGCCAAGGAACCCCTTTATAAGGAGAGGCACGGGCTCCTGAGAGGGGGATCGACTCATTGGAGACAGAAGGCTAGCATAGTTACCTTCTCCCTCTACTCTATGATACAGCTTGAGGAGCACTTGTAACTCTTTTGGAGGAGAAATAGAGATCTACTTCTAATCCATTCTGTGTAGAAATAACTACATATTCCCTCCCCGGATCCCTCTAGTATCCATCGGTCCCAAACTTTAGCCTACCCATGGCACCTGCCATGCCACCACAACGACAGAAACTGTGGGACAATTAGTTTTAAGATCCGGCCTAGCCAACGGTTCCCCAACATCGTCGGCCATGAATCTTGCAAGAACTGGCAACGGACATACTTCTATGGCCCGGATATCCCTCTGGCTGGCCGAGAAGAAACGTATTCGGACTTCGTCGATGGAGCCGCTGCCGAAGCTCCGACATGGAAGTCCCAAGCCACCCTTCCCCCCGACAATGAAGCCTCCCGTGCCATTAGGCGGATAAACTGGTTCGTAGATACGGGTCTGACCGGGTGACCTAGCCATGTGCTGGTTCGTCAGGCGGATCCAGCCTCTGCAGCACCACTCCAAGCTGATGCACGATTACTCTAAAGAGAGGAAGGATAGCCTCCGCATATCCGAGGACAACTTCTCAAGTGACTCCGTCAAGCTCCGCCTCGAAGACATTGTCAAGGTGAAGGACAGGAAGCGTGGCTTCACCATCACCTATGACATGTTCATTGAGGTCCAGTGCCCAGAGGTACCTTTTTATATTCCGTGTATGACATATACTCCAGTTCTTCCGGCTAACCATTACCATCTTATCTAACACGTTTTGGGATTTCACTTGACAGCTCAGCAGTCTAGATGAGGATTGCATGGCTATCCAAATCTATGACCCGAAGATGAAGGAAGTCACCGTTGTGTCTGACGATGATGTCCCGCTGGCGCGAAAGCGGAAGAGCTCCACCTTTGACGCTGCCGACGAAGGCAAGAAGAAGAACATGTAGAGTGGAGCCTCCAAGAAGTCCATTTCCGCCCTGGAGGCGGAGAAAAGAAAGGTTACCGGGATTCCTTTTGCCAAAGCACCCCCTGTTGTGTAAGCCTCTTTCTCTCTGACATTTGTCCATTGCTCGTCTTATTCCTGTACTTATACTTTTTGCACGTTTCAGGAAAAAGGCCACTACTAGTTTGAAGAAGACCTCCAAAACTTTGGGGGCTTCTAGAAATATTAAAGATATGTTGCAACGTGACGTGTCTCCCCACGCATCTCCCGCCATCGCCCCTGTCACTCCCATCGTCCAGCCTACCCCCGCTCCGACAAGTTCTCAAGTCAAGGATGCATCTGGCCCTTCCGCCATGGAAGTGGGCTCGGGTGCCTCCGCAGAACTTGCCGTTGTCGGTGAGCAGGAAACACAATAAAGCACCACGACTCAAATGGCTAAAGCTCCGGCTAAGGATGCCATTGGTAGCGGTAAGGCGGTGGTGGTGGGTGGAACATCTACTGAAGGCGGCGCCTCTACACCCAAGACAACCACAGAATTCCCGAAGATAGGCTTCCCGGCGCTCACGCCGAGCAGCTCCTCTTTGGTTCCTGGTGAATTGCCGAAATCTCCAACCAGTGGTCTTGAGGAGCTTCTCCGACAAGAAGATATCTTGCAAGGAAACAACCTTTCCTTCGGCAAGTTGCTTGCTGAGAGCGCTACCAACCTCAAGATCATCGCACTTGTAAGTTTTATTTGCCTTTTTCTTTTCATATTAGTATCCCACTATAGCCCCCGAGGATTTAGACAGAAAACCATAGGCCTTTGCGTCTAAATGCTCTAAGAGTGACTAAGCTAGAAAACATCTCACTGTAGCCCCCAAGTATTTAGTTTGAATGAATTATTCCGACTAGATACTTTCAGAGTAGCATACGTAGTGTTTGTGAATTTCAATACTATAGCCCCCAAGTCTCTAGTTGTAACTGAATTAGTTCCGACTAGATACTTAAAAGAAAGATTAAGCAAATGACTGAGTTAAAAAACTTTATACTGTAGCCGCCAAGCTTCTAGTTGAAAACTGAATCAGTTCCGACTAGATGCTTAAAGAAAGAGCAAGCATATTGCCAAGTTAAAAAACTCTCACTGTAGCCCCCAAGCCTCTAGGTGGATATTATCCGGCTAGATGCTCCAAGTAGACTAAACAGCTTTAAATTTTCTTTCCACGGAATGAGAATGCTCGAAGAGGCATGGCCAATGAGAAGTTCTAGAAGATGCGTGCGGATTTGGAAGCCGAAAAGGGTAAAACTGCCATCTTGAAGGAACAAATCATCAAGAGCAAGTGTCTGTTTTTCCTTTCTTTTTCGTATTCCGACTTGGTCTTGTGCCAACATTCTCCGGGTACTCATTGTGTACTGTTCTTTCTCCGACTTGCAGAAGCCATTGACAAGGCCCAGGACATTGTGGAGCAATCCAAGCATATTCAGTCGCTGGATAGCAAAAACAAGATCCTTAAGCAGGAGAGGAAGGATATGCTGAAGATGCATGATGACTCCATGAAGGTCCTGCAGGAATCTGCTGACACGGAGATGAACCGCTTGATCAGGAGGAGATCGTGATGCTGAAAGAGCAGAAAAGAGCAGCCTATGAGAAAAATCAGCGCTATCTTGAAGCATACAAGATCCTCCGACAAGAACGGGACTGCATGGCGGATACCCTCCAGCAGGCTGAGATTAGCATCTTCAGTAAGTGATTCTCCGCCTTGTACTTCTGTAAGCTAGATACTCTGAACTTTTTAGTGTTATTGAACTCATGTGTTCCTTTGTCGGAATTTTGCAGCTCCTATTGGTTTGACCCAGTCACCTCCTTCGCCAAAAGAATGCATGGTCCTTGCCAACAACTTTATCAACACCGCCATCATGCAAGCCAAGGAGATAGCCAAGCCTCTCCAGATCAACATCAAAGCGGTGGATTCCGAGATCAAGTTCTTGGAGATCTTGCGCCAAGCCCGTGAGCGTATTGTAAGCTGGAAAGCTTCATGTACCCGGGCTGGCGCGAGGATGGCACTGTCAATGGTCAAGGCGCATTACAAAAACACCGACATTAACACGGTGACCTCCGGTATCCCCGACATGGACGACGATGTCCAAAAAATAGATCACAAGGCTATCTTGGCATCGCTCGTGGGTTTTGATACCAAAGTCTCCGAGTTGGTCGACCCTAACGTCTTCGTGCCCATGGAGACTATTGATGGCGACAATCAAAGCTCCTCAGAGTCCCTCAACATCGCCGACTTCGAGGAGGATGGCTCTCCTGTTGCCGATGATGCTGCATCCAAGTCACCTGCGCTAGAGGAATGAAAAACAATATGTTATATTTGATTCCTCTATAATTTGTATGCGGAAAAAATTACTTGTTAACTTAAGGCGGAAAAACAATGGTTGTTATTTCCTGATACTCAAGAACTGGTTCCAGCATGTATATATTTTTTAAGCAAGTGCTGGCTTGTCCATTACTTTGGTTTTTATGCTTGATCTTTCATGAGTCGGAAGACTCGTTGTCGGAACTATGCGCTCAGGCGATGATGCCCAATGGCACCATCAATAACCTAAGCACAAAAACGCCGACAATAAGTGTCGAAATTCACTACTCTAGAATCCACATAAAAATGAAAAATAACGTGTAGACCAGAAAACGTAAGCTAACGCCCATAGGCGGAATTTTCACAAGTGCAATCGCAAAGCTTGTGCATAAAGGTTTTATATGATCCAAAAATGAACACTAAAGGAGGTAGAAGAAATATGAGTAAACTAGAGAGCTTTATTTCATTGATCATATAAGAGGTACACAATAGATAAAAAATCCTAAGTGTAGAAAGGACGTAGTTGTGCTATGTTCCATGGTCGATCAAGCTCCTGGTAGTCATTATCCGGGTCACGTCGCTTAGGCTTATGATCCTCGTTGGGTCTATCCTTCATCTCACAATTGTCAATGAGGTATTAAGACCCATTGAGTAGCGCCTTGCTTATGATGAACGGTCCTTCCCATGGCGGAGGTAATTTGTGTGACTTCTTCTGCTTAAGTCGGAGCACCAGGTCCCCCTCTTTAAACGAGCGATGCCGAACGCGGAGACTATGGTAGCTACGTAGCTTCTGCTAGTAGATGGCGGATCTTTGGCATGCCAATACGTGCTCTTCCTCGAGAAGGTCCACATCTAGGCGTCTGGATTATTCAGTGTCATATTCATCGTAGGCGGCAACTCTTCGCGAATCGTGAAGGATGTCAGAAGGCAGGACGGCTTCTGCTCCATATACCATGAAATAAGGGGTGTAGCCGGTAGATCTGTTGGGTGTAGTTCGTAAACTCCACAAAACAGATGGTAACTCTTCCGCCCAGGCTCTAGCTGCTCTATGCAATGGTGCTTCTAGACGTGGCTTGATTCCCTGCAGAATTAATCCATTGGCTCGCTCAACCTGACCATTGGACTGTGGGTGCGCCACAGATGCAAGGTCAAGTTGGATGCCTTTCTCCCAACAATAAGCTTCCACTTCTCCAAGTGACAAGTTGCTGCCGTTGTCAGTGATAATGCTATGTGGGAGACCAAATCTTACCACTAGATCCCGGACAAACCTAAGGGAAGTTGCCCCATCGAGCTTTCTAATGGGTTTAGCTTCTATCCATTTGGTGAATTTATCAACTGGTACTAGCAGATGTGTAAACCCACATGGTGCCGTCTGCAACGGACCAACCATGTCCAACCCCCAGACTGCAAACGTCCAAGTTATTGGTATTGTTCGCAATTCTTCAGCTGGAACATGTGGTTCTCAGGCATAATACTGGCATCCCATGCATGTCTCAACCAGCTTGTCGGCGTCCGCCTTCGCGGTCAGCCAGTAGAATCCTTGCCAGAAGGCTTTAGCGACCAACGATCGAGGAGCGACGTGATGCCCGCAATCTCCGAGATGGATTTCGCGGAGGATTTCAATACCTTCTTGCTGGGAAACACACTTAAGGTATACACCAGTGGTGCTTCTTTTGTAGAGCTGTCCATTCATTATGGTATAGACCTTTTCTCGTCGTACTATTTGCTGTCTTTCGACTTTGTCGTCGGTCAAAGTTCCGTGTACAAGATATTCCATGAACGGTTGTGTCCAAGCCAGAGGGATCTTTGTCACTGTGTGGACAAAAGAGCCAACTCTATCCGGGTTGTCGATGTCTGCTACCTTCACGGATGGTGTCCATAGATGCTCCAAGAAAATGCCAGGCGGAATTCTTTTGCGCCCTGATCCAAGCTTAGACAGCAGAGTAGCCGCCTCGTTTTGCTCCCTAGGTACATACTTGACCTCGTAGCCCAAGAAGGTCTTGGCTATCTTGTCCACTTCGTCGCGCTATGCCGCCATCATAGGGTTCCGCGTGTTCCAGGTGCCAGCCACCTGCTGGGCAACCAAGTCGGAATCTCCACAGCAAACTATGCGCTTGATTACAATATCCTTGGCTACTCGTAGTCCGTGAATGAGTGCTTCATACTCTGCCATGTGGTTTGTAGCCTCGAAGTGGATCTGCAGAACATAGTGTAGCTTGTCCCCAGTTGGTGACTGTAGAAGCACACCAGCCCCCGAGCCGTTGAGTATCTTTGATCCGTCAAAGTGCATCACCTAGTATTCTGGCTCCGGCATTGGGGTAGCATCTGGCATCTCCATCCATTCTGCAATAATATCAGCCAAGGCTTGTGACTTGATAGCGTCGCGTCTCTTGTAGGTGATCTCGAAGGTGGCAAGTTCAATGCCCCACTTCGCGACCCTTCCTGTAGCGTCGCTGTTGTTGATGATGTCGGACAGTGGAGTCTTTCTTACCACTGTGATAGGGTGCTCCTGGAAGTAGTGCCTCAGCTTCCGAGAAGCAAAGAACACTCCTTAAGCTATCTTTTGGTAGTGCGGGTAACGCTGCTTGGACTCCGTCAAGACCTCGCTTACATAGTAAACTGGTCGTTGAACTCCGTGCTCATAGCCTGGTTCTTTCTGCTCCACCACGACGACGATGCTGATTACCCGGTTGGTGGCTGCCATGTAAATTAACATGGGCTCCCTAGGCTTGGGTGCTCCAAGGATAGGCGCTAACAAAAGTATCTCCTTCAGCCACTTCAATGCTGCATCTGCCTCATCCGTCCACGTGAATTTGTCCGCCTTCTTCAGCAACTTGTACAACGGTAGAGCCTTCTCTCCAAGTCGGCTGACGAACCGACTAACTGTTGCAACACAACCTGTTAGCCGTTGTATGTATTTTAGGCATGTCGGACGGTTTATATTTAAGATGGTCTTGATTTTCTCCGGGTTGACCTCGATTCCATGCTGGGAAACAATAAAGCCCAACAATTTGCCGGCTAGAACCCCAAAGACGCACTTCTTAGGGTTAAGCATCATGTTGTACTTCTGGAGATTGTCAAAGGTTTCTTTTAAGTTGGAGATTAAGTCGTTTGACTTTTTAGACATCACCGCTATATCTTCCACATAGGCGTGGACGTTCCGACCAATTTTATCGTGCAGGCAATGTTGCATTGTCCGCTGGTAGGTAGCACCTGCGTTTTTTAGCCCAAAGGGCATCGTGACATAGAAAAACGTGCCGTAGGGTGTAGTGAACGAAGTGGCCAATTGGTCCGACTTCCTCATTTTGATCTGGCGGTATCCTGAGTATGCATCAAGAAAACGCAAAAGCTCCGAGTCAGCCGTCGGGTCAATGACTTGGTCAATGCGAGGCAAAGCAAACGGATCTTTGGGACATGCTTTGTTAAAGCCGGTGTAATCAACGCACATTCTTAATTCTTTGGTTCCCTTTTTGGGGACAAGTACAGGATTATCCACCCATCGGGTGTGAAGGACTTCTCGGATAAAACTAGCCTTAAGTAAGCTAGCTATCTCTTTGCGTATGGTGCCTCTCTTCTCGTCTCCGAAGCGTCGTAGAGGTTTATTCACTAGTTTACATTTTGGATCAATATTCAAGTTGTGCTCGGAAAGTTCCCTAGGTACACCTTTCATGTCGGTAGGTTGCCAGGCAAAGATATCCCTGTTCTCATGGAGGAACTCGACGAGCGCGCTTTCCTATTTAGGGTCTAGGTTCGTCCCAATGGCGGTGGTCTTGGAGGCATCGCCTACCACAAGTTCCACCGGCTTGGTCTCGATGGCAGCCTTTAATGCTGGGGCGGAGTCACAAATATATTTGTTCGACGCGGGCATCTCTGAGGCATCGACCTTGCTCTGGATCTCCTTGAATTCTTTGTTGTAGAGGACAGCTTCTGCAAAGGCGGCTTCTCCGATCTCGCAGTCCCTTGCCTTGGTAAAGCTTCCGGATATGGTAATGACACAGTTTGGTTCGGGTATCTTGAGCTTGTTGTAGACAAAGCATGGCTTGGCCATGAAGGTGTGGAATATTTCGCGGCCGAATATGACGTGGTACACGCTTTTGAAGGGGACCACCTCAAAGGTCATGCGCTCTTGGCGGTATTTATTTACATCACCAAAAGAGACCTGAAGTGTGATGCACCCAAGGGACCGAGCCTCCCGACCAGGAACTACGACGTGGAAGATGGTGCAGGTCCGCCTTAGGTCTTACTCCGTCAAGTTCATCTTGTGCAGTGTATCCAGGTACATGATTTTGATGCTGCTTCCACTATCCACCATACATTTGGTGAACTCGTTGCCGCCAATCAGGGGGTTGATGATCATGGTGTATTGGTTCTCCGTAGGGATGCGGTCTGGGTGATCCTTCCTATCTCAAGTAATTGGAATCTCCGACCAGCGCAGGTATTTGGGAACTAGGGGTAGAGTGGCCATCAGTATCCTCATGGAGGTCTTCTGTTATTGGACGGTGGGGGTGCCAAGGAAAGTGTGGAAAACTACCGCCTTCTTCTCGAAGGGTTTTTTGCCCTTGCCGTCGCTCCTGGCGGCGTGCTTGGGTTCAACGTCCTCGTCCATGTCACTTGAATCCTTGGACTCCTCCTCTTTCTTCTTCCCCTTGCCCTTGCCTCGCGGTCTGTTGTTCCGACTTTTCTTGTAGCCGGACTCCGGGTCCTCCTTGAGGTCGTTGACGAACTTGCAATGCCGATTGGTGTGTGTGGCTTTGCCGTTGGCGTCGATGTGTATGAGGCACGGCATATCGCGATACTCCTCGTAGGTCTGGGGAACATGGAGCACTGCCAAGGTTGTTTCACTACCTCGCTGCTGCCCACGACCAGCTCCCCGTGCTCGGCCACGTTGTACTCTATCACCTCGTCCTGCAAAAGTCATGGCGACCATGTCGGAGATTTTCTTTTCTTCTGGCAGGCTCTTCTGCTCTGTGTTGTTGTTCCTCTGAGCTTGTGTTGGAACGGCCGTTGCTGGCAGGGAGCCGCGAGCATCATCGTCGGCATTCAACTCACTAGCCAGCTGGATCATCTGATTGAGATCTAGCTGGTGGTTGTACTACATGCGCTTCAACATATGTCGGAGCAACGTACCCCTTTCCAACCCATCGATGAAGGCGGACATGGCAGTCTGTGAGTGCACTCCTGTGCAGGAATTCTTCATATCCAGCCAGTGGGAGAGGTAGGCACGAGATGATTCGTCTTTCTCCTACACGCACCGCTGTAGGTCGCCAATAGTAAAGGGACGTTTGTACGTACCCTCAAAGTTCTTGGTGAACGCTTCTTGCATGTCCATCCAGTTGCAGATAGATTTCTCCGGCAAGTCATCGACCCATTGTCGGGACATGCCCGCCAGCATCAATGGGAGGTACTTGACAGCAATGTTGGGGTTTCCCCCAGCGATCTCCACCGCGTTACCGTAATCTTGCAACCATGTAGCTGGCTTGGTGGTGCCGTCATAGGTCTTGATGGTCTTGTCAATTCGGAAACCCCTGGGTAAGCTGCGGTCCGTATTACAGGTCCAAAGCAGCATGGTCCCAGGTATGTTCCATCCCGGGCCTCGTGGATCTTGTCCAGATGTGATCATGCGTCATATGGCTCCGGTCTTCTTTTCTTCTTCTTGACATCAGAGGATGGGATGCGCGAACGACGCGGGCCTCCTCTGCCATGGTGGCTGCTGGGTGGCGATGGAGGCGGAGGTGGCGGTGGGTTAGCCTTCTTGTTGTTACCCTCCCGCGAGGCCTCACGCTTGTCGCGATTGTTTGTCGGACGCGGAGGGTCATGGCGTGACCTTCTCTTGTGTCCTTGGCTGCGTTCCCCATCATGTCAGGCCTGCTCTGCGTTGTCGCGGATGACGATGCCGCGTTGCTTAGGTGGAGGCATGTCTGTACGATGGTGAGCCTTGGGGTCTTCGCGATGTCGGGGAGAGCGGGGCGGTGGAGATGGGCGACGAGGTTGAGCCTTGCCTCCATGGTCGGAGGATATGGGGATAACATCTTTCCTGTTGCGCGCAACCCTCCATCTTTGTTCTGATGGACCCGTCTGGGACCCGACATCAAGAGGCGATCTGTCCCTTGGCAGCTCATGCTGGCTAGACTGGCAAAATGCTGGGTTAGACTCAAGCCTCTAAGAGGTGGCCTTTTCCTATTGTTTCACCGCCTTGGCCACTAGGTCATAGACCTGGTTCACCGCTTCAGGTGATCTATCCTGCTCCAGAAGGGTCTTGGCGACGGCGAGGTTGAGAATAGGAGAGGGCATCACCTGCCTACCTTCACTGTCAATGTATGGCTTGGCCTGTGCCGGCTTCGAGGGAGCCCATCTTAGGTTTCTCCGCACACCAAGATCATTGATGACGCGAGCGGGAGCTTTCTTAGCCTTCTGCTGCTGCTGCAGAGTCTTGTACTCTAGCTTTCTCTATTGACTTCTGCATGTTGGCCAGATCTCGATCCGGCTTTGCGCCTTTCTCCGTGATGGCCTGCGCTTCCTCCAGCAGCTGCTGGCGCTTCTCGTCGATCTGGACGACATTGCGAATATGAGCCACGGTCATAGGCTCGATGAGGAGATCGTCGTACATCACTCTATCAGCTGGAGTGACTTGGGCCGCAGTAGACATAGATGTCGGAGGCAGCAAGTTTGCGGTGTTGTTGTTGCTCGGACCGGTGCCGAGTTCCTGCGGCTGCTGCACTTGGTTAAGCGGAGGGGGCATGACCTTTGCGCGATCATTGTCGGCAGCAACAGGTGGTCCCTTCCCTTTGTCCAGCGCTATAGGCGGAGCTCGTCCGGGCTGATCTTCATCCATCGCCGTCCCAATGGCGACAAAAACTTCTCGGGACGTGATGGTGTTGTTGGCCTGATCATCGCGTTTGTAATCCTCATCCATCTCCTGCATGGCGGAGTCTAGCTCCTCCGGCCTGAAGTATATCTCCTCTGAATCTACGCTGATGTCGGCGTAGAGCGCGTCAAGCACGGAGTCGGAGGGTACCGAGGCTTCCTCGATGACGGGGGGTGGAGGTGCAACAACAGCGACGATGACTGGAGGTGGTAGCGCAGCTGCGGCGATGATGACCAGAGGCGATGGTGGTGGTGGCTGAGGCGGAGGGGCTCTGCCAACGAGCGCGATTTCTATCTGAGCTTCCTCCTCAGCCTCCGCATAGTTGTTGACGGTGTTCACCATGCTTTCGAAAGTGAGGCGTCCTGAAGCCTGTTGCCGCCTTAGCGTATGCCGGAGAAGCGTACCTTGGTCCAATACTTCCACAAAAGTGATACATAGCATCATCATTGGGGTAATGAGCCAGGTCGTCCCGTATACGGAGCCACCTGCAAGGTAATCGTGGGGGTTTTCACCCTCTATCTGGATGCAGCACGCCAGATCGAAGATGGTAACCACACCGACGAACTTGGATCTCTGCTATCCAGACGCACGGGCGAAGCCGGCGGATTTGCAGCGATCTTCCATCGTTATATCCAGCATAGGGGCTGTTTGGGTGGGCCTTGAATTTTTCCGATCTTTGCCGGCAAACTCTGACATCGATCCTTCCGCGAACATATCCTGCCCATAGGCGGTCCATGTGGGTCTTGATGCTCCTCCGACTCCCAGGGAACTAGTGCCCGAGTCGGTTTCGTCCATGAAGAGGTGGATATCTCCGATGGGGATGAGCATCGCGTAGAGTTCGTCTTCGCCGGGATCCAGAACTCGTCAAGAGGGACGATCGGAACGTTGCCGGAGAAGAGAACGCGACCGATGGCTAAGGTTTCGCTGATTCCCGTGAAGATCTTGGTCCTCGCCCGCTGAAGATCCTAAAGCGCCTCTTGCCCCACGGTGGGCGCCAACTGTCATGGTATTGCCGACGAGTACGCCATGGAGGGGTCCTCACAGTGCGTGCTTAGAGACGTGGAGGAAGGCGGATGGTTGACGGGTACGAGGTTACACAGCTTACCCAGGTTCAGATCCCACAATGGTGGCAGAATCCTACTCCTGCTATAAATCACTATAAGGGTAATACGCCGAGTTACAGGGATTGGTTCGCTATGCGAGGTGACTAGAGAGTCTAAGTTATCGTGCCCTAAAGGCTCCCATAGGCCCGACTTATATAGTCGCCAGGTCCTAGGGTTACAGGGAAAGGTTCTAGCCGGATAGGTTACAGAGTCCTACACTGCTTACATCTAGCCTAGCGTGTCTTGCACTCCAAGGCTCCGGGTACGTCTATGACTCCTTTGTAGCCTTAATTTATCCGGCATGGGCCTCCCTTCTGGATCCATCTAACTGGGCCGCCCAGCAAGCCATGGGCCATTCTACCAACTATGGGCCACCTGGGTTATCCGGATAGGAGACATGCTATGAGGATACCCATATAGCATATCCCCAGCATTGAGGGAATTGTACAGTAGCTTGTGTTTTTAGTGAAAGTTTTGATGTTCCAAATCTAAACCCAAAGGTCTATTACCTTTTGAATACACTAATGTTTCTAATGAAGATTGTGTGAAGTTTTGTATAAAGGAAAATTTTCAGGTGTAGAGAAAGAATGATGTAATGAGAGGAAGAATGGACAAAAGCTCAAGCTTGGGGATGCCACCCCGTGTCACCCCAAGAAATATTCAAGAGGTACAAGCATCAAAGCTTGGGGATGCCCAAGGCATTCCCTTCTTCATCAATAAAAATCTCAGGTCTTTCTAGACACTTCGTTTTTATTGTTTCATGCACAGTTGTGTTGTTCTTGGAGCGTCTTAGTTTTTGTTTGGTTTGCTTAGTTTGATTGAATAAAGTAGTTTGGAACCCCGCTCTCGCTGTGTTGTTACAAATAAGTTGATTGGTGTTGGAGAGGAGTAGAAAGTTCTTGCTTGACTAGTACAAGAGGAGCTTGCTTTGACTGTGACTTTGACTTTATCATGTCATGCTAGGTGTTGTTTTGACCTTATGCTTAGTGATTATTGCTGTAGCATGACTTGTGACAAACAATTGGGATTGCTTAGTGTGCCTTGAAAGAATCATGCGTTGTTTTAGCATACAAAAGCATAATATTGTGGTATTCTCCTTTGATGTTTTATTTGGGTTGACTTGGCACATGCTCACACCATGTTATGACTATGAACAATTCACCATAGCCTCTATGATAATTTAGTCCTTGACTTGTAGTACCACTTTATGATTTGATTAGTAATGTTTTGTCGCTCTACATGATTATGGCCATTATTGCTCTCTTAGTTGGTCGCTCCCAGTCTTTTGCTAGCCTCCACTTGTATGAGTAAGCTCTACTCATGCATCCAACTCCCAAGAAACCAAGTTATTCCAAAGTGTCCACTATAAATTCCTATGCATGGTGTGTTACACCATTCCAAGTATATTCTTGTTTTCATCTATCTTCCAATTAAAAAGTATTTTGTTATATGAAAACTTAGTGAATAAAGCTCTCACAAACTTGATGGCACACTTTATTTTTCTTTCCCCTAATAAACTTGAACCATTGCATCATCTATGTTGTATATGTTTGCACTTATACGTTGGAATTAGTAGAACCGTGTTGTCACGTGGAACGCTTTTAACATTGCACTTGTACATTGTACACAGTTGATATCATGCTCTTTTGTCTATGGATGTCGTCGGTGTGAAATAAAAGGGGAGCTTGTAAGTCCATGGAGTTATGTATGTGTGTTAGAGAAACTCCTGGGCCGCTAGCCTAAGCCATGCCTGATCATGGTGTAAACTTGCAGCATCACCATAGTGAGCAATCTATGAAGCTTTCTTCTTATAAAAAAATAGACATATTGAAAAGAGGAAAGAGAGAAAAAGAACCATTTTCCCATGGTAAATAAGAAGATTGCTGAGATGCTCATTGTCTGCTTTCCTTGTCATTTTGATTATGGGATAGCTCCTGTATCATGTGCAAGGGGTACCCTGTTGACTGTTCTCTATGATACACATGTACTTACTATAACAAGAACTTACCGGTGACTAAAGTTGAGTAGCATGAGGAGCAGCCCTCGTACTCAAGGGACATGAGATTGCCAACTTATACTTTGTCAAGCATATACTCCATAGTTTGTTCACTTTAACCTTAATCACTTCAAGATGCTTATGATAGGGGCAATGAGAGATGAAAGCTAACAAGTACCATAATTTTTGGAAGCTCTTTATGAGACTTGAAACCCCTGCTTCAATTTGAAGGGCCTTTCTTCCCACTTTTATATTGAGTCTCCACCTTCTATCCTTAGGCACCAATTAAGAGAGCATAGTTTCCATTGTTAGTTCTATGTGCATTGTCCCAAAACTTATTGATTGATGCATATTGTTGATATTTGTAAGATCCCTCCCTTTATAAAGGTAAGGATCCCTGTGATTGCAATGCTAGTCCCTGGATCAATGCTAGCATCCACAGTTTAAGATGAAGTACACCGAAACAAAGGCCATTATTACATATCATTCCAGATACAAACATAGTCTTTTACAAACTCCATGGCCACAGGCCTAATACAAGAGTTCAAATATATAATAAGATAAATAAGTCTTCATCTTCATGTGCCACGGGCAAGCATGTTGAGTGTAGACTCATAACCCTTAATCTGTAGGGTTCGCAGCATAGAAAACAAAAATTTTCTTACGATGTGAACTATATACCAAGATCTATCTACTAGATACAAACAACGGGCGGATGTATATCCGTAGAGAACATACCCTTGAAGACCGACAAAGCTTAACGAGTTCAACTCGTGGTTGATGTAGACGATCTCTTGCCGATCTCAAGATCGAGAGGAAGTCCTAGCGCCGCAAATCAGCAGCGCATCCGTGCTCGCACACACGTTCGAGGCACCGAGCAACCTCCGCCTCCTCGCTCCAGCGATGCAGCGGAAGCACAACTCTTTCTTGCCGAATAGCCACCGGGAACATGTATCTCGCTAGTCCGAGACCATGGGGGATAAATTCTAGAAGGGGAGAGAGATCCTTCACGAGGAGGTGTGAGAGACAAGTGAGGAGGGGGGCTCCTTTTATAGGAGGAGGGGGGCACCCAAGGGGGTGGCCGCCGGCCATGGGGGCTGCCCCCTCCCCTCCTTCATTCATGTGGGTTGTTAGACCCCTCCTTTATAAAGGAAAGGATCCCTGTGATTGCAATGCTAGTCCTTGGATCAATGCTAGCATCCACAGTTTAAGATGAAGTACACAGATACAAAGGTCGTTTATTACATCCATTCCAGAGATAAAACATAGTCTTTTACAACTCAGGGCCATAGGCCTAATACAAGAGTTTAAGGAATAAGTAAATACACATAAGTCTTCATCTTCATGTGCCACAGGCAAGCATGTTGAGTGTAGACTCATGACTCCTACTCATCATCGGAGTAACCTGCAACATCACAAGTTACAGCCACAGAGGGTCAATACTTTGGAATAGTATTGGCAAGTGATACCTTAGTATATTTTAAGTGGACTATATTACTATATGCATTTTGGCTAAGTGTAGCTTGGCTTGCTTTGCTTAAAAATAGGTTTTTCCTATTAGTTGAAATCACTAAGTTTTTCTTTATCAAAAACTTCCCAAGAAACCACCAATAAACATTGGGGTCCTCCACCCTTGTACACCCACCAATTTTTACTTAGAAGTTGGAGTGATGAGATTCTTGTAGCTTCCATGTCTTGATGCTCAAGTTGTCCATTGCCTTGGACTAGGCTAAGTACTTAGGTTTTCCATCTGCAGAGGTTGTGCACTTTCCCCACCAGACTTGGTTTCCCAAGACAGGACCTTTCAGAAGCCTTTCCTTAGTCAAATGGATGCGCTCCAACCTATCATTCCCACTACCACCAACTGTCCAAGTGACTAAGTTCTAGCAACCTATATGATCAAGGCAGAGCCCATATTGCCAAGTGGTTGCACTGTAAGCTTTCTCAACACTTGGCCTCCAAATCCCTTTGTGCCTGGGTGGCATACCACAAGTGGAGATACACAACCCAAGTCCATGGCCTTGTGTAACCACTCAAAATAACCCAATCCTTCCATTCCACCCAGGAGATTCATTTGACTTAGTTGTTTTTATTAGGAAAGCATAAGTCTCATGACTTAGAAATATTTTCATCATAGTAAGTATAAATTTTCACCAACCCTTGTTTGCTAAATAGCTAGGCTAAGCATGGCATGGTAAATTAACTTAGGAAAATCCCTAGCAATTCTACCATTCTAACTACATAGGATTTCCCAATCTTTCATTTGGCAAAAGTAGCATGCAAGACTTAGCAAAATATCTAATGCTAGTACAAAACATAGGATGAAATATTCATGGAAAATATCACTTGCCTTGGTAATGGGGAGAGCAGCACTCTTCACAGTCACAATCACTAGCAAAATCTACACAATGTTTGTAGCATACAATTACACACAATTCTATATTCAATCAAAAATAATATGAATGCATGCATGCAAGATTTTACTAAGTGGTGATTTTGAAATCTCTACCAAGTATGTGCATGATACTGAAACATAACAAGACACAAAATTTTGCCAAATCAAATTTATTTTGCACCAAAAAAATTTACTAAACAAATCTATTCTCAAAATAGCCCTAAACATGTTTCTACAAATAAAGTCATTTTAACTGTTACTATTTGTTAAACACATTGGATATTCAGAAAGGTCTTGTTTCACTGAATCCAACGGTATAAAGTTTGCAAAATTCCAACGTGGCAACCAAAAGTTATAAGCATTTGAAATTTAGATCAAATTCTGGTTTTAAATCTGTTTTTAGTTCTAACACTTGCCACGCGTCGTGTTGTGATTTGCGCGTACCGGTTCGCACCGGATCGAGCTCTGTAGCCGCAGGATCTAAATAGATCGTACGCTCCAGATCGCGTACCTCTTCGCCGATTAATGAATCTATCCTAACGCTTGGATCAAGATCCAACGGCGCGCGAGCAAGCGACCATGTCCTGGCGGCGCGCGGCGTCGGCGAGCGGCGGAGCGCTCGGTCTACGGCGGCGCTAGCGTTCCAGATCGTTCCAGGATGCAAGAAGGTGCTTACCAGATCCGCAAAGGCGTGCTAAAGCTCGACGTGGTACTGGTTTGCGGAGGGGCGCTCGGATGTGGCTGAGAGAGCTCGTCGGAGTCGTGCACGGCGTCGGGTGGTTGTTGTCGGAGTCGTTGCCGAGGTTCCGTGTTGCCCTAACACAAGCCAGGGGGTTTAGGAGATGCGCAAGAACGTGGCGAACAATCTCGTGTGAGTCAGAAGTGAAGGGATGCACGGGACTTACGGAATTTGGTCGCCGGAGTTGAGGTGGTCGTCAGATGCTTGTGGCGTCGAGCGGGAACGGCGACCTGGGGCAGTACAGGATGAACTGGTGGGGTCAGGAGGTGCGCAAGGAGATTGCGAAGTGGCTCGAACAAATCAGAGAGGAAGGGGCGCACGGAGCTCACCGGAATCGATCGCCGGAGTGAGCTCTGTCTACGGCGGTGTTGTGTGAGTCGTGGGCAGCCTGGTGGCGTGAAGGCAGAATTGACTGGGGGAAATGGTCGCTAGGAGGTGGGGATCTTATAGCTGGAGCCTCGACAGGAAACGCTCGTCGCATCAATGCTAATTACGCTTGCGAGATCAGCGCTGCAACAGCCAGCGGCGGAGTCATGCGCGGAATCAGAGGGGAAGACGATGCTGACGTGGAGGAGGCCCGCTTGCCAGTGAAGTGCGCGAGGTGGAGGTGGGGTCTGTCTGTCAGCGACAGATTGCGTGCGCTCGCGCGTGAGAGAAGAAAAGGAAACCCCCGGGTGGGCTAGTTGGGCTCGATTCTCTGCTGGGCTAGATATCTGGCGCGCGGCCTTTTTCCTTTGTTTAATTCTTTTTCTTTTCTATTTCGATTTTCTGAATGGGTTTTCAAATGGTTTCAAAATCAATTTGAATTCAAATCTTCCTGAGGTTTTGTAGTGGTGATTTGGTCTCAGAAATGGGTCAAAACTCATGGGGCTACTTTGCAAGGGCTTGGTCAAACTTGGATTTCAAACAAACAGAGACTTTGCTTCTATTTTGCAAATGTTTGAAATAGGGGTTTTGTAATTATTTCTAAATTATAACTTTGGTCTAAATTTTTCATACACACTTTCCAACAATGGAGGCAAGCAACCAAGTTCCTAAAACTCCCAACTTTCCAATGGTGTTGGCTATTTAAAATAAGACTGACCACATAAAATCATGGTACCATATGTTTCTGTTTTCTGAAATGATTTGGGAAAACCCTAAATGATGATGGATGCAAGGATGATATGAATGAGCTTTGAAATATGAATTTAGGGATGTTACAAATCTAACCCCCTTAAGATGATTATCGCCCTCGATATTCGGATTGGTTAGCAAATAGGTGAGGGTGGTCTTTCCGAAGATCATCTTCTCTTTCCCATGTTGCTTACTCTTCGGAATGATGATTCCATTGCACCTTGCAAAACTTGATAGTTTTTGTCCTTGTGACTCTTTCTGCGGTCTCAAGAATCTTGACAGGCTTTTCCTCATAGGTGAGATCACTTTCTAGTTGAACCTCTTCCAAGGGTATGGTATCCTTCAAAGATGATTCTTCCATCTCTGGGTGACATTTCTTAAGCTGACTCACATGAGACACATTATGGACAACTGATAGAGACTCTGGCAATTCAACTTCATATGCAACTTCTCCCTTGCGACTTAGAATCTTGAATGGCCCAACATATCTTGGTGCCAACTTTCCTTTGACTCCAAATCTTTTCACTCCACGAAGTGGTGATACTCTAAGATAAGCTCTATCCCCAACTTCGTAGGTGACTTCTCTACGCTTAGAATCCGCGTAGCTTTTCTGTCGGGACTGTGATATCTTCAACCTGTCCTTAACCAATTTGACCTTCTCTTCGGCGTCTTTGATAAGATCAGGTCCAAATAAACTTCTTTCTCCCACACCATTCCATAGCAATGGGGTGGTACACTTCCTCCCGTAGAGAAACTCAAATGGTGCCATCCCAATACTAGATTGATAACTGTTATTGTAAGAGAACTCTGCGTAAGGCAGACTTTCATCCCAACTTGCTCCATAGTCTAAAGCACATGCCCTCAACATGTCTTCAAGAATTTGGTTAGTCCTTTCTGTTTGTCCATCAGTTTGAGGATGAAAAGCCGTGCTGAATTCCAATCTTGTTCCCAAAGATTCATGAAGCTGTCTCCAAAAGTGAGAAGTAAACTGAGTTCCTCTATCAGACACAATACTCTTAGGCACACCGTGAAGGCACACAATTCTGATCATGTAGATTTTGGCTAACTTGTCACTTGTATAAGTTGTCTTCACGGGTATAAAATGAGCCACTTTAGTTAGGCGATCCACTACTACCCATATAGAATCATACCCTGACCTGGTCCTTGGTAATCCGGTAATGAAATCCATACCAATTTTGTCCCATTTCCAATCAGGAATAGGTAGTGGTTGAAGTAAACCCGCTGGTTTCTGATGCTCCGCTTTTACTCTGCTACACACGTCACACAAAGCAATATGCTCGGCGATGTCCCTTTTTAGATTGTTCCACCAAAACCTTTCTTTCATATCCATGTACATCTTGGTGTTTCCCGGGTGAATAGAATACGGAGAGTTGTGGGCTTCTTGTAAAATCAGTTTCCACAACTCCGGGTCTTGTGGAACACATATACGTTTCCCGTGCCATAAAGTACCTTGTTCGTCTATATTGAAACTCTTAGCTTTTCCTAGACTAATATTTTCCTTAATCTTTTCAATTTCCTTATCAGTCTTCTGAGCTTCTCGGATCTTGCCCAACAAAGTGGGTTGAACATCCAAAGACATGAGATGTCCCTCAGGCACAATTTCTAATCTGAGTTCTTTGAATTGCTTACACAAGTCATCTGGTAATTCACCTTTGGTAAGGCCATTTACAAACGTCTTACGACTTAGGGCATCTGCTACTACATTCGCTTTACCGGGGTGGTATTGCAAACTCAAGTCGTAATCCTTGATAAGCTCTAACCATCTTCTTTGTCTCATATTGATTTCCTTTTGGGTGAAGATATACTTCAAACTTTTGTGATCCGTGAACACTTCACAACGCTTTCCCAAAAGGTAATGTCTCCATGTTTTGAGTGCGTGGACGATAGAGGCTAACTCCAAATCATGAGTAGGATAGTTTACTTCATGAGTTTTGAGTTGTCTCGAGGCATAGGCCACAACTTTACCGTCTTGCATCAATACGGCACCCAAACCTTGATGAGATACATCACAATATACTTGGAAATCCTTTTCCAAATCTGGTAGACATAGAACTGGTGCTGTCACTAGTCTCTTCTTCAATTCTTGAAAGCTGGCTTCACAACCTTCAGACCAAGCAAATTTCTTGTCCTTCTTTAACAATTCTGTCATTGGCTTAGCAACCTTCGAGAAATTTTCAATGAACCTTCTGTAGTAACCTGCTAAGCCGAGGAAACTACGAACTTCTTTCACATTCTTGGGAGATTCCCATTCTATCACAGCTGAAACTTTAGCAGGATCAACTGCCACACCATCCTTTGTCATAACATGACCAATAAAACCAACTTCCTCTAACCAAAACTCACACTTGCTGAATTTGGCATAAAGTTTATGCTCTCTTAACTTTTCAAGTATCAAGCATAAGTGTCTTTCATGTTCTTCCTTGCTCTTGGAGTAGACTAAGATGTCATCGATGAAAATGACAACAAACTTGTCGAGAAATTCCATGAACACCTTGTTCATCATATTCATGAAGTATGCTGAAGCGTTGGTTAAACCAAAAGGCATCACAGTGTACTCATACAATCCATACCTTGTGGTGAATGCTGTCTTAGGTATGTCTTGCTCTCTTATCTTGAGTTGAAAATAACCTGACCGGAGTTCAATCTTCGAGAACACACATGCTCCTTCTAGCTGATCAAACAAGTCGTTGATTCTTGGCAAAGGATATTTATTCTTGATGGTTACCTCGTTGAGAGAACGGTAGTCAATGCATAATCTTTGTGTTCTATCCTTCTTTTCCACAAATAAAACGGGAGCTCCCCAAGATGAAGAACTTGGTTGGATAAATCCTTTCTGCAACTGTTCTCCTAGTTGCTTCTTGAGCTCTTTCAGTTCATCAACTGACATTTTGTACGGTCTCTTAGCTATTGGTCCAGAACCTGGTACCAAATCTATCAGAAACTCCACATCTCTATCTGGTGGCATTCCTGGCAACTCTTCCGGAAACACATCTGGATACTCACACACAATTGGCACACTGTCCATGCTAACCCCCTTAAGAGAATTTAGCTTACTTCCTTTGGATTCAAAGTTGGATCTGAATTTTATTCTTTTTCCTTCTGGGGTTGTGAGTGTAACTGTATGATTGGCACAATCTAGTACTCCCTCATACTTAGCCATCCAATCCATTCCCAAAATTACGTCTAGTCCTTGGGAATCTAGGATTATCGGGCTCACTGGAAACTTATGCTTTCCAAACTCTATGACAAGATCCCGGCATCCAAGACTTACTATCATATCTCCACCCGGAGAACTAACTTTTATTGGACACCCAATGTTTTCAGATGCAAACCCATTTCTATCAACAAATGCTTTTGATATGAATGAATGAGATGCACCAGTGTCAAAGAGTACAAATGCTGGAATGGAATTGAGTCTGAACTTACCAGCAATGGCATCAGGCTCCTCATAGACCTCCTCCACATTGATGTGGTTAACCCGTCCCTTCTGAAAAGGATTTGGCTTGTTAGGTCCTTCAACTTTCTTCTCAGGGCACTCATTAGCATAATGCCCTAGCTTCTTGCATTTGAAGCACTCAACCTAACTGATGTCCTTTTTTGCAGGCTGACTTCCACTTCCACTACCATTCCCACTGTGGTGGCTCTTATGTCCACTCTTGTGGTTCTTGTACTTATCATTGTCATGACTGCGGTGATGCTTGTTGTCATGACGGTTGTGGTTGTGGTGCTTGTTGAATTTCCCGTGCTTGTGGGATCCCGAGCTGCCACTGTCATCATAGTGAGATCGTTTGTGAGACGATCCCGAGCTGTGCTTGTCGGAGTGCTTCCTCTTCCTACTCTCGACTTGCTTCATTTTACTCTCCAAAATAGCAGCCTTGTCACACAGAGACTGGTAAGTTGGAACATATGCCACAGACAACTATAGGTTCAGCTCATCATTCAAGCCTTCCAGAAACTTTTCCTTTCTTTTGGCATCTGAGTCAACCTCATCCGGTGCATAGCGCGCCAGATTGTTGAACTCTTCTTTGTATTCAGCCGCGCTGCGGTGGCGCTGCTTCAGGTTGTGAAACTCCTTCTTTTTCAAACTCATCATTCCTGATGAGATATGAGCAGTGCGAAAGGCATCGTCAAAGATAGCCCAAGTCACCTCATCCAAAGGAGTGGTGATTTGGAAGTTGTCCCACCATGTGGCGGCTGGTCCTTCCAACAGATGTGCTGCGAACCTGACTTTTTCAGCATCCGTGCAGCCCACGGTCACTAAGTCCTTGTTCACGGAACATAGCCAATCATTGGCTACCATGGGATCAGTTGTCCCCGAGAACTTAGCTGGCCTCAAACGCAGAAATCTGGTGAGCATATCAAAACCCGGAGGGTTGTTGTTGTTGTTGTTATTATTGTTGTTGTTGTTATTGGGGTTGTTGTTGTTGTTCTGGTTTTGGATGAATGTTGTCATCATCTGCATAAGCTGTGTTTGCGCATTCATCATTTGTTGCATTTCCGGGGTGATGTTGTTGGGGTTGGGGTTTGCGCGACGGGGAGGCATCTGTGGTTTGTTCAAATAGATAAGAATGAGATACCCATAGATGTTTTATGCACAATACATCACAAGCAAACACATAGCATGCAACTCAAGGATAAAAGCTCAACAACAGAATAACAAAGTTCTCGAAATAAAACACACAAGTGGCAAGCCATCCACATGTCGGATGGTCCAATAACAAGTTCACAAATAACAAGTATGATAATGAAAGATAAACGAGTAGTCAAGTCCAAACTTATTTAAGGTATTATTTTGGAAAATAAGGTGATAGATGGTGGTCCAACTAACGAAGTGTGCTTACAATCCTATCTCACTACATCTGGTGGTTATCACAATGTTCCTAGAGGCAATCCACCTATCTTGTTCACATGATTCCATCACTAAGTCTATTATATCTCCCCTTAACTCTTGGTTGGTGGCTTACAACTCTTGGGTAAGTTCCTTCTCTTTCTCTAAGTCTTTTTGGAGGTTGAGCATCCTGCACTTGACTCTAGCACTTAGTTCTTTGATAGTCCTCCAAGCTGCATCTCTGGTTGACTCAAAGAATGTGGTGTGCATTACAGTGTTGGTGTACATGCAGAATCCCCTTTCTTTGCGGTTGTCTTCCTTGTTTTTGTACAAGTGAAGTTGCACCCACCAATACTCCACTCCTTCATCCATCACTGGAAAGCCTTTGTAAACAGTTGCACCATGTGCTTCCATTGCCACCATGAGGTCCTTGAGAATCTTGGGAAACTCAGTTTCACACTCCAAGGTCATGGTCATGAGTGGCCCTTTCTTCACGGATTCGTTGATGGAGTTCATCTACAAATGGAGATGAGAATGAGGAGATTAGAAAAGTTTTACGAGAAGAATAGACAAGTGTAGAAGTAGTTGAAATTTTTCCTTAGTGGTTTTCCAATCCTAGGGTCATAATCCTACAGGCAACACAGTGCTCTGATACCATCTGTTAGACCCCTCCTTTATAAAGGAAAGGATCCCTGTGATTGCAATGCTAGTCCCTGGATCAATGCTAGCATCCATAGTTTAAGATGAAGTACACAGATACAAAGGTCGTTTATTACATTCATTCCAGAGATAAAACATAGTCTTTTACAACTCAGGGCCATAGGCCTAATACAAGAGTTTAAGGAATAAGTAAATAAACATAAGTCTTCATCTTCATGTGCCACAGGCAAGCATGTTGAGTGTAGACTCATGACTCCTACTCATCATCGGAGTAACCTGCAACATCACAAGGTACAGCCACAGAGGGTCAATACTTTGGAATAGTATTGGCAAGTGATACCTTAGTATATTTTAAGTGGACTATATTACTATATGCATTTTGGCTAAGTGTAGCTTGGCTTGCTTTGCTTAAAAATAGGTTTTTCCTATTAGTTGAAATCACTAAGTTTTTCTTTATCAAAAACTTCCCAAGAAACCACCAATAAACATTGGGGTCCTCCACCCTTGTACACCAACCAATTTTTACTTAGAAGTTGGAGTGATGAGATTCTTGTAGCTTCCATGTCTTGATGCTCAAGTTGTCCATTGCCTTGGACTAGGCTAAGTACTTAGGTTTTCCATCTGCAGAGGTTTTGCACTTTCCCCACCAGACTTGGTTTCCCAAGACAGGACCTTTCAGAAGCCTTTCCTTAGTCAAATGGACGCGCTCCAACCTATCATTCCCACTACCACCAACTGTCCAAGTGACTAAGTTCTAGCAACCTATATGATCAAGGCAGAGCCCATATTGCCAAGTGGTTGCACTGTAAGCTTTCTCAACACTTGGCCTCCAAATCCCTTTGTGCCTGGGTGGCATACCACAAGTGAGATACACAACCCAAGTCCATGGCCTTGTGTAACCACTCAACATAACCCAATCCTTCCATTCCACCCAGGAGGTTCATTTGACTTAGTTGTTTTTATTAGGAAAGCATAAGTCTCATGACTTAGAAATATTTTCATCATAGTAAGTATAGATTTTCACCAACCCTTGTTTGCTAAATAGCTAGGCTAAGCATGGCATGGTAACTTAACTTAGGAAAATCCCTAGCAATTCTACCATTCTAACTACATAGGATTTCCCAATCTTTCATTTGGCAAAAGTAGCATGCAAGACTTAGCAAAATATCTAATGCTAGTACAAAACATAGGATGAAATATTCATGGAAAATATCACTTGCCTTGGTAATGGGGAGAGCAGCACTCTTCACAGTCACAATCACTAGCAAAATCTACACAAAGTTTGTAGCATACAATTACACACAATTCTATATTCAATCAAAAATAATATGAATGCATGCATGCAAGATTTTACTAAGTGGTGATTTTGAAATCTCTACCAAGTATGTGCATGATACTGAAACATAACAAGACACAAAATTTTGCGAAATCAAACTTATTTGGCACCAAAACAATTTACTAAACAAATCTATTCTCAAAATAGCCTTAAACATGTTTCTACAAATAAAGTCATTTTAACTGTTACTATTTGTTAAACACATCGGATATTCAGAAAGGTCTTGTTTCACTGAATCCAACGGTATAAAGTTTGCAAAATTCCAACGTGGCAACCAAAAGTTATAAGCATTTGAAATTTAGATCAAATTCTGGTTTTAAATCTGTTTTTAGTTCTAACACTTGCCACGCGTCGTGTTGTGATTTGCGCGTACCGGTTCGCACCGGATCGAGCTCTGTAGCCGCAGGATCTAAATAGATCGTACGCTCCAGATCGCGTACCTCTTCGCCGATTAATGAATCTATCCTAACGCTTGGATCAAGATCCAACGGCGCGCGAGCAAGCGACCATGTCCTGGCGGCACGCGGCGTCGGCGAGCGGCGGAGCGCTCGGTCTACGGCGGCGCTAGCGTTCCAGATCATTCCAGGATGCAAGAAGGTGCTTACCAGATCCGTAAAGGCGTGCTAAAGCTCGACGTGGTACTGGTTTGCGGAGGGGCGCTCGGATGTGGCTGAGAGAGGTCGTCGGAGTCGTGCACGGCGTCGGGTGGTTGTTGTCGGAGTCGTTGCCGAGGTTCCGCGTCGCCCTAACACAAGCCAGGGGGTTTAGGAGATGCGCAAGAACGTGGCGAACAATCTCGTGTGAGTCAGAAGTGAAGGGATGCACGGGACTTACGGAATTTGGTCGCCGGAGTCGAGGTGGTCGTCAGATGCTTGCGGCGTCGAGCGGGAACGGCGACCTGGGGCAGTACAGGATGAACTGGTGGGGTCAGGAGGTGCGCAAGGAGATTGCGAAGTGGCTCGAACGAATCAGAGAGGAAGGGGCGCACGGAGCTCACCGGAATCGATCGCCGGAGTGAGCTCTGTCTGCGGCGGTGTTGTGTGAGTCGTGGGCAGCCTGGTGGCGTGAAGGCAGAATTGACTGGGGGAAATGGTCGCTAGGAGGTGGGGATCTTATAGCTGGAGCCTCGACAGGAAACGCTCGTCGCATCAATGCTAATTACGCTCGCGAGATCAGCGCTGCAACGGCCAGCGGCGGAGTCGTGCGCGGCCGCCGCGCGCGGAATCAGAGGGGAGGACGATGCTGACGTGGAGGAGGCCCGCTTGCCAGTGAAGTGCGCGAGGTGGAGGTGGGTTCTGTCTGTCAGCGACAGATTGCGTGCGCTCGCGCGTGAGAGAAGAAAAGGAAACCCCCGGGTGGGCTAGTTGGGCTCGATTCTCTGCTGGGCTAGATATCTGGCGCGCGGCCTTTTTTCCTTTGTTTAATTCTTTTTCTTTTCTATTTCGATTTTCTGAATGGGTTTTCAAATGGTTTCAAAATCAATTTGAATTCAAATCTTCCTGAGGTTTTGTAGTGGTGATTTGGTCTCAGAAATGGGTCAAAACTCATGGGGCTACTTTGCAAGGGCTTGGTCAAACTTGGATTTCAAACAAACAGAGACTTTGCTTCTATTTTGCAAATGTTTGAAATAGGCGTTTTGTAATTATTTCTAAATTATAACTTTGGTCTAAATTTTTCATACACACTTTCCAACAATGGAGGCAAGCAGCCAAGTTCCTAAAACTCCCAACTTTCCAATGGTGTTGGCTATTTAAAATAAGACTGACCACATAAAATCATGGTACCATATGTTTCTGTTTTCTGAAATGATTTGGGAAAACCCTAAATGATGATGGATGCAAGGATGATATGAATGATATTTGAAATATGAATTTAGGGATGTTACATGGGTGGACACTCCACTCACAAAATGCCCTTTAAAATCCCTCCACTCAAAAGTCCACTCAAATTCCCATTAAATTTCCACCAAATTTAATGCAAACTCTCATTAAATAAAACTCTTTTATTTTATTCAGAATTTTTTCAATTACTTTAATGACAAACATTCACAAATAACCCCTTGCTAGAATTCTATTTCACATGCATAACCACTTTATGCAATTTCACCCGAAAACCTGTTTCGGTATCTAGTGAAATAAATTCCTGCGCTTGTTCATTCTTTCGGCATGAAACATTTTCTCCAATTGGATGTCGGTGTCTCTTAAGTGTTTCACCCTACGGTTCGTGAATAATGCGGACATGATCGAGACCCCTCTCGGATCAATAATCAGAAGCGGGATCTGGAGACCCATACTGACTCCCACACATTCAACGATGACTTTCTTGTGATCGTCGGAACCTTTTACGCTAGTATCTTAATCCCTTTGTTTCACGATATATTACATGTCCGAGATTCGATCATCGGTATCTCCATACCTAGTTTGATCTCGTTACCGACATGCACTCTTTTCTCGTTCCTGTGATATAACATTCTAGTGATCAAATCACTTGCTTGCAAGATAATCAATGTGATATCACCGAGAGGGCCCAGAGTATATGTATCCGTCATCGGGATGAACAAATTCCACTCTCGATCCATGAGCCTCAACATAACACTTTATTAGTTCTGAATCCATCTTTATAATCACCATGTTACGGTGTGACATTTGATGTTATCAAGAAACTCTTCCGGTGTTAGTGATTGACATGATCTCATGGTCTAAGGATTAGGATCACTTCGTAAGTTGTTATAGCAATATAAACTCAATGACTTTGACCGTAATGCTATACTTCGGATGAATGTTCATCACACCATTACACTAATGTTGTGATCCCGTTATTAACAACATCCAATGTCCATGATCAAGAAACCTTGATCATCTTGTTAATCAACGAGCTAGTTTATGAGAGAGGCATAACTAGGAACTTTCTGTTTGTTTATTAAACACACATGTATTAACGTTTCTGTATTAATACAATTATAGCATGTAAAATAAACATCTATCATATACTTGGAATACACATAATAAACACTTTATTATTGCCTCTCAGGGCATATTCCCTTCAGTCTCCCACTTGCACTAGAGACAATAATCTAGTTACATAGTGATAAATCTAACACCCATTGAGTTCTGGTGTTGATCATGTTTTGCTCTAGGGAGAGTTTTAGTCAACGGATCTGCTACATTGAGATCCGTATGTACTTTACAAATCTTTATATCTCCATCCTTGACATGCTCGCGGATGGAGTGAAACCGGCGCTTAATATGCTTGGAATGCTTGTGAGACCTTGGCTCTTTGGCATTGGCAATGGCACCATTGTTGTCACAATAGATCACCATTGGGTCCAACGCGTTTGCCACCACTCCTAGTTCGGATATAAACTCCTTCATCCAAATTGCTTCCTGAGCCGCTTCTGAAGCAGCAACATATTCGGCCTCCGTTGTTGATCCCGCTACCACAGGTTGTTTGGAGCTCCTCCAACTAACCGCTCCGCCATTCATGAGAAATACGTATCCGGTTTGAGACTTAGAGTCATCCGGATCGGTGTCAAATCTAGCGTTGACATAACACTTAGCGACGAGCTCTTCTTCACCTCCGTATACAAGAAACATATCCTTAGTTCTTCGTAAGTACTTAAGGATATTCTTGACCGCTATCCAGTGTTCCGAACCTGGATCCGATTGGTACCTACTAGTTAAACTAATAGCATGTGCCACATCCGGTCTTGTACATAGCATGGCGTACATTATAGAGCCTATGGCTGAAGCATAGGGGACTTTGTCCATTATCTCTCTTTCTTCCGCCGAAGCCGGACTTTGAGTCTTACTCAATGTCTTGCCTTGCAACATAGGTAAGAACCCCTTCTTACTTCCGTCCATTTTAAACTTCTTTAAAATCTTATCAAGGTATGTACTTTGCGATAGCCCTATTAGGCTCCTAGATCTATCTCTATAGATCTTTATGCCTAATATGTATGACGCTTCACCTAGGTCCTTCATTGAAAATTTGCTGTTTAGATAACTTTTAACACTGTTTAAAAGATCTATATCATTTCCGATCAATAATATGTCATCCACATATAATATCAGAAATGCCACATTGCTCCCACTCACTTTCTTGTAAATACAATCTTCTCCATAAGTTTGGACAAATCCAAACTCTTTGATCACCTCATCAAAGCGGAGATTCCAACTTCGTGATGCTTGCTTCAATCCATAGATGGATCGCTGAAGCTTGCACACCTTGTTAGCATCCTTAGGATCGACAAAACCCTTTGGTTGTATTATATACAACTCTTCTTCAATATTACCATTGAGAAACGCGGTTTTGACATCCATCTGCCATATCTCATAATCGAAATATGCAGCAGTTGCTAACATAATCCTAACTGACTTTAGCATCGCTACGGGAGAGAAAGTCTCATCGTAGTCAACTCCTTGAATTTGTCGAAACCCCTTTGCGACAAGTCAAGCTTTATAGACGGTCACATTACCATCAGCATCAGTTTTCCTTTTGAAAATCCATTTGTTCTCCACGGCCTTTCGGTCGTGAGGTAATTCCACCAAGTTCCAAACTTGATTTTCATACATGGATTCCATCTCGGATTTCATGGCTTCTAACCATTTGTTGGAATCCGGGCTCATCATCGCTTCTTAATACGTCGCAGGGTCATCATTTTCATCAACCATGAAATTCATGACAGGATTTCCGTACAGCTCGGGAGCTGCACGCGTCCTGTTTGACCTGCGAGGTTCGGTAGTACTCTCTTTCGGAGTTTCATGATCATTATCATTAGTTCCCTCTTCAACAGGTGGAGCCAACTCCGGAACAACTTCCGGCGCTACGCTACTCGCCATACTTTGAAGAGAAGGTTCCACAACCTCTTCGAGTTCTACCTTCCGACTACTCACACCTTTCGCGAGAAACTCTTTCTCTAGAAAGGATCCATTCTTGGCAACAAAAACCTTACCATCGGATCTGTGATAGAAGGAATACCCAATAGTTTCTTTAGGGTATCCTATGAAGACGCATTTTTCCGCTTTGGGTTCGAGTTTATCCGGTTGAAGTTTCTTCACATAAACATCGCATCCCCAAACTTTAAGAAATGACAGCTTAGGTTTGTTTCCAAACCACAATTCATACGGTGTCTTTTCAACGGATTTAGATGGTGCCCGATTTAAAGTGAATGCTGCAGTTTCTAGTGCATAACCCCAAGATGACAATGGCAAGTCCGTCAGAGACATCATAGATCGAACCATATCTAATAAAGTACGATTACGACGTTCCGACACACCATTTTGCTGTGGTGTTCCGGCAGGTGTGAGTTGTGAAACAATTCCACACTCTTTCATGTGAGTGCTAAACTCGTAACTTAGATACTCACCTCCACGGTCGGACCGTAGAAATTTGATCTTTCTATTACGATGATTTTCCACTTTATTCTGAAATTCCTTGAACTTTTCAAAGGTTTCAGACTTGTGTTTCATCAAGTAGATATAACCGTATCTACTCAAATCATCCGTGAAAGTAACAAAATAACGATATCCACCTCGCGCCGACACACTCATTGGACCACATACATCAGAATGTATGATTTCCAATAAATCTGTCGCCCGTTCCATTGAACCGGAAAACGGCGTTCTAGTCATCTTGCCCATAAGGCATGGCTCACATGTATCAAATGATTCATAATCAAGTGATTCCAAAAGTCCATCCGAATGGAGCTTCTTCATGCGTTCAACGCCAATATGACCTAGACGGTAGTTCCACATATATGCGGATATATCATCATTAAGTTTAATCCTTTTAGCATCAACATTATGAATATTTGTAACATTGAGATCTAATAGAAATAAACCATTCATCATCGGTGCATGACCATAAAAGATTTCATTCATATAAATGGAACAACCATTGTTCTCGGATTTAAATGAATAACCACTTCGCATCAAACACCATCCAGATACAATGTTCATGCTCAGTGCAGGCACCAGATAACATTTATTCAAGTTTATAACTAATCCCGACGGCAAGTGGAGAGGCAGCGTTCCGATGGCGATCACATCAACGCTTGATCCATTGCCGACACGCATCTTGACCTCACCCCTTGCTAGCGGTCGCTTGTTCCGCAGCCCCTGATTCGAGTTACAAATATTAGCAACTGAACCGGTATCAAATACCCAGGTGCTACTGTGAGCACTAGTCAAGTACACATCAATAACATGTATATCATATATACCTTTGTTTGCCTTGCCGGCCTTCTTGTCTGCCAGATACTTGGGGCAGTTGCGCTTCCAGTGGCCAGTCCCCTTACAATAGTAGCACTCGGAATCAGACTTAGGTCCAACTCGGGGTTTCTTTTCAGGCGCGGCAACCGGCTTGCCGCCCTTACTTCCCTTCCGTTTTCCCTTCTTGTCTTTCTTGAAACCAGTGTTCCTATTGATCATCAACACTTGATGTTCCTTTTTGATCTCCACTTCTGCAGTTTTAAGCATTGACAGAAGCTCGGGGAGAGACTTCTTCATGCCTTGCATATTATAGTTCATCACGAAGCTCTTATAGCTAGGTGGCAGAGACTGCAGAACACGATGGATGCCTAAGTCAATGGGAATCGATATTCCCAAGGACACAAGCTTATCGGCGTAACCCGACATCTTGAGTACATGCTCACTAACGGAGCTGTGCTCTTCCATCATGCAGCTAAAGAACTTTTCTGAAGCGTTGTAGCTCTCTACAACAGCATGTGTGTCGAAAATCATTTTCAACTCACCCATTGTATCAAATGCATTGCCGTTTTCGAAACGCTTTTGAAGTTCCGGCTCTAGCCCATACAATATGCCGCAATGAACTAAGTTGTGGTCCTCCTGACGAGTCTGATAGACATTCTTCTCCTCGTCAGGGGCATCATCTAAAAGTGGGGGGCCTAACGGCACTTCTAGCACATATTGCTTTTGTGCATCAGAGAGGAGAATCCTCAAATTCATGGCCCATTCGGTAAAGTTGCTACCGTTCGTTGCTAGTTTCTCTTTCTCCATGAACACATTGAAATTAAAAGCAGGTGGTGCCATCTACAATAGAATTTGTAAAGTTTAGACTAAGTGTATGATAGATTGAGTTCAACTAATCTATATTACGAATGAACTCCCACTCAAAAACGACATCCATCGTGCCTTTTTGGTGATTACATGAACCAAATCCACTACACCAAGTCCGATCATCACGTGAGTCGGTATAGCTTCAAAGGCGAGCATCAAATGGGCATCATATCAACTATATGACTCATGCTTAACCTTTCAGTCCGTGTTCCGAGGCCATGTCTGTACATGCTAGGATCGCCAAGTTAGAACCTTAGTATTCGCGTGTGTAACTGTTTTACACCCGAAATATGGTCGTGGATCCAAGAACACCCGATCATCACGTGATGTCTTGGAGCGATGAAAACATAATCGGTGCATACTAAAGGAAGAACACATTCTTATCTTGATATTTAAATGAGGGATCATCTTATTATGCTAACAAAGCGCTAAACAAGCAATATAAGATGCTATCAAACATCATATGTTTATTAGTGAAATGATATGGTTCCCGCAGATGATCTCTATCATGTGCATCGTGGTATGATCACTATCATACCTATATGTGTAAATCCAAGGTCTATGGATTTTACACGCTATGTGTGTTGTAAGAGTATCATCTCATACTTCTACTTACAACACTACCATATCATAACACTAGCCCAGCAACAATCTAAACTAGACGCCTCTAATTTATCCATTGCAAGTTTTACGTGGCTTAGGGCTTTCGAGATAGAACCGTTCTTACCTACAGTGGGTCAATACATTGGAATAGTATTGGCAAGTAATACCTTAGTATAATATTGGCATCTAGATACTATATGCATTTTACTAAGTGTAGCTTAGGCTTGCTTTGCTCAAAATAGGTATTGCCAATTAGTTGAAAACACTAAGTTTTTCTTTGATAAAACTTTCCCAAGGAAACACCAATAGAAATTAGTGAACCTTCACCCTTGTTCAACCACAAGTTTTTACTTAGAAATTGGGACGAGGAGATTCTTGATAGCTTCCATGTCTTGATGCTCAAACTATCCTTTGCCAGGGACATGGCTAAGTACTTAGATTTTTTACACTCTGCAGAGGTGGTGCACTTTCCCCACAAGACTTGGTTTCACCAAGACAAGATCTTTCAGAATCCTTCCCTTAGACCAGAATGGACGCGTTCCAACCTATCATCCCCTACCACCAACTGTCCATTTGGCTAAGTTATTTCAACCTATATGATCCAGGAAGAGCCCATAATGCCAAGTGGCTACACTTGAAGCTTCTCAACATTTGACATCTCAAATCTCTTTGTTCCTGGGCCATCCACAAGTGAGATACACAAGGTAAACCATAGAAATGGGCCTTGTGTAACCACTCAACACAAACCATTCCTTCCATTCCACCCAGGTGATTCATTCACTTAGTTGTTTTATTAAACAAAACACAAGTCCTTGACTTAGAAATATTCCATAGCATGAAATATAATCCACCCTTGTTTTCTACTAGCTAAGCTAAGCATGATAGTAGTAGGAATCTTAACTTAGGAAATTTCTACTAAGGTTTCATCTACTAGGTTTTCCCATGGCATAATTTACACTTAGCAAAATTCCATGCAAGTCCTACTTAGAAATATCACTAATGCATAGTGAAAAATAATGGGACAAAAGTATGAAGCATCACTTGCCTTGGTAGTTTGGGGAGTAGCAACAATCTTCACAATCACAATCACTATTTGCACCAAAATCTACACATAAAATAATGGCACCAAAATCACATGCAAAATATATACAAGCAAAAATATATGAATGCATGCAAAAGGCCATGTGATGATTTCCTACACCAAACAAGACAAGTATACAGTACTGAATCATAAACAAGTTCAAAACATGCCAAATGAACTTTATTTGAACAACAAACATTTTTCAAATAATTACTATACACAAAATATGCCTACAAATGTTTCTGTAAAAACAACCATTTTTACAGAGGCAAAACATTAAACACATTGCAAAAATGGAAAGGATTTTCTCTCCTGATTCCAATGATATAAAATTGGTAAAATTTGAACGTGTGGATCAAAAGTTATGCAATTTACAAGTTTGAACATCTAATAGAATATATTCTGGTTTTTATTAAAGAGACAGGGCCACGTGGCTGTTTCTCATTGGGTGATAACGGTTCGTGCGGATCGACAGAGGACAGCCGTTAGATCTAATGCGCATCGCACGGTATAGAACAAAACTTACCCCTTCGATTATGAATCTATCATGACGCTCGGATCAAAATCTAATGGCCTAAACTGACTAACTCAAAACGGGCGGCGCTAGCGGTGGCGACTGGCGGCGGCGTGGTCAGTCAGCGGCGGAGCCAGCGATACAGGAAGCAAAAGGGGTAGAGGAAAGGCTCACCGAGGTCGTTAGGCGTGCTGATGCTCAACGATGCCGCAGTTGTCAAAGGGGCGCTCAGGGTCGGCGTGGATTGCTCGTCGGAGAAGTTCCTGGCGACGGTGTGCTCGGGCGGACGACGTTGGCGATGCTATAGGGCTCGGAAAGGCAAGATAAGTAGTCCATTAGATGCGTACGATGATCCTAGTTATGCATGTGTCCACGAGGGGGAGAGGGGAAGTCGGTATTTACCACTGATGGTCGTCGGAGAGGAGGCAAACGGCGGCGGAGTATTGCCGATGTCGTAGTCGAGGCTACGGTGCTTGCGCGGGCAAGCCAAGGATGCTGAGAGGTGCAGGGGGCGATGGGGATCACGCTCACGTGAAGCAAGGCTTGCGGGGCTGAGGGTGTTGGCCGGAAACGGAGTTGGAGCTCGTCGGAGCAGAGGGAGGTCCCGAGAAGATTCCGAGCAGCCTGGTGGCTCTGGTGGGGTGAGGATTGGGGGAAAAGGGGAAGGGAAGTATGGCGATTAAGTACGCATGGGCGTGGGTGGGATTTACTCGTGCATTCAACGGGAATTGAAGCTGCGAAATTATACAGGAAACGGCTGGAGGAATTAGGGGGAGGAACTGGTCGCTGGGGTGGAGACGACGACTGACGCGTGGGCCGTTGTTGTCAGTGAGAGAAAAAGAGAGGAGGTGGGGGGCAGATGTCATTGAGGGGGCGGGTCAAACCAACGGTGCGAACCGTTTTCCGCGGGAAGAGAGCTACTAGGCTAAATGGGCTAAGCGGCTGGGGTTGGGCCAGATTAGCTGGTCTGCTCTATTTTTTCTCCTTTATTCCTTTTTCTTTTTCTGATTGGATTTCTGGTTTAAATTTGAAAGCTCAAATCAAAACTGTTTCAAATGAAACTTTCTCCAAAAAAAAGTTTGCTGATTCTTGTCTCCTAGGAGGTGTAACACAACTATTCACACTTGAGGAGAAAACAAAAAGGGTTTGGAAAAGAATTTAAACAAGCCTTAGTTAAATACTTATAAATAGTGAAGAAATGGTTTTTAAATCATAATTTGTTTTTGAAACCTTGAGCAAACCTTAGAAGCATCACTCAAGATCAAGCTCATCATTACTGATCAAAATAGTATCTTTCTTATTAGAAGGTGGCAATATGACCATAGCTTGTTTACATAAAATAATGAGCATCAGATACTCCTGTTTTTGAAATGGCTTTGAAAAGGAACCCTAAATGATCATGGATGCATGGATGATATGCAGAGTTTTGAAACATGATTTTAGGGATGTTACAAATCTAACCCCCTTAAGGTGAATCTCGCCCTCGAGATTCGGATTGGCTAGCAAATAGGTGAGGGTGGTCTTTCCGAAGATCATCTTCTGTTTCCCATGTTGCTTCTTCTTCGGAATGATGGTTCCATTGAACTTTGCAGAATTTGATAGTCTTAGTCCGAGTAACTCTTTCTGCAATCTCAAGAATCTTGATAGGTTTCTCCTCGTAAGTGAGATCACTTTCCAATTGGACCTCTTCCAAAGGTATAGTATCCTTCAAAGAAGTCTCTTCCATTTCCGGATGGCATTTCTTTAGCTGACTCACATGAAACACATTGTGAACAGCAGATAATGATTCTGGCAATTCAATCTCAATAAGCTACTTCTCCTTTATGACTCAGGATCTTGAATGGTCCAACATATCTTGGGGCCAATTTTCCTTTGAATCCAAATCTCTTCAGTCCACGGAGTGGTGACACTCTAAGATAATCTCTATCACCTACCTCATAGATGACTTCTCTACGCTTAGGATCCGTGTAGCTCTTTTGTCGGGACTGTGCTATCTTCAATCTGTCCTTAACTAGTTTGACTTTCTCTTTAGCCTCTTTGATTAGTTCTGGTCCGAACAAACTTCTTTCTCCCACACCATTCCATAGCAATGGGGTGGTGCACTTTCTCCCATAGAGAAACTCAAATGGTGCCATCTCAATACTGGCTTGATAGCTGTTATTGTAAGAGAATTCTGCGTAAGGCAGACTTTCATCCCAACTGGCTCCATAGTCTAGGGCACATGCTCTCAACATATCTTCAAGTATCTGGTTGGTCCTTTCTGTTTGTCCATCAGTCTCCATCAGTCTAAGGATGAAAAGCAGTGCTGAATTCCAACCTCGTTCCCAATGACTCATGTAGCTGCCTCCAAAATGAGAAGTGAATTGAGTTCCCCTATCAGACACAATACTCTTGGGTACTCCATGTAGACATACAATTCTACTCATATAGATCTTGGCTAACTTAGCACTCGTATAGGTTGTCTTCACGGGTATGAAATGAGCCACTTTAGTTAGGCGATCCACTACTACCCAAATAGAATCATATCCTGACCTGGTCCTTGGCAATCCGGTGATGAAATCCATGCCAATCTTGTCCCACTTCCAATCAGGAATAGGTAGTGGTTGTAGCAATCCCGCTGGTTTCTGATGTTCCGCTTTCACTCTGCTACATACATCACACAAAGCAATATGTTCGGCGATGTCCTTCTTGAGATTATTCCACCAAAATCTTTCCTTCATATCCATGTACATTTTGGTGTTACCAGGATGAATGGAATATGGTGAGTTATGTGCTTCTTGTAAGATCAGTTTCTGAAGCTCCGGATCTTGTGGAACACAGATACGTTTTCCATACCATAAAGTACCATGTTCGTCTTCATGTAATCCTTTGGCTTTTCCCTTGCCAATCTTTTCCTTGATCTCTTCAATTTCCTTATCTATCTTTTGGGATTCTTTGATTTTGTCCAACAAAGTGGGTTGAACATCCAAAGTCATAAGATGTCCTTCAGGCACAATTTCCAATCTGAGATCTCTAAATTGGGCACACAGATCATCCGGCAACTCTCCCTTAGTAAGGCCATTTACAAAATTTTTACGACTTAGAGCATCTGCTAGAACATTTGCTTTACCGGGGTGGTATTGCAAACTCAAGTCATAGTCCTTGATGATTTCTAGCCATCTTCTTTGTCTCATGTTGATTTCTTTCTGGGTGAAGATATACTTCAAACTTTTGTGATCTGTGAACACTTCACATCGCTTTCCCAAAAGATAATGTCTCCATGTTTTGAGTCATGGACAACAGAGGCTAACTCTAGATCATGAGTTAGGTAATTTACCTCATGAGTTTTGAGTTGTCTCGAGGCATAAGCCACAACTTTCCCTTTCTTGCATTAGCACTGCACCTAATCCATGATGAGATGCATCACAATACACTTGGAAATCTTTCTCCAAATCTGGCAGACACAAGACTGGTGTTGTCACTAGTCTCTTCTTCAATTCTTGGAAACTGAGTTCACATCCTTCAGACCAAGCAAATTTCTTGTCTTTCTTTAGCAACTCTGTCATTGGTTTAGCTACTTTGGAGAAATTCTCAATAAACCTTATGTAGTATCCTGCCAAGCCAAGGAAACTGCAAACTTCTTTTACTGACTTAGGGGATTCCCATTCAGTTACAGTTGACACTTTAGCAGGATCAACTGCTACACCATCCCCTGACACAATGTGTCCAAGAAATCCAACTTCACTTAACCAAAATTCACACTTGCTGAATTTGGCATACAGTTTATGCTCTCTAAGCTTCTCAAGTATCAAACGTAAATGTCCTTCATGCTCTTCTTTGCTCTCGGAGTAGATCAATATGTCATCGATGAAAACAACAACAAACTTATCAAGGAACTCCATGAACATGTCACATCCCAAAATTTTCCAAACTTTGAAATGTGGAAAATAAACAAAAAAAGAAATAAAGGATGAAATTTAGGGGGAAACGAAACTTTTTGCTACTAAATAGAAACATCAAAACCTTACTTAAAAAAATAATAATTTTGAATGAGAAAGTGACAAACAAGTTTTAAAAAAAAAACAAAAAATTCAAATGCATATCATGCATCATCATCATTAAGAACTTGCATTTTAAACCATGGAAATTGGATTCACCCTTTCTTGGATATTTAAGTAAAAAGATATAGATTTTAAAAGATAACAGGAAAATAAATAATAATAAAATACTAAAGCTATATGTGTATTTATTAAAATAAAAGATGTTGAAAAGTTTTCTAATTTGAATAATATACTGAGTAGTAATGCTCAAAAAATCGGATGATTAGACGATTAATCGTTAGGTTAATCGCGACTCGCCAGGTGACCGTGTCGAATAGGTTGAATCGGACGAGATACTTTAATCGGTCTGAAAAGAAATTAAATGCAATTTACCGAGTAATAGATGCAGCCAAAACGTTAAAATTTAGCACTCCGGCCGACCCACCGCCTGCCGCACAGTTCGCCACCCTCGATAACGCTCTACCCCCGGCTCACGTTTCTTCGCCGCCGCCACCCCACTGAGATCTAGCGGGCACAACTCTTGTCTCCATTCCCAGGGCTAAAATCCATGAGTAAATGGAATAAAAGTATACCTAAATAATACAAAAGGATAAAAGATTATTTAAATAAAATTATATGGACTTATGAACCATATTCAAATTTTATTTAAATAAATACCAATATGCCTCACTTAATTTTAAATAAATATTAATTGATAAAAATATTTGAATTGGTTTGATTTGTTGCTTTCTTTCTTATTCGGTTTCTCTCCAAAAATCTCCTTAAGAAACCACATGCATGTACATATGACTTTTGGCTATAGACGTGCAGGTGCATGCACGGTTACCATGCGTTATACTTCTTTTCTCTCACTATGCTCGAGCCAGCATAGGAAACCCAACCGAGCGAGACGGTTAGTACTCCAAACCAGACGAAGCGCTGCTGTTTTTTTTCTTCCTGCATACACACAGGCAGCTGAAACGAGTCAGCTGAAACGCTTGGAACCAGAAACCGCTGCCGCTGTTATACCTCGCACTAAATCTCCACTTTATTCGAGTCAATTAGACCATTCCATCATCGTCATTCCCAAAACAAAGCTCATGTGCCTCCTTTTCCATACCGACCCTCCACCTTAGTCATAGAATCAGACATCGATCCAATTCCGCGAGGGGCTCCACTTGGACACCGCCCATGTTCCCGGCGATTCAGGTCACGGCGGGTTTAGCTGCTGTGCCACCAAGATGGCGAGAGCGGGACAAGCTGCTGAGCCACCGGAAGCACGAGGACGTGGAGAGACGACTCGTAGACTAGAAGGATGAGACGCGGATCGCCGGAGACGCCCTTCGCCTCCGTTCATCTCAGTTCATCATCTTCGTCGGGCGATGGTGTCACATTCGGTGAGTTTCGGTATAAATCCTTGCACCCACCTATCGGCACATATGCCTATCTCCTAGACATGTTTTCCCGCTGTAGTTTTGTAGTTTACGGCGGTGTCGGTGAACCGAATGCCGTCCGATGGCATGAGTAGATTAGACCATCAAAGACATGTCTTTTGATCTTGAGCCCAACCTGTGAAACGTGTCAAACAACATTAGGAAGCCAGTAGTATGTTAGTTGTGAGTAGATTTATTACTATTAATCTATTTTGGAAAAGGTTCCGTGCATCACGTAGAGCAATTGATCATGTCTGTATAGTTGCAGATGCTTCTTATAGTAGTACTGCTATATAGTTAGTGTTGTACTAAGGGATGGACTGTAGATTCTAAAACTATTTACACATGTTTACTAATAGGTGTAATCGCTAGACTTAAAATGATGTACGTTCATCTAGTTCTATAGTGTTAAATATTTTGGTTGCTATCTGTAGAGTACGATTATTAAAGTTACTGTGTTGCTCATCTTGGTTGCAGACTAAGTCATTGTTGAAATTATACTATGGCATGCTACTCGTCTTGTTGGTTATCATTTTAGCGTATAATTTTTGGTGTCTATGGATTCAGAAAAATGTGTACTTTACACTTATGGCCTTAGTTTGGTCATTTGCTTCTGAAAATTTTAGATTTTATGCAGAGACGTGTTTAGGGCCATTTTGGATATAAAAATTGTTCTAAAAATTATTTTTGAGTGAAGCCTTTTGCAAATGGTTTTGTTTTGAACCCTCCGACCATAAACTCTAACCTTTGAATTTAAAATATATATTTTGTTAACACTAGGAATTATTCCTTTAAATAAAAGCATTTCTAGTAAAACAAAAATGATTTAAATAACCAAATTTCACTAACTTGGTCCCAATGGAATTTCCACTTTTATAAAAGACCAGTAGGTGTTTTTAAATGTTTAGAACCTTGTTAGGGACCACTTTTTAAATAAAACAACCTTTTTGCATTCTTGCATGCATTTCCTTGTTTTTATTGTTTTATGTTGTGAATTGTTTGAGTGCTAGTTTTGAATGTGTGCTTTGCTTGAATGTATTGTAGTGAATCTTGAGGAGTGTGACAATTGCAAGATCAAGGAGAGTACCTAGATTTTCTACAAAAAGGCAAGTGGTACTTTGTTCAACCAAAGTCCTATCTTTTCAATATTGCATTAGTGATATTTTGTAGTATGCATGATAGGAATATTTTATATATTTCTATGCTATAGTAGATCCTATAGAATATATCTTGGTAGGAATCTTCCTAAGTTAAGAGACATGTTATGATAGTATGATTAGCCTAGCTATTAGAACTAAAGGGTGGAATATTCATGCTATGATATTATGCAAAGTCTATGACTATGTTTTTGATTAATAAAACAACTATGTGAATGAAACACCTGGGTGGAATGGGAAGATTGGTTTGTGTTGAGTGGTTACTTAGGGCCCATTTCTATGGTTTACCCTGGTGTATCTCACTTGTGGATGTCCACCCAGGAACAAAGAGATTTGAGATGTTTTGTGTTGAGAAGCTTCCAGTGCAGCCACATGGCATATGGGCTCTGCCTTGACTACATAGGTTGCAATAACTCAGACAGGCAGACAGTTGGTGGTAGTGATGATAGGATGGAACGCGTCTGTGCTAATATGAGGGATTGTTTCTGAAAAGTCTCGTCTCGATGCATGTCGAGTCTTGTGGGAAAAGTGCACCACCTCTCGAGAGGGTAAAACCTAAGTACTTAGTCGTGTCCCCAGCAACGGACAATTTGAGCATCAAAGACATTGAAGCTATCAAGGATCTCCTCATCCCAATTTCTCTAAGTTAAAAACTTGTTGGGTGAACAAGGGAAGCATCTGGTGTGTAACCAGTGTGCCATTGTGTGATGAAATGTTTTGAAAAGAGAAAAAAAACTATTTTCAAAGGATAGGGAAAACTTGTTTTATGCAAAGGCCAGCAAAAACTCCACTTAGCCAAATATTCATGTAGAGGATATATTCTCCATATTAATATGTTATCACTCGCCAATACAATTCAAATGTATTGACCCTTGTGGCTGTAACTTATTATGTTGCAGGTTTGTTTGATGTTAGTGAAGTTTGTTGAGTAGGGATTACAAGTCTACAATCAACATGATTGCCTGTGGCACATGAAGATGAAGGACTCCATGCTATATAGTTATATCTGCTGCTTTGTAATAAGATAGCCATATGAGCTATGTAAGTTGTAATGAATTATTTTATTCCTGGTTATAAGTTGTAATATGACCTTTGTTTCTTGATATTGCATCTTAAACTGTGGGTGCTAGCTATTCGATCCAGGGACTAGCACTGTAAACACAGGGACTTGTACCTTATCGGGTTCGGTCCTCTACAGATGGTATCAGAGCACTATGTTTCCTGTAGGTTCGTAACCCTAGGATTTGGATAACCCCTTAGAATAATAGGAGTTGCATTTGTGCAAGTTATTTATGAACAATCTTGTAAATTCTTTCCTTAGCATTCTGTTTTGTTCCTATATCTCTCCCTTTTTCAACTTGATGGACAAAGACTTCGACATGACTAAAGGACTTCAATATCACAAATGACTTTAGCTTCAACATCACAAAGGAATTCAGCTTCAGTTTCACCAAGGACTTTGGCTTCATAATCACTAACGACTTCAATTTCGACATCACTAAGGACTTCAAGACCACCTACTAGGAATTGGACTTCTCGACATCCTCAACATACTGTATCTACATATCTCCACGATCAAAAGAAACCAAGTGAAGTTTCAGAAGGACGAATTGTTCTTCAATAGTTCTAGGACTTAGAAATTTTATTTAGGATATTTTTGATGATAGGAGCAACCAACTAAGGAAATGATGAGCTACACGCCCAACTCAAGGAGAAGGACAAGGCATCCTAGGATCAAGAAGAGAAGTCAAGATCAATGGAGGAAGTTCAAGTTTATTAGAAAAGAAGATAAGAGCAATTTGGAAAGAACCTAGGATTAAGGAACTTATCTATTATGGTTTTACTAGGTTATCTTTGTTTTTGTTTCTTGTGGAAGCGGAACTATCCTAATTCATTTGGCAAACATCAACAAATCTATCAAGGAAGACAATAACAAGCCAACGGGACTTTGGATGTTCACCAACTCAGAACTTCATATGTCATTCTTCGACTCTACAAGAAGTGTTGCTTGGATATCCACTGAAGAACTTGGAGAAAGACTTAGGCATAGACTTCAAAACACTTGGAAGGACTTCAAGTAAAATAAGAATAATACTCAAGACATGGAGACTAAGTAAACTCAACTTAGGAGGAACCATTATAGACATCGCCTTTGAACTGCAAGATGACATAATTTTTTCCAAGGATACCATGTTCTCGTTCCTGATGAAGTAGCTATGAAGAAGGATTGAATGATCTCATGTGATACCCTATAGTTGTACCACCATACTAGTGTTTCGTTTAAATCGACTTCCTGATCGTTTATTGATCATACCAACCTATGAGTGTGTTTATAATATTTTGTGTGCCTAAGATATGCTTGAACCTTATTGTTTGAGTTATGGAATGTATGATTGATATTGCTTGCATATTGCTTTGTGTGATTTGTTGTGTATGAGTAGAAATCTTTCCCTGGAAATCTTTGTCTATTCTAATTCCAATACAACCGAAGTAGATGACTTCTCCAAGAGACCACAACTCCAACATCAACGATGGTGACAACAACAACCTCGAGATGCACATGACAATACAACTACTAGTAACCCAAACTAAGTTGACTCAAATGATAACCCAGTTTTTAGCCAACAACCACAATGACACTAAGTTATACCTAAATATTCTAAAGGTGTTGGAATCCCAATCTCAATTATTTCAATTGATGGCCAATCAAATGGTCAACATGAGGAACAAACCTCTTTAGAATGACTATAACAAATAATAACACCAAGGATGATCTTGTGACAAGAACATAAGCTTGAAAAATCTATGGAGACATAGGATACTTATAAAGAGCATACTAATCAGTGCCAGAAGCCATCCATCTATAGAATGCCCCACATCTCATGTTACATGTTTCCTGTATGAAGGAACTGATCGTGTCCCTGTCCAATGCCACATCTATCTTGTAGTTCAACATATGCAAAGTCAAGGATGGAATTTTTCAGTCTCTTAATGATAACCCCGAAGGTACAATAACGACCAAAACTGAAGCCAAAGTAAATTCTCAAGATTCAATATAGTCAAATCCTTTTAAGGGTGGTAGTACCCTAGTTGTCCTGAAACCAACTTGTTGTTTCTAGCCTTCCCGAATCTCGGGACGAGATTCCTTTTAAGGATGGTAGCCTATCACATCCCAAAATTTTCCAAATTTTGAAATGTGAAAAATAAACAAACAAAAGAAATAAAGGATGAAATTGAGGGGGAAACGAAACTTTTTGCTACTAAATGGAAACATCAAAACCTTACTTAAAATAATAATAATTTTGAATGAGAAAGTGACAAACAAGTTTTCAAAAAAAAACAAAAAAATCAAATGCATCATCATCATTAAGAACTTGGATTTTAAACCATGGAAATTGGATTCACCCTTTTTGGATATTTAAGTAAAAAGATATAGATTTTAAAAGATAACAGGAAAATAAATAATAATAAAATACTAAAGCTATATGTGTATTTATTAAAATAAAAGATGTTGAAAAGTTTTCTAATTTGAATAATATACCGAGTAGTAATGTTCAAAAAATCGGATGATTAGACGATTAATCGTTAGGTTAATCGCGACTCGCCAGGTGACCGTGTCGAATAGGTTGAATCGGATGAGATACTTTAATCGGTCTGACAGGAAATTAAATGCAATTTACCGAGTAATAGATGCAGCCAAAACGTTAAAATTTAGCACTCGGCCCGACCCACCGCCTGCCGCACAGTTCGCCACCCTCGATAACGCTCTACCCCCGGCTCACGTTTCTTCGCCTCATCTCTTGTCTCCATCCCCAGGGCTAAAATCCATGAGTAAATGGAATAAAAGTATACCTAAATAATACAAAAGGATAAAAGATTATTTAAATAAAATTATATGGACTTATGAACCATATTCAAATTTTATTTAAATAAATACCAATATGCCTCACTTAATTTTAAATAAATATTAATTGATAAAAATATTTGAATTGGTTTGATTTGTTGCTTTCATTCTTATTCGTTTCTCTCTAAAAATCTCCTTAAGAAACCACATGCATGTACATATGACTTTTGGCTATAGACATGCAGGTGCATGCACGGTTACCATGGGTTACACTAGTAAAGCCACACCATCAATCTATCGTTCGTATCTTTTATTTCTACCGTAATACTTCTTTTCACTCACTATGCTCGAGCCAGCATAGGAAACCCAACCGAGCGAGACGGTTAGTACTCCAAACCAGACGAAGCGCTGCTGTTTTTTTTCTTCCTACATACACACACAGGCAGCTGAAACGAGACAGCTGAAACGCTTGGAACTAGAAACCGCTGCCACTGTTATACCTCGCACTAAATCTCCACTTTATTCGAGTCAATTAGACCATTCCATCATCGTCATTCCCAAAACAAAGCTCCTGTGCCTCCTTTTCCATACTGAGCCTCCACCTTAGTCATAGAATCAGACATCGATCCAATTCCGCAAGGGGCTCCACTTGGACACCGCCCATGTTCCCGGCGATTCAGGTCACGGCGGGTTTAGCTGCTGTGCCACCAAGATGGCGAGAGCGGGACGAGCTGCTGAGCCACCGGAAGCACGAGGACGTGGAGAGACGACTCGTGGACTAGAAGGATGAGACGCGGATCGTCGGAGACGCACTTCGCCTCCGTTCATCTCAGTTCATCATTTTCGTCGGGCGATCGTGTCGCACTCGGTGAGCTTCGGTACAAATCCTTGCACCCACCTATAGGCACATATGCCTATCTCCTAGACATGTTTTTCCGCCGTAGTTTTGTAGTTTACGGTGGTGCCGGTGAACCGAATGCCGTCCGATGGCATGAGTAGATTAGACCATCAAAGACATGCCTTTTGATCTTGAGCCCAACCTGTGAAACGTGTCAACCAATATTAGGAAGCCAGTAGTATTGTTAATTGTGAGTATATTTATTACTATCAATCTATTTTGGAAAAGGTTCCGTGCATCACGTAGAGCAATTGATCATGTCTATATAGTTGCAGATGCTTCTTATAGTACTGCTATATAGTTAGTGTTGTACTAAGGGATGGACTGTAGATTTTAAAACTATTTACACATGTTTACTAATAGGTGTAATCGCTAGACTTAAAATGATGTACATTCATCTAGTTCTACAATGTTAAATATTTTGGTTGCTATCTGTAGAGTACGATTATTATAGTTACTGTGTTGCTCATCTTGGTTGCAGACTAAGTCATTGTTGAAATTCTACTATGGCATGCTACTCGTCTTGTTGGTTATCATTTTAGCGTATAATTTTTGGTGTCTATGGATTCAGAAAAATGTGTACTTTACACTTATGGCCTTAGTTTGGTCATTTGCTTCTAAAAATTTTAGATTTTATGCAGAGACGTGTTTAGAGCCATTTTGGATATAAAAATTGTTCTAAAAATTATTTTTGAGTGAAACCTTTTGCAAATGGTTTTGTTTTGAACCCTCCGACCATAAACTCTAACATTTGAATTTAAAAAATATATTTTGTTAACACTAGGAATTATTCCTTTAAATAAAAGCATTTATAGTAAAACAAAAATGATTTAAATAACCAAATTTCACTAACTTGGTCCCAATGGAATTTCCACTTTTATAAAGACCGGTAGGTGTTTTTAAATGTTTAGAACCTTGTTAGAGACCACTTTTTAAATAAAACAACCTTTTTGCATGCTTGCATGCATTTCCTTGTTTTTATTGTTTTATGTTGTGAATTGTTTGAGTGCTAGTTTTGAATGTGTGCTTTGCTTGAATGTATTGTAGTGAATCTTGAGGAGTGTGACAATTGCAAGATCAAGGAGAGTACCTAGATTTTCTACAAAAATGCAAGTGATACTTTGTTCATCAAAAGTCCTATCTTTTCAATATTGCATTAGTGATATTTTGTAGCATGCATGATAGGAATATTTTATATATTGCTATGCTATAGTAGATCCTATAGAATATATCTTGGTAGGAATCTTCCTAAGTTAAGAGACATGTTATGATAGTATGCTTAGCCTAGCTATTAGAACTAAAGGGTGGAATATTCATGCTATGATATTATGCAAAGTCTATGACTATGTTTTTGATTAATAAAACAACTATGTGAATGAAACACCTGGGTGGAATGGGAAGATTGGTTTGTGTTGAGTGGTTACTTAGGGCCCATTTCTATGGTTTACCCTGGTGTATCTCACTTGTGGATGGCCACCCAGGAACAAAGAGATTTGAGATGTTTTGTGTTGAGAAGCTTCCAGTGCAGCCACATGGTATATAGGCTCTGCCTTGACTACATAGGTTGCAATAACTCAGACAGGCAGACAGTTGGTGGTAGTGATGATAGGATGGAACGCGTCTGTGCTAATCTGAGGGATTGTTTCTGAAAAGTCTCGTCTCGATGCATGTCGAGACTTGTGGGAAAAGTGCACCACCTCTCGAGAGGGTAAAACCTAAGTACTTAGCCGTGTCCCCGGCAACGGACAATTTGAGCATCAAAGACATTGAAGCTATCAAGGATCTCCTCATCCCAATTTCTCTAAGTTAAAAACTTGTTGGGTGAACAAGGGAAGCATCTGGTGTGTAACCAGTGTGCCATTGTGTGATGAAATGTTTTGAAAAGAGAAAAAAAACTATTTTCAAAGGATAGGGAAAACTTGTTTTATGCAAAGGCCAGCAAAAACTCCACTTAGCCAAATATTCATGTAGAGGATATATTCTCCATATTAATATGTTATCACTTGCCAATACAATTCAAATGTATTGACCCTTGTGGCTGTAACTTATTATGTTGCAGGTTTGTTTGATGTTAGTGAAGTTTGTTGAGTAGGGATTACAAGTCTACAACCAACATGATTGCCTGTGGCACATGAAGATGAAGGACTCCATGCTATATAGTTATATCTGCTGCTTTGTAATAAGATAGCCATATGAGCTATGTAAGTTGTAATGAATTATTTTATTCCTGGTTATAAGTTGTAATATGACCTTTGTTTCTTGATATTACATCTTAAACTCTGGGTGCTAGCTATTCGATCCAGGGACTAGCACTGTAAACAAGGGGACTTGTACCTTATCGGGTTCTGTCCTCTACAGAACACCTTGTTCATCATATTCATAAAATATGCTGGTGCATTGGTCAAACCAAATGGCATCACGGTATACTCGTACAATCCATACCTAGTGGTTAAAGCTGTCTTAGGTATGTCTTGTTCTCTTATCTTGAGCTGGAAATAAATTGACCAGAGATCAATCTTTGAGAACACACAAGCTCCTTCTAACTGATCAAACAAGTCATTGATTCTAGGCAAAGAGTATTTGTTCTTGATAGTCACCTCATTGAGTGAACGGTAATCTATGCATAACCTTTGACTTCTGTCTTTCTTTTCCACAAACAAAACTGGTGCTCCCCAAGATGAAGAACTTGGTTGGATAAAACCTTTCTGCAACTGTTCTCCAAGTTGTTTCTTGAGTTCTTTCAATTCATCAACTGACATCTTGTACGGTCTCTTTGCTATTGGTCTAGATCCTAGTAGCAAATCGATCAAGAATTCCACATCTCTATCTGGTGGCATTCCTGGCAATTCTTCCAGAAACACATCCGGATATTCACACACAATAGGCACACTGTCTATGCTAACCCCTTAAGAGAATTTAGCTTACTCCTTTTTGCTTCAAAGTTGGTTTTGAATCTGATCCTTTTGTTTTCTGGAGTTGTGAGTGAGACAGTATGGTTGGCACAATCTATCACTCCCTTGTGCTTAGTCATCCAGTCCATTCCCAAAATGACATCCAATCCTTGGGAGTTTAGGATTATCAGATTAACGGGAAACTTATACTTCCCAAACTCTATGACTAGATCATGACATCCTGAGTTCACTATAATTTCTCCGCCAGGAGAACTTACTTTTATAGGACACCCAATAGTTTCTACCGGTAGTTCATTTCTTTCAACAAATTCTCTTGATATGAATGAATGAGATGCACCAGTATCAAAGAGAACAAATGCTGGAACAGAATTGAGTTTGAACTTACCAGCAACAACATCAGGTTCCTCATAGATTTCTTCCACATTGATGTGGTTCACTTGTCTTTTTTGGAAAGGGTTGGGCTTGTTGGGTCCTTCAACTTTATTTTCTGGGCATTCATTTGCATAATGCCCCATCTTCTTGCACTTGAAACATTCAACCTGACTAAGATCCTTCTTGGTAGGCTGGCTTCCACTACCACTTCCACTTCCATTGTGGTGGCTCCTATATCCACTCTTGTGATTTTTGTACTTGTCATTGTCATGACTACGGTGATGCTAGTTGTCATGATGATGGTTGTGGTTGTGGTGGTTGTTTTACTTTCCATGCTTGTGGGATCCCGAATTCCCACTATCATCATAATGGGAACGTTTGTGAGATGATCCCGAGTTGTGCTTATCAGAGTTGTGCTTTCTCTTCCTGCTTTCAACCTGTTTCATCTTGCTCTCAAAGATGGCCGCCTTGTCACAAAGATACTGGTAAGTGGGGAAATAGGCCACAGACAGCTGCAGGTTCAGTTCATCATTCAGTCCTTCGAGGAATTTCTCTTTCCTCTTAGCATCAGTGTCAACCTCATTCGGTGCATAACGCGCCAGATTGTTGAACTCCTCAATATATTCCGCCACGTTGCGGTGGCGCTGCTTCAAGTTATGAAATTCCTTCTTCTTCAAACTCATCACTCCGGATGAGATGTGAGCAGTACGGAAACCATCTTCAAAGATAGCCCATGTCACCTCCGCAATGGGAGTGGTGATCTGGAAGTTATCCCACCATGTAGCTGCGGGTACTTCCAACAAGTGTGCTGCAAATCTTACTTTCTCTTCATCAGTACAGCCAACAGTTACCAAATCCTTGTTCACTGAGCGTAGCCAATCATTGGCCACCATGGGATCAGTAGTTTCTGAGAACTTTGCTAGCCTCAGTCTTAAGAACCTGGTAAGCATGTCAAAACCTAGTGGTTGTTGTGATTGTTGTTGTTGTTGTTGTTGTTGTTGTTGTTGTTGTTGTTGTTGTTGTTATTGTTGTTGTTCTGATTCTGTATGAACGTGGTCATCATCTGCATCAGCTGTGTCTGAGCTGTCATCATCTGCTGCATCTCAGGGGTGATATTGTTGTTGTTAGGGTTGGGATTGGCATGTCGGGGAGGCATCTGTGGTTTTCAATAAGGATAAGAATGAGATACCCATAGATGCTTAACATACACAATACATCACATAACAATCACCAAACATGCATCATAAAAGTTCAACAACATAGACAACAAGTTTTGAAAAGTAAACACACAAATAGCAAGCCATCCACATGTTGGATGGTCATTGCACTCAATAATCAAAAGCATGGTAAATAAATGGTAAATGAGTAGTCATCACTACTCCTCTGCATCAACCTCCTCATCAACAAGTGTAAGACCTGCATTCTCCATAGAGGTCTTGTATTCCTCGACATTGGTGGTCAAGGACTCTACTTTGGCTTTGAGAGCCCTCTTCTATGCACGAAGTCTCTCAATCACACCTTGCTGATGCTCGAGCTCAAGTCCTTGGCCTCTAGTTCTGTAGTCATGTCTCGAATCCTCTTGTTCCTATCTTGGACTCTCTTCTCTTGACTCTTGAACTTTCTATCTTGACTCTCAAACTTGGCCTCCATTTCCTTTGCTATCTCATATTGTTCTGCGAAGAGCTTGTCCTTCTCACAAAGCTACACCTGGAGTTCGTCATTGCTAAGCATGACGTTGGTCCTATCAGTTTCTAGGTGCCTAAGAAGAACCTCTAAGTCCTGGAGGTACAGACGAATCGGCTCTGCTATCTCTCTAGCAGTATCCTCGAAGTCAATGGCCTCACCATCCTCGTCACATCTACCGAAGGCATGGAAGTGAGTACCTCTAACCTCCCGAGAGTGTCTCCCTAACAAGCGTCCAAGCAAATCCTGCATGACTACCTCTAGACCTCTCTCCTTGTCATCATGCATGAGCTTGAAGGTGATGGCCTCCGTGGCTGGTTCAGTCTGGCGTCCTGGCTGAGTAACCTTGAAGCCCCAAAGGTCCTTCCTATCGAACTTGGTGAGGGGAGCTTCATGATGGTAGGAAGTGGGAGACTGAGCACACTAGTGAGCTCAATAAGACGAGTGCCAAAACGAGTTCCCTTGAACTCTTCAGCCGTGCTGATAGTAACATTAGGCATATATTTTATAAGATAGAAAAAGTTAGAATCAACATACACAGAGATGAATCTCAAGACAAGGCATCACATGCATATCTTTGACAATCAAAACACTCAAGTCATGGCATACATAAATCCATTACAAGTATCCAAGGTTCAAATTATTTTAAACAACATTTTTGGGAAATATAAAGATAAGTGTGGTGGTCCAACTAATGAAGTACGTTACAATCCCATCTCACTTGCCAAGTTGGCTAACAGGGCATCCCTAGAGTCAATCTGTCTATCCAGATCACATGACTCCATTGCAAAGTCTATGATGTCCTCCCTTAAACTTTGGTTGGTAGCCTCAAACTCTTGGGTATGCTTCTTTTCTTCCCTAAGGTCATTCTGGGTGTTGAGCATTCTGCACTTGATTCTATCACCAAGCTCTTTGATGGCCTTCCAAGCTGCATCCCTTACTGAATCAAAGAATGTGGTGTGCATCACTGAGTTGGTGACCATGCAGAATCCTGATTCCTTGTGGTTGTCTTCCTTTTTTTATACAAGTGAAGTTGCACCCACCAGTATTCAACTCCTTCATCCATCACAGGAAAACCTTTGTACACAGCTGCACCATGTATTCCCATGGCAACCATGAGGTCCTTGAGGGCCTTGGGGAATTCTGTCTCACATTCCAAAGTCATAGTCATGAGTGGTCCCTTCCTCACGGCTTCGTTGATGGAGTTCATCTACAAATAGAGATGAGAAAGAAGATTAGAAAAGTTTACGAGAATAAAAAGACAAGTGTGGAAGTTGTTGAAAAACTTTTTCCTTAGTGGTTTCCAATTCCTAGGGTCATAATCCTACAGGCAACACAGTTCTCTGATACCATCTGTAAGATCCCTACCTTTATAAAGGTAAGGATCCCTGTGATTGCAATGCTAGTCCCTGGATCAATGCTAGCATCCACAGTTTAAGAGGAAGTACACAGAAACAAAGGCCATTATTACATATCATTCCAGAGACAAACATAGTCTTTTACAAACTCCATGGCCACAGGCCTAATACAAGAGTTCAAATATATAATAAGATAAATAAGTCTTCATCTTCATGTGCCACAGGCAAGCTTGAGTGTAGACTCATAACCCCTAATCACCATCAGAATAACCTGCAACATCACAAGTTACAGCCACAGTGGGTCAATACATTGGAATTGTTTTGGCAAGTGATACCTTAGTATAGTATTGGCATCTAGATACTATATGCATTTGACTAAGTGTAGCTTAGGCTTGCTTTGCTCAAAATAGGTTTTGCCTATTAGTTGAAAACACTAAGTTTTTCTTTGATAAAACTTTCCCAAGGAAACACCAATAGAAATTGGTGAACCTTCACCCTTGTTCAACCACAAGTTTTTACTTAGAAATTGGGACGAGGAGATTCTTGATAGCTTCCATGTCTTGATGCTCAAACTGTCCTTTGCCAGGGACATGGCTAAGTACTTAGATTTTTTACACTCTGCAGAGGTGGTGCACTTTCCCCACAAGACTTGGTTTCAGCAAGACAAGATCTTTCAGAAGCCTTCCCTTAGACCAGAATGGACGCGTTCCAACCTATCATCCCCTACCACCAACTGTCCATTTGGCTAAGTTATTGCAACCTATATGATCCAGGAAGAGCCCATAATGCCAAGTGGCTGCACTTGAAGCTTCTCAACATTTGACATCTCAAATCTCTTTGTTCCTAGGTGGCCATAGACAAGTGAGATACACAAGGTAAACCATAGAAATGGGCCTTGTGTAACCACTCAACACAAACCATTCCTTCCATTCCACCCAGGTGATTCATTCACTTAGTTGTTTTATTAAACAAAACACAAGTCCTTGACTTAGAAATATTCCATAGCATGAAATATAATCCACCCTTGTTTTCTACTAGCTAAGCTAAGCATTATAGTAGTAGGAATCTTAACTTATGAAATTTCTACTAAGGTTTCATCTACTAGGTTTTCCCATGGCATAATTTACACTTAGCAAAATTCCATGCAAGTCCTACTTAAAAATATCACTAATGCATAGTGAAAAATAATGGGACAAAAGTATGAAGCATCACTTGCCTTGGTAGTTTGGGGAGTAGCAACAATCTTCACAATCACAATCACTATTTGCACAAAAATCTACACATAAAATAATGGCACCAAAATCACATACAAAATATATACAAGCAAAAATATATGAATGCATGCAAAATGCCATGTGATGATTTCCTACACCAAACAAGACAATTATACAGTACTGAATCATAAACAAGTTCAAAACATGCCAAATAAACTTTATTTGAACAACAAAACATTTTTCAAATAATTACTATACACAAAATATGCCTACAAATGTTTCTGTAAAAACAACCATTTTTACAGAGGCAAAACATTAAACACATTGCATAAATGGAAAGGATTTTCTCTCCTGATTCCAATGATATAAAATTTGTAAAATTTGAACATGTGGATCAAAAGTTATGCAATTTACAAGTTTGAACATCTAATAGAATCTATTCTGGTTTTTATTAAACAGACAGGGCCACGTGGCTGTTTCTCATTGGGTGATAACGGTTCGTGCGGATCGACAGAGGACAGCCATTAGATCTAATGCGCATCGCATGGTATAGAACAAAACTTACCCCTTCGATTATGAATCTATCGTGACGCTCGGATCAACATCTAACGGCCTAAACTGACTAACTCAAAACGGGCGGCGCTAGCGGCGGCGACTGGCGGCGGCGTGGTCAGTCAGCGGCAGAGCCGGCGATACAGGAAGTCAAAGGGGTAGAGGAAAGGATCACCGAGTTCGTCGCGGCGTGCTGATGCTCAATGATGCCGTAGTTGTCGAAGGGGCGCTCGGGGTCGACATGGATTGCTCATCGGAGAAGTTCCTAGCGACGGTGTGCTCGGGTGGACGACGTTGGCGATGCTACAGGGCTCTGAAAGGCAAGAGAAGTAGTCCATTAGATGTGTACGATGATCCTGGTTATGCATGTGTCCACGAGGGGGAGAGGGGAGGTCGGTATTTACCACTGATGGTCGTCGGAGAGGAGGCAGACGGCGGCGGAGTATTGCCAATGTTGTAGTCGAGGCTACGGTGCTTGCGTGGGCAAGCCAAGGATGCTGAGAGGTGCAGGGGGCGATGGGGATCACGCTCGCGTGAAGCAAGGCTTGCGGGGCTGAGGGTGCTGGCCGGAATCGGAGTTGGAGCTCGTCGGAGCAGAGGGAGGTCCCGAGAAGATTTCGAGGAGCCTGGTGGCTCTGGTGGGGTGAGGATTGGGGGAAAAGGGGAAGGGAAGTATGGCGCGCGTGGGCGTGGGCGGGATTTACTCGTTCATTCAATAGGAATTGAAGCTGCGAAATTATATAGGAAACAGCCGGAGGAATTAGGGGGAGGAACTAGTCGCTAGGGTGGAGACGACGACTGACGCGTGGGCCGTTGTTATCAGCGAGAGAAAAAGAGAGGAGGTGGGGGCCAGATGTCAGTGAGGGGGCGGGTCGAACCAACTGTGTGAATCGTTTTCCGCGGGGAGAGAGCTACTGGGCTAAATGGGCTAAGAGGCTGGGGTTGGGCCAGATTAGCTGGTCTGCTCTATTTTTTCTCCTTTATTCCTTTTTCTTTTTCTGATTGGATTTCGGGTTTAAATTTGAAAGCTCAAATGAAAACTGTTTCAAATGAAACTTTCTCCAAACAAAAGTTTTCTGATTCTTGTCTCCTAGGAGGTGTAACACAACTGTTCACACTTGAGGAAAAAACAAAAACGGTTTGGAAAAGAATTTAAACAAGCCTTGGTTAAATACTTATAAATAGTGAAGAAATGATTTTTAAATCATAATTTGTTTTTGAAACCTTGACCAAACCTTAGAAGCATCACTCAAGCTCAAGCTCATCATTACTGATCAAAATAGTATCTTTCTTATTAGAAGGTGGCAATATGACCATAGCTTGTTTACATAAAATAACGAGCATCAGATACTCCTGTTTTTGAAATGGCTTTGAAAAGGAACCCTAAATGATCCTGGATGCATGGATGATATGCAGAGTTTTGAAACATGATTTTAGGGATGTTACAATATTACTTGTTCTTGTGCTATTTGTATCTAGTCACTCTTATGAACTTTGAAGGTGTCCTATGCATCTATTTGCTACTCCATGAGGGACAAGCTAAATTCTACTATGCTATGTTTTCTATATGTGAAACAAACAAACGTCTTTCTATGCATTGTTATTGATGATCTTTGTTTGTATCATATCATGTTGCAACACAGTTACTATGTCTTACTGTTAGAACTTCATCTTTCATGATCATGTTTAGAGTACTTTGATCCTAGCTTTGAATGCTTGCAAATGGATTGATCAAGATTTTGATGGTGCATGCCACCTAAAAAATTATTCTTTTTATCACTTACCTACTTGAGGATGAGTAGGATTTAAGCTTGGGGATGCTTGATACGTTGAAAACGTATCTATAATTTTTGATTTTCCATGCTTGTTTAGTATCTACTTTGCTTTATTTATTCTACACTTTGAGGTGTTTTATATGTTTTCTGGTACTAACCAATTAACAAGATGCCACAGTGCAAGTTGCTTGTTTTCTTCTGTTTTTGGTTCCAGAAAAGGTAGAATATCAATATTCTCGGAATTGGACGCGACAAAACCCAAAGTCATTATTTTACCCGACATGACACGGAACCACGAAGCAAAGATGGAGGAGGACACCAGGGTGGCCACACCCTAGGTGGGCGCGGGCCAGCCCTGGTGGCGCCCACAGGGGGTGTGGGCCCCCTGACCCTCCATCGACCTTGCCTCCTTCGCCTATAAGAAGCCCCCGACTCAGAAACCCTAAATTATATGGCGGAAATCCATGAAAACCTCCACAGCGCTGCCGCCACAAAAGGGGAGATTCGGGGGATAGAAAGTCTCTGTTTCGGCACCCTGCCGAGATGGGGAAGTGCCCCCGGATCCATCTCCATCGATCTCCATCTCCATCGCCGTTGCTGATTCCCATGATGAGGAGGGAGTAGTTCTCCTTCGAGGCTAAGGGCTCTACCGGTAGCTATGTGTTCATCTCTCTCTCTATGCATGATCTTGTTGTGGTCATGAGCTTTCTAATCAAGTAGATCTACCTTGCTACTCAAGTGCTTCAATAGATCTCTGATCTCCCCACGTGTGTGAAAGTGACAGCGTGTGCGCCATGGTGGCACTTAGGCTAGAGTTTATAAATACTTGTCATGAGTTATATTTGGAGTTGGATGTCTTTATGAAATTGTGGTGTTTTTTGGAACCATCTAGAGCTCAAGGTGACAGTGTGGGGTTATCTAGATGGGGAAGGCGGACTTTGAGGTGTGCCTTTGTAGCCCTACCATGGATTAGAGTGTCCAATCGGAGAGTTGTTCAGGGTAGCATCATGAAGAGAACATATTTATTGAGAGTGTTCACTAGTGAAATTATGATCCCTAGGCCTTGTTTCTAAGCATTTAAACACCGTTTGCATCTAGATCTGTTGCATGTTTGCTTGCTTCCATCTTTATTTCAGTTTTATTTTAGTCTCTCCCACGTCAACAACAATTCAGAAGCTCTTTTCTAGCACTGTTACCACTTGGATTTCTCTATCTCTTCGCCAAACTAGTGCACTTATACACCTACCAAGTGTATTAGGTGTGTTGGGGACACAAGATACTTATTGTATCTTGATTGTAGGGTTGATTGAGAGGGATACCTTTGACCACTTCCTCCTCGAGTTCGATAAACCTTGGGTAATCCACTTAAGGGGAACTTGCTGCTGTTCTACAAACCTCTGCACTTGGAGGCCCAACAACTATCTACAAGAATAGAAGTGCGTAGACATCACGTGTCTTGCACTCCAAGGATCCGGATACGTTGATGAATCCACCATAGCCTTCCTTCATACGGCATGGGCCTCCCTTATGGATCCATCTAACTGGGCTGCCCAGTAGGCCATAGGCCTTGCTACCAACTGTGGTCCACCCAGGTTATCCGTATTTGAGACATGCAATGGTGGTACCCATTTAGCATATCCCCAACATGTAGGGTCAATTTAAAGTTGCAGAAGAGGTGATGAAAGTAATGTGATACCTCCTCTTTCTTGCTTCGTTCTCGTACTTGAGTCGAATCCCCTCTATATTTCCCTATTGCCAGGTCACCTGAAATTGACCGATCTCCGATAGAAACAAAGAAACAAATTTGCAATAAAGGTTACAACTAATTTTTTTGTGTTTTTGGTTTAAGAATGCAAACCGAAAGTAAACATGCAATTTTTGAAGAAGTAAAATATATCAAAAGAAGAAATAAAAATATGAATTCAAAGTTTGGAGGTTCTCAAACCTCCCCCAAGCTTAGGTTGTTGTCATGCTTAGTTGTTGCAGTCATTCGGCGGTGGGTACGAATGCTGCTGGTAGTAGTCGGGGAAGTGGTCATGAAGTGACTAAAGTTGTGAGTTAAAGCACTCACATCCTCATTCACTCCATGAAAAGTTTGGTCGGTCTCCCCAACACGCTGGTTGAGCTGCATAAAATCTTCATAGGGGACATTGTTGAACCCCTGTTGTTGTTGCTGTCCTTCCCAAGCAGGGCTGTACTCCTGCTGCTGCTTCTCATCCTACTGCTCTACTTCTTCATCTTCCTTGGAGTAAGGATAGAGTGCTATCTTGATCTCCGTCACTTGATCCTTGGTAAGGATCCAGTTGTTCCTCTCCTGAATCGAGAAGGCTTGTGGACAAGGTAATGGCACCTGCTCATCCTATGCAACATCAAGATAACCAAATTGATAGGCTCGGAGCCTCCTATTAGATCGGTATACACTGAGGAAGCCACAAGCAGTTATATATTTGACATCCATAAGTATGGAGCCATCAACAGGTTGCACAATAGGTATCGGAATTCCGCAGGCTTGGATTAGGTGGGTTACCAATCCACCGATGTGAATATCACCTTTCTTTTTGTTGCTCTGGTGGCAGAGGTGCTGGAAGAATAGAGCTGCAGGAGTGGGACTCTGTGGTGCATGAGGGAAGAGTGCCTTGGTGATCATGGCCATGTCTGCATTGGCCATAGAGCTGGTATCTCCTCTCCCCAACAAAGTGCTAGCAAGAAACAAAGCAAAGTAGCAGATGGTCGGGTTCTGAATGGTGGACATCTTCTTCTGGTAGAAGTCCCTCCACCGTTAACAGAAATAACCTCCCAAGTTTATCCACTTGAGATGTTATATAAGTTTGTAACAGTTGATTCCCCTTCTTGAGGGAATCCAAAAGCTTTAGAAAATTGTTGAAAAGTGATTTGATATGGCCGATGGTTAACGGTGAAACTCACCATGCATTCATTACCTTTCTCCTTGTAGTCGTCGTAGAAGGAGGTGAGGAACTCATGGGTGAGCTCAGTGTAGGTGTAGTGGCTTGCATAAGCGGGGTTGGATAGCCCTGCATTTGCACACATGTGGTCGAAGTCCTCCCTCAACCCTGCCGAGCTAAGAAATCCATCATCGGCCCATCGTGTGATCAGCACCTTCCTCGCTAAAACCATGGCATACTTGTTGTCGAGCTCAGACCGGAGCCCTGAGCCTTCACCACGTTAGCGCTTACTCTTGCGAAAATACTACCGAGCTTGTTCATCTTGATGCACTGAGAAATTTCAACATAAAACCTTAGGCATATAGTTTCTACATGATATATGAACGATTCTACATGGAGGAATTCAATCGTAACGTGATAAATCAAAAGAGAAAATCAAACAAGCTTGAGTTCATTCACTAATTCAATGGGAGGATTTCAACCATGGAATTCTAAAAATAAATCATGGATAGGGAGAGAAACATACCGATCTGCTGATTCCCCCACTCAAACGAATGAAATCCACAAAGAATCAAGAGTTCTAGGTGGATTTTGAGAGGTCTGGAGAGAGAATATGAGAGAAATAATGGGGAGGAGGAGAAGCCCTAGCTACATCAGGGCGTTTAAGTGGTCGCGTCGAACTATACGGCGAGAGCTATACGGACGGGTTAGGTAGATCCCTCCATATAGTTGCGGCGGTGGCAAGGATTAGGATTTCTCCATGCTAGATCGCAACTATACGGGCACAATTATACGGCCGGACCAAAATGGTCTTGCCGTATAGTTGGTCGTTAAACCTTCTTTATTCGAGACCCCTTTTTTGAGAGTTTTGTCGACAACTATACGGCCATAACTATACGGCTGAAATATATATTACCGCCGCATAGTTGGTCGTTACAACTCCTGGAACATGTTTTTTCGCCCAAATTTTTAGAGATTCACTTTTTAATCTGGACAATATGATTAAGATAGTTTCTGCATATAAAACTCAAACTTTATTTTCTGCACTAAATCTATGCTTATTCAGTCGATATTTATACTACTTTTTGACAGCTGCATCTTCATAGGCGTGCTTCCGCAAGAATGTCTGTGAAAAAGTTGTAGGAATGCAATAAACTTTTTATTATTTAACTTTATTTTATAATTGTGATGGGTTGACTCTCATTAAGCATTTATTAAAAATGGTTGAATATCTCAACCCTTTCTGTGTTCTCGAATTCTTACCTTGGGTTGCCCTTTATCAAAGGCACTTACCACATGGACTCTTTTTACTGGTGGAATATACATTTCTCCTACTTCTTGTTTCTTTTGAAAATACTGGATGATTTTAGCATCATAAACATTGAAGATTATTTTTTCTTCAGCACAATCAACTAACGCTCCTGCAGTGCTAATAAAAGATCTTCCAAGTACTATAGATACTTTTTCATCCTCTGGCATTTCAAAAATAATAAAATCTGTGGGAATAACATGCTCATCTATTCTAAATAGAATATCCTCAATCATACCAATAGGTTGTTTAGTGGATTTGTCAGCCATCTGTAAAATGAAAGAAGTGGGGGAATACTCCAGCTTGACTAGCGATACTCCAGCTTGACTAGCGCGCGCGCTCTGGGGAGGACGGCGACCCGTGGCCGAACGTGCGTGCGGGAAGCAGTCTCGTGCTGCTCTCCCTGATCGCCACGTGGCTGTCCTGTTGCTCTGCATGTGTATTGATTCTGCTGTTAGACACACTTGGTAAAAAATACGTGGGCAGCAATATATGTAAAAAGAACAGTGCACCGTAAAAAAACTGTAAACTATCACTGGATCGTTCCGTGCACTGCGATCAAAGACAGTACAACACAGTATAAATAGGCAATACATGGCCGGTGCACTGGCAGGACATCGCTTCATGCACCCCGACCGAAGGCACTGCAACACAACACAACAAGGCAGTGCATGAGAGGATACCTCGCCATGCACTGCGCTCGAAAGTAGTGCAACACAGTATAAACGGGCAGTTCACAGCCGGTGCACTGGCACGACATCGTCTTGTGCAATGCAACCGAAGGCAGTGCAACATAACACAACAAGACAATACACGAGTGGTGCACTGCCAGGATACCTCGTCGTGCACTGCGGGAAGGTAGTGCAATACAGTATAAATGGCAGTGCACGACTCATATTGTCACGTGCACTGCGACCGAAGGCAGTGCAACATAACACAAATAGGAAGTGCACCTCGCGGTGCACTTCGTACGAAGGCAGTGCAATATAATATAATAAGGCAGTGCGCAGACAGTGCACTTCCAGAACATCGTTCCGTACATCACGGCCGTAGGCAGTGCAATGTAGAAGAAAAAATAAGTGCACCTGCCAGGACATCATGCCATGTACCACAACTAAAGACAGTGCAACGTAGGGTCAAAGGGTAGTACAAAAAAAAGTTGTTCAAAACCTATTAATATGAGATCTAGTTTTGTAGATTTTGACGCGACTAGCATAATTATGAAAATGGATCTCAGTTTGGATGATTTATTTAAAAGATATCGCATTTTTTGTGTTTGAATCTAAAAAACAAAGGGAAAAAGGATTGCCAGCCCCTCTCTGCAGGCACCACGTGTCATGCGGTAAAGGCTAGGAACAACGCACGAAGAACTCTTTGAGCGCCACGTGCAACAACATCAGCGATTGCAGAGTACGCTCGGTAACGGGCATGATTTTTCTAGCCTTTTCGGGAATACTCCCATAATCCTAACCTTTTATAGAGGGAATATGGCATTACACTAACTCCTGCACCTAAATCACACAAAGCATTATGGATATCAGTTTTGCCAATTGAGCATAAAATAGTTGGTATTCCAGGATCTCCCGATTTAGACAATAATTTCCCATTAGCAGGATAACTAGTCACCATGGCAACGGTTTCAGTTATTTCTTTCTTTCTATTCAGGATATCACGGAGAAATTTATAATAGATAGGAACTTTTATTGCATCCGTAAATTGAATTTCTAGACGAAGGTCACCAATTGACTTTTTGAAAGAATCATAGATTATCTGATCCGGTGCTTTCTTTTTTTGATCTAGATAAGGAAGCTTTTGCTCACCTTTATTATTCTTATCTTTTACCTTTTGTGGGGGATCATGCTCTTTAGTTAATTCTTGTGTTGTTTCTTATCGCTTTTCTTCTTTTCTACTGCAACAACTTCATCTTCTTTCCTTGTTTATTTTTATTCTCTTGGATCAACAGTCTCTGCATCAGAGTCATAACTATCATCATGTGCATCATTTTGCTCCTCCAAGGTTTGGTCTTGTGTTTCTTGAATAGTTTCATCTTGAGGATCCACCAGTGTGTCATGTTCTTGGCTTGCTTTGAGCAAGGATCTTTCCCTTCGTCCTTTTTTAGCTTCATATTCTGGTGGTCCTAATGGTCCTGTAACAACTGCACCTCTCTTTGTAACAACATTAGTAGAGACAGGAATATTTATATCTTATTGAAGAAATTTTTGATAACTAGATGCTATTTGTTCACATTGGGTTTCAATCATACTAAGGTACTTGTGAAATAAGTTTATTTCTTGGCCAATATCATCGTAATTTTCCGTTAGTTTAGCCAAAATCTTCTTGTGTCTTTGAAATTGTTTATGCATGTTATTATGAGATTTGTCTTGTCGATGGTTCAATTCTTGAAAAACTTTTCTAGTTTCATCTTCTTCAGTTAAAACTTGTAACAAATCTACCTTGTGTTTTCTTTAACAAGTTTAGAAGGTATACCTTTTTCTTTCATTGTTTTTTACTAGTTTAGGCATAAGATCAGGAGTTATACGAAATATTCCTTTTTCCAGCTTAGTGCCAAAATCAGTATTATATATAGAATCATTCTTAGCCCTAGGAGACATCAATTCCAAACATGCTTTAAGAGTTAAAGTATTTATCGATCCTCCTGTTGATAAGTCAAGCACTTCTCTGCATTGTGTATTAAGATAGCGGTAAAATAAATGGCAAATAGTTGACTTCGAATAGACATGATTAGGAATACTATTGATCATTCCAAAGAATCTATCCCAGGCTTGTGGGTAGTTTTCTCCCGTTTTCTTACTAAAGTTAACTATATTCATTCTAATTTCAGATACATTTTAAAAAGGATTAAACCTGTATGAATTTAACAATACATTTTTCCCAACATTTAATGTAATGACGAGGGAGAGAATATAACCAGTCTCGAGCCTTACCTTTAAGAGACCAATGAAATAATTTTAAATGGGAGAAATCTCTTGGCAAACCTTTTGGTCCAAGTGGTGCTATCACATCGTCGAGCTCTCTAAGATGTATTCCTGGGTCTTCATCTTCCCTTCAGCTGAAAGCTTTTTCCTGCAAGATTTTAATAATCTCACCATCAAATCTATATTCTCTAACTCCAGGATTAGAAAATTCTATTGGTTGCTTAAGAAAAGAAGAATTTGGAGCACCATATTCTTTGAGAGTTTTCTCAAGTTTCTTGGAACTTGTCCTATGAATGGACATAATTTCCATGAAGTTAGTTAGGTTTTTAACTTCAACCTTATTTGATCTAAAAAGTTTTTCAATAATTTCCTCGCGCCTTTGAACAGGTACGTGATCAAGATAATCTGGTAGATAAGTCCTACCAGAGCGTGTAGACCCTTTGTCTCCTAGGGAGACCATTTTGTAGTGGTAACACCTGAGATATCAAGAGACAAAACACTTAGTGCTTAGCTCCCCGGCAACGGTGCCAGAAAATAGCTTGATGGCTGCAAGTGCATAGATTGTTTGTAGCTAATTTTGAAGTTAAGATGTCGATCCCACAGGGAGCCCAAAGGTAAGTGTTTATGGGTGAAGTCTCTATCACACTCAAAGTTGTCACAAGTCTTTGAGTGAATTGACTACAAGTCTTCGATTTGTTTATTGTTTTCTGCAGATGGCAAGGTAGACACGGGGAGGTTCAGTTCATGGTGATAGTGAATGTGCTAGGTGGATGAGTGATAAGTTTACCAATTATAATCTTATAAGTATGTGTGTAGGCGAGCAACCCATAATTTGTCGGAACTCCTCTTGGTAGATTTCATCCCAACTTTAATAATCCTACTATCATGTTACCAAAACCATGGTCAGTCGCTAGACGATTAAGATCCTTCAGGTTGCTTAGCAATTAAGCTCCTTGGATCAGACTAATGCAATAAGAATGGTGGTTCCTCGTGATCCTCGAGTCAAACTAGTTTCCCATTGATATCCCCGTATCACTCGGGGGTCGCCAGTTTGCTAGCGAACAAGATCCTATCTATATAGAACAAAGCATCATGTTGTCTGGGTCCTTAATTGGACAACAAGCATTAAGCATCCCACGGATAGTCAAGCACACTTAATATAGTAATTAAAATCAACCATAAACTTAATGAAAATTGTATAGGCACATCACATCTCACCAATCCCTTACATCTCTCACACCCAAGAGAACTTACTCACACATGAGAGAAGAAATCATCATCGATATAATTAAATAAAGGGAGTTCTTCTTGATATTATCGTGGAGATGCACAATAAGAATAGAAATAAATCCAACACAATTCAAGATGGGAAGAACAATCTCAAACCGTAGTCTTGCAAGGTGGATCTCTCTCTCTCAAGTACAAGTAATGGATATGGAGGTGTGGTGGCTAGTAGGTCAAAGATCATGGAGCGAGATGAAGAACGTCTTCTCCTTCTTTTCCGGATATCTTGTTTCTCCCTTCTAGATGGGACGGCGGCTGATGTGTTCGGTTTTCGTCCTCGGACTCTTCACGAAAGTTGTCCCCTTTATAAGAAGAAGGCAATGGAAACTATACAGCGAGAACTATATGGCTGGAGAAAATATTCCCGCCGTATAGTTGCTCGTTAAATCTACTGTATGCCTCCCTCGATTGCTTCCAAAAGGAGACTTGCTCGTTTTCGTCTGAATATTGTGTTTTTGCTATTAAAACCATTTGTTGATATTCAAAACCTGAAACACACATTAGAAGCCAAATTTTCTTCGCTACCGAAGTATTAGCGTTAGGTAAAGCCAGAAAACCATCAAATCCAAGAAAAACCATCAATAAAAACCATAAAAAATGTGTCAAATCTCACAGCTATCATCTTCCCACCAACCATCTCCCTCATTTATCTCCCTAGGTCCCCGCTTGAACCCTTCTCCCTCTATTTCACGGTCACCACCAACCTACTCCATTCCTCCTTTATCCTAATTCCGAGCCCTCGCACCCTCTTCCTATTCCCCGCAGCCCGTCGTAGGCACGCCACCACCGCTCGCGGTCGAGGGGAGCGACGCAGGCACGCACGCAGCGCAGATCCTAGATCCGCCGCCGTCACCCGCAGACTCACGGTCAAGGGGTGCAACATAGGTCGTAGGCCCCGTTCCACCGTCGCTGCCACGCAGGCCCCAACGCCGCAACCTCGCAGCTTCTCAGGCCCTAGATCCCACCGCTGGTCCTCTTCAGGGGTCCTAAAATCGTAATCCCGCTGCACATGGACCGAAGTGATTTGTGCCGACAAGTTGAGCCACCGAGGATCGATTTCTCTTTAAGGCCTTATTATTCAGTTCTCTGGGTTTAGTTCCCAACAGAGAACTAATCTCTGAGTAGAACCGGTGCCTCACGCTAACCCCCGGGACGCGAGGTTCAGACTGCAATTCCGTTCATGTTGCACTCGAGCAGCACTGAGGTAACTTACTTGAATCTCACTCGACCTCGTGTATTGATTATCCGGCGAGATTTGATCACGTAGCAGCACTACCAAGCAAGCTAACTTATCAACGCTATACAAATGAAGTAATTTTACGCGGGTTTGATTCAAGAATTTTTGGCCATCAAACATCCTGCCAATAACTTTCACTGCCAGAATACATTTTACAAATAAAACTGCAATAGCTGGTACATTGTTTCAGTTACCATTTCACAAAATTGTTTCAGTTAACATTCCAGAAGATTGAGCTTGAACAACACAACACATGTAGGTAGGTACACAACTAGCTACTATGTGTTGTCAATCTGCCAGGACACTAGGCGTTCTTCCTCTTACAGAAGAGTAGGTGTTGTTTAAGCTTGCACCAAAATGTAAACCGCAGAAATACAAGACTATATCTCTATATAACCTAACATCAGTTGAAGAATAAAAGAAAACATGAAGGTCACACGCATTCACTTCTGCAGTTCTTCAGGTTAAGTAAGACAAAGCTCAACTACAAAAATACTGGGATCTCGATAGCATGTTCGAAGTTCTTGATGACAAACGCATGACAATTGTTCAATCTGTCTGTATTTTGTGCGTCGACAACATTATTATAACCTGAAAAACATAAAGAAGAATCGGACAATTTCATTAAACCTGAAAAATAAGACCGTGTGAGGTTGCACAAAACTTCATGTAGAGCTACTATATGTTTGCCAACATCAAGTCCAAAAATTCATTATCCAAGTAGGATTTTGGTTTCTGGTAATTTGCATTTAACCTTGTGTTTAAGTGGATCGATATCAACGTATCAATATGTTTAATTTTTCCTCTCCCTTTAGCACTGATGATGACTAATATCTAATATTTGAAGTATGTAGTGCATTGTAAAGTATGATTGGACAACTAGAATTCCAAATACAACTACAGTAACATAATATACATATTAGACAACTAGAATCACTCTCTCGAAATAGGCTTTTGCCCCGCTATATTAATATAGAAACCACACGATACAACCAAAGGTAGTCGGAAAAAAAGGCTAGGCAGCAGCCAACACACGCCCAACCAAACAAAGAAGAAACAAAATGGAGACAGAGGTGGATCGGCTAAGCAAAGGCAACCCACAACTGTTGCACCCTCCCGAGAAGTACCACCACGCTCCTTGCACCGACTCGACAACTACAAAGCAGCACCTTCAAGAAGGAGAGCAAATGCTGCTGCCCGAATCAGCTGATCCTATGGTTTCCCCGGCACAAGGGGAAGTAGATGAAGGGTATCCACGATGCCCTTCAGGAAGGAATGGTGCCACCTGAGGGTGGAACCGCGTCGGTGTCAGGCAAGCCGACAAAGGATTTCTCCTGAAAACCCCATCCACGACCCCCGGACGAAGATATAGAGAAGCCCCTCGAGGACGAGGCCTCAACACCACTGATCTTGCCACCCACCAGCCTACGCCACCATGGTTACGAAGCCTCCATCACCATCTCCCCAAAGCCGCCATCACGAGGTCTGCAAACTGGAGGCAAAGGGAAGCTTAAGCCGGGGAGAGCAGAGCCGCGACTGCGCGGGAGGGAACAACCTCCACCACCTAAGGCGGTAGTCAACCAGACGCGACCACAAGGCATACCAGTCCTAGTCGGGTCCAGCCGGGCCCAGCAGTCCCATAAAGCTTCCGCGGAGGCATACCAGTCCCAATAAGGTCCGACCGGGCCCAAAGCCGGCCCGTTAAGCCCGCTGCAACGCTGCAACCGACGAGGGTTTAACTTGTCAATGCCCATTGTTATGGACATGGGTTTTGGAGAAGATGGGGATGTTGGAAGTCGTGGAACGGTTAACAGGAAAGCAACATGGGGACACGAGGTTTATCCAGGTTCAGGCCCCCTGAGGGAAAACCGTACTCCTTGTCTTCTCTTGATTACGGCGAAACCGAAGGTTACATGGGTGCGCATATGCAATCTGGCGTGGAGGTGTGTGTATGAGGTGTTTAGATCCTTCTTGTTGTACCCTCCTGGCCTTTATATAGATAAGCCAGGTCCCGGGATAGGTCGAGTAGATTACAGATTAGGGCTGATACCCTTTGAAATTCGATCTAATCTAGACTTATCCTCCAAGGAGTCGAATTCGCCACGGGCTTGGGCCACCCGAAATCTTCCTAGGCTGCAAGTCCTCGCGTGGGCATTCCTTGGGCTAGAACGGGTATACCAATGTCATACACCCGTAGGGTATATCCATATCAGTAGCTCCCGATTGTTCAATCGAATCGCAGATTCGACTTGAGAATCTACAATCTTTCGGGTGCTTGGTATTTGATGTTGGAGATATGCCCAAGAGGCAATAATAAAGTGGTTATTATCATATGTTCACACTTATGATAAATGTTTACATACCATGCTATATTTGTATTAACCGGAAACATTAATACTTGTGTGATTTGTAAACTAAAATAAGAGTCCCTAGTAAAGCCTCTTGTTAAACTAGCTTGTTGGTTAATATATGATCATGGTTTCCTGATCATGAACATAGAGATGTTATTAACAACAGGATCATATCGTTAGGAGAATGATATGGTGGACACACTCCTATAGATAAGCATAGCATAAAGATCAAGTCATTTCAATAGTTCAATTGCTATATGCTTTCTGATACATAGTAACCTAATTCCTTCGACCATGAGATCATGCATATCACCTTTACCGGATGGATGCTTTGATGACATCAAACACCACACCGTAACTGGGTGGCTATAAAGGTGGCATTGAGTGTTTGGAAAGTATTGGTTGAAACACATGGATCAAGAGTGGGATTTGTCCATCCATATGACGGATAGATATACTCTGGGCCCTCTCGGTGGAATGTCATCCAATTAGCTTGCAAGCATGTGACTGGCTCACAAGGGATCACATATCACGGGAACGAGAAAAGAGTACTTATCAGTAACGAGGTTGAACTAGGTATGCAGAGATACCGACGATCATAACCTCGGATAAGTAAACTATCGTGAGACAAAGGGAAATTGGTATCGTATGTAAGTGGTTCATTCGATCGCAAAGTAATCGTAGAAATATGTGGGAGCCATATGAATTTCTAGATTCCTCTATTGGTTATTGTTCGGAGAAGTGTCTCGATCATGTCCGCATAATTCACGAACCGTAGGGAGACACACTTAAGGATTCGACGTTGTTTGAGTAGTTATGGTATTATGAGAAAGAGACCGAATGTTGTTCGGAGTCTCGGATGGGATCCGGGATATCACGAGGTGATCCGGAATGGTCCGGAGAATAAGATTCATATAAGGAAAGTCCCGTTTCGGAGTTTGGGAATGATTCCGGTGTTTTCATCGGGAATGTTCTAGAAGGTTCCGGATTGTCTGGCACTCCGGGGGGGGGGGGAGGGTACATGAATGTGTCATTGAATGATTGCATCATGTACTAAGTGTTCTTGCTGTTCCAAAAACATGAAAGTCAAATTGCCAGTTTGAAAGTCAAACGGCTAAAACAGGAAACTGTGGGAAACAGGAAACTGTGGGAAACAAGCAAGAGGAGGTTGAAACCAACTTGGAGGAGGAGTTCCTCTCCTCCTTGGCCGGCGCCCAGCCCTAGGCAGAGTTGGGGAGGGACTCCCTCCCTCCCTGGCGCGCCTAGCCCCTCCACCTATAAAAGGAGGGGCAGGGCTCCTCCTTGAGACACACAAGTTTCTACCTCTAATCTCCGGTTTAGAGCCGTTCTGGTTTAGAGCTTCTAATTGCTTTAGCCTGCGGTTTAGAGCCTTCTAATTGGTGTGTCTAATCTCTAGACCACTAATAGCCCTCTCTCATAATCCACCATACTCGCTCCGGCTTAATGCGAAGCCCTGCGGGATTTCCCCTCTACTTCCGGTACCACGCCGTTGTGCTGCCGGAATCACGAGGAGAGTGCTACAACCTCCGCTGCCTGCTGGAACAAGGGAGAGGAAGGTCTTCGTCGAGTACCGAACGTGTGACCGACTGCGGGAGCGCTGCCGGAACGCAGCGCCGGAAGGATCGTCTACGCGATCTTGAGATCGGAAGTGTACGACTACATCACCCACGAGAATCTGCTCTCGTTAACCGCTTTGGAATCTTCGAGGGTAAGTTATTCCATCGACTCGTTGCTACAATCTAGTAGATAGATCTTGGCTTGTTTGTTTGTATGCGATAGAAAATTTTTGTTTTCCGTGCTACGAACCCCTACAGTGGTATCAGAGCCGTGTCTATATGTAGATCTGTTGCACGAGTAGAACACAATGGTCATTGTGGGCGTTGATGCTTTTATTGTCGATTGCTTCTTGTGTACTTTGCATCTTGCGGTATGTTGGGATGAAGCGGCCCGGGCTAACCTTACATGACATCGTTCATGAGACTTGCTCCACGCTTGACATGCAACTTGTATTGCATAAGTGGCTTTGCGGGTGCCTGTTTCTCCTAGCATAGTTAAGATCCAATTTACAACGGGTGATCAACAATGATAGTATCAATGTTGTGGTTCTTGTTCGTAAGTTAGAACGACACTTATTGAAAGCCCCAAACCACGTAAAATATGCAAAGAAAGTAGAGGCGTCTAACTTTGTTTTGCAGGGGTGTGCAGTGATGTGATATGGCCATGATTGTGATTATATTTGATGTATGCAATGTTCCTTATTGTAAGTTGGCAACCGGCAGGAGCCATATGGTTGTCTTTAATTTATGTTAAGACCCGCGTGTCTATTCAAAGTAGTTGTAATAGTTGAAGCTGGTGGACGACAACCATGGAGAAGCGTCATTGACCTTGATGCAATGCCGGTGATGATGGAGATCATGTTCGTGCTTGAAGATGGAGATCAGAAGCACAAAGAAGAAAGGCCATATCATATCACATATTATGAATTGCATGTGATGTTAATCCTTTATGCATCTTGTATTGCTTAGTAGACGACGGTAGCATTATAAGATGATCCCTCATGCACATGAATTTCAAGTTCGAAAGTGTTCACCCTTAGTATGCACCGTTGCTAATGCTTGTTGTTTCGAAGCACCACGTGATGATCGGGTGTGTTAGATTCCGCAAGTGTATACAACGTAAGCAAGCCAGATTTGCTTATGCGATAGCTAAGGTTTGATCTTGACGAGCCTAGCATGTACATACATGGCCTCAGGAACACGGATTACCGAAAGGTAGAGCATGAGTCATATAGTAGATATGATGAACATGTTGATTGTTCGCCATTGAAGCTATATCAACTCTCGTGATGATCGGTTTTGATGTGGTGGATTTGGTTCGTGTGATCACTAAAACAATGTGAGGGATATTGTTTTGAGTGGGAGTTCACCTAGATTAATTTAATTATTAATTAGAACTCAATTTATCATAAACTAAATCAAAGTGAATTTGCATAGTTGTTGTAGTCATTGGCATCCGTTTACCACCTTGCGCTTAGTTATAATTGAGATGATAGAACTATAGAATTCTGGTTAGTTACTTTACGAACTGGTATCATATTGTTTTGAAGTGTTAATCTAAAGTTTAAAAGTCCTATTGCAAACTTTCAGTAAGTTCCGGTTACTCCATGAAGTTTAATAATTAGTATTAAATCAAGAGTAAAAATTCCAAGTGTTAGTATATAAGTATCATGTTTGTCTCCATGATTCTTGATATTCAAAGGATTCTCTTAATATCAAGGTTATCTAGGATCTGAAAGAGTTGTTTCAGAAAGCATGATGTGTGGAAGATATTGTGATATCTGAAACGAAGTTTTGGTTGCAACATGATAGAGTATAATATGGCAAAGTTCATGTTCTCATATTTTGATGAGAATTTGCAAAGGGTTGTGGACACTTGTTGTCCTAATCCTCCAAAAGGTTTTGGATAGCAACATTATACTCGTAATTCATTGTTATAAGCTAAAGGTAGTTTGATCATGGACGATTCCATGATAAGGATGAATATTTGATGTAGGTAAAATGTTTACTACACCAAGAGATTACTAAATAAAGGAATTTGAAAGAACACCAAACATTTGATGATGGTGATCTATTTCAAAGTGCAAGTCCAAAGACATTGGTATTTAACTATACACGCTTTGGACTATGTGTCATATGTATGACTCCACTATTGATGTTGATAGATTCTTTCAAACAGAAAAGGAAATATTGAAAGAGAATCTCATAAATATATGGCAGAAAAGAAAAGACTAGAATTGTTCAGTTTAAGTATATAGATGATATACATGTTATGGCTATATTCTTTGCTTATTAAACAATGTGGTTCTTAAGTATTTAATACTGAATTTGTTGGTGTGAATCGTCATACGAAACAACACAATTCATGAACTACAATGGCCTAAGTAACTAGCAAAAGAATATGTGATGATGTTCATCGAGAACAAATAAAGGGTTATTGTGTTGCTCGTTAAACATCAAAGCTTGCCTTCAAAGATTTGTTTTATCAGGTATTATGAGAACAAAAGGGTTGTTCAAATAATTGCCGTAATCCATAAAAGATGGATGATTCACAAATCTTGTTGGAGAAATCACATCCATAAAACTAGTGCTGAAAATGTCGAAAGACAAATTGATTGAAAGATCACTTAGGAAGTGACATCGCCGTTTGAATTATAATGGAAAGAAAACATGAAGAAACTCCATGTTGATGGAATTTTGGAGTCTTCTGATTTTTGATCAAATGACGCTTGTGAAACTTTCCTAGAGATAATTAAAACTTCGTTCATAGGCCAAAAGGGAACGAATGACTAGCTTATTGGAACTTGTACATATTGTTGTATGAAATCCATTATGTGTAGTCAAAAGCGATGGATTTCAACTTCATATGCTTTCTCCAAAAATTTGAGTGAATATATGAATATTTACTTGATAAGGATAAAGTATGAAACACTTGAAAAGTTCAAAGACTTTCAAGATGAAGTGCAAAATCATTGTAACAAGAATATGAATAGTTTATGATAAGATCATAAAGGAAAATATTTAAGTTACAAGTTTAGCATAATACCTAAGATTTAAGGAATCGTTCCGTGGATTTGCATTTTCCCGAAACACCATAAGTGTATGGAGTGTTCGAGATATGTAATTAAACCTTGTTTGACATGGTAAGATCAAAGGTATAATTTATAAAACTGCCATTATATTTTAAAGATTAAAAGCTTTAGAGATTACCGTTTTTCCACTGAAAAGAGCTCCATCATAATCCGTTGAAATGACACCATATAAAGTTATGGTTTGGGATAAAACCCAAGTTGTCCTTTCTTAAAACATTGGTATGCTATGCATAAGAAAGATGTGTGCAACCAAAGTCGGATGAACCTGTCTTTGTATAACTGTTAAGTATTCCTCCATAAACACCGGAGACAAAAGTGTTTGTTGCTTAGAACGTCAAGTTTCTTTGAGAAGGAATTTTTCGTGAAAAGTTAAGTGGGAGGACAATAGAACTTTGATAAGGTTAAAAGAACCTTAGCTATATGTGCAGAGTTGCGCAGCACCGAAAAGTGTTCCGGAGGCAGCAACAATGCTCATGGCTCATGTGCCTCAAAGGTTGTGGTCATGGAGATCTAAGTTCCTATTGAAACAAGTAGATCGGGTAAACAATCAAATACCAAGATTTGAGGGTTGAATCATTATTTGAGAATAATGAACCGACTACATGCAAAGAAGCGATGATGGGCCCTGACTCCGTCAAATGGCTTGAAGCCATAAAATCCGTGATAGTTCCATACACGAGAAATCAAGTTTTGAACTTGAAGGACCCTCGAGAAAGGTGTAAGACCTTACAGTTGTGTTTGGATCTATAAATAAACAGACATGGATGTTGCACATCTATGAAATAGTCGACATGTTGGGAAAGAGTTCACAACAATGTTCAAAAGTTGACTATGACAAGATCTGATCTTTCATAGCGATATTTAGTCTAGATGGATTAGTGTAGCAACCACTACATATAATTTTATTATATGGTAGTTGAATAAACAAAACAAGTTCTTCTAATAGAAGGGTTACCTAGGATGTGTGCATGACACAGTCCAAAGGGTTTTGTTAAAATTCAAGGGATGCTAAAAACATATGCAAACTTCAATGGTTGAAGTAAGCATAGCGGAGTTGGAATCTTCACTGTGATGAAACTGTTAAAGGAGTTTAAAAGTTCATCAGAGACGATGGAAATGCTTGCATTTGCAAGAAATTAAGTGGGAGCGCTAAGACATGTTTCTAATACATTATGTGGAAGACATATTGTTGATTGGAAATAATGTATCTTTTATTAACACATATTAAGAATTTCATCCCGATGAAAGACTTAGGAAAAACCCAAATATTTGGCATCAATAGACGCTAATATGGTTGTACCAGAAGTACATAGACAAGATATTGAATGAGTTCAATATAGAAACTACAAGAGAGGTTCTTGTCACACAGAAAGGATTGAATAAGTTCAATGTTGATGATATATTCAAGTGTATTGACATTTGGTAAAGTGAAACAAATAATCAAGTATAAATTGATACTTGATGTATGAAATCACAAAGAGTATTTATATCAATCATACTGTGATATGTACAAATCCAGATATGTCCTATGCTCTAAATGTTGTGAGCATATACCAGAATGATTCGTAAGATGATCATTGGACAATAGTAAGGATATTCTTATGATCTTTTGAAAGAACTAAGAGTATAATATTTGTAGAAGTGACAAATAGATGGTTAGTTCATTGTAAAAGTACTACATTGATACTAGCTTTGTCACAAAGTACAAATTAAGTTTATCTCAATCTAAACTAAGGGTGGCACAATATAATGGAAAGTGAGTTCCATAATGGATTTGGATGATTTCCAAAGTTAAGACATTGTGACAGATACTACAACAAAAGGCTAAGTATATGACTGCTATTATAGCAGCAAAAGAGGGCATTTGTGTCAAGTAGTTTGTTATCAAACTAGGTGTAGTTCACAGTGGGATAATACTATGAAGATATATTGTGCGACAATATTATCAACATGTTTTAACCCCAAAGAGCTAAAGGTCACACCAAAAGACCAAATTTATACAAAGCCATCTCATTAGAGAATGAGTGATGCGTAGAGACGCAAAGACATGCAATTACACACGGACCTGGAAGTGTCAGATCCGGAGATCAGTTGACCACTAGCAATCGTGTACATACAACACCGGAACGCCATAGGTGTTATATACACAAAGGTTCGAAACTAGATTATTGACTCTAGTGCAAGTGGGAGACTGTTGGAGATATGCCCAAGAGGCAATAATAAAGTGGTTATTATCATATCTTCACACTTATGATAAATGTTTACATACCATGCTATATTTGTATTAACCGGAAACATTAATACTTGTGATATTTGTAAACTAAAATAAGAGTCCCTAGTAAAGCCTCTTGTTAAAATAGCTTGTTGGTTAATATATGATCATGGTTTCCTGATCATGAACATAGAGATGTTATTAACAACAGGATCATATCGTTAGGAGAATGATATGGTGGACACACTCCTATAGATAAGCGTAGCATAAAGATCAAGTCATTTCAATAGTTCAATTGCTATATGCTTTCTGATACATAGTAACCTAATTCCTTCGACCATGAGATCATGCATATCACCTTTACCGGATGGATGCTTTGATGACATCAAACACCACACCGTAACTGGGTGGCTATAAAGGTGGCATTGAGTGTTTGGAAAGTATTGGTTGAAACACATGGATCAAGAGTGGGATTCGTCCATCCATATGACGGATAGATATACTCTGGGCCCTCTCGGTGGAATGTCATCCAATTAGCTTGCAAGCATGTGACTGGCTCACAAGGGATCACATATCACGGGAACGAGAAAAGAGTACTTATCAGTAACGAGGTTGAACTAGGTATGAAGAGATACCGACGATCATAACCTCGGATAAGTAAACTATCGTGAGACAAAGGGAAATTGGTATCGTATGTAAGTGGTTCATTCGATCGCAAAGTAATCGTAGAAATATGTGGGAGCCATATGAATTTCCAGATTCCTCTATTGGTTATTGTTCGGAGAAGTGTCTCGATCATGTCCGCATAATTCACGAACCGTAGGGAGACACACTTAAGGATTCGACGTTGTTTGAGTAGTTATGGTATTATGAGAAAGAGACCGAATGTTGTTCGGAGTCTCGGATGGGATCCGGGATATCACGAGGTGATCCGGAATGGTCCGGAGAATAAGATTCATATAAGGAAAGTCCCGTTTCGGAGTTCGGGAATGATTCCGGTGTTTTCATCGGGAATGTTCTAGAAGGTTCCGGATTGTCCGGCACTTCGGGGGGGGGAGGGTACATGAATGTGTCATTGAATGATTGCATCATGTACTAAGTGTTCTTGCTGTTCCAAAAACATGAAAGTCAAATTGCCAGTTTGAAAGTCAAACGGCTAAAACAGGAAACTGTGGGAAACAGGAAACTGTGGGAAACAAGCAAGAGGAGGTTGAAACCAACTTGGAGGAGGAGTTCCTCTCCTCCTTGGCCGGCGCCCAGCCCTAGGCCGAGTTGGGGAGGGACTCCCTCCCTCCCTGGCGCGCCTAGCCCCTCCACCTATAAAAGGAGGGGCAGGGCTCCTCCTTGAGACACACAAGTTTCTACCTCTAATCTCCGGTTTAGAGCCGTCTGGTTTAGAGCTTCTAATTGCTTTAGCCTGCGGTTTAGAGCCTTCTAATTGGTGTGTCTAATCTCTAGACCACTAATAGCCCTCTCTCATAATCCACCATACTCGCTCCGGCTTAATGCGAAGCCATGCGGGATTTCCCCTCTACTTCCGGTACCACGCCGTTGTGCTGCCGGAATCACGAGGAGAGTGCTACAACCTCCGCTGCCTGCTGGAACAAGGGAGAGGAAGGTATTCATCGAGTACCGAACGTGTGACCGACTGCGGGAGCGCTGCCGGAACGCAGCGCCGGAAGGATCGTCTACGCGATCTTGAGATCGGAAGTGTACGACTACATCACCCACGAGAATCTGCTCTCGTTAACCGCTTTGGAATCTTCGAGGGTAAGTTATTCCATCGACTCGTTGCTACAATCTAGTAGATAGATCTTGGCTTGTTTGTTTGTATGCGATAGAAAATTTTTGTTTTCCATGCTACGAACCCCTACATTTGAACCTGTTTTTTAGGAAGAAATTTTAGTTCATAGGGATTGTTAATGCGTGTTCCTAGCTCACCCGACGGATCAGGGCCAGTTAATTGTCATCGGACAAAACAACACGATCTTCATCAGATTCGAGTCCCTGGACTCGAATCCGGCACGAATACTGGTGTGATTCGACTCAGGCCGCTGAGGTCTTATAGGAGTCGAACCCAAGTATTTTTCAAATGATGTACCCAACGCGTCCGTCGGGATTTTCATCGTGCCTGCTGACACGGGAATTTACTAGCAGAGCGCAGTCGGGTGCGTTACCAGGCCATCAGATGATATCTGTAGGGCTTATCTTTGCGTTGTAGAAACAACATCCGAAATTTTATCAGCGCGGAGGTGTTTGGGTGGCCAAGGATACTGCTTCTCAGTTAGCGTTAGTTTGGGAAAAGTCGCCAAAAGATTTTTGTCGTATTTGATCCGAAGGATCTCAGTCGAATAATTCATAGGGTGCACGACCAGCGCTCCCTATGGGAGTAGCCCCGAGTGTCTGTTCGAGTCATAGACTTGAGCAGATACTTTAGTTCAACCATTTGCTCTTGTTTCCATGATTAGTCCGAAGGACATATTTTTTCGAATGCGCGACCAACGCTCCCTATGGGAGTAGCCCCTAGTCCGTAGTGGAGTCGCAGACTCGATGTAGGACTCGAAGATATTTTTGAGGTGACGTTACCATTGTAATTTCTCAGGTACGCGGCCAGCGCTCCTGATAGGAGTATCCCCCGAGTAGTTGGTTGAGTCGTAGACTTGAGTAAGTACTTTTATGATCAGTCGAAATCTTCGAGCCGTTGCTGGCTTCGACTTGATGACGTCATTGCTGACGATTGGTGAGCTCAACCGTCTACGGCAGTAGAGACAATGCGATGAGACGATCATGGGTCCCACCACCTGACCTGACGTGGACTAGTCACACTAAAGCGTGGCGAAAGTTATAGAGTCTCCTTGATTTCCGCGCGTAGTGGACGGCGTGCTGGCGATGGTTCAGTTTGGTGCTGACACGTGGACGGTGAGATCTAAGGAACGCGTTAGGGCTTCTCAATCGACAGCTCTACTGCATCGTCCTCACCCTTTTATACCGTGGGGAAAACTGTGGTTTTTATCCTTCGCCATTTGCTTCCTCCTCTTTGCCATTTCCACCATTTCTTGAGCTCTTGCTTGTACTACACACTGGATGTTCTCCGCATATTTCCATCTGCTTTCCTATGCTCGCATTGCTGCATTTGCCACTCCGCCATGGGAAAGTACAATAAGGTCTCCTCCACCGCAACGAGTTCCAGTGACATTGGCACCAGGGAAAAAAGCCGCGCTCCGAGCCGCACCATCGATGGTGGGTGGCGGCGCACGGATATGCGCGACTTGGATTTCCGCAAATTGCGTGATGCCGGGCTAATCTCCAAGGAAAAGGACGACGCCATCCTCCCGGGTCAAGAGGTAATCCCTCGCCCACCCGAAGGATTTCGGGTGATGTTTAATGCTTTTGTCATCCGGGGTCTTTCTTTGACCGCCCAATAATTTCTTCGTGGGCTTCTTTTCTTTTATGGGATTCAGCTGCACCATATGTCTCCCAACTCTCTCCTTCACATCGCTTGTTTCATAACTCTTTGCGAGTGCTGGCTCGGCATCAAGCCGCACTTTGGCCTCTTCCAGAGACTACTCCATGAAGAGGCAATATGGCACCGATGGTGTTTATCCACTAGGTGGTTGCAGAATCTCTATCCGCTCCACTGTCCAGTTCTTCTATTTCTCCCTTTGAGAGTTCGTCCAGTACTGGCGCAGGAAGTGGTTCTACATCCGCGATGTTAAGCTGGACGGGCAGCATTATGGGATCACCCCCTTTGACTCCAATCAAGAGATCATATGGAAGAGGTTGTGGGGGAACGACATCTTGGAGGGTGAATCTGCAGAGGTTGAGAAGCTCTACAAGCAGGTGGAAGCTCTCCAATTGGTGGCCGACAAAGAGCTCAATGGTGTCGACATCATTCGCACCTTCCTTAAGCGCCAGGTGCAGCCACTCCAAGCGAGGGCGCACCCGATGTTTCTGTATGCTGGCCCCAGTGACCCGACAAGGGTGTTGTCTGAGGAAATGTATTCGGTTGACCTTGATAAGGCTCTTCGGCCTCTGCTGAAGTACAAAGCCGATGAGGATCTCCCGGGGAAGTCCTTGACTACCCCTTCTAGTGCCAAGAAGACCGTTCCCCAGGTGAAACTTGCTGTTACGCGTAGCGCTATGTTCGAGTGCATGTTGTTTGGTATAAATACTTATAGTTTTGTATATCTTATCTTCAATTTGCAGGGTTTCAAGGTAGTGGGGATGATGCCCCCTCTACCTGAGAAGTACATGGACGCGCCGGATCATGAAGCGGAAGAATCCGAGTCTGAGCTTCCCCTTTGCAGTATCCTTCCGTGGAAGCCCCCGAGCCCATCGAATGGCAGACCCGAAAGCGGTCCTGAAGCGAAATATCAGATGGGGCGACGCCACCAACACCGAAGGGTCCATCGTTCCTCGAGAAGAACGGCAGGGATGAGGGTACGACCTCTGTAACTTTTCCTGCTGTGCCCATTCGGGCGGTGGCCCCGCAGCCGCCGGCCAAGAAGAAGAAGAATAAGAAGAATAAGAAGAAGAAGAAGAAGAAGAAGAAGAAGAAGAAGAAGAAGAAGAAGAAGAAGAAGAAGAAGAAGAAGAAGAAGAAGAAGAAGGAGAAGGAGCCTCATGTCTTCAATTTATCAGACATACCATCATAAGTTGCTCTGGTCGAATCTTGTTACTTTATTCATGTGATAAGAATTAGCCTGTTGTTGATCTGGTTCTTTTTAAGTGCTAGAAGTAGCCATCCGGAGGAGTCCCTCGAGGAGGGATCCGAAGAGATGATCGGGGAATCGGAGCCGACGTCTTCGTTTCCCAAGATGGTGGCTAACTCCACTTATGAGGATTCGAGCTCCGCGAGGCGGGAGGCTCACGCATTCATTATGCGAAAGAAAATAGCGAAACCTTCGGAGTCCATGCCAGACCACATAAGTGTTGCTCTTTCATTGCATAGGGGGAGCCCCCGAGCCCTTTACTCATCAGACTTGCTGGCCTCTTTGCAGCCTTTTGTCCATAGCGCCAACCTCCTCATCGAGTAGCATCTGTCGCTGGAGAGTGAGCTCAAACAGCTCCGAGATGCATAGATGCCTTTTGTTTTGTTTCGAGTGCGTCAAGTTTCTTCGTATACTCACCATTTGTTGCCTCATGCCACAGATCAGAACAACGATGCTCTCCGCAAGCTGAGCGCTCTCGAAAAGAGCCTCGGCAAAGCGGAGAAACAGGCGGAGGATGCTGCAGAGGCCCTTCAGCGCCAGCAAAAGGAGGCTGAAGACCGTGAGCAGCAGCTCGCGGCCGTCGCAGTGACCCGGAAGAAGGCCATGGCTGAAAAGCTTATGGGTGCTGCCAAGGCTATCTCTGGTATGTTACCTTTCAATGCTTTTTAGTGTTTTGTTTCACGAGTGCGATTTCTCTTTCCTCAGTCGAATATTTTATTATTGTTCTTGCCATATGCTTCTGGCGTCGTGTTTGACCATAGCGCACTTGAGAGCGGGGATCTCCTGGCGGATGCCGTTGCAGCGATCGAAGATCGATGCACCTTGTCCGTGGGAGCGCTCGATAAAGCCAAGAAGGCGCTCACTCGCTTCTACAAGGAGATCAATCCCAAGGGTGTTGACCTCGAGAATGTCGACTCCCTTGTGGAGGCTTTGGCGGATGATGCTCCCGCCTAGTACAAGTGCGCACAGAAGGGGGCCAGCGCTGAGATGGGAGAGGCAATGGTGTTGGCGTCTGGAGCCCAACTGGATCTGACGCATGTCACGTCCAGGATGCCGACGGCGGCGGATGATTCTGAGGTAGCTTTTGCCACCTTTGCCTCTCGCTGCAAGCATTTCGGGCCTAATCTCATTGATATCCTGGCTGACTATGCTGTAGAGCAGCAACGAGTGGCCAAGAGTAGGCAGTATGGCTCCGAAGCTGCTCCAGGTGCTGGCGCTTAGGCCCTTCTGCATTGTAGCTAGTCTAGCTCTCTTCCTTTGCTGCATCTATAACGCCTTTTGGATGAACAAGCTTCACATTGCCATGAGATGGTTTTATTTATGTATATGTATGAATCCGTCTTTCAACTGCTGTCGAAAATGTTTGTGATGTTCATGTTTGCATGTTTACCCTTAGGGTCCTTCGGGTGAGGCTTCAGTGATCACACCTTCTCCTGCGCCTGGTTCTCGGTCGTCGCTAAGCGAGTCATCGCAGTTTCCTTTCCCGTGTGATCGCGTCTGAAGTTTGGATAAAGACGTAATCAGCATCCGTGGTCACGCGGACGTGTGGAAATCCAAGCCGAACGAGCCATGTCTAGGGAAGAGTTTCTACTGGAGGAATTGTGGCAAATGGGCGAGCAACTCCAATGTGAGTCACCTGGACTCATTGTTTTTTTGAGTGCACCAGTCATTTTTTGTGAGCTTATTCACTATTTTGTGTGTAGTTGTGAATCTTCTTCTGAAGGAAGAGAAGGAACGCGCAGCGATTCGAATGAATTGCTTGACGCAATAAGAGCTAGAAGCTGGCGGTTTCTTCTAGATGGATCGCGATCGAGCAATCGTCCTTGCGACGGTGAAAGATGGCGTTCACCAAGTTCTTTGGGTGCTGAAACGAGCGAGGGTGTCACTCGAGGCGATTTGGGCCACCATGTTCCCTTTAGATTCTGCACCTTCTAGCTTTCTAGGCTTGCTCGGGAAGTTTCGAGATGCTGGTCATGAGAGGGAGCTGATGCGCCATCAACTTGTAGCAGGCGTGAAGGTAGTCTTGTCACTTATTCGACCGTATCGCCGTGACGTGGATCTTGCAGAGATAGCCGCTGGGACACCTCCACCTCCAGATGGCATGACATGGGATATGCGTCCGCATTATTCGGCTGTGGCACAGTATGCCAAAGAAATTGTACATGTGTTTGAGGAGCGGACAAACGTTCTGCTCCAGTGCAGTTAAGTCCTGTAAAATACAACGAGATAATGTAAAGTATGTATTTATTCGAGTGGGATTCTAATGCCCTTTGTAAAGTTTGTGTGTGTTGGCACATAGTTCCTTGTATGATTATATAATGTGCATATCCTTTTCGTTAGCCTGATGTGGTCAGCTACTCAGGTTGTATGCGTTGTTGTCAATCGACGAAGTCGTAAGGGGAGGCACAGCCCCTGAGCATGTTTAGCGATAAATAATGTAAGGAGAAAAATATTTTTGGGCCAAGGAACTTAGCTTTTATTCATTCTAAACGAGGAGGTACATTGTTCGGCTGAGTAGCCTGGCTGAATAGCCTTATTGAAAGTAAAGGGTAACTAGGGGTCGAAGCGTTGCAGCCGTGCGACGTTCTAGGTATTAGAGTATTCAACTCCTGATGTGACGCCCATGAGTCGGTAGGTGACGCGGATCAGTTGTAGAGCTTCGTTGGGAGACCCCAAGAGGAAGGTATGATGAGCACATCGGCAAATTTTACCTCGGTTATGAAACAAAGGTTATCGAAACAGTAGGATCAAGGAAACAACTCCAAGGTGTTGCTAGCAACTTGGAATCCCGCACAACACAAACTCAAGACTTTGCCCCAACTTACAGTGAGGTTGTCAATCTCACTGGTTTGCTGAAAACAAAGGATTAAACGTATGGTGTGGAAGGTAATGGTTGCTTGCAGAAAGTAAACGGTAACAATAGATGATGTATCAATGGTAAAGATTGGACCGGGGTCCATAGTTCACTAGAGGTGTTATCCTTAAGATAAATAACATAACATGTTGGGTAAACAAATTACAGCAGGGCATTTGACATGACTGAGGAAGGCATAACAATGCAATACTAGACATTCATGATTCCTATGAGATTTGATTGGGCATTACAAAAATATACATAGACTGCCATCCAACTTCATCCATGACTAGTAATCCACCTTCAGGTTATCGTCCGAACCCCCTCCAGTATTAAGTTGCAAGTAATGGATAATTGCATTGAAAATGTGTGTAAAGTAAACAATACAATTGTTCCAGGAACAAAAGATTGTTGTTTTCTCCCAAGTGGCAACAACACATCTATAACCTTAGATATTTCTGTCAATTCCCCATATTCAATAGAGGCATGCACCCACTATCGAGCATAAATACTCCCTCTTGAAGTCACTAGCATCTACTTGGCCAAGGTAGCTACTAGAAACGGAGAGCATGCAAGATCACAAACAACACAGACATGATAGAATCAATAATCATAAGACATGGTAGAATCAATAATCAATCTAACATAGTATCTCAATATCCATCGGATCCCCACAAAAACAACATGTATGATTACAAATAGATGATCTTGATCATGAACGGAGCTCACAAGATCTAAACATGATAGCACAAAGGAGGATAAATAACCATCTAGCTATTGTATGGACCCATAGTCCAAGAGTGAACTACTCACGCATCATACCGAAGGCTGGCATGGTGATGAAGAAGGCCTCTGGGATGATCTCTCCCCTCTGGCATGGTGCTGGGAAGAGCTTCAGATACCCCTCGATCTAGGGACGATGGTGGCGGTGGCTACGGACTATTTCGTGGAGATCTGATCAGGTACTTAGGGTTTTGGAATCGGGGGGCTTATATAGGCGAAGAGGTGAGGCAGGAGGGCCGCCAGGGGGCCCACACCCTGCCCAGGCGTGGCCTAGGGTGGGCCCGTTCCTGGGGGGTGCGCCTGCCCAGTGGCTCTCCTTCGGTCACCCTTCGGTCTCTGTGTTCTCCTTGGTGAAATATTGACTTTGGATTTTGTCTTGTCCAATTCCGAGAATATTTCCTTACTAGCTTTTCTGAAACCAAAAAAAGCAAAAAACAGGCAACTGGCACTGCAGCATCTTGTTAATAGGTTAGTCCCAAAATATGTATAAAAATACCTCAAAGTGTAGACAAATCATAGCAAAGTTGATACTAAACAAGCATGGAACATCAAATATAATATATACGTTTACGACGTATCAAGCATCCCCAAGCTTAACTCCTGCTCATCCTTGAGTAGGTAAGTGATAAAAAGAATAATTTTTGTGGTGACATGAACCATCACAATCTTGATCAAACTATTTGCAAGCATTGGAAGTTGGGATCAAAGTACTCTAAACATGATCATGAAAGATGAATTTCTAACAATAAGACATAGTAATTATGCTGCAACATGAAAGTATACAAACAAATATCATGAATAACAGTGCATTGAAAGAAGTTTGTTTGTGTCACATATAGAAAACATAGCATAGTGGTATTCATCTTGTCCCTCATGGAGTAGCAAAACATAAATGCATAGGACACCTTCAAAGTTCATAAGGGTGACTAGATACAAATAGTTCAGAAACAAGCAATATCAACATTATGAATCAATCAATTAGTTTTGGGACAATGCACATAGAACTAACAATGACAACTATGCTCTCTTAATTGGTGCCTAAGGATAGAAGGTGGAGACTCAATATAAAAGTGGAAGAAAGGCCCTTCAAAGGGAAGGAGGGATTTCAAGTTTCATAAAGAGCTTCCAAAAATTATGGTACTTGTTAGCTTTCATCTCTCATTGACCCTATCATAAGCATCTTGAAGTGATTAAGGTTAAAATGAACAAAGTATGGAGTATATGCTTGACAAAGTATAAGTTGGTAATCTCATGTCCCTTGAGTACGAGGTTCGTTCCTCATGCTACTCAACTTTAGTTACCGATAAGTTCTTGTCATAGTAAGTATATGTGTATCATAGAGAACCGCCAACGGGGTACCCCTTGCCCCATGACACAGGAGCTATCCCATATCAAAATGAGAAGGTAACAGACAATGAGCATCTCAGCAATCTTCTTATTTACCATGGGAAAATGGTGCTTTTTTCTCTTCTTTCCTCTCTTTTTTCTTTTTCTATTTTGTTCTATGTATCCTTTTTTCATAAGAAGAATGCTTCATAGATTGCTCACTATGGTGATGCTGCAAGTTTCATACATGATTAGGCATGTCTTAGGCTAGCGTCCCAGGCGTTTCTCTAACACATAACATAACTCCATGGACTTACAAGCTCCCCTTTTATTTCACACCGCCGACATCCATAAACAAAAGAGCATGATATCAACTGGGTAGATATTTACAGGTGTTGAAAGCTATAACATCCCTAAAATCATGATTTCAAAATTTGCATATCATTCATGCATGCATATAGATTTAAGATCAAATTTCAAACTCATTTCAGAAAAACAGAAGCACATTGTGCTATGATTTTATGTGAGCATGTTTAAATCAAATGGCTATCCCCATTTGAAAGTTTGATTGTTTATGAACCAAGTTTGTTGCCTTCTATGAGGATAGGTTTGAGTGTAGAATTTAAACCAAGTCTTTCAAATTGGAAATGGTTTCAAAAACCATTTTTCAAAATTTGCAAACCAAGTGCCTAGTCTCTGTTATTTTTTATCTCCAAGCTTGACCAAGCCTTTGCAAAGCAACCACTTGCTTTTATGCCTATATTGGAGACTACTGTACCCTGCAAAAACCCCAGAAAGATTTGAATTCAAAAAGAGTTTGAATTCATTTCAAAACCATTCCTGAAAATAGAAATAGAAAAAGAAAAGGAGTAAACAAAAGAAAAGGGCCGAGCGCCAGGAATCTAGCCCAGCTTCTGAAAAGGCCCAACTAGCCCACCCGGGCTATTCCTTTTCCTCCCGCACGCGCAAGCACACCCACTCAGCCGCTGACAGCCAGACCCCACACCCCCTCTGCTTATTTCGCTGACGAGCGGGCCCTCTCCACGTCAGCATCGTCTTCCCCTGATTCCACGCACGACCTCCGCCGCTGCCCGTTGCTGCACTGATTTTGCGAGCTTAATTGGCATTGATGCAGCGAGCGTTTCTTGTCGAGCCTCTGGCTATAAGATCCCCACATTCTCGCGACCATTTCCCCTCAAACAATTTCGCCTCCACGCCACCAGGCTGCCCACAACTCGCACGACGCCGCCGCTGTTCCAACTACTGCGCCGACGAATTCCGGTGAGCCTCGTGTTCCCCTCTGTCTCTAGTTCATGCTATCAGGTTCAGCGAGTCTTTGCGCACCTACTGACACTCCCCATTTGCCCTTGCATGACCCGTAGCTCCAGCAACGTCAACGACCGGCCGCCACCGTCCTCTGAACGAACTCCGGCGACCTCCCTCCGTAAGTAGCCACCGCCCCTTGCCCTCTGACTGATACGCCTAGAATCTCCATTGTTGTGCGCATCTAACAGTGCCCCTATTTTGGCTTAGCGCGACGAGGAACCTCGCCAACATCGACGACTGACCGTGCCCGACGTCTGCCTCAACTCCGTTGAGAAATCCTCGCCGTGTCGACGCGCCCCTTTGCAAACCAACGCCACCTTGAGCATCAGCAACCTCCTGCGGTTCTGGTAAGCGCCTCCTTTCTTCCCCGGGTGACCTAGAACGCCGGCACCGCCACTGACCGACGCGCCGCCGCCTGTCGCCGCCGCTAGCGCCGCTTGTTTTTGGTTAGTTGATTCTCAGCCGTCAGATTTAGATCTAGCGTGTAGAAACAGTTCACTTAACGAAAGGGTATGGACAGATCTGAGTCGTGCAGCGATAGTTAGATCCAACGGCCTGCAGAGCTCGATCCGGCCGAACCGGTACGCCAATAGAATCACGACGCATGGCTAGGGTTTGAATTAAAACTGAATTTGAAAACAGATTTAGATCCAAATTTCAATTAGCTATAACTTTTGATTCCCACGTTAGATTTTTGCAAATTTTATACCGTTGGAATCAGTGAGACAAACCCTTTCTGAATCTGCAATGTGTTTAACAAAAATTTTCTGTTAAAATGACTTTGTATGCAGAAACATTTCTAGGTCCATTTTGAGTATAGATTTTGTTTAGCAAATTGTTTTAGGGCTAAATAAGTTTAGTTAGCAAACTTTTTGACTTGGTTATGTTTCTGTTTCATGCACTTGCTTGGTAGAGTTTTCAAAAATCATCACTTAGCATTTTCTTGCATGCATGTATTCATATTTTTGTTTGTATATGAATTGTGTGTAATTTTTGTGCTACAAAATTTGTGTAGATTTTGCTAGTGACCGTGAGTGTGAAGAGTGCTGCTCTCCCCATTACCAAGGCAAGTGATACTTCATGATATTTTCACCCCTTTATTTTGAATAAGCATTAGAATTATTTTTGCTAAGTCTTGCATGCTACTTTTGCCAAATGCTTTGTTGGGAAATCCTATGTAGTTGTAGAATTGTAGAATTGCTAGGGAATTTCCTAAGTTAAGATACTATGCCATGCTTAGCCTAGCTAGTAGAAAACAAGGGTTGGAAAAGTATGTACATGCTATGATGAAAATAATTCTAAGTCTTTTGGACTTATGCTTTTCTTAATAAAACAACTAAGTCAATGAACCTCGTAGGTGGTATGGGACTTGAATGGTGGTTTTTGGTTGAGTGGTTACACAAGGCCATGGATTTGGCTTGTATATCACACTTGTGGTATGCCACCCTGGCACAAAGGGATTTGGAGGCCAAGTGTTGAGAAAGCTTATAGTGCAACCACTTGGCAATATGGGCTCTGCCATGATCATATAGGTTGCTAGAACTTAGTCACTTGGACAGTTGGTGGTAGTGGGAATGATAGGTTGGAGCGCGTCCATTTGACTAAGGAAAGGCTTCTGAAAGGTCCTGTCTTGGGAAACCAAGTCTGGTGGGTAAAGTGCACAACCTCTGCAGATGGAAAATCTAAGTACTTAGGCAAGTCCATGGCAATGGACAATTTGAGCATCAAGATATGGAAGCTACAAGAATCTCATCACTCCAACTTCTAAAGTAAAACTTGTGGGTGAACAAGGGTGAAGGACCCCAATGTCTATTGGTGGTTTCTTGGGAAAGTTTTTGACAAAGAAAAACTTAGTGATTTCAACTAATAGGAAAAACCTATTTTCAAGCAAAGCAAGCCAAGCTACACTTAGCCAAAATGCATATAGTAATATAGTCCACTTAAAATATACTAAGGTATCACTTGCCAATACTATTCCAAAGTATTGACCCACTGTGGCTGTAACTTGTGATGTTGCAGGTTACTCCGATGATGATTAGGAGTCATGAGTCTACACTCAACATGCTTGCCTGTGGCACATGAAGATGAAGACTTGTGTTTATTTACTTATTCCAAAACTCTTGTATTAGGCCTGTGGCCATGAGTTGTAAAAGACGATGTTTTATCTCTGGAATGGATGTAATAAATGACCTTTGTATCTGTGTACTTCATCTTAAACTGTGGATGCTAGCAATGATCCAGGGACTAGCATTGCAATCACAGGGATCCTTTTCCTTTACAAAGGAGGGATCTTACAGATGGTATCAGAGCACTGTGTTGCCTGTAGGATTATGACCCTAGGATTGGAAAACCACTAAGGAAAAAATTTCAACTACTTCTACACTTGTCTATTCTTCTTGTAAACCTTTCTAATCTTCTCATTCTCATCTCCATTTGTAGATGATCTCCATCAACGAAGCCGTGAAGAAAGGACCAGTCATGACCCTGACCTTGGAGTGTGAAACTGAGTTTCCCAAAATTCTCAAGGACCTCATGGTGGCAATGGAAGCACATGGTGCAGCTGTTTACAAAGGCTTTCCAGTGATGGATGACGGAGTAGAGTATTGGTGGGTGCAACTTCACTTGTACAAAAACAAGGAAGACAACCACAAAGAAAGAGGATTCTGCATGTACACCAACACTGTGATGCACACCACATTCTTTGAGTTAGCAAGAGAAGCAGCTTGGAGGACTATCAAAGAACTAAGTGCTAGAGTCAAGTGCAGAATGCTCAACCTCCAAAAAGACTTAGAGAAGGAGAAGGAACTTACCCAAGAGTTGGAAGCCACCAACCAAACCTTAAGGGAAGATATTATAGACTTAGTGATGGAATCATGTGAACAAGATAGGTGGATTGCCTCTAGGAACATTGTGTTAGCCAAAAGATCCAATGAGATAGGATTGTAAACGCATTTCGTTAGTTGGACCACCACCTATCACCTTATTTTCCAAAATGATACCTTAAATAAGTTTGGACCTTGGTTGATGTAATGGATTCATGTATGCATGACTTGTGTGATTTTGTGTTCCAAGGATGTGTATGTGATGTTTGTCTTTGTTTATCTTAAATAGTGTTGTTCTAACTTTTCTATCTTATAAATAGATGCCTATTACCATCAGCACTGTTGAGGAGTTCCAGGTTACCCGTTTTGGTGCGCGTATCGTTGAGCTTACCACTTTGCTCGATCTCCCTCTTCCCACCATCATGGTGCATCCACTCACCAAGTTCGAGAGGAAGGACCTCTGGGGCTTCAAGGTGAACCAGCCCGGACGCCAGACAGAGCCTACTACGGAGGCCATCGTCTTCAAGCTGATGCACGACGACAGGGAGAGAGGCATGGAGGTAGTCATGCAGGACCTGATAGGACGTCTGCCAGGCCGTCACTCCCGACAGGTTAGGGGCACCCACTTTCACGTCTTCGGAAGACGTGATGATGATGGAGAGTCCATCGACTTTGAGGACGACTCGAGGGACGCAGCAGAGCTGATACGTCTCTATCTCCAGGACTTGGAGTCTCTCATCAGGCACGTGGACACGGACAGGACCAATGTCATGCTCAACAATGACGAGCTCCAGGTGCAGCTTCGCGAGAAGGACAAGCTTTTCGCATAGCAGGACGAGATAGACCCAGGACCGTAAGTTCAAGAGTCAGGAGAAACGCGTCCAGGATAGGAATAAGAAGATCCGGGGCATGACTGAAGAACTGAAGTCCAAGGATTTCGAGCTAGAGCAGCAGCAGATGGTGATCGAGAGGCTTCGCTCCCAGAAGAGGTCTCTCAAGGCCAAGATCGATTCCTTGACCACTACTATTGAGGAGAACAAGACCGCGATGGAGAACGCAGGTCTTACCTTCGTCGAGGAGGAGATTGATGCTGATGAGTAGACTTGACTACTCGTTTATTTTTCATTATCGTACTTGCTATTTGTGAACTTGTTATTGGACCATCCGACATGTGGATGGCTTGCCACTTGTGTGTTTTAATTCATGAACTTGTTATCTGGTTGTTGAACTTTTATTCTTGTGTTGCATGCTATGTGTTTCCTTGTGATGTAATGTGCATAAAACATCTATGGGTATCTCATTCTTATCTCTATTTGAACAAACCACAGATGCCTCCCCGTCGCGCAAACCCCAACCCCAACAACATCACTCCGGAAATGCAACAGATGATGAATGCTCAAACACAGCTTATGCAGATGATGACAACATTCATCCAAAACCAGAATAACAACAACAATCCCAATAACAACAATAATAACAACAACAACAACAACAACAACAACAACCCTCCGGGTTTTGATATGCTCACCAGATTTCTGCGTTTGAGGCCAGCTAAGTTCTCGGGGACAACTGATCCCATGGTGGCCAATGATTGGCTACGTTCTGTAAACAAGGACTTAGTGACCGTGGGATGCACGGACGCTGAAAAGGTCAGATTTGCAGCGCATCTGCTGGAAGGACCAGCCGCCACATGGTGGGACAACTTCCAAATCACCACTCCTTTATATGAGGTGACTTGGGATATCTTTGAAGATGGCTTTCGCACTGCTCATATCTCATCAGGTATGATGAGCCTGAAAAATAAGGAGTTTCACAACTTGAAGCAGCGCCACTGCAGCGTGGCTGAATACATAGAAGAGTTCAACAATCTGGCGTGTTATGCACCGGATGAGGTTGACACAGATGCCAAAAGAAAGGAAAAATTTCTGGAAGGCTTGAATGATGAGCTGAATCTGCAGCTGGCTGTGGCATATGTTCCCACTTATCAGTCGCTCTGTGACAAGGCGGCTATATTGGAGAACAAAATGAAGCAAGTCGAGAGTAGGAAGAGGAAACACTCCGACAAGCACAGCTCGGGATCGTCTCACAAACGATCTCACTATGATGACAGTGGAAGCTCAGGATCCCATAAGCATGGGAAATTCAACAAGCATCACAACCACAACCGTCATGACAACAAGCATCACCGCAGTCATGACAATGACAAGTACAAGAACCACAAGAGTGGACATAAGAGCCACCACAGTGGAAATGGTAGTGGAAGTGGAATTCAGCCTGCAAAAAGGGACATCAGTCAGGTTGAGTGCTTAAAATGCAAGAAGATGGGACACTATGCAAATGAGTGCCCCGAAAAGAAAGTTGAAGGACCTGTCAAGCCCAATCCTTTCCAGAAAGGTCAGGTGAACCACATTAATGTGGAGGAGGTCTATGAGGAGCCTGACGCTGTTGCTGGTAAGTTCAGACTCAATTCCATTCCAGCATTTGTACTCTTTGACACTGGTGCATCCCATTCATTCATATCAAAAGCATTTGTTGATAGAAATGGGTTTGCATCTGAAAACATTGGGTGTCCAATAAAAGTTAGTTCTCCGGGTGGAGATATGATAGTAAGTCTTGGATGTCGGGACCTTGTCATAGAGTTTGGAAAGCATAAGTTTCCAGTAAGCCTGATAATCCTAGATTCCCAAGGATTGGATGTAATTTTGGGAATGGATTGGATGGCTAAGTATGAAGGATTACTAGATTGTGCTAATCGTACTGTTGCAGTCACAACCCCAGAAAGAAAAAGAATAAAATTCAAGTCAAACTTCGAAACCAAAGGAAGTAAGCTTAATTCTCTTAAGGGGGTTAGCATGGACAGTGTGCCAATTGTATGTGAGTATCCGGATGTGTTTCCGGAAGAGTTGCCAGGAATGCCACCAGATAGGGATGTGGAATTTCTGATAGATTTGGTACCAGGTTCTGGACCAATAGCAAAGAGACCATACAAAATGTCAGTTGATGAACTGAAGGAGCTCAAGAAGCAACTAGGAGAACAGTTGCAGAAAGGATTTATTCAACCAAGTTCTTCATCTTGGGGAGCCCCAGTTTTGTTCGTGGAGAAGAAAGATAGAAGTCAAAGGTTATGCATAGATTACCATTCACTCAACGAGGTAACTATCAAGAACAAATATCCTTTGCCTAGAATCAATGACTTGTTTGATCAGCTAGAGGGAGCATGTGTGTTCTCGAAGATTGACCTCCGGTCAGGCTATTTTCAACTCAAGATAAGAGAGCAAGACATACCTAAAACAACATTCACCACAAGGTATGGATTGTATGAGTATACCGTAATGCCTTTTGGCTTGACAAATGCTCCAGCATACTTCATGAATATGATGAACAAGGTGTTCATGGAATTTCTTGACAAGTTCGTTGTCGTTTTCATCGATGACATCTTAGTCTACTCCAAGAGCAAAGAAGAGCATGAAGGACACTTGCGTTTGATACTTGAGAAGTTGAGGGAGCATAAACTTTATGCCAAATTCAGCAAGTGTGAGTTCTGGTTGGAAGAAGTTGGTTTTCTTGGTCATGTTATGACAAAGGATGGTGTAGCAGTTGATCCTGCTAAGGTTTCAGCTGTGACGGAATGGGAATCTCCCAAAAATGTGAAAGAAGTTCGCAGTTTCCTTGGCTTAGCAGGTTACTACAGAAGGTTCATTGAAAATTTCTCAAAGGTTGCTAAGCCCATGACTGAATTGTTGAAGAAAGACAAGAAGTTTGCTTGGTCTGAAGGTTGTGAAGTCAGCTTTCAAGAATTGAAGAAGAGACTTGTGACAGCACCAGTTCTATGTCTGCCAGATTTGGAAAAGGATTTCCAAGTTTATTGTGATGCGTCTCATCAAGGTTTGGGTGCCGTACTTATGCAAGACGGTAAAATTGTGGCCTATGCCTCGAGACAACTCAAAACTCATGAGGTAAACTATCCTACTCATGATTTAGAGTTAGCCTCTGTCGTCCATGCACTCAAAACATGGAGGCATTACCTTTTGGGTAAGCATTGTGAAGTGTTCACGGACCACAAAAGTTTGAAGTATATCTTCACCCAGAAGGAAATCAATATGAGACAAAGAAGATGGTTAGAGCTTATCAAGGATTATGACTTGAGTTTGCAATACCACCCCGGTAAAGCAAATGTTGCAGCGGATGCACTAAGTCGTAAGGTATTTGTAAATGGCCTTACCAAAGGAGAATTGCCAGATGATTTGTGTACCCGATTCAAAGAACTCAGATTGGAGATTGTGCCTGAAGGACATCTGATGTCTTTGGATGTTCAACCCACTTTGTTGGACAAGATCCGAGAAGCTCAAAAGACCGATAAGGAAATTGAAAGGATTAAGGAAAATATTGGCCAAGGGAGAGCTAAAAATTTCCATGAAGACGAACAGGGTACATTATGGCATGGGAAACGTATCTGTGTTCCACAAGATCCGGAGTTACGGAAACTGATTTTGCAAGAAGCGCACAACTCTCCGTATTCTATTCACCCGGGTAACACCAAAATGTACATGGACATGAAAGAAAGATTTTGGTGGAACAATCTCAAGAGAGACATCGCCGAACATATTGCTTTGTGTGATGTGTATAGTAGAGTAAAAGCGGAGCATCAGAAACCAGCAGGTTTGCTTCAACCACTACCTATTCCTGATTGGAAATGGGACAAAATTGGTATGGATTTCATCACCGAATTACCAAGGACCAGATCAGGATATGATTCCATATGGGTAGTCGTGGATCGCTTAACTAAAGTGGCACATTTTATACCCGTGAAGACAACTTATACCAGTGCCAAGTTAACCAAAATCTACATGAGTAGAATTGTATGCCTTCACGGTGTGCCTAAGAGTATTGTGTCTGATAGAGGAACTCAGTTCACTTCTCATTTTTGGAGATAGCTCCATGAATCATTGGGAACGAGGTTGGAATTCAGTACTGCCTTTCATCCTCAAACCGATGGATAAACAGAAAGGACTAACCAAATCCTTGAAGACATGTTGAGGGCATGTTCCCTAGACTATGGAGCAAGTTGGGACGAAAGTCTGCCTTACGCAGAATTTTCTTATAACAACAGCTATCAAGCCAGCATTGAGATGGCACCGTTTGAGTTTCTCTACGGAAGAAAATGTACCACTCCATTATTATGGAATGGTGTGGGAGAAAGAAGTTTATTTGGGCCAGATCTTATCAAAGAAGCCGAAGAGAAGGTCAAATTGGTTAAGGACAGGTTGAAGATAGCACAGTCCCGACAGAAAAGCTACACAGATCCTAAGCGTAGAGAAGTCACCTACGAAGTTGGTGATAGAGCCTATCTTAGAGTATCACCACTCCGTGGAGTGAAAAGATTCGGAGTCAAAGGAAAGTTGGCACCAAGATATGTTGGGCCATTCAAGATTCTGAGTCGCAAAGGAGAAGTTGCTTATGAAATTGAACTGCCAGCATCTCTATCAGCAGTCCATAATGTGTTTCATGTGAGTCAGCTTAAGAAATGTCACCCAGAAATGGAAGAATCTTCTTTGAAGGATACCATACCTTTGGAAGAAGTTCAACTAGAAAGTGATCTAACTTATGAAGAAAAGCCTATCAAGATTCTTGAGACTGCAGAAAGAGTCACGAGAACAAAGACTATCAAGTTTTGCAAAGTACAATGTGTAACACCCTCAGAATCGGCCCTATGCAAGTTTCAGCGCTTCCCGCCAAACCCGCATAGAAACGATTCAAAGGTGCCCACCAGGCACTTGCGTGCGGGTGGAAAACGAAGTAATATCATTACACAATAGTCCTCGATGGAACCCACAGAACATATACACAACAACGACTCAAAGAGTCAAGAATACAGATGTACAATACAAAGATCCAAATCACCTTTAAAACGATATAGCGTCCGAGTACGGACAAGATGCAAATTGAGCTAAGAGCCCTGAAGAATAACCAATGGCGTCCATAACCCTGCCCAGGCCAAGCCGGAAGGGTAACCCTGCTAACGACGTCGATCTCAAAACCTGCTTAAACAAAAGGGGTGCCGACAAAGGGCAAAGTAAAAAGAGAGAGCGGTCAGTACTGAGGCCAGTACACGGCGAGGCTAGAATTCGGCGGTCCTCGCCTACATAGGTATGGTGGACTGAAGCGGCAGCGCAGCATGCACTAAACACCCTATAGAGACTCGATATAACTGTCGGCTATCAGAAAGGGATAAGAAAGACCTATTCGGAACCAACCTAATACTACCACCAAACATACCCATCCTGGAATTTCCCCCTCGATACCAAACGAGGAAGTCAACCGAGGAACTCACACAGTTGGCAGTTTTATTCGTTCCGTTATAGTTGCGGCAATTACTAGTCAGGTATAGATAGTCATCTTGATATAATAAGTAGTGGGCACTTTTATTTAACCATTTCATTGTAGTTGCAACACTTACTAGTCAGATTCAAATAGCATGAGATATCCCCAAACCCAGCAGTTGTTGGTACTTTTATTTAGCCATTCCGTTGTAGTGAAGCTGATTACTAGTCATATCGGATACAAGTCAAATTATAACAGCAAACTTTAGTTATAGTTGTCTATGATCGAGACCTGTGCTCCAAGTCATCCATAACCGTGGACACGGCTTCTCGAAAAGATATAACCCTGCAGGGGTGCACCAAAGTTCCCACACGCACCTACACCCTTGTTGTCAGATCAGGTAGGTACAAGATCACAAAACATACACCCAACGGTATGTCGACGGGGTTTCGGACACGACGTTTCCCAGACCCAAAGCAAGCACGGGGGCCACCCCACTAAGCTACCCGCAACGAAGTCGGCCGGTCTCCGAGACGGACTCAGGGTTTGTGTAGACGGCTGTAAACGACTGGGAACCCGAAAAGATGACTGGGCTTGTCGATACAGCGAAAACGTGTCACGGCCCTAAACAGTACAGGTGCTCCTCGCACAATCGTAAATAAAGCAGTAAAGCATGGCATAAGTACAGGATAGTAATAAAGCCCCAAACTACTTGTGGCCCCCAGTACAGTACTTGGAATCAGGTACTAAATCGATGGGGGTGCCCATACACCCCACCTGTGGTTAGCGCGCTCGATCTCGGAACAGGTGTCAAGAACTCGGGGTCCTACGGGACACCAGTGAGCGGTTAAAAACCAAATATTGTCTATTACCCACCGGTGCCTCTGCATTTACCTACTTCAATTTTAGTTATTAAACAGTAATTAAAGTTATAATCATCTCCAACATAAACATACGGCAATACTCCAACAACTGTGGTACTAGACGACACGCAACAGCACTTGAGCAAGCGACTACGACGCGCAAGTCAAACTATCTACCAAACAACAGGTAATAGGATGTGTCCAAGGCAATATAAGGCTGCAAGGGATATCACGGGTACGAAAACTAGAGCAACGCAACACAGATAGCAATAGATCAACAGGAGGAAATAAAGACTATAAATGCAAAATAGGTAGAAGGGGAAGGGATGCTCGCCTGAAAACATTGCCGAAGGTTCATCCGAAGATCGGGTCGACACTCGCATCAACTCTTCGGCCTAATCCGCGAAGAAGCAAAACACTAGCACAAACACCGGATGCACTATTTAATACAACGGTAGAAGATCGGGCATGATGCATGTATGATGCATGACATGGCAAAGGATGCGATGCAAATAGGCCATATTAAGCGGAACCGGGGTCCCGACAATTAATTATTAGGTTCATGTTGTTTAGATACCCCGCAATTTAAATGTTGTCTTAACAAGACAAAACATGGCATCGTTTTGCTACACAAATTTAAATGGAGTCCGGAATAAGACAAAGGTATTCCGCATATCGACTCCATATTTAATTATGAGGCGAATCGGCATAATGCCCCAACCCACATGATATGCATGCGAGATGAACAATTAAATATGCAACAGTTTGATATTACATTTATAAAAATAGGGCTCGAGAAAGGGGTCACACATGTCTTCGACGATCTTGGTTAGTGTTTGACGGGGTTCAGTCTTTGAACACCGGGAACAGGCTTCGGATCGAGGCATCGGGGCCTTCGGGTCCAGAAAGGAGATCTTGGTGCTCCGGGGGATCGGGTCTGGGAAGGAGAGCATGGTGTTTTGAGGGGGTCCGGGCTTCGCCTCCGGGAACGGGGTCTTAGCACTCTAGGTAGAAGAACTCAGGGTGAGGCATCTTGGAAATCCGTGATGGAGAGCTTGTCGTCCGTGAAGGCGACGTCGGTGGTCGGTGGAGAGCTTGTTCTATACCGGGTACCTCGTATCCTTTCTTCAGAGAAGATCTTGAGTCCCCACGACACCACGACACCATCTGTCAACACCCCGGTCACCACTTCGTCAAGCATCAGCACCACATCACGCAAGGAGCACTCAAAACAAAGCCATGGAGTGAGCTAGACTGCTGCTGGTCTTCGACCGAGGGTAAAGGACACGGACCATAGCTGCTGCTGCTGAAGAGGGTGGAGGCAGGGCATGCCGATAGGGACAAGGATGTGCTCAAGCAGGAGGGTCGCGAGGCACACGGCGCCGGGCCCGGGAGGCGCGCAGGTGGAGGGATATGGAGGAGCACTGAGGCGGAGCTTGAGGTGGAGGCGGACGGAGTCGGCGAGGTCGCCGGCGGACGTGCGGCCACGCGCGTGCCATGAGAGGGCGGCAACGGGCGCTGCTGCCCGCGGGGGAAGCAGAGGCGGAACGACGCGCCATGGCGAGCGTCAGCACGCGCCTGAAGACGGTCAGCGGAGAGAGCATCCGGTGGTGGATGAAGGGGACGAGGGTGACGGAGCTGCTGGCGGCGCCGGCAGCTGGGAGGCGGTCTTGCGCAAGGGGAGGCGGCGGACTCAGGGCTCGACAGGGCTCAGGAGCACGCCGGCGGGAGTAGAGGAGGCGGATGCGGCGGCTCCCGCGCAGAGAGAGGGAGGAAGGTGGGGTTCGCGGGTAGGACCAGGAGCGAGAGAGGGGATCCCGTGAGCGAGGGCGAGGAACGGGGCGAGCGGGGACGCGAGGTGGGCCGGGGAACGTGGGACGGGCGGCTGTCGATGGTGGGTTCAGGAGCGTGCGGGGCAGGAGGGTGGGGATCGGTGGGGCGCGGGCCCAGGGTGGGACCCGGGTCCAGGCTAGCGGCGGGACTGGCACATGCGGCTGTGTGTGTGGAGGGATGATGTGGTAGGCAGGGAAGATGAGGTGGCGAGCGGTGATAGGCTGGGGTGAGGTGGAGGTGTGAGGGGGAGGGAGGGGATTGGTCAGGGTGAGGTGGAGGGGGCTGGGTAGATTAGGTTGGGGTAGGAAAAGGGTTTAGGGTAGTCTGGTTTTGTACTGGGGTGGCCGACTGGGTCGGATCGGCCCGGTACGGCTGCCCCTAAAAATAAACTAAATATTTTATTATTTAAAACGGGGGTTTTGCAAACCGCTGGTAGACAAAACAAAATAATCCGGAGAACCGGGTTTTGGATTTGAAATAAAGACGGGAATATTTAGAAAACAAAACTAGGCGTTTCGAAAATAGTTTAGACAAAAACCATGCAGGATGATGACGATGCTCAAATGCAATGTGGCATGATGACATGAGCATGCGGTCATGATGATGCAATGCACAAAAACACCACGATTTTCTAGTAGTGGTTTTTGCGGGGCGCCACACAATGGAACCATCATACCGAAGAGGAAGCAACATGGGAAAGAGAAGATGATCTTCGGAAAGACCACCCTCACCTATTTGCTAGCCAATCCGAATCTCGAAGGCGAGATTCACCTTAAGGGGGTTAGATTTGTAACATCCCGAAAATCATGATTTCAAAATTTGCATATCATTCATGCATGCATATAGATTTAAGATCAAATTTCAAACTCATTTCAGAAAAACAGAAGCACATTGTGCTATGATTTTATGTGAGCATGTTTAAATCAAATGGCTATCCCCATTTGAAAGTTTGATTGTTTATGAACCAAGTTTGTTGCCTTCTATGAGGATAGGTTTGAGTGTAGAATTTAAACCAAGTCTTTCAAATTGGAAATGGTTTCAAAAACCATTTTTCAAAATTTGCAAACCAAGTGCCTAGTCTCTGTTATTTTTGATCTCCAAGCTTGACCAAGCCTTTGCAAAGCAACCACTTGCTTTTATGCCTATATTGGAGACTACTGTACCCTGCAAAAACCCCAGAAAGATTTGAATTCAAAAAGAGTTTGAATTCATTTCAAAAGCATTCCTGAAAATAGAAATAGAAAAAGAAAAGGAGTAAACAAAAGGAAAGGGCCGAGTGCCAGGAATCTAGCCCAGCTTCTGAACAGGCCCAACTAGCCCACCGGGACTATTCCTTTTCCTCCCGCACGCGCGAGCACACCCACTCAGCCGCTGACAGCCAGACCCCACACCCCCTCTGCTTATTTCGCTGACGAGCGGGCCCTCTCCACGTCAGCATCGTCTTCCCCTGATTCCGCGCACGACCTCCGCCGCTGCCCGTTGCTGCACTGATTTCGCGAGCTTAATTGGCATTGATGCAGCGAGTGTTTCTTGTCGAGCCTCTGGCTATAAGATCCCCACATTCTCGCGACCATTTCCCCTCAAACAATTTCGCCTCCACGCCACCAGGCTGCCCACAACTCGCACGACGCCGCCGCTGTTCCGACTACTGCACCGACAAATTCCGGTGAGCCTCGTGTTCCCCTCTGTCTCTAGTTCATGCTATCAGGTTCAGCGAGTCTTTGCGCACCTACTAACACTCCCCATTTGCCCTTGCATGACCCGTAGCTCCAGCAACGTCAACGACCGGCCGCCACCGTCCTCTGAACGAACTCCGGCGACCTCCCTCCGTAAGTAGCCACCGCCCCTTGCCCTCTGACTGATACGCCTAGAATCTCCATTGTTGTGCGCATCTAACAGTGCCCCTATTTTGGCTTAGCGCGATGAGGAACCTCGCCAACGTCGACGACTGACCGTGCCCGACGTCTGCCTCAACTCCGTTGAGAAATCCTCGCCGTGTCGACGCGCCCCTTTGCAAACCAACGCCACCTCGAGCATCAGCAAGCTCCTGCGGTTCTGGTAAGCGCCTCCTTTCTTCCCCGGGTGACCTAGAACGCCGGCACCGCCACTGACCGACGCGCCGCCGCCTGTCGCCGCCGCTAGCGCCGCTTGTTTTTGGTTAGTTGATTCTCAGCCGTCAGATTTAGATCTAGCGTGTAGAAACAGTTCACTTAACAAAAGGGTATGGACAGATCTGAGCCGTGCAGCGATAGTTAGATCCAACGGCCTGCAGAGCTCGATCCGGCCGAACCGGTACGCGCCAATAGAATCACGACGCGTGGCTAGGGTTTGAATTAAAAATGAATTTGAAAACAGATTTAGATCCAAATTTCAATTAGCTATAACTTTTGATTCCCACGTTAGATTTTTGCAAATTTTATACCGTTGGAATCAGTGAGACAAACCCTTTCTGAATCTGCAATGTGTTTAACAAAAATTTTCTGTTAAAATGACTTTTTCTAGGTCCATTTTGAGTATAGATTTTGTTTAGCAAATTGTTTTAGGGCTAAATAAGTTTAGTTAGCAAACTTTTTGACTTGGTTATGTTTCTGTTTCATGCACTTGCTTGGTAGAGTTTTCAAAAATCATCACTTAGCATTTTCTTGCATGCATGCATTCATATTTTTGTTTGTATATGAATTGTGTGTAATTTTTGTGCTACAAATTTTGTGTAGATTTTGCTAGTGACTGTGAGTGTGAAGAGTGCTGCTCTCCCCATTACCAAGGCAAGTGATACTTCATGATATTTCCACCCCTTTATTTTGAATAAGCATTAGAATTATTTTTGCTAAGTCTTGCATGCTACTTTTGCCAAATGCTTTGTTGGGAAATCCTATGTAGTTGTAGAATTGTAGAATTGCTAGGGAATTTCCTAAGTTAAGATACTATGCCATGCTTAGCCTAGCTAGTAGAAAACAAGGGTTGGAAAAGTATGTACATGCTATGATGAAAATAATTCTAAGTCTTTTGGACTTATGCTTTTCTTAATAAAACAACTAAGTCAATGAACCTCCTGGGTGGAATGGGACTTGAATGGTGGTTTTTGGTTGAGTGGTTACACAAGGCCATGGATTTGGCTTGTATATCTCACTTGTGGTATGCCACCCAGGCACAAAGGGATTTGGAGGCCAAGTGTTGAGAAAGCTTACAGTGCAACCACTTGGCAATATGGGCTCTGCCATGATCATATAGGTTGCTAGAACTTAGTCACTTGGACAGTTGGTGGTAGTGGGAATGATAGGTTGGAGCGCGTCCATTTGACTAAGGAAAGGCTTCTGAAAGGTCCTGTCTTGGGAAACCAAGTCTGGTGGGTAAAGTGCACAACCTCTGCAGATGGAAAATCTAAGTACTTAGCCAAGTCCATGGCAATGGACAATTTGAGCATCAAGATATGGAAGCTACAAGAATCTCATCACTCCAACTTCTAAAGTAAAACTTGTGGGTGAACAAGGGTGAAGGACCCCAATGTCTATTGGTGGTTTCTTGGGAAAGTTTTTGACAAAGAAAAACTTAGTGATTTCAACTAATAGGAAAAACCTATTTTCAAGCAAAGCAAGCCAAGCTACACTTAGCCAAAATGCATATAGTAATATAGTCCACTTAAAATCTACTAAGGTATCACTTGCCAATACTATTCCAAAGTATTGACCCACTATGGCTGTAACTTGTGATGTTGTAGGTTACTCCGATGATGATTAGGAGTCATGAGTCTACACTCAACATGCTTGCCTGTGGCACATGAAGATGAAGACTTGTGTTTATTTACTTATTCCAAAACTCTTGTATTAGGCCTGTGGCCATGATTTGTAAAAGACTATGTTTTATCTCTGGAATGGATGTAATAAATGACCTTTGTATCTGTGTACTTCATCTTAAACTGTGGATGCTAGCAATGATCCAGGGACTAGCATTGCAATCACAGGGATCCTTTTCCTTTACAAAGGAGGGATCTTACAAAAGCGTTCCCCGTGACAGCACAGTTCTACTAATTCCCAACTTATAAGTGCAAGCATATACAACATAGATGACACAATGGTTCAAGTTTATTAGGGGCAAGAAAAATAAAGTGTGCCATCAAGTTTGTGAGAGATTTAATCACTAATCTTCACAAAACAAGTTTAATTTGGAAGATAGATAAAACACGAATATACTTGGAATGGTGTAACACACCATGCATAGGAATTTATAGTGGACACTTTGGAATAACTTGGTTTCTTTGGAGTTGGATGCATGAGTAGAGCTTACTCAATATAAGTGGAGGCTAGCAAAAGACTGGGCGCGACCAACTAAGCGAGTAATAATGACCATAATCAAGCAAAGCGACAAAACATATCAATCAAAGCATAAAGTGATACCACAAGTCAAAAACTAAATGAACATAGAGGCTAAGGTGACTGGTTCATAGTCATAACATGGTGTGATCATGTGCCAAGTCAACCCAAATAAAGCATCAAAGGAGAATACCACAATATTATGCTTTTGTATGCTAAAACAACGCATGATTCTTTCAATTCACACTAAGCAATCTCAATTGTTTGGAAGAAGTCATGCTACAAAAATAATCACTAAGCATAAGGTCAAAACAACATCTAGCATGACATGATAAAGTCTAAGCCACAATCAAAGCAAGCTCTCTTTTGTACCACTATAAGCATGAAACTTTCTACTATTTTCCAACACCAATCAACTTATTTGAAACATCACAGCGAAAGCGGGGGTCCAACTACTTTATTCAAGCAAACTAAGCAAACTAAAACCAAAAAAAAAAACTAAGACGCTCCAAGAACAACACAACTATGCATGAAACAATAAAAACGAAGTGTCAAGAAAGATATTGATACGTCGGAAACGTATCTATAATTTTTGATGCTCCATACATGTTTACTATTTACTTTGCTTTGCTTTGTCCACACTTTGAGGTGTTTTATATGTTTTCTGGTACTAACCTATTAACAAGTTTCCATAGTGAAAGTTTCTTATTTTCTTGTGTTTTTGGTTCCAGAAAGGCAGAAAATCAATATTCTCGGAATTGGACGGGACAAAAGCCAAAGTCAATATTTTACCGTGGGAAACACAAAGCCGGAGTACGAGACGGAGGAGACCCACCAGGCGGGCACACCCCCTGGCCACGCGGGTGGGCCCACCCCACGCCTAGGGGGTGTAGCCGCCCTGGTGCCCCCCTGCCTCGCCTCTTGGCCTATAAGAAGCCCCTGATGCAGAAACCCTAGGGACCCGATAAATATTCCACAAAATAGTCTGTAGCCTCCGCCACCATAGTCCCTAGATCGGGGGGATCTAAAGCTCTTCTCGGCACCCTATCAAAGGGGAAATCATCCCGGAGGCCTCCTTCTTCATCATGCCAGCCTCCGGTATGAAGCGTGAGTAGTTCCACCTTGGACTACGGGTCCATGTCGTAGCTAGATGGTTGTATCTCCTCCTTGTGCTTTCACGTATAGATCTTGTGAGCTCCGTTCATGATCAAGATATAATCTATTTGTAATCATGTATATTGTGTTTTCGGGGATCCGATGGATATTGAGATTACTATGTCAGATTGATTAATGGTTTTATCTATTTGATTCTATCATGTCTGTGTTATTTTTGATCTTGCATGCTCTCCATTGTTAGTAGCTATCTTGGCCAAGTAGTTGCTAGTGACTCCAAGAGGGGGTATTTATGCTCGATAGTGGGTTCATGCCTCTACTTAATCAAGGGAAGTGACATAAATCTCTACGGTTGTAGATGTGTTGTTGCCACTAGGGAGAAAACAACGGTCTCTTGTTCATGGAACAAGTGGATTGTTTACCTTACACACTTTGCTTAAAGTAGTTGTTTGTTGCTTGAAACTTAATACTAGAGGGGGTTTGGATGATAACCCAAAGGTGGACTTCTAGTTATGGATGCAGTTGGATGGCGGTCTATGTATATTGTTGTATTGCCCAATCGAATCTCATAGGATCTTTGTGTCTAGTACTGCATTGTTATGCCTTGCTCAGTCCTGTCAATTGCCCTACTGTAATTTGTTTACCCAGCATGCCATGTTTGTTTATCTAAGGAGAACACCTCTAGTGAACTATGGACCCCGGTCCAATCTTTACCATTGATACATCTTCCACTATTATTGTTTACTTGCTGCAAACCATCATCACCTTCCACACCATATAGTGAATCCTTTGTTACAATAACCGGTGAGATTGACAACCTCACTGTTCGTTGGAGCGAAGTCTTGAGTTTGTGTTGTGCAGGTTTCCACGTTGCTTGCAACACCTTTGAAACGTTTCCTTCCTCCTACTGGTTCGATAACCTTGGTTTCTTACTAAGGGAAGACTTGCTATTGTGCTACTTCATGCCTCGGTCGTGGGGTTTACCGACGATGTGCTCCACGTCAACAAGGATTCATCAACAAGTTTTCTGGCGCCGTTGCCGGGGTGGCTAAGGACGTCTTCACAAGGGGAGTCCTCCTCAACCTTTCTCTTTGCTTTGTTTTTAGGTTGCTTAGTTTCTTTTTCTTGGCTTTGTTTGCCTCTTTTTATCAAAAACTAAAAAATATTAGTCTAGTTTGGTTTGCTTTCTCTTATCAAAAACACAAAAAAATTAGTTCCTACTCTAGTTGCCACCTTGCTCTAGCTCACCATGTTGTTCCCCAAGTTCGCCCTGAAGGACCTTTCGATAGGTAGTGGCTCTATAATTGGGAAAGAAAATATTGAAGAATTCTTCAATCATGTTAGCAAGCATGAGGATATTGAGGATAGATATATAGCAGAACTTGCTCCTAATTATGAATTTGCTGCATCTTCTTTAGTTCATATGTTGGAGTCTAGATTTGTTAGCCTTAACCCCATGATGAAAATCTTGTTCCTAAAACTAAAAGAAGAAAAGAGTGCTGAAAAGAGAGAATTTATTCTTAAAACTTTGCTCAAAGAGTTCCATGATGTTGCTAAAGAATCCAGAAAGGTTTTTGAGCGTTTCAATATGCTAGGCTCATGTGTAGATGTTTTGGGTACTTCAGATAAAACCAAGCCTAGAGAGGAATTTAAGATACCCATACCCTTTAAGCTTGTTGGGATGCATGAAGCCTTTGAAAATAATTTTGATTGGATTGTTCCTAAAAATCTTTTTGATGAAAGTAGTAAACCAAAGATAGATGAGAAGGGATCCTCCAAAACTCATTTGGATGAGATACCTTTCATAGTTGAAGACTTTGCAAGTATTGATCTTAATTCCTCATTTCAAAATACTTGATTTCTTGCCTCTTGTGCCTAACTTAAAGGCGTTAAAGAAAAGTACTTGTTGGGAGATAAACCAAGAGTTTTCTTGAGTCTTGGAAGTTATTAATTATGTAATGACCTCTTATTATCCTTTTTGTTTTCTTTTTGTGCCAAGAATGACCTCTAATGAGAGGAAAGTAAGATCTGGGGACTTGCTGTCTCGAAACAGATTTCTGTTCTCCACCATAAAAATTCGTGAGGAGTCCCTGTAACTCGGATTGAGCAGAAAATGTATGAATAAATCCCCCAGTACGTTATCTAACTTCCGTTAGTTCAGCACTTTTTGATTTGAGCAACAGAAGATTTTCGAAAAAATCGGTTTCTACCTGCTGGTCTGTTTTGACAGATTTCTGCCATTATTTGCATTTGCTTCTTATTGATTCCTTTTGGGGTTCTTTTTGGGTAAATTGAACTTTTTGAAGGAGTTTCTACATTATCTTGTGTTTTTAGTGAAAAGTTTTTCTGTTCTAAAGCTAAACCCAAAGGTCTATTATCTTTTGAATACACTAATGTTGCTAATGAAGATTGTGTAAAGTTTTGTATGAAGGAAAAAATTCTGGTGTAGAGAGAGAATGTTGTAATGAGATGAAGAATGTAAAAAATCTCAATCTTGGGGATGCCACCCCGGTGTCAGCCCAAGAAATATCCAAAAAGTACAAGCGTCAAAGCTTAGTGATGCCCAAGGCATCCCCTTCTTCATCAATAAAAATCTCATGTCTTTCTAGACACTTCGTTTTTATTGTTTCATGCATTGTTGTGTTGTTCTTGGAGTGTCTTATTTTTAGTTTGATTTTCTTAATTTGTTTAGTTTTCTTCAATAAAGTAGTTTGGACCCCTTTTCTCGTTGTGTTGTTTCAAATAAGTCGATTGGTGTTGGGAGGGAGTAGAAAGTTCTTTCTTGAAAGTGCAAGAGGAGCTTGCATTGACTGTGACTTAGACTTTAGCATGACATGCTAGGTGTTGTTTTGACCTTATGCTTAGTGATTATTGTTGTAGCATGACTTGTTCCAAAAAATTGGGATTGCTTAGTGTGCCTTGAAGGAATCATGCGTTGTTTTAGCATACAAAAGCATATTATTGTGGTATTCTCCTTTGATGCTTTCTTTGGGTTGACTTGGCACATGCTCACACCATGTTATGACCATGAACAAGTCACCATAGCCTCTATGATCATTTAGTCCTTGACTTGTAGTACCACTTTATGCTTTGATTGATAATGTTTTGTCGCTCTGCATGATTATGGCCATTATTGCTCTCTTAGTTGGTTGCTCCCAGTCTTTTGCTAGCCTCCTCTTGTATGAGTAAGCTCTACTCATGCTTCCAACTCCCAACAAACCAAGTTATTCCAAAGTATCCAATATAAATTCCTATGCATGGTGTGTTACACCATTCCAAGTACATTCTTGTTTTCAGCTATCTTCCAATTAAAAAGTATTTTGTTATGTGAAAACTTAGTGATTAAAGCCCTCACAAACTTGATGGCACACTTTATATTCCTTGACGCTAATAAACTTAAACCATTGTGTCATCTATGTTGTATATACTTGCACTTATATGTTGGAATTAGCAGAAACATGCTATCATGGGGAATGTTTTCTACATTGCACTTGTACTTTGTACACAGTTGACATCATGCACTTTTGTCTATGGATGTCGCCGGTGTGAAATAAAGAGGGATCTTGTAAGTCCATGGAGTTATGTATTTTGTGTTAGAGAAACTCCTGGGCCGCTAGCCTAAGCCATGCCTAATCATGGTGGAAACTTGCAGCATCACCATAATAAGCAATCTGTGAAACATCCTCAATAAAAATGTATGCAAATAGTAAATAAAAAGATCGCTGAGATGCTCATTGTCTGCTTGCCTTCTCATTTTGTTTATGGGATAGCTCATGTACCATGTGCAAGGGGTACCCCGTTGGCGGTTTTCTATGATACACATGTACTTACTATGATAAGAACTTACAGGTGACCAAAGTTGAGTAGCATGCGGTGCAGCCCTCGTATTCAAGGGACATGAGATTGCCAACTTATACTTTGTCAAGCATATACTCCATCTTTGTTCACTTTAACCTTAATCACTTCAAGATGCTTATGATAGGGGCAATGAGGGCTGAAAGCTAACAAGTACCATAATTTTTGGAAGCTATTTTTGAAACTTGAAATCCCTGCTTCCCTTTATGAAGGGCCTTTCTTCCACTATTATATTGAGTCTCCACCTTCTACCTTTAGGCACCAGTTAAGAGAGCATAGTTGCCATTCTTAGTTCTACGTACAGTGTCCCAAAACTTATTGATTAATGCATATTGTTGATATTGCTTGTTCTTGAACTATTTGTATCTAGTCACTCTTATGAACTTTGAAGGTGTCCTATGCATCTATTTGATACTCCATGAGGGACAAGCTGAATGCCACTATATGTCATGTTTTCTATATGTGAAACAAACAAACGTTTTTCAACGCATGCTATTCATGATCTTTGTTTGTAGAATTTCATGTTGCATGCTTAGTTACTTTGCCTTATTGTTAGAACTCCATATTTCATGCACATGTTTAGAGTTCTTTGATCCCAGCCTTCAATGCTTGCAAATGGTTTGATCTTGGTTTTAATGGTGCATGTCACCTCAAAAATTATTATTTTATCACTTACCTACTGGAGGACGAGCAGGAGTTAAGCTTGGGGATGCTTGATACCTCGGAAACATATATATAATTTTTGATTCTCCATGCTTGTTTACTATCTACTTTGCTTTGCTTTCCCCACACTTTAACGTGTTTTTATATATTTTCTGGTACTAACCTATTAACAAGTTGTGACAGTGCCAGTTGCCTGTTTTCTTCTGTTTTTGGTCCCAAAAAGGCAGAAAATCAATATTCTCGGAATTGGACGGGACAAAAGCCAAAGTCAATATTTTAACATGGGGAACACGAAGCCGGCGTACGAGACGGAGGAGACCCACCAGGGGGCCACACCCCCTGGCCGCGCGGGTTGGCCCATCCACGCCTGGGGGGTGCAGCCGCCCTGGTGGTCCCCCTGCCTCGCCTCTTCGCCTATAAGAATCCCCCGATGCAGAAACCCTAGGGACCCGATCAATATTCCATGAAACCGTATGTAGCTGCCGCCACCATCATCCCTAGATTGGGGGGATATGAAGCTCTTCCCGGGACACTGTCGAAGGGGAGATCATCCCGAAGGATTTCTTCTTCATCATTCTAGCCTCCGGCATGAAGTGTGAGTAGTTCCACCTTGGACTACGGGTCCATGGAGTAGCTATATGGTTGTATCTCCTCCTTGTGCTTTCATGTCTAGATCTTGTGAGCTCCGTTCCTGATCAAGATCTAATCTATTTGTAATCATGCATGTTGTGTTTGCGGGGATCCGATGGATATTGAGATTCCTATGTCAGATTGACTAATGGTTTTTTCTATTTGATTATATCATGTCTGTGTTGTTTGTGATCTTGCATGCTCTCCGTTGTTAGTAGCTATCTTGGACAAGTAGTTGCTAGTGACTCTAAGAGGGGGTATTTATGCTCGATAGTGGGTTCATGCCTCTACTTAATCAAGGGAAGTGATAGAAATATCTATGGTTCTACATGTGATGTTGCCACTAAGGAGAAAACAACGGTCTCTTGTTCATGGAACAACTGGATTGTTTACCTTACACACTTTGCTTAAAGAAGTTGTCTGTTGCTTGAAACTTAATACTGGAGGGGGTTCGGATGATATCCCAAAGGTGGACTTCTAGTCATAGATGCAGTTGGATGGCGATCTATGTATATTGTTGTAATGCCCAATCGAATCTCATAGGATCTTTGTGTCTAGTATTGCATTTTTATGCCTTGCTCATTCCTATCAATTAGCCTGCTGTAATTTGTTTACCCAGCCTTCCATGCTTGTTTATCTAAGGAGAACATCTGTAGTGAACTATGGACCTTGTTCCAATCTTTACCATTGATACATCTTCCACTGTTACTGTTTATTTGCTGCAAACCATCATCACCTTCCACACCATACAGTTAATCCTTTGTTACAGCAACCAGTGAGATTGACAACCTCACTGTTCGTTGGGGCAAAGTCTTGAGTTTGTGTTGTGCAGGTTTCCATGTTGCTTGCAACACCTTTGAGACGTTTCCTTCCTCCTACTGGTTTGATAACCTTGGTTTCTTACTGAGGGAAGACTTGCTGCTATGCTACTTCACACATTTCTCTTGGGGTTTACCGACGAAGTGCTCGACGGCAACAAGGAGTCATCAGATACTTGAGAATTTTTTTGATGAAGAAGGGGATGCCTTGGGCACCCCCAAGCTTTGACGCTTGTACCTCTTGAATATTTCTTGATGTGACACGGGGTGGCATCCCCATGCTTGAGCTTTTTTCCATTCTTCATCTCATTACATCATTCTTCCCCTACACTTGAAAATTTCCTTCATACAAAACTTCACACAATCTTCATTAGCAACATTAGTGCATTAAAAAGTAATAAACCTTTGGGTTTAGTTTCGAAACAAAAAAACTTCCATTAAAACACAATCTACTGTATCAATTCCTCAAAAAGCTCAATTCACCAAAAAGAACTAAAAAATAAATCAAAAAAGAGGCAAATGCAAATAATGGCAGAAATCTGTCAAAACGGACCAGCTGGTAAAAACTGATTTTTTCGAAGACCTTATGTTGCTCAAATCAAAAAAGTGTTGCACTAACAAAAGTTATATAACAACCTGGGGGATTTACTTAGAAAATTACAGCTCAATCCGATATACAAAGATTTTTCAAGAATTTTTACATTGAAGCACAAAAATATTTTTCGGGATAGCAACTTCCCCAAATCTTACTTATCTCTCATTAGAGGTTATTCTTGGCACAAAAATCAAACAAAAAGTATAAGGAGAGGTTATTACAGAAGTAATAACTTCCAAGACTCAAGAAAACTATTGGGTTATCTCCCAAGAAGTACTTTTCTTTAACGCCTTTAAGTTAGGCATAAGAAGCAAGAATCAAGTATTTTCAAATGAAGAAGCATTAACATCAAATTTTGATTTAAGGAGGAGAAAAAGGTAACTCCTATCTCCTCATAGGGAAGTGTTCAATACCTTTCTTGAATGGGAATTGATATTTAATGGTGCCTTCTTTCATATAAATGATGGCACCAATAGTTCTAAGAAAAGGTATTCCCAAAGTAATAGGACAAGAAGCATTGCATTAAACATCCAAAACATAGAAATCAACAGGGACATAGGCATTGTTAACCATAATAAGAACATCATTAACACTCCCCATGAGTTTCTTTTTAGCATTATCATCAAGTGGGACATCTAAATAGCAATATTCCAAAAGGTGGAGAATCAAGCATTTCATAAATCTTTCTAGGCATAATAGACACACTAGAACCAAGGTCACATGAAGCTTTGAGATCAAAGTCATTCACTTGCATATTAATGATGGGTTCCCAACTATCTTCTACTTTCCTGTGAATAGAAGCTTTGTGTTTCAATTTTTCTTTCTTAATTTTAATGAGAGCATCTATGATGTGTTCTGTAAAACCCATATTCTTAACACTAGCATTAGGACTTCTAGCAAGATTTTGTAGGAATATAATCTCTTCAGAAATATTGCAACCATCAAGATCAAAATCAAACTTAGCATCATAGGTAGTAGACTTATTGGGTTTAGGCATTGATGGCGCCCAGTACTTGTCGTGGGACGTTTCATTGGAAACCCCAAGAGCAAGGTATGAAGCAGCACAACAGCAAGTTTCCCTCGATAAGAAACCGAGGTTATCGAACCAGTAGGAGGAAGGAAACGTCACACAGGTGTTGCAAGCAACGCGGAGACCTGCACAACTCAAACTCAAGACTTTGCCCCAATGAATCAGTGAGGTTGTCGAGCTCACCGGTTTAGTGTAACAAAGGATTAAACGTGTGGAAGGTAATGGTGGTTTGCAGCAAGTAAACAGGTAACAATGGAAGATGTATCAATGGTAAAGATTGAACTGGGGTCCATAGTTCACTAGAGGTGCTCTCCTTAGATAAAAAACATGGCATGAAGGGTAAACAAATTACAGCGGGGCAATTGACAGGAACTGAGCAAGGCATAACAATGCAATTACTAGCCAGAAAGATCCTATGAGGATGACTGGGCAATGCGGTGACCCAGCATACCACTGCATGTGTAGTACACTATAGTCGTTGATATGATATCCACAGATGTAAGATCCCTCCTTTATAAAGGAAAAGGATCCATGTGATTGCAATGCTAGTCCCTGGATCAATGCTAGCATCCACAGTTTAAGATGAAGTACATAGAAACAAAGGTCATTATTATAGTCATTCCAGAGACAACATAGTCTTTACAACTCCATGGCCACAGGACTAATACAAGAGTTTAAATAGTAATAGATAAAAGTCTTCATCTTCATGTGCCACAGGCAAACATGTTGAGTGTAGACTCATGACTCCTAATCCTCATCAGAGTAACCTGCAACATCACAAGTTACAGCCACAGTGGGTCAATACATTGGAATAGTATTGGCAAGTGATACCTTAGTATAATTTTGGTGGACTAGATACTATATGCAATTTGGCTAAGTGTAGCTTAGGCTTGCTTTGCTCAAAATAGGTTTTGCCTATTAGTTGAAATCACTAAGTTTTTCTTTGTCAAAACTTTTCCCAAGGAACCACCAATAGACATTGGGGTCCTTCACCCTTGTTCAACCACAAGTTTTACTTAGAAATTGGGATGAGGAGATTCTTGATAGCTTCCATGTCTTGATGCTCATGTTGTCCTTTTCCAGGGACATGGCTAAGTACTTAGATTCTTCCATCTGCAGAGGTTGTGCACTTTCCCCACCAGAATTGATTTTCACCAAGACAGGACCTTTCATAAGCCTTCCCTTAGACCAAATGGACGCGTTCCAACCTATCATCCCACTACCACCAACTGTCCAAATGGCTAAGTTCTAGCAACCTATGTGATCCAGGCAGAGCCCATATTGCCAAGTGGCTGAACTAGAAGCTTCTTAACATTTGGCCTCTCAAATCCCTTTGTTCCTAGGTGGCTTTCCAGAAGTGAGATACACAAGGTAAACCATAGAAATGGGACTTCTGTAACCACTCAACATAAACCATTCCTTCCATTCCACCCAGGTGTTTCATTCACTTAGTTGTTTTATTAGGCAAAACACAAGTCCAAAGACTTAGAAATATTTTCATCATAGCATGTATATTTCACCACCCTTGGTTGCTACTAGCTAGGCTAAGCATGGCATAGATAATCATCTTAACTTAGAAGTTTCCTAGAAATTCTACACTACTAGGATTTCCCAACATGGCATATAAACAAAATATAACATGCAAGACTAGCAAAATAATTCCAATGCTTGGTAGAAAACATAGGGATAAAAATATCATGAAGCACCACTTGCCTTGGTAGTTTGGAGAGTAGTTACACTCCTCACAATCACAATCACTATTGGCACCAAATTCTACACATAAGATCATAGCAACAAATCACATACAAAATAAATACAAGCAAAAATATATGGATGCATGCAATATTATATGTGATGATTTTTCTAACACAACAAGACAAGTGCATAGTACTGGTTCATAAACAAGTTCAAAACTTGCCAAACAACATTTATTTAAACACTAAAACATTTCTCAAATAATTTATATACACAAAATAGGCCTACATATGTTTCTGTAAATATAATCATTTTAACAGAAGCAAAACATTAAACACATTGCATATTTAGAAAGGGCTTGTTCTCCTGATTCTATTGATATAAAATTTGTCAAATTTGAACATGGGAATCAAAATTTATGGCTAAAACAAAATCAAACATCTAATAGATTCAAATTCTGATTTTAAACCTAAACTCTGGCCACGCGTCATAATCTGATTGGTGCGTACCGGTTCACACAGGATCGCGCTGACAAGCCGTTAGATCTAACTTAACCTGCACGGTCCATATCTATCCATACCATTTCGATAAGTGATCTATTTATACGCGCTGGATCTTGATCCAACGGTCATCGACCAAGAGACCACAGATGGGCGACGCTGGCGGTGGCATCTGGCGGCGGCGGCTCTGTATACGGCGGCGCGGCGGCTACAGGGGGTTCTAGGGTCGTCGGAGGTGCTTACCGGGCTCGTAGTGATGCACTGATGCTCAACCTGGCGACGGCTTGGCAAGGGGCGCACGGACACGGCTGCTCGGGCTCGTTGGAGATGCTGACAGCGTTGGGCTCGGGTGGACGGCGACGTTGGCGACGCTCCTGGTCACCCTAGCATGAATAAAAGGCATCGAAAGATGCGCAAGGCTACGGCGAACACGTTCGTGTGAATCAGAGGCGAAGGGGAACAAGGGGCTCACCGAATTTAGTCACCGGAGTTGGAGACGTCGTCGGGGACTTGCTGTGCTTGATGGAGTCGACGACCTGGGGCGGTATAGGATGAACCAATGGTGTCAGAAGGTGCGCAAGGAAGTTGCGAAGTTGTCTGCTTGAACTAGAGGAGAAGGGGCGCACGGAGCTCACCGAGATTGGTCGCCGGAGTGCGTCTGTGCAGCGGTGGTGCGAGAGCGATTGCGGGCAGCCTGGGGGCATTTCTGTCTGGCTTTGTTGGGGGAAATGGCCGCGAGGGGGAGGTGGTCTTATAGCTAGAGCGGGGGCGAGGATCGCGCGTGGTATCTATGGCAATTAAGCCCGCAGTGACTGCGGGGAGGTAACGGCGGAGCGAGCGTCGCGGCCGCGCATGATTGACGATGACGACGACGTGGTCGCAGGGTCCACTTGTCAGCGAGTGAAACAGAGAGGAGGTGGGGTCGGGTGGTCAGTGACTTGGTGGGTTCGTCTGCGAGTGAGAGAGAGAGAGAGGGGGAACCCGGGTGGGCTTAGTGGGCTGAATCCGTCGTTGGGCTAGATAGGTGGCGCAGGCCCTTTTCTAATTCTTTTCTCCTTTTCTTTTTCTGTTTTCAATTTCAGGAATCAAATTCAAATGATTTCAAAATCTATTTGAATTCAAATATTTTCAGGATTTTTGCAGTGTGCAAAAATCACATTTCTGGGCATAAAACCAAGTGGTCACTTTGAATTGGCTTGGTCACTTGGAATAAAATAAAATAAGCAGTGACATAGCACTAGTTTTATATAGGTTTTGAAATTGGTTTTCAAATTATATTTGCTTTGTAACTTGGGTTTAAATCTTAGCAATCTAGCAATACACTCTGAAAACAATAAGACAAAAGGTTTGGTTCACTGAACACCTATCTCACATTGGAGATTTGTATCTATTTTAAATGCTGATCACATAAAATAATGAGCTCAGATGCTCCTGTTTTTGAATTGATTTGTTTGAAATGAACTCTATATGATCATGGATGCATGGATGATATGCATGAGTTTGAAACATGATTTTAGGGATGTTACAAATCTAACCCGCTTAAGGTGAATCTCGCCCTCGAGATTCGGAATTGGCTAGCAAATAGGTGAGGGTGGTCTCTCCGAAGATCATCTTCTCTTTCCCATGTTACTTCTTCTTCGGAATGATGGTTCCATTGAACTTTGCAGAACTTGATAGTCTTAGTCCGTGTGACTCTTTCTACAGTCTCAAGAATCTTGATAGGTTTCTCTTCATAAGTGAGATTACTTTCCAATTGAACCTCTTCCAAAGGTATAGTATCCTTCAAAGAAGTTTCTTCCATTTCTGGATGACATTTCTTAAGCCGACTCACATGAAACACATTATGAACAGCTGACAAAGATTCTGGCAATTCAATTTCATAAGAAACTTCTCCTTTACGACTCAGAATCTTGAATGGTCCAACATATCTTGGGGCCAACTTCCCTTTGACTCCAAACCTCTTCACTCCATGAAGTGGTGATACTCTAAGATAAGCTCTATCACCAACTTCATAGGTGACTTCTCTATGCTTAGGATCTGCGTAGATTTTCTGTCGGGACTGTGTTATCTTTAATCTGTCCTTAACCAGCTTGACTTTCTCTTCAGCTTCTTTGATAAGTTCTGGTCTGAACAACCTTATTTCTCCCACACCATTCCATAGTAATGGGGTGGTACATTTTCTCCCATAGAGAAACTCAAATGGTGCCATCTCAATGCTGGCTTGATAGCTGTTGTTATAAGAAAATTCCGTGTAAGGCAGACTTTCATCCCAACTGGCTCCATAGTCTAGGGCACATGCCCTCAACATGTCTTCAAGAATCTGATTAGTCCTTTATGTTTGTCCATCAGTTTGAGGATGAAAAGTAGTGCTGAATTCCAACCTCGTTCCCAATGACTCATGCAATTGCCTCCAAAAATGAGAAGTGAATTGGGTTCCTCTATCAGACACAATGCTCTTGGGTACTCCATGTAGACATACAATTCTACTCATATAGATCTTGGCCAACTTAGCACTTGTACAGGTTGTCTTCAAGGGTATGAAATGAGCCACTTTAGTTAGGCGATCCACTACTACCCAAATAGAATCATATCCTGACCGGGTCCTTGGCAATCCGGTAATGAAATCCATACCAATCTTGTCCCACTTCCAATCAGGAATAGGTAGTGGTTGAAGCAAACCTACTGGTTTCTGGTGTTCTGCTTTCACTCTACTACACACATCACACAAAGCAATATGTTCGGCGATGTCCTTCTTGAGATTATTCCACCAAAATCTTTCCTTCATATCCATGTACATTTTGGTGTTACCCGGGTGAATGGAATACGGTGAGTTGTGTGCTTCTTGCAAAATCAGTTTCCGAAGCTCCGGATCTTGTGGAACACAGATACGTTTCCCATGCCATAAAGTACCATGTTCGTCTTCATGGAATACTTTGGCTTTTCCCTTGCCAATATTTTCCTTGATCTCTTCAGTTTCCTTATCAGTCTTCTGGGCTTCTTTGATCTTGTCCAACAAAGTAGGTTGAACATCCAAAGACATGAGATGTCCTTAAGGCACAATCTCCAATCTGAGGTCTCTAAATTGGGCACACAGATCATCTGGAAGTTTTCCCTTAGTGAGGCCATTCACAAAAACCTTATGGCTTAGAGCATCCGCTACAACATTTGCTTTACCGAGGTGGTATTGCAAACTTAAGTCATAGTCCTTGATGAGTTCTAGCCATCTTCTTTGTCTCATGTTAATTTCTTTCTGGGTGAAGATATACTTCAAACTCTTGTGATTTGTGAATACTTCACAACGCTTTCCCAAAAGATAATGTCTCCATGTTTTGAGTGCATGGACAACAGAGGCTAACTCTAAATCATGAGTAGGATAGTTCACTTCATGAGTTTTGAGTTGTCTCGAGGCATAAGCCACAACTTTCCCTTCTTGCATAAGTACTGCACCCAATCCATGATGAGATGCATCACAATACACTTGGAAATCCTTCTCCAAATCTGGCAGACATAAGACTGGTGCTGTCACAAGTCTCTTCTTCAATTCTTGGAAGCTAAGTTCACAACCTTCAGACCAAGCAAATTTCTTGTCTTTCTTTAGCAATTCTGTCATAGGTTTAGCTACCTTGGAGAAATTCTCAATGAACCTTCTGTAGTAACCTGCTAAGCCAAGGAAACTACGAACTTCTTTCACTGACTTGGGAGATTCCCATTCAGTTACAGCTGAAACTTTAGCAGGATCAGCTGCTACACCATCTCCTGACACAACGTGTCCAAGAAATCCAACTTCATTTAGCCAAAATTCACACTTGCTGAATTTGGCATATTGTTTATGCTCTCTAAGCTTCTCAAGTATCAAACGCAAATGTCCTTCATGCTCTTATTTGCTCTTGGAGTAGATTAAAATGTCATCGATGAAAACGACAACAAACTTATCAAGAAATTCCATGAACACCTTGTTCAGCATATTCATGAAGTATGCTGGTGCATTGGTTAAACCAAATGGCATCACAGTATACTCATACAATCCATACCTTATGGTGAAAGCTGTGTTACGTATGTCTTGCTCTCTTATCTTGAGTTGGAAATAACCTGACCGAAGGTCAATCTTTGAGAACACACAAGCTCCTTCTAATTGATCAAACAAATCATTGATTCTAGGCAAAGGATATTTGTTCTTGATAGTCACCTCATTGAGTGAACGGTAATCTATACATAACCTTTGACTTCTATCCTTCTTTTCCACAAACAAAACTGGGGCTCCCCAAGATGAAGAACTTGGTTGAATAAATCCTTTCTGCAACTGTTCTCCAAGTTGTTTCTTGAGCTCTTTCAGTTCATCAACTGACATCTTGTACGGTCTCTTTGCTATTGGTCCAGATCCTGGTAGCAAATAAATAAGAAACTCTACATCTCTATCTGGTGGCATTCCCGGCAATTCTTCCGGAAACACATCCAGATATTCACTCACAATTGGCACACTGTTTATGCTAACCCCCTTAAGAGAATTTAGAATACTCCTTCTTGTTTCAAAGTTGGTCTTGAACCTGATCCTTTTATTTTCTGGAGTTGTGAGTGAGACAGTATGGTTGGCACAATCTATTACTCCCTTGTGCTTAGTCATCCAGTCCATTCCCAAAATTACATCCAATCCTTGGGAATTTAGGATTATCAAGTTAACGGGAAACTTATACTTCCCAAACTCTATGACTAGATCATGACATCCTGAATTCACTATCATTTCTCCACCAGGAGAACTTACTTTTATGGGACACCCAATAGTTTCTACCGGTAGTTCATTTCTTTCAACAAATGCTCTTGATATGAATGAATGAGATGCACCAGTATCAAAGAGAACAAATGCTGGAACAGAATTGAGTTTGAACTTACTAGCAACAGCATCAAGCTCCTCATAAATTTCCTCCACATTGATGTGGTTCACTTGTCCCTTTTGAAAAGGGTTGGGCTTGTTGGGTCCTTCAACTTTCTTTTCTGGGCATTCATTTGCATAATGCCCCATCTTCTTGCACTTGAAACACTCAACCTGACTAATATCCTTCTTGACAGGATGGCTTCCACTACCACTTCCACTACCACTGTGGTGGCTCTTATATCCACCCTTTTGGTTCTTGTACTTGTCATTGTCATGACTACGGTGATGCTTGTTGTCATGATGACGGTTGTGGTTGTGGTGCTTGTTGAATTTCCCATGCTTGTGGGATCCTGAGCTTCCACTATCATCATAATGGGAACGTTTGTGAGACGATCCCGAGTTGTGCTTGTCCGAGTGCTTTCTCTTCCTACTCTCAACTTGCTTCATTTTGTTCTCCAAAATAGCAGCCTTATCACAAAGAGACTGGTATGTGGGAACATAGGTCACTGATAGCTGCAGGTTTAGTTCATCATTCAACCCTTCAAGGAACTTTTCCGTCCTCTTAGCATCAGTGTCAACTTCATCCGGTGCATAACGCGCTAGATTGTTGAACTCCTCAATATATTCAGCCACGCTGCGGTGGCGCTGCTTCAAATTATGAAACTCTTTCTTCTTAAAAATCATCACTCCGGATGAGATGTGAGCAGTACGAAAGCCATCTTCAAAGATAGCCGATGTCACATCTGCATTGGGAGTGGTGATCTGGAAGTTATCCCACCAAGTAGCTGCTGGTCCTTCCAACAAGTGAGCTGCAAATCTGACTTTCTCTTCATCAGTACAGCCAACTGTCACCAAGTCCTTGTTCACAGAGCGTAGCCAATCATTGGCCACCATAGGATCAGTTGTTCCGGAGAACTTTGCTGGCCTCAATCTCAAGAACCTGGTAAGCATGTCAAAACCCGGTGGGTTGTTGTTGTTGTTATTGTTGTTGTTGTTGTTGTTGTTGTTGTTGTTGTTGTTGTTGTTGTTGTTATTGTTGTTATTGTTCTGGTTCTGGATGAACATGGTCATCATTTGCATTAGCTGAGTCTGAGCTGTCATCATTTGCTGCATCTCAGGGGTGATGTTGTTGTTGTTGGGGTTGGGATTTGCATGATGGGGAGACATCTGTGGTTTGTTCAATGAGATAAGAATGAGATACCCATAGATGCTATCATGCACAATACATCACATAAACAATCACCAAGCATGCATCACCAAAATAATAGTTCAACAATAAAAACGACAAGTTTGCAAAGTAAACACACCAATAATAAGCCATCCACATGTTGGATGGTCATTGTGACTCAAATAAAGTATGATAGATAAATGATAAATGAGTAGTCATCACTACTCCTCGACATCAACCTCCTCCTCAACAAAGGTAAGACTTGCATTCTCCATAGAGTTCTTGTATTCCTCGACATTGGTGGTCAAGGTCTCTACTTTGGCTTTGAGAGCCCTCTTCTGAGAACAAAGCCTCTCAATCACAGTCTGCTGATGCTCGAGCTCGAATTCCTTGGCTTGCAGTTCTTCAGTCATGTCCCGAATCCTCTTGTTCCTATCTTGGACTCGCTTCTCTTGACTCTTGAACTTTCTGTCCTGGCTCTCGAACTTTGCCTCCATCTCCTTGATTATCTCATCTTGCTCCGCGAAGAGCTTGTCCTTCTCACGAAGCTGCACCTGGAGTTCGTCATTGCTAAGCATGACGTTGGTCCTATCAGTGTCCACGTGCCTAAGAAGAACCTCTAAGTCCTGGAGGTATAGGCGAATCGGCTCTGCTGTCTCCCTCGAAGTGTCCTCGAAGTCGATGGCCTCTCCATCCTCATCACGTCCACCGAAGACGTGGAAGTGAGTACCTCTAACCCGTCGAGAGTGTCTCCCTAGCAGACGTCCAATCAAGTCCTGCATGACTACCTCTAGGCCTCTCTCCTTGTCATCGTGCATGAGCTTGAAGATGATAGCCTCCGTGGTAGGCTCAGTCTGGCGTCCTGGCTGATTGACCTTGAAGCCCCAAAGGTCTTTCCTCTCAAACTTGGTGAGGGGAAGCACCATGATGGTAGGAAGAGGGAGATTGAGCAAACTAGTGAGCTCAATAATACAAGGGCCAAAGAGAGTTCCCTAGAACTCCTCAACAGTGTTGATGGTAACATTATGCATCTATTTATAAGATAGAAAAAAAATTAGAATCAACACATTTTAAGATAAAACACAAGGCAAAGCATCACATGCATATCTTTGGAAATCAAAACACACAAGTCATGGCATACATGGATCCATTACAACAACCAAAGTTCAACTTATTTTAAGCAACATTTGGAAAATAAGGTGATAAGTGGTGGTCCAACTAACGAAGTACGCTTACAATCCTATCTCACTAGATATGTTGGCTAACACAATATTTCTAGAAGAAATCAGTCTATCTTGAGCACATGACTCCATTACTAAGTCTATAATGTCTCCTCTTAAGGCTTGGTTGGTAGCCTCCAACTCTTGGGTATGTTTCTTCTCTTCCTTTAGGTCATTTTGGATGTTGAGCATTCTGCACTTGACTCTATCACCAAGTTCTTTGATGGTCTTCCAAGCTGCATCCCTTGCTGAATCAAAGAATGTAGTGTGCACCACTTAATTGGTGAACATGCAGAATCCTGATTCTTTGTGGTTGTCTTCCTTGTTTTTATACAAGTGAAGTTGCACCCACCAGTACTCAACTCCTTCATCCATCACAGGAAAACCTTTGTACACAGCTGCACCATGTATTTCCATTGCAACCATGAGGTCCTTGAGAGCCTTGGGAAATTCTGTCTCACACTCCAAAGTCATTGTCATGAGTGGTCCTTTCCTTACGGCTTCATTGATGGAGTTCATCTACAAATAGAGATGAGAAAGAAGATTAGAAAAGTTTACGAGAAGAATAGACAAGTGTGGAATTTGTTGAAAATTTTTCCTTAGTGGATTTCCAATCCTAGGGTCATAATCCTACAGGCAACACAGTGCTCTGACACCATCTGTAAGATCCCTCCTTTATAAAGGAAAAGGTCCATGTGATTGCAATGCTAGTCCCTGGATCAATGGTAGCATCCACAGTTTAAGATGAAGTACACAGAAACAAAGGTCATTATTACAGTCATTCCAGAGACAACATAGTATTTACAACTCCATGGCCACAGGCCTAATACAAGAGTTTAAATAAATAATAGATAAAAGTCTTCATCTTCATGTGCCACAGGCAAACATGTTGAGTGTAGACTCATGACTCCTAATCCTCATCAGAGTAACCTGCAACATCACAAGTTACAACCACAGTGGGTCAATACATTGGAACAGTATTGGCAAGTGATACCTTAGTAGAATTTTGGTGGACTAGATACTATATGCAATTTGGCTAAGTGTAGCTTAGGCTTTCTTTGCTCAAAATAGGTTTTGCCTATTAGTTGAAATCACTAAGTTTTTCTTTGTGAAAATTTTTCCCAAGGAACCACCAATATACATTGGCTTCCTTCACCCTTGTTCAACCACAAGTTTTACTTAGAAATTGGGATGAGGAGATTCTTGATAGCTTCCATGTCTTGATGCTCATGTTGTCCTTTTCCAGGGACATGGCTAAGTACTTAGATTCTTCCATCTGTAGAGGTTGTGCACTTTCCCCACCAGACTTGATTTTCACCAAGACAGGACCTTTCAGAAGCCTTCCCTTAGACCAAATGGACGCGTTCCAACCTATCATCCCACTACCACCAACTGTCCAAATGGCTAAGTTCTAGCAACCTATGTGATCCAGGCAGAGCCCATATTGCCAAGTGGCTGCACTAGAAGCTTCTTAACATTTGGCCTCTCAAATCCCTTTGTTCCTAGGTGGCTTTCCAGAAGTGAGATACGCAAGGTAAACCATAGAAATGAGACTTCTGTAACCACTCAACATAAACCATTCCTTCCATTCCACCCAGGTGTTTCATTCACTTAGTTGTTTTATTAGGCAAAACACAAGTCCAAAGACTTAGAAATATTTTCATCATAGCATGTATATTTCACCACCCTTGGTTGCTACTAGCTAGGCTAAGCATGGCATAGATAAGCATCTTAACTTAGAAGTTTCCTAGCAATTCTACACTACTAGGATTTCCCAACATGGCATATAAACAAAATATAACATGCAAGACTAGCAAAATATTTCTAATGATTGGTAGAAAACATAGGGATAAAAATATCATGAAGCACCACTTGCCTTGGTAGTTTGGAGAGTAGTTACACTCCTCACAATCACAATCACTATTGGCACCAAATTCTACACATAAGATCATAGCAACAAATCACATACAAAATAAATACAAGCAAAAATATATGGATGCATGCAATATGATATGTGATGATTTTTCTAACACAACAAGACAAGTGCATAGTACTGGTTCATAAACAAGTTCAAAACTTGCCAAACAACATTTATTTAAACACTAAAACATTTCTCAAATAATTTATATACACAAAATAGGCCTACATATGTTTCTGTAAATATAATCATTTTAACAGAAGAAAAACATTAAACACATTGCATATTTAGAAAGGGCTTGTTCTCCTGATTCTATTGATATAAAATTTGTCAAATTTGAACGTGGGAATCAAAATTTATGGCTAAAACAAGATCAAACATCTAATAGATTCAAATTCTGATTTTAAACCTAAACTCTGGCCACGCGTCATAATCTGATTGGTGCGTACCGGTTCACACAGGATCGCGCTCACAAGCCGTTAGATCTAACTTAACCTGCACGGTCCATATCTATCCATACCGTTTTGATAAGTGATCTATTTATACGCGCTGGATCTTGATCCAACGGTCATCGACCAAGAGACCACATATGTGCGACGCTGGCGGTGGCATCTGGCGGCGGCGGCTCTGTATACGGCGGCGCGGCGGCTACAGGGGGTTCTAGGGTCGTCGGAGGTGCTTACCGGGCTCGTAGCAATGCACTGATGCTCAACCTGGCGACGGCTTGGCAAGGGGCGCACGGACACGGCTGCTCGAGCTCGTTGGAGTTGCTGACAGCGTCAGGCTCGGGTGGACGGCGACGTTGGCGACGCTCCTGGTCACCCTAGCATGAATAAAAGGCATCAAAAGATGCGCAAGGCTACGGCGAACACGTTCGTGTGAATCAGAGGCGAAGGGGAACAAGGGGCTCACCGAATTTAGTCGCCGGAGTTGGAGACGTCGTCGGGGACTTGCTGCGCTTGATGGAGTCGACGACCTGGGGCGGTATAGGATGAACCAATGGTGTCAGAAGGTGCGCAAGGAAGTTGCGAAGTTGTCTGCATGAACTAGAGGAGAAGGGGCGCACGGAGCTCACCGAGATTGGTCGCCGGAGTGTGTCTGTGCAGCGGCGGTGCGAGAGCGATTGCGGGCAGCCTGGGGGCATTTCTGTCTGGCTTTGTTGGGGGAAATGGCCGCGAGGGGGAGGTGGTCTTATAGCCAGAGCGGGGGCGAGGATCGCGCGCGGTATCTATGGCAATTAAGCCCGCAGTGACTGCGGCGAGGTAACGGTGGAGCGAGCGTCGCGGCCGTGCATGATTGACGATGACGACGACGTGGTCGCAGGGTCCACTTGTCAGCAAGTGAAACAGAGAGGAGGTGGGGTCGGGTGGTCAGTGACTTGGTGGGTTCGTCTGCGAGTGAGAGAGAGAGAGAGGGGAACCTGGGTGGGCTTAGTGGGCTGAATCCGTCGTTGGGCTAGATAGGTGGCGCAGGCCCTTTTCTAATTCTTTTCTCCTATTCTTTTTCTGTTTTCAATTTCAGGAATCAAATTCAAATGATTTCAAAATCTATTTGAATTCAAATCTTTCAGGATTTTTGCAGTGTGCAACAATCACATTTCTGGGCATAAAACCAAGTGGTCACTTTGAATTGGCTTGGTCACTTTGAATAAAATAAAATAAGCAGTGACATAGCACTAGTTTTATATAGGTTTTGAAATTGGTTTTCAAATTATATTTGCTTTGTAACTTGGGTTTAAATCTTAGCAATCTAGCAATACACTCTGAAAGCAATAAGACACAAGGTTTGGTTCACTGAACACCTATCTCACATTGGAGATTTGTATTTGTTTTAAATGCTGATCACATAAAATAATGAGCTCAGATGCTCCTGTTTTTGAATTGATTTGTTTGAAATGAACTCTATATGATCATGGATGCATGGATGATATGCATGAGTTTGAAACATGATTTGAGGGATGTTACAACATAACACCGTTCCGTAAATATCACATCCCTCAGAAGTTCAAGACTAGAAGTTCAAGACTTCCAAAAGATTCAACTTACAAACCAAAATATAAGTGTTTCAGCGGAAGTTTCAAAGTGAAAACGTAAACTCCAAATTGAGCTCAACAACTTATTGCTATATATTGTTCATGTTGCTTGGATCAAGTGGCTCCTAGAACTATAGTAATTATTTTGACTCTTGGTACTCTCCTCCGTAGAAGATATCGTAGTCCTCCCCTTCTCCGGCTCCATACAAATTGTGCTCTTCATATAAGACCTCCTCTTGGCTCTCAGTTGCATACATTGGAGTCTCTTCGGGATCCTCAGAGTCTAAGCCGGATTCAAAGGAAAGGGTGTGTAACAGCGTTACCCAGCAAGTTCAATATATGCAAGGTGGGAAGTTTGATGCTCCATCTACCACCTCGGACTATAAGTCCTTGGCACTATGAAGTTTTTGTAAATCTTTCTTCAAAGATTGATTTTATTATGAAAATCTATGACCATCAGCCTTCACAGGTTGACCAGAACTTTCATGGAGTTCCTTTCCTGCCGCGTTCGTAGCTCCTTCCCAGAACAGGGAGTAAAAAATTACAGTTCTTACACTCTACAGAGGTGTGTTACTTTACTCTTGAGAGATCAACTTCCTTGTTGCACAACCGGGCGTACTTTCCCGTCCACAATTCCATGATGTGGGGTCCAGTAGTTGCTCCAAGCCAATCACTTCCCTATCTGCACAACCTCATATGTCTGCACGATCCTTTGGGTCTGGCTCACCTCCGTTAAGACCCCTTTCGGGCAGGCTAAAACCCCGATGAGTTCCCGAAGACTCTATGACGTGGTGATACCCGGACGAGTACCATTTAAATGGACTATATCCCTAAACACCATTCATAGATAATCTAGACACCAAAAGTGTGGGTCGTAAGGGTGCCCACCCATATGTTGGATCCACACAAGGAATCACAACGTCACGTTAAGATCGTCTTGCCTCCATACGAGAGGAAAAGGATACAACTGACTTCTCCGTCCCATTCCAAATCTCATGGTTAACTCGTAATATACTGCACTAGAATCACTGATGCCATGGGTTATTAGTCCCTACTTTACCATTATTGTGGCAGATAGAAACCTAAGTTCTATTGCTTCATTATATCATCACTTAGGATGATATCTAAGTTTTATTTATTTTGAGAAAATAATATTTTCTTTCTCTGGAATATAGATGATAACACACAATTTGTAGATACTTTGATAGAGACTCTTCAAAGGACATGAGAAAGTGATGAACTTGCCTTGTGATTGCAAGGTAGTGAAGTCGGATGCTTGCACTTGACCTTGAGCTTCTATGTCTACAAAACATCATTATTTCCCAGTAAGGACAATATTTAAAGAAGCAAAATGATTATGCAAAGTAATGTAATGCATTATTTATTTTTGTACATTCTCCCCCATTATTTAAATTACAAAAATTGTTTTTAGTAATAAAGAATTTATAAATATTAATTTTTTAATATTTATTGAATATTGTATTTTTTTATTTTATTTTATTTGATTTTTTTATTTATTTAATAATTCCTTTAAGAATTATCATTTAAATACAAAAATTATATTAAATATTTATTTAGTATTTGTCTAAAACACTACATTATTAATATAGAATGAAAGTGATTTTTATTTATTTTTATCATCTTTCATTAATTTTATAAAATTCCATAAGGAATATATATTATAAAATTCTTAATTAAAATTATATGCCTAAAATTTTATTTATTAATTTATTTGGATAGATTGAATTATTGTGAATTCAAAAATATTTTATTTATAATTTTTGGATTTTTAATTGATTTTCTAGAATTTATTTAAATTCAGGGGCATTTTGGTCTTTTCTTAATTATTAAAATTTTCCTTGGGTGATTGGGCTGGCCTTGTTGGGCTTATTGGACCATTCTGGCCCAAGTGGGCAGAACCAAAAGGCTCCCCGAAGGGTTGGCCCTCTCAGTCCACACCCATGTCCATCTCTCTCGTCCCCTTCTCTCCTTCTCTCTCGACCCTGTGGTCACCGATGCCACTGCCGGCCGATCCACGCTGCCATGGTCCTCCTCGGCTGCCGCCGTGATGCATAGTGTGGTTGTTGACCCCACTCCTCCTTCTAGTCCATCTCGATTTGGACCTGGGGCCCTCCTATGGCCAGACCATCTCCATCCCGAAACCTAGGGTTTGTGGTGGTGCTGGTGCTGCCGCTGCCGCTGCTCCTGTGGTGCTATGGTGGTGTTGCTAGCCCTCAAGTGTGGCTGTGGTCGCCGCCTCAGAGTGGTGCAGGTTGCAGCGCCCCCTTAGGGTGTTCCCCGTGCCGCCGTGCTCGTCGACACCCTCTGCTTCCTCTTCTCGTCCACAGCAATAACCCCTAGTAAGTTTGCTTCCTCTTCCCACTCGTGCTCTATACTCTGCCACTCTGTTCGGTGTGTTTCTAGTGGTTACCCCTGACTAGTGTCCATGTTCTGATTAGGGTTCATATCCTTATTAGGGTTCTTATCCTGATTAGGGTTCATATCCCTCTGTTGATAATATATATGATGATTTGGATCTAGTGATGATGATCCTTGAGCATGATGAATGACTGTTTGATGTGGATTATTGCTTATAGTTTGCTTTGGTGATGCTAGTGGCTTATCAGACTTATTCCAGTGGTAATTTGATATGATTCAAATGATAGTGCTTCTATGGAATCATTACTTGTGAATGTTGTTGACCTGAGAGCTTTCTACTGTCAAAATGTTAGTATTGACAGTAGTTCTGTCAGTGATTGTTTACTGCATCTGTAATTGTTGGCTTGTATGCTGATATATAGACTGAATTTAATCATTACAGATTAGTGATATTCTGTTGATGTATAAATGAGCTTGATGCTGATTTCTGGCATTTGATTCCAGGAAAATGATATTTAGTGGCTTGCCCCTTTCTTATTTGTGAAAGCTAAGTAATGATTGTGGTTAGCTTATTAGGACTTGTCCTTGTGATACCATCATAGAATGGCACACAAATAGTTGGGTCCTATTACTGAGCTTATCTTTGTCAGTGCTTGAAACTAGTACTGGCAAGGATAATATGAAAGCTTATTTTAATCACCCTACCTATGATGTTGGTCTGAGGCATAGGAACTAGTTTTCTAATGGTTGTCCCTGATAGAAATGTTCTGGTAGTAATACCAGCTGCTAATTCTTGATTCATAGTTGGGAAAATAATGGGTGTGCTAATGGTTTTGCATGGATCCATAAGATTTATGGATTCTGAGGTGCTACTCTTTTAACAGATGTGCCCAGATTTCATAATCTTGACTTTGACTATATTGGAGTATAAGATTTGGATTTTGTATCCAGGATCAATGATGTTGGTCTGAGATCCTGGTTTTACTTGTATGGTTATCTTGTAGCTATGACTTTATTATTCAAAAATCTTCTAGGATGGATTCATCCCACTTGGATGAATACTGAGAAGTTACATATAAAACAACACATGAATCTTTTATATTGATATGATAACAGATCATGTGATGGTTTTATATAACTCACCACAACAGTGGGTTGTTATTGTGGTTGTAACTTGTTGATCTTGTGGCCTGATCTGGCTGGCTTGATCTGGTCCTTCTCCTGTTGCTGTTCCTACTGCTTCCAGCTTCTGGAACTTGTCCTTGATATTGCTATCCTCCTTCTGGTTCCTGGTAGCTTGGCCTTGATCTTGATATCCACCTGATCCACCCCCTCCTTAAGTCACCATCTTGGTGAGTACTGGGTTGATCAAATGTGTGGTTGATTTGCTCTGGTGTGGTTTGGATGTGGCTAGACTGCTGGTGCTTGATGTGTATGAGCAAGGAAATGATGTGTTGGTGCTTGCCCACGGCTATGTTGAGTTGTTTTGCTGGTGTGGGCTTCTGCAGCTGTGTTGACAGCACACACCATGCACTTAGGTGTGTAAGCTGCTTGTATGGCTGCTACACCCTTGTGGATATGCTCTGGAAAGGAAGTTACCTTTTTATCTGTTTACTACTTATCTGCCTAGTGAAACTTTCCCTCTTACTGATTGGAATCATTTGACTTATGGCTTAAGAATTATGAAAGATTTAACTCTTTCATATGGGTGAAACTTTCCCCTAAAGATTTACTCAATGATGTAAAGTGGAACAGTGCATCTCACGGTCACTATTGGGAGTAAAATAAATATCTTAACCTTTATTTTATTTCTTTTTTGTTTGTTCTTTCTTATGCAGGTACAAGACTTGAAGATTCGAGATTTAGATTAGGTTTTCTTTTTCTTTATAGAATAGTCCACTTGTAAATTTATTTTACTCTTTTGTAAATAAAATGTACTAGATAAATACGGATCTAATTTTACTCTTGTAAAAATTCTTCATTAGTTGTCGGCCTCCTCGTTTCTTTCCCTGCCAACATGCCGAATCTCGCAGCCGTTGAAGTCCCCTTCGAGTGAATTGTAGAGCGCACGATATGCGATCATGTTGGTGCTATGGTCGTCGCACTCGTTCATCGTCTGCTGAACAACGAGGTTCGAATCACCGTAGATGACAAGGCGTGTTGCGTCGCACATCTTAGACACCCTCAACCATGGATGATGGCCTCGTATTCAGCCTCATTGTTGGAGGCGTGGTATTTTATCTGAAGAACATACTTCATCTTGTCGCCTTGAGGGGACGTCAGTATGATGTCGGCCCCTGCTCCAGCCTCGCGCTTGGAGCTATCAAAGTGCATCGTCTAGGACTGCGACATGTCCAGAGTATCCGGCAGCTGGAGCTCCATCCAGTGGACGAGGAATTCAGGGAGGACATGAGATTTTATGGCGGTGCATCGCTCTTAGATGATGTCTCGAGCAGACAACTTGATGCCCCATAGGGCTACATGCTCTGAAGCTTCGGGGTTGTTCAGGATCTTCGACAGCGAGGCGTCGTTGACAACCACGATCTAGTGCTCCTATAAGTAGTGGCTTAGCCAGCGCGGCATCATGAATATGCCGTAGGTGAGCTTATGGTAATGAGGGTACCTCTGCTTTGTCGGGGTCAGTACCTTGCTGAAGTAGTAGATTGGGCATTAGACCCTGTGGGTCTTGCCATCTTCGGGTCGTTCGACTACGAGTGCGGTGCTAACCACCTGATGTGTGGCTACTATGTACAGCATCAAAGGCTCCCATTCCTTCGGCGTGACCAGGACAGGTGATGTGGAGAGTAGTCGTTTGAGGTCCTCAAACGCATCGTCTACTTCGGGTGCCACTCGAATTTATTCGTCTTGCGTAGCAGCTAATAAAAGGGTAGAGTCTTCTCACCCATGCGACTGATGAACCTGCTAAGCGCCGCGATTCGCCCGGCTAGCTGCTGGACTCCCTTGAGGTTCTTCGGCTTGTCCATGGCTAGTATAGCCCTGATTTTCTTTTGGTTCGCCTCGATGCTGCACTGGTAGATGAAGTACCCGAGTAACTCGCCGAAGGCGCACTTGTTTGGGTTCAGCTTGATCTTGTAGTGATCAAGGTTAACGAAAGCCTCACGGAGATCGTCGATGAGCGTCCTGGCCTCCTTGGTATTGATTACTATGTCGTCGACATAGACCTGTGAAAGGACTATATTTTCCCATGCTATTTTGGTGATGATGACAATCCCACTTGTGGTTTAACCGTGTAATTGATTTTCAGGAAAAAATGCTTTTGATGATTCCTATGGATTATGTGTATGCTCTTCTTTGGGATCTCGTGAAGACAGCGGCCTTTAGGTTTTCTAGTTTCTCTCTTTTTATTGCTTTAGGTCTCCGTACTATCAAGAGGGGGTCCATCTCGGAAGGCTGTGGGAAATCACTTGTTCTTACACAAACCCCATATGCACCGCCATAGCCATCCTACTCATCTGTGAGAGAGCGAGGTTCTGATCTGCTGGAGCCATTTCTGTCTGATCAGAACTTCCGGCCTGGCGCTGGAAGTTCCGCTCAAGGGTTTTATGTAGGAAGATCTGGAACTAAGTTCCGATCCAACTTCCGCTGGAACTTCCGGCCAGCTCCCAGTACCTACTGTATGGGTATGCTCTATTTGCTGGAACTTCCACCGGAAGTTGCACCGGAAGTTCCGATGAGGAATTTCTGTTGCTTCTCCCAGAAAATTCCTGAGCGGAACTTCCACCCAGATGACGGAACTTCCGGTCAGACATGCTTCGCGACTCAGATGTTTCGCCCCTAGTTCCGCTCCAAGTTCCGCTGAAGGATCAATAACCTTCTGCTTGAAGAAGTCTATTTGACGGAACTTGGGCCGGAACTTGCATCGGAAGTTTCGCCGAAACTTCCGGTTAGATTGACCGGAACTTCCGGTCAAGCTTTTGGAGCGAGCATCAACGGACTGATGACCGTTGGAGCCTTGCTGGGCGGAACTTCCGACCGCTCACCGGAAGTTTCGGTGAGGTCGCGGAGGCTGTAACGGTTCAGCGTGGAGGGAGCCTATTTAAGGCGCCCTCCTTCTTCCTCCCACCTAACTCAAAAATTTCCTCTCTCCTCCATTGATGCTTGAGCTTCATGATATGCCCAATTTGCATCACCTTTCTATATCATAATTTACCTCTATTCATTGATATTTGTCTTATTATGAGGTATTACTTATGGCTTTTTCATCTGTTTATGCATGTTGGATGGTTCTTGGAGGATGGACTACCGGAGTCTAGATTCTGATGGAAAAGAAGGCATTTCGGTGCAATTTCACGAAGACGGAAAAATACCAGAAAAACATGGAAACATATTATTTTACTAGAGGATGAAGGAAGCTAGAAGGAGGGGTGGAGATGGGCCTTAGGGGGCCCACCCCCCTAGGCACGGGCCCACCTGACCCCACGCCTAGGGCAGATGTGGCCCACCTGCCCGGCCTCCGACTCCGCCCCTTCGCCTATATCTTCCCTACGGAACCCTAATACTAGGAGAGCGACCATAGAAAGATTTCCGCTGCCTCTGGGGGCGGAAAACACCGAGAGAGAAAGATCTCTCCGGCAGACAGATTTCTGCCGGGGCAATTCCTTCCCGGAGAGGGGAGACCGTCGCCATCAACACTGTCATCAAGCTAGGCTTCATCGGGATCATCATCATCATCCACACCATCATCTCCACCAGCACCATCACCACCACTCCGTCCCGATGTAACAATTGTGTTGGATATTACTTAGTTCATTAGGGGAAACTTTCCCGGTGTTGATTCTTATTGTAGTTGATGCTTGTGAGTGGAACCATTGGATTATTGTTTATGTTCAGATTGTTATCCATTATCATATCATCTTTGATCTTGATCCATATGATGTCTTTTGAGTAGTTCGTCTTGTTCTTGAGGACATGGGAGAAGTCATGTTGTCAGTAGTGAATCTGTGATGAGTTATTATTCAATGGTTTAGTATTTAAGTTGTGGTGCTATTCTTCTAGTGGTGTCATGTGAACGTCGACTACATGACACTTCACCATTTATGGGCCTAGGGGGATGCATTGTGTATTTGGCTACTAATCGTGGGGTTGCCGGAGTGACAGAAACCTGAACCCCTGTTAGGACACCTTTTCCCAAGGGACTGTAGGATCTGAGAGTTTAAGGCTGTGGTTAGATTTATATTTTAATTACTTTCCTGTAGTTACGGATGTTTGCACGGAGTTTAATCACAAGTATGTATTAGTCATAGGAAGGGCGGTATGTTAGCACAGGTTCACCCACACAACACTTACAAACAGCAAAGAAGAGTACTCAGCTATTTGAAGCAAAAGCACTTGACTGAATTCCCATGTGTCCTCGAGAACGTTTGGTCCTTATAAGTATTTCCACTGGCTTGTCCTTTGCTAAGAAAGGATTGGGCCACTTTCTCCGTTTATTCGTTACTCTTGTTACTTGCTCCTTGTTTTGTTTCCTTGTCAGAAAACCACTAAAAATCCGTTTGCTAAGTATTGACAGGGATTTCCTGCTCCATACCACTGTTAAGCACCTTGTGCTCCTTGTTGGGACCGACACTCCTATTTATCGAAAGTACTACGATACACCCCCTATACTTGTGGGTCATCACTTCTCCTCACAAGATCTCACTCCCTAGCCACTCAAATCACTTGATCTTTTGAGAGGTGAGGGAGGTGACCTAGATCTACACTTCCACCAAAGAAGATTTGATTTACCCACCTATCCTTTGTGGATCTTGTTGCTCTTGGGTTTCTTGAAACCCTAGACGGTGTAGGGCATCCTCGGAGCTAAGGCCTTGTATTGTAAAGCTCCATGGTGTCGTTGAGGGCCTCCAATTGAGTTGTGGAGCTTCCCCGTCAACCTTGTTGTAAAGGTTTCGGTTGGCGCCTTCAAGGTCACCGGTTAGTGGATTGTGAGGCCTCCTTTGTGGGGGAGCTTACCGGAGAAGAAGGTGAGATCTTTGTGGCGCTCGGGTGACCTTGTGTGGCCCCGACACCTCTCCAACGTGGACATAGCTCCCTTGGGAGTGAACTACGGGAATTACATCTCCGTGTTCCCGTTCCGGTTATCTCATTCCCTACCTTTACTTCTTGCTCTTTATCGTTCATGTGGTTGTTGTAAGTTATCTTGCATATAGGTTGCTCACCTAGTTGCACATCTAGATAACTTTCTTTATTGCCAAGCCTAAAAGTGTGAAACAAATTAAAAATTGGTAGTCGCCTATTCACCCCCTCTAGTCGATTCAAAGTCGGTACTTTCAACTGGTATCAGAGCCAAGGCTCTTATTTCAGGCTTTACCGCCTAAGATACGATGGCCGACGAAGGGGGTAGTGAAACCGAAAATCCTAAGAACTTGGCCACTATGTATGACCTCAAGCAATTGGAGACATCCGTGATGTCCATGTTCGAGGAAATGATGACTATCTTGCAGTCTCTCAAGACAAACCCCATGGTTGCTCTTTCCACACCCCAAACCATCGAGCTTCCTCCCACCGTTACCGTGACCGCCCCTAGGGTGAATCCCGCGGCCGTCACCACTCACTTGGGACTTGGTTTTGTTGCTCAAACATCTACCAAGGTTCCAAGTGAGAACACCGAGGATCCCGAGAACTCAACTTCCAAACAGGAAAATGGAGGAAAGGACTACTCGGAGGTACCCCCACCGCCAAAGTACACTCCGGATCCAACCATTCCCATGCCACACATCATTCCTCAAGGAGCACCACCTATGCTATATACTTCAAATTTCGCCAATTGGCAATATCTAATGCACTCACATATTTCCAGCTCTTCTATTGAGTTAATGAGGATTGTGGAGAATGGGTTCTCTCCATATGACCCAAAGAAGTTGACACGAGGAGAAGTAGTGGACAAGCAAATCAATTCCACAGCTTTGGGGATGATTCAAAAGGCCTTGACTCCAAAGGACTTTGCTCACATTCTCCAATTCAACACCTCCAAGGAAGCATGGGATCAACTCACCAAGCTATTTGTTGGGAATGCAAGAATCCAAAGCTCCAAGTTGGATGAAGTCAACAACGAGTGTGATGGTTTTGCTATGCAAGATGATGAGACTCCCGAAGATATGTATAGGCGGATCAAGGTCCTTTGTTGCACTATGAGGGATCTTGGGGCCACCTATGTTGATGACAAGTTCATGAAGAGGAAGTTCATTCAAGCTTTCCTTCCGTTTGAAGAACAAAAGCTCAAATCTATCAAGGGAAGAACAAACTTTCACCTAATGACCTCCCAAGAAGTCTTGAGTGAAGTGATTTCCATGACCATTGACAAGAATAATGCGGATTCTGCCCATGCTAGGGCCATTGGATCAACCAAAGTGAATCTTGCTTTGAAGGCCAAGGCTATTGAAGTTGATGATGATGATACATCAAGTGAGTGGTATCAATAGGAACTCAAGTGTGCCTTCAACGAACATATTGCTCTCGCCTCAAGGGACTTTTGGAACAAGTCCGAGCTCAAGTTAAGGTCAAGGGAAAACTCAAGGTTTAACTCACCCAACAAGTCTCCCAAGGGAATGTCATGCTACAATTGCAACGACAAGAGTCACTTTGCGGCCAAGTGTCCCTTTGAGAACCGTGAAGAAAATGGTGGTCGCCTCATTCGCAAGATCAAGTCAAGGCCTCCTCAAGAATGTCACCAACAAGGAAAGAGCTATTGTGGTCCATGAAGAATACATTTCGGGGACAGATGAAGATGATGATGAAGTCCAAGGTGGTGAGATTGTGGGAGTTGCTTCTATTGCTACCACCTCTACTCCACGATTGTCCCTCTTCGACTCACCTAATGAGAACGTCATCTCCTCCAACCAAAAGTGTCTCATGGCCAAGGCCACCGAGGTAACATCTAAACCCACTCCTCAACCCATCTCTAGTGAGCCTTTTTCTCTTGATCTTGTTGGTCTAGAGGTGAAGAAAGAGATGATTGACACGTGTGAATTTGTTGCTACCTTGGATGAAGAAACTAAAACTTGCTTTGAGTCCCTGCTTGCACAACTTGATAATACTAGGGATGCTTTAGATGAAAATGAAGAACTTCTTGACTTGTTAAGTAAAAATGAAAGAGATGCCGCCGATGAAATTTCTTCTCTCACTCAAAGTATTGAGGATGAAAAAAATATGAGAATTAATCTTGAACAGATTGTGTCTAAACTATTTGATGACCATAACAATACCATGTGCTCTCTAATTAAAGAACGTGATCATGCTCTTGCTTTGGTTAAGGTGCTTAAGAAAGAAAAAGTTTGAGTTTGGGGTTGGTCATGATAGGACTCAAGAAGATCTTGAGAAACTCAAAGAGGAACACAAAGCCTTGGAGAGAAAATTATAAAGTCTTTTTGAAGCCCATGAACAACTTCAAACTCAACTAACTAGTGAACATCCTAAGTCTTCTGCTGTGCAAATTATAGACTTGTCTAGCACTCCTAACCCTTGTTGCAAGCATGAGCATCTCGTTGAGGAGAACAAGGTGTTGAAGGATCAACTTGCCAAGGCTAAGAAGAAGAAGAGGAAGAACAAGAAGAAGAATAAGAACAAGGGCGTGACTCAAGGACCTTCTCATGGTCCAACCATCTTGCAAAGTGAAAACTTTGCCGGAAAGAACAATCCATCTTATATTCTTTGCAAATCTTATGATGGTCATGTATATACTAGATATGTTGGAAATTCTTACACGCATGATTATCATTGGGCCATTTGGATGCCAAAGACTCTTGTTACTAACAAAAGGGGACCCATTGCAAAATGGGTACCAAAAATCAAAGCTTGATTTTCTTGTAATACTATGCTTCCGGTGCTTCAAAATGGGTGATTGATAGTGGTGCCACAAGTCATATGACCGAAGCAAGTCTATCATGACGGAGATAAGGCCAAACATTGCCAACACAATGGTCTCCTATGGTGATAAAACAAGTTCTCAGGTTTTGGGTTTTGGCAAAGTGGTGGTAACCCCGGATGTATCCTTGGTTGATGTCATGCTTGTCAAAACCCTTGGTTACAATTTACTTTCCTTTCATTCTCTTGCTATTATGGGTCTCTCTTATTTATTTAATGAGAACTCCGTGGTCCTCATGTGGAGCAAGTCTCTCAAGGTGGCTTTTGTAGGGTATATAGAGCATGACTATATTTTTTGTGTTTTTGATAAAAGAAAGCAAACCAAACAAAACTAATTTTTTGGAGCTTTTGATAAAAATAAGCAAACAAAACAAGAAAAAGAAACTAAGAAAAACAAAAACAAAGTAAAGAGAAAGGTTGTGAAGGACTCCCCTTGTGAAGCCGTCCTTAGCCTCCCCGGCAAAGGCACCAAAAATAGCTTGATGATGTGTAGCTCTGATCACTGTAGAGCTTCATTGGGAGACCCCGAGAGGAAGGTATGATGAGCACAACAGCAAGTTTTCCCTCAGTAAGAAACCAAGGTTATCGAACCAGTATGTCACATCGCAAAATTTTCCAAATTTTGAAATGTGAAAAATAAATAAACAAAATAAATAATTATTGAATTTAGGGTGAAAAGAAACTTTTTGATTCCAATGGGAAACATCAAAACCCATCTTGAACAAACTTTGAATAAGATTTGAACCCAACAAAATTCAAATCAATTGAAATGCATTCTCCATAAATGCATCTTGAAATTTAAACACTTGGAAAACAAATCAAAACTCTAAAAACCTAATGAGAGAAAATCATTTCCAAGATTACTCTAAGACTAAGGATTTGATCCATATAAAAATATATCAACAAACATTTATAATTGATCAAAATGATGATTAGAAATATTTTTAAAGCCATAGAAATTGGTTTCTCTTAATTTGGAGCCATAGATAAAATATTATGAATTTAGTAAGATAAGGAAATTGAATTTCCAAAGCTAATAAAGCACCTATCTAAAAATCCATACCAAATGGTGAGAAAATAATCATAAAGATATTTAAAAGGATAAATAAATATTAAATAAGATTTTAAAAATTAGAATCACCAATTTTGGATCTATAAATAAAAAGATATGGATTTTATAAGATAAGGAAAAGAATTAATTAATAGGGAATATTTAAAAACCAAATTAAATCTTGGTCTAATCCATGAGCAAATGGAATAAATATAATCCAAGTACAAATGAATTAAATGAATAAATAATATTCAAATAAAATAAAATGGCCTTAACCAAATTCTATTTGAATAAAGATAATTGCCCAAATTAAATGATTAATAATCATATTAAAATACTTTAAATAATTCAAAGTGAATTATTTAACACCCCATTAAATAAATAAACCTACTGAAAAGGTTTTGTGAAAAATTGGAATTTAAATAAGGGTTTGAAAATATATTTAATCTTATTTGAATAATGGCGTATGCTTATTTTAATAAAGAATAAAACCATAAGAAAAATAAAAGAATTATTCCTAAAATAGTATTTAAAAATACATGTTTAAACAGTATGTGAATATACTGAACATTTGAAAAAGGTTTGAATTCAAACAAGGTTTGAAATCATTTAAACAAAATCAAAACAGAAAAATGAAAACAGAAAAACAAAAGGATTCGGAATAAAAAAATGAAAGCAGTCAAACCAGCCTAGCAAGCCCAGTCCAGCCCAGCACCAGCCCACTCCCTCTCTCCCCGAGAGAAAACGATTCACACCTGCGAACTTACCCGCAGAGCCGCTGACCGCCTGGAGCCATTCTCTCTCTCTCTCTCTCTCTCTCTCTGACTAGCCAACCCCACCTGCCAGACCCTTCTTCCTCACCCCGCGATGAACTCGCCTACCCTCTGACTGTTTCTTCCGCGTTTTAAATCGAATCAATACGAGTTATTTGGCAAATTAATATCCCTCGTGATCATGCCCTGCTAAACACCTCCCTCCCCTCTCCATTTCCCCCCAGACGCCACACCTCGAGAGCCCCTAGGCTGCCCCGAATTCCGCTCAGACCACCGCTGCCTCCGACGAGCATCTCTGGCGATTCCGGCCAGCCCACGCCCACCCTTGCTCCCCAGTGCACACGAGCCTGCTCCCCATCATCTGGTGCTTCTCCCTATACCACTCACTCGCTCGTGCGCACTCCAAAACATTGGCAAGGACCACCTCCGAGTGTCGTCGTCGTCTGCCACTCCTCCGGTGAACTCCCCAGGTAGTTTCCGTCCGCCCCTGTCCCTCCCGTTGATGCTCCTGTGATCTCCGCACTTGCCCACGTCAAACGACACCTTCCTCTTGCCTTCTGGTGGACTGTAGCTCCGCCCCGTTGACAAACAGAGGCACCTGGCTCCATCGTGAACTCCGGGGAGCAATCACCGCTACCCCCGAACGCCCCTCAACGAACTGACCCCACATTGAGATTCACCGCACTCCTGTGAGTCTGGTGAGCATCCTCTCCCTCTCCCGCGCAACCTAGTTCCTCGGCAACCTCCCCGTCTGAGCGTGCGTCACCGTTCGCCGCCACCAGCGCCGCCAGTCCATGGTCGAGCTGCTGTGGTCCGTTGGATCTGGATCGAAGGAATAGGATTAGATTTTAATCGAAGGGGTATGCATTGATCTGTGCCGTGCGATTGTAATGAGATCCTGCGGCCAGCATAGCTCAATCCAAACGAAGAGGTACCATCCAATAGGATAGAGCCACATGGCCAGAGTTTGAATTAAAACAGAAATTATGATCTATTAGATATGCAAACTTGAAAAATTTATAACTTTTAATCAACATGTCCAAATTTTACAAATTTTATATCAATGGAATCATCAAAACAAGTACTTTCCAACTATGCACTTTTTTTTAGTAAATTGCTTCTGTTAAATTGGTTGTATTTGCAGAAACATGTGTAGGCATATTTTGAACATAAAATTTATTCTAGAAATGTTTTTAGGACAAAACCTTTGAAAAATGGTTTTTTTTAACCTAGTGACCATATAAAACAACTTGTGGAATTAAAAGTGTATTTTGTGAAACCAAAGAATAAATCTTTGATGAGAGCATTTCTAGTTAAATAAAAATATTGTTTATGTGTTAAAAATGCTTTTTGAATAAAACCTTTGAGAAATGGTTTGATTTAAACTCTCTGACCCTAAACACAAATTTTTATGATTTAAAAATATATTTGATGAACCCTATAAAATCATTACTTTTCTAAAAGGCACTTCCAACAACATAAAATATTATTTTGGTATAAAAATGGTTTATATGTGAAACCTTTTGCAGATGGTTTTAATATTAAACACTTGACCATAAAACACTAAAATTTGTGTTTAAAATGTATTATCAAACACTATAAAATATTACTTTGATTTAAATCATTTCTAACAAAACAAAAATGACCTAAAATGGCCATTTTCACTAACTTGATATCAAATGGTTTTGCCACATTTATAAATGACCTTGCCACTTTTATAAATGACAAAAAGATATTTTATGATGTTTATAACCTATAGAAACCACTTTTACAAAATAAAACAATCTTTGGCATGCTTGCATGCATTGCTTTGTTTTTATTATTCTATGTGATGATTGCTTGAATGGTAGATTGAATATTTGCTTGCTTGATTGAATTGTAGTGCAATTTGAAGAGTGTGACTATTACAAGATCAAGGAGTGAACTTATAATTCTCTACCAAAAAGGCAAGTGATGCTTCATACTTTTGTCCCATTATTTTCACTATGCCTTAGTGATATTTCTAAGTAGGACTTGCATGGAATTTTTGCTAAGTATAGACTATGCCATGGGAACTCCTAGTAGATGAAACCTTAGTAGAATTTTCCTAAGTTAAGATTACTACTACTATCATGCTTAGCCTAGCTAGTAGAAAACAAGGGTGGATTATATTCATGTTATGTAATATTTCTAAGTCAAGGACTTGTGTTTTGTTTAATAAAACAACTAAGTGAATGAATCACCTGCGTGGAATGGAAAGAATGGTTTGTGTTGAGTGGTTACGCAAGTCCAGTATGCTGGGGAAAATTTGGGCATCACCAAGTCCAGTATACTGGGGAAAACTTGGTATCTCACTTGTGGAATGCCACCCAGGAACAAAGAGATTTGAGATGTCAAATGTTGAGAAGCTTCAAGTGCAGCCACTTGGCATTATGGGCTCTGCCTGGATCATATAAGTTGCAATAACTTAGCCAAATGGACAGTTGGTGGTAGGGGATTGATAGGTTTGAGCGCGTCCATTCTGGTATAAGGGAAGGCTTCTGAAAGATCTTGTCTTGGTGAAACCAAGTCTCGTGGGGAATGTGCACCACCTCTCCAGAGTGTAAAATCTAAGTACTTAGCCATGTCACTGGTATTGGACAATTTGAGCATCAAGACATGAAAGCTATCAAGAATCTCCTCATCCCAATTTCTAAGTTAAAAATTTGTGGTTGAACAAGGGTGAAGGTTCACCAATTTCTATTGGTGGTTCCTTGGGAATGTTTTTGCCAAACAAAAACTTAGTGTTTTCAACTGATAGGTAAAACCTATTTTGAGCAAAGCAAGCCTAAGCTACACTTAGCCAAATTCATGTAGTAACTAGATGCTAATACTCTACTAAGGTATCACTTGCCAATACTATTCCAATATATTGACCCTTGTGGCTATAACTTATTATGTTGCAGGTTTGTTTGATGTTAGTGAGGTGTGTTCATTAGGATTACAAGTCTACAACCAACATGTTTGCCCGTGGAACATTAAAGATGAAGGACTCCATGCTATAGTTATTTCTGCTACATTGTAATGAGATAGCCAAATAAGCTATGTAAGATGTAATGAATTGTTTTATTCCTGGTTATAAGGTTGTATTATGACCTTTGTTTCTTGATATGACATCTTAACTGTGGATGCTAGCTATTGTCCAGGGACTAGCATTGTAAACACATGGATCTCTACCTTATTAAAGGTTGGGACCTCTACACAGTAGGAGGAAGGAAACGACTCAAAGGTGTTGCTAGAAACTTGGAAACCTGCACAACACAAACTCAAGACTTTGCCCCAACGAACAGTGAGCTTTTCAATGTCACCGGTTTGCTGAACAACAAAGGATTAACTGTATGGTGTGGAAGGTAATGGTGGTTTGTAGAAAGTAAATAGTAACAGTGGAAGATGTATCAATGGTAAAGATTAGACCAGGGTCCATAGTTCACTAGAGGTGTTCTCCTTAAGATAAACAACATAACATGCTGGGTAAATAAATTAAAGCAGGGCAATTGACAGGACAGAGCAAGGAATAATAATGCAATACTAGACATTCATGATCCTATGAGATTTGATTGGGCATTACAACAATATACATAGACCGCCATCCAACTGCATTTATGACTAGTAATACACCTTCAGGTTATCATCCAACCCCCCTCCAGTATTAAGTTGCAACCAATGGATAACTGCTTTAAGCATGGTGTGTAAAGTAAAACAATCCACTTGTTCCATGCACAAGAGATCAATGCTTTCTCCCTAGTAGAAACAACACATCTACAGCCTTAGAGATTTCTGTCACTTCCCCAGATTAAATAGAGGCATGAACCCACTATCGAGCATAAATACTCCCTCTTGGAGTCACTAGCATCTACTTGGCCAAGATATCTACTAGAAATGGAGATCATGCAAGATCTCAAACAACACATACATGATAGAATCAATAAGATAGAATCATTAACCAATCTGACATAGTAATCTCAATATCCATCAGATCCCTACAAACACAACATGCATGATTACAAATAGATGATCTTGATCATGAACGGAGCACACAAGATCTAAACATGGTAGCACAAAGGAGGAGAAACAACCATATAGCTACTACATGGACCCGTAGTACAAGGTGGAACTACTCACGCTTCATACCGGAGGATGGCATGGTGATGAAGAAGGCTTCTGTGATGATCTCTCCCCTACGGCAGTGTGCTGGGAAGAGCTTCAGATCCCCCCTCCACCCTGTCTAGGGACGATGATGGCAGTGGCTACGGACATTTTCGTGGAAGATTGATCAGGTGCTTAGGGTTTAGTTATCGGGGGCTTCTTATAGGCGAAGAGGGAGGCCGAGGGGTGCCCGAGGCAGCTGCACCCCCAGGCACGAGCCAGGCCAGGCCACTCGGCTAGGGGGTGTGGCCCCATGGAGGCCCTCCTCCATCTCGTCTTCTGGCTCCGTGTTCCCCATGGTAAATTATTGACTTTGGCTTTTGTCCCGTCCAATTCCGAGAATATTAATTTTCTGACCTTTCTGGAACCAAAAACAACAGAAAACAGGCAACTGGCACTATGGCATCTTATTAATAGGTTAGTCCCAGAAAACATATAAAAATACCTCAAAGTGTAGACAAAGAAAAGCAAAGTAGATACTAAACAAGCGTGGAACATCAAAAATTATAGATACGTTTACGACGTATCATACATTCATGATTCCTATGAGATTTGATTAGGCATTACAACAATATACATAGACCGCCATCCAACTACATCTATGACTAGTAATCCACCTTCAGGTTATCATCCGAACCCCCTCCAGTATTAAGTTGCAAGCAACGGATAACTGCATCAAAAAATGTGTGTAAAGTAAATAATACAATTGTTCCATGAACAAAATATTGTTGTTTTCTCCCTAGTGGCAACATCACATCTATAACCTTAGAGATTTCTGTCACTTCCCCAAATTCAATAGAGGCATGAACCCACTATCGAGCATAAATACTCCCTCTTGGAGTCACTAGCATATACTTGGCCAAGATAGCTACTAGAAACAGAGAGCATGCAAGATCACAAACAACACAGACATGATAGAATCAATAATCAATCTGACATAGTATCTAAATTAAGGATGGCAATGGGCAGGGTAGAGCAATACCATACCCATACCCGTGTAGCTAGTGGGTACAAAAGCTTACCCATACCCGTACACGCGGGTATAAAATTTTACCCATACCCATACCCGGCAGGTACCCGTACCCATTGGGTACCCGGCGGGTATATCCAATAGTATACAAGTTATTCATAAAATTTACTTTCATCAATAGCATATTTGAAAAAAGAAAATAATCTCTACTTAAAAATAGTAGACGATTACATGAAAGTATCAAATTAAAGTTTATAAGTCACAATCTCATACTCGTCCCTAGGCTTCTTGGCCGCATAGGTTGATACTCTATAGGTAAGTTTGACATGTCAGTTTAAATGGGTAGGGTATAAGTATATCCATGGGTAGAAGTCTATACCCATGCCCGTACCCATTACTTAACAGGTAGGGTATGGCTATTACCCATGGGTATAAAAGTATGCCCATACCCTACCCATGCGGGTAAGGTACCCGCGGGTACCCATACCCATGGGTAAAATTGCCATCCTTAATCTCAATATCCATCGGATCCCCCGCAAACACAACATGTATGATTACAAATAGATGATCTTGATCATGAACGGAGCTCACAAGATCTAGATATGATATCACAAAGGAGGAGAAACAACCATCTAGCTATTGTATGGACCCATAGTCCAAGAGTGAACTACTCACGCATCATATCGGAGGCTGGCATGGTGATGAAGAAGGCCTCCGAGATAATCTCTCCCCTCGGCAGGGTGCTGGGAAGAGCTTCGAACCCCCCCCCCCCGATCTAGGGACGATGGTGGCGGCGTCTAATCGGGTACTTAGGGTTTTGGCATCGGGGGGATTATATAGGCGAAGAGGTGAGGCAGGAGGGCGGCCAGGGGGCCCACACCCTGCCGAGGCGCGGCCTAGGGTGGGCCCGCGCCTGGGGGTGTGCCCGCCCTATGGCTCTCCTTCGGTCGCCCTTCGGTCTTTGTGTTCTCCTCGGTGAAATATTGACTTTGGCTTTTGTCCCGTCCAATTCCGAGAATATTTACTTACTAGTTTTTCTGAAACCAAAAAAAGCATAAAACAGGCAACTAGCACTGCGACATCTTGTTAATAGGTTAGTCCCAGAAAATGTATAAAAATACCTCAAAGTGTAGACAAAGCATAGCAAAGTTGATACTAAACAAGCATGAAACATCAAAAATTATAGATACATTTACGACGTATCAGTAGGCACCACCTGGGATGACTTCGGTGACGATGTAGGGTCCTTCCCAGGGTGACTCGAGCTTCTTGTGCCCTTCTTACTTGAGTCACAGGACGAGGTCTCCTTCGACAAAGGACCTTGGGCACAGCCGATGACTGTGGTAGTTGCGGAGGCTCTGCTGATAGACCGTTGAGCGAGCCATGGCGATGTCACATGCCTTGTCGAGCATATCGACGGCGTATTCGAGTGTGGCCGATGATTCGGCCTCACTGTAAGCAACGAACCGTGGGGCCTTGTAGCATACCTCAACATTTAGCATGGCTTCGGCTCCGTGCACCATGAAGAAGGGTGTATAGTCAGTTGAGTTGTTTGGTGTTGTGCGCAGGCTCCAGAGAATAGAGGGTAGCTCATCCGCCCATGCTCCCGCAAGCCTTTCGAGTGGGCATAGCAGGAGCTTCTTGATGCTGTTGTCGATTAGGCTGTTGGCCTTTTCGACATGTCCGTTGGTATGCAGATGCTCTACTGAGGCGTATGACAGGTTGATGCCGAGGTTCCCGCAGAAGTCTCGAAACTCCTTCGAGATGAAGTTCGAGCTGTTGTCCGTTATGATTCTATGGGGCACTCCGAACCTGTAGACAATCGACTCGAAAAACTTGAGGCAGTTTTGCCGCTTTGGTTGGTGATGGGCATGGCCTCGATCCACTTAGAGAATTTGTCGAGTGCGACCAGGAGGAAGACGTGGCCTCCTCGTGAGGACTTTGGCATTTTTCCAATCATGTAGAGGCCCCACTGGGCAAAGGGCCAGGCCACTGGATAGGCCTCAACTCTGATCCTAGCGCATGTGGTTTGTCTACGTACCTCTGGCAGGCATTGCACATGTGGACTATATCCTTGGCGTCGTTCATTGCGGTTGGCCAGTAGAACCCAGCTTGTAGAGCTTTGGCGACCAATGCACGGTTTCTTGTGTGATGGCCGCAGATACCCTCATGGATGTCTACGAGGATGTTTTTTCCATTGCCGATGGTGACGCATCGTTGGATCACACCCGAAATTTTGCGCTTGTATAGCTCGCCATTGATGATAGTGAAGGCCTTTGACCGGCGAGATATGCGCCGGGCATCTGTCAGTTCCTCAGGTAGCTAATTGTTTATCAGGTAGAGAAGGTACGGTTGCGTCCATGTTTCCTCAACCGCCATGACCTGCATAAGTCTTACCAACTCGACCTCCGTGTCGATCATGTCGGGTCCTTCTTGTCCTTCGGGTAGCGCAGCCCCCGAGTGATCTGCTTCTTCGGTTGAGACTTTGGGGAATTTACTCTTGATGGAGGGTACGCAGATTTGCTCGAGGAACACTCCTGGTGGCACCCAAGCACAAGTTGAGCCAATGTTGGTGAGATTGTCGGCCTCCTCGTTGCTTTCCCTGCCAACATGCCGAAGCTCGTAGCCGTCGAAGCCCCCTTCGAGTGAATTGTAGAGCGCACGATATGCGATCATGTTGGCGTTATGGTCGTCGCACTCGTTCATTGTCTGCTGAACAACGAGGTTCGAATCGCCGTAGATGACAAGGTGTGTTGCGCCGCACATCTTAGATATCCTCATGCCATGGATGAGGGCCTCGTATTCAGCCTCGTTGTTGGAGGCGCGGAATTTCATCTGAAGGACATACTTCATCTTGTCGCCTTGAGGGGACGTCAGTATGACGTCGGACCCTGCTCCAGCCTCACGCTTGGAGCTATCAAAGTGCAATGTCTAGGACTGGGACATGTCTAGAGTATCCGGCAGCTGGAGCTCCATCCAGTGGACGAGGAAGTCAGGGAGGACCTGAGATTTTATGGCGGTGCATCGCTCGTAGATGATGTCTCGAGGAGACAACTCGATGCCCCACAGGGCTACGCGCCCTGAAGCTTCAGGGTTGTTCAGGATCTTCGACAGCGGGGCGTCATTGACAACCATGATCTGGTGCTCCTATAAGTAGTGGCTCAGCCGGTGCGCCATCATGAATATGCTATAGGCGAGCTTCTGGTAATGAGGGTACATCTGCTTTGTCGGGGTCAGTACCTCGCTGAGGTAGTAGATTGGGCATTAGACCCTGTGGGTCTTTCCATCTTCGGGTCGTTCGACCACGAGTGTGGTGCTAACCACCTGATGTGTGGCTACTATGTACAACAGCAAAGGCTCCCGTTCCTTCGGCGTGACCAGGACAGGTGATGTGGAGAGTAGCCGTTTGAGGTCCTCAAACGCATCGTCTACTTCGGGTGTCCACTCGAATTTATTCGTCATGCACAACAACTAATAAAGGGGTAGAGTCTTCTCACCCATGCGACTGATGAACCTGCTAAGAGCCGCGATTTGCCCGGCTAGCTGCTGAACTCCCTTGAGGTTCTTCGGCTTGTCCATGGCTAGTATAGCCCTGATTTTCTTCGGGTTCGCCTCGATGCTGCGCTGGGAGATGAAGTATCCGAGTAACTGGCCAGACGGGACGCCGAAGGCGCACTTGTCTGGGTTCAGCTTGATCTTGTAGGGATCAAGGTTATCGAACGTCTCACGGAGATCGTCGATGAGCGTCCTGGCCTCCTTGTCCTTGATTACTATGTCATCGACATAGACATGTGAAAGGACTATATTTTCCCATGCTATTTTGGTGATGATGACAATCCCACTTGTGGTTTAACCGTGTACTTGAGTTTCAGGTAAAATTCTTTTGATGATTCCTATGGATTATGTGGATGCTCTCTTTGGGATCTCGTGAAGACGGCGGCCTTTAGTTTTTCTAGTTTCTCTCTTTTTATTGCTTTAGGTCGCCGTACTATCAAGAGGGGGTCCATCTCGGAAGGTTGTGGGAAATCAGTTGTTCCTGCACAAACCCCATATGCACCGCCACAGCCATCCTACTCATCTACGAGAGAGCGAGGTTCTGATCTGCTGGAGCCATTTCTGTCTGATCGGAACTTCCGGCCAGGCGCCGGAAGTTCCGCTCAAGGGTTTTCTGTGCGAAGATCTAGAACTAAGTTCTGATCCAACTTCCGTTGGAACTTCCGGCCATCTCCCAGTACCTACTGTATGGGTATGCTCTATTTCCCGGAACTTCCACCGGAAGTTGCACCAGAAGTTCCGATGAGGAATTTCCGTTGCTTCTCCCAGAAAATTCCTGAGCAGAACTTCCACCCAGACGCCGGAACATCCGGCCAGACATGGTTCGCGACCCAGATGTTCCGCCCCTAGTTCCGCTCCATGTTCTTCTGAAGGATCAATAAACTTCTGTTCGAAGAAGTCTATTTGAAGGAACTTGGACCGGAACTTGCATCGGAAGTTTCGCCGGAAATTCCAGTCAGTTTGACTGGAACTTTCGGTCAAGATTTTGTAGCGGGCGTCAACGGACTGATGACCGTTGGAGCCTTGATGGGCGGAACTTCCGGCCGCTCACCGGAAGTTCCGGTGAGGTCGCGGAGGCTATAGTGGTTCAGCATGGAGGGAGCCTATGTAAGGCGCCCTCCTTCTTCCTCCCACCTAACTTGAAAATTTCCTCTCTCCTCCATTGATGCTTGAGCTTCATGATACTCCCAATTTGCATCACCTTTCTATATCATAATTTAACTCTATTCTTTGATATTTGTCTTATTACGAGGTATTACTTATGGCTTTCTCATTTGTTTATGCATGTTGGATGATTCTTGGAGGATGGACTGCCGGAGTCTGGATTCTAATGGAAAAGAAGGCATTTCAGTGCAATTTTGTGAAGATCGGAAAAATACCAGAAAAATATGGAAACATATTATTTTACCAGAGGACGAAGGAAGCCAGAAGGAGGGACGGAGATGAGCCTCAGGGGGCCCACACCCCCTAGGCACGGGCCCACCTGAACCCGCACCTAGGGCAGGTGTGGCCCACCTGCCCGGCCTCCGACTCCGCCCCTTTGCCTATATCTTCCCTACGGAACACTAAAACTAGGAGAGCGACCACAGATAGATTTTCGCCGCCTCTAGGGGCGGAAAATACCAAGAGATAAAGATCTCTCCGATAGACATATTTCTGCCGGGGAAATTCCTTCCCGGAGAGGGGAGACCGTCGCCATCAACACCGTCATGAAGCTAGGCTTCACCGGGATCATCATCATCATCCACACCATCATCTCCACCAGCACCATTACCACCACTCCGTCCCGATGTAACAATTGTGTTGGATATTGCTTAGTTCATTAGTGGAAACTTTCCCGGTATTGATTACTATTGTAGTTGATGCTTATGAGTGGAACCATTGGATTATTGTTTATGTTCATATTGTTATCCATTATCATATCATCTTTGATCTTCATCCATATGATGTCTTGTGAGTAGTTCGTCTTGTTCTTGAGGACATGGGAGAAGTCATGTTGTCATTAGTGAATCTATGATGATTTATTATTCAATGGTTTAGTATTTAAGTTGTGGTGCTATTCTTCTAGTGGTGTCATGTGAACGTCGACTACATGACACTTCACCATTTATGGGCCTAGGGGGATGCATTGTGTATTTGGCTACTAATCGTGGGGTTGCCGGAGTGACAAAAACCAGAACCCCCGTTCGGACACCTTTGCACAAGGGAGTGTAGGATCTCAGAGTTTAAGGGTGTGATTAGATTTATATCTTAATTACTTTCCTGTAGTGACGGATGTTTGCAGGGGGTTTAATCACAAGTATGTATTAGTCCTAGGAAGGGTGGTATGTTAGCACAGGTTCACCCACACAACACTTACAAACACCAAAGAAGAGTACTCGGCTATTTGAAGCGAAAGCACTTGACTGAATTCCCATGTGTCCTCGAGAACGTTTGGTCCTTATAAGTATTTCCACCGGCTTGTCCTTTGCTAAGAAAGGATTGGGCCACTTGCTCCGTTTGTTCGTTACTCTTGTTACTTGCTCCTTGTTTTGTTGCCTTGTCAGAAAACCACTAAAAATCCGTTTGCTAAGTATTCATAGGGATTTCCTGGTCCATACCACTGTTTAGCACCTTCTGCTCCTCGTTGGGATCGACACTCCTATTTATCGAAAGTACTACGATACACCCCCTATACTTGTGGGTCATCAAGACTATTTTCTGGCGCCGTTTCCGGGAAGTGAAGAGCTATTGAAGAGTGGAACTGGTAAGGGAAACTTTTACTGTGAGTATTGCTTTTGTTACTGCTTGTTACTTTGTTTCCAATATGGATAACCCACTCGGTTTTCTATTTGGGAAAACTACTACCGCTTCTAGGGTAGTAGATCAACCACCTCCTGTTGAAATAGATCCTTTTAAGATACCTACAAGTATTGTTAATCGTGTTATGTATAATTATTATTTTGGGGATGGAACTATCCATCCTGGTGATCACTTGCTTTTTATCCATGAATTATGTGGGTTGTTTAAGTGTGCAGGTATCACAACTGAACAGGTGAAGAAGAAGTTATTCTCCATATCCTTGAAAGGGAGAGCTGAAGCATGGTATAAGCTGTTGAAGAATGGACAATCCATGGAATGGGAGGAGATGGCATCTCTCTTTTACTCTAAATTTTATCCTCTCAGTGAAATACATAAAGATAGAAGTCTTATATATAACTTTTGGCCTCTTGATGGAGAGAGTACAGCTCAAGCTTGGGGGATATTGAAGTTACTCATGATTAAATGTATTATTCATGAACTCCCTAATTTTTATGCTAGGCTTTCTCCTCATGATAAAGATTTACTAGATGCTTCTTGTGCTGGATCATTCACGCGTATGAAGGAAGAAGCTAAATGGTATCTCTTAGACCGTATTCAAGATAACACTGAGGCTTGGGAGAATGACAAAGGAAGCAAGTCAGGTATAAACTATGATTATGAATGCATTAAATCTTTTATGGGCATTGATAACTTCCGAGATATTTGCAATAAGTTTGGCCTTTATCCCCAAGTTCTTGCAAAATGTTTTAATGCCTTTGCCTATTATATTGAACTTCCCAAGAAAGAATGAGACAAGTACCACGCTCCTTATAAAGACACTGGCACCCATATTCCTGCTAGTACAGAGGTTTGCATTGTTGATCCTATTTTGCCTGAACCTTATATTGAGAAAACTCCTTTACCTTATAAGGTGAGGGAGCATTTAATTATGGCTACTGTGGTTAGCAAAAGCACAAAGAAAACTCTAGTGTACGATGAGCTTATTGATATTGAGCCTGTGGTAGCTATTGTGAAAGATCTTATTACTAGAAATATAGAGGATGAGCATATTGTCTTCTGTGAAGATGCTACTAATATTGTTTCTCATCCTAAGAAAGTTAGAAAAGCTAGTGTTCCTGTGCTTTCTGTTAAAATTGGTAGTCATAGCTACTATGTTTTATGTGATATTGGTGCTAGTTCTAGTGCTATTCCTTATGAGCTTTACAGGGAAATTATGCATGAGATTGGTCCTTGTGAGCTTGAGGACTTTGATGTGGTTATTCACCTTGCTAATAGAGAGCAAGTTTGCCCCATTGGTATTGTAAGAGATGTGGAGGTCCTTTGTGGTAAGATTAAATATCCTGCTGATTTTCTAGTACTTGGTAAAGAAGCTAGTAAAACCTATCCTATTATCTTTGGTAGACCCTGCCTTAATACTTGCGGGGCTACCATAGATTGTAGGAAGTAAAAGGTTTTGACTAAGTTTGCTGGAGAATCTTATGAGTTTAATTTTTCCAAATTTTCCAAAACTCCTTATGAAAATGAATTACCTGATGAGGATTTCAGGGTTGAACAACTGTCTGCTATTTTTCTTGCTCCTAACAATGCTTTGCAGCAGTTCATGGAATACCATGAAAGTGATGTCTTCATAAAGGAAAGAAATGAGATTGACGAAGTTTTTATTCGTCAGTCGGAATAGCTTAAGCATTATCTACCCGTGGAAGATTTGGGTACCACACTACCACCTAAAGGGGATCCTGTTTTCGAATTGAAACCTTTACCTGATGATCTTAAATATGTTTATCTTGATGATAAGAAGATATATCCTATTATTATTAGTTCTAAACTTTTAGGGAAGGAAGAAGAAAGGTTATTGGAGGTATTGAAGAAGCACCGAGGATCTATGGGTTATACTCTTGATGATTTAAAGGAATTTCTCCTACTATATGTCAGCATGCTATTAATATTGTGCCTGATGCAAAACCAGTTGTTGAGCATCAACGCCGTCTAAATCCTAAGATAAAGGATGTGGTAAGAAATGAGGTATTAAAACTCCTTGATGGTGGTATTATTTATCCTATTGCTGATAGTCAATGGGTTAGCCCTGTTCATTGTGTTCCCAAGAAAGGGGAATAACTATTATGCCTAATGAGGATAATGAGCTTATACCCCAAAGAGTAGTGGTTGGGTATAGAATGTGCATTGATTTTAGAAAAATTAATAAAGTTACTAAGAAAGATCATTATCCTTTTCCCTTTATTGATCAAATGCTTGAGAGGTTATCCAAAAAGACTCACTTTTGCTTTCTTGATGGTTATTCTGGGTTTTCTCAAATTGTTGCGAAAGCACGGTACCAAGAGAAAACCACTTTTACTTGTCCTTATGGTACTTATGCTTATAGGCGTATGCCTTTTGGTTTATGTAATGCTCCTGCTACCTTTCAGAGATGTATGTCTGCTATCTTTCATGGTTTTTGTGAAGAAATTGTGGAGGTTTTCATGGAAAATTTTCCGTCTATGGGACTTCTTTTGATAACTGTTTGCACAACCTTGATAAAGTTTTGAAGAGATGTGAAGAAACCAACCTTGTTCTTAACTGGGAGAAATGCCATTTCATGGTTAATGAAGGGATTGTTCTTGGACACAAGATCTCTGAAAGAGGCATTGAAGTTGATAGAGCCAAAATTGAAGCAATTGAGAAGATGCCTTGTCCTAGAGATATCAAAGGTATTCATAGTATCCTTTGTCATGCTGGTTTCTATAGGAGGTTTATTAAAGATTTCTCCAAAATTTCAAAGCCCCTTACTAATCTTCTTCAAAAAGATGTACCTTTTTTGATGATGATTTTAAGGAAGCTTTTGAAACTTTGAAGAAGGCTTTGACAACTGCTCCTATTGTCCAACCACCTGATTGGAGTTTACCTTTTGAAATCATGTGTGATGCTAGTGACTTTGCTGTGGGTGCTATTCTTGGACAATGTGTTGACAAGAAGCTGGATGTTATTCATTATGCTAGCAAGACTCTGGATGTTGCTCAAAAGAATTATGCTACTACTGGAAAATATTTCTTAGCTATAATATTTGCTTGTGATAAGTTTAGACCTTATATTGTTGACTCTAAGGTTACTATTCATACTGATCATGCAGCTATTAAGTACCTTATGACAAAGAAGGACGCTAAGACTAGGCCTATAAGGTGGGTGTTGCTTTTGCAAGAGTTTGATCTGCATATTGCGGTTAGGAAAGGTGCTGATAATCCTGTTGCTAATAATTTATCTTGTTTGGAAACCATTTCTTTTGACCCTTTTCCTGTTAATGATAGTTTTCCAAATGAGCAGTTAGCTGCAATAAGGGTAAGTCCACATGAGAGACCTTGGTATGCTGATTATGCTAACTTTATTGTTTCCAAGTATTTTCCTCCAACCTTTACAACTCAGCAAAGAAGGAAATTCTTTTATGATCTAAGGCATTACTTTTGGTATGACCCACACTTATATAAAGAAGGTGTAGATGGTATTATGCGAAGATGTGTTCCAGAATTTGAACAACAAGATATATAGAAAATTTCATGGCAGTGCTTATGGAGGACATCATGCTGGGGATAGGACAGCACAAAAGGTTTTACAATCTGGATTTTATTGGCCTACTCTTTTTAAAGATGGAAGGAAGTTTGTCTTATCCTGTGATGAATGCCAACGAGTAGGTAACATCTCTAGACGCAATGAAATGCCTATGAATTATTCTCTTGTTATTGAACCTTTTGATTGTTGGGGATTTGATTTTATGGGGCCTTTTCCTCGTTCAAAAGGGTATACTCATATTCTTGTTGTTGTTGACTATGTTACAAAGTGGGTAGAAGCCATACCTACAAACAGTGCTGATGGTAAGACCTCTTTGAAAATGCTTAAAGATGTCATTTTTCCTAGGTTTGGTGTGCCTAGATATCTCATGACTGATAGAGGCTCTCATTTTATTCATGGGGGTTTTAGAAAAACTCTCGCTAAGTATGATGTAAACCACATAATTGCTTCAGCTTATCACCCCCAAACTAGTGGGAAAGTACAACTTTCCAATAGGGAAATTAAATCTATCTTGCAGAAAAATGTCAACAGATCTAGGAAAAGTTGGGATAAAAAGTTGAATGACGCTTTGTGGGCTTATAAAACTGCTTATAAAAATCCTATGGGGATGTTTCCTTACAAAATGGTCTATGGGAAATCTTGTCACTTGCCTTTAGAATTAGAACACAAAGCTTATTAGGCAGTGAAAGAGTTGAATAGAGATTTTAGACTTGCTGGTGAGAAAAGACTGCTCGATTTAAGTAACCTAGATGAGTGGAGAGGGGAAGCTTACGAAAATTCTAGGCTCTTTAAGGAAAAAGTAAAATGATGGCATGATAGGAGAATTCTCAAAAGGGAGTTCCATGTTGGTGAGAAAGTTCTTTTGTATAGGTCTCGTCTCATATTTTGTGCAGGGAAAATACTCTATAAACGGGAAGGACCTTTTGTTATAAAGGAAGTGTACCGTTCAGGTGCCATCAAAATCTCTTCTCTGAAGGATGACATGACACATGTGGTTAATGGTCAAAGACTAAAACATTATATTTCTAGAGATTCTTACAATGAAGATGTGGATGTCATTCAAATGGTGACTCCAGAAGAATTTATCAAGAACCAAACACCAGAAACTGCAGAGTTCGTCTTTGAATAGGTATGGTGAAAATAGAAGGTTCGTGAAACTCCAATCTTTTTATATTTTTGATGTTTTCAATACATAAGGGAAGTTACGAGACGAAACTGAAAAGGAACCGGAGTCCGGGGAGGATAAACCCACACCCCAGGCGCGGGCCTAGCCTGGCCGCGCCTGGAGGGGGTTTGACCCCCTCGAACTCCGTCTCCACTTCGTTTCCGTATCAAAACCTTCCTTATACATTGAAACTTCGTAATATATAACCCCCGGGGTTCCCCGAGGTTCTTGCATCGTTTTCTCGTCGTGTTTTCATTTCGATCTATTTCTGTCAGGAAAATTCTCAGATTTGGAGCCTCAATGTCTTCTTCTGGATCACCCATGGAGGGTTCCTCTACGGACGCCCTCAACCCATACATGTATGAGTTGAGGATTCATCCCAAAGAGTTGATCCTCGAGGAGGGGAAGGTAAAGATGAAAGAAGTTCAAGACCCTAAAGGAGAAGGCAGTCTAGAAGACAGGATGGAAGCATTGGAACAAGAAGTTTTCAGGTACAAGAAGATGGCAGAGCGCGAGGTGGATATTATTCACAAGATAAGTTCATAACTCGTCACCAAGCACGAGGGATAAGTAGCTGAGATCTGAGAAGAGATCTTTTCACTCTGTCAGACCACCAACCAATTGCAAGAACGGCTCTATGACATACAGAACCAAAACTATGAGTATGAGGCTAGATTTGATCGCATAAGCTCCACTGCTTGTTTCAGGATTGCAGAGACAAGGACATCCTTTCTGGATGGGGAACCATTGCCTTGGAAGTTTGATGATGACAAGGCAACACCACCACCACCGAGGGAGTAATTCGTCATCAGGTTCGGCATCCCCTTGGCTTGTTCCAATCTTGGGGGAGTGCCACGGTATTACCACCATTATCTTTTATCTTTTACCTTTTTAGTGGATTTGTATCTGTGGTAGAGGGGTTATCTTATAGTTTGGTTTGCATGTGGAAGTATCTCTCCTTTAGTTGATTATGTTTGTATCCCTTGGTGCGAGTGCCTTTATTGGAATATTAATGAGAAGTCTCATCTTTTACTTTTTGCACTTCTTATTTTAGTTTGGAATCCCTATTATATGATGGATCTTGTTGATCAGTATTTGCACCACTATGGGATCATCAAGTGGATCTAAATTGGTTTTGGCAAATCGAGTTCTAGTCAGTAGCATTACTATGAAAGAGAAAAAGAAAGAAGAAGCTTACAGTATTTTGTATCATTTGTTTTATTTCTTGTTGCCTCATAAACTTAGTATTCTTTATTTAAGATCCTTTTGTGTCTTTAAGGAAAGATTGCATGTTTGGCTTTATTACTTGTATGTTTGCTTGTTTCTTTCAACTCTCTTGCTTGCTACCCAGCCTTGCTAGCCAAAAGCCTGTTTTGAGAAGGAATACTTCTCATGTTTCCAAACCCTTTAACTAAAACTTTTGCCACTTGTGTCCACCATATCTACCTAGTATCTATTGCTATTCCTAGCAAATTCTCAAGCTTCATCTACCTTTCGAATTAAAAAGTATTTTTTATGTGAAAACTAGTTAGTAAAGCTCTCACGAACTTGATGGCACACTTTATTTCTTTGCCCCTAATAAACTTGAACCATTGTGAACATCGAAGTTGTATATGCTTGCATCTATATGTTGGAATTAGCAAAACCGTGCTATCACGGGGAACGTTTTCAACATTGCACTTGTACTTTTGTACTCAGTTGATATCGTGCATTTTTCTCTATGGATGTCAGCGGTGTGAAATAAAGAGGGAACTTGTAAGTCCATGGAGTTTGTATTATGTGTTAGAGAAACGCCTGGGCAGCTAGCCTAAGCCATGCTTAATCATGGTGGAAACTTGCAGCATCACCATAGTGAGTCATCTATGAAGCATCCTCGATAAAAAGCTATATGCATAGTAAATAAAAATATTGCTGAGATGCTCATTGTCTGTTGGCCTTGTCATTTTGGTTATGGGAAAGCTCCTGTACCATGTGGAAGGGGTACCCCGTTGGCGGTTCTCAATGATATGCAAATACTTACAATGACAAGAACTTACTTGGACCCAAAGTTGAGTATGCATGAGGAGTGGCCCTCATATTCAAGGGACATGAGATTGCCAACTTATATTTCATCAAGCATATACTCCATCTTTGTTCACTTTAACCTTAATCATCTCAATACTCTTATGATAGGGGCAATGAGGGCTCAAAATCTAGTAAGTACCATAATATTTTGGAAGCTCTTTATGACTTGTAAATCCCTGCTACCCTCTAAGAAGGGACCTTTCTCCTAGTTCCAAGTTGAGTCAGTAAACCTACTTCCTCTCCATCTCCAGCAAGCTTTTGAGTTGTTGTGTTTCAAGCATTCATATGGTGTTTTATTCAATCATGTTCTTTATCTTCCTTGTTTGCACAAAACTCTTATCTATTGAGTATTACTTTGAAAGCCTTCACTTGTAAAAAACCTTGTTGAGCAAAGAGTGTTCCTGTTTTGAAACTTCTACAAAAAGCTTTTGTGAAAATGTTTGCCAGGTGTTCTCTGACCAAGAACAAGTTTGCCAATTCCAATTATGATTTATATTTATGCATCTGTATTGTGACTGTTGTACTTGGTTGCAAGCTAAATTATATAATGGTGAGTTGCTTTCTTCTATGAGTGGTACAATGGTAAGTGTGATGCTTCTTGTTCGTATTCTTTTATCGACACTTCACTCCATAAACCTGTGGACATGTTTATTGAGCTCAGTATTCGCTTGGGGACAATCGAAGTCTAAGCTTGGGGGAGTTGATACGCCCAATTTGCATCACCTTTCTATATCATAATTTACCTCTATTGATTGATATTTGTCTTATTACGAGGTATTACTTATGGATTTTTCATCTGTTTATGCATGTTGGATGATTCTTGGAGGATGGACTGCCAGAGTCTAGATTCTGATGGAAAAGAAGGCGTTTCGGTGCAATTTCGTGAAGATCGGAAAAATACCAGAAAAATATGGAAACATATTATTTTACCAGAGGACGAAGGAAGCCATAAGGAGGAACGGAGATGGGCCTCGGGGGGCCCACACCCCCCTAGGCGCGGGCCCACCTGACCCCGCACCTAGGGCAGGTGTGGCCCACGTTCCCGGCCTCCGACTCCGCCCCTTCGCCTATCTCTGCCCTACGGAACCCTAATACTAGGAGAGCGGCCACAGATATATTTTCGCCGCCTCTAGGGGCGGAAAACACCGAGAGAGAAAGATCTCTCCGGCAGACAGATTTTTGCCGAGGGAATTCCTTCCCGGAGAGGGGAGACCGTCGCCATCAACACCGTCATCAAGCTAGGCTTCATCGGGATCATCATCATTATCATCCACACCATCATCTCCACCAGCACCATCACCACCACTCCGTCCCTCTATAACAATTGTGTTGGATATTGCTTAGTTCATTAGGGGAAACTTTCCCGATATTGATTACTATTGTAATTGATGCTTGTGAGTGGAACCATTGGATTATTGTTTATGTTCAGATTGTTATCCATTATCATATCATCTTTGATCTTGATCTATATGATGTCTTGTGAGTAGTTCGTCTTGTTCTTGAGGACATGGGAGAAGTCATGTTGTCAGTAGTGAATCTGTGATGAGTTATTATTCAATGGTTTAGTATTTAAATTGTGGTGCTATTCTTCTAGTGGTGTCATGTGAACGTCGACTACATGACACTTCACCATTTATGGGCATAGGGGAATGCATTGTGTATTTGGCTACTAATCGTGGGGTTGCCGCAGTGACAGAAACCTGAACCCCCGTTAGGACACCTTTGCACAAGGGAGTGTACAATCTCAGAGTTTAAGGTTGTGGTTAGATTTATATCTTAATTACTTTCCTGTAGTTACGGATGTTTGCAGGGGGTTTAATCACAAGTATGTATTAGTCCTAGGAAGGGCGGTATGTTAGCATAGGTTCACCCACACAACACTTACAAACACCAAAGAAGGGTACTCATCTATTTGAAGCGAAAGCACTTGACTGAATTCCCATGTGTCCTCGAGAACGTTTGGTCCTTATAAGTATTTCCACCGGCTTGTCCTTTGCTAAGAAAGGATTGGGCCACTTGCTCCGTTTGTTTGTTACTCTTGTTACTTGCTCCTTGTTTTGTTGCCTTGTCAGAAAACCACTAAAAATCCGTTTGCTAAGTATTCACAAGGATTTCCTGCTCCATACCACTGTTCAGCACCTTCTGCTCCTTGTTGGGATCGACACGCCTATTTATCAAAAGTACTATGATACACCCCCTATACTTGTGGGTCATCACTTCTCCTCACTAGATATCACTCCCTAGCCACTCAAATCACTTGATCTTTTGAGAGGTGAGGGAGGTGACCTCGATCTACAATTCCACCAAAGAAGATTTGATTTCCCCACCTATCCTTTGTGGATCTTGTTGCTCTTGGGTTTCTTGAAACCCTAGATGGTGTAGGGCATCCTCGGAGCTAAGGGCTTATGTTTTAAAGCTCCGTGGTGTCGTTGAGGGCCTCCAATTGAGTTGTGGAGCTTCCCCATCAACCTTGTTGTAAAGATTTCGGTTGGCACCTTCAAGGTCACCGGTTAGTGGATTGTGAGGCCTCCTTTAAGGGGGAGCTCACTGGAGAAGAAGGTGAGGCCTTTGTAGCACTCGGGTGACCTTGTGTGGCCCTGACACCTCTCCAACATAGACGTAGCTCCCTTGGGAGTGAACTACGGGAATTACATCTCCGTGTCCCCGTTCCGGTTATCTCGTTCCCTACCTTTACTTCTTGCTCTTTACCATTCTTGTGGTTGTTGTAAGTTATCTTCCATATAGGTTGCTCACCTAGTTGCACATATAGATAACTTTATTTCTTGCCAAGCCTAAAAGTGTGAAACAAATTAAAAATTGGTAGTCAACTATTCACCCCCCCTCTTGTCGATTCAAAGTCGGTACTTTCAATTGGTATCAGATCCAAGGCTCTTATTTCGGGATTTACCGCCTAAGAGACGATGGCCGACGAAGGGGGTAGTGAAACCAAAAATCCCAAGAACTTGGCCACTATGGATGACCTCAAGCAATTGGAGACATCTGTTATGTCCAAGTTCGAGGAAATGATGACTATCTTGCAGTCTCTCAAGCCAAACCCCATGGTTGCTCTTTTCACACCCCAAACCACCGAGCTTCCTCCCACCGTTACCGTGACCGCCCCCAGGGTGAATCCCGTAGCCGTCACCACTCACTTGGGACTTGGTTTTGTTGCTCAAACATCTACCAAGGTTCCAAGTGAGAACAATGAGGAACCCGAGAACTCAACTTCCAAAGAGGAACATGGAGGAAAGGACTACTCGGCGGTACCCCCACCGCCAAAGTACACTCCGGATCCACCCATTCCCATGCCACACATCATTCCTCAAGGAGCACCACCTATGCTATATACTTCAAATTTCACCAATTGGAAATATCTAATGCACTCACATATTTCCAGCTCTTCTATTGAGTTAATGAGGATTGTGGAGGATGGGTTCTCTCCATATGACCCAAAGAAGTTGACACGAGGAGAAGTGGTGGACAAGAAAATCAATTCCACAACTTTGGGGATGATTCAAAAGGCCTTGGCTCCAAAGTACTTTGCTCACATTCGCCAATTCAACCCCTCCAAGGAAGCATGGAATCAACTCACCGAGCTATTTGTTGGGAATGCAAGCATCCAAAGCTCCAAGTTTGATGAAGTCAACAACGAGTGCGATGGTTTCGCTATGCAAGATGATGAGAATCCCAAAGATATGTATAGGCGGCTCAAGGTCCTTTGTTGCACTATGAGGGATCTTGGGTCCACCTATGTTGATGACAAGTTCATGAAGAGGAAGTTCATTCAAGCTCTCCTTCCGTTTGAAGAACAAAAGCTCAACTCTATCAAGGGAAGAACTAACTTTCACCTAATGACCTCCCAAGAAGTCTTGAGTGAAGTGATTGCCATGACCATTGCCAAGAAGAATGCGGAGTCCGCCCGTGCTAGGGCCATTGGATCAACCAAAGTGAATCTTGCTTTGAAGGCCAAGGCTATTGAATTTGATGATGATGATACATCAAGTGAGTGGTCTCAATAGGAACTCAAGTGTGCCTTCAACGAACATCTTGCTCTCGCCTCAAGGGCCTTTTGGAACAAGCCCAGGCTCAAGTCAAGGTCAAGGGACAACTCAAGGTTCAACTCACCCAACAAGTCTCCCAAGGGAAGGTCATGCTACAATTGCAAAGACAAGAGTAACTTTGTGGCCAAGTGTCCCTTTGAGAACCGTGAAGACAATGGTGGTCGTCTCATTCGCAAGATCAAGTCAAAACCTCCTCATCCTTTGAACAAGAACTACGCCATCAAGAATGTCGCCAACAAGGAAAGAGCTATTGTGGTCCATGAAGAATACATTTCGGGCACGGATGAAGATTATGATGATGAAGTCCAAGGTGGTGAGATTGTGGGAGTTGCTGTTATTGCTACCACCTCTACTCCATGATTGTCCCTCTTCGACTCACCTAATGAGAACGTCATCTCCTCCAACCAAAAGTGTCTCATGGCCAAGGCCATCTAGGTAACATCTAAACCCACTCCTCAACCCATCTCTAGTGAGCCTTCTTATCTTGATCTTGTTGGTATAGAGGTGAAGAAAGAGATGATTGACATGTGTGAATTTGTTGCTACCTTGGATGAAGAAACTAAAACTTGCTTTGAGTCCCTGCTTGCACAACTTGACAATACTAGGGATGCTTTAGATGAAAAGGAAGAACTTCTTGACTTGTTAAGTAAAAATGAAAGAGATGCCGCCGATGAAATTGCTTCTCTCACTCAAAGTCTTGAGGATGAACAAAATATGACAATTAATCTTGAAGAGAGTGTTTCTAAACTAGTTGATGACCATAACAACATCATGTGCTCTCTAATTAAAGAACTGATCATGCTCTTGCTTTGGTTAAGGTGCTGAAGAAAGAAAAAGTTGAGTTTGGGGTTGGTCATGATAGGAATCAAGAAGATCTTGAGAAACTCAAAGAGGAACACAAAGCCTTGGAGAGAAAATTCTCAAGTCTTTTTGAAGCCCATGAACAAATTAAAACTCAACTAACTAGTGAACACGCTAAGTCTTCCGCTCTGCAAATTATTGACTTGTCTAGCACTCCTAACCCTTGTTGCAAGCATGAGCATCTCGTTGAGGAGAACAAGGTGCTGAAGGATCAACTTGCCAAGGCTAAGAACAAGAAGAGGAAGAAAAATAAGAAGAATAAGAACAAGGGAATGACTCAAGGACCTTCTCATGGTCCAACCATCTTGCAAAGTGACAACTTTGCCAGAAAGAACAATCCCTCTTATATTATTTGCAAATCTTATGATGGTCATGTGTATGCTAGATATGTTGGAACTTCTTACACGCATGATTATCATTGGGCCATCTGGGTGCCAAAGACTCTTGTTACTAACAAAAGGGAACCCATTGCAAAATGGGTACCTAAAATCAAAGCTTGATTTTCTTGTAGGACTATGCTTCCGGTGGTTCAAAATGGATGCTGGATAGTGGTGCCACAAGTCATATGACCGGAAGCAAGTCTATCATGACGGAGATAAGGCCAAACATTGCCAACACAATGGTCTCCTACGGTGATAAAACAAGTTCTCAGGTTTTGGGTTTTGGCAAAGTGGTGGTAACCCCGGATGTATCCTTGGTTGACGTCATGCTTGTCAAATGTAACATCCCAAAAATCATGATTTCAAAGTTTGCATATCATTCATGCATTCATAATCATTTTCAAATAAGTTTTAAAAAACAGAAGCATTTGTTGTCTATTATTTTATGTAAGCAAGGCAATGGCCTTATTATTACTCTCTAATATGAGAATACTTGGTTTAACCAGAAAATATTTGAACATAGGTTTGATTGATGTTTCCAAAGCTTGGTCATGTTTTCAAAACAAAATATTAATTCAAAACCATTCATATGCCTAATATAAATAATTAAATTAAAGCATGGTTTATTTCTAAAATCCAATGGACCAATGTATTTTTGAGTGAAAAACATTGTTTTGTAGTCAAATCTGTGTAAGGTCCACTTTACAAAATTCAGAACAAGTTTGAATTCAAACCCATATGAAAAACATTTGAAAACAAATTCAGAAAAATCAAAATAGAAATGGAAAAGAATAAAAGAAAGAAGAAAGGGCCGGCGCCATTTATTCGGCCTAGCAGCAAACCTAGCCCAATAGCCAGCCCACCCGGGTTTTCCCCTCTCCCTCTATTTTTCACCGCGCCCACGCACACCCCTTTGCTGACCACTAGGCCCCGCAGCCACGTCATCTCTTCGTCCCCAAATCACGCCTGCGACCAGCTCCGCCGCGGTCGTTTCTTCCCGATGATCTCGCGCTTGATTACGTTGCAGGCGTAATTCCTCCTCCTCGCTCGGCTACTTAAACCCCTCCCCACTCTGCTCCTTTCCCCTCACTCACCAACCACAGAGCGACCCTAGGCTTTCCATAATCAAGCTCGGGCCGCCGCAGTACCGAGCATCTCCGGCGGTAAATTCCAGTGAGCACTCCCCGCCCCTTGACTCCTAGTCTTGCCAGTATGATCACTGCAACCTTGCGCATATTTTAACACCACTGGTGTGCTAGGACCACCCAGAACCTCGCCAACATCGACGACTGCACGTGCCCGATGAAGCCATCAACTCCGACGAGCTCCCCTGGTTAGTACTGACCGCGCCTTTCCCTCTCGTTGACACTCGCGTGACCAGCATCATCGTGCGCATCTGACACACTTCTTCTCTTGCCTTGGCATGACCTGTACCCTCGCCAGCGACGACGAACAGAAGCGACCGTCGCTAGAAGGAACTACGGCGAGCAATCCCCGTCGACCTCGAGCGCCCCTTCGCCAACCAAGCACACTTTAGGCATCAGCAATGCACGGTGAACTCGGTGATCTATTTCTCCCTCTCCCGCGCTTTCTGTATCATTGGCACCGTCCTCGTTTGACCGCGCCGCCGCCATCCACCGTCGCGCGCCGCCCATCTTTGGCCAAACGCCTGTGCGTCGTTAGATCTGGATCCAGCGAGTAGGATAGATTCACTTAAATCGAACCGGTACGCTCATCTGTGCCGCACGATCCACTTTAAATCCAACTCTCCACAGAGCTCAATCTGCGCGAAACGGTATCGGCCATTTGGGTTAAGACACGTGGCTCGGGTTTTGTTTTAAAAAACAGAATTGAAACTATTAGATGTTCAAACTTGAAAAATTCATAACTTTTGATCCACACGTCCAAATTTTACAAATTTTATATCAATGGAATCAGAATAAAGAGTACTTTCCAACCATGCACTTTGTTTAATGAATTGCTTCTGTAAACTTAGTTGTTTTTGCAGAAACATTTGTAGTCTTATTTTGCGTATAAAAATTAATTGGGAAATGTTTTAAAAGCCAAATTTAGTTTGTTTAGTGTATAATTGTTTTGTTTATGGATCAGTAATGTTTCACTTGTCTTGTTTTGTTTAGAAAAAATCATCACATGGCATTGCATGCATTCATATATTTTTGCTTGCTTATTTTGATATGTGAATTTGGTGCTATCATTTTATGTGTAGATTTTGGTGCTAGTGGTGATTGTGACTGTGAGGATTATTGTTACTCCCCCAACTACCAAGGCAAGTGGTGCTTCATACTTTTGTCCCAATATTTTGAATATGCATTAGAAATATTTTGTATAGGGCTTGCATGATAATTTTTACTAAGTATCTATATGCTATGCTTGGGAAATCCTAGTAGTTGTAGAATTGTTAGAATTTTCTCTAAGTTAAGATACTTGCTATTGCCATGCTTAGCCTAGCTAGTAGCAACCAAGGGTGGAACATATACACTTGCTATGGAAAATATTTCTAAGTCATTGACTTATGTTTTGCTTAATAAAACAACTAAGTGAATGAAACACCTGGGTGGAATGGTGGATTGGTTTATGTTGAGTGGTTACACAAGGCCCATTTCTATGGTTTACCTTGTGTATCACACTTGTGGAATGCCACCCAGGAACAAAGGGATTTGAGATGCTATATGTTAAGAAGCTTCTAGTGCAGCCACATGGAATTATGGGTTCTGCCTGGATCATATAGGTTGCAATAACTTAGCCATTTGGACAGTTGGTGGTAGTGGGCGATGTTGGGCCACGCGGAGATAAAACAAAAAAATTCCTCTAACGTGGTGATCCCAAGATCTAGCTGAGGTAGAAGGCCACGGGGTTTACCACTGGATGCGCAGTTGCGGATTATCGATGTAGCGCGTCAGTTGATGCAGTGCAGTCCTCACGATCCGATCGTCCTGGTGCTGAACGTATAACACCTCTGCTGGTATCCACACGTACAAGGAGGAGCACCGACGGCGAACTTCTAGGTTCGTTATGGCGGCAGGACTGCTGTGGAGCTAGGGTTTCCAACACATGGAATGACCTAACCGAACAACGATTAACCTTTCTGGGTTACGGTGCTCCACTATATATAGGGAGTGAACGTGGGCTCTGCTCGCGCGACCCATTCACTAAAGCCCATATAACACTAGTCACCATGAGTCCAACTCACTAACTCAGTCCTAATCCGGTTTAGGTCCAACCCAACCATATTACAGGTTCAGATCCAATCCGAACTTGCTCCCGCTCATAAGTGTGTGACCCCGCAGGCTCATGGCTACTTGGACACGATTGGAGTCTGACTCTCAATCGATCAGTCGGTAGCGGCTCCTAGCAGAACGTGCCGACTCCCAAGTACCAAAGAGTCATGACGACTTGCCTTTCCAATGAGACTTACGTCCGAGTCCCTTTTGCCTCACGATATACCTTGTCAGACTATAGGAAAATAATTGCCATCCCTTAAATAGTCCGATTCTCTTCTCGATCCGAGATAAGTGATTCACCCGACTAACTCTTAGTCGATCGCCTCGGTTAACACTTAACCGAGTCGTGCATGGCCATGCTTTTTGAATCATATCTCACGAGAGGGCCCAGAGAATATCTCTCCAAGTGGAGGATTACATTGATTGAGATATACAAATGACAACTAGTTCGTTGTACCTCAATATGGGTCAATCCGACTCGCTAAACTCTTTAGCCGAATCTGTGTAAGTTGTAATAGCATCTCCATGCCCATGACAAGTGGAACCGAGTCATCAAGCCAACTTTCACATTGGTCTAAGTTGTGTGTCCAGCACAATCTCAATGACCAAGGATATTTAGTACAAACAACATGAATGCATAGTTCCACAACCGAATCACATATTCACATCAGATGTTTATACAAGGACTACTTAATATCTTTATGAATACAATGGGAAATCTCATCATACATGATTGCCTCTAGGGCATATTCCCAACAGGTGATAGGTTGGAATGCGTCCATTTGGTCTAAGGGAAGGCTTCTGAAAGGTCATGTCTTGGTGAAAATCAAGTCTCGTGGGGAAAGTGCACCACCTCTTTAGAAGGAAGAAACTAAGTACTTAGCCGTGTCCCCAGTAATGGACAATTTGAGAATCAAGACATGGAAGCTATCAAGAATCTCCTCATCCCAATTTCTAAGTTAAAAAATTGTGGTTGAACAAGGGTAAAGGTTCACCAATTTCTATTGGTGGTTCCTTGGGAGTTTTTGCCAAACAAAAATTTAGTGTTTTCAACTGATAAGTAAAACCTATTTTTAAGCAAAGCAAGCCTAAGCTACACATAGCCAAATTCATGTAGAAGCTAGATACTATTATTCTACTAAGGTATCACTTGGCAATACTATTCCAATGTATTGACCCATTGTGGCTTTAACTTGTGATGTTGCAGGTTACTTTGATGAGGATTAGGGTTATGAGTCTACACTCCACATGCTTGCCTGTGGCACATGAAGATGAAGACTTTTATTTATATTGCTAAGTTAAACTCTTGTATTAAGCCTATGGCTATGGAGTTGTAAAATACAATGTTATCTATGGAATGACGATGTAATAATGACCTTTGTATCTGTGTACTTCATCTTAAACTGTGGATGCTAGCATTTTATCCAGGGACTAGCATTGCAATCACAGGGAACTTTACCTTTATAAAGGTGGGGTCTTATAGATGGTATCAGAGCACTGTGTTGCCTGTAGGATTATGACCCTAGGATTGGATTACAAACCACTAAGGAAAAAATTTCAACACTTTGCAAAATTTCTACACTTGTCTTTTTCTTCTCGTAAACTTTTCTAATATTCTTTCTCATCTCTATTTGTAGATGAAATCCATCAACGAAGCCGTAAGGAAGGGACCACTCATGACCATGACTTTGGAATGTGAGACTGAATTTCCCAAGGCCCTCAAGAACCCTATGATTACCATGGGGATACATGGTGCAGCTATGTACAAAGGATTCGCTGTGATGGATGAAGGAGAGGAGTACTGGTGGGTGCAACTTCACTTGTACAAGAACAAGGAAGACAACCACAAGGAGTCAGGATTCTGCATGGTCAACAACTCTGAAATGCACACAACATTCTTTGACTCTGCAAGAAATGCAGCTTGGAATGCCATCAAGGAACTTGGTGATAGACTCAAGTGCAGAATATGGGAGTCATCATATTTTGTCTAGTGAGTGAGAGTTGTAACATACTTCGTTAGTTGGACCACCACACTTATCGTTTTTACTTAATAAAATTGCCTAAGTTATGTTGAATCTTTGATACTTGTAATGGATTTGTGTATGCCATGACTTGTGTGTTTGTTGCAAAAGATGTGCTTATGATATTTTGTCTTGTGATTATTTCTCTATTTGATGTTGATTCTAACTTTTCTTTATCTTATAAAAATAGATGCCAAATGTTATTATCAACATGGCCGAGGAGTTCAAGGGAACTCGTTTTGGTACTCGTCTCATTGAGGTCACTAGTGCCACTTCCTAGCATCATGGCACTCCAGCTCACCAAGTTTGAGAGGAAGGACCTATGGGGCTTCAGAGTCACACAGCCGGGATGCCAGATAGAGCCAACCACGGAGACCATTACTTTCAAGCTGATGCATGACGACAAGGAGAAAGGCTTAGATGTAGTCATGCGGGAGTTACTTGGGCGTCTGGTAGGGAGACACTCCACCGAGCTTAGAGGTCTTTACTTTCACCCCTTCGGGAGACGCAACGAGGAGGGTGAGGCCATAGAGTACGAGGATGCTGCTAGAGAGACGATGGAGACGATTCGTCTATACCTCCAGGACTTAGAGGGTCTTATTAGACACCTAGATACTGATAGGACCAATGTCATGCTTAGCAATGACGAGCTCCAGGTTCAACTACGTGAGAAGGACAAGCTCTTCATGGAGAAAGAAGAGATAGTCAAGGAAATGGAGGCCAAGTTTGAAAGCCAGGACAAGAAATTCAAGAGCCAGGAGAAAAGAGTCCAAGATAGGAACAAGAAGATCCGGGAGATGAAGGAAGAGCTAGAGGCCAAGGATTTCGAGCTTGAGCACCAGCAGGGAGTGATCGAGAGGCTTCACTCATAGAAGAGGGCTCTTAGGGCCAAGATTGAGGCCTTGACTACTACTGTTGATGAGTACAAGACCGCCATGGAAAGTGCAGGTCTTACACTTGTTGACGAGGAGATTGATGCGTAGGAGTAGTGTAGACTACTCGATTATCTTTAATCTACAGTACTTTGTTTATTGAGTCGCAATGACCATCCAACATGTGGATGGCTTGCTATGGTGTGTTTGATTTTTCCAAAACTTGTTGTTTATGTCGTTCAAACTCTTCGTTATTTTGATGCTTGGTTATTGTGATTGTCTATGTGATGTATTGTGCATGTTAAGTATCTATGGGTATCTCATTCTTATCCTTATGAAAACCACAATTTCCTCCTCGACGTGCCAACCCCAACCCAAACGACAACAATGTCACTCCCGAGATGCAACAGTTGATGACAGAACAGACACAACTGATGCAGATGATGACCACTTTCATGCAGAACCAGAATCAGAATAACAACAACAATAATAAAAACAACAACAACAACCAGAATAATCCACCAGGATTTGACATGCTCACCAGATTCCTAAGACTGAGGCCTGCAAAGTTCTCAGGAACCACTGATCCAATGGTGGCCAATGATTGGTTACGTTCGGTGAATAAGGATTTAGTGAATGTCGGCTGCACCGATGAAGAGAAGGTTAGGTTTGCAGCACATCTGTTGGAAGGACCAGCAGCAACCTGGTGGGACAACTTTCAGATCACCACTCCCATTGAGGACGTAACTTGGGCTATCTTTGAGGATGGATTCCGTACAGCTCACATCTCATCTGGAGTGATGAATTTGAAGAAGAAGGAGTTTCACAATCTGAAGCAGCGTCACCGCAGCGTGGCTGAGTATATTGAGGAATTCAACAATCTGGCGTGTTATGCACCGGATGAAGTTGATACAGATGCCAAGAGGAAGGAGAAATTCCTCGAAGGACTGGATGATGAACTAAATATGCAGTTGTCTATTGCCTATGTTTCAACCTACCAATCTCTTTGTGACAAGGCTGCAATCTTGGAAAACAAGATGAAACAGGTTGAGAGCAGGAAGAGGAAGCACAGTTTTGATAAGCACAGCTCGGGATCGTCTCACAAGCGTTCCCATCATGATGATAGTGGGAGTTCTGGATCCCACAAACATGGAAAGTATAACAACCACCACAGCCACAACCGTCATCATGACAACAAGCATCACCGCAGTCATGATAATGACAAGTACAAGAACCACAAGAGTGGATACAAGAGCCACCACAATGGAGGTGGAAGTGGTAGTGGAAGTCAGCCTGTCAAGAAAGATCTCAGTCAGGTTGAATGCTTCAAGTGCAAGAATATGGGACACTATGCTAATGAGTGCCCAGAAAATAAAGTTGATGGTTCCAACAAGCCCAATCCCTTCCAAAAGGGACAAGTGAACCACATCAATGTGGAAGAAATTTATGAGGAACCTGTGCTGTGGCTGGTAAGTTCAAACTCAATTCTATTCCAGCACTTTTCTTTTTCATAGGCGCATCACATTCATTCATATCAAGAGCATTTGTTGATAGAAATGGACTTCCAGTGGAAACTATTGGGTGTCCTATAAAAGTAAGTTTTCCTGGTGGAGAAATGATAGTGAACTCAGGATGTCATGTCCTAGTAATAGAATTTGGGAAATATACGTTTCCTGTTAATCTGATAATCCTGAATTCCCAAGGATTGGATGTCATTTTGGGGATGGATTGGATGACTAAGTACAAGGGAGTGCTAGACTGTGCCAACCATACTGTCACACTCACAACCCCGGATAAGAAACGGATTCGATTCAAGACTAACTTTGAATCAAAAGGGAGTAAGCTAAATTCTCTTAAGGGGTTTAGCATAGACAGTGTGCTAATTTTGAGAGAGTATCCGGATGTGTTTCCAGAGGAATTGCCGGGAATGCCACCAGATAGAGATGTGGATTCTGACTGACTTGTTGCCAGGATCTGGACCAATAGCAAAGAGGCCTTACAAGATGCCAGTTGACGAGTTGAAAGAACTCAAGAAACAACTTGGAGAGCAGTTGTAGAAAGGATTTATTCAACCAAGTTCTTCATCTTGGGGAGCACCAGTCTTGTTTGTTGAAAAGAAAGATAGAAGTCAAAATGTATAGATTATCGTTCACTCAATGAAGTGACTATCAAGAACAAATATCCTTTGCCCAGAATCAATGACTTGTTTGATCAGTTAGAAGGAGCCTGTGTGTTCTCAAAGATTGATCTCCGGTCAGGCTATTTTCAACTTAAGATAAGGGAATAAGATATACCTAAGACTTCTTTCACCACTAGGTATGGATTGTATGAGTACACAGTGATGCCATTTGGTTTGACCAATGCACCAGCCTACTTCATGAATATGATGAACAAGGTGTTCATGGAGTTTCTTGACAAGTTTGTTGTCGTTTTCATCGATGACATTTTGATCTACTCCAAGAGCAATGAAGAGCATGAAGAACATTTGCGTCTGATACTTGAGAAGCTTAGAGAGAATAAACTGTATGCAAAATTCAGCAAGTGTGAATTCTGGCTGAAGGAGGTCGGATTTCTTGGACACATTGTGTCAGGAGATGGTGTAGAAGTTGATCCCGCAAAAGTGTTAGCCGTAACTGAGTGGGAATCTCCTAAGTCAGTGAAAGAATTCCATAGTTTCCTTGGCTTGGCAGGATACTATAGAAGGTTTATTGAGAATTTCTCAAAGGTAGCTAAGCCAATGACGGATTTACTCAAGAAAGACAAGAAATTTGATTGGACTGAAGGATGTGAACTCAGTTTCCAAGAGTTGAAGAAGAGATTAGTAACAACACTATTCTTATGCCTGCCAGACTTGGAGAAGTATTTCCAAGTGTATTGTGATGCATCTCACCAAGGAATAGGTACAGTTCTGATGCAAGGAGGGAAAGTTGTGGCTTATGCCTCGAGACAACTCAAAACTCATGAAGTGAATTATCGTACTCATGATTTAGAGTTAGCCTCTGTTGTCCATGCACTCAAAACATGGAGACATTATCTTTTGGGAAAACGATGTGAAGTGTTCACATATCACAAAAGTTTGAAATATATCTTCACTCAGAAAGAAATCAACATGAGACAGAATATGGTTAGAACTCATCAAAGGACTATGACTTGATTTTGAAATACCACCCCGGTAAAGCTAATGTTGTAGCGGATGTGCTAAGCCGTAAGGTTTATGTGAATGGTCTTACTAAGGGGGAGTTGCCAGATGATCTGTGTGCCCAATTCAAAGATCTCAGATTGGAGATTGTGCCTGAAGGACATCTCATGTCATTGGATGTTCAACCCACCTTGTTGGACAAAATCAAGGAAGCCCAAAAGACGTACAAGGAAATTGAAGAGATTAAGGAGAAGATTGGCAAGGGAAAAGCCAAAGGATTCCATGAAGACGAACAGGGTACCTTATGGTATGGAAAACGTATCTGTGTTCCGCAAGATCTGGAGCTTGGGAAATTGATTTTACAGGAAGCACACAACTCACCATATTCCATTCATCCGGGTAACACCAAAATGTACATGGATGTGAAGGAAAGATATTGGTGGAATAATCTCAATAAGGACATCGCCGAACATATTTCTTTGTGTGATGTATGTAGTAGAGTGAAAGCGGAACATCAGAAGCCAGCAGGATTGTTACAACCAATACCTATTCCTGATTGGAAGTGGGACAAGATTGGCATGGATTTCATCACCGGATTGCCAAGGACCAGGTCAGGATATGATTCTATTTGGGTAGTAGTGGATCACCTAACTAAAGTGGCTCATTTTATACCCGTGAAGACAACCTATACAAGTGCTAAGTTGGCCAAGATCTATATGAATAGGATTGTGTGTCTGCATGGAGTACCCAAGAGTATTGTGTCTGATAGGGGAACTCAATTCACTTCTTATTTTTGGAGCCAACTGCATGAGTCATTGGGAACGAGATTGGAATTTAGTACCGCTTTTCATCCCCAAACTGATGTACAGACAGAAAGGACCAACCACATTCTAGAGGATATGTTGAGGGCATGTTCCCTAGACTATGGTGCTAGTTGGGATGAAAGTCTGCCTTACGTAGAATTCTCTTATAACAACAGCTATCAAGCCAGTATTGAGATGGCACCGTTTGAGTTTCTCTATGGGAGAAAGTGTACTACACCATTGCTATGGAATGGTGTTGGAGAAAGAAACTTGTTTGGGCCAGAACTAATCAAGGAAGCTAAAGATAAAGTCAAGTTAGTAAAGGACATATTGAAGATAGCACAATCCCGACAAAAGAGCTACGCAGATCCAAAGCGTAGGGAAGTCACCTATGAGGTAGGTGATAGAGCATATCTTAGAGTATCACCACTTCGTGGAGTGAAGAGATTTGGAGTCAAAGGAAAATTGGCCCCAAGATATGTTGGACCATTCAAGATTCTGAGCTGTAAAGGAGAAGTAGCATATGAGATTGAATTTCCTGAATCATTGTCTGCCGTTCACAATGTGTTTCATGTGAGTCAGCTAAAGAAATGCCATCCGGAGATGGAGGAGACTTCTTTGAAGGATACTATACCTTTGGAGGAGGTCCAATTGGAAAGTGATCTCACCTATGAGGAAAAACCTATCAAGATTCTCGAGACTGCAGAAATAGTAACTCGGACAAAGACTATCAAATTCTGCAAAGTTTAGTGGAACCATCATTCCGAGGAAGAAGCAACATGGGAAAGAGAAGATGATCTTCGGAAAGACCACCCTCACCTATTTGCTAGCCAATCCGAATCTCGAGGGCGAGATTCACCTTAAGGGGGTTTGATTTGTAACATCCCAAAAATCATGATTTCAAAGTTTGCATATCATTCATGCATTCATAATCATTTTAGAATCATTTTCAAATAAGTTTTCAAAAACAGAAGCATTTGTTGTCTATTATTTTATGTAAGCAAGGCAATGGCCTTATTATTACTCTCTAATATGAGAATACTTGGTTTAACCCGAAAATATTTGAACATAGGTTTGATTGATGTTTCCAAAGCTTGGTCAAGTTTTCAAAAAAAAATATGAATTCAAAATCATTCATATGCCTAATATAAATAATTAAATTAAAGCATGGTTTATTTCTAAAATCCAATGGACCAATGTATTTTTGACTGAACAACATTGTTCTGTAGTCAAATATGTTTAAGGTCCACTTTAAAAAATTCAGAACAAGTTTGAATTCAAACCCATATGAAATAGATTTGAAAATGAATTCAGAAAAATCAAAATAGAAATGGAAAAGAATAAAAGAAACCAGAAAGGGTCGGCGGCACTTATTTGGCCCAGCAGCAAACCTAGCCCAGTAGCCAGCCCACCCGAGTTTTCCCCTCTCCCTCTGTTTTTCACCGCGCCCACGCACACCCCCTCGCTGACCACTGGGCCCCGCAGCCACGTCATTTCTTTGTCCCCAAATCACGCCTACGACCAGCTCCGCCACGGCCGTTTATTCCCAACGATCTCGCGCTTGATTACGCGTTATTGCGGGCGTAATTCCTCCTCCTCGCTCAGCTACTTAAACCCCTCCCCACTCTGCTCCTTTCCCCTCACTCACCAACCACAGAGCGCCCTAGGCTGTCCACAATCGAGCTCGCGCCGCTGCAGTACCGAGCATCTCCGGCGGTAAATTCCAGTGAGCACTCCCCGCCCCTTGCCTCCTAGTCTTGCTAGTATGATCACTGCAACCTTGCCATATTTTAACACCACTGGTGTGTGATAGGACCACCCAGAACCTCGCCAACATCGACGACTGCACATACCCGACAAAGCCATCAACTCCGACGAGCTCCCCTGGTTAGTACTAACCGCGCCTTTCCCTCTCGTTGACACTCGCGTGACCAGCATCATCTTGCACATCTGACGCACTTCTTCTCTTGCCTTGGCATGACCTGTACCCTCGCCAGCGACGACGAAAAAAAGCGGCCGTCGCCAGAAGGAACTACGGCGAGCAATCCCCGTCGACCTCGAGCGCCCCTTCGCCAACCAAGCACACTTTGAGCATCAGCAACGCACGGCAAACTCGGTGAGATATTTCTCCCTCTCTCGCGCTTTCTGTATCGTCGGCATCGTCCTTGTCTGACCGCGCCGCCGCCAGCCACCGTCGCTCGCCGCCCATCTTTGGCCAAACGCCTGTGCGCCATAAGATCTGGATCCAGCGAGTAGGATAGATTCACTTAAATCGAACCGGTACGCTCATCTGTGTCGCACTATCCACTTTAAATCCAACACTCCATAGAGCTCAATCCACGCAAAACGGTATCGGCCAGTTGGGTTCAGACACGTGGTTCAGGTTTTGTTTTAAAAACAAAATTGAAACTATTAGATGTTCAAACTTGCAAAATTCATAAATTTTGATCCACACGTCCAAAGTTTACAAATTTTATATCAATGGAATCAGCATAAAGAGTACTTTCCAACCATGCACTTTGTTTAATGAATTTCTTCTGTAAACTTAGTTGTTTTTGCAGAAACATTTGTAGGCTTATTTTGTGTATAAAAATTAATTGGAAAATGTTTTAAAGGCCAAATTTAGTTTGTTTAGTGTATAATTGTTTTGTTTATGGTTCAGTGTTGTTTCAATTGTCTTGTTTGGTTTAGAAAAAATCATGACATGACATTGCATGCATTCATATATTTTTGCTTGCTTATTTTGATATGTGAATTTGGTGCTATCATTTTATGTGTAGATTTTGGTGCTAGTGGTGATTGTGACTGTGAGGATTGTTGCTACTCCCCCAACTACCAAGGCAAGTGGTGATTCATACTTTTGTCCCAATATTTTTACTATGCATTATAAATATTTTGTATAGGGCTTTCATGATAATTTTTGCTAAGTATCTATATGCTATGCTTGGGAAATCCTAGTAGTTGTAGAATTGTTAGAATTTACTCTAAGTTAAGATACTTGTTATTGCCATGCTTAGCCTAGCTAGTAGAAACCAAGGGTGGAATATATACACTTGCTAGGAAAATATTTCTAAGTCATTGACTTACGTTTTGCTTAATAAAACAACTAAGTGAATGAAACACCTGGGTGGAATGGTGGATTGGTTTATGTTGAGTGGTTACACAAGGCCCATTTCTATGGTTTACCTTGTGTATCACACTTGTGGAATGCCACCCAGGAACAAAGGTATTTGAGATGCTATATGTTAATAAGCTTCTAGTGCAGCCACATGGAATTATGGGATCTACCTAGATCATATAGGTTGCAATAACTTAGCCATTTGGACAGTTGATGGTAGTGGGTGATAGGTTGGAACACCTCCATTTGGTCTATGGAAGGCTTCTGAAAGGTCCTGTCTTGGTGAAAATCAAGTCTTGTGGGGAAAGTGCACCACCTCTGTAGAAGTAAGAAACTAAGTACTTAGCCGTGTCCCCAGTAATGGACAATTTGAGCATCAAGACATGGAAGCTATGAAGAATCTCCTCATCCTATTTCTATGTTAAAAACTTGTGGTTGAACAATGGTAAAGGTTCACCAATTTCTATTGGTGGTTCCCTGGGAGTTTTTGCCAAACAAAAATTTAGTGTTTTCAACTTATAGGTAAAACCTATTTTAAAGCAAAGCAAGCCTAACCCACACATAGCCAAATTCATGTAGAAGCTAGATACTATTATTCTACTAAGGTATCACTTGCCAATACTGTAGAGCTCCCAACCTTTAATAAGGTAGAGATCCCTATGTTTACAATGCTAGTCCCTGGATCATTAGCTAGCATCCACAGTTAAGATGTAATATCAAGAAACAAAGGTCATAATACAACTTTATAACCAGGAATAAAATAATTCATTGCATCTTACATATCTCATTTGGCTATCTCATTACAATGCAGCAGAAATAACTATATAGCATGGAGTGCTTCATCTTCAAAGTGCCACAGGCAATCATGTTGGTTGTAGACTTGTAATCCTAATCAACATACTTCACTAACATCAAACAAACCTGCAACATAATAAGTTACAGCCACAAGGGTCAATACATTTGAATTGTATTGGCAAGTGATACTATGGTATTATAGTGGTATCTATCATCTATATGCATTTTGGCTAAGTGGAGCTTAGGCTTGCTTTGCTCAAAATAGATTTTCCTTATCATTTGAAAATACTAAGTTTTAGCTTGTCAAAATCACCCAAGGCATCTCCCAATAGAAATTGGTGATCCTTCAACCCTTGTTCAACCACAAGTTTTTAACTTAGAAATTTTGGATGAGGAGATTTTTGATAGCTTCCATGTCTTGATGCTCAAATTGTCCTTTGCCAGGGACATGGCTAAGTACTTAGATTTTACACTCTACAGAGGTGGTGCACTTTCCCCACAAGACTTGGTTTCACCAAGACAAGATCTTTCATAAGCCTTCCCTTAGACCAGAATGGACGCGTTCCAACCTATCATCCCCTACCACCAACTGTCCATTTGGCTAAGTTATTGCAACCTATATGATCCAGGCAGAGCCCATAATGCCAAGTGGCTGCACTTGAAGCTTCTCAACATTTGACATCTCAAATATCTTTGTTCCTGGGTGGCATTCCACAAGTGAGATACACAAGGTAAACCATAGAAATTGGCCTTGTGTAACCACTCAACACAAACCTTTCTTTCCATTCCACCCAGGTGATTCATTCACCTAGTTGTTTTATTAAACAAAAACACAAGTCCTTGACTAAGAAATATTCCATAGCATGAATATAATCCACCCTTGTTTTCTACTAGCTAAGATAAGCATGATTGTAGTAGGAATCTTAACTTAGGAAATTTCAAATAAGGTTTTATCTACTAGGATTTCCCATGGCATAGTTTATACTTAGCAAAAATTCCACTAATGCATAGGGAAAATAATGGGACAAAGTATGAAGCATCACTTGCCTTTTTGGTAGAGAATATAATTTCACTCCTTGATCTTTCAATAGTCACACTCTTCAAATTCCACTACAATTCAATCAAGCAAGGCACAATTTCAATCTACCATTCAAGCAAACATCACATAAAATAATAGAAACAAAGCAATGCATGCAAGCATTCCAAAGAATGTTTTATTTGGAAAATTGGTTTCTAATAGGTTATAAACATTCTAAAACACCTATTGGTCATTTTATAAAAGTGGTAAAACCATTTGCAAAAGATTTTACTTATAAATCATTTTTAAACCAAATCAATATTTTATGTGGTTGAAAATGCCTTTAGCAAAGCAATAATTTTTATAGGGTTCACAAAATATATTTTTAAATCATAAAACTTTGTGTCTAGGGTCAGAGAGCTTAGATCAAAACATTTCCCAAAGGGTTTCCTCCAAAAGCATTTTTAACATATAAACATTATTTTTATTTGACTAGAAATGTTCTAAATCAAAGATTTATTCTTTTGCTTCACAAAATATGTTTTTGAATCTACAAGTTGGTTTCTATGGTCATTAGGTTCAAAACAATCCATTTGCCAAAGGTTTTATCACAAAAATAATTTTAGAATGAATTTTATATTCAAATTATATCTACAAAAGTTTCTGCAAAAACAACCATTTTACCAGAAGCAATTTATTAAAAAAAATGCATGGTTGGATATTACTTGTTCTGTTGATTCCATGGATATAAAATTTACAAAATTTGGACATGTGGTTTGAAAGTTATGCAATTTACAAAATCAAACATCTAACAGATTATTTTCTGTTTTTAAAACAAAAGCCTGGCCACGTGTCTTGTTCTGATAGGCTGAAAACGGTTCGCGTGGATCGACTAACGTGGTGCGTTGGATTTTAAACAGACCGTGTGGCGCAGATGAGTTCTTACCCCTTCGTTAAGTCGTCTGTTTCTATGCGTCCGATCTAAATCGACTGGTTCAGATCTACTCGACCACAAAGTGGCGGCGCTATGACGGCGACAGGCGGCGGCGCACTCAGACGAGGGTGGCGCTGGTGATACAGGAAGCAAGGGAGAATATGGTGAGGCTTACTGGATTCGTCGCGATGTGCTGAAGCTCGAGGTGGTCATGGGAGATCAGGGGCACTCGGGGTTGACCGTAATTGCTTGCCGGAGAGATGCCTGGCATCGGGTAGGTTCGGCCGTTGTCGGGGACGATACTACGAGAGAGCAAACGGAAGATGCAGTTAGCTTCGTACGCGAGTCACGGACATGTGTGCATCAAAAGGAGGGCAAGGGGGGTCTGTGCTTACTAGGAGGACTCACCGGAGTCGAGGCAGACGGCGGCGATGCTCAGCTGTCGTCGTTGCCGACGCTGTGGGTCAAGCGCAAGCAAGTTGAGACTACTGGGAGGCGCACAGGGGTCTGGGGAACACGCTCGTGTGGTCGAGGGGGCGAGGGGCGACGGCGGCTGGCCGGATTTCTCACCGGAAGGTTGTCGGGGCCGCGGCGGTGCAGAGTGGATTCAAGGCAGCCTGGTGGCTCCGGAGGTATGGGGTCTGAGGGGAAATGGAGAGGAGGGAGAGGCGAGTTAACGAGAGTTATCGCGGGTGTAATTGCTATAGCGTTTAAGACGAATTTACTCGACGAAATTTCGGGTAGAAACATCGAGGAGGGGAGGAACTAGTCTGCGGGGGTGAAGGAGACGATGATGTGGCGTGGGGTCGGGACGTCAGCAAGAGAGAGAAGGGGTGGGGCCTAGCGGTCAATGGCGATGCGGGTGGGTTTCTGAGTGGAAAACGGTTCGCTCGGGGGTGAGAGGGAGTGGGCTGCTGGCCAGTTGGGCTGGATTTGCTGGGCTGGCTTGGCCCTGTTCATTTTTTTGTTCTGATCATTTTTCTTTTTCCATTTCTATTATTCTATTTTGATTTTGATTAAACTTTTCAAATAACAATTTGATTTCAAACTTCAACCAAACTTTGAGTAGATTTTAATAGTTATTAACAATACATTATAAAGTCAAATTTAGAATAATTCTTTTATTCTTTTTAGGATCTTTTAATTATTTTATAAATGGACATTTGTCTTTATTTCAAATAGTTTTTAATGTGTTTTAAGACTTTATTTGAAATCCATAATTTTACCAAACCTATTCAGTAGGTTTTATTTATTTATTAGGGTGTCAAATAATTCTCCTTGAATTATTTGGAATATTTTTTATATGATTTATTAATCATTTAAATTGGGTATTTGTCTTTATTCCAATGAAATCAAAATATGGTTTTAATTCCATAAATTTTATTTAGGAGATTTCCTTGATTCCATTTGAATTAATTAAATGACTTTTATTCCACTTGGGTAAATTCCAAATACTATTTTCCCAAGATTTAATTAATCATTTCTAATAGGGATTTTATCTTTATTCAAAAAGAATAGGATTTGGTTAATGCCCGTTTATTTGGAATTTCTTTATCCTTTTATTTTATTTGGATTTGGATTATATTCATTCCATTAGGGTTTTAGGGTTTTGGTTTATTTTCCAAGTGTTTAAATTTCCAGATGCATTTATGAAGAATGCATTTCACTTGATTTGAATTTAGTTGGATTCAAACATTAACCAAAGTTTGTTCAAGATGGGATTTTAAGTTTCCAATTAGAAACAAAAAGTTTCTTTTCACCCTAAATTTCAACAATTATTTATTTTTTTTATTTATTTTTCATATTACAAGATTTGGAAAATCTTGGGATGTGACAGGCTACCACCCTTAAAAGAAATCTCGTCCCGAGATTTGGGAAGGCTAGGGGTTACAAGTTGGCTCAAAGCAAGTAGGGTACTACCACCCTTAAAAAAAATCCGCTAGATTACTTCTTGGCTTGCTTGGGGTCTTGATGATACTTCTCTGAGCAAACATCTGCATAGTGGCCTTTGTTTCCACACTTGAAACATGTGACAAGGCTGAGATCCTTCATAGGCTTTATTGTGCTTCATCTTTTCTGGACAATTGCTTGAATAAAGTCATCTGTTACCACAATTGTAACATGTGACAAGATTGAGTTCTTCACGTATCTTCTATGGACAAGTTGATACATAATGGCCTAGCTCTTTGCAGTTGTTGCACCACACTTGGTTAATCTCCTTATATTTTTGTTTCTTCTCAGGACATTCATTGGCATAGTGTCCCATCTCTTTGCAATGGCAACACTTCACTTGACTTTTGTCCTTCTTCTTCTTGGGTTTCTCCAAAGCTAGGAGTGCTTCTAGTTCACGCTCTTCATATCTTATTTCAAAGGTAGGAAAGTTTCCTGGTCTCCTTGACCTTTTCCTTGGATAATACATATGTCTCCTCTTTGGTCCATCAAACCGAGTCATACTGCATGGAGGTGCAAGATGAGATTTTCCTTTGTCTTCATCCTTCTTGGTAGAAGTTGTTCCCTCATGGAAGTCTATAATCTGTTGTTGCACTCCACCTTGTTTCCTCTATTGAACTATGGAATAGATGGGGCATTGGATAGGGACATGATTATTTCCTTCACATAGGAAACAAGTAGCTTGAGATGTGGGGCATTTATTAGTTGGATGTTTCTCTTCACAATTAGGGCATTGATCTTCATGCTCTTTGGAAGTGTGATCCTTGTCTCCACAAACATTGCAAGCTTGAGTTCCTTCTATAATATCATCCTTGACATCCTTGTCGTCATAAACTCCTTGGGAAGAGTTGTCTCCCATGTTGATCATTTGGTCTGTTATCCTTTGCAACAATTGGGTTTGGGTTTCCAAAAACTTTTGCATGGTTGGGTCTAACTCATTGTAGTTTGCTAAAATCTGAGTTCTCACTTGGTTCAACTGGGTTTGGGTTGTTATGAGTTCTCTCATGTGCATCTCTTGGTTGTTGTTGTTGTTACCATTCTTGATGTTGGATTTTCTTGGAGTAGTCATCTGTTTGGGTTGGACTAGGATTAGAATACGCAAAATATTTCTAAATAAATAATTCTAATCACACACAAAAATTCACACAAGCAATGTGCAAACAATCACAACCAAACATTCCACTCAAACAGCAAGTTTCAAGCACATTTTTAGGCAACAAAATATTTTTGCTACACCACAATAGTTGGTGTGTTTGATCTAAACTTAATATGGTGGTCCAACTATATGGTTCACTTGAGATCATTCCATCCTTCTTGGTTGCTTCTTCATGAACAAGATCCTTGTATCCTTGGAGAATTCCTTGCATCTTGGTCACAAAAGTTCAAAGGTGATGATGATTCCTAAGTTGTGTTTCCTTAGTCTTCAAGTCTTGAGTAATTTTTCTTGTCTCACTTGTATCCTTAGTGATATCCAAGTTGAAGTCCTTGTTGAGAATAAGGTTGAAATCACTTGAGTTGGTGAAGTCCTTTGCTCATGTTGAAGTCTTTGCTCATGGTGAAGGCTTTATCCATCAAGTTTGAAAAGGAAGAGATGTAGAATCAAAACCAAAATGTTTGAGGAAAGAGTTTACAAGATTGTTTGTAAATAAGTTTTTGGAACAAATATAACTCCTATTTTTCTAAGGGATTTTGTCCAATCCTAGGGTTACAAATCCTACAGGCAACATAGTGCTATGATACCATCTGTAGAGGTCCCAACCTTAAATAAGATAGATATCCCTGTGTTTACAATGCTAGGCCCTGGATCATTAGCTAGCATCCACAGTTAAGATGTAATATCAAGAAACAAAGGTCATAATACAACTTTATAACCAGGAATAAAATAATTCATTACATCTTACATAGCTCATTTGGCTATCTCATTACAATGCAGCAGAAATAACTATATAGCATGGAGTCCTTCATCTTCAAAGTGCCACAGGCAATCATGTTGGTTTAGACTTGTAATCCTAATCAACATACTTCACTAACATCAAACAAACCTGCAATATAATAAGTTACAGCCACAAGGGTCAATACATTTGAATTGTATTGGCAAGTGATACTATGGTATTATAGTGGTATCTATCATCTATATGCATTTTGGCTAAGTGGAGCTTAGGCTTGCTTTGCTCAAAATAGATTTTCCTTATCATTTGAAAATACTAAGTTTTTGCTTGTCAAAATCACCCAAGGCATCTCCCAATAGAAATTGGTGATCCTTCAACCCTTGTTCAACCACAAGTTTTTAACTTAGAAATTTGGATGAGGAGATTCTTGATAGCTTCCATGTCTTGATGCTCAAATTGTCCTTTGCCAGGGACATGGCTAAGTACTTAGATTTTACACTCTGCAGAGGTGGTGCACTTTCCCCACAAGACTTGGTTTCACCAAGACAAGATCTTTCATAAGCCTTCCCTTAGACCAGAATGGACGCGTTCCAACCTATCATCCCCTACCACCAACTATCCATTTGGCTAAGTTATTGCAACCTATATGATCCAGGCTGAGCCCATAATGCCAAGTGGCTGCACTTGAAGCTTCTCAACATTTGACATCTCAAATATCTTTGTTCCTGGGTGGCATTCCACAAGTGAGATACACAAGGTAAACCATAGAAATTGGCCTCGTGTAACCACTCAACACAAACCTTTCTTTCCATTCCACCCAGGTGATTCATTCACTTAGTTGTTTTATTAAACAAAAACACAAGTCCTTGACTTAGAAATATTCCATAGCATGAATATAATCCACCCTTGTTTTCTACTATCTAAGATAAGCATGATAGTAGTAGGAATCTTAACTTAGGAAATTTCTACTAAGGTTTTATCTACTAGGATTTCCCATGGCATAGTTTATACTTAGCAAAAATTCCATGCAAGTCCTACTTAGAAATATCACTAATGCATAGTGAAAATAATGGGACAAAGTATGAAGAATCACTTGCCTTTTTGGTAGAGAATATAATTTCACTCCTTGATCTTGCAATAGTCACACTCTTCAAATTCCACTACAATTCAATCAAGCAAGGCACAATTTCAATCTACCATTCAAGCAAACATCACATAAAATAATAGAAACAAAGCAATGCATGCAAGCATGCTAAAGAATGTTTTATTTGGAAAAGTGGTTTCTAATAGGTTATAAACATTCTAAAACACCTATTGGTCATTTTATAAAAGTGGTAAAACCATTTGCAAAAGATTTTACTTATAAATCATTTTTAAACCAAATCAATATTTTATGTGGTTGAAAATGCCTTTAGCAAAGCAATAATTTTTATAGGGTTCACAAAATATATTTTTAAATCATAAAAATTTGTGTTTAGGGTCAGAGAGTTTAGATCAAAACATTTCCCAAAGGGTTTCCTCCAAAAGCATTTTTAACATATAAACATTATTTTTATTTGACTAGAAATGTTCTAAATCAAAGATTTATTCTTTTGCTTCACAAAATAAGTTTTTGAATCCACAAGTTGGTTTCTATGGTCATTAGGTTCAAAAAAATCCATTTGCCAAAGGTTTTATCACAAAAATAATTTTAGAATGAATTTTATACTCAAATTATGTCTACAAAAGTTTCTGCAAAAACAACCATTTTACCAGAAGCAATTTATTAAACAAAGTGTATGGTTGGATAGTACTTGTTCTGCTGATTCCATGGATATAAAATTTACAAAATTTGGACGTGTGGTTTGAAAGTTATGCAATTTACAAAATCAAACATCTAATAGATTAGTTTCTGTTATTAAAACAAAAGGCTGGCCACGTGTCTTGTTCTGATAGGCTGAAAACGGTTCGCGTGGATTGACTAACGTGGTGCGTTGGATTTTAAACAGATCGTGTGGCGCAGATGAGTTCTTACCCCTTCGTTAAGTCATCTGTTTCTACGCGTCCGATCTAAATTGAATGGTTTAGATCTACTCGACCACAAAGTGGTGGCGCTGCGACGGCGACAGGCGGCGGCGCGCTCAGACGAGGGTGGCGCTGGCGATGCAGGAAGCGAGGGAGAAGATGGTGAGGCTTACTGGGTTCGCCGCGATGTGCTGAAGCTCGAGATGGTCGTGGGAGATCAAGGGGCGCTCGGGGTTGACCGTAATTGCTCGTCGGAGAGATGCCTGGCGTCGGGTACGTTCGGCCGTTGTCGGGGACGACACTACGGAGCACGAGAGAGCAAACGGAGGATGCGGTTAGCTTCGTAGGCGAGTCACGAACATGTGTGCATCAAAAGGAGGGCAAGGGGGGTCTGTGCTTACTACGAGGACTCGCCGGAGTCGAGGTAGACGGCGGCGATGCTCAGCTGTCGTCGTTGCCAACGCTGTGGGTCAAGAGCGAGCAAGATGAGACTACTGGGAGGCATGCAGGAGTCTGGGGAACACGCTCGTGTCGTCGAGGGGGCGAGGGGCGACAACGGCTGGCCGGATTTCTCACCGGAAGGTTGTCGGGGCCGCGGCAGTGCAGAGTGGATTCAAGGGAGCCTGGTGGCTGCGGAGGTATGGGGTCTGAGGGGAAATGGAGAGGAGGGAGAGGCGAGTTAACGAGAGTAATCGCGGGTGTAATTGTTGCAGCGTTTAAGAAGAATTTACTCGGCGAAATTTAGGGCAGAAACAGCAAGGAGGGGAGGAACTGGTCTGCGGGGGTGAAGGAGACGATGATGTGGCGTGGGGTCGGGACGTCAGCGAGAGGGAGAGAGAAGGGGTGCGGCCTAGCGGTCAGTGGCGATGCGGGTGGGTTTCTGAGTGGAAAACGGTTCGCTCGGGGGTGAGAGGGAGTGGGCTGCTGGCCAGTTGGGCTGGGTTTGCTGGGCTGGCTTGGCCCTGTTCATTTTTTTTTGTTCTGATCATTTTTGTTTTTTCCATTTCTATTATTCTATTTTGATTTTGATTAAACTTTTCAAATAACAATTTGATTTCAAACTTCGACCAAACTTTGAGTAGATTTTAATACTGATTAAAAATACATTATAAAGTCAAATTTAGAATAATTCTTTTATTCTTTTTAGGATCTTTTAATTATTTTATAAATGGACATTTGTCTTTATTTCAAATAGTTTTTAATGTGTTTTAAGACTTTATTTGAAATCCATAATTTTACCAAACCTATTCAGTAGGTTTTATATATTTATTAGGGTGTCAAATAATTCTCCTTGAATTATTTGGAATATTTTTAATATGATTTATTAATCATTTAAATTGGGTATTTGTCTTTATTCCGATGAAATCAAAATATGGTTTTAATTCCATAAATTTTATTTAGGAGATTTCCTTGATTCCATTTGAGTTAATTAAATGACTTTTATTCCACTTGGGTAAATTCCAAATACTATTATCCCATGATTTAATTAATCATTTCTAATAGGGATTTTATCTTTATTCAAAAAGAATAGGATTTGTTTAATGCCCTTTTATTTGGAATTTCTTTATCCTTTTATTTTATTTGGATTTGGATTATATTCATTCCATTAGGGTTTTAGGGTTTTGGTTTATTTTCCAAGTGTTTAAATTTCCAGATGCATTTATGAAGAATGCATTTCACTTGATTTGAATTTAGTTGGATTCAAACATTAACCAAAGTTTGTTCAAGATGGGATTTTAAGTTTCCAATTAGAAACAAAAAGTTTCTTTTCACCCTAAATTTCAACAATTATTTATTTTGTTTATTTATTTTTCATATTACAAGATTTGGAAAATCTTGTGATGTGACAAATACTATTCCAATGTATAGACCCACTATGGCTGTAACTTGTGATGTTGCAGGTTACTCTGATGAGGATTAGGGTTATGAGTCTACACTCAACATGCTTGCATGTGGCACATGAAGATGAAGACTTTTATTTATATTGTTAAGTTAAACTCTTGTATTAAGCCTATGGCTATGGAGTTGTAAAAGACTATGTTATCTCTGGAATGACGATGTAATAATGACCTTTGTATCTGTGTACTTTATCTTAAACTGTGGATGCTAGCATTTGATCCAGGGAATAGCATTGCAATCACAGGGACCTTTACCTTTATAAAGGTGGGGTCTTACATCAAAACCCTTGGTTACAATTTACTTTTCGTCCGTGCTCTTGCTATTATGGGTCTCTCTTATTTCTTTAATGAGCACTCTGTGGTCCTCATGTGGAGCAATTCTCTCAAGGTGGCTTTTGTAGGGTGTATATAGCATGACTTGTATGTGGTGGACTTTTCGGGGACCACTACTCCTCATGCTCTATGTCTCTATGCTAAAGCCGACAAGGGCTGGTTGTGGCATCGCCGCCTAGCCCATGTTAACATGAGAAATTTGCAAAGACTTCACTCCGAGGGCCACATCCTTGGACTTAATGATGTATCTTTTGCCAAAGATCGTGTTTGTAGGGCTTGTATTGAAGGAAAGATGCATGAAACTCCTCACATAGTGCTCAATCAAATCACCACGGAGAGATGTTTAGAGATCTTGCATATGGACCTTTTTGGTCCTCCCTCTCATGATAGTCTTGGAGGCAAGAAGTATTGTTTGGTTATTGTGGATGATTTCTCAAGATACACTTGGGTGTTGTTCTTCAGGTACAAGAGTGAGACTCAACAAACCGTCATCGATTTTGCCAATGAAGTTCAACGGAAAAACAATGCAACCATTCTCTCCATTCATGGTGACAATGAAGTTCAACCATACTCAATGAGGATCCCCTTATGGACAAAGGAGAAGGACCAAGCTCTACTCAAGTGGAGCCCTCACTCTCACAAGACCATCTTGCTTCTCAAGGACCTACTATTTTGGCACAAGCTCTTCCGAAGCTTCCCATGCACATGACTCTCCAAGCCTCGAAGGTCAAGGTCCTCGTCAACAACATCAACCTACCTAAGATGGGGCTCCTACTCAAGGCACCTCCCAAGGTCAAGCTCCTTATCAACAACATCAACCTCCCCAAGATGGGGCTCCTCCTCAAGGCTCTTCCCAAGATCAAGCTCGTCAAGGTCAAGGGCAAGCTAATGATTCTCAAGTCTCTACTCCAAATGATGACTCTCCCGAAGTGGAAATCGATGAAGATGACCGTAACATCCCAGGATTTAGCACCTAGAAATAGAGACGACACAGGTTTGTGCATTGCATTCATGCATAAGAAAATCCGGGGAATTTTCATGCAAAACTAAAAGAGCTATGGAGGGATCGGGATCTCTCTTGTACTGAAGGAAACTTCGAAGCAAGTGCGATAGATTTCGACACGACCTTTGTAGAATTCTTTGTTTCAGAGAAAATTTGTTCAAACATGTATTTGTATTTCAAATATGAAATTCAAATGAGTTTATAAAATTCACAAATAAGAATTGGAAATATTTGAACACTTGAAATAAAATGATTACATAAATAATATAACAAGGATTCTTTATTAATATAAATATATATGCATATAGTATTATTTTACAATAGATAAATAAAAGAATTCTTTATATAAGACATTGTCTTTACAATTAGGAAATAAATAAGTAGAAAAAAGAATTTCATAATTGAAATAAATCACAATATTATTTATTACAATAATATATATGACATTGTTCTTACAAAACAATTGTAAAATAAATAAAAATGAAAAAAGTAAACTTTATTGTATTGAATAGAATAATACAATGTTTTTACAACATATGAAACAGAAAAATAAACTAAAAAAATTATTTACAAAAGAATTCCTATGCTACTGTTCTGTGATATCCTTCAACAGTTGACATTTTTTCTTCTTCTCTTCATTTCCTGAAAACAAAACAAAAAGAAAACAAATAAAAGAATGATTAGTTGGTTAGTTTGCTCTCAGAAGTGAACAGTGATTTGCACTGTTAAAAGTTCATATAAGCTAAATTTTAGAAAGGAGCAAATTTCACCAAATAGTAGCATCTGTTCATGTCAGTATTTTTGGCCCCAGTACAACATCATTGGCTTAGGGGCAAGTTTCACCAAAACCAGATAAGAAGGTAAAGAGGTAAAACATCAGGAAATATCAAGCTTTTACTTGATCTGATCCTCAAACCACAACATGCAAGCAGGCTGCTCACTCACCAGCATGCACTAGTGTGCTGTCAACACCACAGTAGCAGCCAATGCACATAAAAGGGGTTAGCACAGCCACAACACAACATCTAGTCACTGCCTTAGTTTCCAATCTATCTCAAAGCCACACTCCTCTGCCTCAAGAACACCACAAGTAGTCCTAGCCTATACCAGATCAACACAGCAGAAAATATACACAACACTACCATTAGGTTACATACCACACCATCTCTAACTCTGGTTGCTCCTTGGAGCCATCCAGGTGCTAGGAGTAGAAGGATTCACAGCAAAGGCAACATGGTTGCAAGGTAGGCGGAGGCAAGAGGCACTAGTAGTCCACAGAAGAACCAGCCAGTATATCAAGTATCAGGATAGGGTTAAAACTAGATCCAGCAAGGAATAAGAAGGAGAAGGATTTCTAGGACAGGATGCATGAAATCTTACATTAGTAGCAGAACAAGATCAACAATCATATCTTTGTAGCAGGTAGAACTTTACAACATTTTCAGCATCTGTATTCTCTTTTGCATCAGCATCTTGGGAAAATAAAGAGACTAATACACATCAAATCCACTCCTATACCCTTCAACTAGATGATCATCTAGGAGGATTGGAGGAGGGTGTTCTCTCAGATCTACATAGAGATGCTATGTATATTCCTCATAGAGAATTAGAAAGCTACATCATAATCTCTGTTCTTATTTAGAGTTTGTCCTCAGCCTTTGCATCATAGGCCAAGTATAGGATCTTATCAAGTTTTAATCAATCAAGCTCACATCAGTTCATGCAAATAGAAAACCAATATGCACACTCCAATGGAGGCACCACAGTGGTAGCTATTAAGAATAAGCCTTGCTAAAAGAGACAATTGCATCAGCCAAATGAAAGAAAATCATCTTCCTAGCCAAATCCTAGGAATCATTTATAACTATTTGACTATCATGTTGATAGTATACATAATTGGTCACTTCCTCACTTATTAAGCATTCAAATCATTTTCCTAAATATGAGCATTAGGAATCATTCTAAAAGCATCACTGCCATATGGACTAGCCATAGATGATATAGCATTTCATCCAGAAACACTAACCAATATAGAGAACACATTATTTTCTTAAGCATTCTAACCAGGAACTAGTTAGAAAATTGCTAACTGTCAATATAGGACAGAGCATGATCAACCTCAACCTATACTGAACCAGTTGGTCAGTATAGAACATAACTGTAAATTCTGGAATTAAGCACATTTGGAAGCTAGATATCTCAAGCCCAGTAACAATCAACACAACTTTAGTTCAGTTTTCCCACATCATTGGCAATGCAATAATTCACTTTACTTTTCATCATGGAGCCATACAGTATATGACCTTATCAAATAAAACCATAATCTCACTTAAGAATAAGTTCATATCATCTTCCTAGCTTATACTAGGAATCATCTCAGAGGATTCAGCAAAGAGCAACTCTAGCATATTCAGATAACAGCAGAAGTAAACACATTGATGCCACACACAGATAAGTGAAGAGCAAACCACAACACTGAGTTCACAATCAGGATATCACCAGTCTCATAGTTTCACCACTAAGTAGTGTCATCGACTCGATGGCCGGTCACAGAACAGAACTTACTGAGGGTGCCGAGCACCTGGAGCGTAGGCATGACGAAGCCAAAGCACAACACACCAGCAAGGTTGCGGGCAAGAAATCACCGCCATCCCATCGAATGCAACACTAACACAACACCATCACTGCCATACCACCCCATCAACCACACCACCCCAATAATCAGTCCAATAGGAACAGATCAAACTCGCTGGGTTGTAGATACACTGTCGTCCCACCAAAATCTAGGTCAAAGGTTTGACAAAACAAACAGACCAAGCATCAACAAATATTACTAGAGTTTTAGGGTTCCTAGTAGGAAGGAGTAGAGAGGGGAGAAGGGATACATACCCGAGACGAACTCAAGCTTAGAGAGTATCAGGTCGGCGTGGGGGCAACACGGCGGCACGGTGGGCACCGAAGCGCCTGCACCGCGCCGAGTTGTCTCACCAGTGGAAGTACCATGGAGAATGTCGCTGACGAGCAGCAGCATCGCTAGAATCGACAGCCACCACACCATGGCAAGAGCTAGGGTTCCCAACGAGTGCGCAACAGGGGTGCGCAAGCCAAATCGATGGGGGAAAAGAAGAAGGAAGAGGTGGCGAGGCAGCACCAGCTTGCGTCAGTACCGGAGGCGGCCGGTGGCCGCCGGGACGACAAGCGGCGGCGCTAGCGGCGCATCGCGCACGAAGAGGAACGCGAGAGAGATGGGGTCGAGTCTGTGTGCGTGCGTGGGCGTGAGGAGAGGGGTGGGTCGGTGTGTAGTGCCAGGCCCGGTCTAGCTGGGCCAGGCCAGCCCATATACCTCAAACAAATGGCCCATTTCAAAATAAAATAGGAAATAAAATAAAAGAAAAAATAAATAAATTACCAAAATAACCTTTAAACATTTCCAGCTATAGAAAATTATAGAAAAATCATAAAAATATATTTAATATATTAGAATTATCACAAAATAATATCCACCTAATAAAAATATAACTTTACTTATTTAAGTTAATAAAATACAAATAAAGATTAAACACTATTAAATCTTAAGTGAAATTTCATTAAATAAGGAAAAATCCAAAAAAATAAATAAAAATCATTTTTGTGTATAACAATAACTTTACTATTTTATAAAAATACTAACTTAGGGTTTTACAAATAAAATATAAAGCAAATATTTAAAGGCATTAAATTCTTTGAAGAATTTTATAAAAATAAAGGTAATACTTAAAAATAAATAAAATTCATTTTTAAGATCTTTAATAAGTATATCTCACCAGAAAAATACTATGTATATTATTCAAAAACATTTTAAGATAAATAAAATTCATTACTTATTTTACTCAAATAGAATAACCACTTTGTTAATTTTTAAAATTATTTCTTAAGTAAGAAATAATCACATTTTCTTATAAAACACTAAAACCTTTGAAGTTTAATTACTAAGTCTAAATCCATAATCAAAATAAAACTTAAATATAACTATTAGCCTTTAAATGTTTTAAAATCTTAAATTCAAAATTAAACTCCTTTTAAATAAATATTATATATCACTCATGTATAAGGGGGTGAATAATATCCATCCCGCAACCACTCTTAAAAATGACTCTAAACTCAAATAAATTTGTAAGATCATCTAACTATGCTCCCATTAAAAAATTGCATATTATTAAAATTATCTTTCACTTAAATTAAAAGGGATCATCCTTAATCATATTTACCAAAACCCTAAACCTAGATGATATTCTAAAACTCATTAGATCTTAAAATTCACTTATATTTTTATAAGTTAACTTTGGTCTAAACAATCGTAAACATCTCATTTGAAGTTTATTCATGTTTTTAAAGTTAACTTTGGTCACTTGTACCATCAATTAAAATATGATAACTTAACACCATTCATAACAATCACCAACCCTAATGTAAAACCTAATAAACCTTAAGACTAATTAACGTCAACTAAATACTAGTTTCTTCAAATGTTATTCTTTTTGCCACTTCACACAAACAAGTCTATATTAGTTTCTTGAGTTCCTAAAAACTCAACTCAAGGACTTCTTATCCCAATCACCAGATAACAATTAATCATAATCACATTATTCTATCAATATTTGTATATTTTGGATTGTTAACACTTAAGTTCCTTATCAATGTCATTGCTTATGAAATAAACTTAAAGATAAACCCAATCTTAAAGAAAATATCTAAAATCAACTTATTAGAAATACTAAGGGTTTCACTTTGGGAATTATAAAATTGCATAGCATTACTTATGCATAATGGCATCCTGCTTCTTTAAACATTAGTCCTTACCGGGCCAATGATGCTGATTTCAGATATTGGATCTTCTATTATCTCGAAGATCGTGAGTGCATAATCTTGCAATCACAAAAGGCAAGTTCACACTTGCTCATGTCCTTTGATTATTTTCTGTAAAGTATTTTGCAAATCCAGTGTTGTCATCACCTGCATTTGAAAAAGATCAGAAAACACTATTTTCATAATAATATGATTATAGGTATTTACCATGAGGTAATAATCTACTATGAAAGTTCTGGTGGTAAAGGAACATATTATCTAGGACTTAACAACCAATGTCCCCAGTGATTCTTGAGCCATATATTAAGCGTTAACCATGAGATTTGGAATGGGACGGAGAAGTCAGCTGGATCGGCTCCCTTCCGCATGCATTGGACACTGTTCTTCGCATTTGTAAGTTGCAGATCGTGGGTATAGCCGTTTTATACGGGGGAAGTCTACCGTGGATCTGGGCTTACAAAAGACATATATATATAGTGTTAACGGTTGTTGTGTGTATCCAATTACGGTATAGCCGTTTTATACGGGGGAAAGTCTACCTTGAGTTTGGACATCCAACAGTTGTGGTGTATGCGGGGCCGCGGAGAAGGACAGTGATTGGCTTGGATCTTAGTCTGGGCCTCATACCAAGGAAGTGTGAACAAGCCTATAACTCGGATGTGCAACAAAGCTAAGATCTCTCATGGGTAAAGTAACACACCTCTCCAGAGTGTAAGAACTGTAACTTGTTACTCCCTGTTCCGGGAAGGAGCTGCGAACGCTGCGGGAAAGGAACTCCATGAAAGTTCTGGTAAACCCGTGAAGGCTGATGGACATAGATTTTCAGAATAAAATCAACCTTTGAAGAAATGTTTACGAAAACTTGCATTGCCTACGACCTATGGTCTGTGGCTGTAGATAGTGCATCAAACACTTCTCTTTAGTGAATTTGTTGAGTACGCTCATACTCAACGTATCTTCTTAACCCTTGCTAGATCTCGAAGAAACCAATGACGTTCCCAGGAAATAAGTCACTTGAAGAGTTGAAGATATCTAAGGGAGATCAACGGAGTCGAAGACCTTACCTGAACCTATCAAAGACAAGCCGAGGCGTAGAATAGAAATAAAACTCCTAGAATCTAGAACCTACTTCTGTAGAATAATACTATAGTAGTACTTTCAAGCCTTACACATATATTAATAGTAGTACTTCTAAAGTAACTCCAAGTGGATCTTTCTGGTTCTTTCGGTATAATATTCCTCACTGTCCGAGGAAGCTCTCTGGATCTTTTGTAATATGCTATATGTAATATAAAGTGTTGTCTTGGACCAGTGATGTTTCTGTTGTACCACTCTGAGGGATATAATGCAGATGGAACGGTGTTCCATTGGTATTATATCAACGACTATAGTGTACTACACCATGCAGTGGTATGCTGGGTCAGCACAATGACCCTCGTGTTCATGCCTCTAGTCAAGGCGGGAACTCCAATGGTGGAGATGATCAAGCAGTTGCTCAAGAATCTCTTATTGAAGCACAAGCTCGTCGTCAAGCCTATCGTGTCGCCAAGCTCGTCCGCGATGGACATATCCTTAATAATGTTTATGGAGATTTCAATGAAGGTTCCACTACTAGGAGGCAAATAACCTCCTTTAGCTCTAACCATGCTTTTATCTCTCTTTGAGGCTCTTGAAGATGATGATTGGCTTGACGCTATGAATGAAGAACTTCACAACTTCAAGAGGAACAAAGTATGGACCTTGGTTTAGAGTCCCAAAGATTTTCAAAATGTCATTGGTACCAAATGGGTTTTCAAGAACAAGTGTGATGCGAATGGGATAGTTGTGCGCAACAAGGCAGGGTTAGTTGCCCAAGAATACTCAGAAGTTGAGGGAATCGACTACGGTGAGACTTATGCCCCTATTGTTCGCCTTGAATCCATCCGTATTCTTATTTCTTTTGCTACTCATCATAACTTCAAGTTGCATCAAATGGATGTTAAGACTGCTTTTCTTAATGGTCCTTTGAAAGAGTTGGTATACGTCAAGCAACCTCCAGGCTTTGAGGATCCACTTTTCCCGAACCATGTCTACAAGCTCGATAAGGCACTCTATGGCCTCAAACAAGCCACACGTGCGTGGTATGATTGCCTTAGAAATCTCTTGTTAGACCGTGGCTTCGAAGTAGGCCTCATTGATCCCACTCTTTTTACTAAGAAAGTTGGAGGCCACTTGTTCGTATGCCAAATCTATGTTGATGATATTATCTTTGGGTCTATTAACAAGGCTTGTAATGAGGATTTTGCAAAGCTCATGACCGATCGCTTCAAGATGTCCATGATGGGGGAGTTGAAGTTTTTCCTTGGGTTTGAAGTCAAGCAATTGAGGAAAGGGACTTTCATCAACTAAGCCAAATACATCCAAGACATGCTCAAGAAGTTCAAGTTTGATCAAGTAAAAGGTGCCAAGACTCCCATGCCAACTAAGTTTAATCTTGATCTCGATCCCAAGGGTAAGGATGTGGATCAAAAACTCTATCGCTCCATGATTGGTTCTTTGCTCTATCTTTGTGCATCCCGACCGGATATTATGTTGAGTGTGGGTATGTGTGCAAGATTCCAAGCCGCACCAAAAGAAAGCCACTTGGTGGCGGTCAAGAGAATCTTTTGATATTTGGTTCATACCCCAAACTTTGGGTTGTGGTACCCCAAGGGAGCCAGCTTTGACCTTATTGGATACACGAACTCGGATTGGGATGGTGACAAAGTGGGAAGAAAGTCAACATCCGGAGCTTGTCAGTTTCTTCGAAGATCTTTGGTGTGTTGGTCCTCGAAGAAGCAAAATTGTGTGTCTATGTCCACTACCGAAGCTGAGTACATCTCCGCCACAAGTTGTGCTCAATTGCTATGGATGAAGCAAACTTTGAAGGATCTCGGACTATCTTTTGAAAAGGTGCCCCTTCTTTGTGACAATGAGAGTGCCATTGCCATTGCTCACAACCCCGTGCAACACAACCGGACTAAGCACATTTAGATTGGTCATCATTTCATTCGGGACCATGTTGCTAGAGGAGACATTTATTTGGAGTATGTTCCCACCAAGGCAAATCTTGTGGATCTTTTCACGAAGCCTCTTGATGAAGCAAGGTTCCGAGAATTAAGGCATGAGCTAAACATCATTGATTCGAGCAATGTTGCTTGAGTACCTTGCACACCTACCCATGTCTCAATATGTATCTTGTTTGGATGTATGCATGGATTTAGGGGGAGTGTAGTTCCTCTTATGAACAAACACTATCCCTATTATGCGCACATTAAAGTTTGCATACTCTATAGTCTCTAAAGGAGACCATTTGAGCTTCATGATGAGTGTTGGTAATGAACCCAAGATATATCTTCGCGGTGTCAAGCCATTTACTCTTATATAAGGTGGCCTCGGCCACCGACCCATTTTTGTCTCATGTCTTGTTTTTCTTTGTGTACTTGGTTATTTTTGTGTTTTTCCTTGGTTTTTGTGTGTTTTGGTTCTTCACAGTTTGAGCTCTCTATCCTAAGGCTTTCCTTTCCTCAAGCCCACTCTATTCCCTGCACAAGTTCTTCCTTGTTTTCTTCCAATCCTGAGAAGTTTTCCTGGCGTCATCAAAACTTCCAGTCAGCTGCCGGAACTTCCGGTCAGCAAGTTGTTCGTAGGAACCACCTGCTGACCTCAATAGTTTCTGTCTGACCCGAAACTTCCGGTTCACCGGAACTTCCGGTCATTGACCGGAACTTCCGGTGAGGCTCTCTGTCCTATATAAGGTGGGCCCTAGGGAAAACGGGATCTTCTTCCTCTTTTCCCCAAGACCCATCTTCTATTTGGAGCAGCCGCCAGCGAAGACGTCTCCGCAAAGGTGCTGCGACCCCTTTGTCTCTGGCCACCCCTCTTCAGATCTGCTCTGTGGGAACCTTCCCCACCTCGATCTCCCACCATGGACTCCAGTATTTGCCCTCAACTCCCTCCATTAATGGAGACCTAGCTTTCTCACCATTGCTTGAGTTAGGGCTCACCTTGTCTAGGCTAGTTCTTTGGCTAGAACGTGTTGGGAGATCTTGGTAGGCCTAGGGAATCATGCTAGGGTAGATTGGTCCAATACATTCTTGGAAATTTTTACTTGTGCCTTGTAGATCTAGATCTATTAATCTTGTTGTTTGAACCGCCAGTTCGTGGTCTCATCGGAACTTCCGGTGAGCCACGACCGGAACTTCCGGTGTACCATTTACACCGGAAGTTCTGGCACTTCAGCGGAAGTTCTGGCGCCAGTAAAATTATTCCCTGACTGTATTTTTCCAATCTTCTTTTGTATCTTCTTCCGAACTTGTGCACTTACCCCACCTTCCCTCCCTATTCTTTTGCTTTCTTCTCAGGGCAAGGTGGTACCCGCAAAGGCAAGCTTCTTTGTCGACCATCCTCCGATATTCCTCCTGATATTGATGAAGATGATGTTGAGGTGGTGCGTCCATCCACTCAGACCAGTCGTCACAGGTCTGCTGCTGCTGCTGAGGGAAAGCGGCCTGTTCTTGCTTCTTAGAAGGCCACTGCTCCTGGGCCTGACAAATCCAAGGCCAAGGTCTCTAAATGTACTCATAAGGCCTACACTGAATTCAGGCGTGCGGATCCTTACCTTATTCCTCGTTGCCATCTCTGCTTGGATCCCCTCTTCCACAACTGCCGTCAGGAACAAATCTTTGCTGAAATCTATGCTACCAAGACAAAGTTTGTGGTTGCTCCTCATAAGTACATCAATGTGGCTCACATGGAAGAAAAGCATGCATACTTTGGCGAGGCTCTTGACATTTGCAGGAAGTTTGGGCTGATTCCCCTCATGGAGCACCGTTAGAACTTCAATGAAGGTGCTATTGCTCAGTTCTACACTACTCTTCACTTGACTATGAGTTCCTCTACTAAAGGTGTTATGAAGTGGATGACTAATGGCGTGTTTCTTACCGCCCAATGGTCCGAGTTTGCTGAGCTCCTTGGCTATCCCATTCAGCCTGGCAAAGGGGCAAATGTATGGCGTGTCCATACCGCCATAGTTGCTGATCCTAAAGTCCTGGAGCCTCTTTACATTAAAGGATGGGGAACTGTTGGTTTTGTGAATCATCTTCAGCCAGTTTATTACATCATGTGTAGGGTGTACTTGAACACCATCTCTCCCAAGGCTGGCAACTTTGATCAGTTTCATGCCTATCAGGTTGATCTCATGCATCAGACTTACCTTCGCCGTGACTCTGACAGGAAGATGGATGCCATGCACTTCATCTACACAGAGATGTGGCAAGCTATCATTGACAAGTGATCTTTCCCCTATGATCCATATATTCAGACCCTCATCAATCACAAGTGGCTTGAGGTGACTGGTACGCACTTCTATGAGGATTCCATCACCATTCATGAGGAGAAGAAGCTGCGTGTGAGCAAACACAACAAGCCTCGGTCCCAAGAAGAAAAGGAAGAAGCTCTCAGGCAGGCTTGTGCTGAAGCTGGTGGTCCCTCTTCTGCTCATGGTGGCTCTAGTGCAGGTGGTCCTTCTCTTTAGAGGCAGCCATCTTGGGCCAAGAAGCTGCTTGGAAAGGTGAAGAAGACCTATTGCTTTCTGTAGGATCGCGAGTATCAGTCTTATGTCGATCAGCAACATAGTGTTCGGCGCCAGAAGGCTATCATGTCATCTCTCAACATTCCTTGCTCTCCTGTCACTAGCTCTGTCACTTCTCCCAGGGATGATTGGATTTGCGACAACTGCCACTGGACTGAGGATGAGTCTAAGGAGGAGGTCACTGGTCCGCCGCCTGCGTGGGATTCTTGGGTCCCTGAGCCTGCTCCTCCTCCCTTTCATGGTTGGGGAAATTAGAGTGATATTTTCTTCCTTTTTGGTGTCTCGAGGCCAAAGGGGGAGAAAGATGTCTATTAGGTTGCTCACAGGATTTGCATGGGCTGAGTCGCGAGCTCGTTCTTGTCTTTGATCTTTTCTAGCTCGCGACCTCTCTAGTTTTATTTGTGTTCTTGTGGACCTCTTTGTGCTTGTGAACTTATGTGTGCTTGTGGACCATCTTATGTGTATGAGACTATGTGGTATGTTATGTTATGCTTGGTTAATGCCTAGTGTTTGGTATTATTGTTATTGGCTTATGGGCATTTGTATATGGTGGTGGAGCATCTTTAGTCTCCCTTGATATTTCTTCTATTGTCTCCACCACAGTTGGTTGGTGCAACGGTATGATCTCTATACTATATATTCGTTGCACTTGTGCTATCTTTGCAGTTGGAAGGGGGAGCCTCCTTGTATGTGTGCTAGTCTTGTGCTTAGAGCATTATCTCTACCTTGCACACATATAGGGGGAGCTTGTTCCATCCATTGCAAAGATTACTTCCATCTTATGCAAATCTTTGGGATTGTCATCAAACACCAAAAAGGGAGAGATTGAAAGGACTATATTTTCCCATGCTATTTTGGTGATGATGAAAATCCCACTTGTGGTTTAACCGTGTACTTGAATTTCAGGTTAAATGCTTTGGATGATTCCTATGGATTATGTGGATGCTCTCTTTGGGATCTCGTGAAGACGGCGCCCTTTAGTTTTTCTAGTTTCTATCTTTTTATTGATTTAGGTCGCCGTACTGTCAAGAGGGGGTCCATCTCGGAAGGCTGTGGGAAATCACTTGTTCTTGCACAAACCCCATATGCACCACCACAGCAATCCTACTCATCTGTGAGAGAGCGAGGTTCTGATCTGCTGGAGCCGTTTCTGTCTGATCGGAACTTCCGGCCAAGCGCCGGAAGTTCCGCTCAAGGGTTTTCTGTGGGAAGATCTGGAACTAAGTTCCAATCCAACTTCCGCTGGAACTTCTAGCCAGCTCCCAGTACCTTTTGTATGGGTATGCTCTATTTGCCGGAACTTCCACCGAAAGTTGCACCGGAAGTTCCGATGAGGAATTTTTGTTGCTTCTCCTAGAAACTTCCTCAGCGGAACTTCTGCCCAGATGCCAGAACTTCCGGTCAGACATGATTCGCGACCCAGATGTTCCGCCCCTAGTTCCGCTGAAGGATCAATAACATTCTGTTTGAAGAAGTCTATTTGACGAAAGATGGGCCAAAACTTGCATCGGAAATTTCACCGGAACTTCCGGTCAGTTTGACCGAAACTTCCGGTCAGTTTGACCGAAACTTCCGGTCAAGCTTTTGGAGCGGGCGTCAATGGACAGATGACCCTTGGAGCCTTGCTGGGCGGAACTTCCGGCCGCTCACCGGAAGTTCCCGTGAGGTCGCGGAGGCTGTAACGGTCCAGCGTGGAGGGAGCCTATTTTAGGCGCCCTCCTTCTTCCTCCCACCTAACTCGAAAATTTCCTCTCTCCTCCATTGATGCTTGAGCTTCACCTCAGTAGATCTCACTCCCTAGCCACTCAAATGACTTGATCTTTTGAGAGGTGAGGGAGGTGACCTAGATCTACACTTCCACCAAAGAATATTTGATTTCCCCACCTATCCTTTGTGGATCTTGTTGCTCTTGGGTAACTTGAAACCCTAGACGGTGTAGGGCATCCTCGGAGCTAAGGGCTTGTGTTGTAAAGCTCTGTGGTGTCGTTGAGGGCCTCCAATTGAGTTGTGGAGCTTCCCCCTCAACCTTGTTGTAAAGGTTTCGGTTGGAGCCTTCAAGGTCACCGGTTAGTGGATTGTGAGGACTCCTTTGTGGGGGAGCTCACCGGAGAAGAAGGTGAGGCCTTTGTGGCGCTCGGGTGACCTTGTGTGGCCCCGACACCTCTCCAACATAGACTTAGCTCCCTTGGGAGTGAACTATGGGAATTACATCTCCGTGTCCCTGTTTCGGTTACCTTGTTCCCTACCATTACTTCTCGCTCTTTACCGTTCTTGTGGTTGTTGTAAGTTATCTTGCATATAGGTTGCTCACCTAGTTGCACATCTAGATAACTTTGTTTCTTGCCAAGCCTAAAAGTGTGAAACAAACTAAAAATTGGTAGTCGCCTATTCACCCCCCTCTAGTCGATTCAAAGTCGGTACTTTCAACCTGGATGTTGCGGCCGATTTGGTCCTTCAGACATGCCTGCATGAACCTCTGGTAAGTGGCGACTGCGTTCTTCAGCCCGAAGGGCATTGTGCTGTAGCAGAACACCCCGAATGGCATGATGAACGCCGTTTTCTCCTGATCTTCGAAAGTCAATTGAATTTGGTTGTAGCTTGAGTAGGTGTCTAGGAAGGAGAGCTTCTCGCATCCTGTCGTGGAGTCTATGATTTGACCAATCCTTGGTAGAGGGAAGTGATCCTTGGGATAATGCTTGTTAAGAAATGTGAAGTCCACGCACATGCGCAGGATGTTCGTGTCCTTTTTCGGGACCAGCCCGGTGTTGGCCAGTCACTCGCTTTCTTTGATTTCCCTGATGAAGTTGGCATCAAGGAGTCTGTTGACTTTGATTCCAATGGCTTTGGCTCTTGGCTCGGATAGTCAACGCATTGATTGCTTGACAGGCTTCGCATCTGTAAACACATTGAGTGTGTGCTCGGCGAATTCCCTGGTAACTCCTGGCATGTCCGCAGGACACTAGGAGAAAATTTCCCAGCGCTCACGAAGGAATTGGACGAGCATGCTTTCCTATGCGGGACTCAGGTCATTGGCGATCAACGCCATCTTGGAGGCGTCTGTCGGGTGAACCTAAACCTTCTTTGTGTTGACTATGGAGTCAAACGACATATCGGGTGTGTTTTGCCCGGTGACTGGGGGTGCCCCATTGTCTGTCACCTCCTTGAATCTCGTGAGCCCCTCCTGCATGCCGAACGACTAAGAGATTTTGTTGAAGTCTCTATCGCAGCTGTCTGACCTAGTGAAGCTTCCTAGGACGATGATGATGCCCCTAGGTCCTGGCATTTTCAGTAGAAGGTACGCATAGTGAGGTACTACCATGAATCTTGCGAATGCCATACGCCCGAGGATGGCGTGGTATTGTGATGGCTAGTCCACCACTTCGAACTCCAGCTGCTCATGCTTGAAGTTTTCGGGCTTGCCGAAGATGATGTCGAGCCATATCTTGCCCAAGGGGTATATGCCTTTCCCTAGGATTATGCCGTGGAATGTCGTGTCCGATTGCTCTAGGCTACACAGCGGGATCCGCATTGCTGCCAGTGTGCTGGCGAACATCAGGTTGATGATGCTATCGCCATCCATGAAGACACGGCTCATTTCGAATCCCCGGATATGTGCCTCGAGTACCTGGGCGAGGTATCTGGCGCGAGTGATCCAAACGGTCGAACATGATGCAGGATTCCGAGCCGCTGAGGTACTCAGGTATGGCTGGTGTGGAGGTCACGGCCAGGTTTACTTGGCGGATGATCTTCTTCTGCACTCTATTGGTTGGACGCCCCTTCTGGATCATCATGGACCCTTTCGATGGCGGGTACCCATATGCACCGTTATTTGGTGCCGGTGCAACCGGCGGCTGCGATGGTCCTCCAGGTGGTGGTGGAGGAGCACCGTGGCTATATCACCTGGGGCGGGTGCGAACCCTGGATTCACCGCCTGGGGTCGCGTTTGGGTGAAGCCCTCGTGTAGAGGTCCCAACCTTTAATAAGGTAGAGATCCGTGTGTTTACAATGCTAGTCCCTGCATCAATAGCTAGCATCCACAGTTAAGATGTAATATCAAGAAACAAAGGTCATAATACAACTTTATAACCAGGAATAAAATAATTCATTACATCTTACATAGCTCTTTTGGCTATCTCATTACAATGCAGCAGAAATAACTATATAGCATGGAGTCCTTCATCTTCAAAGTGCCACAGGAAATCATGTTGGTTGTAGACTTGTAATCCTAATCAACACACTTCACTAACATCAAACAAACTTGCAACATAACAAGTTACAACCACAAGGGTCAATACATTTGAATTGTATTGGCAAGTGATACTATGGTAGAATAGTGGTATCTAACATCTATATGCATTTGGCTAGGTGGAGCTTAGGCTTGCTTTGCTCAAAATATATTTTCCTTATCATTTGAAAACACTAAGTTTTTATTTGGCAAAAATCACCCAAGGCATTCAAACAATTCAATCAAGCAAGGCACAAATTCAAAACTAGCATTCAAACAATTCAATCAAGCAAGGCACAAATTCAAAACTAGCATTCAAACAATTCATCACATAATAATAAAAACAAAGCAATGCATTCAAGCATGCCAAAGATTGTTTTATTTGAAAAAGTGGTTTCTATTAGGCTATAAACATTCTAAAACATCTATTGGTCATTTATAAAAGTGTCAAAACCATTTTAAGTCAAGTTAGTGAAAATGGCCACTTTAAGTCATTTTTGTTTTGCTAGAAATGGTTCAAATAAAAGTAATAATTTCTAGTGTTTGAAAAATATATTTTTAAACACAAATGTTAGTGTTTTAAGGTCAAGTGTTTCATATTAAAACCATTTGCAAAAGTTTTTACCTATAAACCATTTTTAAATCCAAGCAATATTTTATTTTGTTGGAAATGCCTTTAAGAAATAGCTAGCATCCATAGTTAAGATGTAATATCAAGATACAAAGGTCATATTACAACTTTATAACCAGGAATAAAATAATTCATTACATCTTACATAGCTCATTTGGCTATCTCATTACAATGCAGCAGAAATAACTATAGCATGGAGTCCTTCATCTTCAAAGTGCCACGGGCAATCATGTTGGTTGTAGACTTGTAATCCTAATCAAACATCTCACTAACATCAAACAAACCTACAACATAAATAGTTACATCCATAAGGGTCAATACATTTGAATTGTATTGGCAAGTGATACTATGGTAGTATAGTGGTATCTATCATCTATATCATTCGGCTAAGTGGATCTTAGGCTTGCTTTGCTCAAAATAGATTTTCCTTATCTTTTGAAAACACTAAGTTTTTGTTTGTCAAAAATCACCCAAGGCATCTCCCAATAGAAATTGGTGATCCTTCAACCCTTGTTCAACCACAAAATTTTTAACTTAGAAATTGGGATGAGGAGATTCTTGATAGCTTCCATGTCTTGATGCTCAAATTGTCCTTTTCTAGGGACATGGCTAAGTACTTAGATTTTACACTCTCCAGAGGTGGTACACTTTCCCCACAAGACTTGGTTTCACCAAGACAAGATCTTTCAGAAGCCTTCCCTTAGACCAGAATGGACGCGTTCCAACCTATCATCCCCTACCACCAACTGTCCATTTGGCTAAGTTATTGCAACCTATATGATCTAGGCAGAGCCCATAATGCCAAGTGGTTACACTTGAAGCTTCTCAACATTTGACATCTCAAATCTCTTTGTTCCTGGGTGGCATTCCACAAGTGAGATACCAAGTTTTCCCCAGTATACTGGACTTGGTGATGCCCAAGTTTTCCCCAGCATACTGGACTTGCATAACCACTCAACACAAACCATTCTTTCCATTCCACCCAGGTGATTAATTCACTTAGTATTTTTATTAAACAAAACACAAGTCCTTGACTTAGAAATGTTCCATAGCATGAAATATAATCCACCCTTGTTTTCTACTAGCTAAGCTAAGCATGATAGTAGTAGGAATCTTAACTTAGGAAATTTTTACTAAGGTTTCATCTACTAGGATTTCCCATGGCATAGTTTATACTTAGCAAAAATTCCATGCAAGTCCTACTTAGAAATATCACTAATGCATAGTGAAAATAATGGGAAAAAAGTATGAAGCATCACTTGCCTTTTTGGTAGAGAATATAAGTTCACTCCTTGATCTTGCAATACTCACACTCTTCAAATCACTACAATTCAATCAAGCAAGCAATAATTCAATCTACCATTCAAGTAACCATCACATAAAATAATAGAAACAAAGCAATGCATGCAAGCATGCCAAAGACTGTTTTATTTGGAAAAGTGGTTTATAATAGGTTATAAACATTCTAAAACACATATTGGTTATTTTATAAAAGTGGCAAAACCATTTGCAAAATATTTTACCTATAAACCATTTTAAAATCAAATCAATATTTTATGTGGTTGAAAATGCTTTTTAGCAATGTAATAATCTATAGGGTTCATCAAAATATATTTTTAAATCATAAAACCTTGTGTTTAGGGTCAGAGAGTTTAAATCAAAACATTTCCCAAAGGGTTTCCTCCAAAAGCATTTTTAACATATAAACCACATTTTTATTTGACTAGAAATGTTCTAAATAAAATATTTATTCTTTTGCCTCACAAAATATGTTTTTGAATCCACAAGTTGGTCTATATGGTCAGTAGGTTCAAAACAATCCATTTGCCAAAGATTTTAACACAAAAATAATTTTAGAAAGAATTTTATATTCAAAACATGCCTATACAAGTTTCAGCAAAAACAATCAATTTAACAGAAGCAATTTACTAAACAAAGTGCATGGTTGGAAAGTACTTGTCTTGCTGATTCCATTGATATAAAATTTGTAAAATTTGGACGTGTGGATCAAAAGTTATGCAATTTACAAGTTTGATCATCTAATAGATCAATTTTTGTGGTTTTTTATAAACAGACTGGGCCTCGTGGCTGCTTGTTATTCGCCAGTACCGTTTCGCGTGGATCGACTATCGTGGACCGCTGGATCTAATTGAAATCGTGCAGTACAGAGATAACCATACCTCTTCGATAAGTGGATCTATCCTATCGCTCCGATCTGGATCTGACGGCTCCTAAAGCTTTGCCAAGAACTGGCAGCGCTGTGACGGTGGTCGGTGGTGGCGCGGCTCTGGCGATGGCGTTCTGGCTATTCCATGAAGGGAGGGAGAGGGAGGATAGGCTCACCGTGTTCGTCGTGGTATGCTGATGCTCAAAGTGCTTGGGGTTGGCGAAGGGGCGCATGGGAGCGATGGTAATTCCTCGCCGAAGTTCTTGGCGCCGTCGGACACGCACGGGTTCCGTTGGTGGCGTCGCTACTGAGCGCGAGAGAGCAAGCAAACAGCATTGTTAGATGCACAGAAGAGTGGGGAGTATCGGAGCATCAAAAAGAACAGGAGGCGCGGTCAGATACTACCAGAGGGGTTCGCCGGAGTTGCTGCAGACCGTGGCGGCGCTCGGTGTTGACGTTGTCGACAATGTGGAGCACGCGCGGGTGATTAGAGGCTATAGAGAGGTTCGCCGGGTGATGGGGAGTGCGCTCGTGTGGTCGAGGGGGCGAGGAGCGACGGCGGCTCGCTGGAATTCTCACCGGAAGACGTCGGAGGCAGTGGCGGTGTGAAGATGAATTGGGACGGCCTGACGGCAGAAAGGGAGGGGCGAGAGAGGGGAAATGGAGGGGAGGGGCAGAAGCTTAAGAGGTCGTGGTCAGGGGGTGGTTAAATGGCGTTGTTACCGCGTATTTAATCGAGGAAACGGCGACAGAAACGGCTCGCAGTGGAGGGCGTGGTCAGGGGCGGGTGAAGAAGATGATCTAACTGGTGGGGTCTGCCTGAGAGCGAAAGAGAGAGAGGAACAGTGGGAACTTGCAGTCAGCGACAGAGTGGGTGGCCTTCTGAGTGAAAAACGATTCACTATGGGGGAGGGAAGGTGGGCTTGCTGGGCCGGATTGGGCCAGGTTGGGTTGGGCTGGCTTTGTTCTTTTTTTTGTACTGATTGTTTTTCTTTTTCTTTTTCTATTTATCTGTTTTGATTTTGTTTAATCTTTTCAAACAACATATGAATTCAAATTTCAACCAAACTTTGTGTATATTTAAATACTGATTAATAACATATTCTGAAGTCAAATTTAGAATGATTCTTTTATTCTTTTTAGGGTCTTTTATTTATTTTATAAATAGTCATTTGTCTTTATTTCAAATAGGTTTTAATGTGTTTAAAAATTTATTTGAAAACCATATTTTTACCAAACCTATTCAGTAGGTTTATTTATTTAATAGGGTGTCAAATAATTCACCTTGAATTATTTGGAATATTTTTAATATGATTTATTAATCATTTAAATTGGTATTTGTTTTTATTCCAAATGAAATCAATTATGGTTTTAACTTCCATAAATTATATTTAGGTGATTTCCTTGATTCTATTTAAGCTAATTAAATAACTTTTATACTACTTGGGTATATTACAAATATTATTTTCCCATGATTTAATTAATTATTCTTATTAGGGAAATTGTCTTAATCCAATAGAATAGAATTTGGTTAAGGCCATATTATTTATTTCAATATTATTTACCCATTTATTTCATTTGAACTTGGATTATGTTTATTCCATTTACTTATGGTCTTGGCCAAGTTTTAATTTGGCCTTTAGATATTCTTCATTTAATATTTCTTTCTTTATCTTATAAAATCCACATCTTTTTATTTATAGATCCAAAGTTGGTGATTCCAATTTGTAAAATCTTATTTAATATTTATTTATCCTTTTAAATCTCTTTAGGATTAATTTCTCACCATTTGGTATGGATTTCTAGATAGGTGCTTTATTAGCTTTGGAAATTCAATTTCCTTATCTTATTAAATTCATAAGATTTTATCTATGGCTCCAAATTAAGTGAAACCAATTTCTATGGTTTTATAATATTTCCATTTGTCATTCTTGATCATTTATAATTGTTTGTTGACAAATTTTATGTGGATCAAAACCATGGGCTTAGAGATAACTTGGAAATGTTTTCTTCCATTAGGGTTTTAGGGTTTTGGTTTATTTTCCAAGTGTTTATGTTCCAAGATGCATTTATGAAGAATGCATTTCACTTGATTTGAATTTAGTTGGATTCAAACATTAACCAAAGTTTGTTCAAGATGGGATTTTAAATTTCCATTTAGAATCAAAAAGTTTCTTTTCACCCTAAATTTCAACAATTAATTATTTTGCTTATTTATTTTTCACATTTCAAAATTTGGAAAATTTTTGGATGTGACAATTTTCCAGAAGCAAATCACTAAACAAAGTGCATGGTTGGATAGAATTCTTTTTCCTGATTCCATTGATATAAAATTTGCAAAATTTGGACGTGTATATTTAAAATTATGGAATTTACAAATTCAAACATCTAATAGACAAGTTTCTGTTTTTAAAACAGACACTGTGCCACACGTCGTAATCTTATTTGTCGGTACCGTTTCGCGTGGATCGACTAACATGGACTATTGGATCTAATGAAATCGTGCGACACAGAATCGATCGTACCCCTTGTTAAGTGAATCTATTGCATCCTTTAGATCTAAATCGAACGGTTGAAACGGTGACAACCACAGATGGGCGGCGCGGCGACGGTGGCTGGCGGCAGCGCACTCAGACGGTGACAGTGCTGGCGATACAGGAAGCGAGAGAGTGAGGGAAGAAGCTCACCAAGTTCGCCGAAGCTTGCTGATGCTCAACATTGCTGTGATTGTCGATGTTGGGAATATGCCCTAGAGGCAATCATGTATGATGATATTTCCCATTGTATTCATAAAGATATTAGTCCTTGTATAAACATCTGATGTGTATCATGGAATATGTGATTCGGTTGTGGAACTATGCATTCATGTTGTTTGTACTAAATATCCTTGGTCATTGAGGTTGTGCTGGACACACAACTTAGACCAATGTGAAAGTTGGCTTGATGACTTGGTTGCACTTGTCATGATCATGGAGATTCTATTCCAACTTACACAGATTCGACTAAAGAGTTTAGCGAGTCGGATTGACCCATATTGAGGTACAATGAACAAGTTGTCATTTGTATATCTCAATCAATGTAATCCTTAGACCTGAGGTTATTGCATAGTCCGAGTTGAGGATCACCGACTTAGGTTCTATCAAACGCTGATCGATTGTGAGTCGGACTCCAATCGTGTCCAAGTAGTCATGAGCCTGCGGGGTCACACACTTAAGAGCGGGAGCAAGTTCGGATTGGGTCTGAACATGTAATCTGGTTGGGTTGGACCTTAACCTGATTAGGACTGAGTTAGTGAGTTGGACTCATGGTGACTAGTGTTATATGGGCTTTAGTGAATGGGTCGCGCGAGCAGAGCCCACGTTCACTCCCTTTATATAGTGGAGCACCTTAACCCAAAAAGGTTAATCGTTGTTCGGTTAGGTCATTCCATGTGTTGGAAACCCTAGCTCCACAGCATTCCAGCCGTCGTTACGAACCTAGCAGTTCGCCGCCGGCGCTCCTTGTACGTGTGGATACCAGCAAAGGTGTTGTGCGATCAGCACCAGGACAATCGGATCGTGAGGACTGCACTGCATCAACTGACGCGCTTCATCAGTAATCCGCAACTGCACGTCTAGTGGTAAACCTCGTGGCCCTCTACCTCAGCTAGACCTTGGGATCACCACGTTAGAGGAAAAAGTTTTGTTTTATCTCTGCGTGGCCCAACAGTCGAAGGGGCGCTCGAGGACGGCGGTAATTCCTCGCCGGAGTTCCTTCTGGCGACGGGTGCTCTCTATTGAAGACGGAGGCGACTCTACGGACCGCGCTAAGACAAACCGAGGGTTGTGTTAGATGTGTACGATGCCGGGGATCACACGCGTATCATCGGGAGGAAGAGGGGTGGTATGAATTTTACCAGGGGCGTCGCCGAAGTTGAGGCAGACGATGGTGTCGCTCTGTCGAGTTTGTTGCCGGTGTTCTTGGGCACGCGCGGCCAAGCGAGTGATACTGGGAGGTGCAGGGGACGATGGGGAGCACGCTTGTTTGCTCCAGTGAGCAAGGGGTGGCGTGGGCTGGCCGAAATCGGTCGGTGAACTCGCCGGAGCAGTGGTGCTTGTTGCGAGAAATTCGAGCAGCCTATGAGCAGTGAGTGCATGGTGTCTGGGGGAAAAGATAGAGGGGAGCGAGGCGAGTTAACAAGCATAGTTGCAGCAGCGATTTACTCGTGGAATTAAGACGAATTTAAGCTGCGGGAATCAAGCATAAACGGGAGAGAGAGGGGAGGAATGAGTCACCGGGTGAAGGAGACGATGATGGGGCTGTGGGGTAGCGTCTCAGTGAGAGAGAGAGGGAGACGGTGGGGCCAGGCGATCAGGGTCAGCGCGGATGCGCTGCTGAGTGAAAAAGGAAAACGATTCGGGGGAGGAGAGAGGTGGGCTGGTTGGGCTTAGTGGGCTGGGTTCTGCTGTGCTAGTTCTTTCTCTTTTTTTATACTGTTTCTTTTTTCCTTTTCTATTTTCATTTTCTGTTTTCAATTCATTCAAATGATTTCAAACCCTCTTTCATTTCAAATCCTTTCAAACTTTTTAGTAAGTTTCTATACTGTTTTAAACTTGTATTTAAAGTCCATTTTAGAATAATTTTCCCTTATTCTTTTATAGTTTATTAATTAATTAATTTAGACACTTGTCTCTATTTAATTGAATTTTCAAATATGTTTTCAAACTTCTATTTGAAAACCAAATTTTACCAAATCCTTTTCAGTAGGTTTTATTTATTCATTAGTGTAAATAATTCACTTTGTATTATTTAAAATATTTAATATGATTTATTAATCATTTAAATTGGGCAATTGTCTTTATTCAAATCAAATATGGTTTTAATCCCATTTAAATTTTATTCAAATAATTCTTTGATTCCAATTAGGTTAATTAAACAACTTTTATATCCACCATGGGAAATTCCACTTTATTATTTTCCCATGATTTAATTAATCATTTTCATTTGGGATTTTGTCTCCATTTAAATATAACTGGAATATGGTTTAATCCCATATATTTTTATTTGATTATTCTTTATCCTTTTATTTTATTTGGATTTGAATTATCTTTATTTCATTTGTTTATGGATTTGGCCAAGGTTTAATTTGGCTTTTAAAATATTCCTTATTTATTTATTTCTTTCTTTGTCTTATAAAATCCATATATTTTTATTTATAGATCCAAAATTGGTGATTCCAATTTCTATAATTTTATTTATTATTTGTTTATCCTTTTAAATCCTTTAGGATTAGTTTTCTCAAGATTTGGTATGGATTTTAGATAGGAGTTTTATTGGCTTTGGAAATTATTTCCTTTTTGACTTATTAAAATCATAAGTTTTTATCTATGGTTCCAAATTAAGTGAAATCAATTTCTATGGTTTTATAATGTTTTTATCTATCATTATTGATCATTTATAAAATGTTTGTTGATAGATTTTTACATGGATCCATTCCATAGTCTTTGAGAGATCTTGAATATGATTTTCTTCCATTAGGGTATTAGGGTTTTGATTTAACTTTTCCAAATGTTTAAATTTCAAGATACATTCATGCATTTCATTTGATTGAAATTTGTTGGATTCCTTTTTATTCAAAGTTTGTTCAAGATGGGTTTTGGTGTTTCCATTTGGAGTCAAAAAGTTTCTTTTCACCATAAATTTCAACAATTATTTCTTTTGTTTATTTATTTTTCACATTTCAAAATTTGGAAAATTTTGGGATGTGACACCTCGCTGAGCTTCTGGTACTCCAGGCAGTCCTTGAGCATGTGGCTGGCCTTCTTCTTACCATCTTGTTTATCTATGTAGAAGTGGATGGTGCAGGGACTAGACAACTTGTCGTATGCCAAGGCTCGTCGTCGCGGTTGCAACGTTGCCTCGTTTGTGTGGGTTATCCGCCGTCGCGGTAGTTGTTGTTTGCGGTGTCTGCTATTGTGGCTGCCATCGTTGAGGCGTTTGGCGTATCTAGCCGCAACCATGTGGACTCCCTCGCGGTCATCGTAGACGCGTGATCTTCTCTTTCTACGGTGATCGCACCTGGGATCGAAGTCATCTTCGTCATCCGAATGTGTTCGGTTGATGGAATCCTCACCATCTGCCCAACGGTTGGCGATGTACATGAGGTGGTCAAGGGTTTGGGGCTTGACGCGCTCGAGCTCCTCCTTGAAATCTTGGCGCCTGACACCGTCCTTGAAGGTGTCGATTTCCCTTTCTTCGAAGATGTTTGTAGCGGAGTTCTTGATGTGGGACCAGCATAGTATGTATGAGCGGATGGACTCATTGGTTCGTTGGGTGCAGGCCAGCAGCTCCGTGATTGAGGCTGGCCTCTTGTTAGTGCCCTTTAGGTTGCGGATGAAGCTATATGCCATCTCTTCCCATCTTCGGATGGAGCCGGAGGGGAGGCTGTTGATCCAGACTCTGGCCGCGCCTGTCAGCTGCAGTTGAAGGAACTGTAGGGCGGTGTTCTTGTTCCCGCCGTGGAGCTTCACCGACGAAAGAATGATTGTCGAGCCAAGTTACAGGATCATGTGCGCCGTCAAACTTCGGGTTTTCCGAAGGGAGCTTGAAGTTTCTCGGCATCCGTGATTGCCGAACGGATCTGCTGAAGCATCTGGCTCCACACAGTTCTCCGTCGTCCTCCTCCTCAGACTCAGTTGAACATGCGCTTAGCATGTGATTTGTCAATCTTGTGTTGTGTGAGCTCGCTACGAGCATCGTACTTGCTACTGCAGCGCCGTGTGCTCTGACGGCGTCTGGGCAGGTCATGCTCCTCTTCCTCAGATGAGGGTGTGCGGCTTCGAGTGAACTTGACCTCAGCCTTTTTCTTCGACTATGCGGGTGCTTGGTCGTGGAGCATAGCTCCAATGAGTTCGAGGCCTGCCAGCGCAGACTTGTGGATTGCGATCTTTGGGTATCCCGCTGGTGGCGGGTTGGACGCGAGATAGGTGGTTGCCGCCATGATCACAGCCTACGGCGTATTCGGCATGATGTTGCCTTGCGAGTCCATCGTCATGAAGGACGTGTCGATTGCCTTAGTGACCTCGCGTCGTGCGGCAGGGTCCATGTGATCCAGGATGGAGCGGTACTTGTTGGCGTTGTTCCCGAAAAGAGCTTGATGTCTATGCACGCTTATATTCTTGCAGACAGTGTTGGGCCTCCAAGTGTAGAGGTTTGTAGAACAGTAGCAAGTTTCCCTTAAGTGGATCACCCAAGGTTTATTGAACTCAGGGAGGAAGTGGTCAAAGGTATCCCTCTCAAGCAACCTTGCAATCAAGATACAATAAGTCTCTTGTGTCCCCAACACAACCAATACACTTGTCATGTGTATAGGTGCACTAGTTCGGTGAAGAGATAGTGAAATACAAGTAATATGAATGATTATAAGTGGTAATTGCAATCTGAAATAAAGATGGCACCAAGCAAACATGTAACATGACTAGTTGTAAACGGTGTTTCAATGCTTAGAAACAAGGCCTAGGGATCATACTTTCACTAGTGGACACTCTTATATAAATATCTTCTCTTCATTATGCTACTCTGAACTACTCTCCAGTTGGATAACTCCAATCCACAGTAGGGCTACAAAAGCTTTCCTTAAAGTTCGCATTCCCCATCTAGGTAACCCCAACCCTGTTACTTTGACCGCTAGATGGTTCCAACAAACACCACAATTTCATAGAGACATCCAACTCAAATTATACTCATGATAAGTATTTCTATAACATTTAGCCTAAGTGCCACACGGCGTGCACACTGTCAACTTCACACACGTGGGGCTAACCAGAGATTACAATTAAAGCACTTGAGTACCATAGTAGATCTACTTGATTACAAAACTCATGATCACAATAAGATCACGCATAGAGATAGAGATGAACACATAGCTACCGGTAGAGCCCTTAGCCTCGAGGGAGAACTACTCCCTCCTCATCATGGGAGTCAGCAACGGTGATGGGGATGGCTGTGGAGTCGATGGAGATGGCTCCGGGGCAATTCCCCGTCCCGGCAGGGTGCCGGAACAGAGACTTCTGTCCCCCGAATCTCCTCTTCGATGGTGGCGGCGCTGCGGAACTTTTTGTGGATATCTGATTCGCGTAGGGTTTACGTCTCGGGGAGACGTATATGTAGGCGAAAGGGCAAGGTTGATGGATCCTTGAGGGGCCCACACCATGGGCTGGCGCGGCCAAGGGTGGGCCCACGCCACCCGATGGTGTGTCCACCTCGTGGCTCCCCTTCGTCTCTCCTTCGGGCTATGTGTTGCGTTTGGAAAAATAGGCACTTCGGCTTTTATTTCGTCCAATTCCGAGAATATTTCCGTACTACGTTTTTTGAAACCAAAAAAAAAAGAAATCATGCAATTGGCACTGTGGCATCTTGTCAATAGGTTAGTTCCAGAAAATGTATAAAAATGCCTCAAAGTGTAGAAAAAACATAAGAAAGTTAATACAAAACATGCATGGAGCATAAAAAATTATAGATATGTTTACAACGTATCACTCACTGGCGGCCACACCATTGTCCGACTGCGCCAAGATCCACGCCACCTCCCTGGTCGTCTACAAGAAGCCCTGGACACCGCCAAGAAACCCTAGCACGCCACTCTGCTTCTCTTTCTTCCTCTGTAGCTCTGGCCAGCAAACCCTAGCCATAGATGTCTGAGCTTCTCGCCATCTCCGACCTCCCCTCGATCCGTAGAGGTGACCATCAGATGCGCCATGATCTTCTCAGTCGTTTGACCCTACTCGTGGAAGCCGGAAAGCCCTCTATCGAACAAATCAACATATCATTTCCATCGCCACTCACCCCCGTTCATCATCAATTTCCGCCACCACAGATCTCCTCCGGCCTTGCCGACACGTCCATCAGCTTCACGGTGAGCTATCGGTGTTCATGCACCTTCTTGATTTCCTCGTTTATTCTGCCGATGTGCACTGTCCACCACCGGTCCAGTAGCTCATCACTAGCATCGCTCCAGTGACCAAAAAACAGCAGCTCCTCCACCCCAAAGTTCCTCGCAGCTGCCCTCGTCCAGTGCACTCACTCTCGCTAGCCCGCGTGCAATGAATCGCTAGATCCATGCCCAAACAGTGAGGTTCCACCATTGTTGATGTCACCGTGACATCATTCTTAGGCAATAATTTTTTATTTTATTTTATTCAATTATGTATTTCTTTTTAGAAAAAGATAAATACCTTACATGTGGGGTCCATCTGTAAGTATTATACACATTTTCAAAAATGTATTATGTTTCGTAAAAGTACATTATATTTTAAAAATACAATTTTTATATTATTCCAAAATGATTTAAAATGAAGTAAAATGGGAAAATCATAAGTAATTCATTTTAAATCATAAAAATATATATAACATATTGAAAAGTTAATAAAAATAAAATCTACAATTTAAATTTATTATTATATATTATTGTGTTACCTATTTAAATAATTATTATTTAAGAAATACTTTTTTAGTAATAATACTTTGTAAATTCATAACTTAATATTAGTAAATGAGAAAAATATAAATAATATACTAAAATTATTAAAAAAATAAAAAACTACAATGTAAAACTATAAACATAAAATATTATATCACTTAACTAAATATTTGTTATTTATTAAGTGTTTATAAAGTAATATATCTTATAAAATCATATTTTAATATTAAAAATCTTAAAAATACATATAATATACCAAAATGATTAAAAAATAATATCTACATATTAAAATTTTAATCTTTCATTTTTGAGGCAAATAAAAATTTAATGCTTTAATAACTTGACTTTAAACTTATTTCCTTAATTGAAAATTCAAAAATTCATCTAAGGCCTAATAATAGTATTTATCTTAAGTATTGATAGTATGAAATTCATATAGTCCAAAACATCTTAATTACAATTTTTGATGAACTATCACTCGTAAATAAGTGTAGTATTTCCCAAAAGGAGTTTATCAAATATACAATCCTCAAGATTATTATTTTGAACTTATTAAAACCTTTTACCATTACTTCAACCACAAGTTTATAAATATATTATAAATTCAGAGATAATTCATAAGTAAATTAATTAATGTTGTCTCCTTGTTTACAAGTCATAACCACTAATTTATAAGGAGATAAATGATTCTCTTCAATCATAATGTAAGAAACCACTACTCAAATAGAAGTAATACCACTCTTAATTAACCTTAAAGAAGCATTATAAAGTGAACAAATTATAATACCCTCTAATGGCCAAGATAGATAAATCTCAACTACTAGTGTGGTCATTATTCAAATGAAGTAATTGTTTCTTCCTTGAGAACTATAGTTAGTAAGAAACCTAAAAATGATAACTTAAAGTTATATGCTTTTGTTTTGTTAAGTAAACTTTTCTTCAAAAAATCATTCTTTGAAAATACATTATAAATCAATAGATCAACATTTCTATTAAAGCTATGATTGATTAAAAATCTCTTTATAAGAAGTCTTTGGGTAGCATCTCACACTTGAGTGCTTTATTCTTATATACTACTTATTATACTTACATCTTGCTTCACACACACTCACAAGCCTTAATAAGAAGCACAAATGTGAAACTTAATCTAAAAGGGCAACACATTCCAAGGAAACCATTTCCAGATTCCAAACCCTAGATCATCAATGCTTATTCCGGGGATTCGAGTTTAAAAGGTTTCATTACATTACTTATGCATAATAGCATCTTGCTTCTTTAAACATTAGTCCTTACTGTACCAATGATGTTGTTTTTAGATATTGGTTCTTCTATTGTCTCGAAGACTGTGAGTGCATAATCTTGCAATCACAAAAGGCAAGTTCACACTTTCTCATGTCCTTTGGTTTCTATCAAGTATTTTGAAAATCTAGTGTTGTTATCACCTTGATTTCAAAAAGGTCAGAAAACACTATTTTTCATAATAATATGATTATAGGTTATTTACAAAGAGGTAATAACCTACTATGCAAGTTCCGATGATAAAGGAACATAATACCTAGGACTTAACAACCAATGTCGCCATGATTCTTGCGCCATATATCACGTGTTAACCATGAGATTTGTAATGGGACGGAGAAGTCAGCTAGATCTTCTTCCTTTTGCATGTAGGCAAGATGACCTTAACGTGATGCTCTGTTTCCTTGTGAGGATCCAGCATATGGGTGGGTACCCTTAGGCCCCACGAATTTGGTGTCTAGATTATCTATGAGCGGTTGCCGGAGGTATAGTCAGACCTATATGGATCTTGCTAGGGGAATCACCAGCTCCTAGAGTCTTCAAGAACTCATGATGGTTATATCTTGCTCGGGAGGGGGCTTAACAGAGATATAGCTCGACCCAAAGGATCGTGCAACCATGCTGGGTCACAGAGAAGAACAGTGATTCACTTGGATCATCTACTGGGCCCCACACCATAGGAAGTGTGGACGGGAAAGATTGCCTGGTTGTGCAACAAGGATTTGATCTCTCATGGGTAAAGTAACTGATGGTGTTGTGTTGATGTGGAGAACTTCGTCGGGAAACCCCAAGAGCAAGGTATGATGCAGAACAGCAGCAAGTTTTCCCTCAATAAGAAACCGAGGTTATCGAACCAGTAGGAGGAAGTAAACGTCTCAAAGGTGTTGCAAGCAACGTGGAAACCTGCACAACACAAACTCAAGACTTTTCCCCAACGCACATTGAGGTTGTCAATCTCACCAGTTGCTGTAACAAAGGATTAACTGTATGGTGCGGACGGTGATGATGGTTTGCAGCAAGTAAACAGTAACAGTGGAAGATGTATCAATGGTAAATATTGGACCGGGGTCCATAGTTCACTAGAGGTGTTCTCCTTAGATAAACAAACATGGCATGCTAGGTAAAAAATTACAGCAGGGCAATTGACAGGACTGGGCAAGGCATAACAATGCAATACTAGACACAAAGATCCTATGAGATTCGATTGGGAAATACAACAATATACATAGACCGCCATCCAACTACATATATGACTAGAAGTCCACCTTCAGGTTATCATCTGAACCCCCTCCAGTATTAAGTTGCAAGCAAGAGACAAATGCTTTTAGCAAAGTGTGTAAGGTGAACAATACACTTGCTCCATTAACAAGAGACCGTTGTTTTCTCCCTAGTGGCAACATCACATCTATAACTGTCAACACCCGGATTTTTCAATCCTAGATGCCTGTTATGCCATACATCGCAATCCCAGGATTACCATTTTTGCGAGACATAACAGAATTGGATACCATAGTACTTCATCCATTACAGCGATACATAAGTTCTTACACGAATAGGGATCTCATGATCTAGTTCTTAATACAACATCAAGCAGCGGAATACGTAATAATAACGGTAGCGTAGGCGAAGCTCCATCTTCGGAGTCACAGGAAATGCTGACGATGGGAGATGATCCTAGTTGTCGTAACCTTCCTGGGGTCCATCCTCCAGGTAATCCTCTTCATAGTCTGGCCATGGGAATAGCCAGGGACAAAGCCATGAGTACTCTTTAAGTACTCGCAAACTAATACTAACAAGTAAAGGGGTTTTTGGATAATAGGACACTAGGCTCTAAGTTTGTTTTGCAAAAAGCCAGGTTTATCTTTACTAAGTTCCAACGCTAGTCACAATTTTATAACTCCTAAGTGGGATCTTGTAGTTCAGGTCACAACTCTGTTGTGGTCAAGTCAAAGTCTCAACTCATTTCACAAGTCATTTTGAAAAGGGTCTGACGGGGGAACAGTATGGCCACTCCAACTGTCCATAACGGTGGACGCGGCTATTCGAATAGTTTGACACTCTGCAGAGATTGTACACTTTCACCACAACATTCGATACATCCGTCAGGAACAAATCCTGAATTCACCATACTCAGTATGCGGATAATCAATCCTAACCTTTCAATTACACTCCCTAGTATAAGCACCTCTCCTGTGAGTTTGGCCTCCCAACCATGACCACTGTCATCTTGGGTACTGCACAGGTGGACAATCTTCACAAGGTAGCCTCAGCTCAGACCTTGGCCGTGAGGGAACTAATACTAAGGTATATAAGTTTCCAGTCAAGCCCTACCCAATATTCGGGTATTGTGGTTGTACGAAAAAAATTGGAATGGTATCGCATCCAGACAACCATCAGTTTTATAAAGGGCTAAGGCTCATGCCTCAACATTTTCATCACCAAAATCATCTAGTGTTTGGAAACACATGTCCAAAACATTTCAATAGAATGATCCATCATTCCAAGGTTTTCATAACCATTTTCCACCAAGTACTCCCATCTAAAGTTGATCAAGTTTTATGCTTAGCACTAGCATCTACAGTTGGGAAATGGTAATAATGAGGGGTGGTAACTGGTGGAGTTTCACTAAGTCCGACATTATATCTTAGGCTGAGATCAAGGTTTCTAGCTTAGGCCAAATTTTATGCTCTTAGAGCAAACTTGAGCACAGCTGTCTAATATCTACCAAACTCTTAAGTAGACTCTAAGTAAGCGTTGATAAAGAAATAAAGTTAGAAGCTTGCCATAAAACTAGGATTGGTTTAGCAAGTTGGTATGATCACATACGCTTAAGGCATATAGTATTCATATCACAAGCATGGGTTTTTGGCATCAGTAGGGTATCTTGCAAGTGTTAGCTTGCATAGGTCAACTTGATTAGTAAAGCTTGCATAGTTACTAGCTTGCATAGGTATAGTATCTTACAAGTGTTAGCTTGCATAGGTCAACTTGATTAGTAAAGCTTGCATAGTTACTAGCTTGCCTTGTGCAGAGCAGTGGTTGAAGTTCTCCTCGGCTTCCTCTTCGTAGTATCCTCCTTCCTCCTCGTAGTATCCTTGGTCGGTACTAGCGTCTATGAATAAATACGAGGTACACAATCACCAATCAATACTTAACTACTTGCAATCATCACACACAAGGGTCCTATAGATGATCTAGCATCATCTCTAACATTACAAGGTTAAGGATTGGTTTAAGTCCTTTTATTTTAGAAAAGTAATTTCTACTCATTGAAAAACTACTTAAGATTTAATATTCTCCAAACTAAACATGGGATCATGTTGACACATGTCATCACCACATATTGTAGTCCATGGGAATGTGATTTAAAGTGGTGTCACAATTTAATAAGGTTTTACCCTTTTATTTTAATTGATTAAAGTGGCTAGAAATGCTTATGTAGCATTCTTTTATTCCTTGAACATTATTTCTGCAAGTAAACCTATATATTTTTATATATTCTGAAAGGTATGGTTACATGTGATTTTTGAGAGTTGGAATCAACTCAAAAGCTTTTATGGTTTAAATTTGAAAAATGTTTGAATGCAGAAAAGCTTATGCCTTGTTATTTTTTCTATGGGTGATCTACAGATCCAAATGACTTGAATCCAACGGGCTTGGATTAAGCATTCACAGACCTTTCCAACAAAATTGGTTTCATCCAATTTGGTGCACTGAATCAACCTGGGTTGATTTTTGAAGTTGGGTACAGAAGTGTGTTTGAAATTAAAAAGAAAAAGGTTTAATTTGAATTGCTGGGCTGCGCGGGAAATTCTAACGGGCCGGCCTGCTAAGCGCAGTGCTCCCGCGGGCTGCGTAAGTGGGTGTCCCCACTCGTCAGTGACACGGGGCTGGGCGAAGCGGTATGGGGCAACGTGGGTCGTTCGATCTAGTTCTAATCCAACGGCTGAGGGTCATCGTCGACGCGAGACAGCTCCGGCGAGAACGAAACCTAGCGCGGCCGGTGGGGGGTGCTGGGGGCTCACCGGGGTACGGGCAAGGGTCGGTGAGGCGGGCGAACGACGAAGTCGACGACGGCGATCCTCCTGGTATCGGTGGCTTCTCCTGGGGCGGCTCCACTCGCTGGCTCCCTTCTTCTCCAGAGGCGGCGGGCTCCGGTGAAATTCCGGCGAAGTGGTGCTCGCCTTGCTCTGAGAATGGTGTGGCACGGTCAGTGGGGAGAGGGGAGTGATATGGTGTGAAGAAATCGAGCGGGGGTGGCCTCTATTTATAGTCGAGCGAGGGGACCGTCGGGGCGCAAGGTGAGCTCGTCGGGGGCGACGTTACAGGCGGCTAATGGCATGGTCAAGGGTAGGGGACGGTGCGGTGTCTCCTGGCGATGCTCAACGACATGGTCGCGAGGCATGGGGCGGTGTGGTTTGGTCTGGAACGGGCGGTGCTCTTCACGGTAGAGGCGGCGTCTTCGACGGCGGGCGGTGGTTGTATGGCACGGGGCTGCTAATGGGGATGTCTGGCGGTCTCCTGGGTCGATGGTGATCGTGTGTGCGCGCGGTGAGGGCGGCGCGCGGTCTGGGGACGCTGGTCGCGGGTGGTGCTCTGGCGCATGCTCGGCATGGTCTGGGCGTGTCTAGTGCGCGTGGTCCAGGGCTTGGCAACGCTCGCGGCTGGGACAAGCAGTGGCGATGGACGGTGGGCTGCCTCCTAGACATGCTGGCTAGGCTTGCTGCTGCTCCTAGCTTGCTGTCCACATTGGGGTGACATGGGGGTGCTCGGCTGTTCACCATTAATGACAATGGCAAGCTCACAGGGATGCTAGTGTTGGGCTAATCTTTCTAGATGATCTACTGGTTTGTGTGTGAGCTAACTAGGGAACAAGTTAGGCTTAAAACACTGCACACTATAGCGTTTGTGGTTTTGTTTGATTTGTGTCTACAACCTGTTTGATGAAATGGCCGCATGAAGTCAAGTTTTGAATTTTGAAATGAATTTTGGTGGGTTTGCTAGATTGGTTCTGGTGAGTCTGCAGATGCTTGGGTTTTGAAAAGTTGAGCTTGTTTGAGTGGGTTTTGAAAAAGTGGGATCTTCCCATATGAAGAAGATTCAATTTTGAATTGTCATTTAAAATATGCATTTGAAAGTTTTTGGATGATCACAAAGTGGGCCTTGATACTTTATTATGAGTACATTCAAGGGGTGCAAAGATCCAGAAAAGTTTCTGTTAGGTTTTGAAAGTTTGAGACAGCCAAAGTAGGCATGTGAGTTAAATTGGCCAAAATGACCATTCACTTAATATATTTGTTTTGATTTACTTGTCTTTAGGAAAAGTGTGGGAAATGTTTTAGATGATGTTCTTTTCACCTAAGAAACATTTTACAAGCAATGGATCACACAAACAAGGTGGTTTTTAAAGAAATTCAAAATCCATGCATACACATATACATGCATTCATGAATTCATTTAGAAAAGTTTTTTTTTGTTGACCCCAAACTTGTTGATTAGTGTTTTGATGATCTAAGTTTGGTATTTTTGGGATGTTACAAACCTTCCCCCCTGAAACAAAATCTCGTCCCGAGATTTGAAAAAGGAAGAAAAGATTACCTAGTATTTGAAGAGATCTGGAAACGCCGTTCTGATGTGATCTTCGCGTTCCCAGGTAGCCTCCTCTTCTGTGTGGTTGCTCCACTGAATCTTGAGAAACTTGATGCTTTGGGTTCTGGTAGTTCGAAAGGCTTCTTCCAATATACGGATGGGTACTTCGGGATAGGTTAGATCATCATTGATCTCTATGGTCCGGTGATCGATATTCTTGAACACTTCGGTCTTCTCGGGGACTTCGAGACATTTGCGAAGTAACGAGATATGGAACACATTGTGCACAGCTGACATCTCTTCAGGTAGTTCTAGTTGATACGATACTTCTCCTCGATGGTTCAAGATTTTGAAAGGTCCGATATATATCTGGGGGCTAACTTTCCTTTGAGTTGGAAACGTTGCATTCCCTTCAATGGCGACACTTTCCGATAAACAAAATCTTCGATGTTGAAGGAGAGGTCTTGACGTCTCTTGTCGGCGTAACTCTTTTGTCGGGATTGGGCTGTCTTGAGGTGTTCACGAATCTTGTGAACCTTTTCGTCTGCTTCTCGTAGAATGTCGGGTCCGAAAATCTGGCTCTCTCCTACTTCCGACCAGTTCAAAGGGGTGCGGCACTTTCTTCCGTACATAAATTCAAATGGGGCCATTTGCAAACTGGCTTGGTAACTATTGTTGTAGGAAAATTCTGCAAACGGCAGACAGTCTTCCCACTTGGATCCATATTCTAGCACACATGCTCTAAGCATATCTTCGAGTATTTGGTTTACTCGCTCCGTTTGTCCATCGGTCTGAGGGTGATAAGCGGTACTGAAATCTAGGCGGGTTCCTAAACCTTCTTGGACTTTCTTCCAGAATCTCGAGGTAAAGTGAGTTCCTCGATCCGATACTATGTTCTTGGGGACTCCATGCAAACTAACGATTCTAGCGATGTATAACTCCGCTAGCTTCGAACTCTGATAGGTGGTTTTGACGGGCAAGAAATGGGCTACTTTGGACAATCTGTCCACTATGACCCAAATAGAGTCATTTCCCCTACTAGAAGTAGGTAGTCCAGTGATAAAGTCCATTCCTACAGAATCCCATTTCCATTCCGGAATCTGCAAAGGTTGCAACAATCCAGCGGGTCGTTGATGTCCTGCCTTGACTCGCTGACATATGTCACACTTGGAGATATAGCTTCCGATTTCTCTCTTCATCTTATGCCACCAAAATTGCTCTTTCAAATCTTGATACATCTTGGTTCCTCCGGGATGGATAGAATAAAGAGTATCACGAGCCTCCTTCAAGATAACTTCTTTCAACTCCGAATCTGCTGGTACACAAAGGCGTCCTTTGTACCACAGAACTCCTTCTTCGTCCTCGGTGAATCCGGGTACTTTGCCTGTACCGATACGACGCTTGATTCCGTCGATACTGGCATTTTCCTTCTGCGCCTCTTTAATCTGACTGATCAAAGTGGGCTGAAGTTCTATGCTAGCCAAAAATCCTTCACTTACTAATTCCATTCGAAAATCTTCCATCTCTTTGTGCAAACTTGGTTGCTCCTTTAAAATCATGGAGTTCAAGCGGCACGACAATCTGCTAAGGGCATCGGCTACCACATTGGCTTTACCAGGGTGATAGTGAATGTCCAGGTCGTAATCCTTGATTAACTCAATCCATCTTCTCTGCCTCATATTCAGCTCCTTCTGAGTGAATATATACTTTAGGCTCTTGTGATCCGAATAAATCTCACAACGGTTTCCCATAAGGTAATGTCTCCATGTCTTCAGGGCTAGAACTACGGCTGCGAGTTCGAGGTCATGGGTTGGGTAATTTTGTTCATGTTTCTTTAATTGTCGCGATAGATAAGATATAACTTTGCCTTCTTGCATTAGCACACATCCGAGACCAATCTTGGATGCGTCACAATACACATCGAAGGGCTTCGTAATATCCGGCATGATCAAGATTGGGGCTGAAATCAATCTCCTCTTGAGTTCTTGAAAACTCGCTTCGCACTTGTCCGTCCATTCAAACTTCTTGTCTTTCTTCAGTAATTGGGTCATGGGTCGGGCTATACTCGAGAATCCTTCTACGAATTTGCGGTAATATCCCGCCAATCCGAGAAAAGCACGAACTTGGGTTTGAGTGGTTGGGGCTTGCCAATCTTCTACATCTTTCACTTTGGCAGGGTCTACGGCAATTCCTCCGGCTGATACAATGTGACCGAGGAATCCTACTTCCTGTAACCAGAATTCACATTTGCTAAACGTTGCATACAACTGATGCTCTTTAAGGGTTCCAAGGATGGTCCTTAGGTGTAGCTCATGTTCTTCTTCCGATTTGGAATAAATCAGAATGTCATCGATGAAAACAACGACAAACTTATCCAGGAAGTCCATAAAAATCTTATTCATGAGATTCATGAAATAAGCGGGGGCATTGGTTAATCCAAAAGACATGACTGTATACTCATACAATCCATATCGAGTGGTGAAAGCAGTCTTCGGGATATCCTCTGCACGAATTTTGAGTTGATGATAGCCAGTTCTAAGATTAATCTTAGAAAACACCTGGGCACCGGTCAACTGATCAAACAAATCTTCGATCTTAGGCAAGGGGTACTTGTTCTTGATGGTGACATCATTCAAATTCCTATAGTCCGTACACAAACGGTTACCTCCATCCTTCTTGTCCACAAACAAGACAGGTGATCTCCATGGGGACGCACTCGGTTGAATCAATCCGATTTCCAACATGGAATCCAATTGCTTCTTCAGTTCTTCTAGTTCTGACGGGTTCATACTATAGGGTCTCTGGGCTATGGGTCCTGTTCCGGGGATTAGTTCGATGATAAACTCGATATCCCGATCTGGGGGCATACCGGGCAAAACATCTGGAAATACATCGGGGTATTCGCAGACTATCCGAACTTGGTCAATGGTAGGTTGGGCTAGACTCTTGTTACACTTGAATTGGCGAGGTAAGGTTTCAGATATATGCTCGACTGCTACTCCGGTGGTACTGGTCATGGTAATGGCTTTCTTGGCACAGTCAATCAATCCTTTATGCTTGGACATCCAATCCATTCCTAGTACTACTTCCAAACCTTTAGTTCCGAGTACTATTAGGTTAGCATAAAAATCTATGCCATGGATTCGGATAGGGACGGCTTTGCAAATTTGCCTAGCCTTGGTGGTTGATCCGGGAATTTGCACAATCATCACATGCTTCGATTTGGTTGGCTGAATTTTACTAGTGCAGGCATATTCTTCGGTGACAAATGAATGCGATGCACCAGAATCAAACAACACTCTTGCAAGTACTGAATTAACAGAAAACATACCCAGCACGACGTCTGGCGCTTCCTGAGCTTCTTCAGCATGCATGAGAAAAAGACGGCCATTGCGGTTGAGTGAATTCCCTGGGGCAAATCTTCTCCCTGGCTGGACACGACGCTGCTGCTGAGCTGGGACATTGGCGTTGGGGGCTGTAGCATTCTTCTTGTTGGGGCACTCATTGGAATAGTGGCCTTTATTTCCACAGTCATAACAGGTCACTTGTGACTTGTCCTTGGCTGCGATAGGCACAACATTGCTTCCAGTCCTCGGGGCAGTATTGGGGTTGGTGGTAGCATTGTTGGTGTTGAACTTGGGTGGGGCACGGGTGAAATTGTTAGAGTTGCCGGGGTTGTTGTGATTTCCTCCGGGTCTAGGGTTTCCACGGTTGGGATAGGTCGGACGGGTCATAGGGGGTCTGTTGGTTCGTGGGGCAAATCCCGGGGATGGGTTGGGGCGATACTTTGGGGTCTGATGGGTTCCTGGTTGATGCATCATGCGACGCTTGCGGTTTTCATTGGCTTGGTTGATCTTTCCTTCCATTTGGATAGCAGAGTCGACAAGGGCTTCAATATCCACAAAGGGGATATTGACTAACACCGTCTGCATCTCGTCATGCAGACCATTCAGGAATCTTTCTTTCTTCTTGGTTTCGGTGTCGATCTCGTCCGGGGCATACCTAGCTAATGACAAAAATTTGTCACAGTATTCCACTACAGTCATCCTTCCTTGCTTCAACTCTCTGAACTCGTCTCTCATTCTCTTGATCAAACCTGGTGGCACATGGGTTCTGCTAAACTTGACCTTGAATTCCTCCCAGGTCATCATCTGGCCTCCGGTCATTGCACGAACACTGTTCCACCATGCCCTGGAATCTCCGGCTAGATAATGGGTGGCGAACAAGACTTTCTTGTTGGCTTCCACTCCGGCTACTTCTCAGTTGTTTTCCATGGTTTGCAGCCAATCATCGGCATCTAGGGGTTCTTCCGACTTGGTGAAAACGGGTGGGTTGGTATTCTGGAAATTCTTAAGTTTAGATCCGTGGTTGTCCTGGTTTCCATGGCCTTGGTTATTGTGGGCTAGCTGGGCTATCTGTTGCAGAGTGGCTAGGTTGGCTTGACGTTCGGCTCTTTCAGCTTCGCGGTCAGAAGTCAACATTTGCAGGATCTGCAACATCGGGTCCGGGGCTGAACCACTTCCTCCACGTGGCATCTGAAGATTGATATCGATTATGAGAAAAGAGGGAAATTGCTAAGGTTTTGGGTTTTTGAAAGGTTTTTAATTAATTGACTCAGATTTTCCTAGCAACTTGCTTTTTCATTCAGTCACTCATAGCACACAGTACAACACACACCACAACAAGGAAAAACAGATGGTTTTAAGGACCATTCTGAAATCTACGATACAGTGGGACCGACTACTACTCACTACGCTAGTGCTCAGTGCTACTACTCCTTGGAGTTTGTGGCTTCATCATCTTCAGGATCATCGATGAAGGCGAAATCATCCTCATCGGTGAAGAAGTCCATGGCCTGATCCTCCAGAAAATCATCGTCATCGCTGAGATAGGAGTAAGGGTCTCCATGAAGATCTTCTCCGGCATTCTCCCTTTCCTCTAGCTGCATGTCTCTCCCGTGGATGGTCTCTTCCAGAGATGAGATGCGATGGCGAAGACGGGCAATAATGCGCTCCTTCTTGTCGAGCTGACGGCGGCGAGACTTGCGATCCTTTGCTAGCATGGCGATGGTCTGATCCTTCGTCTTGATGATGGCAGACTTGTGGTTGCAATAGTCACGGCAGTTGTCCAACTCCTGCTGACGGTCGTACATCATGAAGCTGAGGTGGTCCAATTGAGTCTTCAGCTCGGGGTGGTATGGGGCTTCTAGTGGTTGTCCATTTGCATCGCGTCTTGGGAAAAACTCAAAGCGAGTACCCTTGATCTGATTGATGCTCTGTCCACACAGACGGGAAAGAGCTTCCTGCATTGCTCTGGCAAGTCCATCGAGCCAGTTGTTTTCCCTCAAAGTAAACTGAATTCCCTCCGCTGTGGGAGGTTCAATCTTTCCTCGGAGACTTGCAACAATTAGCCACTGCAGGTCTTCTCCTCCTTGATCATTGAGCTGAGCTCCGAAGAACTCGGGGTGCGGACGCTCTAGAAGTTCCGAAAGCTGATCCAGATCCCTCTCAAAGATAAGGTCTCCCCCATTTCTGAGTTGATAAAACTTGCTGTACTTCACGTCCATCTATAAAAATAGAGGATGAGTAGATTAGCAGAGTGATCAAGTGTGTCAAAATTTTATTTATTTTGCAAGAGTTTTTGAGGAACATGAAGTTTTATGAAAGAATTAAAGAGATAAGAATGAGAATAGGTTTTTGTAAATATTTTCTTTCTTTGGTTTTTGAAACTAATTTTTTTGTTCAACGTCCAACCTAACTAGGGTCTCCTATGGTCAGGATGGCTCTGATACCAACTTGTCAACACCCGGATTTTTCAATCCTAGATGCCTGTTATGCCATACATCGCAATCCCAGGATTACCATTTTTGCGAGACATAACAGAATTGGATACCATAGTACTTCATCCATTACAGCGATACATAAGTTCTTACACGAATAGGGATCTCATGATCCAGTTCTTAATACAACATCAAGCAGCAGAATACGTAATAATAACGGTAGCGTAGGCGAAGCTCCATCTTCGGGGTCACAGGCAATGCTGACGATGGGAGATGATCCTAGTTGTCGTAACCTTCCTGGGGTCCATCCTCCAGGTACTCCTCTTCATAGTCTGGCCATGGGAATAGACAGGGACAAAGCCATGAGTACTCTTTAAGTACTCGCAAACTAATACTAACAAGTAAAGGGGTTTTTGGATAATAGGACACTAGGCTCTAAGGTTGTTTTGCAAAAAGCCAGGTTTATCTTTACTAAGTTCCAACGCTAGTCACAATTTTATAACTCCTAAGTGGGATCTTGTAGTTCAGGTCACAACTCTGTTGTGGTCAAGTCAAAGTCTCAACTCATTTCACAAGTCATTTTGAAAAGGGTCTGACGGGGGAACAGTATGGCCACTCCAACTGTCCATAACCGCGGACGCGGCTATTCGAATAGTTTGACACTCTGCAGAGATTGTACACTTTCACCACAACATTCGATACATCCGTCAGGAACAAATCCTGAATTCACCATACTCAGTATGCGGATAATCAATCCTAACCTTTCAATTACACTCCCTAGTATAAGCACCTCTTCTGTGAGTTTGGCCTCCCAACCATGACCACTATCATCTTGGGTACTGCACAGGTGGACAATCTTCACAAGGTAGCCTCAGCTCAGACCTTGGCCGTGAGGGAACTAATACTAAGGTATATAAGTTTCCAGTCAAGCCTTACCCAATATTCGGGTATTGTGGTTGTACGAAAAAAATTGGAATGGTATCGCATCCAGACAACCATCAGTTTTATAAAGGGCTAAGGCTCATGCCTCAACATTTTCATCACCAAAATCATCCAGTGTTTGGAAACACATGTCCAAAACATTTCAATAGAATGATCCATCATTCCAAGGTTTTCATAACCATTTTCCACCAAGTACTCCCATCTAAAGTTGATCAAGTTTTATGCTTAGCACTAGCATCTACAGTTGGGAAATGGTAATAATGAGGGGTGGTAACTGGTGGAGTTTCACTAAGTCCGACATTATATCTTAGGCTGAGATCAAGGTTTCTAGCTTAGGCCAAATTTTATGCTCTTAGAGCAAACTTGAGCACAGCTGTCTAATATCTACCAAACTCTTAAGTAGACTCTAAGTAAGCTTTGATAAAGAAATAAAGTTAGAAGCTTGCCATAAAACTAGGATTGGTTTAGCAAGTTGGTATGATCACATATGCTTAAGGCATATAGTATTCATATCACAAGCATGGGTTTTTGGCATCATTAGGGTATCTTGCAAGTGTTAGCTTGCATAGGTCAACTTGATTAGTAAAGCTTGCATAGTTACTAGCTTGCATAGGTATAGTATCTTGCAAGTGTTAGCTTGCATAGGTCAACTTGATTAGTAAAGCTTGCATAGTTACTAGCTTGCCTAGTGCAGAGCAGTGGTTGAAGTTTTCCTCGGCTTCCTCTTCGTAGTATCCTCCTTCCTCCTCGTAGTATCCTTGGTCGGTACTAGCGTCTATGAATAAATACGAGGTACACAATCACCAATCAATACTTAACTACTTGCAATCATCACACACAAGGGTCCTATAGATGATCTAGCATCATCTCTAACATTACAAGGTTAAGGATTGGTTTAAGTCCTTTTATTTTAGAAAAGTAATTTCTACTCATTGAAAAACTACTTAAGATTTAATATTCTCCAAACTAAACATGGGATCATGTTGACACATGTCATCACCACATATTGTAGTCCATGGGAATGTGATTTAAAGTGGTGTCACAATTTAATAAGGTTTTACCCTTTTATTTTAATTGATTAAAGTGGCTAGAAATGCTTATGTAGCATTCTTTTATTCCTTGAACATTATTTCTGCAAGTAAACCTATATATTTTTATATATTCTGAAAGGTATGGTTACATGTGATTTTTGAGAGTTTGAATTAACTCAAAAGCTTTTATGGTTTAAATTTGAAAAATGTTTGAATGCAGAAAAGCTTTTGCCTTGTTATTTTTGCTATGGGTGATCTACAGATCCAAATGACTTGAATCCAACGGGCTTGGATTAAGCATTCACAGACCTTTCCAACAAAATTGGTTTCATCCAATTTGGTGCACTGCATCAACCTGGGTTGATTTTTGAAGTTGGGTACAGAAGTGTGTTTGAAATTAAAAAGAAAAAGGTTTAATTTGAATTGCTGGGCTGCGTGGGAAATTCTAACGGGCCGGCCTGCTAAGCGCAGTGCTCCTGCGGGCTGAGTAAGTGGGTGTCCCCACTCGTCAGTGACACGGGGCTGGGCGAAGCGGTATGGGGCAACGTGGGTCGTTCGATCTAGTTCTAATCCAACGGCTGAGGGTCATCGTCGACGCGAGACAGCTCCAGCGAGAACAAAACCTAGCGCGGCCAGTGGGGGGTGCTGGGGGCTCACCGGGGTACGAGCGAGGGTCGGCGAGGCGGGCGAACGACAAAGTCAATGACGGCGATCCTCCTGGTACCGGTGGCTTCTCCTGGGGCGGCTCCAATCGCTGGCTCCCTTCTTCTCCAGAGGCGGCGGGCTCCGGTGAAATTCCGGCGAAGTGGTGCTCGCCTTGCTCTGAGAATGGTGTGGCACGGTCAGTGGGGAGAGGGGAGTGATATGGTGTGAAGAAATCGAGCGGGGGTGGCCTCTATTTATAGTCGAGCGAGGGGACCGTCGGGACGCAAGGTGAGCTCGTCGGGGGCGACGTTACAGGCGGCTAATGGCATGGGCAAGGGTAGGGGACGGTGCGGTGTCTCCTGGCGATGCTCAACGACATGGTCGCGAGGCATGGGGCGGTGTGGTTTGGTCTGGAACGGGCGGTGCTCTGCGCGGCAGAGGCGGCGTCTTCGACGGCGGGCGGTGGTTGTATGGCACGGGGCTGCTAATGGGGATGTCTGGCGGTCTCCTGGGTCGATGGTGATCGTGTGTGCGCGCGGTGAGGGCGGCGCGCGGTCTGGGGACGCTGGTCGCGGGTGGTGCTCTGGCGCACGCTCGGCATGGTCTGGGCGTGTCTAGTGCGCGTGGTCCAGGGCTTGGCAACGCTCGCGGCTGGGACAGGAAGTGGCGGTGGACGGTGGGCTACCTCCTAGACATGCTGGCTAGGCTTGCTGCTGCTCCTAGCTTGCTGTCCACATTGGGGTGACATGGGGGTGCTCGGCTGTTCACCATTAATGACAATGGAAAGCTCACAGGGGTGCTAGTGTTGGGCTAATCTTTCTAGATGATCTATTGGTTTGTGTGTGAGCTAACTAGGGAACAAGTTAGGCTCAAAACACTGCACACTATAGTGTTTGTGGTTTTGTTTGATTTGTGTCTGCAACCTGTTTGATGAAATGGCCGCATGAAGTCAAGTTTTGAATTTTGAAATGAATTTTGGTGGGTTTGCTAGATTGGTTCTGGTGAGTCTGCAGATGCTTGGGTTTTGAAAGTTGAGCTTGTTTGAGTGGGTTTTGAAAAAGTGGGATCTTCCCATATGAAGAAGATTCAATTTTGAATTGTCATTTAAACTATGCATTTGAAAGTTTCTGGATGATCACAAAGTGGGCCTTGATACTTTGTTATGAGTACATTCAAGGGGTGCAAAGATCCAGAAAAGTTTCTGTTAGGTTTTGAAAGTTTGTGATAGCCAAAGTAGGCATGTGAGTTAAATTGGCCAAAATGACCATTCACTTAATATATTTGTTTTGATTTACTTGTCTTTAGGAAAAGTGTGGGAAATGTTTTAGATGATGTTCTTTTCACATAAGAAACATTTTACAAGCAATGAATCACACAAACAAGGTGGTTTTTAAAGAAATTCAAAATCCATGCATACACATATACATGCATTCATGAATTCATTTAGAAAAGTTTTTTTTGTTGACCCCAAACTTGTAAATTAGTGTTTTGATGATCTAAGTTTGGTATTTTTGGGATGTTACAATAACCGTAGAGATTTCTGTCACTTCCCTTGGAAAATAGAGGCATGAACCCACTATCGAGCATAAATACCCCCTCTTGGAGTCACTAGCAACTACTTGGCCAAGATAGCTACTAACAACAGAGAGCATGCAAGATCACAAACAACACAGACATGATAGGATCAAATAGACAAAACCATTAATCATGCTGACATAGTAATCTCACTATCCATCGGATCCCCGCAAACACAACATGCATGATTACAAATAGATTAGCTGTTGATCATGAACGAAGCTCACAAGACCTATACATGAAAACACAAGGAGGAGATACAACCATCTAGCTACTACATGGACCCGTAGTCCAAGGTGGAACTACTCACGCTTCATTCTGGAGGCTGGCATGATGAAGAAGAAAGCCTTCCAGGATGGTGTCTCCTCCGGCAGGATGCCGGGAAGATCTTTAGAACCCCCCAATCTAGGTATGATGGTGGCGGCGGCTACAGACGGTTTCGTGGAATATTGATCGGGTGTCTAGGGTTTTGGCATCGGGGGGACTTTATAGGCGAAGAGGCGAGGCAGGGGGGCACAAGGCCGGCTGCACCCCCCCAGGTGCAGGATGGGCCCACCTGCATGGCCAGGGGGTGTGGCCCCCTAGTGAGCCTCCTCCGTCTCGTATTCTGGCTTCGTGTTTCCCACGGTAAAATATTTACTTTGGCTTTTTTCCCGTCCAATTCCGAAAATATTGATTTTCTGCCTTTCTAGAACCAAAAACAGAAGAAAACAGGCAAATGGCACTGTGGCAACTTGTTAATAGGTTAGTACCAGAAAACATATAAAAACAACTCAAAGTGTGGACAAAGCAAATCAAAGTAGATAGTAAAGTAGCATGGAGCATCAAAAATTATAGATACGTTCGCGGCGTATCAAGCATCCCCAAGCTTAACTCCTGCTCGTCCTCAAGTAGGTAAGTGATAAAAAAGAATAATTTTTGAGGTGACATGCACCATCAAAACCAAGATCAAACCATTTGCAAGCATTGAAAGCTGGGATCAAAGAACTCTAAACATGTGCATGAAAGATGGAGTTCTAACAATAAGACGAAGTAACTATGCATGCAACATGAAAGGCTACAAACAAAGATTATGAATAACATGCATTGAAAAACATTTGTTTGTTTCACATATAGAAAACATGGCATAGCGGCATTTAGCTTGTCCCTCATAGAGTAGAAAATAGATGCATAGGACACCTTCAAAGTTCATAAGAGTGACCAGATACAAGTAGCACAACAACAAGCAATATCATCAATATGAATCAATCAATAAGTTTTGGGACACTGCACATAGAACTAAGAATGGCAACTATGCTCTCTTAATGGTGCCTAAAGGTAGAAGGTGGAGACTCAATATAATAGTGGAAGAAAGGCCCTTCATAAATGGAAGAAGGGGTTTCAACTTTCAAAAAGAGCTTCCAAAAATTATGGTACTTGTTAGCTTTTAGCCCTCATTTCCCCTATCATAAGCATCTTGAAGTGATTAAGGTTAAAGTGAACAAACTATGGAGTATATGCTTCACAAAGTATAAGTTGACAATCTCACGTCCCTTGAATACGAGGGTCGCACCGCATGCTACTCAACTTTGGTCACCTGTAAGTTCTCTCATAGTAAGTACATGTGTATCATAGAGAACCGCCAACGGGGTATGATACGTCGGAAACGTATCTATAATTTTTGATGCTCCATGCTTGTTTAGTATCTACTTGGCTTTGTTTTGTCTTCACTTTGAGGTATTTTTTTACACTTTCTGGTACTAACCTATTAACAAGTTGCCATAGTGCCAGTTTCCTATTTTCTTCTGTTTTTGGTTCCAGAAAGTCAGAAAATCAATATTCTCGGAATTGGACAGGACAAAAGCCAAAGTTATTATTTTCCCAGAGGAACACGGAACCACTAAGCAGAGACGGAGTGGGGCCACAGGGTGACCAAACCCCCCTAGGCACGGGTAAGCCCTGGAGGCGCCTGGAGGGGGTGTGGGCCCCCTGGACCCCCACCGACCTTGATTCCTGCGGCTATAAGAAGCCTCGGACCCAAAAACCCTAGGCAATCTAGAAGAAATCCACGAAAACCACCATAGCGCCACCGCCACCGAAGGGGAGATTCGGGGGACAGAAAGTCTCTGTTCCAGCACCCTGGCAGGACAGGGAAGTGCCCCCGGAGCCATCTCCATCGATCTCCATCGCCATCTTCATCACCGTTGCTGATTCCCATGATGAGGAGGGAGTAGTTCTTCCTTGAGGCTAAGGGCTCTACCAGTAGCTATGTGTTCATCTCTCTCTATGCATGATCTTGTGGTCATGAGCTTTGTAATCTAGTAGATCTACCTTGCTACTCAAGTGCTTCAATAGATCCCTGCTCTCCCCATGTGTGTGAAAGTGATAGCATGCACGCCATGGTGGCACTTAGGTTTTAGTCTACATAAATACTCTTTGTGCTCTAATAGATCTATGCTTTTCCCCACGTGTGTGAAAGTGACAGCGTTCATACCGTGTGTGGCACTTTGGCTAGATTGAATATTTGTTATGAGTTATATTTGGAGTTTGATGTCTTTATGAAATTGTGGTGTTCGTTGGAACCATCAAGCGCTCAAGGTGACAGTGTGGGGTTATCTAGATTGGGGAAGGCCCTACCGTGGATTAGAGTGTCCAACCGGAGAGTAGTTAAGAGTAGTATCATGAAGAGAATATATATATATATGGGAGAGTGTTCACTAGTGAAAGTATGATCCCTAGGCCTTGTTTCTAAACATTGAAACACCGTTCACAACTAGATCTGTGGCATGTTTGCTTGCTTTAGTCTTTACCTCACAGTCTATCTATTTTCTGGCACCGTTACCACTTGTATTTCACTATCTCTTCGCCGAACTAGTGCACCTATACACCTGACAAGTGTATTGGGTGTGTTGGGGACACAAGAGACTTCTTGTATCTTGATTGCAGGATTGCTTGAGAGGGATACCTTTGACCACTTCCACTCTGAGTTCGATAAACCTTGGGTAATCCACTTAAGGAAAGCTTGCTGCTGTTCTACAAACCTCTGCACTTGGAGGCCCACCAACTATCTACAAGAATAGAAGTGCGTAGACATCAAGCTCTTTTCTGGCACCGTTGTCAGGGGGAAAGGTAAAAGGCACTCACACACGTTACCTCATGGCAACAGCAAGCCAGAAAGCTCTTTTCTATCGCTGTTGCCGGGGAGGTAAGGTAAAAGGTACTCACATCCTCCGGTGTGAGTGCTCGAAGTTATTTCCTTTAGATTCTACAATTTTGTCTTTTTGTTTCTTGTTTTCACTAGTTAGGCTTAATGGAAAACAACAACAAAATTAGAGATCTTTTTAGTATTTTTCCTAAGTTAGAACTTGAGTGGTTTGAAAATAAAATTAAAAAACCTATGGAACTTTCTTTGCATGCTAATAGCAATTTAATTAGCATGAATTTTTTTAACACCATTGTTACTAACGGTATGGAAACGTCTAAGCTTGGGGAAGCTATTTTTTATGAGAATGATCTTTTTAGTTCCCCGGCTTTAGGGAAGAAAATTTGCTCTTATGATACTTTATCTCCCATATGTGGTAATTCTAATGATACTTGTGATATTTTAAATCCACATACTGAAAGTGTCCCTTTTAAAATACCTATTGAAATTGTTGAACATGTTATGAATAACTACTATTTTGGAGATGGAACTGTCCATCCTAGTGATCATTTACTCTTTATACATGAATTATGCGAGTTGTTCAACTGTGCAGGTATTTCAATGGACCAAGTTAAGAGGAAGCTATTCCCTTTCTCACTTAGGGACAAAGCAAGGGAGTGGTATGAGCTACTAGATGATCCTCATCATTTGGAGTGGACAGAACTTGAATCTCCCTTTTATTCTAAATTTTATCCTCCTCATGAAATTCATAAAGATAGGAATTATATTTATAATTTTCATCCTCATGAGGGATAAAGTATTGCCCAAGCTTGGGATAGATTGAAGTCATTAATTCTCAAATGTCCCATTCATGAGCTCCCCAGTAATATTATTATTAATAATTTTTATGCATGGCTTTCAGGACATTACAAGGACTATCTAGATACATGTTCAGAGGGATCCTTCACAAGTATGAAGGTCAAATCTAAGTGGGATCTTCTTGAAACAATTCAAAGCAATACCGAAGATTGGGATAACGACAAAGGTAAAGAACTAGGTATAAACTATGAGTATGATTGCATTAAGTCTTTCGCTAAAACTGCTGATTTTCAAGAGCTTAGTGCTAAATATGGTCTTGATCCTCAAATTATTGTTAGATACTATAGAGACTTTGCTTCCCATATTAATGCTCCTAAAGAAAAGTGGGACATGTATCATGAACCTTTTAAACACTCTTAGATGGAAAATGAAAATGTTATTAATGATTACAATAAACATGCTCAAACTTCTGAAAGTACTATTTCTTATAAGCATGTTAATTTTTGTGGTATGCATAGACCTTGTGAGGAGAATAAAATAGAAGAAGAATATTGTATCACCCACTAGAATGAAAAAACTAGAAAGTGGTATAAGGCTCTAGATGATCTTGATAAAAAAGTTTGTGCCCTGTATCCTTTTATTTAGGTAACCTCATGTTTGAGAGGTAGGCGCAGTTAATTTACAGCCTGAAAATTGCAGTCAAAGAGTCAAAAAAGGATGAACCAAAAAAGGGGTGAAACATCTATGTAGCATGGACCCAGATGAGCATAGAAAATGTAGAAATCGTGTGAAACATTATCGACAAACCTTAGAAAACTAACCTTAGAAAACTACCGTCAATAAGCAAGGATAGATTTATATCTATCTTGACTGAAGGTAGGCGCAATTAAATGCAGCCAAGGAATATTAGTTGAGAGTCGGGCAAAAAATTGTCGTCGAGAATTCCAAAAAGAGGAACCAATATTTTTAAAACATTGTCGACAAACATTAAAAATATGGTCCAAAATATATTGTTTGGAAGGTAGACGCAGTTAAATAAGAACCGGAAATTTTAGCTTCTAAGAGTCACACCAATAATTATCATTAAAAAGTCTAAAAAAACGACAAACGGTTAACAAATACTATCTAAAAATCTATTATCAACAAATGTTAAGAAATACCATCTAAAAATCTATTGTTTTAAAGGTAGACGTAGTTAAATGCGGGTCGGTAATTTAGCCGAAAAGTCTTGCTAAAAATCACCAGCAATGGTAGGAACCAATCTTTTTAAAACATTGTCGACAAACATAAAAAATACGGTTCAAAATCTATTGTTTGGAAGGTAGGTGCAATTAAATGAGAATCGGAAATTTTAGCTTCTAAGAGTCACACCAATAATTATTGTTGAAAAGTCTAAAAAGAAACAATAACCGTTAAAAAATACAGTCTAGAAAATCTATCGACAAATGTTAAAAAATATCGTCTAAAAAACCTATTATTTTGAAGGTAGACGTAGTTAAACATGGGAAGGTAATTTTAGCCGAAAAGTCCAATGAGGATTTTAAAAGAAGTAAAAAAAAATATAAAAATTACTGTTCATGGCCCGCTTATTTCCCATGTCCGAATTACTGTTTATATAAACAGTACCGAAGCAAGGAGAGACCCACATCCCTACAGGCCTTAATATATAGTATGATTGTTTTGAAGATAGACGTAGTTAAATATGGAAAGGTAATTTTAGTCGAAAAGTCCAACGAGAATTTTAAAAGGAGAAACAAAAAATATAAAAATTATTGTTCATGCCTCGCTTATTGTTTATGTCCAAATTATTGTTTATATAAACACTACCGGAGCAAGGAGAAGCCCACATCCCTGCGAGCCTTAATATATAGTTTAACCTACAGGAGCTATAAAAAGAAACTTTACAAGTCCCTAGATAGAGTTGCACGCAAGACAATGCCGATGTTTGACTACAAAGCAGTGAGCTTGGTTAGCACCTCCCGCGGTGGTCGTCTGGGCTATCGTAGAACGATAGAGAGGAATTGGCAAAATATATTGTATATATTGTTGTCTCATGAGCAAGTATAAATAGACGTATATGGGATCATATTACAGTACAAGTCAAGTTAAGACTTCATAAAAACGTATCCTATCTCTATACTATAATTATATGCAATACCGTAACATCCTCCTACAGTCGTAGCTATAGCGTTATGAACAACTGAAACGTCGTAGACAGTCAGATTATAGATAAACCAAATTAGCATCCAGTAGGTTGACATCCCCTGCAGTTCGAGCGGAATCGTCATGGACGATGTCGCATGGTAGCTTGGACTGTAGAGGAAGCTGATGAGATGCTCAAGCGAGGTGATAGCCCTTGTACCGATGTCGAGGGATCGAGCTGCGAGTATTGGACGTGGAGAGAGGTGCGACCTTGGTCTAGGTAGCCTTATGAGGGGTCGATGTGGTTGATATAGTGATCAGGGATGCCGGTATCGAGGTAGCCGCACGTGAAGCCGCATGCGTATAATGCGCGAGAATGATAACGTAGACGCGTCAAGGATGTCTATGCCGGGGCCGATGCAGTCTGAGCCATCGAGGACGAGGAGCGACGATAGTTTTGCCAAAACTAGGCACACGTCGGTAATGAATGCATAAATCAGTTTTGCCAAAACCATGTACGCAAAGAAGAACTCATCGGTGATGCGGTTGAGGCAGTCATAGAGGTCGATGCCGAAGAAGACATTGTCGATGACGATATAGATGAGGCACCGAGTCGAGTTTGCCAGACTCAGGAATGCGTCGAGGACAAAGGAACGCACCGATGTTGCTAGTACCGAGCATGCGAGGGCAAGGACTATCATGAACCTGTGCACCAGTGTTGTAGGGGACGATATGACGATGGCGATGAGGTCGTTGTGGACAAAGATGTAGAAGGCGGCGAAACCAGCGGCGACCTGGAGTGGTCATGTTGAACACCTAGAGAGGCGCAGTGGCGGTACTCAATGTAGGCGAAGAATAATCCGGCGTGATGGAGGCCATGCGCGGACGTAGGCGACCCGCGCCGTGGAGGTGGCGCGGAGATACCCTAGGGCGTCGATGCGCGGGGACAACAATGTAGACTGCATGCAGCGATGCTACGACCTGATGGGTGGCATAGCTGCATGGCGCGAGTCGATGCAGTGACTAGAGGCCACCGGCACGTACACGCTTGTGAGGCGCGTTGGCAGCCAGTAGGCGAGGACCAAGACGGCAGCACTGCGACCCTAAGGGGCGATGCAGCGGCAGCCCATAGCTCGATCGGTTGTAGGCGCATTCTTGAGGACATGCTGTAACATCCCAATTTTCATGAAATCAAAAACTTAGTCATTGCATTCATATCATCATGGCATGTGTGCATTGCACACAAAATTTCAAACTTTAGAACAATAGCAAAATCCTAATTTTAAACCCCTTTCATATGAAGGATAGAGCTTGTGTTTTATTTTTATTTTAGTACCCCAAATATTTTGGAGTGGTTTATTGTGTTTAAAACACTTTTAAACACTAAATTCATCCCACAAAATTTTGGTGAAATTTTGGTTTGTTTTGGATCTGATTTGATAGTTTAAATCTTATTTAAAAAATCAAAACAGAAAAGAAAAAGGCTTTGAGGAAAAAAAAAGAGAAACTTACCTGCCAAACCGACGCAGCCGAGCAACCAGCCCAGCAGCCCACCCAGCATGCTCCCCTCTCCCCTTCTGTTTCTCACCGCGCATGTGCCGCAGCCACCCACTGACTGCCTGGACCCATCGCCACGCCGACTCCGTCGTCGTCAATCTTGCGCCGAAGACCCGCGCTCGCTGCCGTTTCTTCCCCCTTTAAATTCAAATCAAAGCGCTTGATTGTCGGCGTGACAGCACCCCTTGCCCCCGCTACTTAATACCCTCGGCCCCCTCTCCATTTCCCCTCACCCAGCAACCACGGAGAGCCCCCAGGATAATTTCGACTCGCACTGTCGCAGCTCCGACAAGTTCGTCGATGAATTCCGGTGTCCACACCCGGATTTTTTAATCCCAGATGCTTGTTATGCCATACATCGCAATCCCAGGATTACCATTTTTGTGAGACATAACATAATTGGATACCACAGTACATCATCCATTACAAACCATACATAAGGTCTTACACAAATAAGGATCTCATGATCCAGTTCTTAATACAACTTCAAGCAGCGGAAATACGTAATAATAAAGGTAGCGTAGGAGAAGCTCCATCTTCGGGGTCACAAGCAATGCTGACGATGGGAGATGATCCTAGTTGTCGTAACCTTCCTGGGGTCCATCATCCTGGTCCTCCTCTTCATAGTCTGGCCACGGGAATAGCCAGGGACAAAGCCATGAGTACTCTTTAAGTACTCGCAAACTAATACTAACAAGTGAAGGGGGTTTTTGTAATAGGACACTAAGCTCTAGGGTTGTTTTGCAAAAGCCAGATTTACCTCTACTAAGTTCAGAAGCAAGAGAAGCTAGTCACAATTTTATAACTCCTAAGTGGGAACTTGTATCTCATGTCACAACTCTGTTGTGGTCAAGTCAAAGTCTCAATTTATTTCACAAGTCATTTTGAAAACATCTGACGGAGCAACAGTATGGCCAATCCAACTGTCCATAACCACGGACGCGGCTATTCGAATAGTTTGACACTCTGAAGAAATTGTACACTTTCACCACAACATTGGATACATCCGTCAGGAACAAATCCCGAATTCACCATACTCAGTATGAGGATAATCAATCCAAACCTTTAAATTACACGCCCTAGTATAAGCACCTCTCCTATGAGTTTGGCCTCCCAACCATGACCAACTGTCATCTTGGGTACTGCACAGGTGGACAATCTTCACAAGGTAGCCTCAGCTCAGACCTTGGCCATGAGGGAACCAATACTAAGGTATATAAGTTTCCAGTCAAGCCCTACCCAATCTTCGGGTATTGTGGTTGTACGATAAAATTGGAATGGTATCGCATCCAGACAACCATCAGTTTTAAAAAGGGCTAAGGCTCATGCCTCAACATTTTCATCACCAAAATCATCTGGTGTTCGGAAACACATGTCAAAACATCTCAGTAGAATGATCCATCATTATAAGGTTTTCATAACCATTTTCACCAAGTATTCCCATCTAAAGTTCATCAAGTTTTATGCTTAGCACTAGCATCTACAAGTGGGGGTGAGTACTAATGAGGGGTGATACACAAGTGGAGTTTCAACTAAGTACCACCTCATATCTTAGGATGATATCAAGGTTTCTAACTTAGGCCAAATTTTATGCTCTTTATGCAACCTTCAAGTATCTTCCTAGAATATACAAGTTGCTTCAGTAAACTCTAAGAGAAAGCTTTGATAAAGAAATAAAGAAAAAGGCTTGCAAGTAAAAACTAGGATTGGGTTATCAAGTGGGTATGATCATATATGCTTAAGGCATATGGTTGGCATGGTAACAATAAAGTATTAGCTTGCACATTCAACTTGTAGTATTAGGCTTGCCTTGTGCAGAGCAGTTGTTGAAGTTCTCCTCGACTTCTTCTTCGTAGTATCCTCCTTCCTCCTCGTATCCTTGGTCGGTACTAGCGTATATAAATAGGTACGAGGTACACAATCACCAAACAATACTTAACTACTTTCAATCATCACACAAAGGGGTTCTATAGATGATCTAGCATCATCACTAACATTACAAGACTAAGGCACTTGACTTAATGATTTTTGTTTTATAAAAGTAATTTCTACTCATTGAAAAACTACCTAAGATTTAATATTCTCCAAACCAAACATGGGATCATGTTGACACATGTCATCACCACATATTTTAGTCCATGGGAATGTGATTTAAAGTGGTGTCACAATTTAATAGGGTTTTACCCTTTTATTTTAATTAAATAAGTGACTAGAAATGCCTATGTGGCATTCTTTTATTACTTGGACATTATTTCTATAAGTAAACCCATATATTTTTATATATTCTGAAAGGTATGGTTAAATGTGATTTTTGAGAGTTGGAATCAACTCAAAAGCTATCATGGTTTAAATTTGAAAAATGTTTGAATGCACAAAAGCTTCTGCCTTGTTATTTTTAGAAAGGGTGATCTATATATCCAAATGATTTGAATCCAACGGGCTTGGATTCAGCATTTCCAGATCTTTCTAAAAAAAATTGGTTTCATTCAATTTGGTTCACTAAATCGATCTGGGTTGATTTTTGAAACTAGGTACATAACTGTGTTTGAATGGAAATGGAAAAATCCAAATTCAAACTAATGGGCTGCGCGGGAAACGATATTGGGCCTGCCTGCGAAGCACAGCGCTTACGCGGGCTGGTTAAGTGGTTGTCCCCATGCGTCAGTGAAACAGGGGGGTGCGAAGCGGTATGGGGCAATGTGGTGCGTTAGATCTAGTTCTAATCCAACGGCTGAGGGTCATCATCGACGTCGGGCAGCACCGGCGAGACAGAACCCTAACGCGGCAGGTGGGGCCGTGGGAGTCTCACCGGGGCTCAGGGGAGGGTCGGCGAGGCGGGCGAATGACAAAGTCGACGATGGCGAACCTCCTGGTACCGGCAGCTTCTCCTGGGGAGGCTCCAATCGCTGCCCCCCTTCTTCTCCAACAGCGGCGGGCTCCGGTGAAATTTCGCCGATGCGCTGCTCACCTTGCTCCGGGAACGGGGTGGAACGATCAGTGAGGAGAGGGAGTGAGATGGTGTGAAGAGTTTGAGCTGGGGTGGCCTCTATTTATAGTCTCGACGACGAGACCGAACGGGATGGGTAGGCGACGGTGGCGACATGGCTATGGGCTGCTAGAGGCATGGCCGGCGGTGGCGATCGCTCGGTGGTCTCCTGGCGATGCTTTACGGCTTTAATGCGCGTGTAGGGGCGGTGGCAAACGGTATGGAACACGCGACGCTCTGCGCGGCAGAGGCGGCGTCTTCGACGGCGAGCGGTGGCTATGAGGCATGGGGCGGCGAACGGGGATGTCTGGCGGTCTCCTGGGACGGTGGTGATCACGTATGCACGCGGCGAGGGCGGCGCGCGGTCTATGGGCGTGTGTCGAGGGTGGCGCTCTGGCGCACGCTCGGCATGGTTGCTGGCGAGCTAGGAACGGTCTGTGCGTGTGGTCCAGGGGTTGGCAATGCTCGCGGCTGGGACAGGCAGTGGCGGTGGATGGTGGGAAGCCTCCTAGACAAGGTTGGCAAGGCTAGTGCTGCTCCTAGCTTGCTGTCCACACTGGGGTGACATGGTGAGCTTTGGTTGTTCACCATTTATGACATTTCCAAGCTTACAGTGAGGCTAGTGCTTAGTGAGGTTTGCTAGATGATCTACTGAGGTTGCTGTGAGCTAGAGAGGGAACAAGTTAGGCTCCAATCACTGCTCCAAATAGTGTTTGGATTTTATTTGATTTGAGTCAGCAAGGTGTTTGATGAAATGGCCGCATGAGTTCAAGTTTTGAATTTTGAAAAGATTTTTGGTGGGTGTGCTAGGTAGGCGCTGGTGAGTCTGTGGATGCTTGGGTTTTGAAAGTTGAGCTTGTTTGCGTGGTTTTTGAAAAAGTGGGATCTTCCCATATGATAAAGATTCAATTTTGAACTGTCCTTTAAACTATGCATTCAAATGTTTTTGTATGATCACAAGGTGGGCCTTGGTACTTTGTTATGAGTACTATCAAGGGGTGTAAAGATCGAAATAAGTTTATGTTAAGTTTTGAAAGTTAGAGACAGCCAAAGTAGGCATGGGAGTTAATTTGGCCAAAATGACCATTCCCTTATTTTGTTTCTTTTGATTTATTTGTCTTTGGGAAAAGTGTGGGGATTATTTAGATGATGTTTATTTCACCTAAGAATCCATTTACAAGCAAAGAAAGACACAAGCAAGGTGGTTCAAAATAATTCAAATTGGAATGCATACACACATGCATGCTTTCATATTTTTATTTAGAAAAGTTTTTGTTAACCCTAATTTTGATGATTAGAGTTGATGATCCAAGTTTAGTATTTTTAGGATGTTACAAACCTTCCCCCCTTAAACAAAATCTCGTCCCGAGATTTGAAAAAGGATGGAAAAGATTACCTAGGATTTAAGAGATCGGGAAACTCCGTCCTGATGTGATCTTCGCGCTCCCAGGTATCTTCTTCTTCTGTGTGGTTGCTCCACTGAATCTTGAGAAACTTGATGCTTCGGGTTCGGGTAGTTCTGTAAGCTTCTTCCAAAATACGGATGGGTACTTCAGGATATATCAGGTCATCGTTGATCTCTATGGTCCGGTGATCGATATTCTTGAACACTTCGGTCTTCTCTGGAACTTCGAGTTACTTGCGAAGTAATGAGATATGGAACACATTGTGCATGGCTGACATCTCTTCGGGTAGTTCCAATTGATATGACACTTCTCCTTGACGGTTCAGAATCTTGAAGGGTCCGATATATCTGGGGGCTAACTTTCCTTTGAGTTGGAAACGCTGCATTCCCTTCAATGGCAACACCTTCAGATAAACATAATATCCTATGTTGAAGGCGAGGTCTCGACGTCTCTTGTCGGCGTAACTCTTTTGTCTGGACTGGACTGTATTGAGGTGCTCACGAATCTTGTGAACCTTCTCTTCTGCTTCTCGTAGGATGTCGGGTCCGAAAATCTGACTCTCTCCTACTTCTGACCAGTTCAAAGGGGTGCAACACTTTCTTCCGTACATGAATTCAAATGGGGCCATTTGCAAACTGGCTTGATAACTGTTGTTGTATGAAAATTCTGCAAATGGCAGACAGTCTTCCCACTTAGATCCATATTCTAACACACATGCTCTCAGCATATCTTCGAGTATTTGATTTACTCGCTCCGTTTGTCCATCGGTCTGAGGGTGATAAGTGGTGCTGAAATCTAGGCGGGTTCCTAAACCTTCTTGGACTTTCTTCCAGAATCTCGAGGTAAACTGAGTTCCTCGATCCGATACGATGTTCTTGGGGACTCCACGCAAACTAACTATTCTAGCGATGTACAACTCTGCTAGCGACTTTGGACAATCTTTCCACTATGACCCAGATAGAGTCATTTCCCCTACTAGAAGTAGGCAATCCGGTGATAAAGTCCATTCCAACGGAATCCCATTTCCATTCCAAAATCTGCAAGAATCCAGCAGGTCTTTGATGTCCTGCCTTGACTCGCTGACATATATCACACTTGGCGATATAGCTTTCGATTTCTCTCTTCATCTTATGCCACCAAAATTGCTCTTTCAAATCCTGATACATCTTCGTTCCTCCGGGGTGGATAGAATAAAGAGTATCATGATCTTCCTTCAGAATTACTTCTTTCAACTCAGAATCTGCTGGTACACAAAGGCGTCCTTTGTACCACAGAACTCCTTCTTCGTCTTCGGTGAATCCGGGTACTTTGCCTGTACCGATACGACGTTTGATTCCGTCGATACTAGCATTTCCTTTCTGCGCCTCTTTGATCTGGCTGATCAAAGTGGGTTGAAGTTCTATGCTAGCCAAAAATCCTTCACTCACTAATTCTATTCGAAAATCTTCCATCTCTTTGTGCAAGCTCGGTTGCTCCTTCAAAATCATAGAGTTCAAGAAGCACGGCAATCTGCTAAGGGCATCGGCTACCACATTGGCTTTACTAGGGTGATAGTGATGTCCAGGTCGTAATCCTTGATTAGCTCAGTCCATCTTCTCTGTCTCATATTCAGCTCCTTCTGAGTGAATATATACTTCAGGCTCTTGTGATCCGAATAAATCTCACAACGGTTTCCCATGAGGTAATGCCTCCATGTCTTCAGGGCTAGGACTACGGCTGCGAGTTCGATGTCATGGGTTGGGTAATTTTGCTCATGTTTCTTCAGTTGTCGAGATAGATAAGATATAACTTTGCCTTCTTGCATTAGCACACATCCGAGACCGATCTTGGATGCATCACAATACACGTCGAAGGGCTTCGTGATATACGACATGATTAAGATTGGGGCTGAAATCAATCTTCTCTTGAGTTCTTGAAAACTCGCTTCACATTTGTCGGTCCATTCAAACTTCTTGTCTTTCTTCAGCAATTGGGTCATGGGTCTGGCGATACTCGAGAATCCTTCTACGAATTTGCGGTAGTATCCTGCCAATCCGATAAATGCACGAACTTGGGTTTGAGTGGTTGGGGCTTGCCAATCTTCTACATCTTTCACTTTTTTGGGGTCAACGGCAATTCCTCCGGCTGATACAATGTGACCGAGGAATCCTACCTCCTGTAACCAGAATTCACATTTGCTAAAGTTGGCATACAACTGATGCTCTCTAAGGGTTCCACGAATGGTCCTTAGGTGTAGCTCATGTTCTTCTTCTGATTTGGAATAAATCAAAATGTCATCATTGAAAACAATGACAAACTTATCCAGGAAGTCCATAAAAATCTTATTCATGAGATTCATGAAATAAGCGGGGGCATTGGTTAATCCAAAAGACATGACTGTATACTCGTATAATCCATATCTGGTGGTAAAGGCAGTCTTTGGAATATCCTCTGCACGAATCTTGAGTTGATGATAGCCTGTTCTAAGATCAATCTTAAAAAACACTTTGGCACCGGTCAACTGATCAAACAAATCTTCTATCTTGGGCAAGGGGTATTTGTTCTTGATGGTGACATCATTCAACTTCCGATAATCCGTACACAAACGGTTACCTCCATATTTCTTGTCCACAAACAAAACAGGTGATCTCCATGGTGACGCACTTGGTTGAATCAATCCAATTTCCAACATGGCATCTAGTTGCTTCTTCAGTTCTTCTAGTTCCGACGGGTTCATACTATATGGTCTCTAGGCTATGGGTCCAGTTCCGGGAATTAGTTCGATGATAAACTCGATATCCCGATATGGGGGCATACCGGGCAAAACATCTGGAAATACATCGGGGTATTCACAGACTATCCGGACTTGGTAAATGGTAGGTTGGGTTGTACTCTTGTTGCACTTGAATTGACGAGGTAAGGTTTCAGATATATGCTCGACTGATATTCTGGTCATGGTTATGGCTTTCTTGGCACAGTCAATCAATCCTTTATGTTTGGACATCCAATCCATTCCTAGTACTACTTCCAAAACTTTAGTTATGAGTACTATCAAATTAGCATAAAAATCTATGCCATGGATTCGAATAAGGACGACTTTGCAAATTTTCCTAGCCTTGGTGGTTGATCTGGGAATTTGAACGATCATAACATGCTTCAGTTTGGTTGGTTGAATTTTACTAGTGCATGCAAATTCTTCGGTGACAATGAGTGTGATGCACCAGAATCAAACAACACTCTAGCAAGTACTGAATTAACAGAAAATATACCCAGCACGACGTCTGGCGCCTCCTGAGCTTCTTCAGCATGCATGAGAAAAAGACGGTCGTTGTGGTTGAGCGAATTCCCTGGGGTAAATCTTCTTCCGGGTTGAACACGACGCTGCTGCTGAGCTGGGGCATTGGCATTGGGGGCTGCGGTATTCTTCTTGCTGGGGCACTCGTTGGAGTAGTGACCATTATTTCCACAGTCATAAAAAGTTACCTGCGACTTGTCCTTTGCTGCAATAGGCACATCATTGCTTCCAGTTCTTGGGGCAGTGTTGGTGTTGGAGGTAGCATTGTTGTTGAACTTGGGTGGAGCACGGTTGAAATTGCTAGAGTTGCCGGGGTTGTTGTGATTTCCTCCGGGCCTAGGGTTTCCACGGTTGGGATAGGTCGGACGGTTCATCGGGGGTCTGTTGGTTCTTGGGGCAATTCCTGGAGATGGGTTAGGGCGATACTTTGGGGTCTGATGGGTTCCTGGCTGATGCTTGCGGTTCTCATTGGCTTGGTTGATCTTTCCTTCCATCTGGATAGCAGAGTCGACAAGGGCTTCAATATCAGCAAAGGGGATATTGACTAACACAGTCTACATCTCATCATGCAGACCATTCAGGAATCTCTCTTTCTTCTTGGCTTCCGTGTCGATCTCATCCGGGGCATACCTACCTAAGGACAAAAAATTGTCACGGTATTCCACTACAGTCATTCTTCCTTGCTTCAGTTCTCTGAAGTCATCTCTCATTCTCTTGATCAAACCCGGTGGCACATGGGTTCTGCTGAACTTGACCTTGAATTCCTCCCAGGTCATCATCTGTCCTCCGGTCATTGCACGAACACTATTCCACCATGCTCTGGCATCTCCGGCTAGATAGTGGGTGGCAAACAGAACCTTCTCGTTGGCCTCCACTCCGGCGACTTCTAGGTTATTTTCCATGGTTTGCAGCCAATCGTCGGCATCTAGGGGCTCTTCTGACTTAGTGAAAACAGGTGGGTTGGTATTCTGGAAATTCTTGAGCTTAGATCCATGGTTGTCCTCATTTCCTTGGCCTTGGTTGTTGTGGGCTAGCTGGGCTATCTATTGAAGGGTGGCTAGATTATCTTGACGTTCGGCTCTTTCAGCTTCGCGGTCAGAAACCAACATTTGCAGGATCTGCAACATCGGGTCCGGGGATGAACCACTTCCTCCGCTTGGCATCTGAAGATTGAGATGGATCATGAGAAAAGAGGGAAAATTCTAAGGTTCTAGGATTTTGAAAAGTTTTAAAGTTTGACTCGGATTTTCTAGCAACTTGCTTTTCATTCATTCACTCATAGCACACGATACAACACACACCACAAAACAAGAAAAAACAGATGGTTTTAAGAACCATTCTAGAATCTACGATATAGTGGGACCGAATACTACTCACTATGCTAGTGCTCAAGTGCTACTACTCCTCGGAGTCGGTGTAGTCGTCATCCTCATCGTCATCGATGAAGGCTAAATCATCCTCATCGGTGAAGAAGTCCATAGCCTGATCCTCCAGAAAATCATCATCATCGCTAAGATAGGAGTAGGGGTCTCCACGAAGATCCTCTCCGGCATTCTCCCTTTCCTCCAACTGCATGTCTCTCTCATGGATGGTCTCCTCCAAATACGAGATACGATGGCGAAGACAGGCAATGATGCGCTCCTTCTTGTTGAGCTGACGGCGGTGAGACTTGTGATCCTTTGCTAGCATGGCGATGGTTTGATCCTTCGTCTTGATGATAGTGGACTTGTGGTTGGAGTAGTCACGACAATTGTCTAATTCCTGCTGACGATCGTACATCATGAAGCTAAGGTGGTCCAATTGAGTCTTCAGCTCGGGGTGGTATGGGGCTTCTAGTGGTTGTCCATTAGCATCACGCCTTGGGCAAAACTCAAAGCGGGTTCCCTTGATCTGATTGATACTCTGCCCACATAGATGGGCAAGAGCTTCCTGCATGGCCCTGGCAAGTCCATCGAGCCAGTTGTTCTCTCTTAAGGTAAACCGAATTCCCTCAGGAGTGGGAGGTTCAATCTTTCCTCGGAGACTTGCAACAATTATCCACTGCAGATCTTCTCCTCCTTGATCATTGAGCTGAGCTCCGAAGAACTCGGGGTGCGGACGCTCCAGAAGTTCAGAAAGCTGGTCCAAATCCCTCTCAAAGATAAGGTCTCCTCCATTCCCCAACAGATAAAACTTTCTGTACTCACGTCCATCTATAAGAATATAGGATGAGTAAGTTAGTAGAGTGATCACGTGTGTCAGATTTTATGTATTTTGCAAGAGTTTTTTAGGAACATGAATTTTCATGAAAGAAACAAGATGATAAGAATGGGAATAAGTTTTTGTAAATATTTGCTTTCTTTGGTTTGGAAACTAAGTTTTTGGATTCAAACGTCCAGTCTAACTAGGGTCTCCTATGGTCAGGATGGCTCTGATACCAACTTGTCAACACCCGGATTTTTTAATCCCAGATGCCTGTTATGCCATACATCGCAATCCCGGGATTACCATTTTTGCGAGACATAACAGAATTGGATACCACAGTACATCATCCATTACAACCCATACATAAGGTCTTACACAAATAAGGATCTCATCATCTAGTTCTTAATACAACTTCAAGCAGCGGAAATACGTAATAATAAAGGTAGCGTAGGCGAAGCTCCATCTTCGGGGTCACAGGCAATGCTGACGATGGGAGATGATCCTAGTTGTCGTAACCTTCCTGGGGTCCATCATCCTGGTACTCCTCTTCATAGTCTGGCCACGGGAATAGCCAGGGACAAAGCCATGAGTAGTCTTTAAGTACTCGCAAACTAATACTAACAAGTGAAGGGGGTTTTTGTAATAGGACACTAAGCTCTAGGGTTGTTTTGCAAAAGCCAGATTTACCTCTACTAAGTTCAGAAGCAAGAGAATCTAGTCAAAATTTTATAACTCCTAAGTGGGAACTTGTATCTCATGTGATAACTCTGTTGTGGTCAAGTCAAAGTCTCAATTCATTTCACAAGTCATTTTGAAAACATCTGACGGGGGAACAGTATGGCCACTCCAACTGTCCATAACCGCGGATGCGGCTATTCGAATAGTTTGACACTCTGCAGAGATTGTACACTTTCACCACAACATTTGATACATCCGTCAGGAACAAATCCTGAATTCACCATACTTAGTATGCGGATAATCAATCCTAACCTTTCAATTACACGCCCTAGTATAAGCACCTCTCCTGTGAGTTTGGCTTCCCAACCATGACCAACTGTCATCTTGGGTACTGCACAGGTGGACAATCTTCACAAGGTATCCTCAGCTCAGACCTTGGCCGTGAGGGAACCAATACTAAGGTATATAATTTTCCAGTCAAGCCCTACCCAATCTTCGGGTACTGTGGTTGTACGGTAAAATTGGAATGGTATCGCATCTAGACAACCATCAGTTTTAAAAAGGGCTAAGGCTCACGCCTCAACATTTTCATCACCAAAATCATCTGGTGTTCGGAAACACATGTCAAAACATCTCAGTAGAATGATCCATCATTCTAAGGTTTTCATAACCATTTTCACCAAGTATTCCCATCTAAAGTTGATCAAGTTTTATGCTTAGCACTAGCATCTACAAGTGGGGGTGAGTACTAATGAGGGGTGATACACAAGTGGAGTTTCAACTAAGTACCATCTCATATCTTAGGATGATATCAAGGTTTCTAACTTAGGACAAATTTTATGCTCTTTATGCAACCTTCAAGTATCTTCCTAGAATCTACAAGTTACTTCAGTAAACTCTAAGAGAATGCTTTGATAAAGAAATAAAGAAAAAGGCTTGCAAGTAAAAACAAGGATTGGGTTATCAAGTGGGTATGATCACATATGATTAAGGCATATGGTTGGCATGGTAACAATAAAGTATTAACTTGCACATTCAACTAGTAGTATTAGGCTTGCCTTGTGCAGAGCAGTGGTTGAAGTTCTCCTCGGCTTCTTCTTCGTAGTATCCTCCTTCCTCCTCGTATCCTTGGTGGGTACTAGCGTCTATAAATAGGTACGAGGTACACAATCACCAAAAAATACTTAACTACTTTCAATCATCACACAAAGGGGTTCTATAGATGATCTAGCATCATCACTAACATTACAAGACAAAGGCACTTGACTTAATGATTTTTGTTTTAGAAAATTAATTTCTACTCATTGAAAAACTACCTAAGATTTAATATTCTCCAAACCAAACATGGAATCATGTTGACACATGTCATCACCACATATTTTAGTCCATGGGAATGTGATTTAAAGTGGTGTCACAATTTAATAGGGTTTTACCCTTTTATTTTAATTAAATAAGTGACTAGAAATGCCTATGTGGCATTCTTTTATTACTTGGACATTATTTCTATAAGTAAACCCACATATTTTTATATATTCTTAAAGGTATGGTTAAATGTGATTTTTGAGAGTTGGAATCAACTCAAAAGCTATCATGGTTTAAATTTGAAAAATGTTTGAATTTAGAAAAGCTTCTGCCTTGTTATTTTTAGCAAGGGTGATCTATAGATCCAAATGATTTGAATCCAACGGGCTTGGATTCAGCATTTCCAAAACTTTCTAACAAAATTGGTTTCATTCAATTTGGTTCACTGAATCGATCTGGGTTGATTTTTGAAACTAGGTACAGAATTGTGTTTGAATGAAAATGGAAAAATCCAAATTCAAACTAATGGGTTGCGCGGGACACGATACTGGGCCTCCCTGCGAAGCATAGCGCTTACGCGGGCTGGTTAAGTGGCTGTCCCCACGCGTTAGTGAGACAGGGGGGTGCGAAGCGGTACGGGGTAATGTGGTGCGTTAGATCTAGTTCTAATCCAACGGCTGAGGGTCATCGTCAACGTCGGGCAGCGCCCGCGAGACAGAACCCTAACGCGGTAGGTGGGGGCCGTGGGAGGCTCATCGGGGCTCAGGCGAGGGTCGGCGAGGCGGGCGAACGACGAAGTCGACGATGGCGAACCTCCTGGTACCGGCAGCTTCTCCTGGGGCGGCTCCAATCGCTGGCCCCCTTCTTCTCTAGCAGCGGCGGGCTCCGGTGAAATTCTGGCGATGCCCTGCTCGCCTTGCTCCGGGAACAGGGTGGAACAATCAGTGAGGAGAGGGGAGTGAGATGTTGTGAAGAGTTTGAGCTGGGGTGGCCTCTATTTATAGTCTCGACGACGAGACCGAACGGGATGGGCAGGCGACGGTGGCGACATGGCTACGGGCAGCTAGAGGCATGGCCGGCGGTGGCGATCGCTCGGTGGTCTCCTGGCGATGCTCTACGGCTTTAATGCGCGTGTAGGGGCGGTGGGAAACGGTCTGGAACACGCGATGCTCTGCGCGGCAGAGGCGGCGTCTTCGACGGCGAGCGGTAGCTGTGAGGCATGGGGCGGCGAACGGGGATGTCTGGCGGTCTCCTGGGACAGTGGTGATCGCGTATGCACGCGGCAAGGGCGACGCGCGGTCTGTGGACGTGTGTCGAGGGTGGCTCTCTGGCGCACGCTCGGCATGGTCGCTGGCGAGCTGGGCACGGTCTGTGCGTGTGGTCCAGGGGTTGGCAACGCTCGCGGCTGGGACAGGGAGTGGTGGTGGACGGTGGGCTGCCTCCTAGACAAGGTTGGCAAGGCTAGTGCTGCTCCTAGCTTGCTGTCCACACTGGGGTGACATGGTGAGCTTCGGCTGTTCACCATTGATGACATTGCCAAGATTACAGTGGGGCTAGTGCTTGGTGAGGTTTGCTAGATGATCTACTGAGGTTGCTGTGAGCTAGAGAGGGAAGAAGTTAGGCTCCAATCACTGCTCCAAATAGTGTTTGGATTTTATCTGATTTGAGTCAGCAAGGTGTTTAATGAAATGGCCGCATGAGTTCAAGTTTTGAATTTTGAAAAGATTTTTGGTGGGTGTGCTAGGTAGGTGCTGGTGAGTCTGTGGATGCTTGGGTTTTGAAAGTTGAGCTTGTTTGCGTGGTTTTTGAAAAAGTGGGATCTTCCCATATGATAAAGATTCAATTTTGAATTGTCCTTTAAACTATGCATTCAAATGTTTTTGGATGATCACAAGGTGGTCCTTGGTACTTTGTTATGAGTACTATCAAGGGGTGTAAATATCCAAATAAGTTTCTGTTAAGTTTTGAAAGTTAGAGACGACCAAAGTAGGCATGGGAGTTAATTTGGCCAAAATGACCATTCCCTTATTTTGTTTGTTTTGATTTATTTGTGTTTGGGAAAAGTGTGGGGATTGTTTAGATGATGTTTATTTCACCTAAGAATCCATTTACAAGCAAAGAAACACACACGCAAAGTGGTTTCAAAGAATTCAAATTGGAATGCATACACACATGCATGCTTTCATATTTTTATTTAGAAAAGTTTTTGTTAACCCTAATTTTGATGATTAGAGTTGATGATCCAAGTTTAGTATTTTTGGGATGTTACATCCGGTGAGCCTCGTGCGCCCCTTGCCCTCTGGTTCATGTCGTCGTGCTCGCCATCTTCGTGTGCACCTCCTCACACCCGTCGTTTACTTTCTTGTGAACCAGATCCTCGCCTCCGTCTTCGACTACAAGCGCCCGACAGCAAGCTCAACTCCGACGAGAAATCCTCGCTGTGTTCATGCACCCCTCCCTCGACTGTGACCACCACTGTGTCCACGTCGTCGCCGCGACTTCGGTAACCCCCTGAGCCACCCCCTTTATCCCCTGGCCTCGCCGGAGCACCATCGTCTGACGCGTCGCTGCCGCGCTCTCCATTTGCGCCTCTTGGTTATGTTCAGATCGATTAGATCCGCTGGATCTATATCCAGTATCTTAGATTAGACGCTAGCGTGAAGCAGTATGGGCAGCTCTGAGCCGCACAATTTTATTTAGAACTGACGGCGCGTGTGCGTGATCCGCACGAACCGGTATGGGTCAATCAGATGGCGTCGTGTGTCCGTGTTTTTGTTTTAAAAACCAGATTTGACTTATTAGTTGATTAAATTTGCAAAATTCATAACTTTTGATCTGTATTTCAGAAAAATACAAATTAGGTGTCTATGGATTCAGAAAAATTTGAACTTTCTTATCTTAGCCTTACTTTGGTCATTTGCTTATTTAAAATTAGTGTTTTGTGCAGAGACATTTTTAGGGCTATTTTGGCTATAAAAATTATTTTGTATATTATTTTTAGGTGGTTTTTGTGATCTTTAGACTTTAGATTGTATACTTTAACTTCTGTACTATAGAGTTTGATTTTAAAAATGTGGCAATCATCTCATTGCATTTTTTCATGCATTTATATTATTTTTGAGTGTTATATTGATTTGTGTATATTTTGTTGTTTGATTTGTTGTGTAGATTGTGTGGATTTTGAAGTGTGTGATTGTGAGAATTGTACCTATTCTCCTAGCTACCAAGGCAAGTGATATTTCATGTTATGTCTTATTATTTTTACTTATTGCATTAGTGATATTTTAGTAGGACTTGCATGATAGTTTTTCAAGTATAATGTTATGCTATGGAAATCCTATAGATTATATCTTGGTAGTATTTTCCTAAGTTAGGAGACATCGTATGCTAGAATGCTTAGTCTTTCTATTAGAATTCGTGGGTGTAAATTCATATGATGATGTTATGGAAAGTTGTATACTTATATATTTTTGATTAAGAAAACAACTTTTGTTAATGAAACACTTGGGTGGAACGGGACTTGTATGGATTGTGTTGAGTGGTTACTCAGGGCCCATTTCTATGGTTTACCCTGGTATCACACTTGTGGATGGACATCCAGGAACAAATATATTTGATATGTTTTGTGTTGCAAAGCTTCTAGTGTAACCACATAGCATATGGGCTCTGCCTTGACCAACTAAGTTGTGAGAACTCAGCCAGATGGACAGTGGGTGGTAGAGTTGATAGGATGGAACGCGTACGTGGTGGTATGAGGGATTTCTTCTGAAAAGTCTCGTCTCGATGGATGTCGAGTCTTGTGGGGAAAGTGCACCACCTCTCGAGAGGATAAACCTAAGTATTTAGCCGTGTCCCTGGTTATGGACAATTTTGAGCATCAAAGACATTGAAATGGTTCAAGAATCTCCTCATCCCAATTTCTCTAAGTTAAATTTGTGGGTGAATAAGGATAGAGGTTCACCAATGTCTATTGGTGGTTCCTTGGTGTTTTGTAAAAACAAAACTTAGTATTTTCAAACTAGTAGGATAAATCTTACTTTGAGAAAAGCCAGCCTGATCCACACTTAGCCATATTCATGTAGTTGTTAGGTTCTACTATACAACTATGGTATCACTTGCCAATACAATTCCAACTGTATTGACCCTGTGGCTATAACTTATCATGTTGCAGGTTACTCTGATGGTGAATAGGGTTATGAGTCTACACTCAACATGTTTGCCTATGGCACATGAAGATGAAGACTTTATTATAATGCTTTGTATTGAGTACTCTAATAAGTTACCCTTGGGCTAAGTGAGTTGTAAGAACTATCGTACTCCTGGAATTTCGATGTAATAATGACCTTTGTATCTGTGTACTTCATCTTAAACTGTGGGTGCTAGCAATTTCGATCTAGGGACTAGCACTGCAATCACAGGGATCTCTACCTTATTGGGTGAGATCTTACATACGGGATCAAAGCACTGTGTTGCATGTAGGTTTGTGACCCTAAGATGGATTATATTAAGAAAACCACTAGGAAAATTCAACACCACTATGAATTTTACACTTTGTCTCTTTTCATCTCGTAAACCTCTCCTAATCTTCTTTCTCATCTCTATTTTTAGATTTCTGCCATCAACGAATCCGTCAGGAAGGGACCACTGATGACTATGACCCTAGAATGTGAGGCGGAGTTTCCCAAGGCACTCAAGAACCTCATGGTTAGCCTGGGGATAAATGGTGAAGCCGTGTACAAGGGATTTCCGGTGATGGATAAAGGAGAAGAGTATTGGTGGGTGCAACTCCACTTATATGAAAATAAGGAGGATAACCACAATGAGTCAGGGTTCTGCATGGTCACCAAATCTGAAATGCATATGTCATTCTTTGACTCTGCAAGGAATGCAGCATGGAATGCCATTGCAGAACTTGGAGAAATGATCAAGTGTAGAATGCTCAACACTCAGAATGATCTTAGAGAGGAGAGAAAACATACCCAAGACTTAGAGACCACCATAAAACGGCTAAGGAGGGATATAATAGACTTAGCATGTGAGTCTTGTGATCAAGACAAACATATTGCCTCCGGATGCCTAGATAGCTACCTTCACTAGTCAGTGAAGGACACGACGTATCCTATAGTTGGACCACCACACTTGGTGTTTTCTCGCGTTAATAATTTGATCATACCGAACTATGTGGTATGGCAAAAAAAATTGTCTAAGTTGTGATTGAAACTTGATGTTTGAGTTGAATAATGTATGCCATTACTTGTGTGGATTATGTTTTGTTGAATGTTATTGGCTTTTGTATTAAAAAAATTCACATCTATCACTACTTTATGTTTTCTTCTAGACTTGTGTTATTTCTAATTTTTCTCCATCCTATGCGTAGATGCCTAGCTTTGTTTACAGCACTGCCGAGGAGTTCAAGGGAACTCGCTTTAGGACTCGCATTTTTGCAGCTTGTCAATGTACTCTCTCTCCCAGTCCCTACCATCAAGGGAATTCAGCTCAAGAAGTTTGAGAGGAAGGACTTATGGGATTCAGGTTACTCATCCAGAACGCCAGACAGAGCCTCCAACGGAGGAGATTGCCTTCAAGATACTCCATGATGACCAAGAGAGAGGCTTCGACGTTGTCGTGCAGGAGATAATAGGACGCCTTTGTGGACATCATTCTGCCGAGCTCAATGACCACTACTTCCATTTCTTTGGGAGACGTGACGAGGACGGATAGGCTATAGTGTTGGACGAGGCTACTAAGGAGACCATCAAGCCTGTGCGACACTACCTCCAGGACTTAGAGAGTCTCATTAGGCACCTTGATACTAATATGACCAATTTGATGCTTGGCAATGATGAGCTATGTGTCCATCTTAAGGAGAAGTACAAGGCCTTCGAGGAGCAAGAGGAGCGTATCAAGGAGATGGAGAAGAAGTTTGAAAGGCAAGAGAAGAAGTTCAAGAGCCAAGATAAGAGGATCCAGGATAGAAACAAGAAGATCAAGGATATGGAGACTAAGTTGGAGTTTGAGGATCTTCAGCTTGATGCGGATCACGAGGTGATAGAGAAGTTGCGTTCATATAAGAGAAGGCTACATGAGAAGGTTGAGGCTTTGACTGCAGGCTTTGAGGAATACAAGGCAGGATTCGACGTAGGAGGACTTGCTCTAGTGGAGGAGGAAGTTGACATGGAGTAGTGTCATCTACCTAGTTATCTATCTTATCGTTTTATTATCGAGTCGCATTGATCATCCAACTTGTGGATGAATATGATAGTACGTTATTTATCTTTGCAAACTTGTGCTTGTGTTGTTTTGAACCCTAAAGTTCACCATATGCTTGCTTGTTTGTGATTGTTGCTATATGTTGTATTGTGCATGATAGGATCTATGGGGTTATTTATCCTTACTAATCCTTATTGAAACCACAGATGCCTCCTCGTCGTGCCAATCCCAACAACAACAACAACAACAACAACAACAACAACAACAACAACAACAACAACAACAACAACAACAACAACAACAACAACAACAACAACAACAACAACAACAACAACAACAACAACAACAACAACAACTACTACTACAACAACAACAACAACTACTACTACTATTACTACAACAACAACAACAACAACAACAACAACAACAACAACAACAACAACAACAACAACAACAACAACAACAACAACAAAAACAACAACAAAAACAAAAACAACAACAACAACAACAACAACAACAACAATAACAACAACACACCAGCTTTTGATATACTCACAAGGTTTCTAAGATTGAGGCATGCTAAGTTTTATGGTACAACTGATCCCATGGTTGCAAATGATTGGCTACGTTCCGTGAACAAGGACTTGGTCACTGTTGGTTGCACGGATGAAGAGAAAGTCAGATTTGCAGCATACTTACTAGAAGGACCAACAACTACCATGTGGGATAACTTTCAAGTCACTAACCCTATTAATGGAGTGACTTGGGCAATGTTTGAGGATGGATTCCGTACTACTCATATTTCTTCAGGAGTGATGGGGTTTAAGAAGAAGGAATTTCACAACCTTAAAATAACGCCATCGCAGTGTTGCTGAATATATTGAAGAGTTCAACAATCGGTCACGCTATGCACCGGATGATGTGGACACTGATGCAAAGAGGAAAGAGAAGTTCCTTGAAGGGTTGAATGATAAAATGTGCATGCAACTATCTGTTTCTTATGTTCCAACTTATCAATCTCCGTGTGACAAAGCTACCATCTTGGAAAGCAAGATGAAGCAAGTTGAGAATAGGAAGAGGAAACACCATTTTGATAAGCATGGATCGGGATCGTCTCATAAGCGTTCTTATGGTGAAGGTAATGGAAGTTCTAGATCCCACAAGCACGGAAATCATAAAAACCACCACAACAATAACTGTCACCATGATAGCAACAAACATCATGGACACAACAATGGGGATCACCGAAACAACAAGAGTGGATACAAGAGTCACCATAATGGACATGGCAATGGAAATCAGACAGCAAAGAGAGACATCAGTCAAGCTGAATGTTTCAAGTGCAAGAAAACAGAGCAGTATGCCAATGAATGCCCAGAAAAGAAGACTGATGGGGCTAACAAGACAAATCCTTTTCAGAAGGGACATGTGAATCACATCAATATGGAGGAAATCCAAGAGGAGTCTGATGGCGTGGCTGGTAAGTTTAAGATTAATTCCTTTCTAGCACCTATCATTTTTTATACCGGCGCATCACATTCATTCATTTCAAGAGCATTTGTAGACAAAAATAGACTCCCAACTGAAACAATTGTATGTCCTATTAAAGTAAGCTCCCCAGGTGGAGAGATGATAGTAAATTTTGGATGTCACCAACTAGTCCTAGAGTTTGGGAAGTACAAGTTTCCAATTAGTCTAATAATCCTAGAGTCCCAAAGATTGGATGTAATATTAGGCATGGATTGGATGACTCGTTATGAGGGAGTGATAGACTGTGCCAGACGAACTGTTACACTCACAACCCCAGAAAAGAAATGGATTAGGTTCAAGTCTAACTTTGAACCCAAAGGGAGAAAGTTAAATTCTCTTAAGGGGGTTAGCCTAGACAGTGTACCAGTATAGAAGGAATACCCTGGTGTGTTTCAAGGAGGAATTACCGGGGATGCCACCAGATAGGGGTGTGGAGTTTTTGATTGACTTACTGCCAGGATCTAGACCCATAGAAAAGAGATCCTACAAGATGTCAGTGGATGAGTTAAAACAGCTTAAGAAACAGCTTGGAGAAAAGTTGAAGAAAGGATTTATCCAACCGAGTTCTTCGTCTTGGGGTGCACCAGTTTTGTTTGTCGAGAAGAAAGACAGAAGTCAGAGACTATGCATAGATTATCGATCACTTAACGAAGTGACCATAAAGAACAAGTATCCCCTACCCAGAATCAATGATCTCTTTGATCATCTAGAAGGAGCTCGTGTGTTCTCAAAGGTTACTTTCAGCTAAAGATTAGAGAACAAGATATACCAAAGACTGCTTTTACCACTAGGTATGGATTGTATGAGTATACAGTGATGCCATTTGGACTAACAAATGCACCAGCTTATTTCATGAACATGATGAACAAGGTGTTCATGGAGTTTCTTGACAAGTTTGTTGTGGTATTCATCAATGACATATTGATTTATTCCAAGAGCAATGAAGAACATGAAGAACATTTGCGTTTGATTCTTGAGAAACTCAGAGAACACAAGTTGTATGCCAAGTTCAGCAAATGTGAGTTTTGGCTGAATGAAGTTCGATTTCTTGGACATGTTGTGTCTGGGAATGGTATAGCTGTCGATCCCGCTAAGGTATCAGCTGTAACAGAGTAGGAATCTCCCAAAACAGTTAAAGAAGTTTGTAGTTTCCTAGGCTTGGCAGGATACTATAGAAGGTTTATCGAGAATTTCTCGAAAGTAGCTAAGCCAATGACGGAGCTGCTAAACAAAGAGAAGAAGTTTGATTGGACTGAAGCATGTGAAACCAGTTTTCAAGAGTTGAAGAAAAGGTTAGTGTCAGCACTAGTTTTATGCTCGCGAGATCTAGAGAAGGACTTCCATGTTTATTGTGATGCATATCACCAAGGAATGGGTGGTGTGTTATGCAAGAAGGTAAAGTGGTGGCTTATGCCTCGAGACAACTCAAAAATCGAATGAACCATTTACATATGAGACCAATTTCCCTTTTTCTAACGATACTTTACTTATCCGAGGTTTGATCATTGGTATCTCCAATACCTAGTTCAACCTCATTACCGATAAGTACTCCTTACTCGTTCCATGATATGTGATCCCTTGTGACCTAGTCACATGCTTGCAAGCGAATTGGATGACATTCCACCAAGAGGGCCCAGAGTATATCTATCTGTCATATGGATGGACAAATCCCACTCTTGATCCATGTGCCTCAACACATACTTTCAGAATACCTAATTTCACCTTTATAATGTGGGAGATATGCCCTAGAGTCAATAATAAAAGTAGTTATTATTATATCTTTGTGTTTATGATAAATGTTTACATTCATGCTATAATTGTATTAACCGGAAACATTAATACTTGTGTGATTTGTAAACTTATTAGATTCCCTAGTAAAGCCTCTTTATATGTCACATCCCAAAATTTTCCAAATTTTGTAATGTGAAAAATAAATAAACAAAATAAATAATTGTTGAAATTTAGAGTGAAAAGAAACTTTTTGCTTCCAAATGGAAACATTAAAACCCATCTTGAACAAACTTTGAATAGAATTTGAATCCAACTAAATTCAAATCAAGTGGAATGCATTCTTCATAAATGCATCTTGAAATTTAAACACTTGGGAAATAAAACCAAACCCTAAAACCCTAATGGGAGAAAATCATTCCCAAAGATATCCCTAAGACCATGGATTTGATCTATATAAAAATTGTCAACAAACATTTATAAATGATCAAGAATGACAAATGGAAATATTATAAAACCATATGAATTGGTTTCACTTAATTTGAGCCATAGATAAAATCTTATGAATTGAGTAAGATAAGGAAATTGAATTTCCAAAGCTAATAAAGCACCTATCTAAAAATCCATACCAAATGGTGAGAAAATAATCCTAAAGATATTTAAAAGGATAAACAAATATTAAATAAGATTATACAAATTGGAATCACCAAGTTTGGATCTTTAAATAAAAAGATATGGATTCTATAAGATAAAGAAAGAAATAATAAATAAGGAGTTTTTTCAAAAAATCCAAATTTGGCCAAGACCATAAACAAATGGAATAAACATAATCCAAGTTCAAATGAATTAAAAGGATGAATAGTATTGAAATAAAATAATATGGCCTTAACCAAATTCTATTCCTATTTGAATGAAGACAAAATCCCTAATAGAATTGATTAATTAAATCAGGGAAAAATAATTTAACCAAGTGGAATAAAAGTTATTTAAATTGACTTAAATGAAATAAAAGAATCATGAATTAAAACCATATTTGAATTTCATTGGAATAAAAACAATTGCTCAAATTAAATGATTAATAATCATATTAAAATACTTTAAATAATTCAAAGTAAATTATTTAAACACCTCATTAAATAAATAAACCTACTAAAAAGAGTTTGGTGAAAAATTGGAATATAAATAAAGGTTTGAAAATATATTCAATCTTATTTGAATAATAGCATATGCTTATTTTAATAAGGAATAAAACATAAGTAAAATAGAAGAACCCTAAAATAGTATTTAAAATACATGTTTAAACAGTATAGAAATATACTAAACTTTTGGAAAAGGTTTGAATTCAAACTAGGTTTGAAATCATTTATTCAAAATCAAAACAGAAAAAGAAATCAGGAAAAAGAAAAATGAAACAGATCAAAAAAAGGGAAAAGAACCCAGCCCAGCTAACCCCATCCCACTAAGCCCAGCTAGCCCATCTCCCCCTCCCGCAGGAAAACGATTCAAACCAGAGAAGTAACACACGCAGTCGCTGACTAGCAGGCCCCACCTCCTCTCTCTCTCTCGCTGACAACAACGCCCCACCCGTTAGGATTCTTCCTCACCCCGTGACGACCGCGCCGGCCATTTCCTGCCATTGATACCGCGGTTGAATTTGCTTCAATGCCTCGCCTTAATCTCTCTGTAACCACGCGTACTAAACCGCCTGCTCCCCCTCTTCGTTTCCCCCCAGAAACCATCCACCCTCCGCCCCCAGGCCGCGCTAATTTCGACCTTGAACGCCCTCTGCTCCAACGAGCACTCCGGCCAATTCCGGCGCCGTCTGACCACCCCTCACCTCCCGGTGCACGCGAGCCTACTCCCCATTCCCTGGCGCATCTCTCTGCACCCTCAGCTCACTCGCACGCATGCATTGTTTTGTTTCTATTATTTTATGTGATGAATTGCTTGAATGGTAGATTGAATCTTTTCTTGCTTGATTTAATTGTAGTGGAATTTGAAGAGTGTGATCATTGCAAGATCAAGGAGTGAACTTATATTCTATACCAAAAAGGCAAGTGATGCTTCATACTTTTGTCCCATTATTTTCACTATGCATTAGTGATATTTCTAAGTAGGACTTGCATGGAAGTTTTGCTAAGTATAAACTATGCCATGGAAAATCCTAGTAGATGAAACCTTAGTAGAATTTACCTAAGTTAAGACTCCTACTACTGTTATGCTTAGCCTAGCTATTAGCAAACAAGGGTGGATTATATTCATGCTATGAAATATTTCTAAGTCAAGGACTTGTGTTTTGTTTAATAAAACAACGAAGTGAATGAATCACCTAGGTGGAATGGAAAGAATGGTTTGTGTTGAGTGGTTATGCAAGTCCAGTATGCTGGGGAAAACTTGGGCATCACCAAGTCCAGTATACTGGGGAAAACTTGGTATCTCTCTTGTGGAATGCCACCCAGGAACATAGAGATTTGGGATGTCAAATGTTGAAAAGCTTCAGGTGCAGCCACTTGGAATTATGGGCTCTGCCTGGATCATATAGGTTGTAATAACTTAGCCAAATGGACAGTTGGTGGTAGGGGATGATAGGTTGGAACGCGTCCATTCTGGTCTAAGGGATGGCTTCTGAAATATCTTGTCTTGGTGAAACCAAGTCTTGTGGGGAAAGTGCACCACCTCTGCAGAGTGTAAAATCTAAGTACTTAGCCATGTCCATGGCAAAGGACAATTTGAGCATCAAGACATGGAAGCTATCAAGAATCTCCTCATCCTAATTTCTAAGTTAAATTTTTGTGGATGAACAAGGGTTGAAGGATCACCAATTTCCATTGGGAGATGCCTTGGGTGATTTTTGACAAACTAAAACTTAGTGTTTTTCAAAAGATAAGGAAAATTTATTTTGAGCAAAGCAAGCCTAAGCTCCACTTAGCCAAATGCATATATATGATAGACTCCACTATACTACCATACTATCACTTGCCAATACAAATCAAATGTATTGAGCCTTGTGGCTGTAACTTATTGTGTTGCAGGTTTGTTTGATGTTAGTGAGATGTGTTGATTAGGATTACAAGTCTACAACCAACATGATTGCCTGTGGCACTTTGAAGATGAAGGACCCCATGCTATAGTTATTTCTGCTGCATTGTAATGAGATAGCCACATGAGCTATGTAAGATGTAATGAATTATTTTATTCCTAGTTATAAAGTTGTAATATGACCTTTGTTTCTTGATATTACATCTTAACTGTGGATGCTAGCTATTGATCCAGGGACTAGCATTGTAAACACAGGGATCTCTACCTGATTAAAGGTTGGGACCTCTACATTATAATACTAGCTTGTTGCTTGATAGATGATCATGGTTTCCTAATCATGAACATTGAGATGTTATTAACAACAAGACCATATCATTAGGAGAATGGTGTGATGGACATACTCCTATATATAAGCGTAGCATAAAGATCAAGTCATTTCCAGATTCCTCTATTGTTTATTGATCGGTGAAGAGTCTCGGTCATGTATGCATAATTCACGAACCGTAGGGAGACACACTTAAGGATTCGATGTTGTTTAGTAGATATGGAATGTGAGTAAGAAGACCAAATGTTGTTCGGAGACTCAGATGGGATCCGGGATATCATGAGGAGATCCGGAATGGTACGGATAATAACATTCATATAAGGAAAGTCCAATTTCGGAGTTCGGAATGATTTCAGTGTTTTCACTGGAATGTTCTAGAAGGGTCTATGATACGTTAGAAACGTATCTATAATTTTTGATGCTCCATGCTTGTTTAGTATCTACTTTTCTTTACTTGTCTACACTTTGAGGTGCTTTTTACATGTTTTCTGGTACTAACCTATTAACAAGTTGCAACAGTGTCAGATGCCTGTTTTATGTTGTTTTTGGTTTCAGAAAAGTTAGTAAAGAAATATTCTCGGAATTGGACGGGACAAACATCAAAGTCAATTACTTTCCGTGGGGAACAAGAAGTCCAAAAGGGAGCCGGAGGGGCCGGCCAGGGCGGCTAGACCCACCCTAGGCGTGGGTGGGCCCCACCCCGCGCCTAGCTAGGGTTTGGCCCCCCTGGTCGCCTCCTCAGCCTCCCCCTTCGCCTATAAGAAAACCATGATGCAGAAAACTTAAGCATCCGATCAAATCTCCACGAAACTGTCTGTAGCCGCCGCCACCATCGTCCCTAGATCGGGGGATCTGAAGTTCTTCTCGGCACCCTGACAGAGGGGAGATCATCCCAGAGGCCTTCTCTCCTGTATGATGTGTGAGTAGTTACACCTTGGACTATGGGTCCATGTAGTAGCTAGATGGTTGTATCTCCTCCTTTGTGCTTTCATGTATAGATCTTGTGAGCTCCGTTCATGTAGGGGTCTCAACCTAATAAGGTAGATCCCTCCTGTGTTTACAATACTAGTCCCTGGATCAATAGCTAGCATCCACAGTTGAGATGTAATATCAAGATACAAAGGTCATAATATAACTTTATAACCAGGAATAACATAATTTTATTACATCATTCATAGCTCATTTGGCTATTACATTACATTGCAGCGGAATAACTATATTCATGGGTCCTTCATCTTCAAAGTGCCACAGGCAAATGCTGGTTGTAGACTTTGTAATCCTAGTCAATCAAACTTCACTAAAATCAATCAAACCTGCAACATTACAATTTACAGCCACAAGGGTCAATACATTTGAATTGTATTGGCAAGTTTCACTATTTTGTATAATATAAGTGGATCCTATCATTACATGCAAATTTGGCTAAGTAGAGTTTTAGGCTTATTTGCATAAAGCAATATTTTATCCTATCTTTTCAAAATGGTTTTGGTCCTTTGTCAAATCTCTTTTCCAAGTTCCTTGAACTCCTTAGTAGAAACTCAAGTGTTCAAGTCCTTGTCAACAATCCCTTGAGCTACTTGTTAACCCCAAGTGCAACAAGTTTTATAAAATCTCATGAGTTCCTTGGTAACCCCAAGTACATCATGCTCTTGAGCACCTTGGTAACCCCAAGTGCATCAAGCTTGACAAAATCTCTTTGAATTCCTTGGTAACCCCAAGTGCATCAAGATTTTATATTAGAAGTTGGAATGTCGAGATCTCCCATAGTTCAAACTTTAGTTGCTCAGTATTGTCCATAACCGGGGACACGGCTAAGTACTTAGATTTTTATTATCTTCTGCAGAAGGAGTACACTTTACCCACATGTCACAATCCCATCCTTTTGCCACCAGTGGCCTACTGGATTAGTGCTCACCAAGATGGAGTACTGGCAGATTGAGAATGTGACGAAGTCTTTCCAAAAGGTCCTCCCATACACCATTGCTAGCTTGTCTTCATCCCCCATGAAGCATTCCAGATCCCCATGTCCAGTAACTAAAGACAATGTATGGGTCTTCCTAATGTAATTGACTAAGCCAGAGCCATAATAGCATGTGGTTGCACACGAAAGCCACAATTGGAGAAGCATGTTCAATCTCTAAGTTTCCTAGGTGGGTTTTCTTTTGGAGCACAACACAAAGAGATCACCATAAACATGGTTCCTTTTGTTGCCACCTTCTCCAAAACTTAAAGTATCCTCCACCTAGGTGGTTCATTGAGTCCTTGTTTTATTATGTAAAACACAAGTCCTTTTCTCCACTTTGTAAAATCTCAACATGTATCTCTTTTCTCAAATAAGCATGGCTAAGCATGTACAATGTTTTCACTAAGTAATGTAAGGGCATCCTATTAGGATTTAGCATAGCATAAGTATAAATTATTTTCATGCATGTTTCCAAAATCCACTAAGTATAATGAAAATAGTAGGACTTTTGAATGATAGTGTAACTTGCATTTTTGGTACGGAATGGTGGTTCACTCCTTGATTTTGCTAGTCTCACACTTCTCTAATTTCACTACAAGTCAATCAAGCAAACACAAAATCAACTAACATTCTAAACCAATAATCACTCAAACAAATTCACACACACAAGACAATGGAAACTAATTCATGCATGGGAGCATGCATAAGATAATTTTATTTTGTAAAGAGGGTCTCTATTGGATTTCTAAACTTTTGTAAGATCCAATTTGGTCATTTACCAAAATGGCAAAGTCATTAGTTAGAGGGGTTTGCCCAAAAACTATTTTAAAATCCATTCAGCATTTTATGTGGTGGAAAATGGTTTTATCAAATCAAAAATCTTTAAGTTTCTCACCAAAAATTTCTAACTCTCAAGACTTGGTGTTTTGGGTCAGTAGCTTTGAATCAAATTATTTTCCCAAAGTTTTTATTCCAAAATCCTTTTTCATAATAAAACCATTATCTTTACTTTGCTAAAAATAGACTAATTCAATTAATCCATTCTAAATTTTCCCAATTTCATTTTCAAAACGATGGGTTGGTTCCTAGGGTCAGTGAGTTGACAACAAACCATTTTGCAAAGGTTTTAACCCAAAAATCATTTTTAAGCAATTTTTCTAATCTAAACAAGCACACAAATGAATATGCAAAAATAAGCAATCTAACAGATACTATTTTCTAAACTAAGGCCATGGTTGGTTAGGTCTTGCTCTCCTAAATCCAACGACATAAAATTTGTAATTTTTGGACGTGTGGATCCAAAGTTATAAGGGTTTGAAGTTTGCAAATAAATCTGATTCAAAAATTCTTTTAAACAGACCTAGTGCCACGCGGCAGGATTTCACTGGACGGTACCGCTTCGCGCGGATCAGCGTTACGGTGCGTTGGATCTAATCGATCGTGTGGTCCAGAGCGCGTACCTCTTCGCGACTAAGTGATTCTATCTCGCTCGCCCGATCTAGATCGAACGGCTCGCGCGGTTTGACCAGAAGCTGGCGGCGCTGCGGCGGCTGCTGGCGGCGGAACAACCAGACGGTGGCGGCACCGGCGAAACAGGAAGCGAGAGGGGAAAAGAGAGTGCTCACCGAGTTCGTGGGGTGACGTCGAGACTCAACTCGCTTGCGGTTGGTAAGGGGGTGTACTAGAGCGGGCTGGATTGCTCGCCGGAGTGGAGCTGCTCCTCGGCCTTGCTCAGTCGTCGTCGAGGACAGCGCTGGAGCTCACTCGGAGACAAACCAGTTGCACGGTCAGATGCGCAAAGACACGGCGAATGTGTGTGCGTGAACGAGAGGAAAAGGAGTGGTCTGGTCTTACCGGAGGAACTCGACGGAGTTGAAGTCAGCCGGCGGCGCTCAGAGCTTGGTCGGAGTCGACGCTCAGGGACGCCCGTGGGTGAACAGGGGGTACCGGCAGATGCGCCAGGGAGTGAGGAAGCTGCTAGGTTGCTCAGGGATGCAAGGGGCAGTGATACTTGGCCGGAATCACCACCGAACCTTGTCGGAGCAGAGGGTGCTCGGGGAGGAAATTGGGGTGGTCTAAGGCGTGCCAGCGCGGGGTGTCAGAGGGGAAATATAGAGGCGACATGGGCGTTTAAGACTGCGTGATCAAATCGAGTAACGCTGGTCGCGTTAAGGCGAATTAAGTCTGCAAATTCATCGGCAGGAAACAGCGCCGAGGGAGGAAGAAGGGGTCGCGCGGGTGAGGAGGAAGAACAGTGGAGAGTGGGCCTACCGGTCAGTGGGAAAAGAAGGGAGGGGAGGGTCCACTTGTCAGTCTCTGCGCGGGTTCGAATACTAGTACGAAACGTTTTCTTTCGGGGTGAGGAGCTGGGCTGTTTCTGGGCCTATTTGGGCTGCTGGGTTGGGTCGACCCTTTTCTTATTTTTTTCTGTTTCTGAATCTTTTTCCTTTTTCTAATTCTATTTCCTGTTTTGAATTTCCAAACAAACAAACATCAACCAAAACAAACCAAACAACACCAATCTTTGTAATTTTGAAATTAGTTCTGTTTAGTAACATGAACCAAGATCCAAATTCAAAATAATAATTTTAATAATAGGGTCCATTAATAATTAAATAAATGGACCATTGTTAATAAATCAAAATAGAATTGATTTATTCCAAAGCTCTATTTAAATCCAAATATTTTCCAAAACCAAATCAGTAGATTTTATTTGAAAATAAAGAATACTTGGAAGGCTTGTTTTTAAAATAAAATAACATTTTTGTTATAGGGTCCATTATTAATTAAATATAATAGACTTTCATTAAATTAGGATTTGTTTTATTAAGATGTTTATTTTGAAATCTAAAATAAACCAAAGCACTTCAGTAGGTTTTAATTAAGAAAATAAGATACTTAGAATACTTATTTAAAATAAATAAATAAGTTTTTGATGTTTTTAATTTAAAATGGTAAAACCTTTTATTTAGTTAAAATTGGATATTAAATCCTTATTAATTTATTTAAATAAACCTTTGTTATTTAAAACAAAATGTTTTAATTCCAAAGCTTGGCCAAGGTTTAATTTGGCTTTATAAAATATTCTTTATTTATAAAACTTCTATTTCTTTTGAAATCCAAATTCTTTTATTTTAAGGATCCAAGATAATGATTCTAAATATTTGTTTTCTTTTATTTAAAATGTTTAACTTTATAAATCCCTTTAGGGTTTTATTTAATCCAAATGGGTTGGAAGTTCCAATTGAATTCAAAAAGTTTCTTCTGGCCCTGAAAAATCAAACAAAGTTTTATTTTTATTCATTTATTTTCACATTACAAGATTTGGAAAATCTTGGGATGTGACAGGCTACCACCCTTAAAATAAATCTCGTCCCGAGATTTTGGGAAGGCTGGGGTTACAAGCAGGTTCAAAACAACTAGGGTACTACCACCCTTAAAAATTTTCCAACTAAATTACATATTGTCCTTCTTGGAATCCTGGGGAAAAAAACTTCTCTAAGCAAACTTTTGCATTGTGCCCTTGGTTTCCATTCTTGACTCATGGGCCAAGGTTGAGTTTCTCCATAGGCTTGTTCAACTTGTTCTTCATATTTTCTAGACAGTTGCTTGCATAATGTCCTGGATTCTTGCAGTTGAAACAATGGATGTCCTTGAGTTCTTTACGTGGCTCTTGTGGACAAGTTGCTACATAGTGACCTAATTCCTTGCAGTTGTTGCACCACACTTGGTCAATATCTTTATTCTTCTTGTTCTCTGGGCACTCACTGGAGTAGTGTCCCATTTCCTTACATTTACGACATTGCACAAGGTTCATGTCTGGTCTTGGTTTCTTGGGTTTCTTTGATCCTTTGAATTGGGTTGTCTTGTTTGGAGGTATAAGTGGTCCTTTTCCTTTGCCATCAACATTCTTGGCATACTTGGATCCTTCTTGTTTCCTTTGTTCCACCATGGAGTAGATGGGGCATTGGATAGGAGTATGATTGCTTCCTTCACATAAGTAGCAAGTAGCTTGAGAGGTAGGACATTGTCCAACAGGATGATTTTCTTCACAGTTAGGACATTGACCTTCATGCTCCTTGGAAGTATGGTCCTTGTCTCCACAAATAATGCAAGCTGGTGCTCCATCTAGAACAACATTTCTGTCATCCTTGTTGTCGAAGACTCTTTTGGGATAGCTTTCTTCCATGTTGATCATTTGATTAGTCACCTTAAGCATCAGTTGGGATTGTTCTTCCAAAAACCTTTGCAGTGCTGGATCTTTATCACTATTGTTGGCTATGAACTGAGCTGTCAGTTGGTTCAACTGGTGTTGGGTTGCTATGAGTTCTTTCATGTTGTCAGCTTGGTTGGTGTTGGTGTCATCAACCTTGGAGTCTTTTGGAGTAGTCATCTGTTTGGGTTGAAGGGAGATTAGAATAGGCAAGATATTTCTAAGGAATTATTTCTAATCACACACATCACAATTCACACAAACAATCTGCATGCAATCACAAGTCAAACATTTCACTCAAACAAAGTTCAAGCACATACTTAGTCAACAAAATATTTTTGTTACACCACATAAGTTGGTGGTTTTGTCTTAACTAAAATATGGTGGTCCATCTATATGGTTCACTTGTGATCTTTCCATCATGCATGATTCTTCTTGCATGAGATCATGGTTCCCTTAGGAGAATTTCTTGGTCTCAAAATCTCCAAGTGATGTGGGCTCTTTCTAACTTTTGCATTCCCTCAGTCTCTAAGTCTGGAGCAAGATTTCCTTGTTTCACTTGTGGTCCTTAGTAGTTTCCAAGTTGGAAGTCCTTGGGAATATGCTGAAGATGTTGAAGTCATTAGAGTTGAAGAAGTTGAAGTCATTAGAGTTTGAAGAAGTTGAAGAAGTCCTTTGCACATGGTGTAGTCTTTGGCCATGGGGTAGGTTTTTCCATCGAGTTGAAGATAGAAGAGGAGTAGAGTTGAAACCAAAATGGTTTGAGGAAAGAGTTTACAAGTGTTTTTGTAAATAAGTTTTTGGAATAAGACAACTCCTATTTTTCTAATGGTTTTTTTTGTCCAATCCTAGGTTTACAAATCCTACATGCAACACAATGCTCTGATACCATCTGTAGGGGTCTCAACCTAATAAGGTAGATTCCTCCTGTGTTTACAATACTAGTCCCTGGATCAATAGCTAGCATCCACAGTTGAGATGTAATATCAAGATACAAAGGTCATAATATAAATTTATAACCAGGAATAACATAATTTTATTACATCATTCATAGCTCATTTGGCTATTACATTACATTGCAGCGGAATAACTATAGTCATGGATCCTTCATCTTCAAAGTGCCACAGGCAAATGCTGGTTGTAGACTTTGTAATCCTAGTCAATCAAACTTCACTAAAATCAATCAAACCTGCAACATTACAATTTACAGCCACAAGGGTCAATACATTTGAATTGTATTGGCAAGTTTCACTGTTTTGTATAATATAAGTGGATCCTATCATTACATGCAAATTTGGCTAAGTAGAGTTTTAGGCTTATTTGCATAAAGCAATATTTTATCCTATCTTTTCAAAATGGTTTTGGTCCTTTGTCAAATCTCTTTTCCAAGTTCCTTGAACTCCTTGGTAGAAACTCAAGTGTTCAAGTCCTTGTCAACAATCCCTTGAGCTACTTGGTAACCCCAAGTGCAACAAGTTTTATAAAATCTCATGAGTTCCTTGGTAAGCCCAAGTACATCATGCTCTTGAGTACCTTGGTAACCCCAAGTGCATCAAGCTGGACAAAATCTCTTTGAATTCCTTGGTAACCCCAAGTGCATCAAGTTTTTATATTAGAAGTTGGAATGTCGAGATCTCCCATAGTTCAAACTTTAGTTGCTCAGTTTTGTCCATAACCGGGGACACGGCTAAGTACTTAGATTTTTATTATCTTCTGCAGAAGGAGTACACTTTACCCACATGTCACAATCCCATCCTTTTGCCACCAGTGGCCTACTGGATTAGTGCTCACCAAGATGGAGTACTGGCAGATTGAGAATGTGACGAAGTCTTTCCAAAAGGTCCTCCCATACACCATTGCTAGCTTGTCTTCAGCCCCCATGAAGCATTCCAGATCCCCATGTCTAGTAACTAAAGACAATGTATGGGTCTTCCTAATGTAATTGACTAAGCCAGAGCCATAATAGCATGTGGTTGCACACGAAAGCCACAATTGGAGAAGCATGTTCAATCTCTAAGTTTCCTAGGTGGGTTTTCTTTTGGAGCACAACACAAAGAGATCACCATAAACATGGCTCCTTTTGTTGCCACCTTCTCCAAAACTTAAAGTATCCTCCACCTAGGTGGTTCATTGAGTCCTTGTTTTATTATGTAAAACACAAGTCCTTTTCTCCACTTTGTAAAATCTCAACATGTATCTCTTTTCTCAAATAAGCATGGCTAAGCATGTATAATGTTTTCACTAAGTAATGTAAGGGCATCCTATTAGGATTTAGCATAGCATAAGTATAAATTATTTTCATGCATGTTTCCAAAATCCACTAAGTATAATGAAAATAGTAGGACTTTTGAATGATAGTGTAACTTGCCTTTTTGGTACGGAATGGTGGTTCACTCCTTGATTTTGCTAGTCTCACACTTCTCTAATTTCACTACAAGTCAATCAAGCAAACACAAAATCAACTAACATTCTAAACTAATAATCACTCAAACAAATTCACACACACAAGACAATGGAAACTAATTCATGCATGGGAGCATGCATAAGATAATTTTATTTTGTAAAGAGGGTCTCTATTGGATTTCTAAACTTTGTAAGATCCAATTTGGTCATTTACCAAAATGGCAAAGTCATTAGTTAGAGGGGTTTGCCCAAAAACTATTTTAAAATCCATTCAACATTTTATGTGGTGGAAAATGGTTTTATCAAATCAAAAATCTTTAAGTTTCTCACCAAAAATTTCTAACTCTCAAGACTTGGTGTTTTGGGTTAGTAGCTTTGAATCAAATTATTTTCCCAAAGTTTTTATTCCAAAATCCTTTTCCATAATAAAACCATTATCTTTACTTTGCTAAAAATAGACTAATTCAATTAATCCATTCTAAACTTTCCCAATTTCATTTTCAAAACCATGGGTTGGTTCCTAGGGTCAGTGAGTTGACAACAAACCATTTTGCAAAGGTTTTAACCCAAAAATCATTTTTAAGCAATTTTTCTAATCTAAACAAGCACACAAATGAATATGCAAAAATAAGCAATCTAACAGATACTATTTTCTAAACTAAGGCCATGGTTGGTTAGGTCTTGCTCTCCTAAATCCAACGACATAAAATTTGTAATTTTTGGACGTGTGGATCCAAAGTTATAAGGGTTTGAAGTTTGCAAATAAATCTGATTCAAAAATTCTTTTAAACAGACCTAGTGCCACGCGGCAGGATTTCACTGGACGGTACCGCTTCGCGCGGATCAGCGTTACGGTGCGTTGGATCTAATCGATCGTGTGGTCCAGAGCGCGTACCTCTTCGCGACTAAGTGATTCTCTCTCGCTCGCCCGATCTAGATCGAACGGCTCGCGCGGTTTGACCAGAAGCTGGCGGCGCTGCGGCGACTGCTGGCGGCGGAACAACCAGACGGTGGCGGCACCGGCGAAACAGGAAGCGAGAGGGGAAAAGAGAGTGCTCACCGAGTTCGTGGGGTGACGTCGAGACTCAACTCGCTTGCGGTTGGTAAGGGGGTGTACTAGAGCGGGTTGGATTGCTCGCCGGAGTGGAGCTGCTCCTCGGCCTTGCTCAGTCGTCGTCGAGGACAGCACTGGAGCTCACTCGGAGACAAACCAGTTGCACGGTCAGATGCGCAAAGACACGGCGAATGTGTGTGCGTGAACGAGAGGAAAAGGAGTGGTCTGGTCTTACCGGAGGAACTCGACGGAGTTGAAGTCAGCCGGCGGCGCTCAGAGCTTGGTCGGAGTCGACGCTCAGGGACGCCCGTGGGTGAACAGGAGGTACCGGCAGATGCGCCAGGGAGTGAGGAAGCTGCTAGGTTGCTCAGGGATGCAAGGGGCAGTGATACTTGGCCGGAATTGCCACCGAACCTTGTCGGAGCAGAGGGTGCTCGGGGAGGAAATTGGGGTGGTCTAAGGCGTGCCAGCGCGGGGTGTCAGAGGGGAAATATAGAGGCGACATGGGCGTTTAAGACTGCGTGATCAAATCGAGTAACGCTGGTCGCGTTAAGGCGAATTAAGTCTGCGAATTCATCGGCAGGAAACAGCGCCGAGGGAGGAAGAAGGGGTCGCGCGGGTGAGGAGGAAGAACAGTGGAGAGTGGGCCTACCGGTCAGTGGGAAAAGAAGGGAGGGGAGGGTCCACTTGTCAGTCTCTGCGCGGGTTCGAATACTAGTGCGAAACGTTTTCTTTCGGGGTGAGGAGCTGGGCTGTTTCTGGGCCTGTTTGGGCTGCTGGGTTGGGTCGACCCTTTTCTTATTTTTTTCTGTTTCTGAATCTTTTTCCTTTTTCTAATTCTATTTCCTGTTTTGAATTTCCAAACAAACAAACATCAACCAAAACAAACCAAACAACACCAATCTTTGTAATTTTGAAATTAGTTCTGTTTAGTAACATGAACCAAGATCCAAATTCAAAATAATAATTTTAATAATAGGGTCCATTAATAATTAAATAAATGGACCATTGTTAATAAATCAAAATAGAATTGATTTATTCCAAAGCTCTATTTAAATCCAAATATTTTCCAAAACCAAATCAGTAGATTTTATTTGAAAATAAAGAATACTTGGAAGGCTTGTTTTTAAAATAAAATAACATTTTTGTTATAGGGTCCATTATTAATTAAATATAATAGACTTTCATTAAATTAGGATTTGTTTTATTAAGATGTTTATCTTGAAATCTAAAATAAACCAAAGCACTTCAGTAGGTTTTAATTAAGAAAATAAGATACTTAGAATACTTATTTAAAATAAATAAATAAGTTTTTGATGTTTTTAATTTAAAATGGTAAAACCTTTTATTTAGTTAAAATTGGATATTAAATCCTTATTAATTTATTTAAATAAACCTTTGTTATTTAAAACAAAATGTTTTAATTCCAAAGCTTGGCCAAGGTTTAATTTGGCTTTATAAAATATTCTTTATTTATAAAACTTCTATTTCTTTTGAAATCCAAATTCTTTTATTTTAAGGATCCAAGATAATGATTCTAAATATTTGTTTTCTTTTATTTAAAATGTTTAACTTTATAAATCCCTTTAGGGTTTTATTTAATCCAAATGGGTTGGAAGTTCCAATTGAATTCAAAAAGTTTCTTCTGGCCCTGAAAAATCAAACAAAGTTTTATTTTTATTCATTTATTTTCACATTACAAGATTTGGAAAATCTTGGGATGTGACAGGCTACCACCCTTAAAATAAATCTCGTCCCAAGATTTTGGGAAGGCTGGGGTTACAAGCAGGTTCAAAACAACTAGGGTACTACCACCCTTAAAAATTTTCCAACTAAATTACATATTGTCCTTCTTGGAATCCTGGGGAAAAAAAACTTCTCTAAGCAAACTTTTGCATTGTGCCCTTGGTTTCCATTCTTGACTCATGGGCCAAGGTTGAGTTTCTCCATAGGCTTGTTCAACTTGTTCTTCATATTTTCTAGACAGTTGCTTGCATAATGTCCTGGATTCTTGCAGTTGAAACAATGGATGTCCTTGAGTTCTTTACGTGGCTCTTGTGGACAAGTTGCTACATAGTGACCTAATTCCTTGCAGTTGTTGCACCACACTTGGTCAATATCTTTATTCTTCTTGTTCTCTGGGCACTCACTGGAGTAGTGTCCCATTTCCTTACATTTACGACATTGCACAAGGTTCATGTCTGGTCTTGGTTTCTTGGGTTTCTTTGATCCTTTGAATTGGGTTGTCTTGTTTGGAGGTATAAGTGGTCCTTTTCCTTTGCCATCAACATTCTTGGCATACTTGGATCCTTCTTGTTTCCTTTGTTCCACCATGGAGTAGATGGGGCATTGGATAGGAGTATGATTGCTTCCTTCACATAAGTAGCAAGTAGCTTGAGAGGTAGGACATTGTCCAACAGGATGATTTTCTTCACAGTTAGGACATTGACCTTCATGCTCCTTGGAAGTATGGTCCTTGTCTCCACAAATAATGCAAGCTGGTGCTCCATCTAGAACAACATTTCTGTCATCCTTGTTGTCGAAGACTCTTTTGGGATAGCTTTCTTCCATGTTGATCATTTGATTAGTCACCTTAAGCATCAGTTGGGATTGTTCTTCCAAAAACCTTTGCAGTGCTGGATCTTTATCACTATTGTTGGCTATGAACTAAGCTGTCAGTTGGTTCAACTGGTGTTGGGTTGCTATGAGTTCTTTCATGTTGTCAGCTTGGTTGGTGTTGGTGTCATCAACCTTGGAGTCTTTTGGAGTAGTCATCTGTTTGGGTTGAAGGGAGATTAGAATAGGCAAGATATTTCTAAGGAATTATTTCTAATCACACACATCACAATTCACACAAACAATCTGCATGCAATCACAAGTCAAACATTTCACTCAAACAAAGTTCAAGCACATACTTAGTCAACAAAATATTTTTGTTACACCACATAAGTTGGTGGTTTTGTCTTAACTAAAATATGGTGGTCCATCTATATGGTTCACTTGTGATCTTTCCATCATGCATGATTCTTCTTGCATGAGATCATGGTTCCCTTAGGAGAATTTCTTGGTCTCAAAATCTCCAAGTGATGTGGGCTCTTTCTAACTTTTGCATTCCCTCAGTCTCTAAGTCTGGAGCAAGATTTCCTTGTTTCACTTGTGGTCCTTAGTAGTTTCCAAGTTGGAAGTCCTTGGGAATATGCTGAAGATGTTGAAGTCATTAGAGTTGAAGAAGTTGAAGTCATTAGAGTTTGAAGAAGTTGAAGAAGTCCTTTGCACATGGTGTAGTCTTTGGCCATGGGGTAGGTTTTTCCATCGAGTTGAAGATAGAAGAGGAGTAGAGTTGAAACCAAAATGGTTTGAGGAAAGAGTTTACAAGTGTTTTTGTAAATAAGTTTTTGGAATAAGACAACTCCTATTTTTCTAATGGTTTTTTTGTCCAATCCTAGGTTTACAAATCCTACAGGCAACACAATGCTCTGATACCATCTGTAGGGGTCTCAGCCTAATAAGGTAGATTCCTCCTGTGTTTACAATGCTAGTCCCTGGATCACTAACTAGCATCCACAGTTGAGATGTAATATCAAGATACAAAGGTCATAATATAACTTTATAACCAGGAATAACATAATTTTATTACATCATTCATAGCTCATTTGGCTATTACATTACATTGCAGCGGAATAACTATAGTCATGGGTCCTTCATCTTCAAAGTGCCACAGGCAAATGCTGGTTGTAGACTTTGTAATCCTAGTCAATCAAACTTCACTAAAATCAATCAAACCTGCAACATTACAATTTACAGCCACAAGGGTCAATACATTTGAATTGTATTGGCAAGTTTCACTGTTTTGTATAATATAAGTGGATCCTATCATTACATGCAAATTTGGCTAAGTAGAGTTTTAGGCTTATTTGCATAAAGCAATATTTTATCCTATCTTTTCAAAATGGTTTTTGTCCTTTGTCAAATCTCTTTTCCAAGTTCCTTGAACTCCTTGGTAGAAACTCAAGTGTTCAAGTCCTTGTCAACAATCCCTTGAGCTACTTGGTAACCCCAAGTGCAACAAGTTTTATAAAATCTCATGAGTTCCTTGGTAACACCAAGTACATCATGCTCTTGAGCACCTTGGTAACCCCAAGTGCATCAAGCTTGACAAAATCTCTTTGAATTCCTTGGTAACCCCAAGTTCATCAAGTTTTTATATTAGAAGTTGGAATGTCGAGATCTCCCATAGTTCAAACTTTAGTTGCTCAGTTTTGTCCATAACCGGGGACACGGCTAAGTACTTAGATTTTTATTATCTTCTGCAGAAGGAGTACACTTTACCCACATGTCACAATCCCATCCTTTTGCCACCAGTGGCCTACTGGATTAGTGCTCACCAAGATGGAGTACTGGCAGATTGAGAATGTGACGAAGTCTTTCCAAAAGGTCCTCCCATACACCATTGCTAGCTTGTCTTCAGCCCCCATGAAGCATTCCAGATCCCCATGTCTAGTAACTAAAGACAATGTATGGGTCTTCCTAATGTAATTGACTAAGCCAGAGCCATAATAGCATGTGGTTGCACACGAAAGCCACAATTGGAGAAGCATGTTCAATCTCTAAGTTTCCTAGGTGGGTTTTCTTTTGGAGCACAACACAAAGAGATCACCATAAACATGGTTCCTTTTGTTGCCACCTTCTCCAAAACTTAAAGTATCTTCCACCTAGGTGGTTCATTGAGTCCTTGTTTTATTATGTAAAACACAAGTCCTTTTCTCCACTTTGTAAAATCTCAACATGTAACTCTTTTCTCAAATAAGCATGGCTAAGCATGTACAATGTTTTCACTAAGTAATGTAAGGGCATCCTATTAGGATTTAGCATAGCATAAGTATAAATTATTTTCATGCATGTTTCCAAAATCCACTAAGTATAATGAAAATAGTAGGACTTTTGAATGATAGTGTAACTTGCCTTTTTGGTAGGGAATGGTGGTTCACTCCTTGATTTTGCTAGTCTCACACTTCTCTAATTTCACTACAAGTCAATCAAGCAAACACAAAATCAACTAACATTCTAAACCAATAATCACTCAAACAAATTCACACACACAAGACAATGGAAACTAATTCATGCATGGGAGCATGCATAAGATAATTTTATTTTGTAAAGAGGGTCTCTATTGGATTTCTAAACTTTGTAAGATCCAATTTGGTCATTTACCAAAATGGCAAAGTCATTAGTTAGAGGGGTTTGCCCAAAAACTATTTTAAAATCCATTCAACATTTTATGTGGTGGAAAATGGTTTTATCAAATCAAAAATCTTTAAGTTTCTCACCAAAAATTTCTAACTCTCAAGACTTGGTGTTTTGGGTCAGTAGCTTTGAATCAAATTATTTTCCCAAAGTTTTTATTCCAAAATCCTTTTTCATAATAAAACCATTATCTTTACTTTGCTAAAAATAGACTAATTCAATTAATCCATTATAAATTTTCCCAATTTCATTTTCAAAACCATGGGTTGGTTCCTAGGGTCAGTGAGTTGACAACAAACCATTTTGCAAAGGTTTTAACCCAAAAATCATTTTTAAGCAATTTTTCTAATCTAAACAAGCACACAAATGAATCTACAAAAATAAGCAAGCTAACAGATACTATTTTCTAAACTAAGGCCATGGTTGGTTAGGTCTTGCTCTCCTGAATCCAACGACATAAAATTTGTAATTTTTGGACGTGTGGATCCAAAGTTATAAGGGTTTAAAGTTTGCAAATAAATCTGATTCAAAAATTCTTTTAAACAGACCTAGTGCCACGCGGCAGGATTTCACTGGACGGTACCGCTTCGCGCGGATCAGCGTTACGGTGCGTTGGATCTAATCGATCGTGTGGTCCAGAGCGCGTACCTCTTCGCGACTAAGTGATTCTATCTCGCTCGCCCGATCTAGATCGAACGGCTCGCGCGGTTTGACCAGAAGCTGGCGGCGCTGCGGCGGCGGCTGCTGGCGGTGGAACGACCAGACGGTGGCGGCGCCGGCGAAACAGGAAGCGAGAGGGGAAAAGAGAGTGCTCACCGAGTTCGTGGGGTGACGTCGAGACTCAACTCGCTTGCGGTTGGTAAGGGGGTGTACTGGAGCGGGCTGGGTTGCTCGCCGGAGTGGAGCTGCTCCTCGGCCTTGCTCAGTCGTCGTCGAGGACAGCGCTGGAGCTCACTCGGAGACAAACCAGATGCACGGTCAGATGCGCAAAGACACGGCGAATGTGTGTGCGTGAACGAGAGGAAAAGGAGTGGTCTGGTCTTACCGGAGGAACTCGACGGAGTTGAAGTCAGCCGGCGGCGCTCAGAGCTTGGTCGGAGTCGACGCTCAGGGACGCCCATGGGTGAACAGGGGGTACCGGCAGATGCGCCAGGGAGTGAGGAAGCTGCTAGGTTGCTTAGGGATGCAAGGGGCGGTGATACTTGGCCGGAATCGCCACCGAACCTTGTCAGAGCAAAGGGTGCTCGGGGAGGAAATTGGGGTGGTCTAAGGCGTGCCAGCGCGGGGTGTCAGAGGGGAAATATAGAGGCGACATGGGCGTTTAAGACTGCGTGATCAAATCGAGTAACGCTGGTCGCGTTAAGGCGAATTAAGTCTGCGAATTCATCAGCAGGAAACAGCGCCGAGGGAGGAAGAAGGGGTCGCGCGGGTGAGGAGGAAGAACAGTGGAGAGTGGGCCTACCGGTCAGTGGGAAAAGAAGGGAGGGGAGGGTCCACTGGTCAGTCTCTGCGCGGGTTCGAATACTAGTGCGGGACATTTTCTTTCGGGGTGAGGAGCTGGGCTGTTTCTGGGCCTCTTTGGGCTGCTGGGTTGGGTCAACCCTTTTCTTATTTTTTTCTGTTTCTGAATCTTTTTCCTTTTTCTAATTCTATTTCCTGTTTTGAATTTCCAAACAAACAAACATCAACCAAAACAAACCAAACAACACCAATCTTTGTAATTTTGAAATTAGTTCTGTTTAGTAACATGAACCAAGATCCAAATTCAAAATAATAATTTTAATAATAGGGTCCATTATTAATTAAATAAATGGACCATTGTTAATAAATCAAAATAGAATTGATTTATTCCAAAGCTCTATTTAAATCCAAATATTTTCCAAAACCAAATCAGTAGATTTTATTTGAAAATAAAGAATACTTGGAAGGCTTGTTTTTAAAATAAAATAACATTTTTGTTATAGGGTCCATTATTAATTAAATATAATAGACTTTCATTAAATTAGGATTTGTTTTATTAAGATGTTTATTTTGAAATCTAAAATAAACCAAAGCACTTCAGTAGGTTTTAATTAAGAAAATAAGATACTTAGAATACTTATTTAAAATAAATAAATAAGTTTTTGATGTTTTTAATTTAAAATGGTAAAACCTTTTATTTAGTTAAAATTGGATATTAAATCCTTATTAATTTATTTAAATAAACCTTTGTTATTTAAAACAAAATGTTTTAATTCCAAAGCTTGGCCAAGGTTTAATTTGGCTTTATAAAATATTCTTTATTTATAAAACTTCTATTTATTTTGAAATCCAAATTCTTTTATTTAAGGATCCAAGATAATGATTCTAAATATTTGTTTTCTTTTATTTAAAATGTTTAACTTTATAAATCCCTTTAGGGTTTTATTTAATCCAAATGGGTTGGAAGTTCCAATTGAATTCAAAAAGTTTCTTCTGGCCCTGAAAAATCAAACAAAGTTTTATTTTTATTCATTTATTTTCACATTACAAGATTTGGAAAATCTTGGGATGTGACAGTTCATGATCAAGATCTAATCTATTTGTAATCATGCATGTTGTGTTTGCGGGGATCCGATGGATATTGAGATTATTATGTTGGTTTGATTAATGGTTTTGTCTTTATGATTCTATCATGTCTGTGTTGTTTGTGATCTTGCACGCTCTTCGTTGTTAGTAGCTATCTTGGCCAAGTAGTTGCTAGTGACTCCAAGAGGGGGTATTTATGCTCGATAGTGGGTTCATGCCTCTAGTTTCCAAGGGAAGTGAAAGAAATCTCTTCGGTTGTAGATGTTCTGTTGCTACTAGGGATAAAACAACGGTGTCTTGTTCATGGAACATGTGGACTGTTTACCTTACACACTTTGCTTAAAGCAGTTGTCTGTTGCTTGCAACTTAATACTGGAGGGGGTTCGGATGATAACCTAAAGGTGGACTTCTAGTCATAGATGCAGTTGGATGGCGGTCTATGTATATTGTTGTATTGCCAAATCGAATCTCATAGGATCTTTCTGAATAGTAATTGTATTGTTATGCCTTGCTCAGTTCCTGTCAATTGCCCTACTGTAATTTGTTTACCCTTCATGCCATGTTGTTTATCTGAGGAGGGCACCTCTAGTGAACTATGGACCCGGGTCCAATCTTTACCATTGATACATCTTCCTTTGTTACTTGTTTACTTGTTGCAAACCACCATTACCTTCCACATGGTACGTTTAATCCTTTGTTACAGCAAACTGGTGAGCTTGACAACCTCACTGATTCGTTGGGGCAAAGTCTTGAGTCTGTGTTGTGCAGGTCTCCAGGTTTCTTGCAACACCTATGTGACGTTTCATTCATCCTACTAGTTCGATAACCTCGGTTTCTTATTGAGGAAAAACTTGCTGCTATGTTACTTCACACCTTGCTATTGGGGTTCTCAACGAAGCGCTCCTACATCAACTCAGTGCTGCATCAAGCTTTTCTGGCGCCATTGCCGGGGAGGCCAAGGAGGTCTTCACAAGGGGAGTCCTTCACTTCCTTTCTCTTTACTTGTTTTTAGTTTGCTTTGTTTATTTTGCTTGGTTTTGTTTGCCTATTTTCAAAAAACCCAAAAAAATAGTCTAGTTTGGTTTGCTTGCTTTATTCAAAAACACAAAAAAATTAGTTCTTGCTCTAGTTGCTGGTCTGTTGTTGCCTTGCTTGGCCATGGTTTCTATCAATGGATGGTTTCTTTGAAACTAGTTCTTATTGGCAAGGTGGGTTCACGGAAGAATAAAAGTATTATTATAAGGAACACCGTTTGTCACAAAAAGGGAAACACTTATGGGAACAAATTTATAAGTTCAATACTATTGCTAGAGACGTGTGCTCTACTTATAATGTTACTTATTGCTTTGATAAATCTTGTTGCTGCAGGAGGTATAAACACCTTCATTTTCAATGTGAGTATAATGATAATGTTACCATATCCTCTTATGTTAAAGGAAATTATGACTTTTATGATGTGGAACAAATTGAAGAATTTATTGCCTTCAAGGGTGCATTTGAACTTGCTAGTTTGCTTGAAAATACGGATGATGCACCTTATGAACATGAGGTTTATGAGATACTTAAATTTTGCTTTGATAATTACAAGGAAGAAAATGGCTATATTCTTGAATATTTTAATAGGTGATTTCCACAAACGGAAGAGACTAATGCCTTGTAGGAGCCTATGGAAGGAGAAATTTTTGAAACTGGAAGCTCATTAGATGAAAAAGAGGAACAGAGTGATGAACAAAAGGAGGAAGAATGGATCTACCCATGTCTACCTTCTAATGAGAGTAACTCTTTACCTCTTATATTATTTGATTGTCCCCCATGCTTACCAAAGGAGGATGAATGTTATGTTCCTGTGGATCCTTTTGAAATTTCTACTTTGGGTAAAACATGTGAAGGTTTTAATTCCACTATTTTTGAGCTTGATAGAGATTATGTGTTTGTAGATCATGAAAAGCATGCTTTATGTGATAGCTATATTGTTGAGTTTATTCATGATGATACTGAAAATTATTATGAGAGAGGAAAGTATGGTTGTTGAATTTTTCATGGTACTAAAACACCTCTATATGTGTTGAAAGTTTTGAAGCTACTCTTGTTTTATCTTCCTATGCTTGTCACTTTGTTCTTTGTGAATTTATTTGTGTACAATATTCCGATGCATAGGAAGAGGGTTAGACTTAAATGTGTTTTGAGTTTGCTTCTTGATGATCTCTTTTACTTCAATTCATATTTCTTATGAGAGCATCTTCTCAAACTATCGTGCATAACTTAAAGGCGTTAAAGAAAAGTTGTTGGGACATAACCGAAGAGTTTCCTTGAGTCTTGGAAGTTATTACTTAAGTAATGACCTCTCCTTAACCTTTTTGTTTGCTTTTTTGTGCCAAGAATGACCTCTAATGAGAGGGAACTAAGATTTGGGGAGTTTCTATCCTAAAACAGATTTCTGTCCTCCACCAAAAAAATACGTGTAACACCCTCGCCTGATAAGGCTGAGTTCATGTGTATAGTGCCAATCCCTGGATCGGTTCACTGGAACACACAGTACAAAATGATACCAAATATAACTATGCATCATAAATACAACGAATATGATCCAGAATTTACATTATTTATACAAGTACACAGCGAAAAACGAATACAAGGTAGATCTCCATCCTCCAAATGTGCCACAGGCGAACAAATGTTGAGTGGAGTCTCGCAACCTATGAACGATCACTCAGATACGATATAACCTGCAACATGAAACGTTGCAGCCACGAATGGTCAATACATTGAATGTATGGCAAGTAGGCTAAAGTGGTTAACAACAGATCTATGAACTACATGCTTATTTGGCCAAGTGGAGTTCAGGCTCATTTGCATAAAGCAACAGTTTTATCCTAACATTTGTAACAAAGTAGTTTTCAATACGATAAATAGGACACTCTGGTTCACTCTCAGGTGCTCCTACCCAATTATGTTCACCCAACAAGTTTTAGGTAATTAAGAAATAAGGATGAGTGAGAAATATCATAGCATCAGTATCAGGTCGCTCAAATTGTCCATAACCGGGGACACGGCTAATCGATTAGTTTATACACCCTGCAGGGGTTAGTACACTTTACCCATGTGACTTGGCCAGCCCAGCTCGTACCACCACTCTCATATTGGGTGATGATAGGGAGAAGTCCAAGAAGGAACCGTTCGGGAAGTAGCTCCCCAATCCCGACGCGCACCGGTCCAACCTACACTATCTACATCTCTGGATACGCGGGTTCGATTTACCACAACCTACTGAGTTCAACCAACCGCCCATTCCATTATTGGCACATGGTTGCACACGAAAGCTTCCAAACAAAGAAACCAATCCTTTCTCGGTGTCCTGGGCGGCATTCCCCACCATAAATACACTCGATGACCCAATCAATGCCATTCCGCCCAGGTGGTTCATTAAAACATATTGGTTTGTCATTTAGCAAAACATAAGCCTTTCAAAACATATAACTTTTCATGATGTGATTCCCTTCCTCGTCTAAATAGCATATCTAAGCAATCTACCAATACGATGGCTCATAAACAAGGAATACTAGGGAATAATATGGGATATAGCATAGCATATACACATCAATTCCTACATATGCAATTTTACAAAAAAACATCTACAATGCATAGGAAAACAGTACGACATTTATGACCAAGATAGCACCACTTGCCTTTGTTGTAGATGTAGTCGATTAGATAATCCTCACAATCCTCATATATATAATGGTTGCACTCGTCATAACCACAATACTTGCAATCATAGTAGTTGCAATCGCACACGTTGCACTCCTCGCAATCTAGCGTTTGAAGCAAACACAACAAACACCATTCAAAACATTGCAAACATACAACAGTGCAACATTACAAGAAAACAATGATGAACAGATGCATGCATGACGATTTAATGAGTCACAATAGTTGCATTTAGTGTTCTGAACATAGTTATATTACATGATGCATGTGGAAAGTCATTTAATGCACTAAAGCTTTTATTACTAAAGTTGTATCGATTTAATATGGTGTATACCACTTTAATTGAACTAAATATATTTATGTCGTATTAAATTGTGAACTAGATGCTACTGGATAGATAATGCAATTTAGAGACAGTGGCAATTTGAATCACCTAAAAAGGAGTTATAGATATTTTCCTATGATTAAAACACTATTTCAATGGGTTTAAATATTTCTGTATGAGTTTCTCTTTTAACAGTGCCAAATAATTTGTCATGCAATTTCTCTGTATAGATATTGTCAATACAAAACCTTAGCACTTGGATTCACCCTAATCGGAGTTATAGATCTTTCTGTATGATTTAAATAGTGTTTAATGGGTTTTAAATGATTCATATAGATTCTCTTGTCTAAAAATCAAACTAAAATTATATCTGTAATCTCCACAGAATTGTGATTCCAGGGACATATTATTTGTGATTTTCTGAGCAGTATTTTTTTTCTTATGAATTTATTACTCTAAATAGACCATTAAACCATTTAAATCTTCACGGAAAAACCTTACAGTCAAAGGCTGAACTAATTGCATATTGATTATCTACATGGAACCAGATTTCCATCGGTATATCATTTATATTTTTTGTGACAAGCAATTAATTTACTATGAATTTAATGATTTATAAATCCATTAAAACTAATTAAAATGCTACGGGTTAAATAATCGGCAAAGGCTAGATCCAACAAGATATTGTTAATGTACATTACAGTAGCTTCAATTTGATATATTGTTCATATTTTTCGGACTTACAGATAATTTCTTATGAATTTATTAACCTAAAAGACCATTAAAACTAATTAAATTACTGCAGTAACCACGTACACTAAAATTTGGATCTATTCTTATAAGATGATTCTACGTAAAATTATCTTCAATTTGATATATTATACGCAATTTTTGGACGTGGTATGAATTTCTAATGAATTTTACAAGTTAGATCTATAATATGCAATTTTAAATTCGAACGGAATATTTCAGGGAATATTCCGCTGACTGGACAGGTTGACTTTGCATGCTGACTGGGACTAGATGTTGACCTTACGTTGACGTGGCGTTGATGAGGAAGCTGGCCGGGTTGACTACATGGCACGCACTGGTTTGATTGGATCTCGACCGTCTGGATATGATCCGGTGGCTAGAAGAAGAGATTGACCCGATTTTGGCTCAGAATAGACAAGAAATAGATCTGTGTTAGAGAGACAAATCCGTAGGTCAAATTGAAAAACTCAGAACATGAAAGTTGTGGGGAATCATTATTCCTACCTTCTCACCAAAGGAATTTGGATTTGAAGAAACGAGCGCGAGTACATCTTGGATTTACACCGTAAGATCTGAAATATTGCGATACAAAATTCTCCGGCTGTGGTGGATGAAAAGAGGTGAGGTTTGTCGGTATTGAAATATTTCGACGCGTTCTACAACTTCCGTTTTTTGACCGAAGGCAAATAACGAAGTCTGGATGGGTTAAAAAGCGAAATAAGATTCGGGCATGTGTAGATTCGGGATTTCGAGGAAAGAAACTCGTACAGCTGTGACTCCACGAGTTTATATGGAGGTCTGGGACGGTGGGAAGATAGGTATTGGAGTAGGGAACAAGTAGAAATAAACGAAAGTCAATTCGGAGTTGTAGATAAAAAGTTATAGCAGTTTGAATAGAGATAGGTTTAACAAAACAGATTTTGCACGTTTTTTTAAAGCAACCAATCGATCCATCCTTCCGGTGCATGCTGGTTCGATCCGGGTGGGCCGGCCCATTAGGTTTTTTTTTCCTTTTCTTTTTCTTTTTTCTATTTACTTGTTTCCCTTATATCTTTTGCATACGAACTCCAAATGACATGATTCTTGTTTCTAAATTTTTCTAAAATCGAATAGATCATTATAGGATCAAATTTGTAATATTTTTACTAGTTTGGAAGTAGTGGATTTACAAAACCTTGTATATTTCATTTTATTTATATCTTTATGTGTTTGTATTTATTTCATAACTTTTTCATACTAGCTCCAAATGAGCTTAATTTTGTTTCTAAAATTTTGTAGTATTAATTGGATCTCTTTAGGCTATAATTATCAATAATTTATGCCTTAGCAACAGTGGGTTTTAATAAGTCAATTTAATTACCCTTAGGAACATTTGGGCGAATCAACTATAGGATTTAGATACCAGGATTTGGATTTAGTTTGTGAGAACTTTGCATGGATGTAATGAAATGCTTATGAATGCTTCATGATTTTCATTTTGAAATCTTGCACACTAATTTACAATCCATGCCCTTTTGCCTATATGGCTACTTAGGTCATAACAAAAGAATATAAGATTTTGAATTCAAGGTTGAGAGGATTTTCTATTTAAAAAGTTTCTTCTCTTTGAGAATTTTCAACATAGTCAAGCAATCAATCAAACTTATTTATTTATTTCACATTCCAAAATTAGGAGAATTTTGGGATGTGACAATACGTGAGGAGTCTCTGTAACTCGGATTGATCTGGAAATTTACAAATAAATCCCCCAGTATGTTAGCTAACTTTAGTTAGGTCAACACTTTTTGATTTGAGCAACATAAGATGTTCAAAAAAATCAGTTTCTACCTGCTGGTCTGTTTTGACAGATTTCTGCCATTATTTGCATTTGCTTCTTATTGATTCATTTTTGAGTTCTCTTTAGGTGAATTGAGCTTTTTGAAGAGTTACTACAGTAGCTTGTGTTTTTAGTGAAAAGCCTTGTTATATCAAAGCTTTGCTAGAGGTCTAATATCTTTTGAATAAGCTAATGTTGCTAATGAAGATTGTGGGAAGTTTTGTATGAAGGAAAATTTTCAGGTGTAGTGAGAGAATGATGCAATGAGATGAAGAATGGACAAAAGCTCAAGCTTGGGGATACCAACATGGTGTCACCCCAAGAAATATCCAAGAGTTACAAGCGTCAAAGCTTGGGGATGCCCAAGGCATCCCCTTCTTCATCAATAAAAAGCTCAGGTTTGTCTAGAGACTTCGTTTTTATTGTTTCATGCACAATTGTGTTGTTCTTGGAGCATCTTAGTTTTCATTTTCTTTGCTTAGTTTTTTTAGTTTTCTTGAGTAGTTTGGACCCCCGTTCTCGCTGTGTTGTTTTGCAAATAAGTTTGCTTGGTGTTGGAAAAGAGTAGTAAGTTCTTGCTTGAAGTGCAAGAGGAGCTTGCATTGACTGTGGCTTAGACTTTAGCATGACATGCTAGGTTTTGTTTTGATCTTATGCTTAGTGATTATTGTTGTAGCATGTCTTGTTCCAAACAATTGGGATTGCTTAGTGTTCCTTGAAGAAATTATGTGTTGTTTTAGCTTCCAAAAGCATAGTATTGTGGTATTCTCCTTTGATGCTTTGGTTGGGTTGACTTGGCACATGCTCACACCATGTTATGACTATGACAAGTCACCATTACCCTCTATGATCATTTAGTCCTTGACTTGTAGTACCACTCTTTGATTTGATTAGTATTCTTTGTTGCAATGCATGATTATGGCCATTATGCTCTCCTAGTTGGTTGCTCCCAGTCTTTTGCTAGCCTCCACTTGTATGAGTCAGCTCTACTCATGCCTCCAACTCCCAAGAAACCAAGTTTTTCCAAAGTGTCCACTATAAACTCCTATGCATGGTGTGTTACACCATTCCAAGTATATTCTTGTTTTCAACTATCTTCCAATTAAAAACTATTTTGTTATGTGAAAACTTAGTGATTAATGTTGGGAATATGCCCTAGAGGCAATCATGTATGATGATATTTCCATTGTATTCATAAAGTTATTAAGTTGTCCTTGTATGAGCATCTGATGTATATCATTGAATATGTGATTCGGTTGTGGAACTATACATTCATGTTGTTTGTACTAAATGTCCTTGGTCATTGAGGTTGTGCTGGACACACAACTTAGAACAATGTGAAAGTTGGCTTGATGACTCGGTGCCACTTTTCATGGGCATGGAGATGCTATTCCGACTTACACAGATTCGGCTAAAGATTTTAGCGAGTTGGATTGACCCATATTGAGGTACAACGAACAAGTTGTCATTTGTATATCTCAATCAATGTAATCCTTAGACCTGAGGTTATTGCATAGTCCGAGTTGAGGATCACCGACTTAGGTTCTGTCAAATGCGGATTCGTAACTGGGCAGTTATAAAGGCAGAGTTTGGGTCAACTGAGAATCAAGCTGCGTGATGTGAATAACCAAGACGGGATTTTGCCCCTCCACTTGGAGAGATATTCTCTGGGCCCTCTCGGATGATATGATTCGAAAAGAATGTCCATGCACCACTCGTTTAAGTGTTAACCGAGGCGATCGACTAAGAGTTAGTCGGGTGAATCACTTATCTCGGATCGAGAAGAGAGTCGGACTATTTAAGTGATGAAAAATATTCGCCTATAGTCTGACAAGGTATATCGTGAGGCAAAAGGGACTCGGACGTAAGTCACATTGGAAAGGCAAGTCGTCATGACTCTTTGGTATTTGGGAGTCGGCATGTTCTGCTAGGAGCCACTACCGACTGATCGATTGAGAGTCGGACTCCAATCGTGTCCAAGTAGCCATGAGCCTGCGGGGTCACACACTTAAGAGCAGGAGCAAGTTCGGATTAGATATGAACCAGAAATCTGGTTGGGTTGGACCCGAGCCAGATTTGGACTGAGTTAGTGAGTCGGACTCACAGGGACTGGTATTATATGGGATTTGGTGAATGGGCCACGAAAGTGGAGCCCACGTTCACTCCCTATATATAGTGGAGCACAGTAACCTAGAAGGGTTAATTTTTGATCGGTTAGGTCATTCCATGTGTTGGAAACCCTAGCTCCACAGCAGTCCTGCCGTCGTATCAAACCTAGCAGTTCGCCGCCGGTGCTCCACCTTATACGTGTGGATACCAGCAGAGGTGTTGTACGATCAGCACCAGGACGCTCGGATCATGAGGACTGCACTGCATCAACTGACGCGCTTCATCAGTAATCCGCAACTGCGCATCTAGTGGTAAACCTCGTGGCCTTCTACCTCAGCTAGATCTTGGAATCACCATGTTAGAGAAAAAGGTTTTGTTTTATCTCTACGTGTCCCAACAATTAAAGCCCTCATGAACTTGATGACACACTTTATATTCTTTGCCCCTAATAAACTTGAACCATTGTGACAACTTTGTTGTATATGCTTGCACTTATAAGTTGGAATTAGCAGAACCGTGCTGTCACGGGGAACGTTTTCAACATTGCACTTGTACTTTGTACTCAGTTGATATCATGTTCTTTTGTCTATGGATGTCACCGGTGTGAAATAAAGAGGGAACTTGTAAGTCCATGGAGTTTGTATCCTGTGTTACAGAAACGCCTGGGCCACTAGCCTAAGCCATGCCTAATCATGGTGGAAACTTGCAGCATCACCATAATGAGCTATCTATGAAGCATCCTCAATAAAAAGCTATGCATATGGTAAATAAAAAGATTGCTGAGATGCTCATTGTCTGCTTGCCTTGTCATTTTGGTTATGGGAAGCTCATGTACCATGTGCAAGGGGTACCCCGTTGGCGGTTCTCAATGATATGCAAATACTTACAATGACAAGAACTTACCTGGACCCAAAGTTGAGTATGCATGAGGTGTGGCCCTCGTATTCAAGGGACTTGAGATTGCCAACTTATACTTCGTCAAGCATATACTCCATCTTTGCCACTTTAACCTTAACCACTTCAAGATTCTTATGATAGGGGCAATGAGGGCTGAAAGCTAACAAGTACCATAATTTTTGGAAGCTCTTTTTGAAACATGTAATCCCTTCTTCCTTTACAAAAAGGCATTTCTTCCACCATTATTGAGTCTCCACCTTCTACCTTTAGGCACCATTAAGAGAGCATAGTTGTCATTCTGTGTGGAGTGTTCCAAAGCTTATTAATTTATGCATATTGTGATATTACTTGTTCTTGTGCTACTTGTTTCTAGTCACCCTTGTGAACTTTGAATGTGTCCTATGCAACTATATTGCTACTCTATGAGGGACAAGCTGATTGCCACTATGTTATGTTTTCTGTATGTGAAACAAAACAAACGTTTTTCAATACATGTTATTCATGATCTTTGTTTGTAGCTTGCCATGTTGCATGCATAATTACTATGTCCTATTGTTAGAACTCCATCTTTCATGCACACGTTTAGAGTTATTTGATGCCATCTTTCAATGCTTGCAAATGGTTGGATCTTTATTGTGAGGGTGCATGTCACCTCAAAAATTATTCTTTTATCACTTACCTACTCGAGGACGAGAAAGAGTTAAGCTTAGGGATGTTGATACGTCAGAAACGTATCTATAATTTTTGATGCTCCATGCTTGTCTAGTATCTACTTTGCTTTACTTGTCTACACTTTGAGGTGCATTTTACATGTTTTCTGGTACTAACCTATTAACAAGTTGCAACAGTGCCAGATGCGTGTTTTCTGTTGTTTTTGGTTTCAAAAAGTTAGTAAAGAAATATTCTCGGAATTGGACGGGACAAACGTCAAAGTCAATTACTTTCCGTGGGGAACAAGAAGTCCAGAGGGGAGCCGGAGGGGCCGGCCAGGGCGCCAAAACCCACCCCAGGAACGAGTGGGCCCCACCCCACGCCTGGCTAGGGTTTGGCCCCCCTGGTCGCCTCCTCAGACTCCCCCTTCACCTATAAGAAGCCCCTGATGCAGAAACCATAAGCACCCGATCAAATCTCCACGAAACTGTCTGTAGCCGCCGCCACCATCGTCCCTAAATCGGGAGGGATCTGAAGTTCTTCCCGGCACCCTGCCGGAGGCGAGATCATCCCGGAGGCCTTCTCTCCGGTATGATGCGTGAGTAGTTCAACCTTGGACTATGGGTCCATGTAGTAGCTAGATGGTTGTATCTCCTCCTTTGTGCTTTCATGTATAGATCTTGTCAGCTTCGTTCATGATCAAGATCTAATCTATTTGTAATCATGCATGTTGTGTTTGCGAGGATCCGATGGATGTTGAGATTATTATGTTGGTTTGATTAATGGTTCTATCTTTATGATTCTATCATGTCTGTGTTGTTTGTGATCTTACATGCTCTCTGTTGTTAGTAGCTATCTTGGCCAAGTAGTTGCTAGTGACTCCAAGAGGGGGTATTTATGCTCGATAGTGGGTTCATGCCTCTAGTTTCCAAGGGAAGTGACAGAAATCTCTTCGGTTGTATATGTGCTTTTGCTACTAGGGATAAAAAACGGTCTCTTGTTCATGGAACATGTGGACTGTTTACCTTACACACTTTGCTTAAAGCAGTTGTATGTTGCTTGCAACTTAATACTGGAGGGGGTTCAGATGATAACCTGAAGGTGGACTTCTAGTCATAGATGCAATTGGATGGCGGTCTATGTATATTGTTGTATTGCCCAATCAAATCTCATAGGATCTTTCTGACTAGTAATTGCATTGTTATGCCTTGCTCAGTTCCTGTCAATTGCCCTACTGTAATTTGTTTACCCTTCATGCCATGTTGTTTATCTAAGGAGAGCACCTCTAGTGAACTATGGACCCTGGTCCAATCTTTACCATTGATACATCTTCCTCTGTTACTTGTTTACTTGCTGCAAACCACCATTACCTTCCACACGGTACGTTTAATCCTTTATTACACCAAACCGGTGATCTTGACAACCTCACTGATTCGTTGGGGCAAAGTCTTGAGTCTGTGTTGTGCAGATCTCCGCGTTGCTTGCAACACCTGTGTGATGTTTCCTTCCTCCTACTGGTTCGATAACCTCAGTTTCTTACGGAGGGAAAAATTGCTGCTGTGTTGCTTCACACCTTGCTCTTGGGGTTCCCAGTCTAGAAGGTTCAACGAACCAGAAGAGGAAGGGTACATGAATGTTTCATGTCAAAGTGAAATGGTTGCATCATGTCCTAGGTCACTAGGATGGGCATTTAAAAGAGAGAAATCAAACTCCAAAATTGAAAGTCAAAAGGCAAGTTTGAAAAGTCAAACTGGGACAATGGTTCCTGGTGGAGGTAGGATAGGAAATCTCCTCTCCCTCCTGAAAAGGATACAGATGCCGCCTAGAGGGGGGCTGAATAGGCGGTTTAAAACTTTTACGAGATGGGCTTAACAAAGGCGGAATAAAACTAGCGTTTACTTTGTCAAGAACAAAACCTATATAAACTACGGTTCACCTATGTGCACCAACAACTTATGCTAAGCAAAATAGGCAACTATGTGATAGCTAGATATAATAAATCAAGCACGAAGGCTATCACAAAGTAAAGTGCATAAGTAAATAGCTCGGGTATAGAGATAACCGAGGCACGCGAAGACGATGATTTATTCACGAGTTCCTCCCATAAAGAGAGTACGTCTCGTTGGAGAGGGGGTGGTATCAAACCACCTACGCCACAAAAGGCATCCCTTATTCTTCGGTGAATCTCACCCCAACGGGATCGATCCACACTTCCACTAACGGTGCACTTGTCGGTGGCAACCGGAAACTCTCACAAGGTTGGGTCACTTCTCCACAACTTAATCGGAGGCTCCCAACAAACGCCACCAAGGCCACAACCTGCAACACCGACAAACCGTCTAGGGTTCCAAGAACCCAAGAGTAAAAAGCTTCTCAACTTTCACTCACCAAATCCTCCGAGGAGAACTCAAACCTATGCACCAAATGCAATGGCAAGAACACAGGAAGTGCTCAAGTCCTTCTCTCTCAAATTCCACAAAAGCTACAAAAGCTAGTGGGAGAATAAGAGAGGAAGAACACACGAGGAAATCCACAAAAGAAACCCCAAGATCTAGATCCCAATATGTTCCCCTCACATAGAGGAGAGATGGATTGGTGGAGTTGTAGATCCAGATCTCCCCTTTCAAATCCCCCAAAAAGATTCAAGAAATATGGGAGGGATTGAGAGTATTTGCATGCTCTTGAAGGTCAAAACAATGGAGGAGAGAGATAATACAAGCAACAATCCTAAGGAGGAAGAAGAGCTCTATTTATACCCCTCCCCAATGAAATATGACCATTTGGGACCTTCCAGGCCGGATAATCCGCCCCTCCCCCAGATATTCCGGGTTCCCCAGGCCAAAAAAAATGCCTAAGGACTTCACGGCGCGACCCTCAGTATAGGGGCGGATAATTCGCCCCCGAAGGGACAGAAAATCCGCCCCCATTACTGGGATCCACGCCTCAAAGTCCTTAGCCGTTTTCCAAAATTTGGGCCGGATAATCTGCCCCCATGGCCGGATAATCCGCCCCCCTGAAAACTAGTAGGAACAGCAAAACTGAAACCATCATAACTTTTTCATTCAGACTCCGATTTTGATGATCTTGGGCTCGTTTCGAAGATAGTAGCGAGATATACAAGATCATGCAAGGAACCATCATAGTCCAGCAATGGAGGATAGACCCAAATGATGAAAGGTTTAACCTATCTATAAAAGACAAACCAGTAAAACCTCCAATATCGAAAACACAATAGAGAATGCATATGAAATCCGTTTTCGATGAACTTAAGCTTTTCATAGAGATTGACACAATATCTAAATCCTCTCATGGATAATAACCAAATAAGAACCAAGAAATATGATGCCAAGTATGCAAAGGTTTGAGCTCTCACTGAGGGATATGATCAAGTTACTCACTTGAGAGCCCCCTCTTGATAGTACGGTTATCTATCCTATAAACTGGTCTCTCCAACTAACACCACGAGACCAGTTAGAAAGAAACCCTACCAATATCAAACCTTTTCCTTGTATATTCCACACCTCAGGATGGAGCACCTTTCTTGATTGCACTAGCTTGGTGAAGATGCTCCCCCATACTCCAATATGGAAGAGCCTCTCTTTTAGGCATATCTTCACATATCCATGATCACCATAAGGATGGCACGATACACTTGAGATCATCTTATGAAACCTTGATCAACACTTGATCTTCTTCACTTTATTTTTATTCCAACCTTGAAGCCACCATATGTTCAAGCATTGTTTATGGACAAATCCTACATGTAAAACTCAATGCAAACATAAGTCCATAAAACATTGTCATTAATTACCAAAACCACACATGGGGGCACACATGTTCTTTCAATCTCCCCCATTTTGGTAATTGATGACAATACATTGAGAGGGTTTATATAATCAACTTAACGAATAAAAATTCTTGCGCCAACATCAAATACTACACAAGTATATGATGTTGGTACGCCCATAATATATAGAGCAAGCTTCCCCACAATATATGCGTGTGTGATGAGAGTTTCCTCTATATATTCAATATGCAAAGCAACAACAAAGATGCAATAGCATGAGAGGCAAATGCTTAAGAACAAACTTCCCTTAAACCCTCCAAAACATCTCCCCCATTGGCATCGATTGCCAAAATGGGTGAATAGTTCTAGATGACCAATATAGTAATAATTCCTCCAAAGGTGTGTCTATGCATAGATACAATGATGAATACTTGGGAGGGAGTAGAACTATATCGAGGATCCGAAGATTGCCAAAGGAATAAGATAAAAGACGCAAGCAATCACAAGATCCGACAAACCAATTTGAAAACAACAAATGAGTCCACATGGAAACTACAAGATATTATGATGTGAGCAAAAGAGTGTTTTAAATAACAAATAGAGAAGCTCTCCAATATTTGTGCACAATTTTAAAATAAATGCATTGGAATACATAATGCACAAATATGGAATCCTTGTTCCCCCATAAGAATTTAAAACACAACACATGAAAGATCAAATAAATGCTTAAATAAAATTTAGAAGCTCCCCAAGATTTGTGCATACTTTAAAATCGGTGTATTTCAATAAAAAAATGCACACATATGGAATCCTCACTCCCCCATAAACATTTAAGGCACAATAAATGAGACAGAAGATAAATGAGCATTATTAAATGAATTAGATGAGCTCCCCAAAGATAATGCACCAATTATGATAATTGCATTTGGGAACAAGGTGCATAATCATGGAATCCTCACTCATCCAAGTTCATTGAACAATACAAGGCATGAGAGAACAAATATGAGTGCCCAAAGATAAAAACAATAGGAACAAGCACCCATAGGCAATTAAATTTGGAAGCCACCAAAGAATCAAAAGGAATAGAAAGGTGGTCTCCAAGGATTAAAAACCAACTAACATTATCTTCACATATGTGTGTATGTTTCTAAATGGATAACATCACAAAGACATATGCCCATAAAAAACAAGCACACACAAGGAAGATATACAATAAATCACATAAAAGGACAAAACCAACTCCCAAAAATAGTAAGGTTACAACAAGTAAATGAAACTCTCCAAACTTTTCATGATGGAACAAAATACCAAAACGAATAGATCAAACTTCCAAGCACATAAAACCCGATATGGATCAAACAAGGAAGCATAAAAATATTGTTCTAGATAATATAGGAGAGCTCACCCATAAGTAGTACATTATATAGAATTTTCTTTTGAATGCAAAATGCACACAAATGGGATCATCACTACTACCTACAATAAGAAAAACACAAGAGGATATCAATAAAAAAAGAAGATCCAAAAGAAGCAAGGAAGGCTTCGGAGACAACACAAAACATTTTCTTAGCCAAAGATAGGATAAAATTAAACAAAGTCCAAAGTGAATATGATCAATAAATTCTACCATAAATTGAGTACTCATTGTCCAAGGACAAGAAATATTGGGAATAATTTTCCCAAGGTAGCTTGCATGGATATCCAAGATCATAGTCACAACAAGAAGCATATAACAAAATATAAGAATTAAGCATGATACTTCGAACAAGATTCTTGGTAGCTTCCAATAGTCACACAATCACTAGTGATTATATTAACTTGAAGCAAATGGTTTCCATGATGATATAGGGATCTAAATATGAGGAAACACATACCAAGAAACACTCTCATATACAAGATCCAAAATATGATCAATAAATGCATTCAAGCAAATTGGAACTTGTATGAGCAAATGTGTCACATAGGCGCTAGATAATTATCCATATCAATTCTAAGTGACACAACCTCGAATATTCACATTTTTTTAGGATTGTAATATGCACTAAGCATATGACTCCCCCATAATGTGATACTACCATAAAACCAACACGAGGCAACGGATCCAAATAGATATAATTAATGGACATTATAGAACTTAAATTTCTCATGTACACACATTTTTAGGATTGCGGAATGCCCAAGCATAACACTCCCCCAAAATGGGATAGTCCATTAATCTCTCACAAGATCCAAATAAGATACCAAATATAACCAAGAAAGGCTCAAACATAAGAAACACACATACATGGTGTTCCACCTAATCATACACAAAAATATGCTTGATTCCTCAAGATAATTAAGTGGAAATCACAACATGTACAAGAGCATGGAAGATACAAAACCAACACATGCACAAGGGGGCGAGTAACTTTCAATGTAAAGAGTTTAGCATATGTTACCGCAAGGAGGAACATTGATATATAATAGAATCATGATAATCCAAATGGTTTGGCTTGACAATAATAATTGATGAAGATCCCTCAATTCTTCATAATATATCCAAGTCTCCAATGCCCTCCACAACACACCTATTGATCAAGTTTCGGCTTGTTGGTACCCAACGAAGTTGGGTCCTAAGAAGTTAGTCACAATAGGCTTGGCAACCCAAATGGTTCTTTTTGTGAACCCACATTGAGCACCAACAAATTTGGCAAACACATTGCCAACCTCATACTTACAAAGGGAATAAGCATCATCAATAATTATAGGGTTGGATGAGGATATACCAATAGTGCATGAGGAAGAAATGTGCCCCTTCTCACGGCATATGTAGCAAGTTCTTCTCTTGCCATCTTTCTTCTTAGGTGAAGCCACAACTCAAGGAAGAGGTCGAGTAGTCCTCTTAGGAAGAGGCCCATCAATGACTTGAGGTGGGGTTTGAGGCCGTTTCCCTTGTCGCTTCACATAAGAGGCTTTTTCTTCAATGGGCAAGAACTAACATGGTGCCCTTCTTCCTTGCACTTGAAGCAAACAATGTTGGCCAGATTCTTGACTTGAACTTGGCCATTTTTCTTGTTTCCCTTATGCTTCAACTTGATAGTGGACTTGTTCTTGACATTAGATTTGAATCCAAGCCCACTCTTGTCATTGGGGGATTTTTGCATACTCAAGATTTTGTTGAGTGTGGCCTTCCCTTGATGACCCTTTTTCAAGTCATTCTTCAAAGAAGTGACTTGATCCTTGAGCTCTTTGATTTCCTCTACATGGTTAATTTCAACAAAAGTACTATAGGAAGTATATGCTATATTGTTAGAGCAACAAGGCACGGAATGTAATTCATCACGAGATATAGCATGGTTGTGAGAGGATGAATTACATGGACTAGCACATGGCAATATAACATTTGGAGTAAATATAGTGCTAATATCCACATCAGGCCCACTAGCACTACAAGGAATGTGTTATTCTATGACCTTCTCATAGTGACCGTGCACAAAATCGTCATAGAGTTATGACGATTTTACACTAGATGGTCGTAAGCCATTCGGGAGGTTCAAAACCTTAAAAAATTACGACGATTTTACTTAGGAACGTCATATTTTCATTAGCTCAAATCGTCATAATCTGACAGATGTAGCCTACGAAGTTATTTTTACCTCACAACGACGATTTAAAATCGTCATGATGTCCAAATTAAGATAAGTTGAAACTTGTAGTCGGCCACGTCAACAATTACGTCTATGTGTCATATCTATGTGTCAATTTTTTACTACGTGTCATATCCGTGTGTAAATATCTACTTATCTATGTGTCAGTTTTTGACTGCGTGTCATATCCGTGTGTAAATATATGCTTACGTGGCATATCTGTGTGTAAATATATGCTTATGTGGCGCTATTTAAATCTAATAGACTCATAGTTACTCAAACTGATAAGTGGGACCAAACTCTAACAACCAGAACCCACCAAACCCGCAGTAGCTTATTTGCAAAAAAGAAGCTAACCGGGTATTTGAACCCTAGACCTCCCTACCAAACCTACAGCAGATTACCACTGCACCAACCAATCTTTCCTGTCATATTACCACAACGACGCCATATATCTATTTGATTGATGCACCTAGGCTGATTTCACTTCTGTGATGGGCCTCGGTGGGAAGGGCGTTGGCCGTGATGGGCTTAGTGGGAAGGGAGTTGGCCGCGATGAGCCTTGGTGGGAAGCGGAAGATTAGGCCCAGCCAGCTCGCACGTTCAGTTTTTTTTGTTTTCTTGATTCTTTTGTAACTTTTTCATAATAAGTCCAAAATAATTGATTTTTATTTCTAATTTTTCATAAAATTCAGTACAACATCTTAGGATATTAATTAGAAATACTTTGATTAATTAAAAATAGTGGATTTACTAATCGCACATTAGTCCATAGTAGGGACAATACCATAATTCAAAATATGAGTTTGAAACTAGGAAGTGACTGTTCTCTTCTAGGTATTGAATCTTATTAAAAAGTTTTGATGGATCTCTAAAGAAACATGATATTGTGATTCTAAAACTCATTTTTTTTAAAAACAATGGGCATCGGATCATGTACCTGTAGTTCAAATTAGACCCACTTCCTACCGATTCGGCAGGAATTTGTCTTTTTCGCCATGGGTGGATGGAAAGGTTTGAGATATCCGGGTTGGTACATTTGTCCATGTAAGATGGTCTATTATTTTCTGAAAATGGGATGGTAGCAATTTGAAACTTTCATTTGGTGGTTGCTTCATAAAACGACCCGTTTTTTGCGGTCGGAAAATGGAAAATGGTTTTTTTGTGCGACGAAAAGGAAAACTTCCTCCTGCAACATTGTTTTCCATCCCATGATACATATGGATGCACAATATGGGCACATTATCATAAACTATGCCGCGATTCTGGCCATAACATTGGTCGTTTGGCCCAAAAGCCATGAAACCTCGAACATGTTAGGTCATTTCTGAGAAGGTTTTTTTGCGACACTTGCAATATACCAAGTTTGGTATTTTACCTTGCAACTATGTCACATAATAAGACACCACGCGAATGATTTGCATTGATTGGACCGTTTTGGAATTTTTTTATGCCCGTTTCAAACTATGGTCAAAACGGCGGGCATAAAGATTCTTAGCTCGGGGTTGATCCTCGCTAAACTTGCATTCGATCTTGGAAGAAACATGATATTTTGAGTCTAAAAAACATTTTTTTTTAAATAATGGGTATCAGATCATGTACCTGTAGTTCAAATCAGACCCACTTCCTACCGATTCGGTAGGAATTTGTGTTTTTTGCCAGGGATGGATGGAAAGGTTTGAGAGACCCCGGTTGGGACATTTGTCCATTTAAGGTGGCCTATTATTTTTTAAAAATGGGATGGTAGAATTTTGAAACTTCTATTTGGTGGTTGCTTCACAAAACGGGCCGTTTTTTGTGCTCGGAAAATGGAAAATGGTTTTTCCGTGCGACGAAATGGAAAACTTCCTCCTGCAACATTCTTCGTCATCCCATGATGTACACACATGAAAAATACGGGCACATTATCACAAACTATGCCCTGATTCTAGCCATAACATTGGTCATTTGACCCGAAAGCCATGAAACCTCGAACATGATAGGTCATTTTATGAAGGTTTTTTGAGACATACTTAACGTACCAAGTTTGGTATTTTTCCTTGCAACTATGTCACATAATAAGACACCCCGCGAAGGATTTGCGTTGATCGGGCCATTTTTAAATTTTTTATGCTCGTTTCAAACTATGGTCAAAACGACGGTCGTGAAGGTTCTTAGATAGGGGATGATCCTCGGTAAACTTGCACTGGATCCCTAAAGAAACAGCATATTGTGAGTCTAAAAATGATTTTCGCAAAAAATCATGAGCATCAGATAATGTACCTATAGTTTAAACCGGACTCACTTTCTATCGATTCGGCATGAATTTGTTTTTTTATCAAGGGTGGACGAAAAGGTTTGAGATATCCTGATTGTGACATTATCCATATGAGGTAGTCCAGTATTTTTTTTAAATGGGGTGATACCATTTTGAATTAGCCATTTAGTGGTTGCTTCACAAAACGCCCCGTTTTTGGTGCTTAGAAAATAGAAAGTTATTTTTCTGTGCGACGAAAAGAAAAACTTCCTCCTGCAACATTGTTCGCCATTTCAAGATGCATTTGATGCATAATATGGGAATATTATCACAAACTATGCCGCGATTCTTGCCATACCGTTGGTCGTTTGGCCTGAAAGTCATGAAACCTCGAACATGATAGGTCATTTCTGAAAAAGTTTTTTTGAGATGCGATCAATATATAAATTTTATTATTTTTCCTTGCAGCTATGTCACATAGCATGACGCCACGCGAAGATTTTACATTGTTCGGATCGTTTTTGAATTTTTTATGCCCATTTTTTACGGACGACTAAAGATACTCTAATAGAATAGAAATACCCCAAACCGTGTAAGGTCGGCTGCAGCCAATGAAATCACTAGAATCTGTCTCCCACGGATCGTCCATCTCAGCCACATCGAAACCGTTCAATTCCTATCCAATGTCTTGTGTTGACCCGAACAAGCACACCCGAGACACTCCCTCGCGTTTCCCTCGGAATCGGCCTCCCCAAACCCTAGCATCTTTCCTCTCTCCTCCAACCGCCGCCGCTCTCCAGATCCACCCATGGCCAAATCCAACTCGCGAGTGAAGGAATCCCTCCCGCTCGATCCTGCCCTCTCCTCGATCTCCTTCTCCCCCACTCCGCCGTCGCACCACCGCTCCACTCGCCGTCCTCCCCATCCATCCTCGTCCGACGTCGCCAGATCCTCCGCCCCCTTTTTTGTTCCCTCACTCCGACCTTATCTCACATGAGCCCCGACCCGGATCGATCCCTTCCAGGTCCCTTCTTCCCTTCAGTCGCCCTCGTCGATTCTGCCCCACGGCCTCCCTCTCCAACCCATCAACTCCGAAAAGCTGATGCTACGGGAAGCCACGACCTTCAGCTCGTATGGGGAACCCACAACGGCGCTCGCAAGACCAGCCACCCCACAACCTCGAGTGAGATCTGGAGACGACGCGCCGGAGACCCATCTTCCTCTCTAAGAAGCTGGTCTGCCATTACCTCTCCATTAGATTACTAATTTCAGTTTTGAATCGATGCAGGCTAACTTCTGTATGCAAGCTAATGCTTAGATGGACTAATTTCAGGTTTTTAAATTGCAATGGAAGAAACATATGAAGAATATTTTAGCCTGATGGATTTGGTAGATACATGCAGTTGGCCGGATGGAAACTATTGAGGTCTAGCTCTTGCTACTCGTGTATCAGTAATTTAGTGTTTTAGCCTGATGGATTTGGTAGATACACGTGTGTAATTGCCATTTTTCTTGTATTAGATGAATTATAAGTACTTGGTCCTGATTTTCGGGAATCTTGCTCTGCACTCAGTTGTGTTTATGAGCACAAAATTACCTGATACCTATCTGTTAGATTGCAAAAGCTATATCCCTGCTAGAATTAGTGGCAGCATGTCCTTGTGTGTATTACACTTGAGTAACATCGTCTCTATTTTGCGTTAATACTTTCTGTACTTGTTACATTCATACTCCCATACAATTGTGCTTCCTTGTTCTGCTACTATAGTCAAATATAAAAACACTTTTATTGTACTCCCATACAATTGTTACATTAAATGAAGCAAAAAATTATAATCGTTAGCTATGCATATGAAGTACTACGTAGGAAGTTAATATGTAAGTTAGCAACAGATTATAGCATGTTATACAGATACAGTTCAACTTCCAACAGATTATAACATGTTCAAAATAAAGTGCAAACTGTACTGTGTTTTTTAGCTGTGCTAGCTGGTTTATCTATATATCATATCCTTCTCTCTTTTCAACATTGCCTTCATCTTGTACGAGGAACCCACGTCGAGCCAGGCTTGCGATCGCCACCATGGGATAGCCTCTTCTCTCCACCAACCTCATTCAAGTCCGTCTGTCGGTCGGTAGCGCTGGCATCCCAGAGATTCTCCTGCTGCTGCTCCCGACATCCAACCGGACAAAACGCCTCTTTCTTCCCCAGCCACAACTCTGACCTACACCTCCTGCTCCTTCCTGACCAGGCTGCGGGACTCTAGCTGCTCTGCTCCGACAACAGCGGCGATGCACGGGCTGCTGCTGCCGACCAAACCCCTAACTCCACGCCGGTGAACTCTACGATGGTGCAACCTCCCTTTATCTCGTGTTTGATCCTAGTGTTTGCAAGCGTTTTGTCCAGGAAACTGTATCTGATACATGTCCAGGAATGATTACTAGCTAACTTAGCCTAGTGATGCAAGTTTCTCTATATTTCTAGCTAGATAAGTTTCTTTTATGTATTGCCACTATTGTTTCTACAAAACGCTTAGTCCTATAAAATATCAACAAAATGTTGTGTTCCTTTAAATTGATGTTGCTTAATCATAGTTCCTTCTTAAACTGTTCCATTCTATGCTAGCTCTAGAAATCCTAGTACATGCTTATTTTTTCCATTTCTGATCTTTTAATTCGGCATGTTTGCCATTTGTGTGCTCATTCTTCTGATGAACACAAATTATGTTCTTGTATGGTATAAACATAGACTGTTCTGCTGAATCATAATCGCAGTAGTAATAAATGTAATCATAATCTAAGCATCCAATCGGTTTACATAAGTTTTAGTTTGTACAATCATAGTGCTAGTTCCCATATGTTTATTTACTCTACTGCAACTATTTATTTTCTGCAGGTGTATGCTGGAATCAGGTGTATTGCTTGTATTTACATGGAGCAGTTTGTTTTTCTCTTATAAATCTGCCTTGCTAATATCGGACTGTGATTTTACCTTAGCTTTGATCAAAGTATCTACTCGAGTTAATTAGCTTTGATTTATACTAATGAACAACCTGCAAATTAGTACTGGTTTTTTTTCTACGAGGAGTAAGTAGTGATGTTTCTCCCAATTGTTTTGAATGGAAAAATGTGTACTAAAATTATCCTTTATCAGTGAGTGCAACGGTTTCACTCATCATTGTCAAAACAATTATACTTATAATTTTAAGTATTTACACACGTTTAGTTTCACGAGAAACTTGGGAAGAGCATCATATTATTTTGTCAATTGTTAAGAGAAAGCACCAACATAAAGGTCAATGCAGTACTGTATGCTCCTGCTTAGGAAAATAATACCCTGTATTTGTCTCGAACATGCAATGCATGTACCCTTAACTAGCATGATAGTAGAGCACTTCCAAGTGTGGTTTAGGGTGTTTGTTGGCAGAAAACTATTGTATCTTTTATGCATAAATGTTCAGCTCTATAATTTAGTCTTGACGATAAACTGTAGTGTGGGTGCTGTGTTGCAGGTTCTTGGATCAATAGTTCTTCCTCGGTGATGCTGGTGGGAGCGCATGGTGGACTTCTACATAGATGAGTACCTGCAACGGTCTGATGAAGGGATCTCGGTACACAGGAAGTAGTACCTGTGTACTAAAATGTCTGAATAAACAGGATGTCATGAGTTGTGACAGTGTCTTATTATTTGAATTTGTGGATGTGATGTAGTGTAATGGAGTTATCTGATGATTGTGAGTTAAAATGCTGGAGGTTTAGATATCTCATGATTCTGAGTTAAAATACTGGAGGTTTAGAAGTTTGTTGCTATGTACTTTTGTAGCTGTTTTCTTTCTTGGATTATGTCTGGATTATGTCTGATTGTAATATACTGAATGTGATTTTGGTTGTGCTTATTGAAATATTCATTATTTAATGCCTATACTTTAGAAATGAACCAAATGTTAGTTGGGCTATAAAAAGGCCATGGCCCAAAAAATATTGATCTGGAGCAGTCAGCAATTTTTCATAAAAACTAAAAAGGCTTGCCCATGAAAATAAAAAGGCCAAAATAATGGGCTTGGCCCAAACAGCGAACAAGAGTTGTCAAGGAGAAATTAATGGACTGAATTTTGGGCTTGGCCCACGTAAAATATTGAATGGACCAGGCTGATTTTATGCCACGTAGGATCTGACTTGGCGAGGCCAGTTTTTCCATGACGATATCATATCGTCATAATGGTTATGACGATCCAATATCGTCATAGACGATTATGACAATTTCATAAAAATCATCGTTATAGTTCATTTGCGACGCCCAGCTTTCGACGATGTCAAAATTGTCATTGAATCGTCATAAACAGACTATTGTGACGATTTTGTGACGAAAATAGAGGGTCATATATAGCCAGATTCCTTGTAGTGTAGATGTTACCTTTGACACGATGGCCTCATGAGCTAACTTTAGCCTACCATGGGAGAGTAGAAGATCCTCATGCGAGCTTGAGAGCTTAACATGAATTTCTTCTAATTTCCCATAGTTGCTAATTAGCAAAGCAAGTTGAGCCTTTAGCTCAACATTCTCCTTCAAAATAGATGCTTCACAAAAAATAGAGTTAGTAACATAAGCATCATCATTATTAGAAAGAGGTGAGGGCAACTTGGCAAACTCTTTTGAATATGAAGCTTTAAGTTGCTCATGCGACTCGGTGAGTTTGATGAGCTCCCTCTTAATGACCCGAGAGCCACTTTCGAGGTGCGTAAAATCCTCAACAATTTTAGCATAAGCAACTTCAAGTTCATCATTTTTAATCTTGAAGGAGTTTGCCACCGCAAGTTCTCTATCATGGTATTCCTTTACTCTAGATAATTCTAGAGTAAAAGTCTCCTCAAGAGATTCTTTGGTGGTTTGTTCTTCTTCAAGGGAGTCCTTTAGTTGAGCAATTTCATTAGCATACTCACGCTCAAGCGCAAACTTTTCATCAATTATGTTTTCTTGCTCCTCAATTTTTGCTTCTAACTTATCGATATGTTCTTTGCTCTTAATAGCAAAGTCCAACATTTCAACAAACTTAGAGCAAGCAATATTATTCTTAACAAGGGCACAATAAACAATATCACCCTTTTCATATAAATCATCAATATCAAGCTCTTCTTCCACATTATCCACATCCTCCTCATCACAAGAGGTAATGGGTTCCAAAGTAGGAGTTACATTTGAATCCCTAGCCATAAGGCATAGGTGGGTACTGGAAGAAGGTGAAGATGAGATTGCCTTTGTGGCTTCATTCAAAACCTTGTCTTGGCCCATAGAATCTTCGGTTTCCTCTTGTGAAAAATCACATGTTGGTGAAGTGGTAGAAGATGAGAACTCATCTTGACCGGAAGTGGAAGCAACACAATCATCCTCAACAATATTGGACACAACATATTTATCTTGAAGTTTTGTCCATAACTCATGAGCGCTCCAAAAAGGAATGATTGAAGAGGTAACTACATAGCTCAAAGCATTAACAAGAACATTAGAAGCTTGAGCATCGAGATATAAGTTTTTCCCATCCTCACAAGATAGATTTTTGAAATCCATAGGAGGAGAAAAACCTATATCTACAATACGCTCCAAATTTGGGTCCATGTCCCGAAAATGAATAAGCATACGAGCTTTCCATATATCATAATTTGTGACATTGAATAAGCACATGTCATTGTGCACTAATCCCCTAGCCGACATCTTTACTCTCAAGGCGGTGAAGCCTAAAATGAGAGACCGGGCTCTGATACCAATTGAAAAGGATACAGATGCTGCCTAGAGGGGGGTGAATAGGCGGTTTAAAACTTTTACGAGATGGGCTTAACAAAGGCGGAATAAAACTAGCGTTTACTTTGTCAAGCACAAAACCTATATAAACTACGGTTCACCTATGTGCACCAACAACTTATGCTAAGCAAAACAGGCAACTATGTGATAGCTAGATATAAGAAATCAAGCACGAAGGCTATCACAAAGTAAAGTGCATAAGTAAATAGCTCGGGTATAGAGATAACCGAGGCACGCAGAGACGATGATTTATTACCGAGTTCCTCCCATAAAGAGAGTACGTCTCGTTGGACAGAGGGTGGTATCAAACCACCTACGCCACAAAAGGTCTCCCTTATTCTCCGGTGAATCTCACCCCAACGGGATCGATCCACACTTCCACTAACGGTGCACTTGTCGGTGGAAACCGGAACCTCTCACAAGGTTGGGGCACTTCTCCACAACTTAATCGGAGGCTCCCAACAAACGCCACCAAGGCCACAACCTGCAACACCAACAAACTGTCTAGGGTTCCAAAAACCCAAGAGTAAAAAGCTTCTCAACTTTCACTCACCAAATCCTCCGAGGAGAACTCAAACCTATGCACCAAATGCAATGGCAAGAACACAGGAAGTGCTCAAGTCCTTGTCTCCCAAATTCCACAAAAGCCAAAAAAGCTAGTGGGAGAATAAGAGAGGAAGAACACACGAGGAAATCCACAAAAGAAACCCCAAGATCTAGATCCTAATATGTTACCCTCACATAGAGGAGAGATGGATTGGTGGAGTTGTAGATCTAGATCTCCCCTTTCAAATCCCCCAAAAAGATTCAAGAAATATGGGAGGGATTGAGAGTATTTGCAAGCTCTTGAAGGTCAAAACAATGGAGGAGAGAGAGAATACAAGAAACAAGCCTAAGGAGGAAGAAGAGCTCTATTTATACCCCTCCCCAACGAAATATGACCGTTTGGGACCTTCCAGGCCGGATAATCCGCCCCTCCCCCAGATATTCCGGGTTCCCCGGGCCAAAAAAATGGCTAAGGACTTTGCGGCGCGACCCTCAGTATAGGGGCGGATATTTGGGGCGGATAATCCGCCCCCAAAGGGACAGAAAATCTGCCCCCATTACTGGGAGACACGCCTCAAAGTCCTTATCCGTTTTCCAAAAATTGGGCCGGATAATCCGCCCCCATTGCCGGATAATCCGCCCCCTGAAAACTGGCAGGAACAGCAAAACTGAAACCATCATAACTTTTTCATTCGGACTCCGATTTTGATGATCTTGGGCTCGTTTCGAAGATAGTAACGAGCTATACAAGATCATGCAGGGAACCATCATAGTCCAGCAATGGAGGATAGACCCAAATGATGAAAGGTTTAACCTATCTATAAAAGACAAACCGGTAAAACCTCCAATATCGAAAACACAATAGAGAATGCATATGAAATCCGTTTTTGATGAACTTAAGCTTTTCATAGAGATTGACACAATATCTAAATCCTCTCATGGATAAGAACCAAATAAGAACCAAGAAATATGATGCCAAGTATGCAAAGGTTTGAGCTCTCACCGAGGGATATGATCAAGTTACTCACTTGAGAACCCCTCTTGATAGTACGATTATCTATCCTATAAACCGGCCTCTCCAACTAACACCACGAGACCAGTTAGAAAGAAACCCTACCAATATCAAACCTTTGCCTTGTATATTCCACACCTCAGGATGGAGCACCTTTCTTGATTGCACTAGCTTGGTGAAGATGCTCCTCCATACTCCACTATGGAAGAGCCTCTCTTTTAGGCATATCTTCACATATCCATGATCACCATAAGGATGGCACGATACACTTGAGATCATCTTATGAAACCTTGATCAACACTTGATCTTCTTCACTTTATTCTTATTCCAACCTTGAAGCCATCATATGGTTCAAGCATTGTCTATGGACAAATCCTACAAGTAAAACTCAATGCAAACATCAGTCCATAAAACATTGTCATTAATTACCAAAACCACACATGGGGGCACACATGTTCTTTCACCTCCACCGCTGGCAAGGAGGAGAGGGAGTTGGGGGAGGATTCGACCTCCCCCTCCCCTATTCGCCCCTCCCTCTCATAAATAGAGGGAAGGGGGATGCCCCTCTCACCACAACTCTAAACCTAGCCCCCCACAAGCCGCCGCACAAGCCACCGCCATCACCCTAGCCGCCATCGGCCACCACCTCCTCCCTTGGCCTCTAAACACTAGTCGCCGAGGAACCCCTCTACTTCATCCTATTCGCACCGGCTTAGGCGAATCCCTGCGGGATCTCCCCTCTAAACTCCGACACCACGTCGTCGTGCTACCAGAATCACAAGGAGAGAACTACAACCTCCACTACCTGCTAGAACAAGGGAGAGGAAGGTCTTTATTGAGTACCGAACGTGTGACCGATTGCGGGAGCGCTATCGGAACGCGGCGCTGGAAGGATCGTCTACATGATCTTGAGATCGGCAAGTGAATGACTACATCACCCACGAGAATCTGATCTTGTTAACCACTTTGGAATCTTCGAGGGTGAGTACTCTATCGACTCGTTGCTACAATCTAGTACATAGATCTTGGCTTGTGTGTGTTCACGCGATAGAAAAATTTTGTTTTCCATGCTACGAACCCCTACATATAACCACCCAGTTAAGGAAGTGGTGTTTGATGTCATCAAAGCATTCATCTGATGAGGGTGATTAACATGATCTCATGGTCGAAGGATTAGGTTACTATGTACTTGAAAGCTTGTAGCAAACGAACTTCTAAATGACTTGATCTTACGCTACACTTACTATAGGAGTGTGTCCATCAATCATTCTCCTAATGACATTATCTTGTTATTAATAACATTTAATGTCCATGATCAAGAAACCATGATCATATATTAATCAACACGCTAGTTTAACAAGAGGCTTTACTAGGGACTGATACGTCGGAAACGTATCTATAATTTTTGATGCTCCATGCTTGTTTTGTATCTACTTTGCTTTGCTTTGTCTACACTTTGAGGTGTTTTTATATATTTTCTGGAACTAACCTATTAACAAGTTGCCATAGTGCCAGTTGCCTGTTTTCTTCTGTTTTTGGTTCTAGAAAGGCAGAAAGTCAATATTCTCGGAATTGGACGGGACAAAAGCCAAAGTCAATATTTTACCGTGGGCGACACGAAGTCCAGAGGAGAGACGAAGAGGCGAACCAGGGCCACCACACCCCCTAGGTGCGGGTGGGCCCTGCCTCGCGCCTGCATAGGGTGTGGGCCCCCTAGCCGCCTCCCATCCTCACCTCTTCGCCTATAAGAAGACGCCGATGCAGAAACCCTAGGCACCCGATCAAAACTCCACGAAACCTTTTGTAGCCACTGCACCCATCATCCCTAGATCGGGGGGATCTGAAGCTCTTCTCGGTACCCTACCGGAGGGGAGATCATCTCGGAGGCCTTCTTCTTCGGTATGATGTGTGAGTAGTTCCACCTTGGACTATGGGTCCATGTAGTAGCTAGATGGTTGTATCTCCTCCTTGTGCTTTCATGTATAGATCTTGTGAGCTCTGATCATGATCAAGATATAATCTATTTGTAATCATGCAGGTCATGTTTGTGGGGATCCGATGGATATTGAGATTACTATGTCAGATTAAATAATGGTTTTGTCTATTTGATTCTATCATGTCTGTGTTGTTTGTGATCTTGCATGCTCTCCGTTGTTAGTAGCTATCTTGGCCAAGTAGTTACTAGTGACTCCAAGAGGGGGTATTTATGCTCGATAGTGAGTCCATGCCTCTAGTTTCCAAGGGAAGTGACAGAAATCTCTTCGGTTGTAGATGTGATGTTGCCACTAGGGAGAAAACAACGGTCTCTTGTTCATAGAACAAGTGGATTGTTTACCTTACACACTTTGATTAAAGCAGTTGTTTGTTGCTTGCATCTTAATACTAGAGGGGGTTCGGATTATAACATGAAGGTGGACTTCTAGTCATAGATGTAGTTGGATGGCGGTCTATATATATTGTTGTATTGCCCAATCGAATATCATAGGATCTTTTTGTCTGGTATTGCATTGTTATGCCTTGCTCAGTTCCTGTCAATTGCCCTGCTGTAATTTGTTTACCCTTCATGCAATGTTTTTTATCTAATTAGAGCACCTCTAGTGAACTATGGACCCCGGTCCAATGTTTACCATTGATACATATTCCACTGTTACTTTTTTACTTGCTGCAAACCATTACCTTCCACACCATACGTTTAATTCTTTGTTACAACAACCGGTGAGATTGACAACCTCACTGTTAGTTGGGGCAAAGTCTTGAGTTTGTGTTGTGCAGGTCTCTGTGTTGCTTACAACACCTGTGTGACGTTTCCTTCCTCCTACTAGTTCGATAACCTCGGTTTCTTACTAAGGGAAAACTTGCTGCTGTGCTCATCACACCTTGCTCTTGGGGTTCCCAACAGGATCCACATCAACAAGCTTTCTGGCGCCGTTGCCAGGGAGGCTAAGGACGTCTTCACAAGGGGAGTCCTCCACTTCCTTTCTCTTTACTTTGTTTTTTGTTTGCTTAGTTTATTTTTCTTGGTTTTGTTTGCCTCTTTTGAAAAACTCCAAAAAAACTAGTCTAGTTTGGTTTGCTTTCTTTATTCAAAAACACAAAAAAAATTAGTTCCTGCTCTAGCTGTTGCTGCTGTTTTTGGCTTTACCACCTTTGCCAAAATGAACTCTGCTGAGAACACAAAGTTGTGTGACTTCACTAGCATAAACAACAATGATTTCCTTAGCACTCCTATTGCTCCACCTGCTCCTGATGCTACCTTTTATGAAATTAAGCCTGCTTTGTTGAATCTTGTGATGAGAGAGCAATTTTCTGGTGCTAGTTCTGATGATGATGCTGCCCATCTCAATAATTTTGTTGAACTTTGTGAGCTGCAGAAGTATAAGGATGTAGATGGAGATATTATTAAGCTCAAGCTGTTTCCTTTATCCTTGAGAGGAAAAGCTAAAGAATGGTTGCTATCCTTGCCTAGAAATAGTATTGATTCTTGGACTAAGTGCAAAGATGCTTTTATTGGAAAGTACTATCCTCCTGTGACATTATGAAATTTAAACAACTTGATAATTAACATGTTTCTCAAGATTGGGAAAGAATGAAATCTTTGGTTAAGAATTGTCCCACTCATGGACTCACTGCTTGGATGATTATCCAGACTTTTTATCCAGGTTTGAACTTCTCTTCAAGAAACATGTTGGATTCAGCTGTTGGAGGTACTTTTATGGGCCTCACTTTGGGTGCTTCAACAAAGCTCCTTGACAATATGATGGTTAATTACTCTGAATGGCATACTGAGAGAACTCCACATGGTAAGAAGGTAAATTATGTTGAAAAAAACCTCCTCTTTGAGTGATAAGATTGATGTTATTATGGTTATGCTTGTTAATGGGAAAGCTCCTCTAGATCCTAATAGTGTTCCCTTAGCCTCTTTGGTTGCTAAAGAAGATAAATTTGATGTGAACTTCATTAGAAACAACAATTTCAACAACAATTCCTATAGGAATAATTTTGGTGGTAACAACAATTATAGTCCTTATCCTCCTAATAATGGCAATACCTATGGAAACTCCTACAACAATGCTAGAAGTGCCCCCTCTGAACTTGAAGTCATGCTCAAAGACTTTATTAGTAAACAAACTTCTTTCAACAAGACTGTGGAGGAGAAACTTTTAACTGTTGAGAAGAATATTTTGTCTTTGTCTGAAGCACAGTCCTCTTTGATTAATAAAATGGCTACTAAACCTGAAACTATGGAAAATACCTTTGCTACTGCTCATGCCATACAAGTTACTATTGATGAAAATGTTAGACCGTGATCTCAACTTCATGCTAAGTGGGAAAGGGAAGCTGAAATTGATAGAAACAATAGTGTGTGCACCATCACTAAAATGGAGACCACTAAACCACAAGAAGTCCTTATTCCTCCTCCTACAATACCTAAGCCTAATGAGTCTACTACTAGTGATGCTAAGTTTGATTTTGATATAGATGTCTGCAATATTTTTAAAGTGATTATGTTCTTGCAGAAACTTGCTAGAAGTCCTAATGCTAGTGATATGCATGTTGCTTTCACCAAACACATTACGAATGCTCTAGTTAAGATTAAGCAAGAGAAGTTAAAACACAAAGCTTCTATTCCTAGGAAAGTGGAAGATAGTTGGGAACCCATTATTAATATGAAAGTGAATGACTTTGATCTCAAAGCTTCATGTGATCTTGGTTCTAGTGTCTCTATTATGCCTAGGAAGATTTATGAAATGCTTACCCTTAGAATATTGTTATTTGGATGTTCCACTTGATGATAATGCTAAGAAGAAACTAATGGGGAGTATTAATGATGTTCTCATCATGGTTAACAATGCTTATGTCCCTGTTGATTTCTATGTTTTGGATATTGAATACAATGCTTCTTGTCCTATTACTTTGGGAAGACCTTTTCATAGAACTGTTGGTGCCATCATTGATATGAAAGAAGGCACAATTAAATATCATTTTCCATTCAAGAAAGGTATTGAAAACTTCCCTATGAGGAGAGAGAAGTTGATTTTTCTGCTCCTTTTAAAGCAAGGTTTGATGTTAATGCTTCCTCATTTGAAAATACTTGATTCCTCTTGCTTCTTGTGCCTAACTTAAAGGCGTTTAAAAAAGTATTTGTTGGGAGATAACCCAAGAGTTTCCTTGAGTCTTGGAAGTTATTACTTCAGTAATTACCTCTCCTTATCCTTTTTGTTTGCTTTTTGTGCCAAGAATGACCTCTAATGAGAGCGAAGTAAGATTTGGGGAGTTGCTGTCCCGAAACAGATTTCTCTCCACCATAAAATTTGTGAGGAGTCTCTGTAACTCGGATTGAGATGAAAATTTACAAATAAATACCCCAGTATGTTAGATAACTTTAGTTAGTTTAACACTTTTTTATTTGAGCAACACAAGATTTTTGAAAAAATCGGTTTCTACTTGCTGGTCTGTTTTGACAAATTTCTGCCATTATTTGCATTTGCTTCTTATTGATTCCTTTTTGAGTTATCTTTAGGTGAATTGAGATTTTTGAAGGAGTTGCTACAGTAGATTTAGTTTTTAGTGAAAATTCTTGCTGTTCCAAAGCTTTGACTAAAGGTCTATTATCTTTTTAATAGACTAATGTTGCTAATGAAGATTGTGTAAAGTTTTTTATGAAGGAAAATTTTCAGATGTAGAGAGAGAATGATGTAATGAGATGAAGAATGGACAAAAGCTTAAGATTGGGGATTCCACCCCGGTGTCACCCAAAGAAATATCCAAGAGGTACAAGCGTTAAATCTTGGGGATGCGCAAGGCATCCCCTTCTTCATCAATAAAAAGCTCAGGTCTTTCTAGACACTTCAATTTGATTGTTTCATGCACAAGTTGTGTTGTTCTTGGAGCGTCTTAGTTTTCGTTTGGTTTGCTTAGTTTGCTTGAATAAAGTAGTTTGGACACCGTTCTCGCCGTGTTGTTTCAAATAAGTTGCTTGGTGTTGGAAAGGAGTAGAAAGTTCTTGCTTGATAAGTGCAAGAGGAGCTTGCATTGATTGTGAATTAGACTTTAGCATGACATGATAGGTGTTGTTTTGACCTTATGCTTAGTGATTATTGTTGTAGCATGTTTTGTTCCAAACAATTGGGATTGCTTAGTGTGCCTTGAAAGAATTATGCGTCGTTTTAGCATAGAAAAGCATAGTATTATGGTATTCCCCTTTGATGCTTTGTTTGGGTTGACTTGGCACATGCTCACACTATGTTATTACTATGAAAAAGTCACAATAGCCTCTATTTTCATTTAGTCCTTGACTTGAAGTAGCACTCTATGATTTGATTAGTAATGTTTTGTTGTTGTGCATGATTATGGCCATTATTGCTCTCTTAGTTGGTTGCTCCCAGTCTTTTGTTAGCCTCCACTTGTATGAGTAAGTTCTACTCATGCTTCCAACTCCCAAGAAACCAAGTTATTCCAAAGTGTCCACTATAAAGTCCTATGCATGGTGTGTTACACCATTCCAAGTATATTCTTGTTTTCAGCTATCTTCCAGTAAAAAGTCTCTTTGTTATGTGAAAACTTAGTGATTAAAGCCCTCACAAACTTGATGGCACACTTTATATTCTTTGCCCCTAATAAACTTGAACCATTGTGTCGTCTATGTTGTATATGCTTGCACTTATACGTTGGAATTAGCAGAACCGTGCTATCATGGGGAACGTTTTCAACATTGCACTTGTACTTTGTACTCAGTTGATATCATGCTCTTTTGTCTATGGATGTCACCGGTGTGAAATAAAGAGGGAACTTGTAATTCCATGGAGTATGTCTTTTGTGTTAGAGAAATTCCTGGGCCGCTAGCCTAAGACATGCCTAATCATGGTGGAAACTTGCAGCATCACCATAATGAGATATCTATGAAGCATCCTCAATAAAAATCTATGCACATAGTAAATAAAAAGATCGCTGAGATGCTCATTGTCTGCTTGCCTTGTCATTTTGGTTATGGGATAGCTCATGTACCATGTGCAAGGGGTACCCTATTGGCGGTTCTCTATGATATGCATGTACTTACAATGACAAGAACTTACAGGTGAATGAAGTTGAGTAGAATGACGTATTCAAGGGACTTGAGATTGCCAACTTATACTTTGTCAAGCATATACTCCATAGTTTGTTCACTTTAACCTTAACCACTTCAAGATGCTTATGATAGGAGCAATGAGGGCTGAAAGCTAACAAGTACCATAGTTTTGGAAGCTCTTTTTGAAACTTTAAATCCCCGCTTCCCTTTGTGAAGGGCCTTTCTTCCACCATTATTTGAGTCTCCACCTTCTACCTTTACGCACCATTAAGAGAGCATAGTTGTCATTCTGTGTGCAGTGTCCCAAAACTTATTGATTGATGCATATTGTGATATTACTTGTTTTCGTGTTACTTGTTTCTAGTCACCCTTGTGAACTTTGAAGGTGTCCTATGCATCTATTTGCTACTCTATGAGGGAAAAGCTGAATGCCACTATGCCATGTTTTCTGTATGTGAAACAAACAAACGTTTTTCAATGCATGTTATTCATGATCTTTGTTTGTAGACTTTCATGTTGAATGCATAGTTACTATGTCCTATTTTTAGAACTCCATATTTCATGCACATGTTTAGAGTTCTTTGATCCCAGCTTTCAATGCTTGCAAATGGTTTGATCTTGCTTTTGACGGTGCATGTCACCTCAAAAATTATTCTTTTATCACTTACCTACTCCAGGACGAGCAGAAGTTAAGCTTGGGGATGCTTGATATGTCGGAAACGTATCTATAATTTTTGATGCTCCATGCTTGTTTTGTATCTACTTTGCTTTGCTTTCTCTACACTTTGAAATGTTTTTATATCTTTTCTGGAACTAACCTATTAACAAGTTGCAACAATGCCAGTTGCATGTTTTCTTCTATTTTTGATTCCAGAAAGGTAGAAAATCAATATTCTTGGAATTGGACGGGACAAAAGCCAAAGTCAATATTTTACCATGGGCGACACAAAGTCCAGAGGAGAGACGAAGAGGCGAACTAGGGCCACCACACCCCCCAAGGCATGGGTGGGCCCTGCCCCGCGCCTAGGTAGGGTGTGGGCCCCCTGTCCGCCTCCCAGCCTCGCCTCTTCGCCTATAAGAACCCCCTTGGAAAAACCCTAGGCACCCGATCAAAACTCCATGAAACCTTCTGTAGCCGCCGCCACCATGATCCCTAGATCGGGGGGGATCTGAAGCTCTTCCAGGCACCCTATCGGAGGGGAGATCATCCCGGAGGCCTTCTTCTCCGATATTATGCGTGAGTAGTTCCACCTTGGACTATGGGTCCATGTAGTAGCTAGATGGTTGTATCTCCACCTTGTGCTTTCATGTATAGATCTTGTGAGCTCCGTTCATGATCAAGATCTAATCTATTTGTAATCATGCATGTTGTGTTTACGGGGATCCGATGGATATTGAGATTACTATGTCAGATTGATTAATGGTTTTGTCTATTTGATTCTATCATGTATGTGTTGTTTGTGATCTTGCATGCTCTCCGTTGTTAGTATCTATCTTGGCCAAGTAGTTGCTAGTGACTCCAAGAGGGGGTATTTATGCTCGATAGTGGGTTCATGCCTCTAGTTTCCAAGGGAAGTGACAGAGATCTCTTCGGTTGTAGATGTGTTGTTGCCACTAGGGAGAAAACAACGGTCTCTTGTTCATAGAACAAGTGGATTATTTATCTTACACACTTTGCTTAAAGAAGTTGTCTGTTGCTTGCAACTTAATACTGGAGGGGGTTCGGATGATAAACTCAAGGTGTACCTCTAGTCATAGATGAAGTTGAATGGCGGTCTATGTATATTTTTGTATTGCCCAATGGAATCTCATAGGATATTTTTGTCTGTATTGCATTATTATGCCTTGCTCAGTTCCTGTCAATTGCCCTGCTGTAATTTGTTTACCCTTTATGCCATGTTGTTTATCTAAGGAGAGCACCTCTAGTGAACTATGGACCCCGGTCCAATATTTACCATTGATACATCTTCCACTGTTACCTGTTTACTTACTGCAAACCATTACCTTTAGACCATATGTTTAATCCTTTGTTACAGCAACCGGCGAGATTGACAACCTCACTATTAGTTGGGGCAAAGTCTTGAGTTTGTGTTGTGCAGGTCTCCATGTTGCTTACAACACCTGTGTGACGTTTCCTTCCTCCTACTGGTTCGATAACGTCGGTTTCTTACTGAGGGAAAACTTGTTGTTGTGGTCATCACACCTTGCTCTTGGGGTTCCCAACAGGATCCACATCAACTGAGCCATCAGGGACTTCTTTTATGTGTAAGGTTCCCAACCATTAATAAGGTAGAGATCCCTGTGTTTACAATGGTAGTCCCTGGATCAATAGCTAGCATCCACAGTTAAGATGTAATATCAAGATACAAAGGTCAAAATACAGCTTTATAACAGGAATAAAATAATTTATTACATCTTACATAGCTCATTTGGCTATCACATTACATTGCAGCAGAATATCTATAAGCATGGGGTCCTTCATCTTCAAAGTGCCACAGGCAGTCATGTTGGTTGTAGACTTGTAATCCTATTCAACAAACTTCCCTAACATTAATCAAAACTACAACATATTAAGTTGCAGCCACAAGGTTCAATACATTTGAATTGTACTGGCAAGTTTCACTACTATGTAGAAATAAGTTGATCCTATCATTACATGCATATTTGGCTAAGTAGGGTTTAGGCTCATTTGCAGAAAGCAATATAGCTTTGTCCTATCTTTTCAAAATAGTTTTTGATCTTTTTCAAATATTTTTGAACTTCTTGGAAAACTCCAAGTGCTTCAAAATCCCTTGTTGTCACCATCAAGTTTTACTTTGAGAAATTGGAATGTCGAGATCTTCCATAGCTTCAGGCCTTGGTTGCTCAGTGTTGTCCATAACCGGGGACACGGCTAAGTACTTAGAATTTTGATCTTCTGCAGAAGTTGTACACTTTACCCACATGACACAATCTCATCTTGATTCCACCAGTGGCCGCTGGATAAGTACTCACCAAGATGGAGTAATGGCAGATTGAGAATGTGACAAAGTCTTTCCATAGGAGTCCTCCCAATACACAATGCTAGCTTGTCATCCAGGCACCAATGTAGGGTTTCAAGTTCCCTTACACTATTCTAGTTAACCTGAAGATGCCAATGCATGGGTCTTCCACTATGTAGTTGACTAAGCCAGAGCCCATTTAGCATGTGGCTGTACACGGAAGCCACTGTACGAGAAACATGTTCATTCTCTAAGTCCCTTGGTGGTTTTCTTCTAGTGCACAACAAAAAGAGATAGCCATATAAACATGGTTCCTTTTGTTGCCACCTTATCTAACCTTGAGTATCCTTGTCCACCCATGTAACACCCCGGTTCTGAAAAGACCGTGGCCTCTATGTCACATGCCAATCCCTGGATCGGTTCATTGGCCCACAATAGAGTAAGATAGATAACATAGCAAAATATCCGTGTATCATGAATAACGAAGATCCAGAGTACCATTATTACAATAAAAGCTTAGCACAAGGCTAGCTCAAATTATTCAGGTAGCAACATAAATAAAATAAATCCTCCATTCTTCAAATTGCCCACAAGTGAACAAGTGCCGAGTGGAGTACCGTGGCCTATAATGATCAATCAGAATCAGAATAACCTGCAACATGAAACGTAGCAGCCCCGAAGGGTCAATACATGGAATGTATGGGAAGTAGAGCTAGTAATGGAGACAATAGTACTAACATCTACATGCATATCTGGCAAGTGGAGCTGTGTCTGACTTGCATTTGCAAATACATTTGTCCTACTTTCATAAACAGTTCTTGATTTTCTTTGAAAAGATCCCAATTAAGTTAACCCAACAATGTTAAAGCAATTATGAAATTAGAATGAGCGAGAAACATGTCATGGAATCAATATCAAGCAACTCAGTTGTCCATAACCGGGGACACGGCTAATCGATTAGATTATACACCCTGCAGAGGTTTGTACACTTTACCCATGTGACTTGGCCAGCCCAGCTCGTACCATCACTCTCATTTTGGGTGATGATAGGGAGAAGACCAAGAAGAGACTGTTCGGGAAGTAGCTCCTCAATCCCGACGCGCACTGGTCCAACCTACCAAAATTCTACATCTCTGGATACACGGGTTCGAGTTACCACAACCTACTAAGTCCAACCAACCGCCCATTCTATTATTGGCACATGGTTGTACACGTAAGCTATACAATAAAGAAGCCAATCATTCTCTCTTGATACCTGGGTGCCTTTCCGCAATGAAACCACCAAAAATTATCAATACCATCACACCCAGGAGATTCATTGATTAAGTTGTTTTAGTTTTCACAAACCAATACTTTTATAAACAAGTCTCAGTGATGTAACCCAGCCCTCGTTCAACAAAGCATGACTAAGCACATCTATTAACGGTGTTTCATCTACAAGGAGGGTCCTACCACATAATAGGACATAGCATAGCGATAGTATCATCCTACACATGCATCTACAAAATACACGACAATGCATTGAAAATAGTAGGAAGATATCATGAACAAAGTAGCATCTACTTGCCTTGGTTGTAGCGGTCGGAAGAACAATCCACACACGAGCAAGTGTTGCACTCGTCACAATCTACACGATACAATTGCAATCATAAACAAACAATCCACAAGCATATGCAACAAATATGATGCATGAATGCAAGAGCGACAAGTAGATCGGTGCTACAGCTGCACCACAACATCGTATACCATAATACTACCGATTGCATGCATGGAAAATAGTTTTAGCGCTAGGAAAACTATTAAGTAAAAGTAATGCTCACAACTAGAGCTAGAACTCAAATAATTCACTACCAGTAGTATACTGTTTGTAAAATCTTGGGAAAAATCTACCGCATAGGCGTCGCTGATTAGAAACAGTACCAACTGAAATTACTCGAAAAGGAATTATAAAACTCCCCGAGTAATTAAAACACTACAGAAAGCCACTAGACAGTTTCTGCAGAAGTTTTTACTGTAAGCCTATCTTTTTAAATCACGATGAGATTACCCTCGTTCCACTGAATCCAGGGACATATCATACGCGATTTTTGGAGCTACGGATCGTTTTCTACGAATTTAATACTCCAAAAAGGCCACTAACTAGTTTGATTAAACTGTACTAAACCTTGCAGTAAAAGACTGAACCAAAGGTACAGCGAGATTCTACATGACTCACTGAATCTACACATATTTTATTTGCAATTTTTGGCCAAGCGGTTTAATTTCTATGCAATTTACAAGATTCTACCGAAATCTGTCAACAAAAAGGATTAACGAAATTAACCCAGTCAACTGTGTCTGTTGACTGGTCAACTCGTCTGCTGACTGGGCGCTGACTGGGCGTCTGACTAGTCAACGCCTGGGTGCTGACCAGTCAACGAACGATCTAAGCCGCTGATCTGAGATCTGACGGTGGCTGCAGTCTTACCGGAAACAAGCGTCGAAACGGACTCCGGACGGTGCGGCGAGTTCCGGACGGCGGTGTCGATTGGTCCCGGCGTCGGGGTTCTTCCTGCACGGACGTACACGGTCAACGAACGGGTCAAGAAAACATCGCGCGCGCAAGGCGGCGCACGTACGTGCTTGTTTGCGTGCGCGCGAAGACGCAATATCGCATGCGGTAACGCGCAAGCGCACGCGGAGCGCAGCGCGCAGCAGGGCAGCGGCAGCGCGCGGCGCGGCAGCGCAAGGCGGCGGCGGCGCGTGGGCTGCAAGCGGCGGCGGCGCGCGGCTCGGTGGCGGTTGCTGCGAGGGGGAGGCTGCAGGCGGCGGCATCGCAGCGGCGGGGTGGCGTGGCCGGGGCGGCGCGGCGGCGAGGTGGCGCTGCGAGGCGGCGGTGGTTCGGACGGCGCGCGGCGGAGGGCGGCGAGGCGGCGGCGATGGCGGCCTGGAGGCGGCGACGCGGGCGGGTGGCGGCGCTGGCCGCGGGTGGAGGCCGGGAGGCGGCGGGGATGGCGAGGTCGCGGCGGCGGGGTACCTGCGGAGGCGGCGGCGACGGCGGGAGGCGACGGCCGGCGGCGGCGAGGCGGCCAGGAGGCGCGGCGGCGGCCTTGGGAGGCGGGCGCGAGCAGGAGGGGGCGATCGGTGGCGGCGGTCTCGGGAGGTGCGTGCGGGGTGGTTGCGGATCCCGAGGCTGGGGTCCGCCCTTTAAGTGGGCCCTTTCTCAAAATCCTAAACTGATTCGGTCCGGAGTTAGACTAGAACTCGGAAATCGGTCCAGATTTTTGGACCGTTTTCCTGCGGTTTACTAAAACGGCGACAACTTCTTCGTACGAGCTCCGATTCGAGCGAATCTTGCGCCTACGGGTTCGTATGGTCGAAGGGAACAACCTAGCGTCAAGGTTTGAGCGAAAAAACTAATCTACAAGGGTGGTAAACGCTAGTCCTACTAAAGCTTCCCGCAGGAACCTCGTAGCAAAATAGAATAGGGTTTTGCAAATGGCGTTTCGCCGAACCTTTTCACTCGACGATTTTGCATGGAAAAGCATGATGCAATGGTATGAATGATATGCAAGACCAAATCAAAAATTTGGGATGTGACAAGACTAACCCCCTTAAGATGAATCTCGTCCTCGAGATTCGGCGCGGCTAGCAAATAGGTGTGGGTAGTCCTCTCGGATGTCATCCTCACGCTCCCAAGTGGCTTCCTCTTTGGTGTGGTGACTCCACTGCACCTTGCAAAACTTGATTGTCTTGGTACGGGTAATCCTCTCTGCTGTCTCCATAATCTTGACCGGCTTCTCCTCATAGGTCAAGTCATTCTCGAGCTGAACCTCCTCTAGTGGCACAGTGTCTCTCAATGGTGTATCCACCATTTCCGGATGGCACTTCTTCAGCTAGGACACATGGAACATGTTGTGAACAGCGGACAAAGCTTCTGGCATCTCCAACTGATAAGCAACTTCTCCTTTGCGTGCTAAGACCCGATACGGTCCAATAAATCGAGGTGCCAGCTTACCCTTAATACCAAATCTCTTGATTCCACGAAGTGGCGATACTCTGAGGTATGCTCTATCACCTATCTCATACACCACTTCCTTGCGCTTGGCGTCAGCGTAGCTCTTCTGCCTTGATTGTGCTACCTTCAGCCTGTCCCTAATCAAGGCGACCTTCTCCTTAGCGTCCTTGATCAAATCAGGTCCAAACAACTGGCGTTCTCCTACTCCATCCCATAGCAATGGTGTACGACACCGTTTCCCATATAGCACATCGAACGGTGACGTCGTGATGCTGGTTTGATAGCTGTTGTTGTAGGAAAACTCAGCATACGGCAAATTCTCATCCCAACTAGAGCCATGAGCCAAAGCGCAAGCTCTCAGCATGTCTTCCAAAATCTGATTCACCCTCTCGGTATGTCCATCAGTCTGTGGGTGAAACGCTGTGCTAAACTCCAATCTAGTACCAAGTGACTCGTGCAGCTGGCGCCAGAAGTGTGAGGTAAATTGGGTGCCTCTATCAGATACGATACTCTTGGGAACTCCGTGTAGGCACACAATCCTGTCCATGTAAATCTTGGCCAACTTTGCACTCGTATAGGTCGTCTTCACCGGTATAAAGTGGGCTACCTTGGTCAAATGGTCGACCACTACCCAAATAGAGTCATATCCTGACCTGGTCCTGGGAAATCCTGTGATAAAGTCCATTCCCACTCTATCTCACTTCCAATCCGGCACAGGCAATGGCTGTAGCAGTCCTACTGGCTTCTGGTGTTCTGCCTTCACTCGGCTACATACATCGCACATGGCAATATGCTTGGCGATATCTCCCTTCATGTTATTCCACCAAAATCTGCTCTTCAAATTCATATACATCTTTGTGTTGCCCGGATGTATGGAGTATGGCGAGTTATGAGCTTCCTGCAGAATCAACTCCCTTATCTCAGGGTCGCTGGGCACACACAAATGATCTCCATACCATAAGGTAACATGCTCATCCTCGCGAATATCCTTTTCCCGATTCTCCTTCATCTTTTCCTTTATCTCCTCTATTTCCTTGTCCCCTACCTGAGCCTTCATGATCCTGTCCTGTAACGTCGGTTGGACTTCCATTGTAGCCAAGTATCCTTCAGACACTACCTCCAGTCTAAGGTCCTTGAATTGCTTGCACAAATCCTCAGGCAATTCACCAACTGTCAATCCATTGGCATAAACTTTCCGGCTCAGAGCATCTGCTACTACATTGGCCTTTCCTGGGTGGTATTGTAGATTCATATCATAATCCTTGATAAGTTCCAACCATCTCCTTTGCCTCATGTTCAGTTCCTTCTGCGTGAATATGTACTTCAGGATCTTGTGGTCGGTGTACACATCACAGTGTTTTCCCATTAATTAATGCCTCCATACCTTGAGAGCATGAACCACTGACGCTAACTCCAAGTCGTGTGTGGGGTAATTCCGCTCATGGTGCTTGAGTTTTAGCGAGGCATATGACACCACTCTCGCATCTTGCATCAGCACACTACCAAGTCCCTGTCGAGAAGCATCACAGTACACTTGGAAATCCTTCTGAAGATCTGGTAAACATAGAACGGGCGCGGTCACTAGTCGACGCTTCAGTTCCTGAAAGCTGGCTTCACATACGTCTGACCATTCAAACTTCCTCCCCTTCTTCAGAAGTTCAGTCATCGGTTTAGCAATCTTGGAAAAGTTTTCAATGAACCTCCGGTAATATCCAGCAAGTCCCAAAAAGCTTCGTATCTCTCCTGCATTCCTGGGCGCTTCCCACTCAGTTACTGCAGTCACTTTGCTTGGATCAACAGCAATTCCTTCTCCTGACACTACGTGCCCAAGAAATCCAACAGTGTTAAGCCAGAATTCACACTTGTTGAATTTGGCATACAGCTTGTGTTCCCTCAGCTTCTCCATAATCAGTCTCAGATGCTTCTCATGCTCAGCATCATTCTTGGAATATATCAGTATGTCATCAATAAACACCACCACGAACTTGTCCAAGTACTCCATAAATACCTTGTTCATCATGGTCATGAAGTATGCCGGGGCATTCGTTAGTCCAAAAGACATAACTGTATACTCATATAGACCATACCTAGTGGTGAAGGCAGTTTTTGGTACGTCCTGCTCTCGGATCTTCAATTGGAAGTAGCCTGATCGCAGATCAATCTTGCTGAACACCTTCGCTCCTTCCAGTTGATCAAACAAATCATTTATGTTCGGTAGAGGGTACTTGTTCTTGATGGTTACTTCATTCAGCGAGCGATAGTCCACTACTAATCTCTTGCTGTTGTCTTTCTTCTCCACAAACAGAATAGGTGCTCCCCATGATGACGAACTAGGCTGAATGAATCCCTTTTCCAGCTGCTCTTTCAACTGCTTCTTCAATTCCTTCAGCTCATCCACATCCATCTTATATGGTTTCTTTGCTATAGGTCCTGTTCCCGGCATCAGGTCGATAAGAAACTCTACTTCCCTGTCAGGTGGCATCCCTGGCAGCTCTTCCGGAAACACGTCGAGGTAATCCCTAATCACTGGCACAGTATCCATGCTAACCCCCTTAAGAGAATTCAACTTACACCTTCTCGGTCGTGCAGCCAACTTGAATCTAATCCTCTTACCATATGTGGTTTTGAGTGAAACAGCTCGCTGTGCACAATCTATGTGTCCCCCATGCATAGACATCCAATCCATACCCAGAATGACATCTAATCCCTGTGAATCCAACACTACCAAATGTGCAATGAAGTTGTGAGTTCCAATCCTCACTGTTAAATCGCGACATCCCGCACTAGCTATCATATCTCCTCCAGGTGAACTCACTCTAAAAGACCTCTTCATAGACTCAGTAGGTAACTTATACTTATCCACAAATGCCCTTGATATGAATGAATGCGATGCACCAGTATCGAAAAGTATAAGTGCAGGGTAAGTGTTGATTGGAAACTTACCAATCACAAGGTCAGGCTCATCTGGAATCTCCTCCACATTCATGTGGTTCACTGTGGCCTTCTCGTTGTTGGTTGGCTTCAGTCCTTTCCTCTCCGGACAGTTGTCAGCATAGTGTCCCTTTTGCTTACACTTGAAGCACGTCACCTCACTCAGATCCTTCTTCACGAAGCTGCGATCACGGTTGCGGTCATGTCCACCGTGTCCTCCAGAGTGGTGAGAGTGTCATCCCTTGTGGCTGTGGTGGTTGCTCCTATGGTTGTCATGATGATTCCCATCGCCTCCATGGTGGTGGCGATCATGGCTCCCATGGTCACTCCCTCCATGCTTGGAGTATCCATCATACGAAGTGCGAGACTTGTGATGTGAACCAGAGTGGTGATTATTGTTCTTCCTCTTGCGGCTTTCCAACTGCTTGTGCTTCCCTTCCAAGATCCTGGCCTTGTCCATAAGCTCCTGGAAAGTGGGGCAGTAAACCACCAGTAGCTGTACTGAAAGCTCATCACTGAGGCCATCCAGGAATCTCTCCCTCCTTTTGGCATCAGTGTCAACATCCTCAGGTGCATAACGGGACAGGTTGTTGAACTCCTCAATGTACTCGGCCATGGTGCGATTGGTTTGGCGCAGGTTGCGGAACTCCTTCCTCTTCAAGCTCAGAACTCCTGAAGACACGTGGTTGGTCCTGAAACCTTTCTCAAACATTGCCCAAGTCACGGTGTCCAGCGGGTGGGTGATCTGAAAAGTGTCCCACCAAGAAGCGGCTGGTCCCTCCAGTAGGTGAGCGGCAAACCTCACCTTCTCAGCATCAGTGCATCCGACAGTTACTAGATCCTTGTTGACTGAACGCAACCAGTCGAGAGCAACCATTGGTTCCGTTGCAGTAGAGAACTTAGCTGGCCTTAGCCTCAGAAATCTGGTGAGAGCATCTCCCTGAGGCTGATTGTTTCCATTGTTGTTGTTCTGATTTGCCATGAACTGAGTCATCACTTGGGTCAGCTGTTCCTAAGCTGCCATGAGCTGCTCCAACTCAGTGGGTTGGCGGCGGGGAGGCATCTGCGGTTCAGCACAGGTAAGTTTAGAAAGAATCAACTACGACAATAGGATTCTACCCATGCATATGATCAATCAACAACAAACAATAGCAGACAATCACAAGCAAGCAACACATCAACAAACAAGCGATCCAGCAACATCCCAGGGGTTATCCTAGCAGTATATAACTACTGAAATAGTTTTACAAGAGTTGGCAATGGTTAACCAAACCGTAGATCAACTAAACAGCAAAAACAGCAATCTGCCAGAACAGTCCAGCAGCGTTCACGAATTTTTCCGCCTGACTTAAACTCGTCAGAAAATTTAGCTGATTTTTGTACATATAGTACAGAGAGTTTCGCATCAGCCCAATTTTGTTCAGATTTTTATGAGTTACCAGAAAAATATGAAAAATCGCGCAGTACTGCTGTATCAGCAGAAAACTGCTGCGAAAATAACACAGATGATAACCAAATTGCCATAACTCTTTCATATAATTCGCACAAATAATTCCTGGGATATTGGAGTACACAAATAAGCAACTAAACACTCTTAAACTAACACGAACTAAGCTTCACAACGATCGAGACTAATCCTAACGAATTGGCCTAACGTGGACTAATTGGTGGACTTCTATCTACTTCTTGAAGAGATTGAGGTAGGTCCTTGCGGTCATGCGTTGGCGCTTCGGCTCGCGGTACAACCATGGCGGCGGAGTGTACACTTCTCCTGAACCATCACTTGAAACCTCAAACTCCACATCCTATGGATCCTCCTCTTCTTCTTCACTCTCAGCTGCAACTGCAACAGCTTCATCTCCTCCACCATCATCATCTCCATCATCATCATCCTCGTCCTCATCATCATCATCTCCACTGTCATCATCATCCCCATTGTTGCCATCATATCCATTGTCATCATCAGAGGGTGGATTCAGATGTGCTTGGAGAGCGGCAATCTGGGCTATCATAGCTTCAATAGTTTGGTCTCTTTCCTGGACGGTCCCTTGCAACTGTTGTATGTTCTGGGTGTTCTCTTGCACAGTACCATGAAGATGAGCTATGGTTTCATCTCTGGCTATCAGGGCATTCTCCAGAACTCCCACAGCTTCATGCAAAGTGTCAATCTCCTGTCCTTGGACCACCATACCATTGCTAGTAAAATCTGCAATCTCCTTTATCATCCTCACCTTCTCTGCTAGAGCTCCATTCTCTCTTTCCATGTCCTCTATGTGCCTCCGACGGGGCGGCATGTTGTTCCTGTCGCCCGGGGTAACCACAATGTTCCCATCTTCATCACGCCTTCCATAGTCACAGTAGGGTGAATCTGCTGGCAGTAGGTGTCGGACATAATGGCACTGGCGAGACAGGGCTTCATGTATGGCCAAGTTGATTCCAAGTCCCCAGTTGCAGTATGTCTTGGTGTAGATCAAGTGCACGGGGTTTGGCAAGGCGGCATCCCTGAATATGAAGGTAGTGATCTCCCATGCATCCTCTCCATATCCATAGGTGTACAGCCTTCTTCCCTTAAACATGGGCAGTGCCAATCCCAATGACTGCGAGAGCTGAGCTAACTGCCTTGCAAAGGGCCTTGGTGACTCCATGGTGGCATACTCAGTCCTGACTTCTCCCATCTATCAAGTAAAAGAGGAAAGTGTGAGAATAGCATATGGTAAGAATTTACGAGGGTGAAAGGCATAAGAGGAAAGACAGAGTTAATATAGGCTTTAATAATTCTATGGCTTTCTAATCCAATCCTAGGTCACGATCCTACAGTCGACACACGGGCTCTGATACCATCATGTAACACCCCGGTTCTGAAAAGACTGTGGCCTCTATGTGACATGCCAATCCCTGGATCGGTTCATTGGCCCACAATAGAGTAAGATAGATAACATAGCAAAATATCCGTGTATCATGAATAACGAAGATCCAGAGTACCATTATTACAATAAAAGCTTAGCACAAGGCTAGCTCAAATTATTCAGGTAGCAACATAAATAAAATAAATCCTCCATTCTTCAAATTTCCCACAAGTGAACAAGTGCCGAGTGGAGTACCGTGGCCTATAATGATCAATCAGAATCGGAATAACCTGCAACATGAAACGTAGCAGCCCCGAAGGGTCAATACATGGAATGTGTGGCAAGTAGAGCTAGTAATGGAGACAATAGTACTAACATCTACATGCATATCTGGCAAGTGGAGCTGTGTCTGGCTTGCATTTGCAAATACATTTGTCCTACTTTCATAAACAGTTTTTGATTTTCTTTGAAAAGATCCCAATTAAGTTAACCCAACAATGTTAAAGCAATTATGAAATTAGAATGAGCGATAAACATGTCATGGAATCAATATCAAGCAACTCAGTTGTCCATAACCGGGGACACGGCTAATCGATTAGATTATACACCCTGCAGAGGTTTGTACACTTTACCCATGTGACTTGGCCAGCCCAGCTCGTACCATCACTCTCATTTTGGGTGATGATAGGGAGAAGACCAAGAAGAGACTGTTCGGGAAGTAGCTCCTCAATCCCGACGCGCACCGGTCCAACCTACCAAAATTCTACATCTCTGGATACGCGGGTTCGAGTTACCACAACCTACTAAGTCCAACCAACCGCCCATTCCATTATTGGCACATGGTTGTACACGTAAGCTACACAATAAAGAAGCCAATCATTCTCTCTTGATACCTGGGTGCCTTTCCGCAATGAAACCACCAAAAATTATCAATACCATCACACCCAGGAGATTCATTGATTAAGTTGTTTTAGTTTTCACAAACCAATACTTTTAGAAACAAGTCTCACTGATGTAACCCAGCCCTCGTTCAACAAAGCATGGCTAAGCACATCTATCAACGGTGTTTCATCTACAAGGAGGGTCCTACCACATAATAGGACATAGCATAGCGATAGTATCATCCTACACATGCATCTACAAAATACACGACAATGCATTGAAAATAGTAGGACGATATCATGAACAAAGTAGCATCTACTCGCCTTGGTTGTAGCGGTCGGAAGAACAATCCACACACGAGCAAGCGTTGCACTCGTCACAATCTACACGATACAATTGCAATTATAAACAAACAATCCACAAGAATATGCAACAAATATGATGCATGAATGCAAGAGCGACAAGTGGATCGGTGCTACAGCTGCACCACAACATCGTATACCATAATACTACCGATTGCATGCATGGAAAATAGTTTTAGCGCTAGGAAAACTATTAAGTAAAAGTAATGCTCACAACTAGAGCTAGAACTCAAATAATTCACTACCGGTAGTATACTGTTTGTAAAATCTTGGGAAAAATCTACCGCATAGGCGTCGCTGATTAGAAACAGAACCAACTGGAATTACTCGAAAAGGAATTATAAAACTCCCCGAGTAATTAAAACACTGCAGAAAGCCACTAGACAGTTTCTGCAGAAGTTTTTACTATAAGCCTATCTTTTTAAATCATGATGAGATTCTCCTCGTTCCACTGAATCCATGGACATATCATACGCGATTTTTGGAGCTACGGATCTTTTTCTACGAATTTAATACTCCAAAAAGGCCACTAACTAGTTTGATTAAACTGTACTAAACCTTGCAGTAAAAGACTGAACCAAAGGTACAGCGAGATTTTACACGACTCACTGAATCTACACATATTTTATTTGCAATTTTTGGCCAAGGGGTTTAATTTCTACGCAATTTACAAGATTCTATCGAAATATGTCAATAAAAAGGATTAACGAAATTAACCCAGTCAACTGTGTCTGTTGACTGGTCAACTCGTCTGCTGACTGGGCGTCTGACTAGTCAATGCCTGGGTGCTGACTAGTCAACGAACGATCTAAGCCGCTGATCTGAGATCTGACGGTGGCTGCAGTCTTACCGGAAACAAGCGTCGAAACGGACTCCGGACGGTGCGGCGAGTTCCGGACGGCGGTGTCGATTGGTCCCGGCGTCGGGGTTCTTCCTGCACGGACATACACGGTCAACGAACGGGTCGAGAAAACATCGCGCGCGCAAGGCGGCGCGCGTACGTGCGTGTTTGCGTGCGCACGAAGACGCAATATCGCATGCGGTAACGCGCAAGCGCACGCGGCGCGCAGCACGCAGCAGGGCAGCGGCAGCGCAAGGCAGCGACGGCGCGTGGGCTGCAAGCGGCGGCGGCGCGCGGCTCGGTGGCGGTTGCTGCGAGGGGGAGGCTGCAGGCGGCGGCGTCGCAGCGGCGGGGTGGCGTGGCCAGGGCGGCGAGGCGGCGAGGTGGCGCTGCGAGGCGGCGGTGGTGCGGACGGCGCGCGGCGGAGGGCGGCGAGGCGGCCGCGATGGCGGCCTGGCGGCGGCGACGCGGGCGGGTGGCGGCACTGGCCGCGGGTGGAGGCCGGGAGGCGGCGGGGATGGCGAGGTCGCGGCGGCGGGGTACCTGCGGCGGCGGCGACGGCGGGAGGCGACGGCCGGCGGCGGCGAGGCGGCCAGGAGGCGCGGCAGCGGCCTTGGGAGGCGGGCGCGCGCAGGAGGGGGCGATCGGTGGCGGCGGTCTCGGGAGGTGCGCGCGGGGTGGTTGCGGATCCCGAGGCTGGGGTCCGCCCTTTAAGTGGGCCCTTTCTCAAAATCCTAAACTGATTCGGTCCGGAGTTAGACTAGAACTCGGAAATCGGTCCAGATTTTCGGACCGTTTTCGTATGGTTGAGGGGAACAACCTAGCGTCAAGGTTTGAGCGAAACAACTAGTCTACAAGGGTGGTCAACGCTAGTCCTACTAAAGCTTCCCGCAGGAACCTCGTAGCAAAATAGAATAGGGTTTTGCAAATGGCGTTTCGCCGAACCTTTTCACTCGACGGTTTTGCATGGAAAAGCATGATGCAATGATATGAATGATATGCAAGACCAAATCAAAAATTTGGGATGTGACAACCCAGGTGGTTCATTGAGTACTTGTTTTATTATATAAAACATATATCTTTTCAACTCTTCATATATTCATAACATGTATCTCATCCCAATATATAGCAGGGCTAAGCATACTACAACTACATTGTTTCCACTAAGGAATATATAGGGGTATCCTATTAGGATTTAGCATAGCATAAAATATAGAATTCCTTATCATGCATGTTTCAAAAATCCACTAAGTGTAATGAAAATAATAGGACTTGGATGATAGTGTCACTTGCCTTTTTAGTAGAGAATGTTGGTTCACTTCTTGATCTTGTAAATATCACACTCTTCTAACTTCACTACAATTTAATCAAGCAAACCCATATTCAACACAAAATTCAAACAATTTGTCACACATAAAATAACAAAACAAGGTCATGCATGCAAGCATGCAAAAGATAGTTTTATTTGCAAAGATTGGTTTCTACTAAGCTCTAAACATTATAAAGTTCAAAGTGGTCATTTTCTAAAGTGGTAAAACCATTTTCAAAAGGTTTTATCTATAAACCATTTTTAAGTCAATTCATTATTTTATGTGGTTGAAAATGCTTTTAGCAAAGCAATAATTTTTATATTGTTCATCAAATAAGTTGTTAATTCACAAAACTTGGTGTTTAGGGATAGAAGGTTTGAATCAAGTCATTTCCCAAAGTTTTTACTCAAAAATCATTTCTAAACCATAAACATTATTTTTATTTGACTAGAAATGAGTTAATTCAAATATTTATTCCTAAACTTCACAAAATACATTTTTAAATCCATAAGTAGGTTCCTAGGGTCAGTAAGTTCACAACAAACCATTTTGCAAAGATTTCATATTAAAATTATATCTAGAATAATTTTTATATTCAAAATAAGCCTACACATGTTTCTGCAATTTCCACCAAGTTTACAGACGCAAAACATTAAACTAATTGCATGGTTGCAAAGTACTTGTTCTACTGATTCCATTGATATAAAATTTGCAAAATTTGGACGTGTAGAATTAAAGTTATGATTTTTACAAGTTTGCATATCAATCAGATTAAAAATTCTGTTTTAAACATAACCAGTGCCACGCGGCGCAATTCTATTGGCCGGTCCCGTTTCGTACGGATCGGCCTCTCCAAATCGTTGGATCTAAGTGAGATCGTGTGGCACAGATGCACACATACCCCTTCGTCTAAGTTCTATTCTCATCCACTCGATTAACATCTAACGGTGTAAAACCACTCGACCTAATTCGAGCGGCGCTGACGGCGGCGCTCTGGCGGCAGCGCTCAGACGTGGTCGTCGCCGGTGATACAGGACGCAAGAGAGGTAGCGGGGGTGCTCACCGTGCTCGCAGAGAGGTTCTGAAGCTCAACGTGTTCACGATGGGGCAGGGGGCGCACTAGAATGGAGGGAATCTCTCGCCGGAGTTTGCAACGGCGTCTGGCGGCTCTGGTTGACGACGGGGCGACGCTGCAATTCGCTCCAAGGCAAATGGATGGTACGGTTAGACGCGGGATGATCTGGGGAAGATAGGTGCATCATCACGAGGTGCTGGGGCGAACGGAGGTTACCTGGGGAGGTCGTCGGAGAAAGAACAGACGCGGCGGCGCATGATTTGGAGAAGTTGCCGACGTTCTGGAACAAGCGCGGCCGAGCTGGAGGTACTGGTGGACGCGTCTGGTGCTGGCGAGTACCCTAGTGGCAACCAGGAGCAGTGGAGGTGGGTGTTCTCGCCGGAATCGACGTTAGAAGCTCGCCGGAGACAGTGGAATGCGAGCTCGAATTAGAGCAGCCTAGGGGCAGAGGGGAGGCGCTGTTTGGGGGAAAAGAGAGAGGAGGGCGAGGCGATTTAACGAGCGTGGTCACTGCGAGGAATTACTCAGGCATCAACGCGTATTCATCGCCGCATTCAATCGGCAGCAACGGCAGGGGCGTGGTCGTGGGGTTGAAGACGATGACACACTAGCGTGGGGCTGTGCTGTCAGTGAGGGAGAGAGAGGGGGAGCGGGGTCCACTCGTCAGTGTCTCTGTGGGTGTGTCTGCGCGTAGGAAAACGTTTCGCCATGGGGGCGAAGTTGGGCTGCGTTGCTGGGCTGCTGGGCCAGATGGGTTGGGCTGCTGTTTCATTTTTTTATACAGAATCTTTTTCCTTTTCCTTTTTGAATTTCTGATTTGATTTTATTCAAGCAATTCAAACACCCAAATGAATTCAAAACCTTGCCAAACTTTGTGTAAGTTTTAATTCTGTTTAACAACACAAACCAAAGTCAAACAAAATAATTTTTATTCTTTTAGGATCCATTTAATAATTAAATAAATAGTCCTTAGTTATTAATTCAAATAGGATTTGATTTATTTTAAAATTCTAATTGAAATCTAAAATAATACCAAAATCATTTTAGTAGGTTTTATTTGAATAAATAAAAAACTTGGAAAACTTATTTAAATTAAAATAGTGTTTATTTAAAATGGAAAAGCCTTTACTTAAATAAAATTGGATATTAACAAATCCTCATTATTTTATTTAAATAAACCTTTACCCTTTTTATCAAATAGAAATATTTTATTTCAAAACTTGGCCAAGATTTAATTTGGCACTATAAAATAATCCTTATTTATAATTCTACCTTTTCTTTTGAAAATCAAATCTTTTTATTAAAAGATCCAAAAATAGTGATTCCAAATATTTTAACTTTATTGTTTATTTATCTTTTTAAATCCCTTTAGGATCTTATTTGATCAAAAATAGGTTTTGATATTTCCAAGTGGAATCAAAAAGTTTTTTTTTCTCACCCTAAATTTCAACAAAGTTTTATTTTGTTTATTTATTTTTCACATTTCAAAATTTGGAAAATTTTGGGATGTGATAGGCTACCACCCTTAAAATAAATCTCGTCCCGAGATTTGGGAAGGCTAAAGGTTACAAGTTGGCTTCAAGGCAACTAGGGTACTACCACCCTTAGAATAAAGTCTCACAGGGTTACATTTGATGGTTCACTTGACTATGGGTTCAACACTTGATATCTAGACAAGTAATCCTTATTTGACTCAACTGAGTTAACTAGTTCCTGACATCCACTTCTTCTATCTCTTCAAAGTTTCCATCCATGTCAATGTGGCTCACATGTCCTTTCTGATTCACATTGGAGTCATTTCCATTGGCTCTTCTAGCATCCTTTTTCTTGTTCTTCTCAGGACAGTCTGATGCATAGTGTCCAAGTTCCTTACAATTATAGCACTGCAACTGGCAAATGTCTTTCTTCCTTAAAGTGTCATGTTGGTTCTGATCAAGGTCATCTCCATTGTCATTATCATTTCCATTATTGTCACTTCCATTGTTATTGTGGTGATACTGATGTGGTTCAGAATCTTCATTTCTCTTTTTGAATGAATGCTTCTTCTTTGATGATCCTGAGTGATTCTTGAGTTTATGTTTCCTCTTTCTATTCTCAACTTGATTCATCTTGTTTTCCAAAATAGTGGCTTTGTCACAGAGTGATTGATAAGTTGGGACATAGGCAACAGCTAGCTGCAGGTTCAACTCATCTTTAAGTCCTTCAAGAAATTTCTCCTTTCTCTTAGCATCTGTATCAACTTCATCCGGTGCATAGCGTGCCAGATTGTTGAATTCTTCAATATACTCAGCCACACTGAGGTGACGTTGTTTTAGATTGTGAAACTCCTTTTTCTTCAAGTACATCACTCCAGGTGAGATGTGAGTTGTTCTGAATCCATCCTCAAAAATAGCCCAAGTTACATCTTCAAGGGGAGTGGTGATCTGAAAGTTGTCCCACCATGTTGTTGCTGGTCCTTCAAGCAGAAATGCTGCAAACCTAACTTTTTCTTCATCGGTGCATCCAACAGTCACTAGGTCTTTGTTCACTGAACGTAACCAGTCATCAGCTTCCATTGGATCAGTTGTTCCAGAGAACCTTGCAGGCCTAAGTTTCAGAAACTTGGTGAGCATGTCAAGTGCTGGAGGATTATTCTGATTGTTGTTGTTGTTGTTGTTCTGATTCTGTATGAGCATGGTCATCTCCTGCATCAATTGTGTCTGAACTGCCAACAGCTGCTGTATCTCAAGGGGAATGTTGTTGTTTTGGTTGGGGTTGGCACAACGAGGAGGCATATGTTGGTTTGATAGGGATAAGTATTGGTGGATAGGTTTTTAAGAAGTTTTAACACACAACTCAAAAACAACCAAGTTCAATCAAACAATCAAGCAATCAACAAGCAACTATTCACTTAACAACTTATGAGATTAAATCATGAGTTGAAGGAAACAACAGGTTTTCTTGAAAATAATAACTTAGTATAGTCATACCTCATAGGTCAATATGATCCATACTCTAACTTGATATCAATGTCTTTGGTAGGCAATCTAATGTCTCTTGGTTTTTCACTTGTAGTTCTTAGTGATGTCTAGGTTGAAGTCCTTGGTGAAACTAAAGTTGAAATCACTTGAAGATGTTGAAGTCATTAGAGTTGATGAAAACTTTTTGCACATGGTGAAGTCTTTGGCCATGGAGTAGGCTTTATCCATCAAGTTGAAAAGAAGAGGTGTAGAATCAAAACCAAAAAGGTTGAGGAAAGAGTTTACAAGATTGTTTGTAAATAATTTTTTTTGGAACAAATTCAACTCCTATTTTTCTAAGGGGTTTTATCCAATCCTAGGGTTACAATCCTACAGGAAACACAATGCTCTGATACCATCTGTAAGGTTCCCAACCTTTAATAAGGTAGATATCCCTGTGTTTACAATGCTAGTCCCTGGATCAATAGCTAGCATCCACAGTTAAGATGTAATATCAAGATACAAAGGTCATAATACAGCTTTATAACCAGGAAAAAAATAATTTATTACATCTTACATAGGTCATTTGGCTATCACATTACATTGCAGCAGAATATCTATAAGCATGGGGTCCTTCATCTTCAAAGTGCCACAGGCAGTCATGTTGGTTGTAGACTTGTAATCCTATTCAACAAACTTCCCTAACATCAATCAAACCTGTAACATATTAAGTTGCATCCACAAGGGTCAATACATTTGAATTGTATTGGCAAGTTTCACTACTATGTATAAATAAGTGGATCATATCATTACATGCATATTTGGCTAAGTAGGGTTTAGGCTCATTTGCAGAAAGCAATATAGTTTTGTCCTATCTTTTCAAAATATTTTTTGATCTTTGTCAAATCTTTTTGAACTTCTTGGAAAACTCCAAGTGCTTCAAAATACCTTGTTGTCACCATCAAGTTTTACTTTGAGAAATTGGAATGTCGAGATCTTCCATAGCTTCAAGCCTTAGTTGCTCAGTGTTGTCCATAACCGGGGACACGGCTAAGTACTTAGAATTTTGATCTTCTGCAGAAGTTGTACACTTTACCCACATGACACAATCTCATCTTGATTCCACCAGTGGCTGCTGGATAAGTACTCACCAAGATGGAGTAATGGCAGATTGAGAATGTGACAAAGTCTTTCCATAGGAGTCCTCCCAATACACAATGCTAGCTTGTCATCCAGGCACCAATGTAGGGTTTCAAGTTCCCTTACACTATTCTAGTTAACCTGAAGATGCCAATGCATGGGTCTTCCACTATGTAGTTGACTAAGTCAGAGCCCATTTAGCATGTGGCTGTACACAGAAGCCACTGTACGAGAAACATGTTCAATCTCTAAGTCCCTGGGTGGTTTTCTTCTAGTGCACAACAAAAATAGATAGCCATATAAACATGGTTCCTTTTGTTGCCACCTTGTCCAACCTTGAGTATCCTTGTCCACCCAGGTGGTTCATTGAGTACTTGTTTTATTATATAAAACATATATCTTTTCAACTCTTCATATATTCATAACATGTATCCCATCCCAATATATAGCAGGTCTAAGCATACTACAACTACATTGTTTCCACTAAGGAATATATAGGGGTATCCTATTAGGATTTAGCATAGCATAAAGTATAGAATTCCTTATCATGCATGTTTCAAAAATCCACTAAGTGTAATGAAAATAATAAGACTTGGATGATAGTGTCACTTGCCTTTTTAGTAGAGAATGTTGGTTCACTTCTTGATCTTGTAAATATCACACTCTTCTAACTTCACTACAATTTAATCAAGCAAACCCATATTCAACACAACATTCAAACAATTTGTCACACATAAAATAACAAAACAAGGTCATGCATGCAAGCATGCAAAAGATAGTTTTATTTGCAAAGATTGGTTTCTACTAAGCTCTAAACATTATAAAGTTCAAAGTGGTCATTTTCTAAAGTGGTAAAACCATTTTCAAAAGGTTTTATCTATAAACCATTTTTAAGTCAATTCATTATTTTATGTGGTTGAAAATGCTTTTAGCAAAGCAATAATTTTTATATTGTTCATCAAATAAGTTGTTAATTCACAAAACTTAGTGTTTAGGGACAGAAGGTTTGAATCAAGTCATTTCCCAAAGGTTTTACTCAAAAATCATTTCTAAACCATAAACATTATTTTTATTTGACTAGAAATGAGTTAATTCAAATATTTATTCCTAAACTTCACAAAATACAATTTAAATCCATAAGTTGGTTCCTAGGGTCAGTAAGTTCACAACAAACCATTTTGCAAAGATTTCATATTAAAATTATATCTAAAATAATTTTTATATTCAAAATAAGCCTACACATGTTTCTGCAATTTCAACCAATTTTACAGAAGCAAAACATTAAAAAAATTGCTTGGTTGCAAAGTACTTGTTCTACTGATTCCATTGATATAAAATTTGCAAAATTTGGACGTGTAGAATTAAAGTTATGATTTTTACAAGTTTGCATATCAATCAGATTCAAAATTCTGTTTTAAATATAACCGGTGCCACGCGGCGCAATTCTATTGGCCGTTACTGTTTCGTGCGGATCGGCCTCTCCGGATTGTTGGATCTAAGTGAGATCGTGTGGCACAGATGCACACATACCCCTTCGTCTAAGTTCTATTCTCATCCACTGGATTAACATCTAACGGTGTAAAACCACTCGACCTAATTCGAGCGGCGCTGACGGCGGCGCTCTGGCGGCAGCGCTCAGACGTGGTCGTCGCCGGTGATACAGGACGCAAGAGAGGTAGTGTGTGTGCTCACCGTGCTCGCAGAGAGGTTCTGAAGCTCAACGTGTTCACGATGGGGCAGGGGCGCACTAGAATGGAGGGAATCTCTCGCCGGAGTTTGCAACGGCGTCTGGCGGCTCTGGTTGACGACGGGGCGACGCTGCAGTTCGCTCCAAGGCAAATGGATGGTACGGTTAGACGCGGGATGATCTAGGGAAGATAGGTGCATCATCAGGAGGTGCTGGGGCGAACGGAGGTTACCTGGGGAGGTCGTCGGAGAAAGAACAGACGCGGCGGCGCATGATTTGGAGAAGTTGCCGACGTTCTGGAACAAGCGCGGCCGAGCTGGAGGTACTGGTGGACGTGTCTGGTGCTGGCGAGTACCCTAGTGGCAACCAGGGGCAGTGGAGGTGGGTGTTCTCGCCGGAATCGACGTTAGAAGCTCGCCGGAGACAGTGGAATGCGAGCTCAAATTAGAGCAGCCTAGGGGCAGAGGGGAGGCGTTGTTTGGGGGAAAAAAGAGGAGGGCGAGGCAATTTAACGAGCATGGTCACTGCAAGGAATTACTCAGGCATCAACGCGTATTCATCGCCGCATTCAATCGGCAGCAACGGCAGGGGTGTGGTCGTGGGGTTGAAGACGATGACACGCTGGCGTGCGGCCGTGCTGTTAGTGAGGGAGAGAGAGGGGGAGCGGGGTCCACTCGTCAGTGTCTCTATGGGTGTGTCTGCGCGTAGGAAAACGTTTCGCCGTGTGGGGGAGAAGTTGGGTTGCGTTGCTGGGCTGCTGGGCCAGATGGGTTGGGCTGCTGTTTCATTTTTTTTATACAGAATCTTTTTCCTTTTCCTTTTTGAATTTCTGATTTGATTTTATTCAAGCAATTCAAACACCCAAATGAATTCAAAACCTTGCCAAACTTTGTGTAAGTTTTAATTCTGTTTAACAACACAAAACCAAGTCAAACAAAATATTTTTTGTTCTTTTTAGGATCCATTTAATAATTAAATAAATAGTCCTTAGTTATTAATTTAAATAGGATTTGATTTATTTTAAAATTCTAATTGAAATCTAAAATAATACCAAAATCATTTCAGTAGGTTCTATTTGAATCACTTGGAAAAATTATTTAAATTAAAATAGTGTTTATTTAAAATGGAAAAGCCTTTACTTAAATAAAATTGGATATTAACAAATCCTCATTATTTTATTTAAATAAACCTTTACCCTTTTTATCAAATAGAAATATTTTATTTCAAAACTTGGCCAAGATTTAATTTGGCTCTATAAAATAATCTTTATTTATAATTCTACCTCTTCTTTTGAAAATCAAATCTTTTTATTAAAAGATCCAAAAATAGTGATTCCAAATATTTTAACTTTATTGTTTATTTATCTTTTTAAATCCCTTTAGGATCTTATTTGATCAAAAATAGGTTTTGATATTTCCAAGTGGAATCAAAAAGTTTTTTTTTTCACCCTAAATTTCAACAAAGTTTATTTTGTTTATTTATTTTTCACATTTCAAAATTTGGAAAATTTTGGGATGTGACATTATGTTTACAAAACACACAAGTATTATTGTTTCCGTTTAATACAATTATAGCATGGGATGTAAACATTTATCATAAAAATAAAGATATAATAATAACTATTTTTCTTATTGCCTCTTGGACATATCTCCAACAATCTCCCACTTGCACTAGAGTCAATAATCTATATTACATTGTGATGTACCTAACACCCATGGCGGTTTGGTGTTGGTCATGTTTTTCCCTAGGGAGATGTTTAGACAACGGATCTTCCACATTCAGATCTGTGTGTACTTTGCAAATCTTTATGTCACCATCTTGGACATGCTTGCGAATAGCATGAAAACGTAACTTGATATGCTTCAGCTTCTTGTGTGACCTTGGTTCTTGTGCATTGGCTATGGCACCCATGCTGTCATAGTAGATGGCCATTGGGTCCAACGCACTAGGAACCACACCAAGATCTGTAATGAACTCCTTCATCCATATCGCCTCTTGTGAAGCCTTCGAAGAAGCTATGTATTCTGATTTAGTTGAAGATCTCACCACAATGTTTTGCTTAGCACTCCTCTAGCTCACTGCTGCACCATTTAAAGTAAATACGTATCCAGATTGCGACTTAGAGTCATCTAGGTCGTTGTTCCAACTAGCATTGGTGTAACCGTTTACAACAAGTTGTTCATCACCTCCATAAGAAAGAACCATATCCTTAGTTCTTCTCAAGTACTTTAGGATATTTTTAACCGCTATCCAGTGATCTACTCCTAGATCACTTTGATATCTTCTAGTCAAACTAACATCATATGCAATATCTGGTCTTGTACACAGCATGGAATACATGAGAAATCCTATGGCTGAGGCATAGGGAGTTTTATTCATCCTCGCTATATCTTCTACCGTAGCTGGACTTTGAGTTTTACTCAAGGTCGTATTTGGCAACATGGGAAAGAACCCTTCCTTGCTATCTTCCATTCAAAACCTATTTAGAACCTGTCCAAATATGTACTTTGTGAAAGCGCTATTAAGAGTCTTGATCTATCTCTATAAATCTTGATGCCTAAAAGGTATGCAGCTTCGCCAAGATCCTTCATTGAAAAACTATTATTCAAATAGTCTTTGACACTTTTAAGAAGTTTTGTATCCTTCCCAGTCAACAATATGTCATCCACATATAGTACCAGGAATTCTACAGAGCTCCCACTCACTTTCTTGTAAATACAAGATTATCCATAAGTTTGTATAAATCCAAATCTTTTGATCACCTTATCAAAACATTGATTCCAACTTCGGGATGCTTGCTTCAATCCATAAATGGACCGTTGAAGTTTGCATACGTTGTTAGCATCTTTAGGATCGACAAAACCTTTGGGTTGTACCATATACAACTCTTCATCAATGTCACCATTGAGGAACGTCATTTTGACATCCATCTGGCATATCTCATAATCGTAATATGCAGCGATTGCTAACAAAATCCTCACAGACTTTAGCTTTGCTACTGGTGAGAAAGTCTCATCGTAATCAACTCCTTGAATTTGTCGAAACCCTTTCGCAACAAGTCGAGCTTTATAGACAGTTACATTACCATCAGCATCTGTTTTCTTCTTGAAATTCCATTTGTTCTCGACAGCCTTGCGACCATCCGATAAGTCCACCAAAGTCCATACTTCGTTTTCGTACATGGATCCAATCTCGGATTTCATGGATTCATGCCATTTTTTGGAATCTGGGCACATAATTGCTTCCTCATATGTCGCAGGTTCATCGGTGTTGTCCACCAACATGACACTCATCACAATATCATACCAATCAGGAGTGGTACGAGTCCTTGTTGACCTGCGAGGTTCCGTAGTAACTTTGTTCGAATTTGCATATCATTATCATTAGATTCCTCTCTTATTGGTGCAGGCGTCATAGGAACATCTTTCAGTGATGCGCTACTCTCAAATCCGAGAGAAGGTTTGACAACCTCGTCTAGTTCTACTTTTCTTCCAGTCACTTCTTTCGAGAGAAATTCCTTCTCTAGAAAGGATCCATTCTTGGCCAAGAAAACTTTTCCTTCAGATCTATGATAGAAGGTATACCCAATAGTTTCCTTCGGATATCCTATGAAGACGCATTTTTTCGCTTTGGGTTCAAGCTTGTCGGGCTGTAACTTCTTTACATAAGCTTCGCATCCCCAAACTTTAAGGAACGACAACTTAAGTTTCTTCCCAAACCACAATTCATACGATGTCGTTTCAACAGATTTAGATGGTGCCCTATTTAAAGTGAATGCGCATGTTTCTAATGCATAACCCGAAAATGATAACGGTAAATCTGTAAGAGACATCATACAATGAACCCTATCTAAGAGAATTCAATTATGACGTTCGGACACACCATTACGTTGTGGTGTTCTCGGCGGTGTCAATTGTGAAAGTATTCCGCATTTCTTGAAATGCTCGCCAAACTCGTAACTAAGATACTCACCTCCACGATCAGATCACAGAAATTTAATCTTCCTTTTATGTTGATTCTCTACTTCAGTTTGAAATTCCTTAAACTTATCAAAAGGTTCGGACTTATGTTTCATGAAATAGATATACCCATATTTACTCAAGTCATTCGTGAAAGTAAGAACATAACGATAACCACCGCGTGATGCCACACTCATCGGGCCACTGATACGTCGGAAACGTATCTATAATTTTGGATGTTCCATGCTTGTTTAGTATCTACTTTGCTTTGCTTTGTCTTTCTTTGAGGTGTTTTTATATATTTTCTGGAACTAACCTATTAACAAGTTGCCACATTGCCAGTTGCCTATTTTCTTCTGTTTTTCATTCCAGAAAGGCACAAAATCAATATTCTCGAAATTGGATGGGACAAAAGCCAATGTCAATAACTTTCCGTGAGGGATACGAATCCAGAAGGAGGGACGGAGAGGCACCAGAGGGTGTCCAGACCCCCCCTGGGGAGGGTGTGGGCCCTCTGGCCTGGCCCGCGCCTGGGGAGGGTGTGGGCCCTCTGGCCGCCTCCTCGGCCTCCCCTTCTCCTATAGGAATTCTCCGACCCAAAAACCCTAAACAATCCAGAATAAATCCATGAAAACTTCTGTAGCGCCGCCGCCACCGAAAGGGAGATTCGGGGGATAGAAAGTCTCTTCTCCGGCACCCTGCCGGGATGGGGAAGTGCCCCGGGAGCCATCTCCATCGATCTCCACCACCATCTCCATCACCGTTGATGAATCCCATGATGAGGAGGGGGTAGTTCTTCCTCAAGGCTAAGGGCTCTACCGGTAGCTATGTGTTCATCTCTCTCTCTCTATGCATGATCTTGTTGTGGTCATGAGCTTTGTAGTCAAGTAGATCTACCTTGCTACTCAAGTGCTTCAATAGATCTCTGCTCTCCCCATGTGTGTGAAAGTGACAGCGTGCACGCCATGGTGGCACTTAGGTTTGAGTCTACATAAATACTCTTTGTGCTTTAATAGATCTATGCTTTTCCCCACGTGTGTGAAAGTGACAGCATGCATACCGTGTGTGGCACTTTGGCTAGACTGAATATTTGTTATGAGTTATATTTGGAGTTGGATGTCTTTATGAAATTGTGGTGTTTGTTGGAACCATCTAGCGCTGAAGGTGATAGTGTGGGGTTATCTAGATTGGGGAAGGCCCTACCATGGATTAGAGTGTCCAAACGGAGAGTAGTTAAGAGTAGTATCATGAAGAGAGGATATTTATATGAGAGAGTGTTCACTAGTGAAAGTATGATCCCTAGGCCTTGTTTATAAACATTGAAACACCGTTTGCTACTAGATCTGTTGCATGTTTGCTTGATTCCTTCTTGTTGCCTTTAGTCTTTACCTCGCCTTCAAGCTATTTTTTGGCACCGTTACCACTTGTATTTCACTATCTCTTCATTGAACTAGTGCACCTATACACCTGACAAGTGTATTGGGTGTGTTGGGGACACAAGAGACTTCTTGTATCTTGATTGCATGATTGCTTGAGAGGGAATACCTTTGACCACTTCCTCCTTGAGTTCGATAAACCTTGGGTAATCCACTTAAGGGAAACTTGCTTCTATTCTACAAACCTTTGCACTTGGAGGCCAAACAACTGTCTATAAGAATAGATGTGCGTAGACATCAAGCTCTTTTCTGGCGCCGTTGCCGGGGAGGTAAGGTAAAAGGTACTCACATCCTGTGTGTGAGTGCTCGAAGTTATTTCCTTAGATTCTGCAATTTTGTCTTTTTGTTTCTTGTTTTCACTAGTTAGGCTTAATGGAAAACAACAACAAAATTAGAGAGCTTTATAGTATTTATCTTCAGTTAGGACATGAAGTGTTTAAAGAGAAAATTAAAAAACCTATGGAGCTTTATTTGCATGCTAATAGCAATGTTATTAGTATGAATTTTTTGAACACCATTGTTACTAATGGTATGGAAATGTCTAAGCTTGGGGAAGCTAGTTTTTATAAATATGATCTTTTTAGTTCCCCAGCTTTGGAAGATAGATATTCTATTTGTTATGATGATAACAAACCTCCAATATATGATGATTATAATGATGAATATGATATTTTCAGTCCACCTACTATTGAGGAGGAAATTAATTGTGATTACAATATGCCTCCTATATTTGATGATTATGGTGATGAGAATAACTATGATAGCTATTTTGTTGAATTTGCTCCCACTACAATTAATAAGAATGACTATGCTTATGTGGAGAGTAATTATCATTTTATGCATGTGTCTCATGATAAGAATGTTTTATGTGATATTTATATTGTTAATTTTATTCATGATGCTACTGAAAGTTATTATGAGAGAGGGAAACATGGTTTTATGTATCTCAAAAAAATTAAGTTTCCCCTTTTTATGTTGAAAATCTGGAAGTTGCACTTGTTTTGCTTTCCTATGCTTGTTGCTTTGTGCTTTCATGAATTGTTTCTTTACAATATTACCATGCACAGGAAGTGGGTTAGACTTAAATTTTCTTTGAATTAGCTTCTTGATGCTCTCTTTTAAATCATTCATATTTCCTATGTGAGCATATTTGAAACTATCAAGCCTAACTTAAAGGCGTTAAAGAAAAGTACTTGTTGGGAGATAACCCAAGAGTTTTCTTGAGTCTTGGAAGTTATTACTTCTGTAATGACCTGTAGAGGTCCCAACCTTTAATAAGGTAGAGATCCCTGTGTTTACAATGCTAGTCCCTAGATCAATAGCTAGAATCCACAGTTAAGATGTAATATCAAGAAACAAAGGTCATAATACAACATTATAACCAGGAATAAAATAATTCATTACATCTTACATAGCTCATTTGGCTATCACATTACAATGCAGCAGAATATCTATATAGCATGGAGTCCTTCATCTTCAAAGTGCCACAGGCAATCATGTTGGTTGTAGACTTGTAATCCTATTCAACACACTTCACTAACATCAAACAAACCTGCAACATAATAAGTTGCAGCCACAAGGGTCAATACATTTGAATTGTATTGGCAAGTTTCACTACTATGTAGAAATAAGTGGATCCTATCATTACATGCATATTTGGCTAAGTAGGGTTTAGGCTCATTTGCAGAAAGCAATATAGTTATATCCTATCTTTTCAAAAATAATTTTTTATCTTTTGACAAATCATTCTGAACTCCTTGGAAAACTCCAAGTGCTTCTAATCCCTTGTTGACACCATCAAGTTTTACTTTGAGAAAATGGAATGTCGAGATCTTCCATAGCTCCAGGCCTTAGTTGCTCAGAGTTGTCCGTAACCGGGGACACGGCTAAGTACTTAGAATTTGATCTTCTGTAGAAGTTGTACACTTTACCCACATGACACAATCTCGTATTGACGCTACCAGTGGCCGCTGGATAAGAACTCACCAAAATGGAGTACTGGCAGATCGAGAATGTGACGAAGTCTTTCCATATAAGTCCTCCCAATACACAATGCTAGCTTGTCTAACAGGCACCAATGTAGGGATATGTTTCCCATACACAATTCTAGTTAACCTGAAGATGCCAATGCATGGGTCTTCCACTATGTAGTTGACTAAGCCAGAGCCCATTTAGCATGTGGCTGTACACGGAAGCCACTGTACGAGAAACATGTTCAATCTCTAAGTCCCTGGGTGGTTTTATTATAGTGCACACACAAAAAGATAGCCATATAAACATGGTTCTCTTTGTTTCCACCTTGTCCAAATCTTGAGTATCCTTTTCCACCCAGGTGGTTCATTGAGTACTTGTTTTATTATATAAAACATATATCCTTCCAACACTTCATATAAACATATCATGTATCCCATCCCAAATATATAGCAGGGCTAAGCATACTACAACTACAATGTTTTCACTAAGGAAGATATAAGGATATCCTAATAGGATTTAGCATAGCATAAAATATAGTAGTCCTATCATGCATGTTACAAAAATCCACTAAGTGTAATGAAAATAGTAGGACTTGGATGATAGTGTCACTTGCCTTTTTTGTAGGGAATATTGGTTCACTCCTTGATCTTGCAAATATCTCACTCTTCTAATTTCGCTACAATTCAATCAAGCAAACACAAATTCAACTAGCATTCAAACAATTTCACCACACATAAAATAATAGTAACAAGGCAATGCATGCAAGCATGCAAAAGATGGTTTTATTTGGAAAACTGGTTTCAACTAGGTTCTAAACATTTTAAAGCTCATATTGGTCATTTACAAAAGTGGTAAAACCATTTGCAAAAGGTTTCACCCCATAAATCAATTATTAAACCAAGGTGATATTTTATGTTGTTGAAAATGCCTTTTGCAAGGTAATAATTTTTATAGGGTTCATCAAATATGTTTTTAAATCTCAAAACTTGGTGTTTAGGGTCAGAAGGTTTGAATCACATCATTTCCCAAAGGTTTTACTCAAAAAAAATCATTTCTAAACCATATTCAATAATTTTATTTAGCTAGAAATGGTTTAAATCAAGGATTTATTCCTTAGTATCACAAAATATGTTCCTAAGCTCAAAAGTTGGTTTCTATGGTCAGTAGGTTCAAAACAAACCACTTAGCAAAGATTTCACCTTAAAAATATTCCAGAACAATTTTTATATTCTCATTATGCCTACACAAGATTCTGCAAATTCAACCAATTTTCCAGAAGCAAAACATTAAAAAAAAAGTGCATGGTTGCAAAGTACTTGTTCTGCTGATTCCATTGATATTAAATTTGCAAAATTTGGACATGTAGATTTAAAGTTATGAATTTTACAAGTTTGCATATGTAATAGATCAAATTCTATTTTTAAAACCAGAGTCTGGACACGTGGCGCTTCCTTACTGGACGATACCATTTCGATTGGATTGAGCTGTACTGACTGCAGGATCTCACTTAATCGCACGGCACAGATTGACGCATACCCTTTCGATTAAATCTAATCTGAGCCACTAGATCAAGATCCAACGGATACAGCACATCTGACCATGGACTGGCGGCGCTGGCGATGGCGCACGCTCGGACGATGACGTTGGCGATGAACCAGGAGGAGCGGGAGGGAGTGAGGATGCTCACCGTGCTCGCGTGGTTGCAGTGAAGCTCAAGGTGGCCTCCGTTCGTCGAGGGGCGCCCTGGAGCAGCGACGATTGCTCGTCGGAGTCAGTGGCAGCGCCAGGTGCTTCTGGTTGTCGTTGCTGGCGAGGCTGCAGGCCACCCAAAGGCAAGAGAGAGGTGTGGTTAGACGCGGGCGAGAGCGTGGATCACAGGAGCACCAACGGGAGGGACAGGGGCGGTCTGTGCTCACCGGGGGATCTCGCCGGAGTCAAGGCAGGAGGCGGCGACGCTCTGATGTTGTGGTTGCCGAGGCTACGATACTCGCGCGGGTGTGGGGTTGGTGCTGGAAGATGCGCAAGAAGAGGGGGAGCAGGCTCGTGTGCTCTGGGAGGCGTGGGGTGGTCGGACGACGCCGGAATCGGTCGGAGAAGCTCATCGGGGCAGTCGCGCTCGGGCTTGCAATTTGTGCAGCCTAGAGGCAGAGGGGAAGTGGCGACTGGGGGAATGAGAGAGGAGGGCGAGGCATATAAGGGAGCGTCATTGCTATCGACAATTACTCGAGCATTCACTCGAATTTACAAGGATTAAAATGCAGCAGAAACGGCGAGTTCGAGGGGGGAACGGTCATCGCGGGTGAGAACAAAGGCCTGGCAATTGGGGCCCGGCTGTCTGCGAGAGAGAGGGAGTGGTTACTGGGTCCAATGATCAGCAATGGGGCGGGTTATATTCTGAGTGAAAACGGTTCGCCAAAGGGGGGAGAGATGGGCTGTGAGTTGGGCTGGACTGGGCCTTGGCAGTGGGTTGGGTTTGATCTTTTTTTATACAGAATGTTTTTCTTTTTCTATTTTGAATTTATGTTTTGATTTTTATTCAAACAATTCAAACTCCATTTGAATTCAAACTTCCACCAAACTTTGTGTTGATTTTAATACTGTTTATTAACATATTCTAAAGTCAGATTTAGAATATTTCTTTTATTCTTTTTATGGTATAATAATTATTTAAAAAAATAGGCCCTTGTATTAATTCAAATAAGATTTTATTAACATTTTCAAACTCTATTTGAATCCCAAATGTTTGTCAAACCTTTTTCAGTAGATTTTATTTATTCAATAGTGCAACCAATTCACCTTGAATTATTATTTAAAATACTTTAATAAGATTTAATGTTCATTTAAATTGGGAATTGTCTTTATTTAAATAATCCTTTACTCTTTTTATTAATCAATAATCTTTCATTTAAATTGTTTGATCAAGATTTAATTTGTTTTTTTTTTAATAATCCTTATTCATTATTTCTTCCTTTGCCTTATAAAATCCTTATATTTTTATTTAAAGATCCAAAATTGGTGATTCCAATTAGTATAACTTTATTTAATATTTGTTTATCTTTTTAAATCTCCTCAGGATTTATTTGCTCAAGATTTGGCATGTATTTTAGATAGGGCTTTATTAGCTTTGGAAATTAATTCCTTTTATCTTAATAAATTCATAAGTTTTTTTTATTTATGACTCCAATTTGAGTGAAACTAATTTCTATGGTTTTATAATATCATTCTTGATCATTTATAAATGTTTGTTGATAAATTTTTGTATGGATCAAATCCGTAGACTTTGAGATATCTTGGGAATTATTTTCTTCCATTAAGGTTTTAGGGTTTTAATTTTTTTTCCCAAGTTTAAATTTTCAAGATACCTTCTTTGATGAAAGCATTTTACTTGATTGAAATTTGTTGGATTCCATTTTATTCAAGGTTTGTTCAAGATGGTTTTGATGTTTCCATTTAGAAACAAAAAGTTTCTTTTCATCCTAAATTTAAACAATTGTTTTAATTTGTTTATTTATTTTTCACATTTGAAAATTTGGAAAATTTTGGGATGTGACAGGCTACCACCCTTAAAAGAAATCTCGTCCCGAGATTCGGGAAGGCTAGGGGTTAAAAGTTGGCTTGAAGACAACTAGGGTACTACTACCCTTAAAAGAAAGCCTTATAGGGTTACATTGATGGTTCACTTGACCATGGGTTCAATACTTGATATCCAGACAAGGAATCCTTATTTGACTCTTCTGAGTTAACTAGTTCTTGTCATCCACTTCTTCTATTTCTTCAAGGTCCCCATCCATGTCAATGTGGTTCACATGTCCTTTCTGGGTCACATTGGAGTCATTTCCATTGGAGTTTCCAACATTTTTTTCTTTTTATTCTCGGGACAGTCTGAGGCATAGTGTCCAAGTTCCTTACAATTATAGCACTGCAACTGGAAAATGTCTTTCTTCCTAAAAGTGTCATGTTGGTTCTGACCAAGGTCATCTCCATTGTCAGTATCATTTCCATTATTATCACTTCCATTGTTGTTGTGGTGATACTAAGGTGGTTCAGAATCTTCATTGCTCCTTTTGCATGAACGCTTCTTTTGTGATGATCCTGAGTGATACTTGAGTTTATGCTTCATCTTTCTGTTCTCAACTTGATTCATCTTGTTTTCCAAAATGGTGGCTTTATCACAGAGTGATTGATAAGTTGGGACATAGGCAACAGATAGCTGCAGGTTCAACTCATACTTAAGTCCTTCGAGGAATTTCTCCTTCCTCTTAGCATCTGTATCAACTTCATCCGATGCATAGCATGCCAGATTGTTGAATTCTTCAATATACTCAGCCACACTGAGGTGACGCTGTTTCAGATTGTGGAACTCTTTTTTCTTCAAGTTCATCACTCCAGATGAGATGTGAGCGGTACGGAAACCCTCCTCAAAAATAGCCCAAGTCACATCCTCAAGGGGAGTGGTGATCTGAAAGTTTTCCCACCATGTTGCTGCTGGTCCTTCAAGCAGAAATGCTGCAAACCTAACTTTTTCTTTGTCGGTGCAGCCAACAGTCACTAAGTCCTTATTCATCGAACGTAACCAATCATTAGCTACCATTGGGTCAGTTGTCCCAGAGAACCTTGCAGGCCTTAGCTTCAGAAACCTGGTGAGCATATCATGTGCTGGAGGGTTATTCTGATTGTTGTTGTTGTTATTGTTGTTTTGATTTTGCATAAATTGTGTCATCATCTGCATCAGTTGAGCTTAACCTGTCATCAACTATTGCATCTCGGGAGTGATGTTGTTGTTGTTGTTTTGGTTGGGGTTGGCACGTCGGGGAGGCATCTGTTGGTTTGATAGGGATAAGTAATGACAGAGAGACCTAAGGAAGTTCTAACACACAACTCAAAACAATCAAGTTCAATCAAACAATCAGGCAATCAACAAACAACCATTCACTTAACAACTTATGAGCTCAACTCATGAGTTGAAAGAAACAACAAGTTTTCTTGAAATAATTAACTTAGTATATTCATACCTCATAGGTCAATATGATCCATACACTAACATGATATCAATGTTTTAAATAGTTGGTAGGCAATCTAATGTCTCTTGGTTTTTCACTTGTAGTCCTTAGTGATGTCTAGGTTGAAGTCCTTGGTGAAACTAAACTTGAAGTCATTGGTCATGGTGAAGGCTTTGTCCATCAAGTTGAAAAGGAAGAGGTGTAGAATTTCAAAACCAAAAGGTTGAGCAAAGAGTTTACAAGATTGTTTGTAAATAAGTTTTGGAACAATAACAACTCCTATTTTTCTAAGGGGTTTTGTCCAATCTTAGGGTTACAATCCTACAGGCAACACAGTGCTCTGATACCATCTGTAGAGGTCCCAACCTTTAATAAGGTAGAGATCCCTATATTTACAATGCTAGTTCCTGGATCAATAGCTAGCATCCACAGTTAAGATGTAATATCAAGAAACAAAGGTCATAATACAACATTATAACCAGGAATAAAATAATTCATTACATCTTACATAGCTCATTTGGCTATCACATTACAATTCAGCAGAATATCTATATAGCATGGAGTCCTTCATCTTCAAAGTTCCACAGACAATCATGTTGGTTGTAGACTTGTAATCCTATTCAACACACTTCACTAACATCAAACAAACCTGCAACATAATAAGTTGCAGCCACAAGGGTCAATACATTTGAATTGTATTGGCAAGTTTCACTACTATGTATAAATAAGTGGATCCTATCATTACATGCATATTTGGCTAAGTAGGGTTTAGGCTCATTTGCAGAAAGCAATATAGTTTTATCCTATCTTTTCAAAAATAATTTTTGATCTTTTGACAGATCATTCTGAACTCCTTGGAAAACTCCAAGTGCTTCTAATCCCTTGTTGACACCATCAAGTTTTACTTTGAGAAATTGGAATGTCGAGATCTTCCATAGCTTCAGGCCTTAGTTGCTCAGAGTTGTCCGTAACCGGGGACACGGCTAAGTACTTAGAATTTGATCTTATGTAGAAGTTGTACACTTTACCCACATGACACAATCTCGTCTTGACGCCACCAGTTTCTGCTGGATAAGTACTCACCAAAATGGAGTACTGGCAGATCGAGAATGTGACAAAGTCTTTCCATAGAAGTCCTCCCAATACACAATGCTAGCTTGTCTACCAGGCACCAATGTAGGGATATGTTTCCCATACACAATTCTAGTTAACCTGAAGATGCCAATGCATGGGTCTTCCACTATGTAGTTGACTAAGCCAGAGCCCATTTAGCATGTGGCTGTACACGGAAGCCACTGTACGAGAAACATGTTCAATATCTAAGTCCCTGGGTGGTTTTCTTCTAGTGCACACACAAAAAGATATCCATATAAACATGGTTCCCTTTGTTGCCACCTTGTCCAAATCTTGAGTATCCTTTTCCACCCAGGTGGTTCATTGAGTACTTGTTTTATTATATAAAACATATATCCTTCCAACACTTCATATAAACATATCATGTATCCCATCCCAAATATATAGCAGGGCTAAGCATACTACAACTACAATGTTTTCACTAAGGAAGATATAAGGATATCCTAATAGGATTTAGCATAGCATAAAATATAGTAGTCATATCATGCATGTTACAAAAATCCACTAAGTGTAATGAAAATAGTAGGACTTGGATGATAGTGTCACTTGCCTTTTTTGTAGGGAATATTGGTTCACTCATTGATCTTGCAAATATCTCACTCTTCTAATTTCACTACAATTCAATCAAGCAAACACAAATTCAACTAGCATTCAAACAATTTCACCACACATAAAATAATAGTAACAAGGAAATGCATGCAAGCATGCAAAAGATGGTTTTATCTAGAAAAGTGGTTTCTACTAGGTTCTAAACATTTTAAATCTCATATTGGTCATTTACAAAAGTGGTAAAACCATTTGCAAAAGGTTTCACCCCATAAATCAATTATTAAACCAAGGTGATATTTTATGTTGTTGAAAATGCCTTTTGCAAGGTAATAATTTTTATAGGGTTCACCAAATATGTTTTTAAATCTCAAAACTTGGTGTTTAGGGTCAGAAGGTTTGAATCACATCATTTCCCAAAGGTTTTACTCAAAAAAAATCATTTCTAAACCATATTCAATAATTTTATTTAGCTAGAAATGGTTTAAATCAAGGATTTATTCCTTAGTCTCACAAAATATGTTTCTAAGCTCAAAAGTTTGTTTCTATGGTCAGTAGGTTCAAAACAAACCACTTAGCAAAGATTTCACCTTAAAAATATTCCTAGAACAATATTTATATTCTCATTATGCCTACACAAGTTTCTGCAAATTCAACTAATTTTACAGAAGCAAAACATTAAACAAAGTGCATGGTTGCAAATTACTTGTTCTGCTAATTCCATTGATATAAAATTTGCAAAATTTGGATGTGTAGATTTAAAGTTATGAATTTTACAAGTTTGCATATGTAATAGATCAAATTCTATTTTTAAAACCAGAGTCTGGCCACGTGGCGCTTCCTTACTAGACGATACCGTTTTGTTTGGATTGAGCTGTACTGATCGCGGGATCTCACTTAATCGCATGGCACAGATTGACGCATACCCTTTCGATTAAATCTAATCTGAGCCACTAGATCAAGATCCAACGGATACAGCGCATCTGACCATGGACCGGCGGCACTGGTGGCGGCGCACACTCGGACGGTGACGTTGGCGATGAACCAGGAGGAGCGGGAGGGAGTGAGGATGCTCACCGTGCTCGCGTGGTTGCGGTGAAGCTTAAGGTGGCCTCCGTTCATCGAGGGGCGCACTGGAGCAGCGACGATTGCTCGTCGGAGTCAGTGGCGGTGCCAGGTGCTTCTGGTTGTCGTTGTTGGCGAGGCTGCAGGCCACCCGAAGGCAAGAGAGAGGTGTGGTTAGATGCGGGCCAGAGCGTGGATCATAGGAGCATCAACGGGAGGGACAGGGGCGGTCTGTGCTCATCGGGGGATCTCGCCGGAGTCAAGGAAGGAGGCGGCGACGCTCTGATGTTGAGGTTGCCGAGGCTACGGTGCTTGCGCGGGTGTGGGGTTGGTGCTGGAAGATGCACAAGAATAGGGGGAGCAGGCTCGTGTGCTCTGGGAGGCGTGGGGTTGTCGGACGGCGCCGGAATTGGCCGGAGAAGCTCGTCGGGGCAGTGGCGCTCGGGCTTGCAATTTGTGCAGCCTGGAGACAGAGGGGAAGTGGCAACTGCGGGAAATGAGAGAGGAGGGCGAGGCGTATAAGGGCGCGTCATTGCTGTCGACAATTACTCGAGCATTCACTCGAATTTACAAGGATTAAAATGCGGCAGAAACGGCGAGTGCGAGGGGGAACGGTCGTCGCGGGTGAGAACGAAGGCCTGGCAGGTGGGGTCCGGCTGTCTGCGAGAGAGAGGGAGTGGTTACTGGGTCCACTGATCAGTGATGGGGCGGGTTATATTCTGAGTGAAAACGGTTCGCCAGAGGGGGAGAGATGGGCTGCGAGTTGGGCTGGACTGGGCATTGGCAGTGGGTTGGGTTTGATCTGTTTTTTTATAAAGAATGTTTTTCTTTTTCTATTTTGAATTTCTGTTTTGATTTTTATTAAAACAATTCAAACTCCATTTGAATTCAAACTTCCACCAAACTTTGTGTTGATTTTAATACTGTTTATTAACATATTCTAAAGTCAGATTTAGAATATTTATTTTATTCTTTTTAGGGCATAATTATTATTTAAAAAAAATAGGCCCTTGTATTAATTCAAATAAGATTTTATTAACATTTTCAAACTCTATTTGAATCCCAAATGTTTGTCAAACCTTTTTCAGTAGATTTTATTTATTCAATAGTGGAACCAATTCACCTTGAATTATTATTTAAAATACTTTAATAAGATTTAATGCTCATTTAAATTGGGAATTGTCTTTATTTAAATAATCCTTTACTCTTTTTATTAATCAATAATCTTTCATTTAAATTGTTTGATCAAGATTTAATTTGTTTTTTTTAATAATCCTTATTCATTATTTCTTCCTTTGCCTTATAAAATCCTTATCTTTTTATTTAAAGATCCAAAATTGGTGATTCCAATTAGTATAACTTTATTTAATATTTGTATATCTTTTTAAATCTCCTCAGGATTTATTTGCTCAAGATTTGGCATGGATTTTAGATAGGGCTTTATTAGCTTTGGAAATTAATTCCTTTTATCTTAATAAATTCATAAGTTTTTTTATTATGACTCCAATTTGAGTGAAACTAATTTCTATGGTTTTATAATATCATTCTTGATCATTTATAAATGTTTGTTCATAAATTTTTGTATGGATCAAATCCATAGACTTTGAGATATCTTGGGAATTATTTTCTTCCATTAAGGTTTTAGGGTTTTAATTTGTTTTTTCCCAAGTTTAAATTTTCAAGATACCTTCTTTGATGAAAGCATTTTACTTTATTGAAATTTGTTGGATTCCATTTTATTCAAGGTTTGTTCAAGATGGTTTTGATGTTTCCATTTAGAAACAAAAAGTTTCTTTTCACCCTAAATTTCAACAATTGTTTTAATTTGTTTATTTATTTTTCACATTTCAAAATTTGGAAAATTTTGGGATGTGACATGACCTCTCCTTATACTTTTTTTTGTTTTTTGTGCCAAGAATGACCTCTAATGAGAGATAAGTAAGATTTGGGGAGTTGCTATCCCGAAACAGATTTCCGTCCTCCACCATAAAAATTCGTGAGGAGTCTCTGTAACTCCTATTGATATTAAAATTTACGAATAAATCCCCTAGTATGTTAGCTAACTTTCGTTAGTTCAACACTTTTTGATTTGAGGAACATAAGGTCTTCGAAAAAATCGGTTTCTAAATGCTGGTCTGTTTTGACAGATTTTTGGCATTATTTGCATTTGCTTCTTATTGATTCCTTTTTGGGTTCTTTTTGGGAAATTGAGATTTTTGAAGGAGTTGATACAGTACCTTGTGTTTTTAGTGAAAAGTTTTGCTGTTCTAAAGCTTTGCCAGAGGTCTAATATCTTTTGAATATACTAATGTTGCTAATGAAGATTGTATGAAGTTTTGTATGAAGGAAAATTTGCAAGTGTAGAGAAAGAATGATGTAATGAGATGAATAATGGACAAAATCTCAAGCTTGGGGATGACACCCTGGTTTCACCCCAAGAAATATCCAAGAGGTACAAGCGTCAAAGCTTGGGGATGCCCAAGGCATCCCCTTCTTCATTAATAAAAATCTCAGGTCTTTCTAGACACTTCACTTTTATTGCTTCACGCACAGTTGCGTTGTTCTTGGAGAGTCTTATTTTTCATTTTGGTTTTTTTTTCTTAGTTTGCTTGAGTAAGTTTATTGATCACAACACACCTTTTTGGAGAGAGACACGCTCTATTTTCATTGCCTATAACACTCTAGTTTTCACTCTTATTGTTTTGTGAGTGTTCACTTTTGCTAGCACTGTGTTTAGCCTTAGTTTTCTTGAGCTTTCAGCTTAGAACTTTTTAGTTCTTCTTTGTGGATTTGTGATAAAATCTCACTGATCTTTATTGATTATTATCTTTGTGAGTTGTTTCAAATAAATTGTTTGGTGTTGGAGAAGAGTAGAAAACTTCATGCTTAAGTGGTACAAAAGGGAGCTTGCTTTGACTGTGACTTAGACTTTAGCATAACATGCTAGGTGTTGTTTTGACCTTATGCTTAGTGATTATTGATGTAGCATGTATTATTCCAAACAATTGGAATTGGTTAGTGTGCCTTGAAGAAATTATGCATTATTTTAGCATACAAAAGCATAGTATTGTGGTATTCTCCTTTGATGCTTTGTTTGGGTTGAATTGGCACAAGCTCACACCATGTTATGACTATAACAAGTCACCATAGCCTCTATGATCATTTAGTCGTTGACTTGTAATACCACTCTTTGCTTTGATTAGTAATGCTTTGTTGCACTACATGATTATGGCCATTATTGCTCTCTTAGTTGGTTGCTCCCAGTCTTTTGCTAGCCTCCACTTGTATGAGTAAGCTCTACTCATGATTCCAACTCCCAAGAAACCAAGTTTTTCCAAAATGTCCACTATAAACTCCTATGCATGGTGTGTTACACCATTCCAAGTATATTCTTGTTTTCATCTACCTTCCAATTAAAAACTATTTTGTTATGTGAAAACTTAGTGATTAAAGCCCTCACAAACTTGATGGCACACTTTATATTCTTTGCCCCTAATAAACTTGAACCATTGTGTCATCTATGTTGTATATGCTTGCACTTATACGTTGGAATTACCAGAACCGTGTTGTCACGGGGAACGTTTTCAACATTGCACTTGTACTTTGTACTTAGTTGATATCATGCTCTTTTGTCTATGGATGTCACCGGTGTGAAATAAAGAGGGAACTTGTAAGTCCATGGAGTTTGTATCATGTGTTAGAGAAACACCTGGGCCGCTAGCCTAAGACATGCCTAATGTAACATCCCAGCATTAGAGCTTAGAAATAAGCTAAACCCAGATGTGTGCATTGCATTCATGCATAGAAAATCCGAATAATTTTCGCGCTTTTAAATAAAAACTTGTCAAAGTGATTGAAGCTTCTCTCAACTTGATGGAATTGAATTAGATCATCAAGTTGACTGCGACAAGTTTCAATATGACCTTCGCTAATACCTTATTTTGGGTAAGGGAGATTTGATCTAAGGGTAGATCAAATGTAATAAAAGTTAAACCCTAATACATTACTTAATGATTTATATTTGATCCTTAAGTAATCATATCCTAGTATTCATTACACAACTCATGGATTCTAAGTTATAAATATAACTTAAGTAATAGGAATGTAACAACTAAATCTTAATCTCATCTACTTATACCATGAACATCATGGTAATAAAATTTTAACTCTTTAGTGAGTTTGAGTAGGAAAGAAATCAAGTCAAGATCATTCACCATGTATCTTTCTATTCATATCAATCTTTACCATTCCTATTGAATCCTATTCTAATATTTGTTGATTATCAATGTTGAGTAATCAATTATTGATTCACAAATTCTTAAACTATCAATTCTTGATCTATCAACTCTTGTCCTTATTATAGCATTCACTTAAGACCTTTAGAGAAAGAAGTAAGAAGAGATAGGTGGTAATGTTAGATTTAAATATCATCTATATGATGGGAGTGTTGGAAGAGAATTAAATCAATATGATAATTGATGGAGTTAACTCACTCATGCATGGACAGAAGAGTTATTTGAAATAAAGATATATGTGGTAACAAAGAGGATTACAAGGATGGATATTGAAGATAGTTACCAAGGAGTAATCCTATTGGATTAAGTAGGCATAGTCAATAAATAATATCTTCTTCTCAGTAATAGATACTGAGAATATAATTATAATACAACTGTAATGTTGTGTGAATGAAAGACTTGATTAGCCAACTGGAAACCTAAGCCATATATGATCAAAGGATTCTAATGATCATGCTTTTGTCACCAAGATTGAATGCTTAAATCATGTATAAGTGACATTGGTGGATAGAACATGATTGAACCCTAGTATAGATATGTTATTCTAGGTTAGCCATGCTAAGTGTAACATCGCAAAAATCATGGTTTATAAAGTTTGCATATCATTCATGCATTCATAAACATTTGGGTTATTTTCAAATAAGATTGCAAAACAGAAGCCAAATGTTTGCCTATTATTTTATGTAAGAAAGGAAAAGGCTTCATTTCCATTTTAAATAATGAGAATACTTTGTTTCAACTAGAAAATGTTTGAATGTTGATTCCAAAGCTTGTTCAAAGTTTCAAAACAAAAATCTAAATTTAAAACCATTTATATGCCTAATATAGATATTTAATTAAGGCATGGTTTTAATTCTATTTTAATTGGACCAAAGAGTTTTTGATCAAACGGCAAGGTTTTATACACAAATATATGCTTGGAGTACTTTACAAAAATCCAGAGGAAATTTAAATTCAAACTCATTTGAATAGCATTTGAAAATGATTTCAGAAAATCAAATCAGAAATAGAAAAATGAATAAGAAAATAAGAAAAGGCCAGCGCCACCATTCCAGCCCAACAGTAGAAGCGGCCCAACAGCCAGCCCACCCGGGTTCCCCTCTCCTCTCTGTTTCTCACCCGCGCACACCCCTCCCCCCTCTCACTGATGCCTCGGTCCCACGTGCCCCGTCATCATCATCCCCAAAATCTCGCACCCGCATACCACGTCGCCACTGTCGTTGCTGCCGATAATGGCGTGGCGTAATTAGCCTTGATTCCGCATGTGTTTCCTGTCGCGCTGCCGCCTACTTAAACACCTGCACCCCACGGTCATTTCCCCTCACTCAACTCACTCGCTCCACCACTAGGATGCCAGTATTTTGCACCGCACCGCCGCTGCCCGACGAGCTCCGGCAAGCAATTACGGTGAGCTCCGACCGTCCCTTTCCTTCTAGTTCAAACGAGCGTGGTCCTCGTGTCCCTGTGCATCCTCTGACGCCTCTGGTTTGCCTTATCGTGACCTAGGTCGTCGTCCCCGTCCGCCTCTGCAAACAACAGAGCCGCCGCTCAACTCCGTCGAGCAATCTAGGTAAAACCCGAGCGCCCCTTGCCTTCTCTCTGACCCTATCAAATCTGGAGTGTTGGATTAAGTTAGATCCAACGGTGCGGACGCGTCATCCAGAGCGAACCGGTACGCGCCAATCAGACGCTGCCGCGTGTCAGGGTTTTCGATTTAAAATTCAGATTTGATTTAATTAGATTATTAAACTTGTAAATTCAATACCTTTTGTTCTGTTTATCCAAAAAAAATGCAAATGAGATATCAATGGAATCAAAAAAATAAACCCTACACATCTATAGGCTTGAATTTGTGATTTGCTTCTGTTAAACTAGAAATTTATGCAGAGACATTTGTAGGCCTATTTTGTGTATAAAAATTATTTGGAAAATGTCTTAAAAGCCAAATTATTTTAAATGGTGTATAAATGTTTAGTTTAATGTTTAGTACTGTTTTACTTGTCTTGTTTAGTTTAGAAAAATCTTCACATGGCATTTGCATGCATTCATATATTTTTGCTTGATTATTTGAAATATGAATTTGGTGCTATCATTTTATGTGTAGATTTTGGTGCTAGTGGTGATTGTGACTGTGAGGATTGTTGTTACTCCCCCAGCTACCAAGGCAAGTGGTGCTTCATGTTTTTGTCCCAATATTTTGACTATGCATTAGTGATATTTTGTATAGGGCTTGCATGTTAATTTTTGCTAAGTATCTATATGCTATGCTTGGGAAATCCTAGTAGTTGTAGAATTGTTAGAATTTTATCTAAGTTAAGATACTTGCTATTGCCATGCTTAGCCTAGATAGTAGCAACCAAGGGTGGATTATATACATGCTATGGAAAAATATTGCTAAGTCTTTGACTTGTGTTTTGCTTAATAAAACAACTAAGTGAATGAAACACCTGGGTGGAATGGTATGTTTTGGTTATGTTGAGTGGTTACACAAGGCCCATATCTATGGTCTACCTTGTGCATCACACTTGTGGAAAGCCACCTAGGAACAAAGGGAATTGAGATGCCATATGTTAAGAAGCTTCTAGTGCAGCCACATGGAATTATGGGCTCTGCATGGATCATATAGGTTGCAATAACTTAGCCAAATGGACAGTTGGTGGTAGGGGGTGATAGGTTTGGAGCGCGTCCATTTTGGTCTAAGGGAAGGCTTCTGAAAGGTCATGTCTCGATGCATGTCGAGTCTTGTGGGGAAAGTGCACCACCTCTACAGAAGGAAGAATCTAAGTACTTAGTCGTGTCCCCGGCAATGGACAATTTGAGCATCAAGACACGGAAGCTATCAAGAATCTCCTCATCCCAATTTCTAAGTTAAAAACTTGTGGTTGAACAAGGGTAAAGGTTCACCAATGTCTATTGGTGGTTCCTTGGGAGTTTTGCCAAACAAAAACTTAGTGTTTTCAACTGATAGGTAAAACCTATTTTGAGCAAAGTAAGCCTAAGATACACTTAGCCAAATTCATGTAGAAGCTAGATACTATTATTCTACTAAGGTATCACTTGCTAATACTATTCCAATGTATTGACCCACTGTGGCTGTAACTTGTGATGTTGCAGGTTACTCTGATGAGGATTAGAGTTATGAGTCTACACTCAACATGTTTGCCTGTGGCACATGAATATGAAGACTTTATTTTATTTTGTTAAGTTGAACTCTTGCTCTAGCCTTTGGTTATGGAGTTGTAAAAGACTACGTTATCTCTGGAATGACGATGTAATAATGAACTTTATTTCTGTTTACTTCATCTTAAACTGTGGATGTTAGCATTTGATCCAGGGACTAGCATTACAATCACAGAGACCTTTACCTTCATAAAGGTGGGGTCTTACAGATGGTATTAGAGCACTGTGTTTCCTATAGGATTATGACCCTAGGATTGGATTAGACTAAGAAACCACTAAGGAAAATTTCAACACTTTGAAAAAAAAATCCACACTTGTCTTTTCTTCTCGTAAACTTTTTTAATCTCTTTCTCATCTCTATTTGTAGATGAACTCCATCAACGAAGCCGTGAGGAAGGGACCACTCGTGACCATGACTTTGGAGTGTGAGACTGAATTTCCCAAGGCACTCAAGAACCTTATGGTTACCATGGGGATACATGGTGCAGCTGTGTACAAGGGTTTCCTGTGATGGATGAAGGAGAAGAGTATTGGTGGGTACAACTTCACTTGTACAAAAACAAGGAAGACAACCACAAGGAGTTAGGATTCTACATGGTCACCAACTTTGAAATGCACACAACATTCTTTGACTCTGCAAGAAATGCAGCTTGGAATGCCATCAAGGAGCTTGGTGATAGACTCAAGTGTAGAATGCTCAACACCCAAAATGATCTTAGAGAAGAAAATAAGCATACCCAAGAATTAGAGACTACCAACCAACAACTGAGGGAAGACATCATAGACTTAATATGGGAGTCTTATGAACAAGATAGACAGATGGCCACTAAGGATGCCCTGATAGCTATTTTGTCTAGTGAGTGAGAATTGTAACGTACCTCGTTAGTTGGACCACCACACTTATCGTCTTTACTTCCAAAAATTTGTCTAAGTTATGTTGAAACTTTGGTGTTTGTAATGGATTTGAGTATGCCATGACTTGTGTGTTTGTAGCTAAAAAATGTGCTTGTGATATTTTGTCTTGTGAATTTTCTCTACTTGTGTCGGTTCTAACTTTGCTCAATCTTATAAAAATAGATGCCTAATGTTGTTATCAGCATGGCCGAGGAGTTCAAGGGAACTCGTTTTGATACTCGTCTCATTGAGCTCACTAGTGTGCTCAACCTTCCACTTCCTAGCATCACGACACTTCAGCTCACCAATTTTGAGAGGAAGGACCTATGGGGCTTCAGAGTCACACAGCCGGGAAGCCAGGCAGAGCCACTGTAACTACCTCGGTGAATTACGCTCCTAGTTACAAGCCTGGATGAGCGGAAATGGTTGAAATAGTACGGTGGGGCCAAAATGCCACTCACAGGTAGACCTCTCGGCCGTCCCAACCATTTCCAAACATCGGGACAAGAACGGGCGGCGTAATCGGCAGGCGAAGGGATCAACTACATACACAAATGAGTATGTATGCAAGCCACCATACAACAGTACATCAGAGCCATTCCATCTAAAAGAAAGGAAATATAGCAACGCCATACGGCAAGATTCAAATGTCCTAGATAGATATAATAGTTTAGGATATCTCCTCATACATCAAACATCAGAGTATCAGGCGGAAGCGGCAAACAAGATCCGAGTACGGATAAGAAGCAAATCGGCATAAGATGCCCCATAAATAAATACATCCCGCCCATAGATCTCACGGATCCCCGTTCCCGGAATCTCTACACCGAACGATCGTTGCCCACATCGTCTGCCTCCTCCACCCAGTATCCATCTTGTGAGTGTACCTGTCCATCTGAATCAAACAATTTATCATGTGAGACCCTAGGGGTACTCAGCAAGTCTTTATGCCTCTAAAGGGGACACAACCTGGGGTGACGCAATTGCAGCAAAAGATAATACCTAGCAATTCTATAGATACTCGCTAACCATCCGCCTAACCAAAGATAGATGGATGTCCGTGAATTAATGACAACAGTTATAACAGTAATAGCACCAGATCCATCCTCCTCCTCGTTTACCAGCGAGGAAGCGGACGAACAACCCCCCCATCCGTTGGTAGTTTTATCATCCATTCCATGAGTGTTGCACTATTTACTAGTCAGATACTTAGTCAAATTAAGAGCGGTACTTTAGTTATACTTGTCTATGATCGAGAAACTGTGCTCCAAGTCGTCCATAACCGCGGACACGGCTTTCAGAAAGTTTTACCCTGTAGGGGTGCACAAATAGCAACACACACTCGATCAACCTCGTAAAAACCAAATCAAAACCCAACGAGGCTTTCACGACAAAGCAATCACAGGATTCAGAAATATTTCAGGGGGCCACCCCATTGAGTACACCCGCAACGAAGTTAGCTGACTCCGAGATGGACTCAAGGTTTGCGCCAGTGGCTGTAAACGACTGGGAACCCGAAAATGTGACTAGGCTTGTCGATACCACAAAAACACTCCGCTTACCTAAACAGTACAGGTGCTCCTCGCACAATCGCAAATAAAGCAGTAAAGCATGGCATAAGTACAGGATAGTAAATAAAACCTCAAACTAGTTTGTGGCCCCAAGAAATAAGAATGAATCAAGCTCTGGCTCAGGGGGTCCCATAAGCCTCCCGGATGTGGATAGCGCGAATAATCAAGGAACAGGAATCAAGTACTCGGGGTCCTACGGGACACAAGTGAGCAGGAAAAACCAAATAGCAGATATTGCTCACCGGTGCCACTTTCATTAGTTATCCCATTACTACTCAGGTTAAGTTGTTTAGGTACCTCGTTATCCATCAGACTCTCACATACCCTACACATGCTGTTCTACGACTCGCATGGCTCAAACAACTCCTATAGTAATGGCTCATGGGATGGAGGAACAAGCTTCGGTGGGGTTTAAAAGTAAAGGCTATGCAATACTTGGGATTCAGTTTAATGCAATCGCGACTCAATGATGCAAGAATAAGATAGAGGCAATAGGTACTGTATGTATGCAAGCATGTGGTAGTGCTTGCCTAGCAGATCAGTTGAAGCGAGAGACGGATCTGGGTAGTGCTCCTGGGTTTCTTGATATATCCCCTGCTCAGCGTCTATTCGAAGAAGAACCAAACAAACAAGGGCCAACATAAATATAGTGCACAAGCATATGAATTAAATGCGACAAGCAAACAATCATGCCATGATGAATGATGCACAATTTGCATGGCATTAAAGTAGCATGGCATGGGTGAGGTGTGGAATACAAGAGTAAATCATTTTATTGAGTTTTGGCCACATTTTATCCTCATAATAGTTGCTGTTTGCATTATATTTATATGCTGCATGCTGCAAAACAGAACATGGAATGCATAAACAGAAAGGTCTCGTCGAGCTGATCATTTTAGACATATCATTTGTGAAATTTGGAGTTATAAATCAAAAGTTATTAATTAATTAAGAAAAGGGTATTTTGTTGTAATTTTAATCAACTTGGAAAATTTAAAGTGTTCAAATAATATTTTGAATGGCATATTTGAAATCCTCACATTTTTCTGATTCCAAAACATATATCATATGTTTAATTTGAATTTATATTTTAAAAGTTATTTAAAAACAGATTTGAATTTTGAATTTCAAAACAATTGAAAAGATTTAGTTTAAAACAGATAACAGAAAAGCCCTCTTGTATCCAGGCAGACCTAGCCACTGCCGCTGACGGGTGGGGCCAGGTCGACTGGGCCCAACACGCGCACAGAAAAAAGGGGGGGACTGCGGGTTGATGGAACCAAAAGCCGGGACCCTTTTTGCAAAAAGGCAACAGCCGCAGACATGTGGGGCCGGAGGGATCGCGGGTTGAGGAATCAAAAAGGAAGGGGTTTTTCTGAGAAAAGCCACGCGGCACTGTGGATCTTCTCCTCTGCCTTGCACGCACGGAGCGCGACGCAGCGAGGCGGGACTCGAACCCGCGACGTGGGGCGCGCGCGCAGACGCGGCGACCACTGGGCTAGGTGGGGGTTGGTGTCCGAAGGGCGGCTGGCTGCTAGGTAGGGTTTGCGCAACGCGGGAGCGAGTAGACGCGCGCGCTCGCCGTTGCACGCAGTCTGCTCGACGATATGAACGGCGGCACTAGGCGGCGACAGCGAGGCGGTCCATGTCAGGGAAGACGGGAGGCTCACCGCGAGGTTGTTGCCGGTGGTGGTTCGGGCGGAGGCGCCGGCGATCATCGACGAGGCAGGGGCCGAGCGTAGCTAGGGTTCCGTCGGGGCGGCGTCGGCCTGGGGGGCTTCTGGTCCTGCTCCTCCTCGCTGGGGCGTACGGGGCTGTTGTAGAGGACCTCCTCGTCCTCCGCGATCACCCCCTAGACGAGCTTGACGGCCGGAGCGTCGTGGACGGCGAGGTGCTGGCAGTGGGCGGCGTCGGCTGTTGGTGGACGGAGAGGAGGAAGGAGGAGGGGAGGCTGGCTCGGGCCAGATCTGGGCGAGGCCAGAGGAGGCGAGAGAGGGGTAGATAAGGACGGAGAGGAGAGGGGGTGCCGTGGGGGCTCAGGGTGGAAAAAGGTGGTCTCGGCCACCTTTCCTCCTCGCACGTGATCGAGCTGGGGGCAGGACAGGGGCAGGTAGGGCTTCCAGGTGGGGTCAAGGCAAGTGGAGGGGGTGGTTCGGTGTGGGGCAGCTATGGCAGAGAGAGAAGAGAGAGGGAGGGGAGGCTCGGGCTAGGGTCGGGTGTAGCTCGGTTAGGAGCTAGGGTTGGCTAGGGGAAGGGTAGATGGGGTGGTTAGGGAGAGAGGGTGGTAGCTAGGTGGGGCCAGGGTGACCAGGTGGGGCCGAGCTAGGTGAGAGAGAGAGAGGCCGAGAGAGAGGGAGGAACTAGGGTTAGATTAGAGGGGCTCGGGTTAGGGTTTATGAGAGAGGTGAGATGTGGTGGTAACTAGGGTAGATGAGGGTTAGATTTAGGGTCTAGCTTAGATGAGAGGAAAGTTTGGAGAAAGGATTAGAGAGAGAGGGTGGTTTATGGTTTTTGGCATGATCCACATGACCATGCATGTGTGGAGGTGAGAGGAGAGAAAGGTGAGGAGAAGAGAGAGATAGAGAGAGATGATCCACTCAAATGAACAAATAAAAACAAGGAGGACCAAAGGTGGCAAAGGTTGCATGGCCCATGCAAAGATGAGAATTACCATGATTAAAATATTGTGGAAACAATAATATTATCATGGCATTATTATCATGCATTCCCAAAATGTGGAATAAAGGCCAAGCAAAAGGAATTAGAATTAGATCCATCCCAACCCACATGGGCTAGAGTAAATGCCAAGATAAAATAAAAGCCCATGGGTAATCAGGGTGGTAGAATTATAAGGTGGTGACAAAGAAAAGGTGATGGAGTCAATAAAAGATATGCCCCCAACTCAACTTGGGCATTTACACAATATCAAGAACCAAATACAATATCAAGAGGCAAATACAATTTTACAATGCAGATGAGAGGAGAACCAAATCAACAGGATTTTATATGATGCTCAAATGCAAGATGGCATGATGGCATGAGCATGATATAATGATGATGCAACAATTATATCTATGAAGTAGCCAATATATTACTAGATCAAGTAGCATTACAGTTGTTAGACAAATGGGATGCTACAACTCTCCCCCACTAAACAGGAATCTCGCCCCGAGATTCTAGGAAGAAGAAGAAGACTCAAAGAGGGTAGGATAGTTGGCACGGAGCTCATCTTCACGCTCCCAAGTGGCTTCATCAACGGAATGGTGCGACCACTGCACCTTGCAGAACTTGATGGACTTGTTGCGAGTCCTTCTTTCTGCGATCTCAAGGATTTTTGTGGGGTGTTCTTGATAAGACAGATCTTCTTGGAGATTGATTAGTTCATGATCCACGGTCCTGCCGGGATCCTTGAAGCACTTCTTGAGTTGAGAGATGTGGAAAACATCATGGACCTTGAGTTTTTCCGTGAGCTCAAGAGCATAAGCAACTTCTCCTCTTCTTGCACGAATTTTGAAAGGACCGATGTATCTAGGAGCCAGCTTCCCTTTGATACCAAAACGGTGCGTGCCTTTCATGGGAGTGACACGAAGGTAAACGAGATCACCAGGAACATACACCATGTCCATGTGCTTTCTGTCATAATTGCTCTTCTGGCGACTTTGAGCAATCTTCAGATTCTCAAGAATGATACGCACCTTCTCCTCCGCTTGAGTTACAATGTCAGGGCCAAACCAAATTCTTTCTCCTGCACCCGACCAACCAATCGGAGTTCTGCATTTGCGGCCATAGAGAGCCTCAAATGGTGCCATCTTCAGACTTTTCTGGAAGCTGTTGTTGTAAGAGAATTCAGCATAAGGAAGACATTCCTCCCACTTCATGCCAAAAGAGATGACGCAAGCACGAAGCATATCCTCCAGAATCTGATTGATCCTTTCAACTTGTCCTTGCGACTGAGGGTGGTAAGCTGTGCTGAAGTTCAATTTTGTTCCCAAAGCATTTTGGAAACTTCCCCAGAACTTGGAAGTGAAGATGCTTCCACGGTCTGAACTGATCTCAAGCGGAACCCCATACAGAGAGACAATTCTGTTGATATAGAGCTCAGCCAACTGAATTCAAGAAATTGTTTCCTTGACGGGGAAGAAGTGAGCCACTTTAGAAAGCCTGTCAATGACAACAAAGATTGCATTGTTGCCCTTCTGCGACCTTGGAAAACCAGTGATGAAGTCCGTCTCTACTTTCTCCCATTTCCATTCCGGGGGTTTCAATGGCTGTAGAAGACCGAAAGGTTTCTGATGGACAGCTTTCACTCTGCGGCAGACATCACACTCCGAGACATACTTGGCACAATATCGTTTCAAACCCGGCCACCAATATTGTGTTTTCAAGTCCATGTACATCTTTGTGCTACCAGGGTGGATAGAAAGAACAGAATCATGCGCCTCCTTGAGAACTTGCTCTCTCAAACCCGGGTAGTTCGGAACAAACATCCGGTGTTCAAAGAAAAGCGTGCCTTGATCATCGACGTGGAAGGACTCATACTTCGGAAGCTGAAGTTTGGAGATGATCTTTCTGGTGTGCGGATCACCAAGCTGACGAGAGCGAACCTTTTCTTCCAAGAGAGGAGTTGCTAGAAGGTTCAGGAGATACCCTTGTTCCACAATTTCAAGGTTGAGCTGACGGAATTCCTCGCACAAGAGAGGCTGTTGTTCTTCCATCATGAGGTTGTTGACATAAGCTTTGCGGCTGAGAGAATCGGCCATGACATTAGCTTTGCCCGGAGTGTAGTTGATGGTCAAATCAAAATCATTGATTGCTTCAATCCATCTCCTCTGCCGAAGGTTGAGATCAGGCTGAGTGAAGATATACTTCAAACTCTTGTGATCGGAAAAGATTTCACAACGGTTGCCAAGCAAGTAGTGCCTCCATAGCTTCAAAGCAAAGACAACTGCTGCGAGCTCGAGGTCATGTGTAGGATAATTGATCTCATGCGTCTTCAACTGTCGAGAGGCATAAGCAACAACTTGTTTTTCTTGCATAAGGACCGCACCCAATCCTTGCAAAGAGGCGTCACAGAATATTTGGAAAGGCTTAGAGGTGTCCGGAGGAACCAAGACTGGCGTGGACGTGAGCTTCTCTTTGAGTGTCTCAAAGCTTGCTTGACATGCAGGAGTCCAAAGGTATTTCTTGCCTTTCTTGAGGAGATCGGTAAGAGGCTTCGCTATCTTCGAAAAGTTCTGAACGAAGCGACGGCAATAACTAGCCAAACCAAGGAAACTCCGCACTTCTTTGACATTAACAGGAGGAAGCCATTCAACAATTGTCTTTACCGTTTCCGGGTTGACTGCAATGCCCTTGGCAGAGATGACGTGACCAAGATAGGTTACTTGAGGCAGCCAAAACTCACACTTTGAGAACTTTGCATACAAGCGGTTCTCACGAAGCTTGTTTAGGACACACCGAAGGTGTTCTTCATGTTCTTCCTTTGACTTAGAATAGACTAGGATGTCATCCAGATAGACCACAACGAACTTATCAAGATACTCCATGAAAACCGAGTTCATAAGCCTCGAGAAGGTAGCAGGTGCGTTGGTGAGACCGAAAGACATGACCGTGTACTCATACAGGCCATAGCGGGTGGTGAAAGCTGTTTTAGGCACATCTTCCTTGCGAATCTTGATTTGGTGATAACCACTTCTCAAGTCAAGCTTAGAGAATACCACAGCTCCAGCTAGCTGATCGAAGAGATCATTAATCCGCGGAAGGGGATATTTATTCTTGATGGTTTTAGCATTGAGAGCCCGATAGTCAACACAAAGTCTATCAGTCCTGTCTCGCTTCTTCACAAAGATTGTTGGGCTACCCCAAGAAGAGGTACTGTGTTGAATGAAACCCAACTTCTCTTGTTCATCAAGCTGACGTTTGAGTTCAGCCAACTCAGCAGGACCCATTTTATAAGGCCGCTTGGAGATAGGAGCCGGTCCAGGTTCAAGCTCAATTACAAACTCAACCTCACGATCCGGAGGCATACCCGGCAACTCTTCAGGAAAGACATCTGGGAACTCACAGACCACCGGAACACTCTGAATAGCTTCCATAGCATCATCATTCAGAGTCGCCAAAGAGAAAAGCTGGATAGCAGGAGTCAGACTTGGAGAAAAGACTATATGGCCTTCAGGAATCTTCAGAGAAACTGAGCGTTCAGCACAATCAATCACAGCTGCATTTGCTGTCAACCAATCCATGCCCAAGATGACATCAATGTCAGAATTGCCCAGAACAATTAAGGATGCCGAGAACGAAGAGCCACCAATCTCAATTTGATTGCCATGGCTGATTTTTGAAGTTGCCATCTTTGCTCCAGGAGAAAGGACCATTAACCGCTTAAGGAGAGGATCCAACGCTAACCCATTCTCATTTGCAAACTTGATAGAAACAAAAGAATGCGATGCACCAGAATCAAACAAAACTCGTGCAGGGACTGAGTTAACGGGAAGCATACCCATCACAACTCCAGGTGCATGCTCAGCTTGAGCAGCGTTGACACAGTTGGCACGAGCAACAGTAGACCCGGGCTTGGTGTTGATGTTGAGAGCCCGAGGTGGTGGTGCACGAACCAAAGGAGAGCTTGCCGCAGATCTTGGAGGTGGTGGCGGAAGAGCTTTGTTTTTCATCGGACAGTTCCAGTTTTGATGCCCAGAGTCTCCACACGTGAAACAAGCACCAGGTGGACGTGGAGCAACGTAGCCAGGGACTCCGCCAGGCGCTCCAGGGTAGTGGTGGTTGTAGCCCCTGGGAGCAGCAGTGAGGAAGTTTGTTGGCCTTGCCGCGAAGCTTGAAGGTCTTGGTGGAGCCGGGAGCGACGGTGTGGTGTTAGGAACCCAGACACGACGCTTAGAAGGAGCTGACATAGCTGAAGAGCTTGGTGCATCACGGTTGTGTTTCTTTGACTCCTCAAACACTTGCCTACTTGCTTCCTCCTGCAGAGCTTTATGCTGAAGTTCCAGAAAAGACGCCGGCCTTGCATGTGTGATTGCATATTTAATCGATGCATTGAGCCCTTGCCGGAACCTATTTTGCTTCTTCTTGTCATCGGAGATCTCATCGCCACCATAACGAGAAAGGTTCATGAAGTTCCTGATGTAGGTATTGACATTGTCATTCCCCTGCTTGAGGTTGAGAAACACTTCCTTCATCCTTTCCATGACAATTTCTGACAGATACTGCTCTTTGAATGCTCCAGTGAACCGTTCCCAAGTAGGCTGAAAACCAATGCAGTTTGCCTTCAGGTAATTCTCCCACCAGAGAGCTGCATCTCCCTTCAGAAGGTGAGTAGCACATTTTACCCATTCTTGCTCAGGAACATCAGCAGTCTCCAGTAGCCTTGACATCTCACGCAACCAATCATCAGCATCCAGTGGTTGATCAGAAACATCAAATTGGCGTGGGTTGAACTTCAGGAAGCTTTTGATGTCTCCTCGCTTGGGAGGTGGAGGTAGCGGGGCAAACTCATTCCTCCGAACACTCTCTTCAAAACGCTGTTGGTTCTGCTGCATTGCTGCCAAGGCATTGGCGATGTTTGACAACACGGATCCCAGTTTAGGTGGTATGTCCTCATCAGAACGGCGTGGTGGAGCTATCCTGTGATTGATATAAAACACAAGTCAGTACTATAATGGAGAATAATAATAATCCAAAATAGTACCAAGATGGAATTAACCAAGATTAAAGGATACAATTTAAGATGATATTAAAATATCAACAAAGTTCAAAGAACCTAGAAGATATTAAGCATATCGCACACGACTGAAAAGGAGTGTGGTACACAGATATATCAAAGAAAAAATTTCCACAAATTTCGGCATTAAAATACCAATAGATGCGCAAAATCACTTAACGAATCAAGATTAGTGACTCTACCAATTCAATATACAAAAGCGAATGATAAGAGTAGTGGTATGGTCGCGACTCCATCCCGCACTCAAAGCATTACTCCGCACATGAATAAATAGAACACATATCCTAACCCCTTCTTCTCACGATGAACCTAAAGATTAGTAACTACGGAAACGAACACCCCAAACAAGATAACGTCGGATAACAAAGAGTAAGACAGATCGCGTCGGTTTGCAAAAGCCTGTCGGTATGGAATGTACCAACAGTTGATGACCAAGAGGCCGATTATGATAACAACTTGGATGCAACAGATAGACAAGGAATTACACACACACACACACACACACACACACACACACAACCTATGGTACTACGGAAACCCAGAACACGTGAATCCTAGTTTGAACTTTTATGAAGAGGATTGGAAACGTTACACTTCCTTACCAGAAAAGGGTGGGTGGGTGGTAAGAAGAAAAGTGGAAGCAGTCCTACTCTCACCTTTTGTTTTTCCCTAGTATACATAACTACCAAAAATATTTGCTAGACTGACAACGACCATTTGGCTGAGACCCTGAAGGGCGGGATGGCTCTGATACCAATTGTAACTACCTCGGTGAATTACGCTCCTAGTTACAAGCCTGGATGAGCGGAAATGGTTGAAATAGTACGGTGGGGCCAAAATGCCACTCACAGGTAGACCTCTCGGCCGTCCCAACCATTTCCAAACATCGGGACAAGAACGGGCGGCGTAATCGGCAGGCGAAGGGATCAACTACATACACAAATGAGTATGTATGCAAGCCACCATACAACAGTACATCAGAGCCATTCCATCTAAAAAAAGGAAATATAGCAACGCCATACGGCAAGATTCAAATGTCCTAGATAGATATAATAGTTTAGGATATCTCCTCATACATCAAACATCAGAGTATCAGGCGGAAGCGGCAAACAAGATCCGAGTACGGATAAGAAGCAAATCGGCATAAGATGCCCCATAAATAAACACATCCCGCCCACAGATCTCACGGATCCCCGTTCCCGGAATCTCTACACCGAACGATCGTTGCCCACATCGTCTGCCTCCTCCACCCAGTATCCATCTTGTGAGTGTACCTGTCCATCTGAATCAAACAATTTATCGTGTGAGACCCTAGGGGTACTCAGCAAGTCTTTATGCCTCTAAAGGGGACACAACCTGGGGTGACGCAATTGCAGCAAAAGATAATACCTAGCAATTCTATAGATACTCGCTAACCATCCGCCTAACCAAAGATAGACGGATGTCCGTGAATTAATCCTCGCTTACCAGCGAGGAAGCGGACGAACAACCCCCCCATCCGTTGGCAGTTTTATCATCCATTCCATGAGTGTTGCACTATTTACTAGTCAGATACTTAGTCAAATTAAGAGCGGTAATTTAGTTATACTTGTCTATGATCGAGAAACTGTGCTCCAAGTCGTCCATAACCGCGGACACGGCTTTCAGAAAGTTTTACCCTGCAGGGGTGCACAAATAGCAACACACACTCGATCAACCTCGGAAAAACCAAATCAAAACCCAACGAGGCTTTCACGACAAAGCAATCACAGGATTCAGAAATATTTCAGGGGGCCACCCCATTGAGTACACCCGCAACGAAGTTAGCTGACTCCGAGATGGACTCAAGGTTTGCGCCAGTGGCTGTAAACGACTGGGAACCCGAAAATGTGACTGGGCTTGTCAATACCGCGAAAACACTCCGCTTACCTAAACAGTACAGGTGCTCCTCGCACAATCGCAAATAAAGCAGTAAAGCATGGCATAAGTACAGGATAGTAAATAAAACCTCAAACTAGTTTGTGGCCCCAAGAAATAAGAATGAATTAAGCTCTGGCTCAGGGGGTCCCATAAGCCTACCGGATGTGGATAGCGCGAATAATCAAGGAACAGGAATCAAGTACTCGGGGTCCTACGGGACACAAGTGAGCAGGAAAAACCAAATAGCAGATATTGCTCACCGGTGCCACTTTCATTAGTTATCCCATTACTACTCAGGTTAAGTTGTTTAGGTACCTCGTTATCCATCAGACTCTCACATACCCTACACATGCTGTTCTACGACTCGCATGGCTCAAACAACTCCTGTAGTAATGGCTCATGGGATGGAGGAACAAGCTTCGGTGGGGTTTAAAAGTAAAGGCTATGCAATACTTGGAATTCAGTTTAATGCAATCGCGCAAGAATAAGATAGAGGCAATAGGTACTGTATGTATGCAAGCATGTGGTAGTGCTTGCCTGGGAGATCAGTTGAAGCGAGAGACGGATCTGGGTAGTGCTCCTGGGTTTCTTGATATATCCCCTGCTCAGCGTCTATTCGAAGAAGAACCAAACAAACAAGGGCCAACATAAATATAGTGCACAAGCATATGAATTAAATGCGACAAGCAAACAATCATTCCATGATGAATGATGCACAATTTTCATGGCATTAAAGTAGCATGGCATGGGTGAGGTGTGGAATACAAGAGTAAATCATTTTATTGAGTTTTGGCCACATTTTATCCTCATAATAGTTGCTGTTTGCATTATATTTATATGATGCATGCCGCAAAACAGAACATGGAATGCATAAACAGAAAGGTCTCGTCGAGCTGATCATTTTAGACATATCATTTGTGAAATTTGGAGTTATAAATCAAAAGTTATTAATTAATTAAGAAAAGGGTATTTTGTTGTAATTTTAATCAACTTGGAAAATTTAAAGTGTTCAAATAATATTTTGAATGGCATATTTGAAATCCTCACATTTTTCTGATTCCAAAACATATATCATATGTTTAATTTGAATTTATATTTTAAAAGTTATTTAAAAACAGATTTGAATTTTGAATTTCAAAACAATTGAAAATATTTAGTTTAAAACAGATAACAGAAAAGCCCTCTTGTACCCAGGCAGACCTAGCCACTGCCGCTGACGGGTGGGGCCAGGTCGACTGGGCCCAACACGCGCACAGAAAAAAGGGGGGACTGCGGGTTGATGGAACCAAAAGCCGGGACCCTTTTTGCAAAAAGGCAACAACCGCAGACATGTGGGGCCGGAGGGATCGCGGGTTGAGGAATCAAAAAGGAAGGGGTTTTTCTGAGAAAAGCCACACGGCACTGTGGATCTTCTCCTCTGCCTTGCGCGCACGAAGCGCGACGCAGCGAGGCGGGACTTGAACCCGCAACGTGGGGCGCGCGCGCAGACGCGGCGACCACTGGGCTAGGTGGGGGTTGGTGTCCGAAGGGCGGCTGGCTGCTAGGTAGGGTTTGCGTGATGCGGGAGCGAGTAGACGCGCGCGCTCGCCGTTGCACGCAGTCTGCTCGACGATATGAACGGCGGCACTAGGCGGCGACAGCGAGGCGGTCCATGTCAGGGAAGACGGGAGGCTCACCGCGAGGTTGTTGCCGGTGGTGGTTCGGGCGGAGGCGCCGGCGATCATCGACGAGCCAGGGGCCGAGCGTAGATAGGGTTCCGTCGGGGCGGCGTCGTCCTGGGGGGCTTCTGGTCCTGCTCCTCCTCGCTGGGGCGTACGGGGCTGTTGCAGAGGACCTCCTCGTCCTCCGCGATCACCCCCTCGACGAGCTTGACGGCCGGAGCGTCGTGGACGGCGAGGTGCTGGCAGTGGGCAGCGTCGGCTGTTGGTGGACGGAGAGGAGGAAGGAGGAGTGGAGGTTGGCTCGGGCCAGATCTGGGCGAGGCCAGAGGAGGCGAGAGAGGGGTAGATAAGGACGGAGAGGAGAGGGGGTGCCGTGGGGGCTCGGGGTGGAAAAAGGTGGTCTCGGCCACCTTTCCTCCTCCTCGCACGTGATCGAGCTAGGGGCAGGACAGGGGCAGGTAGGGCTTCCAGGTGGGGTCAAGGCAGGTGGAGGGGGTGGTTCGGTGTGGGGCAGCTGTGGCAGAGAGAGAAGAGAGAGGGAGGGGAGGCTCAGGCTAGGTTCGGGTGTAGCTCGGTTAGGATCTAGGGTTGGCTAGGGGAAGGGTAGATGGGGTGGTTAGGGAGAGAGGGTGGTAGCTAGGTGGGGCCAGGGTGACCAGGTGGGGCCGAGCTAGGTGAGAGAGAGAGAGAGGCCGAGAGAGAGGGAGAAACTAGGGTTAGATTAGAGGGGCTCAGGTTAGGGTTTATGAGAGAGGTGAGATGTGGTGGTAACTAGGGTAGATGAGGGTTAGATTTAGGGTCTAGCTTAGATGAGAGAAAAGTTTGGAGAAAGGATTAGAGAGAGAGGGTGGTTTATGGTTTTTGGCATGATCCACATGACCATGCATGTGTGGAGGTGAGAGGAGAGAAAGGTGAGGAGAAGAGAGAGATAGAGAGAGATGATCCACTCAAATGAACAAATAAAAACAAGGAGGACCAAAGGTGGCAAAGGTTGCATGGCCCATGCAAAGATGAGAATTACCATGATTAAAATATTGTGGAAACAATAATATTATCATGGCATTATTATCATGCATTCCCAAAATGTGGAATAAAGGCCAAGCAAAAGGAATTAGAATTAGATCCATCCCAACCCACATGGGCTAGAGTAAATGCCAAGATAAAATAAAAGCCCATGGGTAATCAGGGTGGTAGAATTATAAGGTGGTGACAAAGTAAAGGTGATGGAGTCAATAAAAGATATGCCCCCAACTCAACTTGGGCATTTACACAATATCAAGAACCAAATACAATATCAAGAGGCAAATACAATTTTACAATGCAGATGAGAGGAGAACCAAATCAACAGGATTTTATATGATTCTCAAATGCAAGATGGCATGATGGCATGAGCATGATATAATGATGATGCAACAATTATATCTATGAAGTAGCCAATATATTACTAGATCAAGTAGCATTACAGTTGTTAGACAAATGGGATGGTACAGCCACCCATGGAGGCCATCACTTTGAAGCTGATGCATGACGACAAGGAGAGAGGCTTAGATGTAGTCATGCAGGAGTTACTTGGACGCCTGGTAGGGAGGCACTCCGCCGAGCTTAGAGGTCTTTACTTTCACCCCTTCGGGAGACGCAACGAGGAGGGAGAGGCTATAGAGTACGATGATGCTACTAGAGAGACGATGGAGCCAATTCGTATGTACCTTCAGGACCTAGAGGGTCTTATTAGACACCTAGATACGGATAGGACCAACGTCATGCTTAGCAATGACGAGCTCCAGGTTTAGCTACGAGAGAAGGACAAGCTCTTTGCGGAGCAAGACGAGATCGTCAAGGAAATGGAGGCCAAATTTGAAAGCCAGGACAAGAAGTTCAAGAGCCAGGAGTAAAGAGTCCAAGATAGGAACAAGAATATTCGGGAGATGAAGGAAGATTTAGAGGCCAAGGACTTTGAGCTTGAGCACCAGCAGGGAGTGATCGAGAGGCTTCGCTCACAGAAGAGGGCTCTTAGGGCCAAGATTGAGGCCTTGACCACTAGTGTTGATGAGTACAAGACCGCCATGGAGAATGCAGGTCTTACCCTTGTTGATGTTGAGATTGATGCAGAGGAGTAGTGTAGACTACTCGATTATCTTTCATCTACCGTACTTTGATTATTGAGTCGCAATGACCATCCAACATGTGGATGGCTTGCTATGGTGTGTTTGCAATTTCATAACTTGTTGTTTATGTCGTTCAAACTCTACGTTAATTTGATGCTTGGTTATTGTGTTTGTTCTATGTGATGTATTTTGCATGTTAAGCATCTATGGGTATCTCATTCTTAGCCTTATTAAAACCATAGATGCCTCCTCGACGTGCCAACCCCAATCAAAACAACAACGTCAATCCCGAGATGCAGCAGTTGATGACAGCACAAGCTCAACTGATGCAGATGATGACAACATTCATGCACAACAACAACAACAACAACAACAACAACAACAACAACAACAACAACAACAACAACAACAACAACAACAACAACAACAACAACAACAACAACAACAACAACAACAACAACAACAACAACAACAACAACGACAACAACGACGACAACAACGACGACAACAACGACGACAACAACGACGACGACAACGACGACGACCACGACGACGACCACGACGACGACCACGATGAAACAACAACAACAACAACAACAACAACAACAACAACAACAACAACAACAACAACAACAACAACAACAACAACAACAACAACAACAACAACAACAACAACAACAACAACAACAACAACAACAACAACAACAACAACAACAACAACAACAACAACAACAACAACAACAACAACAACAACAACAACAACAACAACAACAACAACAACAACAACAACAACAACAACAACAACAACAACAACAACAACAACAACAACAACAACAACAACAACAACAACAGCAGCAACAACAGCAACAACAGCAACAACAGCAACAACAGCAACAACAGCAACAACAGCAACAACAGCAACAACAACGACAACAACGACAACAACGACAACAACAACAACAACAACAACAACAACAACAACAACAACAACAACAACAACAACAACAACAACAACAACAACAACAACAACAACAACAACAACAACAACAACAACAACAACAACAACAACAACAACAACAACAACAACAACAACAACAACAACAACAACAACAACAACAACAACAACAACAACAACAACAACAACAACAACAACAACAACAACAACAACAACAACAACAACAACAACAATAATAATCTGCCAGGATTTGATATGCTCACCAGATTTCTAAGACTAAGGCCTGCAAAGTTCTCGGGAACCACTGATCCAATGATTGCCAATGATTGGTTACGTTCAGTAAACAAGGACTTAGTGACTGTTGGCGGTACCGACGAGGAGAAAGTCAGATTCGCAGCACATTTGCTTGAAGGGCCAGCAGAAACATGGTGGGATAACTTCCAAATCACCACTCCCCTTGAGTATGTGACATGGACTATCTTTGAAGATGGATTCCGTACAGCTCACATCTCATCCGGAGTGATGAATTTGAAGAAGAAGGAGTTTCACGATCTGAAGCAGTGTCACCGCAGTGTGGCTGAGTATATTGAGAAATTCAACAATCTGGCGCGTTACGCACCGGATGAAGTTGATACTGATGCAAAGAGGAAGGAGAAATTCCTCGAAGGACTGAATGATGAGTTGAACCTGCAGATGTCTGATGCCTATGTCCCAACCTACCAATCACTTTGTGACAAGGCTACCATCTTGGAAAATAAGATGAAATAGGTTGAGAGCAGAAAGAGGAAGCATAGCTTTGATAAGCACAGCTCGGGATCGTCTCACAACATCATGATGATAGTGGGAGTTCAAGATTCCACAAACATGAAAAGTACAACAACCACCATAGCCACAACCGTCATCATGACAACAAGCATCGGCATAGTCATGATAATGATAAGTATAAGAATCACAAGAGTGGACACAAGAGCCACCACAGTGGAAGTGGAAGTGGAAGTCTGCATGTAAAGAAAGATCTCGGTCAGGTTGAATACTTCAAGTGTAAGAAGATGGGGAACTATGCTAATGAGTGCCTAGAAAATAAAGTTGAAGGTTCCAACAAGCCCAATCCCTTCCAAAAGGGACAAGTGAACCACATTAATGTGGAATAAATCTATGAAGAATCTGATGCTGTGGCTGGTAAGTTCAAACTCAATTCTATTCTAGCACTTGTTCTTTTTTATACTGGTGCGTCGCATTCATTCATATCAAGAGCATTTTTTGATAAAAATGGATTTCCAACTGAGAATATTGGGTGTCCTATAAAAGTGAGTTCTCCCGGTGGGGATATGGTAGTAAGTCTTGGATGTCGTGATCTAGTAATAGAATTTGGGAAGCATAAGTTTCCAGTTAGTTTGATAATCCTAGACTCCCAAGGATTGGATGTTATTTTGGGAATGGATTGGATGACCAAGTATGAAAGAGTACTAGATTGTCCCAACCGTACTGTCACACTCACAACCCCGGATAATAGAAGGATTAGATTCAAGTCTAACTTTGAATCAAAAGGGAGTAAGTTAAATTCTCTTAAGGGGGTTAGCATAGACAGTGTGCTAATTGTGAAAGAATATCCAGATGTGTTTCCAGAGGTATTATCGGGAATGCCACCAGATAGAGATGTTGAGTTTCTGATTGACTTGCTACCAGGATCAGGACCAATAGCAAAGAGACCTTACAAGATGTCAGTTGATGAGTTGAAGGAACTCAAGAAACAACTTGGAGAATAGTTGCAGAAAGGATTTATTCAACCAAGATATTCGTCTTAGGGAGCACCAGTCTTGTTTGTTGAAAAGAAAGATAGAAGTCAAAGGTTATGCATAGATTACCGATCACTCAATGAGGTGACTATCAAGAACAAGTATCATTTGCCCAGAATCAATGATTTGTTTGATCAGTTAGAAGGAGCCCGTGTGTTCTCAAAGATTGATCTCCGATCAGGCTACTTTCAGCTAAAGATAAGGGAACAAGACATAACTAAGACTGCTTTCACCACTAGGTATGGATTGTATGAGTACACTGTGATGCCATTTGGTTTGACCAATGCACCAGCCTATTTCATGAATATGATGAACAAGGTGTTCATGGAATTTCTAGACAAATTTGTTGTCGTTTTCATCGACGACATTTTAATCTATTCCAAGAACAATGAAGAGCATGAAGAACATTTATGATTGATACTCGAGAAGCTTTGAGAGCATAAACTGTATGCCAAATTCAGCATGTGTGAATTCTGGCTGAATGAAGTCGGATTTCTTGGACATGTTGTGTCAGCAGATGGTGTAGAAGTTAATCCCGCAAAAGTGTCAGTTGTAACTGAGTGGGAATCTCCTAAGTTAGTGAAAGAAGTTTGTAGTTTCCTTGGCTTGGCAGGATACTATAGAAGATTCATTGAGAATTTCTCAAAGGTAGCTAAGCCAATGACGGAATTACTTAAGGAAGACAAGAAATTTGATTGGACTGAAGGATGTGAACTCAGTTTCCAAGAGTTAAAGAAGAGACTAGTGATAGCACCAGTCTTATGTCTGCCATATTTGGAGAAGGATTTCCAAGTATATTGTGATGCATCTCACAAGGATTAGGTGCAGTTTTGATGCAAGAAGGGAAAGTTGTGGCTTATGCCTCAAGACAACTCAAAAGTCATGAAGTGAACTATCCTACCCATGATTTAGAGTTAGCCTCTGTTGTCCATGCACTCAAAACATGGAGACATTATCTTTTGGGAAAGCGTTGTGAAGTGTTTACAGATCACAAAAGTTTGAAGTATATCTTCACTCAGAAAGAAATCAACATGAGACAAAGGAGATGGCTAGAACTCATCAAGGACTATGATTTGAGTTTGCAGTACCACCCCGGTAAAGAAAATGTTGTAGCGAATGCATTAAGTCGTAAGGTTTATGTGAATGGCCTTACTAAGGGAGAATTGCCAGATGATCTGTGTGCCCAATTCAAAGATCTCAGATTGGAGATAGTGCCTGAAGGACATCTCATGTCGTTGGATGCTCAACCCACCTTGTTGGACAGAATCAAGGAAGCCCAAAAGATAGACAAGGAAATTGAAGAGATTAAGGAAAAGATTAGCAAGGGAAAAGCCAAAGGATTCCATGAAGATGAAAAGGGTACTTTATGGTATGGAAAACATTTCTGCATTCCGCAAGATCCGGAGCTTCGGAAATAGATTTTACAGGAAGCACACAACTCACCATATTCCATTCATCCGGGTAACACCAAAATGTACATGGATGTGAAGGAAAGATTTTGGTGGAATAATCTCAAGAAGGACATCGCCGAACATATTGCTTTGTGTGATGTATGTAGTAGAGTGAAATTGGAACATCAGAAACCAGCAGGATTGTTACAACCACTACCTATTCCTGATTGGAATTAGGATAAGATTGGTATGGGTTTCATCACTGGACTGCCAAGAACTAGATCAGGATATGATTCCATTTGGGTCGTAGTAGATCGCCTAACTAAAGTGGCTCATTTCATACCCTTGAAGACAACCTATACAAGTGCCAAGTTGGCTAGGATTTATATGAATAGGATTGTGTGCCTGCATGGAGTACCCCAAGAGTACTGTGTCTGATAGGGGAACTCAATTCACTTCCCATTTTTGGAGGCAACTGCATGAGTCATTGGGAACAAGATTGGAATTCAGCACTGCCTTTCATCCCCAGACTGATGGACAGATAGAAAGGACCAACCAAATTCTAGAAGATATGTTGAGGGCATGTGCCCTAGATTATGGTGCTAGTTGGGATGAAAGTCTGCCTTACGCAGAATTCTCTTACCACAACAGCTATCAAGCCAGTATTGAGATGGCACCGTTTGAATTTCTTTATGGGAGGAAGTGTATTACACCATTGCTATGGAGTGGTGTTGGAGAAATAAATTTGTTCGGACCAGAACTAATCAAGGAAGCTGAAGAGAAAGTCAAGTTAGTAAAGGACAGATTGAAGATAGCACAGTCCTGACAGAAGAGCTACGCAGATCCAAAGTGTAGGGAAGTCACCTATGAGGTGGGTGATAGAGCTATCTTAGAGTATCACCACTTCGTGGAGTGAAAAGGTTTGGAGTCAAAGGAAAATTGGCACCAAGATATGTTGGACCATTAAAGATTCTGAGCCGTAAAGGAGAAGTAGCATATGAGATTGAATTACCTGAATCATTGTCTGCTATTCACAATGTATTTCACGTAAGTCAGCTAAAGAAATGTCATCCGGAGATGGAAGAGACTTCTTTGAAGGATACTATACCTTTGGAAGAGGTCCAATTGGAAAGTGATCTCACCTATGAGGAGAAACCTATCAAGATTCTTGAGACTGCAGAAAGAGTTACTCGGACAAAGACTATCAAGTTTTGCGAAGTTCAGTGGAACCACCATTCCGAAGAGGAAGCAACTTGGGAAAGAGAAGATGATCTTCCGAAAGACCACCCTCACCTATTTGCTAGCCAATCCGAATATCGAGGGCGAGATTCACCTTAAGGGGGTTAGATTTGTAACATCCCAAAAATCATGGTTTATAAAGTTTGCATATCATTCATGCATTCATAAATATTTGGGTTATTTTCAAATAAGATTGCAAAACAGAAGCCAAATGTTTGCCTATTATTTTATGTAAGAAAGGCAAAGGCTTCATTTCCATTTTAAATCATGAGAATACTTTGTTTCAACTAGAAAAGATTTGAATGTTTATTCCAAAGCTTGTTCAAAGTTTCAAAACAAAAATCTAAATTTAAAACCATTTATATGCCTAATATAGATATTTAATTAAGCATTGGTTTTAATTCTATTTTAATTGGACCAAAGAGTTTTTTATCAAACGACAAGGTTTTATACACAAATATATGCTTGGATTACTTTACAAAAATACAGAGGAAATTTGAATTCAAACTCATTTGAATAGCATTTGAAAATGATTTCAGAAAATCAAATCAAAAATAGAAAAAGGAATAAGAAAATAAGAAAAGGCCAGCACCACCATTCCAGCCCAACAGCAGAAGCGGCCCAACAGCCAGCCCACCCGGGTTCCCCTCTCCTCTATGTTTCTCACCCGCGTACACACCCCCTCTCACTGACGCCTCAGTCCCACATGCCTCGTCATCATCGTCCCCAAAATCTCGCACACGCAGACCACGTCGCTGCTGCAGTTGCTCCTTATAATGGCATGGCGTAATTAGCCTTGATTCCGCATGCGTTTCCTATCGCGTTGTCGCCTACTTAAACCCCTGCACCCCACGGTCATTTGCCCTCACTCAACTCACTCGCTCCACCACCAGGCTGCCAATATTTCGCACCGCTCCGCCTTTGCCAATATTACGGTGAGCTCCGACCGCCCCTTTCCTTCTAGTTCAAACGAGTGTGGTCCTCGTGTCCCTGTGCATCCTCTGAAGCCTCTGGTTTGGCTTATCGTGACCCAGTTCGCCGTCCCCGTCCACCTCTGCAAATGATAGAGCCATCGCTCAACTCCATCGAGCAATGTAGGTAAAACCCGAGCGCCTCTTGCCTTCTCTCTGACCCTATCGTGTTCGCCTGATCCTTGTGCATGCACTGATGCTCTTGGCTTGTGCTAGGGCGATCCAGAATGTCGCCAACATCGCCGTCTTCGCGAACCCGACGCCGCCCGCAACTCCGACGAGTGCTAGCCACTGCTACAGCCTGCCCCTGTCCACGCCAGCAGGACGTCGAGCTTCCTCGTGTTCTTGCAAGCCTGGTAAGCTACACCACAACCCCCAGCCCCGCTAGAATCGCCGGACCATCTCTGCCAGTAGCGCCGCCGCCGCTAGTGCCCATTTGCGCCGCCCGCTAATGGTCAGAGCAACATGGTCCGCTGGATCTGGATCCAGCGGATGTGATTAGATCAACCCGCGAAGGGGTACGCGTAGATCTGGGCCCTAGATCTAGATCTAACTGTATAGATTAGTTTAGCTGCGAAGAGGTATGTTGTGATCTAGAGCGTTGGATTAAGTTAGATCCAACAGTGCGGACGCGTGACCCAAAGCGAACCGGTACGCGCCAATCAGACGCTGCGGCGTGTCAGGGTTTTCGATTTAAAATTCAGATTTGATCTAATTATATGATTAGACTTGTAAATTCAATAACTTTTGTTCTGTTTATCCGAAAAAATGCAAATGAGATATCAATGGAATCACAAAAATAAACCCTACACATCTGTAGGCTTGAATTTGTGATTTGCTTCTGTTAAACTAGAAATTTATGCAGAGACATTTGTAGGCCTATTTTGTGTATAAAAATTATTTGGAAAATGTTTTAAAAGCCAAATTATTTTTAAATGGTGTATAAATGTTTAGTGTAATGTTCAGTACTGTTTTACTTGTCTTGTTTAGTTTATAAAAATCTTCACATGGCATTTGCATGCATTCATATATTTTTGCTTGATTATTTGAAATATGAATTTGGTGCTATCATTTTATGTGTAGATTTTGGTGCTAGTGGTGATTGTGACTGTGAGGATTGTTGTTACTCCCCCAGCTACCAAGGCAAGTGGTGCTTCATGTTTTTGTCCCAATATTTTGACTATGCATTAGTGATATTTTGTATAGGGCTTGCATGTTAATTTTTGCTAAGTATCTATATGCTATGCTTGGGAAATCCTAGTAGTTGTAGAATTGTTAGAATTTTCTCTAAGTTAAGATACTTGCTATTGCCATGCTTATACTAGCTAGTAGCAACCAAGGATGGATTATATACATGCTATGGAAAAATATTGCTAAGTCTTTGACATGTGTTTTGCTTAATAAAACAACTAAGTGAATGAAACACCTGGGTGGAATGGTATGTTTGGGTTATGTTGAGTGGTTACACAATGCCCATATCTATGGTCTACCTTGTGCATCACACTTGTGGAAAGCCACCCAGGAACAAAGGGATTTGAGATGCCATATGTTAAGAAGCTTCTAATGCAGCCACATGGCATTATGGGCTCTGCATGGATCATATAGGTTGCAATAACTTAGCCAAATGGACAGTTGGTGGTATGGGGTGATAGGTTTGGAGCGCGTCCATTTTGGTCTAAGGGAAGACTTCTGAAAGGTCCTGTCTTGATGCATGTCGAGTCTTGTGGGGAAAGTGCACCACCTCTACAGAAGGAAGAATCTAAGTACTTAGTCGTGTCCCCGGCAATGGACAATTTGAGCATCAAGACACGGAAGCTATCAAGAATCTCCTCATCCCAATTTCTAAGTTAAAAACTTGTGGTTGAACAAGGGTAAAGGTTCACCAATGTCTATTTGTGGTTCCTTGGGAGTTTTGCCAAACAAAAACTTAGTGTTTTCAACTGATAGGTAAAACCTATTTTGAGCAAAGTAAGTCTAAGCTACACTTAGCTAAATTCATGTAGAAGCTAGATACTATTATTCTACTAAGGTATCACTTGCCAATACTATTCCAATGTATTGACCCACTATGGCTGTAACTTGTGATGTTGCAGGTTACTCTGATGAGGATTAGGGTTATGAGTCTACACTCAACATGTTTTCCTGTGGCACAAGAAGATGAAGACTTTATTTTATTTTGTTAAGCTGAACTCTTGCTCTAGCCTTTGGCTATGGAGTTGTAAAAGACTATGTTATTTCTAGAATGACGATGTAATAATGACCTTTGTTTCTATGTACTTCATTTTAAACTATGGATGCTAGCATTTGTTCCAGGGACTAGCATTGCAATCACAGGGACCTTTACCTTTATAAAGGTAGGGTCTTACACTAAGTCACCATTATATGATGTGAAATTTGAATATAAGGTATTAGAATTAAGTAGATATAAAATATTATGACTAAGATAAATCTAGGGTAGCATGAAGTTATTGAAGTAATAATATTCCTCTTAAAGAATAGTAAGCACTTGAGGTGAAGCAGTTTGGTGTATACATCCATTGGAGTAATGATAGTGATGGATGATTAAGGAAGAGTATGAATGGAGTTAGAAGTAAACACCTGTTGGATTGGAGATTATCAGCAGTAGAGTAGTTGATATAACCAAGTAAAGATATGTGAAGGTTATGAAAGGCTTCAGTGACAAGCTTCTGAGATTTGTAAAATAGATTACAAAGTAATCTGAGAAGTAAGAAGGTGATTATTCAAGTGGATTTAGAATCAGAAAAAGTACTCTAGTGATGAGAGTTATTTTTATAAGAAGATCATATAGAGCTTTAGTGACAAGCTCATTAGATTACAAATGAATTTAGGAGGAGAAAATATTGATATGAATATTCTTGTGAAGTAAATCTCATCAGGTTAACACATGATGATGGATATGAAGGAGTAGTATATCTAGGAAAGGAATTCCTTAATTAGAAGTCTAGAATTATTGAAGTATAGAAGATAGGAATTCTGGATAAAACACTAAACCCTAAATCTTTAACCAAACATAAAATCCATTTCATATGATTGATCAATCATCTTATTTCCATAATGGCTGCTAGGAATAATTTCCTATATCAAATCACTTAAGCACATATTTGTCATTCCCAACCATCATTATCTTAGGTACTTAAGAACTATCTTTATTAATTATTTCTCATAAGATAGTCTAGAAAACCATCCCATTATTTTACTTTAAAGGGTGATATCATTAAAAATTCACAAACATGAAGACAATTCATCTAGCCATTAATCTTTATTCACATCAACAAAAGAATATAAGTAAATTAAGAACCCTAAAGCCTAGGGTAAGCATTTACAATTCAAACGTTAACTCTTATGATAGTTATAATAAGATATATATACCTTGATATTCCCTAGATTAATGGGAGTAATATTAATCATGATAAATCCTTAGAATATTATGCATCAATTAATAATGAAGGATCAATATATATAAAAGTTTCTATTAAAAACTCAATAAGAATCAAAACTCATGGATTAAAAGTAATACATTATTTAATAAGTTTATGGAAGTTAGATAAATTAAATTCATATCAAAAGCCTTACAAATAATAAGAAAGGTATATGTATAAAGAAAATAAAGAAAATATAGCACTATATAATAAAAACTCACAAAATGATTTTAAATACTATTTATTATTGATGCAAGTATTAGCAAAGGAATTCCATAAAGATAAGTCTAAATTAGTGCTTAAATAAAAGGGTAAGAAAAGAAAACAGAAAATAGAAATCGAAAAAGAAAAAGAAACAGAAAGAAAAAATAACAGAGGAATAGGATCTGGCCCACGGCCCATTCCTCCTCTCTCTTACTCGTCCCTCGCGAGCAGCCAACAGCAGCCCGCATGGCCCAACTCCGGCCTATACCTCTTCACGTCTCTTTATTTTCTTCTTACTCGCGTCCGGCAGCAAGCAGCTGCGTGGTAGAGCTCTCGCCGTCAATCTTATCGGCGCTAAGATCCTCGCCCTGCCGCCTTGGAGCTAGGGATAAGAACGCCGACGTTGTCCTCTATCTCCCCATACCAATCTCTCTCGATCTTGTTTCTCCTAGCATTTTTCCCCTTCTGCCGAAAACCTAACTTGACATGGTCCGAGCTAGAGATCGTTTCCGGCCTTCCCTCGCCATTCTGAGGCCACCACGGAGACCGCGACGCTTGACTTAGTCGTTTGCCCCAAAGCGCGCTGGTCGGGGCGATCCCTAGCTGCAGAATTTAGGTCGTCTTCTCCGACACCGACGTCGTCGCCGACGTCAATCGTCGTGGTCTCCAGCTGCACCTCGCCTCTACGACCACTCATCTGCATTCCGGGTGAGCTATTGAACACGCCGCCGCCTTCCTTTGCCTCGCTCGCTTCCTGTATCGAGCCACCGTCGTACATCGACATGCACAGCCGCCAGACGCCGTCGTGCTCCACACGCTAGTGACCATTTCTTGGCGGCGCCACCACAGCTAGGCTCCTCGCGTTGTCCTCGTTCCAACCAACACAACCGTAGCCGCGTGCGTATTCGGGATCGCTCGATCGATCATCGATCTGAGAAGGATCTGGCGGGATGACGTCATTCTTACGTCGAGTCAGTTCGTTTGACCAGTCTTCGCCCATGTGGCATCTGACGTGGCCTTGGGCCCATGTGTCATCCTCTAAGTGTAAGAACCAGCCCAGTAACAAAAGTATTAGCTAAAACAGGGGCATGCCATGTGGCATGTGACCCACCAGTCAGTGACTGTGTCTAGAGTAGGATCGGTGTAAAAAGTATTTACCATTTAGAGTTTAATTAAGAAATAATATAGAGAAAAGAATAAATCTTGTAAATTTAATAACTTTTGATTTATAATACAGAAAAATGTGTATAATATATGAAAAATTGTGGAAAAATAAAATCTATAACTTAAAACTAGAATCAAACATTATTATGTTAACAATTTAAATAATTATTATTTAATAAAGATTTTATAAGGTTTAATACTTTGATAAATCATATTTCAATATTAATAAATGTTAAAAATATAAATAAAATACCAAAAATCTTAGAAAGATAAGAATTATAATTTAAAACTATAATCATGCATTATTATTATTCCACTTAATTAAATATTTGTTATTTATTAAGTCATTATAAAGTAATAAGTATTATAAAAAATCATATCTTATTATTTTTAAATCACAAAAATAAGTGTAATATACCAACATGATCACAAAAATAATACCTACATGTTAAAAATATAATATTCTACTTTTAAGTTAAGTAAAAAGTTAAACACTTTAATAACTTGAATTTAAACCTATTTCTTTAGTTAACAATTCATATAAGGGTAAAGAAAATTTGCTAAGATTCTAAAATTAACTAATTAAAGTCTAATAAATAATATTAGCCTTGAATATTGATACTATGAAGTCAAAATGGTTTAACACACTTTAAATACAATTTTATTGAATTATCTTTCAACCATAAGTGTAGATTATTTTATAAAAGGATCCTTATGTAATATAAAATCTCCAAGAATAATTTATAATGAGATAAAACCTATTACTTTACTTTAACCACAAGTTTATAAACAAATAAAAACCCTATAGTGAACCATAAGTAGTTAAGTTATGTTATTCCCCTGATTACAATTATAACAATTCATTCACTCATCCATTAAAAGGAAAATGATTCTATTCCACTCAACAATTAGGAAACCACTATTAAAATAGAAGTATTACCATTCTTAAAGTATCCTTAGGGAAATATTATAAAGTACACCTAGTACAAATAACATAAGCAATATGCCTTAAGCCCATCTATGTCTTTAAAGTTAAATTTAGTCTATAATACTTTAAATACTATGCTAAAGACTTTGTTATGTATTTTATAGTTAACTTTGGTCTGTTATAATTAAGTTATAAAGCATCTTAATACCAAACTAACCAAGTTATAAACCAAGATAGATAAGTTAAATACTACTAATATCATTATTCAAATAGAGTAATTCTTTCTTACTTAAAGACTATAACTAGAAAGAACACCTAATAAGGTTAACTTAAAATTTAAATACTTCTCCTTAGCTAAGTAAGATTTTCTTCAAAAGTTATTCTTTTAAGGTACATTATAAAGCAAGACATAAGCATTTTTATGAAAGCTCTAAATGATGAACAAACCTTATATACATAGTCTACAGATACTTTTCCCACTTGAGTATTCCATTATTGTGTGTGCTTTATTATACTTACATGTTGTTTCACACACACTCACAAGCCTTAATAAGAAGCACAATTATGAAACTTATCTAAAAGGACAACACATTCTAAAAGTAACCATTCCAGTCTCTAAACCCTAGATCAACGTTATCCCCGGGTTTCACGTTTATAAAGTGCATTAAATTACTTATGCATAAGAGCATCTTGCTTCTTTAAACATTAGTCCTTACCGGACCAATGATGCTGATTTAAGATATTGGATCTTATATTGTCTTGAAGACCGTGAGTGCATAATCTTGCAATCACAAAAGGCAAGTTCACACTTGCTCATGTCCTTTGATTATTTTCTGTAAAGTATTTTACAAATCCAGTGTTGTCATCACCTGCATTTGAAAAAGGTCAGAATACACTATTTTCATAATAATGTGATTATAGGTTATTTACCATGAGGTAATAACCTACTATGAAAGTTCTGGTGGTAAAGGAACATATTATCTAGGACTTAATAACCAATGTCGTCAGTGATTCTTGCGTCGTATATATGCGTTGACCATGAGATTGGGAATGGGACGGAGAAGTCAGCTGTATATTTTTCCTCTCGCATGGAGCCGGATGTGCGGGTCGTGGCTATTATCACTCGTAGCGTGCATATTAATTGTAATTCATAGAGGATATATAGCATATGGGTGGGAGCCCTCGATGTCCCACGATAGTTCCGGCATCTGAACGGTCTGTACTGCTAATAGCCGTAATTCAATAGGTGGGCTGGCGTACACCAAGGATACATGCGGGGTCATGGAGAAGGCAGTGATTGGCTTGGATCTTAGGTTGGGCCTCAAACCAAGGAAGTTTGAACGGGGACATACTCCCAGCCGTGCAACAAAACCTAAGGTTTCTCATGGGTAAAGTGACGCACCTCTACAGAGTGTAAGAACTGTAACTTGTTACTCCCTGTTCCAGGAAGGAGCTGCGAACGTGGCGGGAAAGGAACTCCATGAAAGTTCTGGTAAACCCGTAAAGGCTGACGGACATAGCTTTTCAGAATAAAAGCAACCTTTGAAGAAATGTTTATGAAAACCTGCATTGCCTATGACCTATGGTCTGTGGCTGTAGTTATAGTGCATCAAACACTCCTTTCCTAGTGAACTTGCTGAGTACGCTCGTACTCAAAGTATCTTCTTAACCCTTGCTAGGTTCTAAAGCCAGTACAGACGATGTCTACATCAAGTTATGCTCCAGGAATCATCATCAGAAGCTAAAGTTCTTCAATGAAGTCAAGGAAGTCGACATATAGATCAACTCAAGTGAAGACGAAGTTGCTGATTAGATAAGAATAGAATCTCTAGCCATAAAACCTACTTCTATAGAGTATTGCAATAGCATCAATGCAAGCCTCAATAGTTTAGATACTAGTCTATTAGTATATTAGATATGAGTTTATTATTTATAATTCTTCTTTGTAAGAAGATTCTTTCTCTCTCTCTTTAACCTAGAGTGTTCTCTGGATCTTGTGTAAAGAGTTGAGTTGTAACCTATAGTCATGTCTTGGACCTGCTGTGTTTCTGTTGTACCACTATGAGGGATGTAATACTAGTGAACGGTGTTTCATTGGTGTTATGTCAACGACTATAGTGTACTACATCATGCAGTGGTATGCTGGGTCACCGCACCTAATCATGGTCGAAACTTGCAGCATCACCATAGTGACATCTATGAAGCATTCTTTTTATAAAAAAAGAGACACATTGAAAAAAGAGGAAAGAGAGAAAAAAATCACCATATTCCCATGGTAAATAAGAAGATTGTTGAGATGCTCATTGTCTGCTTGCCTTGTCATTTTGGTTATGGGAAAGCTCATGTACCATGTGCAAGGGGTACCCGTTGGCATTTCTCTATGATATGCAAATACTTACAGTGACAAGAACTTACAGGTGACTAAAGTTGAGTAGCATGAGGTGTGGCCCTTGTATTCAAGGGACTTGAGATTGCTAACTTATACTTCATCAAGCATATACTCCATCTTTGTCACTTTAACCTTAATCACTTCAAGATGCTTATGATAGGGGCAATGAGGGCTGAAAGCTAACAAGTACCATAAATTTTGGAAGCTCTTTTTGAAACTTGAAATCCCTGCTTCCTTTATGAAAGGCCTTTCTTCCACCATTATTGGAGTCTCCACCTTCTACCTTTAGGCGCCATTAATAGAGAATAGGTGTCATTCTGTTTCCAGCGTTCCAAAACTTATTAATTGATGCATACTTTGATATTACTTGTTCCTGTGCTACTTGTTTCTAGTCACCCTTGTGAACTTTGAAGGTGTCCTATGCATCTATTGGCTACTCTATGAGGGACAAGTTGATTGCCACTATGGCATGTTTTCTATATGTGAAACAAACAAAAGTTTTTCAATGCATGTTATTCATGATCTTTGTTTGTAGCCTTTCATGTTGCATGCATAGTTACTATGTCCTATTGTTAGAACTCCATCTTTCATGCACATGTTTAGAGTTCTTTGATCCCAGCTTTCAATGCTAGCAAATGGTTTGATCTTTATTGTGAGGGTGCATGTCACCTCAAAAATTATTCTTTTTATCACTTACCTACTCGAGGACGAGCAGGAGTTAAGCTTGGGATGCTTGATACGTCGGAAACGTATCTATAATTTTTGATGTTCCATTCTTGTTTAGTATCTACTTTGCTTTGTCTTTCTTTGAGGTGTTTTTATATCTTTTCTAGAACTAACCTATTAACAAGTTGCCACAATGCCAGTTGCCTGTTTTCTTCTGTTTTTTGTTCCAGAAAGGTAGAAAATCAATATTCTCGGAATTGGATGGGACAAAATCCAAAGTCAATAACTTTCCGTGAGGGATACGAATCCAGAAGGAGGGATGGAGAGGTACCAGAGGGTGGCCAGACCCCCCCTACCCACGCGGCCAAGCCTGGCCCGCGCCTGGCGAGGGTGTGGGCCCTCTGGCCGCCTCCTCGGCCTCCCCCTTCGCCTATAAGAAGCCTCTGACCCAAAAACCCTAAACAATCCAGAAGAAATCCATGAAAACCTCCGTAGCGGCACTGCCACCGAAAGGGAGATTCGGGGGACAGAAAGTCTCTGTTCTAGCATCCTGCCGGGATGGGGAAGTGCCCTCGGAGCCATCTCCATCGATCTCCACCACCATCTCCATCACCGTTGCTGATTCCCATGATGAGGAGGGAGTAGTTCTTCCTCAAGTCTAAGGGCTCTACCGGTAGCTATGTGTTCATCTCTCTCTCTATGCATGATCTTGTTGTGGTCATGAGCTTTGTAATCAAGTAGATCTACCTTGCTACTCAAGTGCTTCAATAGATCTCTGCTCTCCCCATGTGTGTGAAAGTGACAGCGTGCACGCCATGGTGGCACTTAGGTTTGAGTCTACATAAATACTCTTTGTGCTTTAATAGATCTATGTTTTTCCCACATGTGTGAAAGTGACAGCGTGCATATCGTGTGTGACACTTTGGTTAGATTGAATATTTGTTATGAGTTATATTTGGAGTTGGATGTCTTTATGAAATTGTGGTGTTTGTTGGAACCATCTAGCGCTCAAGGTGACATTGTGGGGTTATCTAGATTGGGGAAGGCCCTACCGTGGATTAGAGTGTCCAACCGGAGAGTAGTTAAGAGTAGTATCATGAAGAGAGGATATTTATATGAGAGAGTGTTCACTAGTGAAAGTATGATCCCTAGGCGTTTTTTCTAAACATTGAAACACCGTTTGCTACTAGATCTGTTGCATGTTTGCTTGCTTCCTTCTTGTTGCCTTTAGTCTTTACCTCACCGTCAAGCTATTTTCTGGCACCGTTACCACTTGTATTTCACTATCTCTTCATCGAACTAGTGCACCTATACACCTGACAAGTGTATTGGGTGTGTTGGGGACACAAGAGACTTCTTGTATCTTGATTGCAGGATTGCTTGAGAGGGAATACCTTTGACCACTTCCTCCCTGAGTTCGATAAACCTTGGGTAATCCACTTAAGGGAAACTTGATGTTGTTCTACAAACCTCTACACTTGGAGTCCCAACAATTTTCTACAAGAATAGAAGTCCGTAGACATAAGCCACACACATCGGTGTGTATGATTTCCAATAAGTCTGTAGCTCGCTCCATTATGCCAGAGAATGGAGTCTTAGTCATTTTTCCCATCAGACATGCTTCGCATCTTTCAAGTGATTCAAGAAGTCCATTAGAATGGAGTACTGATTCTTCTGAGTGAGGAAAACATTCTTCACCTCATCGGTAGCATCAGTTGCAGGTGGGTCACCCAGCGGTGCATCCAGCACATAGGTCAACTAACCAGCATTAAGGACAATCCTCAAATTGCGGAACCAATCCGCAAAGTTGCTTCCATTGTTTTTCAACTTTTATTTCTCCAGGAACACATTAAAATTGATGGTAGGGGGCCGCCATGATCTACAACATATTTACAAAGAGTATAGACTAAGTTTATGACAAATTGAGTTCATATTTAATACTTAAATTAACTAGGTGAACTCCCACTCAAAACAACATCCCTCACATTGTTTTCAGTGATCACACGAACCAAATCCACTACCAAGTACGATCATCACGAGAGATGATGTTGTAGCTTCAAAGGCGAACAATCATCATGTTCATCATATCAATCATATGACTCATGCTTTACCTTTTGGTATTCTGTGTTCCGAGACCATGTCTGTACATACTAGGCTCGTCAAGATTAACCTTAGTATCTGTATGTTAAAATATGGCTTGCTCCTGTTGTATGCACACGTAGAATCTATCACACCCGATCATCACGTGGTGCTTCGAAACGACGAGTCTTAGTAACGGTGCTTACTAAGGACGAACACTTTATTACTTGATATTTAGTGAGAGGGATCATCTTATAATGCTACTGTCGCAATCTAAACAATACAAGATGTATAAAAGGATTAACATCACATGCAATTCATAATATGTGATATGATATGGCCTTTCTTCTTGTTCCTTCGATCTCCATCTCTAAGCACGGACATGATCTCCATCATCACCGGCGTGGCGTCAAGGTCAATGGCATCACTCCATGGTTGTCGTCCACCAGCACCAACTATTACAACTACTTTGAATGATAGACACGCAGGTCTTAAACCAAATTTAAAGACAACCATAAGGCTCATGTCGGTTGCCAACTTACAATAAGGATCATCGCATACATCATATATAATCACAATCATGGCCATATCACATCACAGCACACCCCTGGAAAAGAAACTTAGACGCCTCTAATTTTCTTTGCATGTTTTACGTGGTTTGGGGCTTTCAAGTAAGAACCATTCTAACTTACGAACAAGAACCACAACATTGATATAGGTATTGTCAAGTGCCTGTTGTAAATTGAATCTTCACTATGGTGGGAGAGCAGACACCCGCAAAGCCACTTATGTAATGCAAGTTGCATGTTGAGCGTGGAGCAAGTCTCATGAACGATGTCATGTAAGGTTATCCCGGGCCGCTTCATCCCACCATCCCGCAAGATGCAAAGTACACAAAAAGCAATCGACAACAAAAGCATCAACGCCCACAATAACCATTGTGTTATACTTGTGCAACAGATCTACGCATAAACCTCGCTTTGATACCACTGTAGGGGTTTGTAGCATGGAAAACAAAAAAATTATATCGCATAAACACACAAAAGCTAAGATCTAATCTACGAGATCGGTGCAACGAGAAAGAAGATTAGTAACCCTCGAAGATCGAAAGCGTTTAATGATATACGAATCTCTCGTGGGTAATGTAGTCGTTCACTTGCCGATCTCAAGATCGCGTAGACGATCCTTTTGGCGCCGAGTTCCGGAAGTGCTCCCGCTGTCTGTCACACGTTCGATACTCGATGAAGACCTTCCTCGCCCTTGTTCCAGTAGGCAGCGGACGTTGTAGATCTCCTCGTGATTCCGGTAGCACGAAAGTGTGGTGGCGAAGGTGGAGGAGTAGATCCTGCAGGGCTTCGCCTAAACCCGGAGTAGGTATGGTGGAGTAGAGGGGTTCCTTGGTGGCTAGGGTTAGGCACCGAGGTGAGGAGGTGGCATCGGCGGCAGCGACGGCGCTTGGGCGGCTAGGGTTTTGTTTGAGGCGAGAGGGGCTGCCCCCTCCCCTCCTTTTATGATAGGTAGAGGTGGTTTGGGGAGGGGGAGGCCGAGTCCTCCCCCAACTCCCTCCCATTGGCTGGCGGTGTGGGAGGGAGAGGAAACCCTTCCTCCACTAGGATTTGACTTTCAAACATTGGTTTGACTTTTTCAAACACTTGTTTAACCTAATTAAACTAGGGTTTGATTCCTCTCTTCCTTTTGACCAACCAAGTGACCTACGGCATGAATCATTCATCCCATTTGGGTTTAATACATTCCATGTACCCCCTTCCCCCAAAGTAGTGGACCTTCTAGAACTTTCTAGAAGCTTCTGGTCAAAACACCGAAAACATTTCCGAACCCCAAAAATTGACTTTCCTTATGTGAATCCTATTCTCTGGACCATTTCGGATCTCCTCGTGATGTCCTGGATCCAATCCGAGACTCCGACCAACATTTGGTCCCCAACATACATTACATATCTACTAAACAACATCGAATCCTTAAGTGTGTCTCCCTACGGTTCGTGAATTATACAGACATGATCGAGACTCTTCTCTGATCAATAACCAATAGAGGAATCTGGAAATTCATATGGCTCCCACATATTTCTACGATTAGTTTGTGATCGAATGAACCATTTACATTCGATACCAATTTCCCTTTGTCTCGTGATACTTTACTTATCCAAGGTTTGATCGTCGGTATGTCCAATACCTAGTTCAACCTCGTTACCGATAAGTACTCTTTACTCGTTCTGTGATATATGATCCCTTGTGACCTAGTCACATGCTTGCAAGCCAATTGGATGACATTCCACCGAGAGGGCCCAGAGTATGTCTATCCATCATATGGATGGACAAATCCCACTCTTGATCCATGTGCCTCAACACATACTTTCAGAATACCTAATGCCACCTTTATAACCACCCAGTTACGGAAGTGGTGTTTGATGTCATCAAAGCATTCATGCGATGAGGGTGGTTAACATGATATCATGGTCAAAGGATTAGGTTACTATGTACTTGAAAGCTTGTAGCAAACAAACTTCTAAATGACTTGATCTTACGCTATGCTTACTATAGGAGTGTGTCTGTCATATCATTATCCTAATGACATGATCTTTTTATTACTAACATCTAATGTCCATGATCAGGAAACCAAGATCATCTATTAATCAACAAGCCAGTTTAACAGGAGGCTTTACTAGGGACTTCTTTTATGTTTACAAAACACACAAGTATTAGTGTTTCCGGTTAATACAATTATAACATGGGATGTAAACATTTATCATAAACATAAAGATATAATAATAACCATTTTTATTATTGCCTCTTGGGCATATCTCCAACAGTAACCATGCTTATGAGAATCAATTGGTTTTGACGTTGTCTTCATCGTCTTATGAATCTAGGAAGGATTAAGAAGGTACGGTTGAGTACGAGCGTACTCAGGAAGTTCACTAAAAAGAGTGTTTGATGCACTATATATAGCCATAGACCATAGGTCATAGGCTATGCAGGTTTTCGTAAACATTTCTTCAAAGGTTGATTTTATTCTAAAAAGCTATGTCCATCAGCATTCATAGGTTTACCAGAACATCATGGAGTTCCTTTCCTGTCGCGTTCGTAGCTCCTTCCTGGAATAGGGAACAACCTTAGTTTTGTTGCACATCCGAGTTGCATTCTCATCCACACTTCCTTGGTGTGGGGCCTAGTCTAAGATCCAAGCCGATCACTTGCCTTCTCCGCAACCCCACATGACAACACGGCCCTGCAAGTAGAACTACCTCTGTTAACCTCCTTATAGGAAGTAATAACTATGGTAGACTCCTTGAGGACTCTAGTGAGCAGATCATGACCCTGGAAACCCCAACACAGTGGTAGACCTACCTTTGGCAGTACCTCACAGATGATCTAGACACCAAGATCGCGAGGCACTGAGGGGTCCCACCCATGTACCGGTCCTCATAAGGAATCCCAGCATCACGATATGGTCATATGTTAACATGCGAAAGGAAGAAGATCTAGCTGACTTCACCGTCCCATTCTAGATCTCATGGTTAACACATATTATACGACGCAAATCACTGGCGACATTTATTATTAAATCCTAGATGATATATTCCCATGCAATGGTAGTTCCATTGCAAGTCATAATAGATTAGCTGATCACCCTCGATCAGTAACCAATAGTTATTGTCAATTATGAAAATAGTGTTTTTTCCATCCTTTTCCGAATGCAGGTGATAACAATAGTAGATTGTAAATACTCGATAAAAATAACCAAAGTACATGGGCAAGTGTGAACTTGTCTTATGTGATTGCAACACTCACGGTCTTCAAGACAATATAAACTCCAATATCTGAAAACAACATCATTGGTCCGGTAAGGACTAATGCTTATAAAAGCAAGATGCAATTATGCATAGGTAATGTAATGAAATTTTTAAACTCGAAACCCCTGAAGTAATGTCGATGATCTAGGGTTTAGGATCTTGTGATCATTTCTTTGGAATGTGTTCCCCTTTTTATCAGTTTCACACTTGTGCTTCTTCTTAGGCTTGTGAGAGTGTGTGAAACACTTACAAATACAATAAAGTAGCATACAACAGCATAACAGTCAAGTGTTGATACATGGTTAAAACATATTATATAAAGATTGTTATTCTATTAGATCCTTTAATGAAATAGCTACGTCTTACTTTTAATGCATCTTAAAAGAATAACTTTTGAAGAAAAGGTCACATTACAAAGTAAAAGCATTGAAACTTGAAGTTAACTACTATAGGGTTTCTTCCTATCTCTAATTATCATAAAAGAAAGCATTTCTACATTTGAATAAACACAACACTTGAAGTTGAGACTTATATGTCTTGAATATGAAATGATACTACATGTTGATTACTTCATAATACTTCATAAAAGTTTAGATAGAAGTAGTATAACTTTTATTTGAGTAGTGTTTTTTAACATTATAAGTGTATGGAATTTTTTATCCATTTAGAAATTAGTGGTTGTATTTTATAAATATGGATGTGGAATTATTTGGACTACTCATGAATTATCTTTAGATTTTAAATATATTCATAAATTATAAGAGAAATGATAGTGGAAATGTTTAATAAATCAAATTATGATTTTTATGCTTTTATAATTGATATAATCATTTTGGAAAGTAATATACAATTATGGTAGATTTAGAAAATGTATTCAAGATGATTTGGATTATTTTACTACCTATAAGCATCAATTGGGATTAGTAGATCTTAAACGGATAATAGTAAAGACATGGACAAGTTTTTATATACCTTTAAAGAATTAAAATAAAGGGAAAAGGTTTAGATAAGGTTTATTAAATATCCACATTTTATTTTACTTCGGAAGTGAAATATTTTTTTTAGTGTGTAGATTTTATTTTATTTTGATCATTTTGGTATATTATATGTATTTTTATGATTTCTAATTAATAAAACATGCTTTTCCCAAGTTTTATACTTAATAGAATACTTGTTAAATAATAATTTGTTTTATTTAGGCTGTATAACAAAGTAAAATAATAGATTTAAATTATAGATCTTATTTTTCTAAATATTTTGATATACAATACATATTTTTCTGAATTATAAAATAAAAGATATTGATTCTATAAGATTTATTCCTTTTCTAAAATATTTAACCCATTTTTTGAAAAGATTTATTATATCATGCTGACAACAACATGAGGTGGGGTTGTTTTTGACTAGGTCTGGTTCTAGCCCCAATCACTGACTGGTGGGCCTAGGGCCACGTGAGATGCCTACGCGAATGGTTTAACTAGGCTTGACCATGCGTTGAGGTGATGATGACATCAACATGACATTACTCCGGTGCCAGAACTGTAGATCGATGATGGACACGGCACATGGGACATCGCGGAACTGCACGAGTGGGTGTGTTGGAAACAGTGCAACACAAGGAACCATATGGTGGTAGCACCGCTCTGATTTGGTCACTGGAGGATAGCCGTCGGCGAGCTCAAGTGGCAGTGCTGGCAAGTGAACATGAAGGTGGCGATACAGGAAGCAATCGAGAAAATGAAGGACACTAGCATGTTAAGTAGCTCACCAGGAAGCTCGTGGAAAGTTCGGTGAGGTAAGGCGCGGCCGAAATCGATAGGGACAACGGCAGCCGTACTTTAGGAAGTAGGTTTCGACTGTGGTGCCTCAGGCTTCTCCGTCTTGCGCTGATAGGGGCAAAAGCTAGAGGAGGACGAGGCAGTTCTCCTGGATATCTCATCAAAGCATGGGGAGGTCGACAACGGCAAGCTCAGACAAGGTCTACGACTAGGATGATTATATGATGACACATAAAGTTTTTGCATGGCTCTTCATGATGGATCGCTTAAACACCTGGGGTATGCTAGTGCGACGGCAATGTCCAATATCTGATGTTAATTATGTAATCTATCAGCAAGAAAGAGAGACTAATGAGCATAGCTTCTTATCTTGTAAATTCAGTTTATTGTGCTGGCCAGTGCTAGGAATCTCTTGGAACATGAGTATGAACTTCTCTAACAGATTATCTACTGCAGAAATATTGTGGAAGAAGCCATTATTTCTTGAGTGTACAATTCTATGTGCTTGGAACATCTGGAAACAAAGAAACAGAAGGTACTTTAATAATGTAGATCCTGATATCCAGTGTTAGTTAGCACCATTCTCCTGTGATATTCATCTTCTAGGGTCTAGGCTGAAACCAGCTCTTAGAGATCATATTATATACTTTGTAAGTGAGGTGGGAGTTTGACTGGGGTTTTTATGGGGCAGAAATCTCTTGCCCTTCGTAAATATGATGTATTATATCATTTTTTATAATTTAAGAGTTGTAGGAAACTCTCATGCTGTAATTCCTCAAAAAAGGTCTACGACTAGGGTTTCGGACAGAGGAGGTCAGAGGGAGCTTGCAAGGGAGGAAAGGAATGGATGAGGATGAGAGAGTGAGTCCTCGGGCTGGTCTTATCCCCTCCAGGCGACAACGGCGAGAATCTTGGCGTCGGCGGGTGCGGCAGACAGCAACACGCGGCTGCTTCGAGAGCGTCGCGCGAGGTGGACGACGATGATAACATGGATGAAGTGGTAATTTGGGTCGTGTCGATGCTGGGTCATGGTGAAGCGAGCGAAACGGAGGAATGCTACATTGCTGGGCGGTGGATAGCCAGAAGAGGAAATGGGCCACAGGCCGTGGGCTAGGAGTTCTACTCTGTTTTTCTTTTTTTCTCTTTTCTATTTCCTATTTCAACAAATCCATTTCAAAACAAGGTTTATCAATTTTTTAGAATACCATAGCATTATTTAGAACATTTAAAATACTTCACAGATCTATTGTGATTAACTGGCTTTAACCTTAGTATCTGCATGAGAAAATCTGGCTTGCTCCCGTTGTATGCACACGTAGAATCTATCACACCCGATCATCATGTGGTGCTTCAAAACGACGAGTCTTAAAAATGGTGCCTACTAAGGACGAACACTTTATTACTTGATATTTAGTGAAAGGGATCATCTTATAATGCTACTGTCGCAATCTAAACAATACAAGATGCATAAAAGTATTAACATCACATGCAATTCATAATATGTGATATGATATGGTCTCTCTTCTTGTGCCTTCGATCTCCATCTCCAAGCATGAACATGATCTCCATCATCACTGGTGTGGCGTCAAGGTAAAACTCCATGGTTGTCGTCTACCATCACCAACTATTACAACTACTTTGAATAATAGACACGCAAGTCTTAAACCAAATTTAAAGACAACCATAAGGCTCACGCCGGTTGCCAACTTATAATAAGGATCATTGCATACATTATATATAATCTCAATCATGTCCATATCACATCACAACACACCCCTAGAAAACAAAGTTAGACGCCTCTAATTTTATTTGCATGTTTTACGTGGTTTGGGGATTTCGAGTAAGAACCATTCTAACTTATGAACAAGAACCACAATGTTGATACAGGTATTCTCAAGTGCCTGTTGTAAATTGAATCTTCACTGCGGTGGAAGAGACAAACACCCGCAAAGCCACTTATGCAATGCAAGTTGCATGTCGAGCGTGGAGCAAGTCTCATGAACGATGTCATGTAAGGTTAGCCCGGGCCGCTTCATCCCACCATCCCACAAGATGCAAAGTACACAAAAAACAATCGACAATAAAAGCATCAACGCCCACAATAACCATTATGTTATACTTGTGCAACAGATCTACGCATAAACCTCGCTTTGATACCACTATAGGGGTTGGTAGCATGGAAAACAAAAAAATTCTATCGCATGAACACACAAAAGCGAAGATATAATCTACGAGATCGGTGCAACGAGATTGAAGATTGGTAACCCCCAAAGATCCAAAGTGTTTAACAAGATACAGATCTCTCGTGGGTGATGTAGTCGTTCACTTGCCGATCTCAAGATTGCGTAGACGATCCTTTCGGCGGCACGTTCCGGCAGCGCTCCGTAGTCGGTCACACGTTTGATACTCGGTGAAGACCTTCCTCTCCCTTGTTCCAGCAGGCAGCAGAGGTTGTAGATCTCCTCGCAATTCTGGTAGCACGACAATGTGGTGGCAGAGGTGGAGGAGTAGATCCTGTAGGGCTTCGCCTAAACCCGGAGCAGTTATGGTGGAGTAGAGGGGTTCTTCGGTGGCTAGGGTTAGGCACCGAGGTGAGAAGGTGGCATCGGCGGTGGCTAGGGCGGCAATAGCTAGGGCGGAAATAGCTAGGGCGGCGACGGTGCTTGGGCGGCGGCGGCTTGGGCGGCTAGGGTTTTGGTTGAGGGGAGAGGGGCTGCCCCCTCCCCTCCTTTTATGAGAGGGAGAGGCGGTTTGGGGAGGGGGAGGCCGAGTCCTCCCCCAACTCCCTCTCCTTGGTCGGCGGTGTGGGAGGGAGAGGAAACCTAGGTTTGACTTTCAAACATCGGTTTGACTTTTTCAAACACTTGTTTGACCTAATCAAACTAGGGTTTGATTTCTCTCTTCGTTTTGACCAACCAAGTGACCTAGGGCATGAACCATTCATCCCATTTGGGTTTAGTACATTCCGTGTACCCCCTTCCCCCGAAGTAGTGGACCTTCTAGAACTTTCTAGAAGCTCCCGGTCAAAACACCGAAAACATTTCTGAACCCCGCGAAATTGACTTTCCTTATATGAATCGTATTTTCCGGACCATTCTAGATCTCCTCGTGATGTCCTGGATCCAATCCGAGACTCCGAACAACATTTGGTCTCCAACATACATTACATATCTACTTAACAAAATCGAATCCTTAAGTGTGTTTCCCTACGGTTCGTGAACTATGCAGACATGATCGAGACACTTCTCGGATCAATAACCAATAGAGGAATCTGGAAATTTATATGGCTCCCACATATTTCTACGATTACTTCGTGATGGGATGAACCATTTACATATGATACCAATTTCCCTTTGTCTCGTGATAATTTACTTATCCGAGGTTTGATCGTCGATATCTCCAATACCTAGTTCAACCTCGTTACCGATAAGTACTCTTTACTCGTTCTGTGATATGTGATCCCTTGTGACCTAGTCACATGCTTGCAAGCCAATTGGGTGACATTCCACCGAGAGGGCCCAGAGTATATCTATCTGTCATATGGATGGACAAATCCCACTCTTGATCCATGTACCTCAACACATACTTTTAGAATACCTAATGCCACCTTTATAACCACCCATTTATGGAAGTGGTGTTTGATGTCATCAAAGCATTCATCCGGTGAGGGTGATTAACATGAGCTCATGGTCGAAGGATTAGGTTACTATGTACTTGAAAGCTTGTAGCAAACGAACTTCTAAATGACTTGATCTTACGCTACGCTTACTATAGGAGTGTGTCCATCATATCATTATCCTAATTACATGATCTTTTTATTAATAACATCTAATGTCCATGATCAGGAAACCAAGATCATCTATTAATCAACAAGCTAGTTTAACAGGAGGCTTTACTAGGGACTTCTTTTATGTTTACAAAACACACAAGTATTACTGTTTCCAGTTAATACAATTATAAGATGGGATGTAAACATTTATCATCAACATAAAGATATAATAATAACCATTTTTATTATTGCCTCTTGGGCATATCTCCAACAGTAACCATGCTTTTGAGAATCATTTGATTTTTACATTGTCTTCATCAGCTTATGAATCTAGGAAGGAGTAAGGAGGTACGGTTCAGTACGAGCGTACTCAACAAGTTCACTAAAAAAGAGTGTTTTATGCACTATCTACAGCTACAGACTATAGGTCATAAGCTATGCGGGTTTTCGTAAACATTTCTTCAAAAGTTGCTTTTATTCTAAAAAGCTATGTCCGTCAGCCTTCATAGGTTTACCAGAACATCATGGAGTTCCTTTCCTGCCGAGTTCGTAGCTCCTTCCCGGAATAGGGAGTAACGTGTCACACTTTTTTACACTCTGTAGAGGTGTATTGCTTTACCCATGAGAGACCTTAGTTTGGTTGCACATCCGAGTTGCATTCTCATCTACACTTCCTTGGTGTGGGGCCTAGTCTAAGATCCAAGCCGATTACTTCCCTTCTCCGCAACCCCATATGACAACATGGCCCTGCAAGTAGAATGTAACATCCCAAAAATACTAAGCTTGGATCATCAAACTCTAATCATCAAACTTAGGGTTAACAAAAAACTTTTCTAAATAAATTTATGAATGCATGCATATGGGTATGCATTGATTTTGAATTCTTTTAAAAACCACCTTGTTTGTTTGTTTCATTGCTTGTAAAATGTTTCTTAGGTGAAATAAACATCATCTAAAACATTTCCCACACTTTTCCTAAAGACAAGTAAATCAAAACACATATATTAAATGAATGGTCACTTTGACCAATTTAACTCTCATGCCTACTTTGGCTGTCTCAAACTTTCAGAACCTAACAGAAACTTTTCTGGATCTTTGCACCCCTTGGATGTACTCATAACAAAGTATCAAGGCCCACTTTGTGATCATCCAGAAACTTTCAAATGCATAGTTTAAATGATAATTCAAAATTGAATCTTTATCATATGGGAAGATCCCACTTTTTCAAAAACCACACAAACAAGCTCAAATTTCAAAACCCAAGCATCTGCAGACTCACCAACACCAATCTAGCAAACCCACCAAAAATCTTTTCAAAATTCAAAACTTGATTTCATGCGGCCATTTCATCAAACAGGTTGAAGACACAAATCAAACAAACATCAAACACTATTGTGAGCAGTGATTCTTGCCTAACTTGTTCCCTAGTTAGCTCACAACCAGCTCAGTAGATCATCTAGGAAGATTAGCCAAGCACTAGCACCACTGTGAGCTTGCCATTGCCATCAATGGTGAACAGCCGAGCACCTCCTTGCCACCCCATAGTCGACAGCAAGCTAGGAGCAGCAGCAAGCCTAGCCAGCATGTCTGGGAGGCAGCCCACCGTCCACCGCCACTCACTGTCCCAGCCGCGAGCGTTGCTAAGCCCTGGACCACGCGCACAAGCCGCGCCCAGACCGCCAGAGACCATGCCGAGCGTGTGCCAGAGCACCACCCTCGACCAGCGCCCACAGACCGCGCGCCGCCCTCACCGCGTGCACACACAATCGCCACCGACCCAGGAGACCACCAGACATCCCCGTTTACCGCCCCGTGCCGCACAGCCACCGCCCGCCGTCGAAGACACCGCCTCTGCCGCGTAGAGCATCGCCCGTTCCAGACCAAGCCGCACCGCCCCACGCCTCAAAACCATGTCGTTAAGCATCGCCAGGAGACACAGCACCGTCCCCTACCCTTGCCCATGCCATTAGCCCCCTGTAACATCGCCCCCGACGAGCTCACCGTGCGCCCCGACGGTCCCCTCGCTCGACTATAAATAGAGGCCACCCCCGCTCGATTTCTTCACACCATCTCACTCCCCTCTCCTCACTGATCGTGCCACACCATTCTCAGAGCAAGGCGAGCACCACCTCGCCGGAATTTCACCGGAGCCCGCCGCCTCTAGAGAAGAAGGGAGCCATCGATTTTGTCCACCCCAGGAGCTGCCGCGACCACCCCTGAGTTCTCCGTCGTCGACTTCGTCGTTCGCCCGCCTCGCTGACCCTCGCCCGTACCACGGTGAGCCCCCAGCACCCCTCACTGGCCGCGCTAGGTTTCGATCTCGCCGGCGTTGTCTCGCGTCGACGATGACTCTCAGCCATTGGATTAGAACTAGATCGAACGATCCACGTTGCCCCATACCGCTTCGCCCAGCCCCGTGTCACTGACGAGTGGGGACACCCACTTAAGCAGCCCGCAGGAGCACTGCGCTTAGCAGGCCGGCCCGTTAACTTTTCCTGCGCAACCCAGTTATTCAAATTAAACTTTTTCCATTTTCAATTCAAACACACTTCTGTACCCAACTTCAAAAATCAACCCAGATCGATTCAGTATACCAAATTGAATGAAACCAATTTTGCTGGAAAGGTCTGTGAATGCTGAATCCAAGCCCGTTGGATTCAGGTCATTTGGATCTATAGATCACTCATGGTAAAAATAACAAGGCAGAAGCTTTTCTGCATTCAAACATTTTTCAAATTTAAACCATAATAGCTTTTGAGTTGATTCCAACTCTCAAAAATCACATTTAACCATACCTTTCAGAATATATAAAAATATATATAGGTTTACTTGCAGAAATAATGTTCAAGTAATAAAAGAATGCCCCATAGGCATTACTAGCCACCTTAATTAATTAAAATAAAAGGGTAAAACCTTATTAAATTGTGACACCACTTTAAACCACATTCCCATGGACTACAATATGTGGTGATGACATGTGTCAACATGATCCCATGTTTGGTTTGGAGAATATTAAATCTTAAGTAGTTTTTCAATGAGTAGAAATTACTTTTCTAAAAATAAAAGGAATTAAATCAAGCCTTAACCTTGTAATGTTAGAGATGATGCTAGATCATCTATAGGACCCTTGTGTGTGATGATTGCAAGTAGTTAAGTATTGTTTGGTGATTGTGTACCTCGTATTTATTCATAGACGCTAGTACCGACCAAGGATACGAGGAGGAAGGAGGATACTACGAAGAAGAAGCCGAGGAGAACTTCAACCACTGCTCTGCACAAGGCAAGCCATACTAATCAAGTTGACCTATGCAAGCCTGATACTACTAGTGAATGTGCAAGCTGATGCTATACCTATGCAAGCTTATATTGACATCTATGCAAGCTAACACTTGCAAGATACCCTACTGATGCAACAAACCCCTACTTGTTACTATGCCTACTATATGTCGTAAGCATATGTAACCATACCCACTTGATAAACCAATCCCATTTTATTTGCAAGCTTCTTACTTTATTTCTTTATCAAAGCTTACTTAGAGTTTACTTAAGTGACTTGTAGATACTAGAAAGATTCTGAAGGTTGCATAAAGAGCATAAAATTTGGCCTAAGTTAGAAACCTTGATATCAGCCTAAGATATAAGGTTGTACTTAGTTGAAACTCCACTAGTTAACCACCCCTCATCAGTACTTACCCCCACTTGTAGATGCTAGTGCTAAGCATAAAACTTGATCAACTTTAGATGGGAATACTTGGTGGAAAAATGGTTATGAAAACCTTGGAATGATGGATCATTCTATTGAAATGTTTTGGACATGTGTTTCCGAACACCTGATGATTTTGGTGATGAAAATGTTGAGGCATGAGCCTTAGCCCTTTATAAAACTGATGGTTGTCTGGATGCGATACCACTCCAATTTTATCGTACAACCACAATACCCGAATATTGGGTAGGGCTTGACTGGAAACTTATATACCTTAGTATTAGTTCCCTCACGGCCAAGGTCTGAGCTGAGGCTACCTTGTGAAGATTGTCCACCTGTGCAGTACCCAAGATGACAGTTGGTCATGGTTGGGAGGCCAAACTCACAGGAGAGGTGCTTATACTAGGGCGTGTAATTGAAAGGTTAGGATTGATTATCCGCATACTGAGTATGGTGAATTCAGGATTTGTTCCTGACGGATGTATCAAATGTTGTGGTGAAAGTGTACAATCTCTGCAGAGTGTCAAACTATTCGAATAGCCGCGTCCGCGGTTATGGACAGTTGGAGTGGCCATACTGTTCCCCCGTCAGACTTTTCAAAATGACCTGTGAAATGAATTGAGACTTTGACTTGACCACAACAGAGTTGTGATATGAAATACAAGTTCCCACTTAGGTGTTATAAAACTGTGACTAGCCTTGGAACCTAGTAGAGATAGATCTGGATTTTGCAAAACAACCCTAGAGCCTAGTGTCCTATTATCCAAAAACCCCTTTTACTTGTTAGTATTAGTTTGCGAGTACTTAAAGAGTACTCATGGCTTTGTCCCTGGCTATTCCCATGGCCATAATATGAAGAGGAGATCCTGGAAGATGGACCCCAGGAAGGTTACGACAACTAGGATCATCTCCCATCGTCAGCATTGCCTGTGACCCCGAAGATGGAGCTTCGCCTACGCTACCGTTACTATTACGTATTCCGCTGCTTGAAGTTGTATTAAGAACTGGATCATGAGATCCCTATTCGTGTAAGAACTTATGTATCGTTTGTAATGGATGATGTACTATGGTATCCAATTTTGTTATGTCTCGCAAAAATGGTAATCCTGGGATTGCGATGTATGGCATAACAGGCATCTAGGATTGAAAAATCCGGGTGTTGACATAGAACTACCTCTGTTAACCTCCTTATTGGAAGATATCACTATGGTAGACTCCTTGAGGACTCTAGTGAGCAGATCATGACCCTGGCAACCCCAACAAAGTGGTAGACCTACCTTTGATAGTACCTCACAGATGATCTAGACACCAAGATCGCGGGGCACTGAGGGGTCCCACCCATGTACCGGTCCTCGTAAGGAATCCCAGCATCACGATATGGTCATCCATTAACATGCGAAAGGAAGAAGATCCAGCTGACTTCACCGTCCCATTCCAGATCTCATGGTTAACACATATTATACGGCGCAAATCACTGGCGACATTTATTATTAAATCCTAGATGATATATTCCCATGCAATGATAGTTCCATTGCCAGTCAAAATAGGTTAGCTGATCACCCTCGATCAGTAACCAATAGTTATAGTCAATTATGAAAATAGTGCTTTCTGACATCCTTTTTCGAATATACGTGATAACATTAGTAGATTGTAAATACTCGATAAAAATAACCAAAGGACATGGGCAAGTGTGAACTTGTCTTACGTGATTGCAACACTCACGGTCTTCAAGACAATATAAACTCCAGTATCTAAAAACAACATCATTGGTCCGATAAGGACTAACGTTTATAGAAGCAAGATGCAAGTATGCATAGGTAATGTAATGCAATCTCGAAACCCCCAAAGTAATGTCGATGATCTAGGGTTTAGGATCTTGTAATCATTTATTTGGAATGTGTTCCCCTTTTTTATCAGTTTCACACTTGTGCTTTTTCTTAGGCTTGTGAGAGTGTGTGAAACACTTACAAGTACAATAAAGTAGCATAGAACAACATAACACTCAAGTGTTGATACATGTTTAAAACATCTTATATAAAGATTGTTATTCTATTAGAGCCTTTAATGAAATAGCTACGTCTTACTTTTAATGCATCTTAAAAGAGTAACTTTTGAATAAAAGGTTACATTATAAAGTAAAAGCATTGAAACTTGAAGTTAACTACTATTAGGGTTTCTTCCTATATCTAATTATCATAAAAGAAAGCATTTCTACATTTGAATAAACACAACACTTGAAGTTGAGACTTATATGTCTTAAATATGAAATGATACTACATGTTGATTACTTCATAATACTTCATAAATGTTTAGATCGAAGTACTATTACTTTTATTTGAGTAGTGTATCCATTTAGAAATTAATGGTTGTATTTTATAAATATGGATGTGGAATTATTTGGACTACTCATGAATTATCTTTAGATTTTAAATATCTTCATAAACTTATAAGAGAAATGATAGTGGAAATGTTTAATAAATAAAATATGATTTTTAAGCTTTTATAATTGATATAATCAATTTGGAAAGTAATATACAATTATGGTAGATTTAGAAAATGCATTAAAGATTATTTGGATTATTTTACTACCTATAAGCATTAATTGGGATTAATAGATCTTAAATGGATAATAGTAAAGACATGAAAAAGTTTTATATACCTTTAATGAATTAAAATAAAGGGAAAATGTTTAAATAAGGTTTATTAAATCTCCACATTTTATTTTACTTCGAAAGTGAAATATTATATTTTTACTGTGTATATTTTATTTTATTTGATCATTTTGGTATATTATATGTATTTTTATGATTTTTAAATAATAAAACATGCTTTTCCCAAGTTTTATACTTAATAGAATACTTGTTAAATAATAATGTATTTTATTTAGGTTGTATAACAAAGTAAGATAATAGATTTAAATTATAGGTCTTATTTTTCTAAAGATTTTGTTATATATAATACATATTTTTCTGAATTGTAAAATAAAAGATATTGAGTCTATAAGATTTATTCCTTTTCTAAAATATTAAACCCATTTTTTTAAAAGATTTATTATGTCATGCTAACAACAACATGAGGTGGGGTTGTTTTTGACTAGGGATGGTTCTAGCCCCAATCACTTACTGCTGGGCCTAGGGCCACGTCAGATGCCTACGCGACTGGTTTGACTAGGCTTGACCACGAGGTGATGATGACATTAGCATGACGTTACTCCGGCGCCAGAATTGCAGATCGACGATGGACACGACGCATGGGACATCGCGGGACTGCACGAGTGGGTGTGTTGGAAGAAGTGCAACGCAAGGAACCATATGGTGGTGGAACCGCTCAAATTTGGTCACCGGAGGATAGCCGGCGGCGAGATCAAGTGGCAGTACTGGCAGGCAATCATGAAGGTGGCGATACAGGAAGAAATCGAGGAAATGGAGGACACTAGCATGTTAAGTAGCTCACCAGGAAGCTCGTGGAAAGTTCGGTGAGGTAAGGCGCGGCCGAAATCGATAGGGACAGCGGCGACCGTACTTTAGGAAGTCGGTTTCGACTGTGGTGCCTCAGGCTTCTCCCGCTTGTGCTGATAGGGGAAAAAGCTAGAGGAGGACGAGGCAGTTCTCCTGGATATCTCATCTAAGCATGGGGAGCAAGCTCCGACAAGGTCTCCGACTAGGATGATTATATGATGAAACACAAAGTTTTTGCATGGCTCTTCATGATGGATCGCTTAAACACTTGGGATATGCTAGTGAGGCGGCAATGTCCAATATCTGATGTTAATTGTGTAATCTGTTAGCAAGAAAGAGAGACTAATGAGCACCGCTTCTTCTCTTGTAAATTCAGTTTATTGTGCTGGTTTCAGCGCTAGGAATCTCTTGGAACATGAGTATGAACTTCTCTGACAGATTATCTACTACAGAAAGACTGTGGAAGAAGCCATTGTTTCTTGAGTGTACAATTCTATGTGCTTGGAACATTTGGAAACAAATAAACAAAAGTTACTTTGATAATATCCTGATATCCAGTGTTGGTTAGCACAATTCTCATGTGATATTCATCTTCTAGGGGCTAGGCTGAAACCAGCTCTTAGAGATCATATTATATCCTTTGTAAGCGAGGTGAGAGTTTGACTGGGTTTTTTATGGGGCAAAAATATCTTGCCCTTTGTAAATATGATGTAATATATCATTTTTTATAATTTAAGAGCTGTAGGAAACTCTCCTGCTGTAATTCCTCAAAAAAGGTCTACGACTAGTGTTGGGGATATGCTATATGGGTATCCTCATAGCATGTCCTCTATCCGGATAACCCGGGTGGCCCATAGTTGGTAGCATGGCCTATGGCCTGCTGAGCGGCCCAGTAGATGGATCCAGAAGGGAGACCCATGCCGGATAAAGGAAGGCTACGGTGAAGTCACCAGCGTACCCGGAGCCTTGGAGTACAAGACACACTAGACTAGTAATAGACAGTGTAGGACTCTGTAACCTGTCCGACTAGGACTTTTCCCTGTAACCCTAGGACCTGGCGACTATATAAGTCGGGCCTATGGGAGCCTTTAGGGCACAATCTCAGATAACCTAGTATCGTTTCACATAACCTCGCATAGCGAACCTATCTCTGTAACTCGACGTATTGCCATTATAGTGATTTATAGCAGGAGTAGGATCCCGCCACTGTTGTGGGATCTAAACCTGGGTAAGTTGTGTTACCTCGTACCCGTCAACCGTCCGCCTTCCCCCACGTCTCTAAACACGCACTATGAGGACCCCTCCATGGCGTACTCGTCGGCAATACCACGACAACTAGGGTTTCAGACAAAGGAGGTCATAGAGAGCTTACGAGGGAGGAAGGGAATGGATGAGGATGAGAGAGTGAGTCCTTGGGCTGGTCTTATCCCCTCTAGGCTACAACAGCGAGCATCTTGGCATCGGCGGGCTCGGCAGACAGCAACACGCGGCTGCTTCGAGAGCGTCGCGCGAGGTGGGCGACGATGATAACATGGATAAAGCGGTAAGTTGGGCCGTGTCGATGCTGAGTCGTGGTGAAGCGAGCGAAATGGAGGAATGCTACATTGCTAGGCGGTAGATAGCCAGGAGAGGAAATGGGCCATAGGCCGTGGGCTAGGAGTTCTGCTCCGTTTGTTTTTCTCTTTTCTATTTCCTATTTCAACAAATCCATTTCAAAACAAGGTTTATTAATTTTTTAGAATACCATAGCATTATTTAGAACATTTAAAATACTGCACAGATCTATTGTGATTAACTGGCTTTAACACTTTTTTTTGTTAATTTTCATATTTTATAATTATATAAGAGGTTCTTCTATTAAATGGAATAAACAAGAATTGGGGTTTTAGGATTTTTGTTTATTACTTAAAGAATTATCTAAGAATGATTTTCATTTCTGTTTGAGATTGATGGAATTTTAAAGTGTCTATAAAGATTAGTATTTAGGCATACAATATTTTCATAAGTGGCACCATATAATAATCATGATCATTTTCAATATTATGGTTGTTTAATCTTATGACCCCTCTATTTGAATCATACTTGGTTTTAGGGTTTAATATTATCCTTTGGAAATCCTCCAATGGATACTTCAAAGATAGTAACTGATTCTATTATTGTTACTAAAATGAATATGGAATAAGGTTAGGTTTCATATATATATATATATATATATAAAGACTCATGCATGGATGCTAAGCATGCACAAAAGCACTTAATCTTTTTAAACAACCAATAATAAGCTCTCTCTTCCTTATTAAGTGTAGTTAATTCTTCGTGGAAAGTTATTATATAATGGTTGGTAGTAAATACCATTTATGGAACACATGTGATACAATTGCCATGCAATAATTATTTAAGGTTTCTATTTTCAAGTATTTACTATGGACTCTAGAGGATCTACTACTCTCATGTTCATTTATGAACATTGCCAATGGTAAAGTCTAAGGCACATTGCATTCATATTTGTGTTCAAGGTTGATACCTCTATTTAGAGTAAGATAGTGGGATTTCTTAATAATGTGGCTCATGAGAAAGGGGTGATATTAATTGTCTCCAAACCCACTTGCTCTTATTTTGTCCGGAGTAATAAAGTAGAGTTTCAATATATGGCCATAAGAAGATATTCTATTAAAAAATTGGAAACATGGAAGGGTTTATCAAGTATATGAGATAAATATCAAACTCGACATAGCTTGATATTGATTAGGTTAAAATGATAACAAGAACTCCTATCTTCAATACTTCAATAGTCTTGGGCTTTAGTTAAGGAATTCTTTTCCTAGATATACTATTTCTAAATCACTCAACTTATTCACTAGAAACACATCTTCCTGAATAAACCAATCATCTGACTTTGCCATATCCATCATCATATGATGACATGGTCATGACACTTCTTCATTACTCATTCTCCATCCTTTCTCTAATCCATAACTTCCAATTCTTATCTTCCCTTGATGAATTCATCCATGTAGTTATTTCTAATCCATTCATCAACTCCTTCACATTCTTCTTTCATCTACTTACAAGTCTTTCAAGACTATAGTCCTCACAATACCACAAGTGATATCAATCCTCTATAAGAGGTATGGTACTACCATAATACAAGATTGTTCTTGTATTAGCTTGGTTAAAATTACCCTGTCTTCAACTACTCCATGAAACTCATGTTCCATACTTCATCATACACTAGCTTGACTTCTCATGATCAAGATAGATGACTTAACTAACTAAGGTTTAGCCTAGATTGGTATACCAATAACAATTTTTCAACACCTAGTCAATTATCCCCAAGTAACTTGAGAATAATGACCACTATCCTTTGATCACACTAAGCTTAGGCTTCTAATTGTCTGGTCAAGATCTATCCTCAACGAAGTAACAAACTTGTACTACAGCAGGTCTCTTATATGGTCTATATTATTAATGAAGCTTACTCTATGGTTGTATCTACTTGACTCAACAAGACTACTCCTTGATACTCTATCCTCACTACTTCTGATAACTCCTTAATTATCAGCTTATCTCAACGGTCTAGATGCTTCTTCTAGTTAACCACTGAGTGAGTTAACTCCTCTAACATTAAATAGTTTGATCTCCACTAAGGATCTCATTCAAATGATGATGGTACATTCTATCATAATTGGTTCCTTCTTCTTATTAATTTACTTCAAAACTTTGGAAGGACATTATAGTAAATCAAAGGCTAAAGGTTCAAGAATTGCTATATCAAGAATTGGTCACTCAACATTGATGATCCACAAACACTAGAACATGGTTCAATAGGGATGTCATTAATTAATGTGGTAACAAGTATATGTGGTGAATGGTCTTGGCTTGACTTCCTCCCTACTCTAGTTGTGATGAGGGATTAGTGTTTAGGAACTACCATGATGCTCATGGTAGGAATAACTATGATAAGCATGTATGTCAAGGTTTAGTTATTGATTTTTATTTACTTGAGTTACATACTTGATTTGGTATCCATGGGTTGTTGTAAAGAAGACCTTCAAATAGTCTCTAGAAGATTAAGTATTAATCCTTAAGTAAGGTGTTGTGATTTAGCTTTATTCCATTTGATCTACACATAGATCAAATTAACTTTACCCAACATAAGGTTTTAGCAAAGGTCATGTTGAAACTTATCGCAATCAACTTGATGGTCTACTTCAGTTCCATCAAGTTGAGAGAAGATTCAATCACTTTAACAAGTTTTAATCAAAAGCGTGAAATTATTCAGATTTTCTATACATGAATACAATGCACACATCTGACATCTGTTTAATTCTAAACTCTAATGCTGGGATGTTACTATCGCAACATTCTGGTCTGCTACTATCGCAAGAACCCTAAACCTAGAGAGAGGGAAGGTGGTATGAAGAGGAGCTTACACACTCCGTTGTGGGGAAGGCACGCGGGAGTGCGAAGGCGTCGTCACGGTGGCTGCGGTCGAGTTCGCCTCCGGGCCGCTGCCGAGCTCGAGATTCCGTCCACGGGCCGAGAGATGATTTTTATTTCTGCCTTGGGTTGGACGGGATCGACAAGGGTTGGGTCGGGGTGACTTCATTAAACCCTGACATGGCTGATCCACGGGGTTGGCAGAGGTTGGGCCGCAATCTCGGCACATGTGAGGGCTAACTGAACAAGGCCTAAGGCTAGTCATAGTGGAAGTAACTTTCTTTACTATTAAAAAGAAGTTGGTGTTGGTACGTCCACTTTGACATCAAACATTAGAACAAGCAGGACCGTATGATCTACATCCGACGATGCTGTGAGTCGCCCCAATACTTGGCTTAGTTTATTACATCTCTTTGCCACCGCTGAGTAAAAATTGCCGATTCAAAACACCCGAACAGAAAAAGAGGCGAGGGCCATGATGCATAATATACCGGTCTCTTCTCAGGAACCCTAAGTCTCGCCGCGGACGCCCCTCCTATCTTGCTCCCACCCCAATCACCCTCCCGCCGCCACTAACAGCCCGAGAACGTCAAGACGGAGATCACCGTAGCAGTCCAACACGACGTCTGAGATCGCCGCAGCAGTCCAGAACGCTTGCCCATGCCCCATTCCCCAAATCAACAGGCGGCGGTGCAGGTCCCTCCTCTGGCGAACTAGGATGGCGTGGTCTTCCTGCCCCGCCGTCCTCTCCCATCTTTCTTATCTCTAGAGGTAGGCCTCGATCACTTCTCCCCTTCTAAACCAGTTGCGCCATCGCTGCCTCGCCATCCACCTCGCTGGCCACCCTAACCCCCTCCCACCGCCAGTCGGGCCTCTGAAGGTCATGTTCCCCACCTCCCGGTGACCTCAGAGCACCCCACGAACAAGGTACGCAAGAGAGCACACAGTCCTACAGCCGGCGACCATGCTCGTGCTCGCTCCCGTGGCCAGCCACGCCATGTCAAGAAGCTAAGGCCAGGAACGAGCGAGTCAAGGGAAGGGAGGTGACAGAGGTTCAGGCGTTGCCCTGGTGTCCAGAGGGGAAGACAACGCGATTCCAAGGGCTTTACTAAGTGCAGTAGGTACTTTTTCTTTGTCGGTCCGCCCTGGCCCAATTTCTCTCTTCCTCTGTCTTGCGGATCCGGGAGCGCTATCATCCTGGGGCGCCAACGCATGGTCATTGTCTAGAGGTCATGGTCGTTCACCATGTTTTTCTCGATGGACAAGTGCCCTTGTAGGTCAGGAAGCTTGGCGAGATGCGTTTCTCGTTGTAGACTCTGAAGTGGTATGTCGACACCCTGCTAGCTACGATATGATGTTCCATGTACTTTTATAGTATACAGTTCTATGTACATAGGTCGGCCGCATGGCCGTCGGATATGATCATTTGCAATGGTTTGCCGGCCAGTGTTAGCTTCCTGTTCCATAACTCTGCAAATCGTGGTAGAATCTGATTTCTGTTTATTGTTGTATGCTGCAGGCGACCGGGTTTACTTCGTGGGCATGCATCCTGCAACAAGGCAGCACCGATCTTTTTTTAATCAGGTTGGTCAGGAGGACATCTCAGGTATTAGTTTTGTGGTTTTTCAAAATCCAGAAGCAACAATTTTGAGCGATCATGAGGAAGGAGATTGTATTGACCTTTTGCATCCACATCTATATGTTCAAATAAGATCATCTATAGACCGTTTTAAAATAGAAGCTGTAGTTCTCGTACCTCTTTTCTACTACTTGGAAGTGCCAAATTTGCCCAAAGGCAAGCATCTTTTTCAGCTTTGGTCTGTCCTTCAAACGTGGAAAAGAAACCTCGGATTCATGTTGGTCCTATTAAATATAAAACTGAAGAATGCCATCATAAGAAGGTAATGTCTCTCACACACTTGCATCAGCATTGCAACACACTGTTGTTGTCTTTTATTTGTGTTTGTTCTCAAAATTGGTGAATTTAAGATAAGAATTGAAGAAATGGGCTGTTTTAAACCATTTTCTTGAGAGATGTCCATACCATAAATAAAGATTCCTTTTTTGCAGGGTGGGTTCTTATTGGGTACATGTATATGTATCAAATTTATTAAAGTTTCCAACTCAGCACCTTTCATCTACCTGAAGTTTATGTTCTATAAGTTGTGTTTAGGATATTATATAACTGCTATTTATTTCATGAACTAACCGCAGCCCTGGTGTTTCCTCTTATTGTTTGAGTTTCTATTGATTCACTTGTGATCAGCATGCCAGACCTCCTTTACATATTTTTTGCATTGTTAAGATATCTGAATTACTATGATGATTGGTGCTTAAGTTATTTTGGAAAAACTAATTGGTGATGATCAAGCTCTGCGTGTCCTACTTATGCTTAATTGAGCTATGTAGTCTATGCCTGCTATCTCTAGAATTGTCTGAATTCATTTTGTAATTGCTCCACAAATGTGCTTAATTGACACTGCACCAAGTTAAAAACTTTTAATGTTTTCTTCAGTTAATCATAGCCCTGTAATGGTGCAACTACTGATTCTCATTGGAGAACTCTGGTCAGTGAAGGCAAGTTCTATGATGAACATAATTTGACCATTTAGAGCAAGTTCTTCATGCTGGTAAATGATGTATATAGAGTAATTTGGTGTGTAAAATGATCAACTATATGCATAATATTCTGAATTTGCAATATATTTTAAACAACACACTCCCAAAATCCCTGACCACACTTCAGTCTGCAGATCTATGATATTCTCTCCTCTATACTGCAGAAGAAGAATCATACCCAAGATATAGATGAGTTTCAATGAGTATCCCATTGGGTGTTAACTTGTAGAACCGACCATTTTTGAGCTCCAGCCCAGGATGAGGGAAGATCGGTTTGATTGGCCATCATGAATCTCATCGGTAGTCTATTTACTCAGAATGATGTGAGAAGAGGAAGTATGTGAAGCATTGTGGCCTATCTTGGAGATGAATCACCCGAGGATCCTATGCTTGTATGAGCTCCACTACAACAGAAAATAGATCTCCCGGGATCTGTACACGTTATACCTTGATTCGAGCGATACTGACTCATTTCTAAGTGTAAGTCGGTATTCATTTTTCCCTTGAGTTGAAGTCCATCATTGTTGATTTATTTATTGCTAAAGCAAATATGATGTCATTTTCATCATCAATTTATTTTATGTTGCATAGATAAGTGTCACCATATGCATAATGGTTTTACTTCTGAGTTAATTATCTCAGACATATCCTGAATTCGTATTGGATTGTTGCAGCCAGAATGTGAATACCTATGTTGTTTGCATTGTGGCTAGATAGACAATTACAATTCTGCAACCATATGTGTCTCTATAGTTCGTAATTATTTGAGAGAAGAGCAAGTCATATATTTCATTGTGGATGCAAGGGCTACACCTCTGGTTTTGATGATAAGTTTTTTACCAGGTGAACTGAAGGTCAAAAAGTATAACTTATACTGGTACGGTGAATCAATAATACCACCAATGTACTCCTCTGCATCATAACAGAAGTGTTTCCGCTTTCTTTACAGCTTATATTGTGGAACACAGGGAGAAGTTTGGATAAAATGTGTAGCGGATTTTGGGCTTACTTCAGTTTGATATCCGCATGCTTATGTAAGATGTTGCATTTCGTACCACAAAGAACTTGAATATAGTAACACATGGACAACTCAAAAGAGTAGTTGATACAAACAAAGTGAACTATAATTATCTCAAACAACGACAACTTTTAGTACCATGTCAACGCACAACGCTGGATGTGCTATGAAATTTGTAATTGGACAATCACACTGAGCCAAGAGACAAGCACATGAGCTGATTGCATGATGATCCATTGGCCAATCTAACGGTATTCATAACGACTTACGTATGATTGTGAGCTTATTTGCCGCGTCTATTTCTTTTGTCCGAGAGCAAAAAAAAATGGTCTTTTCTCGGCTTGGGCTTTATTTCACATGTTTGCTCCATGGATATAGAGGGCTCCTTCGTTCTGGAGTCCTTGTTGCGTGAGATCAGCTAAAGCCCCACTTCTTGATGGAATTAATCGGATTGATTTAGTTGCTACAGATATTTGGTACATTTGATGGGAGAGAAGGCAGGCTGTCAGAGGTAAAAATATTCAATCCTCGGTTCATTCAGCGTAGTCTATTTTTGTTCGGGCAACAAATTACTCAAGGTCAAAAAAGGTAATTCTATTGTAAGGCACGGTTAGAGGAAGATTTTGTGAAATTAAATGTCGATCGCTTGTTTCAATGTGGACTCAGGTACGGGTAGCACCGGTGCCGTTTTGAGAGATGATAAGGGTTTATTTTTGGCGGCAAGCAACTGTGGATTCCATATGACTCTGATGCATTTTCAGTAGAGGCCCAAGCCCTTCAGAATGGACTGCTGCTTGCTAGACAGATTGGGTGCAATAGGCTCGAAGTCAATTCGGATTGTCTTGATGTGATAGAGGTCATGCAGAACGGCGGGAGATCGCTTGGACCAGCAGCAACATTATTTGAGGAATGTTATACTTTTTGTCGTAATTTCGTATTTGTCCAATTTTCGCATTGTCCTAGGAAAGCCAATGTTGCGATAGATACAATAGCTAGAAATTCAGAAGGTTCTCTGTTTGCGGTATGCCATGAGGATCCCCCTGAATTCTTGATTTCGATTTTGTCAAACGATGTAGCCTTATTTCTCGAGTAATAAAATTTGCCTTATTGGCTTTCAAAAAAAAGCTATTAGTGTAAGTCGTTTCTAGGATATGAGGGAAGTGAGAGCGAGACTATGAGGGAATTATACTTTTTTAATCAAATTACATTTTAAGCAAAGATTGTTATTAGTTTTAGGACATCACGCGGGCTATCTAATATTCTTGAAAAAAACGATGGCTATCTAATAAATGTGAACATCTATGTGTATTATGTTTATATATGTGGTAACAAAAAAATTAAAAACCGTAGCAACGCACGGGCATTAAACTAGTAGCTAGTAACATGTATGTCTATACCAACTAAGCAAATCGTTGGCATGGTATGATAATTAATGAAGAAAGAATGAGTAGTAACTTAGCTAGTTACATAACATCACACATACCAAACCTATATGATCTATAACCTAATTGATTAGATCTTACATGATACTACACACATCCTATTAACCACTATAATAAAAATAGTAACATAAACTAATAAATATATGCAATTTACTTGTCTAAATTATTTAGCACTATGACGGCCTTAATTCTATCTAGACACTAGAGTAGCTAACAATTTTCTAGCGACGATCTTTGACCAAAGTTTCAACTAACCTCGACCAACTCTAACGACTCCGCCCCACCCTCATCCCCGCGCATCTCCCCTCTTCTGTTCCTCCCGATCTCCTCACCCATCGCCGACGTCGACAAGGCAACCGGCAGAGCCGTGTGGGCTACCATCAGCCATGAAGGGCTCCAACTCGCAGGCCCAGGCGGCAATCCGTCGGCGGCGTTGTGCGTGGCTGCTCCCTCTGCTCGTTGGCGTCGCTTTCCTCGGCGAGATCGCGTTCCTCGGTCGCATCGACATGTCGAAGAACGCTGCGGCGGTCGAGAGCTGGACTACCTCCTTCTACCGCCGCTCTGCAAACTCAGGACCTGACGCACTTCCGGGTGGCGGGGACGACGATGCCGACGAGATCCGGCAGTGCGAGGAGCGGCTCGAGAGGGAGGACGCCGTGCCCTACGACCGCGATTTCGAGAGGGACCCCGTCCTCGTCGGCGGCGCCGCTAAGGCATGTCACTTCCCTCGTACTCTACATTTTGTATTGACGCTGACGGGCTCGACGGATCTGCTGCCTATTTGGGTCAACATTTATTTTTGACAGCTCTTAGTTGGGTAGCTTTAGCAACATCTGTACAAGTTCCAGTGATCCCTCCGAGTTTTTGTAGAAAATCTTGCCAAGGTAGTCGTCATGTGAAATTTTGGGATTTTAGAGTAATAGATATTTTGATCGAAGCTTGTAGAGCCCTGGAGGGCGGATCATGCACCTAGAGCTATACTTAGTGACACGATGCCAGTTTGGACTTGCTATCTCCTGTAGGCGCTTAATTGTGTTTTTTATGCTGTGTTTTGAACTAGTTGAACTTGGAAAACTATCAGAAGAAGCTCGTTACTGTTACAAGGATCTCTTCAGGTTGCTTGTGTTTGTTTTGGAGCCTATGTCAACGCTGCAACCCCTACTACGATACGTCCTGTAATCAGGATACCATAATAACTATCAAACACAAATACTGGATACTGGGATACATCCAGTAACCGGAATACCCTAATACTTATCAAGCACGAATACTGGGACAATTCCAGTAATCGGTCTGACCAAGCTCACTTCCACCCCTAATTGGTAATTGTACTTCAATTGTAAATTTGAACAATACGATGTTGTTGTCATTGGCATCATTTATGAGGGTATTGAAGAAGCTCTTAGGAATCAGAATTTTTTATACATACCGCTAATAGATTTGAACACATGTGGTGCCATGTGTAATCACTAATCATATGAACAAATAAGCAGGCGCGATGCTAGTGGGTTAATCAAGAAACACTTTCTGAGAACCAAATGCTTCATTGCCTACTTTGTTCATTACAATGTTTGGACATTTAATTGTTGTGTCTCATTGTTCACTTAACCATACTTGATGCCTCATATGTTTCCATATATAATACTTATGCATTTCCCCTTCTCAGGATTGGAATAACTGTTCTGTAGGATGTGAGTTTGGATTTCTAGCTAGTAAGACACCTGATGCTACTTTTGGAATGGCCCAAGATCCTTCCATAGAGAGCATTCTCAGATCAATGGAATCATCTCATTATTATTCAGAGAACAATATTAACGCGGCTCGAGGGTGGGTAAGAGCCAAGTTAATTCTGATTGTTGATTTACAGTTCATTGCCTGTTTGAAATGACATAAACTTATTAACTGTGGCCAGAAAAAATACAGCGCCGATGACCAAAGTTCAGAACTGTTATGTGCTTCCATATATAAGATAATTTGACACTCTGTCCCAGCCTCCTAGTTCGTTATGATGTCTATATTAAGTGCTATGTTTAGTGATCTAATGTATTTGTAGATTCCATCTTTGATTATTTAACTTTAGAATATCATCAGAAAGTTATTTGGCTATCAGATCACTTCAAAGAAAATCTAAAATGAACACTGCGTTCAATATGTTACCGTCACTGGCTCACTTGGCACAATATTATTATTATCACGTATTCTTTATGCCCCGGTGTTGAACCATTCTGCGTGCTCCCTGTAGGATTATTACTTCTGGTAATTGTTATTGTAATTTAGGGCCGACTCTAATCCTTTCTGTCACAGGAGAGGGTACCAAATTGTGATGACAACCAGCCTTTCATCAGATGTGCCGGTTGGCTACTTTTCATGGGCTGAATACGATATCATGGCACCCGTGCCTCCGAAGACTGAAGAAGCCCTAGCTGCAGCCTTTATTTCCAACTGCGGTGCACGCAACTTTCGTTTGCAAGCCCTTGAGATGCTTGAAAGCTTAGATGTAAAAATCGATTCTTATGGTAGCTGCCATCGTAATCGTGATGGCAAAGGTACACTTTTCTCTCAGTACCTTGCTAGCATGTTGCTATCATTAAATATTTCAGCTTATAAACAAATGCCGGATATGCTCTGTTCTTAGAAGCCCGTATCTCGTGGACAGCTTCGACCAACTAATGAATATAGTATGATGATATTAGTTGCAATGCAATTGATAACGGCACTGACCGCTGAATATGGTGTCAATGTATTTTTACGTTGAGATGAATTACTAATTGATTCTTACTTAGTATGGCACGATAATGTTTTGTAATCATGGATTTTTGAAGAACATTTTGTTGACGGTTTGGGATTTGGTCTTATGTAGCGAGCAACTGGTAACTTCACATTTGACTTGAACATTCAGTTCTTTCAACCTGCATATGTGCTCGTAATTTGTGTCTACGAGGTGCTGGCAATCCCACCTCGCAGGCCCTTTTACATGTTTGAATTTGGTAATAGGTAAGGGGTTTGACTGTATTACATGGTATCAAATGTTTATTGGTTCAAGACATGATGCCATGTACGACCTACTCCCTCCATCCCGAAATAAGTGACTTGGATTTGTCTAGATTCGCATGTATGTATTACTGTATTTCATAACGAGTCACAATTTTCTGTAGCCAATCTAGGTAGGTTCTTATATACCGATGACGGTCAAATATGAAAGTGTTTGTATCAGCTTGAATTCTAGAGTGACTTATGTTTGTAACTGTAGGTTGTACATGTTTTTTGTTATCCATGAGAACAACGACACAATAATTTATGCTTCAATGCATAACTTTTGCTGTTATATTACTAGTATTTATTTGAGAAAATAATTGTAATTTGTACTTCACATGCTCTGCCTGGATGCAGTGGACAAAGTGGAGACTTTGAAGCGCTACAAATTCAGCTTGGCTTTTGAGAATTCTAATGAGGAAGATTATGTTACAGAAAAGTTTTTCCAGTCACTGGTAACAGGTAATAGTGTATGCTATAACCACTCACCAAAACACTAGTGCACACCTAGTTTTTTTTTGAGAAAATGCAAAAGCTTTGCGTTTCATTATATTGAAAAGGTAGAGTTGTTACACGCGTCCTAAGAGGCAAACATCCAGATTACAAATGCCGCTACTAGTGTACATCCCAAGTCATTGGGGGCTTGGGGCTATGTCTCTCAATCCGTGCACACCCAGTTTCACTCACACAATGTGCATGGGTAACTTTATTGACCGTCACTTGACTCATAGTTTATAGATAATATTTTGATGACATGGAAAATCTACAATCTCATCAATTGAAATGTTCTGTAAAAATATCATCTTCAAGAAACTGGACAATATATTGTGAAACCTAAAAAGTAGCATCCAACTGATTAGAAGAATTACGAATTTTCCAATGTATAGATTTATCATTTTGTTGCTATGATGCATCTTATTTCAATTTCGAGGTATTGATTTACATTTTAAGTTCATGAAGTTTTAATCTGTTGCTGGAGTGGAAGTGATTTTCAATATTCGATTTGCATCTCATTTACAGGGGCCATTCCAGTTGTCGTTGGTGCACCAAATATTCAAGAGTTTTCTCCAGGAGAAGGTGCAATATTACACATTAAGGAGCTTGATGACGTTACTTCAGTTGCTAGGACAATGAAACATATTGCATCAAATCCTGACGCTTTTAATCAATCTTTGAGGTAGATATCCTGATTTGCCTGTTGACCTCAGTCCTGAATGTGACATGGATAGTGTACAAATCATTTTGTTTGAACAGCACATGTTCTCTGGCCAAAGTGTAGACTTAATTGTGATCCATATTTGCAAGATCCAATACTGAATTAGCATGATAGCAATGGACATCATGGGAGCCATGTTTATTTATGCTAAGCTTAATTCCAGTTTGTTAAGGAGTAAGGCTGTGTTACATTATGAACTTCATTATGGTGATGCTTTCACTTCATTTTTGTTGCATCAAGATAGGGCATTAATCATCATATCTGGTAAATAAATGACTTGTTGAGGAACCAAATTACTGCCCAGTGAATCAATTCCCCAATGTAGATAGGCTTTTGTGTGGTCCTGGCATTTGGTACTAAAGCTTAGGATACAATCTTTGACTGTGACTGCAACAGCATGAAAATAACTACCTACTGGCTTAAATGACACAGGAGCTTCTTGAATTAGGCTTCACATTAGGATCGAAACTTAATTTGAACTGACAAATACTGTTGTAATAAGCTATTTCTCTGAATGGCGGTGCCAGTACACGATATACTACTATAAGCCTCTACTGGGAGTAGAAGTGGTCTCTTTCTTGTTCTAGTATTTATTCCTGTCATGAAGTGATCTCTTTCATGATTGTTTGGACTAGGTTAGATTATGTCGTGACCTATGGTTTGATCAAATGTAGGGTTGATTATACTGTAGAATTTCCATGAAAATAGGTGCTTGTACTGATAATATCTCTTAGCTTATACTTTCGTCAGATATCTTCTAGCAACCATTATTTAGTGTCTGTAGGTTTCTATACTTAAAATTATATACCATTTTGTTTTGCATCTGTAGGTGGAAGTATGATGGTCCATCTGATTCTTTCAAGGCACTTATTGACATGGCAGCGGTTCATTCATCATGTCGCCTCTGCATACATATCGCTACGAAGATTCATGAAAAAGAAGAAAGGACTCCAAAATTTATGAATCGCACATGTAACTGTTCCAGCAAAAAAGGAATAGTATACCACTTATTTGTTAGAGAGAGAGGGAGGTTTAAGACAGAAAGCATTTATCTAAGGTATGGAATGAATGTTGTACTTACCCTGTATTGGTGTCTGGTATTTGTAGTTTACATCATTAAGAGCCAAGAGGAACAACAGCAACTTTACGTCCTATACTCCATAGTCCTAGCCCCTGTTGTGTTTATTTATCAGTAAGCTGCATGTGCTGCTTAATTACTGCTATTTTCTTGTCTAAGGTCTTAAGCGCTAGTTCGTTTTCATTACAAAATTAAGTTATTTTTACTGCATCGTTTTTTTGCTTGTTTTAGTGCTGCATTCTTATGCATGTTTTTTACCTATGCCATGCAGATCAAACAAATTAACTTTACAAGCTTTGGAGACTGCTGTACATGCCACATTTAGATCCATCAACCATGTTCCTATATGGAAGGATGAAAGGCCATCAAGCATACGAGGTGGGGATGAGTTGAAGGTGTACAGAATTTATCCAGTTGGTCTTACAGAACGAGAAGCATTATACAAATTTAAATTTAGTGATGATGCTGAACTTGCTCGATACATTAAAGATCATCCATGTGCAAAGCTTGAGGTAATTTTTGTATAACTACGATACAACAATTTTTGTGCCCTTTGGCAACCCCAAACTAGTTCCGTGTGTACTGAGTTTCTGCTGTATTGTAAGTTAGGGCTACGTAGCAAACAGGTTATGTAACGTCAATCATGATGCCAAGTCACAACTTCGTAGGCGTTGGGATACACAGGCTGTAAATTTCCATTGACATGCAAGGAGTTATATTTGGTGTTTTTTGGGAAACTGTTAACAAGTATTGGCGTGACACAAGTAGCGATACTGTGCTTCGTAATGACAATGCTGTACTCTGCACAACTGAGTAAAATTTTGGCACAGTTCTATTAAGAGCGCCAAACAACTCAAAATATCCATGAAATACCAATACGTGGTTTTGGAATGCACCTGTCAATATTTACATTTCTTGTCTTTTTGTTTGGAAAAGAAGACTATATTGACATGTACCCAAAAGTATTTCTACTTGTCATTTCATAATGAAAAGGTCCACTTTATACCGTGAACAATAATGATGGATGCAAGATGAACCTCACCTTTCAGTTTGTGCAATTGGAACAATGAACTTCATAATCCTTTGTTAGTCCTGACCGTGAGCTTGTTTGGTACTCTGGGAAAGGTTATCTAAGAGCATCTCCACCTCAATCTGTAGGTGGGCATGGGCTGCCCACGGCGCCACCATTCCATCCCACCTATTTCCCTTAAGTGGACGCCCATGGGCTAAGGATAATATCTTAGACACCCACCGTGCCTCCGTTACCGCCGCCACGCGGGACAGGAGCACTATGGCGATGGAGGCGGGCGCCATGCCTGGAAGATTCATCCCGTTGTCGCCGCTTCCTCCTTCTGCTCGCCTGGAAAATCCGCCCCTTCCGCTCTCCCCCACCTGATCGAGGCTCCATGGCACAGTGGCCGCATCCATCACTCCGCGCCTCCCCTTTGTTCCTCTTCTCCGGCCGGCGGGGTCGGTGGGTAGCCACACGCCTCCGACGAGGTCGGTGGGGAGTCGTACAATTGGAAGAAGCAAATCGCTGGCAAGGTACACGGGAAGATGAGGGCGGCAGCGAATTCCAACGAAAGAAGCGCCGCAAGAAGATAATTTCTTGGTTAGTTTGATGGGAAGTATAGCACGTGTAGCTCAAGATCTGTCGGAAGCAACAGATGCCTGGCGATGTCCATGGGGAGACGTAGGGCGGCAGCGAGGTCCAACAGAAGAAGACCGCAAGAAGGTACGTCAATGGATTTCTAATACTTTCTCCGACCCATATTACTTGACTTGGATTTATTAAAATTTGAACGAACCTATATACTAAATAGTGTCTAGATTTATCTAAATCTAAATCTAGACTTATTTAAGTCAACTAATATGGGTCGGAAGGAGTACAAGATGTCAGCATGTTTGCTAGTAACAAAAATCCAGTCAATAAACTTGGTAAATTTCGTAGTTGTTAGCATATGACATCTATGCATCAGCTTGCGGTTATCTGTATTTTGACTATAATGCCAATCGTACTCGCCAACAGCCCTGCTCTATGATGGAACTATTGTAGGATTTGTACTCGCCAACAGCCCTGCTCTATGATGGAACTATTGTAGGATTTATATGTATTTTGATTGTAATGCAAATGATCTGCCTGTAACAATTTCTGATTCAGTTACTCACAACTTAGTACTTCCTCCGACCCATATTAATTGACTTGGATTTTGCTAGATTCAGATGTATCTAGCACTAAAACATGTCTAGATACATCCAAATCTGAATAAATTCAAATCAGTTAATATGAATCGAGGGAGTACATAAGGTTCAAACATAAATTAAGCGTCCTCCTATTGGAGTATTATTGCTGTTTACAAAATATTATACCCCAAGTTCCAAGAGTACGTTCTGAACTTGTACCCATGCACCCACATCCTTTTTGGAGTCTGCACTATAATGCACAGAAACCAGTTCATGTGAAGAGTTTGGAATAGGATGTCAAGTGGGATCCTACCAAAATCTTAAATTTAAACTAGATTTTGGTAAATAAACTAGAAGTGGAGATTTTGGTGGAATCCTACTTAACACCCTACTTAGAAAACAATTGCTCTCAAATTACATAAATCGAGTGCCACTTGGACCGACCAAAAAATAATTTGTCAAGCAGTTTACTTAAGCCACTCAAAGCTTGGCGTTGATGGCTTGCTTGAGCTTCCTCCCGAGCGTAGGCAACGGGAGGTGGTACAGCATTCCTGATATGCCTGTGCATGCAATGGATAACGTAGGCATCTTGTTCTAAATGCAAGTTCGATTTCTACTTGCTCCTTCCAGTTGAGATGCCTCAGAGATGTGTTTGATATATTTGGGGATGAGTTCCTACTGCGGTATATGTTTTTCGAAATAGTCTTTCGTCTCGCTTTATAAATAAAGCACATAGGTGAGACCGCTACTGGGTCAGACAGTACAACGCCCAAGGGACAACCGGCATAACCACGACACCACTGCTGGGGCAGACAACACAAAGCCAGGTCCAAAAGAAAATACAAAAGAAAGGAAAATAAAATAAAGCCGACATCGGCGGTGCGACACGAACGAAGGTAACTCGTCACCGCTGCGCCCACCGGAGAAGTACCACCACAGGACTAGCATACCAAAGTGCCGCGTACCAAGAAGAACCTTCAAGAAGGGGACTGACGACCACGACACTGCTGCCCGGACAGGTCCTAGGGTTTTCCCCGGTACGCCCCGGGAGATGTGAGAAAGATACACTCAGCGCCCTTCAGGAAGGAAGGTGATACCCGCGGGCGTCACCGCATCGGGGTCAAATAGACAAGGATTTCTCCTGACCTCTCAACAGACGCGCTCCTGGGCCCCTTGAAATTGTTAGATGTATATATCTGTATATTGTATTTCTCCCATATGTTAGGGGGCTTCATGCATATTTGCTCTGTACCTGTATTATATATTGTGGCCTTTGGCCCCTAGAGGAATATAACTCGTCTATTTCTAACATGGTATCAGAGCCGGTTTTAGGGTTCCTGTACGCACCGGTACTCTGCTCCTAATCGCCGCCGCCGTCAGCTCGCCCCGGCCTCCGCCGGTTCCCGTTCTGGCCGCGGTTGTGTTGAAACTTCTCTCGCCGTGGTCCTCCTCTCAGATCCCGCTGTCCTCCGTCCTCTCTGCATCACCCGCCCGTCACTGATCACCGGGCCCTCCTGCAATTGCGGTATGCGGTGTTGCAAAGCCAACCGGCCCCGCCAATTCCTCTGCAGCCACGCCGACCTCCCTTCCTCCACGCGTCGGCCCCGCCACTTCCTCTGCCGCCGTGCCTCCCGAGTCGAGGGCCCCGCCGCCTGCGTCACCCTGACGCCACCTAACAACCTGCTACTCCTGCACACATATACTCTGCACACATACACTCGTCCTTTGCATTGCTTATTCCTCACCTCATCTGCATCTACCCCTGCGCCCGCCCGTCACTGACCGGCTGGGCCCACACCTGCAGGCCCGCCGTCTGCCTGTTGCTACTTGCGCGGGCCTCCACTCCAGCCGGCTTTCGTCTGCTGACGTCTTCTTGCGTCGGTTCGGTCAGATCTGATATGTGTCAAAAAAAAAGCGATATGTCTTCTTCCTCGGGTTATGTTGCGATTCCTCGCTGCCCGGTGATCTTCGATGGCGCGAATTACCCTGATTTCGCTGCCTTTATGCGCGTTCATATGCGCGGTCTCCGTCTTTGGGGTGTGCTCTCCGGCGAGGTCTCCTGTCCGCCATGCCCCCCTGCTTCTGTGGCTCCTCTTCCGCCGATGCCGATTGTTCTCGGTGCTGATGCTGCTCAGGAGGCCAAGGATGTTGATCAGAGTGTTGATGATAGTGTTGTTGCTGCTTATGATCTGAAGCTCAAGCAGTACTCTTCTGATCTTGAGGCCTATCGACACGCTCTGACTGCTTACACTCAGTGGGTTGATGAGGATGCTCGTGCTGCTGCTGTTCTCACCTCCAGTGTTGTCTGAGCTTCGAGCTGAGGAGACCCGTCTCTGTGCTGCTGGTCTTCTTGCAGTTCCATCTGTTCTTGCTACTCGTGGTCCTTCTATGCCGTCTGTTCCCTCGACTCAGCTGCGGTCCTTTGTGCCACCGCCGATACTACCCACTCCTCCAGGTCAGGGTCAGAGTCAGCACCAGCAGTTTCAGGGTCAGAGTCAGCACCAACAGGCTCGTGGTCAGGGTCGCCGTGGTTCTCTTCGTCACTGCTCTTACTGTAACAAGGATGGCCACACTTGGGCCACCTGTTATACACGGGATCCCAGCTTACGTCAACAGCACCAGGCTCGTGGGCAGTCGGCTCCTTCTAGATCTTCAGCAGTTGCTCTCTCCGATCAGGACATTATCAGGAGTCTTCGCGGTCTGCTTGCTGCTACAGGCTCTTCTTCGACAGGCACTGCTGGTTCTGTGACTGGTTCTTTAGGAACTGTGCGACCACCACCTTCTACATAGTCAGGTACGTCCCCATGGTATCTGGATTCTGAAGCTTCTTTTCATATGACCTCTGAGTCTTCTTTTCTGTCCGCTCTTCGTTCTCTCCCTTCTCATGTCCGTATTTTCACAGCTGATGGTACCTCTCTCCCTGTTTCTAGTCGGGGCACCCTTTCTACTTCTTCCTTTTCTGTTCCTGATATTTATCATGTCCCTCTTCTTACGATGAATCTGTTCTCTGCTAGCCAGCTTACTGACTCTGGTTGTCGCGTCATTCTTGATGCTGATTCTTGTGTTGTCCAGGACCGTCGCACGCAGGCCCTGGTTGGAGCTGGCCCTCGCAGCCATGACTCTTCGGGACTTTGGGAGTTATACTGGCTTCGTGTTCCTTCCGCTGCCACTTCATCTGCCAGTTCTTATCCGGTCGTCGCCTCTGCTACCAGCTCCTTTCAGCAGTGGCATCATTGTCTTGGTCACCTTTGTGACTCTCGCCTGTCGTCCTTAGTTCATCGTGGTCTTCTGGGGTCTGTTTCAAGAGATGGGTCTTTGCATTGTCAGGGCTGTAGGTTGGGTAAACAGATTCAGCTTCCCTATCCTACTAGCGTGTCTGTATCTCAGCGTCCTTTTGATTTAGTTCATTCCGATGTTTGGGGTCCGGCTCCTTTCGCTTCGAAAGGGAGCCATCGCTACTATATTTTATTCATCGATGATTTTTCTCAGTACACTTGGTTGTATTTTATGCGCTCTCGTAGTGAAGTGCTCTCCATATATCAGCGTTTTGCGGCCATGGTCCGTACTCAGTATTCTACCCCCATTCGTGTATTTCGTGCTGACTCTGCTGGTGAGTATATCTCCCAGATGTTGCGAGGTGTTCTTGCTGAGCAGGGCACCCTTGCTCAGTTCTTTTGTCCTGGTGCACATGCCTAAAATGGTGTTGCTAAGCGTAAGCATCGCCATCTTCTTGAGACCACTCGCGCTATGATGATTGCTTCTTCTCTCCCGCCGCATTTCTGGGCTGAGGCTGTCGCTACGTCGGCTTATCTCATCAATATTCAGCCTTCTGCTGCCTTGCAGGGTGGTATCCCTCTTGAGCGCCTATCTGGACAGTCTCCAGACTACTCCATGCTTCGCTTGTTTGGTTGTGTTTGCTATGTTCTCCTTGCTCCTCGTGAACGCACCAAACTGACCGCTCAGTCTGTTGAGTGTGTCTTCCTTGGATATAGTGATGAGCATAAGAGCTATCGCTGTTGGGACCCTATTGGTCGTCGGATGCGTATCTCTCGTGATGTTACTTTTGATGAGACGCGTCCTTTCTATCCTCGTCCCACCGCTGGTACTTACCCGGTGGAAGATATCTCTTTTCTTCTCTTTCCTGCCACACCTCCTTCTACACCTATTGTGTCTTCTTCAGGATCTCCTCCCCCTGATGTCTCTTCTTCGACACCGTCCTCCTCTGCTCCGTCTAGTTCTCCTAGTTCTTCGGCGTCTTCCTCTACTATTCCCTCTTCTTCATCGTCGTCTCCTACGTCGTCTTCCTCTGATGATCTTCCCTCTACTCGTCCTGTTCGTCAGCGTCATGCCCCCAACCGTTACTCTCCTAGTCAGTATGGTCTTTCTGTTGCCTCTGAGCCGACTTCTTATCGGGATGCTGAGCATCATACTGAATGGCAGCTGGCCATGGCTGAGGAGATTGCTGCGCTTGAGCGCACTAGCACCTGGGATCTTGTTTCTCCCCCTCCCGGTGTTCGTTCTATCACGTGTAAGTGGGTCTATAAGATTAAGACTCGCTCTGATGGATCTCTTGAGCGCTATAAAGCGCGTCTTGTGGCTCGTGGTTTTCAGCAGGAGCATGGTCGTGACTATGATGAGACCTTTGCTCCTGTGGCTCATATGACCACTGTGCGTACTCTTCTTGTTGTTGCTTCTGTTCGTCACTGGTCTGTGTCCCAGCTTGATGTTCAGAACGCCTTTCTCAATGGTGAGTTGAGTGAGGAGGTTTATATGCAGCCTCATCCTGGGTATTCTGTTCCCGAGGGGATGGTTTGTCGTCTTCGACGTTCTCTTTATGGCCTCAAATAGGCCCCTCGTTCCTGGTTTGAGCGCTTTGCTTCTGTAGTGACTGCTGCTGGTTTCTCCCCTAGTGCTCATGATCCAGCGCTGTTTGTTCACACTTCTCCTCGTGGACGCACTCTTCTTCTTCTCTATGTTGATGATATGATCATTACTGGTGATGATCCTGAGTATATCGCCTTTGTTAAGGATCGTCTTCGTGATCAGTTTCTTATGATTGATCTTGGTCGTCTTCGATACTTTCTTGGGATTGAGGTTTCCTCCACTTCTGATGGCTTTTACATCTCTCAGGAAAAGTACATTCAGGATCTTCTTGCCCGTGCTGCTCTTGGGGATGAGCGCACTGTTGAGACCCCTATGGAGCTTAATGTTAAGCTTAAACTTACTGATGGTGATCCTCTTTCTGATCCGACGCGTTATTGTCATCTTGTTGGGAGTATTGTCTATCTTGCTGTCACTCGTCCTGACATCTCTTATCCTGTTCATATTCTGAATCAGTTTGTTTCTGCTCCTACCACTGTTCACTATAGTCATGTTCTCCGTGTTCTTCGTTATCTTTGTGGTACGATCACTCGTCGCCTCTTCTTTCCTCGTTCCAGCTCCCTCCAGCTCCAGTGCTATTCGGACGCTACGTGGGCGAGTGATCCTTCGGATCGTCGTTCACTTTCTGCTTACTGTGTGTTTCTTGGTGGTTCACTCATTGCTTGGAAGACGAAGAAACAGACAGCGGTTTCCCGTTCGAGTGTTGAGGCTGAGTTGCGTGCTATGGCCTTGTTGACTGCTGAGGTGACCTGGTTATGGTGGTTACTTGCGGATTTTGGGGTCTCTCTTACCACACTCAGTCTGGTTTTGTCTGACAGTACAGGTGCTATTAGTATTGCACGTGATCCGGTCAAGCATGAGCTTACCAAGCATATTGGTGTTGATGCTTTCTATACACGTGCTCAGGTGCAGGCTCAGGTTGTTGTGCTTCAGTATGTGCCTTCAGATTTACAGTTGGCGGATTTCTTCACGAAGGCACAGACCAGAGCGCAGCATGATTTCTTACTCTCCAAACTCAGTGTTGTGGATCCACCATGAGTTTGAGGGGGGGGGGAGGGTGTTAGATGTATATATCTGTATATTGTATTTCCCCCATATGTTAGGGGGCTTCCTGCATATTTGCTCTGTACCTGTACTATATATTGTGGCCTTTGGCCCCTAGAGGAATATAACTCGTCTATTCCTAACAGAAATGTTCCACCAAACTCGCCGCCCACCTACACGCTCCAGCACGGTCTTGAGGTCACCGTCGTCGTCACACCATGATCCAAGGGGCGAGGCCAGTAAGACCGAGAGCCAGAACTTCGGCGGGGGTCGGGATGACCTTAGCACACGGGAGGGAACTACCTCCACCACCAGAAGGCGATAGCCGACCGGATGTAGTAGCAAGACAAACCAGGCCCTCCAGGCCCGGCCGAGCCCGAGTAGGCTCGTGAAGTCTCGCAGCCCCACTGCAGCAAGGGTTCCACCGTACACGCCAATCCCCGCGCCAGGTCCAACTCCATCGTCCACCAGCCCACCTCGGCAAGTCCCAACCGTCAAAGAACAGCTCCAACGCCACCTAACTCACCCGAGCTTGTCAGACCTCCGCCGGTCTGAGGATCACCAACGCATGTCGCCTCCCGGAGCCGCCTTCGCCAAAGGGACGCCTAGCAAACCACCTTTCGAGGCCGCTTCCCCGGCATCCGTGGACTTGCGCCTACAAGGCTAGGTTCATTGCGTGACCGACAGGGCGGGGGAAGGATAGTTTGGCATATGATGGTGGAAGCAGCACAACCGCGCGGAGGAGACCGACCTCCACCGCCCATGGCGGTTGCTGACCAGGGCACGGCAACAGGGACACACCAGGTCTCGGGCCCGGCCAGGCCCAAAAAAGGGCCCGTAAAGTCCCCTCCGCCATGCTGCTGCAGCGCAGCCGCAACCGCCACCGCCCTCCTACATACCCCACACCGCCTCCCGAGGCTGAACGCATCGCGCGGGCCCGCATCAGACCCAGATCGAGCCCAAGTGGGCCCAGATCTGGGCTAGCCGGGGCTGCTCGAGGGAGCCAGCCCACCAGCCACCACCTTGCCGACCCCTGTCGGCGTCACCGCGCCGCTACCACGACACCCGAGGGACCGAGCTGAACCCCTCACCGCGCATCGCCGCCGTCGAACGCAGAGGCCCAAGCCACCGCGGCCGCCGCCGGAACCAACCACCTGTAGGCAGCAGCCAGCACCCGCCGCCAATCCGCACCACCACCTCCCGAAGAGCAAGCTCCGCCGGAATCGCGCGCCCCCGCCACCGGCGGCCGCCCGAGGATCGGCTCCCCGCCATGGCCGGGCCGCCCCGCATCGCCCGCTGTGCCAGGCCGAGAGGAGGAAGGGGAGCCCCGCCGCCGCCCACGTGGCACAGGCTTTGCCCGGCCACGCCCTCCGGCGACGATGATGAGAGAGGGCGGAGGAGGGGGGGCGTAGGGTTTCTCCCTCGACGCCCGCGGGAGCTCTTCGTCGAGGAGCAGGGTCTGCTTTTCTTGTGGAGAAAGAAGGAAGGGGCTGTGGTATATGTTTAAGTGTCTTCCAGTTTAATTTGCTTGATTGCAATGGCTTGTCTAATACTTCTAATGGTTGATACCATGTTATAGTGTTTGATGCTATACTTAGTTATTCGATTATTCCTAGATGACTCGCAGATGTATAAGGTTTATCAAATTTCCATGTGCTTGTATTTTTACATAGTTATGTATCTTAAGCAAAACAAGTCCAGGAGCTCTTGATATCTTTGCATTCTAGGATAACTTTAACCATATAAGCTCTAGTACTGCCAGTAACATGTTAGACGCTATATCTAGATGCTTCGTCTAGATATGTGTGAATTAAGACAAATCTTCAACATTTATATTGAGATGGAGGGAGTATATTATTCCTATGCTCTTTCCTGTTCGTTAAGCTGGTGGCAATAAGTAGACAAGCGGCCGGCGGTGCTCTTTACTGTGCCGAGTAGAGCTGGCTGGCGGGAGAAAGTGGACAAGCAGTGGGCCACCAAATTAACAAACGTGTATTTTATGGACAATTAGCGAAATTCCGTTTAAATTAAACAGAAACAGGTGGTCACTTGATGGACCCCCTTGGGTATGTCCACTTACACCCAGATCTCCACCGGGAGAGCCTAAAAACATGACCGGCAACCACGCCTAAAGTAGACGCGTTGGGGGCAAACCCGAACTGCTGGAAGTTCTGGGGCGTCTTCGTCCACCAGCACCCGCCTAAAAGAGATTCAGCATAGCGAGGAGGGCATGTGGCGGCAAAGGTCACACATCCAATGGCTTAAGGAAGGAGACAAGAACACTTTTTTCCATAAGAAGAGAGCAGGAGAAAAAAGAAAAAGAAAATTACAAGTTTTAAACGTCCCGATGGTGAGATGACGGAAGACCCTGCTGAGTTGAGTCGCATGGAACGCCACTGGTACCATTTTTTAATGGTGGCTTTTCGGCAATAAGCCACCAGTAGCAGTTACTTGAGATTAGCGACGTGTGGATTTAACACCACTAACCTATTTTTACAAATGTCATCAATAAGATTTTTACTACCAGTGGACCCATCAGGTTTGAGTATCCAACACTTTTCGCTATCTGCTCAGACCGTATGGTGTGGGTCGCTGCGGTGGCTCGTGGTGGGAGTTGGAATATCCAATTTCACTGGGAAGGCCTTGGCATGGAATGCGTGCTAGGGAAAGTCCCGGATGCTATGTCACGGTGTCTATCTTCTAGGGGGCATTTATGGTAGGATCTGCGTATTAGATCCTATTTAAAGGACCCGTCTTGATCTGAACCTCCCTGCTATGAAAGGCCTCTGTACCTTTGAAGATTAAGATTTTTGTGTGACAATTACACCGGATCGCTTACCCTTAACCGAGGTAAAAAATGCCATGGCCCTAAGAATAGCCTCTGTCCTATTTGTGGTCCGGGAGACCAGGACCCATATCTTGTTTACATGTCTCACTGCTCGCTTCCTTTGGAGCTTTGTGCGAGAGGCCCCGGGCCAGAGTGGCAGACCCTAGACCTTGCAAAGTTCCTGAAAGCTAACACAAACCATGCCGGTAGGAGGAGACGTCTCTTTTGATTGGTGTTTGCAGCAATACCCTAGACCCTATGGAATGTCCACAAGGGGTTTGATCCAATACTACCCCTCCCGCTAAACTCGTATAAATACATCCACGATATATATTAAACTCGTATTCACGAGGCATATGTATCAGGGTCTGTAGTTATACGCAATTTCCACGCACATGATCCAACATGCCCCCGCCATCAGCCATCATCGCGCCCCCGCCGCCGGCCATTGTCACGACCGCTGCCGCTAAGATCTTTTGCGCCGCCTTCGCCGGACAAGTCGCCAAATAGTCCGGCGAGCCACCGGACAAGTTGCTGGACATTCCGGCCACCGCTGTCGCCGTGCCAGTCCTGCCGACATACACCTACGAGGCCAAGACGAGGCGTGTGCCATACAGGCCGAGTCACCGGCTCACCAGACCCAGCCACCACCATTTTCACCGCGCGCGGGCACGACCAACGCCGGCGATGATCCGGCGTACAACCATACTTATTTCCTTTGCGTAGAGCCCGTACTAGTACAGGTACAACTAGAAAAATGTATTATTTAGTTGAGTTATATGAGGTTATGTACAGTGTTATATATAAGTGTATATACTAATTACGAAGGACTATAAGTGATCTGGACCGTCCTTGTGTTTGACATTATACGAGTTAAGAGGAGAGGGGTAGTATTGGTGAGCATGTGGCTCTTGCGACGTGCCTCTGATCGGTGTTCAAATTTCTGACTTTTTTATAGTAGTGTTACTGCTTTGTGGGCAGCACGATAGAGATCGGCTGGACGACATGCCAGCAAATTCTAGTGGCAGCATACCACTTAGCTTCGAGTCGTCTAACTGATATTTCTCACTTCCTAAGGCCTCATTTGGAAAGAGGGTATGCGTGAGAACCTGAGAGTATTTTCTCAAGTGGATTGGGTGAAAACACCCTCCTCACCCAAAACACTTTGTTACACCAAAATTCTCTTTTTAGTCAATACTCTCCATTGATTTATCTGTTTGGTGTGCAGGAATAAATTCAGAGCAGAGAATAATCTGCACTATTGATCCGGTAGTACATCTGAGGATGGAAATTGAAACTTATGAGAATGTTCATGTTCATGCTTGTGACTATATCAAATACTGGCTGCAATACCATTATCTGGCGTTTGGTGGTTGTTCGTCGCCGGCGTGTTCCATGGACTCGATTGCTTTTTCGAGTCTCTTTCTAGGGTGTTCAGTGTAATTTTCAAGAGCCTAATTGTATCTTTTATTTTCTGTAAGCCTTTGTATGTAATTGTTCACCCACCGCCGTTGAAATGAAAGCTCCAGGCCCTTCGAGGCCTTTTGTGTTAAAAAAGCAAGGAATTGGGAGAAGTATGTGGCGTAGTGCTCTTTCCGTCTCACAAGAGATAAACCAACAAAGCAACTGGGCCGACCGTACCCCGCACGATTCTAGAGGCAGTCCCCCTTGAGAGTCGCTCCCTTGCCCCGATCCCTCTCTCGACCCTTCTCTGGTGGTGCCGCCGCTGGGGATGGGGAAGAGAAAGTGGCTTGGCTTCCTCCTAGTAGTTGTAGATATAGGATTAGGTCTCTGGGCGTTCTGCCCGTAGGGTTGGGATTTTTGGCCGGTAGTTGAGGTGATGGGCAAGATCTTGGGAGCCGGATCTTGCGTTTTCTAGGGTTCGTCCTGCTTTCCCGGTGGCTCCCCTGGTCGGATTTCGGTGCGGTGGAGGGCGGCGCCACCTCCGTTAATAATAGTAAGGCTTCAGACCTCCTCTTCCTGCATGGTGAAGCGGTGGCGTCGTATCCCCTGGCCGGCGGTGGTCGCGAGGAGGGGATGCGCGCTGACGTTGAGATCTATGCTTTGGAGAGCGGGTCTGGCGGCTCTTACATGCTAGCGCTCCGACGCGGCGCTAGGCAGTTCTTGCCCTTCTTCGCTTCTTGGGGCCCATGGTGGGCTGACAGAAGCAAGGAGAGCGAGATGGTCATCTCCATCAAGCGTCACTGGCCTCTGTTTGCAGCGTCGACGGTGATCTGCTCCCCCTTCTCTCGGCTTGCCGTGGTGGCTAGGGATGGAAGGGGGATTGCTCGGAGTGGAAGATGCCGCGGATGCCAATTGAAGTTGTTCCCCCATGTTCTTCTTCGCAGCGGTCCATGGGTAGTGGGGCTGCCGGGCCATTGCCCGTTCTGGTCGAAAGGCGGCTATGGGATCAAACCTCCTTTGGAGGCCTTTCTCTGAAGCGAGGCACTGGAGCTCGACATCCCGTTTGGCAAGTGGTTCGTCCCCGTCGAGTGCGAGATGGCCAGTGACTTTGCTTCTTCTCCGGTTCATGGTGCGTCACGAGCAAGAGACCTCCTTGATCTCGCCGATTCTTTCGACTGGAGGTCGCTGGAGATTGGTGGCGGCGGTGCCTAGGGACTTGATTGTAATTTTATCTTCTGTCCTGAGGCGTTTTCTGTCTTTTGGAGGCCCTTATCTGTATTTTCTAGTTTTGCTAGGGTGCTTAGTGTTAGGAGCCTCCTTGCATATTGTACCCACCACATTTTTTGATATGCAGCTTCTCGGGTCTTCTAGACCCTTTTATCGTTAAAAAAAAGAGATAAACCAACAACTGACTAGACGGGATCGAAGCACTCTTGCGATGTAGGAACGAACGTAGGTTTAGCGCCGCCAGCGGCAGAGAAGAAATTAGCGGCCGCGGCGGCTTCGCTCTACGACAATAGAACGCGTCGAGAGTAGGGATGTAAATGGTACAGATAATTTCCGCTCCGAATCCGCATCCGCGTCCATTTTTAAGGATATGGTAAGCCTTTTTAGATATCCGGCGGATATGGATCGGATGTGGATATTTGTCGAGTGGATATCCAACGGATACGGTAGCGAATATGATTTTGATGATATCTGACGGATAAGGATAATCCGACATTTTATGCGTCCGAGATACTCAAATAGGATAATCCGATATATTTAGCATAACCACAATATCTAGACAATCTAGTTAGTTTATCGGCTAGCTATACATGCTACATATGCATGTTGTACTATGTTATTACCAATCTTGTACTTTTATACTATTGATATCTGGTGTTGCACGTTTTTTTGTCATTTTTCTGTTGCGTAAAATAAATAAATTTTTATTTTTCTATGTGTATTTGTTCAATTATTCTTTTCCGATCTGAGTCCGCTTCGAATCCGCTCCATATCCGCAATCCGATATAATCCGTATCCGGCTATTATCCGCTCCGATCCAAATCCGTCAAAAAAATATGACAAAGAATATGGTAATAGTAATATTTAATCCGATCCGTTTACGTCCCTAGTCAACAGACGAGTAAAAAACGCGAGGTACCGCAGGTATCTGATCCACTTCAATCCGACATGTTTTGCCGGGGTTGCTGAGTTTTAGTCCAATCAAAACCAGGCTGCCAAACGGTCTACGATCTGTTTTAAGGGTATTGGGTTGGGCTGGAAAAAAACACTGAAATCCATTTCAAGACCGGCCTGTCAAATAAGGCCTAAGGGAGTGTGCTACAAGAACCGTGGAGAGCAGAAGACACCAAACACCAGTACAACAGTACTGCACCAATCGGGTGTATTGAAATGGCGTCAGCCACCTCCTGACTCTTGCAAGGTAAATGTGAATGGAGCAGTTGCCAAGACTGCTTGTCGCGGAGGTGTGGGGGCGATCTGTCGATCCCATGAAGGCGGGTACCTGGGCTGCGTCAGTGGTGGCCTTTGACAGCATCACCCACCCTGGGTGTTTGGAAGCAATGGCCTATCGTGAGGCATTGGCGCTCTTGGCTGATCTGAATGTTGATCAGGACAGTGGCCTCGGACAGTTTGGAGGTGATACAGGGAATCCATGGCACAAATCTTGGGGTTTTTAGTCATGTTCTGACGGAAATCCGAGAGACGGCCAGGCAAAGAGGTGGTGTTTCCTTTTGCCACGTGGGTAGGAGATCGAACTATGAGGCTAACCATCTTGCCTGCCTGGCAACTACTCTACCTGCTGGTCGCCATGTATGGTTAGGTACTAGGTCAGAGGGTGTAAACATTCCTGTAAGTGTGTTAAATGTTCATTTGGGCATGCTTGTGATAGTGCTCTAGTTGTGATGGGCATGCTTGCGAATGACCGATCTATATTAGTGTATGTATTCATCGGGTGTTGAAATTTATTTCTGTGATCGACGATATCCAAAGAAAAATTTGTTAATCACCGGTGCATGATCCTAACACCAGTTCCTATCCTAGACCAACTGATCCGTCCCACGCTTAACATAACAAAACAGGGTCTTTCATCGGGAGGACTCGAGGCACACCAACTCATTATCCATCCGAGGAAGGGAGTAGCTCCAAACCAATAGCATACTAGTCCCGACCCAGCGTCACCGACAGATCGTACCAGAAGAAAATGAACCGACAGATCATACCAGAAGAAAATGAACCAACCATCGACGGCGACCTTGGGCAAATCTGACGCCTCTCGTGGCGTGCCGGGCACCGACATTGCCGTTCACCCCCTCGCAACGTGAGGCGAGCCGTTCCTTCGTCGGCGCACCGTACGACACCGTCATCGTCTTCGCACACGACAGCCGGAAAACCTTGAGCGAAACGCCAAAATAAAATGACCTGGCGACGTGAGCTCGTCAGGTCAATTCCCATGGCCGTCCCGCTCGTGCATGCGTTGCAATGACAAATCGGGCCTAACCGTGACGTGTGGCAAGGGGTGGCCGGAGCCGAGCGCGCAACAACAGTAGCCCGCCCGGCCGGATTCGTCTCCCCTCTCTAGAAAATAATAAGGAAACTCCCGATATCGGCCGTCATGGGTGTTCTCGCTTTCGCTTTACCCGATCGGTACACGAAACAGCCTCAAAAACAAGCTGTCCTATTAATGTCTTCACGGAGATGCGGTTCTAGAAAGCACGGTGACTCCGACGTCAGTACGACCGCCGTCGAGCCGTCAGGTGTTGGCGAATCAGGTGCACATATGGAGCTGTCGTCCTGCATGCTGCACATCAACCGGAGTAGGATGTGCTGCCAATTTGCATCTGATAATGGCGTCCGGCGCAAGCTCACACCTGGTTTTGCTGTCCTTCCTGATCTCTAGTACTTGCAGATCCCAGGCACTGTAGCAGTGATCTTCCCAGGGAGGAAGGTAATCGAGGAGAGCCGGTAATTTGGATTAACGAAATGAGATGCAGACTTTATTTAAAATTTTAAAATTTTATCAGAAGCAAAGTTTTCAGCATCATCTTTGAAGGAAATTTCTGCTCTGCTGCGGTCCTCTTCCTATGAAGCAAAATCAGTGAATCATCAGGAGTGGAAGAAGCATCAGGAAATAGCAGGATAATCAGATATTTTCATCAGTTCATGTGTAAAGTTATCTGTGATTGTTATACTTTCTAGTATTTGCCACAACTATGACACGAGCTGTTATAGCTCTCCCTTGTTTCCCGGTACTATTTGCAAATACTAGTTCGTCCCAAGTGCACACGCATAGTATCAGATCTTGGCTGGACTATGCTGAGTTGAAGAAGCTAGCTAGTGTATAACCTGTCCGAGTACGGCCGGTGGCCGTCCGTGGCTAGCTGAATTTGTTTACACGAACACTGTGGACAGATGGATTTGTTTATACGGACGATGCAATTGATGTTATGGACATCACGGACGTGTCCGTCTACATCCTGAGTCCCATCGTAGATCAACACAACTGATCCGTCCCACGCTTGACATAACAAAACAGGGTCTTGCATCGGGAGTACTCGAGGCACAACAACTCATTATCCATCCGAGGAAGGGAGTAGCTCCAAACCAATAGCATTCCTAGTCCCGACCCAGCGTCACCGACAGATCGTACCAGAAGAAAATGAACCGGCCGGCAGATCATACCAGAAGAAAATGAACCAAGCATCGACGGCGACCTTGGGCAAATCTGACGCCTCTCGTGGCGTGCCGGGCACCGACATTGCCGTTCACCCCCGCGCAACGTGAGGCGAGCCGTTCCTTCGTCGGCGCACCGTACAACCCCGTCATCGTCTTCGCACACGACGGCCAGAAAACCTTGAGCGAGACGCCAAAATAAAATGGCCTGGCGACGTGAGCTCGTCAGGTCAATTCCCATGGCCGTCCCGCTCGTGCATGCGTTGCAATGACAGATCGGGCCTAACCGTGACGTGTGGCAAGGGGTGGCCGGAGCCGAGCGCACAACAACAGTAGCCCGCCCGGCCGGACTCGTTTCCTCTCTAGAAAATAGCCCGATCGGGCCTAATCGAGGGGAACTCCCGGTATCGGCCGTCATGAGTGTTCTCGCTTTCGCTTTACCCGACCGGTACACGAAACAGCCTCAAAAACAAGCTGTCCTATTAATGTCTTCACGGAGATGCGGTTCTAGAAAGCACGGTGACTCCGACGTCAGTTCGACCGCCGTCGAGCCGTCAGGTGTTGGCGAATCAGGTGCACATATGGAGCTGTCGTCCTGCATGTTGCACATCAACCGGAGTAGGATGTGCTGCCAATTATTTGCATCTGATAATGGCCTCCGGCGCAAGCTCACACCTGGTTTTGCTGTCCTTCCCGATCTGTAGTACTTGCTGCAGATCCCAGGCACTGTAACAGTGATCTTCCCAGGGACGAAGGTAATCGAGGAGAGCCGGTAATTTGGATTGACTAAATGAGATGCAGACTTTATTTAAAATTTTATAAAATGAGTCACTTAAGCACGACACTGTATACGCATATGACTCACCTGAGAGCGGCAGGACGTCCTTATGTAGTTATGCTACCGCCGTACAACTCGTCGAGCGACGCATCCATCTTTTTCTATCGTCGCTCGATCGGTTGCTTCTGGTCAACAACGACACAAGGGACAAGGCCATCTGTATATGGTGTCGACTGTCGAGTACTACCTTCATTGTGGCCGGAAAGCCATGGCTTGTCCGGGATGCGGGGGCTGATTAGTCGTCGTGGTCGTGGACGATGCCGACAGACATCGACGGCATGCAATCTGTAAACAGTGGTCGGCTGTATGTTCTGGAGAGTTCGCCAACGTCGATGCGAGCGCGGAGTAACCACGAACTAGTGCGTGCAAAGGTATCTGTAGCACGACCTATCCGGTGGAAGCCGCTCCGAACTCGTCCACACGGATAGAAAGGACAAGGCGCGCGCGACTTCGACTCGCTCGACGCGACCAATCCGTTTATTAAATTTGGGACATGGTTGTGTTGGGGCGGACATGCCGCGGTCCACACGCTGTCCGGTGAGGAGGAGGATGAGGGGACGTGGCCGACACGTTTTGCCACCACCGTTACCGCTGTCCTCGCCCGAGGACTTCGCCGTCGACCTATCCAGATTAGAGTTTAATTTGGCATCACCATCCACGTGGGCGAGTCATGGGAGAGGATACAACTCCTTATCAAGTTCGTGTCCATGCTCGGCGGGCAAGACCCCAGCAAAGTCAAGCTGCAGGAGGTTAGCGCCGTGACCAGCGCCTGGTCCGTGAAGGTATTTTTCGACTGTCTAGGCCAATTATACCTCCATTATGGTTGGCCGGAGTTTGCCCACACGCACATCCTTGTCGTCAGCCACTTCCATCTCTTCACAATCGATGGCTATGGCATACTGAAAGTCAAGGTCTTCGATCACACCATGTACCACGCTACTACTACATCGATGGTGAGGAACCGAGGATAGCAACAAAGACTAGGCGACCCTAGCTTTTTAAGTGACTTGTTATGTACTACGTAATCATCTATGTAGCAATAATTTGCAATGAAAATTTCCATTGCCTTCGCTCAAGCCAGTTTCCGCACTTTTCATCGCTTTTCCGCTCTTTCCCCCCTCTCATGCTGGCTATATATTGGCCAGCTTTGGCTCGTCGTTTGCCATTGCCATCTCCCTCCTCGAGTGGAAGCCGGGATACCCACCATGGTCCCCGCTGCCTTCACGCTTGGGAGGCACGTGCCTTATACGAGGCAAACTATCCGGCGCCTCCAGACTCCTACCGCACTGATAAGTGGACGTTGAGCGCCTGTGGCATCCTGATCCCACCGGTGCCCCAAGGTGCAGAGCAAATGGCAGCCATCCGTCATGAGCACAAGGTGCGGTTCACGGTGGATCAGTTGGTCAGATCCGCATTGGATCCCGACAACCTAGCCACATGGATTGAGTTCTTTCTCGTCAAGTACTACGGCGTCAGCCCTCCACTTGTGGACAACAACGATGTCGGGTATCGCCACGGGAAACTACCCATGCCTCTATCCAACTCTCCTCCGACACCTCTTCCCCCTAGCACAAGGCCGCCGCCGGGGAACTAAACTACATTAACCTCACCCAGGAAGATGACGGGCAGGTGCAGGAAACACTAGAAGCCAACGTTGTAGTTACTGTACCATTTTATTTTTTCTTTTTTCTTATATGTAATTTACAATTCAGTTAATTGAGTGTTGAAAAAAAGACAGGCTAAATAGGACCGGACTATTTAGGTGTTCTAAATGGTTCGTGCCACTTGAGATGCTCTAATATTTTGCCGGTTCTTTGCTTTTGGCTCAGTAGAACTTTAGAGTATCTCCAGCCTTCCCATTGGGTGTCTGGTAGCAACTGTGGGTCATGGCTGGCATCTCATCTAGCCGCGTTCTCTATACGATCATCGAAACATTTTGATTCATAAATATAACTATATTTTTATCAAGTTTTAATCACATAATAAATAAAATTCAACCAGTTAAAAAAAGCAAGCTCAATAAAATAATTCTGCAAGTTTTGAACCACAATTTTAAACAAAAAAAAAGTGTTTTCTCAGAGTCTCCACAAATTCTCTATCAAATCCAGCATCCAGTGATCAACTATCGCAAGAGGACCCAGCCGGTGATACGTTTCACTGTCAAGCATTGGAGTAGCACCGCTCACTCTCAATAATTATCGTGTGCATGATCACACAAGCATTCATAACCTTCCACACCTGATATTTCGACTATATAAGAACGGGGTACCAGACAATACTAAATTAATCTTTTGAAGCACACCAAATATCCGCTCCATATCCTTTCGACAAGTCTCCTGGCACTAAGCAAACCAAGATCTTTAAAAAAATAGGATTTGATATTGTCTTTACAAATGTCAACCATTTTTACAAATAAAAGGCCAAATAGTGAAGGGGTTCGTATCAGAAAACAAAAAAATTGTGACTATCATAACACCTGAATTTCTCAAGATCTATCTAGGAGTAATGTTGTAATGGAGAGATGCTTTTGATAGCATATCCTTGTAGACCAGAAACGCTTAACGTTCATGCAGAACGTGGATGATGTAGTCTTACTAGCCCGATCTCAAGGTCTTGAAGCTCCTCGCATGTCACCCTGGTCCTTGTATGATGATCCGGTGCCACAAGTGGCAACACCCTCGAGGTAGCGCACATGTGCGGTGCAAGACGGCGAAGGCATGCCGTAGTGAAGCAGTCTCTCGCTTGTGCAGCCTTTACTTTGGGACCGCAGTTGCAACAAAAGATATATAATTCTCTAAAGATACATAGAGATAGATAGAGAGAGAATTCTCTAAAATTAATGAAAACACTAATTGGAAAGCAATAGTCATATTTATAATCCTCCAAGCTACCATCAAATAAAGTTGACTACATATGTGATCCCTCACTTAAAAGTATGGCTAAAAGAAAAGAAATAATTAGTTATTCATTAAGGTTAATTTGATTCAATGACCAAAGTTCCGCGAGGATATATGCCCAGAGACAGACGAAAAAAATGCATTCATTTTCCTCAAAATTTAGAGGGGCTCATGTAAGACTTAATCGAATGATTACCCAACAGGTAAAAAGAGCTTTTGTTTCTTTTCATCAAGATAGAGGTACAAAAAGAGGGATTTTAGTTGTTTGTGGATCACTCAGATAAACACAGTAATATGGATATATAAAATATTTGATAGTTATAGTAATTAATACACAACCTATACAAGAAGAAATTGATTCTTAATCGTAAAATGGTTGCACAAGTAGCTGTATCAAATCCAAATAATCTTTACACGATTTCCAATAAAATAAAGATCAAGAATTAAAGGGATAAGTAATATACTGGAATAATAAAAACCGAATTCCCGCAATATATTCATATTGTCCTCTAATAAAAATTGAACTTCAAAAAAGGAATTCTTTTGATTCAACCATTTATTTCTCAACCAAATCCTAGGGCTCAAACCTGGATTGGCGCTGGAAACTACCAAGCTGGAGTACGGTAGGGGCAGAGGCAATTTCTGGTAGAGCGGTGAAATGCATTGAGATCGGAAAAAACACCAATGACGAAAGCACTCTGCTAGGCCAACACTGACACTAAGAGACGAAAGCTAGGGGAGCAAATGGGATTAGAGACCCCGGTAGTCCTAGCCGTAAACGATGGATACTAGGTGTTGTGCAACTCAACCCATGCAATGTTGTAGCTAACGCATTAAGTATCCCTCCTGGGGAGTACTTTCGCAAGAATGAAACTCAAAGGAATTGACGAGGGCCCTCACTAAGGTGGAGCATGTTGTTTAATTTGATGCAAAGCGAAGAACCTTACCAGGGCTTGACTTGCCGCGAATGCTCTTGAAAGAGAGGGGTTCCCTTGGGAACACGAACATGGGTGGTGCATGGCTGTCGCCAGCTCGTGTCGTAAGGTGTTGGGTTAAGTCTCACAACGAGTGCAACCCTCGTTTTTAGTTTCCACTATGAGTTTGGAACCCTGAACAGACCACCGGTGTTCAGCCAGAGGAAGGAGAGGATGAGGCCAAGTCATCATGCCCCTTATGCCTAGGGCGACACACGTGTTACAATGGGAGGGACAAAGGGTCACAATTCGTGAGGGTGAGCTAACCCCAAAAACCTATCCTCAATTCGAATTGCAGACTGCAACTCGCCTGCATGAAGCAGGAATCGCTAGTAATCGTTGGCCAGCCACACTGAAAGACTCTACTGAGACAAAAAGATGGGCTGCCAAAAAGGTAGAGGAGGTAGGATGGGAAGTTGGTCGAATCTAGTATGGATCGTACATGGATGATAGTTGGAGTCGGCGGCTCTCCTAGGATTTCCTCATCTAGGATCCCTGGGAAAGAGGATCAAGTTGGCCTAGGCAATTTTCCTAGAAATTTACCAATTATCTATTGTTATTTATCTCCCCACGTGTCCCCTCTTTATACAAGGGGAGGGGAGATACCCCCACTTGTCAGCTTGCAATGTGGGACTAAAGAAGGAGGAGGGGGTAAGGGGAGGCAGCGACGGTCGAGTGGGCCTACCCCACCCACGAACGGCCCAAGGCCGACCGGCCTCATGCCCTAGGGCGGTGGACCTCCCCATGGGAAGTGGCCCAATAGGTAGGTATTGCCCAAATTAAATTTAAATTAGATTTTTCAAATATTAATTCCATCAATTAATATCAAAATCATATTTAACAATTCCTCATGATCCAAAAATCATTTTGAATCACTCTGAACTACTTCGGATTTTACCTAAAACCCTTTCGGCTTTCTCTCTTGTTTCTTCCGATGATCCCGATGATTCTAAAACGATCTCCAATAGTCATAGAACCCCTCAGTGTGTTACCCTATGGTTCGAGAACATCACATACATGATCAAGACACCTCTCTTATCAATGATTATCAGTGGGATCTGGATACTCATAATGATCCATGTGCATTCCACGATATCAATGTTTTTGAACCATAAACTCCAAGTTCAATTCCCTTTGTTACTTTGATACATGAATTGTCTGAGATTTGATCATCGCTATCACCATACCTAGTTCCATATTGTTAACAACAAGTGCTAGTTAACTCATTCCCGTGATATTCCATCCTCATGACCTAGTCATACACTTCAGCTTCTTGGATGTAATTTCACCGAGTGAGCCCAATGTAACTTTTCCCGTCATGCGAGAGAACAAATTCCGATCTTGATGCATACTCCTTAACCTATCCCTTAGGAATACCTCGCATACACCTTTATAATCACCATACTACGGTGTGACGGTTGATACAATCAAGGCATCCTCAGGTCAGTTTAAGGAATAGGATACTTTGTTTTATAACTATTGCAACAATGAACAATATGACTTGATCGTGTTACAATACTTATGTTATGTACAATGTCTAATCACATCATTCATATAATGATGTTACCTTATTAGCAGTTGACATGAATATCCATGATCATGAAATCTTGATCATTATTTGACCAATATACTAGTTGAATTAAGAAACAGTAAAACTCAACAAGGTACAGCTTGCCACAACGATTTGATATTTTAAACCGTCCGATCAAGATATTTGATGCTCTAGATCTTCCTGGTCCTCCCGTGTAATTGTTGGGTCTTTTCTACCACGCCTCTCGCACGTTCCCGTCAAGCCAACAACATATAGGGGCAGATACTCTGGAAAACTATCTTGACGCCTTCTGGTGAATCGGGCCAAAATATAGTGGATCGTACGATCGTGATGGATTACTTCTGCTTAGCGGGCCTGTTGCGAGGCACATGTTGCTATAGGGGTTCGTAGCATGGAAAACAAAAAATTCTATCGCATGAACACACACCAGCCAAGATCTAATCTACTAGATCGGTGCAACGAGTTGATAGAGTACTAACCCTCGAAGATCCAAAGTGGTTAACGAGATCGGATTCTCGTGGTTAATGTAGTCGTTCACTTGTCGATCTCAAGATCGCGAAGACGGTCCTTCCGGCGCCGCGTTCCGGCAGCGCTTCCGTAGTCGGTCACACATTCGGTACTAGATGAAGACCTTCCTCTCCCTTGTTCTAGCAGGAAGCGGAGGTTGTAGATCTCTCCTCGTGATTCCAGCAGCACGACGGCGTGATGGTGGAAGTAGAGGGGAAATCCCGCAGGGCTTCTCCTAAGCTGGAGTGGGTATGGTGGAGTAGAGAGGGCCCTTGGAAAATAGGTTTTATAGGCTAAGGGGAGGGAGGTGGCCAGAGGCTAGGAGGTGCTAGGCGGCGGCGACTTTAGAGGATGTGCTAGGGCGGCGGCGACTTGAGAGGTGCGGCCAAGCTAGGGTTTTGGTTTGAGGGGTAGGGGGCGCCCTACCCCTCCTTATATAGGTGGGGAGAGGCGGTTTGGGGGGAGGTGAGTCCTCCCCAAATCCTCTTCATGGTCGTCGGCTTGGGAGGGAAACCTTCCCTAAGTGGGTTTCCTTTCCTTCCTCCACTAGGCAACCATGTTGGGATTTGACTTTTCAAACTAGAGTTTGATTTTTCTCTTCCCATTGCCTAGACAAGTGACCTAGGACATGATGCAACCATTCCACTTTGGTACGACACATCTATGTACCCTTCCCACTCCGGATCGGTGGGCCTTCTAGACCCTTTTAGAACATTCTGGTGAAAATACCGAAAACATTTCCGAACTCCGGAATTGGACTTTCCTTATATGAATATTATTCTCCGGACCATTTTGGATCTCCTCGTGATGTCCTGGATCCAATCCGACACTCCAAACAACATTCAGTCTCCTAGTCACATTCCATATTTACTAAACAACATTGAATCCTTAAGTGTGTCTCCCTACAGTTCGTGAATTATGCAGACATGATCGAGACTCTTCTCCGATCAATAACCAATAGAGGAATCTGGAAATTCATATGGCTCCCACATATTTCTACGATGACTTCGTGATCGAACGAACCATTTACATACGATACCAATTTCCCTTTGTCTTGTGATACTTTACTTATCCGAGGTTTGATCGTCAGTATCTGTGCATACCTAGTTCAACCTCGTTACCAATATGTACTCTTTACTCGTTCCTGTGATATGTGATCCCTTGTGAGCCAGTCACATGCTTGCAAGCCAACTAGATGGCATTCCATCGAGAGGGCCCAGAGTATATCTATCTGTCATATGGATAGACAAATCCCACTCTTGATCCATGTGCCTCAACACATACTTTAAGAATACTCAATGCCATCTTTATAACCACCTAGTTACGAAGTGGTGTTTTATGTTATCAAAGCATCCATCCGATGATGGTGATTAGCATGATCTCATGGTCGAAGGATTTAGGTTACTATGTATTTGAAAGCTTATAGCAAGTGAACTATTTAAATGAATTGATCTTATGCTACGCTTAACTATAGGAGTGTGTCCATAACATCATTCTCCTAATGATATGACCTTGTTATTAATAACATCCAATGTTCATGATCAGGAACCATGATCATCAATTAATCAACAAGCTAGTTTAATAAGAGGCTTTACTAGGGACTCTTTTATGTTTACAAATCACACAAGTATTAATGTTTCTGGTTAATACAATTATAGCATGTGATGTAAACATTTATCATAAACATAAATATATGATAATAATCACTTTATTATTGCCTTTTGGGCATATCTCCAATAGTCTATCACTTGCACTAGAGTCAATAATCTAGTTTATAAAACTTTTTGTATTCAACACCTATGGCTTTCCGGTGTGGTATATACACGACTTCTAGTGGTTAACTTAATCTTCGGATCCGACACTTTCAGGTCCGAGTGTTATTGCATGTCTTTGCATCTCTACGCATCACTCGTTCTCTAATGAGATGGCTTTGTATAAATTTGGTCGTTTGGTGAGACCTTTAGTTTCTTAGGGTCAAACCATGTCGATACAATCAATATATCTTCATAGTACTAGCCCTCTGTGAACCACACCTAGTTTGATAACAAACTACTTGACACAAATGCCCTCTTTTGCTGCTACATTGGCAGTCATATACTTAGCCTTTTGTTGTAATATCTGTCACAATGTCTTAACTTTGGAACTCATCCAAATCCGTTATGGAACTTTCTTTCCATTACATTGTGCCACCCATATTTTAAATTGAGATAAACTTAATTTGTATCTTGTGACAAAACTAGTATCAATGTAACACTTTACAATGAACTATCTATATATTTTTCACCTCTACATAAATAACATATTCTTAGTTCTTCTAAAGATCATACGAATATCCTTACTATCGTCCAACGATCATCTTATGAATCATTCTGGTATATGCTCATAAAGTTTAGAGCACAGGACATATATGGATGTGTACATATCACAATATGATTGATCAAAAAATACTCTTTGTGATTTCATTCACCAAGTATCAAAAATACTTGAATCTTTGTTTCACTTACCAAGTTTCGATACACTTGAATTTCGATTTAATTCTTTCTGTATGGCAAGAACCTTTCTTGGCATTTCCACATTGAAGTCATTCAATATCTCATCTATGTACATTTGGCACAACCATATTAGCGCCTTAATCTGTCCATATAGACATTGATGCCAAATATTCGGGTTTTGCCTAAGTCTTTCATCGAAATGAAATTCTTAACTTGTGTCAATAAAAGATACATCATTTCCAATCAACAATATGTATTTCACATAATGCATTAGAAATATGTCTTAGCGCTCCCACTTAATTTCTTGCAAATGCAAGCATCTTCATCGTCTCCGATGAAATTAAACTCTTTTAACAGTTTCATCACGGTGAAGATTCCAACTCCGTGATGCTTACTTCAACCATTGAAGTTTGCATGCTCTTTTAGCATCCTTTGAACTAACAAAATCCTTTGGATCGTGTCATGTACACATCCTAAGTAAAAATTCTATTATAAGAACTTTGCTTTGTTTTTTCAACTACCATATAACAAAATTATATGTAGTGGTTGCTACATTAATCCGTATAGACTAAATATTGCTATGAAAGATCAAATATTCTCATAATCAACTCCTTGAACATTGCCGTGAACTATTTTCTGACATGTCTATTTCTTTACAGATCCAAATACGACTGTAAGGGCTTACACCTTTCCAGAGGGTCTTCCAAGTTCAAAGCTTGGTTTATCGTGTATGGAACTATCACGGATTTCATGGCTTCAAGCCATTTGACGAAGTTAGGGCTCATCATCGCTTTTTTGTATGTAGTCAGTTCATCATTGTCAAACAATAATGATTTACTCTATCTTAGTATTTAATTGTTTACCCGACCTACTTGGTTCAATAGGAACTTAGATGTTCATTATCACAACCTTTGAGGTACGTGAGCCATGAGCATTGTTGCTGCCTTCGTAACACTTTCCGGTGCTGCGCAACTCAGCACATATAGCTAAGGTTCTTTTAACCTTATCAAAGTTCTATTGTCCTCCCACTTAACTTTTCACAAAAAATTCTGTAATATCCTCGGATCGACCCTATGCAAGTTTTATCGATTCCCGCCAAACCCGCATAGAAACGATTCAAAGATGCCCACCAGGCACTTGCGTGCAGGTGGAAAATAAAGTAATATCATTACACAATAGTCCACGATGAAACCAACAGTATATATATATATATATATATATATACAACGACGACTCAAAGACTCAAGAATACATGTATACAGTACAAAGATCTAAATCACATTTGAAACGATACAATGTCCGAGCACGAACAAGAGGCAAATGGGTCTAATATCCCTGAAGAATAACCAATGGCATCCATAACCCTGCCCAGGCCAAGCCGGAAGGGTAACCCTGGTAACGACGTCGATCTCAAAACCTTCTTAAACAAAAGGGGTGCCGACAAAGGGCAAAGGATAAAAAGAGAGCGGTCAGTACCGAGGCCAGTACACGACAAGTCATAGAATTCAGCAGTCCTCACCTACATAGGTATGGTGGACTGAAGCGGCAGCGCAACATGCACAAAACTACCTATAGAGACTCAATATAACTGTTATCTATTAGAAAGCAATGTGAAGGACCTATTCGGATCCACCTGATACTACCACCAAACATACCCATCCTGGTAGGCGAGGACTCCCTCTACCGAATGCATTCGGATGACGAGGACGACTATGGACACATACGAGGATGCCGCAGCAAGCGAAGATCACACGACTATGATGAACACGACAGAGTCGACATGGTTGCGGCTGGATACGCCGACCGATGAAACGACGAAAACCGCAACAGCGGATACCATAGAGGCAACTTCCTCGATGGAGGGCGACCCACATAAACATGGAAACATCGCAGCCGAGACCAAACGAGGAAGTCAAGACGAGGAAACTCACACGGTTGGTAGTTTTATTCATTCTTTCCATGGTGGTTATCCAACTTACTAATCATATCAGATACAAGTCAAATTATAGCGGTAAACTTTAGTTATAGTTGTCTATGATCGAGATACTGTGCTCGAAGTCATCCATAACCACAGACACGGCTTTTTGAAAAGATTTAACCCTTCAGAGGTGCACCGAAGTTTCCACACGCACTTCGACCCTTTTCGCCAGATCAATTAACATACTTCCATCGGTATGTAGGCGAGGCCTAGGACACGACGCTTTCCCAGACCCAAAGCAAGTACATGGGGCCACCCCAATAAGCTACCCATAATGAAGTCGGCCGAGCTTCGAAGACGGACCGAGAGGTTGTGAGATCGGCTAAGAGATCATAGGCCATAGGTATAATCCTCAACATAACGACCCACATCCTAAATAGTACAGTAGTAAACGCTCATCGAGCAACAGATAATAAACATGGCATAACATGGCATACATGGCATAACATGGCATTAAAACCTCAGACTAGTTTGTGGCCCTCAGTACAGTACTTTGAAATCAGGTACTAAGCCGATAGAGGTGCCCACACACCCCACATGTGGTTAGCGCGCTCAGTCTCGGAATAGGTGTCAAGAACTCGGGTCCTAGGTGGACACAAGTGGGCGGTTAACAACCAAATCTCAACTATTACCCATTGGTGCCTCTTCATTAATTATATCCATTCTAATATTTAATTAACTAGCTGTAATTAAAACCACGATCATCTCCACCTTTATGAATATTGCAACCCCCAACATCAGTGGAACATCGACGACGCGAAGCAGCACCTGAGCAAGCGACTACGATTCGCAAGGCCAACCGTATACCCAAACATCAGGCAATAAGAGGTGTCCAATGCAATATAAAGTTTGCATGGATATATAAAGGGGTACAAAATCTAAAGCATCGCAACACAGATAGCAATAGATCAACAGGAGGAAGTAAAGACTATAAATGTAAAATAGGTAGAAAGGGGGAGAATGCTCGCCTGGGAAACACTGCCAAAGATACATCCAGATATCAGGTCGACACTTGCATCAACTCATCTTCCTAATCTGTGAAGAAGCAAAGCACTAGAAGAAACATTGGATGTACTATTTAATACTACGGCAGAAGATCGGACATGATATATGTATGATGCATGACATGGCAAAGGTGCGATGCAATTAGGCAATATTAAGCGAAATCAGTGTCTCGACAATTTGTCTAGATACCCCACAATTTAATGTTGTATTAAGAAGGCAATATATGGCAACGGTTCACTATACAAATTTAAATGGAGGCAATATAAGACTAGATTAGCCCGCATATGGTCTCCATATTTAATTATGAGGTGAATCGACAAATACCCCCAAACCACACAATATGTATGCAATCATGAAAAAAATTATATGCAACAATTCAGATAGATATCAATTTATAAAATAGGGCTCGAAAGAAAGGGTCACACATTGGTCCGAAGAGCTTGGTTCGGGTCCGGTATCGCCGAGATCGTCTTCGGGGCTCTGGACATCGGATCCATGTTCAGGGTTTTGGAATCTATGAAGAAGAACTTGGTGTTCCATCTTCACCGGTTCTGGGAAGGAGAGCTTGGTGTTCCGGGTCGAACTTCTCGGAGTTCGGCACTGATGGTCTTGTCCATTTTTTTTTGTTTCGTGTCTCGTGTTGGTCTCGATCTCTTTAAAGGCACCTTATATCTTGTCAATCGGGATGCTACATCCAACTCGCTGGAATAGCAAGCAAGCGCAAAGGCAACACCTTAGGGTACCCGATCGGAAGGGTCTAATGAGGATGCTTCAACGGAACACACAACACCCGCTCCCATAGAGGACCTGCACATGGAAGATTGTTCCTGAGGGGGTCGCGGGTTGCAGGACCAAAACAAGCATGCGGTTGGTGAGGCTCGTGCGAGGAGGCGCTACATCCAGAGGGAGAGGTCGACAAGGCGCTGGGCGGCTCGGTTGGCAGATGGACGGGGCACAATATGGGCTCGGGAAGAGCAGGGGAAGCTAGCGGCAGGTCCTGCAGCAAGGAGGAGGACACATGAGAGGTAGGTGGCGGAGACCAGAGTCGGCATGCGAAGAGCTCGCAAGGAGCAGCCGACGCTGGCGACGGAGGATGGTCGGAGACGACATCGGTGGATATTGGTGGCAGAGGAGGCCGGCGATCAAGGTCGTGGGTGTAGAGGAGGCATGGCGATGAGGTGGCGACAGCGGACGTCACAAAGCCCAGAGAGGGAGGATCTCGGGGCGCTACGGGAGGCGGCCAAGGCGGGGCAGCACCGGGCAGCGGCGCAAGGCGCAGCCAGCGCTACGGCACCAGGAGATGGCCGGCGGGGCTCCTGGAGGGACAGGTGCACTGAGGCGAGCGAGGAGGGGGAAGAGGCGGCCGAGCGATAGAGCTGTGGACGGGAGAAGGGAAGTGTTAGGGTTGACCCCTTGGGGTTGCCCGATATTTCACGAATCCCCGTGGAACTTGAGGTGAAGGCGAGGGGGAGGAGGAGGGAGGATTAAATCCACGAACTCACACATGAATAACTCAATGAACACACACACACACACGAAGACACGATACAAGCCGATAGCTCATGCCGGTGGCAACCGGTCCAACACAATCCCTAGGATCAGCATTGGGCAAGACACTCTCCCACGGCCAATGTAACATCCCTAAAATCATGTTTCAAACTCATGCATATCATCCATGCATCCATGATCATATAAGTTTCATTCCAAACAAGTCATTTCAAAACAGAAGCATATATGCTTATTATTTCATGTAAGTTTGCTCTAGCCTTAGTGCTATCTTCCAATGATAAGAGTACTTGTTTTGATTCAGTAAGGTTTGAAATTCAAAACTAAGCACCATCAAAAGTTTGAACAAAGTTTCAAAACAAAATGAATAAATAAAACCAATATTATGCCTATTGTATATATATCATAAAGGCTTGGTTTTATTTTTATTTTCTTTTGATCAAAGTGTTTTGAATAAACAGTAGTGTTTGACACACATTTGAGTGCAAGGTTTGCAGTATAAAAACCTAGAGGAGATTTGAATTCAAACTCTTTTGATTTGGATTTGAAAATCATTTTAGAAAATCAAAACAGAAAAAGAAAAGGAGAAGAGAAATGGAAAAAGGCCAGCGCCACCTATCTGGCCCAACTACGAATCCAGCCCATTAAGCCCACCCGAGTTCCCACTCTCTCTTTCTCACTCGCAGACAAACCCACTGAGCGACTGACGCCAGGACCCCACCCCCTCTCTGTTTTATTCGCTGACAAGTGGATCCTGAGACCACGTCGTCGTCGTCAATCACGCGCGGCCGCGACGCTCGCTCCGCCGTTACTCGCCGCAGTCACTGCGGGCTTAATTTCCCTTGATTCCGCGCTTAATCGCCGCCCTCCTTCTGCCTACATAAACCCCTCTGCACCGCGGCCATTTCCCCTCACCTAGCACCACCTCTCCGCCACCAGGCTGCCCACAATCGCCCTTGCGCCGCCGCAGACAGAGCAACTCCGGCGACGAATCTCGGTGAGTACAGACCGCTCCTCTGCCTCTAGTTCAAACCACCGTGACCAGCATGACCTTGCGCATTCGCTAAATGCCCTCCGTTTGCTTTCTCATGACCCAGAGAGACGTCTTCGTTCTCACCCGCGAGCACCTGAGCTGCCGCTCGACTCCGACGTGCGATTTAGGTAAAATGAGACTGCCCCTTGCCTCCTCTTTGATACAGACTTGATCGCCAGACCCTTGCGCATCTCCTAAACCATCTGGCTCTTGCTAGGTCGACGCAGAACCTCGGCAACATCTTCGACAGCAAGCAACTGACGCCGCCCGCAACTCCGACGAGCTCCAGCGACCATCTCCGTGCGCCCCTTGCCAAACCACCGCCACCTTGAGCATCAGCAGCACACGGCGAGTCTGGTAAGCCCCTTCCCCCTCTTCCGCGCGACCTAGAACGCCGGTAGCAACTCTGATAGAGGCGCCGCCGCCAGCGCCGCCACTGGATGGTCAAAGTGCTGAGCGCCGTTAGATCTAGATTCTGCGGATATGATAGAACGTGGGCGAAGCGGTAAGATTGGATCTGAGCCGCGCGATTAAGTTAGATCCAGCGGCTCAGAAGCGTGATCCAACGCAAAACAGTACCGGCCAATCAGATTAAGACGCGTGGCAGCAGTTTAGATTCAAAAACAGGATTTGAATCTATTAGATGTTTGAATTTGTTTTAGCTATAACTTTTGATTCCCACGTTAGAATTTGACAAATTTTATAGCATTGGAATCAGGAGAACACGCCCTTTCTAATTGTGCAATGTGTTTAATGTTTTGATTCTGTTAAAATGGTTTTAATTACAGAAACATGTATAGGACTAATTTGAGTTTATGAATTGTTTAAGAAAGGTTTTAAGGTATAAATAAATGTTGTTTGGAAAGTTTTGAACTTGTTTATGAACCAGTACTGCACACTTGCTATGTTGAGTTTTAAAAATCATCACGTATCATATTGCATGCATTCATATATTTTTGTTTGTATATGTTTTGTATGTGATTTGTGGCTATGATTCTTTGTGTAGATTTTGGTGCCAATAGTGATTGTGATTGTGAGGAGTGTAGCTACTCTCCAAACTACCAAGGCAAGTGGTGCTTCATGATATTTTTATCCCTATGTTTTCTACTAAGCATTAGAAATATTTTGCTAGTCTTGCATGTTATATTTTGCTTATATGCCATGTTGGGAAATCCTAGTAGTTGTAGAATTGCTAGAAATTTCTAAGTTAATATGCTTATCTATGCCATGCTTAGCCTAGCTAGTAGCAACCAAGGGTTGGTGAAATATACATGCTATGATGAAAATATTTCTAAGTCTTTGGACTTATGTTTTGCCTAATAAAACAACTAAGTAAATGAAACACCTGGGTGGAATGGAAGGAATGGTTTATGTTGAGTGGTTACACAAGGCCCATTTCTATGGTTTACCTTGTGTATCTCACTTGTGGAAAGCCACCCAGGAACAAAGAGATTTTAGAGGCCAAATGTTAAGAAGCTTCTAGTGCAGCCACTTGGCAATATGGGCTCTGCCTGGATCACATAGGTTGCTAGAACTTAGCCATTTGGATAGTTGGTGGTAGTGGGATGATAGGTTGGAACGCGTCCATTTGGTCTAAGGGAAGGCTTCTGAAAGGTCCTGTCTTGGTGAAAATCAAGCCTGGTGGGGAAAGTGCACAACCTCTGCAAATGGAAGAATCTAAGTACTTAGCCATGTCCCTGGAAAAGGACAACTTGAGCATCAAGACATGGAAGCTATCAAGAATCTCCTCATCCCAATTTCTAAGTAAAAACTTGTGGGTGAACAAGGGTGAAGGACTCCAATGTCTATTGGTGGTTCCTTGGGAAAAGTTTTGACAAAGAAAAACTTAGTGATTTCAACTAATAGGCAAAACCTATTTTGAGCAAAGCAAGCCAAACTACACTTAGCCAGATTGCATATAGTATCTAGTCCACCTAAATTATACTAAGGTATCACTTGCCAATACTATTCCAATGTATTGACCCACTGTGGCTGTAACTTGTGATGTTGCAGGTTACTCTGATGAGGATTAGGATTCATGAGTCTACACTCAACATGTTTGCCTGTGGCACATGAACATGAAGACTTTATTTATTTACTTATTCAAACTCTTGTATTAGGCCTGTGGCCTTGGAGTTGTAAAGACTATGTTTGTCTCTGGAATGACTGTAATAATGACCTTTGTTTCTATGTACTTCATCTTAAACTGTGGATGCTAGCAATGATCCAGGGACTAGCATTGCAATCACAGGGATCCTTTTCCTTTATAAAGGAGGGATCTTACAGCCAACAACGGGGGTGAGAGGCTTGATGAGATCTTGACTACTTGGAGACGAGACACTGACTCCAAGGACTTGTACAACTTGAACGCACGAGGCAAAATCCAGGAGGTGGGGGATAATTGGTGCTCCTTGTCAAGCAGCATGAGACTAACAATTGATAGATCCTCTAGGGTTTCTTAAATTACAATTATCCAAGTCTAGGGTTTACAATAGAGGGTTGGGGCTATATATAGGCTAGCCACTTAAGCAGGGTTAGTTTAGGGATAAAACTGGAAGTTGGGGCGAATCTGGGGGTTACATGGGCCAGGCCCAAAAGGCCTTTACATGCCTGTTGACGAGCAGGCCGGACACTACGGTCCGGTCCATCTTCGGTCCGTCTCCGGAGGGGCATACAGTACTTCCTTGGGTCGGTTTCTAGGGTCGGTCCGAAGGTCGGCCGGAGATTCTGGTGTGGTGAGCTCTAGAAGCTTATTTTTCTTGTCCTGCTCTTTGTCCTTCTTCCTTGGGGGCTTGGTGATGTACTGGGGCTTCATAACGTAGTTGCATGAAGTAGCAAGCCATACAAAGGCATATCAAAGTCACACGAGGAAAGGAGCGAGTTAACCTTAGCTTGTAGGAGCTTGGCTCGGGCGCGAGTCATTGGTCCACTTGGGGGACTAGGTGGTGTAGATGGAGGGGCGTCCATAGGACGGGCTACATCAGCTCCCCCCATTGGGAAAGAGTCGTCCTCAAATCTTCATGGTTATTCACTTGATCATCTCCATGGTAGGGTGACAGGTCCTTGACGTTGAACGTATTGCTTACTAGGTACTTGGAGGTTGGTATGTCGATGACGTGCGCATTATTGTTGATTCTTTTGAGGACCTTGAAGGGACCATCTCCCCTTGGCTTGAGCTTGGAATCGCGATCGTTGGGGAAGCGGTCTTTACTCAAGTGTGTCCACACAAGATCACCTTCCTCGAATATCATCTCTTTCTTGGTCTTGTTTATCCTTGACTCTTGGCGAAGCACTTGTTGCTCGATCATGGCTCTTGTGTCATTATCTAGTCTCTTCATTGCTTGGGCACGCTTGTCAACGTCCATGTTGGCACGTTCTTGGAGAGGAAGAGGTAGAATGTCGAGCGCTATGAGGGGCTCAAATCCATAGACAATCATGAGCGGGATCTTCATGGTGGTGGAGTGCTTGGTGCGATTGTAGGCGAACTCGATGTGTGCAATGCATTCCTCCCAATCTTTGAGGTTCTTCTTTATCAACACGCGGAGGAGTGTTCCAAGGCTTCGGTTGACGACCTTGGTTTGGCCATCGGTTTGAGGATGCGAGGCGGATGAGAACAGTAGATTGATGCCGAGCTTGGCCATGAGTGTCTTCCAAAAGTATCTCATGAATTTGACGTCACGGTTGGAGACGATTGTTCGTGGTACTCCATGAAGACGGATTATTTCCCTGAAAAACATATTTGCAACATGTGAAGCATCATCGGTCTTATGGCACGGAATGAAGTGTGCCATTTTTGAAAAACGATCCACTACAACAAATATAGAATCATGACCATGTCTAGACCTAGGCAAGACTAACACAAAATCCATGCTAATGTCCAACCAAGGTGCACGAGGAATAGGAAATGGCATATAAAGACCAAAAGGGTTAGACTTAGAGTTAGCTTGGACACATGTAGTGCATCGTTGGACGTGGCGCTCCACGTCGCACTTCATCTTTGGCCAATAGTAGTGAGTGGAGAGCATGTCATATGTCTTGTCACGGCCAAAGTGACCCATAAGGCCTCCACCATGGGAGTCTTGAAGAAGAAAAATTTGGAGAGACGACTTCGGAATGCAAAGCTTGTTTTGTTTGAATAGAAAACCATTATGAAAATAGAAATCATCAACCCCTCTGTCTATTGAACACTAGCAAAAATTGATCCAAAGAACGGGTCGGAAGCATACAAAGATTTGATGTCATCAAGACCCAACACATTTACTTCGAGGCACGTAATAAGGCTAGTATTCTTGCGAGACAAGGCGTCTGCAACTACATTTTCTTTGCCCTTCTTGTACTTTATAATGTAACGAAAAGACTCCATGAACTCAACCCACTTAGCGTGCCTTTTACTCAAGTTTGCTTGAACCTTAAGATATTTCAATGACTCATGGTCGGAATGTATGATAAATTCTTTGGGCCAAAGGTAGTGTTGCCACACTTGAAGGACATGAACTAAGGCAAAAGGCTCTTTGTCATAAATCGGATAGTTAAGGCATATGCCATCAAGTTTCTTGCTATGGTATGCAATAGGACGTCCATTTTGCATAAGGACGCCTCCAATGTCAATACCACTAGCGTCACACACTATATCAAAAGTTTTTGTGAAATCCGGTAAATCAAGGAGTGGTGCTTCATTGAGCCTCTTTTTGAGCTCATCAAAGGCCTTTTGTTTGGCTTTTCCCCAAACGAATGTGACATTTTTCTTGGTCAACTCGTTGAGAGGGCAAGCAACGGTAGAAAAGTCTTTCACAAAGCGACGATAGAAACCGGCCAAACCATGAAAACTACGAAGTTCACTTACATTGGTAGGAATAGGCCAATCTCGTATGTCCTTAACTTTTGAAATATCAACTTCTATACCATTCGAAGAAAAAACAAATCCAAGGAAATTCAATTTGTATTTGGCAAAAGTGCACTTCGGGAGATTAGCATATAGCTTTTCATGGCGAAGGATTTGTAGAACCTCCTTAACATCTGTAACATGCTCCTCTAGTGACTTGCTATAGACAATAATATCATCAAAGTAAACAACGACACTCTTTCCAATGAGAGATCTCAAAATATGGTTCATAAGGCGCATGAAGGTGGATGGGGAATTAGATAAGCCAAAAGGCATAACTAATGATTCATATAGACCAAGTTTGGTCTTGAAGGCGGTTTTCCACTCATCACCCTCGGCCATGCGTATTTGATGGTAACCACTACGAAGATCAATTTTCGAAAATATAGTGGCTCCACACAACTCATCAAGCATGTCATCAAGATGCGGTATTGGATGTCGGTAACGCATGATGATAGAATTTATTGGACGGTAGTCCATGCATAACCGCAATGTATCATTCGTCTTTGGGACAAGAATCACGGGTACCGCGCTTGGGCTAGTGCTTACTTGGATCAAACCTTTGGAGACGAGTTATGATTTTTCGTTCTATCTCCTTTGTCTCTTCCGGGTTCGTGCGGTATGCGACACAGTTTGGGAGAGGTGCGCCGGGTATGAGGTCAATGCGGTGCTCTACCGCAAAGTGGAGGTAGTCCATGAGGAAGCTCTTCGGGAAACACGTCCTTGAATTCCTGCAAAACAGCCATCAAAGAAGGAGGAACATTTGTCAAGTCATTATTTACTTGCGCTAGTCCCTTACAAATGAGGACATTGTGCAAGATGGATGGGTTGTTTCACACTTCTCTCATCTCACTTTTGGTGGCAAGAAGAACACTCTTAGTTTTTCCTCTCGAGTTTGGCTTGTGGCTCTCACTCACTATATGGTGGTTCGCTCGCTCACCGCTCTTCTCACAAGGTTGGGTTGTGTTTGCACCTTCGCTAAAGCCTTCGCATTGTCCGCAATTATTTGGCTAGGAGTCATTGGTTGCAAAACACATGTCTTGTCAAGCCATTTGAAGGTATAAGAATTTGTGTGACCATCATGTAAAGCACGCTTGTCATATTGCAAGGCCTACCTAGAAACATATGGCAAACCGTCATGGGAACCACATCGCACTCCACTGTGTCCTTGTATGGTCCAATTGAGAATGTTACCGAGATGGTGTGCTTGATCTTGACAGACCCTTAGTCACTTAGCCATTGTATATGGTAGGGGTGCTTATGTGATGGAGGGTGAGGTTGAGCTTCTCACACAATTCCGTTCTTGCAAGATTGTGGCAACTCCCTCCATCGATGACAACTTTTATGGATTTCCTATTGACACCGGCTCGTGTTTGAAAGATGTTTGATATTTGGTCTTCATGCTCATGGACTTGAGTAGTTAAGACCCTTGTGACAACAAGCGATGGACTTGCGTCATGCTCACACAAAAGTAGTTCTTGGTCATCTTCCAAATGCTGCCTTGCCAAAGCTTCCTTGACTCTTGCATCAAACTCATCTTCACTCAAGTACTCTTCGTCGCCATTGTCATGAATAAACAAAACTTTATTGTTTCCACATGTAGCCAACTTGTGTACCTTGCCTCCACACTTGTAGCATTCACCATTGAATGGTTGATCATCCTTTGTGTATTTGCCACTTGGAGGCAGTTTTCCTTAAGGGAGTGTTGGCTTGAAGCGAAGCTTGTTGGTACTTGATGGGCTTCCATTTGGTGTTATTGATGTAGTGGTTGGCGCTTTCTTGTATGTGAAGTACGCCTTTGGCTTGTTGTACTTGATGTCCTCTTACACTTGACATCGACTTTTGTTGCTATGTGCACAAGCTCAACCATGTTGTTGTACTTTTGGAACTCGGTGATGCGCTTGATTGGATGGTTCAAGCCATTGAGGAAGCGTTCCATTGTTTGCTCATCACATTCTTCAATGTTGGCACGTATCATGTTGAGCTCCATTTGCTTAAAGTACTCTTACATGGTCTTTGTCCCTTGACTAAGCGTTTGAAGCTTGTTGAATAGGTCACGCGTGTAGTGCGAGGGAACAAATCGGGATCTCATATGAGCCTTCATATCTTGCCAAGTGGTGATTGGAGGCTCTTGTCTTGCTTCACGAGCTAGTTGGATTTGTTCCCACCAAAGGTTGGCATAATCATAAAATCCTAGGGACACCATGGCCATCATCTTCTCATTGCTATATTATGCATGCAGAAGATCTTGTCAACCTTGAGTGCCCACGAGAGGTATTCTTCGGGATCATTGGAACCAGTGAACTTGGGCATGGTGAATTTGAGTTTGCCGAAAGTTTCCTCTTCATTGTGGTTCCGGCATTGTCGGTTGCCATGATGTTGGTGGCCATCTTCAACATCCGAGCTCTCACGTCTTGCTTGATGATGTTGGTGTTTCCCTTGTTGGTGTGGTGCTGCATTTGGTGGTGGAACTTGGTCCTCATGATGAGCTTGGGGAGATTGCTCTTGTTCATGACGCGGTCGTTGACAAGGAGGAGGCGCTTGGTCCTCACGAGGTTGGTTCGGCCCTTGGCCATCATGACTAACAGCATTGTCTTGAGCCATGTGGCGAGGAGGACGGCGTGCCGCATGTGCAATGCGCTGCTCCCTTTCTTCATGCTGTTGTGGATGCTCGACATGGTGATCATGTTGGCGACGTTGAGGCTCATGTCGATGATGATGTCTTGGTGGGTATTCGAGTGCTTCACGTCGATGGCGAGCCTGTTCATCCAAGTCGGAGGCCTCACTTGTTGACGAAGGAATATGCCGATGACGAATAGCTTGGGTTTCCACTTGAGGTTGCTCTTGTTGGATCGCTAATGCCCTTGCTTGTGGACGATGTGCTTCACGTCTTCGAGTTCTTGCGGAGAGTTCACCATCATAGCTTGACGTTGCGGCGCATTGCAAAGATGGTACCACTTGCGAAGAACTCATGGAGTTAGGTACGGGTCCGTCGTTGTGCCTTGAAGCGCGGTGGTGAGAAGAGCTTGACGCACTCGAGGAGTGTTGTGATGAGCTTGATTCGTGAGAGCGTGGCCTTGCCAACCCATCAATGAGACGTTGAAGCTTATCATCCATGGCGGCAACGGCGCGTTGGAGAGCTTCATTTTGGTAGCCGAGGTTGTGTTGCATTGCATGCATTTGACCTCGAACCTCCTCAAAGCGGTTGTCGATGCTCTTAAACTCTGCTCGGGTTTTGCTAAATTGTTCGTCTTGGCGCTGCTCAAGGGCATGACAACGGTAGTTGAATTCTCCTCGAATCTTCCAATGATCCAACCTTGTCATGTATTGTGGTTCTTCCTCTTGAGGTGGAGGTGGTTGGGACGTCTCACCGTGCCTGTCCATGATGCAAAGCCAACAAGGATTGTATATGGAGGTGAATACGTGGATGGTTAGCTCTTTACCTCACCTTGGGGATTGTATCAAACTATTTGCCACACAAGAGAACGAAAATCTTGCAAAGTGAAATCGCAAAGAAAACTCACACTAAAGGAAGAACTAAACTCTCAAAAGCTTTTGGTTGAAGGTGGGTATGGTGGAAAGCCAAAGAACCAACCAAACGAAAAAGATAGTCAAAAGTGGGTAAGATCCAACAAAACTCACGTCAAAAGGAGATGGTCAACTCGAAGGGTGATGGGAACCTACAACTACACACACGCGTGAAGAAAAATGGGGTTAGCATGACTTGAAAATGAGCACAAAATGTCCTAATGAAGACTATGCTCGGTTGTCGTGCCTACGCAAGGAGAGACAATAACTCATTCGCCAAAAGAGGGTAAGCAACGGATTTGTGCACTTGCCTTGTTCGCGCTTTATTTTCGCTCTTTTTGCTTATAAGGTTGATACTCTTTTTGTATTGGGAGACTATGTATCTTTCTATTTTTCTTTTGGTTTTCCTTTTTATCTTTTTGATTCTTTTCTCCCTTTCGATGCTACTAAGTTAACTTTTGTCTTTTCTTCCACACACACTCACTCTCCAAGGATAAGTGCACAATGCTTAACATAAAAGGAGTTGCTCTCCTAGGATAGGTACGCACAAAGGAAGATATGGGGCTAACAAGGGTTGACACAAGTTATACCTTAATTTTTGATGATGAGCTTGTTCGATGGAGCGGGGAGGAGTTTGGGGTCCATGGTGTCAAAGAGCGCGGGCGATGTTGCGGAAGCTTTCTGTTAGTTGATGACACGCACACCAAACACAAACAAGAAGTGGTCAAATTAGCCAATGCGGAATAAGAGGCAGAAGTCAAAACCGGCGTCCAGGGCCGGAGACTCCGGTGTGGGCCGGAGACTCCGGTGTATGCTGATCGGAGACTCTGGTGTGAGGAAAACTGCTCGTGTTCTTGATCAGAAATCCACGCCGTGTGTCCTCAAATCCGCGAAAAATCAGCCAAAATCGGGCTGGGAAACGCAAGCAAAAGCTGGACCAACACCTTAGACAAGATTTGGTCGGATCAAAACCACAAATAACACTCCAAAAATGAGAGATCGATCCAAAGGAAAATTGGGTCTATTTTCTGGGAATTTTCGAATTTATGGTGGATAAGAGAAAAATTTGTGGTGAATTCGTGATCAATCTTGCTCTTGATACCAATATGTTAGGGTTGACCCCTTGGGGTTGCCCGATCTTTCACGAATCCCCGTGGAACTCGAGGTGAAGGCGAGTGGGAGGAGGAATGAGGATGAAATCCACAAACTCACACGTGAAGAACTCGATGAACACATGCACACACACATGATACAAGCCGATAGCTCACGCAGGTGGCAACCGGTCCAACACAATCCCTAGAATCGGTGTTAGGCAAGACACTCTCCCACGGCCAACAATGGGGGTGAGAGGCTTGATGAGATCTTGACTACTTGGAGATGAGACACCGACTCCAAGGACTTGTAGAACTTGAAAGCACGAGGCAAAATCCAAGAGGTGGGGGATAATTGGTGCTCCTTGTCAAGGAGCATAAGACTAGCAATTGATAGATCCTCTAGGGTGTCTTCAATTACAATTATCCAAGTCTAGGGTTTACAATATAGAGGTGGGTCTATATATAGGCCAGCCAGTTAAACAGGGGTAGTTTAGGGATAAAAGTGGAAGCTGGGGCAAATATGGGGGTTACATGGGCCAGGACCAAAAGGCCTTTACATGCCTGTTGACGAGCAGGTCGGAGACTCCGGTGCAGCGGTCTGGAGACTCCGGTCCAGACCGGAGTTTCCGTTCCATCTCCGGTCCGTCTCCGGAGGGGCATATATTACGTACATGGGTCGGTTTCTTGGGTCGGTCCAGAGGTCGGCCGGAGACTCGGGTGTGCCGGCCGGAGACTCCGGTGTAGGCCAGAGATTCTGGTGTGGTGAGCTCCAGAAGCAGCTTTTTCTTGTCCTCCTCTTTGTCCTTCTTCCTTGGGGCTTGGTGATGTACTGGGGCTTCATAGCTGAGGATACATAGCATAGTTGCATGAAGTAGCAAGCCATCCAAAGGTATATCAAAGTCACATGAGTAAAGGAGCGAGTTAACCTTAGCTTGTAGGATCTTGGCTCAGGCGCGAGTTATTGGTCCACATGGGGGACTAGGTGGTGTAGATGGAGGGCGTCCGTAGGACAGCCTGCATCAGGAAGAGGGCGGTAGAAGAGGTTAGCGAGAGGGAGGGGATCACGGGGTTCGTGGCGGTCGAGTGCGGGTGTGAGATAGGGATAGAGGGCGGAGGGACCGATGTGGTCAGGTGGGTCCCGCGGGTTAGCAAGCGAGCGGGGACGGGCGGTGTCGGTCGCGGACGAGTCGGCGTGGTTGCGCGTGAGAGAGGGGTGCATGCGTCGATGTGTGCTTGCGGCATGGGTGGTGTTGCTGGGCATGTCGTGTGTGTTGTGTACACGTCGAGTGGGGTGTCGTGTCCGGTGTGATGGGCATGGTGGCCAGGGTGGTGTGCGTGGGGTGTGCTACCGCTGCGCGCATTGTGTGCGTGAGTTGTATGCACTACCGTCGCGGCGGCGACGGCGGCTGCGGGGTTGGGTGGGGTGTTGTTGGGGTAGGACTAGGGTTAGGGTTTAGGATAGAAAGAAGGATTAGGGTTTGGTCTAGTGGGGTAGTAGTTGGCCTATTGGCTGGGCCTTTGGGCCTGGCCGACTAGGCTGCCTCCCCCACTAACAAAATAGTTATATATTTATTATTTTTCTTTATTTTAAAACAAAACATTTGCAAAAGGGTTTTAGACAAATAAAAGATCTGGACGGATCTAGGGTTTCAATTTGAACAAAGAGGGAAATATCTAGAAAACAAAATAGGCTTTTAGAAAAATAGTTTTAACCGAATAAATGCATGTAGACATGATGATGCTCAAAGACAATGTGGCATGATGATATGAGCATGCCGTCATGATCATGCACAAACACAAGCGATTTTCTGGTAGTGGTTTTACCCGGGGCGCTACAATTAGACACCACTAACAATGGATCTAGCCCTCGAGATCCGCCTCATGGTACGGGGAAGAAGGCCGACGATCTGAATCTTCTCGCTTCGTGTAGATCTTCGCGACACCACTAACAAAGATTTTTTGTCCATCTCGAAATCGGCTACACCACCAACAAGAGGTAGTTTCTCACGTTCGGCGAGAGAACACTCCGGAAAACAAAGGACGAAGGTAAAGGTATCAAAAGGTAAGCCACCTCTAAATTCTATGGAAAGAGTAAATTCATTGTACAAAAGCGAATGATAGGAGTAGTGGTATGTCGCGACTCCATCCAGCACTCAAATCATTACTCTATACGTGAATAGAAGAATCGTGCAACCCACTCTCGGAATTTGGACTGATGATCTTGACAAGCGATGTTCGGAAACAAAGGAGTGAGACAGGTTCTTCATCGGATCTGACGCGGATGATGTCATCATGTCAGAAAACACTGGAAGAAACAAATAAAAAAGTTAGTGGATTTTTCGGTCCAGTGAAAGGTACAACAGATGAAAGTTTCATCAGATAGTGTGAAGACCGGATGTCGAAGCACCATTGCAAAAGGAAGGAAGAGAAACCATGGAGGTATGACGGAAAACCAACCACGAGAAATCCTGGACTCGAAGAAAAGGTAAGAGAGCAGATTCAAAACACGCAGAGGTGAAAAGAGAATAGCAGATGGGTAAGGAGTAAAAGCATACCTAATCAGATCTATCCAACCGATATTCCAAAATAGTTTTGACACCCTACAACATCCGATAGCTAGGTTATCCTACAGGGTGGACCAGTGGGGTATCGTAACTGCTGAGCTCTAATACCACTCTGTAACACCCTCGGATCGATCCTATGCAAGTTTTAGCGATTCCCGCCAAACCCGCATAGAATCGATTCAAAGGTTCCCACCGGGCATGTGTGTGCGGGTGGAAAACAAAGTAATATCATTTCACAATAGTCCACGATGGAACCCACAGACCATATATGAAAGGGCATTTATGCCTTTCATATTGTTTTGATGTTTGTTGACAACACTTGGATAGGTTTAATATGTTCCTAAATGTTTTAGGATATATCATATTCATATGTGCAATTTATACCCAAGGAAAAAGAGTCTCACTGGATCAAAATATGCACTGCCTATGCTCTGTCGGACTGTCTGGCCACACCGAAATGTCCGGCCAAGTTCTGCCGGAGTGTCCGGCCCTAGCGATTCGACTGATTTCCCCTCCCGAGGTGTGGATGTTCTGTATGTCACTTTGGACACTACCCGGACACTGGCCGGAAACTTTGTCAGGCCGGAGTGTCTGGCTGGCTCACCCTGGGCTGTCCGGCTAGAATAGACTGTTCGGCCCGTACTAGCCGGACTGTCCGGGTTAAGTGGCTCCAACGACTCTAATTTCAGGGGCCCTATAAATGGACCCCTTCTTATACCTTGGGAGCTGCTCGACCAGGTCAAGAACAACAACACATTTTGATCCACCAAATCCACAAGATCTCTTCACTCAACCATCCAAAGTCATTGATCTTTGGAGAATCTAAGGAGGAGGCCTTGATCTATAGCTTCACCAAGAGAGATCTTCATTTACCCCTCATTCACTTGAGGGCCCCTTGCTCTAGTGTTTCTTTGGAAACCCGAGCTTTTGATTTGGTTCTTACAAGCTTGTCTTTGATTGTTTGACAGCTTGCTTGTATTTGGGAGCCTCCAATTAAGTTGTGGATGTGTGCCCCGAATTTGTTGTAAAGGTTCCGACTTCCACCTCTAAGGTTGCCGATATAGTGGAAGAGGTGAATCGAACCCTTTGGGGTGAGGTTCATCGGAGAACAAGGGAGGCCTCTCATGGCGTTGGTGGTTTGAAACCACCCCGTCTCCAAACGTAGACGTACTTCCCCTCAAAAGGAAGGAACTACGGGAAACAAATCCTTGTGTCTCCACGTCCTCCACTTTGGTTACTTCTATCCTTTACCGCACTTTACTTTACTTGTTCTTGCTTAGTGTTTGTGCTACTTGGTGCTAGTTTGACATATAGGTAAATTCACCTTAGTTGCATAATCTGGAGAATTTACCTTTCTTGTCAAACCCTAATTTGAAAAAGAAGAAAATTTGAAGTAGCACCTATTGACCCCCCCCCTTTAGGTGCCCATACGATCCTTTCAATTGGTATCAGAGTATCGACTCTTTATTCAGGCTTTACCGCCTAAGAGTATATGGGTAGCAACTTAGGGGAAGGTGATGGTAAGCCTACCAACACGGTGACCATGGAGGATCTCAATAACTTGGAAACAAGATTGAGCTCCACCTTGGGCAACAAGATCAAAAAATTGCACAAGTTACTTGAGCAACTTGTTAAAGATAAAGGTGACTCATCATCCCCTTCTCCTATAGAGGTAACTCCATCATTACCAAAGGTGAATGCCCCGGCATCACCCGCAGTTGTGGAGGTGGGGGATAATCCAAACACCATTAATTCTTCCACAAAAAGGGATAGTGGGAAGGGAGAGCACCATGAGTCTCAAGGATGGTACTCTCCCGACTCTCCAATTCCTCACCCTCATATAAACAATAGAGGTGACCCACCAAAGCTAGCTGCATCTACTTTTGCTCAATGGCAATCACTAATGAAATCTCATGTGCATAGCTCTAGTATTGAGTTATGGAATGTCATTGAAGAAGGACTCCATATTGGGGATCCAACCAACTTAACTAGAAGAGAAGTTGTCAATAGTCAACTCAATGCCACCGCCTTGCACATGATACAACAAGGATTGGGTACAAAATATTACCCTCACATTGAGCACCTCAACAATGAAGCCAAAGGCTTCTATATGAAGTATGTTGGAAATGAGAGCATGAGAAGGAACCGGTATGATGCACTAAGCAATGAAGCCGAAGGCTTATATATGAAGGATGGTGAAGATCATGAAGACATGTATCATAGGCTCAAGTCCACCGCCAGCGCCTTTAGGAATGTGGGTGTCTCACATGTGGATGATGCTTGGATAAAAAGAAAATATGTGAGTGCACTCATGCCTTTTGAGCCTACCGACTTGAAGAGCCTATAAGGAAGACACAACTATCACCTCATGACCTCCAATGAAGTTATGCAAGAGATGGCCTCTTTCAAGGTTGCTGCCAAGAATGCCAAATATGCCCGTGCTTGAGCCTTTGGAATGAGCAACGGTGTCAACCTTGCATTAAAGGCCAAAGTTGTGGATCATGTGGATGATGATGATAGCGATGAAGGACTTTCCATGAGCCATCCTGATGATGTCAAGATTGCTCATGGTGAATATATGGCCTTCTATGCAAACAACTTTTGGAAAGATCCCACCAAGGCCAAGATGGAAATGCAACAAAGAAGCAACCCAAATGGAAGAAGAGACATTGTCACTAAATTGAGAACTTGCTTCAATTGTGGTGACCGCTATCACTTTGTGGCGGGTTGTACCTATGAGAAGAGAGAAGATCATGGGGGTAAACTTGTGTTGAAGAAAACTTCCAATGCTCCTTACAAGAAACCTTTCATCAAGAAGAATCCCATCAACAAGAAGTGGGTGAAATTGTATTGATCACTCATGAAGAATTCTCCTCCGACAATGAATATGATGAAGAGGAAACATCAAGTGGTGTGGCTGCTCTTGCCACTACTTATACTCCCACATTCTCCCTCTTCGACTCTCCAAATGAGAATATCTCCAACAAGAACTTCACTTGCCTTATGGCAAGAGGAACGGAGGTATCTTCATCATCACACCCCTCCCTCTTGATTAACGATGAAATTGATGATGAGATGTCTCTTGAGGTAAAAAAGGAAATAGTTGCTTTTGATGAGTTCATGAATAACTTGCAAGGGGAACACAAGAGAAATTTTGTGGACCTCTTAGATCAACTTTCTCACACACAAGAGCTTCTTGATGAGAGATGTAAACTAGGGAGAGAACACATGATTGAGGTAGAAGCCCTAAATAATGCTATAGAAGAAGAACAAGATACTAGGATGTCCCTTGGACTAAAACTTGAAGGGCTTGATGGGGCTAATGACTTAATTGTTAATAGACTCATTAAGGAACGAGACCATGCTATTGCTAAATATAAAAGGGCTAAAAAGGATAAGATTGAGTTTGGTGTTGTTCATGAAAAACTTGTCGAGGACTTTAGGTTGCTTGACAAGGCTCATAAGGCTTTGGAAAGTGAACTCTTGTCACTCACAAAGTCCCATGAAAAGCTTCAAACTCAATTGACCAATATTCCTTCACCTAGTAATTTCATTCCTTCTAGTAGTACAAATATTCTTGAAGAAAATGCTAGGTTGAAGGGAGAGCGAGCTAAGGCCACCTTTCCAAAAGGAAACAATTCCATTGATGACCTCTTGAGTAAGCAAAGGTCAAATGGGATAAAGGGGGCATTGGTTTTGTCTCAAAAGCCAAGAAGAATAACAAGAAGAAGAAGGCCAAGACCGCACGAGAAAAAGACAAGGCCATTGTGGGGAGTAAGACCACAAGTGGCAAAACTATGTCTCATGATGATTTTGCGGGAAGTGCTAACCCTCACTATGTTCTATTGTGTGATTATTATGGTGATGTGTATGCACAATATGTTGGCCCATTTGATGGGTATATTGCTTGGTCTATTTGGGTTCCCAAGACCCTTCTTGCTAACAAAAGAGGACCCGTTGAAAAATGGGTACCTAAAAACTAGCTTGATCTTTTGTAGACTTATGCTTCCGGAGGGTCAAAGTGGGTGCTTGTTAGTGGCTGCACAAGTCATATGATCGAAAGATCGTCTATTGTCAAGGAGTTGAGACCAAATGATGATCAAATATCCGTGACATATGCCGACAAGTCAAAGTATAAGGTAATGGGTCTTGGCAAGGTTGTGGTTGCCCACGATATTACACTCGTGGACGTCATGCTTGTTGAGACCCTTGGTTATAATTTACTTTCAGTCTGTGCTCTTGGAAAGATGGGATTTGCCGTCTTTATTGATGATGACATTGTGGTCCTCATGTGGAGCAAGTCTCTCAAGGTCGATTTCGTTGGGTACGTCGAAAATGACTTGTATGTGGTGGACTTTTCAGGGCAAAGCACTACAAGTGCGATGTGCTTATTCGGAAAGGCCGATGTGGGTTGGTTATGGCATCGCCGTCTATCCCACATCAATGTGAGAACTTTGCAAAGTCTCCACAAGGATGGCCATATTGTTGGACTAAAAGAAAATGTTTCCTTTGCAAAAGATCGTGTTTGTAGGGCTTGTGTTGAAGGAAAGATGCATGATTCTCCCCACAAGCCAAAGAACTACATCAAGTCTAAGAGGATCTTGGATCTCCTTCATGTGGATCTCTTTGGGACTCCATCTCATGCAAGTCTTGGTGGGAAGAAATATTGTTTGGTGATTGTTGATGACTATTCAAGATACTCATGGGTATATTTCTTGAAGTTGAAAAGTGAGACCCAAGAGAACTTCATCGACTTCATCAACATGGTTCAACGTCGTCAATACAATGTCCCTGTGTTGATGATAATAATAAGTGACAATGGTACCAAGTTCAAGAACTACACCTTGAATGGATTTCTTAGCGATGAGGGGATAAAACACCAATATTCCACTGCATATACCCCTAAAACAAAATGGTGTAGCCGAGAGGAAGAACCGAACTCTTATTGATATGGCAAGGACCATTTTGGCGGAGTTTAAATCTCCATATAACTTCTGGATCGAAGCAATATACACCGCTTGCCATGCATCAAACTGGCTCTACTTCCGCAAAGAATTGATCAAGACTCCATATGAAATACTTACCGGTAACAAGCCCAACGTATCTTACTTCCGGGTGTTCGGTTGTAAGTGTTTCTATCTCTGTGTTCGTTTGTCCAAATTCGATTCCAAAGCATTAGAGGGCATTTTTGTTGGCTATGGTATCGAATCTCACACTTATAGAATCTATGATAAGCTCTCTACAGCTGTCATAGAATCTTGTAGTGTGACTTTCAAAGAATATGATGGTCCCCATGGGGGGCGTGTTGATGCCTGTCATGCAGATGATGAAATGCCTCAGGATGCCATATGAAGAATGGGCGTGGGATTTATCCGCCCCATTGAGGAACCCCTTATGGCAGATCGAGAAGAACTATCCTCTACTCAATTGGAGCCCTCATCTTCACAACAACAACAATCTCTACCTACCGAGGAAGACAATGACCCAAGCCAAAGACAAGTTATGGACCCTCAACATGTTGACCGGGAAGATACTTCTAGTGAGGTGGAGCTTGAGTCACCATTCTCCAGAATGTCAAGTGTTGCTCGGTCTATTACAAAAGGAAGATCTATACAATCTGCAGTGAGAGCAGCTCAACTCCAGTCTAATAGTGTGCGTGATCAAGACCAAGGTAAATTTATGCCTCTTAATGAAGAAAATGATGCTAATATTGATCAAGGTCAAGTTGATGGTAAAGACGAGGACCAAAATGATGAAGAGGTCCCCCAATAAACAACAAGGAGATCGAAACTCGTCGCAAAGCTAGAATGGATAAAATGTTGGAATTAAGAGACCACTCTCTAGAGAATGTGGTTGGAGATGTAAAGAGAGGAATATCCACAAGAGCACAATTGAAGAGGTTTAGTGAACACCAAGCACACATATCCATGATAGAACCAAAGAAAGTATGGGAAGCTCTTGAAGATTTGGATTGGTTGGAAGCAATGCACAAAGAGCTCAACAACTTTGAGAGAAATAAAGTATGGAAGTTAGTTGAGAAGCCAAAGGATTGCCGCAATGTTATAGGCACCAACTGGATATTCAAGAACAAGCAAGATGAGCATGGAATTGTTATAATGAACAAGGCAAGATTGGTGGAACAAGGGTTCTCTAAAATTGAAGGCATTGATTATGGAGATACATATGCACCCGTGGCTCGCCTTGAGTCCATCTGTATCCTTCTTGCTTATGCGGCACATCATAACTTTAAGTTGCAACAAATGGATGTAGAAAGTGCATTTCTTAATGGTCCATTGAATGAGTTGGTATATGTAAAGCAACCCCCAGGATTTGAGGATCCCAACTTCCCAAGCCATGTCTACAAACTTGATAAGGCGCTCTATGGGCTCAAACAAGCCCCACACACGTGGTATGAGAACCTTAGAGAGTTGTTGTTTGACCATGGGTTTGAGGTTGGGAAAATCGATCCCACTCTTTTTACTAATAAGGTCAATGGGGAGATTTTTGTATGCCAAATATATGTTGATTATATTATATTTGGCTCATCTAACAAAGATTTTAATGATGAATTCTCAAAGCTAATGACTAATAGGTTTCGGATGTCTATGATGGGGGAGTTGAGAGTATTTCTTGGTTTTGAGATCAAGCAAGTAAGATGAGGAACATTCTTCAACCAAGCCAAGTATACTCAAGATATGCTCAAAAGATTGAACATGAAATATTTAAATGGTGATCCTACTCCCATGGCAACAAAGACTCAGCTTAAACGAAATCCAAATGGTAAAGATGTGGATCAAAAGGTATACTGGTCTATGATTGGTTCTTTGCTTTACCTTTGTGCATCTAGACCCGATATTGTGTTGATTGTAGGAGTATGTGCAAGATATCAAGTGGCTCCTAAAGAAAGCCATTTAATGGCAGTCAAGAGAATCTTTCGATATTTGGTTCATACCCCCACACTATGGTCTTTGGTATCCTCGAGGGTCAAAATTTGCTCTTTGTGGGTACACGGACTCAGATTGGGCTGGTGATAAGGATGATAGAAAATCAACATCCGGGGCTTGCCAATTCCTTGGTAGGTCCTTGGTATGTTGGTGTTCTAAGAAGCAAAATTGTATATCTCTCTCCACTGCCGAATATGTGGCAGCTGCTAGTGCTTGCACTCAATTGCTATGGATGAGGCAAATTTTAAAAGAATACTGTGTCCATTGTGACAAAGTGCATCTTCTATGTGACAATGAAAGTGCTATCAAGATTTCCTACAACCCGGTGGATCACACAAGGACAAAGCATATTGAGATTCGTAATCACTTCATTAGAGATCATGTTGCTCGGCGTGATATTGAGCTATCTTATGTGTCAACCAAAGACCAACTTGCCGACATCTTCATGAAGACACTTGATGAAGAAAGGTTTTGTTATTTGAGGAATGAACTAAATATCATAGATTCAAGGAGCTTGACTTGATCACCTTGCATACTCACCTATGTCTTGACCCTTATTTGGTTTAGGTGTAGGCATGGAGATAGGGGAGTGCGGTCCTAATACATTGGGTTATCCCTCCCCCCATAATGCCAACATTAACGAAATTCAATTCTCTTAATATCATTTTGTGATATGTGAGCTTTATTGATTAGTAGTGGCTATGAACCCAAGGATAATTCTTCGCGGTGTCATGCCACAAACTCTTACATGGTGGCCTCGGCCACCACCCTCTTCTTAGTGAAGAGTTTGTTCTTGGTTTGTTTTGATTGGAACTTAACTTTGACATCTTTTTAGATATTTTTCGACTTATTGGTTTTTCACAGTACATCCTATGAATCCCAGGCCTACTCTCACCTGTAAACATGCTCCTCTTGCCACACATTTTTCCAACACTTGAAACTGGGATTTCTGGTCGAAGGGGGCCGGAGTGTCCGCCCTGTACCAACCGGAGTGTCCGGCTAGACCGGACTCTCCGCTTGATACAGACCGGACATTCCGGCCAGGCTGGACTATCCGGCCCCAGCGGTTTCGTTCTGATGTTAGGGGTCGGGGAGAAGTGGAAGGTTCAGTCCTCCTTCTTTTCCCCAACCCTCTCTTCCTCTCAGACTGCTGCCCCCGACCAAGAGCTTCACCGGGAGGGCTCCTCCACCCTGGATCCTACTGTTGCCACCGGCCATTAGCCTCCCTTTGCCGCTGGGATCCGTTCCCCTCCGGTGAAGGCCCCCATGGATGCTGGTATGGTGCCCCTCCCCTTCTCCATCTCTAGGGTTGACCTAGATGAACTTTTTGGGGCAATGTCTTACCTAGATCCATGGATACATCACTCATGCTGCCCCCGATTTGTCCCGATTGAACACACCTATGCAGCCCGAAAAATTGCCAAGGTTCCAACCGGACAGTCTGGCATATAAGGGTCGGACATTTCGGTCCAGCCGGAATGTCCGGTTGATACACACCGGACTGTCCGGGTTGGAGGAATCTCCGGGCAATTTCTCCGGACTATCCGGTGCTTTCAATCTGTGCATTTCCAGAATTCCTTAAACTACTACTTTTTGTTTGAATCTCCTGGAAAAATGTGCTTACCCGATATGTTATCCCTCTATTCTGATTTCACAGGTGGCTCTCGTCCTCGCCATGCTTGGGCTGCTAAGAAGACTATTTCTCGCAGGTTCCGGTATGATGAAGAGCAAGACATTCATCTTGATCCGCCTGTGGTCAGGCAAGCTGCTCAAGACCGTGCCGCAAAAAAGCAAGAGAAGGTTAGACAGCTGAAAAGAGATGAAGCCAAACGCATGAAGTTTGAATCATTGACTACTCTGGCTGATTTGGGTACCGAGGAGTTTGTGGAGATGAGACTCCAGTAGTTCTACTCACTGCCTCGCACCTCAACCGATGATCACTTCTAGAGGAATGAGCAGGCCCTGCTGTTTTCTGAGCTATACAGTAGCTTCAATACTCCTACTTGTCCCATGTAGTGGTTGGACCTCAAGAAGCTTCGTTCTCACAGTTACTTTGAGGATGCTCTTTGGGTGACTGAGAAGATGGGGCTGCACACCATCTTTCTGGCCAAAGAAGACTACAATGTTGAGTTGGTCCAGCAGTTCTATGCCACTGTGGTCTTTGGGGAGACTATTGATATTCCACTTGAGCGTGGATGTCTGACACTACCAGGTGTCATTCCAACATGCTTTAGTTTACTCACATTCTTGGATTGCCTTTCAATCCTAACGCTCCCAGTGGTGTCAGGATGCACGTACATGGATAGGCATATGACAAGAACAGGCTGGCCCCAATTTACTCTCAAAATGGTGTGGTTAGCCAAACCACCAATATCAAGCTCATCTACAACATTTTGCTTCGCATGTTCCACCACACTCTCACTCCCAAGGCTGGCAACAAGGATGAGATGAGAGGCGCTGAGATCAACCTTATGGCCCATGCTCACACCGTGTAAACTAATGGTCCAGCTCATCCAGGTGGTGCTATTGATGTTATGGACTTCATCTATCAGGATCTGTACAAGTGCATCACTGACAAGAAGTGCCCTCTGTATGCCCCTTATGTGATGAAGCTCATTGCTGCTCACACTCCAGTCACTCCCCTGCTCTATCATGGTCTTGTTCCTCACACTGCTGCCAAGCTACAGAGGAAGGGTGTCCCTACCACCAAGGCTCCTCGAGGCTACCCTCCCGCTCAGGACATTTTTGAGGATGATGAGATAGATGTTGATGCCTCTGACAGTGATGGTTCTGAGGAGATACATGCGCCTCTGACTCGTGGCCCTCGGATGAAGCATGCTAGCGTTCATATCGCTTCAACACCTCTAAGGAGGAAGTGCACAAGAAGTTGAAGAAAGCCTCTTGGTGGAAGAATCTACTCCTATGCCAGAACATTGACATTCGCCATGGACAGTATGATGCATACAAGGCAAACAGGAATGTCATGAAGGAGCTCAAGAGGATCAACTAGCCCATGGATGTTGATCCTTCTCAGCAGCAGGCATCTAATGGCACTCTTTCCTATGGACACTGGAGTCAGGGACGTGTGGACTGGTCCATGTTTGAGGATGTGTCCTCTTCTTCTCACCCTCACGGCTAGAGCTCGACTCAGGATGACTATGATGATGAGGATGGTGATGAGGATGAGGATGGGGACGCATATGAGGATGAGGACTTCAGTGGCTACAGTCTGCCTTGGGGCATTTGAGTAGTGCTCTTTTCCCTTTTTGGCGTCTCGATGCCAAAGGGGGAGAAGTAGCCCCATATTAGGTTGCTACCGAGGATTTGCATGGGTACACGGGCTTCACGTTATTTTGATTTGCCTCTTTGAAGCTCCATGTCTTTATCTTATTGGTTTGAGAACTATGTTGTGTTGAACTTCGTTCTATGTGTTATGTGTGTTGTGACATGTGTACCCGGTTATGTTAAAGACTATGTTATGTCTAGCTTATCTATCTAGTCTTTATTATACCATGTCATAATTTGTTTTACCAATCTCGTGAGGATGTGATCCTAGGATGTGTGATCTTGTATTCAAATGCAAAGCTAAATTGGTCACACATCTAGGGGGAGCCTTACTATGTTGTGTAAAATCATCTATTGTGAAATTTTTATCTATCCTATATGCAAATCCTTGGGTTGTCATCAAACACCAAAATGGGGGAGATTGAAAGGGCATTTATGCCTTTCATATTGTTTTGATGTTTGTTGACAACACTTGGATAGGTTTAATATGTTGCTAAATGTTTCAGGATATATCAAATTCATATGTGCAATTTATACCCAAGGAAAAAGAGTCTCACTGGATCAAAATATGCATTGTCTATGCTCTGCCGGACTGTCTGGCTGATATGGGCCAGACTGTCCGGCCAGACCAGAATATACGGCCAAGTTCTGCCGGAGTGTCCAGCCCTGGCGAGTCGCCAGATTTCCCCACGAGGTGTGGACGTTCTGTATGTCACTTCGGACACTACCTGGACACTGGCCGAAAAGTTTGCCAGGCCGGAGTGTCCGACTAGCTCACCCCGGAGTGTCCGGCTGGACCAGACTGTCCGACCCGTACCGGCCGGACTGCCGGGTTAAGTGGCTCCAACGGATCTAATTTCAGGGGCCCTATAAAAGGACCCCTTCTTCTACCTTGGGAGCTGCTCGACTAGGTCAAGAACAGCAACACATTTTGAGCCACCAAATCCACAAGATCTCTTCACTCAACCAACCAAAGTCATTGATCTTTGGAGAACCGAAGGAGGAGGCCTTGATCTATAGCTTCACCAAGAGAGATCTTCATTTCCCCCTCATTCACTTGAGGGCCCCTTGCTCTAGTGTTTCTTTGGAAACCCTAGCTTTTTGATTTGGTTCTTACAAGCTTGTCTTTGATTGTTTGATAGCTTGCTTGTATTTGGGAGCCTCCAATTAAGTTGTGGATGTCTGCCCCAAACTTGTTGTAAAGGTGTCGGCTTCCACCTCGAAGGTTGCCGATATAGTGGAAGAGGTGAATCGAACCCTTTGGGGTGAGGTTCATCGGAGAACAAGGTGTTGGTGGTTTGAAACCACCCCCTCTCCAACATAGACGTACTTCCCCTCAAAAGGAAGGAACTACGAGAAACAAATCCTTCTGTCTCCGTGTCCTCCACTTTGGTTACTTCTATCCTTTACCACACTTTACTTTACTTTACTTGTTCTTGCTTAGTGTTTGTGATAGTTGGTGCTAGTTTGACATATAGGTAAATTCACCTTAGTTGTATAATCTAGAGAATTTACCTTTCTTGTCAAACCCTAATTTGAAAAATAAGAAAATTTGAAGTAGCAACTATTCACCTCCCCTCTAGGTGCCCATATGATCCTTTCAATATATAGAGAACGACGACTCAAAGAGTCAAGAATACATGTATACAGTACAAAGATCCAAATCACCTTTGAAACGATAGAACGTCCAAGTATGGATAAGAGGAAAATGGGGCTAAGATCCTTGAAGAATAACTAATGGCATCCATAACCCTGCCCAGGCCAAGCCGGAAGGGTAACCCTGCTAACGACATCAATCTTAAAACCTGCTGAAACAAAAGGGGTGCCGGCCAAGGGCAAAGGAAAAAAGAGCGGTCGGTACCGAGGCCAGTACATGGCGAGTCTTAGAATTCCGCGGTCCTCACCTACATAGGTATGGTGGAATGAAGTGGCAGTGCAACATGCACTAAACAACCTATAGAGACTCAATACAGTTGTCGGCTATTAGAAAGAGATGAGAAGGACCTATTCGGATCAAAACTGATACTACCACGAAACATACCCATCCTAGTATTTCCCCCTCGAGACGAAACGAGGAAGTCAAGCCGAGGAAACTCACATGGTTGGTAGTTTTATGCATTACTTCCATGGTAGTTATCCAACTTACTAGTCATATCAGATACAAGTAAAATTATAGTAGTAAACTTTAGTTATAGTTATTTATGATCGAGATACTGTGCTCCAAGTCATCCATAACTGCGGACACGGCTTTTAGAAAAGAGTTAACCCTGCAGGGGTGCACCAAAGTTTCCACACGCACTTCGACCCTTATTGCTTGATCAATTAACATACTTCCATCGGTATGTCGGCGGGGCCTAGGACACGACGCTTTCCTAGACCCAAAGCAAGTACATGAGGCCACCCCAATAAGCTACCCCTAACAAAGTCGGCTGAGCTCCGAAGACGGACCGAGAGGTTGCGAGATCGGCTAAGAGCTCATAGGCCATAGGTATTATCCTCAACATAACGACCCACATCCTAAACAGTACAGTAGTAAACGCTCATCGAGCAACAGATAATAAACATGGAATAACATGTCATACATGGCATAACATGGCATTAAAACCTCAGACTAGTTTGTGGCCCCTAGTACAGTACTTTGAAATCAGGTACTGAGGTGCCCACACACCCCACATGTGGTTAGCGCACTCAGTCTCGGAACATCTGTCAAGAACTCGGGTCCTAGGTGGACACAAGTCGGCGGTTAACAACCAAATCTTAACTATTACCCACCAGTGCCTCTTCATTAATTATATCCATTTTAATATTTAATTAACCAACTGTAATTAAAACCACGATCATCTCCACCTTTATGAATATGCCAACCCCCAACATCAGTGGAACATCGACGACGCGAAGTAGCACATGAGAAAGCGACTATGACTCGTAAGGCCAACTGTCTACCCAAACATTAGGCAATAGGAGGTGTCAAGGCAATATAAAGGCTGCAAGGATATATAAAGGGGTACAAAATCTAAAGCATCACAACACAGATAGCAGTAGATCAACATGAGGAAGTAAAGACTATATATGTAAAATAGGTGGAAAGGGGGAGAATGCTCGCCTGGGAAACACTGCTGAAGATACATCCGAAGATTAGGTCGACACTCGCATCAACTCATCGGCCTAATCCGTGAAGAAGCAAAGCACTAGAAGAAACACGGGATGTACTATTTAACACAACGGAAGAAGATCAAGCATGATACATGTATGATGCATGACATGGCAAATGTGCGATGCAATTAGGCAATATTAAGCGAAACCGGGGTCTCAGCAATTAATTAGCTAATTTTTGTTGTCTAGATACCCCACAATTTAATGTTGTATTAACAAGGCAAAATACGACAACAGTTCACTATACAAATTTAAATAGAGGCAATATAAGACTAGATTAGCCCGCATATGGTATCCATATTTAATTATGGGGTGAATAGTCGAATACCCTCAAACCACACAATATGTATGCAATCATGAACAAGTCGATATGAAACAATTCGTATATATATCAATTTATAAAATAGGGCTCGACAGAAAGGGTCACACATTGGTCCGAAGATCTTGGTTCGATGTGGTTCGGGTCCGGTATCTCCAAGATCGTCTTCAGGGCTCTGGCCATCGGATCCATGTTCAGGGCCATGGAATCCATGAAGAACTTGGTGGTACATCTTGACCGGTTCCGGGAAGGAGAGCTTGGTGTTCCAGGTCGAACTTCTCAGAGTTCGGCACCGATGGTTTTGTCTATTTTTTTCGTTTCGCGTCTCGGGTTGGTCTTGATCTCTTGAAAGGAACCTTAGATCTTATCGGCCGGGATGCTACATGCAACTCGCCGGAATAGCAAGCAAGCACAAAGGAAACACCTTAGGGTATCTGATCGGAAGGGGCTAACGAGGATGCTTCAATGGAACACACAACACCGGCTCCCATAGATGACCTGCACATGGAAGATTGTTCCCGAGGGGGTCACGGGTTGCAGGACCAAAACGAGGACGCGGTTAGTGAGGCTCGTGCGAGGAGGCACTACAGCCGTAGGGAGAGGTTGACAAGGCGCTGGGCGGCTCGGTTGGCAGATGGATGGGGCACGATACGGGCCCGGGAAGAGCAGGGGCAGCCAGCGGCAGCTCCTGCAGCGAGGAGGAGGACACGGGGGAGGTAGGTGGCGAAGAACAAAGGCGGCATGGCGAAGAGCTCGCATGGAGCAGCCGACGCTGGCGGCATAGGGTGGTCGTAGACGGCGTTCGAGGAGAATGGCGGCGGAGGAGGCCGGCGAGCAAGGTCACGGGTGCAAAGGAGTCAGGGCAACGGGGTGGCGACGACAGATGCCACGAAGCCTAGGGAGGGAGGAGCTCGCGGCATGATAAGTCCATTTTGCTTCACTATTTTATATCATAATTTACTGTTATTCATTGATATATTTCGTATTTAGAGATGATACTTATGCTATTTCATCTATTTTTCATGTTTGATGATTCTTGGAGAATTGACTGTCGGAGTCAGGATTCTGATGGAAAAAAGCGTTGTCCAGATGCAATATTTCCGAAGATTAGAAAATCCTAGAAAATATACGGAAATCCCTATTTTTTCAGAAGACGAAGAAAGCCAGAATATGGAGTGGAGATGGGCCACAGGGGGCCCACACCAACCCTAGGCACGGGTCCCCCCTAGGCCGCGCCACCAGGTGGTGTGGCCACCCTGGTCCACCTCTAGAGCCGCGCTTTAGTGTATATCTCCCCCCAAAACCTAAGACTGGGAACCACCAGACAAATGTTCTGCCGCCTCTATGGGGTGGAAACTATAGAGAGAGAAAGAGCTCTCCGGTAGGCAGAAATCTGCCAGGGAAATTCCTTCCCGGAGAGGGGAGATCATCGCCATCGACACCGTAATAGAGCTAGGCTTCATCGGGATAATCATCATCATCATCCTCATCATCATATCCACCAGCACCATCACCACCACGCCATACCGCTGTAACAATTGGGTTGAATCTTGCATAGTTCATAGGGGAAACTTTCCCGGTGTTGATTACTTGTTGTAGTTGATGCTATTGAGTGGAACCATTGGATTATTGTTTATGTTCAGATTGTTACTTATCATTATTTCATCTCTAATCTTGATCTATTTAATGTCTCGTGAGTAGTTCGTTTAGTTCTTGAGGACATGGGAGAAGTCATGTTGTTAGTAGTGGAATTATGTTGAGTAATATTTAATGGTTTGATATTTAAGTTGTGGTGCTATTCTTCTAGTGGTGTCATGTGAACGTCGACTACATGATACTTCACCTTTATGGGCCTAGGGGAATGCATTGTGTATTTGGATACTAATTGTGGGGTTGCCGGAGTGACAGAAACCTAAACCCCATTAGGAAACCATTGCATAAGGGAGTGTAGGATCTCAGAGTTTAATGCTATGGTTAGGTTTTTATCTTAATTACTTTATTGTAGTTGCGGATGCTTGCAAGCATTATAATCACAAGTATGTATTAGTCCAAGTATAAGGGTAGTACATTAGCATAGGTTCACCTACATAACACTTATCCAACCAAAGAAGATTAATCGACTATATGAAGCGAAAGCACTTGACAATATTCTCACGTGTCCTCGAGAACGTTTGGTCATCATAAGTAATACAACCGGCTTGTCCTTTGCTAAAGAAAGGATTGGGCCACTTGTTGCAATTATTATTATTTTATTTTATTTACTCGCATTTTATTTATCTTCTTTATCAAAAACCCCTAAAAATCCATTTGCTAGTATTTACAGTGAATCCTTGATCCAAACCGCTCGTCAACACCATCTGTTCCTCGTTGGGTTTGACACTTTTATTTATAGAAAGTACTACGATACACCCCCTAAACTTGTGGATCATCAAGACTATTTTCTGGCGCCGTTGCCAGGGAGTGTAGCGCTATTGAAGAGTGGAAATTGGTAAAGGAAACTCTATTGTGAGTATTGTTTTTATTTCTGTCTGTTATTTTATTTCGTTATGGATAACACCCTTGGTTTCCTATTTGGGAAAACTACTATCCCTTCTAAGGTAGTAGATGAACCCTCGCCTGCTGAATTGGATCCTTTTAAATTACCTCCGAAAATTGTTGATCATGTTATGGATAGCTGCTATTTTGGAGATGGAACTGTCCATCCTGGTGATCACTTTCTCTTTATACATGAATCATGCGAGTTGTTCAAGTGTGTAGGTATTACAATGGATCAAATTAAGAAAAAGCTATTCTCTTCATCATTGAAAGGCAGAGCTCAGGAATGGTATAAGCTGCTGAAGAATGTCCGGTCTATTGAATGGGAGGAAACTGTACCTCTCTTTTATTCTAAATTCTATCCTCCTAGTGAGATTCATAAAGATCAGAATCAAATATATAACTTTTGGCCTCATGATGGAGAGAGTACTGCCCAAGCTTGGGGGTGATTGAAGTTACTAATGCTCAAATGTCCCATTCATGAGCTCTCTAGTAATATTAATATTAATAACTTCTATGCAAGGCTTCCTCTTCATGATAAGGATTTATTGGATGCTTCTTGTGCTGGATAATTTACATGTATGAAAGAAGAAGATAAATGGGATCTTCTCGACCGTATTCAAGAAAATAATGAAGCATGGGAGAATGACAAAGGAAGAAAGTCAGGTGATCATTGCTATTATGGTTTATGTGATATTAGTGCAAGTTGAAGTGCTATTCCTTATGAGCTTTACAAAGAAATTATGCATGAAATTGGTCCTTGTGAACTTGAAGAAATTTATGTGGTTATTTATCTTGCTAATAGAGAGACCATCTCTCCAATTGGTATTGTTAGAGATGTGGAAGTTCTTTGTGGTAAGACTAAATATCCTGCTGATTTTCTAGTACTTGGCTAGTAAAATTGTCCTATCATTTTGGTAGACCTTTCTTGAACACTTGTGGAGCTATTATAGATTGTAAGAAGGAGAAAAATTTAACTAAATTTGATAGAGAATCTTATGAGTTTAATATTTCCAAATTTGCTAAAGCTCCTTATGAAAATAAATTTCCTAATGAGGATTTTAGAGTTGAAAAACTTGCTTCTATTACTCTTGCTCCTAACAATGCTTTGCAGCAATATATGGAAGACCACGAAAGTGATATCTTCATGGAAGAAAGAAATGAGATTGACGAGATTCTTCTTCGTCAACCTAAGATTCTTAAGCATAATCTACATGTGGAAGATTTGGGTACCACATTACCACGTAAAAAGGATCCGATTTTCGATCTAAAACCTCTACCCGATGATCTTAAATATGCTTACATTGATGATAAGAAAATATATCATGTTATTATTAGTTCTAAACTTTCAGGAAAGGAAGAGGAAAGATTATTGGAAGTATTGAAGAAACACCGAGGAGCTATGGGGTATACTCTTGATAATTTAAAAGGGATTTCTCCTAATATATGTCAGCATGCTATTAATATAGAACCTGATGCAAAACTAGATGTTAAACATCAACACCGTTTAAATCCTAAGATGAAGGAAGTGGTAAGAAATGAGGTACTAAAACTTCTTGATGCTGGTATTATTTTTCCTATTGTTGATAGTCAATGGGTTAGTCCTATTCATTATGTCCCTAAGAAAGGAGGAATTACTGTTGTGCCTAATTGAAATAATGAGCTTATTCCTCAAAGAGTAGTAGTTGGTTATAGGATATGCATTGATTTTAGAAAGGTTAACAAAGTTACTAAGAAAGATCATTATCTTTTACCTTTTATTGATCAAATGCTAGAAAGGTTGTCTAAGAAGACTTATTTTTATTTTCTTGATGGTTATTCTGGGGTTTCTCAAATCGCTGTTAGAACGCAAGATCAAGAGAAAACCACTTTTACGTGTCCTTATGGAACTTATGCTTATAGGCATATGCCTTTTGGTTTGTGTAATTCTCCTACTACTTTTCAAAGATGTATGTCTACTATCTTTCATGATTTTTGTGAAGAATTGTGGAAGTGGTCATGGACGATTTCTCCATCTATGGAATTTCTTTTGATAATTGTTTTCATAATCTTGATAAAGTTTTGCAGAGATGTGAAGAAACTAATCTTGTTCTTAATTTGGAGAAATGCCACTTTATGGTTAATAAAGGAATTATCCTTGGACATAAAATTTCTGAAAGAAGTATTGAAGTTGATCGAGCCATAGTTGAAGCAATTGAGAAAATGCCCTGTCCTAGGGATGTTAAAGGTATTCGTAGTATCCTTGTTCATGCTGGTTTCTATAGAAGGTTTATTAAAGATTTCTCCAAGATATCAAAGCCTCTCACTAATATTCTCCAAAAATGTCACATCCCAAAATTTTCCAAATTTAGAAATGTGAGAAATAAAAAAGCAAAAGAATTAAATGTTGAAATTGTAAGATCCCACCTTTATAAAGGTAAAGGTCCCTGTGATTGCAATGTTAGTCCCTGGATCAATTGCTAGCATCCACAGTTTAAGATGAAGTACACAGAAACAAAGGTCATTATTACATCGTCATCCCAGAGATAACATAGTCTTTTACAACTCCATAGCCATAGGCTAGTACAAGAGTTTAACTTAACAATAAAAATAAAAGTCTTCATCTTCATGTGCCACAGGCAAGCATGTTGACTGTAGACTCATAACCCCTAATCATCATCAGAGTAACCTGCAACATCACAAGTTATAGCCACAGTGGGTCAATACATTGGAATAGTATTGGAAAGTGGTACCTTAGTAGAATATTAACATCTAGTTACTAAATGAATTTGGCTAAGTGTAGCTTAGGCTTGCTTTTCTCAAAATAGGTTTTACCTATCAGTTGAAAACACTAAGTTTTTTGTTTGGAAAAAACTCCCAAGGAACCACCAATAGAAATTGGTGAACCTTCACCCTTGTTCAACCACAAGTTTGAACTTAGAAATTGGGATGAGGAGATTCTTGATAGCTTCCATGTCTTGATGCTCAAATTGTCCATTACCGGGGACACGGCTAAGTACTTAGTTTCTTCCATCTGCAGAGGTGGTGCACTTTCCCCACAAGACTTTATTTTCACCAAGACAGGACCTTTCAGAAGCCTTCCCTTAGACCAAAATGGACGCGCTCCAATCCTATCAATCCCCTACCACCACCTGTCCATTGGGCTAAGTTATTGCAACCTATATGATCCAGGCAGAGCCCATATTTCCATGTGGCTGCACTAGAAGCTTCTTAACATTTGGCATCTCAAATCCCTTTGTTCCTGGGTGGCATTCCACAAGTGAGATACACAAGGTAAACCATAGAAATGGGCCTTGTATAACCACTCAACACAAACCATTCTTTCCATTCCACCCAGGTGTTTCATTCACTTAGTTGTTTTATTAAGAAAAACATAAGTCAAAGGCTTAGAAATATTTTCCATAGCATGTATATATATAATCCACCCTTGGTTACTACTATCTAGGCTAAGCATGGCAATAGCAAGTACCTTAACTTAGAGAAAATTCTAACAATTCTACAACTACTAGGATTTCCCAAGCATAACATATAGATACTTAGCAAAGATATTCATGCAAGCCCTATACAAAATATTTCTAATGCATAGCCATAATATTGGGATAAAAATATGAAGCACCACTTGCCTTGGTAGTTGGGGGAGTAGCAACAATCCTCACAATCACAATCACCACTAGCACCAAAATCTACACATAAAATGATAACACCAAATTCATATATCACAATAAACAAGCAAAAATATATGAATGCATGCAATGCCATGTGATGATTTTTTTATAAATCAAACAAGACAAGTGGAACAGTACTGAATCAAAAACAAAACAATTATACACTAAATAAAATCAATGGCCTTTAAAACATTTTCTATATAATTTTTATACACAAAATAATCTTACAAATGTCTCTGCAAAAGCAACTAAGTTTACAGAATCAATTCATTAAACAAAGTGCATGGTTGGATAAAATTCTTTCTCCTGATTTCAATGATATAAAATTTGTAAAATTTGAACGTGTGGATCAAAAGTTATGAATTTTGCAAGTTTGAACAACTAATAGATCTAATTTCAGATTTTAAATCTAAATCCTAGCCACGCGGCAGCTCCTGATTGGAAGGTACCGGTTCGCGCGGATTAGGCTCTCTGGATCGTTGGATTAAAAGTGCGTCGCACGGATCAGATCAAAACTTACCTCTTCTCTTAAGTGATCTATTCCTACACGCCCGATCTAGTTCTAACGGCCAATATCAAACGAACCAAAAACCAGCGGCGCTGCGACGGTGGCTGGCGGCGGCGCAGTTAGACGGTGATGCTGCCGGCGATATAGGAAGCGAGAAGGGCAGTGGGGTAGCTTACCAAGTTCGCGTGACGATGCTGATGCTCAAGGTGGTCTTCGTTGGAGGAGTGGCGCTCAGAGTCGTCAGGGATTGCTCGCCGGAGTTCGTGAAGGCGTTGGGCACGGCTGTTCATCGTCGTTGGCGAGGGTACAGATCACGCCAGGGGAAAATAAGCAGTGCGTAAGATGCGTAAGGCGATGCAGGTCATGCGAGTATCAAAGAGAGGGCAAGGCGCGGTCAGAACTAACCAGGAAAGCTCGTCGGAGTTGATGGTTTCGTCGGACTCATGCAGTCGTTGACGTTGATGAGGCTCTGGGTGGACCTAGCATGCACCAGAGCTGTTAGAAGACGCGCAAGGTTGTAGTGACCACTCTGGCAAGATTAGAAGGCAAGGGGCGGAGAGGGCTCACCGGAATTCGCCGCTGGAGGTCGTCAGTACTGCGGTGGTCCGAGCTCAAATACGAGCAGCCTGGTGGTGGAGCGAGCAAGTGAAGTGAGGGGAAAGGTGCGGGGTGGGGAGGGGTTTTTGTAGCCGGAGCAGGGGCGGCATTCACGCGGCCAATCAATGGGATTTATGCCGGGTTTATTCACGGCGTCACTGCAGAGAGGTAACGGCGGAGCGGCGTCTACGCGCGAGGATTCGGCAGAGACGACGATGACGTGGAGAGGGCCCAGCGTCAGTGGCTGCGAGGTACGTTTCGCGTGGGTGAGAGAGGGGGTAGAGGGGGACTGGCCCGGGTGGGCTTACTGGGCCGGTTCTGGTGCTGGGCTCAAATGGTAGCGCCTGCTTTTTTTTTCTTTTCCTCTTTTCTTTTTCTAATTTGATTTTCAGGAATGTTTTTCAAATGTTTTTCACATGGGTTTGAATTCAAACTTGTTCTGAATTTTTGAAAAGTAAAGCTTGCACCTTTTTGGCTACAGAACAAAGTTTCTCACTCAAATTTCTTTGGCCCATTGAAATTTAAAATAAACAATGCCTTTATCACTTATTTAATGAATGGTTTTAAATTCATATTTTGTTTTGAAAATCTTTGCCCAAGCTTTGGGGAATAACAATCAATCATAAGATCAATTCTTTTCTGGTCAAAACAAATATTCTCTTATTAGAGAGTAGCATTAAGGCTATTGCCTTGCTTGCATAAAATAATAGATCACAAAGTTTGTGTTTTTGAAGAAATGATCCTAAAATGATTATGAATGCATGAATGATATGCAAACTTTGAAATCATGATTTTTGGGATGTTACAAATCTAACCCCCTTAAGGTGAATCTCGCCCTCGAGATTCGGATTGGCTAGAAAATAGGTGAGGGTGGTCTTTCCGAAGGTCATCTTCTCTTTCCCATGTTGCTTCTTCTTCGGAATGATGGTTCCACTGAACTTTGCAGAATTTGATAGTCTTTGTCCGAGTAACTCTTTCTGTAGTCTTAAGAATCTTGATAGGTTTTTCCTCATAGGTGAGATCACTTTCCAATTGGACCTCCTCCAAAGGTATAATATCCTTCAAAGAAGTCTCTTCCATCTCCGGATGGCATTACTTTAGCTGACTCACATGAAACACATTATGAATGGCAGACAATGTGTCACATCCCAAAATTTTATAAATTTTGAAATGTAAAAAAATCTACAAACAAAATAAATAAAGAATGAAATTTAGGGGGAAAAGAAAACTTTTTTACTTCTAATTGGAAACATTAAAACCTTTTGAACTATTACAAAAGTTTTTCCCCAAATAACGGTACTCCTTAAAATAAAAATAACATTTAACAAAAACCCTAAGATCAAAGCATCAAGATTATCCATATATCTCCTCTACTTCAAAATTTTAATTTGCAAGGTTCCCCTTCAAAATCTTTTTCATAAACTAACTGTATTTGAAAATCTATTTTTAATCTTGAAGAATGTTCTCAACCAAAAACCATCTATACATCTCAACTACTTCATTTAAATTTTTCAAAAAACCTTTGTTTTGTTTTGAACCAAAAATAAAAGTAAAGAGTCTCATTTTAAAATAAGCACCATAGATTATGTGAGCTATTTTAAGATTTTATAAAATTATCCTCTCATATTTTAAAACTTTAATTCATGGATTATCCATGTAAAGTGGAACTAAATCAAATCAAATTTAAATAAGGAAAGAATCCAAGTCATTCCAAATATATTGCCCTGCAACTAGGCCAATATCGCACACATGCAATCGTACAATAATTAACTAATTAATAATTGAGAAAATTAAATATTTCTAAATACATCAAATTTATGTCCTAAAATGTTGCCCATGAATTTACGAACCCGCAGAAATTTGAATCAACAAATTTGGAGTTCTAAATCAAAAGTTATAAAAGAATTAAGAAATAGGAAAAAATATAAAACGAAAAAATAGAGTGGCCGGCCAGGCCGGCCAAAATGGGCCGGCCCAACCAGGCCGATCGGCCATGAGGGCACCACGACCAACTAACCAGGGAGCACTTGGTCTTCATTTTCTTTGAATCTAATGCTCCTAAATGACTCTCAATTGCCCTACTAAATTGCACTAAATGTCCCCTAATTTCTCTCCCTCTTTAATCTTCTTTAATCCAGCCCCTACCCTCCTCCTATATAAACCCCACTCCATGAAAGTTAAAAGTTTTCAACTCATCATACCTCCATTTTCATCCAAAATTCTCCCCAATCTTCTCCACCCAAATAGACCTTCAGAACGACTACGGATCGCGGTGGCTTGAAGACGGAAGTTGTTCCCCTCGTGAAGAAGGTTCCATTCCCACTGGTTTCACCTCGTTTCGTTCATCGAGCAGAGAGAAAAACACGGTCAAAGATTCATATCTTAGAAGGTATAATCCATTTTACGCCCACCTCGTTGCTCTAAACACAATTTCCTTTCAACAGTAGATAGATCTAGTTGTTATCTACAACTTTCATGTAGAAAGTTTTTTCATCTGAGCAACTTTTTCTATAGTCAAATCTGACATCATGATGACATCAACGTAGTCAACAGTCAACTCAGTCCGATTAGTCAAAGTTAATTTCGGTCAATTCCCGAGTTTGACTTTTCCAGATTTTAGTACGAACTCGTATAATTCATAGAAAAAGATTTAGAAGTACAAAATTATAAATTTGGTATCCTTGAAAAGCTGAGATTCTGTAGAATCCATTTTTGCAATAATATTACTTATTCTCTGTACAAAAATTTGATTTATAAATTAAATGGTTTAATTGGTCATTTTCACCATAAAAATTATATCTTTAGTTCTGTATATCCAAATTTAGTAAATAATATGTCTATGGATTCACAAAAATGAGTAGAACACAGTGGAGCCATAATTCGGTATTTTTGATTCTGTTAAAATCACGTTTTATATAGAACCATTTGTGGAGTATTTTGAGTATAAAAATTGTTGTCTAAATTATTTTTAAGTAAATCCTTTTGCAAATGGTTGTAAATTGAACCCTCTGTACAGTAAAACCAAAATATAATTTTATTCTAGTATAAATAAGACTGTAGAAATTATTTAATAAGAATGGCCTTTCCAACTGTTAGAAAATGTTGCTAATTGCTACAATTGCACAAATGGTTGCATTTGTAATCTTGAAAATATAAAATGTTCATAAATCACTTAGTAATGTTCAGAACCTTGTTATAAAAATTTGTACAATAAAAATTGCCATCTTGCATGTTTGCATACTTGCATGATTTTTTTGTTGCCATTAGTGTTGATCTTGTGTATGTTTTGTCTTGGTTGTTTTGCTTGATAGATTGTGTTGATTGTCAAATGTGTTATTGCGAAGAGTGTACCAACACCACCAACTACTAAGGCAAGTGGCACTATCATCCATGTCCTACTATTTTCATTATACTTAGTGGAATTTTTGTAGTATGCATGATAGGATTACTATGTTACTATGCTATGCTATGTCCTATTAGGATATCCTTTATATCTTCCTTAGTGAAAACATTGTAGTTGTAGTATGCTTAGCCCTGCTATATACTTGGGGTGGAATACCATGTTATGAATATATGAAGTGTTGGAAAAATATATGTTTTATATAATAAAACAAGTACTCAATGAACCACCTGGGTGGAATGAGGATACTCAATTTTGGACAAGGTGGAAACAAAGGGAACCATGTTTATATGGCTATATTTTTGTATGTGCACTAGAACAAAACCACCCAGGGACTTAGAGATTGAAACGTTTCTCGTACAGTGGCTTCCGTGTACAGCCACATGCTAAATGGGCTCTGGCTTAGTCAACTACATAGTGGAAGACCCTTGCATTGGCATCTTCAGGTTAACTAGAATTGTGTATTGGAAATATATCCTTATATTGGTGCCTGGTAGACAAGCTAGCATTGTGTATTGGGAGGACTTCTATGGAAAGACTTTGTCACATTCTCGATCTGCCGGTACTCCATTTGGTGTGTACTTATCCAGCGGCCACTGGTGGCGTCAAGATGAGATTGTGTCATGTGGGTAAAGTGTACAACTTCTGCAGAAGAACAAAATTCTAAGTACTTAGCCGTGTCCCCGGTTACAGACAACTGTGAGCAACTAAGGCCTGAAGCTATGGAAGATCTCGACATTCCAATTTCTCAAAGTAAAACTTGATGGTGTCAACAAGGGATTAGAAGTACTTGGAGTTTTCCAAGGAGTTCAGAAAGATTTTCAAAAGATCAAAACTATTTTGAAAAGATAGGATAAAACTATATTGCTTTCTGCAAATGAGCCTAAAACCTACTTAGCCAAATATGCATATATTGATAGGTTCCACTTATTTCTACATAATAGTGAATCTTGCCAATACAATTCAAATGTATTGACCCTTGTGGATGTAACTTATAATGTTACATGTTTGTTTGATGTTAGTGAAGTGTGTTAGGATTACAAGTCTACAACCAACATGATTGTCTGTGGCACTTTGAAGATGAAGGACTCCATGCTATAGTTATTTTTGCTGCATTGTAATGAGATAGCCAAATGAGCTATGTAAGATGTAATGAATTATTTTATTCCTAGTTATAAAGTTGTATTATGACCTTTTTTTATTGATATTACATATTAACTGTGGATGCTAGCTATTGATCCAGGGACTAGCATTGTAAACACATGGATCTCTACCTTATTAAAGGTTGGGACCTCTACACAATGATTCTGGCAATTCAATCTCATAAGCTACTTCTCCTTTACGACTCAGAATCTTGAATGGTCCAACATATCTTGGGGCCAATTTTCCTTTGACTCCATATCTCTTCACTCCACGAAGTGGTGACACTCTAAGATAAGATCTATCACCCACCTCATAGGTGACTTCTCTACGCTTAGGATCTGCGTAGCTCTTCTATCGGGACTGTGCTATCTTCAATATATCCTTTACTAACTTGACTTTATCTTCAACCTCTTTGATTAGTTCTGGCCCGAACAAGTTTCTTTCTCCAACACCATTCCATAGTAATGGGGTAGTACACTTTCTCCCATAGAGAAACTCAAACGGTGCCATCTCAATACTGGCTTGATAGCTGTTGTTGTAAGAGAATTCTGCGTAAGTCAGACTTTCATCCCAACTAGCTCCATAGTCTAGGGCACATGCCCTCAACGTATCCTCTAAAATATGGTTGGTCCTTTCTGTCTGTCCATCAGTCTGGGGATGAAAAGTAGTACTGAATTCCAATCTCGTTCCCAAAGACTCGTGCAGTTGCCTCCAAAAATGAGAAGTGAATTGAGTTCCCCTATCAGACACAATACTATTGGGTACTCCATGCAGACACACAATCCTGTTCATATAGATCTTGGCCAACTTAGCACTTGTATAGGTTATCTTCACGGGTATGAAATGAGCCACTTTAGTTAGGCGATCCACTACAGCCCAAATAGAATCATATCCTGACCTGGTCCTTGGCAACCCAGTGATGAAATCCATGCCAATCTTGTCCCACTTCCAATCAGGAATAGGTAGTGGTTGTAACAAACCTGCTAGTTTCTGATGTTCCACTTTCACTCTACTACATACATCACACAAAGCAATATGTTCGGCGATGTCCTTCTTGAGATTATTCCACCAAAATCTTTCCTTTACATCCATGTACATTTTGGTGTTACTGGATGAATGTAATACGGTGAGTTGTGTTCTTCTTGTAAAATCAGTTTCCGAAGCTCCGGATCTTGCGAAATGCAGATATGTTTTCCATACCATAAAGTACCATGTTCGTCTTCATGGAATCCTTTGGCTTTTCCCTTGCCAATCTTTTCCTTAATCTCTTAAATTTCCTTGTCCCTCTTTTGGGCTTCCTTGATTTTGTCCAACAAGGTGGGTTGAACATCCAATGACATGAGGTGTCCTTCAGGCACAATCTCCAACCTGAGGTCTCTAAATTGGGCACACAGATCATCTGGAAACTCTCCCTTAGTAAGGCCATTCACAAATACCTTACGGCTTAGTGCATCCGCTACAACATTTGCTTTGCCGGGGTGGTATTTCAAACTCAAGTCATAGTCCTTGATGAGTTCTTGCCATCTTGTTTGTCTCATGTTGATTTCTTTCTGAGTGAAGATGTACTTCAAACTTTTGTGATCTGTGAACACTTCACATCGCTTTCCCAAAAGATAATGTCTCCATGTTTTGAGTGCATGGACGATAGAGGCTAACTCTAAATCATGAGTAGGATAATTTACTTCATGAGTTTTGAGTTGCCTCGAGACATAAGCCACAACTTTCCCTTCTTGCATCAGAACTGCCCCTAATCCATGATGAGATGCATCACAATAAACTTGGAAATCCTTCTCCAAATCTGGCAGACATAGGACTGGTGCTGTCACTAGTCTCTTCTTCAATTCTTGGAAACTGAGTTCACATCCTTCAGACCAAGCAAATTTCTTGTCTTTCTTTAGTAACTCCGTCATTGGCTTAGCTACCTTGGAGAAATTCTCAATGAACCTTCTATAGTATCCTGCCAAGCCAAGGAAACTATGAACTTCTTTCACTGACTTGGGAGATTCCCATTCAGTTACAGCTGACACTTTTGCGGGATCAACTCTTACACCATCTCCTGACACAATATGTCCAAGAAATCCAACTTCATTCAACCAGAATTCACACTTGGTGAATTTGGCATACAACTTATGCTCTCTAAGCTTCTTAAGTATCATATGCAAATGTCCCTCATGCTCTTCTTTGCTCTTAGAGTAGATCAAAATGTCATCGATGAAAACGACAACAAACTTGTCAAGGAACTCCATGAACACCTTGTCAATCATATTCATGAAGTAAGCTGGTGCGTTGGTCAAACCAAACGGCATCACGGTGTACTCATACAATCCATACCTAGTGGTGAAAGCTGTCTTAGGTATGTCTTGTTCCCTTATCTTAAGCTGAAAATAAACTGACCAGAGATCAATCTTTGAGAACACACAGGCTCCTTCTAACTGATCAAACAAGTCATTGATTCTGGGCAAAGAATATTTGTTCTTGATAGTCACTTCATTGAGTGAACGATAATCGATGCATAACCTTTGACTTCTATCTTTCTTTTCCACAAACAAGACTGGTGCTCCCCAAGATGAAGAACTTGGTTGAATAAATCCTTTCTGCAACTGTTCTCCAAGTTGTTTCTTGAGTTCTTTCAACTCACCAACTGACATCTTGTAGGGTCTCTTTGCTATTGGTCCTGATCCTGGCAGCAAGTCAATCAGAAATTCCACATCTCTATCTGGTGGCATTCCTGGCAATTCTTCCGGAAACACATCCGGATATTCTCTCACAATTGGTACACTGTCTATGCTAACCCCCTTAAGAGAATTTAGCTTACTCCCCTTTGATTCAAAGTTAGACTTGAATCTAATCCGTTTCTTATCCGGGGTTGTGAGTGCGACAGTACGATTGGCACAATCTAGTACTCCTTCATACTTGTTCATCCAGTCCATTCCCAAAATTACATCCAGTCCTAGGGAATCCAAGATTATCAGACTAACCAGAAACTTATGCTTTCCAAATTCTATCACTAGATCACGACATCCAAGACTTACTATCATATCTCCATCAGGAGAACTTACTTTTATTGGACACCCAATATTTTCAGTTGGAAACCCATTTCTATCAACAAATGCTTTTGATATGAATGAATGTGATGCACCAGTATCAAAAAGAACAAGTGCTGGAATAGAATTGAGTTTGAACTTACCAGCCACAGCATCGGGTTCCTCATAAATCTCTTCCACATTGATGTGGTTCACCTGTCCCTGTTGGAAAGGGTTGGGCTTGTTGGCACCTTCAACTATATTTTCTAGGCACTCATTAGCATAGTGCCCCATCTTCTTACACTTGAAGCATTCAACCTGACTGAGATCTTTCTTGACAGGCTGACTTCCACTACCACTCCCACTTCCATTGTGGTGGCTCTTGTATCCACTCTTGTGGTTCTTATACTTGTTATTATCATGACTGCGGTGATGCTTGTTGTCATGATGGCGGTTGTGGCTGTGGTGGTTGTTGTGATTTACATGTTTGTGGGATCCAGAACTCCCACTATCATCGTGAAGGGAACGCTTGTGAGACGATCCCGAGCTATGCTTGTCAAAGCTGTGCTTCCTCTTTCTGCTTTCAACCTGTTTCATCTTGTTCTCCAAGATAGTAGCCTTGTCACAAAGTGATTGGTAAGTTGGGACATAGGCAACAGATAGCTGCAGATTTAGTTCGTCATTCAGCCCTTCGAGGAATTTCTCCTTCCTCTTGGCATCAGTATCAACTTCATCCGGTGCATAACGCGCCAGATTGTTGAACTCCTCAATATATTCGGCCACGCTGCGGTGACGCTATTTCAGGTTGTGGAATTCCTTATTCTTCAAATTCATCACTCTGGATGAGATGTGAGCTGTACGGAATCCATCCTCAAAGATAGCCCAGGTCACATCCTCAATGGGAGTGGTGATTTGGAAGCTATCCCACCAAGTTGCTGCGGGTCCTTCCAACAGATGTGCTGCAAACCTGACCTTCTCCTCGTCGGTGCAGCCGACGGTTACTAAATCCTTGTTCACTAAACGTAGACAATCATTGGCCACAATTGGATCAGTGGTTTCCGGAGAACTTTGCAGGCCTCAGTCTTAGGAATCTGGTGAGCATGTCAAATCCTGGTGGATTGTTCGGGTTGTTGTTGTTGTTGTTGTTGTTGTTGTTGTTGTTGTTGTTGTTGTTGTTGTTGTTGTTGTTGTTGTTGTTGTTGTTGTTGTTGTTGTTGTTGTTGTTGTTGTTGTTGTTGTTGTTGTTGTTGTTGTTGTTGTTGTTGTTGTTGTTGTTGTTGTTGTTGTTGTTGTTGTTGTTGTTATTGTTGTTGCTGTTGTTGTTGTTTTCTGATTCTGGTTCTGCATAAAAGTAGTCATCATCTGCATCAGTTGTGCCTGTGCTATCATCAACTGCTACATCTCGGGGGTGACATTGTTGTTTTTTGGGTTAGGGTTGGCACGTCAAGGAGGCATCTGCGGTTTTCATAAGGATAAGAATGAGATAAACATATATGCTTATCATGCACAATACAACACATACTCAATCACAATAACCAAACATCAAAATAACATAGAGTTTAAATGACATAAACAACAAGTTTGGAAAATGCAAAACACACCATAGCAAGCCACCCACATGTTGGATGGTCATTGTGACTCAATAATCAAAGGTACGGTAGATGAAAGATAAATGAGTAGCCATCACTACTCCTCCGCATCAACCTACACATCAACAAGGGTAAGACCCGAATTCTCCATAGTGGTCTTGTATTCCTCAACATTGGTAGTCAAGGCCTCTATATTGGCCCTAAGATCCCTCTTCTGTGATCGAAGTCTCTCGATCACTCCCTGCTGATGCTCGAGCTCGAAGTCCTTGGCCTCTAGCTCTTCCTTCATCTCCCGAATCTTCTTGTTCCGGTCTTGGACTCTCTTCTCCTGATCTTGAATTTCCTGTCCTGGCTTTCAAACTTGGCCTCCATTTCCTTGACTATCTCGTCTTGCTCTGCGAAGAGCTTGTCCTTCTCACGAAGCTACACCTGGAGCTCGTCATTGCTAAGCATGACGTTGGTCCTATCAGTATCTAGGTGCCTAATGAGACCCTCTAGGTCCTGGAGGTACAGACGAATCGGCTCCATCATCTCTCTAGCAGCATCCTCGTACTCAATAGCCTCACCCTCCTCGTTGCGTCTACCGAAGGGTGAAAGTAAAAGACCTCTAAGCTCTCTAGAGTGTCTCCCTACCAGGCGCCCAAGTAACTCCTGCATGACTACATCTAGGCCTTTCTCCTTGTCGTCATGCATCAGCTTGAAAGTGATGGTCTCCGTGGTTGGCTCTGTCTGGCGTCCGGGCTAAGTGACTCTGAAGCCCCAAAGGTCCTTCCTCTCAAACTTGGTGAGTGGAAGTGTCATGATGCTAGGAAGTGGAAGGTTGAGCACACTAGTGAGCTCAATGAGACGAGTAACAAAACGAGTTCCCTTGAACTCCTCAGCCGTGTTGATAACAACATTAGGCATCTATTTTTATAAGATAGAGAAAAGTTAGAATCAACATCAATAGAGAAAAATCACAAGACAAAATATCACAAGCATATCTTTTGCAACAATCACACAAGTCATGGCATACACAAATCCATTACAAGCATCAAATATTCAACATAACTTAGAATTTTTTTGGAAATGAAACGATAAGTGTGGTGGTCCAACTAACGAAGTACATTACAATCCCCACTCACTTGCCAAAAGTTGGCTATCAGGGCATCCCTAGAGGCAATCTATCGATCTTGATCACATGACTCCATTGCTAAGTCTATGATGTCTTCTCTTAAACATTGGTTGGTAGCCTCTAACTCTTGGGTATGCTTATTTTCTTCCCTAAGGTCATTTTGGGTGTTAAGCATTCTACACTTGAGTATATCACCAAGCTCCTTGATGGCATTCCAAGCTGCATTTCTTGCAGAGTCAAAGAATGTTGTGTGCATTTCTGAGTTGGTGACCATGCAGAATCCTGACTCCTTGTGGTTGTCTTCCTTGTTTTTGTACAAGTGAAGTTGCACCCACCAGTACTCTACTCCTTCATCCATCACGGGGAATCCTTTGTACACAGCTGCACCATGTATCCCCATGGTAACCATAAGGTTCTTGAGGGCCTTGGGAAATTCAGTCTCACACTCCAAAGTCATGGTCATGAGTGGTCCCTTCCTCACGGCTTCGTTGATGGAGTTCATCTACAAATAGAGATGAGAAAGAAGATTAGAAAAGTTTATGAGAAGGAAAAGACAAGTGTGGAAATTGTTGAAAAAATTTCGTTAGTGGTTTCTAATCCAATCCTAGGGTCATAATCCTACAGGCAACACAGTGCTTTGATACCATCTGTAAGATGCCACCTTTATAAAGGTAAAGATCCCTGTGATTGCAATGCTAGTCCCTTTACACAGAAGTAAAGGTAAAGATCAATTGCTAGCATCCATAGTTTAAGATGAAGTACACAGAAACAAAGGTCATTATTACATCGTCATTCCAGAGATAACATAGTCTTTTACAACTCCATAGCCATAGGCTAGTACAAGAGTTTAACTTAACAATAAAAATAAAAGTCTTCATCTTCATGTGCCACAGGCAAGCATGTTGAGTGTAGACTCATAACCCCTAATCATCATCAGAGTAACCTGCAACATCACAAGTTACAGCCACAGTGGGTCAATACATTGGAATAGTATTGGCAAGTGATACCTTAGTAGAATATTAACATCTAGTTACTACATGAATTTGGCTAAGTGTAGCTTAGGCTTGCTTTGCTCAAAATAGGTTTTACCTATCAGTTGAAAACACTAAGTTTTTGTTTGGCAAAAATTCCCAAGGAACCACCAATAGGAATTGGTGAACCTTCACCCTTGTTCAACCACAAGTTTTAACTTAGAAATTGGGATGAGGAGATTCTTGATAGTTTCCATGTCTTGATGCTCAAATTGTTCATTACCGGGGACACGGCTAAGTACTTAGTTTCTTCCATCTGCATAGGTGGTGCACTTTCCCCACAAGACTTGATTTCACCAAGGCAGGACCTTTCAGAAGCCTTCCCTTAGACCAAAATGGACGCGCTCCAATCCTATCAATCCCCTACCACCAACTGTCCATTTGGCTAAGTTATTGCAACCTATATGATCCAGGCAGAACCCATATTGCCATGTGTCTGCACTAGAAGCTTCTTAACATTTGGCATCTCAAATCCCTTTGTTCCTTGGTGGCATTCCACAAGTGAGATACACAAGGTAAACCATAGAAATGGGCCTTGTATAACCACTCAACACAAACCATTCTTTCCATTCCACCCAGGTGTTTCATTCACTTAGTTGTTTTATTAAGCAAAACATAAGTCAAAGGCTTAGAAATATTTTCCATAGCATGTATATATATAATCCACCCTTGGTTACTACTAGATAGGCTAAGCATGTCAATAGCAAGTACCTTAACTTAGAGAAAATTCTAACAATTCTACAACTACTAGGATTTCCCAAGCATAGCATATAGATACTTAGCAAATATATTCATGCAAGCCCTATACAAAATATTTCTAATGCATAGCCAAAATATTGGGATAAAAATATGAAGCACCACTTTCCTTGGTAGTTGGGGGAGTAGCAACAATCCTCACAATCACAATCACCACTAGCACCAAAATCTACACATAAAATGATAACACCAAATTCATATATCAAAATAAACAAGCAAAAATATATGAATGCATGCAATGCCATGTTATGATTTTTTTCTAAATCAAACAAGACAAGTGAAACAGTACTGAATCAAAAACAAAACAATTATACACTAAATAAAATCAATTTGGCCTTTAAAACATTTTCTATATAATTTTTATACACAAAATAAGCTTACAAATGTCTCTGCAAAAACAACTAATTTTACAAAATCAATTCATTAAACAAAGTGCACTGTTGGATAGAATTCTTTCTCCTGATTCCAATGATATAAAATTTGTAAAATTTGAACGTGTGGATCAAAAGTTATGAATTTTGCAAGTTTGAACAACTAATAGATCTAATTTCAGATTTTAAATCTAAATCCTAGCCACGCGGCAACTCCTGATTGGACGGTACCGGTTCGCGCGGATCAGGCTCTCTGGATCGTTGGATTAAAAGTGCATCGCACGGTTCAGATCTAAACTTACCTCTTTGCTTAAGTGATCTATTCCTACACGCCCGATCTAGTTCTAACGACCAATATCAAACGAACCAAAAACCAGCGGCGCTGCGACGGTGGCTGACGGCGGCGCGGTCAGACGGTGATACTGCCGGTGATATAGGAAGCGAGAAGGCCAGTGGGGTAGCTCACTGAGTTCACGTGACAATGCTGATGCTCAAGGTGGTCTTCGTTGGCAGAGGGGCGCTCGGAGTCATCAGGGATTGCTCGCCGGAGTTCATGAAGGCGTCGGGCACGGCTGTTCGTCGTTGTTGGCGAGGGTACATATCACGCCAGGGGAAAATAATCAGTGCGTCAGATGTGTAAGGTGATGCAGGTCACGCGAGTATCAAAGAGAGGGCAAGGCGCGGCCAGAACTAACCAGGAAAGCTCGCCGGAGTTGATGGTTTTGTCGGACTCGCGCAGTCGTCGACGTTGACGAGGCTCTGGGTGGACCTAGCATGCACCAGAGGTGTTAGAAGGTGCGCAAGGTTGCCGTGACTACTCTGGCAAGATTAGAAGGCAAGGGGCGGAGAGGGATCACCGGAATTTGCCGCCGGAGGTCGTCGGTACTGCGGTGGTCCGAGCTCAAATACGAGCAGCCTGGTGGCGGATCGAGCGAGTGAAGTGAGGGGAAAGGTACGCGGTGGGGATGGGTTTTTGTAGCCGGAGCAGGGGAGGCATTCACGCGGCCAATCAATGGGATTTACGTCGGGTTTATTCGCGGCGTCACTGCAGAGAGGTAACAGCGGAGCGGCGTCTGCGCGCAAGGATTCGGGGGAGATGACGATGACGTGGAGAGGGACCAGCGTCAGTGGCTGCAGGGTACGTTTCGCGCGGGTGAGAGAGGGGGTAGAGGGGGACTGGCCCGGGTGGCCTTACTGGGCTAGTTCTGGTGCTGGGCTCAAATGGCAGCGCCTGCTTTTATTTTTTTTTCCTCTTTTCTTTTTCTAATTTGATTTTCAGGAATGTTTTTCACATGGGTTTGAATTCAAACTTGTTCTAAATTTTTGTAAAGTAAAGTTGCACCTTTTTGGCTACAAAACAAAGTTGCTCACTCAAATTTCTTTGGCCCATTGGAATTTAAAATAAACAATGCCTTTATCACTTATTTAATGAATGGTTTTAAATTCATATTTTGTTTTGAAAATCTTTGCCCAAGCTTTGGGGAATAACAATCAATCATAAGATCAGTTCTTTTCTAGTCAAAACAAATATTCTCTTATTAGAGAGTAGCATTAAGGCTATTGCCTTGCTTGCATAAATAATAGATCACAAAGTTTCTGTTTTTGAAGAAATGATCCTAAAATGATTATGAATGCATGAATGATATGCAAACTTTGAAATCATGATTTTTGGGATGTTACAGAAATTTAAGGTGAAAAAAAACTTTTTTCTTCTAAATGGAAACATCAAAACCCTACTTGAACAAAATTTGATTAAGAAAGGCAACAAACAAATTTTAAAATAAGTCAAATGCATTCATCAATGGATGTATCTTGATTTTAAAACACTTGGAAAAGTTAAACCAAAAACCCTAAAACCCTAATGAAAGAAATCATCTTCAAGATCACTCTAAGACTATGGCTTTGTTCCATATAAAATTTAGAAACAAACATTCCTAAATGACCAAAAATGGTAAACAAAAATATTTTAAAACCTTGAGAATTGATTTCATTCAATTTGGAGCCATGGATAAAAACTTATGAATTTAATAAAATAAAAGGAAGTAATTTCCAAGGCTAATAAAGCTCCTAGCTAAAATTCATGCCCAATTGTGAACCACGTAATCCTAAAAGGATTTTAAAAGATAAATAAATATTAAATAAAGTTATAAAAATTGGAATCACCAATTTTGGAACTATAAATAAAAAGATATGGATTTTATAAGATAAAGAAAGAAATAAATAAATAAGAAATTATTGCAAGGACAATTTAAAACTTGAATTAAATCCATAAGAAAATGGAATAAAAGTTTACTGAATAATAAAAAGGAATAAAATTTTATTTGAATAAAATTATATGGGTTGGAACCATATGCAATTTTATTTAAATAAAGACAAAAGGCATCACTTAAATAAATTATTAAACTATAAGAAAATATTTGAATATTTCATAGTGGACTATTTAAACACACTATTAATGTAGGGTTCGCAGCATAGAAAACAAAAAAAATTCCTACGATGGGAACAACTATGTACCAAGATCTATCTACTAGATACAAACAACGGGCGGATGTACATCCGTAGAGAACATACCCTTGAAGACCGACAAAGCTTAACGAGTCCAAACTCGTGGTTGATGTAGACGATCTCTTGACGATCTCAAGATCGAGAGGAAGTCCTAGCGCCACAAAACAGCAGCGCATCCGTGCTCGCACACACGTTCGAGGCACCGAGCAACCTCCTCGTCCTCGCTCCAGCGATGCAGCAGAAGCACAACTCTTTCTTGCCAAATAGCCACCGGGAACATGTATCTCGCTAGTCCGAGACCATGTGGGATAAATTCTAGAGGGGGAGAGAGATCCTTCACAAGGAGGTGTGAGTGAGAAGTGAGAGGAGGGGCTCCTTATATAGGGGAGGGGGCAGCCCAAGGGGGCATGGCCGCTGGCCATGGAGGGTGCCCCCACCTCTCCCTCATTCATGTGGGTGGACACTCCACCCACAAAATGGCCCTTCAATTTTCTCCACTCAAAAACCCACTCAAATTCCCATTAAATTTCCACCAAATTTAATGCAAACTCTCATTAAATAAAACTATTTTATTTTATTCAGAATTTTGTCAATTACTTTAATGACAAACATTCAAAAATAACCCCTTGCTAGAATTCTATTTCACATGCATAACCACTTTATGCAATTTCACTCGAAAACCTGTTTCGGTATCTAGTGAAATAAATTCCTGCGCTTGTTCATTCTTTCGCCATGAAACTTTTGCTCCAATTGGATGTCGGTGTATCTTAAGTGTGTCACCCTACGGTTCATGAATAATGCAGACATGATCGAGACCCCTCTCGGATCAATAATCAGAAGCGGGATCTGGAGACCCATACTGACTCCCACACATTCAACGATGACTTTCTTGTGATCGTCGGAACCTTTTACGCTAGTATCTTAATCCCTTTGTTTCATGATATATTACATGTCCGAGATTCGATCATCGGTATCTCCATACCTAGTTTGATCTTTGTAGGGGTTCGTAGCATGGAAAACAAAAAATTTCTATCGCATACAAACAAACAAGCCAAGATCTATCTACTAGATTGTAGCAACGAGTCGATAGAGGAACTCACCCTCGAAGATTCCAAAGCGGTTAACGAGAGCAGATTCTCGTGGGTGATGTAGTCGTACACTTGCCGATCTCAAGATCGCGTAGACGATCCTTCCGGCGCTGCGTTCCGGCAGCGCTCCCGCAGTCGGTCACACGTTCGGTACTCGACGAAGACCTTCCTCTCCCTTGTTCCAGCAGGCAGCGGAGGTTGTAGCACTCTCCTCGCGATTCCGGCAGCACGACGGCGTGGTACCGGAAGTAGAGGGGAGATCTCGCAGGGCTTCGCCTTAATCCGGAGCGAGTATGGTGGACTATGAGAGAGGCTTGGTGATCTAGGGTTTAGAAACACCAATTAGAAGGGGCTAAACCAGCGGCTAGGGCAATTAGAAGCTCTAACTCGGCGGCTTGGGAGAAATCCCTAGGCTGTGGCTAGGGTTTAGGTTTAGAGGGAGGCAACTTGTGTGCTAGGAGGGGCAGCCCTGCCCCTCCCTTTATAGGTGGGAGGTGTGGCCAAGGGGAGGGGAGTCCCTCCCCAACTCGGCTTGGAGGTGGGCCGCCGGTTGGAGGAGGGAACTCCTCCCCAACTCGGTTTCCACCTCTCCTCCTCTTTCCAAAAACTGATGTTTGACTTTTCAAACTAGGATTTGAATAAACCCTTTATTTTGGACAGCGATGACACCTAGTACATGATGCAATCATTCCAACTTGTAATGACACATTCATGTACCCCTTCCCCTCCGGAGTGTCGGACATTCCGGAACCTTCTAGAACATTCCCGATGAAAACACCGGAATCATTCCCCAACTCCGAAACAGGACTTTCCTTATATGAATCTTATTCTCCGGACCATTCCGGATCTCCTCGTGATATCCCGGATCCCATCCGAGACTCCGAACAACATTCGGTCTCTTACTCATCATTCCATAACTACTCAAACAACGTCGAATCCTTAAGTGTGTCTCCCTACGGTTCGTGAATTATGCGGACATGATCGAGACACTTCTCCAATCAATAACCAATAGAGGAATCTGGAAATTCATATGGCTCCCACATATTTCTACGATTACTTTGCGATCAAATGAACCACTTACATACGATACCAATTTCCCTTTGTCTCACGATAGTTTACTTATCCGAGGTTATGATCGTCGGTATCTCTGCATACCTAGTTCAACCTCGTTACTGATAAGTACTCTTTTATCGTTCCCGTGATATGTGATCCCTTGTGAGCCAGTCACATGCTTGCAATCTAATTGGATGACATTCCACCGAGAGGGCCCAGAGTATATCTATCCGTCATATGGATGGACAAATCCCACTCTTGATCCATGTGTCTCAACCGACACTTTCCGAATACTCAATGCCACCTTTATAGCCACCCAGTTACGGTGTGGTGTTTGATGTCATCAAAGCATCCTTCCGATGAAGGTGATATGCATGATCTTATGGTCGAAGGATTTAGGTTACTATGTGTCAGAAAGCTTATAGCAAATGAACTATATTAAATGACTTGATCTTTATGCTACGCTTATCTATAGGAGTATGTCCATCACATCATTCTCCTAATGATATGACCCTGTTGTTAATAACATCTCTATGTTCATGATCAGGAAACCATGATCATATATTAACCAACAAGCTAGTTTAACAAGAGGCTTTACTAGGGACTCTTTTATGTTTACAAATCACACAAGTATTAATGTTTCCTGTTAATACAATTATAGCATGTATGTAAACATTTATCATAAGTATGAAGATATGATAATAACCACTTTATTATTGCCTCTTGGGCATATCTCCAACAGTCTCCCACTTGCACTAGAGTCAATAATCTAGTTTCAAACCTTTGTGTATTCAACACCTATGGCTTTCCGGTGTTGTAAGTACACGTTCGCTAGTGGTCAACTGATCTTCGGATCTGACACTTCCAGGTCCGTGTGTAATTGCATGTATTTGCGTCTCTACGCATCACTCATTCTCTAATGAGATGGCTTTGTATAAATTTGGTCCTTTGGTGAGACCTTTGGTTCTTTGGGGTTAAAACCTGTTGATAATATTGTCATACAATATATCTTCATAGTATTATCCCGCTATGAACTACACCTAGTTTGATAACAAACTACTTGACCCAAATGCCCTCTTTAGCTGCTATAATAGCAGTCATATACATAGCCTTTTGTTGTAGTATTTGTCACAATGTCTTAACTTTGGAACTCATCCAAATACATTATGGAACTTACTTTCCATTATATTGTGCCACCCTTAGTTTAGATTGAGATAAACTTAATTTGTACTTTGTGACAAAACTAGTATCAATGTAGTATTTTTACAATGAACTAACCATCTATTTGTCACTTCTACAAACAATATATTCTTAGTTCTTCCAAAAGATCATAAGAATATCCTTACTATTGTCCAATGATCATCTTATGAATCATTCTGGTATATGCTCACATCATTTAGAGCATAGGACATATTTGGATTTGTACATATCACAGCATAATTGATATAAATACTCTTTGTGATTTCATACATCAAGTATCAATCTATACTTGAATCTTTGTTTCACTTACCAAGTGTCAATACACTTGAATATATCATCAATATTGAACTCGTTCAATCCTTTCTGTGCGACAAGAAACTTTCTTGTAGTTTCTATATTGAACTCATTCAATATCTCGTCTATGTACTTCTGGCACAACCATATTAGCGTCTATTCATGCCAAATATTTGGGTTTTGCCTAAGTCTTTCATCGAGATGAAATTCTTATCCTGTGTTAATAAAAATACATTATTTCCAATCAACAATATGTCTTCCACATAATGTATTAGAAACATGTCTTAGCGCTCCCACTTAATTTCTTGCAAATGCAAGCATCTTCATTGTCTCTGATGAAATTAAACTCTTTAACAGTTTCATCATAGTGAAGATTCCAACTCCGCTATGCTTACTTCAACCATTGAAGTTTGCATACGCTTTTAGCATCCTTTGAATTAACAAAAACCCCTATGGACCATGTTATTCACATGTCCTAGGTAACAATTCTATTAGAAGAACTTGTTTTGTTTATTCAACTACCATATAACAAAATTATATGTAGTGGTTGCTACACTAATCCGTCTAGACTAAATATCACTATGAAAGATCAAATCTTATCATAGTCAACCTTTGAACATTGTTGTGAACTTTTTCCCAACATGTCGACTATTTCATAGATGTAAAACATCCATGTCTATTTCTTTATAGATCCAAACATGACTGTAAGGTCTTACACCTTTCTCGAGGGTCCTTCAAGTTCAAAACTTGATTTCTCATGTATGGAACTATCACGGATTTTATGGCTTCAAGCCATTTGACGGAGTCAGGGCTCATCATCGCTTCTTTGCATGTAGTCGGATCATTATTGTCAAATAATGATTTAACTCTCAAATCTTGGTATTCGATTGTTCATCTGACCTACTTGTTTCAATAGGAACTTGGATCTCCGTGACCACAAACTTTGAGGTACGTGAGCCATGAGCATTGTTGCTACCTCCGGAACACTTTTCGGCGCTGCGCAACTTTGCACATATAGCTAAGGTTCTTTTAACCTTATCAAAGTTCTATTGTCCTCCCACTTAACTTTTCACGAAAAAATTCCTTCTCAAAGAAACTTGACGTTCTAAGCAACAAACACTTTTGTCTCCGGTGTTTATGGAGGAATACTTAATAGTTATACAAAGACAGGTTCATCCGACTTTGGTTGCACACATCTTTCTTATGCATAGCATACCAATGTTTTAAGAAAGGACTACTTGGGTTTTATCCCAAACCATAACTTTATATGGTGTCATTTCAACGGATTATGATGAAGCTCTTTTCAGTGGAAAAAACGGTAGTCTCTAAAGCTTTTAATCTTTAAAATATAATGGCAGTTTTATGAATTATACCTTTGATCCTACCATGTCAAACAAGGTTTAATTACATATCTCGAATGCTCCATACTCTTATGGTGTTTCGGGAAATGCAAATCCACGGAACGATTCCATAAATCTTAGGTATTATGCTAAACTTTGTAACTCAAATATCTTCCTTTATGATCTTTATCATAAACTGTTTATATTCTTGTTACAATGATTTTGCACTTCATCTTGAAAGTCTTTGAACTTTTCAAATGTTTCATACTTCATCCTTATTAAGTAAATATTCATATATTCACTCAAATTTTCGGAGAAAGCATATGAAGTTGAAATCCATCGCTCTCGACTACACATAATGGACTTCGTACAACAATATGTACAAGTTCCAATAAGCTAGTCATTCGTTCCCTTTTGGCCTATGAACGGAGTTTTAATTATTTCTAGGAAATTTTCACAAGCGTCATGTGATCAAAATCAAAAGACTCCAAAATTCCATCCACATGGAGTTTCTTCATGTTTTCTTTCCAATATAATTTAAACGGCGATGTCACTTCCTAAGTGATCTTTCAATCAATTTGTCTTTCGACATTTTTTTAGCACTAGTTTTATGGATGTGATTTCTCCAACGAGATTTGTGAATCATCCATCTTTTATAGATTACGGCAATTATTTGAACAACCCTTTTGTTCTCATAATACCTGATAAAACAAATCTTGAAGGCAAGCTTTGATGTTTAACGAGCAACACAATAACCCTTTATTTGTTCTCGATGAACATCATCACATATTCTTTTGCTAGTTACTTAGGCCATTGTAGTTCATGAATTGTGTTGTTTCGTATGACGATTCACACCAACAAATTCAGTATCAAATACTTAAGAACCACATTGTTTAATAAGCAAAGAATATAGCCATAACAAGTATATCATCTATATACTTAAACTGAACAATTCTAGTCTTTTCTTTTTTGCCATATATTTATGAGATTCTCTTTCAGTATTTCCTTTTCTGTTTGAAAGAATCTATCAACATCAATAGTGGAGTCATACATATGACACATAGTCCAAAGCGTGTATAGTTAAATACCAATGTATTTGGACTTGCACTTTGAAGTAGATCACCATTATCAAATGTTTGGTGTTCTTTCAAATCCCTTTCTTTAGTAATCTCTTGGTGTAGTAAACATTTTACCTACATCAAATATTCACCCTCATCATGGATTTATCCATGATCAAGCTACTTTTAGCTTGTAACGGTGAATCGCGAGTATAATGTTGCTCTCCAAAACCTTTTGGAGGATTAGGACAACTAGTGTCTCCAACCTTTTGCAAATTCTCATCAAATATGAGAACATGACTTTAGCCATATTATACTCTATCATGTTGCAACCAAAACTTCGTTTCAGATATCACAATATTTTCCACACATCATGGTTTCTGAAACAACTCTTTCAGATCCTAGATAACCTTGATATTAAGATAATCCTTTGAATATCAAGAATCATGGAGACAAACATGATACTTATATACTAACATTGGAATTGTTACTCTTGATTTAATACCAACTATTAAACTTCATGGAGTAATCAAAACTTACTGAAAGTTTGCAATGGGACTTTTAAACTTTAGATTAACACTTCAAAACAATACGATACCAGTTCGTAAAGTAACTAACCAGAATTCTATAGTTCTATCATCTCAATTATAACTAAGCGCAAGGTGGTAAACGGATGCCAATGACTACAACAATTATGCAAATTCACTTTGATTTAATTTATGATAAATAGTGTTCAACTTTTAATCATATTGCCGTTGAACTCCCACTCAAAACAATATCCCTCACATTGTTTTTAGTGATCACACGAACCAAATCCACCACATCAAAACCGATCATCACGAGAGTTGATGTAGCTTCAATGGCGAACAATCAACATGTTCATCATATCTACTATATGACTCATGCTTTACCTTTCGGTGATCCGTGTTCCGAGACCATGTCTGTACATGCTAGGCTCGTCAAGATCAAACCTTAGCTTCCGCATGAGCAAATCTGGCTTGCTCACGTTGTATACACTCGCAGAATCTAACACACCCGATCATCACGTGGTGCTTCGAAACAACGAGCTTTAGCAACGGTGCTTACTAAGGATGAACACTCTAAACTTGAAATTGTGTGCTTGAGGGATCATCTTATAATGCTACCGTCGTAAACTAAGCAATACAAGATGCATAAAAGTATTAACATCACATGCAATTCATAATATGTGATATGATATGGCCTTTCTTCTTGTGCTTCCGATCTCCATCTTCAAGCACGAACATGATCTCCATCATCACCGGCATTGCATCAAGGTCAATGACGCTGCTCCATGGTTGTCGTCCACCAGCTTCAACTATTACAACTACTTTGAATAGACACGCGGGTCTTAACAGAATTTAAAGACAACCATATGGCTCCTGCCGGTTGCCAACTTACAATAAGGAACATTGCATACATCAAATATAATCACAATCATGGCCATATCACATCACTGCACACCCCTGCAAAACAAAGTTAGACGCCTCTACTTTCTTTGCATATTTTACGTGGTTTGGGGCTTTCAATAAGTGTCGTTCTAACTTACGAACAAGAACCACAACATTGATACTAGTATTGTTAATCACCCGTTGTAAATTGGATCTTAACTATGCTAGGAGAAACAGGCACCCGCAAAGCCACTTATGCAATACAAGTTGCATGTCAAGCGTGGAGCAAGTCTCATGAACGATGTCATGTAAGGTTAGCCCGGGCCGCTTCATCCCAACATACCGCAAGATGCAAAGTACACAAGAAGCAATCGACAATAAAAGCATCAACGCCCACAATGACCATTGTGTTCTACTCGTGCAAACAGATCTACATATAGACACGACTCTGATACCACTGTAGGGGTTCGTAGAATGGAAAACAAAAATTTTCTATCGCATACAAACAAACAAGCCAAGATCTATCTACTAGATTGTAGCAACGAGTCGATAGAGGAACTCACCCTCGAAGATTCCAAAGCGGTTAACGAGAGCAGATTCTCGTGGGTGATGTAGTCGTACACTTGCCGATCTCAAGATCGCGTAGACGATCCTTCCGGCGCTGCGTTCCGGCAGCGCTCCCGCAGTCGGTCACATGTTCGGTACTCTACGAAGACCTTCCTCTCCCTTGTTCCAGCAGGCAGCGGAGGTTGTAGCACTCTCCTCGCGATTCCGGCAGCACGACGGCGTGGTACCGGAAGTAGAGAGGAGATCTCGCAGGGCTTCGCCTTAAGCCGGAGTGAGTATGGTGGACTATGAGAGAGCCTTGGTGATCTAGGGTTTAGAAACACCAATTAGAAGGGGCTAAACCAGCGGCTAGGGCAATTAGAAGCTCTAACTCGGCGGCTTGGGAGAAATCCCTAGGCTGTGGCTAGGGTTTAGGTTTAGAGGGAGGCAACTTGTGTGCTAGGAGGGGCAGCCCTGCCCCTCCCTTTATAGGTGGGAGGTGCGGCCAAGGGGAGGGGAGTCCCTCCCCAACTCGGCTTGGAGGTGGGCCGCCGGTTGGAGGAGGGAACTCCTCCCCAACTCGGTTTCCACCTCTCCTCCTCTTTCCAAAAACTGCCGTTTGACTTTTCAAACTAGGATTTGAATAAACCCTTTATTTTGGACAGCGATGACACCTAGTACATGATGCAATCATTCCAACTTGTAATGACACATTCATGTACCCCTTCCCCTCCGGAGTGCCGGACATTCCAGAACCTTCTAGAACATTCCCGATGAAAACACCGGAATCATTCCCCAACTCCGAAACAGGACTTTCCTTATATGAATCTTATTCTCCGGACCATTCCGGATCTCCTCGTGATATCCCGGATCCCATCCGAGACTCCGAACAACATTCATTCTCTTACTCATCATTCCATAACTACTCAAACAACGTCGAATCCTTAAGTGTGTCTCCCTACGGTTCGTGAATTATGCGGACATGATCGAGACACTTCTCCGATCAATAACCAATAGAGGAATCTGGAAATTCATATGGCTCCCACATATTTCTACGATTACTTTGCAATCGAATGAACCACTTACATACGATACCAATTTCCCTTTGTCTCACGATAGTTTACTTATCCGAGGTTATGATCGTCGGTATCTCTGCATACCTAGTTCAACCTCGTTACTGATAAGTACTCTTTTCTCGTTCCCGTGATATGTGATCCCTTGTGAGCCAGTCACATTCTTGCAAGCTAATTGGATGACATTCCACCGAGAGGGCCCAGAGTATATCTATCCGTCATATGGATGGACAAATCCCACTCTTGATCCATGTGTCTCAACCGACACTTTCCGAATACTCAATGCCACCTTTATAGCCACCTAGTTACGGTGTGGTGTTTGATGTTATCAAAGCATCCTTCCGATGAAGGTGATATGCATGATCTCATGGTCGAAGGATTTAGGCTACTATGTATCAGAAAGCTTATAGCAAATGAACTATATTAAATGACTTGATCTTTATGCTACGCTTATCTATAGGAGTATGTCCATCACATCATTCTCCTAATGATATGACCCTGTTGTTAATAACATCTCTATGTTCATGATCAGGAAACCATGATCATATATTAACCAACAAGCTAGTTTAACAAGAGGCTTTACTAGGGACTCTTTTATGTTTACAAATCACACAAGTATTAATGTTTCCTGTTAATACAATTATAGCATGGTATGTAAACATTTATCATAAGTATGAAGATATGATAATAACCACTTTATTATTGCCTCTTAGGCATATCTCCAACAATCTTTTTACTGACATGCACTCTTTTCTCGTTCCCGTGATATAACATTCTAGTGATCAAATCACTTGCTTGCAATCTAATCAATGTGATATCACCGAGAGGGCCCAGAGTATATCTATCCGTCATCGGGGTGAACAAATTCCACTCTCGATCCATGAGCCTCAACATAACACTTTATTAGTTATGAATCCATCTTTATAATCACCCTGTTGCGGTGTGACGTTTGATGTTATCAAGAAACTCTTCTGGTGTTAGTGATTGACATGATCTCATGGTCTAAGGATTAGGATCACTTCGTAAGTTGTTATAGCAATATAAACTCAATGACTTTGATCGTAATGCTATACTTCGGATGAATGTTCATCACACCATTACACTAATGTTGTGATCCCGTTATTAACTACCCAATGTCCATGATCAGGAAACTTTGATCATCTTGTTAATCAACGAGCTAGTTTATGAGAGAGGCATAACTAGGAACTTTCTGTTTGTTTATTAAACACACATGTATTAATGTTTCCGTATTAATACAATTATAGCATGCAAAATAAACATTTATCATAAACAAGGAATACGATAATAACCACTTTATTATTGCCTCTCGGGCATATTCCCTTCAATTAAATAGTATAAACCTACTGGAAAGGTTTTGCAAAAATTTGAATTCAAACTAGTTTGAAATCAAATTGGTTTGAATGAAAACAGAAAATAGAAATGGAAAAAAGAAAAACATTTGAAAAGTAAAAAAATGAAAATAGATCAGACCCAACTAACCTAGGCCCAACCCAGCAAACCCCTGTCCCAACTACAGCCCACCCGGCACCTCCCCTCCCTCCCCCACGATTCTCTTTCTCACATGCGCATCTACCCGCACCCCCAGTGACCCCGTGGACCCACGCTAGCTCAGCATCATCGTTCTCACCCGCCAGACCCGTTCTTCCCATTACCCCTCACCATTTCTGTTTGTTTTTAATCTGTTTAATTCACGTTAATGCCGCAGTGAATCCTCCCCGCGACCATGCCTTCTTAATCACCTCCCTCTCCTCTCTCTTTCCCCTCACTTCCCCACACCTGAGCGTCCCTAGGCTGCTGGAATTTTCGCTCACGCCACCGCTGCTCCGACGAGCCTTCGCGATGATTCCGGCGAGCTCAGACCTCCCCCTGCCCCTGGCTCACACGAGCTTGATCCCCAACCTCGTGCGCACCTTCCAGTGGTCTCCGCTTGCTCGCGCGCACCCCAGAGCGTCGGCTTCATCTTCGCCCGTGCGCCACCGATGACCCCCGCAACTCCAGTGAGCCCTACCACCCGAACCCGTGCGTGCCTCGACCTCTAACTCATACTATCTTGTTCGCCATTGTCCTGCGCATCTCCAAATTCTCCCCTTTCACTCGCGCATGATCTGTAGGCTCGCCCCTAGCCGTGCGTGCCCAACGGTAACAGCGACTCCGGCAAGCAATCCACACCGACCCCGGGCGCCACTGTCCCTACTACGACTACCTTGAGCATCTACTCGCCACAGCGAACCCGGTGAGACCCTCCTCACCTCCTCTCGTTTCCTAGAATAGCCGGACCACCATAGGCAGAGCGCCTTCGCTGCGCATCCGTCGCCAGCACCGCCCGTCTTTGACCAGTGCCTCCTGAACCGTTAGATCTAGATTTGAGCATCAAAGGCATGTCCCCGGCAATGGACAATTTGAGCATCAAAGGCATTGAAGCTATCAAGGATCTCCTCATCCCAATTTCTAAGTTAAAAGCTTGTGGTTGAACAAGGGCTAAAAGGTTCACCAATGTCTATTGGTGGTTCCTTGGGAGTTTTGACAAAACAAAAACTTAGTGTTTTCAACTAATAAGAAAACCCTATTTTGAGCAAAGCAAGCCTAAGGTACACCTATCCAAATTCATATAGATGTTAGGTACTACTATTCTACCATAGTATCACTTGCCAATACAATTCAAATGTATTGACCCTTCTGGCTGTAACTTATTATGTTGCAGGTTTGCTTGATGTTAGTGAAGTTTGTTGAGTAGGGATTACAAGTCTACAACTAACATGATTTCCTGTGGCATATGAAGATGAAAGACTCCATGCTATATAGTTATATTTGCTGCATTGTAATGAGATAGCCATATGAGCTATGTAAGATGTAATGAATTATTTTATTCCTGGTTATAAGTTGTAATATGACCTTTGTTTCTTGATATTACATCTTAAACTGTGGATGCTAGCTATTTGATCCAGGGACTAGCATTGTAAACACAGGGGTCTCCACATTATCAGGTTGGGACCTCTACAGATAGTATCAGAGCACTATGTTTCCTGTAGGATTGTAACCCTAGGATTGGACAAAACCCCTTAGAAAAATAGGAGTTGTTTGTTCCAAACTTATTTACAAACAATCTTGTAAACTCTTTCCTCAAACTTTTTGGTTTTGATTCGACATCTCTTCCTTTTCAACTTGATGGACAAAAACTTTAACATGAGCAAAGACTTCAACATCACCAATGACTTCAACTTTAGTTTCACCAAGGACTGCAACTTGGACATCACTAAGGACTACAAGTGAGACAAGAAATATTACTCAAGACTTGGAGACTAAGGAAACACAACTTAGAAGGAACCACCATCACCTTTGAACTTTGTGACCAAGATGCAAGAATTTCTTACAAGGATACCATGATCTTGTTCAAGATGTAACAACTAATAAGAATGGAATGATCTCAAGTGAACCCCATAGTTGGACCACCATACTAGTGTTTAGTTTAGATCGATTTATTGATCACACCAACTTATGTGGTGTATCAAAAATATTTTGTTGCCTAAAATATGCTTGAATCTTGTTGTTTGAGTGGAATGCATGATTGTGATTGCTTGCACATTGCCTTGTGTGAATTGTTGTGTGTGAGTAGAATTCTTCCTCAAGAAATATTTTGCCTAATCTAATCTCAATCCAACCCAAGCATATGACTTCTCCAGGAGACCACAACCCCAACATCAAGGATGGTGACAACAACAACCAAGAGATGCACATGAAATAACAACTGCTAGCAACCCAAGCCCAGTTAAATCAAGTGACAACTCAGTTTTTAGCCAACAACATTGAGTTAGACCCAACCATGCTAAAGTTTTTGGAAACCCAATCCCAATTGTTGCAAAGGATGACCAATCAAATGATAAACATGAGAAAAAACCCTTCCCAAAGAGAATGTGACAACAATGATATCAAGGATGATATTCTAGAAGGAACTCAAGCCTGCAAAATCTGTGGAGACATAGGACACACTTACAAAGAGCACATGGACCAATGCCCTAATTGTGAAGAGAATCATCCAGCTAGACAATGCCCCACATCTCAAGTTTCTTGTTTCCTATGTGAAGGAAATGATCATGTCCATGTATAATGCCACATCTATCCTATAGTTCAACAGATGAAACAAGATGGAATGCATCAAGTCTTTGGAAATCTCCATGAAGGACCAACTTCTACCAAGAAGGATGAAGACAAAGTCAAATATCAGTATGCACCTCCGTACATTGTAACCCACTATGGTGGACAAAAGAGGAAACATGGACGTTATCCTAGGAACCGTTCTAAGAACCGAGGAAGTTTTCCCACCTTTGAGGTGAAGTATGAAGAGCATGAACTAAGATCCCTCCTAGCTTTGGAGAGACCCAGGAAGAAGAAGGATATTAGCCAAGTGATGTGCCACAAATGCAAAGAGATAGGCCATTATGCATCACATTGTCCAGAAAAGGAGAAAGACAAGACAAGAAAAACTATGAGGGACATCAATCTTGTCACATGTTTCAAATGTGGTAACAAAGGACACTATACAAACAACTGTCCAGAGAAGTTATACCAAGAGACCAAGTAAGCCAAGATGTAATCTAATTGAAAATCTTGTAAGGGTGGTAGTACCCTAGTTTCCTTGAAGCCAACTTGTAATCTTTAGACTTCCCGAATCACGGAACGAGATTCCTTTTAAGGGTGGTAGTCTGTCACATCCCAAAATTTTCCAAATTTTGAAATGAAATCAATTCCCATGGTTTTATAATATTTTTGTTTACCATTTTTGGTCATTTAGGAATGTTTGTTGCTAAATTTTATATGGAACAAAGCCATGGTCTTAGAGTGATCTTGAAGATGATTTCTTTCATTAGGGTTTTTGGGTTTTTGGTTTAACTTTTCCAAGTGTTTTAAAATCAAGATACATCCATTGATGAATGCATTTGCCTTATTTGAAAATTTGTTTGTTGCCTTTCTTAATCAAATTTTGTTCAAGTAGGGTTTTGATGTTTCCATTTAGAAGCAAAAAGTTTTTTACCCTAAATTTCAACATTTAATTCTTTTGCTTGTTTATTTTTCACATTCAATTTGGAGCCATGGATAAAAACATGAATTTAATAAAATAAAAGGAAGTAATTTCCAAGGCTAATAAAGCTCCTAGCTAAAATCCATGCCAAATTGTGAACCAAGTAATCCTAAAAGTATTTTAAAAGATAAATAAATATTAAATAAAGTTATACAAATTGGAATCACCAATTTTGGAACTATAAATAAAAAGATATGGATTTTATAAGATAAAGAAAGAAAAAAAAAGAAATTATTGTAAAGACAATTTAAAACTTGAATTAAATCCATAAGAAAATGGAATAAAAGTTTACTGAATAATAAAAAGGAATAAAAGTTTATTTGAATAAAATTATATGGGTTGGAACGATATGCAATTTTATTTAAATAAAGACAAAAAGCCTCACTTAAATAAATTATTAAACCATAAGAAAATATTTGAATATTTCAAAGTGGACTATTTAAACACACTATTAAATAGTATAAACCTACTGAAAAGGTTTTGCAAAATTTTTAATTCAAATTAGTTTGAAATCAAATTGGTTTGAATGAAAATAGAAAATAGAAATGGAAAAAGAAAACATTTGAAAAGGAAAAAATGAAAACAGATCAGACCTAACTAACCTAGTCCCAACCCAGCAAAACCCCTGGCCCAACTACAGCCCACCCGGCACCTCCCCTCTCTCTCCCACGATTCTCTTTCTCACTTGCGCATCTACCAGCACCCCCACTGACCACGTGGACCCACGCCAGCTCAGCATCATCGTTCTTACCCGCCAGACCCGTTCTTCCCCTTACCCCTCGCCGTTTATGCTTGTTTTTAATCCATTTAATTCGCGTTAATTTCGAAGTGAATCCTCCCCGCGACCACACCTTCTTAATCGCCTCCCTCTCCTCTCTCTTTCCCGTCACTTCCCCACACCTAAGCGCCCCTAGGCTGCTGGAATTTTCGCTCACGCCACCGCTGCTCCGACGAGCCTACGCGGCGATTTCGGCGAGATCAAACCTTCCCCTGCCCCCTGGATCACACGAGCTTGATCCCAAACCTCGTGCGCACCTGCCAGTGGTCTCCGCTTGCTCGCGCGCGCCCAAGAGCGTCGGCTTCGTCTTCGCCCGTGTGCCACCGACGACCTCCGCAACTCCGGTGAGCCTTAGCACCCGAACCCGTGCGTGCCTCGACCTCTGACTCATACTATCTTGTTCACCCTTTTCCCGTGCATCTCATAATGCTCGCCATTCACTCGCACATGATCTGTAGGCTCGCCCCCGACGACAGTCGTGCATGCCCGACGGTAACAACGACTCCGGCGAGCAATCCACACCGACCCCGGGCGCCCCTGTCCCTACTACGACTACCTTGAGCATCTACTCGCCACGGCGAACCCGGTGAGCCCCTCTTCCCCTGCTCTCGCTTCCTAGAATAGCCGGACCACCATAGGCAGAGCGTCGCCGCCGCGCATCCATCGCCAGCATCGCCCGTATTTGACCAGTGCCTCCTAAACCGTTAGATCTAGATCTAACATTTTGAATTAGATGAATAATAGAAGAGGTATGAATCGATCTGTGCCGTGCGATGCTAGTTAGATCCTATGGACTGCGTTGCACGATCCAACCGAAGCGGTACCAGCCAATAAGAAAGAGACATGTGGCCAGAATCTAGATTAAAAACTAGAAAATGACCTATTAGATGTTTGAATTTGTAAAATCTAAAACTTTTAACCTGCATGTCCAAAAATTACAATTTTATATCAATGGATTTAGAAAAATGTAATCTTTGCAACTATGGCCTTAGTTTAGTATTTTGCTTCTGGAAAATTAGGTGTTTATGCAGAAACATGTGTAGGACTATTTTGAGTATAAAAATTGTTCTAAAAATGATTTTTGAGTGAAATCTTTTGCAAATGGTTTGATTTGAACCCTCTAACCATAAATACTAACATTAGAATTTAAAAATATATTTTGTGACACTAAGGATTTATTCCTTTGAATAAAAGCATTTCTAGTAAAACAAAAATGATTTAAAAGGACTATTTTCACTAACTTGTTTTCAAATGATTTTCCACTTTTATAAATGACCAGTAGGTGTTTTGAAATGGTTAGAACATTGTTAGAAAACACTTTTTAATAAAACAACCTTTTGGATGATTGCATGCATTTCCTTGATTTTATCATTTTATGTGGTGAATTGTTTGAATGCTAGTTTTGAATTTGTGCTTTGCTTGACTGATTTGTTGTGAACTTTGAAGAGTGTGACAATTGCAAGATCAAGGATTGAACCTAGTTTCTCTACTAAAAAGGCAAGTGGTGCTTCACATATTTTGTCCTATTATTTTGACTATGCATTAGTGATATTTTGAGTAGGACTTGCATGGAAATTTTCTAAGTATCTATACTATGCTATGCCTCGGGAAATCCTAGTAGATGTTGTCTTAGAAGAATTATCCTAAGTTAGGAAACTTTCCGTGTTATCATGCCTAGCCTAGCTAGTAGAAAACAAGGGTGGATTATTCATGCTATGAAATATTTCTAAGTCTATGACTTGTGTTTTTGCTTAATAAAAGAACTATGTGAATGAATCACCTGGGTGGAATGGAAAGAATGGTTTGTGTTGAGTGGTTACACAGGGCCCATTTCTATGGCCTACCCTGTGTATCACACTTGTGGAAAGCCACCCAGGAACAAAGAGATTTGAGATGTTTAGTGTTGAGAAGCTTCTAGTGCAACCACATGGCATATGGGCTCTGCCTTGATCATATAGGTTGGAATAACTTAGCCAGATGGACAGATGGTGGTAGGGGTGATAGGATGGAACGCGTCCATTTGGTCTAAGGGAAGGCTTCTAAAAGATCTCGTCTCGATGCATGTCGAGTCTTGTGGGGGAAAGTGCACCACCTCTCGAGAGGGTAAAACCTAAGTACTTAGCCGTGTCCCCGGCAATGGACAATTTGAGCATCAAAGGCATTGAAGCTATCAAGGATCTCCTCATCCCAATTTCTAAGTTAAAAGCTTGTGGTTGAACAAGGGCTCAAAGGTTCACCAATGTCTATTGGTGGTTCCTTCGGAGTTTTGACAAAACAAAAACTTAGTGTTTTCAACTAATAAGGAAAACCTATTTTGAGCAAAGCAAGCCTAAGCTACACCTATCCAAATTCATATAGATGTTAGGTACTAATATTCTACCATAGTATCACTTGCCAATACAATTCAAATGTATTGAGCCTTGTGGCTGTAACTTATTATGTTGCAGGTTTGCTTGATGTTAGTGAAGTTTGTTGACTAGGGATTACAAGTTTACAACCAACATGATTGCATGTGGCATATGAAGATGAAGGACTCCATGCTATATAGTTATATTTGCTGCATTGTAATGAGATAGCCATATGAGCTATGTAAGATGTAATGAATTATTTTATTCCTGGTTATAAGTTGTAATATGACCTTTGTTTCTTGATATTACATCTTAAACTGTGGATGCTAGTGTCACATCCCAAGATTTTCCAAATCTTGTAATGTGAAGATAAATTAATAAAATAAAACTTTGTTTGATTTTCAGAGCCAGAAGAAACTTTTTGAATTTAAATGGAACCTCAAACCCATTTGAATCAAATAAAATCCTAAAAAGATTTATAAAGTTAAACATTTATTAAAGGAAATTAAAATGTCTTAAATTTGTTATTTTGAATCTTTGAATAAAAATATTTGGTTTTCAAAAGAAAAGATAGATTTATAAATAAAGATTATTTTGTAAAGAAAAATTAAACCTTGGCCAAGCTTTGGATTTAAAACATTTTGATTTGAATAAAATAGCAAAAGTTTGTTTAAAAAAAATAAAGGATTGCTAAATAAAATAATAAGGAATTAATATCCAAACTTTATTTTAAATAAAAGGTTTTACCAATTTGAGTGAAACATCAAAACTTGTTAAATTATTTAAAGTAAGTTTTCCAAATAATTGATATTCCAAATAAAACCTACTGAATTGGTTTTGAAAAATATTGGAGTTTTAAATGAAGATCTTATTAATAAACCAAACCCTATTTTATTAATAAACCATGATCCATTTATTTAAATTATAAATGGAACCTTTAACAAAATTGTTATTTATTTTAAACAAAGCTTTTTAAATATACCTTATTTCAAATACAACTCACTATTTTGGTTTTGGAAAATATATGGATTTAAATTGAGGTTGAAATAAATCAAACCCAAAGTTGATAATTAGCAATGGTCATTTATTTTAACTAATAATGGACTTTATTATTTAAAAATTGTGGAGTTTAGATTTAGGTTCAGACTACTGAACAGAACCAAATCAAATTTACAAAGTATGGGTGTTGTTTGAATTTATTTGAACCATGTTTGTTTGATAGAGAATTCAAACAAAAATTCAGAAATAGAAAAGAAAAAGAACACAGAGTAAAAAAAATGGAAAAGGGCCAACCCAACCCAGGCAGCCCACTAAGCCCACCAACCAGCCCAGCTTCTTTCCCCGCAGTAAACGATTCGCACAAATTAACTTACCCACCGAGGAACTGACTACTGGCCCCATCTCCACTCCCTTTTTCTCACTGCCAGAGGACCCCACTCCACACCCCTTCTTCCCCACCCGCGAACCACGCCTCTTCCCCCTCGCTGCCGTTGCAGGCCTTGATTCCGCGCGTTCAATTCGCCTTAACGCCGCGTTAATTCCTCGTCGCGGCCACGCCCATTTAATCGCCTGTTCCTCCTCGACATTTTTCCTCAGACCACTCCTCCCCTCTGCCTCCAGGCCGCCCCAATTTCTCTCTGCACCGCTGCAGCTCCGACCACCGTCCACCCTCGATTCCGGCCGAGCCACACCCCCTCCAGACTCCACAAGCGCACAAGCACACTCACCACTTTCTGGCGCATCTCCCAGTACCCCCTGTTCGACCGCGGGCGCCCCAGAACGACGGCTACGACGAGCTTCCGAATGCCACCGCGTCTGCAACCTCTCCGACGACCTCCCCCGGTAAGCCTCGACCGCCCCGCGCCCTCTCGTTCACGCACACAGCGTTGCCTTAACCTCACGCATCTGACCGCACCTCCGTTTTGCCTTAGGGTGATCTCCAGTGACGTCCTCGACCTCGACCAGAGCCGCCCGTCGCCAGTAGCAACTCCGGCAAGGAATTACGACTTTCCCCGTGCGCCCCTCCACCAACCGGTAGCACGTTGAGCATCAGCGTTGCATTACGAGCCTGGTGAGCATCCTTCCCCTCTTTTTCGCGTCCTGTTTTGCTAGCGCCGCCGCCAACTAGCTGTTCCGCCGCTCGCCGTCGACCTAGCACCGCCAGTCCTTGGCCAGGCAGTAGGAGCCGTCCGATGTCGATCGGATGGGTAAAATAGAACCACTTACCGAAGGGGTATGCGTCGATCTGCGCCGCACATTTTCAGTTAGATCCAACGCACCCCAGTAGCCGATCCACACGAAACGGTATTGCCCAATCAGAAGCAGCCACGTGTTCAGGGTTCGATTTAAAATAGAATTTAGATCTGATTAGAATACAAATTTGTAATTGCTATAACTTTCAAACCACACGTCCAAATTTGGAAAATTTTATGTCGTTGGATTCAGGAGAACAAGCCCTAGCTAACCATGGCCTTAGTTTTGAAAATAGTATCTGTTAGCTTGATTGAATTTGCAGAAACATTTGTGTACTTGTTTAGAGTATAAAAATTGTTTAAAATTGATTTTAGGATTAAAACCTTTGCAAAATGGAATTATGTGACCATACTGACCCTAGGAACCAACCCATAGTGTTAAAAATGATTTTGGTGAAATTTAAGTTGAATTATTTAACCTAGCCATTTTCTAGCCAAATAAACTCATTGATTTTATTATGGAAATGTTTTTGCAAAGAAAACTTTGGGAAAATGTTATGGACCAAACTTACTGATCCAAAACACCAAGCCTTGCCAAAGGCAACTTACTTGGTGAAAAACATAAAGTTTTGCTTTGAAAAGAATAATTTTCACCACATAAAATGTTGAATGGATTTTAAAATAGATTTTGAGCAAAACCCTCTAAACTAATGACTTTGCCATTTTGGTAAATGACCAATTTGGACCTTACAAAGTTTATAAACCTAGTAGAGACCAACCTTGCAAAAGAACCCCCTTTGCATGACTTAGACTCCATTGCTATGTGTGTGAAATTGTTTGTTTAACCTTGGTTTGGAATGTTAGTTGATTTTGTGTCTTGCTTGATTGACTTGTAGTGAAAATTAGCAAAGTGTGAGACTAGCAAGATCAAGGAGTGAACCCACATTCCCTACCAAAAGGCAAGTGACACTATCATACAAAAGTCCTACTATTTTTATCATACTTAGTGGATTTTGAAAATATGCATGAAAAGATATTTCTGTACTTATGCTATGCTAAATCCTAATAGGATTTCCTAAACACTCCTTAGTGAAAATATTAAAGTTGTACATGCTTAGCCATGCTATATGCTATAATTTGAAAAAGAGATACATGTTGAGATTTTACAAAGATTGAGAAAAGGACTTGTGTTTTACATAATAAAACAAGGACTCAATGAACCACCTAGGTGGTGGATACTTTAAGTTTTGGAGAAGGTGGAAACAAAAGGGAACCATGTCTATGGCAATCACTTTGTGTTGTGCTCCAAAAGAAAACCACCTAGGAAACTTAGAGATCAAACATGCTTCTCCAATTGTGGCTTTCGTGTGCAACCACATGCTATTATGGCTCTGGCTTAGTCAATTACATTAGGAAGACCCATACATTGTCTTTAGTTACTGGACATGGGGATCTGGAATGCTTCATGGGGGCTGAAGACAAAGCTAGCAATGATGTATGGGGGAACCTTTTGGAAAGACTTCGTCACATTCTCAATCTGCCAGTACTCCATCTTGGTGAGCACTAATCCAGTAGTCCACTGGTGGCAAAAGGATGGGATTGTGACATGTGGGTAAAGTGTACTCCTTCTGCAGAAGATAATAAAACCTAAGTACTTAGCCGTGTCCCCGGTTATGGACAATACTGAGCAACTAAAGTTTGAACCATGGGAGATCTCGACATTCCAACTTCTAATATAAAAACTTGATGCCCTTGTGTGTCTACCAAGGAACTCAAAGAGATTTTGTAAAACTTGTTGCACTTGGGGTTACCAAGGTGCTCAAGAGCATGATGTACTTGGGGTTACCAAGGAACTCATGGAATTTTGATAAAACTTGTTGCACTTGGGGTTACCAAGGTGCTCAAGAGATTTTGACAAGGACTTGAACACTTGAGTTTCTACCAAGGAGTTCAAGGAACTTGGAAAAGAAATTTGACAAAGGATTTTAACACCCTTTTGAAAAGATAGGATAAAATATTGCTTTATGCAAATAAGCCTTAAACTCTACTTAGCCAAATATGCATATAATGATAGGATCCACTCTTATAATACATAAAAGTGAAGCTTGCCAATACAATTCAAAATGTATTGACCCTTGTGGCTGTAACTTGTAATGTTGCAGGTTGATTGTTTTAAAAATGAAGATTGTTTGATTGACTAGGACTACAAAGTCTACAACCAACATCTGCCTGTGGCACTTTGAAGATGATGGACCCATACTTATAGTTATTCCGCTGCAAATGTAATGTAATAGCCAAATGAGCTATGTTTGATGTAATAAACTTATGTTATTCCTGGTTATGAATTTATATTATGACCTTTGTATCTTGATATTACATCTTAACTGTGGATGCTAGCTATTGATCCAGGGACTAGCATTGTAAAACACAGGAGGACTCTACCTTATTGGGTTGGGACCCCTACAGCTAGCTATTCGATCCAGGGACTAGCATTGTAAACACAAGGATCTCCATATTATCAGGTTGGGACCTCTACAAAAAAGACGTACCTTTTATTTTTGGTGATGATTATAAGGAAGCTTTTAAAACTCTAAAGAAAGCTTTAACTACTGCTCCTATTGTCCAACCACCTAATTGGAATTTACCCTTTGAATTATGTGTGATGCTAGTGATTTTGCTGTAGGTGTTGTTCTTGGACAGCAAATAGATAAGAAGCTGAATGTTATTCATTATGCTAGTAAGACTCTTGATGTTACTCAAAGGAATTATGCTACTACTAAAAAAGAGTTCTTAGTTGTAGACTTTGCTTGTGATAAGTTTAGACCTTATATTGTTGATTAAAAAGTTACTATTCATACTGATCATGCCGCTATTAAATATCTTATGACAAAGAAAGATGTTAAGCCTAGGATTATTAGATGGGTGTTACTTTTACATGACTTTCATTTACATATTGTAGATAGGAAAGGTGCTGAAAATCCCGTTGCTGATAATTTGTCTCGATTGGAAAACATTTCTTTTGATCCTATGCCTATTAATGATAGTTTTCCAAATGAACAGTTGGATGCAATAAAGGTGAGCTCGCGAGAGAGTCCTTGGTATGCTGATTATGCTAACTTTACTATTTCCAAGTATTTGTCTCCAACCTTACAGATCAGCAAAGAAGGAAGTTCTTTTATTATTTGAGGCATTATTTTTGGGATGACCCACACTTATATAAAGAAGGAGTGGATGGTATTATGCGAAGATGTGTTCCAGAATATGAACAACAAGAGATATTGAGAAAATGTCACGGTAGTGCTTATGTAGGGCATCATGCTAGAGATAGAACCGCACAAAAGGTTCTACAATCAGGTTTTTATTGGCCTACTCTTTTTAAAGATGCAAGAAAGTTTATTTTATCATGTGATGAATGTCAAAGAGTTGGAAATATTTCTAGATGTAATGAAATGCCTATGAGTTATTCTCTGGTTATTGAACCATTTGACTGTTGGGGATTTGACTTTATGGGTCATTTTCCTCCTTTAAAAGGTAATACTCATATTCTTGTTGCTGTTGATAATGTTACTAAGTGGGTAGAAACCATACCTACAAAAAGTGCTGATGGTGAGACCTCTTTAAAAATGCTTAAGCCTGTTATTTTTCCTAGGTTTGGAGTGCCTAGATATCTTATGACTGATGGAGGTTCTCATTTTATTCAAGGTGGTTTTAGGAAGACCCTTGCTAAATATGATGTTAATCATAGAATTGCTTCAGCTTATCATCCCCAAACTAGTGGGCAAGTAGAACTATCAAACAGAGAAATTAAATCTATCTTGCAAAAGACTATTAATAGATCTAGAAAACATTGGGCTAAAAAGTTGAATAATGCTTTGTGGGCTTATATAACAGCTTATAAAAATCCGATTGGAATGTCTCCTTATAAAATGGTGTATGGAAAAGCTTGTCACTTGCCTTTAGAATTAGAACACAAAGCTTATTGGGAAGTGACATGGATATACCCTATGGGTGAACAACATTGGTATACCCGGTCCAGCCGAAGGAAGGACCACACGAGGATTTGCAGCCGAAGAAGATTTCGGGTGGCCCAAGCCCGTGGCGAATTCGACTCCTTGGAGGACAAGTCTAGATTAGATAGAATTTCAAAGGGTATCAACCCTAATCTATCACCGACTCAACCTATCCCGAGACCTGGCCTATGTATATAAAGGCCAGGAGGGTACAACGAGAAGGATCCTCAACTCACCTCATACACATCTCCACGCCAGATCGCATCTACGCACCCTGTAACCTTTGGTTCCGCCGTAATCAAGAACATACAAGCATGAGTAAGGTTTTCCCTCCGGGGGCCTGAACCTGGGTAAACCTCGTGTCCCCGTGTTGCTTGCCTGTTAACCGTTTCGCGACTTCCAACATCCCCATCTTCTCGAAACCCAAGTCCATAACAATGGGCATTGATGAGACCGAACCTCGTGAGGCTGTGAAAGAACTTAATAGAGATTTTAAAATTGCTGGTAAGAAAAGATTGCTTGACTTGAGTTCTTTAGATGAGTGGAGAAGTGAAGCTTATGAAAATGCTAGACTCTTTAAATAAAAAGTTAAAAGATGGCTTGATAGGAGAATTCTTAAGAGAGAGTTTCATGTTGGTAAGAAATTTCTATTGTATAGGTCTCAGCTCAGATTTTTTTACTCTCAAAATGGGAAGGACCCTTTATTATTGAAGAGGTGTATCATTCAGGTGCAATAAAAAATTCTTCATTAAGAGACAACACTACGCAAGTGGTGAATGGTCAAAGACTCAAACATTATATTACTGGAGATTCTTATAATGAAGATATCGATATTATTCAAGTTGTGACTCCGGAAGAATTTATTAAATACCAAATTCAGGAATCTGCAGAGCCCGTTTTTGAATAGGTAATAGTTCAAGTAAGAAAAAGTTCACGAAAAACTTTTAAATTTATATTTTTGTGGTTTTTATTTAATATGGAAGATTATGAGTCGAAATAGGGACCGAAACGGAGTTTGGGGGGCTCACACCACCCCTGGGCGAGGGCTAGCCTGGCCGCGCCACTAGGTGGTGTGGCCGCCTCGGAGCTCGTCTCCGACTCGTTTTCTCCCAGTACCTTCTTTTTGTCGTTAAAGTTTGTGATATATAATCACCCGAATATCCTGAGGTCCATATATCGTTTTCTCGTCGTGTTTTCATTTCGATTTGTTTCTGTCAGGAGCTATTCTCAAGTTTAGAAGCACCATGGTCTCCGCCAACGACGACAAGGGCAAGAAGTTTGTGGAAGATGATCTCCAAGACCCCAAGCAGGAGGAGGAGATTGGAGTTGAAGTAGAATAAGAAGTGGAGGAAGGCCAGCGTCCGCACACCCGCGCCACCATTGCAAGCATTGGAGTGGTGGCAAACCCTATCAAGCTCAAAAGGACTGCACAGATGTCCACTGGAGGGAAAGATCCGCGTCATTTCTTAGCTCCACGGTCACTTCCTCCATGCATCAAGAACTCCTTCCGTACTCTTATAAATGAGCAGCAATTCCAAAATATGCCTAAGGAAAATTTACCCTCCAATTGGGATATGCCTCGTTCTAACCATGCGGGTAAAGTATACTTTAAGGAGAAAGAGTGGGGAAAGAATCACAAGAGCTGGGACTCATAGCCCGACATGATCATGAACTGTATTGAGCATAATTCGGAGATGATTCGTAATCTCACCGTCGAGATTGAGGATTTGAATAAATTGATTGAAATCTGATCAAGAAAACACCACCACCACTGAAGGAGTAATTCGCCATTAGGTTTTGGCCTCCCCTTGGTTTGTTCCAAGCTTGGGGGAGTGCCATGGTATCACATCATTATCTTTTATCTTTTTACCTTTTTAGTAGAGTCATATCATGAGTAGAGAAGTTATCATATATGATGGTTTATAGTGTGGAAGTATCTCTCCTCTAGTTGGTTATCTATGTATCCCTTGGTGTGAGTGCCGTTATAGAATATTAATGAGAAGTTTTATCATTTACTTTTTGCACATCTTATTTTAGTTTGCAATTTCTGTTATATGATTGATCTTGTTGATTAGTATTGGTATCACTTTGGGAGCATCAAGTAAATTTAGTTGGTTTTGGCAAACTTAGCTTTGGTCAGTAGCAACAATATTTTGAGGTTTGAGAATAAAAGAGAAAAAGTACTTATAGATATATTTCATTATATTTCTTTCTTGATTGGCTCATAAGCTTAGTATTCTCAAGTTAAGATCATTTGTGCTTCCAAGGAAGATTGCATGATTGTTTCTATCATATGTATGTTTGCTTGTTTCACTCAACTCTTATGCTTGCTACCTAGCCTTGCTAGCCAGAAACCTGTACTGAGAGGGAATGTTTCTCGTGCATCCAAACCTTGAACCAAAACCTATGCCATATGCGTCCACCATATCTACCTACTAGCATTGTTGCTATTGCAAGTATATTCATGTTTTTATCTATCTTCCAAATTAAATTTTTGTTATGTGAAAAATAGTGATTAAAGCTCTCACAAACTTGATGGCACACTTTATTTTCTTGTACTTAATCAACTTGAACTATTATGCCCATCTATGTTGCTTATATGCTTGCAAATTATAAGTTGGGAGTTAGCAGAACCATGCTGTCACGGGGAACGCTTTCAACATTGTACATATCTATTCAGTTGATATCATGTTCTTTTGTTTATGTATGTCGGCGGTGTGAAATAAAAGGGGAGCTTGTAAGTCCATGGAGTTTGTATATGTGTTAGAGAAATGCTTGGGCGGCCAGCCTAAACCATGCCTAATCATGGTGGAAACTTGCAGCATAACCATAATGAGCATTCTATGAAACATCTTTAGAAAAAAAGAAAAAAAACATGCTCGTGGTAAATAAAAGGATCACTGAGATGATCATTATCTGTTGCCTTGCCATTTTGATATGGGACAGCTCCTGTGTCATGGGAAAGGGGTACCCCATTGGAGGTTCTCTATGATACACATATACTTACAATGACAAGAACTTGCCTATGACTAAAGTTGAGTAGCATGAGGAACGGTACACTCGTACTCAAGGGGCATGAGATTTTCAACTTGTGATTTGTCAGGGATATAACTCATATTTGTCTCACTTTAACCTTAATCACTTCAAGATGCTTATGATAGGGGCAATGAGAGCTCAAAGCTAGTAAGTACCATAATTTTTGGAAGCTCTTTATGAAACTTGAAATCCCTACTTCCCTCTGCGAAGGTCCTATCTTTTACTTTTATGTTGAGTCAGTAAACATGTTCCTCTCTATCTCAAGCAAGCATTTGAGTTGTTGTGATTCAATCATCTATATGTTGATTTATTCAATCTTGTTCTTATGTTCCTTGTTTTGCACAATGCTCTTATCCAAATGAATATAACTTTGAAAGTTATCATTGTTGGTGAAAAGAATGTTATGTTTGAGCAAGAGACTCCTGCAATATAAGATTCATTATAAAAGCTTTGCTCCAAAGTAAATATTATTTGTTAATTATTCTCTGACCAAGAACAAAGTTTGCCATCACCAATTATGATTTTATTTGTGCACCTTTATTGTGACTCCCTTACTCATTGCAAGTTAACTTATATAAGAGTGAGTTGCTTTCTATTATGATTTGTGCATTCATAAATGTGATGCTTCCTGTCAGTATTTCTCTTTATCGACACTTCACTCCATAAACATGTGGTCATGTTTACTGAGTTTAGTTTTTGCTTGGGGACAAGCGAGGTCTAAGCTTGGGGGGAGTTTAAACGTCTATTTTCCATCACTATTTTATATCATAATTTATTGTTATTCATTGATATATTTCGTATTTAGAAATGATACTTATGTTATTTCATCTATTTTGCATGTTTGATGATTCTTGGAGAATTAATTGCCGGAGTCAGGATTCTGATGGAAAAAGCGCTGTCCAGATGCAATATTTCCGAAGATCAGAAAATCCCAGAAAATATACGGAATCCCCTATTTTTCCAGAAGACGAAGAAAGCCAAAATATGGAGTGGAGATGGGCCACAGGGGGCCCACACAACCCCTAGGCGCAGGTCCCCCTGGGTCGCGCCACCAGGTGGTGTGGCCACCCTGATCCACCTCTGGCGCCGCCCTTTCGCGTATATCTACCCCCCCCCCCCCCGAAAACCTAAGACTGGGAACCATCAAATAAATATTCTGCCACCTCTACGGGGCAGAAACTATAGAGAGAAAAAGATCTCTCTGGTAGGCAGAAATATGCCAGGAAAATTCCTTCCGGGAGAGGGGAGATCATCGCCATCAACACCATCATCGAGCTAGGCTTCATCGGGATCATCCTCATCATCATCCTCATCATAATCTCCACCACGCCATACCACTGTAACAATTGGGTTGAATCTTGCATAGTTCATAGGGGAAACTTTCCCGGTGTTGATTACTTGTTATAGTTAAAGCTATTGAGTGGAACATATGATGTCTCGTTCACATTGTTACTTATCATTATTTCATCTCTGATCTTGATTCAAATGATGTCTCGTGAGTAGTTCGTTTATTTCCTGAGGACATGGGAGAAGTCATGTTGTTAGTAGTGGAATTATGTTGAGTAATATTTAATGGTTTGATATTTAAGTTGTGGTGCTATTATTCTAGTGGTGTCATGTGAACATCGACTACATGATACTTAACCTTTATGGGCCTAGGTGAATGCATTGTGTATTTGGCTACTAATTATGGGGTTGCCGGAGTGACAGAAACCTAAACCCCCATTAGGAAACCATTGCATAAGGCAGTGTAGGATCTCAGAGTTTAATGTTGTGGTTAGGTTTTTATCTTAATTACTTTCTTGTAGTTGCGGATGCTTGCAAGGGGTATAATCACAAGTATGTATTATTCCAAGTATGGGGTAGTACATTAGCATAGGTTCACCTACATAACACTTATCCAACAAAAGAAGATTAATCGACTATATGAAGCGAAAGCACTTGACAATATTCCCATGTGTCCTCGAGAACGTTTGGTCATCATAAGTAATACAACCGGATTGTCCTTTGCTGAACAAAGGATTGGGACACTTGCTGCAATTATTATTATTGTCTTTTATTTACTCGCATTTTATTTATCTACATTATCATAAAATTCCATTTGCTAATATTTACAGTTGAAAGAGCATTTCCTATCATTGTGATTTTGATGTTTGGTAACAACAAACCTATCATTTTAATCATGCGCTAAGTGTATCCCAGGTTTTCTAGATTGTGGCACAAATATTGCCTTGCCCACATTTGCCTTGCCAAAGTCTCTGTGCCAACCGGTAGTACCGGAAAAACGACCGGTACTACCGCTCGCTTGTACTGGTTGCATCTGACTGAGTAGTGAAGGCTTCGAATTTCCTTAGTACCACCCGGTACCGCGGAGCGGCACTACCGCTCCAACCGGTAGTATCGCTTGTGGCAACCGGTACTACCGCTTGGACACTGTAGTACCGCTTGGCTATACCGGGCAGCCCTGAGGAAGGACCAGCCCTTCCCTTCTCCCTCAGTACCAACCGGTACTTGGGGCCGGTACTACCGCCCTGACCGGTAGTACCGCGTCTACTGACCGGTACTACCGCTTGGGGGTATTACCGCAAGGCAGTAACTGGCAGGTCTGGCGCTGGGTCAACCAAGTGATGCCACTTCTGGTACTTGGTCTGGTACTTGACCGGTAGTACCGCTTGCAACCGGTACTACCGCTTGATTACCGGTAGTATAGGTTCATTTAATGCTCCAACGACCAGATTTCTTCAAGGGGTATAAATACCCCTCCACCTACCTTGGGACAAGCTGCTCATTTGCATTGAAGACTACAACCTCCATTAGAGCCACCAAATTGCCAAGATCTCTTCAATCCACCACCCAATGTCTTTGATCTTTGGGGAATCGAAGGAGGAGGTCTTTATCTACTACTTCACCAAAAGAGATCTTCATTTCCCCCTCATTCACTTGAGGGCCCCCATTGCTCTAGTGTTTTCTTTGGAAATCCTAGTTCTAGATTTGGTTCTTACAAGACTGTCTTTGATTTGTCTTGGCAGCTTGCTTGTATTTGGGAGCCTCCAATTAAGTTGTGGATGTGTGCCCTGAACTTGTTGTAAAGGTGTCGGCTTCCACCTCGAAGGTTGCCTATATAGTGGAAGGTGGATCGAACCCGTTGGGGTGAGATTCATCAGAGAACAAGGGAGGCCTCTTGTGGCGTTGGTGGTTTGAAACCACCCCCTCTCCAAACGTATATGTACTTCCCCTCAAAAGGAAAGAACTACGGGCAACAAATCATTGTGTCTCTGTGTCCACCACTTTGGATACTTCTATCCTTTACCGCACTTTACTTACTTGTTCTAGCTTAGTGTTGTATTAGATTGTGCTTGCTTCTCATATAGGTAAATTACCCATAGTTGCATTATCTAGAGAATTTACCTTTCTTGTCAAACCTTAATTTGAAAAATAAGAAAATTTGAAGTATCACCTACTCACCCCCCCCTCTAGGTGCCCATACGATCCTTTCAATTGGTATCATAGCCTCAGCTCTTTATTTGGGCTTTACCGCCTAAGAGAATATGGGTAGCCACGATGAGGATGGTGATGGTGAGCACACCACGGTGACCATGGAAGATCTCAAAAACTTGGAAACAAGATTGAGCTCTTCCTTGGTCAACAAAGTCAAGAAAATGCTTGAGCAACTTCTTAAAGACAAAGATGGTTCATCATCCCCCTCTCCTCAAGAGGAGCCTCCATCTGTTTTACCTAAAGGGAATGCTCCGGTAGCCCCTGAGGGTATGATGGTGGGGGGTAAACAAGACAACACTAATTCCTCCACCCAAAATGGTGGTGGGAAGGGTTAGCACCGTGATTCATGGTACTCTCCCGACCCTCCAATCCCTCACCCTCATGTATACAATAGAGGTGACCCACCTAAGCTTGAAGAATCTGCTACTTTTGCTCAATGGCAATCTCTAATGAAAAATCATGTGCGCAGCTCTTGCATTGAACTATGGAACATCATCGATCATGGACTCTTTATTGTGGATCCAAACAACTTGACAAGAAGAGAAGTTGTCAATAGTTAACTCAATGCCACTGCCTTGCACATGATTCAACAAGGATTGGGTACAAAGGATTACCCACACATTGAGCACTTTAGCATTGCTAAGGAAGCTTGGGATGCTCTCACGGTGTTGTTTGTTGGAAATGAGAGCATGAGGAGGAACCGGTATGATGCACTAAGCAATGAAGCCGAAGGCTTCTACATGATGGAAGGTGAAAATCATGAAGACATGTACCGTAGGCTCAAGACCACCGCAACCGCTTTTAGAAATGTGGGTGCCTCACATGTGGATGATGCATGGATAAAAAGGAAATATGTGAGTGCACTCATGCCCTTTGAGCCCACCGACTTGAAGAGCCTACAAGGAAGACACAACTACCATCTCATGACCTCCAATAAAGTTATGCAAGAGATGGCCTCTTTCAAAGTTGCCGCGAAGAATGCCAAAGATGCCCATGCTCGTGACCTTGGTATGAGAAATGTTGTCAACGTTGCTTTGAAGGCCAAAGTTGTGGACCATGGGGATGAAGATGATAGTGATGAAGGCCTCTCCATGGACCACCCCGATGAAGTCAAGATTGCTCATAGTCAATATATGGCCTTCTATGCAAAGAACTTTTGGAAGAAACCCGCCAAGGCCAAGATGGAAATGCAACGAAGAAGCAACCGAAATGGGAAAAGAGAAAATACCACTAGATTGAGAACTTGCTTCAATTGTGGTGACCACTATCACTTTGTGGCGAGTTGCCCCTATGAGAAGAGAGAAGATCATGGGGTAAGCTTGTGTTGAAGAAGACTCTCAAAGCACCTTACAAGAAACCCTTCATCAATAAGAATCCCATCAACAAGAAGTCGGGAGAAATTGTCTTGATCACTCATGAAGAATACTCCTCAAACAATGAAGATGATGAAAGATGAGGAAGAGGAAACTTCTAATGGTGTGGCGGCTCTAGCCACTACTTCTACTCCGAAATTCTCACTCTTCGATTCTCCAAATGAGAATTCTCCCATCAAGAACGTCACTTGCCTTATGGCAAGAGGAACGGAGGTATCCTCATCATTTCACTCCACTCCCTTAGCTAATGATGAAATTGATGATGAGATGTCTCTTGATGTTAAAAGGGAATTAATTGCTTTCGATGAGTTTATGACTAACCTACAAGGGGATGGTAAGATACATTTTGGAAACATCTTAGATCAACTTTCCCACACACAAGAGCTTCTAGATGTAAGATGTAAACTTGGGCATGAACACATGATTGAGCTAGAGGCTTTAAACAATGCTCTAGAAGAAGAACAAGAGACTAGGATGCCACTTGAATTAAAACTTGAAGTGCTTGATGAGGCCAATGACATTATTGTTAATAAACTCATCAAAGAACGTGATCATGCTATTGCTAAATGCAAAAGGGCTAAAAAGGACAAGATTGAGTTTGGTGTGGTTCATGAAAAACTTGTCGAGGACTTTAGTTTGCTTGACAAGGCTCACAAGGCTTTGGAAAGTGAACTCTTGTCACTCACAAAGTCCCATGAAACGCTTCAAACTGCGGTGACCCAGCATACCACTGCATCATGTAGTACACTATAGTCGTTGACATAACACCAATGAAACATCGTTCACTAGTATTACATCCCTCGGAGTGGTACAACATAAACACAGCAGGTCCAAGACATGACTATAGGTTACAACTCAACTATTTACACAAGATCCAGAGAACACTCTACGTTAAAGAGAGAGAAAGAAACTTCTTACAAAGAAGAATCAGAAGTAAACAACTCAAAAACTATCATACTATTAAGACTAGTATCTTAACCAATGGTCTGGCATTGCTTCTATCGCAATACACTACAGAAATAGGTTCTATGGCTCGAGATTATATTCTCATCTAATCATTAACTTCTTCTTCACTTGAGTTGATGTATATGTTGACTTCCTTAACTTCATTGAAGAGCTTTAGCTTTTAATGATGATTCCTGGAGCATGACTTGATGTAGACGTCGACTGTACTAGCTTTAGAACCTAGCAAGGGTTAAGAAGATACGTAGAGTATGAGCGTACTCAGCAAGTTCACTAGAAAAGGAGTGTTTGATGCACTATATCTACAGCCATAGACCATAGGTCGTAGGCAATGCAAGTTTTCGTAAACATTTCTTCAAAGGTTGCTTTTATTCTGAAAAGCTATGTCCGTTAGCCTTCACGGGTTTACCAGAACTTTCATGGAGTTCCTTTCCCACCGCGTTAGTAGCTCCTTCCCGGAACAGGGAGTAACAAGTTATAGTTCTTACACTCTGCAGAGGTGCGTCACTTTACCCATGAGAGACCTTAGGTTTTGTTGCACGGCCGGGAGTATGTCCCCGTTCAAACTTCCTTGGTTTAAGGCCCAACCTAAGATCCAAGCCAATCACTGCCTTCTCTGTAACCCTGCATGTCTCCTTGGTGTACGCTAGCCCACCTATTGAATTACGGCTATTGGCAGTACATACCGTTCAGATGCCGGAACTATCGTGGGACGTTGAGGGATCCCACCCATATGCTCCATATTCTCTATGAATTACCAATTAATATGCATGCTACGAGTGATAACAGCCACGACCCGCACATCTGGCTCCATGCGAGAGGGAAAAGATACAACTAACTTCTTCGTCCCATTCCAAATCTCATGGTCAACGCGTAATATACGGCACAAGAATCACTGGCGACATTGGTTGTTAAGTCCTAGATAATATGTTCCTTTACCAGCAGAACTTTCATAGTAGGTTATCACCTCATGGTAAATAACCTATAATCCCATTATTATGAAAATAGTGTTTTCTGTCCTTTTTCAAATGCAGGTGATGACAACACTAGATTTGCAAAATAATTTACAGAAAATAATCAAAGGACATGAGCAAGTGTGAACTTGCCTTTTGTGATTGCAATATTATGCACTCACGGTCTTCAAGACAATATAAGATCCAATATCTGAAATCAGCATCATTTGTTCGGTAAGGACTAATTTTTAAAGAAGCAAGAGGGTTTATGCATAAGTAATGTAATGCAAGTTGATAATATCGAATCCCGGGGATAACATTGATCTAGGGTTTGGAAACTGGAAATGGATTCTTTAGAATGTGTTGTCCTTTTAGATTAAGTTTCACACATGTGCTTCTTAGTAAGGCTTGTGAGTGTGTGTGAAACAACATGTAATTATAATACCATAAAACAATGAGATACACACAAATGTGAAATGCTACTCAAGGTTGCTTATACAATACTTGTTTATCTTCAAATTTTAATTTATAAGTAATGTCACTTATGAAGAGCTTAAGTGTTATCAATCCTAAGTTTACAAGTAAAGTATAAAGTAATGTGATTATGATGAATTGTTATCTGTTGACTGAAGTGGCAAAAAGAATAACATTTGAAGAAAAGATTTCTTTTCTAAGGTTTAAACAATCTTTGTGGTTTAATCAGATGTGGTCGATGTTGTTTGTGCTTGCTTCAACAGTTTGGAGTTGAGATGCTTTACGATTTAATTATAATAGACCAAAGTTAACTATAAAACACATAACAAGGTCTTTAGCATTATACTTAAAGCTTTGTAGACTAAAGTTAACTTTAAAAAAACATAGATGAACTTAAGGTATATTGCTTATGTTATGTGTACCTTTTTCACTTTATAATGTTTCCTTAAGGTATAGTGGTTTCCTAACATTATAATGGAATAGAATCATTTTCCAGTCTATAGATGAATGTTTATAGTTTATAAATAAGGAAATAATATTACTTAACTACTTATGGATTCACTAAAGTGTTTTAATTTGTTTATAAACTTGTGGTTCAAGTAAGTAAAGAGGTTTTATTTAATCCCAAATTATTCTTGAAGATTTTATACTTTATATAGATCTTTTTAGAAAAACAAACTACACATATAGTTGAATGATAATTCAATAAAATTGTATTTAAAATGTGTTAAACCATTTTTGACTTTATATAATCAATATTGAAGACTAATACTATTTATTTGACTCAATTGACTAATTTTTAGAATTATTAGCAAATTTTATTTACCTTTATATGAATTATTAATTAAAGAAATAGGTTTAAATTCAAGTTATTAAAGTATTTAAATTTTTCTTTGACTCCAAAGTGGAATATTATATTTTTAACATGTAGGTATTATTTTTGTGATCATTTTGGTATATTACATTTATTTTTGTGATTTATAAACAATAAGATATGATTTTGATAATATTTATTACTTTATAAATACTTAATAGATAATAAATACTTATGTAAGTGAAATAATAATGTATGATTATAGTTTTAAAGTATTGTTTTTATTTTTCCAAGATTTTTGGTATTTTATTTATACTTTTAACATTTACCATTATTAAAATAGGAATTATCAAAGTTTTATTACTTTGAAAATCTTTATTAAAAAATAATTATTTAAATTGTTAACAGAATAATGTTTGATAATGGTTTTAAGTTATAGATTTTATTTTTCTAAAAAATTTCATATATTACATGTATTTTCTGAATTACAAATCTAAAGATATTAATTTTACAAGATTTAATTACTTTATTTAAATTTCTGGAATGTTTATATTTGAATTAATATTGTGTTATCAATTTACTAAACAGACACGAAACGTTTTACACCTAAACTAAACCTACCCAAGGTCGCTGACTGGTGGGCTAGTTGCCACCTCACCCCTTGGGTTAGATTAGTTACCAGCCTTGCTTCTACTCATAGAGGATGACAAATGGGACCAATGCCACATCAAATGTCACACGGGCAAGGACCGGTCAATAGACGCAGGCATGACGTCAGCATGACGCCATCCTGGTCTCCACCACCAGAATGAGGTCGCCGGTGGCGATCGACGGCGCCCCAGCAAACGTGACCAACCTAGATCGAATAAGCACGACGTGCTGAACCCTAGTGTGGTAGCGCTACCAAGAAATGGTCATCAGAACCTCGTCGGCGACAAGCTCCGGTGGTGGTGCGGTCGGTATAACATGGACAGACGGCTACAGCGAGCGGACAACGAATCGGGGAGGACCATCGGAAGCAGAATCTTACCAGGAAGCTAGGAGAGGTGTTGGTGAGTCGAGACTAGACCGAAATCGATGGGGAACGGCGTCGACTAGCGGCAGAACATCGGTGATGGCGAGCTCGATTTATGCAGAACGACTCTGATTCCTCTGGGGAGATGAACGAGTCGAGCATGGCGAGTTCACTGGTAAGCTCAGATGGCAAAGGGGTGGTCTCTAGCGGCGGCGATAAGAGGCTCCGGCGAGCTAGGGTTCGGCATCTGAGAGGAAACAGAGCGAAAGAGGAAGAAATTGGGATAGGGATGAGGCAGGGTGTCGCGGTGGACTTCTTATCCTCCTCTGGGACGGCGGTGGGCATCTCGACGCACGGATAATGACAATGACGACATCGGGCGGCGGCGAACTCCTCCAGCGAGCTGCTTGTGACGCATGAGGAAGACGTCGACGGACATTTTTTGGAAAACCCCTGGCAAAAAGTCGAACTCAACCCGTAGTCCTTATCGGTGGCCCACCCACTAGTCCCTGTGGTGACGAGCTGGTTCGTTGTTGGGCCAAAACTGGGCTGCAGTGTGGTGCACGTGAGCGACGAGTAAGTGACACGGGTAATGGGCCATGGGCCAGGAGCTGATCCTTCTATTTTTTCTCTTTGTTTGTTTTTTCTTTTTTGATTTCTATTATCTGTTTTCTTTTCTAACCTTTTTTATTTAAGCAATAATTTTGACTTATCTTTATGGAATTCCTTTGCTAATACTTGCAGCAACAATAAAGTTATTAAGAATCAATTTGTGAACTTTTATTATATATTTTTTATTTTCTTTATATATACCTTTTTAATATTGTGTAAGTGTCTTTGTTATTAATTTTCTGTTTGTAATAAGCCATGGATTTATTTTAGGATATTTTCTTATTTGTTTATAAAACTTAATTCTAATTAGCTTGTAGTTTGGAGGAAAATCTTTATAGAATGATTATTTATTATTATTTGATGTATGATATGCAAAGGAAATTATCTGATTAATATTACTGTAAGATTCCGAACCTTTAATAAGGTAGAGATCCCTGTGTTTACAATGCTAGTCCCAGGATCAATAGCTAGCATCCACAGGTAAGATGTAATATCAAGAAACAAAGGTCATAATACAACTTTATAACCAGGAATAAAATAATTTATTACATCTTACATAGCTCATTTGGCTATCTCATTACAATGCAGCAGAATATAACAATAGCATGGGGTCCTTCATCTTCGAAGTTCCACAGGCAGACATGTTGGTTGTAGACTTGTAATCCTAATCAACACACTTCACTAATATCAAACAAACCTGCAACATAATAAGTTACAGCCACAAGGGTCAATAAATTTGAATTGTATTGGCAAGTGATACTATGGTAGTATAGTGGAGTCTAGCATCTATATGCATTTGGATAAGTGGAGCTTAGGCTTGCTTTGCTCAAAATAGATTTTTCCTTATCATTTGAAAACACTAAGTTTTTGCTTGACAAAATCACCCAAGGCATCTCCCAATAGAAATTGGTGATCTTTCAACCCTTGTTCAACCACAAAGTTTTAACTTAGAAATTGGGATGAGGAGATTCTTGATATCTTCCATGTCTTGATGCTAAAATTGTCCTTTGCCAGGGACATGGCTAAGTACTTAGATTTTACACTCTGTAGAGGTGGTGCACTTTCCCCACAAGACTTGGTTTCACCAAGACAAGATCTTTCAGAAGCCTTCCCTTAGACCAGAATGGACGCGTTCCAACCTATCAATCCCCTACCACCAACTGTCCATTTGGCTAAGTTATTGCAACCTATATGATCCAGGCAGAGCCCATAATGCCAAGTGGCTGCACTTGAAGCTTCTCAACATTTGACATCTCAAATCTCTTTGTTCCTGGGTGGCCATCCACAAGTGAGATACACGAGGTAAACCATAGAAATGGGCCTTGAGAACCACTCAACACAAACCATTCCTTCCATTCCACCCAGGTGATTCATTCACTTAGTTGTTTTATTAAACAAAACACAAGTCCTTGACTTAGAAATATTCCATAGTATGAATATATATTCCACCCTTGTTTTGTATTAACTAAGCTAAGCTTGATAGTAGTAGGAATATTAACTTAGGAAATTTCTACTAAGGTTTCATCTACTAGGATTTCCCATGGCATAGTTTATACTTAGCAAAATTCCATGCAAGTCCTACTTAGAAATATCACTAATGCATAGTGAAAATAATGGGACAAAAGTATGAAGCATCACTTGCCTTTTTGGTAGAGAATATAAGTTCACTCCTTGATCTTGCAATAATCACACTCTTCAAATTCCACTACAATTCAATCAAGCAAGCAATATTTCAATCTACCATTCAAGCAAAACATCACATAAAATGATAGAAACAAAACAATGCATGCAAGCATGCTAAACTTTGTTTTATTTATTAAAGTGGTTTATAATAGGTTATAAACATTCTAAAACACTTATTGGTAATTTTATAAAGAGGCAAACCTATTTGCAAAAGATTTTACCTATAAACCATTTTTAAATCAAATCATTATTTTATGTGGTTGAAAATGCCTTTATTAAAGTAGCAATATTTATAGGGTTCACCAAATAAATTTTCAAATTATAAAACTTGGTGTTTGGGGTCAGAGAGTTTGAATCAAAACATTCCCCAAAGGTTTTCCTCCAAAAGCATTTTAATAAATAACCATTATTTTTATTTGACTAGAAATGGTTTAAATCAAAAATTTATTCTTTTGCTTCACCAAATATATTTTTTAAGCCACAAATTGATTCCTATGGTCAGTAGGTTCAAAACAAACCATTTGCCAAAGGTTTTATCTCAAAAATCATTTTAGAACAAATTTTATATTCTAAATATGCCTACAAAAGTTTCGGCAAAAACAAACAATTTAACAGAAGAAATTTACTAAACAAAGTTCTTGGTCAGAAAGTACTTGTCTTGATGATTCCATTGATATAAAATTTGTAAAATTTGGACGTGTGGTTTGAAAGTTATGAATTTTTCAAATTAGAACATCTAATAGACATTTCTGTTTTTATTTCAAACGGACAGGGCCACGCGTCGTGCTGTGATTGGTCTGTACCGCTTCGTGCGGATCGACAGATGCGAGCCGTTGGATCTAAGTGACATCGCACAGCTCAGAGCACTGCTTACCCTTTCGAGTTAGTTTCTATCCTAATCGTCAGATCAAGATCCTACGAACCATATCGCTTTGACCATTAGGCAGCGGCGCTGGCGGCGGCGTGTGGCGGCGGAGCGGTTAGACGGTGGCGGTGTCGACGCTATAGTAAGCGAGAGAGTGAAAGGAGATGCTCACCGGGTTCGCCGTGGAGTGGGAAAGCTCAAGGTGGTGGTAGTTCGTCGAGGGGCGCACAGTGGTGACGTGGATTCCTCGCCGGACTTGAGCTGCGCCGCGGGCTTGTCTGTTTGTCGACGGGGGCAAGTCTATGGTTCACTCCAGCCCAAACAAGCAACGCTATTAGGTTCGCGAGAGAAGGGCGAATACGGAAGTATCAGCCAGAGGGAATGGGGCGGACAGGGATTACCAGGGGGTTCCGCCGGAAAGGTAGCAGACGACGGCGGCGCTTTGTTGGAGATGTTGACGACGTTGCAGAGCACTCGCGGGTGAGCTGGTGATACGGGGAGGTTCGCCAGGAGGTGGGGAGCAAGTGAGCGTGGTCGAGGAGGCGAGGGGCGGCAGGGTTTGGCCGGAATTGTCGCCGGAGGGCGTCGGAGTCAGTGGAGCTTCGGAGATGATTTCGAGCAGCCTGGTGGCTCTCGAGGCGTGAGGTTTGGGGGAAAGGAAGAGAGGAAACGGGCGCTTAATACTGCGTGGTAACGGCGAGGATTAAACGCGGCAGTAACGAGTATTGACGCGAGCGTTTAATGGCATAAACCGCCGGCGAGGTTTGCGCGCGGGTGAGGACGAAGGGAGCTGGCGGTGGGGCCTGGCGTCAGCGAGAGAGGAAGAGGGGAGGTGGGGTCCATCGGTCAGCGAGTGAGTGGGTCGAGTCGATGGTGCGAATCGTTTTTCTCGCGGGGTGGGGTAAATGGGCTAATTGGGCCAGACTGGGTCTGCTGGGCTGGGTCGACCTTGTTCACTTTTTTTTTATTCTGAATGATTTTCTCTTTTTCCATTTCTAATTTCTGTTTTGATTTTGCTTAATTAATTCAAACATCAATTTGAATTCAAACCTCAACCAAAATTGGTGTAGGTTTAAATACTGATTAGTAATATAATCTGAAGTCAATTTTTGGAATAAAATTTTATTCGTTTTGGGGCCTTTTTAATTATTCAAAAAGGCCCTTGTTTTAAATCAAATAAGATTTAATAATATTTTCAAACACCATTTAAATTCTTAAACCTTCCAAATCTTTTCAGTAGGTTTTTATTTCTTTACTAGGGTGTCAAATAATTCATCTTGAATTATTTGGAAAGTATTTAATATGATTCATAAATCATTTGAATTGGGTATTTGTTTTAATTCCAATGGAATGAAATATAGTTTTAATTCCCTAAATTTTATTTGGAATATTTATTTTATTTAAATTAATTTAACAACTTTTATTCCACTTGGGTAAATTCCAAAATACTATTTTCTCATGAATTACATAATTATTCTTATTAGAGATTTGTCTTTATTCAAATGGAACTTGGTTTAAGCCATTTTATTTTGAAAATTATTTATCAATATTCTATTTGGATTTGGATTATAATCATTCCACTTGTTTATGGATTAGGCCAAGATTTATTTGGTCTTTAAATATTCCTTATTTAATATTTCTTTCTTCATCTTATAAAATCCATATCTTTTTATTTATAGATCAAACTTGGTGACTCCAATTTGTAAGATCTTACTTAATATTTATTTATCCTTTTAAATATATTTAGGATTATTTGCTCACCATTTGGTATGGATTTCTAGATAGGTGCTTTATTAGCTTTGGAAATTACTTTTCCTTATCTTATTAAATTCATAAGATTTTATCCATGGATCCAAATTAAGTGAAAACAATTTATAGGGTTTTAATATATTTCTATTTATCATTCTTGATCATTTATAAATGTTTGATGATAAATTTTTATATGGATCAAATCCATAGGTTTGGAGATAACTTCGAAATGATTTTATTCCATTAGGGTTTAGGGTTTGGATTTATTTTCCAAGTGTTTAAATTTCAAGATACATTCATTGAGGAATGCATTTATGTTGATTTGGATTTTGTTGAATTTCAAACTTTACTTAAAGTTTGTTTAAGATGGGATTTTAAGTTTCCATTTAGAAACAAAAGTTTCTTTTCACCCTAATTTTCAACAATTATTTATTTTGTTTATTTATTTTTCACATTACAAGATTTGGAATATCTTGGGATGTGACAATTACTCCCATTTGTCTAGGGAATAATAATATATATAAATTTTATTATAACTAACAGAAGAGTTAGGGTGTGAATTGTAAATGCTTACCCTATGGTTTAGGGTTCTTAATATATTTATATTCCTTTGTTTATGTGAATTAAGATTAATGGCTAAAACAGATTGTCTTTATGTTGATGATCTAGAATGATTTCACCTTTTTTTAATAATAAGATTATATTCTAGAATGATTTATGAGGAAGAATTAATTAAGATAGTTCCTAAGCACATCTGATCATGATAGTTGGAAATGAGAAAGATGTGCTTAAGTGATTTTCTATAGGAAAATATTCATATAAAGCATTGTGGAAATAAAATGATTTATCTAGCAGATGAGATGGATGTTAAGCTTGGTTATAGATTTAGGGTTTAGTGTTTACCAAGAATTCCTATCTTCCATAATTCAATAATTCTAGACTTCTAATTAAGGAATTCCTTTCCTAGATATACTTCTTCTTCATATCTATCATCATGTATTAACATGATGAGCTTTACTTTACAAGAATCTTCTTATCCACCTTTTATTCTTCTAAATCTATTTATAAATGCAATGAGCTTAACACTAAAGATTTCATAATCTTCTCATATCATACTTGGGTATATCAACTACTCTAGTGCTGATAACCTCCAATCCATCAAATGGTTACCTCTAACTACATTCATACTCTTTCTTAAACATCCATCTCCAACATTACTCCAGTAGATGTATACATCTAACTACCTTTTTCTAAAGCTTACTATCCTTTAAGAGGAATAACATTACTTCCATAACTCCATGCTATACTAGCTTTAGTTTAATCATACTATCTTACATTTACTTTACTCTAATAACTCATTCTATCTTATCTCTACTTGACTCCAATATCTTATAGTCAACTTCACATTATAATAATGTGACTTGTCATGGCTAACCCAGGATAACATATCTATACTAGGTTTCAATCATGTCTTATCCACCAATGTCACTTATACATGATATAAGCATTCAATCTTGGTGAGTAAGGCATGATCATTATAATCCTTTGATCATTTATGGTTTAGGTTTCCAGTTGGCTAATCAAGGCTTCCATCCATACAACATTACAGTTGTATTATAATTATCTTCTATTTAGCTCTATTGGATTAAGAGATATACTTCATTGACTATACCTCCTTGATCCAATAGGACTACTCCTGGTAGCTATCTTCAGGGTTCATCCTTGTAATCTTCTCTATCACCATATACTTATATATTCCATATAACTCTTCTTTCATTTTAGGAGTGAGTTTAACTCCATCAATTATCATATTGATTACATTCTCTTCCAACACTCCCATCATATATATGATATTTAAAACTAACATTACCACCTATCTCTTCTTACTTCTTTATCTAAAGGATTTGAGTGATTGCTATGATGAGAACAAGAGTTGACAGATCAGGAATTGATAAGTTTAAGAATTGCTAAATCAATAGTTGATTACTCAACATTAATGAACAACAGATATTAGAATATGATTCAATAGAAATGGTAAAGATTGATATGGAAAGAAAGATATATGGTGATTAATCTTGACTTGGTTTCTTTCCTACTCAATCTTTCTAAAGAGTTAAGGTTAGGTATTACCATGATACTCATGGTATAAATAAATGAGATTAAGATAGATCAAGATTTAGTTGTTACTTTCCTATTACTTAAGTTATATTTATAACATAGTATTCATGAGTTGTGTAATGAATACTAGGATATGATTACTTAAGGATCAAATATAAATCATTAAGTAATGTATTAGGGTTTAACTTTTATTACATTTGATCTACCCTTAGATCAAATCTCCTTACCCAAAATAAGTTTTTAGCAAAGGTCATATTGAAACTTGTCGCAGTCAACTTGATGATCCACTTCAATTCCATCAAGTTAAGAGAAGCTTCAATCACTTTGGCAAGTTTTTTATTTAAAAGCGCGAAAATTATTCGGATTTTCCATGCATGAATGAAATGCACACATCTGTGTTCATCTTATTTCTAAGCTCTAATGTTGGGATGTTACAGACTCTCCCCCTTAAAATAAACTTTGTCCTCGAAGTTCGTAAACTCTCACATTTCGGAATGAGGAATTGACTTGTGTTGATTACGGCATTTCTCAACTCCATGGTAACCTCAAATGGGAATAATTGTATTATTCCATATCCAGATCCTTTCCTTGAATTCTTACCATACTTCGCAATCTTTAACTTGTTGTCTTTAACACTCCAAAGTTTCTTCTACTATCCTTCTGTAGGGATATGTCCTTGTTATAAACTCCTTAATTAGGGATCTCTTCATAGTTCCTTATCCTGATTAGGTATCCTAATCCAAATCCTTTTATTTAATCATCGGACTTTCTTACTATATTGTGTAAGGTCTAGAAAGTCTACTAAACAGAGTTTTTAATTTCTATTATACACTAGTTTTGGCCAAAAGACCATATTTGGTTTGTCATCGTATGGTTTATACTAGTGGTCCTTCCAAAGATTGGATTTGAACACATTTAGTCCATACCCATTGGAATTTCTTGTTCCTCTATACTTGTCCAATTGGATGTGATTTGTCCCCTCTTAAGTATCATTTAAGAGTTGTTTTTATTAGAATGAGTCTATTGGATTAATCTTTTATCTCCTTCAAGCTTTACCTTATTAAGCTTTAGATAATCTTTTGTTATTATCTTTAAGTAATTTTATAATAATGACTTTCTTTTAACCTTATGAAAATAAGGCTTGCTGTTTTTGTAGGTTAGTCCTTCTTCTCCAACCTTTATTCGGAAAGTCAGATAATGTTACTTTCATTTCTAATGTTTACTCTCCCCCTTAGGGTTTACTAATAGTCTTCAAACTGTCTATATAGTATTTATTGGCTTTATAATTAGAATATTGGTCTCTATCCAGCTTATACTCTACATAATTAGGGTATCATGAAAGATTGTATGGTGTATCCACACAATTGTGGATCTCCGAAGTGAATATTTCAGCATTATTTGTCTTACTTACTATTTGGACATTTTCGCTTTGATGGGTCAATTTTCGCGAAGAGTCTCGAAAGACGATCGCTTTAATTTTATAATCATTTAGGTCTTAATTAACTTAGGCAAGTTTTATGCTCTTTATGCAACCATTAACATGATCAGGTTCACTATGTCAACCATCACCGGCTGCGGACAAGATACCAACTGTGGATCAGAATACCAACTATGGATCAAATACCAGCTACGGATCATCCTAGGTTGTAGGTATTACCCTACGACTTCCAACATTCTTATGGCATTCTCTCTGAACTGTCAGAGCTTGAATACCATTTTGGTTCCAAAACTTCTTCTTTACAATTATTCATGATACTTCCATGAACTTGGTAAAACTACTTTATTAACCTCTTAATAACATCACTTACTTTGAGTGAATCCTAAGTTCATCCCTTTTTGTTGCTCCATATATTTCATACACTAATCTTCCTTCTGGGTGCTGGTTAGTAATAATATGAACTTAGTTCAACCTTCAAATTATGTTGATACTCCTTACACTTGGCTTCATTCTTCATGTAAGTCTTCATCTTGGTCTTTGAAAATCATCACTCCCTTACACGAATTCCCTTATTCTATCTAGGTCTATAACATCAAGTAATAACCGGATGTTGCAACATGCATTCGCACACCAAGTCCACTTCATATACAGATCTAGTCAATCAAAAAGATCCAAGAAAAACAAGTAAATCCAAATGTGGTACATATAACACACAATATTGTAAGCTCGGAATATAGTAGTTGAGTATAGTATCTCTAGAATTCAGGCTTAGTTGTGTAGTATATGACACCTTCTCATATAGGTTTACATTGTGATATTTAGCACTTAGGGTCAAACTATATTTTGTCTCAACATTTACCCAAATTTCTCATGTGCAACGGGATAATCTTAAGCAAAGTGGTCTCAATTTGGTTTTTGACTAACCTTTGGTCTCACTTTTGGAATGATAACTATATTCAACCTTTCTTTATTAGTAACTAACCTCACATGATCACTCCAAATGACTAATCAGATTTTATTTGATAACTTAAACCAAAGATTATTAGAAATTTTTAGCACCTATGATTTCTATCATAGCTCTACCACGGTATTTTCATGCTTCTACTCCAAGATAATTCATTAAGTACTTGTCATACTTACACTTACATCATGGTTTCGGAGCTAATCTCACCATGATCTTATTATGTTTTGTCTCTTTATCATGATTTAAGATCTAATCTAACCATGATGATTTTGCTTCTTACTACACTTTTATTAAGTCTTATCATAATTTCACTTCATCACTTAGAATTCTCAAGTGAATCCCACATTACTACTATTCATTACATCAACACTTATCCTAATGATATTCATCAGGTTGTCTTGGGTTAACAATTAACAATAAAATTCCACTGTGCTATTTGAATTCTAGAGTTAGGCTACACCATTAAGACTACTTCCATATGATGTCTTACACTTTTCTACAGTATCCTGGTGGTTTAGGTCTCCTATAGGCTAGCCCACCTATTGAATTACGGCTATTGGCTGTTGGAGATATGCCCTAGAGGCAATAATAAAAGTGGTTATTATTATATCTTTATGTTTATGATAAATGTTTACATTCATGCTATAACAGTATTAACCGGAAACATTAATACTTGTGTGATTTGTAAACTAAATTAGAGTCCCTAGTAAAGCCTCTTTGTCATACTAGCTTGTTGGTTAATAGATGATCGTGGTTTCCCGATCATGAAAATTGAGATGTTGTTAACAAAAATATCATATCATTAGGAGAATGGTATGACGGACATACTCCTATAGATAAGCATAACATTAAGATCAAGTCATTTCAATAGTTCATTTTCTATAAGCTTTCTGATACATAGTAACCTAATTCCTTCGACCATGAGATCATGCTAATCACCATCACCGGAAGGATGCTTTGATGACATCAAACACCACACCATAACTGGGTGGCTATAAAGGTGGCATTGAGTGTTCGAAAAGTATATGTTGACGCACATGGATCAAGAGTGGGATTTGTCCATCCATATGACGGATAGATATACTCTCGGCCCTCTCAGTGGAATGTCATCCAATTGGCTTGCAAGCATGTGAATGGATCACAAGGGATCACATTATCACGGGAACGAGAAAAGAGTACTTATCAGTAACGAGGTTGAACTAGGTATGCAGAGATACCGACGATCAAACCTCGGATAAGTAAAATATCGCGAGACAAAGGGAAATTGGTATCGTATGTAAGTGGTTCATTCGATCACAAAGTAATCGTAGAAATATGTGGGAGCCATATGAATTTCCAGATTCCTCTATTGGTTATTGATCGGAGAAGTGTCTCGGTCATGTCCGCATAATTCACGAATCGTAGGGAGACACACTTAAGGATTCGATGTTGTTTAGTAGATATGGAATGTTAGTAGGGATATCGAATGTTGTTCAGAGTCTCGGATGGGATCCGGGATATCATTAGGAGATCCGGAATGGTCTAGAGAATAAGATTCATATAAGGAAAGTCCGATTCCGGAGTTCGGGAATGATTTCGATGTATTCATCGGAGAGGTTCTAGAAGGGTCTAGAAGGTTCACCGGACCGGAAGGGGAATGGTCCATGAATGTGTCATGGGTAAGTGGAATGATTGGATCATATCCTAGGTCACTTGGTTTGGGCATTTGCAAGAGAGAATTAAAGCTCTAAATTGAAAGTCAAATGGGAGGTTTGAAAAGTCAAATGGGAACAATGGTTTCCTAGTGGAAGAAGGAAAGAGTCCTTCCTTCAATCCAACTTGGGTTTGGGTTTGGATTCAAACCCTCCCCTCCCAAGGCTGCCCCCCTCTCATAAATAGAGGGGGAGGGCTGCCCCAAACACACAAGAGCCAGCCCTCCACCCGTGTCGCGCCGCCGCCGCCTCGCGCCATCGCCGCCTCGTCGTCACCACCCTAGCCGCCGTCGACACCTCCTCCTCCCGACCTTCTAAACCCTAGATCGTCGGGAAACCCTAGATCCACCATAACTTGCACCGGCTTAGGCGAAGCCCTGCGGGATCTTCCCTCTACTTCCGACACCATGCCGTCGTGCTGTCGGAATCGCGAGGGGAGAACTACAACCTCCGCTGCCTGCTGGAACAAGGGAGAGTAAGGTCTTCATCGAGTACCGAACGTGTGACCGACTATGGAAGCGCTGCCGGAACGCAGCGCCGGAGGGATCGTCTACGCTGATCTTGAGATCGGAAAGTGTACAACTACATCACCCACGATAATCTGCTCTCGTTAACCGCTTTGGAATCTTCGAGGGTGAGTACTCTAATCGACTCGTTGCTACAATCTAATAGGTAGATCTTGGCTTGTTTGTTTGCATGCGGTAGAAAATTTTTGTTTTCCATGCTACGAACCCCTACAATGGTATCAGAGCCGTGTCTATATGTAGATCTGTTGCATGAGTAGAACATAATGGTCAATGTGGGTGGTGGTTCTTTTATTATCAATTGCTTTTTGTGTACTTTGTATCTTGCGGTATGATGGGATGAAGCGGCCCGGGCTAACCTTACATGACATCGTTCAGGATACTTGCTCCACGCTTAACATGCAACTTGTATTGCATAAGTGGCTTTGCGGGTGTCTGTCTCTCCCATCATAGTATAGATTCAATTTACAACGGGCACTCGATAGTTCAAGCATCAACGGTGTGGTTCTTGTTCGTAAGTTAGAACGACACTTATTGAAAGCCCCAAACCACGTAAAACATGCAAAGAAAATTAGAGGCGTCTAACTTTGTTTTGCAGGGGTGTGATGTGATGTGATATGGCCATGATTGTGATTATATATGATGTATTCAATGTTCCTTATTGTAAGTCGGCAACCGGCAGGAGCCATATGGTTGTCTTTTAATTCCGTTAAGACCTGCGTGTCTATTATTCAAACTAGTTGTAATAGTTGATGCTGGTGGATGATAACCATGAAGCGGCGCCATTGACCTTGACGCCATGCCGGTGATGATGAAGATCATGTTCGTGCTTGAAGATGGAGATCGGAAGCACAAGAAGAAAGGCCATATCATATCACATATTATAAATTGAATGTGATGTTAATCCTTTATGCATCTTGTATTGCTTAGTTCGCGGCGGTAGAATTATAAGATGATGCCTCAAGCACAAAAATTTCAAGTTATAAAGTGTTCATCCTTAGTAAGCACCATTGCTAAAGCTCGTTGTTTCTAAACACCACGTGATGATTGGGTGTGTTAGATTATGCGAGTGTATACAACGTGAGCAAGCCAGATTTGCTCATGCGGAAGCTAAGGTTTGATCTTGATGAGCCTAGCATGTACAAACATGGTCTCGGAACACGGATCACCGAAAGGTAAAGCATGAGTCATATAGTAGATATGATGAACATGTTGATTGTTCGCCATTGAAGCTACATCAACTCTCGTGATGATCGGTTTTGGTGTGGTTGATTTGGTTCGTGTGATCACTAAAGCAATGTGAGGGATATTGTTTTGAGTGGGAGTTCACCTAGATTAATTTAACTATTAATTAGAACTCAATTTGTCATAAACTTAGTCTAAACTATTGCAAATATGTTGTAGATCAATGGCGGCCCCTACCATCAATTTTAATGCGTTCCAAGAGAAAGAAAAGTTGAAAAACAATGGAAGCAACTTCGCGGATTGGTTACGCAATTTGAGGATCGTCCTCAATGCTGGTAATTTGACCTATGTGCTGGATGCACCGCTGGGTGACCCACCTGCAGATGATGCTACTGATGAGGTAAAGAATGTTTTCCTCGCTCGGAAGAATCAGTACTCCATAGTTTAGTGTGCTATCTTGTATGGTTTTGAATTGGAGCTTTAGAAAAGGTTTGAGAACCATGACCCACATGATATTGTCCGTGAACTCAAAATGATATTTGAGGCTCACGCGGCAGTTGAGAGTTATGAGGCTTCTAAAAAGTTCTTTAACTGCAAGATGGAAGAGGGAATCTCCGTCAGTGAGCATGTGCTTAAGATGTCTAGGCACACAAGCAAGCTTCAAAGCTTGGGTATAGTGATTCCTAATTCTTTGGGGATTCACCGTGTCCTCCAATCACTACCACCAAGTTACAAGAACTTTGTGAGGAACTACAATATGCAAAACATGGACAAGTTGTTGCATGAACTCTTCTCCATGTTAAAGTCTGTGGAAGTGGAGATCAAGAAACAGCACCAAGTTTTGTTGGTCAATAAGACCACCAAATTCAAGAAGCAAGGCAAGTCTAATAAAAAGGGAAACTTTAAGAAGGGCGGTAAGAAAGTTACCGTGCCGGCGAAGAAGACCAAGGCTAGGCCTAAGCCTGATACTGAGAGCTTTTTGTAGAGGTCCCAACCTTTAATAAGGTAGAGATCCCTGTGTTTACAATGCTAGTCCCTGGATCAATAGCTAGCATCCACAGTTTAAGATGTAATATCAAGAAACAAAGGTCATGATACAACTTTATAACTAGGAATAAAACAATTCATTACATCTTACATAGCTCATTTGGCTATCACATTACAATGCAGCAGAATATCTATATAGCATGGAGTCCTTCTTCTTCAAAGTGCCATAGGCAATCATGTTGGTTGTAGACTTGTAATCCTATTCAACACACTTCACTAACATCAAACAAACCTGCAACATAACAAGTTGCAGCCACAAGGGTCAATACATTTGAATTGTATTGGCAAGTTTCACTACTATGTAGAATTAAGTGGATCCTATCATTACATGCATATTTGGCTAAGTAGGGTTTAGGCTCATTTGCAGAAAGCAATATAGTTTTATCCTATCTTTTCAAAATAGTTTTGATCTTTTGACAAATCTTTCTGAACTCCTTGGAAAACTCCAAGTGCTTCTAATCCCTTGTTGTCACCATCAAGTTTTACTTTGAGAAATTGGAATGTCGAGATCTTCCATAGCTTCAGGCCTTAGTTGCTCAGAGTTGTCCGTAACCGGGGACACGGCTAAGTACTTAGAATTTGATCTTCTTTACCCACATGACACAATCTCGTCTTGATACAACCAGTGGCCGCTGGATAAGTACTCACCAAAATGGAGTACCATCAGATCGAGAATGTGACAAAGTCTTTCCATAGAAGTCCTCCCAATACACAATGCTAGCTTGTCTACCAGGCACCAATGTAGGGATAAATTTCCATACACAATTCTAGTTAACCTGAAGATGCCAATGCATGGGTCTTCCACTATGTAGTTGACTAAGCCAGAGCCCATTTAGCATGTGGCTGTACACGGAAGCCACTGTACGAGAAACATGTTCAATCTCTAAGTCCCTGGGTGGTTTTCTTCTAGTGCACAAACAAAAGGATAGCCATATAAACATGGTTCCCTTTGTTGCCACCTTGTCCAAAACTTGAGTATCCTCTTTCCACCCAGGTGGTTCATTGAGTACTTGTTTTATTATATAAAACATATATTTTTCCAACACTTCATATAATCATATCATGTATACCATCCCAAATATATAGCAGGGCTAAGCATACTACAACTACATTGTTTTCACTAAGGAAGATATAAGGATATCCTATTAGGATATAGCATAGCATAGAAATATAGTAGTCCTATCATGCATGCTACAAAAATCCACTAAGTGTAATGAAAATAGTAGGACGTGGATGATAGTGTCACTTGCCTTTTTAGTAGAGAATATTGGTTCACTTCTTGATCTTTCTAATATGACACTCTTCTAACTTCACGACAATTCAATCAATAGCATTCAAACAATTCACCACATAAAATAACAAAAACAAGGCAATGCATGCAAGCATGCAAAATATGGTTTTATTTGGAAAAGTGGTTTCTACTGGCTCTAAACATTTTAAAGCTCATATTAGTCATTTACAAGAGTGGTAAAACCTTTTGCAAAAGGTTTCACCCCATAAACCAAATTTTATACCAAAGTGATATTTTATGTTGTTGAAAATGCCTTTTTGCAAAGTAATAATTTTATAGGGTTCACCAAATATATTTTTAAATTTCAAAACTTGGTGTTTAGGGTCAGAGAGTTTAACTCAAACCATTTTCCAAAGATTTACTCAAAAAGTATTTTTAACACATAAACAATATTTTTATTTGACCAGAAATGTTCTAATTTAAATATTTATTCTTTAACTTCACCAAATATATTTTTAAATCCATAGGTTGGTTTCTATGGTCAGTAGGTTCAAAACAAACCACTTAGCAAAGATTTCACCTTAAAAATATTTCTATAACAATTTTTATATTCAAATTATGCCTACACAAGTTTTTGCAAATTCAACCAACTTTTCGGAAGCAAAACATTAAACAAAGGACATGGTTTCAAAGTAATTGTTCTACTGATTCCAATGATATAAAATTTGCAAAATTTGGACGTGTAGATTAAAAGGTATGAATTTTGCAAGTTTGCATACCTAATAGATCAAAATTTCTGTTTTAAATCATCTCTGGCCACGTGGCTCTATCCTATTGGACGGTACCGCTTCGGCTGGATCGCACTCTATGGCCTGTTAGATTTAAAACACATCGCACAGCTCAGATCGTCGCATACCCTTTCGATGAAATCTAATCTGAGCCACTAGATCAAGATCCAATGGATACAACGCATCTGACCATGGACTGGCGGCGGCTGACGGATGCGCACGCTCGGATGGAGAGGTTGCCGAGGGACTAGGTCGCGTGGGGAAGGGAGAGGATGCTCACCGTGCTCGTGTAGTTGCGGTGAAGCTCAAGGTAGGGTCAGTTTGTCGAGGGGCGCACTGGAGCAGCGACAATTGCTCGTCGAAGTTAGAGGCGGCGTCGGTTGCTTCTGTTTGCCGACGGGGGCGAAGCTACAGATCACCAGAAGGCAAGAGGAAGTTATGGTTAGACGCGGGCGAGTGCGTAGATCATAGGAGCTTCAACAGGAGGGACAGGGGCGATCTGTGCTCACCGGGGGATCTCGCCGGAGTCGAGGCAGGAGGCGGCGACGCTCTGATGTTGAGGTTGCCGAGGCTACGGTGCTCGCGCGGGTATGGGGTTGGTGCTGGAAGATACACAAGAAGAGGAGGAGTAGGCTCATGTGCTCTGGGAGGCGAGGGGTGGTCGGACGGTGCCGGAATCGGCTGGAGAGGCTCGTCGGGGCAGTCGTGTTCGGGCTTGCAATTCGTGCAGCCTGGAGGCAGAGGGGAGTCGTTGCTTGGGGGAAATGGAGAGGAGAGCGAGGCGTTTAAAGGCGCGTCATCACTAGTAGGAATTAACCGCGCATTCACTCGAATTGACGAGGATTGAATCACGGCAGAAATGGTGAGGGGGAACGGTCGAGGTGGAGACGATGACTGACAGCGTGGGGCCGCGTTGTCTGTGAGAGAGAGAGGAAGAGAGAGTGGGGTCCTCCTGTCTATGACTGCGCGGGATTCATTTTTGAGTGGAAAACGGTTCGGGGAGGGAAAGAAGATGGGATGCGCTGCTGGGCTGGTCTGGGCCTTGCTCCTGGGCTGGCTTGATTCTTTTTTTATATACAGAACCTTTTTCCTTTTCTGTTTTGATTTTCATTCAAACAATTCAAACACTATTTGAATTCAATCCTTTGCCAAACTTTGGGTATATTTTAATTCTGTTTATTAACATATTCTAAAGTCCAAAATAGAATAATTATTTTATTCTTTTAGGATCTATTAATAATTAAATAAATAAACATTAGTCTTTATTTCAAATAGGATTTAAATATGTTTTAAAACTCTATTTGAAATCTAAATTTTTACCAAAACCTTTTCAGTAGGTTTTATTAAAAATACAACACTTTGAAATATAAGTTAATATACTTTAATAAGTTTTAATGTTTATTTTAAAATGGAAAAAGCCTTTACTTAAATAAAATTGGATATAATAAATCCTCATGATTTTATTTAAATAATCCTTTATTCTTTTTATTAAACAAAATTATTTTATTTCCAATGCTTGGCCAAGATTTAATTTGTCTCTTTAAAATAGTCCTTATTCAAAACCATATCTTTTTTATTTAAAGATCCAAAAATGGTGATTCCAACTATTATAACTTTATTTATTATTTGTTTATCTTTTTAAATCCTTTTAGGATTTTATTTGATCAAAATAGGTTTTGATGTTTCCATTTGGAATCAAATAGTTTCTTTTCACCCTAAATTTCAACAAATATTTATTTTGTTTATTTATTTTTCACATTTAAAATTTTGGAAAATTTTGGGATGTGACGGGCTACCACCCTTAAAAGAAATCTCGTCCCGAGATTTGGGAAAGCTAGGGGTTACAAGTTGGCTTGAAGACAACGGGGGTACTACCACCCTTAAAAGAAAGTCTCATAGGGTTACATTGATGGTTCACTTGACCATGGGTTCAATACTAGATATCCAGACAAGGAATCCTTATTTGACTCAAGTGAGTTAACTAATTCCTGACATCCACTTCTTCTATTTCTTCAAGGTTCCCATCCATGTCAATGTGGTTCACATGTCCTTTCCGGGTCACATTGGAGTCATTTCCATTGGAGTTTCCAACATCTTTTTTCTTTTTCTTCTCAGGACAGTCTAAGGCATAGTGTCCAAGTTCCTTACAATTATAGCACTACAACTGGCTAATGTCTTTCTTCCTGAAAGTTTCATGTTGGTTCTGACCAAGGTCATCTCCATTGTCAGTATCATTTCCATTATTATCACTTACATTGTTGTTGTGGTGATACTGATGTGGTTCAGAATCTTCATTGTTCCTTTTGAATGAAGGCTTCTTTTGTGATGATCCTGAGTGATACTTGAGTTTATGCTTCCTCTTTCTGTTCTCAACTTGATTCATCTTGTTTTCCAAAATGGTGGCTTTGTCACAGAGTGATTGATAAGTTGGGACATAGGCAACAGACAGCTGCAGGTTCAACTCAACATTAAGTCCTTCGGGGAATTTCTCCTTCCTCTTAGCATCTGTATCAACTTCATCCGGTGCATAGCGTGCCAGATTGTTGAATTCTTCAATGTACTCAGCCACACTGAGGTGACGTTGTTTCAGATTGTGAAACTCCTTTTTCTTCAAGTTCATCACTCTAGATGAGATGTGAGCTGTATGGAAACCATCCTCAAAAATAGCCCAAGTCACATCCTCAAGGGGAGTGGTGATCTGAAAGTTGTCCCACCATGTTGCTGCTGGTCCTTCAAGCAGATATGCTGCAAACCTAACTTTTTCTTCGTCGGTGCAGCCAATAGTCACTAAGTCCTTATTCACCGAATGTAACCAGTCATTGGCTACCATTGGATCAGTTGTTCCAGAGAACCTTGCAGGCCTTAGTTTCAGAAACCTGGTGAGCATGTCATGTGTTGGAGGATTATTTTGATTGTTGTTGTTGTTCTGATTCTGATTTTGCATAAACTGCGTTATCATCTGCATCAGTTGAGCTTTACCTGTCATCAATTGCTGCATCTCGGGAGTGATGTTGTTGTTGTTGTTGTTTTGGTTGGGGTTGGCACGTCAGGGAGGCATCTGTTGGTTTGATAGGAATAAGTAATGACAGATAGACCTAAGGAAGTTCTAACACACAACCCAAAACAATCAAGTTCGATCAAACAATCAAGCAATCAACAAGCAACCATTCACTTAACAACTTATGAGCTTAACTCATGAGTTGAAGGAAACAACAAGTTTTCTTGAAAAAATTAACTTAGTATAGTCATACCTCATAGGTCAATATGATCCATACACTAACATGATATCAATGTTTTTGGTAGGCAAACTAATGTATCTTGGTTCTCACTTGTAGTCCTTGGTGAAACTAAAGTTGAAGTCATTGGTCATGGTGAAGGCTTTGTCCATCAAGTGGAAAAGGAAGAGATGTAGAATCAAAACCAAAAAGGTTGAGGAAAGAGTTTACAAGATTGTTTGTAAATAAGTTTTGGAACAAATATAACTCCTATTTTTCTAAGGGGTTTTGTCCAATCCTAGGGTTACAATCCTACAGGCAACACAGTGCTCTGATACCATCTGTAGAGGTCCAAACCTTTAATAAGGTAGAGATCCATGTGTTTACAATGCTAGTCCCTGGATCAATAGCTAGCATCCACAGTTTAAGATGTAATATCAAGAAACAAAGGTCATAATACAACTTTATAACTAGGAATAAAACAATTCATTACATCTTACATAGCTCATTTGGCTATCACATTACAATGCAGCAGAATATCTATATAGCATGGAGTCCTTATTCTTCAAAGTGCCACAGGCAATCATGTTGGTTGTAGACTTGTAATCCTATTCAACACACTTCACTAACATCAAACAAACCTGCAACATAACAAGTTGCAGCCACAAGGGTCAATACATTTGAATTGTATTGGCAAGTTTCACTACTATGTAGAATTAAGTGGATCCTATCATTACATGCATATTTGGCTAAGTAGGGTTTAGGCTCATTTGCAGAAAGCAATATAGTTTTATCCTATCTTTTCAAAATAGTTTTGATCTTTTGAAAAATCTTTCTGAACTCCTTGGAAAACTCCAAGTGCTTCTAATCCCTTGTTGTCACCATCAAGTTTTACTTTGAGAAATTCGAATGTCGAGATCTTCCATAGCTTCAGGCCTTAGTTGCTTAGAGTTGTCCGTAACCGGGGACACGGCTAAGTACTTAGAATTTGATCTTCTGCAGAAGTTGTACACTTTACCCACATGACACAATCTCGTCTTGATGCCACCAGTAGCCACTGGATAAGTACTCACCAAAATGGAGTACCGGCAGATCGAGAATGTGACAAAGCCTTTCCATAGAAGTCCTCCCAATACACAATGCTAGCTTGTCTACCAGGCACCAATGTAGGGATAAATTTCCATACACAATTCTAGTTAACCTGAAGATGCCAATGCATGGGTCTTCCACTATGTAGTTGACTAAGCCAGAGCCCATTTAGCATGTGGCTGTACACGGAAGCCACTGTACGAGAAACATGTTCAATCTCTAAGTCCCTGGGTGGTTTTCTTCTAGTGTACAAACAAAAGGATAGCCATATAAACATGGTTCCCTTTGTTGCCACCTTGTCCAAAACTTGAGTATCCTCTTTCCACCCAGGTGGTTCATTGAGTACTTGGTTTATTATATAAAACATATATTTTTCCAACACTTCATATAATCATATCATGTATACCATCCCAAATATATAGCAGGGCTAAGCATACTACAACTACATTGTTTTCACTAAGGAAGATATAAGGATATCCTATTAGGATATATCATAGCATAGAAATATAGTAGTCCTATCATGCATGCTACAAAAATCCACTAAGTGTAATGAAAATAGTAGGACATGGATGATAGTGTCACTTGCCTTTTTAGTAGAGAATATTGGTTCACTTCTTGATCTTGCAAATATCACACTCCTAACTTGACTACAATTCAATCAAGCAAACATATATTCATCTAGCATTCAAACAATTCACCACATAAAATAACAAAAACAAGGCAATGCATGCAAGCATGCAAAATATGGTTTTATTTGGAAAAGTGGTTTCTACTGGCTCTAAACATTTTAAAGCTCATATTAGTCATTTACAAGAGTGGTAAAACCTTTTGCAAAAGGTTTCACCCCATAAACCAAATTTTATACCAAAGTGATATTTTATGTTGTTGAAAATGCCTTTTTGCAAAGTAATAATTTTATAGGGTTCACCAAATATATTTTTAAATTTCAAAACTTGGTGTTTAGGGTCAGAGAGTTTAACTCAAACCATTTTCCAAAGATTTACTCAAAAAGTATTTTTAACACATAAACAATATTTTTATTTAACCAGAAATGTTCTAATTCAAAGATTTATTCTTTCACTTCACCAAATATATTTTTAAATCCATAGGTTGGTTTCTATGGTCAGTAGGTTCAAAACAAACCACTTAGCAAAGATTTCACCTTAAAAATATTTATATAACAATTTTTATATTCAAATTATGCCTACACAAGTTTTTGCAAATTCAACCAATTTTCCGGAAGCAAAACATTAAACAAAGTGCATGGTTGCAAAGTACTTGTTCTACTGATTCCAATGATATAAAATTTGCAAAATTTGGACGTGTAGATTAAAAGTTATGAATTTTGCAAGTTTGCATACCTAATAGATCAAAATTTCTGTTTTAAATCAACTCTGGCCACGTGGCTCTATCCTATTGGACGGTACCGCTTCGGCTGGATCGCGCTCTGTGGGCTGTTAGATTTAAAACACATCGCACGACTCAGATCATCGCATACCCTTTCGATGAAATCTAATCTGAGCCACTAGATCAAGATCCAATGGATACAACGCATCTGACCATGGACTGGCGGCGCTGGCGGCGCATGCTCGGATGGAGAGGTTGCCGAGGGACTAGGTCGCGTGGGAAAGGGAGAGGATGCTCACCGTGCTTGCGTAGTTGCAGTGAAGCTCAAGGTAGGGTCAGTTTGTCGAGGGGCGCACTGTAGCAGCGACAATTGCTCGTCGGAGTTAGAGACGGCGTCGGTTGCTTCTGTTTGTCGACGGGGGCGAAGCTACAGATCACCAGAAGGCAAGAGGAAGGTATGGTTAGACGCGGGCGAGTGCGTAGATCATAGGAGCTTCAACGGGAGGTACAGGGGCGGTCTATGCTCACCGTGGGATCTCGCCGGAGTCGAGGCAGGAGGCGGCGACGCTCTGATGTTGAGGTTGCCGAGGCTACGGTGCTCGCGCGGGTGTGGGGTTGGTGCTGGAAGATGCGCAAGAAGAGGGGGAGTAGGCTCGTGTGCTCTAGGAGGCGAGGAGTGGTCGGACGGCGCCGGAATCGGCCGGAGAGGCTCGTCGGGCAGTGGTGTTCGGGCTCGCAATTCGTGCAGCCTGGAGGCAGAGGGGAGGCGTTGCTTGGGGGAAAATGGAGAGGAGAGCGAGGCGTTTAAAGGCGCGTCATCACTAGTAGGAATTAACCGCGCATTCACTCGAATTGACGAGGATTGAATCACGGCAGAAACGACGAGGGGGGACGGTCGAGGTGGAGACGATGACTAACAGCGTGGGGCCGCGTTGTCTGTGTGAGAGAGGAAGAGAGAGTGGGGTCCTTCTGCCTGTGACTGCGCGGGTTCGTTTTTGAGTGGAAAATGGTTCGGGGAGGGAAAGAAGATGGGCTGCGCTGCTGGGCTGATCTGGTCCTTGCTCCTAGGCTGGCTTGTTTCTTTTTTTTATACATAACCTTTTTCCTTTTCTATTTTGAATTTCTGTTTTGATTTTCATTCAAACAATTGAAACACTATTTGAATTCAACCCTTTACCAAACTTTGGGTATATTTTAATTCTGTTTATTAACATATTCTAAAGTCCAAAATAGAATAATTCTTTTAGTCTTTTAGGATCTATTAATAATTAAATAAATAAACATTCGTCTTTAGTTCAAATAGGATTTAAATATGTTGTAAAACTCTATTTGAAATCTAAATTTTTACCAAAACCTTTTCAGTAGGTTTTATTAAAAATACAACACTTTGAAATATAATTTAAAATGCTTTAATAAGTTTTAATGTTTATTTTAAAATGGAAAAAGCCTTTACTTAAATAAAATTGGATATAATAAATCCTCATGATTTTATTTAAATAATCCTTTACTCTTTTTATTAAACAAAATTATTTTATTTCCAATGCTTGGCCAAGATTTAATTTGGCTCTTTAAAATAGTCCTTATTCAAAACCATATCTTTTTATTTAAAGATCCAAAAATGGTGATTCCAACTATTATAACTTTATTTATTATTTGTTTATCTTTTTAAATCCTTTTAGGATTTTATTTGATCAAAATAGGTTTTGATGTTTCCATTTGTAATCAAAAAGTTTCTTTTCACCCTAAATTTCAACAAATATTTATTTTGTTTATTTATTTTTCACATTTCAAATTTTGGAAAATTTTGGGATGTGACACTTTTAATGCATGGGAGAAGGTCACTGGAAGCGGAATTGCCCTAAGTACTTGGAGGATTTGAAGAACGACAACATCAATAAGAAAGGTATATCCGATATACATGTTATTGATGTGTATCTCACTAGTACTCGTAGTAGTGCCTGGGTATTTGATACTGGTTTAGTTGCTCACATTTGTAACTCGAAATAGGTGCTGCAGAATAGACGGAAACTAGCGAAGAACGAGGTGACGATGCTGTTGGAAATGGATCAAAGATTAATGTGATCGCGGTCGGCACGCTACCTCTTCATCTACCATCAGGATTAGTTTTATACTTAAATAATTGTTATTTGGTGCCTGTGTTGAGCATGCACATTATATCCGGATCATGTTTATTGCGAGACGGTTACTTGTTTAAGTCCGAGAATAATGGTTGTTCGATTTATATGAGTAATATGTTTTATGCACATGCACCTTTGATAGATGGTCTATTCTTATTGAATCTCGATTGTGTAAATACACACATTAATAACATTGAAGCTAAACGTTTGAAATTGAGCAATAACTCGACCTATATGTGGCACTGTCGTCTTGGTCATATTGGAGTGAAGAGTATGAAGAAACTCCATTCCTATGGACTTCTTGAATCACTTGATTTCGAATCACTTCAAATATGTGAAGCATGTATAATGGGTAAAATGACTAAGACTCCATTTTCTGGTATGATGGAGCGAGCTACGGACTTATTGGAAATCATACATACCGATGTGTGTGTGTAACACTACGGTTCTGAAAAGACCGTAGCTTCTATGTGACATGCCAATCCCTGGATCGGTTCATTGGCTCACAATAGAATAAGATGAATAACATAGCAAAATATCCGTGTATCATAAATAATGAAGATCCAGAGTATCATTATTACAAATAAAAGCTTAGCTCAAGGCTAGCTCAACTTATTCAAGTAGCAACATAAATATAGTAAATCCTCCATTCTTCAAATTGCCCACAAGTGAACAAGTGCCGAGTGGAGTACCGTGGCCTAAATCGATCACTCAGAATCGTAATATCCTGCAACATGAAACGTAGCAGCCCCGTAGGGTCAATACATGGAATGTATGGCAAGTAGAGCTATTAAAGGAGAAGATAGAGCTAACATCTACATGCATATCTGGCAAGTGGAGCTGTGGCTAGCTTGCATTTGCAAAAACCTTTGTCCTACTTTCACAAACAGTTTTAGATTTTCTTTGAAAGGATCCCAATTAAGTTAACCCAACAACATTAAAGCAATTAGGAAATTGGAATGAGCGAGAAACATTTCATGAAATCAATATCTAGCAACTCAGACGTCCATAACCGGGGACACGGCTAATCGATTAGTTTATACACCCTGCAGGGGTTAGTACACTTTACCCATGTGACTTGGCCAGCCCACCTCGTACCACCACTCTCATTTTGGGTGATGATAGGGAGAATTCCAAGAAGAGACCGTTCGGGAAGTAGCTCCCCAAACCCGACACGCACCGGTCCAACCTACCAAAATTCTACATCTCTGGATACGTGGGTTCGAGTTACCACAACCTACTGACTCCAACCAACCGCCCATTCCATTCTTGGCACATGGTTGTACACGTAAGCTACAAAATAAAGAAGCCAATCATTTTCTCTTGAAACCTGGGTGCCTTTCCGCAATGATACCACCAAAAATTATCAATCTCATCACACCCAGGAGATTCATTGATTAAGTTGTTTTAGTTTTTGCAAACCAACATATTTAGAAACAACTTCAATGATGTAACCCAGCCCTCGATCATCATAGCATGGCTAAGCACATCTACCAACGGTGGTTCATCTACAAGAAACCCTACCACATAATAGGACATAGCATAGCGATAGTAATATCCTACACATGCATCTACAAAATACACGACAATGCATTGAAAATAGTAGGACAACATCATGAACAAGGTAGCATCTACTTGCCTTGGCTGTAGCGGTCGAACAAACAATCCACACACGAGCAAGCGTTGCACTCGTCACAATCTACACGATACAATTGCAATCACATAAACAAATAATACACAATCATATTCAAACAATGGTAATGCAAGATGCATGCATGACAAGTTGAACATTGCTACAGTAGCATCACATAATCTTATTCAGTATACCTACTATATGCATGCATGGAAAATAATTTAGATGCATAGAAAACAAAGCATGCAATTTTTAAATGCCCAACAATAGAGCTAGAAACTAAATATTTAGCCACTACTAATAAACTGTTTGTAAAATCTTGGAAAAATATCCACTGTGTAGGCATTCTAAAATAGAACCAGTACCAATTGGAATTACTCAAAAAGGATTTATATAATTCCCTGAGTAATTAAAATACTATAGTAAGCCTTTATATAGATTCTGCAAATTCCAATACTGTAAGCCTACATTTTTAATTCATTGTAAGATTACTCTTGTTCTACTGATTCCAGGGACATCTTATTTGCAATTTTTGGAGTTACAGAACTTTTTCTATGAATCTAATACTCTAAAAAGAGCATTAACTCATTTAATTAACTAGGACAAAACCTTGCTGTAAAAGTATAAAACAACTGTACAGCAATGTTCTACATGAGACGCTGATTCCACACATATTTTATTTGCAATTTTTGGCCCAGTAGATTAAAAGATATTGAATTTACAAGTTTTCCCTATTTTCTGCAAATAAATAAGCCCAATAAATCGAGCAGTCAACTGCCTGTTGACCAGTCAGCGCTGACTGGGCAGTCACGCTGAATGGGCCAACACGTGTCCACCCGTGATTGGGCGGTACCCCTTCGCTGGACCCTTCTGTTCTAATGCGTTGGATGCAGATCGTACGGTGGGAAACATCTGGGAGGGGGGGCTCACCGGAGCTGGCGAGGAGAGGCGGCGGTGGCGGCTCGGATGGCGATGTCGGCGGCGGGGCAGGCGTCTCCGGCGACGGCGGCTGGCGGGACGGTTCTCGGGGCGACACGGCGGCGCTTGGCGTGGTGACAGCAACGGGCGGCGCGTCCAAGGGCGGCGGCGATCGGCGGCTGGAGCGTGGGCGGCGGTGGCGCGCTCCGGCGAGCAATTCCCGTCGGTGGCGGGCCTTGCAGAGGGGGAAAGAAGGGTGGGGCGATTCAGTCGAGCGAGGGGAATCGGCGGCGGCGAAGTCGGCGATGGCGGTAAGCGGGACACGAGGTACAGGGCGGGGCGAGACATAGGGGGGTGGCGGCGCTCTATTTGTAGGGGGGCAGTTCGGCGTGGAAGTTGGGTATGATTCGGAGAAGAACGCGGCGACGGGCGACGTGCTCCAGGCGGACTCGGCGGCAGCGGCGCCGACAGATGGGTCCGACCTGTCGGTGGCTGGCGGCAGGGCTGGCGTGGCGGCGGCGCCTAGCTATCGGCCGTGCGCGCGCGCTGCTGGCTGCTGCCGCGCGGGCTGGTTGCCGCGGCTGGGCCGGCTCGCTGCAGCGCTTCTTTTTTTTTTATTCTTTTCTTTTCTTTTTCCTGACGATTTTTCTTATCTGAATTTTTTTGACAGAAACTGTCTAAACTAAGCCCAAAATTCAGTTTGCCATAACTTCTTCTACGAAGCTCCGATTGAGGCGACTCAAAGTGCTACGGGTTCGTGGCGGAACCCTCTATGCACATGTGCCTTCCATACACCCAAAATATAATGTTTTTAACAGAAGCATGGAAAAACCAAGTGTTCAAGTGTAGGTGTCAAAATGCAAATGCAAGTGGTTCGTTTTGCCAAAACCTTTTCAAACCGAATTTTTGCAAGGATGATTATGATGCAATGACATGAATGCTATGCAGTACCAAATCGAAAATTTGGGATGTGACAAGACTAACCCCCTTAAGATGAATCTCGTCCCCGAGATTCGGCGTGGCTAGCAAATAGGTGCGGGTGGTCCTCTCGAATGTCATCCTCACGCTCCCAAGTGGCTTCCTCTTCGGTGTGATGGCTCCATTGCACCTTGCAAAACCTGATCGTCTTGGTACGAGTAATCCTCTTCGCTGTCTACAGTATCTTGACCGGCTTCTCCTCATAGGTCAAGTCATTCTCAAGCTGAACCTCCTCTAGCGGCATAGTCTCTCTCAATGGTGTATCCACCATCTCCGGATGGCACTTCTTCAACTGGGACACATGGAACACATTGTGGACGGCGGACAGAGCCTCTGGCAACTCCAACTGATAAGCAACCTCTCCTTTGTGTGCTAAGACCCGATATGGTCCAATAAACCGAGGTGCCAGCTTACCCTTGATTCCAAATCTCTTAATTCCACGCAGTGGCGACACTCTGCGGTATGCTCTATCGCCTATCTCATACACCACTCCCTTGCGCTTGGCGTTAGCGTAGCTCTTCTGCCTTGATTGTGCTACCTTCATACTGTCCCTAATCAAGGCGACCTTCTCCTCGGCGTCCTTGATCAAATCAGGTCCAAATAGCTGACGTTCTCCTACTCCATCCCATAGCAACGGTGTCCAACATCTTTTCCCATATAGCACATCGAACGGCGACGTCTTGATGCTAGTTTGGTAACTGTTGTTGTAGGAAAACTCGACATACGGCAAATTCTCATCCCAACTAGAACCACGAGCCAAGGCGCAAGCTCTCAGCATATCCTCCAAAATCTGATTTACCCTCTCGGTCTGTCCATCGGTCTGTGGGTGGAATGTTGTGCTAAACTCCAACCTAGTTCCCAATGACTCGTGCAGCTGACGCCAAAAGTGTGAGGTAAATTGGGTGCCTCTATCTGATACAATGCTCTTGGGAACTCCATGTAGGCACACAATTCTGTCCATATAAATTTTGGCCAACTTTGCACTCGTGTATGTCGTCTTCACCGGTATAAAGTGGGCTACCTTGGTCAAATGGTCGACCACTACCCAAATAGAGTCATATCCCGACCTGGTCCTGGTCAATCCTGTGATAAAATCCATTCCCACTCTATCCCACTTCCAATCCGGCACGGGCAATGGCTGTAGTAGTCCTGCTGGCTTCTGGTGTTCCGCCTTCACTCGGCTGCATACATCACATAGGGCAATATGCTTGGCGATGTCTCCCTTCATGTTGTTCCACCAAAATCTATCCTTCAGATCCATATACATCTTTGTATTGCCCAGATGTATGGAGTATGGAGAATCATGAGCTTCCTGCAGAATCAGCTTTCATATTTCTGGATCGCTGGGCACACACAAACGGTCTCCATACCACAGGGTACCTTGCTCATCCTCACGAATGTCCTTTTCTCGATTCTCCTTCATCTTTTCCTTTATCTCCTCTATCTCCTTGTCTCCTACTTGAGCCTTCCTGATCATGTCATGTAGCATTGGTTGAACCTCCATTGCTACCAAGTATCCTTCTGACACCACCTCCAGTCTAAGGTCCTTGAATTGCTTGCACAAATCCTCGGATAATTCCCCAACAGTCAATCCATTGGCATAGACCTTCCGGCTCAGAGCATCTGCTACTACATTGGCTTTTCCTGGGTGGTATTGCAAATTCATATCATAATCCTTGATAAGCTCCAACCATATCCTTTGCCTCATGTTCAGTTCCTTCTGTGTAAATATGTACTTCAGGCTCTTGTGGTCAGTGTACACATCATAGTGTTTTCCCATTAGGTAGTGCCTCCATACTTTTTGCGCATGCACAACCGATGCTAATTCCAAGTCATGCGTGGGATAATTCCTATCATGGTGTTTAAGTTGCCGCGAGGCATATGACACCACTCTCCCATCTTGCATCAGCACACTTCCAAGTCCCTATCGAGAAGCATCACAGTACACTTGGAAATCCTTATAAAGATCTGGTAAACACAGAACAGGTGCGGTCACTAGTCGACGCTTCAGTTCCTAAAAGCTGGCTTCACACGCATCTGTCCACTCAAACTTCCTTTCCTTCTTCAGAAGTTCTGTCATCGGCTTAGAAATCTTGGAGAAATTTTCAATGAACCTCCTGTAATATCCAGCAAGTCCCAAAAAGCTCCGAATAACGCCCACATTCTTGGGTGCTTCCCACTCAGTTACTGCAGTCACCTTGCTTGGATCAACATCGACTCCTTCTCCCGACACCACATGTCCAAGGAACCCAACAGTGTTAAGCCAGAATTCACACTTGCTGAATTTGGCATACAGCTTGTGTTCCCTCAGCTTCTCCATAATCAGTCACAGATGTTTCTCATGCTCAGCATCATTCTTGGAATATATTAGTATGTCATCAATGAACACAACCACGAACTTGTCCAAGTACTCCATGAATACCTTGTTCATCATGGTCATGAAATATGCCGGAGCATTCGTTAGTCCGAAAGACATAACTGTATACTCATATAAACCATACCTAGTAGTGAAAGCAGTTTTTGGTATGTCCTCCTCCCGGATCTTCAATTGGAAATAGCCGGATCGCAGGTCAATTTTGCTAAACACCTTTGCTCCTTCCAGTTGATCAAACAAATCATTTATGTTCGGAAGGGGGTATTTGTTCTTGATGGTCACTTCATTCCGCGAGCGATAGTCCACCACTAACCTCTTGCTGCTGTCTTTCTTCTCCACAAATAGAACAGGTGCACCCCATGACGACGAACTAGGCTGAATGAATCCCTTGTCCAACTGCTCCTTTAGATGTTTCTTTAATTCTTTTAGCTCATCCACATCCAACTTATATGGTCTCTTTGCTATAGGTCATGTTCCCGGAATCAGATCGATGAGAAACTCCACATCCCTGTCAGGTGGCATCCCTGGCAGCTCTTCTGGAAACACGTCGGGGTATTCCTTAATCACAGGCACAGTATCCATGCTAACCCCCTTAAGAGAATTCAGCTTACACCTTCCCGGTCGCACAGCCGACTTGAACCTAATCCTCTTACCATTCGGGGTTTTGAGCGATACCGCTCACTGTGCACAATCTATGTGTCCCCCATGCATAGACATCCAATCCATGCCCAATATTACATCTAAACCTTGTGATTCCAGTACTACCAGATGTGCAATGAAATTGTGTGCTCCAATCCTCATAGTTAAATCGCGGCATCCCGCGCTAGCTATCATATCCCCTCCAGGTGAGCTTACTCTAATAGACCCTTTCAGAGACTCCATGGGTAACTTATACTTATCCACAAATGCCCTTGATATAAATGAATGCGATGCACCAGTATTGAAAAGTATAAGTGCGGGGTGAGTGTTGATTGGAAACTTACCAACCACAAGGTCAGGCTCATCTGTGATCTCCTCCACATTCATGTGGTTCACTGTGGCCTTCTGGTTGTTGCCTGGCTTCAGTCCCTTCTTCTCCGGACACTTGTCTGCATAATGTCCCTTCTGGCCACACTTGAAGCATGTCACCTCACTCAGGTCCTTCTTCACAAAGCTGCGGTCACGGTTGCGGCCATGTCCACTGTGTCCTCTAGAATGGTGAGTGTGTCCTCCCTTGTGGCTGTGGCGGTTGCTCTTGTGGCCATCATGGTGATGTCCATCGCCTCCATGGTTGTGGCAGTCATGGCTTCCATGGTGCCCATGGTCACTTCCCCCATGCTTGGAGTATCCATCATAAGAAGTGCGAGACTTGTGGTGAGAACCAGAGTCGTGATTGCTGCTCTTTCTCTTGCGGTTTTCCACCTTCTTGTGCTTCCCTTCCAAGATCCTGGCCTTGTCCATAAGCTCCTGGAAAGTGGGACAATAAACCACCACCAGCTGCACTGAAATCTCATCACTGAGGCCATCCAGGAACCTCTCCCTCCTTTTGGCATCAGTGTCAACATCCTTAGGTGCATAACGAGACAGGTTGTTGAACTCATCAATATACACAGCCACGGTGCGGTTGGTTTGGCGCAAGTTGTGAAATTCCTTCCTTTTCAGGCTCAGAACTCCTGAAGATACGTGGTTGGTCCTGAAACCTTCCTCAAACATTGCCCAAGTCACAGTGTCCAGCGGGTGGGTGATCTGAAAAGTGTCCCACCACGAAGCGGCTGGTCCCTCCAGTAGGTGAGCGGCAAATCTCACCTTCTCAGCATCTGTGCACCCAACAGTTACCAGATCCTTATTCAATGAACGCAACCAGTCGAGAGCAACCATCGGCTCCGTTGCAGTAGAGAACTTTGCTGGCCTTAGCCTCAGGAACCTAGTAAGTGCATCTCCATGAGGCTGGTTGTTCCCATTGTTGTTGTTGTTCTGAGCTTCCATGAACTGGGTCATAACTTGGGTCAGCTGTGCCTGAGCTGCCATGAGCTGCTCCAACTCAGTAGGTTGACAACGGGGAGGCATCTGCGGTTCAGCACAGGTATGCTTAGAAAGAATCGATTACGAAAACAGGATTCTACCCATGCATTATGATCAATCAACAACATAACAATCCCAAACAATCTCAAACAAGCAGCACATCAGCAAACAAACGGTCCAGCAACATCCCAGGGGTTATCCTAGCAGTATACATCTACTGAAATAGTTTTTAGAAGAGTTGGCAACAGTTATCAACACGAAAGGTCAACAAAGCATCAAAAACACGAATCTGCCAGAACAGTCCAGCAGCGTTCACGAATTTTCTACCTGACTTAAACTCGTTAGGAATTTTTGCTGATTTTTGTGTATACAGTACAGAGAGTTTCGAACCATCCCTATTTTTTCAGATTTTTCCCAGCTACCAATAAAATATAAAAATTCGTGCAGTACAGCTGTGTCAGCAGAAAACTGCATAAGGAAAAACTCAGATATCAACCAAAACTTGCCATAACTCTTCTATAAAATTCGCACAAATAATCCTGGGACATTGGAGTACACATAGGAGCAACTAAATACTCTTAAACTAACAGTAATTAAGTTTTACATAGATCGAGACTAAACCTAACGATTTTACCTAACGAAGACTAGTTGGTGGGCATCTATCTACTTCATGAAGAGGTTGCAGTAGGTCCTCGCACTCATGCGTTGGCGCTTCTGTCCACGCACCAACCATGGCGGCGGAGTGTACACCTCTCCTGAGTCATCACTTGAAATCTCAAACTCCACCTCTTCTAGATCCTCCTCTTCTTCTTCATTCTCTGCTGCGGCTGCAACGGCTTCATCTCCTCCACCATCATCGTCTCCATCATCATCATCCTTGTCCTCATCATCATCATCGTTCCCACTGTCATCATCATCATTGTTTTCATCATCTCCATTGTTATCATCAGAGGGCGGATTCAGCTGTGCTTGGAGAGCGACAATCTGGGATGCCATATCTTCAATAGTCTGGTTCCTTTCCTGGACGGTACCTTGCGGCTGTTGTATGGTCTGATTGTTTTACTGCACGGTCCCATTAAGCTGTTCTATGGTTGCATCCCTGCCTATCAGGGCATTATTCAGAACATCCACAACTTCATGCAAGGTCTCTATCTCCTGTCCCTGGACCACCATACCATTGTTGGCAAAATCTGCTATCTCCTTTACCATCATCACTTTCTCAGCTAGAGCTCCATTCTCCCTTTCCATATTCTCTATGTGCCTCCGACAGGGCGGCATGTTGTTCCTGTCGCCTGGGGTAACCACAACGTTCCCATTCTCATCACGCCTTTCGTAGTCACGGTAGGGTGAGTCTTCTGGCAGCAGGTGTCGTACAAGATGGCACTGACGTGACAGGGCTTCATGCAGGGCCAAGTTTATTCCAAGTCCCCAGCTGCAGTATGTCTTGGTGTAAACCAGATGCACAGGGTTTGGCAAGGCGGAATCCCTGAAGATGAAGGTGGTGATCTTCCATGCATCCTCGCCATATCCATAGGTGTACAGCCTTCTTCCCTTGAACATGGGTAGTGGCAATCCCAATGACTGCGAGAGCTGTGCCAACTGTCTTGCAAAGGGCCTTGGTGACTCCATCGTTGCATACTCAGTCCTGACTTCTCCCATCTATCAATTAAAAGAGGAAAGTGTGAGAATAGCATATGGTAAGAATTTACGAGAGTAAAAGGCATAAGATGAAAGACAGAGTTAATATAAGCTTTAATAATTCTATGGCTACCTAATCCAAACCTAGGTCGCGATCCTACAGTCGACACACGGGCTCTGATACCATCTTCTAACACTACAGTTCTGAAAAGACCGTAGCTTCTATGTGACATGCCAATCCCTGGATCGGTTCATTGGCCCACAATAGAATAAGATGAATAACATAGAAAAATATATGTGTATCATAAATAACGAAGATCCAGAGTATCATTATTACAAATAAAATCTTAGGTCAAGGCTAGCTCAACTTATTCAAGTAGCAACATAAATATAGTAAATCCTCCATTCTTCAAATTGCCCACAAGTGAACAAGTGTCGAGTGGAGTACCGTGGCATAAATCGATCACTCAGAATCGGAATCTCCTGCAACATGAAACGTAGCAGCCCCGAAGGGTCAATACATGGAATGTATGGCAAGTAGAGCTATTAAAAGAGAAGATAGAGCTAACATCTACATGCATATCTGGCAAGTGGAGCTGTGGCTAGCTTGCATTTGCAAAAACCTTTGTCCTACTTTCACAAATAGTTTTAGATTTTCTTTGAAAGGATCCCAATTAAGTTAACCCAACAACATTAAAGCAATTAGGAAATTGGAATGAGCGAGAAACATGTCATGAAATCAATATCTAGCAACTCAGACATCCATAACCGGGGACACGGCTAATCGATTAGTTTATACACCCTGCAGGGGTTAGTACACTTTACCCATGTGACTTGGCCAGCCCAGCTCGTACCACCACTCTCATTTTGGGTGATGATAGGGAGAAGTCCAAGAAGAGACCGTTCGGGAAGTAGCTCCCCAAACCCGACACGCACCGGTCCAACCTACCAAAATTTTACATCTCTGGATACGTGGGTTCGAGTTACCACAACCTACTGAGTCCAACCAACCGCCCATTCCATTATTGGCACATGGTTGTAAACATAAGCTACAAAATAAAGAAGCCAATCATTTTCTCTTGAAACCTGGGTGCCTTTCCGCAATGATACCACCAAAAATTATCAATCCCAACACACCCAGGAGATTCATTGATTAAGTTGTTTTAGTTTTCGCAAACCAACACATTTAGAAACAACTTCAGTGATGTAACCCAGCCCTCGATCATCATAGCATGGCTAAGCCCATCTACCAACGGTGGTTCATCTAAAGGAAATCCTACCATATAATAGGACATAGCATAGCGATAGTAATATCCTACACATGCATCTACAAAATACACGACGATGCATTAAAAATAGTAGGACAACATCATGAACAAGGTAGCATCTGCCTGCCTTGGCTGTAGCGGTCGAACGAACAATCCACACACGAGCAAGCGTTGCACTCGTCACAATCTACACGATACAATTGCAATCACATAAACAAACAATACACAATCATATTCAAACAATGGTAATGCAAGATGCATGCATGACAAGTTGAACATTGCTATAGTAGCATCACATAATATTATTCAGTATACCTACTATATGCATGCATGGAAAATAATTTAGATGCATAGAAAACAAAGCATGCAATTTTTAAATGCCCAACAATAGAGCTAGAAACTAAATATTTAGCCACTGCTAATAAACTGTTTGTAAAATCTTGGAAAAATATCCACTGTGTAGGCATTCTAAAATAGAACCAGTACCAATTGGAATTACTCAAAAAGGATTTATATAATTCCCTGAGTAATTAAAATACTATAGTAAGCCTTTATATAGATTCTGCAAATTCCAATACTGTAAGCCTAACTTTTTAATTCACTGTAAGATTACTCTTGTTCTACTGATTCCAGGGACATCTTATTTGCAATTTTTGGAGTTACAGAACTTTTTCTATGAATCTAATACTCTAAAAAGAGCATTAACTCATTTAATTAACTAGGACAAAACCTTGATGTAAAAGTATAAAACAACTGTACAGCAATGTTCTACGTGAGACTCTGATTCCACACATATTTTATTTGCAATTTTTGGCCCAGTAGATTAAAAGATATTGAATTTACAAGTTTTCCCTATTTTCTGCAAATAAATAAGCCCAATAAATCGAGCAGTCAACTGCCTGTTGACCAGTCAGCGCTGACTGGGCAGTCACGTTGACTGGGCTGACACGTGTCCACCCGTGATTGGGCGGTACTCCTTTGCTGGACCCTTCTGTTCTAATGCGTTGGATGCAGATCGTACGGTGGGAAACATCTGGGAGGGGGGCTCACCGGAGCTGGCGAGGAGAGGCGGCGGTGGCGGCTCGGGTGGCGATGTCGGCGGCGGGGAAGGCGTCTCCGGCGACGGCGGCTGGCGGGACGGTGCTCGGGGCGACGCGGCGGCGCTTGGCATGGTGACGGCGACGGGCGGCGAGTCCGAGGGCGGCGGCGATCGGCGGCTGGAGCGCGGGCGGCGGTGGCACGCTCCGGCGAGCAATTCCCGTCGGCGGTGGGCCCTGCAGAGGGGGAAAGAAGGGTGGGGCGATTCAGTCGAGCGAGGGGAATCTCGCAGGGGCAGAAGGAGGGCGCGGGGCGCTGCTCCTTACCTCGACCGCGACCTCGCGGGCGGCGGCGGCGAAGTCGGCGGCGGCGGCAAGCGGGACACGAGGTACGGGGCAAGACGAGACAGAGGGGGGTGGCGGCGCGCTATTTGTAGGGGGGCAGTTTGGCACGGAAGTTGGGTACGATTCGGAGAAGAACGCGGCAACGGGCGACGTGCTCCAGGCGGACTCGGCGGCGACGGCGCCGACAGGTGGGTCCCACCTATCGGTGGCTGGCGTGGCGGCGACACCTACCTATCGACCGCGCGCGCGCTGCTGGCTGCTGCCGCGCGGGCTGGCTGCCGCGGCTGGGCTGCAGGCAGGCCGGCTCGCTGCAGCGCTGCTTTCTTTTTTTATTATTTTCTTTTCTTTTTCCTGACAATTTTTCTTTTCTGAATTTTTTTGACAGAAACTGTCTAAACTAAGCCCAAAATTCAGTTTGCCATAACTTCTTCTATGAAGCTCCGATTGAGGCGACTCAGAGTGCTACGGGTTCGTGGCGGAATCCTCTATGCACATGTGCCTTCCGTACACCCAAAATATAATGTTTTTAACAGAATCATGGAAAAACCAAGTGTTCAAGTGTAGGTATTAAAATGCAAATGCAAGTGGTTCGTTTTGCCAAAACTTTTTCAAACCAAATTTTTGCAAGGATGATTATGATGCAGTGACATGAATGCTATGTAGTACCAAATATAAAATTTGGGATGTGATAGTGTGGCCCAATGAGTGTAGCATCACGCGGTGGTTATCGTTTATGTTCTTACCTTCACGGATGACTTGAGTAGATATGGGTATATCTATTTCATGAAACATAAGTCTGAAACTTTCGAGAAGTTTAAGGAATTTCAAAGTGAGGTAGAGAATCAACATAACAAGAAGATTAAATTTCTACGATTTGATCGTGGAGGTGAATATCTAAGTTACGAGTTTGGTGAGCATTTGAAGAAATGCGGAATACTTTCATAATTGATACCACCGGGAACACCACAACGTAATGGTGTGTCCGAACGTCGTGATCGAACTCTCTTAAATATGGTTCGTTCTATGATGTCACTTACAGATTTACCGCTATTGTTTTGGGGTTATGCATTAGAAACAGCCGCATTCACTTTAAATAGGGCACCATCTAAATCCGTTGAAACGACACCGTATGAATTATGGTTTGGGAAGAAACCTAAATTATCGTTCCTTAAAGTTTGGGGTTGCGAAGCTTATGTAAAGAAGTTACAGCCAGACAAGCTTGAACCCAAAGAGAAAAAATGCGTCTTCATAGGATACCCGAAGGAAACTATTGGGTATACCTTCTATCATAGATCCGAGGGCAAAATCTTCGTTGCCAAGAATGGATCCTTTCTAGAGAAGGAGTTTCTCTCGAAAGAAGTGACTGGAAGGAAAGTAGAACTCGACGAGGTTGTTGAACCTTCTCTCGAACTTGCGAGTAGCGCAGCACCGGAAGTGGTTCATGTGGCGCCTACACCAATAAGAGAGGAAGCTAATGACGTTGATCATGAAACTTCGGTTGAAGTTACTACGGAACCTCGCAGGTCAACGAGAACTCGTACCACCCCTGATTGGTATGGTCCCGTTATGAGTGTCATGTTGGTGGACAACACCGATGACCCTGCGACATATGAGGAAACGATGATGAGCCAAGATTCCAATAAATGGCAAGAAGCCATGAAATCCGAGATTGGATCCATGTACAAAAACCAAGTATGGACTTTGGTGGACTTACCGGATGGCCGGAAAGCTGTCGAGAACAAATGGATCTTCAAGATGAAAACAGATGCTGATGGTAATGTTACTGTCTATAAAGCTCGACTTGTTGCAAAAGGGTTTCGACAAATTCAAGGAGTTGACTACGATGAGACTTTCTCACCGGTAGTGAAGCTAAAGTCTGTGAGGATTCTGTTAGCAATCGCTGCATATTATGATTATGAGATATGGCAGATGGATGTCAAAACGGCGTTCCTCAATGGAGACATTGATGAAGAGTTGTATATGATGCAACCCAACGGTTTTGTCGATCCTAAAGATGCTAACAAGGTCTTCAACGGTCCATTTATGGATTGAAGCAAGCATCCCGAAGTTGGAATCAACGTTTTGATAAGGTAATCAAAAGGTTTGGATTTATACAAACTTATGGAGAAGCTTGTATTTACAAGAAAGTGAGTGGGAGCTCTGTAGCATTATTAATACTATATGTAGATGACATATTGTTGATTGGGAATGATGTAGACCTTCTTAATAGTGTCAAGGATTATTTGAATAATAGTTTTTCAATGAAAGATCTTGGCGAAGCAGCTTATATATTAGGCATAAAGATTTATAGAGATAGATCGAGACGCCTAATATCATTGTCACAAAGTACATATTTGGACAAAGTTCTAAAGAGGTTTGGAATGGAAGATAGCAAGAAAGGGTTCTTGACCATGTTGCCCAATACGACCTTGAGTAAAACTCAAAGTCCTGCAACGGCAGAAGATAGAGAAAGGATGAGTAAGACTCCCTATGCCTCAGCCATAGGATCTCTTATGTATACCATGCTATGTACTAGACCCGACATTGCATATGCTGTTAGTTTGACTAACAGATATCAAAGTGATCCAGGAGTGGATCATTGGACAGCGGTCAAAAACATCCTTAAGTACTTGAGAAGAACTAAGGATATGGTTCTTCTTATGGAGGTGATGAACAGCTTGTTGTTAATGGTTACACCGATGCTAGTTGGAACACTGATCTGGATGATTCTAGATCTCAATCTGGATATGTATTTACTTTGAATGGTGCAGCAGTTAGCTGGAGGAGTGCAAAGCAAAGCGTTGTGGTGAGATCTTCAACTGAATCAGAATACATAGCTGCTTTGGAGGCTTCACAAAAGGCGATATGGATGAAGGAGTTCATTACAGAGCTCGGTGTGCTTCCAAGTGCGCTGGACCCAATGTCTATCTACTGTGATAACATGGGCTCCATAGCCAATGCGCAAGAACCAAGGTCACACAAGAAGCTGAAGCACATCAAGCTACGTTTTCATGCTATTCGAGAGCATGTCCAAGATGGTGACATAAAGATTTGCAAAGTACACACAGATCTGAATGTGGCAGATCCATTGACTAAACCTCTCCCGAGGGCAAAACATGACCAGCACCAAACCACCATGGGTGTTCGGTATATTACCATGTAATCTAGATTAGTTGACTCTAGTGCAAGTGGGAGACTGTTGGAGATATGCCCTAGAGGCTATAATAAAAGTGGTTATTATTATATCTTTGTGTTTATGATAAATGTTTACATTCATGCTATAACAGTATTAATCGGAAACATTAATACTTGTGTGATTTGTAAACTAAATTAGAGTCCCTAGTAAAGTGTAACATCCCTAAAATCATGTTTCAAACTCATGCATATCATCCATGCATCCATGATCATATAGAGTTCACTTCAAACAAATCAATTCAAAAACAGGAGCATATGAACTCATTATTTTATGTGATCTGCATTTAAAACAAATACAAGTCTCCAATGTGAGATAGGTGTTCAGTGAACCAAACCTTGTGTCTTATTCCTTTCAGAGTGTATTGCTAGATTGCCAAGATTTAAACCAAAGTTTCAAAACAAATATGATTTGAAAACCAATTTCAAAACTTATTCAAACTAGTGCTATGTCACTGCTTATTTTATTTTATTTCAAGTGACCAGGCTAATTCAAAGTGACCACTTGGTTTTATGCCCAGAAATGTGATTGTTGCACACTTCAAAAATCCTAAAATGATTTGAATTCAAATAGATTTTGAAATCATTTGAATTGATTCCTGAAATTGAAAACAGAAAAAGAAAAGGAGAAAAGGGTCGTCGCCACCTATCTAGCCCAACGACGGATTCAGCCCACTAAGCCCACCCGGGTTCCCCCTCTCTCTCTCTCACGCGCAGACGAACCCACTAAGTCACTGACCACCCGACCCCACCTCCTCTCTGTTTCACTCGCCGACAAGTGGACCCTGCGACCACGTCGTCGTCGTCAATCACGCGCGGCCGCGACGCTCGCTCTGCCGTTACCCGGCCGCAGTCACTGCGGGATTAATTGCCATTGATTCTGCACTTAATCGCCGCCCCCCTTCTGCATACTTAAACCCCTCTGCACCACGGCCATTTCCCCTCACCTAGCGCCACCACTCCGCCACCAGGCTGCCCGCAATCACCCTTGCACCACCGCAGACAGAACCCACTCCGGCGACCAATCCCGGTGAGATCCGTGCGCCCCTTTCCCTCTGGTTCACACGAGCCTCTTCACAACTTCCTTGCGCACCTTCTGACACCATTGGTTCATCCTATACTGCCCCAGGTCGTCGACTTCGTCAAACGCTGCAAGCTCCCAACGACATCCCCAACTCCGGCGACCAAATTCGGTGAGCCCCTTGTTCCCCTTCACCTCTGATTCACATGGACGTGTTCGCCGTAGCCTTGCGCATCTCCTGATGCCTTTTATTCATGCTAGGGTGACCAGGAGCGTTGCCAACGTCGTCGTCCACCCGAGCCCGACGCTGTCAGCAACTCCGACGAGCCCGTGCAGCCGTGTCCGTGCGCCCCTTGCCAAGCCGTCGCCAGGTTGAGCATCAATGCATCGCTACGAACCTGGTAAGCGCCTCCGACGACCCCAGAACCCCCTGTAGCGCCGTGCCGCCGTAGACAGAGCTCGCCGCCGCCAGATGCCACCGCCAGTGCCGCCCATCTCTAGTCGCTTGGTCGATGACCGTTGGATCTAGATCCAGCGCGTATAATTAGATCACTTATCGAAACGGTATGAATAGATCTGGACCGTGCAGGCTAAGTTAGATCTAACGTCTTGTGAGCGCGATCCTGTGCGAACCGGTACGCACCAACCAGATTATGACGCGTGGCTAGAGTTTAGGTTTAAAATCAGGATTTGAATCTATTAGTTGTTTGAAATTGTTTTAGCCATAACTTTTGATTCCCACGTCCAAATTTGATAAATTTTATATCAATGGAATCAGGAGAACAAGCCCTTTCTAAATATGCAATGTGTTTAATGTTTTGATTCTGTTAAAATGGTTTTATTTACAGAAACATGTGTAGGGCTATTTTGAGTATATGAATTGTTTGAGAAATGTTTTAGGGTTTAAATAAATGTTGTTTGGCAAGTTTTGAACTTGTTTATGAACCAGTACTGTACACTTGTTTTGTTGAGTTTATAAAATCATCACATATCATGTTGCATGCATCCATATATTTTTGCTTGTGTTTATTTGTATGTGATTTGTTGCTATGATTCTATGTGTAGATTTTGGTGCCAATAGTGATTGTGATTGTGAGGAGTGTAGCTACTCTCTAAACTACCAAGGCAAGTGGTGCTTCATGATATTTTTATCCCTATATTTTCTACTAAGCATTAGAAATATTTTGCTAGTCTTGCATGTTATATTTTTCTTATATGCTATGCTTGGGAAATCCTAGTAGTTGTAGAATTGCTAGAAATTTCAAAGTTAAGATGCTTATCTATGCCATGCTTAGCCTAGCTAGTAGCAACCAAAGGGTGGTGAAATATACATGCTATGATAAAAATATTTCTAAGTCTTTGGACTTGTGTTTTGCCTAATAAAACAACTAAGTAAATGAAACACCTGGGTGGAATGGAAAGAATGGTTTATGTTGAGTGGTTACACAAGGCCCATTTCTATGGTTTACCTTGTGTATCTCACTTGTGGAAAGCCACCCAGGAACAAAGGGATTTGAGAGGCCAAATGTTAAGAAGCTTCTAGTGAAGCCACTTGGCAATATGGGCTCTGCCTGGATCACATAGGTTGCTAGAACTTAGACATTTGGACAGTTGGTGGTAGTGGGATGATAGGTTGTAACGCGTCCATTTGGTCTAAGGGAAGGCTTCTGAAAGGTCCTGTCTTGGTGAAAATCAAGTCTGGTGGGGAAAGTGCACAACCTCTGCAGATGGAAGAATCTAAGTACTTAGCCATGTCCCTGGATCTCCCAGCACAGCCATTGGGATGATGATGTCTCTTCCTCACACCACGCTTCACCCCCCTATGAGCAGGACTTTGATGATGAGGAGGAGGATTAACTGTCGGGACGTTAGTCGTGCACTTGTCCCTTTTTGGCGTCTTGATGCCAAAGGGGTAGAAGTTGCACCTTAGGCACGGGTGTTGCATGGGAAGTCACAAGCTTGTTCTTATCTTGATCTTTTTATTGCTTGTAAACTTTGATTTCCTCCTATTTATGTGTGAACTTCTATTTTATGTGTGAACTCTATGTACTAACTATTTGGGAACCACTTGTGCTAAGTTTGTTGAGACTATGTGGGTTATGTCATGGATCCATCTTGTGATGATATGCGTTATTCATTGTCAATATATTTCTCATCACAAGTTATTGTGCAAAGGTATGGTTTCAAATGCTAGTATCTATATTTGTGCACTTGTGTTGGGTTTGTAAAATAGAGGGGGAGGTTTGATTCTACTCATCCAGGGGAAGCCCCGTCTCTATTTTACAAATGCCATGAGTATCTTCATAAAATCATCTTGCAAAGGTGTGTTGTCATCAAACACCAAAAAGGGGGAGATTGAAAGAGCATTTCCTATCCTTGTGATTTTGATGTTTGATAACAACACACTTATCGTTTTAATTGTGCAGTGTATCCCAGGTTTTCTAGATTGTGGCACAAATATTGACTTGCCCACATTTGCCTTGCCAAAGTCTCTGTGCCAACCGGTAGTACCAGAAAAATGACCGGTACTACCGCTCGCTTGTACCGGTTGCATCTAACTGAGTAGTGAAGGCTTTGATTTTCCTTAGTACCACCCGGTACCGCGGAGCGGCACTACCGCTCCAACCAGTAGTACCGCTTGTGGAAAGCGGTAGTACCGCTTGGACACGGTAGTACTGCTCGGCTGTACCGGGAAGCCCTGAGGAAGGACTAGCCCTTCCCTTCTCGCTCAGTACCAACCGGTACTTGGGACCGGTACTACCGCCCTAACCGGTAGTACCACGTCTACTGACCGGTACTACCGCTTGGGGGTACTACCGCAAGGCAGTAACGGGCAGGTCTGGCGTCGGGTCAACCAGGTGATGCCACTTCCGGTACTTGGTCCGGTACTTGACCGGTAGTACAGCTTGCAACCGGTACTACCGCTTGATTACCGGTAGTACCGGTTCATTTAATGCTCCAACGGCCAGATTTCTTCAAGGGGTATAAATACCCCTCCACCTACCTTGGGACAAGCTGCTCATTTGCATTTCCATTAGAGCCACCAAATCGCCAAGATCTCTTCAATCCACCACCCAAAGTCTTTGATCTTTAGGGAATCGAAGGAGGAGGCCTTGATCTACTACTTCACCAAAAGAGATCTTCATTTCCCCCTCATTCACTTGAGGGCCCCCATTGCTCTAGTGTTTTCTTTGGAAACCCTAGTTCTATATTTGGTTCTTACAAGCTTGTCTTTGATTTGTCTTGGAAGCTTGCTTGTATTTGGGAGCCTCCAATTAAGTTGTGGATGTGTGCCCGAACTTGTTGTAAAGGTGTTGGCTTCCACCTCGAAGGTTGCCGATATAGTGGAAGGTGGATCGAACCCGTTGGGGTGAGATTCATCGGAGAACAAGGGAGGCCTATCGTGGCATTGGTGGTTTGAAACCACCCCCTCTCCAAATGTAGACGTACTTCCCCTCAAAAGGAAGGAACTACGGGAAACAAATCCGTGTGTCTCCGTGTCCACTACTTTGGTTACTTCTATCCTTTACCGCACTTTACTTACTTGTTCTAGCTTAGTGGTGTATTATATTGTGCTTGCTTATCATATAGGTAAATTCACCATAGTTGCATTATCTAGAGAATTTACCTTTCTTGTCAAACCTTAATTTGAAAATGAAGAAAATTTGAAGTATCACCTATTCACACCCCCCCTGTAGGTGCCCATACGATCCTTTCAACAATGAATCCTTGATCCAAACCGCTCGTCAACACCTTCTGCTCCTCATTGGGTTTGACAATCTTATTTATCAAAAGTACTACGATACACCCCCTATACTTGTGGGTCATCAGGGAGCTATGGGAGGCGGGGCAGCGCCAGGCAGCGGACGGAGGGCGACGGACGCAACGGCGCAAGGTGCGGCCAGCGCTATGGCACCAGGAGATGGCCGGTGGGGCTCCGGGAGGGACTGGCGCATGGAGGCGGACGAGAAGGGGGAAGAGGCGGCCGGGCGATGGAGCTATGGGCGGGAGAAGGGAAGAGGGCGGTGGCTGAGGTTAGCGAGAGGGTGGGGATCACGGGGTTCATGGTGGTCGAGTGCGGGTGTGGTACGGGGATTGCGGGCGGAGGGACCGAGGTGGTCGGGTGGGCCCGCGGGGAGTGTGGAGGTGGGTTAGAAAGCGAGCAGGGACGGGCGGTGTCGGTCGCGGACGTGTCAGCGTCGTTGCACGTGAGATAGGGGTGCATGTGTTGCTGTGTGCTTGCGGAAGGGGTGGTGTTGTTGGGCGTGTCGTGTATGTTGTGTCCGGTGTATTGGGCATGGTGTCGAGGGTGGTGTGCGTGGGGTGTGCTGCCGCTGCGTGCGCTGTGGGCGTGAATTGTGTGCACTACCGCTGTGGCGGCTACTACAGGGTTGGGTGGGGTGTTGTTGGGGTAGGACTAGGGCTAGGTTTTGGGATAGATAGAAGGATTAGGGTTTGGTCTAGTGGGGTAGTAGGTGGCCTGTTGGCTGGGCCTGGCCGACTAGGCTGCCTCCCCCACTAACAAAATAGTTTTATATTTTTTATTATTTTTTATTTTACAACCAAACATTTGCAAAAGGGTTTTAGACAAATAAAAGATCTATACGGATCTAGGGTTTCGATTTGAACAAAGAGGGGAATATATAGAAAACAAAATAGGCTTTTAGAAAAATAGTTTTAACCGAAAAATGCATGCAGACATGATGATACTCAAAGACAATGTGGCCTGATGATAGGAGCATGTTGTCATGATGATGCACAAACACAAGCGATTTTATGGTAGTGGTTTTACCCAGGGTGCTAAAAATTCCTTCTTAATAAACTTGACGTTCTAAGCGACAAACATTTTTGTCTTCAGTGTTATGGAGGAATATTCAATGGTTATTCAAAATAACTTACAAACACATGCTCATTCGACTTTGGTTGTAAACATCTTACTTATGCATAGCATACAAATGTTTAATAAAGGACAACTTGGGTTTTATCCCAAACCATAACCTTATATGGTGTCATTTCAACAGATCACGATGGAGCTCTTTTCAGTGTAAAAAAGCGGCAGTCACTAAAGCTTTAATCTTTAAATTATAATGGCAATTTTAAAATTACACCTTTGATCTTACCATGTTTAAACAAGGTTTCATTACATATCTCGAACGCTCCATACTACTATGGTGTTTTCAGGAAACATAAATCTATGGAACGATTCCTCAAATCTTAGGTGTTTTGCTAAACTTGTAACTCAAAAATCTTCCTTTATGATCTTATCATAAATTCTTTATTTTCTTGTTACATTGATTTTCCACTTCATCTTGAAAGTCTTCGAACATTTTCAAATGTTTCATACTTCATCCTTATTAAGTAAATATACATATATTCACTCAATTTTTTGGAGAAAGCATATGAAGTTGAAATACATTGCTCTTGACTACACATAATTTGCTTCTTACATCTATATGTGCAAGTTCCAATAAGCTAGTCATTCATTCCCTTTTGGCCTATGAACGGAGTTTTAATTATCTCTAGGAAAGTTTCACAAGCGTCATTTGATCAAAAATCAAAAGACTCTAAAATTCCATCAATCATGGAGTTTCTTCATGTTTTTCTTTCCAATATAAATTAAACGGCGATGTCACTTCTTAAGTGATCTTTCAATCAATTGTCTTTTGACATTTTTAGCACTAGTTTTATGGATGTGATTTCTCCAACAAGATTTGTAAATCATCCATCTTTTATGGATTATGGCAATTATTTGAACAACCCTTTTGTTCTCATAATACCTGATATAAATAACTGTAATTGAAACAAATCTTGAAGGTAAGATTTGATGTTAACGAGCAACATAACAACGCTTTGTTTATTTTTGATGAACATCATCACCTATTTTCTTGCTAGTTACTTAGGCAATTGCAGTTCATGAATTGTGTTGTTTCATATGACAATTCACACCAACAAATTCGGTATCCAATACCTAAGAACCATATTGTTTAACAAGCAAAGAATATAGCCATAACATGTATATCATCTATATACCTATGCTGAACAATTATAGTTTTTTATTTTCTGCCAAATATCTCTGAGATTCTCTTTCGGTATTTCCTTTTTCTTTTAAAAGAATGTATCAACATCAATAGAGGGGCCATACACATGACACATAGTCCAAAGCGTGTATAGTCAAATACTAATATCTTTGTACTTTCACTTTGAAGTAGATCACCATCATCAAATATTTGGCGTTCTTTCGAATTCCATTCTTTAGCAATCTTTTAGTGTAGTAAACATTTTACCTACATCTTATATTCATCGTTATCATGGCAATTTTCATGATCAAGCTACTTTAGCTTATAACGGTGAATCGCGAGTACAATGTTGCTCTCCAAAACCTTTTGGAGTACTAGGACGACTAGCGTCTCCAACCTTTTCAAATTCTCATCAAATATGAGAACATAAATTTTGCCATATTATACTCTATCATGTTGCAACCAAAACATCGTTTCAGATATCGCAATATCTTCCACACATGATGGTTTCTGAAACAATTCTTTCAGCTCCTAGATAACCTTGATATTAAAACAATCTTTTGAATATCAAGAATGGAGACAAACATGATACTTTAGATACTAACATTGGAATTGTTACTCTTGATTTAATACTAACTATTAAACTTCATGGAGTAACCAGAGTTTGCTGAAAATATGCAATAGGACTTTTAAATCTTCAGATTAACACTCAAAACAATACGATACCAGTTCTTAAAGTAACTATCCAGAATTCTATAGTTCTATTATCTCAATTATAATTAAGCGTAAGGTGGTGAACGGATGCCAATGGATAAAAGAACTATGCAAATTCACTTTGATTTAATCTATGATAAATAGTGTTCAACTTTTAATCATATTACTGTTAAACTCCCACTCAAAAAAAATCCCTCACATTGTTTTAATGATCACAAGAACCAAATCCACTACACCAAGTCTGATCATCACGAGAGATGATGTAGCTTCAAAGGCGAACAATCAACATGTTCATCATATCATCTATATGACTCATGCTTTACCTATCGGTATTCTGTGTTCCGATACCATGTCTGTACATGCTATGATCGTCAAGGTTAACCTTAGTATCCGCATGTGAAAATCTGGCTTGCACTCATTGTATGCACACGTAGAATCTATCACACCCGATAATCATGTGATGCTTCTAAACAATGAGTCTTAGCAACGGTGCCTACTAAGTACGAACACTTTATTACTTGATATTTAGTGAGAGGGATCATCGTATAATGCTACCGTCGTGATCTAAGCAATATAAGATGCATAAAAAGGATTAACATCACATGCAATTCATAATATGTGATATGATATGGCCTTTATTCTTGTGCCTTCGATCTCCATCTCCAAGCACGAACATGATCTCCATCATCACCGGTGTGGCGTCAAGGTCAATGGTGCCACTCCATGGTTGTCGTCCACCAGCAACAACTATTACAACTACTTTGAATAATAGACATGCAGGTCTTAAACGAAATTTAAAGACAACCATAAGTCTCCTGTCGGTTGCCAACAAACAATAAGGATCATTTCATACATCATATATAATCACAATCATGGCCATATCACATCACAACACAAGCCCTGCAAAAACAAGTTAGACGCCTCTAATCTTTCTTTGCATGTTTTATGTGGCTGGGGATTTTGCATAAGAACCTTTCTAACTTACGAACATGAACCACAACGATGATACAAGTATTGTCAAGTACCCGTTGTAAATTAAATCTTCATTATAGCGGGAGAGACAGACACCCGCAAAGCCACTTATGCAATACAAGTTGCATGTTGGGCGTGGAGAAAGTCTCATGAATGATGTCATGTATGGTTAGCCTGGGCCGCTTCATCCCACCATCCCGCAAGATGCAAAGTACAAAAAAATCAATTGACAACAAAAGCATCAACGCCCACAATAACCATTATGTTCTACTCGTGCAATAGATCTACGCATATACACGGCTCTGATACCACCATAGGGGTTCATAGCATGGAAAACAAAAAAATTCTATCGCATGAACACACACAAGCCAAGATCTAATCTACTAGAATGGTGCAACGAGTTGATAGCGTACTAACCCTCAAAGATCCAAAGCGGTTAACGAGATCGGATTCTCGTGGTTGATGTAGTCGTTCACTTGCCGATATTAAGATCGCGAAGACGATCCTTCCGGCGCCACGTTCCGACAGCGCTTCCACAGTCGGTCACACGTTCGATACTCGATGAAGACCTTCCTCTCCCTTGTTCCAGCAGGCAGCGGAGGTTGTAGATGTGTCCTTGCGATTCTAGCAGCATGATGGAAATCCCGCAGGGATTCGCCTAAGCCAGAGAGGGTATGGTGGAGTAGAGAGGGCCCTTGGCAACTAAGGTTTATAGGACAAGGGGAGGGAGGTGGCCGGCGGCTAGGAGGTTCTAGGAGGCGGCGACTTTAGAGGAGGTGTTAGGGCGGCGGCGACTTGAGAGGCGCGGCTGAGCTAGGGTTTTGGGTTAAGGGGTAGGGGCGCCCTACCCCTCCTTATATAGGTGGGGAGGGGAGTTGTAACACCCTCGGCCTCTTCGGACCGACGGCTGTCACTCCTGGCAGCTCAATAGGATCTCTAGGCTAACCCCACAGACCAACACTAGTATTTTCTGTGCACTTTGTCCTCACTTGTGCGCATCTGGTACCCACTTCTCGGTAGGTCACCCATCCTAAAATTGCTCAAGGCCAAGCACGCTTAACCTCAGAGTTCTTTTTAGACGGGCTTCCGGAAAAGAAGTTGCAACTTGTTGGTATGGGTATACTATCAATCCTATTAAGGCATGTGCCACACTTACCCTTAGAAGATTGGCGCCCTCTTTGATCAACCACAAGCCAGGAACGTCCCCTCTTGGTACACGTCTGTGTGTCCAGTGCCGGCACATGTGCCATGCCATGTCCACTCCGGGCCACATGCACCATGCGCCACATGTCCGCCACTGACCCGCACACGCCCATGTAACCGCAAGGGTCGGCTCTGATACCACTTTGTAACACCCCTGGCCTCTCCGGACCGACGGCTGTCACTCCTGGCAGCTCAATAGGATCTCTAGGCTAACCCCACAGACCAACACTTGTCTTTTCTGTGCAATTTGTCCTCACTTGTGGGCATCCGGTACCCACTTCCCGGTAGGTCACCCATCCTAAAAATTCTCAAAGCCAAGGACGCTTAACCTCAGAGTTCTTTTTAGACGGGCTTCCGGAAAATAAGTTGCAACTTGTTGGTATGGTTATACTATCAATCCTATTAAGCCATGTGCCAAGGTCTCACAGGAGTCCACCCCCAACTCCTATTCATGGCCGGCGGCTTGGGAGGGAAACCTTCCCTAAGTGGGTTTCCTTTCCTTCCTCCACTAGGCAACCATGTTGGGATTTGACTTTTCAAACTGGCATTTGACTTTTCAAACTAGAATTTGATTTTTCTCTTCCCATTGCCCAGCCAAGTGAACTAGGACATGATGCAACCATTCCACTTTGGTACGACACATCCATGTACCCTTCCCACTCCAGATCAGTGGACCTTCTAGACCCTTCTAGAACATTCCGGTGAAAACACTGATAACATTTCCGAACTCCGGAATTGGACTTTCCTTATATGAATCTTATTCTATGGACCATTCCGGATCTTCTCGTGATGTCTTGGATCCAATACGAGACTCAAAACAACATTTGGTCTCTTACTCACATTACATATCTACTAAACAACATCGAATCCTTAAGTGTGTCTCCCTATGGTTCGTGAATTATGCAGACATGATCGAGACTCTTCTACGATCAATAACCTATAGAGGAAGATAGAAATTCATATGGCTCCCACATATTTCTACGATGACTTCGTGATCGAATGAACCATTTACATACGATACTAATTTCCCTTTCTATCATGATACTTTACTTATACGAGGTTTGATCGTCGGTATCTCTGCATACCTAGTTCAACCTCATTACCGATAAGTACTCTTTACTCGTTCATGTGATGTGTGATCCCTTGTGAGACAGTCACATACTTGCAAGCCAATTGGATGACATTCCACCGAGAGGGCCCAGAGTATATTTATCCATCATATGGATGGACAAATCCCACTCTTGATCCATGTGCCTCAACACATACTTTTAGAATACTCAATGCCACCTTTATAACCACCCAGTTACGAGGTGGTATTTGATGTCATCAAAGCATCCATCCGGTGATGGTGATTAACATGACATCATGGTCGAAGGATTTATGTTACTATGTATTTGAAAGCTTATAACAAGTGAACTATTTAAATATCTTGATCTTATGCTACGCTTAACTATAGGAGTGTGTCCATCATATCATTCTCCTAATGATATGACCTTGTTATTAATAACATCCTGTCACATCCCAAAATTTTCCAAATTTTGAAATGTGAAAAATAAATAAATAAAATAAATAATTGTTGAAATTTAGGGTGAAAAGAAACTTTTTGCTTCTAATCAAAACCCATCTTGAACAAACTTTGAATAAAATTTGAATCCAACTAAATTCAAAACAAGTGAAATGCATTCTTCATAAATGCATCTTGAAAATTAAACACTTGGAAAATAAACCAAAACCCTAAAACACTAATGGAAGAAAATCATTCCAAGAGTACTCAAAGACTATGGATTTGATCCATATAATAATTTATCAAAAAACATTTATAAAAGATCAAAAATGATAAATAAAATATTATAAGACCATAGAAATTGATTTCATTCAATTTGGAACCATGGATAAAAACTTATGAATTTAATAAGTTGTAAGTAAATAATTTCCAAAGATAATAAAGCTCATATCTAAAATCCATACCAAATGGTGAGCAAATAATCCTAAAGATATTTAAAAGGATAAACAAATATTAAATAAAATTATACAAATTGGAATCACCAATTTTGGCACTTTAAATAAAAAGATATGGATTTTAAAAGACAAAGGAAGAAATAAATAAATAAATAAGGAATGTTTAAAAGCCAAATTAAAACTTGGCCAAATCCATAAGCAAATGGAATAAATATAATCCAAGTCCAAAATAAAAAAGAAGGATAAAGAATATTCAAATAAAATAATATGGCATTAACCAAATTCTATTTCTATTTGAATAAAGACAAATCCCTAATAGAAATGATAAATTAAATCATGGGAAAATAATAATTGGAATTTACCCAGGTGGAATAAAAGTTACTTAATTAACTTAAATGGAATCAAAGAAATCATCTAAATAAAATTTATGGAATTAAAACCATATTTGATTTCATTGGAATAAAGTGATTTGCCCAAATCAAATGATTAATAATCATATTAAAATACTTAAAATAATTCAAAGTGAATTATTTAACACCCTACTAAATAAATAAAACCTACTGAAAAGGTTTAGTGAAAATTAGAATTCAAATAAATAATTTGAAAATATATTTAATCTTATTTGAATAAAGGCAAGTGCTGTTTTAATAAAGAATAAAACCATAAAAAGAATAAAGAAATTATTCTAAAAATGGTCTTGAAAATACATGTTTAAACAGTACAGAAACTTGCTAAAAAGTTTGAAAAGTTTTGATAAAGGGTTTGAAAACATTTGAATAAAATCAAAACAGAAAATCTAAATAGAAAAAGAAAAAGGTTTCAGAATTAAAAAAAAGGAAAACAAACCAGCCCAACCCACCTAGCCCATCTAGCCCAGCAGGCCCATTTCCCCCTCCCCCGCAGAAAAACGATTCGTACCAAACGTTAAACCCGCGCAGTCGCTGAGCTGCGGACCCCACTCTTTCTCTCTCTCTTGCTGACTAGCCAGCCCCACCTGTCAGTCATCGTTCCCACCTGAGTGACTGGTTCTTCTTTCCCTCCTCGCCGTTTCTGCCTTGATTCCGCGGAGTGAAATTCGTTTGAACGCCGCAGTTCAACCACCCAGTAATCACGCCCTCTTAATCGCCTCGCTCCCCTCTATCTTTTCCCCCAGACGCCCCGCACTCACTGCCCATAGGCTGCTCGGAATTCTCGCAGCAACGCCTCTGTTCCCAACGCATTCCGGCGATGATTCCGACCGCTCCTCGCCGCCCCTTGCCTCCCAGTTCCCACGAACACATTCCCCATCACCCCCTGCTACTCCCAGTACCACTCGTTTACCGCGCATGCTCTGTAGCCTCGGCAACTACTTCACCAGAGCAGAATCGCCGTCTGCCTCGACTCCGGCGAGTTCCCCAGGTAGCATCTGACCGCCCCTCTCCCCCTCATGGACACTCTCATGCTCGCCTCACTCTTGCGAACCTAATGGTGCCTTCCACTTGTCAGCGCGTCCTCCAGCCTCGCCCCCGATGACGCCAGAGCTTGCCCGACGCCAGGATCATCTCCGGCGAGTGATTGACGATGACTCTGTGCGCCCCTCGATGAACGGCTGCTACCTTGAGGATCTACTCGCCACGGCGATCTCGATGAGCCACCTCACGTCCTCTCTTGCTTCTTGCATCGCCGCCACCACCCTCGTCTGAGTGCGCCGCCGCCGCCAGCGCCGCTCGTTTGTGGTCGACTTGTTTTGCACCGTTAGATCTTGATCTGTCGGCCACGATAGAATCACTTAAACGAAAGGGTACGTTGTTTCTGTGCCGCACAATTTATATTAGATCCAACGACCCACACTGCATGATCCACGCGAACCGTTATCGACCAGTAAGAAGTAGCCACGTGACCCTGTCTATTGTTTTAAAAATAGAAATGATCTATTAGGTGTTAGATTTTATAAAATTCATAACTTTAAATCTACACGTCCAAATTTTACAAATTTTATATCAATGGAATCAGCAAAAGGAGTAATTTCCAACCATGTACTTTGTTTAGTAAATTGATTCTGGAAAATTGTTTGTATTTGCAGAAACTTATGTAGGCATAATTTGAATATAAAAATTATTATAGAAAATTTTTTAGGGTGAAATCTTTGGTAAATGGATTGTTTTGAACCTACTGACCATAGAAACCAACTTTTGGATTGAAAAACATTTGTGAAGCCAAAGAATAAATCTTTGAATTAAAGCATTTCTAGTTAAATAAAAATGTTGTTTATGTTTTAAAAATGCTTTTTGAGTAAAACCTTTTGAAAATGGTTGGAATTAAACTCTCCGACCCTAAACACCAACTTTTATGATTTGAAAATATATTTGGTGAACTCTAGAAAATTATTACTTTGTTTAAAGGCATTCCTAATGAAATAAAATGTGGATTGAATTAAAAATGGTTTATAGGTGAAACCTTTTGAAAATGGTTTTTAATATTAAACACTTGACCTTAAAACACTAACACTTGTGTTTAAAAAAATATATTTTTCAAACACTAGAAAATATTACTTTGATTTGAACCATTTCTAGCAAAACAAAAATGACTTAAAATGGCCATTTTCACTAACTTGATATCCAATGGTTTTGCCACTTTTATAAATGTTTATAACATATTAGAAACCACTTTTCCAAATAAAACAATCTTTGGCATGATTGCATGCATTGCTTTGTCTTTATTATTCTATGTGATGAATTGCTTGAATGGTAGATTTAATTTGTGCCTTGATTGAATTGTAGTGAAATTTGAGGAGTGTGACTATTGCAAGATCAAGGAGTGAACTTATATTATCTACCAAAAAGTCAAGTGATGCTTCATACTTTTGTCCTATTATTTTCACTATGCACTAGTGGTATTTCTAAGTAGGACCTGCATGGAAATTTTGCTAAGTATAAACTATGCCATGGGAAATCCTAGTAGATGAAACCTTAGTAGAATTTTCCTAAGTTAAGATTCCTACTACTATCATGCTTAGCCTAGCTAGTAGAAAACAAGGGTGGATTATATTCATGCTATGAAATATTTCTAAGTCAAGGACTTGTGTTTTGTTTAATAAAACAACTATGTGAATGAATCACCTGGGTGAATTGGTAATTGCTTGGTGGTTTTTGGTTGAGTGGTTACCAGGGCCCATTTTCCAATTGTCTACCCTGTGTATCTCACTTGTGGAATGCCACCCAGGAAAAAGGGATTTGAGATGCCAAATGTTAAGAAGCTTCTAGTGCAGCCACATGGCATTATGGGCTCTGCCTGGATCATATAGGTTGCAATAGCTTAGCCAAATGGACAGTTGGTGGTAGGGGATGATAGGTTGGAGCGCGTTCATTCTGGTCTAAGGGAAGGCTTTTGAAAGATCTTGTCTCGATGCATGTCGAGTCTTGTGGGGAAAGTGCACCACCTCTATAGAGTGAAAAATCTAAGTACTTAGCCGTGTCCCCGATAATGGACAATTTGAGCATCAAGACATGGAAGCTATCAAGAATATCCTCATCCCAATTTCTAAGTTAAAACTTGTGGTTGAACAAGGGTTAAAGGATCACCAATTTCTATTGGTAGATGCCTTGGGTGATTTTGACAAACAAAAACTTAGTGTTTTCAAATGATAAGGAAAATCTATTTTGAGCAAAGCAAGCCTAAGATCCACTTAGCCAAATGCATATAGATGATAGACTCCACTATACTACCATAGTATCGCTTGCCAATACAATTCAAATGTATTAACCCTTGTGGCTGTAACTTATTATGTTGCAGGTTTGTTTGATGTTAGTGAAGTGTGTTGATTAGGATTGCAAGTCTACAACCAACATGATTGCCAGTGGCACTTTGAAGATGAAGGACTCCATGCTATAGTTATTTCTGCTGCATTGTAATGAGATAGCCAAATGAGCTATGTAAGATGTAATGTACTATTTTATTCCTGGTTATAAAGTTGTATTATGACCTTTGTTTCTTGATATTACATCTTAACTGTGGATGCTAGCTATTGATCCAGGGACTAGCATTGTAAACACAGGGATCTCTACCTTATTAAAGGTTGGGACCTCTACACATCCAATGTTCATGATCAGGAAACCATGATCATCAATTAATCAACAAGCTAGTTTAACAAGAGGCTTTACTAGGGACTCTTTTATGTTTAAAAATCACACAAGTATTAATGTTTTCGGTTAATACAATTATAGCATGAGATGTAAGCATTTATCATAAAAATAAAGATGATAATAATCACTTTATTATTGCCTCTTGGGCATATCTCCAACAGTTGCAGGGCTCACCCTGCAGCTTCCGTCTTTAATTTGGTGGGCCCTCACGCCAGCAGCGGAAAAATAATGGTGATGACGCTTGGCTTTATTTATCCTGAACTGTAGCCGATAGCAGGTAGTGGATTTGCATTACTCTTTGTTTGCCTTTATATATGGTGCATCGTCTTATTTTTATAGAACGTTACTATTGTCCCTGGTGAGCTCCCATGGCAACGCCTCCCTTCCAATCGAATCCAAATCTCGAATCCTCAGCACCTCCAGCCAGGTGCTCCATCGGCTGGCCCTGGCCTGCTTCTTGTCTTCTGCGTTCTGAACGACCATATACAAGTTCCATTGAGGCTCCTTGTCTCATCACCCGAGAACTTGTCTGATAGCTGGCTCAAGTACTCCCTGTCCTAGATGACCAGAATCTCTAGCCTATTGCTCCTCCGCTTCCTTGATGAACTATGCATGACCACATGCCATTTTTGGTGCTAGATTGTGTCCCTAATGTTCCATCGCCGATCAAGCAGCCACTTCTTGGTTGTTGCATACTGAAAAGGTATCCGTTCTCTTGGTAGGAACTAGGAAACATAAGCCACTATTATTACTCATTTATTGTGGACAAAACATCATGCTCTTATTAATTTCTCTGTGATGTATGTTGAAAAATAGTTCAAGGACATGATTATTTGACATCAAGGACAATCCTGCCTAAGATTCGGTCCCATTTATCTCCCAATGTTTTTTTGGATACTCTTTATCAACTACATCTCCTGATCTTATAAGGATATTTTCTTCTAGGGATATACAAAGTCTTTATCAACTACATATCCTGATCTTATAAGTTCAGAGACATTCAAATAAGTATTGCAGAAAGGAAGATTTGACTAAGGATAGACATGAGATGAGTCATCACATAACATTTTTTTCTAAACTAAGTACGGACACAAATGTTGATCCATATCTATTCTGTAATTTTTAATGTAACAACAAGTTTCGCATATGATAAAGTATGCTCTCTATTTTTAGGAACCAAATATGTCATGTTCTCCACCATGGGACCATGGTGTTGCCTTTTCTTGCAGGGAACAACTGCAGTTATTTTTACAAGGCATGGTGAATCAATAAGGAAATACACTGTGCGATTTGATTCCTGATGACGCCCAGCACTGTCGTGGGACACTTCGTTGGAAACCCCAAGAGCAAGGTGTGATGAGCACAGAAGCAAGTTTTCCCTCAGTAAGAAACCGAGGTTATCGAACCAGTAGGAGGAAGGAAACTTCACACAGGTGTTGCAAGCAACTTGAAAACCTGCACAACACAAACTCAAGACTTTGCCCCAACGAATCAGTGAATTTGTCATGCTCACCGGTTTGCTGTAACAAAGGATTAAAAGTATGGTGTGGAAGGTAATGGTTTGCAGCAAGTAAACAAGTAACAGTGGAAGATGTATCAATGGTAAAGATCAGACTGGGGTCCATAGTTCACTAGAGGTGCTCTCCTTAGATAAACAACATGGCATGAAGGGTAAACAAATTACAGCAGGGCAACTGACAGGAACTGAGCAAGGCATAACAATGCAATACCAGACAAAAAGATCCTATGAGATTCGATTGGGCAATACAACAAGATACATAGACCGCCATCCAACTACATCTATGACTAGAAGTCCACCTTTAGGTTATCATCAGAACCCCCTCCAGTATTAAGTTACAAGCAACAGACAACTGCTTTAAGCAAAGTGTGTAAGGTAAACAATCCACTTGCTCCATGAATAAGAGACTGTTGTTTTCTCCCTAGTGGCAACATCACATCTATAACCGAAGAGATTTCTGTCACTTCCCTTGGAAACTAGAGGCATGAACCCACTATCGAGCATAAATACCCCCTCTTGGAGTCACTAGCAACTACTTGGCCAAGATAGCTACTAACAATAGAGAGCATGCAAGATCACAAACAACACATACATGATAGAATCATAAAGACAAAACTATTAATCAATCTCAATATCCATCGGATCCCCGCAAACACAACAAGCATGATTACAAATATATTTGATCTTGATCATGAACGGAGCTCACAAGATCTATACATGAAAGCACAAGGAGGAGATGCAACCATCTAGCTACTACATGGACCCATAGTCCAAGGTGGAACTACTCACGCATCATACCGGAGAAGAAGGCTTCCGGGATGATCTCCCCTCCGGCAGGGTGCCGGGAAGAACTTCAGATCCCCCTCGATCTAGGGACGATGGTGGCGGCGGCTATAGACGGTTTCGTGGAGTTTTTGATCGGGTTCCTAGGGTTTCTGCATCGGGGGCTTCTTATAGGCGAGGAGGTGAGGCAGGGAGTGCTCGGGGGGGCACACCCTGCCTAGGCGCGGGCCAGGCTTGGTCGCGCCTGGGGGGGTGTGGCCACCCCGTGGCTCCCCTCCGTCTCGTCTTCTGGATTCTTGTCACCCACGGTAAAATATTAACTTTGGCTTTTGTCCCATCCAATTCTGAGAATATTGATTTTCTGCCTTTTTGGAACCAAAAACAGAAAAAAAACAGACAACTGGCACTGTGGCAACTAGGTTAGTTCCAAAAAAGATATAAAAACACCTCAAAGTGTATACAAAGCAAAGCAAAGCAAAGTAGATACTAAACAAACATGGAGCATAAAAAATTATAGATACGTTTCCGACGTATCAATTACATGCCAATGAAAATAAAGATACTTGGGTCTTACTTTACTATGTCAATTGTTAGATAATTACGTATGGCAGAAGAGCACTTGAACACTTTCATGTCAATATTTATTAGAATTTATCTATATCTGCATCATTGAGTTATTTAGTGTTATTTCTTGACTCGGATTTATCTATATCCTGGTGGACTGTTGTCTAGATCCACTTCCTTGTTAAATTCTTGACTTCTGAATGTTACCTGTTTCAAAACTATGAACAAGTTCATACGTTTCTGCTCTTCTTAGTTATGGTACTGTAGTGACTCTCCCTAGGTGTGCATAGTTTTTGATATTTCCGTTGTTAGTGAAAAATAATGCAAGTTGTCATCGTCAAGGCAATACAGATCACTACAATATGTTGTGGTAACACTAGAGTCCATTGTGTCCTTGATCAAGTCTAAATTAATCTTTTCTTTGGAAGCATATCTCATATATGTTGCATTACGCTGGTTATATGTGGAATATTTGATATAGACCTTTCTTCCTTATGATATTGGCAAAATGGACTAGCAATTTGAGCAATCAAAGCAGGGGCTAACTTTTGAAGTTGAGCTCGTCAACGACATCAGACAGAATTTAACATCTAGAAGTTGTTGTAAAAATGATGACCTCTCTCTCTGTCTCTTAAAATTTGTGCTTGCAAACATGACTTTTTCAGAGGTTGAGTTATTTACTTCACTATAGGCCCATATGTTTAAGCATATGCGCCTGCAAGAAGTGTTGTGTTTCTCATTTTCAAAAATCATCATTTGGTTTAAGTAAGAGTTCCAACTTGTGTTCGAATGCTACAATCTCCAACCTATATATTGGATATAATCTATATCCATCACAACTAAAATAATTCACCCATTTATAGGTCACTTTAATTGTATGACAAGTAACAACAGGAGATAATCATTTCGTGACAACTACAACACATCAAACGGTATATGAAGTGTGGTCACGGTAAAAAAAATAGATGAATTGTCATATCAGAGGTTTTTCCACTTCATGAAGGGAACATTATTTATGATTTGCCATCGTATGAGCAAGATGAAACACAACCAACAAATGTAGACCATTTGGGATTGCAGCTTCATGTCACTGTCATTTTAGTTAACTATTTGAAAATTCTTATCATACTATCGTAAAAATGGACGGGCGTGGCAACGCACTCCATCATGGTCTAGTAGAGACTACAAGGGGCTTGATTTATTTACATACCACATGTGTACCAATGTTTCCGATTGATACCATTATAGCATGGTATAAAACCATGAACTAATAATATATGCTAATAAACACCCTCTATTATTTGCTTCTAGGTCACATCTCCAACATTAATATGTGCATAGAAACTTCTAAAGTATTTACCACTCAAATAGGCTACAGTAGGTGATTAAAAATCTATAAAAAATCAACTCAAATAACACAATTCTACATTAAATGCTAATCAAAATGTAGCCTCGCTCAGATGACTCTCCACCAGATTCACAACGGTAGATTCAAAAATCCTGAATCCTAGTCCCAACCCAAAGCAGAGCAGTTCAGGTTGGGCCGCCGGCCGTGTGGCATGGCTGCACCATGTGTCGTGTGGAAAAAAACTATGGCTAGTATAGCGGATCTAGTGGAGGCATACGTGGTAAGGCGGCATGAAAGTATGGCTCCCTCACCTGCATCTTACAACGCACTCGAGCATAAGATGCAGATTGGATGCGAAGTCGTCAGTTTGTCGGGTCACGCTTCTTCGCTGGGCATAGATTATCAAGGGCTCCTTCGTTCTCCTCATGCAACGCTAGGGGGAAGCCAGCGATGGGAGAAGTTTGGGATGCTGGCGGATGAAGGTGGGCAAGGCGGTTGTGCGAAGGCGAGAATTGGAAGGAAGGAGACCGTGTGATCTATGGGGTTGCGGCGTTGAGCTTCCTATTTTGTTGTGAGGGATGAGTGTCGTCTGACGTTGCAAATTGCTAAGTGTACACAAAGATATAATTAGGCTAACTCTGTGTGTTAGATTATCTTTGGTGGGCTTGATCCTGCGGTTTTAATAGGTCTATGTATGTTTTATGGGGTACATTTAGCAAAATTCTTGTTCGCTCCTTTATAAGAGAAAGATAGAAATAGAGATATAGATATAGATAGAAATAGATCCTAGACAAGATTGGCAACGCTTATTTTTATCTAGTGATGAGCGACCTATACCTAGCCAACGAGCCGTCCCGACACGACACATGCTCGGCACAGGCTTGACGTGCCTGTCTCGGCCCGGCATTTGGCAGCCCGTCAAGCTCGCGTGCCAGGCCATGCCGGCACAAGTGCCTTGCCCCGAGGCCCGGGCACGGCATGGAGGCTTCGCGGGTCGACTCGTGGCACGTGAAGCACGCCGACTCGTTGCTCTTTTCCACTAGCCCATCGAAACTAAAATGTAATAATGAGAAAATATGTAGTGTATCAGCTATGGTTCGATGGTCCGGTGGTCGATTGGAGCGCGGGATGATACATCATAAACGTATCTATAATTTTTTATGCTCCATGCTTGTTTTGTATCAACTTTCTTATATTTCTTATACATTTTCTTAAACTAAAACCTATTGATAAGATTCCGCAGTGCCAGTTGCCTGTTTTCTGCTATTTTTGGTTTCAGAAAAGCTAGTAAAGAAATATTCTCGGAATTGGAACAAAAGCCAAAGTCAATATTTTACCGGAGCGAAGATGGAGTCCAGAGGGGGAACAAAGAGGCGCCACAGGGGGGCCGCACCACCCCCTAGTGCGGGGCCACCCTAGGCCGCGCCAGGGCATGGTGTGGGCCCCCTGGCCCTCAACCGACCTCACCCCTTTGAAGGGTTCGTGGCATAAAAAACAAAAAATCCTATGATGGGAACAAAGCACCAAGATCTATCTACTAGATACAAGCAATGTGTGGATATACATCCATAGAATACATACCCTTGAAGACCGTATAGCGTTAATGAGGTTGTACTCGTGGATGATGTAGTCGAACGATTGCCGATCTCAAGATCGTGATGAAGTCCATCTGGTCCAGCCGGTCCAGCACCATCACGTCCAGCACCGCAAAGTAGTGGTGCATCCGTGATCGCACACACGTCCGGGTACCCCGACAACCTCCATGCCCTCGCTCCTGCAAAGCAGCGGAAGAAACAGATCCTTCCAGAAAAAGCCACCGGGAACATGTATCTCGCTGATCCGAGACCATGGGGGAATTCTAAAGGGGGAGAGAGATCCTTCGTGAGGAGGTGTGTGATGAGAGGAGGGAGTGGGGTGCATTTTATAGGGAGAGGGGGGGAAGCCCCCTCCCATGGTGTGGCATCCATGGAGGTGCCCCCACCTCTTCCACATTCATGTGGGTGGGGCTCCCACTCACATAAATAGCCACCCACTCAAAATTCCACTCACCTCCATTAAATTTTCACCAAATTTAATGCAATCTCTCATTAAATAAAACTCTTTTATTTATTTATTTTGTTAATTACTTTAATTAACAATCATTCACATAAAACCCCTTGATAGTATTCAATTTCACATGCAGAACCAGTTTCAGCAATTTCAACCGAAACAGTTTCGGTGTCTAGTGAAATAAATTCCTGCACTTTCCTTTTTCTTTCTCTGGCATATTATTTGCTCCAAATGGTGTCGGTATCCCTTAAGTGTGTCACCCTATGGTTCACGAATAATGTAGACATGATCGAGACCCCTCTCCAATCAATAATCAGCAGCGGGACCTGGAGATCCGTACTGACTCCCACATATTCGATGATGACTTCTATGATCGTGTGAAACTTATACGCATGTAACTCAATCTCTTTGTCTCGCGATATATTACATGTCCGAGATTAGATCATCGGTATCTCCATACCTAGTTTGATCTCGTCACCGACATGTACTCTTTTCTCATTCCCGTGATATAACATTCTAGTGATCAAATCACTTGCTTGCAAGCTAATTAATGTGATATCACCGAGAGGGCCCAGAGTATATCTATCCATTATCGGGATGGACAAATTCCACTCTTGATCCATGATCCTCAACATAACACCTTCGTAGTACTGAACCCATCTTTATAGTCACCCTGTTACGGTGTGATGTTTGATGTTATCAAGATACTCTTCCGGTGTTAGTGATTGACATGATCTCATGGTCTAAGGACTAAGATTACTTCGTATGATGTTATAGCAATATAAACACAATGACCTTGATCGTAATGCTATACTTCGGATGAATGTTCATCACATCATTCCAACAATGTTGTGACCTCGTTATTAACAACATCCAATGTCCATGATCAGGAAACCTTTGATCATCTTGTTAATCAACGAGCTAGTTTATAAGACAGGCATAACTAGGAACTTCCTTTTTGTTTATTAAACACACATGTATTAACGTTTCTGTATTAATAAAATTATAGCATGCAAAATAAACTTTTATCATAAATAAGGAATACGATAATAACCACTTTATTATTGCCTCTCGGGCATATTCCCTTCACCCTTCGCCTATATAAATACTCTGATGCATAAACCCTAAGCACCTGATCAGAAATCCACGAAATAGTCTGTAGCTGCCGCCACCATCGTCCCTAGATCGGGGGGATCTAAAACTCTTCCCGGCACCCTGCCAGAGGGCAGAGATCATCCCGAAGGCCTTCTGCATCACCATGCCAGCCTCCGAAGTGATGTGTGAGTAGTTCACCCTTGAACTACGGGTCCATACAGTAGCTAGATGGTTGTTTGTCCTCTTTTGTGCTATCATGTTTAGATTTCGTGAGCACCGTTCATGATTAAGATCATCTATTTGTAATGCTACATGTTGTTTTTTGCGGGGATCCGATGAATATTGAGTACTATGTCAGATTGATTATTGATTCTATCATGTCTATGTTATTTGTGATCTTGCCTACTCTCCGTTGCTAGTAGATACTTTGGCCAAGTAGATACTTGTAACTCCAAGAGGGAGTATTTATGCTCGATAGTAGGTTCATGCCTCTAGTAATCCGGGGAAGTGACAGAAATCTCTAAGGTTGTAGATGTGCTATTGCTACTAGGGAGAAAACAACAATCCTTTGTCCAAGGGCAATTGTATTGTTTACTTCACACACTTTGTTTAATGAAATTATCTGTTGATTGTAACTTAATACTGGAAGGGGTTCGGATGATAACCTGACGGTGGATTATTACTCATAGATGCAGTTGGATTATGGTCTATGTATCATGTTGTAATGTCCAAACAAATCTCGTAGAGATCAAGATGTCTAGTATATGCATTGTTAGGCATTTTCAATCTGTCAATTGCCCCACTGTAGTTTGTTCACCCAGCATGTTATTTATCTTAGGGAGAACACCTCTAGTGAAATGTGGACCCCATTCCATTCCTTATCATTGATTTACCATCTACCGTTTACTGTTTACTGTTTACTTTCTGCAAGCAATTACTATCTTCCACACTACATGTTTAATCCTTTATTTTCAGCAAACCAGTGAGATTGACAACCTCACTGTAAGTTGGGGCAAAGTACTATGGTTTGTGTTGTGCAGGTTCCAAGTTGCTAGCAACACCTTGGAGTTGTTTCCTTACTCCTACTGGTTTGATAACCTTGGTTTCATAACTGAGGGAAACTTGTTGTTGTGCTCACCATACCTTCCTCTTGGGGTTCCCAATGAGCTCTACATATCTGAGCCATCAAGCACTTTTCTAGTGTCGTTGCCGGGGAGATAAGGACAGCTTCAATATCTTCCTCCCCGTCAATCACTTTTTAGGGAGAAAGAAGATTCTTGCAAGGGGAGTCTCTCACAACCAATCTCTTTACTTTGTTTTTTTGTTTTGTTTTGTTTATTTTTCTTTGTTTTGCTTGTTTATTTTTATCAAAAATACAAAAAAAATAGTTGCACTGCTTTGTTTCAAAAACATAAAAAAATTAGTTCCTACTTTAGTTACTATTTCTGTTGGCTTGCTTTACTTTTGCAAAAATGAATACCCCTAAAAATACCAAGTTGTGTGACTTCACTAGCACAAACAACAATGATTATATGTGCACACCTATTGCTCCACCTATTCCTGAAGCTACTTTCCTTGAAATTAGACCTGCTTCACTGAATCTTGTTATGAAAGAGCAATTTTCTTGTGCTAGTTCTGATGATGTTGCTGCTCCCTTAATAATTTTGTTGAACTTTGTGAGATGCAAAAATATAAGGATGTAGATGGAGATATTGTTAAGCTTAAATTGTTTCCTTTCTCTTTGAGAGGAAGAGCTATAGAATGGTTGCTATCTTTGCCTAGAAATAGTATTGATTCTTGGATTAAATGCAAAGATGCTTTTATTGGAAAATATTACCCTCCTGCTAAGATTATATCTATGAGAAGTGAAATAATGAAATTTAAACAATTTGATAATGAACATGTTGCTCAAGCTTGGTGTAACATCCCAGTATTAGAGCTTAGAAATAAGCTGAACACAGATGTGTGCATTGCATTCATGCATAGAAAATCTGAATAATTTTCGCGCTTTTAAATAAAAACTTGTCAAAGTGATTGAAGCTTCTCTTAACTTGATGTAATTGATGTAGATCATCAAGTTGACTGCGATAAGTTTCAATATGACCTTTGCTAAAACCTTATTTTGGGTAAACATGATTTGATCTAAGGGTAGATCAAATGTAACAAGAGTTAAACCCTAATACATGATTTAATGGATTATATTTGATCCTTAAATAATTATATCCTAGTATTCATTACACAACCCATGAATACTAAGTTATAAATATAACTTAAGCAATAAGAATGTAACAACTAATTCTTGATCTATCTTAATCTCATTTACTTATACCATGAACATCATGGTAATACAATCTTAACTCTTTAAGTGAGTTTGAGTACGAAAGGAATCAAATCAAGATCATTTACCATATACCTTGCTTTCCATGTCAATCATTATGGAATCCTATCTCAATATCTGTTGTTCATCAATGTTGAGTAATCAACTATTGATTCACCAATTCTTAACCTATCAATCCTTGACCTATCAACTCGTATCCTTATTATAGCATTCATTTAGGGCTTATAAAGAAAGAAGTAAGAAGAGGTAAATAGTGATGCTACTTCTAGGTGTCATCTATAGGATGGGAGTGTTGGAATAAAATTAAATCCATATAGTAATTGATGGAGTTAACTCACTCCTGAAATGATAGAAGAGTTATAAGAAACCTATAACTATATGGTGATAAAGAAGATTATAAGGATGAAGTCTGAAAATAAGTTACCAGGAGTAGTCCTATTGGATCAAGTACGTATAGTCAATGAATTATATCTCCTAATCCAATAGAGCTAAAGAGAAGATAATTATAATACAACTGTAATGTTGTATGGATAGAAGTCTTGATTAGCCAACTGGAAACCTAAACCATAAAGGATCAAAGGATCATAATGATCATGCCTTACTCACCAAGATTGAATGCTTATATCATGTATAAGTGACATTGGTGAATAAAACATGATTGAACCATAATATAGATATAGTATCCTAGATTAGCCATTACAGGTCACATTAATATAATGTGAGGTTGGAGTATTTGTTACTAGAGTTAAGTAGAGACAAGATAGTATGATTAAGGTGATGTTAGAGCAACATTGGATTATAGAAAAAGTAGTTTTCTCATGGGAAATACTAATACTTGAGGTGAAGTAATGTTATATATATACAGCTACTAGGGTAATATTAGTGGAGGATGATTAAGGAAGAGTATGAATGTAGTTAGAGGTTACCATATGTTGGATTGGAGGTTATCAGCAGTAGAATAGTTGATATACCCAAGTATAGATATGAAAAGATTAGGAAATGCTTTAGAATCAAGCTCATTGGAATTTACAAGTGGATTTAGAAGAATAAAAGGTGGATAAGAATATTTTGTGAAGTAAAGTTCATCATGTTAATAGATGATGATGGATAGGAAGAAGTAGTATATCTAGGAAAGGGATTCCTTAATCAGAAGTCCAGAATTATGAAGTATGGAATATAGGAATCCTTGTTAAAGCCTAAACTTTATATCTTAAACCAAACATAATATTCATTTAATATTATTGATCTATTATCTTATCTCCATACCACTTTATAGGAATAGTTTCCTATAGCAGATCACATAAGCACATCTTTGTCATTCCTAACTATCATAGTTATATGTACTTAGGAGTTATCCTTATCAATTATTTTCCATAAGACCTTCTAGGAAATAACTTCTTGTATAAAAGATGAAGTCATTCTTGAACACCAACATAAGTACAATCTGTCTTAACCAATAATCTTTATTCATATAAATAAAAGGATGAACAAAAATATTAAAACTCCTAAAACCATGGTAAACAATTACAATTTAAAAACCCTAACTTTTATTTCAATCATATATGCCTAGAAACTATAGTTATCAATTCTCTCCCATAATTCATTACAAATAATAACTATTTATTTTAAAGTGTGATATTAATAAAGATCCTAAACATAAAGATAGTATGTTTAGCCATTAACCCTTATTCACATCAATAAAAGAAATATGAGAATATCAAATCTTTAAAGAACTTATGGTAAGTGTTTTCAATTCAAACTTTAACTCTTATGTTAGTCATAATAAAATAATACATATGTATAAGAAAATAAAGAAGTGATAACTTTATATAATAAAAGTTCATAAATAGTTCAAAATAACTTATTATTAATGCTTGTATTCAGCAAAGAAATTTTATAAAGAAAGTTTCCTAAAACAAATGTGTAATACACAAATCTGAAAATAAAACAGAAAAGAGAAAAGGAAACAGTAAAGAAAAAACTATAACCAGGCCGAAGCCCATTAACCCTCTTTCTTATTCATCGCCACGAGCATCCATAGCCACCCAACTGAAGCCCAGTAGCAGCCCAACAACCAGCCCAATCTATTTTTCCCTCTGGTTGACAAGTGGTACCAAGGAGGTACCGCGGAGCAAATCAGAAGAACTGCTGGGGGTTTTCCGCGAAAAGTACGTCGTCGTCTTCCTCCCTGACGTCACAAGCAGCTGGCTGTCAGCATCGCCGTCCGCCGCCGCGCTATGACGTCCGTCCGCGCCAAGATCCACGCCACCGCTCCTGGTCATCTACAAGATCCCCTCCTGTGCAGAAACAAACAATATCTTCTTCTCTTTCCCCAATTCCCCTCTGAGCCGGAACCCTAGCTCACCGGACCTCTCTGTTCCCATCGTCTCCGGCTGTCCCAGGCCAAGCCAGGACCACCATTCGACTCCCCTCGCTCGACTTGTTCATCCCCCAAGAGGAATCGACGCCGTTCGACCTAAATCGAGCTTGCCATCACCGACGTTCCGCCACCAGTCGACGCCGTTCCCAGCTATTTCAGTCGAGCCTTGACTCACCAACACCTCTACTAGCTTCCTGGTAAGGTTCTGCTCCCGATGATCCTCTCCGATTTGTTGCCCGCTCGCTATAGCCGTCTGTCCGCGTTGACACCGACCGCACCACCATAGAGCTCGTCGCCGACGAGGCTCCGACGACCATTTATTGACAGCGCCACCACACTAAGGTTCAGCACATCGTGCTTAGACGATCTAGGTTAGTCACGTTAGCTGGGGCGCCGTCGATCGCCGCTGGCGACCACATTCTGGTGGTGGAGACCAGGTTGGCGTCATGCTGACGTCATGCCTGTGTCTGTTGACCCGTCCTTGCCCATGTGGCAGGTGACGTGGTGCAGGGTCCGCTTGTCATTGGCTAGGAGTAGGAATACTTTCGGTAACAAAAACATTAATCAAGCCGAGCATGACATGTGCATGTGACCCATCAGTCAGTGACCTAGTCTAGGTTAGCTTCGGTATAAAAAGTATTTATGTATATGAAATAGATAAAACAATGTTAATTCAAATATAAGTATTTCCTGAAATGAAATAAAGGAATTAAAACTTGTTTAATTAATATCTTTTGTTTTATAATTCAGAAAAAATATGTTTAATATATGAAATTTTTCAGAAAAATAGAATCTACAACTTAAAACTATTATCAAATATTATTATGATGATTTTTTAAATACATATTATTTAATAAAAAGTTTTATAAGTAATTAAACTTTGATGATTAATATTTTAATATTAGTAAATATTAAAAATATAAATAAAATACTAAAAATCTTAAAAAAATAAGAATTATAATTTAAAACTATAAACATGCATTATTATTCCACTTAATTAAATATTTGTTATTTATTAAGTCCTTATAAAATAATAAGTATTATGAAAATCATATCTTATTATTTTTAAATCACAAAAATAAGTGTAATATACCAAAATGATCACAAAGATAATACCTATATGTTAAAAATATAATATTCCACTTTTAAGTTAAATAAAAAGTTAAACACTTTAATAACTTGAATTTAAAACCTATTTCTTTAGTTAAGAATTCATAAAATGTCAAATAAAATTTGTTAATATTCTTAAATTAACCAATTAAATGTAGTAAATAGTATTAGTCTTAAATACTAATATATGAAGTCAAAATGGTTCAATACATTTAAAAAATGCAATTTTATTGAATTATCATTCAACCATAAGTGTAGATTATTTTATAAAAGGATCATTATCCAAAATAAAATCTCCAAGGATAATTTGTAGTGAAATAAAACCTATTCCTTTATATTAACCACAAGTTTGTAAACAAATTAAAACAATTTAGTTAGTCCATGAATAGTGAAGTGTTGTTACTTCCTTAATTATAAATCATAACCACACCTTTATAAAACAATAAATTATTCTATTCCACTATAAAATTAATAAACCACTACTCAAATGGAAGTAATGCCATTCTTGAGTAACTTTAAAGAAACAATATAAAGTGAACAAGATACAAATAACATAAGTAATACACCCTAAGTCATCTATGTCTTTAAAGTTAACTTTAATCCACAAGACTTTGAATATAATGCTAAAACTTTGTTATATACTATATAGTTAACTTTGGTCTATTATAATTAAGTTATAAGGTATCTTAATACCAAACTAACCAAGTTCAAAAACTAAGATAGATAAGTCTCAAATACTACTAATATCATTATTCAAATAAAGCAATTCTTTCTTACTAAAAGAAACTTGAAAGAACACCTCATTAGGTTAACTTAAAAGCTTATATGCTTCTGCTTGGTTGAATAAAATTTTCTTCAAATGTTATTCCTTTTGCCACTTTAGAAAACAGATGACAACTAATCACAACCACCTTACTTTATACCTTACTTGTATAATGAGATTTTTAAATACTTAAACTCTTTATAAGTGACATTACTTGTAAAGTAAAACTTAAAGATAAACAATTAAGATGTAAGCAACCTTGAGTAGCGTTCCATATGTGTGTACTTTATTCTTGTATAGATACATGTTGTTTCACACACTCACAAGCCTTAATAAGAAACACAAATGTGAAGCTTATCTAAAAGTACAACACATTCTTAAGAAACCATTTCCAGTATCCAAACCCTAGAACAACGTTACCTCAGGATTCGAGTTTACGAAATTGCATTACATTACGTATGCATAATAGCATCTTGCTTCTTTAAACATTATAGTCCTTACCGGACCAATGATGCTGATTTCAGATATTGGATCTTTTATATTGTCTTGAAGACCATGAGTGCATAATATTGCAATCACAAAAGGCAAGTTCACACTTGCTCATGTCCTTTGATTATTTTCTGTAAAGTATTTTACAAATCCAGTGTTGCCATCACCTGCATTTGAAAAAGGTCAGAAAACACTATTTTCATAATAATATGATTATAGGTTATTTACCATGAGGTAATAACCTACTATAAGAGTTTCGGTGGTAAAGGAACATATTATCTAGGACTTAACAACCAATGTCGCCAGTGATTCTTGCGCCGTATATTACGCGTTGACCATGAGATTTGGAATGGGACGGAGAAGTCAGCTGTATCTTTTCCCTCTCGCATGGAGCTGGATGTGCGGGGCGTGGCTGTTATCACTCGTAGCGTGCATATTATATGATAATTCGTAGAGGATATGCAACATATGGGTGGGAACCCTCAACGTCCCACGATAGTTCCGGCATCTGAACGGTCTGTACAAACCATTGCCGTAATTCAAAAGGTGGGCATGGTGTACACCAAGGAGACATGCAGGGTCGCGGAGAAGGCAGTGATCGGCTTGGATATTAGGTTGGGCATCAAACCAAGGAAGTTTGAACGGGGACATACTCCCGGCCGTGCAACAAAATCTAAGGTCTCTCATGGGTAAAGTGACGCACCTCTGCAGAGTGTCAGAACTGTAGCTTGTTACTCCCTGTTCCGGGAAGGAGCTGCGAACGCGGCGGGAAAGGAACTCCATGAAAGTTCTGGTAAACCCGTGAAGGCTGACGGACATAGCTTTTCAGAATAAAAGCAACCTTTGAAGAAATGTTTACGAAAACCTGCATTGCCTACGACCTATGGTCCGTGGCCGTAGATGTAGTGCATCAAACACTCCTTTTCTAGTGAACTTGCTGAGTACACTCATACCCAAAGTATCTTCTTAACCCTTGCTAGGTTCTAAAGCCAGTACAGACGGTGACTACATCAAACCATGCTCCAGGAATAATCATCAAAAGCTAAAGCTCTTCAATGAAGTCAAGAAATTCAACATATACATCAGCTCAAGTGAAGACGAAGTTGCTGAGTAGATAAGAATAGAATCTCTAGCCATAGAACCTACTTCTGTAGTGTATTGCAATAGCAGCAATGCCAGACCATTAGTTAAGATATTAGTCTTAATGGTATTATAATTTTGGAGTTGTTTATTTCTGATTCTTCTTTGTAAGAAGTTTCTTTCTCTCTCTTTAACCTAGAGTGTTCTCTGGATCTTGTCTAAAGAGTTGAGTTGTAACTTATAGTAATGTCGTGGACCTGCTGTGTTTCTGTTGTACCACTCTGAGGGATGTAATACTAGTGAACGGTGTTTCATTGGTGTTATGTCGACGACTATAGTGTACTACATCATGTAGTGGTATGCTGGGTCACCGCACTTGGGAAAGAATGAAATATTTGGTAAAGAATTGCGCCACTCATGGACTGACTGCTTGGATGATTATCTAAACCTTTTATGCAGGACTAATTTTTTCTTTAAGAAATCTATTGGATTCTGCTTCTGGAGGTATCTTTATGACCATTACTCTGGGTGTTGCAACAAAGCTCCTTGATAATATGATGGTTAACTATTCTGAATGGCACACTAAGAGAGCTCCATAAGGTAAGAAGGTAAATTTTGTTGAAGAAACCTCCTCCTTGAGTGATAAAATTGATGTTATTATGTCTATGCTTGTTAATGGAAAAGCTCATATTGATCCAAACAATGTTCTTTTAGCCTCTTTGGTTACTCAAGAGCAAGTTGATGTGAACTTCATTAGAAATAATAATTTTGGCAACAATGCTTATGGTAATACTAATTATAGGCCATACCCTCCTAATAATAGCAATAGTTATCATGGTAAATCTGGAATGCCTAGTGAAGAAAGGATTTTAGAAGTTGAAAGTTCCACTAAAAACTTCATGCAAACGCAATATGAGAAGAATAAATTATTCACTAAAACCATGGAGGAACAATCTACTATTTTGAAAAATATTAGTCATCAACTTGAGAATTTAAATTGGGAAATTCCTGGTTTGCAATCCAAAATTTCAAATGCTGAAAAAATATTTCATCTTTGTCTGAAGCACAATCTTCTTTTATTAATAAAATGGCTGCTAAACCAGAAACCATGGAAAATCCCTTTGCTGCTACTAATGCCATACAAGTTAGAATAGATGAAAATGTTAGAATGTTAGCTGAATTGCATGCTAGGTGGGAAAGAGAAGAAATTGCTAGAAATAGTAGTATTTGTACTATTACCACCACCAATGTTGATGTTAGCAAACCATCTAAAGTCCCCACTCCTTTTTCCAATAAGAATGCTGAAATTCTTCGAAATATGGGAAACAATAATTCTACTACCTTGGATGCTAATTTTGATTTTGATCTTGATGGCTACAATATTTCTAAAGTAATTATGTTCCTACAAAAGCTTGATAGAAGTCCTAATGCTAGTGCTATGAATATGGCTTTTACAAAACACATCACAGATGCTCTCATGAAAATTAAAGAAGAAAAATCGAAACATAAAGCTTTTATTCCTACGAAATTAGAAGATGGTTGGGAACCCATCATTAATATGAAAGTGAATAATTTTGATCTCAAGGCTTTATGTAATCTTGGTGCTAGTGTCTCTATTATGCCTAGGAAAATTTATGAAATTCTTGATTTACCACCATTGGAAGATTGTTATTTGGATGTCCAACTTGATGATAATGCTAAAAAACCTTATGGGGAGAATTAATGATGTTCTTATTATGGTAAGCAATACCTTTGTCCCTGTTGATTTCTATGTTTTGGATGTTGAATGCAATGCTTCTTGTCCTATTATTTTGGAAAGATATTTTCTTAGAACTATTGGTGCCATTATTGATATGAAGGAAGGCACCATTAAATATTAATTTTCCCAGTCAAGAAAGGTATAGAACACTTCCCTAGAAATAGAGAGAAGATACCTTTTTCTTATCCTATTAAAACAGAATTTGATGTTAATGCTTCTCCATTCGAGAATACTTGATTCTTGCTTTCTATGCCTAACTGAAAGGCGTTAAAGAAAAGCACTATTGGGAGATAACCCAAATTATTTTTATTTCAGTAAGTTTTTCTTTTGTTGAGTCTTGGAAGTTATTGCCTCTGTAATAATCTCTCCTTATCTTTTTGCATGGTTTTTGTGTCAAGAATAACCTCTAATGAAAGAGAAGTAAGATTTGGGGAAGTTGTTGTCCCAAAACATATTTTTGTGCTTCGCTGTAAAATATCGTGAAAAATCCCAGTACGTCGGATTAAGCTATCATTTTCTGTGCGTGTGCCCCAGGTTATTATCTAACTTTCGTTAGTTTAGAACTTTTTGATTTGAGCAATATAAGGTCTTCTAAAAAATCGGTCTTTACCTGCTGGTCTATTTGACAAATTTCTGCCACTATTTGTATTTGCCTCTTAATCGGTTTCTTTTGAGTTCTATTTGATCACTTGAGCTTTTAAAAGGAATTGATACAATATCTTGTGTTTTAATAGAAGTTGTAATTGTGTTGAAACTAAACCCAAGGGCTTATTATCTTGAATACACTAATGTTGCTAATGAAGATTGTGTGAAGTTTTGTATGAAGGAAATTTTCAAGTGTAGGAAAAGAATGATGTGATGAGATGAAGTATGGACAAAAGCTCAAGCTTGGGGATGCCACCCGTGTCACCCCAAGAAATATTCAAGAGGTACAAGCGTCAAAGCTTGGGGATGCCCAAGACATCCCCTTCTTCATCAATAAAAATATCAGGTCTTCTTTCTAGACGCTTTATTTTTATTGCTTCATGCACTATTGTGTTGTTCTTGGAGCGTCTTTGTTTTTTTTGTTTTGTTTGGTTTGCTGCAATAAATTAGTTGGACCACCACATTCTTATTGTAACATCCCTAAAATCCTGATTTCAAAGATTGCATATCATTCTTGCATGCATATATATTTTGAGATCATTTTCCAACTCTTTTCCAGAAAACAGAAGCACATAGTGCTATTATTTTATGTGAGCAAACATAAATCAAATGACTATCCTCAATTGAGAGCATAAGTGTTTTAAACCAAGTTTTGTTGGCTTCCTTGTTGATTGGATTGAATGTGGAGTTTGGACAAAAATTTCATAGAACAAATATGGTTTCAAAACCATTTTAAAAACATTTCCAAATCAAGTGCTATAGCACTGTTTATTTTGTTTGTTCAAAAGAACCAAGCTTGAACAGAGAGACCACATGTTTCTATGCCCAGAAATGTGAATGTTGCACCCTACAAAATCCTGAAAAAGTTTGAATTCAAAAAGCTTTTGAAACCATTTGAAATTCATTCCAGAAATTCAAAACAGAAAAAGAAAAAGAGAAAGGAAATAGAAAAGGGCCAGCGCCAGTCTTTTGGCCCAACTGAGAAAGCAGCCCACTAAGCCCACCCGGGTTCCCTCTCTCCCTCTCTCACTCGCAGACGCACCCAGCAAGCGACTGACGCCAGGACCCCACCCCCTCTCTGTTTCTCCCGCAGACAACTGGGCCCCGTCCACGTCACCGTCGTCTTCCCCAAATCTCGCGAAGAACACGTCGCCGCTGGCCGTTGCTGGCGTTGATTCCGCGGCATAATTGCTATTGATTCTGCAGGCGTTTCCTATCGATCCCCTGCCTACTTAAACCCCCCCCCTCGCGGCCATTTCCCCCAACAAAGCCAACCCGAAGCGCCCCCAGGCTGCGAGTATTCCTCGCTGCAACCCCGCTGTTCCGACGACCTCGCCGAAGAATTCCGGTGAGCACCGCACCCCCCTCTGTCCGTGGTTCATGCTAACATGCCTTGCATCTCTGTGTGCATCTACTAACACTTCCCGTTTGTCTGCGCATGGCCTGTAGCCTCGGCAACGACAACAACTGAGCGCCGCCGCTCTCTGCTCGAACTCCGGCGACCTTTCCCCGTAAGTTCCAGCCTCCCCTTGCCCTCTGTTTGATACGCATAGGATCCTCAGCGTCTTGCGCATCTAACGGTGCCCTCCCCTTGTCTTAGCGCGGCTCAGAACATCGCCAACGTCGACGAGCCGAAGCCACAGCCGCCAAGGACTACTCCGACGAGCAATCCGCGACGACTCCGAGCGCCCCTTTGCCAACCAGGGACACGTTGAGCTTCACCTCGTCACTGCGGTTCTGGTGAGCATCCTCCCCCTCCCCGGGCGACCTAGTTCGCCGGCTCCTCCACTGATAGAGCGCTCCGCCGCTCGCCGCCGCGCTAGCGCCGCTCATCTCTGGTCAAAGCATTCAGGAACGTTAGATGTAGATACTTGAGAAGTTAAGAGAGCATAAACTTTATGCCAAATTCAGCAAATGTGAATTCTGGTTGAATGAAGTTGGATTTCTTGGTCATGTTATGACAAAGGATGGTGTAGCAGTTGATCCTGCAAAGGTTTCAGCTGTAACTGAATGGGAATCTCCCAAATCCGTGAAAGAAGTTCGTAGTTTCCTTGGCTTAGCGGGTTACTACAGAAGGTTCATTGAAAATTTCTCCAAGGTAGCTAAGCCTATGACTGAATTGCTAAAGAAAGACAAGAAGTTTGCCTGGTCTGAAGGTTGTGAACTCAGCTTTCAGGAATTGAAGAAGAGACTTGTGACAGCACCAGTCTTGTGTCTGCCAGATTTGGAAAAAGATTTTCAAGTATATTGTGATGCATCTCATCAGGGTTTGGGTGCAGTACTTATGCAAGACTGTAAAGTTGTGGCTTATGCCTCGAGACAACTCAAAACTCATAAAGTGAACTATCCTACTCATGATTTAGAGTTAGCCTCTGTTGTCCATGCACTCAAAACATGGAGACACTATCTTTTGGGAAAGCGTTGTGAAGTGTTCACGGATCACAAAAGTCTGAAGTATATCTTCACCCAGAAAGAAATTAATATGAGACAAAGAAGATGGCTAGAACTTATCAAGGATTATGACTTAAGTTTGCAATACCACCCCGGTAAAGCAAATGTTGTAGCAGATGCTCTAAGTCGTAAGGTTTTTGTGAATGGCCTTACCAAAGGAGAATTGCCAGATGTTCTGTGTACCCAATTTAGAAAACTCAGATTGGAGATTGTGCCTGAAGGACATCTCATGTCTTTGGATGTTCAACCCACTTTGTTGGACAAGATCAAAGAAGCCTAGAAGATTGATAAGGAAATTGAAGAGATTAAAGAAAAGATTGGCAAAGGAAAAGCCAAAGGGTTCCATGAAGACGAACAGGGTACTTTATGGCATGGGAAACGTATCTGTGTTCCACAAGATCCAGAGCTGCGGAAACTGATTTTGCAAGAAGCACACAACTCTCCGTATTCCATTCATCCGGGTAACACCAAAATGTACATGGACATGAAAGAAAGATTTTGGTAGAATAACCTCAAGAAGGACATCGCCGAACATATTGCTTTGTCTGATGTGTGTAGTAGAGTGAAAGCGGAACATCAGAAACCAGCAGGTTTGCTTCAACCACTACCTATTCCTGATTGGAAGTGGGACAAGATTGGTATGGATTTCATTACCGGATTACCAAGGACCCGGTCAGGATACGATTCTATTTGGGTAGTAGTGGATCACCTAACTAAAGTGGCTCATTTCATACCCGTGAAGACAACCTATACAAGTGCTAAGTTAGCCAAAATCTACATGAGTAGAATTGTATGTCTACATGGAGTGCCCAAGAGTATTGTGTCTGATAGGGGAACTCAATTCACTTCCCATTTTTGGAGACAGTTACATGAGTCATTGGGAACGAGGTTGGAATTCAGTACTGCTTTTCATCCTCAAACTGATGGACAAACAGAAAGGACTAATCAGATTCTTGAAGACATGTTGAGGGCGTGTGCCCTAGACTATGGAGCCATTTGGGATGAAAGTCTGCCTTATGCAGAATTTTCTTATAACAACAGCTATCAAGCCAACATTGAGATGGCACCATTTGAGTTTCTCTACGGAAGAAAGTGTACCACCCCATTGTTATGGAATGGTGTGGGAGAAAGAAGTTTATTCGGGTCAGATCTTATCAAAGAAGCCGAAGAGAAGGTCAAGTTGGTTAAGGACAGGTTGAAGATAGCATAGTCCCGACAGAAAAGCTACACAGATCCTAAGCGTAGAGAAGTCACCTGCGAAGTTGGTGATAGAGCCTATCTTAGAGTGTCACCACTTCGTGGAGTGAAGAGATTCGGAGTCAAAGGAAAATTGGCACCAAGATATGTTGGGCCATTCAAGATTCTGAGTCGCAAAGGAGAAGTTGCCTATGAAATTGAACTGCCAGAATCTCTGTCAGCTGTCCATAATGTGTTTCATGTCAGTCAACTTAAGAAATGACATCCAGAAATGGAAGAAACTTCTTTGAAGGATACTATACCTTTGGAGGAGGTTCAATTGGAGAGTGATCTCACTTATGAAGAGAAACCTATCAAGATTATTGAGACTGCAGAAAGAGTTACACGGACTAAGACTATCAAGTTCTGCAAGGTGCAGTGGAATCATCATTCCGAAGAGGAAGCAACATGGGAAAGAGAAGATGATCTTCGGAAAGACCACCCTCACCTATTTGCTAGCCAATCCGAATCTCGAGGGCGAGATTCACCTTAAGGGGGTTAGATTTGTAACATCCCTAAAATCATGATTTCAAAGATTCCATATTCCAACTCTTTTCCAACTCTTTTCAAGAAAACAGAAGCACAATAGTGCTATTATTTTATGTGAGCAAACATAAATTAAATGACTATCCTCAATTGAGAGCATAAGTGTTTTAAACCAAGTTTTGTTGGCTTCCTTGTTGATTGGATTGAATGTGGAGTTTGGACAAAAATTTCATAGAACAAATATGGTTTCAAAACCATTTTCAAAACATTTCCAAATCAAGTGCTATAGCACTATTTATTTTGTTTGTTCAAAAGAACCAAGTTGAACAGAGAGACCACATGTTTCTATGCCCAGAAATGTGAATGTTGCACCCTACAAAATCCTGAAAAAGTTTGAACTCAAAAAGCTTTTGAAACCATTTGAAATTCATTCCAGAAATTCAAAACAGAAAAAGAAAAAGAGAAAGGAAATAGAAAAGGGCCAGCGCCAGTCTTTTGGCCCAACTGAGAAAGCAGCCCACTAAGCCCACCCGGGTTCCCTCTCTCCCTCTCTCACTCGCAGATGCACCCAGCAAGCGACTGACGCCAGTACCCCACCCCCTCTCTGTTTCTCCCGCAGACAACTGGGCCCCGTCCACGTCACCGTCGTCTTCCCCAAATCTCGCGAAGAACACGTCGCCGCTGGCCGTTGCTGGCGTTGATTCCGCGGCGTAATTGCCATTGATTCTGCAGGCGTTTCCTGTCGAGCCCCTGCCTACTTAAACCCCTCCCCCTCGCGGCCATTTCCCCCAACAAAGCCAACCCGAAGCGCCCCCAGGCTGCGAGTATTCCTCGCCGCAACCCCGCTGTTCCGACGACCTCGCCGAAGAATTCCGGTGAGCACCGCACCCCCCTCTGTCTGTGGTTCATGCTATCATGCTCTGCATCTCTGTGTGCATCTACTGACACTTCCCGTTTGTCTGCGCATGGCCTGTAGCCTCGGCAACGACAACAACTGAGCGCCGCCGCTCTCTGCTCGAACTCTGGCGACCTTTCCCCGTAAGTTCCAGCCTCCCCTTGCCCTCTGTTTGATACGCATAGGATCCTCAGCGTCTTGCGCAACTAACGGTGCCCTCCCCTTGTCTTAGCGCGGCTCAGAACATCGCCAACGTCGACTAGCCGAAGCCACAGCCGCCAGGGACTACTCCGACGAGCAATCCGTGACGACTCCGAGCGCCCCTTCGCCAACTGTGGCGCCCCGCAAAAACCACTACTAGAAAATCGCGTTGTTTTCGTGCATTGCATCATCATGACCGCATGCTCATGTCATCATGCCACATTGCATTTGAGCATCGTCATGTCATCTTGCATTTGTTTGCATAAAACTATCTTCGAAAAATCTATTTTGTCTTCTGAACGCCCCGTCTTTATTCAAACACAAAACCCGGGTCTCCGGAATATTTTGCTTTGTCTACCAACGGTTTTCAAAAGCCCCATTTTAAATATTAAAATATTTATTTTATTTTTAGGGGCAGCCGTACCGGGCCGATCCGACCCAGTCGGCCACCCCCAGTACAAAACCGGTCTACCTAAACCCTTTTCCTACCCCAACCTAATCTACCCACCCTTCCTCCACATCACCCCGACCAATCTCCACCCGCCACCTCACCACTTCCCCAACTCCCTCCACTCCCATGCCGCCACATAAGCCTCCTGGTCCCACCTCCTCTCCACACCCTCACCACTTCCCCCCACCCCACACTCCCAGCAGCCGATCCACCCCCTAGCCTCCTCTCCCTTCCACCCCGGCCCCACCACTCCCCACGCGCCTGTCCCATCTCTCTCTCTCTTCCACCCCACCAAACACCGCTCCTCCTGCGGGCCCGTCTTCCCGCGCCCTCTCCCGCGAGCGCCTCGGCCCAGACGCGTCGTCGCCTCCACGTCAGTCCTTCGCCTCCGACAGCCGCCGCCACCCACGGCCTCGCCGGCCGGTCACGCCCTCCTCCGTTTCTCCTCGGCCGCTCCCCTCTGCCTCGTCGCCTTCCTCCGCCGCTCGCCCCCGACGACCCGTGCCCACACGGCTTCGCCCCGCCTCCGCCTCCCAGGCCGCCGCCGGCCGCTCTGTCGTCGTGCTCCTCCCCGCGAACCTCGGCGCCAGTGCTCCTCCGCTCCGCCCCGCGCATCTCCTCGCCGTCCACCACCGCCTCCACCCACTTCTCCAGCGCCGCGCTGACCTCCCTCTCCCGGACGCGCCGGCCTCCTCTCTGCCTTCTCCCGTAGCGCCGCGGCAGCGCCGTCCTTCTCCAACCACCTCACCCGCGTTTGGTCGCCGTCGCCGCGGACTCCCCTCTCCTCCGTGTCAAGCTCGCCACCGCCTCCCTTCGTCGCCCCGCATGCCCTTGCCGCCGCCGGGCACCTTCTCCTCGACAGCAACGCTCGCGTGGCGTCCCTCCTCGAGCCGTCGCGTGGCCTCCTCGTCCCCAGGCTCTACTGCCGACCACCTCCTCCGTTGTGCGCCCGTCGCCGCCGAGCCTGCGCGAGCGCCGCCGGTGTGCCCAGCTTCCGCCTGTCGTCCTCACCGCATGAGCGCCTCCTGCGGGCCCCGTGCCGCCGTTCGTGTCTCCCGGCGACCGGCCTCTCTGCGTGTATCTGCTAGCTGCAGCAAGCTGCAGCCCGTGTGTGTACCCGCCTTCCTGTAGCATCTAGTTGGACCGATTCCGGGGGAATCTGACCAATAGGTTGCTGCCAGTTTGCTACTGACGTTTTTCAAGATCGCCACCGGCAACCGAAGCCATAGTGACAAGACCTTCGTCACACATTAAAGGACCCGGGAGATCATCTACACGGACGTCATGATCTTCGATGCAGGACTGCTCGTGGATCGATACCAATGCGAGAAGCTCGAAGCCCCGTTGCCAGGCCCGGATGTTTCAAACGCGAAGATCTGCTTCATGGATCCGAGACCGATCCGGAACGCCAAGTACTTCCCTCGGACGCCAAAACCCGAACCTGAAGAACGTCAAGATCGCCACGAGGACGACAAGTTCTTCTTCCCGAACGCCAAGACCGACCCGATACGAGGACCCGACAAGATCTTCGTGACGACAAGATCGGCACCGACCAGGGCGGATCCGATGTGCCCCCGACGCCAACCAAGTTCTTCTTCTCGGATGCGACAAGATCGACTTCCGTTGTCCGAGACCGATCTCGTCGAGCCGTTCTCCCGTCAAACCCTGAGACCGACCCCAAACCCCCTCCGAGCCCCCAAGTTCGCCGAACCCCAATGTGTGACCCTCTTTTCCGTGACCTATATTTTATATATAATATTACTTGTTGCATATAAAATTGCCATACTTGCATACATATTGTCATGTGGTTTGGGGGCCTTATGCCGGTTCACCATATAATTAAATATGGAGTCTATATGCGGGATATCTTTGTCTTATTCCGGACTTCATTTAAATTGGCATAGCGAACCGAAGCCATGTTTGGTCTTGCTAATCCAACATTTACTTTGCGGGGTAGATAAATAACTTGAACCGTTTAATTAAATGTCGGGACCCCGGTTCCGCTTAATATGATCTAATTGCATTACACCTTTGCCATGTCATACATCATACATGCATCATGCCCGATCTTCTGTCATAGTATTAAATAGTGCATCCGGTGTTTGTGCTAGTGTTTTGCTTCTTCACGGACTAGGCCGATGAGTTGATGCGAGTGTCGACCCGACCTTCGGATGAACCCTCGGCAATGTTTTTCAGGCGAGCATCCCTTCCCCTTCTACCTATTTTGCATTTATAGTCTTTATTTCCTCCTATTGATCTATTGCTATCTGTGTTGCGATGCTCTAGTTTTTGTACCCGTGATATCCCTTGCAGCCTTATATTGCCTTGGACACATCCTATTACCTGTTGTTTGGTAGATAGTTGGACCTGCGCGTCGTAGTCGCTTGCTCAAGTGTTGTTGCGTGTCGTCAAGTACCACAGTTGTTGGAGTATTGCCGCATGTTTAATGTTGGAGATGATCATGGCTTTAATTATTGTTTAATAACTAAAATTGAAAGTAGGTAAATGCAGAGGCACCGGTGGGTAATAGACAATATTTGGATTTTAACCGCTCACTGGTGTCCCGTAGGACCCCGAGTTCTTGACACCTGTTCCGAGATCGAGCGCGCTAACCACAGGTGGGGTGTGTGGGCACCCCCATCGATTTAGTACCTAATTCCAAGTACTGTACTGGGGGCCACAAAGTAGTTTGGGGCTTTATTACTATCTTGTACTTATGCCATGCTTTACTGCTTTATTTACGATTGCGCGTGGAGCGCCTGTACTGTTTAGGTAAGAGGAGTGTTTTCGCGGTATCGACAAGCCCAGTCACACTTTCGGGTTCCCAGTCGTTTACAGCCATTGACGCAAACCCTGAGTCCGTCTCGGAGACCGGACGACTTCGTTGCGGGTAGCTTAGTGGGGTGGCCCCCATGTACTTGCTTTGGGTCTGGGAAACGTCATGACTTAGGCCCCGCCGACATACGGATGGGTGTATGTTAACTGATCTGACAAAAAGGGTCGAAGTGCTTGTGGATACTTTGGTGCACCCCTGCAGGGTTAAATATTTTCGAAAAGCCGTGTCCGCGGTTATGGACGACTTGGAGCACAGTTCTCGATCATAGACAACTATAACTAAAGTTTACTGTTATAATTTGACTCGTATCCGATATGACTAGTAATCAGCTTCACTACAACGGAATGGCTAAATAAAAGTACCAACAACAGCTGGGTTTGGGATGTCTCATGCTAATCGTATCTGACTAGTAAGTGTTGCAACTACAACGGAATGTTTAACTAAAACTGCCCACTGCTTATTATATCAGGATGACTCATGCCATCTTTATTTGACTAGTAATTGCCGCAACTATAACGGAATGAATAAAACTGCCAACTGCGTGAGTTCCTCGGTTGACTTCCTCGTTTGGTCTCGAGGGGAAAACACCAGGATGGGTATGTTTGGTGGTAGTATCAAGATGGTTCCGAATAGGACTTTCTTATCCCTCTCTGGTAGCCGACAGTTATATCGAGTCTCTATAGGTTGTTTAGTGCATGCTGCGCTTCCGCTCAGTCCACCATACCTATGTAGGCGAGGACCGCCGAATTCTAGCCTCGCCGTGTACTGGCCTCAGTACTGACCGCTCTCTCTTTTTCCTTTGCCCTTTGTCGGCACCCCTGTTGTTTAAGCAGGTTTTGAGATCGATGTCGTTAGCAGGGTTACCCTTCCGGCTTGGCCTGGGCAGGGTTATGGACGCCAGTGGTTATTCTTCAGGGCTGTTAGCTCAATTTGCATCTTGTCCGTACTCGGACGCTATATCGTTTTAAAGGTGATTTGGATCTTTGTATTGTACCTCTGTATTCTTGACTCATTGAGTCATTGTTGGATATATGTTTTGTGGGTTCCATCGAGGACTATTGTGTAATGATATTACTTCGTTTTCCACCCGCACGCAAGTGCCTGGTGGGCACCTTTGAATCGTTTCTATGCGGGTTTGGCGGGAAGCGCTAAAACTTGCATAGGTCCGATTCTGAGGGTGTTACAGAGTGGTATCAGAGCTCAGCAGTTGCGATACCCCACAAGTCCAGCCTGTAGGATAACCTAGCTAACGGCCGAAGTAGAGTGTCAAAACTATTTTTGAAAAATCGGTTGGATAGTTCTGATTAGGTCTGATTTTACTCCTTACCCCTCCGCTGCTCTCCTCTCACCTTTGCGTGTTTTGAATCCGCTCTCTTCTCTCTCTTCGAGTCCAGGATTTCTCGTGGTTGGGTTCCATCGTACCTTCAGGGTTTCGCTTCCTCCTTTGGTAACGGTGTTGCTACATCTGGTCTTCATGCTATCCGAGGAACCCTTCGTCTGGTGGACTTCTCTTTGTTCCTTCTCGTGCCTTCCAGTGTTTCCCGACGCGACGACATCATCTACGCTAGATCCGATGCAGAGTCAGCATCACTCCTTTGTTTCTGAACCTCGATTGTCGAGATCTTCAGTCTGATTCCGAGAATGGTTGCACGCTTTTCTACTGATTGTGCAGAGTAATAGTTTGGGTGCGTGATGGATTGGCCCCCATGCCGACTACTCACTCTATTCGCTTGTGTACATTGAAGTGGATGAGAATGCATCGGTTCCCTCTTTCCATCGAAGCTAGAGGTGGCTTTATTTGTTGATACCTCTACCTTCGACCTTTTGTTCCCGGAGTGTTCTCTCGACGATCACGGGCAACGACCTCTTATTAGTGGTGTCGCGAGGATCTACACGATGCGAGAAGATTCAGATCGCCGCCCTTCTTCCCGGTACCATGAGGCGGATCTCGAGGGCGAGATCCATTGTTAGTGGTGTCGAATTGTGGCGCCCCGTAAAAACCACTACTAGAAAATCGCGTTGTTTTCGTGCATTGCATCATCATGACCGCATGCTCATGTCATCATGCCACATTGCATTTGAGCATCGTCATGTCATCTTGCATTTGTTTGCATAAACTTATCTTCGAAAAATCTATTTTGTCTTCTGAACTCCCCGTCTTTATTCAAACACAAAACCCGGGTCTCCGGAATATTTTGCTTTGTCTACCAACGGTTTTCAAAAGCCCCATTTTAAATATTAAAATATTTATTTTATTTTTAGGGGCAGCCGTACCGGGCTGATCCGACCCAGTCGGCCACCCCCAGTACAAAACCGGTCTACCTAAACCCTTTTCCTACCCCAACCTAATCTACCCACCCTTCCTCCACATCACCCCGACCAATCTCCACCCGCCACCTCACCACTTCCCCAACTCCCTCCACTCCCATGCCGCCACATCAGCCTCCTGGTCCCACCTCCTCTCCACACCCTCACCACTTCCCCCCACCCCACACTCCCAGCAGCCGATCCACCCCCTAGCCTCCTCTCCCTTCCACCCCGGCCCCACCACTCCCCACGCGCCTGTCCCATCTCTCTCTCTCTCTCTTCCACCCCACCAACCACCGCTCCTCCTGCGGGCCCGTCTTCCCGCGCCCTCTCCCGCGAGCGCCTCGGCCCAGACGCGTCGTCGCCTCCGCGTCAGTCCTCCGCCTCCGACCGCCGCCGCCACCCACCGCCTCGCCGGCCGGTCACGCCCTCCTCCGTTTCTCCTCGGCCGCTTCCCTCTGCCTCGTCGCCTTCCTCCGCCGCTCGCCCCCGACGACCCGTGCCCACGCGGCTTCGCCCCGCCTCCGCCTCCCAGGCCGCCGCCGGCCGCTCTGTCGTCGTGCTCCTCCCCGCGAACCTCGGCGCCAGTGCTCCTCCGCTCCGCCCCGCGCGTCTCCTCGCCGTCCACCACCGCCTCCACCCACTTCTCCAGCGCCGCGCTGACCTCCCTCTCCCGGACGCGCCGGCCTCCTCTCTGCCTTCTCCCGCAGCGCCGCGGCAGCGCCGTCCTTCTCCAACCACCTCACCCGCGTTTGGTCGCTGTCACCGCGTACTCCCCTCTCCTCCATGTCAAGCTCGCCACCGCCTCCCTTCATCGCCCCGCATGCCCTTGCCGCCGCTGGGCACCTTCTCCTCGACAGCAACGCTCGCGTGGGCCGTCGTGTGGCCTCCTCGTCCCCAGGCTCTACTGCCGACCACCTCCTCCGTTGTGCGCCCGTCGCCGCCGAGCCTGCGCGAGCGCCGCCGGTGTGCCCAGCTTCCGTCTGTCGTCCTCACCGCACGAGCGCCTCCTGCGGGCCTCGTGCCACCGTTCGTGTCTCCCGGCGACCGGCCTCTCTGCGTGTATCTGCTAGCTGCAGCAAGCTGCAGCCCGTGTGTGTACCCGCCTTCCTGTAGCATCTAGTTGGACCGATTCCGGGGGAATCTGACCAATAGGTTGCTGCCAGTTTGCTACTGACGTTTTTCAAGATCGCCACCGGCAACCGAAGCCATAGTGACAAGACCTTCGTCACACATTAAAGGACCCGAGAGATCATCTACACGGACGTCATGATCTTCGATGCAGGACTGCTCGTGGATCGGTACCAATGCGAGAAGCTCGAAGCCCCGTTGTCAGGCCCGGATGTTTCAAACGCGAAGATCTGCTTCATGGATCCGAGACCGATCCAGAACGCCAAGTACTTCCCTCGAACGCCAAAACCCGAACCTGAAGAACGCCAAGATCGCCACGAGGACGACAAGTTCTTCTTCCCGAACGCCAAGACCGACCCGATACGAGGACCCGACAAGATCTTCGTGACGACAAGATCGGCACCGACCAGGGCGGATCCGATGTGCCCCCGACGCCAACCAAGTTCTTCTTCTCGGATGCGACAAGATCGACTTCCGTTGTCCGAGACCGATCTCGTCGAGCCGTTCTCCCGTCGAACCCTGAGACCGACCCCGAACCCCCTCCGAGCCCCCAAGTTCGCCGAACCCCAATGTGTGACCCTCTTTTCCGTGACCTATATTTTATATATAATATTACTTGTTGCATATAAAATTGCCATACTTGCATACATATTGTCATGTGGTTTGGGGGCCTTATGCCGGTTCACCATATAATTAAATATGGAGTCTATATGCGGGATATCTTTGTCTTATTCCGGACTTCATTTAAATTGGCATAGCGAACCGAAGCCATGTTTGGTCTTGCTAATCCAACATTTACTTTGCGGGGTAGATAAATAACTTGAACCGTTTAATTAAATGTCGGGACCCCGGTTCCGCTTAATATGATCTAATTGCATTACACCTTTGCCATGTCATACATCATACATGCATCATGCCCGATCTTCTGTCATAGTATTAAATAGTGCATCCGGTGTTTGTGCTAGTGTTTTGCTTCTTCACGGACTAGGCCGATGAGTTGATGCGAGTGTCGACCCGACCTTCGGATGAACCCTCGGCAATGTTTTTCAGGCGAGCATCCCTTCCCCTTCTACCTATTTTGCATTTATAGTCTTTATTTCCTCCTATTGATCTATTGCTATCTGTGTTGCGATGCTCTAGTTTTTGTACCCGTGATATCCCTTGCAGCCTTATATTGCCTTGGACACATCCTATTACCTGTTGTTTGGTAGATAGTTGGACCTGCGCGTCGTAGTCGCTTGCTCAAGTGTTGTTGCGTGTCGTCAAGTACCACAGTTGTTGGAGTATTGCCGCATGTTTAATGTTGGAGATGATCATGGCTTTAATTATTGTTTAATAACTAAAATTGAAAGTAGGTAAATGCAGAGGCACCGGTGGGTAATAGACAATATTTGGATTTTAACCGCTCACTGGTGTCCCGTAGGACCCCGAGTTCTTGACACCTGTTCCGAGATCGAGCGCGCTAACCACAGGTGGGGTGTGTGGGCACCCCCATCGATTTAGTACCTGATTCCAAGTACTGTACTGGGGGCCACAAAGTAGTTTGGGGCTTTATTACTATCCTGTACTTATGCCATGCTTTACTGCTTTATTTACGATTGCGCGTGGAGCGCATCTACTGTTTAGGTAAGAGGAGTGTTTTCGCGGTATCGACAAGCCCAGTCACACTTTCGGGTTCCCAGTCGTTTATAGCCATTGACGCAAACCCTGTGTCCGTCTCGGAGACCGGCCGACTTCGTTGCGGGTAGCTTAGTGGGGTGGCCCCCATGTACTTGCTTTGGGTCTGGGAAACGTCATGACTTAGGCCCCGCCGACATACCGATGGGTGTATGTTAACTGATCTGGCAAAAAGGGTCGAAGTGCTTGTGGATACTTTGGTGCACCCCTGCAGGGTTAAATATTTTCGAAAAGCCGTGTCCGCGGTTATGGACGACTTGGAGCACAGTTTTCGATCATAGACAACTATAACTAAAGTTTACTGTTATAATTTGACGCGTATCCGATATGACTAGTAATCAGCTTCACTACAACGGAATGGCTAAATAAAAGTACCAACAACAGCTGGGTTTGGGATGTCTCATGCTAATCGTATCTGACTAGTAAGTGTTGCAACTACAACGGAATGTTTAACTAAAACTGCCCACTGCTTATTATATCAGGATGACTCATGCTATCTTTATTTGACTAGTAATTGCCGCAACTATAACGGAATGAATAAAACTGCCAACTGCGTGAGTTCCTCGGTTGACTTCCTCGTTTGGTCTCGAGGGGAAAACACCAGGATGGGTATGTTTGGTGGTAGTATCAAGATGGTTCCGAATAGGACTTTCTTATCCCTCTCTGGTAGCCGACAGTTATATCGAGTCTCTATAGGTTGTTTAGTGCATGCTGCGCTTCCGCTCAGTCCACCATACCTATGTAGGCGAGGACCGCCGAATTCTAGCCTCGCCGTGTACTGGCCTCAGTACTAACCGCTCTCTCTTTTTCCTTTGCCCTTTGTCGGCACCCCTGTTGTTTAAGCAGGTTTTGAGATCGATGTCGTTAGCAGGGTTACCCTTCCGGCTTGGCCTGGGCAGGGTTATGGACGCCAGTGGTTATTCTTCAGGGCTGTTAGCTCAATTTGCATCTTGTCCGTACTCGGACGCTATATCGTTTTAAAGGTGATTTGGATCTTTGTATTGTACCTCTGTATTCTTGACTCATTGAGTCGTTGTTGGATATATGTTTTGTGGGTTCCATCGAGGACTATTGTGTAATGATATTACTTCGTTTTCCACCCGCACGCAAGTGCCTGGTGGGCACCTTTGAATCGTTTCTATGCGGGTTTGGCGGGAAGCGCTAAAACTTGCATAGGGCCAATTCTGAGGGTGTTACACCAACCAGGGACACGTTGAGCTTCACCTCATCACTGCGGTTCTGGTGAGCATCCTCCCCCTTCCCCGGGCGACCTAGTTCGCTGGCTCCGCCACTGACAGAGCGCTCCGCCGCTCGCAGCCGCGCTAGCGCCGCTCATCTCTGGTCAAAGCATTCAGGAACGTTAGATGTAGATCTTGCGTCTAAGATTAGAACTTAAACGAAGAGGTATGAGCGCATCTGAGCCACTAGATCTGACTTAAATCCTACGGCTCGCAGAGACCGATCCGCACGAAACGGTACCGGCCAGTAGAATAGCGCCGCGTGGCAGTGAATTAGATTTAAAAACTGGATTTGAATCTGATTGCTATTCAAATTTGATTTGGCTATAACTTTTGATCCCCATGTTAGAATTTGACAAATTTTATACCGTTGGAATCAAGAGAGCAAGATCTTTCTAATTATGCAATGTGTTTAAGGTTTAGCTTCTGTTAAAAAGGTTTTATTTGTAGAAACTTGTGTGAGACTAATTTGAGTATATGAAAAGTTTAGGAAATGATGTAGGGTTTAAACAAATGTTGTTTGGCAAGTTTTCAACTTGTTTATGAATCAGTACTGTTTACTTGCTTTGTGGAGTTTTAAAAATCATCACATATCATCTTGCATGCATGCATATATTTTTGATTGTATATGTTTTGTGTGTAATTTGTTGCTACCATTCTTTGTGTAGATTTTGGTGCTAGTGATTGTGATTGTGAGGAGTGCTACTCTCCCAACTACCAAGGCAAGTGGTACTTCATGAAAATTATCATTCCTATGTTTTCTACTAAGCATTAGAAATATTTTGTTAGACTTGCATGCTATATTTTGCTTATATGCCATGTTGGGAAATCCTAGTAGTTGTAGAAATGCTAGGAAATTTCTAAGTTAAGTTACTATCTATGCCATGCTTAGCCTAGCTAGTGGCAACCAAGGGTTGGTGAAATATATACATGCTATGATGAAAATATTCCTAAGTCCTTTGGACTTGTGTTTTGTCTAATAAAACAACTAAGTTAATGAAACACCTGGGTGGAATGGAAGGAAAGGTTTATGTTGAGTGGTTACACAAGGCCCATTTCTATGGTTTACCTTGTGTATCTCACTTGTGGTAAGCCACCCAGGAACAAAGAGATTTTAGAGGCCAAGTGTTAAGAAGCTTCTAGTGCAGCCACTTGGTAATATGGGTTCTGCCTGGATCACATAAGTTGCTAGAACTTAGCCATTTGGACAGTTGGTGGTAGTGGGATGATAGGTTGGAACGCGTCCATTTGGTCTAAGGGAAGGCTTCTGAAAGGTCCTGTCTTGGTGAAACCAAGTCTGGTGGGGAAATTGCACAACCTCTGCAGATGGAAAAACCTAAGTACTTAGCCAAGTCCATGGCAATGGACAACTTGAGCATCAAGACATGGAAGCTATCAAGAATCTCCTCATCCCAATTTCTAAGTAAAAATTTGAGGGTGAACAAGGGTGAAGGACCTCAATGTCTATTGGTGGTTCCTTGGGAAAAGTTTTGACAAAGAAAAACTTAGTGATTTCAACTAATAGTCAAAATCTATTTTGAGCAAAGCAAGTCAAGCTACACTTAGCCAAATTGCATATAGTATCTAGTCCACTTAAAATTTTACTAAGGTATCACTTGCCAATACTATTCCAAAGTATTGACCCACTGTGGTTGTAACTTGTGATGTTGCAGGTTACTCTGATGAGGATTAGGTGTCATGAGTCTACACTCAACATGTTTGCCTGTGGCACATGAAGATGAAGACTTTTATTTATTTACTTATTAAAACTCTTGTATTAGGCCTGTGGCCTTGGAGTTGTAAAGACTATGTTTATCTCTGGAATGGCTGTAATAAAGGACCTTTGTATTTGTGTACTTCATCTTAAACTGTGGATGCTAGCATTGATCCAGGGACTAGCATTGCAATCACAGGGATCCTTTTCCTTTATAAAGGAGGGATCTTACAGATGGTATCAGAGCACTGTGTTGCCTGTAGGATTATGACCCTAGGATTGGAAACCACTAAGGAAAAAATTTTAACTTCTACACTTGTCTAATCTTCTCGTAAACTTTTCTAATCTTCTTTCTCATCTCTATTTGTAGATGAACTCCATCAACGAAACTGTAAGGAAGGGACCACTCATGACAATGACTTTGGAGTGTGAGACAGAATTCCCCAAGGCTCTCAAGGACCTCATGGTTGCATTAGAGATACAAGGTGCAGCTGTGTATAAGGGTTTTCCTGTGATGGATGAAGGAGTGGAATACTGGTGGGTGCAACTTCATTTGTATAAAAACAAGGAAGACAACCATCAGGAAAAAGGATTCTGCATGTTCACCAATTCAGTGGTGCACACTACATTCTTTGAATCAGCAAAGGATGCATCTTGGAAGACCATCAAAGAACTTGGTGATAGAGTCAAGTGCAGAATGCTCAACCTCCAAAATGATCTAAAGAAAGAGAAGGAACATACCCAAGAGTTGGAAGCTACCAACCAAACCTTAAGAGGAGACATTATAGACTTAGTGATGGATTCATGTGAGCAAGATAGGCTGATTGCTTCTAGAAATATTGTGTTAGCCAACAGATCCAGTGAGATAGGATTGTAAACGTACTTCGTTAGTTGGACCACCACCTATCACCTTATTTTCCAAATGAAACACCTTGGTTGTTGTAATGGATCCATGTGTGCCATGACTTGTGTGTTTTGTATTCCAAGGATTTGTATGTGATGTTTTGCCTTGTATTTTATCCTGAATTGTGTAGTTCTAACTTTTTCTATCTTATAAATAGATGCCTACTGTTACCATCAGCACTGTTGAGGAGTTCCAGGTTACCCGCTTTGGTCCTCGTATCGTTGAGCTTACTACTTTGCTCAATCTCCCTCTTCCTACCATCATGGTGCTTCCCCTCACCAAGTTTGAGAGGAAAGACCTCTGGGGCTTCAAGGTCAACCAGCCCGGATGCCAGACTGAGCCTACCACGGAGGCCATCGTCTTCAAGCTCATGCACGATGACAAGGAGAGAGGCCTTGAGGTAGTCATGCAGGATCTGATAGGACGTCTACTGGGGAGACACTCCAGACAGGTTAGAGGTACTCACTTCCACGTCTTTGGTAGACGTGATGAGGATGGAGGGTCCATCGACTTCGAGGATGATTCGAGGGACACAGCAGAGCCGATTCGCCTGTACCTCCAGGACTTAGAGTCTCTCATTAGGCACGTGGACACTGATAGGACCAACTTCATGCTCAACAATGACGAACTCCAGGTGCAGCTTCGCGAGAAGGACAAGCTCTTCGCGGAGCAAGATGAGATAGTCAAGGAGATGGAGGCGAAGTTCGAGAGCCAGGACAGGAAGTTCAAGAGTCAGGAGAAGCGTGTCCAGGATAGAAACAAGAAGATTCGGGACATGACTGAAGAACTGCAGGCCAAGGACTTCGAGCTCGAGCATCAGCAGACAGTGATTGAGAGACTTCGTTCCCAGAAGAGGGCTCTCAAGGCCAAGATAGAGACCTTGACCACTAGTGTCGAGGAATACAAGACCGCGATGGAGAACGCAGGTCTTACCTTTGTCAAGGAGGAGGTTGATGCCGAGGAGTAGATTTGACTACTCATTTATCTTTTATTATCATACTTGTTGCTTGAGAACTTGTTATTGACCATCCGACATGTGGATGGCTTGTTATTTGTGTGTGTTTTACTTTGCGAACTTGTTATTTTGTTGTTGAAACTTTATCATTGTGTTGCATGCTTTGTGTTTGCTTATGTGATGTAATGTGCATGAAAGCATCTATGGGTATCTCATTCTTATCTCTATTGAACAAACCACAGATGCCTCCCCGTCGTGCAAACCCCAACCCCAACAACAACAACAACATCACTCCAGAAATGCAGCAAATGATGACCGCTCAAACTCAGCTGATGCAGATGATGACGACGTTCATCCAGAACCAAAACAACAACAATAACCCACCGGGTTTTGATATGCTTACCAGGTTCTTGAGATTGAGGGCAGCAAAGTTTTCAGGGACAACTGATCCCATGGTGGCCAATGATTGGCCACGCTCAGTGAACAAGGACTTGGTAATCGTGGGTTGTACTGATGCTGAAAAGGTCAGATTTGCAGCACATTTGCTGGAGGGACCAGCCGCCACTTGGTGGGATAACTTCCAGATCACCACTCCCATAGAAGATGTGACATGGGCTATCTTTGAGGATGGCTTTCGCACTGCTCATATCTCATCTGGAGTGATGAGTCTGAAAAATAAAGAGTTCCATAATCTGAAGTAGCGCCACCGCAGCGTGGCAGAATATATTGAGGAGTTCAACAATTTGGTGCGTTATGCACCGGATGAAGTTGACACCAATTCTAAGAGGAAAGAAAAGTTCCTCGAAGGGTTAAATGATGAACTGAATCTGCAGTTGGCTGTGGCCTGTGTTCCCACTTATCAGTCTCTCTATGACAAGGCTACTATTTTGGAGAACAAAATAAAGCAAGTTGAAAGCAGAAAGAGAAAGCACTCAGACAAGCACAGCTCGGGATCGTCACACAAACATTCCCATTATGATGACAGTGGAAGCTCAGGATCCCACAAGCATGGGAAATTCAACAAGCACCACAACCACAACCGTCATGACAACAAGCATCACCGTAGTCATGACAATGACAAGTACAAGAACCACAAGGGTGGATACAAGAACCACCACAGTGGTAATGGAAGTGGAAGTGGAAATCAGCCTGTCAAGAAAGACATAAGTCAGGTTGAATGCTTCAAGTGCAAGAAGATGGGGCATTATGCAAATGAATGCCCAGAAAAGAAAGTTGAAGGACCCAACAAGCCCAACCCTTTTCAGAAGGGACAGGTGAACCACATCAATGTGGAGGAAATCTATGAGGAGCCTGATGCTGTTGCTGGTAAGTTCAAACCCAATTCTGTTCCAGCATTTGTTCTCTTTGATACTGGTGCATCTCATTCATTCATATCAAGAGCATTTGTTGAAAGAAATGAACTGCCGATAGAAACTATTGGGTGTCCTATAAAAGTAAGTTCTCTTGGTGGAGAAATGATAGTGAATTCAGGATGTCATGATCTAGTCATAGAATTTGGGAAGTATAAGTTTCCCGTTAACTTGATAATTCTAAACTCCCAAGGATTGGATGTCAATTTGGGAATGGACTGGATGACTAAGCACAAGGGAATGATAGATTGTGCCAACCATACTGTCTCACTCACAACTCCAGAAAATAAAAGGATCAGATTCAAGACCAACTTTGAAGCAAGAAGGAGTATGCTAAATTCTCTTAAGGGGGTTAGCATAGACAGTGTGCCAATTGTGAGTGAGTATCCGGATGTGTTTCTAGAAGAATTGCCGGGAATGCCACCAGATAGAGATGTGGAATTTCTTATAGATTTGGTACCAGGATCTGGACCAATAGCAAAGAGACCTTATAAAATGTCAGTTGATGAACTGAAAGAACTCAAGAAACAACTTGGAGAACAGTTGCAGAAAGGATTTATTCAACCAAGTTCTTCATCTTGGGGAGCCCCAGTTTTGTTCGTGGAGAAGAAAGATAGAAGTCAAAGGTTATGCATAGATTACCGTTCACTCAACGAGGTAACTATCAAGAACAAATACCCTTTGCCTAGAATCAATGACTTGTTTGATCAGCTAGAAGGAGGTTGTGTGTTCTCAAAGATTGATCTCCGGTCAGGCTATTTTCAACTCAAGATAAGAGAACAAGACATACCTAAGACAGCGTTCACTACAAGGTATGGATTATATGAGTATACCGTGATGCCATTTGGTTTGACCAATGCTCCAGCATACTTCATGAATATGATGAACAAGGTGTTCATGGAATTCCTTGACAAGTTTGTTGTCGTCTTCATCGATGACATTTTAGTCTACTCCAAGAGCAAAGAAGAGCATGAAGGACATTTGCGTTTGATACTTGAGAAGTTAAGAGAGCATAAACTTTATGCCAAATTCAGCAAGTGTGAATTCTGGTTGAATGAAGTTGGATTTCTTGGTCATGTTATGACAAAGGATGGTGTAGCAGTTGATCCTGCAAAGGTTTCAGCTGTAACTGAATGGGAATCTCCCAAATCCGTGAAAGAAGTTCGTAGTTTCCTTGGCTTAGCGGGTTACTACAGAAGGTTCATTGAAAATTTCTCCAAGGTAGCTAAGCCTATGACTGAATTGCTAAAGAAAGACAAGAAGTTTGCCTGGTCTGAAGGTTGTGAACTCATCTTTTAGGAATTGAAGAAGAGACTTGTGACAGCACCAGTCTTGTGTCTGCCAGATTTGGAAAAAGATTTTCAAGTATATTGTGATGCATCTCATCAGGGTTTGGGTGCAGTACTTATGCAAGACGGTAAAGTTGTGGCTTATGCCTCGAGACAACTCAAAACTCATGAAGTGAACTATCCTACTCATGATTTAGAGTTAGCCTCTGTTGTCCATGCACTCAAAACATGGAGACACTATCTTTTGGGAAAGCGTTGTGAAGTGTTCACGGATCACAAAAGTCTGAAGTATATCTTCACCCAGAAAGAAATTAATATGAGACAAAGAAGATGGCTAGAACTTATCAAGGACTATGACTTAAGTTTGCAATACCACCCCGGTAAAGCAAATGTTGTAGCAGATGCTCTAAGTCGTAAGGTTTTTGTGAATGGCCTTACCAAAGGAGAATTGCCAGATGATCTGTGTACCCAATTTAGAAAACTCAGATTGGAGATTGTGCCTGAAGGACATCTCATGTCTTTGGATGTTCAACCCACTTTGTTGGACAAGATCAAAGAAGCCCAGAAGATTGATAAGGAAATTGAAGAGATTAAAGAAAAGATTGGCAAAGGAAAAGCCCAAGGGTTCCATGAAGACGAACAGGGTACTTTATGGCATGGGAAACGTATCTGTGTTCCACAAGATCCGGAGCTGCGGAAACTGATTTTGCAAGAAGCACACAACTCTCCGTATTCCATTCATCCGGGTAACACCAAAATGTACATGGACATGAAAGAAAGATTTTGGTGGAATAACCTCAAGAAGGACATCGCCGAACATATTGCTTTGTGTGATGTGTGTAGTAGAGTGAAAGCGGAACATCAGAAACCAGCAGGTTTGCTTCAACCACTACCTATTCCTGATTGGAAGTGGGACAAGATTGGTATGGATTTCATTACCGGATTACCAAGGACCCGGTCAGGATACGATTCTATTTGGGTAGTAGTGGATCGCCTAACTAAAGTGGCTCATTTCATACCCGTGAAGACAACCTATACAAGTGCTAAGTTAGCCAAAATCTACATGAGTAGAATTTTATGTCTACATGGAGTGCCCAAGAGTATTGTGTCTGATAGGGGAACTCAATTCACTTCCCATTTTTGGAGACAGTTACATGAGTCATTGGGAACGAGGTTGGAATTCAGTACTGCTTTTCATCCTCACACTGATGGACAAACAGAAAGGACTAATCAGATTCTTGAAGACATGTTGAGGGCGTGTGCCCTAGACTATGGAGCCAGTTGGGATGAAAGTCTGCCTTACGCAGAATTTTCTTATAACAACAACTATCAAGCCAGCATTGAGATGGCACCATCTGAGTTTATCTACGGAAGAAAGTGTACCACTCCGTTGTTATGGAATGGTGTGGGAGAAAGAAGTTTATTCGGGCCAGATCTTAACAAAGAAGCCGAAGAGAAGGTCAAGTTGGTTCAGTATAGGTTGAAGATAGCACAGTCCCGACAGAAAAGCTACGCAGATCCTAAGCATAGAGAAGTCACCTACGAAGTTGGTGATAGAGCCTATCTTAGAGTGTCACCACTTCGTGGAGTGAAGAGATTCGGAGTCAAAGGAAAATTGGCACCAAGATATGTTGGGCCATTCAAGATTCTGAGTCGCAAAGGAGAAGTTGCCTATGAAATTGAACTGCCAGAATCTCTGTCAGCTGTCCATAATGTGTTTCATGTCAGTCAACTTAAGAAATGTCATCCAGAAATGGAAGAAACTTCTTTGAAGGATACTATACCTTTGGAGGAGGTTCAGTTGGAGAGTGATCTCACTTATGAAGAGAAACCTATCAAGATTCTTGAGACTGCAGAAAGAGTTACACGGACTAAGACTATCAAGTTCTGCAAGGTGTATTGGAATCATCATTCCGAAGAGGAAGCAACATGGGAAATAGAAGATGATCTTCGGAAAGACCACCCTCACCTATTTGCTAGCCAATCCGAATCTCGAGGGCGAGATTCACCTTAAGGGGGTTAGATTTGTAACATCCCTAAAATCATGATTTCAAAGATTGCATATCATTCTTGCATGCATATATATTTTGAGATCATTTTCCAACTCTTTTCAAGAAAACAGAAGCACATAGTGCTATTATTTTATGTGAGCAAACATAAATCAAATGACTATCCTCAATTGAGAGCATAAGTGTTTTAAACCAAGTTTTGTTGGCTTCCTTGTTGATTGGATTGAATGTGGAGTGTGGACAAAAATTTCATAGAACAAATATGGTTTCAAAACCATTTTCAAAACATTTCCAAATCAAGTGTTATAGCACTGTTTATTTTGTTTGTTCAAAAGAACCAAGCTTGAACTGAGAGACCACATGTTTCTATGCCTAGAAATGTGAATGTTGCACCCTACAAAATCCTGAAAAAGTTTGAATTCAAAAAGCTTTTGAAACCATTTGAAATTCATTCCAGAAATTCAAAACAGAAAAATAAAAAGAGAAAGGAAATAGAAAAGGGCCAGCGCCAGTCTTTTGGCCGAACTGAGAAAGCATCCCACTAAGCCCACCCGGGTTCCCTCTCTCCCTCTCTCACTCGTAGACGCACCCAGCAAGCGACTAACGCCAGTACCCCACCCCCTCTATGTTTCTTCCGCAGACAACTGGGCCCCGTCCACGTCACCGTCGTCTTCCCCATATCTCGCAAAGAACACGTCGCCGCTGGCTGTTGCTGGCGTTGATTCCGTGGCGTAATTGCCATTGATTCTGCAGGCGTTTCCTGTCGAGCCCCTGCCTACTTAAACCCCTCCCCCTCGCGGCCATTTCCCCCAACAAAGCCAACCTGAAGCGCCCCCAGGCTGCGAGTATTCCTCGCCGCAACCCCGCTGTTCCGACGACCTCGCCGACGAATTCCGGTGAGCACCGCACCCCCCTCTGTCCGTGGTTCATGCTATCATGCTCTGCATCTCTGTGTGCATCTACTGATACTTCCCGTTTGTCCGCACATGGCCTGTAGCCTCGGCAACGACAACAACTGAGCGCCGCCGCTCTCTGCTCGAACTCCGGCGACCTTTCCCCGTAAGTTTCAGCCTCCCCTTGCCCTCTGTTTGATACGCATAGGATCCTCAGCGTCTTGCGCATATAACGGTGCCCTCTCCTTGTCTTAGCGCGGCTCAGGACATCGCCAACGTCGACGAGCCGAAGCCACAGCCGCCAGGGACTACTCCGACGAGCAATCTGCGATGACTCCGAGCGCCCCTTCGCCAACCAGGGACACGTTGAGCTTCACCTCGTCACTGCGGTTCTGGTGAGCATCCTCCCTCCTCCCCGGGCGACCTAGTTCGCCGGCTCCGCCACTGACAGAGTGCTCCGCCGCTCGCCGCCGCGCTAGCGCCGCTCATCTCTGGTCAAAGCATTTAGGAACGTTAGATGTAGATCTTGCGGCTAAGATTAGAACTTAAACGAAGAGGTATGAGCGCATCTGAGCCACTAGATCTGACTTAAATCCTACGGCTCGCAGAGACCGATCCGCACGAAATGGTACCGGCCAGTAGAATAGCGCCGCGTGGCAGTGAATTAGATTTAAAAACTGGATTTGAATCTTATTGCTATTCAAATTTGATTTGGCTATAACTTTTGATCCCCACGTTAGAATTTGACAAATTTTATACCGTTGGAATCAGGAGAGAAAGATCTTTCTAATTATGCAATGTGTTTAAGGTTTAGCTTCTGTTAAAAAGGTTTTATTTGCAGAAACTTGTGTGAGACTAATTTGAGTATATGAAAAGTTTAGGAAATGATTTAGGGTTTAAACAAATGTTGTTTGGCAAGTTTTCAACTTGTTTATGAATCAGTACTGTTTACTTGCTTTGTGGAGTTTTAAAAATCATCACATATCATCTTGCATGCATGCATATATTTTTGATTGTATATGTTTTGTGTGTAATTTGTTGCTACCATTCTTTGTGTATATTTTGGTGCTAGTGATTGTGATTGTGAGGAGTGATACTCTCCCAACTACCAAGGAAAGTGGTACTTCATGAATATTATCATTCCTATGTTTTCTACTAAGCATTAGAAATATTTTGTTAGACTTGCATGCTATATTTTGCTTATATGCCATGTTGGGAAATCCTAGTAGTTGTAGAAATGCTAGGAAATTTCTAAGTTAAGTTACTATCTATGCCATGCTTAGCCTAGCTAGTGGCAACCAAGGGTTGGTGAAATATATACATGCTATGATGAAAATATTCCTAAGTCCTTTGGACTTGTGTTTTGTCTAATAAAACAACTAAGTTAATGAAACACCTAGGTGGAATGGAAGGAAAGGTTTATGTTGAGTGGTTACACAAGGCCCATTTCTATGGTTTACCTTGTGTATCTCACTTGTGGTAAGCCACCCAGGAACAAAGAGATTTTAGAGGCCAAGTGTTAAGAAGCTTCTAGTGCAGCCACTTGGCAATATGGGCTCTGCCTGGATCACATAAGTTGCTAGAACTTAGCCATTTGGACAGTTGGTGGTAGTGGGATGATAGGTTGGAACGCGTCCATTTGGTCTAAGGGAAGGCTTCTGAAAGGTCCTGTCTTGGTGAAACCAAGTCTGGTGAGGAAAGTGCACAACCTCTACAGATGGAAAAACCTAAGTACTTAGCCAAGTCCATGGCAATGGACAACTTGAGCATCAAGACATGGAAGCTATCAAGAATCTCCTCATCCCAATTTCTAAGTAAAAATTTGAGGGTGAACAAGGGTGAAGGACCTCAATGTCTATTGGTGGTTCCTTGGGAAAAGTTTTGACAAAGAAAAACTTAGTGATTTCAACTAATAGGAAAAATCTATTTTGAGCAAAGCAAGCCAAGCTACACTTAGCCAAATTGCATATAGTATCTAGTCCACTTAAAATTTTACTAAGGTATCACTTGCCAATACTATTCCAAAGTATTGACCCACTGTGGCTGTAACTTGTGATGTTGCAGGTTACTCTGATGAGGATTAGGTGTCATGAGTCTACACTCAACATGTTTGCCTGTGGCACATGAAGATGAAGACTTTTATTTATTTACTTATTCAAACTCTTGTATTAGGCCTGTGGCCTTGGATTTGTAAAGACTATGTTTATCTCTGGAATGGCTGTAATAAATGACCTTTGTATCTGTGTACTTCATCTTAAACTGTGGATGCTAGCATTGATCCAGGGACTAGCATTGCAATCACAGGGATCCTTTTCCTTTATAAAGGAGGGATCTTACACTTATGTTGTTTCAAATAAGTTAATTGGTTTTGGAAAAGAGTAGAAAGTTTCATGCTTATGGTGGTATAAAAGGAAGCTTGTTTTGACTGTGGCCTAGACTTTATATTGTCATCTTAGATGTTGCTTTGACCATATGCTTAGTGATTATTATTGTAGCATTACTTGTTCCAAACAATTGAGATTGCTTAATGTGCCTTGAAAGAATCATGCCTTCTTTTAGCATACAAAAGCATAATACTGTGATATTCTCCTTTGATGCTTTATTTGGGTTGACTTGGCACATGCTTACACCATGTTAAGACTATGAACCAGTCACCTTAGCCTCTATGATCATTTAGTTTTTGACTTGTGATATCACTTTATGCTTTAATTAATAATGTTTTGTCGCTTTGCATGATTATGGCCATTATTGCTCTCTTAGTTGGTTGCTCACAGTCTTTTGCTAGCCTCCACTTGTACTGAGTATGAGCTCTACTCGTGCATCCAACTCCCAAGAAACCAAGTTATTCTAAAGAGTCCACTATAAATTCCTATGCATGGTGTGTTACACCATTCCAAGTATATTCATGTGTTTGTTTATCTTCCAAATTAAACTTTTTATGTGAAAAATAGTGATTAAAGCTCTCAGAAACTTGATGGTACACTTTACTTTCTTGCACATAATAAACTTGAACCATTGTGCCCATCTATGTTGCTTATATGCTTGCAAATTATAAGTTGGGAGTTAGCAGAACCATGCTGTCATGGGGAACGATTTCAACACTTGTAAATATCTATCCAGTTGATATCATAATCTTTTATTTATGGATGTCGGCGATGTGAAATAAAAGGAAAGCTTGTGAGTCGATGGAGTATTATATATGTGTTAAAGAAACGCCTGAGAGGCTATCCTAAGCCATGCCTAATCATGGTGGAAACTTGCAGCATAACCATAGTGAGCAATCTATGAAGCATGTTCAGAAAAAATAGAAAAAAAAAGAGAAAATAAAAAAAAGAGAAAAAAGCACCATGCTCATGGTAAATAAAAAGATCGCTGAGATGCTCATTGTGTGTTGCCTTATCATTTTTATATGGGATAGCTCCTCTGTCATGGGGCAAGGGGTACCCCGTTGGCGGTTCTCGATGATACACATATACTTACAATGACAAGAACTTGCTTGTGACTAAAGTTGAGTAGCATGAGGAATGACCCTCGTACTCAAGGGACATGAGATTTTCAACTTATGATCTGTCAAGCATATACTTCATATTTGTCTTATTTTAACCTTAATCACTTCAAGATGCCAATGATAGGGGCAATGAGAGCTGAAAGCTAATAAGTACCATAATTTTTGGAAGCTCTTTATGAAACTTGAAATCCCTACTTCCCTCTGTGAAGGGCCTTTCTTTTACTTTTATGTTGAGTCTCCATCTTCTATCTTTATGCACCAACTAGGAGAGCATAGTTGTCATTCTTAGTTTAATGTGCATTGTCCCAAAACTTATTGATTAATTCATAATGTTGATATTGCTTGTTCTTATTATTTGTATCTAGTCACCCTTATGAACTTTGAAGGTGTCATATGCATTTATGTTTTGCTATTCCATGAAGGACAAGTTGAATACCACTCTTGCTATGTTTTCTATATGTGAAACAAACAAACGTCTTTCAATCATTGTTTTTCATGATCTTTTGTTTGTACCTTTTCATGTTACAACTTACTTACCATGTCTTATTGTTAGAACTACATATTTCATGCTCATGTTTAGAGTACTATGATCCCAGCTATCAATGCTTTACAATATTTTGATCAAGATTGTGATGGTGCATGTCACCTCAAAAATTATTCTTTTTATCACTGACCTACTCGAGGACGAGAAGTAGTTAAGCTTGGGGATGCTTGATATGTCGTAAACGTATCTATAATTTTTAATGATCCATGCTTGTTTTGTATCAACTTTCTTATGTTTTGTCTACACTTTGAGATATTTTTATATATTTTCTAGAACTAACCTATTGACAAGATGCCGCAATGCCAGTTGCATGTTTTCTGTTGTTTTTGGTTTCAGAAAAGCTAGTAAAGAAATATTCTCGGAATTGGACGGAACAAAATCCAAAGTCAATATTTTACCGGAGAAAAGACGGAGTCCAGAGGAGGAAGGAAGAGGCGCCACAGGGCGGTCGCACCACCCCCTGGCGCGGGCCCACCCTAGGTCGTGCCAGGGCATGGTGTGGGCCCCCTGGCCCTCAACCGACCTCGCCCCTTCTCCTATATAATCACCCCGATGCAAAAACCCTAAGCACCAGATCTGAAATCCACGAAAGAGTCTGTAGCCGCCGCCACCATCGTCCCTAGATCGTGGAGGGGACCTGAAGCTCTTCCCGGCACCCTGCTGGAGGGGAAAGATCATCCCGGAGGCCTTCTTCATCACCATGCCAGCCTCCGGAGTGATGCGTGAGTAGTTCACCCTTGGACTACGGGTCCATACAGTAGCTAGATGGTTGTTTCTCCTCTTTTGTGCTATCATGTTTAGGTCTAGTGAGCTCCATTCATGATCAAGATCATCTATTTGTAATGCTACATGTTGTGTTTACGGGGATCCGATGGATATTGAGTACTATGTCATATTGATTATTGATTCTATCATGTCTATGTTATTTGTGATCTTGCATGCTCTCTGTTGCTAGTAGATACTTTGGCCAAGTATATGCTTGTAACTCCAAGAGGGGGTATTTATGCTCGATGGTAGGTTCATGCCTCTAGTAATCCGGGGAAGTGACAGAAATCTCTAAGGTTGTAGATGTGCGGTTGCTACTAGGGAGAAAACATCAATCCTTTGTCCAAGGGCAATTGTATTGTTTACTTTACACACTTTGTTTAATGCAATTATCTGTTGCTTGCAACTTAATACTGGAAGGGGTTCGGATGATAACCCGAAGGTGGATTATTAGTCATAGATGCAGTTGGATTACGGTCTATGTATCATGTTGTAATGCCCAAACAAATCTCGTAGAGATCAAGATGTCTAGTATACTAGACTGACAGGCGAGCTTCGCCTCGCCGCCTGCCAGGCTCTATTACACAACCTGGCTTGTGTTGTGCATTAGTGGGTGTTTTGATTTGGGATGGAGCCAGGCCACAACATGTTTGTGTTTTTTTAGAGGCAAACAACTCTAAATTGTATCCGGTCTGGTAAAATGCATTTTTTAGAGGCAGGCAACTCTAAAATTGTAACCGGTCTGGTACAATGCGAGGACACGACATGGGTGGGAATATGAGCATACACGGGTGAATTTGGGACCGGTTTACTTGAATGGATGGCTACGCAAACATGTCCAAGGTAGGCAAAACAACATTAGTCACATTTTGAGATTTAGATGGAACAACTGTCCCATGTCCCTTGGCAAGCCACACACTTTTGTACTATAGATGATCATGCAAAAAAGAACATCAATGAATTGTTGGAATGGTTCAATTTGAATTCCTGTCCATGGTACAAACCCATCAGTATTTTTTACAAAACAAGGATGTATTAAGTAAAGCAACAATCCTCTACGGAATGAACAATCAACAAACTATATCATCACAATGCTTATTATAGACATTGCACTTCGGTGTACACCTATCGCCCATATAAGGAAAAATAAAAAGCAAACTTGGGATTAGGCATGAATTTGAAGGTAATATGGCTTAAAAAACCCAGCCTTGTTGATTGTGGCTGGGATCCTTTTGGCCTTTGATAGTTTACCTCACAAGTAGATGTTAACATGAGCTTTATGAACCTAAAAGCTGGGATGCCTGGACCTAGAAAAGCTCGGCAAAGAAACCATACAGAGACATGTCATTCAACGGGCTTGTGGTTTAGTGGAATATAAATCATCTTTTACCATGAAAATGTGTTTTTACAATCATGAAAGAGCAACCATATAAATAAAATGCAACATCATAAAGAGGGGTTCTTGGACCAATAGGGCATCACCTTATATACATACTAATACAAAACAACCTTTTTTTGTGGTAGAGCTGATCCAACACTAACAATCATGAAAGGCAAACATCCTTATTGAGCAGCTGTTGCATTGCAACAAGTGGATATTCCCTTTAAGTCTTTTGTCAATAAGTTCCCATAGGCATATAGGTGGTGTTGCTTCATGTTTCCGCTAAAACCAGAGTCCATCATGTAGTATGCCTAATTACATAACAATGTTCAATAATTAAGTATGGACAACACAACCAATGGCATATCTCAACAGAAAGCTATATTCAGAGAAGGGCAAACATATTGAAAGATGGAGCTTGCACAACCAATCCCTATCACCGAAAAAGGGTTTATATACGCATACATAGTATTATATACATTGTTTGTTAGGTACAAACAGAATATCCACACCAATGAAAGATAACTTTCTTTTGTCTCCACAACAACCTCCCTTAAATTGGTCCATCAATCATTTCCATGAACTAAAGCATGAGGTGTGATCAAAACTAAGATCATACCTCTATGTCGATTCTCCAGATACAAATAGAATCTAAACTATCAAAACACATTATTGTACCATTACCGAAGATGTAATATGTAAAAACAATTGGAAATTCATGTTTACTGTCTGTGTTCCAAAAAATTCAGAAAAAAAATTGGAACAAAAGTGTTGCCTCAAATTAGATATAGAAAATTATTTCCAGGCGAAGAACTAAAGATCAACATTAATAACACTTTATTGTAGAAAACTATACACCACACCAAAATGCCACACTTTCTCATGTTAAGGGATTAAAACTGCATCGGCATAACAAATTGAAGAACCGGACCATAACTCAATTTACCTCAAACAGTAGCTATCACCACGTCCAGCACCATGCACGTCGACCATCAGGTTGAGAAGATGTCGCCCCAATAAGATATAGGAACATCGAATCAATTAGCTAGGTTCTTGCCCCCCCTCTCTCTCAAAGCAGTCAGCGATCTCGAGCGACGAGACAACCACGTTCTTGATGTAGAGGCCAAAAATATGCATATTGCTATATTTATTACTGAAACATAAGAGAAGCATTTTCAGCAACACACTACTGAATTTCTCCCACGTTAGTAAAAAAGTGTATGATATGAGCAAAGAGAAATAATACAGACGCCAAGTACTTCAGTACCAGCTGATGGAGGAGAGGATGCAAATTAATGTACCAATTGGACATGTAGCTGAAGATCGGTCTACATAGATACTACCTTGTTGTCGATAATGGCCATATCTAGAAACCCAATGATCATTGTTGGTTCCAGGTCAACATGTCTACTGGTCTGGATCATCTCATCCTATATACGATGCATTGCTACACAGGACCAGACTAGACTCATCCTGCAAGCTATAAGTTGTCATAAGTTGGAACACCGGTCTATCTAGGAAAAAAGATTGAGATTAAATATTGGAAAAATAATAATATTAATAGGACATATAGGTACTGTTAAGTTCCCAAACATGCAAAAGGCAACATCAAGGTAGCACTATCCGATAGCAGACATGTAGTGAATAAATTGAATAACATGTTTGAATATGGTACCCATACTCACATGGACCAATAAAACAATGAACACCTGGATTATGAGATGGATAGTGAATTAGAACTGAAAGATAGACCAAAGTAATATTTAGATATCTGAAGAAACATGCGAGCCATCTATCTAGACATACACGACATAGCATTACTTACATGATTAAATGACCAGAAAGTTTTGGATAAAAATAACAATGAACACCTGAATTATGAGATGGATAGTGAATTAGAACTGGAAGATAGACCAAAGTAATATTTAGATATTTGAAGAAACATGCGAGCCATCTATCTAGACATACACAACATAGCATTACTTACATGATTAAGTGACCAGAAAGTTTTGGATAAAATTTACAATAAAATAACACTTAGCAATTTACGAATCAATCGTACTCATAATTCAAGTTCTCAAATAATTCTTTGCTCATATCGACCTAAAACTAACTTTTTAATGAACTAAGACGGTTAGGAGCCTCATCAAAGGTCTGCATAAAATAGCCCAGGGAATCACACAAAAATGATGAGCACCAAATTAGGCATTATCCATAGAGTGCCCCTGGTGAGACATTAGATGATTAGAGCATTATTCTTTCTAATATTGGGCATGGTAACCACGTCGAAGGCTTGCGAACAATGGCATTATAGGAGTCATTGTTGTCATGTTGTTGGTACTCAAGGCCATCTGTTCTTGACCTTACAAGACAATGCTAATACGATTTTGTTGTGTTTTAATAGAATCCATATCAACTTTAGTTGCACCTACAAATGGCATCAACATTTTAAGTGTGTCCAATACAAAACTTAACTTCTTGTCACCCTTGCAGTAAGATTACACAACTTGTATGCTTACCTTATTTTATAACAACAAATTAGGCAGCAGAAGGTATGGAAGCATTTGGTCTAGACCGAGATAAAAGATCCAAGAATCAAGACCATGACACTGTAGTAGAATAGCAGAGATATATGACCAAGCAAAGAAATGTTGGTGTGAGTACTTGACTCATTTTGTACCAAAAATTAATATACCAGTGTCATGACAGTTCACTAACTTGACATGACAACTATAGATCAAACACATCATATGCAGCCATTCCTAGATCAGTGGAACATGGAAGAAAATCCCAGTGAAAATCCTTGAATCCTTGAGTAATAATCGACAGAGAAAATCACTCCATATTTTCCAGGAAATGGCCCCACTTCTTTCTTTGCTTAGCTACGAAGATCTCTGCCCATTGTCATCGGTGCCCCCAAGAGTCTCAACGAAAATCAACAACTTCTAAGAAGAGATAAATATAGAGATAGAAGGGTTATCACCTTACACCTACCAAAAGATTATTTCATCACACCATGTCCTTCATCTTCTCCCGTGTGTGCTGCAAAATCAACAAAATTAGAGCATGGTCAACATATAGGAAGACTCATATGTACAAAAAGGAATAAAGCATGGGCGATGATGGATAGAAGAGAATTGAAATACCTAGCAAGAGTACGACATGAGCAACTAAGGTTCAGGCCGCTGACGCCTGAGCGCCTTATTCCGTCCCGCCTAGTGCCTCCCTCTCCTCCTCCTCTCTGCCCGAGCATGGCCCGTACCTGTCACTCCTCTCCACAGGTTCAATCCACCGCCCCGACCCCCGACCTCGAATGGCGCTTTCATGCCCCTTGACCACACGCCTCCCTGGCGCCTCGACAGTCGACGGGCCATCCGCCTGAGCTTCACCTTCATGCCTGTTGTGGTGCCTTGACAACCAGCTGCCGTTTGCCTGAGCGGCACCTTCACGCTCCACGTATACACATATGCATGAATATCTGTGTTGTTCTTGTCAGGCACTTCCACGTATACACATATGCATGAATATTTTTTCCAAATTACTGCCGATGTCGTGCTATGTGAAGGGAGCAAACAAATACTTGTCCATTAGTATTTTGGCTAGAACTGGATTAGAATCTTGGCCTCACTTTTCGATCAAAATTAAATCCAGTACCTAAGTATTCAGCAAGAACACATAACTAATATCTCTGCACAAAGCACGAATAGAGAATTACAAGAGTAAGACGTGATATTGCAGAGATGTGGGCAGATTACCTAGAACCAAGCCGCATGGGAAGAAGTCGTCGGTGACCTCCCTCCGTCGTTTCCCCTACCGTCGTCGTTCCCCAACCCACCTGGACGATCTAGGGTTTCATGCGGGCTAATGGAGGGGCGGACTACGTCGGTTCAGCACGCCTGCGAGGAGACCGCGGGTAGGAAGAGGAGGACGGGGAAGGGGAGAGGGAGAGAAAAACATGGATGAACTCACCGTTTCCGCCGTCGGCTACCTCTAGGTCGCGCGAGGAAAGGAGCTCGAGCCTTCTCCTGTCGAGCAGAGAAGTACCCAAATGGAGATTCAAGCAATTTAGAAACTGTCGCCCCACAAGTCTGCGAGCGGCGTGACACGCATATTGCCACACGGGCGGGCCCAGTCACAGAGACAGTGAAACACCACTATTGCTCACAGCACGCCCTCACCACCACGATTAAGCCATAGAAGAATGCATTGTTATGCATTTTCAATTTTTCAATTGCCCCGTTGTAATTTGTTCATCCAGCATGTTATTTATCTTATGGAGAACACCTCTAGTGAACTGTGGACCCCGATCCATTACTTATCATTGATTTACCATCTACTGTTTATTGTTTAATGTTTACTTTCTGCAAGCAATTACTATCTTCCACACTATATGTTTAATCATTTGTTTTCAGCAAACCGATGAGATTGGCAATCTCACTATAAGTTGGGGCAAAGTACCGTGGTTTGTGTTGTGCAGGTTCCAAGTTGCTAGAAACACCTTGGAGTTGTTTCCTTACTCCTACTGGTTCGATAACCTTGGTTTCATAACCGAGAGAAACTTGCTGCTGTGCTCATCATACCTTTCTCTTGGAGTTCCCAACGAGCTTTACATATCTGAGCCATCACGGGAGAGCAGCTGGTCGCGTGATCGATTCCCACTGTAACCCTTTTTGCGTTTATATTTCGAAAATCTAGCCACACACATGCTAAACAGGTTGTGTCGTCCTGGCCCACATGCTTGAGATCGTGGCCCCGGCACGACCCCGTCGTCTCACGGGTACAAACGGGCACGACACGCCATAGGACGAGTTGGACATATGTCATGCTTTTTTCACGGGTTGCAGGCCGGCCCGTCAAAGCCCACCCTGATAGCCAGGTATGGATCGACCAAAGTTTCAACTCCTCTCGACCAACTCTAATGACTCCACCCGGGCAGCCCAGCCTCATCCCCTATAGCATCCCGGGAAAACCCTACCTAGAAAATTTCGTGTTGTTTATTGTTCGCATCATCCTGCATGGTACCGCCTCTCAGAGTATTTTATTAAACCCTATTTTGTTTGCAAAGTCTTCCCTCTTATATTTAAATTGGAAACATATTCATTTCTTCTATTTCAATGGTGTAAAACTATTTACAAATCTTTCGGAATATAATAAAAATAATAAGGTTTTAGATAAACAAAAAGAATCCTAGACCTAAACCGGCCAGGCCCAGCAGGCCCAGCCGGCTGGACCCAATCAAACCCCAACCCTAAGTAAACCTCAAACCATAGCCCAAACCTACTCCACATCCGCTCCTCCCTGCCGCCGCAACTCCCCTATCTAACCGGAGCCGCCATAGCACGTAACCCGCACACACACATGCATCCAACCGAACACATCGCGGACCCCGCATCACTACCCACCCAGATCGGTAGCCCCTGCCTCGATCAAAACCATCTCCTGGACCCGCTCCCTCTGGTTTTTCCCATCAACCCACGCACTCACCCTGCCGACCAAACCTGGCCAACATGTCGTGCCTGGGCGGGCCGGCCCACGGCACGAAAAGAAATCTTGGCATGAGCCCTACCCGACACGTGGCTTGACGGATCCTTCCCGGCCCATGGCACGCGGGTGCCGTGCCCGTGTCGCCTTCCCGGGCACGCGGGCTGGCCCAGCATGACCCGTTTAGCAGGTGTTCGGCTATATTTCTAACAAATATGTAAAAGGGGTATCGCGGGGTTCGAACCACGGACCTGCTGGTCTCCCGCTCCTCTCTACCACCGGAACACCGAGACCTAGTTGTTATAGTACAGATTAGGACGTTTTTAAGGCAAATTTTGATGGGCCAGCGGAAAAAGGCCACGGCCCAACATGCCTAACATGGTGTGGGCCTTCCCATGAAGATCCGGGGCCGGGCTCGGGCCTCGAAGCTGGGTACGCGTACCGGCCCGACCCGACATGTTTGCTTGGCGGGCCACGGCGGGCCGTGCCGTGCCGGCCCGTTGGCCAGGCTTGATGCCGACACGCATGTGCACGGGATCCCAATCTTGCATGCGATCCCGCGAACATGCTAGCTCCTCGACGCGCCCACCTCTCCCTCGACGCCCCTTCTCCTCCCCCGCTCGACAGCCGCCGCCAGGCACTCCCTCTGCCCGCTCCTCTCGTGGCCCCCGCTCGCCTCCTTCCCTGCAGCTCGCTAGGCCTGCTCGCCTCCCCTCCTGTAGCGCTACAGCAAGCGCCACTGCAGCTCGAGTCCCTCCGTCTCGGCCTCCTCTTTACTGCCGTCGTTTGTCCCTGCGCGGGAGCGCCCTCATCCTGCTACTCCGTCCCCTTCATCGCCTATCTGCACCGCCGCCAGGGACGCGACCCCCTCCCCGTCGCCTTCCTCTGCTTCCCGCCCTCAACGCCCAAGCTCGCGACTCCCTCCTTCGACAGGGACCGCCGCCAGCGTGGCCTGCCACTGCTTAGGCCACCCGTTGTCGCCACTGCCGCTCGTCTAGCCGCCTCCTGAGCTCGACGACGCCCTGGTTCGGTATCCTATCGCTGCGCGCCAAGGCCACCCTCGTGTATCTGCATTGCCGGTGTCCGCCCCTGCCACGTGTGCGTCTCCTAGCTTCTCTGACCTACAGCGTGTGGCCGGCCTCTAGCACCGCTTCCACTCGAGGGTGCATCCTTCCCTAGGCCTCACGGCCACTCGTTGTTTCTGTCCTTGTGAGCACATTGGAATCTTATTAAAATCCGGACTGTTGTGTTGTTGTGTAGGCTTGTGCTTGAGGTGGTATGTTGAAATAGTGGCAACCATAGGAAATTGGTGTCGTGGGGGTAGTGATGTGGTGCCACCTGAAGGACCCCAATAAATAATTGTGCAACAAGAACTACTTCATGGATCCAAATACCTGAAGATCGACTACACAAAGCGGCAAGACCTTCGGTGTCGGTGCCCCGTGATGATTTGGTTCCACTTAACGATGAGCAAAGATGCACCCAATGGATTTCGAGAAGACACACAAGATCCACTTCCGGAACGTCGAGACCCCTGGTTGCGGCGACACGGATCCAATGCACTCGGCACCGAGACCCCAAAGACCAATATCGCCGAACACCATCGAACCTTCGGAACACCAAGATCGCCGACCCGCCATGTGTGACCCCTATCCCAGACCCCTATATTTTATAATATATGACAATTTCACTTGTGCATATAAATTGTTCATGCTTGCATACATATCATGTGGTTTGGGAGCACTATGACGATTCATCTCATAATTCTATATCGAAACCATATGTGGGCTTTTCTAGACTTATATTGGCCCCATTTAAAATTGTGTAGCGAACCTGTCAACACCCGGATTTTTAATCCCAGATGCCTGTTATGCCATACATCGCAATCCCAGGATTACCATTTTTGCGAGACATAACAGAATTGGATATCACAGTACATCATCCATTACAAACCATACATAAGGTCTTACACAAATAAGGATCTCATGATCCAGTCTTAATACAACACAAGCAGCGGAATACGTAATAATAACGGTAGCGTAGGCGAAGCTCCATCTTCGGGGTCACAGGCAATGCTGACGATGGGAGATGATCCTAGTTGTCATAACCTTCCTGGGGTCCATCCTCCAGGTACTCCTCTTCATAGTCTGGCCACGGGAATAGCCAGGGACAAAGCCATGAGTACTCTTTAAGTACTCGCAAACTAATACTAACAAGTGGAAGGGGTTTTTGATAATAGGACACTAGACTCTAGGGTTGTTTTGCAAGAAGCCAGATTTACATCTACTAAGTTTAGAAGCAACGAATGCTAGTTGAAGTTTTATAACACCTAAGTGGGAACTTGTATCTCATGTCACAACTCTGTTGTGGTCAAGTGAAAGTCTCACTTCCTTTCACAAATCATTTTGAAAAGTCTGACGAGGGAACAATATGGCCACTCCAACTGTCCATAACCGCGGACGCGGCTATTCGAATAGTTTGACACTCTGCAGAGATTGTACACTTTCACCACAACATTCGATACATCCGTCAGGAACAAATCCTGAATTTACCATACTTAGTATGCGGATAATCAATCCTAACCTTTCAATTACACGCCCTAGTATAAGCACCTCTCCTGTGAGTTTGGCCTCCCAACCATGACCAACTGTCATCTTGGGTATTGCACAGGTGGACAATCTTAACAAGGTAGCCTCAGCTCAGACCTTGGCCGTGAGGGAACTAATACTAAGGTATATAAGTTTCCAGTCAAGCCCTACCCAATTCTCGGGTATTGTGGTTGTACGATAAAATTGGAATGGTATCGCATCCAGACAACCATTGGTTTTATAAAGGGCTAAGGCTCATGCCTCAACATTTTCATCACCATAAATCATATGGTGTTCGGAAACACATGTCCAAAACATTTCAATAGAATGATCCATCATTCCAAGGTTTTCATAACCATTTTTCCACCAAGTATTCCCATATAAGTTGATCAAGTTTTATGCTTAGCACTAGCATCTACAAGTGGGGGTAAGTACTAATGAGGGGTGGTAAACAAGTGGAGTTTCAACTAAGTTCAATCTCATGTCTTAGGATGACATCAGGATTATCTAGCTTAGGTCAAATTTTATGCTCTTTATGCAACCTTCAAATATCTGTCTAGTATCTACAATTCACTGAAGTAAAATCAAGGTAATAGCTTTGATAAAGAAATAAAGTGATAATCTTGTAAGTAAAAACTAGGATTGGTTTATCAAGTGGTAGGATCATCTATGTTTAAGGCATATAGTTGGCATGGTGACAAGAAAGTATTGGCTTGCATAGTATCAGTATAAGCTTGCTAAATTGCAAGTGTTAGCTTGCACATTCAACTAGTAGCATTAGGCTTGCCTTGTGCAGAGCAGTGGTTGAAGTTCTCCTCGGCTTCTTCTTCGTAGAATCCTCCTTCCTCCTCGTATCCTTGGTCGGTACTAGCGTCTATAAATAAATACGATGTACACAATCACCAAACAATACTTAACTACTTGGAATCATCACACCAAAGGGTCCTATAGATGATCTAGCATCATCACTAACATTACAAGATTAAAGCTTGGTTTAATTCCTTTTATTTTTAGAAAAGTAATTTCTACTCATTGAAAAACTACTTAAGATTTAATATTCTCCAAACCAAACATGGGATCATGTTGAAACATGTCATCAACACATATTTTAGTCCATGGGAATGTGATTTAGAGTGGTGTCACAATTTAATAAGGTTTTACCCTTTTATTTTTAATTAAATAAAGTGACTCGAAATGCCTATGTAGCATTCTTTTATTACTTGAACATTATTTCTGTAAGTAAACCTATATATTTTTATATATTCTGAAAGGTATGGTTAAATGTGATTTTTGAGAGTTGGAATCAACTCAAAAGATATTATGGTTTTAATTTGAAAAATGTTTGAATGCAGAAAAGCTTCTGCCTTGTTATTTTTACCAAGGATGATCTATAGATCCAAATGACTTGAATCCAACGGGCTTGGATTCAGCATTCCCAGACCATTCTAACAAAATTGGTTTCATTCAATTTGGTTCACTGAATCAATCTGGGTTGATTTTTGAATCTAGGTGCAGAAGTGTGTTTGAAATAAAATGGAATAGGTTAATTTCAAATGACTGGGCTGCGCGGGAAGCGATACTGGGCTGGCCTGCTAAGCACAGCGCTTATGCGGGCTGGTTAAGTGGCTGTCCCCACGCGTCAGTGAGACGAGGGGGTGTGAAGCGGTATGGGGCGATGTGGGGCGTTCGATCTGGTTCTAATCCAACGGCTGGAGTCATCGTCGATGTTGGGCAACGCCGGCGAGACAGAAACCTAGCGCGGCCAGTGGGGGTCGTTGGGGGCTCACCGGGGTTCAGGCGAGGGTCGGCGAGGCGGGCGAACGACAAAGTCGACGACGGCGAACCTCCTGGTACCGACAACTTCTCCTGGGGCGGCTCCAATCGCTGGCCCCCTTCTTCTCCAGCAGCGGCAGACTCCGGTGAAATTCCGGCGAAGTGCTGCTCGCCTTGCTCCGGGAACGGGGTGGCACGATCAGTGAGGAGAGGGGAGTGAGATGGTGTGCTCAATTCGGCTGGGAGTGGCCTCTATTTATAGTCGCGACAACGAGACCGAACGGGATGGGCAGGCGACGGTGGCGACATGGCTACGGGTGGCTAGAGGCATGGTAGACGGTGGCGATCGCTTGGTGGTCTCCTGGCGGTGCTCTACGGCTTTAATGCGCATGTAGGAGCGATGTGGTTTGGTCTGGAACGCGCGACGCTCTGCGCGGCAGAGGCGGCGTCTTCGACGGTGAGCGGTGGTTGTGCGTCATGGGGCGGCGAACGGTGATGTCTGGCGGTCTCCTGGGTCAGTGGCGATCATGTATGCACGCGGCGAGGGCGGCGCGCGGTCTGTGGGCGTCGGTCGAGTGTGGCGCTCTGGTGCATGCTCGGCATGGTTGCTGGCGAGCTGGGCGCGGTCCGTGCGTGTGGTCCAGGGTTTGGCAACGCTCGCGGCTAGGACAGAGAGTAGCGGTGGACGGTGGGCTGCCTCCTAAACAAGGTTGGCACGGCTAAATCTCCTCCTAGCTTGCTGTCTCCACTGGGGTGGCATGGTGAGCTTTGGCTGTTCACCATTGATGTCATTGCCCAGCTTACAGTGAGTCTAGTGCTTGGTTTAACTTGCTAGGTGATCTACTGAGATGGTTGTGAGCTAGAGAGGGAACAAGTTAGGCTTCAATCACTTCTCACAATAGTGTTTAAGATTTTGATGATTTGTGTCTGCAATGTGTTTGATGAAATGGCCGCAAGAATTCAAGTTTTGAATTTTGAAAAGATTTTTGGTGGGTGTGCTAGGTTGGTGTTGGTGAGTCTGCAGATGCTTGGGTTTTGAAAGTTGAGCTTTTTTGAGTGGTTTTTGAAAAAGTGGGATCTTCCCATATGATAAATATTCAATTTTGAACTGTCCTTTAAACTATGCATTTGAATGTTTCTAGATGATCACAGAGTGGGCCTTGATACTTTGTTATGAGTACAATCAAGGGGTGCAAAGATCCAGAAAAGTTTCTGTTAAGTTCTGAAAGTTTGAGACAGCCAAAGTAGGCATGGGAGTTAAATTGGTCAAAATGACCATTCCCTTATTTTATTTGTTTTGATTTACTTGTCTTTGAGAAAAGTTTGGGAATTGTTTAGATGATGTTTATTTCACCTAAGCATCCATTTACAAGCAAAGGAACACACAAACAAGTTGGTTCAAAAGAATTCAAAATGAAATGCATACTCACATGCATGCTTTCATATTTTTATTTAGCAAAGTTTTTGTTAACCCTAAATTTGATGATTAGAGTTTGATGATCCAAGTTTAGTATTTTTGGGATGTTACAAACCTTCCCCCCTTAAACAAAATCTCGTCCCGAGATTTGAAAAAGGACGAAAAAGATTACCTAGGATTTGAAGAGATCGGGAAACTCCGTCCTGATGTGATCTTCGCGCTCCCAGGTAGCTTCCTCTTCTGTGTGGTTGTTCCACTGAATCTTGAGAAACTTGATGCTTCGAATTCGGGTAGTTCTGAAAGCTTCTTCCAAAATACGGATGGGTACTTCGGGATAGGTCAGGTCCTTGTTGATCTCTATGGTCCGGTGATCGATGTTTTTGAACACTTCGGTCTTCTCTGGGACTTCGAGACACTTGCGAAGTAATGAGATATGGAACACATTGTGCATAGCTGATATCTCTTCGGGTAGTTCCAATTGATACGACACTTCTCCTCGACGGTTCAGAATCTTGAAAGGTCCGATATATCTGGGGGGTAACTTTCCTTTGAGTTGTAAATGCTGCATTCCCTTCAATGGCGACACTTTAAGATAAACAAAATCTCCTATGTTGAAGGCGAGGTCTCTACGTCTCTTGTCGGCGTAACTCTTCTGTCTGGACTGGGCGGTCTTGAGGTGCTCACGAATCTTGTGAACCTTCTCTTCTGCTTCTCGTAGGATGTCGGGTCCGAAAATCTGACTCTCTCCTACTTCCGACCAGTTCAAAGGGGTGCGACACTTCCTTCCGTACATAAATTCAAATGGGGCCATTTGCAAACTGGCTTGATAACTGTTATTGTATAAGAATTCTGCAAACGGCAGACAATCTTCCCACTTGGATCCATATTCTAGCACACATGCTCTCAGCATATCTTCGAGTATTTGGTTTACTCGCTCCGTTTGTCCATCGGTCTGAGGGTGATACGCGGTGCTGAAATCTAGGCGGGTTCCTAAACCTTCTTGGACTTTCTTCCAGAATCTCGAGGTAAACTGAGTTCCTCGATCCTATACGATGTTCTTGGGGACTCCATGCAAACTAACTATTCTAGCGATGTATAACTCCGCTAGCTTAGAACTCTGATATGTGGTCTTGACGGGTAAGAAATGGGCGACTTTGGACAATCGGTCCACTATGACCCAGATAGAGTCATTTCCCCTACTAGAAGTAGGTAGTCCAGTGATAAAGTCCATTCCAACGGAATCCCATTTACATTCCGGAATCTGCAAGGGTTGCAACAATCCAGCGGGTCTTTGATGTCCTGCCTTGACTCGCTGACATATATCACACTTGGCGATATAGCTTCCGATTTCTCTCTTCATCTTATGTCACCAAAATTGATCTTTCAAATCTTGATACATCTTAGTTCCTCCGGGATGGATAGAATAAAGAGTATCATGAGCCTCCTTCAAAATAACTTCTTTCAACTCAGAATCTGCTGGTACACAAAGGCGTCCTTTGTACCACAGAACTCCTTCATCTTCGGTGAATCTAGGTACTTTGCATGTACCGATACGACGCTTGATTCCGTCGATACTAGCATTTCCCTTCTGCGCCTCTTTAATCTGACTGATCAAAGTGGGCTGGAGTTCTATGCTAGCCAAAAATACTTTACTCACTAATTCCATTCGAAAATCTTCCATTTCTTTGTGCAAGCTTGGTTGCTCCTTTAAAATCATGGAGTTCAAGCGGCACGGCAATCTGCTAAGGGCATCGGCTACCACATTGGCTTTACCAGGGTGATAGTGAATGTCCAGGTTGTAATCCTTGATTAGCTCAATCCATCTTCTCTGCCTCATATTCAGCTCCTTCTGAGTGAATATATACTTCAGGCTCTTGTGATCCGAATAAATCTCACAATGATTTCCCATTAGGTAATGCCTCCATGTCTTCAGGGCTAGAACTACGGCTGCGAGTTCGAGGTCATGGGTTGGGTAATTTTGCTCATGTTGCTTCAGTTGTCGAGATAGATAAGATATAACTTTGCCTTCTTGCATTAGCACATATCCGAGACCGATCTTTGATGCGTCACAATACACATCGAAGGGCTTCGTGATATCCGGCATGATCAAGATTGGGGCTGAAATCAATCTCCTCTTGAGTTCTTGAAAACTCGCTTCACATTTGTCAGTCCATTCAAACTTCTTGTCCTTCTTCAGCAATTGGGTCATGGGTCTGGCGATACTCGAGAATCCTTCTACGAACTTGCGGTAATATCCCGCCAATCCGAGAAATGCACGAACTTGGGTTTGAGTGGTTGGGGCTTGCTAATCTTCGACATCTTTTACTTTTGCACGGTCAACGGCAATTCCTCCAGCTGATACAATGTGGCCGAGGAATCCTACCTCCTGTAACCAGAATTCACATTTGCTAAACTTTGCATACAGCTGATGCTCTCTAAGGGTTCCAAGAATGGTCCTTAGGTGTAGCTCATGTTCTTCTTCTGATTTGGAATAAATCAGAATGTCATCGATGAAAACAACAATAAACTCATCTAGGAAGTCCATAAAAATCTTATTCATGAAATAAGCGGGGGCATTGGTTAATCCAAAAGACATGACTGTATACTCGTACAATCCATATCTGGTGGTGAAGGCAGTCTTTGGAATATCCTCTGCACGAATTTTGAGTTGATGATACCCAGTTATAAGATCAATCTTAGAAAACACTTTGGCACCGGTCAACTGATCAAACAAATCTTCTATCTTGGGCAAGGGGTATTTGTTCTTGATGGTGACATCATTCAACTTCCGATAATCCGTACACAAACGGTTACCTCCATCTTTCTTGTCCACAAACAAGACAGGTGACCTCCATGGTGACGCACTTGGTTGAATCAATCCAATTTCCAACATGGCATCCAGTTGCTTCTTTAGTTTTGCTAGCTCAGACGGGTTCATACTATATGGTCTCTGGGCTATGGGTCCAGTTCCGGGGATTAGTTCGATGATAAACTCGATCCCGATCTGGGGGCATACCGGGCAAAACATCTGGAAATACATCGGGGTATTCACAGACTATCCGGACTTGGACAATGGTAGGTTGGGCTATACTCTTGTTGCACTTGAATTGGTGAGGTAAGGTTTCAGATATATGCTTGACTGATATTCCGGCTGTACTGGTCATGGTTATGGCTTTCTTGGCACCATCAATCAATCCTTTATGTTTGGACATCCAATCAATTTCTAGTACTACTTCCAAACCTTTAGTTCCGAGTACTATCAGATTTGCATAAAAATCTATGCCATGGATTCGGATAGGGACGGCTTTGCAAATTTGCCTATCCTTGGTGGTTGATCCGGGAATTTGAACAATCATAACATGCTTCAGCTTGGTTTGTCGAATTTTACTAGTGCATGCAAATTCTTCGGTGACAAATGAGTGCGATGCACCAGAATCAAACAACACTCGTGCAAGTACTGAATTAACAGAAAACATACCCAGCACGACGTCTGCCGCTTCCTGAGCTTCTTCAGCATGCATGAGAAAAAGACGGCCATTGCGGTTGAGCGAATTCCCTGGGGCAAACCTTCTTCCGGGCTGAACACGACGCTGCTGCTGAGCTAGGGCATTGGCATTGGGTGCTGCGGCATTCTTCTTGTTGGGGCACTCGTTGGAGTAGTGACCCTTATTTCCACAGTCATAACAAGTCACTTGCGACTTGTCCTTTGCTGCTACAGGCACAGCATTGCTTCCAGTCCTCGGGGCAGTGTTGGTGTTGGTGGCAGCATTGTTGGTGTTGAACTTGGGTGGGGCACGGTTGAAATTGCTAGAGTTGCCGGGGTTGTTGTGATTTCCTCCGGGCCTAGGGTTTCCACGATTGGGATAGGTCGGACGGTTCATCGGGGGTCTGTTGGTTCTTGGGGCAAATCCTGGAGATGGGTTAGGGCGATACTTTGGGGTCTGATGGGTTCCTGGCTGATGCATCATGCGACGCTTGCGGTTCTCATTGGCTTGGTTGATCTTTCCTTCCATCTGGATGGCAGAGTCGACAAGGGCTTCAATATCAACAAAGAGGATACTGACTAACACTGTCTGCATCTCATCATGCAGACCATTCAGGAATCTTTCTTTCTTCTTGGCTTCGGTGTCGATCTCATCCGGGGCATACCTAGCTAATGACAAAAATTTGTCACGGTATTCCACTACAGTCATCCTTCCTTGCTTCAGTTCTCTGAACTCATCTCTCATTCTCTTGATCAAACCCGGTGGCACATGGGTTCTGCTAAACTTGACCTTGAATTCCTCCCAGGTCATCATCTGGCCTCCGGTCATTGCGCGAACACTGTTCCACCATGCCCTGGCATCTCCGGCTAGATAGTGGGTGGCGAACAAAACTTTCTCGTTGGCTTCCACTCCAGCGACTTCTAGGTTATTTTCCATGGTCTGCAGCCAATCATCGGCGTCTAAGGGTTCTTATGACTTAGTGAAAACAGGTGGGTTGGTATTCTAGAAATTCTTAAGCTTAGATCCATGGTTGTCCTGATTTCTGTGGCCTTGGTTGTTGTGGGATAGCTGAGCTATCTGTTGCAGGGTGGCTAGGTTAGCTTGACGTTCCGCTCTTTCAGCTTCGCGGTCAGAGGTCAACATTTGCAGGATCTGCAACATCGGGTCTAGCGATGAACCACTTCCTCCGCGTGGCATCTGAAGATTGAGATAGATCATGAGAAAAGAGGGAAATTTCTAAGGTTCTGGGATTTTGAAAAGTTTTCAAAGTTTGACTCAGATTTTCTAGTAACTTGCTTTTCATTCATTCATAGCACACGGTACAACACACACCACAACAAAGAAAAACAGATGGTTTTAAGAACCATTCTGAAAACTACGATACAATGGGACCGAATACTACTCACTACGCTAGTGCCTCAAGTGGTACTACTCCTCGGAATCTGTGGCTTCATCATCCTCATCATCATCGATGAAGGCGAAATCATCCTCATCGGTGAAGAAGTCCATAGCCTGGTCCTCCAGAAAATCATCGTCATCGCTGAGATAGGAGTAGGGGTCTCCACGAAGATCCTCTCCGGCATTCTCCCTTTCCTCCAACTGCATGTCTCTCTCGTGGATGGTCTCCTCCAAAGATGAGATACGGTGGCGAAGACGGGCAATGATGCGCTCCTTCTTGTCGAGCTGACGGCGGCGATACTTGCGATCCTTTGCTAGCATGGCGATGGTTTGATCCTTCGTCTTGATGATGGCAGACTTGTGGTTGGAGTAGTCACGGTAGTTATCCAACTCCTGCTGACGATCGTACATCATGAAGCTAAGGTGGTCCAATTGAGTCTTCAGCTCAGGGTGGTATGGGGCTTCCAGTGGTTGTCCATTTTCATCACGCCTTGGGCAAAACTCAAAGCGGGTTCCCTTGATCTGATTGATGCTCTGCCCACACAGACGGGAAAGAGCTTCCTGCATGGCCCTGGCAAGTCCGTCGAGCCAGTTGTTCTCTCTTAAGGTAAACTGAATTTCCTCAGCAGTGGGAGGTTCAATCTTTCCTCGGAGACTTGCAACAATTAGCCACTGCAGATTTACTCCTCCTTGATCATTGAGCTGAGCTCCGAAGAACTCGGGGTGCGGACGCTTGTAACATCCCAAAAATACCAAACTTAGATCATCAAACACTAATCATCAAGATTAGGGTTAACAAAAACTTTTCTAAATAAACTCATAAATGCATGTATATGTGTATGCATGGATTTTGAATTTCTTTAAAAACCACCTTGTTTGTGTGATCGATTGCTTGTAAAATGTTTCTTAGGTGAAATGAACATCATCTAAAACATTTCCCACACTTTCCTTAAAGACAAGTAAATCAAAACAAATCTATTAAGTGAATGGTCATTTTGGCCAATTTAACTCCCATGCCTACTTTGGTTGTCTCAAACTTTCAGAACCTAACAAAAACTTTTCTGGATCTTTGCACCCCTTGAATGTACTCATAATAGAGTATCAAGGCCCACTTGGTGATCATCCAGAAACTTTCAAATGCATAGTTTAAATGACAATTCAAAATTGAATCTTCTTCATATGGGAAGATCCCACTTTTTCAAAACCCACTCAAACAAGCTCAACTTTCAAAACCCAAGCATCTGCAGACTCACCAGCACCAATCTAGCAAACCCACCAAAAATCATTTCAAAATTCAAAACTTGATTTCATGCGGCCATTTCATCAAACAGGTTGCAGACACAAATCAAACAAAACATCAAACACTATAGTGTGTAGTGATTCTTGCCTAACTTGTTCCCTAGTTAGCTCACACACAGCTCAGTAGATCATCTAGAAAGATTAGCCCAACACTAGCACCCCTGTGAGCTTGCCATTGCCATTAATGGTGAACAGCCGAGCACCCCAATGTCACCCCATTGTGGACAGCAAGCTAGAGGAAGAACTAGCCGTGCCAAACTTGTCTAGGAGGCAGCCCACCGTCCACAGCCACTCACTGTCTCAGCCGCAAGCGTTGCCAAGCCCTGGACCACGCGCACAAGCCGCGCCCAGACCATGCCGAGCGTGCGCCAGAGCTCCACCCTCGACCAGCATCCACAGACCGCGCGCCTCCCTCGCCGCGTGCATACACGATCGCCATCAACCCAGGAGACCGCCAGACATCCCCATTTGCAGCCCCGTGTCGCACAGCCACCGTCCGCCGTCGAAGACGCCGCCTCTGCCGCGCAGAGCACCGGCCGTTTCAGACCAAACCACACCGCCCTATGCCTCGCTACCATGTCGTTGAGCATCGCCAGGAGACACAGCACCGTCCCCTACCCTTGCCCATGCCAATAGCCGCCTGTAACGTCGCCCCCGACGAGCTCACCGTGCGCCCCGACGGATCCCTCGCTCGACTATAAATAGAGGCCACCCCCGCTCGAATTCTTCACAACATCTCACTCCCCTCTCCTCACTGATCGTGCCACACCATTCTCAGAGCAAGGCGAGCACCACCTCGCCGGAAATTCACTGGAGCATGCCGCTGCCGGAGAAGAAAGGAGCCAGCGATTGGAGCCGCCCCAGGAGCTTCCGCGACCACGCCTGAGTTCACCGTCGTCGACTTTGTCATTCGCCCGCCTCGCCGACCCTCGCCAGTACCCCGGTGAGCCCCCAGCGACCCTCACTGGCCGCGCTAGGTTTCGTTCTCGCCGGAGTTGTCTCGCATCGACGATGACTCCCAGTCGTTAGATTAGAACTAGATCGAACGATCCATGTTGCCCCATACCGCTTCGCCCAGCCCCGTGTCACTGACAAGTGGGGACACCCACTTAAGCAGACCGCGGGAGCACTGCGCTTAGCAGGCCGGCCCGTTAGAATTTCCCGCGCAGCCCAGTTATTCAAATTAAATCTTTTTCTATTTCAATTCAAACACACTTCTGTACTCAACTTCAAAAATCAACCCAGATCGATGCAGTGCACCAATTTGAATGAACCCAATTTTGTTGGAAAGGTCTGTTAATGTTGAATCCAAGCCCGTTGGATTCAAGTCATTTGGATCTATAGATCACCCCTGGTAAAAATAACAAGGCAGAAGCTTTTCTGCATTCAAACATTTTTCAAATTTAAACCATATTAGCTTTTGAGTTGATTCCAACTCTCAAAAATCACATTTAACCATACCTTTCAGAATATATAAAAATATATAGGTTTACTTGCAGAAATATTGTTCAAGTAATAAAAGAATGCTCCATAAGCATTTCTAGCCACTTTAATTAATTAAAATAAAAGGGTAAAACCTTATTAAATTGTGACATCACTTTAAATCACATTCCCATGGACTACAATATGTGGTGATGACATGTGTCAACATGATCCCATGTTTAGTTTGGAGAATATTAAATCTTAAGTAGTTTTTCAATGAGTAGAAATTACTTTTCTAAAAATAAAAAGATTTAAACCAAGCCTTAACCTTGTAATGTTAGAGATGATGCTAGATCATCTATAGGACCCTTGTGTGTGATGATTGCAAGTAGTTAAGTATTGTTTGGTGATTGTGTACCTCGTATTTATTCATAGACGCTAGTACCGACCAAGGATACGAGGAGGAAGGAGGATACTACGAAGAGGAAGCCGAGGAGAACTTCAACCACTGCTCTGCACAAGTCAAGCTAGTAACTATGCAAGCTTATACTGATATTGATGCAAGCTAACCCTTGCAAGATACCCTACTGATGCCACAAACCCATACTTGTGATATGACTACTATATGCCTTAAGCATATGTGAGCATACCCACTTGGTAAACCAAATCCTAGTTTTATGTGCAAGCTTCTTACTTTATTTCTTTATCAAAGCTTACTTAGAGTCTACCTAAGAGTTTGGTAGATACTAGACAGTTGTGCTGAAGGTTGCATAAAGAGCATAAAATTTGGCCTAAGCTAGATAACCTTGATGTCATCCTAAGGCATGAGTTTGAACTTAGTTAAAACCCCACTAGTTTACCACCCCTCATCAGTGCTTACCCCCACCTGTAGATGCTAATGCTAAGCATAAAACTTGATCAACTTTAGATGGGAATACTTGGTGGAAAAATGGTTACGAAAACCTTGGAATGATGGATCATTCTATTGAAATGTTTTGGACATGTGTTTCCAAACACTTGATGATTTTGGTGATGAAAATGTTGAGGCATGAGCCTTAGACCTTTATAAAACTGATGGTTGTCTGGATGCGATACCATTCCAATTTTATCGTACAACCACAATACCCGAAGATTGGGTAGGGCTTGACTGGAAACTTATATTCCTTAGTATTAGTTCCCTCACGGCCAAGGTCTGAGCTGAGGCTACCTTGTGAAGATTGTCCACCTGTGCAGTACCCAAGATGACAGTTGGTCATGGTTGGGAGGCAAAACTCACAGGAGAGGTGCTTATACTAGGGCGTGTAATTGAAAGGTTAGGATTTATTATCCGCATACTGAGTATGGTGAATTCAGGATTTGTTCCTGACGGATGTATCGAATGTTGTGGTGAAAGTGTACAATCTCTGCAGAGTGTCAAACTATTCGAATAGCCGCGTCCGCGGCTATGGACAGTTGGAGTGGCCATACTGTTCCCCCGTCAGACTTTTCAAAATGACTTGTGAAACGAATTGAGACTTTGACTTGACCACAACAGAGTTGTGACCTGAATTATAAGATCCCACTTAGGAGTTATAAAATTGTGACTAGCTTTGGAACTGAGTAGAGATAAACCTGGCTTTTTGCAAAACAACCCTAGAGCCTAGTGTCCTATTATCCAAAACCCCCTTACCTGTTAGTATTAGTTTGCGAGTACTTAAAGAGTACTCATGGCTTTGTCCCTGGCTATTCCCATGGCCAGACTATGAAGAGGAGTACCTGGAAGATGGACCCCAGGAAGGTTACGACAACTAGGATCATCTCCCATCGTCAGCATTGCCTGTGACCCTGAAAATGGAGCTTCGCCTACGCTACCGTTATTATTACGTATTCCGCTGCTTGAAGTTGTATTAAGAACTGGATCATGAGATCCCTATTTGTGTAAGAACTTATGTATCATTGTAACGAATGATGTACTATGGTATCCAATTCTGTTATGTCTCGCAAAAATGGTAATCCTGGGATTGCGATGTATGGCATAACAGGCATCTAGGATTGAAAAATCCGGGTGTTGACAACGCTCCAGAAGTTCCGAAAGCTGGTCCAAATCCCTCTCAAAAATAAGGTCTCCTCCATTCCCCAATTGATAAAACTTGTTGTACTTCACGTCCATCTATAAGAATATAGGATGAGTAAGTTAGTAGAGTGATCAAGTGTGTCAAAATTTTATGTATTTTGCAAGAGTTTTTGAGGAACATGAATTTTCATGAAAGAATCAAAGGGATAAGAATGAGAATAAGTTTTTGTAAATATTTGTTTTCTTTGGTTTTGAAACTAAGTTTTTGATTCAACGTCCAGTCTAACTAGGGTCTCCTATGGTCAGGATGGCTCTGATACCAACTTGTCAACACCCGGATTTTTAATCCCAGATGCCTGTTATGCCATACATCGCAATCCCAGGATTACCATTTTTGCGAGACATAACAGAATTGGATACCACATACATCATCCATTACAAACCATACATAAGGTATTACACAAATAAGGATCTCATGATCTAGTCTTAATACAACACAAGCAGCAGAATACGTAATAATAACGGCAGCGTAGGCGAAGCTCCATCTTCGGGGTCACAGGCAATGCTGACGATGGAAGATGATCCTAGTTGTCATAACCTTCCCGTGGTCCATCCTCCAGGTACTCCTCTTCATAGTCTGGCCACGGGAATAGCCAGGGACAAAGCCATGAGTACTCTTTAAGTACTCGCAAACTAATACTAACAAGTGGAAGGGGTTTTTAATAATAGGACACTAGGCTCTAGGGTTGTTTTGCAAGAAGCCAGATTTACATCTACTAAGTTTAGAAGCAACGAATGCTAGTTGAAGTTTTATAACACCTAAGTGGGAACTTGTATCTCATGTCACAACTCTGTTGTGGTCAAGTCAAAGTATCACTTGCTTTCACAAATCATTTTGAAAAGTCTGATGGGGGAACAGTATGGCCACTCCAACTGTCCATAACCGCGGACGCGACTATTCGAATAGTTTGACACTCTGCAGATATTGTACACTTTCACCACAACATTCGATACATCCGTCAGGAACAAATCCTGAATTTACCATACTTAGTATGCGGATAATCAATCCTAACCTTTCAATTACACGCCCTAGTATAAGCACCTCTCCTGTGAGTTTGGCCTCCCAACCATGACCAACTGTCATCTTGGGTACTACACAGGTGGACAATCTTCACAAGGTAGCCTCATCTCAGACCTTGGCCGTGAGGGAACTAATACTAAGGTATATAAGTTTCCAGTCAAGGCCTACCCAATTCTCAGGTATTGTGGTTGTACGATAAAATTGGAATGGTATCGCATCCAGACAACCATCAGTTTTATAAAGGGCTAAGGATCATGCCTCAACATTTTCATCACCATAAATAATCTGGTGTTCGGAAACACATGTCCAAAACATTTCAATAGAATGATCCATCATTCCAAGGTTTTCATAACCATTTTTCCACCAAGTATTCCCATCTAAAGTTGATCAAGTTTTATGCTTAACACTAGCATCTACAAGTGGGGGTAAGTACTAATGAGGGGTGGTAAACAAGTGGAGTTTCAACTAAGTTCAATCTCATGTCTTAGGATGACATCAGGATTATCTAGCTTAGGCCAAATTTTATGCTCTTTATGCAACCTTCAAATATCTGTCTAGTATCTACAATTCACTGAAGTAAAATCTAGGTAATAGCTTTGATAAAGAAATAAAGTGATAAGCTTGTAAGTAAAAACTAGGATTGGTTTATCAAGTGGGTAGGATCATCTATGTTTAAGGCATATAGTTGGCATGGTGACAAGCAAGTATTGGCTTGCACAATATCAGTATAAGCTTGCTAAATTGCAAGTGTTAGCTTGCACATTCAACTAGTAGCATTAGGCTTGCCTTGTGCAGAGCAGTGGTTGAAGTTCTCCTCGGCTTCTTCTTCGTAGAATCCTCCTTCCTCCTCGTATCCTTGGTCGATACTAGTGTCTATAAATAAATACGATGTACACAATCACCAAACAATACTTACTACTTGCAATCATCACACCAAAGAGTCCTATAGATGATCTAGCATCATCACTTACATTACAAGATTAAAGCTTGGTTTAATTCCTTTTATTTTTAGAAAAGTAATTTCTACTCATTGAAAAACTACTTAAGATTTAATATTCTCCAAACCAAACATGGGATCATGTTGACACATGTCATCAACACATATTTTAGTCCATGGGAATGTGATTTAGAGTGGTGTCACAATTTAATAAGGTTTTACCCTTTTATTTTTAATTAAATAAAGTGACTGGAAATGCCTATGTAGCATTCTTTTATTACTTGAACATTATTTCTCTAAGTAAACCTATATATTTTTATATATTCTGAAAGGTATGGTTAAATGTGATTTTTGAGAGTTGGAATCAACTCAAAAGCTATTATGGTTTTAATTTGAAAAATGTTTGAATGCAGAAAAGCTTCTGCCTTGTTATTTTTACCAAGGATGATCTACAGATCCAAATGACTTGAATCCAACGGGCTTGGATTCAGCATTCCCAGACCTTTCTAACAAAATTGGTTTCATTCAATTTGGTTTATTGAATCGATCTGGGTTGATTTTTGAATCTAGGTACAGAAGTGTGTTTGAAATAAAATGGAAAAGGCTAATTTCAAATGACTGGGCTGCGCGGGAAGCGATACTGGGCCGGCCTGCTAAGCACAGCGCTTACGCGGGCCGGTTAAGTGGTTATCCCCACGAGTCAGTGAGACGAGGGGGTGCGAAGCGGTATGGGGCGATGTGGGGCGTTCGATCTGGTTCTAATCCAACGGTTGGGAGTCATCGTCGACGTTGGGCAACGCCGGCAAGACAGAAACCTAGCGCGGCCAGTGGGGGTCGTTGGGGGCTCACCGGGGTTTAGGCGAGGGTCGGCGAGGCGGGCGAACGACGAAGTCGACGACGGCGAACCTCCTGGTACCGACAGCTTCTCCTGGGGTGGCTCCAATCGCTGGCCCCCTTCTTCTCCAGCAGCGGCAGACTCCGGTGAAATTCTGGCGAAGTGCTGCTAGCCTTGCTCCGGGAACGGGGTGGCACGATTAGTGAGGAGAGGGGAGTGAGATGGTGTTCTCAATTCGGCTGGGGGTGACCTCTATTTATAGTCGCGACGACGAGACCGAACGGGATGGGCAGGCGATGGTGGCGACATGGCTACGGGCGGCTAGAGGCATGGCCGGCGGTGGCGATCGCTTGGTGGTCTCCTGGCGATGCTCTACGGCTTTAATGCGCATGTAGGGGCGGTGCGGTTTGGTCTGGAACGCGCGACGCTCTACGCGGCAGATGTAGGGTTCGCAGCATAGAAAACAAAAATTTTCCTACGATGGGAACAACTATGTACCAAGATCTATCTACTAGATACAAACAACGGGCGGATGTATATCCGTAGAGAACATACCCTTGAAGACCGACAAAGCTTAACGAGTCCAAACTCGTGGTTGATGTAGACGATCTCTTGCCGATCTCAAGATCGAGAGGAAGTCCTAGCGCCGCAAAACAGCAGCGCATCCGTGCTCGCACACACGTTCGAGGCACCGAGCAACCTCCGCCTCCTCGCTCCAGCGATGCAGCGGAAGCACAACTCTTTCTTGCCGAAAAGCCACCGGGAACATGTATCTCGCTAGTCCGAGACCATGGGGAATAAATTCTAGAGGGGGAGAGAGATCCTTCACGAGGAGGTGTGTTGTGAGAGGAGGAGAGGGGGGCCTTTTATAGGGGAGAGGGGGGGCACCCAAGGGGCATGGCGCCCAGCCATGGGGCTGCCCCCACCTCTTCCACATTCATGTGGGTGGAGCTCCCACTCAAAATGAAAAGCCTCCACTCCCATTAAAAAGCCTCCACTCAAAAATCCACTCACATGCATTAAATTTCCACCAAATTTAATGCAAGCTCTCATTTAAATAAAACTCTTTTATTTATTTATTCAGAATTTTGTCAATTACTTTAATGACAACATTCACAAATAACCCCTTGATAGTATTTCATTTCACATGCAGAAACACTTTCTGCAATTTCACCCGAAAACCCGTTTCGGTATCTAGTGAAATAAATTACTGCGCTTGTTATTCTTTTCGGCATGAAACTTTTGCTCCAAATGGATGTCGGTGTCTCTTAAGTGTGTCACCCTACGGTTCGCGAATAATGCGGACATGATCGAGACCCCTCTCGGATCAATAATCAGAAGCGGGATCTGGAGACCCATACTGACTCCCACACATTCAACGATGACTTTCTTGTGATCGTCGGAACCTTTTTACGCTAGTATCTTAATCCTTTTGTTTCGCGATATATTACATGTCCGAGATTCGATCATCGGTATCTCCATACCTAGTTTGATCTCGTTACCGACATGCACTCTTTTCTCGTTCCCGTGATATAACATTCTAGTGATCAAATCACTTGCTTGCAAGCTAATCAATGTGATATCACCGAGAGGGCCCAGAGTATATCTATCTGTCATCGGGATGAACAAATTCCACTCTCGATCCATGAGCCTCAACATAACACTTTATTAGTTCTGAATCCATCTTTATAATCACCCTGTTACGGTGTGACGTTTGATGTTATCAAGAAACTCTTCCGGTGTTAGTGATTGACATGATCGCATGGTCTAAGGATTAGGATCACTTCGTAAGTTGTTATAGCAATATAAACTCAATGACTTTGATCGTAATGCTATACTTCGGATGAATGTTCATCACACCATTACACTAATGTTGTGACCTCGTTATTAACAACATCCAATGTCCATGATCAGGAAACCTTTGATCATCTTGTTAATCAACGAGCTAGTTTATGAGGGAGGCATAACTAGGAACTTTCTGTTTGTTTATTAAACACACATGTATTAACGTTTCCATATTAATACAATTATAGCATGTAAAATAAACATTTATCATAAATAAGGAATACGATAATAACCACTTTATTATTGCCTCTCGGGCATATTCCCTTCAGTCTCCCACTTGCACTAGAGACAATAATCTAGTTTGAGAACTTTGCGTATTGAACACTTATGGCTTTCCGGTGTTCCATATACGCAATTGCAAGTGGTTAACATAATCTATGGATCTGACGCTTCAGGTCCGTGTGTATTTGCATGTCTTTGCGTCTTCACGCATCACTCATTCTCCAATGAGATGGCATTGTATAAATTTGGTCTTTTGGTGAGACCTTTAGTTCCTTGGGGTTAAAACACATCGATACTATTGTCATACAATATATCTTTAGTGTTAGCCCGTTGCGAACCACACCTTAGTTTGATAACAAACTACTTGACACAAATTCCCTCCTTTGCTGCTACTATAGCAGTCATATACTTAGCCTTTTGTTGTAGTATTCGTCACAATGTCTTAACTTTGGAACTCTTCCAAATCCATCATGGAATCTCCTTTCCATTACATTGTGCCACCCATAGTTTAAATTGAGATAAACTTAATTTGTATCTTGTGACAAAACTAGTATCAATGTAACGCTTTACAATGAACTATTTGTAATTGTTTGTCACCTCTACACAAATATATTCTTAGTTCTTCCAAAAGATCATAAGAATATCCTCACTATCGTCCAATGATCATTTTATGATTCATTCTGGTATATGCTCATAACACTTAGAGCATAGGACATATCTGGATGTGTACATATCATGGTATGATTGATCAAAACATTCTCGTGATTGCACTCATCAAGTGTCAAAGCACTTGAATCTTGTTTCACTTATCAAGTGTCGATACACTTGAATCTTGATTCAATTTCTTTTCCATGCGACAAGAACCATTTCTAGTCGTTTCTATATTGAACTCCTTCAATATCTCATATATGTACGTTTGGCACAACCATATTAGCGTCACAGTCTATCCACTATAGACATTCACGCTAAATATTCGGGTTTTGCCTAAGTCTTTCATCAAAATGAAATTCTTAACCTTTTGTCAATAAAAGATACATCATTTCTAATCAACAAGATGTCATCCACATAATGTATTAGAAATATGTCTCAGCGCTCCCACTTAATTTCTTGCAAATGCAAGCATCTTCATCGTCTCCAGATGAAAAACTCATTTTTCATCATGGTGAAGATTCCAACTCCGCGATGCTTACTTCAACCATTGAAGTTTGCATGCCCTTTTAGCATCCTTTGAATTTAACAAAACCCTTTGGACCGTGTCATGTACACGTCCTAGGTAACCATTCTATTAGAAGAACTTTGTTTTGTTTATTCATCTACCATATACCAAATTATATGTAGTGGTTGCTACTTTAATCCGTTCAGACTAAATATCGCTATGAAAGATCAAATCTTGTCATAGTCAACTCTTTGAACATTGTCATAAAATACTTTACAACATGTCGAATATTTCATAGATGTGAGACATCCATGTCTGTTTCTTTATAGATCCAAATACGACCGATAGGTTTTTACACCTTTCCGGAGGGTCTTCCAAGTTCAAAACTTGATTTATCGTGTATGGACTTATCACGGATTTTATGGCTTCAAGCCATTTGACGGAGTCAGGGCCCATCATCGCTTCTTTGCATATAGTCGGTTAATCATTGTCAAACAATAATGATTTACTCTCAAATCTTAGTATTTGATTGTTTATCCGACCGACTTGGTTCAATAAGAACTTAGATCTCCGTGACCACAACCTTTGAGGCACATAAGCTATGAGCATTATGGCAGCCTTTGGAACGATTTCCGGCGCTGCGCAACTCAGCACATTTAGCTAAGGTTCGTTAACCTTATCAAAGTTCTATTGTCCTCCCACTTAACATTTACGAAAAATTCCTTCTTCAAGAAATTTCAAATTTCAAGCGACAAACCCTTTTGTCCTTGGTGTTATGGAGGAATAACCAATTGTTATTCGAAATAACCTACAAAGACATGCTCATCCGACTTCGGTTGTAAACATCTTACTTATGTTTAGCATACCAAAATTTAAGAAAGGACAACTTGGGTTTTACCCCAAACATAACTCATATGGTGTCAATTCAACGGATCAAGATGGAGCTCTTTTCAGTGTAAAAGCGGTAGTCTCTAAAGCTTTAATCTTTTAAAACATAATGGCAGTTTTATAAATAACACCTTTGATCCAACCATGTCTCACAAGGTTTCCTTACAAATCTCAAACACTCCATATTCCTATGGTGTTTCGGGAGATGTAAATCTAGGTGTTTTGCTAAACTTGTAACTCAAATAAATCCCTTTTATGATAAAATCATAATTCATTTATTTTTCTTGTTACACTTGTAACTCAAATAAATCCCTTTATGATCAAATCATAATTCATTTATTTTCTTGTTACAATGATTTTCACTTCATCTTGAAAGTCTTTGAACATTTTCAAATATTTCACACTTATTTCTCATTAAGTGAATTATTCACTCAATTTCCGGAGAAAGTATATGAAGTTGAAACCCATCGCTTACGACTACACATAATGGACTACATACATCGATATGTATAAATTCCAATATTTTAGTCGTTCGTTCTTCTTTGGCCTTTGAACGAAGTTTTAATTATCCCGAGGAAAGTCTCACAAGCGTCACTTGATCAAATCAAAGACTCCAAAAATCCATGAATATGGAGATTCTTCATGTTCTCTTTCCAATATAATTTAAACAATGATGTCACTTCGTAAGTGATCTTTCAATCATTTGTCTTGCGACATTTTAGCATTAGGTTTTATGGATGTGATTTCTCCAACTAGATTTGTAAATCATCCATCTTATATGGAATACGGTAATTATTTGAACAACCTTTGTTCTCATAATACCTGATTTAAATAACAATTATTAAAACAAATCTTGAAGTCAAGCTTTGATGTCAACGAGAAATACAAACAACGGTTTGTTTGTTTTTGATGAACATCATCACATATTCTCTTGCTAGTTACTTAGGCCATTGTGGTTCATGAATTGCGTCGTTCCGTATGAAATTTCATACCAACCAATTCGGTATCCAATACCCAAGAACCACATTGTTTAACAAGCAAAGAATACAACCATAACATGTATATCATCCATATACCTAAATTGGATATTTCCAATCTCTTCTTTTCTGCCAAATATATTTTATAGATTCTCTTTCAGCATTTCCTTTTCCTTTTAAAAGAATCTATCAATATCAACAGTGGCGCCATATACATGACACATAGTCCAAAGCGTGTATATTCAAATAATAATACCTTTGGACTTGCACTTTGAAGTAGATCACCATCATCAAAATGATCGGTATTCTTTCAAAATCCATTCTTTAGTAATCTTTTAGTGTAGTAAACACTTTACATACATCTTCTATTCATTCTTATCATGACGACTTTCATGATCAAGCCAATTTAGCTTATAAAGGAGAATCGTGAGTATAACATTACTTTCCAAAACCCTTTTGGATGATTAGGATGTCTAGCATCTCCAACCTTCGTAAATTCTCATCCAATATGAGAACATATATTATACTCTATCATATTGCAACCAAAACATTGTTTCAGATATCGTTATATCTGCCACACATGATGGTTTCTGAAACAATTCTTTCAGCTCCTAGATAAACTTGATATTAAAACAATCAAGAATCATGGAGGCAAACATGATACTTAAGATACTAACACTAGAATTGTTACTCTCGATTTAATACCAACTATTAAATTTCCCGGAGTAAATAGAGTTTGCTGAAAGTTTGCGATAGGACTTTAAACTTTAGATTGACACTCAACACAATACGATACCAGTTCGTAAAGTATATATCCAGAATTCTGTAGTTCTATTATCTCAATTATAACTAAGTATAAGGCGGTGAACGAATGCCAATGACTACAATAAATTATGCAAATTCACTTTGATTTAATTTATGATAAATTGAGTTCTACTAATCCAAATTAGAAATGAACTCCCACTCAAAAACGACATCCCTCGTGTCCTTTTGGTGATTACATGAACCAAATCCACTACACCAAGTCCGATCATCACGTGAGTTGGCGTAGCTTCAAAGGCGAGCATCCATATGGTCATCATATCAAAACATATGACTCATGCTTAACCTTTCGGTCCGTGTTCCGAGGCCATGTCTGTACATGCTAGGCTCGCCAAGTAAGAACCTTAGTATTCGCGTGTGTAACTGTCTTACACCCGAGATATGCTCGTGGATTCAAGTACACCCGATCATCACGTGATGTCTTGAAGCGACGAAACATTGTCGGTGCATACTTAAGGAAGAACACATTTTTATCTTGATATCTAAATGAGGGATCATCTTATTATGCTAATAAAACGCCAAACAAGCAATATAAGATGCTATCAAACATCACATGTTTATTAGTGGAATGATATGGTTCTCGCATATGATCTCTATCATGTGCATCGTGGTATGATCACTATCATACCTTTATGTGTAAATCCAAGGTCTATGGAGTTTACACGTTATGTATGTTGTAAGAGTATCATCTCATACTTCTACTTACAACATCACCATATCATAACACTAGCCCAGCAACAATCTAAACTAGACGCCTCTAATTTATCCATTGCAAATTTTACGTGGCTTAGGGCTTTCGAGATAGAACCGTTCTTACCTACGAACATGAACCACAACGAGGATAACCAAATTGTTGACAACTCGTTGCAAATTAGATATTGACTATAGTAGGAGAGACAGACACCCGCTAGCCACTTATGCAAAACTAGTTGCATGTCAAGCGTGGAACAGGTCTCATGTGCGAGGACATGTAAAGTTTGTCCGGGCCGCTTCATCCCACTATGCCACCAATATCCAAAGTACAACTAAGAAGCAATAAAATGATCATCATCGCCCACATACTCATATGTGTACTACTCGTGGAAAGCATCTACGCATAGATCTGGCTCTGATACCACTGTAGGGTTCGCAGCATAGAAAACAAAAATTTTCCTACGATGGGAACAACTATGTACCAAGATCTATCTACTAGATACAAACAACGGGCGGATGTATATCCGTAGAGAACATACCCTTGAAGACCGACAAAGCTTAACGAGTCCAAACTCGTGGTTGATGTAGACGATCTCTTGCCGATCTCAAGATCGAGAGGAAGTCCTAGCGCCGCAAAACAGCAGCGCATCCGTGCTCGCACACACGTTCGAGGCACCGAGCAACCTCCGCCTCCTCGCTCCAGCGATGCAGCGGAAGCACAACTCTTTCTTGCCGAAAAGCCACCGGGAACATGTATCTCGCTAGTCCGAGACCATGAGGAATAAATTCTAGAAGGGGAGAGAGATCCTTCACGAGGAGGTGTGTTGTGAGAGGAGGAGAGGGGGGCCTTTTATAGGGGAGAGGGGGGGCACCCAAGGGGCATGGCGCCCAGCCATGGGGCTGCCCCCACCTCTTCCACATTCATGTGGGTGGAGCTCCCACTCAAAATGAAAAGCCTCCACTCCCATTAAAAAGCCTCCACTCAAAAATCCACTCACATGCATTAAATTTCCACCAAATTTAATGCAAGCTCTCATTTAAATAAAACTCTTTTATTTATTTATTTAGAATTTTGTCAATTACTTTAATGACAAACATTCACAAATAACCCCTTGCTAGTATTTCATTTCACATGCAGAAACACTTTCTGCAATTTCACCCGAAAACCCGTTTCGGTATCTAGTGAAATAAATTACTGCGCTTGTTATTCTTTTCGGCATGAAACTTTTGCTCCAAATGGATGTCGGTGTCTCTTAAGTGTGTCACCCTACGGTTCGCGAATAATGCGGACATGATCGAGACCCCTCTCGGATCAATAATCAGAAGCGGGATCTGGAGACCCATACTGACTCCCACACATTCAACGATGACTTTCTTGTGATCGTCGGAACCTTTTTACGCTAGTATCTTAATCCTTTTGTTTCGCGATATATTACATGTCCGAGATTCGATCATCGGTATCTCCATACCTAGTTTGATCTCGTTACCGACATGCACTCTTTTCTCGTTCCCGTGATATAACATTCTAGTGATCAAATCACTTGCTTGCAAGCTAATCAATGTGATATCACCGAGAGGGCCCAGAGTATATCTATCCGTCATCGGGATGAAAAAATTCCACTCTCGATCCATGAGCCTCAACATAACACTTTATTAGTTCTGAATCCATCTTTATAATCACCCTGTTACGGTGTGACGTTTGATGTTATCAAGAAACTCTTCCGGTGTTAGTGATTGACATGATCTCATGGTCTAAGGATTAGGATCACTTCGTAAGTTGTTATAGCAATATAAACTCAATGACTTTGATCGTAATGCTATACTTCGGATGAATGTTCATCACACCATTACACTAATGTTGTGACCTCGTTATTAACAACATCCAATGTCCATGATCAGGAAACCTTTGATCATCTTGTTAATCAACGAGCTAGTTTATGAGGGAGGCATAACTAGGAACTTTCTGTTTGTTTATTAAACACACATGTATTAACGTTTCCGTATTAATACAATTATAGCATGTAAAATAAACATTTATCATAAATAAGGAATACGATAATAACCACTTTATTATTGCCTCTCGGGCATATTCCCTTCAGCAGAGGCAGCGTCTTCGACGATGAGCGGTGGCTGTGCGTCATGGGGCGGCGAACGGTGATGTCTGGCGGTCTCCTGGGTCAGTGGCGATCATGTATGCACGCGGCGAGGGCGGCGCACGGTCTGTGGGCATCGGTCGAGTGTGGCGCTCTGGCGCATGCTCGGCATGGTTGCTGGCGAGCTGGGCACGGTCCGTGCGTGTGGTCCAGGGTTTGGCAACGCTCGCGGCTGGGACAGGGAGTGGTGGTGGACGGTGTGCTGCCTCCTAGACAAGGTTGGCACGGCTAAATCTCCTCCTAGCTTGCTGTCTCCACTAGGGTGGCATGGTGAGCTTCAGCTGTTCACTATTGATGTCATTGCCCAGCTTACAGTGAGTCTAGTGCTTGGTTTAACTTGCTAGGTGATCTACTGAGATGGTTGTGAGCTAGAGAGGGAACAAGTTAGGCTTCAATCACTGCTCACAATAGTGTTTAAGATTTTGATGATTTGTGTCTGCAATGTGTTTGATGAAATGGCCGCAAGAATTCAAGTTTTGAATTTTGAAAAGATTTTTGGTGGGTGTGCTAGGTTGGTGTTGGTGAGTATGCAGATGCTTGGGTTTTGAAAGTTGAGCTTGTTTGAGTGGTTTTTGAAAAAGTGGGATCTTTCCATATGATAAAGATTCAATTTTGAACTATCCTTTAAACTATGCATTTGAATGTTTCTGGATGATCACAGAGTGGGCCTTGATACTTTGTTATGAGTACAATCAAGGGGTGCAAAGATCCAAAAAGTTTTTGTTAAGTTCTGAAAGTTTGAGACAGCCAAAGTAGGCATGGGAGTTAAATTGGTCAAAATGACCATTCCCTTATTTTATTTGTTTTGATTTACTTGTCTTTGAGAAAAGTTTGGGAATTGTTTAGATGATGTTTATTTCACCTAAGCATCCATTTACAAGCAAAGAAACACACAAACAAGTTGGTTCAAAAGAATTCAAAATGAAATGCATACTCACATGCATGCTTTCATATTTTTATTTAGCAAAGTTTTTGTTAACCCTAAATTTGATGATTAGAGTTTGATGATCCAAGTTTAGTATTTTTGGGATGTTACAGAACCGATGCTATATTTTGCCTTGTTAAGACAACATTTAATTGTGGGGTACCTAAAAAACATGATCCATCTGATTAATTATTGGGACCCGGTTCCGCTTAATATTTCCTAATTGCATCGCACCTTTGCCATGTAATGCATTATGCTCGATCTTCTATCATAGTATTAAATAGTTTATCCTGTGTTTCTTCTAGTGCTTTGCTTCTTCACGGATTAGGCCGATGAGTTGATACGAGTGTCAACACGATCTTTGGATGAACCTTCGACAATGTTTTCAGGCGAGCATTCTCCCCCTTCTACCTATTTTACATTTATAGTCTTTACTTCCTCCTATTGCTTTATTGCTACCTGTATTGTGATGCTTTAGATTCCGTACCCCTTGATATATCCCTGCAACCTTTATATTGCCTTGGACACCTTCTATTGCCTGTTTTTTGGGTAGACAGTTGGCATTGCGAGTCGTAGTCGTTTGCTTAGGTGCTGCTTACATTGTCGATGTTCCACTGATGTTGGGGGTTGGCATATTCATAAAGGTGGAGATGATCGTGGTTTTAATTACAACTGGTTAATTAAATATTAAAATGGTTATAATTAATGACGAGACACCGGTGGGTAATAGTTGAGTTTTGGTTGTTAACCGCCCACTTGTGTCCACCTAGAACCCGAGTTCTTGACATCTCTTCCGAGACTGAGCGCGCTAACCACATGTAGGGTGTATAAACACTCCTATCGACTTAGTACCTGATTTCAAAGTACTGTTCTGAGGGCCACAACACTAGTTCGGGCTTTATGCGTTACTACTGTACTTATGCCATGTATGAGATGTTTATTACCTGTTGCTCGATGAGCGTTTATTATTGTTGCTTAGGTGCGACACTCTATCACGGGAATATTTTGTCTATGACCTTTGCTCCCGTGCAAGTCCACGCAACCTCAGGGTCCATACGAGGAGGATTAGCTATACCTCGTATGGGTAGATATTTCGGTGGCCTCCATGTACTTGCTTTGAGTATGGGAAAGCGTCGTGTCCTAGGCCCCGCCAATATACTGATGGAAGTATGTTAATTAATCTAGCAACAAGGGTCGAAGTATGTGTAGAAACTTTGGTGCACCCTTGCAGGGTTAAATCTTTTCGAAAAACCGTGTCCGTGGTTATGGACGACTTAGAGCACAGTTCTCGATCATAGACAACTATAACTAAAGTTTACTGTTATAAAATTACTTGTACTGATATGACTAGTAAGTTGGATAATCACCATGAAAAGAATGAATAAAACTGCCAACTGTGTGAGTTTCCTCGGCACGACTTTCTTGTTTGGTCTCGAAGGGGAAATATCAGGATGGTATGATTGGTGTTAGTATCAGGTTGGTTCCGAATATGTCTTTCTTATCTCTCTCTGATAGCTGACAGTTGTATTGAGTCTCTATAGGTTGTTTAGTGCATTCTGCGCTGTCGCTTCATTCCACCATACCTATATAGGCGAGAGCTGCCGAATTCTAAGCCTCACCGTGTACTAGCCTCAGTACTGACCGCTCTTTTTTTCCTTTGTCTTTTGCCGGCACCCCTTTTGTTTAGCAGGTTTTAGATCGACGTTGTTAGCAGGGTTACCCTGCCGGGTTGGCCTGGGCAGGGTTATGGACGCCATTGGTTATTCTTCAGAGCTCTTAACCCCATTTGCATCTTGTCTGTATTCGTATGTTGCATCGTTTTCAAGGTGATTTGGATCTTTGTATTGTATATCTGTATTCTTGACTCATCGAGTCGTTGTTGTATATATCTGTTCTGTGGGTTCCATCGTGGACTAATGTGTAATGGTATTATTTCGTTTTCCACCCACACGAAAGTGTCTGGTGGGCACCTTTGAATCGTTTCTATGAGGGTTCGACGGGAATCGCTAAAACTTGTATAAGGTCGATCCGAGGGTGTTACATCCGTGGAAGTAATTGCACATAACACCACTTGTTGGGGCATCTATTGCACAAAACACAACTACTCCCTCCGTCTCAAAATAGATATCAGAGGTTTGTCAAAATTTGGATATCTTAGTGTCTAGATTTATCCAAATTTTGTTAAATATATGATATCTATTTTGAGAACACAATATTAATAATTAACATTGCTAATAACAATTAATTAGATGGGACCACACAGAAGGTAGTCAGCGAGAAAATTTTGTGCACCATTAATTACTAATCATTGCGCAAAACTCATTGTTGTGGTTTTATACAAAAAATGCTCTAACAATTTTTTTTTAAACTAATTAATTGACTACACAACATAATAATGTATTACTCCCTCCGTTTAGAAATATAAGATGTTTTAGCTTTGTGAAAGAGATATATCTAAACATGTTTTAGTGTATAGGTTCAAATGAATCTAGATACTAAAAGATATCTAAATACATCTTATTCACAAACCTAAAATATCTTATATTTCAAAACAGAGGAGTAGTAATTAACGGTGAACAAAACTTCTCTTTTCGTTGGTTTCGTTCGTTGATTACCTTCTAACAATGGTCTCATTTATCTAATTAACTATTAACACCGTTAATTATTAATATTGTGTTTTGTGCAACGAATTCAACAAATATTAGTGTTTTTTGAAAAAAAAAAGTCACTGTTGTGGTCTTGTGCAACAGATGGCTCAACGAGTGGTGTTACGTGCAATTGACTCTCATCCCCGCGCATCTCCCCCTTCTGTTCCTCCCGATCTCCTCACCCATCGCCGCCGTCGGCAAGGCAATCGGCAGAGCCGTGCGGGCTACATCAGCCATGAAAGGCTCACAGGCCCAGGCGGCAATCCGTCGGCGGCCTTGTGCGTGGCTGCTCCGTCTGCTCGTTGGCGTCGCTTTCCTCGGCGAGATTGCGTTCCTCAGTCGCATCGACATGTCGAAGAATGCTGCGGCGGTCGAGAGCTGGACTACCTCCTTCTACCGCCGCTCCGCAAACTCGAGCCCTGACGCGCTTCCGGGTGGCGGGGACGACGATGCCGACGAGATCCGGCAGTGCGAGGAGCGGCTCGAGAGGGAGGACGCCGTGCCCTACGACCGCGATTTCGAAAGGGACCCCGTCCTCGTCGGCGGCGCCTCTAAGGCATGTCACTTCCCTCGTACTCTACATTTTGTATTGACGCTGACAGGCTCGACGGATCTGCTGCCTATTTGGGTCAACATTTATGACAGCTCTTAGTTGGGTAGCTTTAGCAACGTCTGTACAAGTTCCAGTGATCCCTCCGAGTTTTTGTAGAAAATCTTGCCAAGGTAGTCGTCATATGAAATTCTGGGATTTTAGAGTAATACTGTAGATATTTTGATCGAAGCTTGTAGAGCTCTGGAGGGCGGACCATGCACCTTGTCAGGCCGCCTGCCTGATACTCCACCGAAGAACATCTCCGTCAGACAAGCAACGGTTAGGATCTGCGGATAGCGCTTCGCCAACCATCTAGCGGCTGTTATTTAAGTACCCAGTTGAACTCTGTGTTTCGCGTTAATCGCGTTTAGCCATGTAATAAACTACTTAAGAACTGTAATGTAATGCATCTGTAAGCCTGGTCCTGCTCTTCGGATATAAAGGAGCAGGAGAGGGAGGTTGGGTGGCACTACTAATAATGAAACCCTAATTTACCTATTCCTGTCTTGCTCCTACTTTTCCTAGCTGCTACTCCCTCCGTTTCAAAGTATAAGATGTTTTAGCTTTGTGAAGCAAAACATCTTATATTTTGAAACGGAGGGAGTAGATCTGAGTTGCCGGCACTCCCTCTTCTCCCTCCTCTCCGGCAACTTGTTAGAGGCCACCGGGTCCTAACACACCTAGAGCTATACTTAGTGACACGATGCCAGTGTGTGGACTTGCTATCTCCCGTAGGGGCTTACTTAGTGACACAATGCCAGTTTGGACTTGCTATCTCCTGTAGGGGTTTAATTGTGTTTTTTATGCTGCGTTTTGAACTAGTTTAACTTGGAAAACTATCAGAAGAAGCTCGTTACTGTTACAAGGATCTCTTCAGGTTGCTTGTGTTTGTTTTGGAGGTTATGTCAACGCTGCAACCCCTACTACGATACGTCCTGTAATCAGGATACCGTAATAATTATCAAGCACAAATACTGGGATACATCCAGTAATCAGAATACCCTAATACTTATCATGCACAAATACTGGGATGAGTCCAATAATCGGTCTGACCAAGCTCACTTCCACCCCTAATTTGTAATTGTACTTCAATTGTAAATTTGAACAATACGATCTTGTTCCTTTCAGTGGCATCATTTATGAGGGTATTGAAGAAGCTCTTAGGAATCAGAATTTTTTATATATACCGGTAATAGATTTGAATACATGTGGTCCCATGTGTAATCACTAACCATATAAACAAAAAAACAAGCTTGATTCTAGTGGGTTAATCAAGAAACACTTTCTGAAAACAAAATGCTTCATTGCCTACTTTGTTTTACAATGTTTGGACGTTTAGTTGTTGTGTCTCATTGTTCACTTAACCATACTTGATGCCTCATATGTACCAACGCTAATGTTTCCACCTTTTTTTTTTCTTTTTTTGTTGTTTCCATCTATAATGCTTATGCATTTCCCCTTCTCAGGATTGGAATAAATGTTCTGTAGGATGTGAGTTTGGATTTCCAGCTAGTAAGACACCTGATGCTACTTTTGGAATGGCCCCAGATCCTTCCATAGAGAGCATCCTCAGATCAATGGAATCATCTCGTTATTATCCATGGAACAGTATTAACGCGGCTCGAGGGTGTGTAAGAGCCAAGTTAATTCTGATTGTTGATTTACAGTTCTTTGCCTGTTTGAAATGACGTAAACTTATTAACTGTGGTCAGAAAAATTACAGTGCCTATGACCAAAATTCAGAACTGATATGTGCTTCCATATATAAGATAACTTGACACTCTGTCCCAGCCTCCTAGTTCGTTATGATGTCTATATTAAGTGCAATGTTTAGTGATCTAATCTATTTGTAGGTTCCATCTTTGATTATCTAACTTTAGAATATCATAAGAAAGTATGGTGGTATTATTTGGTTATCAGATCAATTTGTTGCTGACTTGTAACAGTTATCACTTCAAAGAAAATCTAAAATGAACACTCCGTTGTCACTGGCTCACTTGGAACAATATTTTTTATCACGTATTCTGTATGCCCCACTGTTGAACCATTGTGTGTGCTCCCTGTAGGATTATTACTTCTGATAATTGTTATTGTAATTTAGGGCCAACTCTAATCCTTTCTGTCACAGGAGAGGGTACCAAATTGTGATGACAACCAGCCTTTCATCAGATGTGCCGGTTGGCTACTTTTCATGGGCTGAATATGATATCATGGCACCCGTGCCTCCGAAGACTGAAGAAGCCCTAGCTGCAGCCTTTATTTCCAACTGCGGTGCACGCAACTTTCGTTTGCAAGCCCTTGAGATGCTTGAAAGCTTAGATGTAAAAATCGATTCTTACGGTAGCTGCCATCGTAATCGTGATGGCAACGGTACACTTTTCTTTCAATACCTTGCTAGACATGGTGCTATCATTAAACATTTCAGCTTATAAACAAATGCCGGATATGCTCTGTTGTTCTTATAAGGCCGTATCTAGTGGCCAGCTTCAACCAACAAATGAATATGGTATGATGATATTAGTTGCAATGCAAACGATAGCGGTACTGAATGCTGAATATGTTGTCAATGTGTATTTTTACATTGAGATGAATTACTAATTGATTCTTACTTAGTATGGCACGATAATATTTTGTAATCTTGAATTTTTTAAGAACATTTTGTTGACGGTTTGGGATTTGGTCTTATGTAGCGAGCAACTGCTAACTTCACATTTGACTTGAACATTCAGTTCTTTCAACCTGCATATGTGCTCGTAATTTGTGTCTATGAGGTACTGGCAAGCCCACCTCCCAGGCCCTTTTACATGTTTGAATTGGGTAATTGACAAGGGGTTTGACTGTATTACATGGCATTGAATGTTTATTGGTTCAACACATGATGCCATGTAGCACCTACTTCCCTAATTTGAATGATGAAAACACTATTAGGTTCCACTTCGCTAATTAAAGTTCTGGTTTGTATCATTATATAGTTCTTACTCCCACTTATTGCAAACATGAACTTTTTTGGACATCGCAACTATCTTTATATATCTTTTTTGTTGCTTATTAGGTCATCTTACAATTCCCAAAAGAATATGTATTAGTGTATTTCATAATGAGTCACAATTTTGTGTAGCCAATCTAGGTAGGTTCTTATATACTGATGACGGTCAAATATGAAAGTGTTTGTATCAGCTCGAATTCTAGAGTGACTTATGTTTGTCTCTGTAGGTTGTACATGTTTTTTTTATCCATGAGAACAACGACACAATACTTTATGCTTGAATTTTGCTGTTATATTACAATTTATTTGATTAAATAATTGTAATTTGTACTTCATTTGCTGCCTGGATGCAGTGGACAAAGTGGAGACTTTGAAGCGCTACAAATTCAGTTTGGCCTTTGAGAATTCTAACGAGGAAGATTATGTTACAGAAAAGTTTTTCCAGTCACTGGTAACAGGTAATAGTGTATGCTATAACCACTCACCAAAACACTAGTGCACACCTAGTTTCACTCACACAATTTGCATGAGGTAACTTTATTCACCATCACTTGACTCATAGTTTATAGATAATATTTTGATGACATGGAAAATGTACAATCTCATCAATTGAAATGTTTTGTAAAAATATCATTTTCACGAAACTGGACAATTTATTGTGAAACATAAAAAGTAGCATCAAACTGATTAGAAGAATTGCGATTTTTCTAATGTATGGATTTATCATTTTGTTGCTATGATGCATCTTAATTTCAATTTGAGGTATTGATTTACATTTTAAGTTCATGAAAGTTTTAATTTGTTGCTGGAGTGGAAGTGATTTTCAGTATTCAATTTGCACCTCATTTACAGGGTCCATTCCAGTTGTCGTTGGTGCACCAAATATTCAAGAGTTTTCTCCAGGAGAAGGTGCAATAATACACATTAAGGAGCTTGATGACGTTACTTCAGTTGCTAGGACAATGAAACATATTGCATCAAATCCTGATGCTTTTAATCAATCTTTGAGGTAGATATCCTGATTTGCCTGTTGACCTCAGCCCTGAGTGTGACATGGATAGTGTACCAATCATTTTGTTGGAACAGCACATGTTCTCTTGCCAAAGTTTAGACTCATTTATGATCTATATTTGCAAGATACAGTACTTAATTAGCATGATAGCGATGGTGTTATGGTCGGGCTCGAGTATACACGAAAAAGGCCCAATTAGGGGCTTAGCCCAAGTTATCTAGGGTTTAGAGGAGCTGCCCTCCTATATAAACGCATGTACCCCTTTGATTATAATCAGACAATAAACATATTCTGTTGTCGTCTCCCTCAGGAGACGGGAGCCCCAAACCCTAGCCGCCGCCTCCTCCCTCTCGCAGCGACGGCGCCCAGCCGCCGGCGTCTGCGCCTCCAGCCTCTCCGCCCTCACTTCCACCCCTATAATCTACGTCCGAGATTTGGTAGAACCATCGCCTCTACCAATTTGGTATCAGATTGCTCTGGTTCGATGAGTTCTTCCGGCCTCCCCACCACCGCTGCCGCCTCCACCGGCGCGGCCATCGCCACCTCGCAGCAGACGCCGCCGCCGGCCACCTCGGGTCCGTCCGTCTCGGGCGCTGCGGCCCTGGCAGCCGACGCGGCCACCGTCCTCTCTCCGGCGGAGATGTCGTCGGCGATCCGCGACCTCACCCTGGCGGTCTCGAACCTACGGACCTTCCTCCAGGCTCCCTACGTGCCACCGCCGCCACCGGCGGCGCCCTTCGCGCCGACACCACCGTCCACCGCCGCGCCCCAGGGAATCTCGATTACCCAGATCAGGTTCCCGTCGTCGCCGTCCCCGCTGCTGACGTGGATCGACACGCTGATCTACACGTCGGCGCCGCCACAGCCGACGGTGCTGCCGCCGCCCGCCACCACCTTCGGCGGGTATACCGACCCATACGCCGGGAGCTCCATGGTGCCGCAGTACTCTCCTCCCACCGCGACGGGTCGCCACGAGAGCGCCTACACGGCCTCGCCGCACGTACAGCAGCCGCCTCGCTTCACCAAGATGGAGTTTGCCACCTACGACGGAACCGTCGACCCCCTGAACTGGCTCAATCAGTGCGACCAGTTTTTCCGGGGGCAGCGGACCATGGCGTCCGACCGCACGTGGATCGCCTCCTACCACCTCCGTGGCGCCGCACAGACGTGGTACTACGCCCTCGAGCAGGACGAGGGCGGGATGCCTCCGTGGGAGCGCTTTTGCGACCTATGCCTCCTCCGGTTCGGCCCCCCATACGTGGGAGCCGCCTGGCGGAGCTCGGTCGCCTTCCCTTCACCACCTCGGTGCAGGACTTCGCCGACCGCTTCCAGACGTTGGCCTGCCATACTCTTGGCGTCACGGCTCGCCAGCGCGCCGAGCTCTTCGTCGGCGGCCTCCCCGACCACATCCGCGTCGACGTCGAGATGCGCGACCCCTAGGACCTGCAGATGGCTATGTACTACGCGCGCGCGTACGAGCAGCGCGCCAACGCCATGCAGCAGGCGTTCCCAGGCCGCGGCGTGCGTCCCCCGACCCGCCCCGCACCGGTGCCGGCCGCTACTGCCGCCGCCCCCGCGCCGACGCGTACCTTCCGGCGCTTGACGTCAGCCGAGCAGCTTGAGCGGCGCCGCAAGGGCCTGTGCTTCAACTGCGACGAGCCGTATGCGCCGGGTCATACATGTGCCCGCCTGTTCTACTTGGAGACTGTCGACGACGCGGAGGTAGAGGCCCTCACCGCGGAGCTCGACACCACCACACTCTCCGAGGCCGGTGTCACGACCTACGGGCCGGTCGATGCGACCGCCTTCGTCGTCTCCCTTCATGCCTTGGCAGGCATCAAGACGGCGAAGACGATGCTGCTTCCGGTGACGATCAACGGGGAGCGTCTCACCGCGCTCGTGGACACGGGCTCGACGCACAACTTCCTATCCAGGGACGCCATGCGCCGCCTCGCACTTCAGCCGGCGAGCGCGGAGAAGTTCAGCGTCACCGTCGCCAACGGGGAAAGCCTTACTTGCCATGGCGTGGCGCGGCAGGTTCCCGTCCTCATCGGCGACGAGCCCTTCTCCATCAACTGCGTCGGCATCGACCTGGGATGCTACGACTTCATCCTCGGTGTCGATTTCCTGTCCACACTAGGCCCCATCCTTTGGGACCTCGACATGCTGTCCCTCATCTTCTGGCGCGCGGGGGGCCGTCGCGTTCAGTGGACAGGCATCGGCGGCTCCGGCGCCGCGACCCCGCAGCTTCAGTTGATGGCGGCCGCACTTGACGCGGCGCATCCGCTCCTGGCCGACCTCCTGCAGCAGCACAGCGACATCTTCGACGAGCCACAGGGCCTCCCACCCGCGCGGCCCTGTGACCACCGCATCCACCTGCTGCCGGACACGGCGCCTGTCGCAGTGCGCCCGTACCGGTACCCCCAGCTGCAGAAGGACGAGCTCGAGCGCCAGGTGGCGGTCATGCTCGCGCAGGGCATCATCCGGATTTCGACATCGCCGTTCTCCGCCCCGGTGCTCCTTGTGCGCAAGCCCGACGACACATGGCGCTTCTGCATCGACTACCGTGCCCTCAACGCCATGACGTCCAAGGACAAGTTCCCCATCCCCGTCGTGGATGAGCTCTTGGACGAGCTACACGGGGCGCGCTTCTTCACCAAGCTCGACCTGCGCTCGGGCTATCATCAGGTGCGCATGCACCCGGACGACATCGAGAAGACGGCGTTCCGTACTCACCATGGCCACTTCGAGTTCCTGGTGATGCCGTTCGGCCTCTCCAACGCGCCGGCAACCTTCCAGGCCCTGATGAACGACGTGCTCAGCCCATACTTGCGCCGTTTTGTGCTTGTTTTCTTTGATGACATTCTTATCTACAGTTCATCCTGGGCAGAGCACCTGCAACACGTGGCCATCATCTTCAACGAGCTTCGAGCGCATCGTCTCCACCTCAAGCGCTCGAAGTGCTCGTTCGGCACGACCTCCGTCGTGTACCTGGGGCACGTCATCTCGACGGAAGGTGTCGCGATGGACGCAGACAAGGTCGCCGCCGTCGCCGCGTGACCGACCCCGCGGTCCCCGAGGGCTCTCCGCGGCTTCTTGGGCCTCGCCGGCTACTACAGGAAGTACATTCGGGACTTCGGCCTCATCGCCGCACCACTGACGCGCCTCCTTCGCCGCGACGCCTTCTCCTGGGACGAGGAGGCGACTACGGCGTTCGAAGCTCTCCAGCGGGCGCTCACGACGGGACCCGTCCTCCAGATGTCGGACTTCGACATGCCGTTCGTGGTGGACTGCACGCCTCCGGCATCGGTTTCGGCGCCGTCCTCCACCAGGGCGAAGGGCCGTTGGCCTTCTTCAGCCGCCCCTTCGCCGCTCGCCATCACAAGCTCGCGGCATACGAACGCGAGCTTATCGGGCTGGTCCAGGCAGTGCGCCACTGGCGACCTTACCTTTGGGGCCGGTCGTTCCGTGTGCGTACGGACCACTACAGCCTCAAGTTCTTGCTGGACCAGCGCCTCTCCACCGTCCTGCAGCACCAGTGGATCAGCAAGCTCTTCGGCTTCGACTTCACCGTCGAGTACCGCCCCGGCCGTCTCAACACGGTCGTCGACGCCTTGTCCCGCCGCGACACTGAGGATGTCATAGACGACGTTGCCACGGCGGGCGCCGTCCTGTGCATCCGCTCCGGGCCGTCCTTCGCCTTCATCGACGACATCCGCCGGGCAACTTCTACTGCTGCGGACGCACAGGCGCTTCGCGGGCGCCTTGACACCGGCGAGCTGGGGGCGCCCTGGCGCCTGGACGATGGGCTGCTTATACACGGGCGCCGCCTCTTCGTGCCCGACCACGGTGACCTGCGCCACCAGGTCTTCTCCCTGGCACACTCTACAGGACACGAGGGCGTGCAGAAGACCCTCCATCGCCTCCGTGCTGATTTCTACATTCCCGGTGATGGTGCGCTGGTCCGTGACTGGGTGCGGTCGTGCGTGACATGCCAGCGGAACAAGACGGAGACACTGCGACCCGCGGGTCTGCTACAGCCGCTGGACGTACCCTCCCAAGTGTGGGCAGATATCTCCATGGACTTCATCGAGGGCCTTCCCAAGGTGGGCGGCAAATCCGTCATCCTCACGGTGGTTGACTGCTTCTCCAAGTACGCGCACTTCATCGCCCTCGGTCACCCCTACACAGCCGCATCCGTGGCGCGGGCCTTCTTCGACGGCATCGTTCGCCTCCACGGGTTTCCTTCGTCCATCGTCAGCGACCGTGATCCTGTGTTCACGGGTCACGTGTGGCGGGATCTCTTTCGGCTGGCGGGCGTGAAGCTCCGCATGAGCACGGCGTTTCACCCTCAGACGGACGGCCAGTCCAAGGTGGTCAACAAGGTGATCGCCATGTATTTGCGCTGTGTTACGGGTGATCGTCCACGAGCTTGGGTAGACTGGTTGGCGTGGGCGGAGTACTGCTACAACACCTCCTATCACTCCGCCCTGCATGCCACGCCTTTTGAGGTAGTCTACGGGCGCCCACCTCCGACGATGCTTCCTTTTGAGCCTGGCACGGCTCGATCCGAGACGGCAGGCGACTTACTCCGCACCCGCGACGAGATCCTGACTGAGGCGCGCCAGCGTCTTCTCCAAGCACAACAGCTGGCCAGGAAGTACTATGATGCTCATCATCGAGAGGCGGAGTTCGCGGTGGACGATTGGGTGTGGCTGTGCCTCCTTCACAGGACCACGCAGTCCCTGGACCCGCGCTCCAAGCGCAAATTGGGACCCCGCTACGCCGGTCCCTTTCGTGTGCTGGAGCGTGTTGGCACACTCGCATACCGCCTTGAGCTGCCAGCTGGGTCTCGCCTCCACGACGTCTTCCATGTTGGCTTACTGAAGGCCTACCGCGGGGACCCTCCTGCAGCGCCACCGGCCCTTCCTCCTACTTCGGATGGCCGACTTCTTCCGGCTCCCGCGAAGGTGGCGAAGGTGATGCAGGCACAGCAGCGTCGCGGCGTGTGGCATGTCTTGGTGCAGTGGGCCGGCCTGCCCGAGGAGGAAGCAACTTGGGAGCAGCTCGACGATTTCCGCCAGCAGTTTCCAGATGTTCAGCTCGAGGACGAGATGTTTGAGAAGGCGGGGAGAGATGTTATGGTCGGGCTCCAGTATACACGAAAAAGGCCCAATTAGGGGCTTAGCCCAAGTTATCTAGGGTTTAGAGGAGCTGCCCTCCTATATAAACGCATGTACCCCTTTGATTATAATCAGACAATAAACACTATTGTCGTCTCCCTCAGGAGACGGGAGCCCCAAACCCTAGCCGCCACCTCCTCCCTCTCGCAGCGACGGCGCCCAGCCGCCGGCGTCTCCGCCCTCACTTCCACCCCTATAATCTACGTCCGAGATCTGGTAGAACCATAGCCTCTACCAGATGGACATCATGGGAACCATGTTTATTTATGCTAAGCTTAATTCCAGTTTGTTAAGGAGTAGGCTGTGTTACATTATGAACTTCACTATGGTGATGCTTTCACTTCATTTTTGTTGCATCAAGATCAGGCATTAGTCACCATATCTGGTAAATAAATGACTTGTTGAGGAACCAAATTACTGCCCACTGAATCAATTCCCCAATGTAGATAGGCTTTTGCGTGGTCCTGGTATTTGGGTATTTTTTGCCAAATCTGCCCAAATATGGAAACTTCAACCGAATCTGATCCCTCCCCGTACAGGTCGGCGCCAACACATCAGAAAACCGAACCGAAGGAGGTCGGCTCCATTTAAAACGGCGCCGACGCCGGCTCCATGTTAAACGGCGCCGACCTCTCTAGGTTGCCCCCTTGTTGTCACGTGTTGGCGCTGACCTGTATAACTTCGGCTCCGTTTAAAATGGCGCCGACCCCAGGGGTCAGATTCCGAATTAGTTTCGGGGAGGGGTCAGACGTGGAATTAGTTTCGCAAAAATGTCAGATTTGGCAAAAAATACGGCATTTGGTACTAAAGCTTAGGCTACAATCTTTGACTGTGACTGCAACGGCATGAAAATGACCACCTACTGGCTTAAATGACGCAGGAACTGCTTGAATTAGGCTTCACATTAGGATCGAAACTTAATTTGAACTGACAAATACTGTTGTAATAAGCTATTTCTCTGAATGACGGTGCTAGTACACGATATACTACTATAAGCTTCTACTGGAGTAGAAGTGGTCTCTTGTTCTAGTACCTGTCATGAACTGATCTCTTTCATGATTGTTTGGACTAGGTTAGATTATGTCATGACCTATGGTTTGATCAAATGTAGGGTTGATTATACTGTAGAATTTCCATGAAAATAGGTGCTTACTACTGATGATATCTTAGCTTACACTTTTGTCAGATATCTTCTAGCAACCGTTGTTAAGTGTCTGTAGATTCTATACTTAAAATTATACTCCCTCTGTCTCAAAATAAATGTCTCAGATTTGTCAAAATTTGGATGAACCTATATACTAAATAGTGTCTAGATTCATCCAAATTTTGACAAATCTAAGACATCTATTTTAAGACGGAGGGAGTACCATTTTGTTTCCATTTGTAGGTGGAAGTATGATGGTCCATCTGATTCTTTCAAGGCACTTATTGACATGGCAGCGGTTCATTCATCCTGTCGTCTCTGCATACATATCGCTACAAAGATTCATGAAAAAGAAGAAAGGACTCCAAAATTTATGAATCGCACATGTAACTGTTCCAGCAAAAAAGGAACAGTATACCACTTATTTGCTAGAGAGAGAGGGAGGCTTAAGACAGAAAGCATTTATCTAAGGTATGGAATGAATGTTGTACTTACCCTGTATTGGTGTCTGGTATTTGTAGTTTACATCATAAACAGCCAAGAGGAACAACAGCAACTTTATGTCCTATACTCCATAGTCCTAGCTGCTGTTGTATTTATTTATCAGTAAGCTGCATATGTTGCTTAACTACTGCTATTTTGTTGTCAAAGGTCTTAAGCGCTAGTTCGTTTGCATTACATAATTAAGTTATTTTTACTGCATCGTTTTTTTGCTTGTTTTATTTCTGCATTCTTATGCTTGTTTTTGGTCTATGCCATGCAGATCAAATGAATTAACTTTAGAAGCTTTGGAGTCTGCTATACATGCCACATTTAGATCCATCAACCATGTTCCTGTATGGAAGGATGAAAGGCCATCAAGCATACGAGGAGGGGACGAGTTGAAGGTGTACAAAATTTATCCAGTTGGTCTTACAGAACGAGAAGCATTATACAAATTTAAATTTAGTGATGATGAACTTGCTAGATACATTAAAGATCATCCATGTGCAAAGCTTGAGGTAATTTTTGTATAACTATGATATAACAATTTTTGTGCCCTTTGGCAACCCCAAACTAGTTCTGTGTGTTCTTTTTTTTGAAACAAGGCAAAATATTTGCCATTTTCTTTAGACAAGAGGAAGTTTTACAACAGTTGTCTAAGACAATTCTTAGGTCTTTACAAGAAGCCTACTCTCGCGAGATTACATTACTCAAAAACTTTGGCCCGGTGATGCCCCACAACCTAGCCTCCTCTTTAATCCTCGAGATAACTAAACTAGCCGGAGAGGCATGATGACGAAAACCTTTTCTCTCTTTTCAAAGCACCCAAGACACCAGCATTAAAGAGACCATAGCCTTCCGAGGATGTCCTTGTTGAAGGTCCATCTTGATCCACCAATCTTGGGCACTAATTTCATTGGCCCATATGGATGTATCTGTATCATGTTGGCTACACCAAGAGATGATGGCATTCCAAATGCGCAGGGAGAAGCGACATTGGAAGAGAAGGTGGGTAGCTGATTCTTGCACTTAGTTGCAGTTCCAACCGGTCCACCGTCCACACTATTTTGGAGGATCAACCATGCAAAGAACTTGTACTTTGGAGGTGCCCAAGTCTTCCACACAACCTTTTCTATTGGAGAACGGATGGTGCCTTCAAATTGCATTCTATATGCCAACGCGGTGGTGTAGGTTCCATATTGTGAATTTCCAAGAGATTGTTGAATGTGCTCTAAATCCATGTCTTGGCTCAAATCAATATTAGATATCCATAAGTTTTCCTCCATAGCTTTCTTGACCAAGATATTCTTTTTCTTTGTGAGAGTGAAGATCTTTGGGGCAATGTCCTTCCGTCGGATTCCAGAAAGCCAAGGAGATGACCAAAATTTCGCTTTTCCTCATCTCCAAAGATGACGGAAGTGGCCGCATCAAATAGATCTTGGTCCTTTGCATTACATTGGTTGCCTAGGCCAATCCAAGCTTTCGATTCATCCGTCCATTCGAGCCATAGCCAATGTAATCTAAGAGCGGAAGCAAACTTTTCAAGGTTCATGATGGGAAGGCCTCCAAGCTTCGTTGGTCTACATACAAGGTCCCAATTAACTTTGCATTTCCCTCTGGCGACTTTGTTGCATCCGGCCCATAAGTAAGCACAGAGAAGTGCCATGATCTTTTTTAGGACCTCATTTGGGAGATGGAGGGAGGTCATGTGGTATATTGTTTGCCACGTGAGGACCAGCACCAAAACTCTTCTCCCGGCCATAGTAACGTTATTCCAACTTTTGGAGCCAAGCTTGCCGGCTATTTTATCTTCAAGGCATTGAAAGTCAATTCTACGGAGGCGATGAATGGATAGGGGAAGACCGAAATAGCGCATGGGGAAGGATGCTCTTTTTGCCAAGAACGCTTTAGGATGTCATCAAGGTCTAGGCCATCACATCTTATTGGGGCAACAAGGCTCTTTTGGCAATTTGTACTCAAGCCGGTGACCTCTCCAAAAGAGGACAAAGTGGACCCAAGGAATTGTATGTCCTCTTTGATAGGCGCGACAAAGACGATAGTATCATCATCCACATAAAGAGAGGTATGAGTTAGAGGAGATCTTCCACAAAGGGAATGGAGGTGGCCTTGATCGGTGGATCTTTGGAGGATGTAATTTATTGAGTCAATGGCCAACAAAATAGAAACGGTGATAGCGGATCTCCTTGTCTAAGGCCACGTCCATGTTTGATAGGGTCACATGGAACACCATTTAGGAGCACTCGGGAAGTGGAGGACAAGAGTAGATACCAAATCCAATCACAAAATCTTGGTGGGAAGCCATAGTGCCTAACAAGGTCCATAAGATAATCCCATCTAACCGAGTCAAAAGCCTTCTTGATGTCGAGCTTGAAAAGTTGGCATGGCATCTTGGAGCGTTGGAATTTTTGAGCGAGGTTCCGAACATATGTGAAGTTGTCATGAATGCATCTCTTCTTGATGAAAGCACTTTGGGCGTCACAGACAAGGTTGTTCATAAACGGAGCAAGGTGAGTGGCCATCATCTCGGTAATGAGCTTGGCAATTGCATGTATGAGACTTATAGGCCTAAAGTCCGAGATGTCCTCAGCTCCGTCTTTCTTCGGAATTAGAGCGATGTTGGCGGATTTAAGCCAACGTAGATTAGCAACACGGAGGTTGGAGAATTGGTGGATGACTTCTATTATTTCCGGCTTCACAATATCCCAACAAGCTTTAAAAAAAATCTCCGGTGAAACCATCAGGACCGGGGCCTTATCACTAGGGGACCCAAAGCTGGCGGACTTGATCTCTTTTCCGTAAAGTTTACATCAAGCTCATGGATGCCACATGAAGGGATTGGGATAGCATCCCAACTGATGCCAGTTGATCTTGGATAAGCATGGAGGTGAAGTGCTTTTGAATGATTGTTTCCTTCTCGCCATGGTTGGTGACCCATCCATTGTTATGCTTTAGGCGGTGAATGAAGTTCTTCCGGTGCCTCGAGTTAATGCGAATATGGAACTATTTGGTTCTCCTTCTTTTAGGTTGGTTATCCTTGATGCCTTTTTCTTGCACGCTTGGCTACCGCGAGCCCCATCACTTTCCTTTTTAATCTTTTTCTCAAGTCACTTTCTTCGGGGGAGAGGGCTCTACTTTCTTGCGCAGTATCCAACCGCAAGATGATTTCAAAGGCCATATGGAGTTGAACTTTTGTGTTTGGGAATAGTTTCTTGCTCCACTTTCAAGATGTTGGTTTACTCTCTTAAGCTTGTGGAAGAGAAGTTGATATGGCTCCACATGATCATAGTGCTCATTCCACGCTTTCTCAATGACATCCTTAAATCCCGACATCTTTATCCAATGGTTCTCAAACCGGAAGGTTTTGGGACGCCGAGGTCCGACATCACTCGCAAGGAGAAGAGGGCAATGGGCCAATGGCCCGAGAGCAAGGATGATAGAGTATGGAGAATGTGGGTACCAAAGTGTAGATTCCAATTCTCATTGTGAAAGAAACTATCAAGCTTGCTCATAGTAGGGGTTTCTCTTTCATTACTCCAAGTATATTTTCTACTTTGTAGGTGAATCTCTTTGATCTTGCAATGGTTAAGCGTGTTGCAGAAGCGCACAATTCTCCTCCGGTTTGAGTTTTGAGTTTTGGCGATTCTTGTCTTGAGCTCTATATATTTGGTTGAAGTCGCCATTAACAAGCCATTTGGTGCCACCGGAATGCTTCTCGTTCAACTCAAGGAAGAAGCTTTCTTTGAGATTATTCCGTGTAGGGCTGTAGACAGTGGTAAGCTTGAAGGAGGCGGAATAGTTGATGATGGGGACCATAGCCGAGATGAAAAGGAGCCCTGTTTGGACATTGGCACTTGAACAGCATCCTTGTTCCAAACAAGAAGGATGCCTCCCCTCATATTAGCCGGTTGTTGGGCAAAACCTCGAAGTCTATTTCCACCCAAATAGGCTGCAGAGAATTGGTCGATGTCATCTAGCTTTGATTCCTGGATGCACACAATGTTACAGGAAGAGGCAGCGCCGGTTTTGTGGGCGGTGTCTTGGCGGTCAGGGTCGTTTAGGCCACGGGCATTCCAGCTCGCAATTGCCAAAAGAAGGTCAGCCTCTATCATTAGGAAACTTCATTGGTTGTCGCAGCCTGGCCGTGGCTCTGGAGATCTCTTAGTGAAGAGCGATAGCTGAGCATGTTGGCGAAGCTTGCAGGGGCATAAACATAAAAGAAGCACATCCAAAGAAGTAAAGTGTTCAGCATACATGGCGAGTTCAGACTGCCAACAGAGGCAACAATGGTTTTAGACCGGTTGATGTCTAACATGGAAAATTAAGATACATCAGTAATCAGCAAACCTAGCTTATTTTTCAGGAAAACGCAATGACATTGCGTTTCTTTTCATTGCAAAGAAGAGATATGAGTACAATCCACCAAGACAGTGGGATTACAGAGTTTGGAAAACTCTCTTATTACAACACGGTTTCACATAATCAGTGGACATCCCAATCGGTGGGGATGATCACCCGAAGACCGAGCGCACCGGCTCTAGCCCAAAGCACCGCCTCGTCATGAATTCTTGTGTTGAGCTGGGGACTGAGGGGCGTTCCTTGTCAAAGAGGCAGGCGTTGCGTTGCTTCTAGATCATCCAAGCCACCAGGAGAGTGGCCGAGGCTAAGCCTTTGCGCAAACCTAGCTTATGTGTCCAGTTCCTCAGCTCCAGTGTCAGTCTGAAGCTCCATGGTGCCTTGCCCTCCATGATTCATCAGGGCATCTTCCACAGCATTGGCAAAGTCACATTCAAGCTTGAAGAGATCTCTAAGAGCCGAGATGGCGATGTCAGGTAGGCGCCCGTCGAAGAGATTAACAAACTGTCCGATGGCTGCTTCAGTCACCGGCTCACTGTCCGCAACAAAGCCAAGGCGACGGCACAGAAGCTGCTCCGCCAACTAAGCAGTGGGGACGCTTCTCTTCTTTTCAATGAGACGTTGGCTGCTTCTGACTAGCGGGAAGTCAGTGACTCCCGCCAGTGTCTTGCGGCGAGCAGTTGGGCGTGGTGGTGGCGAGTCCAGGGCTTGGAGAAGCGCTTGTTGGAGGGGAACGAACAGAGGTGTGCTAGGGTCAGCTGGCTCGGTGTCATGGTCACTGAGTGCAACGGCCTGGGATTCTTCCTCAGCGAGGCCACCATTGATGGAGCTTGTCCTCGTCCTGATCCTCTTGGATATTGGCGTTGGCCTCTTGCCCCTCCTCTTCAGTCTGCAGCAAACGATCAGAGATGAAAGTAGGTGTGAATTGCTCTGAGTTTCCTCTGGGTTGTGGCGTTGCGGGAGTGGAAGGCGATCTGGGCTGAATAGCTACCACATGGCATGGTCGCTGGCGCCGCGGTCTGGGCAGCAGGAGGCGGCAGAATCCAGGGGAAATCCTCGATGGCCATGGGACGCACCGGCGCACCGAAGCAGGGGAACGTCGTCTTGATCCAGGACGAGCACCCAATGAAGCTGGACTCCATCTCTACAAGTTTCTGCTGTATTGTAAGTTAGGGCTACGTAGTAAACAGGTTATATACTAAGTCACAACTTTGTAGGCGTTGGGATACACAGACTGTAAATTTCCACTGACATGCAAGATTTTTTTTGTTGAGAAATTTACTTAGCTGTGCAAAGTACAGTGCTGTCATTACGAGGCACGTAACTTCATGAACCTGGGGCACCCTGGGAAAGGTTATTTAAGGGTGTGTTTGGTTCTGCATTCGGAAACAACTGGGCAAAAGCTAGAAGATTAGGTTGGAGTAGCTGTAATGATAAAAATTGTCGGTAATGTCCTTGAGAGACTGTTTAGTACATATATTGATTGAGAACAAAGCAATAATCTCTACTCCAATTTACATATATGCATGATCATTTACAGAAGAAAATATCATGTTTTATGTGAACATATAATGTTGACACTCAATTGCTATATCGAAAATTACATTCACCACTCCAACTTTACATGAATATTTTGCATTACCAGTGTCCAACCGAACAATTTCCTTCTACATTATGCTGCATCCAGATTTGATGATGTACTGAGATAATTATTAAGAATGACAATGCCGTAGCCATCACAAGGCCAAAAAAAAAAACAAGGAACTAAGTGCAGGTTTCGTTTTACTTGGACTTGGGAGAAAACGTGGGCTACTGGTTTTGGGCTGGAATCCGATAAACCGAGTGGGGCCTTCCAACCCACAACACACAACTGCTCTACATAGAGGAAAAAGACTAGTCAAAGACACACAAAAATGACAGAATTAGACACATGGAATAGAGAGAAGCTCTTTATTAATCTCTCTGTGAATAATATATATAATGATTGCTCCTCTATTTATTTTTAGATTGCTGAAGATAATAATACCCATTTGGATTGACCTAGCCTGGTAGAGGACTCATCGGTTGGGCCTTTATAGGCCCAGTTTCCAACACTCCTGTGTATCTTATCTGTATATTCATATCTCAAAACTCAAAAAAAAACAGTGGGAAAATATGGAGAAAAGTACATGGTATACCTCTTGTTATGTTGCACGAATTGCCTCATTAAAAACCTCGTGTGAAAATCTTCATAAAAACTCACTAAGGGAAAAAAGAGTACAATTCACCTAACTATATAGTTAAGTATTCAATCATTGGGATTGAGATTTCAGTGATGAGTTTGTGAAGATTCTTCCCCTGAACCTTGCACCTCCCCTAGTCTCATCATGCCAATTTCACGAACACATCTCTCGAAAGAAGATGTTGGCAATGATTTAGTGAATAAATCAGCAAGATTTTCACGTGACTTAGTATGCAAGATTTTTTACTTTGTTCATCTTTTGCAATTCATATGCATAGAAGAACTTAGGGTTTATATATTTTGTAAAATTGCTCTTCACATAACCCGTTTGAACTTGTGCAACACAAGCAATATTATCTTTATAGATAATAGTTAGGGTTTGTACGGTGTTTAGCCCACATGATATCTGCATGTGGCCGACTACACGTCGAAGCCATACACATTCTCGTGATGCTTCATATAATGCTATGATTTTCGAGTGGTTCGTCGAAGTTGACACAAGAATTTGCTTAGACGATTTCCAGGAAATTGTTGTTCCACCACAAAGGAAAACATATCCGGTCTAAGACTTGGACGTGTGCGGGCCTGAAAGGTACCCAGCATCTTCATAGCCTACAACAAATAGGTCTTGATTCTTTTGGTAAAACAAGCCAAGGTCTTTCGTCCCTTGCAGGTACCGAAAGATGTCCTTAACGCCTTTTCAATATCTCTTGGTAGGTCAAAACTATACCTAACAAGCAGATTGATGGTGAATGCAATATTCGGCCATGTACAATTTGCGAGGTACATAAGTGCACCAAATGCATTTAAGTAGGGGAATTTCGGTCCCAGAATTTCCTCCCCCTCTTCTTTAGGCCTGAACGGGTCTTTGTCTTGCTGCAAAGATCTTCCAACCATCGAGGTCTTAGAAGGATATGCTTTGTCAAACCCAAATCATTCCAACACCTTTTGGGTGTAGGTCGACTGGTGCACTAGAATTCAAACAGGGGAATGCTCAAGTTGCAGACAGGTAGGAACCTACTTCCTCAATATCGTCAAGTGTACCGATTATATTCAAATCGTCCATGTACCAAGATAATACAGAAACCATCCTGAAATCTCCGTATAAAAACACATGGGCAATCTTCATTGCTCACGTAGCCCTTCTGATGAAGGAAATCGCTTAAATGATTATACCATATCCTACCTGATCATTTTAGTCCATACAGTGACTTCTTAAGCTGAATACTGTATAAGCTCTTGTTTTCTTTATCCTGGCTCAGGACAGGGATACCTTTTGGTACTTTCATGTATATGTCTGAATCCAAGTTATCACATAGGTAAACGGTGACAACATCCATCGGTTTCATTTTTAAGTCTATGTTTACTGCCATTAAGATCGAGTATCTAAAGATGATTCCATCCATGACTGGGGAGTACGTTTACTCAAAGTCGACACTTAGTCGATGAGTGAAACCTTGAGCAATGAGCCTTGCTTTGTACCTTACTACTTCATTATTCTTGTTTCTCTTTTGAAAAAACCCACTTATGGCCAACAGGGCGAATGTGGGGAGGAGTAAGACAAACAGGTCCAAAAATCTCTCTTTTGTTTAATGATAATAATTTAGCAGTGATTGCCTTCTGCCAATCTTTCCAATCCGACCTTTTCTTACAATCAGCGAGCGTGTTAGGCTTAGGGTCAAGATCTATGATTGAGGCTATTTTCTTGGCAAAATTAACCTCGACATTTGCCATGGCTCGGCTGTATGACTCGCTCGAATTAACATAGTTAATGTCCATTTGGTCATGGAGCGCATCAGCCATATCCCCTTGCTGCACCGGATTTCCCAATCCGGGGGCTAGGTCCTTCAGCTTTCCCGCTTTGATGTGTGCGCATATAACTTCGCTAGGTATTTCCGATATAGAAAAATACAAGTCCAGAATTTCGTGCACTGAAATATCCGTACTTGTGACAGGTCTCAACTGGATCCCCTCTTTAGGGGTAGACTGTAATAAATCTCTCATATCCTTTTTTTCGGGCGTCCCTGGGTACTCGGGATTTGAAAAACGGGATTCCTCGTCCTCCTAGGCCTTAGGACGGGAGCGGATATACCATCATTTTTATCGGTATTTTAACCCTTTTCGGTGCATTGCGTGCAGGCACATGCGACTTTGTCACAATCTTTAAATCACTAAAATGATCGGGCAGTTGATTCGCTAAGGAGTGCAAATCTAGTATCTTTTGGAATTCTTGGACTCAATATTGTGTGGGTCATGAGTGTGGATCTCCGTGGCTTTCCATGTGATTTCTCGACTTTTTTCATCCATGGGTTGATTACCTCCCCCAAAGTCAGGAAAAGATCCTCGTTAAAAATGTAGTCAACAAAATGGGTCGTGTGACAGTCGTCTGTCACGGGGTCCAAGAACCTGATTATGGCCCCCTTCTTTTCAGCTTCTTGGCCAGCTTCTCCCAGAAGCTACTCTCGGCCAGCTTCTCCCAAAATCTCATCTTTAAAATTCGTTCAAACTTCTTAACTAGTAGTTTCAATGTCAATTTAAAAGTATAAACGATTTTGGCAGATGAGATTTTGGGAGAAGCTGGTCGAGGGTAGCTTTCGGGAGAAGCTGGCCAAGAAGCTGAAAAGAAGGGGGCCTATGGACACAATCTCATAACCAATGTATATCCCCGACTTACGGAGCGGTTCCATTGCTGATCGCTGTGGTGGTGGTATAGGTACATATACCTGGCAGCCGAACCTACGAAGGTGGGAAATTTTAGGTGCCGACCCTTGCGCAAGTTGGATAGGACAGTGGATGTTGTAGGCCGATGGTCAAAAGTTGATGAGATTGGTAGCGTGTAACACCGTGTGACCCCAACATGTAGTTGGTAAATTACAACAATTAATTTAATTCTTTTAATCAATGCCTCCGCAAGTCCATTTTGAGTGTGGACGTGCGGTAGAGTACTCAAGTTTGATTCCTATTGCCATGCAGTAATCATTGAATGCCTTTGAACTAAATTCTCTAGCATTGTCCATTCGAAAAGGCTTTAAATGATAATTAGGGAATTTATTCCGTATTTATATGATCTAAGAGATCAACTTTGCAAAAGCATGGTTCCTTGTTGACAGCAGGCAAACATTGGACCATTTAGAGGAAGCGTCAGTGAGCACCATAAAGTACCGAAACGATCCTGAGAGGGGCTAAATTGGACCATATGTGTCCCCTTTTATACGTTCCAAGAACGCAGGGATTTCATCCTTCACCTTCAAGGTGGACAGTCTAATGATCAATTTTCCCGTAGCGCATGCGGAGCACACAAAATCATCGGGATTCAGGCAATTTTTCACATTAACATTATAACCATTCGAGTTATTAATTATATTTCTCATCATCCTAAGACCGGCATGGTCAAACCTATCATGCCAAAGGCAGAATAGTTCAGAGCTTTTAAGGATAGTCTTAAGGGTAGTGTAAACATGTGGTGCTACTATCTTAGTATAGTACATCCTAGTAGCTAATGAAGGAAGTCTTTCGACAACATGTTTATCATTCTCGTCGTGCTTGGTAACGAGTAGAAACTCCTTTCCATTATCATCATCACCAGTCTCTACATGAAAACCATTTGCGCGGATGTCTCTAAAACTCAAAAGAGTACGAGTCGACTCCGGATACAACAATGCTTATTAAATGATCAAAGTTGTTTCATTCAGGAGTATGATAGTTGCTCTTCCGGAGCCAACTACATTCGGACCTCCAGCGGCGATCGTCATTAAGTTACCGGGTTTTTTGGTAATAGACTCAAAGTACTTTGTTTCTCTCAAGATGATATTTGTGGTGCCGCTATCAGCAAGACACGTTTCCTCCATTTGGATGCCACGCGCGTTCTAAAACATAGTGTCTAATTAATATAATGGAGCGAGGAAGATGCTACGTCAAGTAAGTAAACACATAAACATTTTAGAATATAACATAACCATCTCTCATTAAATAATGGAATAAATGAATGAAATAAATATCATCCAATAGTTAGAAACAAATAAATGTTTTGCTCTCATAGAGCTTACAACCGTATTGAAAGATTGTATCATATTATTTGTCGAATGAAATCATGAAGTAAATAACAACAAAAAAGAAGCTAGGTGGATTCTGCAAAGAAACCATCAATCTCAGCTGATATCTCCAGCTCGCTGAGCTTCTTTTCATTGGCTATTAGCACCGAGGCAGCGGCAATATCCAGCTGGGGCACGGGAGGGGGCACGACTTGCTCAACCTCCACGGGAACATTGGCGTTCGTAGGAACCGCGAAAGGTGCTACCACATGTGCTATGTCCTGCGCCACTACGGGCGCCAGTGGTGCCTTCACCTAGACGAGGTGCGTCTCGTGCGCCTTCTTGTTGACCTTGAACGCGTCCACGACGTGCTTGGGGACCAGACACTGCCTGGAGAAGTGAGTCTTAGAGTCGCAGCGGAAGCAGTCCTGGGGCCTTGCCTCCCCCTTGCCCACCTTGTGTTTCTTGACCGGGTTAGAGGAGTTGGGGACCTTTTTTCCCTTCTTGCCTCGCCTCTTGTGGATGGGCTTGCACACCTTTTAGGAGCCGACATTGACTCCATGACTTGGACCCCCTACGAAGGGTTGCGCGGAAAAGTTTTTTTGAGAACATTGTCCTGCGCCTTGGCCACTTGGAGAGCATCAATGAGCGCTGTATATTCCATAAATCCTTCCTGGCGGTAGTTCCGCGAGGACTGGATAGTGGAAGGATGGAATGTGGAGAGAGTCTTGTCTATCTTCTGCTTGTCTGTGGTAGTAGTACCACACAGCTGAAGAACGGTACAAATCTGGTGTAACGCGGAGTTGTACTCCCCATAGTCTTGAAGTCCGCAAACCTCAGACGAATCCAGTCCGCCTCTGCCTGTGGAGGAATGGTGTACTTAAGCCTAGAGAACCGCGTGTTGAGGGCGGCCCAAAGGACAGAAGCACTCCGTTCTTCCATGTACTCATTTTTTAGAGTCTCACACATGTGATGGCGGAGCAAATGCAGTGCTTTGGCGTTGTCCGTCGGGGTAGTGGTGCTGGGGGCCATCGGGGTCCCCGCACTCAGCGTACCCTTGATGTATCGGCCCTCGAGGACGATCTCCGCGTCCAAGGCCCAAGTCAGATAGTTTAGCCCCATCCTGGGTCAACTCCGAAAACTCACGACTCACGATTCCGGTCATCTGCAATTTATGCAAAGTGTGTAAGATTACAGCAGGTAATCGGTTGCATAAAAGCGATAACCAATAAAATTATTCAATAGGACGTCGTTCAAAAATTTAAATAAAAATGTACATGCTAACTATGAAATACAAAGTAATAAAAGCATACAACATTTAATTACTGCAGTAACACATAGTACAAAAGCGGCATTTAAATTTTATGCAAAGTTTTTGTACTATGTTTTACTATTGTAATTAAATGTTTTTATGACTTCAATTCTTTGTATTCCATAGTTGCATGTACCGTTTTCGATTTAAATTTTGGAACGCTGTCATATTTGAATAATTGTATCGAGTATCACATTTATGCAACCGATTACCTACTGTAATCTTACACACTTTGCATAAATTTTAGACTACCTGATTCGTGAGCCGTGAGTTCCCGGAGTTGACGTAGGATGGGCTGAACTACCTGACTTGGGCCTCGGGCGTGGAGATCGTCCTCGAGGGCCGATGCATTAAGGGTGTGCTGAGTGCGGGGACCAAGACAACCCCAGCACCACCACCCTGGCGGACAATGCCAAAGCACTGCATTTCCTCCGCCATCACATGCGTGAGACTCTATAAAATGAGTACATGTCAGAACGAAGTGCTTCTGCCCTTTGGGCCGCCCTCAACGTGTGGTTCTCTAGGCTTAAGTACACCATTCAACCACAGGCAGAGGCGGACTGGATTCGTCTGAGGTTTGCGGACTTCAAGACTATGGGGAGTACAACTCCGCGCTACACCAGATTTGTACCGTTCTTCAGCTGTGTGGTACTACTACCATAGACAAGACTCTCTCCATATTCCACCCTTCTACTATCCAGTCCTCGTGGAACTACCGCCAGGAAGGATTTACGGAATATGTAGCGCTCATTGATGCTCTCCAAGTGTCCGAGACGCAGGACAATGTTCTCAAAAAAAACTTCTCCGTGTAACCCTTCGCAGGGGCCCCAAGTCATGAAGCTAATGACGACACCTACAAGGTGCGCAAGCCCATCCACAAGAGGCGAGGCAAGAAGGGCCCCAACTCCTCCAACCCGGCCAAGCAACACAAGGCAGGCAAGGCCTAGGACTACTTCCGCTGTGGATCCAAGACTCACTTCTCCAGGCAGTGTTTGTCCAACAAGAAGGCATGCGAGGCACACCTCGTTCAGGTGGAGGCACCACTAGCGCCCGGAGCGGCGCCCGTGCACAACGTCATGACTGTAGTGGCGTAGGACGTAGCATATGTGGCAGCACCTTCGTCGGTTCCCACGAACGCCACTGTGCCCATGGAGGTTGAGCATGTCGTGCCTCCTCCCGTGCCCCAACTGGACATTATCGCTGCCTCGACGATGATAGCCAACGAAGAGAAGCTCAGCGAGCTGGAGATAGCAATTGAGATTGATGGCTTTTTGCAGAATCCACATGAGCTCCTTTTTATTGCTATTTACTTCATGTTTTCATTCGTCAAAATAATCTGATATAATTTTTCGATATGGTTGTAAGCTCTATGAGAGCAAAACATTTATTTATTTCCGACGATTGGATGACATTTATTTTATTCATTTATTCCATTATTTAATATGAGATGGTTGTGTTATATTCTGAAATGTTTATGTGTTTACTTACTTGATGTAGCCTCTTTCTCGCTCCATTATATTAATTAGGCACTACATTTTAGAACATGTGTGACGCCCAAATGGAGGAAACGTGCCTTGTTGATAGCGGCACCACAAATACCATCTTTAGAGAAATAGAGTAGTTTGAGTCTATTACCAAAAACCCCGGTAACATAATGATGATCGCCACTGCGGTCCGAATGTAGTTGGCTCCGAAAGAGAAACTATCATACTCCCAAATGGAACAACTTTGATCATTGAAGAGGCATTGTTATACCCGGAGTCGACTCGTACTGTCTTGAGTTTTAGAGACATTTGCGTAAATGGTTTCCATGTTGAGACCGATGATGATGAGAATGCAAAGGAGTTCCTACTCATTACCAAGCACGACGAAAATGGTAAACATGTTGTCAAAAGAATTTCTTCATTAGCTACTGGGATGTATTACATTAAGATAGTAGCACCACCTGTTTACACTACCCTTAAGACTGTCTTTAGAAGCTCTTAACTATTCTGTCTTTGGCATGATAGGTTAGGACATCCCGGTCTTACAATGATGAGAAATATAATTAACAACTCGAATGATCATAATGTTAATGTAATTTTTTTTTCAAATCCTGATGATTTTGTGTGCTCCACATGCGCTACGGGGAAATTGATCGTTAGGCCGTCCCCATAAAGGTGAAGGATGAAATCCCTGTGTTCTTGGAACATATACAAGGGGACATATGTGGTCTAGTTCAGCCCCTCTTGGAACCGTTTCGGTACTTCATGCTGCTCAATGACGTAGCCTCTAAATGGTCCAATGTTTGCCTGTTGTCAACAAGGAACCATGCTTTTGCAAACTTGATCCCCCACATCATACAAATACGGAATAAATTTCCTGATTATCGTTTAAAGTCTATTCGAATGGACAATACCAAAGAATTTACTTCAAAGACATTTGATGATTATTGCATGGCAACAGGAATCAAACTTGAGCACTTTGTACCGCACGTCCACACTCAAAATGGACTTGCGGAGACATTGATTAAAAGAATTAATCATTGCCCAATTTTAATTTATCAACTACATGTTGGGGACAGTCTCATCAACTTTTGACCATCGGCGTACAACATCCACTCTCCTATTCAACTTGCGCAAGGGTTGGCACCAAAAATTTCCCACCTTCGTAGGTTCGGTTGCCAGGTATATGTACTTATACCACCACCCCAACAATCAACAATAGGACCGCTCCGTAAGGCAGGAATATATGTTGGTTATGAGACTTTGTCCATAATCAGGTTCTTGGACCCCATGACAAGCGACTATCACACGACCCGTTTTGCTGACTGCATTTTTGACAAGGATTTTTTCTAAATTTAGGGATAGGTAATCAACCCCTGGATGACAAAAGTCGAGAAATTACATGGAAAGCCATGGGGATCCATGCTCATGACCCGCGCACCCGTTGAGTCTAATCGAGAAGTCCAAAAGATACTAGATTTGCACTCATTAGCGAATCAACTGCCTGATCATTTTAGTAATTTAAACACTATGACAAAGTCACATGTGCCTGCTCGCAATGCACCGAAAAGGTTGAAATACCAAAGAAAAATGATGGTATACCCGCTCCCGTCCTAAGGCCTAAAAGGACGAGTAATCCGGTTCCTCAAATCCCAAGTACCAGGGGAGCCAGTTGAGACATGGCACAAGTACGGATATTTCATTGCATGAAATTTCGGACTTGAGTTTTCCTATATCAGAAATAACCAGCGAATTTGTGTGCGCACACATCGGAGCGGGAAAGCTAAAGGACCTAGCCCCTAGATTGGGATATCCGGTGGAGCAAGAGGATGTGCCTGATGCACTCCATGACGAAATGACCATTAACTATGTTAATTCGAGCGAGTCATACAATCGATCCATGACAAATGTCGACGTTAATTTTTCCAAGAAAATTGCCTCAATCATAGATCTTGACCCCGAGCCTAACACGCTCGCTGATTGTAAGAAAAGGTCGGATTGGAAAGATTGGTAGAATGCAATCATTGCTGAATTATTATCATTAAACAAAAGAGAGGTATTTGGACCTGTTTGTCTAACTTCTCCCCACATTCGCCCTGTTGGCCATAAGTGGTTTTTGTTCGAAAGATGAACGAGAATAATGAAGTAGTAAGGTACAAAGCAAGGCTCATTGTTCAAGGTTTCACTTAGCAACCATGTGTCGACTTTGAGGAAACTTACTCCCCGGTCATGGATGGAATTACCTTTAGATACTTGATCTCAATGGCAGTAAACATGGACTTAAAAATAAGAACTGATGGATGTTGTCACCGCTTACCTATATGGTAACTTGGATTCAGACATATACGTGAAAGTACCAGAAGATATCCCTGTCCCGAACCAGGATAGAGCAAACAAGAATTTATGCAATATTCAGCTTAAGAAGTCACGGTATGGACTAAAACAGTCAGACAGGATGTGGTATAATCGTTTAAGAGATTTTCTTCATTAAAAGGGCTACGCGAGCAATAAATATTGCCCATGTGTTTTTATACGAAGATACCATGATGGTTTATGTATTATCTCGGTATACGTGAATGATTTGAATATAATCGGTATACCTGACGATATTGAGGAAGCGAGTTCCTACCTGATGTCGAAATTCAAGATGAAAGACTTAGGCAAAACTAAGTTCTGCCTGGGTATGCAACTTGAGCATTCCCCTGCTAGGATTCTAGTACACCAGTCGGCCTACACCCAGAAGGTGTTGGAACGATTTGGGTTTTACAAAGCATATCCTTCTAAGACCCCGATGGTCGAAAGATCTTTGCAGCAAGACAAGGACCCATTTAGGCCTAAGGAAGAGGGGGAGAAAATTCCGGGACCGGAATTTCCCTATTTAAGTGCAGTTGGCGCACTTATGTACCTCACATATTGTATACGGCTGGATATTGCATTCACCGTTAATCTGCTTGCTAGGTATAGTTTTGATCCTACCAAGAGACATTGAAAAGGAGTTAAGGACATCTTTTGGTACCTGCAAGGGACCAAAGACCTTGGCTTTTTTACCAAAAGAACCAAGAGCTATCTGTTGTAGGCTATGAAGATGCTGGGTACCTTTCGAACCCGCACACGTCCAAGTCACAGAGTGGATATGTTTTCCTTTGTGGTGGAACATCAATTTCCTGGAAATCGTTTAAGCAAACTCTTGTGTCAACTTTGACGAACCACTCGAAAATCATAGCATTATATGAAGCATCACGAGAATGTGTATGGCTTCGACCTGTAGTCGTCCACATCCAGATGTCATGTGGGCTAAACACCGTACAAACCCAACTATTATCTATGAAGATAATGCTGCTTGTGTTGCACAAGTCCAGACGGATTACGTGAAAAGCAATCTTACAAAGCATATAAATCCCAAGTTTTTCTATGCACATGAATTGCAAAAGATGAAAAGATGAACGAAGTAAATCTCTTGCATACTAAGTCATGTGATAATCTCGCTGATTTAGTCACTAAATCATTGCCAACATCTTATTTCGAGAGATGTGTTCATCGAATTGGCATGATGAGACTAAGGGAGATGCAAGATTTAGGGGGAGAATCATCACAAACTCATCGCTGAAATCTCAATCCCGATGATTGAGTACTTAACTTTATAGTTAGGTGAATTATACTCTTTTTCCCTTCGCGAGTTTTTAGGAAGTTTCTCACATGAGGTTTTTAATGAGACAATTCGTGCAACATAGCAAGAGATATACCAAATACTTTCTCCATATATTTTTCACTGGGTTTTTCAAAGTTTTGAAACATGGATATACAGATAAGATACCCAGGGGGAGTGTTGGGAAACTAGCCCGGTAGGGGTCCATCCGGTGAGACCTCTACCAGGCTAGGTTAGTCCAAATGGATATCGTTATTCCTAGTAGTCTATGAATAAAGGAGCAAACATTGGGACGAGGCGTTTTGGCTCTCGGGAGCATATGCTCCCGGTTTTTGAATTGAATGTTAAACACAAATTAAAATGTTACAAAAAATCAACAAAAAATTTGGCACGTACATCTTGATATTTTATGTGCTCACAAAGTCGTTTCGCGAATAATCGATATGTTTTGTGTTGTGTGTAAAAAAGACAAAAATTTGATGCTTAAAAAGGCGGGTAACAAGACATTTTTTTGTCCTTTTCATACAGAACACAAAACATATCAGTTTTCCGTGAAACGACTTTGTGAGAACATAGAATGTCAAGATATATACGCCATTTTTTTCCAAATTTTTTGACATTTAAAAAAAAAGAATCTGCTAGCAGGAGCATATGCACCTGAGATCAAAAGTGGATAATCATTGTACCTACTGTTCATAGAGAGATCAATAAAGAACTCCTCTTTATTCTTTGTGTCAATTTCTTATTATTATTTGTGTGCCTTTGACTCTAATCTTCCTCCTCTTCGTGAAACATGTTAGCTTAATCTTGGTAAGAGAGTCCGAGTGGTACTAGTCTATGTCGCACTAGAACTATGTGTGTCTGTGGTATATGTGGTGTGTACGTGTCTTAGTCTAGTGAGGTTTCCTAGTTAGGCAAGTGTATGTGTGAGTCCTAGTACTAGTAGTATCCGTACGTGTGTACGTGATGGTTTAGGTTTAGTATTAGTCAGGTCTAGCTTGCATATATAAGCAAGGGTAGACCGTGAGTCTTGTAACACATCTTGTGAGTTGAGAAGAAAATAAAGAAAAGAACGGGTACGACACGTGCCCTTGGCCATAAGATTTTTCGAGCGTGCTTGTTTGTCTAGTTTGACGTAGTCGATCTGTGGGCGAATTCCAACAATTGGTATCAGAGCGAGGTCGAAGATTTGAAGTCACGCTTGCCCCGGGGAGGCGACCCTACTAGCGCCTCGGGGCGGGAGACCAGGAGGAGGCGGCGAACATGCCGTCATCGGTGAGGCGGCAGGCGGTTGTCGCTCAGAGAAGCGACAATGAAAAAGAAGGCGGGCGAGGAGTCCTTGGCAAGGTGATGGATGGGGATGATCGTTGATGAGTGCGGTGGTACCGAGGTGTGGTGCTGGAGAATCTTGTCAAGATCATCGTCCGGGAGAGTATAAGTAAAGGAGTCAAGTGTGTGCAAGGTAGCACGTTAAGTCGGTGTTGCGTCTGTGAGTCGTTGTTGTGTTCAAGTGCTTGTCTCTGTGAGGATCCGTTGCAGTTGAAGCGAATGAAGGTTGAGGGACTGTTCATCGTATGGACGAAGACGCAATTTGCGTGCCTCGATCAGGTCATCTATGTGTCTTGACGAGAGGATCAATTTCAAGTGTGAAGGGGACGGTAAATTCGCCAAGTCAAAATTGGGGAGAGCCAATTAGACTTGTCGTGGTGCGAGACCTAGACAAGACGCAGATCTACAAGGATTCAAGATCAGAGAAGCATGGAAGACGAAGAGTAGTCAATCAAGATTAGGGAGAGATTGTTAGCTTAATCTTGGTAAGAGAGTCCGAGTGGTACTAGTCTATGTCGCACTAGAACTATGTGTGTCTGTAGTATGTGTGGTGTGTACGTGTCTTAGTCTAGGGAGGTTTCCTAGTTAGGCAAGTGTATGTGTGAGTCCTAGTACTAGTAGTATCCGTATGTGTGTACGTGATGGTTTAGGTTTAGTATTAGTCAGGTCTAGCTTGCATATATAAGCAAGGGTAGACCGTGAGTCTTGTAACATATCTTGTGAGTTGAGAAGAAAATAAAGAAAAGAACGGGTACGACACGTGTCCTTGGCCATAAGATTTTTCGAGCGTGCTTGTTTGTCTAGTTTGATGTAGTCGATCTGTCGATTGTTAGAGTTAATCTTGACCTAGTGCGGTTCAGTAAGTGTTCTTGGTATTAGTAGTGCATGCATGCACGTGAGTCTACCAAGGTAAGTCAGAGTTGGGTTCCAAGTACTAATCGGTTTAGAGTCCGAGTTGTACTAGGAGGTCATGTACGTATATTCTAGTCATGTTCTAATCTGAATAGGATTGGAACTAGCTAGTCTGGTTTGAGTCGGTTATGTGTTGCCTGGCCGTGTATATATACACACCAGGATCTAAGCTTGTAACACATCGTGGGAGTTGAGAAGAAAATTAAAAAAAAAACCGGACACGACACGTGCCCGTGGCCATAAAATTTTTCGAGCGTGCTTGTTTGTCTAATTTGATGTAGGGCAAATTCCAACAATTGTGAAACAGTCTTGGGACCGGCCAGCTAGATGAAACACATTTGTACCAACCACCTGGTTCCGCTGAGTTAACCATGTTGGTGCACCGTCGCAGGACACAGTACTAAAGCAAATGGAAAGCCGCTGCCGCCGGGGAACATTGCCAGCTTTATAGCTACACATACATGACAACGGAACAGGTATGTGACATGGATGGGTAGTCTTTGTTGGCGCTGTCAGCCCGGCACTCTCACGGTCACAGCACAGTCACGACTCACGATGCCATGGCGAGGTCTCCAAACGGGCATGACACAAAGAGGAGAGGAGGACTAACACCCCACACGTGTCGACATGGTACCGCTCCTACGACGACGAATGATTGGCGGGCAAAAGATTCCGAGGGATGGCTGGCCGGCCGGCCGGCGTGGCCCAGCGCTGCCGGTCGATTCGCCTTGATCATGATGCGCGAGGGAAAGTCTTGATCTCCTCGCACGAGAGGTAGACAAAGATCTCCCCTTTGGAGCAACAACAGCCACTAGCTTTGGTAGCAGTATTATCTCAGTTTTTTCTCGCCGGTGGCCTCCATCACCTAGTACCGCCCGCTCGCCCGCAGATCCTGGTAGTACGTAGGATCTTCGACCGACGGGACGATCCTAGACTGCTGCTAATTAAGCAAGGGGTGCAATTCAGTCATAATCCGCAGCACGATGAAATTCCTTTTTGTGCGGGGCAATGATGCATGGACAATCTTGCCGCAGGACGCAGGTGGGTACCGGTCTCTAGCTAGGACGCTCCAAACAAGCATATGCAGCTAGTACCTCGATCGAGGAGGGCTGGAACGGGAAGGCGACGCAATGCTCGATTTGCTTTGCGATAGGTTCATGGGCCTTGTCCCTCGCGTGTGGTTGCCTACTCAGCGCAAGTACCTACTCCTCGTTAGCTGGACTCCAACACCTTCACGAAAAGACCCGACGCCAACTCACTCCACAGCGAGCTAGCTAGCCAGATGGAGAACAACGGTTGTTGGTACATATGACCCCCGAGCATCATCTGACCAGCATGTTTCTTTCCATCAGCACGTCAGGTCAGTGTCCCAGAACTGGAGCTCAGCTCGTAATAAGCGTGGCGATCGAATGCACTGGGCATGGGACGATGGTGTATCGATCGACCACCAGTGTCATGTAACGCAGGACATGGACATCTATCGCATGTGTGGTTAGATTTACTAGTACTACATGCGTGCATATTCCCGTCGATCGTGTTTGAACATAGTCGGCTTGCCCTTCCAAATTCGAATGGTTAGTCTGTCTGAAACTTGAGTAGCGTAGCGTGTAAATCTCAGCATGCATGTTTCGGCATCTCCGTCGGTCTTCTGTAATTTGCACAACAAGCCAAGCAAGGAGAAAGCTGTAGGCGGAGAATGATGGATGCATTCCAGAGGAAGGCTCTGAAGTTGTAGGAGCGAGCACATTTGTTGCTCTTCCTTGTGGGGCACTCTTGCTCTTCTGGCAGCCATACGATGTTTGTCTTAATCATATGGCGAATCGCGGGGAGATTTTTCGACACGTGTTAGTCCGTTGGGTGCTTAGAAACAAAATATGCTTTCTTTTCTGTGGAGTGCCTACATACATAAGCCATGAAATATCCCTGCAAAGATGATCGATGCGGGAGGTCACTGCTAGCTAGTGCCACAAGTCGTTTGATGGTGAAGACATTCAGTAATGGGCGGAGCAGTACTGTCATAACCAGCTCATCATTGACGGACGAGTTCAATAACACGGAAAGGAGAAGCGGGAAGAAAGATCAAAGGAAAGCTAGATATGATCTTTATCTGCGATGATCTACAGCCTGACAGCTCAGATGAGTGAGTGAGTGCACTAGGTTCTTTTCTCCGGAAAGAGATCGAGTGCCGCTACTTTTCACCGAGACAACGGGAAGACCACCATCCACATCAATAACATGTATATCGAATATACCTTTATTCTGGATGTTGACGTTCTTCAGATCTTCCAGGTACTTGGGGCAATTCCGCTTCCAGTGACCTTCGCTCTTGCAGTAAAAGCACTCGGTATTAGGCTTAGGACCAACCTTGGGATTCTTAGCAGGCGCGAAAACTTTCTTGCCGTCCTTCTTGAAGTTGTCCTTCTTCTTAGGCTTGCCTTGCTTCTTGAAATTGGTGGTATTATTGACCATCAACACTTGGTGATCTTTCTCGATCTCCACTTTCGCAGACTTCAACATGTAGAAGAGTTCAAGCAACGACTTATCCATGCGTTGTATGTTGTAGTTCATCACAAAGTTCTTGTAACTAGGTGGCAGTGATTGGAGGACACGATGAATACCCAACGCATTAGGACTCGTTATTCCCAAATTTGCGAGGTTATTCACGTGCCCAGACATCTTAAGCACATGCTCGCTAACGGATCTTCCCTCTTCCATCTTGCAGTTAAAGAACTTCTCAGAGGCTTCATAGCTTTCCACGGCCGCATGAGTCTCAAATATCATTTTGAGCTCATTGATAATATCATGGGGTCGCGGTTCTCAAAGCGCTTCTGAAGCTCCGATTCCAAACCATACAAGATGGCACACTTAACTGAGGAGTATTGATTCTTCCGAGTGAGTTAAACATTTTTCACCTCATCGGTAGCATCATCTGCAGGCGGGTCACCTAACGGTGCATCCAGCACATAGGTCAACTAACCAGCATTTAGGACAATCCTCAAGTTATGAAACCATTCCACGAAGTTTCTTCCATTATTTTTCAACTTTTATTTCTCTAGGAACATAGTAAAATTGATGGTAGGGGCCGCCATGATCTACAACATATTTATAAAGAGTTTAGACTAAGTTTATGATAAATTGAGTTCATTAATTCTTAAATTAACTAGGTGAACTCCCACTCAAACCAAAATCCCTCACATTGTTTTAGTGATCACACGAACCAAATCCACTACACCAAGTCCGATCATCACGAGAGATTATGTAGTTTCAAAGGCGAACAATCAACATGTTCATCATATCATCCATATGACTCATGCTTTACCTTTTGGTATTCTGTATTTTGACCATGTATGTACATGCTAGGCTTGTCAAGGTTAACCCTAGTATCCGCATATGCAAATCTGGCTTGCACCCGTTGTATGCACACATAGAATCTATCACACCCGATCATCAAGTGGTGCTTCGAAACGGTGAGTCTTAGCAACGGTGCCTACTAAGGATGAACACTTTATTACTTGATATTTAGTGAGAGGGATCATCTTATAATGCTACCGTCATGATCTAAGCAATACAAGATGCATAAAAGGATTAACATCACATGTAATTCATAATATGTGATATGATATGGCCTTTCTTCTTGTGCCTTTGATATTCATCTCCAAAACATGATATCCATCATCATCGGCGTGGCGTCAAGGTCAATGGCGCTGCTTCATGGTTGTCCACCACCAATGACAACTATTACAACTACTTGATGAATAGACACGCAGGTCTTAACGAATTTAAAGACAACCATAAGGCTTCTGCCGGTTGCCAAGTTACAATAAGGATCATTGCATACATCAAATATAATCACAATCACATCATGGACATATCACATCACATCACATGCCCTGCAAAAACAAGTTAGACGCCTCTAATTTTCTTTGCATGTTTTACGTGGCTTGTGGGGTCGAATAAGAACGGTTCTTACATACGAACAAGAACCCCAACGTTGATACAATTATTGTCAAGTGCCCATTGTAAATTGAATCTTAACTATGGTGGGAAAGACAAACACCCGCAAAGCCACTTGTGTAATGCAAGTTGCACGTTGAGTGTGGAGAAAGTCTCATGTACGATGATATGTAAGGTTAGCTCGGGCCGCTTCATCCCACCATCCCGCAAGATGCAAAGTACAGAAAAAGCAAGCGACAACAAAAGCATCAGCGCCCATAAAACCATTGTGTTCTACTCGTGCAACATATCTATGCATAGAACCTGGCTCTGATACCAATGTAGGGTTCGTAGCATAAAAAAATCTATCGCATGAACACACAAAACCAAGATCTAATCTATGGCAAAGCCAAGATCTAATCTACGAGATCGGTGCAACGAGATTGTAGAGAACTAACACTCGTAGATCCAAAGCTTTTAACGAGATTCGGATCTCGTGGTTGATGTAGTAAATCACTTGTCGATCTCAAGATCGCATAGACGATCCTTCTGACGCCACGTTCCGGTAGCGCTTCCGTAGTCGGTCACACGTATGGTAGTCGATGAATACCTTACTCCCCCTTGTTCCAGCAGGGCAGCGGAGGTTTGTAGATTTCCTTGGAATCCCAACAGCATGACGGTGTGGTGGTGGTGGAGGAGGAGGAGAGATTTCTGCAAGGCTTCGCCTAAGCCGGAGCAAGACGGTGGACGAAAGAAAAGAGAGGAGGTGGCTAGGTTTAGGCGTCAAGGGATAAGGTGCCAAGGGGGGCGCCCCACCCCTCCTTATATGGGCGGGGGCCCGGCGGCTCCCTGCCCTAGCTAAGTTGCCCCCCAACTCGGCTAGCAAGGGAGAGACCCTCCCCAACTCGGCTAGGAAGAGGAGAGGTGGAAACTTGCCTTTCAAGTTTTCCCTTTCCTTTCCAAACTAGGATTTGACTTTTCAAACTAGGTTTGACCCCTTCGTCCTAGTCCTTGGCCAAGTTGCCCTTGGGCTTGGTGCGGCCAGCCCCTTAGGGCATGCCGCATCCCAAGTGACCCCTCCCGGGGTGGTGGACCTTCTAGAACATTCTATAAGCTTCTAGTCAAAACACCAAAAACATTTCTGAACCCTAGAATTTGACTTTCCTTATATGAATCTTATTATCCGGACCATTCCGGATCTCCTCGTGATGTCATGGATCCAATCCAAGACTCCGAACAACATTCGGTCTCCAACTCATATCCCATATCTACTTAAACAACATCGAATCCTTAAGTGTGTCTCCCTGCGGTTCGTGAACTATGCAAACATGATCTAGACACCTCTCCGGTCAATAACCAATTGAGGGATCTGGAAATCCATATGGCTCCCACATATTTCTATGATGACTTCGTGATCGAATGAACCATTTACATACGATACCGATTCCCTTTGTCACGCGATACTTTACTTATTTGAGGTTTGATCGTCGGTATCTCTATACCTAGTTCAACCTCATCACCGACAAGTACTCTTTACTTGTTTCATGATATGACATCCTTTGTGACCTAGTCACATGCTTGCAAGCCAATTGGATGACATTCCACCGAGAGGGCCTAGAGTATATCTATCCATCATATGGATGGACAAATCCCACTCTTGATCTATGTGCTTCAACACATACCTTTTGGATACCTAATGCCACCTTTATAACCACACAAGAAAGTTTACTAGGGACTCTTTTATGTTTACAAAACACACAAGTATTAATGTTTCCTGTTAGTACAATTATAGCATGGGATGTAAACATTTATCATAAACACAAAGATATAATAATTACTACTTTATTATTGTCTCTTGGGTATATCTCCAACAGTCCTCTCCTTCTACTCGTCGCCTAGTGACGGTGTTCTCCTCACTTATTTTTATCATGGCTTAGGATTCAAACCATCTAGGGCATGTGGCGGTGAGATCTTGAGTGACCACGTGGAATGGGATGATGGTGGCGCTCTCTGACACGGCCAACACCTCCCTTCGGGGGGTGGCTGGCGCTACTTTGGGTACACCTCATGTGTTATCCTGAAGAAGCCCTCCCCGCTTTAGGATAGTACACATGGGCAAGACCCAATTAATTAGCATTTGACCAAGCACCTCCTAGTCAAACCAATTCTTTTCCTACTAGATTTTAGAGTAGGTCGATGCAGCGACAAAGCGTGATATTTTTATAGATGTTGCAATTTCTCGTGCAATGCTTTAGGGAGCGAGGTGGGCATAAGGACTCCCAATCGAGTTCTTGGATGTCTGTCATGACTAGAACTTGTAAAAAAGAATTGCATTTTAGGCCAAGCAAAAAACCATTCCCATCTTAACCTTCGTCCACATTCCATCTCTTAACCTTCGTCCACCTTGGATGGAATCCAAGTTCACTATTTTCAGTTGGTAATCACCCATTGTTAAATTCAACATTCAACCCTTTTGTTATGAAAAGGAAGAGCAAGTCCTGCATTTGTGGATACACATAACCATAAATTAATTAAGAATATATAAAGCATCCAAACTGAATACACCGTTTCAAGAAAGAAACCATGTCCATCCTTTGGACTCCGGACGGTTAACATATTCATCATTTGCCTCAAGCTTATTGTCGGGGAGCAAGGAACATAATCCAGTGGTAAAAGAAATACATGGGTCGATGGAAGCACATGATACTCCAAAATAAACACTTTCAACAAGAGATCACCGCTTACACAGCTATGTTTTTAGGATCTACTTAAAGGTCAATACTAGGTTATTAATCCAGAAATAGGGCTTCAATCCGTCACCTTAAAAAAAGAAATGACACACATACATCAATAATGCATGATCTGGCCAAAGAACTAGATTATTCTTTGTTTTTCAACAAGAAAATGCATACTCATTGATAATCGACCAATGTAGTCGTCCACCATCTCTGCAAACGACATATAGGTCTTGCACCTCATCTGTCTTGTTATGTATGGTATTCTGACGTAAATGCACTATCTTTGTATTTGGTATATGAAAATAAGACAGATAGTCCATTTGAAATCAATTTCCTTTATTGCTAGATATTTTCTATGCTTTGAATTATCATCACATGGCCGAATCTTCCTTTGATCAGCAGACAAACTCTATTTGTCTACCGCATAAACCCCTCTTCTTGAAGCTTTGTAGTATAATAAATTGCAGAACCTCGAGGCCGATCTCTAGGATTCCATAAACGAACCTCCCTCGGTTTTTAGGTCGAAAGGCAACTTATAGGCGCAGAGGGAGGCCGAGGGGGTGCCTGGGGTGGCTGCACCCCCTCCAGGCGCGACCAGTGGTGGGCCCGCGCCTGGGGTGGGTGTGGGCCCCCCAGGCCTCCTCTCTGTCTCGTCTTCTGGCTCCATGGATCTTCTGGTGAAATATATTTTTTGGCATATTTTCCAGGATTTTTCCTGATAGTTCATTTTCTGCACAAAAACAAGACACCAAGGTAATTCTGCTGAAAACAGCGTCAATCTGTGTTAGTTGTATCCAAATCACACAAGTTTAGAGGAGAAACAATAGCAAAGTGTTTGAGAAAGTAGATACGTTTTGGACGTATCAACTCCCCCAAGCTTAGCTTATTGCTTGTCCCCAAGCAATTCAGTTGAAAACTAAGTGCGATAAAAGAACTTTCACGAACACTTTGCTTCACATGATGTAAATATTCTCAGCACATGAGTAGATGCTTAGATAATTCATAATAAAGAGTATGAAACTAAGTCTACTCAATAGTCATTGCAAGCTATGAAGAGAAACCAACTCAATAATAATAAGTAGCATGAAACATAAACATAAGCAATATTGCAATGCTCATAATAAGGTATGATAGAGTGGTATCTCACTTGCCTTTGTTTGGAGAGCACAATATGTAGGGGTTCGTAGCATGGAAAAAAAAATTCTACCGCATGCACACAAACAAGCCAAGATCTATCTACTAGATTGTAGCAACGAGTCGATAGAAGCACTCACCCTTGAAGATTCCAAAGCGGTTAACGAGAGCAGATTCTCGTGGGTGATGTAGTCGTACACTTGTCGATCTCAAGATCGCGTAGACGATCCTTCCGGCGCTGCGTTCCGGCAGCGCTTCCGCAGTCGGTCACACGTTCGGTACTCGATGAAGACCTTCCTCTCCCTTGTTCCAGCAGGCAGCGAAGGTTGTAGTTCTCCCCTCGCGGTTCCGGCAGAACGACGGCGTGGTGTCGGAAGTAGAGGGGAGATCCCGCAGGGCTTCGCCTAAGCCGGTGCGAGTTATGGTGGATCTAGGGTTTCCGGTGATCTAGGGTTTAGAAGACCGGGAGGAGGAGGAGATGTCGGCAGCGGCTAGGACGACGGCGACGGGCCGATGGCGGCGCAAGGCGGCAGCGGCTAGGCGGCCGCGGCTCGGGCGTGGAGGGGCTAGGGCTTAGTGTTTTGGGGCAGCCATCCCCCTCTATTTATGAGAGGGGGCAGCCTTGGGAGGGGTGGGGTTTGAATCCAAACGTAAACCCAAGTTGGATTGAGAGAAGGACTTATTTCTTCTTCCATTAGGAAACCATTGTTCCAGTTTGACTTTCAATTTAGAGCTTTAATTCTCTCTTGCAAATGCCCACACCAAGTGACCTAAGATATGATCCAATCATTCCACTTACCCATGACATATTCATGGACCATTCCTCTTCCGGACCGGTGAACCTTCTAGACCGTTCTAGAACCTCTCCGATGAAAACATCAGAATCTTTCCCGAACTCCGGAATCGGACTTTCCTTATATGAATCTTATTCTCCAGACCATTCCGGATCTCCTCGTGATATCCTGGATCCCATCCGAGACTCCGAACAACATTTGGTATCCCTACTAACATTCCATATCTATTAAACAACATCGAATCCTTAAGTGTGTCTCCCTACGGTTCATGAATTATGCGGACATGACCGAGACACTTCTCCGATCAATAACCAATAGAGGAATCTGGAAATTCATATGGCTCCCACATATTTCTACGATTACTTTGCGATCGAATGAACCACTTACATACGATACCAATTTCCCATTGTCTCGCGATATTTTACTTATCCGAGGTTTTGATCGTCGGTATCTTTGCATACCTAGTTCAACCTCGTTACCGATAAGTACTCTTTTCTCGTTCCCGTGATATGTGATCCCTTGTGAGCTAGTCACATGCTTGCAAGCCAATTGGATGACATTCCACCAAGAGGGCCTAGAGTATATCTATCCGTCATATGGATGGACAAATCCCACTCTTGATCCATGTGCCTCAACACATACTTTCTGAATTCTCAATGCCGCCTTTATAGCCACCCAGTTACGGTGTGGTGTTTGATGTCATCAAAGCATCCTTTCGGTGATGGTGATTAGCATGATCTCATGGTCGAAGGAATTAGGTTACTATGTATCAAAAAGCTTATAGCAAATGAACTATTGAAATGACTTGATCTTAATGCTACGCTTATCTATAGGATTATGTCCATCATACCATTCTCCTAATGATATGATCTTGTTGTCAACAACATCTCAATGCTCATGATCGGGAAACCACGATCATCTATTAACCAACAAGCTAGTATTACATAGAGGCTTTACTAGGGACTCTAATTTAGTTTACAAATCACACAAGTATTAATGTTTCTGGTTAATACTGTTATAGCATGAATGTAAACATTTATCATAAACACAAAGATATAATAATAACCACTTTTATTATTGCCTCTAGGGCATATCTCCAACACAATAAATGCCAAGGAATCTCTAAAGTTCACATGAAGACTAGAAGTAAAGATATCAGAGATACAAGCATCAAAGTCATGACATAATTAACCAAGTTTTGGAACAAACACAAGAATGACAACTATGCTCTCGAGAAGGTGCTCATAGAATAAGTGGTGACTCAACAAAGTTGTGAAAACGGTTTTGAAAGGTATGAAAGGCTTCCCAATGCTAAAAGGAAGGTACTCATTAGCTTTGAGCTCTCATTGCCCCTATCATAGGCATCTTCATGTGGTTAAGGTGAAAGTAAGGTCCACTATGAATCATATGCTTGACAGACCATAAACTGGAAATCCCAAATCCCTTGAGTACGAGCGCCGCTCCGCATGATACTCAACTTTGGTCACCTGAAATTTCTTGTCATTGTAAATACATGCATATCATCGAGAACCGCCAACGGGGTACCCCTTGCACATGGTACAAGAGCTTTCCCATAACCAAAATGATAAGGCAAGTAGACAATGAGCATCTCAGCGATCTTTTTATTTACCATATGCATAGCTTTTTATTGAGGATGCTTCATAGATGCTCATTATGGTGATGCTGCAAGTTTCCACCATGATTAGGCATGACTTAGACTAGCAGCCCAGGCGTTTCTCTAACACAATGTATAAACTCCATGAACTCACAACCTCCCCTTTTATTTCACATCGTCGACATCCGTAAATAAAAGAGCAAGGAATCAACTGGATGAGATATCCAAAAAGTGTTGAAAGCGTTCCTCGTGATAGCACGTTTCTGCTGACTCCCAGTATATAATTAGCAAGAATATAACTTTCATGGACAAGTCACAATGGTTCAGAATTGTTAAGCGCAAATAATAAAGTGTGACATCAAGTTCGTGAGAGCTTTACTAACTAACTTTCTCAAAACAGACAAACATTTTATTTGGGAAGAAAACACGGCATATAGAATATGCACTGAGGTAGCAAATGATGCTAATAGGTAGGTATGGTGGACACAGCTGGAAATATTGGTTTTGGAGAGTTGGAAGCACAGGTAGAGCACATACTCAGTGCAAGTGAAGGCTAGCAATAGAGAGGGAGCGACAAACAAGAGAGCAATAACTGTCATAAACATGCTTGCAACAAAACAGGACTAATTATGGCATGAAAGTGATACAAGAACTCTGAGGCAAAATAAATCATCGAGGCTTACTGACTATTGATTAGTCATATGCATGCGTGAGCATGCGCCAAGTAGATTCACATAAACAGTCAGAGGAGGATACCACAATGTCATACCAAAGTATGAATAAAACAATGCAAGCAAAAATTCATATGAAATGCTACAAACTATTAGCAAGATGGGGCTAATCATAGACAAGCAAGAACTACTAAGCATCCATAATAACATACACCTTACACAAACAGGCTAGGCATGCTCACAATGAAGAGTATATGTACAAAAATGAAACAAATAGAGTTCGTTATCAGCCTCCTACCACACCACACGTTGTCTTAATCTTCATTATTGCTCTTCACTTGTGTGACTTAAATGATAACATGAAACCAAAATCCACTAAGGACTGCTGAACCCTGCAACGAACTCACAAAACCAAAGAAGACCAACAAATATTTTTGGTGTTTTCGAATTTTTAGAAACAAGCAAACAAAGAAAAACCAAACAAAAACAAAGCAAACCAAACAAAGCAAAATCTTTTTGGATTTTTCTTTTAAGGCAAACCAAAGCAAAGAAACAAACCAAGAGAAACAACGAAAATATTTTTGGTATTTTTGAGAAAGCAGCAACAAAAACCAAAAAGAAAGCGAAAACAATAGATGTACAAAGAACCAACTGAACATGATATATAGATGAGTGTGACGTCGGTATACCTCCCCCCAAGCTTAGGCTTTTGGCCTAAGTGTGGCTCAATAGCGCGAGTAGTAACCCCATGCTGGTGGGTCATCATAGGAATGATCATAGTCAGGCGCTTGCGATGAAGAAGAAGACGCGCCCCAATCAAATGAGGGCTGCTGGTATGAAGACTCTCCCAAGTTGGAGGGCTGGAACAAATTGTCTTTGGCATCCTCTTCAACATTCTCCTCTTGCTGGGAGAGCTCCGCCACATATGTGTCGACCTCCTTCTCCGTAAGCGACCATCCTTGCCTGTTATGAAAATTAAACAAAGAAGGTGCAGACAAATAAACTATTTTCTCAGTCCTACCCTTTCTCCGACCCTGCTAGGCAAACGATAATTCATACGGCAAATTTCTCACATTAGCCCCCAAGGAAACAAAACCATGCTGAATCATGGATTCAATATCAAGCCTCTCTATGGGAAAATGAAAATCTGAATAGTGAGGCTCTAAACCATGGAAAGCTAGCAACCTAGAAGCAATGAGACCTGCACAAATTCCACCCTTCTCACGGTTGGTGGTGAGACGGTGAGCTATCAAAGCACCCAGGCTATAGGATCTATTCCTATTCAGAGCAGCTGCAATAAAAGCTAGATCAAAAGAAGACAACTTTCTAGCAATCTTTCTAGCAAGAACACACTTGGTAATAAAATAGGCAAAGTATCTAATAGCCGGGAGCTGAATGTTTCGAATTTTACCGCTTTCCTTTGAGAATTCGAAACCTTGGCAAATCTCAGCATATAAATCCATAAGTGACTTGGGCCTTTCCTTGATCTTCTCACAAGATCCCCACTAAGGTACTCTAATTGCTACACAGAAATCAGCAAAAGGCAGGTCGACAGGTATATTATATATTTTGTAATGGACCATGGGATTAGATGTAGACCAAGTGAACCGGAAATCCTGCACAAAAGCCATGGTTAGCTTAACATATTGGAATGGTTCACCTTCAACAAAGTGTTCCAACCCTGCATTTGTAACCATAGTTTGGAAATCTTGGAGGATCCCCGCAGTTCTCATAAATTCATGACATGGATATATGGAAGGAAAAACTGTCTCCTCACGATGAACCTTCATTGGCTCATGCACCATCAAGTCATATTGATTCAGTGGATAAGCACTCATCTTCCTTGCTGAAATTTTTAGACAACCATCAAACCAAGTGATTTCTAAGTTGATAAATGATGAGCAACTACTATAGGAACTTGCTAGAGGACTACACATGCATCAAAACAAAGTTTCTAAGCATAGAACAAGCATGCAGGCTTAAACAAACTGTCACCTATAGCAGAAAAATACTCAAGATACAATCTACCAATCACAAATCTAATTGGACAAGTGGAGGAGGCACATACCAAGGAGCAAACCCTCCAAAAATCATCAATTGAGATGGGCTGAACAAGGAGATCGAAAATCGTGAGCAAGAACAATAAGAACTCGAGCTTGAGCAAGTTTTCTGGTGTTTTTCAGGAGAGAGAAAGAAGATGTCTTTGAGGAGGCAACCTGGAGGGGGCCAGGTGGGCTAGACCACCCCAGGCGCCGCCACCTGGTAGGCCGTGCCTACCATGGGTGTGGTGGCCTGGGGTGGGCCCCTGGGTCACTTCAGGTGCCTCTCTGCCCCTTTTTTCGAGGAAAAATTTATTTTGAATTTTCTGGGATTTTTCGGGAAACTTTATTTTTGGCCAATTTTCAGGGCATGAAAATTGATTTTCTCGCAGAAACAATTTTTTCAGAAGAAGCAAAAGCAAACCAAAAGCCAAACTATAGGAGCTCTACAAGCAAACAACTTGCAAAACTAAAGCTAAAGCAAAGACTAGGAAGGAGAAAAGTAAAAGAAAGCAAGTATAACCATAGTGGACACATTATTTTGTTCATTAATATTCTTTTGTTAACAAGGTTGATCAAGTCTTGTTACCAAAACAATCTTACATGAAGCAAAACTCTGCATTCCACAAGGTGATTATGTTACCTCATACTTGATAGCAATGGTCCCAATCATAATAGTTCCAAAATTTTCTTGTGGAATGGGACAATATATTTCTCCAACCTTGATGCTCTCAATATTTTCAATGGAATTCAGGCAATAGCTCTTTACAACCTTCTTGGGGAAATAGACAGTATGCTCTTTGTCATTAATATTGAATGTTACTTTTCCTTGATTGCAATTGATGACAGCACCTGCAATATTAAGAAAAGGTCTCCCAAGAACAATAGACATATTATCATCTTCAGGCATTTCAAGCACAACAAAATCAGTTAAAACCATGCAATTATGAGCAACTTGAACATGAACGTCCTCACATATACCAACAGGAATAGTAGTTGACTTATTAGCCATTTGCAAAGATATATCAGTTGGTATCAACTTTTCTAGCTGGAGTCTCTTGTAGAGAGAAAAAGGCATAACACTAACTCCAGCTCCCAAATCACATAAAGCAGTTCTAACATAATTATTCTTAATGGAGCAAGGAATAGTTGGTATACCTGGATCACCAAGTTTCTTTGGAACCTTACCATTGAAGGAGTAATTAGCAAGCAAAGTAGAAATCTCCTCATTAGGAATCTTCCTTTTATTAGAGACAATATCCTTCATATACTTTGAATAAGGAGGCAATTTAATAGCATCAGTCAAAGGAATTTGCAAGAATAAAGGTTTCATCCACTCACAAAACTTGTTGTAGTGTTCTTCCTCCTTTGACTTGTGTTTTTTACCTGGAAAAGACATAGGTTTCTGCACCCAAGGTTCTCTCTCTTTACCATCTTTATTAGCAATAAAATCTTCCTTTGTGTACCTAGTATTATTAGTGTGCTTCTGAGGTTCTTCCTCACCTTCCTCCTTATCAGGAGACTCATTTTTATCATTACCACTCTTAGTTTCAGCATCAGAGACAGATATACTATTAGGATCTACAGCAGGTTAAGTGGTTCCTCAACTCTCTTACGTTTCTTTTTCTTCATCTTACGAGGACTACCACTATCTTCACCTTGTTGGGAATCCTGCTCAATTATTTTAGGGTGTCCTTCAGGATATAAAGGGTCTTGAGTAGCTAGCCACTCCTAGTTCTAATTCCATAAGCATGTTTATCTCCTGAAGCATTAACTAGCATATCCTTTTGTACCTTAGCAAGTTGATCAAGTTGGGTTTGAACCATTTGAAAGTGTTTACAAAGCATTTTAATATCATTAGAAGTTCTTTCCACAATATCTTTCAACTCATGGATAGCTCTAGAGTTTTCCAATAAATGATTCTGAACTTGTTTATTAAAATACCCTTGCTTAACAATAAATGTGCCAAGTTCCTATAAACATTGATCAGGAGGCTTACCATAAGGAATATCACCTTCATCAAAGTGTTGGAGAGAGTGTACCTCAATAGTAGATGAGTGGGGAATTGGCTTACATAATTCTTCTATAGGAGGTAGATTCTTCACATCTTCAGCTCTAATACCTTTCTCCTTTAGACACTTCTTAGCTTCCTTCATCACTTCATCATTTAATGCAATAACTCCCCTCTTCTTTGTTGTTGGTGATGGAATTGGTTCAGGTATAACTGGTTCAGGAGTAATAGGTTCAGGTGCATTCAACTCAGTTGAAGTCCAATCATCATAATTTTTTTCTTATCTTAGCCATTAATTCTTCAGCATCTGTAGGAGTTGTTTTCCTGAAAACACAATCAGCAAAGCTATCTAGGTATGTCCTAGAATCATCAGTTAGTCCATTATAATAAATATCAAGAAGTTCATTCTTAGGTAATGGACATCTAGGATGTGCATGAATCAAGGCACAGAACCTTTTCCATGACTCAGGCAATTTCTCTTCTTCTCCCTGTTTAAAATCAAAAAGTCTCGCAAAGCAGCATGTCTAGCATTGGGAGGAAAATATTTGTGGAAGAAAGAAGCAATCAAGCAATCAGGGCTATCAATGGAACCAGGAGGTAATCTATTAAACCAAGCCCTAGCTTCTCCTTTTAGTGAAAAGGGAAGATCTTAGTAACAAAGTACTTGCGCATTTTAAAATCATCAGAGAACAAAGCACTCATAGTAGAAAGCTCATTCATATGAGTCACAACACTCTCATTTTTAGTCCCACAAAAAGGTTCTTTCTCAACAATATCTAAATAAGATAAATCAAGAGATAAATCATAGTATTCATCTTTAATATCTATGGGAGAAGTGGCAAACTTAGAATTAGAGGGCAACTTAGGCATAATAGTACGTCTAGCAAGGAGACTCTTAACAGCACTAGTACCATGTGTGTTTCGGCACTCTTCAACAAAATCATCAGTGAACTCAATGTAACCAGCATTAATATCATAACTCTCACTAGACTCAGGTGAGCTAACAGGTGTAACAGTGTCTTCACTAGGAGTTTTGGTATTTCCTAGACTAGCCATAGTAGCATCTAGAAAAGGACCTAATGAACCACTTGCATCAAGCACAGTAGAAGTAACATCATGAGCATCAAAAGCAGTTTCAGACTCAGCAGTAGTAGCAGTGTGTGTAGCATGTGTATGTGGTGGTGGTGTAACAAGCTTACTTATAACAGACGGTGAATCAAGAGCAGCAAAGGTGTTTAGGACTGTACCTCTTCTTTTAGTGGATGGTAAAATAGGGAACTTTCCATCACGAGACTTCCCCATGATGAAAGGAGTAGCAGTGAACAATAATAGATCCAAGTGAACTTACAAATAAAGCTATGATCCCCGGCAACAGCGCCAGAAAATAGTCTTGATGACCCACAAGTATAGAGGATCACAACAGTCTTCGCGGGTAGTATTACCCAATTTATTGATTCGACACAAGGGGATCCAAAGAATACTTGCAAGCCTTAACAACTGAGTTGTCAGTTCAGCTGCACCTGGAAATAGTTCTTGCTCATAGAAGTTTATTAGTAGCAACAGTAAAGCAACAACAACAGTGAAACAGTAGCAATAGTAACAGTAACGGTGACAGTGGGATTCGAGTACGGTAGGCATAGGGATGGATGGACGGGTGTTGCATGGACGAGTCTAAACATGTAACTTCAAGATCTAGGGCATTGCAGATAAATAATAACAAGCATCCAAGTACTAAACAATCCTAGGCATTTGCTCCGAATATAGTCATACGTGCTCGCAATGAGAACTTGCACAACATCTTCTGTCCAGCCAGCCCGTGGCAGCGGGGCCTCTAGGGAACTACTGGCAATTAAGGTGCTCCTTTTAATAGAGCACCGGAGCAAAGCATTAACACTCCGTGAACACATGTGATCCTCACACCATAGCCACCCCCTACGTTTGTCCCAATTATTGTCACTTTGGGGCCTTTGGATCCGGACAATGATATATGTACACAACTTGCAGATAAGATCACAAACAATACTATCATAATGATTCAATAATAAGTTCAGATCTGAGATCATGGCACTCGGGCTCTAGTGACAAGCATTAAGCAATAAGCACAACAAGTTGCAACAAAGTCAAATAGCACTAATAGAGATACTAGGCACTATGCCCTAACAGATCTTATTCGATTACATGATAGAACTCATCCAATCCCTACCATCCCCAAGCCTACAGCGGGGGATTACTCACTCATGGATGAGGGAGACATCGGTGGTTGATGGAGATGCGTTGGTGATGACGATGGCGATGATCCTCTCCAAATTCCCCGTCCCGGTAGGGTGCCAGAACGGAGTTTCTGGATCCGAATCTTGGTTTCTGGTGGCGGCGGCGAAGCGGAACTCTTTCTGGAAAACTATCAAACCCCCCTCGGTTTTTAGGTCAAAAGGCAACTTATAGGCACAGAGGGAGGCCGAGGGAGTGCCTGGGGTGGCTGCAGCCCCTCCAGGCGCGGCCAGTGGTGGGCCCGCACCTGGGGTGGGTGTGGCCCCCCAGGCCTCCTCTCCGTCTCATCTTCTGGATCCGTGGATCTTCTGGTGAAATATAATTTTTGGCATATTTTCCGGGATTTTTCCTGATAGTTCATTTTCTGCACAAAAACAAGACACCAAGGTAATTCTGCTAAAAACATCGTAAGTCCGTGTTAGTTGTATCCAAATCACATAAGTTTAGAGGAGAAACAATAGCAAAGTGTTCGAGAAAGTAGATATGTTTTGGACATATCACCTTCTATCATAGATCCGAAGGCAAAGTTTTCGTTTCCAAGAATGGATCCTTTCTTGAGAAGGAGTTTCTCTCGAAAGAAGTGATTGGAAGGAAAGTAGAACTCGATGAGGTTGTTGAACCTTCTCTCGGATTTGAGAGTAGCGCAGCACTGGAAGATGTTCATATGTCGCCTACACCAATAAGAGTGGAAGCTAATGATAATGATCATGAAACTTCGAACGAAGTTACTACTGAACCTCGCAGGTCGACGAGGGTTCGTACCACTCCAGATTGGTATGACCCTATTATGAATTTCATGCTGGTGGACAACACCGACGACCCTGCGACGTATGAGGAAGCAATGATGAGCCCAGATTCCAACAAATGGCATGAAGCCATGAAATCCGAGATTGGATCCATGTAAGAAAACCAAGTGTTGAACTTTGGTAGACTTACCGGATAGCCGCAAGGCTGTCGAGAACAAATGGATTTTCAAGAAGAAAACAAATACTGATGGTAATGTAACCGTCTATAAAGCCCGACTTGTCGTGAAAGGGTTCCAAAAAATTCAAGGAGTTTACTATGATGAGACTTTCTCACCGGTAGCGAAGCGAAAGTCTGTGAGGATTTTGTTAGGAATCGTTGCATATTACAATTATGAGATATCGCAGATGGATGGAAAAACGACATTCCTCAATGATGACATTGAAGAAGAGTTGTATATGGTACAACCCAAAGGTTTTGTCGATCCTAAAGATGCTAAAGGTATGCAAACTTCAACGATCCATTTATGGATTGAAGCAAGCATCCTGGAGCTGGAATCAACATTTTGATAAGGAGATAAAAAACTTTGGATTTATACAAACTTATGGAGAAGTTTATATTTACAAGAAAGTGAGTGGGAGCTCTGTAGCATTCCTAGTACTATATGTGGATGACATATTGTTGATTGGGAATGAAATAGAACTTCTTAAAAGTGTCAAAGACTATTTGATAAGGTCATTTTGTGAAGGTTTTTTCGAAACATGGTCAATATACCAAGTCTGGTATTTTTCCTTTCAACTATGTAACATAATATGACACCACGCGAAGGATTTTCATTGTTCGGATTTTTTTTGAATTTATTATGCCCGTATTGAATTATCTGAATTTCTAACTATGGTCGAACCGGTGTGCATGAAGATAGGGGACGAGCATCGTTAGAACTTTCATTGGATCTCTGAAGAAACCACATATTCGAGTCTAAAAATGATTTTTTCAAAAAATCACGGGCGATAGATCATGTACCTGTAGTACAAACCGGACCCACTTCCTATCGATTCGGCAGACATTTGTCCTTTTTACCCGGGATGGACGAAAAGGTTTGAGATGTACCGGTTGGGAGATAGTCCATGTAAGGTGGTCTAGTATTTTAGGAAAATGGGACGGTAGCATTCTGAAATGGCATTTTGGTGGTTACTTCACAAAACGACCCGTTTTTGCGCTCGGAAAATGGAAAAGGGATTTTCCATGCGACAAAAAGGAAAACTTCCTCCTGCAACATTGTTCTCCATACCAATGTCCACACACATGCATAATATGGGCACAACATCACAAACTATGCCGTGATTCAGCACATAACTTCCTGCCGATTCGGCAGACATTTGTCCTTTTTACCCGGGATGGACGATTTCGGCAGGCTGGGCCAGGCAGCACTAATGATAGGGGTGAGTGTCGACATTATGTTGTGCGGCGTGTACCTTGTCCCGGATGGTGTCACCAACCGGGACTAAAGATCAACCTGTAGTCCCGGTTGGAGCCACCAACCGGGACAAAACACGAGTCAGCACTAATGATAGGGGTGAGTGTCGACATTATTTCGTAAGTGTCGACACTATGCCGAGCTGCTTGTACTATAAATAGGCATCCTTGCGAGTCCAGTCCTCCAGCCAGTTTTCGAGAGCAGGGACACCACTGCGGCCAGTTTCAGGGAGATGCCGACGGAGCCCAGTCCTCCGGCATCTCCGAGAAACTGGTCATAGAGGCACTCCCTAATATGTGAAATTAGTTAGCTCCGAGGCGTATTGATCTAGTTAGAGAAGTTACAAACTGCAAGATAGTTTTCGAGAGCAGGGACACCACTGCGGCCAGTTTCAGGGAGATGCCGACGGAGCCCAGTCCTCCGGCATCTCCGAGAAACTGGTCATAGAGGCACTCCCTAATATGTGAAATTAGTTAGCTCCGAGGCGTATTGATCTAGTTAGAGAAGTTACAAGCTGCAAGATGGTTTTCGAGAGCAGGGACACCACTACGACCAGTTTCAGGGAGATGCCGCCGGATCCCAGTCCTCCGGCATCTCCAAGAAACTGGTCATAGAGGCACTCCCGGTCCAGCCACAAAACGGGACTAACACTCAAGACATTTATTAATATTAAAAACTGAGACTACAAAACCGGGACTAAAGGCCACAAACCGCGAAAGATATCCTTCGGTCAAGCCACAAACCGCGAAAGACATGAACTAGAGTTACATAATATGAGCATGAACTTCTTGGCATATGTCATTCCTTATGATCGCTTCAGACGTAACCATGGAGCATCTTCTTTACTTAACGGAATGCTTGGGTCAGTTTTCACTGTGAAGGGCGGAATTTCATCAAACTTATTATAATCTTCTGACATGTCTGTCTTGTCCTCGATTCCCACGATGTTTCTTTTCCCTGAAAGAACTATGTGACGCTTTGGCTCATCATATGATGTATTCGTTTGCATATTTTTTCTTTTTTTCGGTCTCGAGGACATGTCCTTGACATGGAAAACCTGAGACACATCATTGGCTAGGACGAATTGTTCATCTCTATAACCAAGATTGTTGAGATCCACTATTGTCATTCCGTATAACTGGTCTATCTTTACCCCTTCCCCATTCAGGTTGACCCATTTGCAGCGAAACAAAGGGACCTTAAAAGAGACTCCATAGTCTAGTTTCCATATCTCCTCTATGTAACCATAATATGTGTCCTTTTGTCCATTCTCGTCTATTGCATCAAAGTGGACACCACTATTTTGGTTGGTGCTCTTTTTATCTTGGGCGATCGTGTAGAATGTATTCCCATTTATTTCGTACCCTTGGAAATTCAATACAGTAGAAGATGGTGACGCGGCCAACAAGTATAGCTGATATCCAACAGTGGTGTCATTCAAGAGATGTGTCCGCATCCAACCACCGAAAGACTTCATGTGTTCATCTGTAATCCATGATTCAGGCTTCCCCGGGTTTTTGGAGTGTACAATATTCTTGTGTTCCTCGATATACGGAGCTGCCAAGGTGGAATTATGTAGAACTGTGTAGTGTGCTTTAGTGAAAGAATCCCCGTCCCTACATATCATTGTTTTCTTTCCCAGCGTGCCTTTTCCACTTAGTCTTCCCTCATGCCGCGAGTCAGAAACACCAATCGGCTTAAGGTCAGGAATAAAATCAACACAAAACTCAATGACCTCCTCTGTTCCATATCCCTTGGAGATGCTTCCTTCTGGTCTAGCACGGTTATGAACATATTTCTTTAAGACTCCCATGAACCTTCAAAGGGGAACATATTGTGCAGAAATACCGGACCGAGAATGGCAATCTCTTCCACTAGATGAACCAGGAGATGCGTCATAATATTGAAGAAGGATGGTGGGAACACCAATTCAAAACTAACAAGACATTGTACCACATCCTTCTGTAACCTTGGCAGAATATCTGGATTGATTACCTTCTGAGATATTGCATTGAGGAATGAACACAGCTTCACAATGGGTACTCTAACATTTTCCGGTAGAAGCCCCCTCAATGCAATCGGAAGCAACTGCGTCATAATCACGTGACAGTCATGAGACTCCAGGTTTTGGAACTTTTTCTCTGCCATATTTATTATCCCCTTTATATTAGATGAGAAGCCCGACGGCACCTTGATACTGTAAAGGACTTTAAAAAAGATTTCCTTCTCTGCTTTGGTAAGAGCATAGCTGGCACGACTTAAGTGATGCCATTTATCCGTCTTGTTACGTGTATGCATGTTCTTTGGGTCTTTCGTAATTTGTTGGTCCTCCCGTGCTTCAGGTGTATCTTTTGTCTTCCCATACACGCCTAGGAATCCTAGCAGGTTCACGCAGAGATTCTTCGTCACGTGCATCACGTCGATTGAAGAGCGGACACGTAGGACTTTCCAATATGGCAGCTCCCAAAATATAGATTTCTTCTTCCACATGGGTGCGTGTCCTGTAGCGACGTCGTTCGGAACTGATTGACCGCCGGGACCCTTTCCAAAGATTACTTCTATGTCCTTGACCATACCAAATACATCATCACCAGCAGGTAGTTCAGGCTTCTTCCGGTGATCTGCCTCACCTTTGAAATGCTTGCCTTTCTTTCTTACGGGATGATTGGTCGGAAGAAATCGTCGATTCGCCAGGTACACAACTTTCTTGCATTTATGCAAATATGTACCTTCGGTCTTATCTAAACAGTGGGTGCATGCCTTATATCCCCTGTTTGTCTGTCCTGAAAGGTTACTAAGAGCAGGCCAATCATTGATGGTTACGAATAACAACCCTCGTAGATCAAATGGCTCCTGTTTGTTCTCATCCCACGCACGTACACCTGGTTTGCCCCACAACTGTAAGAGTTCTTCAACTAATGGCCTAAGGTACACATCAATGTCGTTGCCCGGTTGCTTCGGGCCTTGGATGAGCACTGGCATCATAATGAACTTACGCTTCATGCACAACCAAGGAGGCAGGTTGTAGATACATAGAGTCACGGGCCAGGTGTTGTGACTGCAGCTCTGCTCCCCAAAAGGATTCATGCCATCCGTACTTAGACCAAACCATAAGTTCCTTGCGTCACCTGCAAAGTCTGGGAAGTCTCTCTCGATTTTTCTCCACTGTGACCCATCAGCAGGGTGTCTCAACTTCCCGTCTTTCTTACGGTCTTCTTTGTGCCATCGCAACAACCTGGCATGCTCTTTGTTTCTGAACATGCGTTTCAACCTTGGTATTATAGGAGCATACCACATAACCTTAGCAGGAACCCTCTTCCGGAGGGGCTCTCCCTCAACATCACCAGGGCCATCTCGTCTGATCTTATACCGCAACGCATTGCATACCAGGCATTTATCTAAATTCTCATACTCCTTACCGCGGTAGAGGATATAGTCATTAATGCATGAATGTATCTTTTGCACATCTAATCCCAGAGGACAGAGAGTCTTCTTTGCTTCGTAGGTACTCTCGGGAAGTTCGTTATGTTTTGGAAACTTCGGCTTCATTATTTTCAGCATCTTTTCAAATGAGGAGTCAGTTAGACCACACTCTGCCTTCCATCGCAACAATTCCAGTGTGGTACCGAGCTTTGTGCTGCCATCTTCACAATTTGGGTACAACAATTTCTTGTGATCTTCTAACATGCCCTCTAACTTCAACTTCTCATTTTCTGTTTCACAGTCTCGCTTTGCATCAGAAATGACCCTACCAAGTTCATCAGCCGGCTCATCTGATGCCCGTTCTTCACCTCTTTCCTCTCCATTGTCTTCCATTGCAGTATCACTGTATTCAGGAAACATATGATGATAGTTGTTATCATCATCTTCTTCTTCACCATCTTCCATCATAACCCCTCTTTCCCCGTGCTTGGTCCAGCAATTATAGTTGGGCATGAAACCTTTCATAATCAGGTGGCCGCGAATGATTTTCGAGGAAGAGTACTCCTTGTTGTTCCGACATTGAACACATGGACAACGTATAAATCCATTCTCTTTGTTTGCCGTAGCCACATCGATAAATTTATCCACGCCTTTGATATACCCGGCTACGCACCGGTCACCGTACATCCATTCCCGACCGTTCATCTGCATCATATAAGTAAGTTTATCAAAAAACAGGACATCATAAATAGTGAAATAACCAATTCACACCGACACATGAATTGTATCAATGACCTAGAAAAGATAAGATTGCTAACCTCGATCGAGGGAAATAAAGAGGAGAAAGCTCAAGTGCGTCTCGGACACCTTCTATATTTTTGTTCTATGAGAAATTCAACGGGATTATTCACTCAAACATTTCATCAAACACCTTCAATGCATGCATAGAAGAGAAAAAACTAGAACACCCCTCACACCTTCCACCATTCGAAAAAACAGAGTAGGGGCAGAGGGGGCTGGGGCGTTGTATTTATAGAGGGCAGAAGAATACGTCCCGGTTGGAGCCAGCAACCGGAACTAAAGGTGCGTGCCACGCCACGTGGTTGTGGCCAAACCACGTATTCCCCCTTACCAACCGGGACGCATTGCCTCCTGGCCCCGTGCCCGCTCCAACCGGGACGCGTGCCAGCATTAGTCCCGGTTGGTGGCGCAACCGGGACTAATGCTTTGAGGGGTCGCGAAACGGATGACCCTTTTTCCACTAGTGTTGTTTTCTTTGGCAATCGATGGGAAGCACCATTTTGAGTCTCGCGGGCACGCTCGGGCCGATCTGTGGCTGGAAGAGTGACATCGCAGCGAATTTCAGTGACACGATCGAATATCCTTAAGGAACACACTCGAGAGTGTGCGAGGGGCAGAGAGAGTATTAACGGAACGACAGCTTTATACTACTAGTTACTACTACTACTATTACTAGTTCAAGTGATCGATCGAGCTGACTGCCGCTGTACTGCGTCTGCGTGCAGGGCGATACTATAGCTGCTAGCACATCTCAATGATTGAGCAATTAATTAACTAATAGATACCGCGCACATGATTAAGATCAACTTAGAATCCATGCAGCACCGTCACCGACCATCATTATCCCGGAAGAAGAAAAAAGGAACACCCAACAAGAAACTGCCACATGGATGCGATTGCACTGCTTGGCCATGCTTGATCCGAGGAGCTAGCTAGCTAGCACATCCGTCGAGGGAGGAAGGCAGCAAAAAGAAGCTTAGCTTCCAATAGCCCTGTCAGGCGGCGGCGCCCCGCTGGACGACGCCGGCGCCCTCCTTCCACAGCTTGGCCCGGAGCCCGCGGCGCGGCACCGGGAAGGGGCTGTACTCCACGTCGTCGCTCGACCCGACCACCTCCCACCTGCGCGCAACACCAACAGCAACCGCAATCAAGCACCTCTCGTCAGAGAAGAGAACCGTACGTGTAACTGGATCATCGGGGTCCACGGGAATAATATCTGGCGAATCTTGGTGGGATGGGGATCCTGGGCCCAAAAGGCGAGGGGCGTGACACGTACCTGTAGGTGGTGACGAGGCGGTGGACGAGGACGAGCATCTCCAGCTTGGCCAGCTCGTTCCCGGGGCACGCGTGCACGCCGCTCCCGAACGGCAGGAACGTGTTTGGCCGAGGAGAAACCTGCACGGACGGATCGATAAAGTCAGGAACCACGCGTCCCTCATGGCTTAATCATGCCTTGTTATCTTAGTACTACTAGTACTAGGCTAGTATAGACCTACTGTGAGTGGCTAGCTAGGTAATCATCGCATCGGGGTTAAGATAAGATAATAACCTACGCGTCGCGCGCCCGACAAGATCGCAAGTGATTACTACTACCGTTGTTTAGTGGGTCTACTCTTACAGAGTCAACAATGTCTGTGCAGCCGGTGGCTTAGCCCAGGTAATATATTGTTGTTGTCCGTGACTTGGTTGTCTGACAGTACCGCCCAAGTCAGCAAGGGCAAAGAGACAAAACTTCTACAAATATTACTACTACATCGTTCCATCGATCAACCTCCTCAAGTCATGTCACTTAGTGCACCTGTTAGTTATTAGTACTTCCTCTAATCCAATGCAGTTCATATCAAGCACTGTCCGTTTCAAAAAACAAAACAAAACAAAACAAAAAACAGCGTAATGCTTACAAGTCTGGCCCATTAATTACCTTGAATCTAGAAGGGTCGAACTTGTCTGGGTCCTGGAAGTACTCCGGGCTGTGATGGATGTTCCTGAACAGAGGCATCACCTTCCACCCCTTTGGAATCAGGAAACCTATAAACACGTACCACACAACACTCAAGGTTCAGTCAACCTCAAAATTAAATCCACAGACAAAAACAAAACAAAAAACAAGTACACAGTCACCCTCAAATCATCAAACTTACTACAGAGTACACTTTGCAAATTAAATTCCTGCAATTGGTAGTACTCATAATTAGGCCTGTTCTATTGCTAGGCACCTCATAAATGTTCCCTGAAACCACGTCCGTTGCTCTCTCTGTCTCGTTTAATTCTGCAGTTGTACATGCTGAGTTGCTTACACCTGAGGCGGCCCGCGAGTGTGAGTCAGTCGGCGCCGGTGCCGGCAGGGAACGGGAGCACCGGCCCTGGGCTGTATCTGTGCCGCCCCTTTGGGTGGTTCACGGCTGAATCGTCAGATATTAATCTGAACGAGAGGACGACATGGAGGCTTTAATTTGCCGTTTTCTAGGCGATGAAAAATGACGAATCGTCCATAAGTAGCCGACGGCTGGTCCGGTGTCCATACACCGATAATCGATTGAGTGGATCAGCCGCACCTCAGTGAAAATTGTCTCCATCTTAAGTTTGCTGTCGTGTATGCAAGGTAAATACCTTTTTTAGTTTGGAGAAACATGATTAGTCCATTCCATATGCTGAGGTGGATTTTTTTTGCGGGTATGCATGCTGAGGTGGATTTGACTCAGCATGGGGGTACAATTTTTCTACGTGCATGGACTGCATATGTCGTCCTTGAAAATACCCTCTTGCAATTGCGTCTCATGCGCATATATACACCTACCTAGACTTGATTAATACCCTTCAAAAGAACAGCAAAAGTTAAACAAAGCAGGCGTCTCAATATGTCGCATTCTACTCGTAGGTTTGGGGGACAATTCTGATCCAGCTTTCGGAGTTGAAATTTCGCCGATGGTCTCTCTTTCAAAAACAGTTTAGTATGTCCGTGAGATATTTTGAGATTAACTTTTGGATGCGTTTTTGCTGGGACCATGCGTACAGCTGGCAAGTGTACCGCAGTTATGCAAACTTTTGTCAGTAGTGCTAGTACTAGATAGACGGCAGGCCAGCTGAAGCTAGGTAGCCCAATCCATGTTAAACACGTGCGTACGTACCTTTGTACTCCACGTCGGCAACGGCCTCCCTGAAGGTGAAGGAGATGATGCTCGCCATCCTCAAGCTCTCCATTATGACCTTGATGGACACAAAACGGAAAGGCAAGGAGTTAAAGCGTCTGACCTGGACACCAAATCAGCTACTCCTACCACCGTGTGTCGTGTCCGAAACCAGGAGCAAAATTCCAAACTAGAGGCTTATTTTCTTCTGAAAAAAGATGTAGTACCGCATGCGTTAGTGTCATGCCCCTCGTCTGAGCCCACGTCAGCGGACGCTTCCCGCCCTCGTTTGCCTCGTACGTCGCCATTTGCTCAGCCTGCAAATTGACACCGGTCGTCGTCGGTCGGGTTAATTTCTTTCTTGTGTGCCCGAGCACGGCGTTGCTACTACTAGATCCAGTGCGTGGTGGCTAAACCAGGTATACCTTGACGGCTTCGAGAAGCTTCGGGTAGTCGCGCAGGTACTTGAGGATCCAGGTGAGCACGCTGGCCGTCGTGTCCTGCGCCGCGAACAGCACGCCGATGACGTTGTCGGCGATCTGGTCGTCGGTGAGCGCCGCCGCCGTGCCGTCGCTTTGTGTCCGCATGAGGCTGCCGAGGAGGTCGGTGCGGTCCTGGTCGCCCCGCGCGCGCCGGTCCGCCACGATCTCGCCCAGGATCTCGCGCAGCCGCTTCCTCGCCTGCATGCAGCATATAGTACATGCACGTCAGTTCGCCGGACGCATGGTGCTGATGTTGAGAAGGTCTTCGTTTTCCGAGTGTGCATGCGTACTTGTACAGCCCTGTAGAAGAGTGTTCCGGGGATTCGGTTGGGGAAGCAGTTGTAGCCCTTCTCCACGACGGAGTAGTTCCTCCTGAGGTCCTCCTTGTGCCTGCTGTCGAGCAGGCCGCCGAAGATGGTGGTGATGCCGACCTCGAAGGAGAGCTGAAGAAGAAAAAAAATCGATCACGTATACGCATTGCATCAAACTGCACGTACGTACAAGATACGATGGCACCCGAATATTCTCGGACACCCGTTAATCTGTATGTAAAATGACGGACACGTCATCTCCAAGCTGGCACACACTCACCCTCTTCATGGCATGGAAGGTGCTGGCGACGTGCCCGTCCCAGGCGGCGAGCGTGGAGGCGACGGCGGACTCGATGCCCGGCATGAGGGCCCGGAGCGCGTCCGGGCCGAGCGAGCCCTGCACGAGGCGGCGCAGGCGGAGGTGGTACTCGCCCTGGTGGAAGAAGAGCGCGGACGGGCCGATCATGCGCTCCTTGCTCGGCGGGTACGTCGGCTTGAACAGCTGCGCCTGAGTCACCAGCACGAACCGCGCCGCCTCCGGGCTCGCCAGCATCACGCACGGGCACCCCAGCAGGCGCGTCTTGAAGATATCGCCGTACCTCATCTGCTTGGACGCAAAGAAGACGCTGGGGTTCTGGGAGTAGAGCTGGAGGGTCTCGCCGATGTAGGGCCAGCCCATGGAGCCGGGAGGCAGCACGAGCTCTTGGTCTTGTCCGACGGTGCCCCTCCTCCTCTTCTCCCTGCTGCTCGAGTACAGAAGAAGAACGGCGAGCGAAACGAGGATGCACACTGCCGTGAAGAGGAAGACGAGGAAGAAAGCCATTCTAGCTGCTAAGTGATACTCTCAAGATAAGCAAGACTGGCTATAATTGGTGTGCCCCCCTCCCTGTACTCTCGTATCTGAGTGCGATTTGTGTGTGTCTTTGTGGTGCGATGCTGCTAGCTGCTCTTAAGAGAGAGAGAGAGAGAAAGAGAGAGAGAGAGGGACACGAGGGGATCGCGCGATCTTGAGAGGATCCTCCAAATGGTGGGTGCTATGGGCAGACACCTGTGGGGTGTGGTATTTATAGCAGGGGAGGGTATAAATAAGGAAGCTCCTGGACGGCATGCGCCTGCTTAGAAATTGCAAAACCGTCAAGGACCAGACGAGAAAACACAAAGACGGAATGCCTCTGGCTGTCTTGATCAGCGGAAGAGGGGGAGAGTTCCTCTCAAGATCGATCGCTGCTGGGATTCATCCCATTATTCATGAGATCGCTGGGGATCTGTGATCATTTCGCATATATTGGCCCCAATCTTTTTCCTCATATATTGAACCACGAATTGTGGACAATTCCTGCCCTCATTATGGTTTCAGATATTTTCCAAATTTGTTTTAGAAACGGGGGAGGATACTATCGAAATTCGAAACTCGTTTGTAGCCTGATGAAGACAACACAGACCACTGCCCCGGCCCCCGAACTCATCAGGGTCCATCAACACACAAGCATATCTTCTATATATGTTTTGGAGGAAAACATACCTTTTTGCAATGAACCCTTAACATTTAAAAGAATTACAAAACGACTAACTTTACAACTACTACCTTACACACCATCACTTTAAAAATTGCTAATCATGCATACGACGCCGCGTGGCAAGTGCCTTATGTAGCACATCTATAGTGCTAAAATGGCATATTTACAAATCGTGACACAAACTACTAGTCTAACGTGGTATTTTTAAATTTGGCAAAAGGTCTTAACAGCGTAATGCTTGTTCTAGTAACACATCGAATTTTTTTATCACTTGAGCTTCCAAAAATCATGAGACTACAACACATGCATAGACACATACAACTATTGGATTCTCAAGAATAACATGCATGTTCATCTTCTAAACCAAAATATTCACCAATACAAAGTATTGCATGGTTTTCATTAATAAACTTTCTTATTATGGGAAATCATATGTTATTACCGTTGATGTGTCACTAGAATGACTTCATTTCCATAGACCAGTAGTATTTATATTCCCATGTAAGAGGTCGCGATTTAATGGGAAGGGCAATATGGACTTTAAACTCCCAAATGTATGATGAAACACTTTCATAGTTCTTCTAAAATAAAATGAATAATACCTAAAAATACATCAATAATCTGAAGGAATAATAATATAAGTTACATTAAAATATATCAAAGTAATTTAAAAAGAATAGAAAATATTGAACATCATTATTTTGTACATGGAGAAGCCCACTGAGTGCAACCAAGAAAGCATGAAATGAAGTTTACGACTTAACTTTCAATTTGCATATATGGAAACCATCACAAGATTCTTAGAAATTTATTGGAACGATATAAACAGGTTAATTTGTGAGCTATAAATGGAATGCTCATAAGACCTAATTTCCCTGTGATCAATATAGACATATAAGATAGTACAATGAGTACCTATCTTTCCTCACATGTGGTATGTTTGACAACCTCACACATAAATAAGTATCTCACTAGAAATCTTTAAATAGCTTATTGGAGTATCTCATAATGTACTTGTTTCATGCACCTCTTGTAGTGCTCACGATGGGTGTTGGGGATATGCATAATGGGCTAACCATAGCATGGTCTCATTCCGGCTAACCCCGATGGCCGACAGATGGTGGAAAGGCCTATGGCCTGTCGGGTGGCCTAGTTAGGGGAATCTAAAAGGGATGTCCAAGCCGGGTCCGGGGAGGCTACTTGCGCTGACATTGATAAAGCCGGAGCCTTTAAGTGCAAGACATGTAGAACTATGTTGTATTAACATACAACTCTGTATCCTGTTCGGTTAGGATTCTTCATATAACCCTAGGTTCTTGCACCCTTATAAGCCGAACCTACGAGAGCCTTTAGGGCATAATCACATTGTAATATAACCCTCTCGTAGTGAATGCCTGTAATCTCTATAACCCGGTGTCTTGCCGATGTTGTGATTGATAGTAGGATTCCACCATCATTGTGGGACCTAAACCTGGGTAAGTTGTGTGTCACCTTTTCCAGACACTCACTGCCTTTCACCCCCACCTCTCTAAAATTTCCGTGAGGACCCCCCTCATGGTGTACTCGTCAACAATACCATGACAGGCAGGACAAAGTCACATAGTCGTTTCCCAACATTATATTCATGGAATGATGTTTGGACTCAAGGAAAAGAAGGATAAATGAGTCATGAAACATTACTAATCCGAATGAGTGACAAGACTAATACAAGAAAAATCCTTGAAACAATGGAACACTCATAATAAATAAATATAGATATAGTCGCACATCTCTAGTCCTAGAAGGAAACATTGATTCGTTTTCGATTTTTCAAAGAAAAAGTCTTGAATCGGTTTCTCATTTGGGAAGTGCTATGCGAGGTACTGCAAATCAATAAGTCGGAAATATTTAAACTACATAATTTTTTTATGGATGCAATGAAGGTGTGATTCATTCTACGTGAAACCAATGTCATTACACATTAATTTGCACCGCTACATGAAGAGCTATGCAATATAATCCTACATTACTTTTTGATTTCCCTAACTCTAAAAATGGCACAAAGCAATGTAATTGGTTACTGATTCAAGCAACATCTGGGCCTTTGCATGGCCATCCTCTCTCTAATAGCGTACCATCTGTCTAGAGTCAAATCCGCATTAGTTGTTCACATGTATAACAAAAAATAATTTCTTCATGGGATTTCTAAATAGCCTACTCACTGATTGAGGACCATGTTCCATAAAACACAATTCTATTGTCTGTCATGGAGGAGATCCATCGTGATACTGATGCAAAGAAATCAGATTTGGCAAGTCGGTTTATTGTATCAATCACCTCTTAGAGGAGTGTCCAATAATCAATGAATTCCAACACCATCCTCCATTGATGAACTGTCCGCGAAGCCTAATCCAATTTTTGTTAACTTGCGGTGTTGTCACACAAACAATAAGAATGAACCCATGTATGATTGGAAAAGTATGAATATTGATGGGCTCAAATGAACATTCCATTTAGATAGCTCATAAATATATAGGTTTGCACCAGACAGGGATGGAGCTAAGCCTAGGGCCCTGGCCCAGGGCACGAGAGCAGCGATGCAAGTTGTCGGGGCCCAATAGCAACAATATTTCACATTATTTCTATGAAGGTGGCTTGGGTGTCGCTGAGGGGCGGCTCCACCCTCGAACCAGGCCGGTACCCATTACCTAGGTGATCTTGGCTTTGTATACACACCCTAGAAAAGAAAGCAAGTGATGGTAAGAAAGGCTAAGCAGCCCATTTGCCCTAGCCCACAAAGAACATTGTGTTAATAGAGAATGTACCCATCGCCTAGATCCATTTAACCGGTGTATCCCAATTTATAACCTCACATAAACTTAAAATCATGTTAGGTATCGACCCTTCATCATTTGAATGTTAATGCCATAAAAAAGTTGGTTTCATGTCAATATAATTGTCATTATAACATTGTACCTCTAATGTTTCTACATACAAATTGATTTATAACATAGACATATACATAAAATGTGAAGAAAACTACATTATTTAATACACTAAATCTTCAAAGTAGCATCTTCATCACCTCATGGTAGGTGCTCCTATCGAGGTTGAAAGAAAGAACTTTGTCAATAATTTGGCATTAAAGTTCGCCTAACAATTTGTCTCCCTTATTTTTATCGTGAAGTCCCTCTTCTTTGATGAGATAAGTTTGAAAACATGGTGTCCAAAAATATCTGTAGTGTAGGACCTAGATAAGAACCTCTAGGATCAGAACATTGTATTGAGCACCCCAAAGTAAGAATTTTGTTGACATGTGGATCTCCCTTTAGTATGTTAACCTCAACATTTTTTACAACGTTCACCATTATATTTATACAAATGACCATATGACTCTTATTTTGCCTACAAGAATCTCTTCACCGGTTTCCTCAGTGAAACTACACTTTCTTTTACCACCTCGGTCATAGTAACACATTAATTGTTGGTGCTCCTTTCGCCGAAGTACGAATCATGAACTTTAAATCATTTCCAAATATTGAAATATGACATGTCACAATTGTTTAACTGAATGTTTCGGAATTGTACTGATCTTGATGCCAGGATATCTATGTCAAGTCTTTATCATATTACGCATTGCTAAGTTCATTATATTGCACATCTTCGATCCAAAATGCATGTCATTTTAGAACTAGGCACACATGTAAAAGGTCATTGTTATCCCACGTTTACTATAAATTCATTTTTTTTTCATTTTTCTCTCCCATGTATAATAAATGGTAGAACCGACTATTGGTCAACTTCTCGAGGGGTTAAATTGTAATACTATGATAAAAAACATTAATAAGTAAAATTTCCTACAATTTTTGCCATATTGAAAAAAGATGACGTGCATTTTGGATGGAAAGAAGTATGACAACTTTGCGGGCTTTGTGAAAGGGAACCACATAATTGACACGTATTAATGGCAGATTGAGTGGGGGTCACGTACACATGTCAAACAGTGTACTCCAGCACAATAGAACATAAACGGCTCTTTGTTTTGTATATTGACTTGAAAAAGGAACTTTATTTCATCGCATAAAAATAAAAAGAAGAAACTTTTTTTTTGCTTTAGACAAGAAACATCTTCGCCCAAAGAGCTTGCAAAAAAAAACCATCTTCACTAAAGCACACACGCAAGGAGCAAAGGCACCAAGACATCATTAGATTTGTAGATATAACGAGCCGGTGAACGGGAGAGCACAACATGCATGTGTGACTGTGTAACTTATATGTGCAATGAGGTCAAGGACCCATTTCCAATCGTTAATAGACACATTGATCACTATCGTAAAAAACAATTATCAATGCATGTCAACGAAAACATCGATCAGTAGTGTAGATTTGGCATCCATGGAAGACTTGAACATGGTACCCCCTAAAAATAGAATTGACCGCTGTAGAGTTATGCACATGTGGCAGGGACCTTTTTGTTATGTGGCAACTAATGACTATGTTATTGTTAATAATAGTTAGCTTTAGAATTAGGCTAATCAAATAGTTGGCGTTAATCCTAAGCTATATGTTAGCAGGTACCTTTTTCTTATGTGGCAAGTAATGACTTTCCATATGTGGATAACACTATGCTCTAACTGCTAATAGATAGCTTAGGATTAACTCTAACTATTTGATTAGCCTAATTCTAAAGCTAACTATTCCTAACGTTCCCCTTGGATAAATGTTGTTCCTTGATGAAATTCCTCATATAATCTTCCTTGATCTTGCTAGCTTTAGAATCTCTCCTCAGAAAAGCATGCGGGGAAAATATGAGAGTAGTATTCAACATGTCGTTAAAACTCTTTAATTCCCGCGAAAAATATTGAAAAAAAATGATATTCTAATCTCATTAGTGAGTTTCGAGACCAATTGGCATGCCTTGTGTACCTCCTTTAAAAAACCTCACCTTAAAATTGTGCCCTCCTCGGCTCATGTAATTCATGGCAAGTAATGACTTTCTTGTTCTTAGTACTCCCCCCATTTCTAATAAGTGTCACTGATTTAGTGTAAACTTGCACTAAATCAGTTATTCTGGATTGGAGGGATTAACTATTTTAGTTCAGTTAATATGTAGTTCATTCCATACAAGTATAACGTAAGCACAAGGAAAACTTGGCACCCATGCAAAGACTTGAACTCATGCACATATGGCAGCTACTACTACTACCTCCGTTTCAAGGCTTAAGGCGCACTCACTTTCCAAAGCAAAGTTCGACCAAAAGAATTGAGCAACAAAATCTTGATTATATTGTACATAATTAGTACCGTCGGATTCATGTTGAAAAATACTTTCCGATGATACTAGTTTTATACCAAAACTCTTTATATATTTAGAGTAATTCTTGATCAAAGTAAAAACACGCAAAACAAGAACGCCTTAAACCCTGAAACGGAGAATGGAGGAAGTACTTCTTTATTGTTAATTAATTAATTAACATTAGCCTAACTGGTTCTTCATGCGATGTAGTAGCCTGGAAACGCCATTGAAGACGCCGGAACAATTTGGCAGTTGGCACCAAAAGCTCGTAAAAGTGACGTTCATGCATGCATGCCATGCGCCGAGCTTTTCTTCCGGGAAACATCATAGAGCAGCCTGTACGTGCGTGATGACCTTGCGCCAGCAGCACCCTTTGCATACGGACGTAACTGCTTATGCCATTAAGGAAAGGAAAGAAAGCTAGCTGCACTGACGACACACATTAATCCTCCAAATACACGCACACGTAACGTTCGTCTTCGTCCGGCGGCACCTGCAGCCAGCCCGGCCGGTCGTCGGCGTGCGTTTCCCTGTACAGGTGGCGCACCGGCGGGGCGCCCATATGGCGTAGCGTGGCGCGGGGATCGTGTCAAAGGGACAGCTGGCCTCCGTCGTGGAACTGATTCACGCGAGCGGCGCGCAAAGTCTCCGGCCAATCGGGGTACCCCGTGTGGCGCGGGCGACGGTTGGTCGATGCTGGAGACATTCAAGGCATCGAACGAACCTGAGGCTGCGCGCTTCCGAAACGAGGCCGGATTAGAATTTCGGATGGACTTGGATTCTACCCTCGTGCGTCCGACGGGAAAGTCCAGTCTTGTTTGACTTTGTGTCGCGTTCGGACTTTAGAGCCCACGACGAAGGCCAACTATGCAAATGTATCATATTCTGCCCTTGACGTTTGCGAACCGGCCCAGGTACACGCTCTCGATTCGGCGAAATAGAAGGATGCAGAGTTTCATTCAGAAGGTAGGTGAGGTGGCACATATTCTTCAGCGATCAATGGTGTGGTACCACGTGCAACTCTCCGCCATTTAACGACGACTTCTCTGATGCGGAAAAAACAGTGCACAGGAGACTGAATCAGATGAGTTTTTCTAATCAATCAGTTTTGATACTCCATCTGAGAGATTCAATGAACCTATATCTCAGATTCAACGAACCTATATAAATTTTAGGCAACATTTTACCAAAAACTGCGATAACTAATTTGGATCAAACGAACTATCTACTTTCTATTTTCTACAAGAAAGCCTGAGAGATGAGGGTAGGTTTCTTACCTATAAATCTAAGAGGATCTACAACCATCAAACCATAGCCTCTCAAGACCTACGAGGGAAACATAAAATCCACGACAGATGTATTTTTCATAGCCTTTCTCAATCAGCACGGCTCAATACGACCTCCGGCCACCACAAGCCGCACCCGACCCACATGGTGGTGAGGGGGACGCCAGATGAAGCCGACAAAGGGTTGGGCTAGTGCTCTCATTGAGACAAAGAAATATTTCCCCCATTTCGCCACTTGCCTCGTTTATCTCGCATGTGTTCTCCACTACCCCTTCGATCGATGCCGCCTCGATAGAAAGGACGAGCCGCAACATCGATCCTCCGAACACCTCCCTCACTTTCGCCAACTCTCTTCATCATAGTTTGGTGCCAAACGACAGGTGCGAGACTACCTCACAACCGCCTTGCATGCTAGGTGTGCAGTGATTTTCCTAGGTCATGGGTTCGTATGATAAGACGATGGTCTCATTTCTAATGGAGAGGAAGTCATAGTCTCTTCTCTTCTAGGTTTGCAAGCCCGAGATGCACATCGGCAACGTGGAGGATAGAACCCAGAGCACCACAAGAGAAAGCTAAGGCAGAGGCTGGAGGGCATTGCATGTTGTACTCCAATAACTTCGCCTACCATCCAACCCACGAGGAAGTGACATTTCGATGGCTTTTCAGGATGAATATGAACTTGTTCATGCAGCTCGTGGTTGACCTCAGGGATTTCAACGACTACTTCATGTGCAAGAAAGACCGCACCAGAGTGCTAGGTTTTTCCTCGGTTAAAAAGTGCACTATTGCTTTAAAGATGCTTGCATATAGATCTCATGCTGAAACATATGATCAGTACTTACGCATGGCTGAGTCCACAACCGCTGAGTGCATGTGCAAGTTCTGCATGGTAGTGGTGTCGGTGTTTTTACCAACCTAGTGAACAACCAACAAAGAAGACACATCTCGGATCATGGCACAAAATGCAACGAGAGAATTTCATGAGATGCTTGGAATCATTGATTGCATGTCATGGTCATGAAAGAACTATCCATTTGTTTGGCAAAGAATGTACAAAGTCATAAAGGATCATGTAGTGTGGTACTTGAGGATATGTCAGATCAAGGTCTATGGATTTGGCACGCTTTCTTCAATATGGATGTAGGGGTTGGTAGCATAGAAAACAAAAAAATTCTACCGCATGAACACAAACAAGCCAAGATCTATCTACTAGATTGTAGCAACGAGTCGATTAGAGTACTCACCCTCGTAGATTCCAAAGCGGTTAACGAGAGCAGATTCTCATGGGTGATGTAGTCGTACACTTGCCGATCTCAAGATCGCGTAGACGATCCTTCCGGCGTTGCGTTCCGGCAGCGCTTCCGCAGTCGGTTACACGTTCGTTACTCGATGAAGACCTTCCTCTCCCTTGCTCCAGCAGGCAGCGGAGGTTGTAGTTCTCTCCTCGCGATTCTGGCAGCACGACGACGTGGTGTCAGAAGTAGAGGGGAGATCCCACGGGGCTTTGCCTAAGCCGAAGCGGGTTATGATGGAGTATTAGGGTTTCCCTGGTAATCTAGGGTTTAGAAGACGGAGAATAGGAGGTGGTCGGGAGCGGCTAGGGCGGCGGCGACTTGGTGCGGCGGCGGCGCTACGTGGCGGCGGTGGCTGGCGGCGGCGGTGTGGGGAGGAGATGGTGTTGTGTCTCTTGGAGGGCACCCCTCCCCTCTATTTATGAGAGGGAGGGCAGCTTAGGAGAGGGGAGTTTGAATCCTTCCCCAACTCCTTCTTCTACTTGGCTTGTGGTGGAGGGAGAGAAGGATTCTTTCCTTCCTCCACCAGGATACATTGTTCCAGTTTGACTTTTCAAACTTGCCTTTTGACTTTTAATTTGGAATTTAATTTCTTTCTTTCAAACGCCCAACCAAGTGACCTAGGACATGACGTGATCATTCCACTTAGTCACGACACATTTATGCACCCTTCCCCTTCCGGTCCGGTAAACCTTCTAGACCCTTCTAGATCATTCTGGTGAAAACACCGGAATCATTCCCAAACTCCAAAATCAGACTTTCCTTATATGAATCTTATTCTCCGGACCATTACAGATCTCCTCGTGATATCCCGGATCCCATACGAGACTCCGAACAACATTCGGTATCCCTATTAACATTCCATATCTACTAAACAACATCGAATCCTTAAGTGTGTCTCCCTACGGTTCGTGAATTATGCGGACATGACCGAGACACTTCTCCGATCAATAACCAATAGAGGGAAAATTCATATGGCTCCCACATATTTCTACGATTACTTTATGATCGAATGAACCACTTACATACGATACCAATTTCCTTTTGTCTCACAATAGTTTACTTATCCGAGGTTTTCATCATCGGTATCTCTGCATGCCTAGTTCAACCTTGTTACTGATAAGTACTCTTTTCTTGTTCCCGTGATATGTGATCCCTTGTGAGCCAGTCACATGCTTGCAAGCTAATTGGATGACATTTCACCGAGAGGGCCCACAATATATCTATCGTCATATATAGGGGTGGGCATAAAAAACCAAAACCGAACACCGAAACCGAATTAACCGGAACCGAAACCGAATACACCGAACCCGAATTAGCCGAAACTAATTTCGGTTGGTAAATATGATTAACCGAATTTATAAATATTAATTTGGTTTTGACTCTCTGTTAACCGAAATAACCGTGACAGAGCTAAATATATTTGTGATTCTCTCCCAGACGTCCATTACTGTACGTAGATACTAGCTCATGCGACAAAAGACATGCATGCAAAAGCTGCCAGCCAGCCCATGTATATACGTATGTCCCCAGCCACATGCACGTACATGTTCATGATTTAATTGTTAATTGTGTCTATTAATTTTGTTGAAAGCCTTTCAATTATTTTCCTGTTTCGGATATAATCATGTATTTTAGCTGAACTCTAAACGCATATAATTTGTTGAATGTATACGATTTGGAAGATAGACATATTTTTTTGAACGAGCAAGATAGACATCATGATTATTATTTTCTTTTTCTACAAAATACACATGCGTTCAAGACATCATCTAGCCATGTATTTGCTTCAGGTCCTCGCCGACCTAGAGTTTGCTTCTGGTGCGCCGATGAGTGGTTTAGCTCGTATGGATCTGACATAAATTATGGCACAGTGTTGTTATTTCTAGAATTTCAGTTAAAAACCGAACACCGAACCGAATTGTTCACTAACCGAACTATTGATTAATTAGAAAACCGAAATAATTTTGGTGCCTATTTTGTAGAAACCGAATTATAGAAAAACCCGAAAAACCGAACCGAATTAACCAAAAAACCGAATGCCCACCCCATTGAGTCATATGGATGGACAAATCCCACTCTTGATCTATATGCTTCAACACATACTTTCTGAACACTCAATGCCACCTTTATAGCCACTCAGTTATGGTGTGGTGTTTGATATCATTAAAGCATCCTTTCGGTGATGGTGATTAGCATGATCTCATGTTCGAAGGAATTAGGTTACTATGTATCAGAAAGCTTATAGCAAATGAACTATTGAAATGACTTGATCTTTATGCTGCTGGAGATATGCCCTAGAGGCAATAATAAATGTAGTTATTATTATATCTTTGTGTTTATGATAAATGTTTACATTCATGCTATAATAGTATTAACAAGGAAACATTAATACTTGTGTGATTTGTAAACTAAAATAGAGTCCCTAGTAAAGCCTCTTTATAATACTAGCTTGTTGGTTAATAAATGATTGTAGTTTCCCTATCATGAACATTGAGATGTTATTAACAACAAGATCATATCGTTAGGAGAATGATATGGTGGACATACTCCTATAGATAAGCGTAGCATAAAGATCAAGTCATTTTAATAGTTCAATTGCTATATGCTTTCTGATACATAGTAACCTAATTCCTTCGACCATGAGATCATGCATATCACCTTCACCGGAAGGATGCTTTGATGACATCAAACACCACACCGTAACTGGGTGGCTATAAAGGTGGCATTGAGTGTTCGGAAAGTATTGGTTGAGACACATGGATCAAGAGTGGGATTTGTCCATCCCTATGATGGATAGATATACTCTGGGCCCTCTCGGTGAAATGTCATCCAATTAGCTTGCAAGCATGTGACTGGCTCACAAGGGATCACATATCACGGGAACGAGAAAAGAGTACTTATCGGTAACGAGGTTGAACTAGGTATGCAGAGATACCGACGATCATAACCTCGGATAAGTAAACTATCGTGAGACAAAGAGAAATTGGTATCGTATGTAAGTGGTTCATTCGATCGCAAAGTAATCGTAGAAATATGTGGGAGCCATATGAATTTCCAGATTCCTCTATTGGTTATTGTTCGGAGAAGTGTCTCGATCATGTCCGCATAATTCACGAACCGTAGGGAGACACACTTAAGGATTCGATGTTGTTTGAGTAGTTATGGAATGATGAGAAAGAGACCGAATGTTGTTCGGAGTCTCGGATGGGATCCGGGATATCACGAGGAGATCCAGAATGGTCCGGAGAATAAGATTCATATAAGGAAAGTCCTGTTTCGGGGTTGGAGAATGGTTCCGGTGTTTTCACCGGGAATGTTCTAGAAGGTTCCAGAATGTCCGACACTCCGGAGGGGAAGGGTACATGAATGTGTCATACCAAGTTGGAATGATTGCATCATGTACTAGGTGTCATCGCTGAACAAAATAAAGGGTTTAATCAAATCCTAGTTTGAAAAGTCAAACGCCAATTTGAAAAGTCAAACGGCTATTTTGGGAAGTGGAAGGGAAGGTGGAAACCGAGTTGGGGAGGAGTTCCTCCCCTACACCGTCGGCCCACCTTGGAAGACGAATTGGGGAGGGACTCCCCTGGCGCGCCCCCCTCCACCTATATAAGGAGGGGCAGGGCTGCCCCTCCAAGCACACCTCTCACACCCCGCAAACCCTAGCCGCCGGCGCCGCCACCTCCTGCTGCCGCCGCCGCCCTACGGCAAACCGCCGCCGCCTAGCTAAACCCTAGCCGCCGGCTTGCCCCCTCCTTGGTGTGTCTAAACCCTAGATCACAGAGATCTCTCTCATAGTCCACCATACTCGCTCCGGCTTAATGTAGGGGTTCGTAGCATGGAAAACAAAAATTTTCTATCGCATACAAACAAACAAGCCAAGATCTATCTACTAGATTGTAGCAACGAGTCGATGGAATAACTTACCCTCGAAGATTCCAAAGCGTTTAACGAGAGCGGATTCTCGTGGGTGATGTAGTCGTACTCTTTCCGATCTCAAGATCGTGTAGACGATCCTTCCGGCGCCACGTTCCGGCAGCGCTCCCGCAGTCGGTCACACGTTCGGTACTCGACGAAGACCTTCCTCTCCCTTGTTCCAGCAGGCAGCGGAGGTTGTAGCACTCTCCTCGCGATTCCGGCAGCACAATGGCGTGGTACCGGAAGTAGAGGGGAAATCCCGCAGGGCTTCGCCTTAAGCCGGTGCGAGTATGGTGGAGCTTATGAGAGAGGCTATTAGTGGTCTAGTAATTAGACACACCAATTAGAAGGCTCTAAACCAATTAGAAGGCTCTAAACCGCTGGCTAAAGCAATTAGAAGCTCTAAACCAAAACGGCTCTAAACCGGAGGTAGAAGATAGGAACTTGTGTGTTCTAGGAGGGAGCCCTGCCCCTCCTTTTATAGGTGGGGAGGCGCGGCCAGGGGAGGGGAGTCCCTCCCCAAGTCGGCCTTGGGCTGGGCGCCGGCTTGGAGGAGTGGGACTCCTCCTCCAAGTTGGTTCCAACTCCTCTTGCTTGTTTCCCACAGTTTCCTGTTTCCCACAGTTTCCTGTTTTAGCCGTTTGACTTTCAAACTGGAAATTTGACTTTCATGTTTTTGGAACAGCAAGAACACTTAGTACATGATGCAATCATTCAATGACACACTCATGTACCCTTCCCCCCCGGAGTGCCGGACAATCCGGAACCTTCTAGAACATTCCCGATGAAAACACCGGAATCATTCCCGAACTCCGAAACGGGACTTTCCTTATATGAATCTTATTCTCCGGACCATTCCGGATCACCTCGTGATATCCCGGATCCCATCCGAGACTCCGAACAACATTCGGTCTCTTTCTCATAATACCATAACTACTCAAACAACGTCGAATCCTTAAGTGTGTCTCCCTACGGTTCGTGAATTATGCGGACATGATCGAGACACTTCTCCGAACAATAACCAATAGAGGAATCTGGAAATTCATATGGCTTCCACATATTTCTACGATTACTTTGCGATCGAATGAACCACTTACATACGATACCAATTTCCCTTTGTCTCATGATATGTTACTTATCCGAGGTTATGATCGTCGGTATCTCTGCATACCTAGTTCAACCTCGTTACTGATAAGTACTCTTTTCTCGTTCCCGTGATATGTGATCCCTTGTGACCAAGTCACATGCTTGCAAGCCAATTGGATGACATTCCACCGAGAGGGCCCAGAGTATATCTATCCGTCATGTGGATGGACAAATCCCACTCTTGATCCATGTGTTTCAACCAATACTTTCCGAACACTTAATGCCACCTTTATAGCCACCCAGTTACGGTGTGGTGTTTGATGTCATCAAAGCATCCATCCGGTAAAGGTGATATGCATGATCTCATGGTCGAAGGAATTAGGTTACTATGTATTAGAAAGCATATAGCAATTTGAACTATTGAAATGACTTTGATCTTTTATGCTACGCTTATCAATAGGAGTATGTCCACCATATCATTCTCCTAACGATATGATATTGTTGTTGATAACATCTCAATGTTCATGATATGGAAACCACAATCATTTAATCAACCAACAAGCTAGTGAAGTATAGAGGCTATACTAGGGACTTCAATTTAAGTTTACAATTCACACAAGTATTAATGTTTCCTTGTTAATACTATTATAGCATGAATATAAACATTTATCATAAACACAAAGATATAATAATAACTATATTTATTATTGCCTCTAGGGCATATCTCCAACAGTCTCCCACTTGCACTAGAGTCATCTAATCTAGATTATATGGTAATATACCGAACACCCATGGCAGTTTGGTGTTGGTCATGTTTTGCCCTCGGGAGAGGTTTAGTCAACGGATCCGCCACATTTAGATCTGTGTGTACTTTGCAAATCTTTATATCCCCATCCTGGATATGTTTTCGAATAGCGTGAAAACGCAGCTTGATATGCTTCAGCTTCTTGTGTGACCTTGGTTCTTGCGCATTGGCTATGGCGCCCATGTTATCACAGTAGATAGACATTGGGTCCAGCGCACTTGGAACCACACCCAGCTCTGTAATGAACTCTTTCATCCATATCGCTTCTTGTGAAGCCTCCGAAGCAGCCATGTATTCCGATTCAGTTGAAGATCTCGCCACAACGCTTTGCTTTGCACTCCTCCAGCTAACTGCTGCACCATTCAAAATAAATACGTATCCAGATTGTGATTTAGAATCATCTGGATCGGTGTTCCAACTAGCATCGGTGTAACCATTAACAACGAGCTGTTCATCACCTCCATAAGAAAGAACCATATCCTTAGTTCTTCTCAAGTACTTAAGGATGTTTTTGACCGCTGTCCAATGATCCACTCCTGGATCACTTTGATATCTGCTAGTTAAACTAACAGCATATGCAATGTCGGGTCTAGTACATAGCATGGCATACATTAGAGATCCAATGGCTGAGGCATAGGGAGTCTTACTCATCCTTTCTCTATCTGCTGCCGATGTTGGACTTTGAGTTTTACTCAAGGTCGTATTGGGCAACATGGGCAAGAACCCTTTCTTGCTTTCTTCCATTCCAAACTTCTTTAGAACTTTGTCCAAATATGTACTCTGTGACAATGATATTTGGCGTTTCGATCTATCTCTATAAATCTTTATGCCTAATATGTAAGCTGCTTCGCCAAGATCCTTCATTGAAAAACTATTATTCAAATATTCCTTGACACTATTAAGAAGGTCTACATCATTCCCAATCAACAATATGTCATCCACATACAGTATTAAGAATGCTACAGAGCTCCCACTCACTTTCTTGTAAATACAAGCTTCTCCATAGGTTTGTATAAAACCAAAACTTTTGATTACCTTATCAAAACGTTGATTCCAACTTCGGGATGCTTGCTTCAATCCATAGATGGACCGTTGAAGCTTGCATACCTTGTTAGCATCTTTAGGATCGACAAAACCTTTGGGTTGCATCATATACAACTCTTCATCAATGTCTCCATTGAGGAATGCTGTTTTGACATCCATCTGCCATATCTCATAATCATAATATGCAGCGATTGCTAACATAATCCTCACAGACTTTAGCTTCGCTACCGGTGAGAAAGTCTCATTGTAGTCAACTCCTTGAATTTGTCGAAACCCTTTTGCGACAAGTCGAGCTTTATAGACAGTAACATTACCATCAGCATCTGTTTTCTTCTTGAAAATCCATTTGTTCTCGACAGCCTTCCGGCCATCCGGTAAGTCCACCAAAGTCCATACTTGGTTTTCGTACATGGATCCAATCTCGGATTTCATGGCTTCTTGCCATTTATTGGAATCTGGGCTCATCATCGCTTCCTCATATGTCTCGGGGTCATCGGTGTTGTCCACCACCATGACATTCATAACGGAATCATACCAATCTGGAGTGGTACGAGTTCTCATTGACCTCCGAGGCTCTGTAGTAACTTCAACCGAAGTTTCATGATCACCATCATTAGCTTCCTCTCTTATTGGTGCAGGCACCACAGGAACTTCTTCCGGTGCTGCGCTACTCGCAATTTCGAGAGAAGGTTCGACAACCTCGTCGAGTTCTACTTTCCTTCCAGTCACTTCTTTCGAGAGAAATTCCTTCTCTAGAAAGGATCCATTCTTGGCAACGAAGATTTTGCCTTCGGATCTATGATAGAAGGTATACCCAATAGTTTCCTTCGGGTATCCTATGAAGACGCATTTTTCCGCTTTGGGTTCAAGCTTGTCCGGCTGTAACTTCTTTACATAGGCTTCGCATCCCCAAACTTTAAGGAACGACAATTTAGGTTTCTTCCCAAACCATAATTCATACGGTGTCGTTTCAACGGATTTAGACGGTGCCCTATTTAAAGTGAATGCGGCTGTTTCTAATGCATAACCCCAAAATGATAGCGGTAAATCTGTAAGTGACATCATAGAACGAACCATATCTAAGAGAGTTCGATTACGACGTTCGGACACACCATTACGCTGTGGTGTTCCCGGCGGTGTCAATTGTGAAAGTATTCCGCACTTCTTTAAATGCTCGCCAAACTCGTAACTTAGATATTCACCTCCACGATCAGAACGTAGAAATTTAATCTTCTTGTTACGTTGATTCTCTACCTCACTTTGAAACTCCTTAAACTTCTCGAAAGTTTCGGACTTATGTTTCATGAAATAGATATACCCATATCTACTCAAGTCATCCGTGAAGGTAAGAACATAACGATAACCACCGCGCGATGCTACACTCATTGGACCACACACATCGGTATGTATGATTTCCAATAAGTCCGTAGCTCGCTCCATCATACCAGAAAATGGAGTCTTAGTCATTTTACCCATCAGACATGCTTCGCATCTTTCAAGTGATTCAAAATCAAGTGATTCAAGAAGTCCATCGGAATGGAGTTTCTTCATACGTTTCACTCCGATGTGACCAAGACGACAGTGCCACATATAGGTCGAATTATCGCTTGATTTCAAATGTTTAGCCTCAATGTAGTTGATATGTGTATTTCCACTATCGAGATTCAATAAGAATAGACCATCTATCAAAGGTGCATGTGCATAAAACATATTACTCATATAAATAGAACAACCATTATTCTCAGATTTAAACAAGTAACCGTCTCGCAATAAACAAGATCCCGATATAATGTTCATGCTCAACGCAGGCACCAAATAACAATTATTTAAGTATAAAACTAATCCCGATGGTAGATGAAGAGGTAGCGTGCTGACCGCGATCACATCAACCTTTGATCCGTTTCCCACGCGCATCGTCACCTCGTTCTTCGCTAGCTTCCGTTTATTCTGCAGCACCTGTTTCGAGTTACAAATATGAGCAACCGAACCAGTATCAAATACCCAGGCACTACTACGAATACTAGTGAGATACACATCAATAACATGTATATCAGATATACCTTTCTTCTTGATGTTGCCGTTCTTCAAATCCGCCAAGTACTTTGGGCAATTCCGCTTCCAGTGACCTACTCCCTTGCAGTAAAAGCACTCAGTTTCAGGCTTTGGTCCAGCCTTGGTTTTCTTCGTCGGCGTGGTAACTTTCTTACCACCCTTCTTGAAGTGTCCCTTTTGCTTAGACTTGCCCTTTTTGAATTTGGTGGTCTTATTGACCATCAACACTTGGTGCTCTTTCTTGATCTCCACTTCTGCAGATTTTAACATAGCAAATAGTTCTGGCAACTCTTTGTTCATGTTCTGCATGTTGTAGTTCATCACAAAGTTCCTGTAACTTGGTGGCAATGACTGGAGGACGCGGTAAACCCCCAAAGCATTAGGAATCACTATACCCAAGCTTTGAAGTTTGTTTGCGTGCCCAGACATCTTAAGCACATGCTCACTGACGGAGCTGCCCTCTTCCATCTTGCAGTTAAAGAACTTTTCAGAAGCTTCATAACTTTCAATTGCCGCATGAGTCTCAAAAATTAATTTGAGATCCTCGACAATATCATATGGGTCTGACTCTTCAAACCTTTTCTGAAGCTCCGATTCTAAACCATACAAGATAGCACACTGAACTATGGAGTACTGATTCTTCCGAGCGAGGTAAACATTCTTTACTTCATCGGGAGCATCAGCTGCAGGTGGGTCACCCAGCGGTGCATCCAGCACATAGGTCAAATTACCAGCTGTGAGGACAATCCTCAAATTGCGGAACCAATCCGCGAAGTTGCTTCCATTGTTTTTCAACTTTTCTTTCTCTAGGAACGCATTAAAATTGATGGTAGGGGCTGCCATTGATCTACAACATATTTGCAATAGTTTAGACTAAGTTTATGACAAATTGAGTTCAAATTAATTAATGAAATTAAACTAGGTGAACTCCCACTCAAAACAACATCCCTCACATTGTTTTAGTGATCACACGAACCAAATCCACTACATCAACACCGATCATCACGAGAGTTGATATAGTTTCAATGGCGAACAATCATCATGTTCATCATATCTACTATATGATTCATGCTTTACCTTTCGGTAATCCGTGTTCCTGAGACCATGTCTGTACATGCTAGGCTCGTCAAGATCAAACCTTAGCCACCGCATAAGCAAATCTGGCTTGCTTACGTTGTATACACTTGCGGAATCTAACACACCCGATCATCACGTGGTGCTTCGAAACAACAAGCTTTAGCAACGGTGCTAACTAAGGGCGAACACTTTATGATTTGAAATTCATGTGCATGAGGGATCATCTTATAATGCTACCGTCGTCTACTAAGCAATACAAGATGCATAAAGGATTAACATCACATGCAATTCATAATATGTGATATGATATGGCCTTTCTTCTTTGTGCTTCCGATCTCCATCTTCAAACACGAACATGATCTCCATCATCACCGGCATTGCATCAAGGTCAATGACGCTTCACCATGGTTGTCGTCCACCGGCTTCAACTATTACAACTACTTTGAATAGACACGCGGGTCTTAACATAAATTAAAGACAACCATATGGCTCCTGCCGGTTGCCAACTTACAATAAGGAACATTGCATACATCAAATATAATCACAATCATGGCCATATCACATCACTGCACACCCCTGCAAAACAAAGTTAGACGCTTCTACTTTCTTTGCATATTTTACGTGGTTTGGGGCTTTCAATAAGTGTCGTTCTAACTTACGAACAAGAACCACAACATTGATACTAGCATTGTTGATTACCCGTTGTAAATTGGATCTTAACTATGCTAGGAGAAACAGGCACCCGCAAAGCCACTTATGCAATACAAGTTGCATGTCAAGCGTGGAGCAAGTCTCATGAACGATGTCATGTAAGGTTAGCCCGGGCCGCTTCATCCCAACATACCGCAAGATGCAAAGTACACAAAAAGCAATCTACAATAAAAGCATCAACGCCCACAATGACCATTGTGTTCTACTCGTGCAACAGATCTACATATAGACACGGCTCTGATACCACTGTAGGGGTTCGTAGCATGGAAAACAAAAATTTTCTATCGCATACAAACAAACAAGCCAAGATCTATCTACTAGATTGTAGCAACGAGTCGATGGAATAACTTACCCTCGAAGATTCCAAAGCGTTTAACGAGAGCGGATTCTCGTGGGTGATGTAGTCGTACTCTTTCCGATCTCAAGATCGTGTAGACGATCCTTCCGGCGCCACGTTCCGGCAGCGCTCCCGCAGTCGGTCACACGTTCGGTACTCGACGAAGACCTTCCTCTCCCTTGTTCCAGCAGGCAGCGGAGGTTGTAGCACTCTCCTCGCGATTCCGGCAGCACAACGGCGTGGTACCGGAAGTAGAGGGGAAATCCCGCAGGGCTTCGCCTTAAGCCGGTGCGAGTATGGTGGAGCTTATGAGAGAGGCTATTAGTGGTCTAGTAATTAGACACACCAATTAGAAGGCTCTAAACCAATTAGAAGGCTCTAAACCGCTGGCTAAAGCAATTAGAAGCTCTAAACCAAAACGGCTCTAAACCGGAGGTAGAAGATAGGAACTTGTGTGTTCTAGGAGGGAGCCCTGCCCCTCCTTTTATAGGTGGGAAGGCGCGGCCAGGGGAGGGGAGTCCCTCCCCAAGTCGGCCTTGGGCTGGGCGCCGGCTTGGAGGAGTGGGACTCCTCCTCCAAGTTGGTTCCAACTCCTCTTGCTTGTTTCCCACAGTTTCCTGTTTCCCACAGTTTCCTGTTTTAGCCGTTTGACTTTCAAACTGGAAATTTGACTTTCATGTTTTTGGAACAGCAAGAACACTTAGTACATGATGCAATCATTCAATGACACACTCATGTACCCTTCCCCCCCGGAGTGTCGGACAATCCGGAACCTTCTAGAACATTCCCGATGAAAACACCGGAATCATTCCCGAACTCCGAAACGGGACTTTCCTTATATGAATCTTATTCTCCGGACCATTCCGGATCACCTCGTGATATCCCGGATCCCATCCGAGACTCCGAACAACATTCGGTCTCTTTCTCATAATACCATAACTACTCAAACAACGTCGAATCCTTAAGTGTGTCTCCCTACGGTTCGTGAATTATGCGGACATGATCGAGACACTTCTCCGAACAATAACCAATAGAGGAATCTGGAAATTCATATGGCTCCCACATATTTCTACGATTACTTTGCGATCGAATGAACCACTTACATACGATACCAATTTCCCTTTGTCTCATGATATGTTACTTATCCGAGGTTATGATCGTCGGTATCTCTGCATACCTAGTTCAACCTCGTTACTGATAAGTACTCTTTTCTCGTTCCCGTGATATGTGATCCCTTGTGACCAAGTCACATGCTTGCAAGCCAATTGGATGACATTCCACCGAGAGGGCCCAGAGTATATCTATCCGTCATGTGGATGGACAAATCCCACTCTTGATCCATGTGTTTCAACCAATACTTTCCGAACACTTAATGCCACCTTTATAGCCACCCAGTTACGGTGTGGTGTTTGATGTCATCAAAGCATCCATCCGGTAAAGGTGATATGCATGATCTCATGGTCGAAGGAATTAGGTTACTATGTATTAGAAAGCATATAGCAATTTGAACTATTGAAATGACTTTGATCTTTTATGCTACGCTTATCAATAGGAGTATGTCCACCATATCATTCTCCTAACGATATGATCTTGTTGTTGATAACATCTCAATGTTCATGATATGGAAACCACAATCATTTAATCAACCAACAAGCTAGTGAAGTATAGAGGCTATACTAGGGACTTCAATTTAAGTTTACAATTCACACAAGTATTAATGTTTCCTTGTTAATACTATTATAGCATGAATATAAACATTTATCATAAACACAAAGATATAATAATAACTATATTTATTATTGCCTCTAGGGCATATCTCCAACACTTAAGGCGAAGCCCTGCGAGATCTCCCCTCTACTTCCGGTACCATGCCGTTGTGCTGCCAGAATCGCGAGGAGAGTGCTACAACCTCCGCTGCCTGCTGAAACAAGGGAGAGGAAGGTCTTCATCGAGTACCGAACGTGTGACCGACTGCGGGAGCGCTGCCAGAACACAGCGCCGGAAGGATCGTCTACGCGATCTTGAGATCGGGAAGAGTACGACTACATCACCCACGAGAATCCGCTCTCGTTAAACACTTTGGAATCTTCGAGGGTGAGTTATTCCATCGACTTGTTGCTACAATCTAGTAGATAGATCTTGGCTTGTTTTGTTTGTATGAGATAGAATTTTTTTTTCCATGCTACGAAACCCTACAGTGGTATCAGAGCCGTGTCTATATGTAGATCTGTTGCACGAGTAGAACACAATGGTCATTGTGGGCGTTGATGCTTTTATTGTCGATTGCTTCTTGTGTACTTTGCATCTTGCGGGATGTTGGGATGAAGCGGCCCGTGCTAACCTTACATGACATCGTTCATGAGACTTGCTCCACGCTTGACATGCAACTTGTATTGCATAAGTGGCTTTGCGGGTGCCTATTTCTCCTAGCGTAGTTAAGATCCAATTTACAACGGATGATTGACAATACTAGTATCAATGTTGTGGTTCTTGTTCGTAAGTTAGAACGACACTTATTGAAAGCCCCAAACCACGTAAAACATGCAAAGAAAGTAGAGGCGTCTAACTTTGTTTTGCAGGGGTGTGCAGTGATGTGATATGGCCATGATTGTGATTATATTTGATGTATGCAATGTTCCTTATTGTAAGTTCGCAACCGGCAGGAGCCATATGGTTGTCTTTAATTTATGTTAAGACCCGCGTGTCTATTCAAAGTAGTTGTAATAGTTGAAGCCGGTGGACGACAACCATGGAGAAGCGTCATTGACCTTGATGCAATGCCGGTGATGATGGAGATCATGTTCGTGCTTGAAGATGGAGATTGGAAGCACAAAGAAGAAAGGCCATATCATATCACATATTATAAATTGCATGTGATGTTGATCCTTTATGCATCTTGTATTGCTTAGTTAACGACGGTAGCATTATAAGATGATCCCTCATGCACATGAATTTCAAGTCATAAAGTGTTCACCCTTAGTTAGCACCGTTGCTAAAGCTTGTTGTTTCGAAGCACCACGTGATGATCGGGTGTGTTAGATTCTGCAAGTGTATACAACGTGAGCAAGCCAGATTTGCTCATGCGGAAACTAAGGTTTGATCTTGACGAGCCTAGCATGTACAGACATGGTCTCGGAACACGGATCACTGAAAGGTAAAGCATGAATCATATAGTAGATATGATGAACATGTAGATTGTTCGCCATTGAAACTATATCAACTCTCGTGATGATCGATTGTTGATGTGGTGGATTTGGTTCGTGTGATCACTAAAACAATGTGAGGGATATTGTTTTGAGTGGGAGTTCACCTAGATTAATTTAACTATTAATTAGAACTCAATTTGTCATAAACTTAGTCTAAACTATTGCAAATATGTTGTAGATCAATGGTGGCCCCTACCATCAATTTTAATGCGTTCCTAGAGAAAGAAAAGTTGAAAAACAATGGAAGCAACTTCGCGGATTGGTTCCGCAATTTGAGAATTGTCCTCACAGCTGGTAATTTGACCTATGTGCTGGATGCACCGCTGGGTGACCCGCCTGCAGCTGATGCTGCCGACGAAGTAAAGAATGTTTACCTCTCTCGGAAGAATCAGTACTCCACAGTTCAGTATATCTTGTATGGTTTAGAATCGGAGCTTCAGAAAAGGTTTGAGAATTCAGACCCACATGATATTGTCCGTGATCGCAAATTGATCTTTGAGACTCACGCGGCGATTGAGAGCTATGAGGCTTCTGAAAAGTTCTTTAACTGCAAGATGGAAGAGGGCAGCTCCGTCAATGAGCATGTGCTTAAGATGTCTGGGCACGCAAACAAACTTCAAAGCTTGGGTATAGTGATTCCTAATGCTTTGGGGATTTACCGTGTCCTCCAATCACTACCACCAAGTTACAAGAACTTTGTGATGAACTACAATATGCAAAACATGAACAAGTATTTGCCAGAACTCTTTGCCATGTTGAAATCTGCAGAAGTGGAGATCAAGAAAGAGCACCAAGTGTTGATGGTCAATAAGACCACCAAATTCAAGAAAGGCAAGTCTAATCAAAAGGGACACTTCAAGAAGGGTGGTAAGAAAGTTACCGCACCGATGAAGAAGACCAGGGCTGGACCTAAGCTTGATACTGAGTGCTTTTACTGCAAGGGAGAAGGTCACTGGAAGCGGAATTGCCCAAAGTACTTGGCGGATTTGAAGAACGGCAACATCAATAAGAAAGGTATATCCGATATACATGTTATTGATGTGTATCTCACTAGTACTCGTAGTAGTGCCTGGGTATTTGATACTGGTTCGGTTGCTCATATTTGTAACTCGAAACAGGTGCTGCAGAATAAACGGAAGCTAGCGAAGAACGAGGTGACGATGCGCGTGGGAAACGGATCAAAGGTTGATGTGATCGCGGTCGGCACGCTACCCCTTCATCTACCATCGGGATTAGTTTTATACTTAAATAATTGTTATTTGGTTCCTGCGTTAAGCATGAACATTTTATCGGGATCTTGTTTATTGCGAGACGGTTACTTGTTTAAGTCCGAGAATAATGGTTGTTCGATTTATATGAGTAATATGTTTTATGCACATGCACCTTTGATAGATGGTCTATTCTTATTGAATCTCGATAGTGGAAATACACATATTAATAACATTGAGGCTAAACGTTTGAAATCGAGCGATAACTCGACCTATATGTGGCACTGTCGTCTTGGTCACATTGGAGTGAAGCGTATGAAGAAACTCCATTCCGATGGACTTCTTGAATCACTTGATTTCGAATCACTTGAAAGATGCGAAGCATGTCTAATGGGTAAAATGACTAAGACTCCATTTTCTGGGATGATGGAGCGAGCTACGGACTTATTGGAAATCATACATACCGATGTGTGTGGTCTAATGAGTGTAGCATCGCGCGGTGGTTATCGTTATGTTCTTACCTTCACGGATGACTTGAGTAGATATGGGTATATCTATTTCATGAAACATAAGTCCGAAACTTTCGAGAAGTTTAAGGAATTTCAAAGTGAGGTAGAGAATCAACGTAACAAGAAGATTAAATTTCTGCGTTCTGATCGTGGAGGTGAATATCTAAGTTACGAGTTTGGCGAGCATTTGAAGAAATGCGGAATACTTTCACAATTGACACCGCCGGGAACACCACAATGTAATGGTGTGTCCGAACGTCGTAATCGAACTCTCTTAGATATGGTTCGTTCTATGATGTCACTTACAGATTTACCGCTATCATTTTGGGGTTATGCATTGGAAACAGCCGCATTCACTTTAAATAGGGCACCATCTAAATCCGATGAAACGACACCGTATGAATTATGGTTTGGGAAGAAACCTAGATTGTCGTTCCTTAAAGTTTGGGGTTGCGAAGCCTATGTAAAGAAGTTACAGCCGGACAAGCTTGAACCCAAAGCGGAAAAATGCGTCTTCATAGGATACCCGAAGGAAACTATTGGGTATACCTTCTATCATAGATCCGAAGGCAAAATCTTCGTTGCCAAGAATGGATCCTTTCTAGAGAAGGAATTTCTCTCGAAAGAAGTGACTGGAAGGAAAGTAGAACTCGACGAGGTTGTCGAACCTTCTCTCGAAATTGCGAGTAGCACAGCACCGGAAGAAGTTCCTGTGGTGCCTGCACCAATAAGAGAGGAATCTAATGATGATGATCATGAAACTTTGGTTGTAGTTGCTACAGAGCCTCGCAGGTCAACGAGAACTTGTAACACTCCTGATTGGTATGATCCCGTTATGAGTGTCATGTTGGTGGACAACACCGATGACCCTGCGACATATGAGGAAGCGATGATGAGCCCAGATTCCAATAAATGGCAAGAAGCCATGAAATCCGAGATTGGATCCATGTACGAAAACCAAGTATGGACTTTGGTGGACTTACCGGATGGCCGGAAGGCTGTCGAGAACAAATGGATTTTCAAGAAGAAAACAGATGCTGATGGTAATGTTACTGTCTATAAAGCTCGACTTGTCGCAAAAGGGTTTCGACAAATTCAAGGAGTTGACTACGATGAGACTTTCTCACCTGTACCGAAGCTAAAGTCTGTGAGGATTATGTTAGCAATCGCTGCATATTATGATTATGAGATATGGCAGATGGATGTCAAAATAGCATTCCTCAATGGAGACATTGATGAAGAGTTGTATATGATGCAACCCAAAGGTTTTGTCGATCCTAAAGATGCTAACAAGGTATGCAAACTTCAACGGTCCATCTATGGATTGAAGCAAGCATCCCGAAGTTGGAATCAACGTTTTGATAAGGTGATCAAAAGTTTTGGTTTTATACAAACTTATGGAGAAGCTTGTATTTACAAGAAAGTGAGTGGGAGCTCTGTAGCATTCTTAATACTATATGTAGATGACATATTGTTGATTGGGAATGATGTAGACCTTCTTAATAGTGTCAAGGAATATTTGAATAATAGTTTTTCAATGAAGGATCTTGGCGAAGCAGCTTACATATTGGGCATAAAGATTTATAGAGATAGATCGAGACGCCTAATATCATTGTCACAAAGTACATATTTGGACAAAGTTCTAAAGAGGTTTGGAATGGAAGATAGTAAGAAAGGGTTCTTGCCCATGTTGCCCAATACGACCTTGAGTAAAACTCAAAGTCCGACAATGGCAGAAGATAGAGAAAGGATGAGTAAGACTCCCTATGCCTCAGCCATAGGATCTCTAATGTATGCCATGCTATGTACTAGACCCGACATCGCATATGCTGTTAGTTTAACTAGCAGATATCAAAGTGATACAGGAGTGGATTATTGGACAGCGGTCAAAAACATCCTTAAGTACTTGAGAAGAACTAAGGATATGGTTCTTTCTTATGGAGGTGATGAACAACTCGTTGTTAATGGTTACACCGATGCTAGTTGGAACACCGATCCAGATGATTCTAAATCACAATCTGGATACGTATTTACTTTGAATGGTGCAGCAGTTAGCTGGAGGAGTGCAAAGCAAAGCGTTGTGGCGAGATCTTCAACTGAATCGGAATACATGGCTGCTTTAGAGGCTTCACAAGAAGCAATATGGATGAAAGAGTTCATTACAGAGCTGGGTGTGGTTCCTAGTGCGCTGGACCCAATGTCTATCTACTGTGATAACATGGGCGCCATAGCCAATGCGCAAGAACCAAGGTCACACAAGAAGCTGAAGCACATCAAGCTACGTTTTCACGCTATTCGAGAACATGTCCAAGATGGGGACATAAAGATTTGCAAAGTACACACAGATCTGAATGTGGCGGATCCGTTGACTAAACCTCTCCCAAGGGCAAAATATGACCAACACCAAACTGCCATGGGTGTTCGGTATATTACCATGTAATCTAGATTAGATGACTCTAGTGCAAGTGGGAGACTGTTGGAGATATGCCCTAGAGGCAATAATAAATGTAGTTATTATTATATCTTTGTGTTTATGATAAATGTTTACATTCATGCTATAATAGTATTAACAAGGAAACATTAATACTTGTGTGATTTGTAAACTAAAATAGAGTCCCTAGTAAAGCCTCTTTATAATACTAGCTTGTTGGTTAATAAATGATTGTGGTTTCCCTATCATGAACATTGAGATGTTATTAACAACAAGATCATATCGTTAGGAGAATGATATGGTGGACATACTCCTATAGATAAGCGTAGCATAAAGATCAAGTCATTTTAATAGTTCAATTGCTATATGCTTTCTGATACATAGTAACCTAATTCCTTCGACAATGAGATCATGCATATCACCTTCACCGGAAGGATGCTTTGATGACATCAAACACCACACCGTAACTGGGTGGCTATAAAGGTGGCATTGAGTGTTCGAAAAGTATTGGTTGAGACACATGGATCAAGAGTGGGATTTGTCCATCCATATGACGGATAGATATACTCTGGGCCCTCTCGGTGAAATGTCATCCAATTAGCTTGCAAGCATGTGACTGGCTCACAAGGGATCACATATCACGGGAACGAGAAAAGAGTACTTATCGGTAACGAGGTTGAACTAGGTATGCAGAGATACCGACGATCATAACCTCGGATAAGTAAACTATCATGAGACAAAGGGAAATTGGTATCGTATGTAAGTGGTTCATTCGATCGCAAAGTAATCGTAGAAATATGTGGGAGCCATATGAATTTCCAGATTCCTCTATTGGTTATTGTTCGGAGAAGTGTCTCGATCATGTTCGTATAATTCACGAACCGTAGGGAGACACACTTAAGGATTCGACGTTGTTTGAGTAGTTATGGAATGATGAGAAAGAGACCGAATGTTGTTCGGAGTCTCGGATGGGATCCGGGATATCACGAGGAGATCCGGAATGGTCCGGAGAATAAGATTCATATAAGGAAAGTCCTGTTTCGGGGTTGGAGAATGGTTTCGGTGTTTTCATCGGGAATGTTCTAGAAGGTTCCGGAATGTCCGGCACTCCGGAGGGGAAGGGTACATGAATGTGCCATACCAAGTTGGAATGATTGCATCATGTACTAGGTGTCATCGCTGAACAAAATAAAGGGTTTAATCAAATCCTAGTTTGAAAAGTCAAACGCCAATTTGAAAAGTCAAACGGCTATTTTGGGAAGTGGAAGGGAAGGTGGAAACCGAGTTGGGGAGGAGTTCCTCCCCTCCACCGCCGGCCCACCTTGGAAGCCGAGTTGGGGAGGGACTCCCCTCCCCTGGCACGCCCCCCTCCACCTATATAAGGAGGGGCAGGGCTGCCCCTCCAAGCACACCTCTCACACCCTGCAAACCCTAGCCGCCGGCGCCGCCACCTCCTGCTGCCGCCGCCGCCGCCCTAGGGCAAACCGCCGCCGCCTCCTAGCTAAACCCTAGTCGCCGGCTTGCCCCCTCCTTGGTGTGTCTAAACCCTAGATCACCGAGAGCTCTCTCATAGTCTACCATACTCGCTCCGGCTTAAGGCGAAGCCCTGCGAGATCTCCCCTCTACTTCCGGTACCACGCCGTTGTGCTGCCGGAATCGCGAGGAGAGTGCTACAACCTCCGCTGCCTGCTGGAACAAGGGAGAGGAAGGTCTTCATCGAGTACCGAACGTGTGACCGACTGCGGGAGCGCTGCCGGAACGTGGCGCCGGAAGGATCCTCTACGCGATCTTGAGATCGGGAAGAGTACAACTACATCACCCACGAGAATCCGCTCTCGTTAAACACTTTGGAATCTTCGAGGGTGAGTTATTCCATCGACTTGTTGCTACAATCTAGTAGATAGATCTTGGCTTGTTTTGTTTGTGTGCGATAGAAATTTTTTGTTTTCCATGCTACGAAACCCTACATATGCTACGCTTATCTATAGGAGTATGTCCATCACACCATTATCCTAATGATATGATCTTATTGTTAACAACATTTCAATGTTCATGACCCAGAAACCATAATCATCTATTAACCAACAAGCTAGTATTACAAAGAGGCTTTACTAGGGACTCTAATTTAGTTTACAAATCACACAAGTATTAATGTTTTCGGTTAATACTATTATAGAATGAATGTAAACATTTATCATAAACACAAAGATATAATATAACTACTTTTATTATTCATATCTCCAACAATGGAAGGATCATACAATGACATCAAAGTGCTGCAGTGCTCGAATGTGTTCGCCAAATTTGTTAAAGGTCATGCTCGAGCGTGCAACTATGAGACCAATGGCTCCCAATACATCAAGAGACACTACCTAGTAGATGAATTCTATCCAAAATGGTTGACATTTGTGAAGACAATCTCAAACCCTATTGTAGGAAGGATGTCGCATGGAATTTGGTGTGCTCCAAAAGCTCGATTTGCTATTGTCTGGTATCCCGCTCTTGCCTGGTCGAAAGATCCGGCATGGAAGGTCATGAATACCTGTGCGATCATGCATACCATGATTATTAAGAGTGAGCATGCTACCCCAATGCTTGGCAGTGAACCATATCACCAGCAGGGTCCTCTTGCGACAGTTGATCACCAGATGTCGGTCGAGTTTGTTGTTTTCTTCGCCATGCGTTAGAAAATCCGGGATGCAAATACTCATCATCAATTGAAAGATGATTTGGTAGAGCATTTGTAGAGGGTCAATGAGAACACCTATCTTTTTTGTTTAAAATTGTGGCTCAAAACTCCCAGAATTATCTTATTGAGCTTGCCTTATTGAACTGGTTGAATTTTATTTATTATGTAATCAAAACTTGAACAAAAATATAGTTATATTTGTGAATCAAAATGTTTCAAGAACTGAACCGAGGACGTGGCTCGACCATATGCTCGAATATAGCTAGCACCCCAACGCTGCAAAAATTGCTACCAAATGTCGTATGGAAAGGCTAGAAGGCATGCATACTGGTTGATAAGACACTAGTACAAACTCGTTACTTAGAGACGGTGTCTAGAGACGGTTTACCTCTAAAATACAAACAACTGGCTATGTTCATCGACCTTAGACAGTCGTGATTCTATGACCGCCTCTAACTGTATCCTTAGATGGTTGGCGATTAGCACCGTTTTTAGTACTACTTCCAGCTCAACCGGTCTTCAAAAAGAAACGTCTCTAACATTTAAATGATACGAACAATAATAGTGAGGTAATTAGAAAGTGGAGATCATTATACTGAGGTGGCGTCCACAGCCGGCCAAAAATATTAATCGCCTTCAGAGGTCTACTGAGGTGGACCATTATACCGCTCGTCTCGAAAACTAGCTTTCATGCATGTTTTCGAGGTAGCATGCGCGTGTTGTTAATATAATTAGAAAGTGGAGATCTTGCACGAGTCCACCACCCGCACGTACACACCCACGTGTCCACTCGAGGACAACCAACCGTCCCAGCGTATATAAACCCACTCGACCTTCGTCTTCCAGGAGCTCGCGTCCTTTTTCCCCAATCTGTCTAGTCATAAAATCCCAATCCGCATCTTCCGCGCGTAGAAGCTCCTTCCCTAGCACTACTCTCCCCTTAGCTGCGCCATGAAGCGTATTCATGGATACAAGCCGAAGGTGAATCCAGTTGGAGGCACAACAGTAGATGGCTCGGTCGTCGCCGAGAAGGCGGAGGCGACTTCTTCGGACACACACACCGCTCGTCTCTGCATCGTCTATGCTTCGGGATCCGTCTAGAGAGTCGTCGTCGCTGTTGAGCAGCAGATGAAAGACAACATTATGATGCCAGCGGCAGATCTAGATGAGGGGCATGCAGCAGGTGGAGACAACCGGGTGCTCATCATCAACGATCCCATCCTCAATGATCAAATCCTCGAAGTTATCGAGGAGATGAACGAGTTCGAGGAGGAGGTCTCCGATGAGACATCTGAGGTACTACTTTGCTAACTTCTCTATTCATAGCCATAGATTTCACCGTTCATCCGTAGGATTTTCTCAATCATCTATAGATTCTTTTGCTCTTCCACGTGCCTTCTTGATGTAGTCATATTAGAATATATATATATATATATATATATATATATATATATATAGTAAATTTACATTTGCTTATTATTGTTCATATGGTTCTTCTTGTGTTGTCATTTAATAGGTCAGTAACATATTTAATTTTAGGGGTTTTAGGGATTGCTACTACCGGAGTGTTTATTTTGATACACAACATGCATATATGTTGCGTAGTGTGCATTACATATTTGGTTTTAGGGGTTTTAGGGAAGACTTCCTCCGCCGCTAGTGGTGGGTGCTGGCCGGACCCAGCAGCTAGGACACACTAGTCCAGGCAGGCCTGGCCGGAACCCAGAAAGGCCCGTGAAGTCCCTGCCACCACACTACTGCACGTAGGACACCGTCGTCGCTATCCTCGTGTTCGCCACCATAGACTCGGCCGGACCCAGACGAGTCCGTGAAGCTCCCGTTGCCACGCTGCAGCAGGGGCGTCGTCATCACTGCAACTCCCGTCACCGTTCCTCTGTCTAAGCAGGGTAGCATGGCCGAGCCCGACCTATCCTGACCCAGATCAGGCCCAAAACGCCAAAATCTAGGCCTGCAAGGCACCGACCGATGTCCATCCCTGGCCACCTTCGCCACCAGCAGCGGTGCCGCCACCGCGCTCACCATCTGCAACACCAGGTCGCCCCACCGCCGTCGCCCGTGCAAGTGGCGACCTGGTCGCAAGAGGGGAGGAGTCAGGGCTGTTCATGCTAGTCCGTTCCATAGTCGTATCAATCTTTGTACATGACTTAAGATGTCATCTTTTAGCAAAAGAATGTAAAAGTCTCTAACTCAGAAATTATCCCACCGCGACATTGCTAAAGTAAGACTAAGATAAGATCATTCGTACTGCCCCAAAATTCCGAGGAGAAAAAAGCAAAGCACCGGCGCTCCGCAATATTACACGGACTAGTTTTGTGGTTACTCCGCGCTAGCTCCCTTGCGCGTCGACGCTGGCGAACTCTCCAGAACATACAGCCGACCACTGTTTACAGATTTTGAGAGACCTGCCTCGGGAGGCCACACTGTTTCCGGCATTGCATGCCGTCGATGTCTGTCGGCATCGTCCACGACCACGACGACTAATCAGCCCCCACATCCCGGACAAGCCATGGCTTTCCGGCCACAATGAAGGTAGTACTACTCGACAGTCGACACCATATACAGATGGCCTTGTCCCTTGTGTCGTTGTTGACCAGAAGCAACCGATCGAGCGACGATAGAAAAAGATGGATGCCTCGCTCGACGAGTTGTACGGCGGTAGCATAAGGACGTCCTGCCGCTCTCAGGTGAGTTATATGCGTATACCGTGTCGTGCTTAAGTAACTCATTTTATAAAATTTTAAATAAAGTCTGCATCTCATTTCGTCAATCCAAATTACCGGCTCTCCTCGATTACCTTCGTCCCTGGGAAGATCACTGCTACAGTGCCTGGGATCTGCAGCAAGTACTACAGATCGGGAAGGACAGCAAAACCAGGTGTGAGCTTGCGCCGGACGCCATTATCAGATGCAAATAATTGGCAGCACATCCTACTCCGGTTGATGTGCAGCATGCAGGACGACAGCTCCATATGTGCACCTGATTCGCCAACACCTGACGGCTCGACGGCGGTCGTACTGACGTCGGAGTCACCGTGCTTTCTAGAACCGCATCTCCGTGAAGACATTAATAGGACAGCTTGTTTTTTAGGCTGTTTCGTGTACCGATCGGGTAAAGCGAAAGCGAGAACACCCATGACGGCCGATACCGGGAGTTCCCCTCGATTAGGCCCGATCGGCTATTTTCTAGAGAGGAAACGAGTCCGGCCGGGCGGGCTACTGTTGTTGTGCGCTCGGCTCCGGCCACCCCTTGCCACACGTCACGGTTAGGCCCGATCTGTCATTGCAACGCATGCACGAGCGGGACGGCCATGGGAATTGACCTGACGAGCTCACGTCGCCAGGCCATTTTATTTTGGCGTCTCGCTCAAGGTTTTCTGGCCGTCGTGTGCGAAGACGATGACGGGGTCGTACGGTGCGCCGACGAAGGAACGGCTCGCCTCACGTTGCGCGGGGGTGAACGGCAATGTCGGTGCCCGGCACGCCACGAGAGGCGTCAGATTTGCCCAAGGTCAGCCGTCGATGCTTGGTTCATTTTCTTCTGGTATGATCTGCCGGCCGGTTCATTTTCTTCTGGTACGATCTGTCGGTGACGCTGGGTCGGGACTAGGAATGCTATTGGTTTGGAGCTACTCCCTTCCTCGGATGGATAATGAGTTGTTGTGCCTCGAGTACTCCCGATGAAAGACCCTGTTTTGTTATGTCAAGCGTGGGACCGATCAGTTGTGTTGATCTACCATAGAAACTCGGGATGTAGACGGACACGTCCGTGATGTCCATGACATCAATTGCATCGTCCGTATAAACAAATCCATCTGTCCATAGTGTCCGTGTAAACAAATTCAGCTAGCCACGGACGACCACCGGCCCTACACGGACAGGTTATACACTAGCTAGCTTCTTCAACTCAGCATCGCCCAGCCAAGATCTGATACTATGCGTGTGCACTTGGGACGAACTAGTATTTGCAAATAGTACCGGGAAACAAGGGAGAGCTATAACAGCTCGTGTCACACAGTTGTGGCAAATACTAGAAAGTATAACAAGCACAGATGACTTTACACATGAACTAATGAAAATATCTGATTATCCTGCTATTTCCTGATGCTTCCTCCACTCCCGATTATTCACAGATTTTGCTTCATAGGAAGAGGACCGCAGCAGAGCAGAAATTTCCTTCAAAGATGATGCTGAAAACTTTGCTTCTGATGCTTCTTCAACTCAACTGGTTATAAGCTATTAACAAAAAAATAACACAATGTTAGGTTTCTGTGTACATCTGGTACTGTACTAAAGATTTTGCTTGGAATCAATTTGTAAGCTCTTATGAGCTGGAAGTGTGCAGCAAAGTAGTCCCAAACCGGGCATCACTACTGAAAATACGACACAATCAGGAGCGTAGTTCAAATCAAAATCAGTCCAGCTACAAGGGAATGTACGGGCAAAGGCGGACCAAGAAAATTTTCAAAGCCTGGGCAAGCTCAAGTGTGACAAAATTCATCGGCAAATATAAATATCACATAGACATTTTTTTTCGCGTATAAACATGGACATGGTACATAAAAACATAACATCACATGCAAATGTCTATTTCTGAAATTTAAACAATTGTATACTCATTAATAGTACTACAAGTTCATTTCATCAATTATCTAGTTGCAAATTCATCTAATTTTAGCAAATGGCGGTGCTAAAATTAGAACTTGGGAAGTAAAGCAAACTGAAAATCTGCAATTATGCAAACCTAATTTTCTTCTGCCCGTGGCTGCCGAGATCGAGCCAGCTGCCGTCCCTGACTTGAGTTGCCGCCCGTTGAGTTCCCCTGACCACCGTCGTCGCTGGCACGGCCGAGCCAGCGCTTCGCTTCCGCTTGCGCCTCCCGTTTGTGGCAGCCTCCAAGTTGTTTGCGGTCATCGCATCGTTCGTCGTCGTCGACGAGGATGTGCTACCGACGAGGTCTTTGACGAGGGTCTCCAGCGTTGTCTCTGATGAAGTCTGGTTTTTCTACAGTTGCTGAACTTTTTGCTACAATAGTTTTCTGGTTTTGCTACAACAACGCAAAGTTTTTGCTATAAGATCTCCTAGCAGAAGTCTCTGGCGATATCTCCGGTGAAGCCAGTTTTGCTACAATAGAAAAAATGCTAGAATGTCGAAGAAGAGGTTTCCGTGAAAATCCCGGCGACGTCTAGTCTTTTTATTCTGTTTCTAGATCGAACCTTTTTGTTACATATAGCAAAGTCAGAACATTTTATAGCAAAATCGAGGCTTTTTATGCATAAGCGGGATAGGGAGCTGGTTTAGGGACACGGTGGGGAAGCAGGGTAGGGAAGCAGGACAATGGGAACTGGGGACGCCTAGTGCTCTCATTTAGGAATTAGGGATTCTGGGAGAAAGGTAACGACAGATCCTAGGCGTGCAAAGATTCTTTTCTGGAATCCACCGGTTGCAGTTCTAGAGATTCTGACCCATAACGGGCTGACGTGGAGAGACATGGCCCAACTGCCAAAGTATTAGCCAATATAGCCCGGGCAAGGCAGTGTTTGATCGTGTTTTGTCCCTAAACAAATCGCTCTTAACCAACGTCGCGAGGGAGAGAAGCCCGGGCGCAGGGATGGTCCGTCCGCCCATGTGTACGGGTACACAAACGAGATCCAGCACACGGTACATTACCATACAAAAATATCCATAATAGTACTACTGTCTAGTTAAACAACATTATACGTGTGTAATGCGAGACTTGATGTATATGTATATTATAGCGTACTGTAAAAGGAGGTAGAATTTTTTGGGGATTTATGATTAACTGTGTTCAAATTCTAGCTCTGCCCCTGGCTAACGGTCATGCACCATCAACACATGTAGCACCTATTAGTATAGTTGCACCACCAACCTATGTAGCATCCCATTAAACACAGTATCAAATTTTAGTTATATTTAATTGTATATTTCCATACACCATATGTATACATGTATTTTTACATATATTAGATTGTTAGCTATAAAAGTAAGTTTTTCTTGGTTATGTGTTTGTCTCCACGGAACTGCCACAGTCTTCTCAAGACTGGCTTGTAGCCCTTGTTGAACATGTAGCTTTGTGTTCAAAAATTTGAAGAGGGACTTGGAGTAGGTTCCCTAACCATATATATTGAATTGTGTCTATTATGATTACATAAAAAAATTAAGTGAAAGAAAACAAATGAGTGATACGATTGAAGCAAATAGATCAATTACGAGTTATCAACATTGATACTTACTCTTTCGATAGCATATAGAAGGAAAGGAGACACTTGGGGCCCTCGTGATCACGTCATGCTATACGAAAGATAGATACTTGACCCTCTAGTACCTCACAAGAGCCACATTGTAGGACTTGATATCCTAAGCACAAGATAGAAAAACTGGAAAAAATATTTATCATGTGAGAATAAAAACACATAAGAGGTAAAATTACATAATGCTAGTTTAGATGAGTAGTGGACTTGCTATTAGCACTTGTTTTTGGGACGTTAGCCAGCTGATTGGGCGGATCAAATGAAAACATGTTGCAGTGGACGTATTTTGTTACTTGCAGGGATCTTGTATGGATCAAGACTAAGAAATCGTCGAAATCGAAGGTATATTTTAGAGGTGCAGGCCCAAATGAAGGCCCAAATGAAAATGGCTACGACAGGCAGAAATTGACTTAGTTAGAAAATATCTAGAAGTTGTGTTAAAGAAGTCGTTCTGACTTATGTCCGAAAGACCATGACATAACCGGAAAGAAGCTTGAAGACTAAAGAAATTACACCGACAAGGAAGAAAAGGTGACTCGGTAGAAGTCAACTCGGAAGCTTGGATCCAGATCCAATACGAAGCATGCTATAGTTGCTAGTTTAGAGTTATTTTCCTACTATGATTCTGCAATATACTCGTATAATAGTCTCCTAGGAATTGTATGGGGTGATGTCGGATTGAAGGCTAAGCAAACATACAATCAAAAAATTAATACAATCTACTTTTATCTTTAAAACTCTTGTTTCTGCTTCCGTTTCCGAAGGATCCATAACCGAGCCCACCCTATGTTCTGACGATTTATGTGCATACGGTCAAACTATAAGAATGGGGCCCACTATAGCACCCCGGGGAAAACCACTATCAAAAAATCACGTGTTGTTTTTATTTTGTGCATCATCATAACGACATGCTCATGTCATCACGCCACATTGCATTTGAGCATCCTCATGACTACATTCATGTTATTTGCCTAAAACTATTTTCTAAAGCCTAGTTTTGTTTTCTAAATATTCCCCGTTCTTATTTCAAAACAAAACCCCGGGCCTCTTTCGGATATTTTGTTCGACTAAAAGATATTTACAAAAATGTTTTATTTTAAAAATAAATAAAAGAAAACGATTTTATAAAATTCCAGGGAGGCAGCCCAGCCTTTCGGGCCAGGCCACCTACCACTCGGCCCAAAAAGAAACCCTAAAAGAAAAACCCTAATCCCTAGACCAAACCCCTCCCCACCTAATCTCTCTACCCCACCGCCGTATACACCACCCACCCTAGCAGCCACACGAACGCAACACGCAACATGTTACACATGCACCTACACAAAACACATGCCACACACGCAGACACACACCACCCGCACGCTAGCACACGCTGACCCACCCCACCCCGGACACGCAGCGCAGCGGACGCTCCCCTCACGAACCACCCCACTAAAGGAGATATTCCCTAGAGGCAAATAATAAAGTGTTTTTATTTAATATATCTTTTGTATGTTCATAATACGGTTTCTTACCATGCTATAACTGTATTAATACGAAACGTTAATACATGTGTGGTATGTAAACAACCAGGTCTCTAGTTACCTCTAGTAAACTAGCTCATTGGACAAGTGATGATCTTATAGTTTCAAGATCATGGTGATAGTGCCTATTGACAATGAGATCACATCTTTGAAGAATAATGTGATAGACAAACATCCAAAGTTAATCATAATGAGATCTAGTTACTTAAACGTTCAACATTGATGATAACACAGAAACACCGTGGCCTATATCCTTCGACTATGAGATAATGCATAATCACTATTTTAGAAGGAGACTTTGATGATATCAAGTATCAAGCCATGAAAGGGTGATCATAAAGGTATCGTTGGGTTTATCAAAGAAACATGTTGAGGAGTTTTTATCAAGACCAGGATTTGCCAATCCAAGTAACAGATAGATACACGTTGCCAACTCAGTGACGTTGCATTAGCGGAGCTTGCAAGCGTATGACTAGGTCATGGAGTGCAACAGCACGGGAACGAGTAAACGAGCTCATAGGGCTAGGCGCCAAAGAAGGAAAGGGAAAAAGGGGCCAACCGAAACCCTAAGGTTTCCCACCCGCAGGTGGGGCCTAGGGCTGGCGGCGGCTTGGGGGGTCCACCCCCTTGGCCCTAGGGTTTGACCCTCCCTCCTCCCACCTATAAATAGAGGATCCCCCTCCCCTCTATTTGCACCACAACAACAAGTTCTCTCCTCTCCCTCTAAACCCTAGAGCTCTCTCCATTAGATTGGATCTAGCTATTGGGATTAGATCTGCATCCCCGCACTACCGTCGTGCGCAGGACGGTCCAGCTTCCATCTTCTTCCGCTGCTCGGCTGGATCGGAGCCCGGGAGACGTCCCTACACCGAACGTGTGTAGAGATTCGAGGCGCAACACTTGGGGTGCTTGTCTTCATCGCTATACGCCTACCTGCGTAAGGCGTGCCACTGTCTTCAAGGGTATGAATTTCGTCCTCCCTCTCCATTACTTATGTCTATATAGAATAGATCTTGGTTGTAGTGTTCGCATAGCTAGAATTTGTTTGTTTCCTGCTGCGAACCCCAACAGTGGTATCAGATCCAGATCTATGGGTAGACATGTCATATGGATAGAACACATAGCAATATGTGGGCGTTGATTCTTTAGTTGCGACCCTCTTTCGTGTTATTTTTATATCGCAGGATTGACTGATGAAGCGACCTGGACCGACCTTACGCGTAAGCTTACGCGATACTGGTTCCACGCTCGACATGCGCCTTGTTTCGTATAAGTGGATGGCGAGTGTCCATCTCTCTTTCGATAGTTGATATGACTTTTACACCGAAGGGCCTTGAAAAGGGAGCGAAGATGCAATCATTGAATCAACGTTGTGGCTCAACGTTCGTAGGTGGGAAGGGGTTCTACCATGAAATCCATAAAGCCGCGTAAAACTTGCAAAATAATAAAGTAGAGGCGTCTAACTATGTTTTGTAGGGGCGTGTGTCGTGACATGGTAATGGCAAGTTTATGAAACGTATTTTCCATTGGAGCTCTCGATGGAGATCAAGGCGTTGCAACCATGTCATGACACCATACTTTTGAAGTATTTGTTTACACATCTTGTTTGGAATAGTATATTGGATATACGACGGTAGCTAAATAGTATGATCCCTCTAAATTCCAATGATAGTGTTCCCCTTGTGTGTGCACCACCAAGAAAGTTTTTCGGTATGAGGCATGCCGTGACGATCGAGTGTCAGACATACCTACGTTCGCATATAGTGAGTGTAAGAAAGGTTACACAACAATACAAACAAGTTTGAGTTGGCGAGCCTAGCATGTACAGACATGGCCTCAGAACACAAGAGACCGAAAGGTCGAGCATGAATCACATGGGGATGTGATTGACATTCAGAATGTCTACCTTTGGAGCTATGTCATCGTCCATGACATCGGGGGTGATATTGTGAAATGGGATCACTAAAACGAATGGAGGGGTGTTCGTTTTGAGTGGAAGCCCTATTAATTTAAGTTTAAGGTAAAAGTTAAAACTTGTGCTCAATATATTATGAACATGGTCTAAACTCTTTGCAGATCCATTTTAGATCTCGCCCACCCACCTTCAACCTTAGCTCATTCCTAGAGAAGGACAAGTTGAAAACCGATGGGTCCAACTTCACCGCCTGACACCGCACCCTGAGAATCCTCCTGACCCCCTACAAGGTCAAATATGTCTTAGAAGCATACCTGCCCGCCAAACCCACATATACCGCCACCGAGGACAAAAACAATGTCTGGAAGTCTAAGGCGGATGATTCCTCCCCCATCCAGAGTGGAATGCTCTATGCCATGGAGCCGGAGCTTCAAAAGCGTTTGAGAAGATGGCTGCATTTGTGATCCTTGAGGATCTCAAAGCCGTCTTTGCTCCACAGTCTCGGGCAGAGAGTTATGAAGCTTCCGAACTCTTCTTCTCTGCAAGGATGGAAGAGCATAGCAGTGTGAGAGAGCACGTAGTCAAAATGTCTGGCTATGTTTAATGCTTGAACGTCCTGGATTGTATAATCCCGGGCGAGCTTGCGATTGATAGGGTATTGCACTCATTGCCCCTAGCTACAAAGCTTTCATGATGAACTACAACATGCAAGGGATGGATAAGACCCTTGCCGACTTGTTCGCAATGCTCAAGACCGCTAAGGTGGAAATCAAGAAGAAGCACATGGTGTTGATGGTCAATAAGACCACAAACTTTAAGAAGTCGGCACATAGTAAGGCCAAGAGGCCTATTAGGGATGGCAAGCAAGTTGCTCGATCCCCTAAGGACCCAAATCCAAAGCCTAGCATTACGTGCTACTACTGCAAGGGAGACGAGCATTGGAAGTGCAACTGCCCCCAAGTACCTCGAGGACAAGAAAGCCGACAAGTTTGTCGTAAAAGACAAAGGTATATGTGATATACATGTTATTGATGTGTTCCTTACAAGCACCAGGAGCAATACCTGGGTGTTTGATACTGGTTTTGTTGCTCATATTTATAAATCCCAGCAGGAGCTACAAAATAAGCAGTGCCTGGGGAAGGACGAAGTGACGATGCGCGTCGGCAACAGATCGTAGGTCGATATGAAGGCCATCGGCATTATGTCTCTATGTATTCCTTCAGGATTAATTTTAGTTTTGAATAAGTGCTACTTTGTACCTGCCTTGAGCATGAATATTGTGAGTGGATCTTGCTTATTGCAAGATCATTATTCGTTTAAATCTGGAACGATTGTTCTATTTATATGAATGATGTCTTTTATTCTTACTAGATTTTTATGGTAGTACACACATCCATAACATTGATGCCAAGTGTTGCAAGCATAATGACGATAATACCATGTACCTATTGTAGGGGTTTAGTGTAGAAAATAAAAAAATTATGCTAAGCGAAAGAAACCCCGAATGCCCAAGATCTATCTACTAGTAATGCAGTAATGGAGAGAGAGACAGTAGTAACGTACCCTTGAAGACCGAGAGAGCGTTACGCTCATGCATAAGCGTGGATGATGTAGTCATACCCGTCCGACCTCAAGGTCGCGTAGCTCCTCGCAAGTCACCCTTGTCCTGGTCCTCACATGATGGCCCGGAAGCTTCAATAGCCCCACCGAGTTACCATAGGCATATGGTGCAAGACTATGACTCCCGGCTAAGGATCCTGCCAAGGTTGCGGAAGTATACCTCCTGGCTGGAATCATGGAAACGCAATGGCGTGCCGCAGAAGAGAACACCTTGCCTACATAGTCCAGATCTGGGGCCGCGCAATAGCAGAGGCAACAAGAGAGAGATGGGAGTATTCCAACCAAAGGAAATATCTAAAATTATTGTATATTTAATCCCACCCATAGGCACCTCCTTATATAGGCTAAGGGAGGGGTGCACTCCCTCTTAGGTGCCCCATATGGGAGTAAAGATAAAAGAAAAATAGCAGCAGGAAAATTCCAGCAGGATGGGCTGAAACCACTCATCCCAACTCAGCACAGGGGACAAACCCGGGTGGGCCTAGGCGCCACCCGCAGGCCCAGCGATGCAACAGTAGGTGCTCCCGGGGTGGGCTAGCGCTGCCCCTAGCAGCCCACTGCACGCGTGGCTTAAAGCCAGCGTTGGCAGTAGCCCCGGGTGGGCCAGTGCCCCCCGGGCGGCCCAGCAGCCAGGCCAGACAACGGGAGAGAGGCGTCCCGGAGTGGGTCGGCCGAGTGTCTGCGGCCCGCGCGTCTCCCAATGCTGCACCGCCCTGAGCGACAGTCAGTATTTGCCGCCTGTGCAGCCGCCTGGGCTGGTTCAAAACCAGCCCACCAGAAACTATTTTTCTGCCGTCCCTTTTTGCTATAGTTTCTTTTAGTCAAATTCCTTCGGGGATTTGGCCTAAAAAGAAATACACTTTTATAAATCTTAATTTAAATATTATTTAGAATATATTAATTTATAATTAACATATAATAAATACGTATTCAAATTCCATTTATCTGAAACTCCTTTCAGTCCTTTTCCTTATTCCTTTCTTTCTCCAAACAACTTCGGATCTCCCCAGAACACTTCTGGTCTCTCTCTTTTCCTTCATTTTTAGGATTCCCTCTTATAGGAAGATCTCAAGCGTTTGTAAAGCCCTTAAGAGTGTGTCCCTATGGTTTGATAATGTCATAGACATGATCTCTATTAATGATTATCAGGGGACCGGGATGCACATGATGACCCCTATGCACTCATGATTCTCCATCGTTTCGAACCTGAAACATTATGTGTTATGTTCCTTTTGTCTCTGCAATACTTACATTTTCTGAGATTTGATCATCAAGATATTCATGTCGAGTTCGATCTCGTTACCGACAATGCTACTTTAAACTTGTACCGATAAGTGATATCCCGTGATCCAATCACATGTGGTGCAACATATTTCATACAACTTATCCAAGTGGGCCCAGAGTATCTTCCATCACACGGATGTATAAATCCTGGTCTTGACGCAGTCTACTCTACATGTTTCCTCCGGATATCCAAAAACACCTTTATGACCACCATTTTACTGAGTGATGTTTAATGTTATCAAATTAACCTCGAGAAATAGTGATATTATATGGTCTCACAGTCTGAGGAAAAAGTCATTATGTTTATGACAATTGCAACTGTGAACTTTTTTATAAGACCGTGTTGCAACAATCATCTGCAGAACAGTGTCCACTATCTCATTCTCTAATGAGATTGCTCCATTGTGAGTTAGGTGTCGAAGAACCTTCATGGTTAGGAAACCTTTGACCATCCGTTGACCAATGAACTAGTTGAATAGAGGCCACTAAGGACTTGGGTTTGTTTATATATCACACCTATATCAATGTTTCCTTATTGATGTAGTTGTAGCATGACATAAACTATTATGAACTAGTGGAATGTGTATAATAAACTTCTTTATTATTGGGTTTTCTATTTCCGTTTCCCTGGTTCCTTAGTTTTACTCACTTTTTCCCAGCCGTTTAACTTTTCCTCACTTTTGCCCATCTCCTTGTCCGAAACTCTCACACCATCTAAACCTGATGTCCGTCAGCCTTGCCACTCTGTGCTGACAAGTGGGGCCGTGTTCAGTCGGGTCTCGTAGTGGACCCCCCCGCATTACGTGCTGACAAGTAGGACCACCCGTTACATGCTGACAAGTGGGTTTGCGTTCAGTCGGGTCCCGTAGTAGGACCCCCCTGATGACCCACAAGTATAGGGGGAGGGGTGTATCGTAGTACTTTCGATAAATATGAGTGTCGATCCCAACGAGGAGCATAAGGTGTTGACTAGTGGTTTGGAGCAGGAATTCTCTGTGAATACTTAGCAAACGGATTTTTAGGGTTTTTTGATAAAGCAAAGAAATAAAATGCAAGTAAATAAAGAAAACAAATAAATGCAGCAGGTGGCCCAATCCTTTCTTAGCAAAGGACAAGCCGATTGTAATACTTATGAGGACCAAACGTTCTCGAGGACACATGGGAATACTGTCAAGTTCTTTCGCTTCATATAGTTGATTAATCTTCTTTGGTTGGATAAGTGTTGTGTAGGTGAACCTTTGCTAATGTACCGACCTTACTTGGACTAATACATACTTGTGATTAAACCCCTTGCAAGCATCCACAACTACAAGAAAGTAATTAAGATAAAAACCTAACCACAACATTAAACTCTGAGATCCTACACTCCCTTGTGCAAAGGTTTCCTAATGGGGGTTCAGGTTTATATCACTCCAGCAACACCAAAATTAGTAGACAAATACACAATGCATTCCCCTAGGCCCATAAATGGTGAAGTATCATGTAGTCGACGTTCACATGACACCACTAGAAGAATAGCACCACAACTTAAATATCAACCATCGAATATTACTTCAACACAATTCCACTACTAACAACATGACTTCTCCCATGTCCTCAAGAACTAAACGAACTTCTCATGAGACATCATATGGATCAAGATCAGAGATGATATAATGATGAATAACAATCTGAACATAGACAATAATTCAAAGGTTCCACTCACAAGCATCAACTACAAAAGTAATTAACACCGGGAAAGTTTCCTCTAAAAACTATGCAAGATTCAACACAATTGTTACAGCGGGATGGAGTGGTGATGATGGTGCTGGTGGAGATGGTGGTGAGGATGATGATGATGATCCCTATGAAGTCTAGCTTGATGACAGTGTTGATGGCAACGATCTCCCCTCTTCGGGAAGGAATTTCCCCGGCAGAAATCTGTCTGCCCGAGAGCTCTTTCTCTCTCTGTAGTTTCTGCCCCGCAGAGGCGGCATAATATTTCTGTGGTCACCCTCCTGGTATTAGGGTTTCGAGGAGAAGATATCACTATTTGGAAAACTTTCATCAGTGGCGCATAGTTTTTGGCCTTCTGTGGCGCATATTGGATGCGCCACTGATGAGAACTTATGTGGCGCATTTTAAAATGCGCCACAAAAGTCATGATACTTATGTGGCGCATTCCGCCCCATGCGCCACCATCCGTTGTTCAGTGGCACATTATCCAATGCGCCACAAAAGTTGTATGCGCCACAGAAGGTTAAAAAGGATGCGCCACAAGTGTGTATTTCTGGTATTAAAAAACAGTACTGGTCCATAATCAGGTGTTATACAGGTATTATACCAGTATTATACACATAGCAGTAGAAACAGTATATTTCACTTAGTATATGAAAACAAACATAATACAAAATGAATATAGTGCCATCACACTACTTAGATCCCGATCGAGGTACACAAGTGGTCATCATATTACAATACAAGTGACACATGGCGAATATTTATACAAGTGTTGGTACAAAGTTCACCATCTCACATTAGAAATAAAGTGGTCACCGCCTACACTAGAATCAAACAGAATACAGCTATTATGACGGTGAGCAAGAGCAAGAGCACTAGTAATATCTTCATCCGGTTCTCCTTCCACAGGTGGTTCCTCCACTTGGCTACCGCCTCCTCTTGAGTCGTGTATCCTTTATAGTTGTCGCCGCTGAACTTGTTCACCTGTTTCTGACAGTCCTCCCACTCATCGTAGCCTCCTAGAACCCAACCCTTGTACACCACGTACCACTTCGTCATCTCTATAGATAAGGCATATTAGTAAATCATGCAACAAAAATAACTAAATTGGTTCACATGCATATATGTTCACATAAACTAAAGTAAAAGATCAGTAAACATAAAAGATAGCACATTGATCACAATCATAGAAGTTCGACGATAACGACCACAATAGTGAAGTTTACAACATAAGACCACAGTAGTATAGTTTGTGACATAACACTACACACAGACATCTATGATAATTCTAGGCGCACACATCGATCATTGAGAACTGCTAACGCTTGGCTTTGGGAATGGTAGATAGCCATCCTTCGTCATCTACGTCCTGTTGTCACCCTGCTTACGAAGAATATTTTCAATCTCCCTCTTAGTCAACCCTCTATTGTGTATTAGGACCCCTCCCCTTGTGTTGACATCTTCCACGATGATTTCTGACAACTTAACCTGGATGCGATGGAAGTCTTCTCTAAGATCATCATCGTTGGATTGCGCCAAATTTTTGGCCCATGCTCGGAGACTAGATGGTAGAGTTAGGTTCTGGCAATCCTGGACAAACCCTTTAAGGTGATGCATGACGTAGAAGGCCTCCTTAGCGCTGCCAGTAGCTGGCTCCTTGACGCAGGGGAACTCGAGCACGTGCTTGAACACGTGTTTGCCATTGTTGATACATTCACCCTTGCTGACGAAGGGGCACCCCTTTCTAGCGTAGCCCTCGAGAGCCTCATTCAGAACACCCCTTATTCTGGTGTAGTCTTTCTTTTTCTTACTCCCCGAGTAGAAATACGTTGCTATCTAGTACTTTGTGGAAATGACAATGAGTGTATAGTATTTGTATCTGCACAACACGATTGAAACGGGATGTTGGAAAAGGGCAAAGGAAGAAAGCTATAAGAAAGCCTAAGTTACCAATGCTAGCGGGTGTGTGTACTTACTCGGGAAAGAAAGGAAAAAGAAGGGTGTTCGTCCTCTTGTGGTCCACCATGAACTTCTCGAGGTACGCCGTCGCCATGGCATGCGTCTCTGATTCTTCCCTCAACTGGCGACCACGCATGTAGTAGGGATCCACTATCGTGATGTAAGAGGTTTGCTCTCTCTTGGTCTTCATCGCCAGATTGAGCGCGAATAGGCAGACCATGTTATAGTCCAGCCGTTTTGAGAGAAACAGATTGAATACGTCCTCGTACGCTATGAAGAACACGTCCGTGGGGGCTTCACGGACAAAGTCCATGTCCGATGGCACCTTGACTGTGAAAACCAGGTAATTTGGATCGTTGTATTTAAGAAGCATGCCCTCTAGTGTCTTGATACCATCATTCAAAGCGAGCATATGTCCACGAGCAAGGCGAAGCAGCTCTAAAGTCAGTATCGCTTCACCGGCTACATGCATCCTGGGCAAGCCATCCTCGCGGGCTGGGATGACGTCACCCTTAGCCCAGATCCTCTTCGGAGCAGGTTGGCTCTCGGCTTTCTTACCTCTCTTCATGTGATTCTTCATCTTCTCAGCAGGCTCCTCCACTGGGATGCTAAGTGCTCAATGGCCGCCTTTTGGAGTATGCCAGTGCTAAAGACGAATCCAGCAGGTTTTTCCTGTTGATCGGCGGCCGGAAGCGTCTCTTGAGAAAAACCACGGAAGACCAGGCGTTGCGTGCATGTAGTGGGACACCCACCTTGACTGTCGCGAGCGACGAAGGGTTCTTCATCCACAACAGGCATGTACAATACTTTGTCGGCGCCGGTGTTGATGAAGTCATCAATGTTGACAAATTTTTCATCATCTTCGTTGTTGCCACCATGTGGTGATGGTGGTGGCGGGGGCGACGGCGGTTGTGGTGCGAAGGATTCGCCTTGGGGCGGCCCACACGCTCTCAATAGTTATTGCTGGTGACTGGTGGTGGCGACGACGACTGGCTTCCGAGGTGGTGGCCGGACGATCAGCATGACACTTGTGCTTCGGACAACATGAACCAATCAACCAATCTAAATAGAATGCTTATATCAGGAAAGTAGGGGTGGACACAAAACTCGAGGCTCGAGGCTCGGCTCGGGCTCGACAAGGCTCGGAGGTTGTACAAGCCAAGCCTGAACCCTGTTACTTAAGCTCGATTTTCGACAAGCCAGCTCGGTGAAGATCGCAAGCCGGCTCGAAGGCTCGATGAAATTAGAAAAAAAATGAAAATTCACCATGGCCTCTCCTAAAAATGTTACAATTCACAACTGTAAATAACAAGTCACCATGAATAAAAACTATGCTCGCCAATGGTATTTAGCCATTCTATTAATACTGATTTCCTTGCTGAGTTACGAGGTGTGTGTTTTCTAAAATAGATCGGTGATTGAAACAGTGTATCAGAGGCCTTAGACATCAAACGAACAAGAGTATCTAGTAGCAGAGCGATTAAGGAGCTGAGAGAGAAATTAAACAACGGACGCTGGTGCTTGAACTAGTACAGATAGATTACGCTTTATTTTCCCCATCTCGGATGAATAAATCCGCTAGCTATACCAGATTGGATAAAATCCAGCAGGCTAAGAACAAATTGAATTGACGCCAGGGCAGGCTCTGCTCGACTCACCGCATGTTCCACTCCGCCTCGAATTGAATGAATTGCCGGATCCAGGATAGTGAGCTCCGCTGCCAAGGAACTAACCTGGATGATGGCTGTTGGATTGGATCAAACCTGGCCATCGGGCCGGGCTTTTGCGGGCCGGCCCGCAGCCCGCTTAAAAAGCCCGGCACAAGCCCGTGTCGGCCCGCCGCGTGCCGGCCCGTGAAACACCGGGGCCGTGCCTGGGCCGCGGTCTCAGGCACGCGGGCCGGCCCGTTTAACGTTTGTTCCAGAGCATAATCGAAATAGAAGCAAAAAGGGGTGGTTCTGGGGGTCGAACTCGCGACCTGTGGGTCGCCCGTGCTCCACCTTACCAACTAACCACCGATAGTTAGCTGAAAAAGGACAGATTCGACCAATATTGAAGGATAAATTTAACGGGCCGGCGGAAAACAGCACGGGCTGGCATGTTTCACTCATCACGGGCCGGCCCGTTAAGCCGACGTGCCGTGCCCGGGCCTGGGAAGCAGGCCCCCATGCCGGCACGGCCCCGCACGCGAGCTACACGGGCCGACACGTGCCGTGCCGGGCCAGGCCCGTTTGGCGTGTGTCGGGCCGGCCCGTTGGCCAGATTTGGATTGGATGAGCAGCACTGCCTCCTCGTGAGATTGAGGGGAACGAGCTCAAGAGGGGATCCATGGAGGAGCAGCTAGGGCTGTCGGCGGCGGCAGCCAGCGTTGGTGGCGGCTGGCGGCGGTGGTGGCGGCACGATGTGAGACAGAGAGAGCGAGGTGATTGCGGGAGGCAGGGGTCGAGCGAAGGAATCGCACGAGCGGACGTCTGGGGGTATCGGCTCGTCGAGCCTAACGAGCGAGCCGCGAGCCTTACTTAGCGAGCTTCGAGCCTGCTGTTTGGGAATTTTACAGCACCAAGCAGAGCCCTGGCTCAAATTTCCCGAGCCTAACCGAGCCGAACGACGAGCTGGCTCGGCTCGGCTTGTTTCCATCCCTACAGGAAAGTAAGTCACAGATGCCTGAGTACCACATTTACAGTAATTAGGGTGCTTATGTCCATAAAGTATTTTTAACATGTCCTAAGAATTTCTTCAAAAAATACGCTTAAGCTTTCAATTATTCAGATGCAAAGAAAGCTTTATCTATTTGCTGTTACTGAAACTTTGGAAAATGCAGCTGTAATGTCAAAACTAAAAATAATAGGCACAACAACTGTGAAGAAATCAATGTATTATTGCAATACATTCAGTTACTAGCACTTAGGGAGTGCAATGACTAGCACAAACATGGCCTTGTGAACTAAAGTAGCTAACACATCAAAGTGCTGCCCCAAAAAACTCCTGCAACCATGGAGAAATCAATGTAATCTTGCAAAACATTCAGTCAATAGCACTTAGGGAGAAGTCTCTCCAAGTGTCATATAAGCGCAATCAAATGGGAATTTTATAAGCACTGAACACACAATGGGGAAAAAATTCTAATCTCAACAAATTGTTCCATAAAGAATACTATTAGGAAATACTACTATGGGGAACAAATTCTATGGGGAACACTACTAGGAAACACTAACCCTAATCTGGGGAACACTACTAGGAAACACTACTATGGGGAATTTTATAAGCACTGAACACACAATGGGGAACAAATTCTAAGAACTAAACACACAATGAAGAACACACTTTGCTAACCCTAACCCTAATCCAAATCAACAGACATAAACCAAGATAGAGAGCATGTACCTGCGATGGTGAGACAGCGCTGGATGGGAAGGTGGTCGTGGCGGCGGTGCTCCTGCTGCCGTATGGCCCTTCTCCTCATAGGTCGCGCGCGGGGCAGGCTCCGACGGTGGCGATGGCTGGCTCCCTCCTCCTCCGATGCGTGCGGGCGGCAATGGCTGGCTGGCCTCTCCTCCTCCTCCGGTGCGTGTGGGCGGCGCTAGGGTGCGTGCGAGTGGTGCTAGGGTTCTAGAGCGCAGGCTCGTGGTAGGTCGATTTGGGGAAGTTGGAATGAAGTGGGGAAGGGGATGGCCGAACTGTATTTTGGCTAAGTGTGAAACTTCTGTGGCGCATTCCTACAATATGCGCCACAGAAGTGGCGCATATTGTAGGAATGCGTCACAGAACATGTACGCTTGGTCCAAAAGCAGCGCAACGTTGTAGTTTGCATCAAACACTCACCTAGCCTAGTGGTCACATGTCCTGGCTCTAAACCTGGGTAGCTCAGGTTCGAATCCTGGCAGTCTCAGACTTTTTTCCTTATTTAGAAAATACTTTTAATTATATTTGACAAATATATTTAATTATGTTATATAAAACAAGCAAGAACAAATATATATATGTTACAAATATATTTAAAACCAAGAACATACATATGCATGTATATATATATAGCCATACGAATATCACGATATATGTTTTAGTCTCTAACTAAAATACACAAAAAGGTCACACTTCATCATGTGATGTTTCGAGCTAGCCTCTCTTCACAATCTTCTTTCCCTTTTTCTTCGCGGTTTAATACTTTAGCCCGCGCACTATAAGATTTCTTCTCGTGAACGGACAACCTTTAGTAGGTAGTGTGGTCTTTCTTCTTACTGTAGTAGTAGTAGGCATGTTGAAGTACTTATAGAATTCCTCTTCGATCTTCGGATCACCGTTCTTGTCGAAGTCTTGCTCGTTGGCGGATCCTTCCATTCCGATGATGCTCCTCTTGCCCCTCCTCACTACAACACGACTAGGCTTTGACGGGTTGATAATAAAGAAACTTTGATCAACTTGGCTAGCGAGTATCCACAACTCATTTTTTGCGGAGGCGTTCTTTGCCGACTTGGCATCGGGTATAACGCATGTGGTGAAATACCGGCCTTCTTTTTAGACGTTCTTGGCCATCTAACACGGAACATCGGTACCATCTCTCCACAGTAGTTGAGCTCCCATATCTCCTCAATCCTTTCGTAGAATCTTTCCATGACAGTAGTCTCGTCATCAGCGAAGGACATCATAGTTACTCCTAAGTATTGATATTCGCTATTCATGTCCTTTTCCTCCGTGTAGAATCTGTAACCGTTGATGTCGTATGACTGATAGGTATTTATGTTATGCGCTGGACCCTGTGAGAAGGAGAATATGAGTTGTTGATCTTCCGTAGAAGGCGTCTACGGGGGATTGTCTAGTAGCCTTTTTCTTGAACCAACCCATGAAGCTGGAGTTGTGCTCTCTTGTTACGTCTCCTTTCTTCCTCGGGCGGGCCCGGTCCATGTACTCCTGCTCGATCAAGCTTTTGTGCTCTTCCACCCAAGGGCTGACTAATTCAATGTGTTGTAGTGTGACTCGGTGTGCCCTGCCAAAGTTGGCGCATAGATTAGCAATGCCGACATGCAGTGAGCGGTGGCCCTCGCAGTGACCATACCCAGCGAGCCTGCCGAGGTGCTTCTTGGTGGGTATTCCAACATCCTCGTTCTCGGTGGTTAGATAGTTCTGGCAGAAAGAGATGCACTCGTAAATCAGAAAGCCCTTGGCTATTCTTCCATCTGGACGGGACCTGTTGCGAATGAACCCTTTGATGACACTGTTCAGCCTTTCAAGGTGGCAGCTAGCTGCTTTGATGACACCACTCTATAGACCTACCACACTCCCTATGAAAAGCATCGTCCTTATCCTTGATGGCTTCCCACAACTCGTTGGAAGACTCATTGGAGAGCACAGCCCGCTCGCGTCCCCTGCAGCCTACTCGCAGTGGAGGGGCGAGGTTGAGGGGCAGTGCTCGGAGTCAGCTGCCGCAGGATTCAGAGGTTAACCTAATCGAGGAGGAGGCCAGGCTGCGGCACGAGGCCCTCTACAACAAGGCCATGAGGTTGTACGTCGTGCTCGTGTCTCCGGAGGAGAGGGCGCGCATGGCGGAACCAATCGGGTGGCGACCGGTGCTCGACCCCAACGTGTCCATGGAGGAGAACGTCCACAGGATGTAGTCATGCGTGAACAGGGAGGTCTGGCATCTTCCACCGCCATCGCCCCCAGCTCTATGAAGGAATTTGCAATGTTTGTTATAGTTTGTGCATTTGCAATGATGTATACCATTGTTGTTTTGCTGTTCAAGGGATATGATTAGTTTGTGCATTTGCAATGATGTATGTCACTATCTATCTAGTAGATTGTATAGTATTCTACCTATGCCACGGGTACTTGTTTAGTTGGTAAAATCAAGAGGAAAATGTACTAGAAATTCTCAACATATTCTGAGTAGCACGCACCATTTTGTGACGCATATTATAGATATGCGCCACATAAGTTTGATATTCTGTGGCACATGTCTATATATGCGCCACAGAAGCTTGTTCATAGGTGGCCAGACTATGGGGCCCACATCCATGTTTTGTGGCGCATAAGGTGATATGCGCCACAGAAGCTATGGCGCATATAGCCATATGCGCCACAGATGGTTGGTCAGAGCACGGTCAAAGCCCGCGTGCTGTGGGTCCCACCTGATGATTTTGTGGCGCATCTGGGTATATGCGCCACAGAAGTGCCAACTTCTGTGGTGCATATGCTAAAATGTGCCATAGATGTTTCATAGACCAAGGCCTGGTGTGGGTCCCACCTTACTTCTGTGGCGCATTGCCAAATTCCATACGCCACAGAAGTTTGAGGGTTCTGTGGCGCATTGACACATATGCGCCACTGGACATCTTTTGTGGCGCATGGTCAGAACCATGCACCACAGAAGGTCTGTCTATCTATAGCTAGTTTCCTAGTAGTGTATATGCGAAAGTGTTGTGACCTTGGATCAATAAAGATCCTAAGTCCCTGTGATTTATATGCTAGTCCCTGGATCAATAGCTAGCACTCATAGTCGATGAATATCATGTAAAACACAAAGTCATTATTACACGGTGAATCCAGAGTATGAAATTATTACAAATTTTCTTAGCAATAAGCTAGCTCAAATAACAGCGGAAAACATAAAGCAGCTTGAGTCCATCAACGCCCCAGGTTTGTTGAGTGTAGACTCGTGATACCTATGCACCTTTCAATCTTCGGATTCTGCACATAAGAGGTGCAGCCAACAAGTTGGGTCAATACTTTGAATGTATTGGCAAATTACACCAAGGAAAGAAAAAGACTAACTCTACATGCAAAGCTAGTTTAGGCTGTGGAGTTCATTTGCTCAAAGCTAATTTTTCATAAGTATGGAAAAGAAGAGAAGATTTCCCTACTTTGTAAACATTTGATTAAGCAATATACGGTCGAATGACACATGAGCATATTACTCACCAAGTGCCCAAACAACCTAACACTTGGATATTACTCACCAAGTTCCCAAAACCCTCCCAATAGCGATATGACTCACGCTTTGGGTTTTTAGAAAAACTTTAAGTTTTGAAAGAGAGAGAGAGAGAGAGAGAGAGAGAGAGAGAGATGAAGATCCTTCAGATGCTCAAGTGTTCTTTTCCGTGAACTCGGCTGATCGATCAGATTGCATTACTCTCGAGAGTTTGTGCACTTTACCCACAATCCACGATCAAGTCCTTTTACAGACAAGATCATGGCGAGGCTTTCCCTTAGTATCCCCTCTACCTTCTGGATCCAACCGTGTAATAATGACTTTGTGTTTTACATGATATTCATCGACTATGAGTGCTAGCTATTGATCCAGGGACTAGCATATAAATCATAGGGACTTAGGATCTTTATTGATCCAAGGTCACAACGGATGGTATCAGAGCACATCGTTGCCTTTAGGACGTGACCCTAGGATTGGAACCACCTTTAACTTATGTGCCTTACTTGCTTTTTCTTCTAAGTTATTTTTCGCACTTCTAGTACCTGCTTTCCTCTACTTGTTTAAGTATCTAATCTTCATTCTTCTAACTTAAAGATGACAAGCTTCCTCTACGACACCATCGCGGACATCGAGCCCCTTCGCTTTGGTGGATGCCTCATGGATCTCCTCACGCGTTTGGACCTTCCCCTGCCAACAATCCAGGGAAGCACAATGAAGAAACTCCACAAGGACGGCTACTGGGGAGTCAAAGTCATCCAGCCATGACAAGAGCGAGGCAAGCACCCGGAGAAGGACATAGCAATCCACATCGTTAGCGACTCCAAGGAGAAGGCCCTTAGCATCAGCTTGCAGCAGCTCATTGGTCGCCTATGTGGACGCCATCACGAGGTTCTACAAGGACACTACGACGGCCTTTTTGGAAGGTAGATGAGGAAGGAATTCCCATGGAGTTAACCTTTGAGGAAAGGACTTCTACCAAGCACCGAAGGACCCAATATCAAGACTTGGAGTGCCACATCCATGACCTTGAAAAAGGTAGCTTCCTCGAGATGCTAAGGAATGATGAGCTATGCGCTCTCATCAAGGATAAATAGGAAATAATCAAGCAGCAGGAGGAAGCAATGAAGCTCCAAGAGATAAAGTTCTAGGACCAGGAGAAGAAGTTCGCTAACCAAGAGAAGAGGGTGATAAATAAAAACAAGAGGATTAGGGAACTCAAGCAGGAAATCGAGGGAACTGAAGTACAGACCGAGGGCCTTTGCAAGATAATCAATGATGTGCGTGCTTCCAAGAGGGAGATGGCAAAACAACTTGAAGCCGCGAAGAAGTCAAGCTTAGTGGAGGAACTGCAAGGCGAGAAGGAGGGACTTCAGGAGCAGCTAGAAGCCACTACCAAGAAGCTGCAGGATGAGATAAAGGACCTCTAAGAGAAGCTTGAAGCCACTGCAAAGGAGATGGAGCTGTACAAGACAACCCTAGAGCAGGAGGGCTACTCGTTCAAGGACGAGGAAGAGGAAGGCGTGGAAGATGTGTAGTTGGACTACCTTTAAATTTTATAGTTGAACGTTATTCGCGATTGTAATAAAGACCAAGACATGTTTGGTTTAGTTAAAATTGAGTTATGTGTTATACTTGTGCTACTTATGCCTTGTGAGCTTGGTGTGTTTTCATAAGGGTAGGAGTTTACTACTTAGTCTTTCTATCTATTTCTTAACTTGTTTCTCAAACCCACATATGCCGCCAAGACGTGCAAACATCAAAATTCCTCTAGAGATTGCACAACTTCTGGCCACTCAGAACCAGCTGATCCAACTGCTCACTCAGAACATGCAAAACAACAACAACAACAACGCGCCACCTCCGCCACCCCCACCTCCACCGCCACCTCAACAGGATCGCTTGACTTGGTTTTTAAGGTTGAACCCACCTACCTTCACTAGCAGCACTGAACCAATCATTGTAGATGACTGGCTCCGCACAATTAACAAGAAGTTAGACACCATGCAAGTTGTCGGAGCCAACAGGGTGCGTTATGCCGCGCACCATCTTGAAGGACCTGCTGCAGAATGGTGGGATAACTACCAAGTCACCCACCCGGATATTGATGTTATCACTTGGAATCAATTCGAGATAGCTTTCCGCACTCATCATGTGGCTGATGGTGTCATGACTGTGAAAAGGCGCGAGTTTCGCGACTTACACCAGTTGCATCGTTCTGTCATCGAGTATGGTGAGCTATTCAACAAGCTCGCCTGTTATGCACCCAATGATGTTTCCACTGATGCCAAGAGGCAGGAGGAATTCTTAAGAGGACTCAATGATGAGATTTCTATTCAGCTTGTGGCTCAGAAGTTTGACAACTTTCAGGAGCTCTTGGACAAAGCTATTGTGGTTGAATCCAAGAGGAAGAGCATAGAGAACCGCAAGAGGAAGTCTAACCCTCACAAGCACTCTGTCCCGTACCAGAAGCAGCGCACTTCCTCACCACCACCTTATAACAGTAATGGCCATCATCACCATGGCGGTCACAAATACAATGGGCATAGGCACCGCAATGGGAATAGCAGCAACGGAAAGGATCTCAGTGAGGTAACATGCTTTAAGTGCAACAAGACAAGGCACTATGCAACCACTTTCCCCGAGAAGAAGAATGGAAATGGCAATGGCAATGGCAATGGACACAACCATGGTAATGGAAACGGGAAAAAGCCAAATCCGTTAGTCAAAGACACGGTGAATCATGTCTCTATGGAGGATGCATGTGACGCACCGGACTCCGTGATTGGTAAGTTCAAGCTCAATTCCATTCCCGTAGTTGTTCTTTTTGATACTGGTGCATCGCATTCATTCATATCAAGGGTATTTGTGGATAGAGGCAAGATACCTACGGAGACTATAAATTCTCCTCTAAGGGTAAGTTCTCCTGGAGGAGAAATAGTGGCAAACTCCTTTTGCCGGGGGTTAGAATTAAGGATTGGGACACACGTCTTCCCCATGATTCTAGTTGTTCTGGAGTCACAAGGATTAGACATAATCTTGGGCATGAATTGGATGACCGAATATGAAGGAGTCATAAATTGTGCCAAAAGGACTGTCATGCTCACAACACTGGAAGGGAAGAGGATTCGTATCAAGTCAAATTTTGCACTTAAGGAAGTTATGGTGAACTCTCTTAAGGGGGTTAGCTTGGAGGATGTACCCATCGTGAACGAATACCCGGATGTCTTTCCGGAAGAGTTACCCGGGATGCCTCCCGACCGTGATATAGAGTTTCTCATTGAATTGATGCGAGGCACATGACCGATAGCCAAGAGACCATACAAGATGGATGTAGACGAGTTGAAGGAACTCAAGAAACAGCTTAGGGAACAATTGGACAAGGGATTCATCCAACCCAGCGCATCATCTTGGGGAGCATCTGTGCTATTCGTGGAAAAGAAGGATAAAACCAAGAGGCTAGTTGTGGACTACCGCTCGTTGAATGAAGTGACGATCAAGAACAAGTACCCTCTGCCTAACATGAATGACCTGTTTGATCAGTTAAAGGGAGCCAGTGTGTTCTCAAAGATCGATCTGCGATCAGGCTACTTTCAGCTAAATATTCGAGAACAGGATGTGCCCAAAACAACCTTCACCACAAGATATGGATTGTATGAGTACACCGTGATGTCATTTGGACTAACCAATGCCCCGGCATACTTCATGACCATGATGAACAAGGTGTTCATGGAATATTTGGACAAGTTTATCATGGTATTCATAGATGATATACTCATATACTCCAAGGATGAGAAGGAACATTAGAAGCATCTGCGCCTAATTATGGAAAAGCTAAGGAAACACAAGTTGTATGCCAAATTCAGCAAATGCTAGTTCTGGTTAAAGGAAGTGGGTTTCCTTGGTCATGTTGTGTCGACGAAAGGAGTTGCTGTAGACCCTAGTAAGGTAGCTTCCGTAAATGAATGGGAGTCACCCAAGAATGTGGGAGATATTAGGAGTTTCTTGGGCCTCGCAGGATATTACCGGAGGTTCATTGAAAACTTTTCCAAAATAGCAAAACCCATGACAGAACTGTTGAAGAAGGAAAAGAAATTCCTATGGACCGAGGCATGTGAAGCAAGCTTTCAAGAGTTGAAGAAACTCCTCGTAATGGCACCAGTGTTGTGTCTGCCTGACATCCAAAAGGATTTTCAAGTCTATTGTGACGCTTCCCGACAAGGACTTGGAAGTGTATTGATGCAAGATGGGAAGGTGGTATCCTATGCCTCTCGACAACTTAAGAACCACGAACACAACTACCCCACACATGATTTGGAACTTGCGTCTGTGGTACATGCACTCAAGGTATGGAGACACTACCTCATGGGCAAACATTGTGATGTGTTCACAGATCATAAGAGTTTGAAGTACATCTTCACCCAAAAGGAGTTGAATATGAGGCAAAGAATATGGCTTGAACTGATTAAGGATTATGACTTGGATTTACAGTACCACCCCGGAAAGGAAAATGTGGCGGCCGATGCCTTAAGTCATAAAGTTTATGTGAATGGACTTACCGCAGGGGAACTTCCAGAAGATTTATGCAAGTAGTTTAAAGATCTCAGGCTAGAAATAGTTCCGAAAGGACACGTAGCGACTATGGAAATAGTGCCTACTCTTCAAGAGAGAATCAAGGAAGCACAAAAGGGATATAAAGGGTTGGAAGAAATAAGAGTCAAAATAAGTGAAGGGAAGACAAAAGATTTTCGTCTGGACGAACAAGGAACCCTTTGGTATGGAAAGCGTTTGTGCGTTCCCAATGACTCCGATATCAGAAAGTTGATTTTACAAGAGGCTCACGATTCACCATACTCAATTCATCCAGGCAACACGAAGATGTATACAGATGTGAAGGATAGATTCTGGTGGAATAATTTGAAAAGAGAAATTGTCGAGTATATTTCCCTGTGTGACATATGCAATAGAGTTAAGGCCGAGCACCAGAAACCAGCCGGATTGCTCCAACCACTACCCATACCCGACTGGAAGTGGGACAAGGTAGGCATGGATTTTATCACGGGATTGCCCCAGATTCGTTCAGGATTAGATTCTATCTGGGTAGTGGTGGACCACTTTACCAAGGTGGCTCACTTTATCCATGTAAAGACCACATATACAAGTGCTAAGCTTGCCAAGATATATATGTCAAGGATTGTAAGTCTGCATGGTGTTCCTAAGGGAATTGTATGAGATAGAGGCACCCAATTCACTTCAAAGTTTTGGCGACAGTTACATGAGTCTCTTGGAACCAGACAAGAATTTAGTACTGCTTTCCACCCTCAAACAGATGGCCAAACATAAAGGGTGAACCAGATTCTGGAAGATATGTTGAGAGCTTGCGCACTAGACTATGGGTCTAATTGGGATGATAACTTGCCATATGCTGAGTTCTCGTACAACAACAGTTACCAGACAAGTATCAAGATGGCTCCGTTTGAAGTTCTATATGGCAGGAAGTGTAGGACTCCGCTGTTATGGAGTGGAGTTGGAGAACGTAGTATGTTTGGACCTGAATTGATCAAGGATGCCGAGGAAAAGGTACGGCATATTCAATATAGGCTAAAGGTATCCCAATCCCGACAAAAGAGCTATGCTGATTCCAAGCACATGGATGTGACTTATAAAATAGGGGACCGTGCGTACTTCCGATTTTCACCACTGCGAGGAGTTAAGAGGTTTGGAATCAAGGTAAGTTAGCCCCATGATTCATAGGACCATATAAGGTTCTGGCCCGTAGAGGATAAGTTGCTTACAAGTTGGAGTTACCAGAAGGACTGACTGTTCATGATGTGTTTCATGTGTCACAACTAAAGAAGTGCCACCCGGAAATGGCCGAAACACCGCTAAGAGATACAGTTCCCCTAGATGAAGTTAAATTGGAGAATTACCTTACTTATGAGGAAAAGCCCATCAAAATATTGGAAACAGCCAGAAAGGATTACCCGTACCAAGACTATCAGATTCTGCAAAGCCCAATGGAACCATCATTCCAAGGAAAAAGCCACGTGGGAACGCGAAGAAGATTTGAAGGAGGAACACCCACACCTATTTGCTAGCCAACCCGAATCTCGGGGACGAGATTCTTCTTAAGGGGGGGTAGGTTTGTAACATCCCATATTTTTATATTAAGATGTTACTAGAAGCATGCATCATCCTTGCGTCATTACATCATACAAATTAAAGTTGCGTCAAAACCCTACTACCAAACCCTAACAAAACCCTATTAAAAATTCCTCTATATGAGCAAGGAGGGGGTTACCTTACTTGGACTTCCTAAAACTATGTAAAAATAATATTCTCTGGCTCTATCGTGACCACCTCCTTTTTACAAAAATTTAGAAACTAGTTTCATTGCTTTTGGACTTGGTATGCAAAAGATATTGAAGATTTAGTAAAACAGAAAAATGGAAAAAGATAAAGAATAAAAAAAAGACAACGGCCTAACCTAGCTGGGCCGGCTGCGCCAGCCCACCAGCGCCTGCGCGTCGCCTAACCTGCCCGTCGCCAGCCCAGCGCCAGCCACAGTCGCCCGCTCCCGCTGACACCCGGCCCCACCTGTCATCCCTCTTCCCCCGATGAAATCTTAACAAGAATCCCCGCCGTCCACGGGAAAATATCGCCTCCCCCGTCTCCGTGTCCAACCAGGACTTCCCCAGGCAGCTAATAAAAACCGCTGCCGTGACCCCCTCTGTTTCCAAGCCTGCGTAAATAACCCTAGCTCTCGTCTTCGATCTCGCAAGCTCGAGCCGCCTCCGACCTTGGTGAGTACGTAATCGACGACAGAGCTTCCCCCTCTCCTATTTCTATTCCCTACGATGATCCTCACGCTCGTCAGATTCGGATCACCCTTCTTATTCGATGCCTACCGCAGCGTGTCGCCCTCGATTTCTTGTCAGAGCCGCGGAAGGGAAGTCGTCACCGCCACCGCTCGAGGAGGAGAGGGCCCTATCCGAGGCCACGGTCAAAACCGCAAGGAGGAGGCGATCATCCGTGCCTACCTCACCTTCCCCGAGGACACCAAAACACCGTCGCAGTCCACCGCTGCGCCACCCGCCGCCAGTCGCCGCCGCCAGGGAGGAAGGTGAGCCCGTCTTTCTTTCTCAGCCCTTAGATCTAGGATGGACGGCGTAGATTAGGTCCCTTAAAGCGAAGGGGTACCGTCGAAGCACGCTGTGCCGCATGGCAGTCCGTGTCAGCGCGCCGCGTCAGCGCCGCATCATTTCTCTGGGGCCAATCAGGAAGAGACACTTGTCACTAATCGGTTAGGGTTAGGATTAATTTGGCAAATTGTCTTTAATTCTTGCGAAATTCGTAGAAATTCAACCGTTTGGCCAAAAATTGCGTATGATATACCGTTGGATTCACAAAATTGTGCAGAACACAGATCTGTAATAATTTTGCGAGTTTGCGGTAGTATTTTCTATGTAGGATTTAATCTCTAGATTGGAGTATTTAATTCATAGAAAAATAATTAGAACTCCGTTTTAGTTGATTCCTGTTGAGTTGGCTTTGTCTTTACAATGCCTACTAACTAAAGTTATAAAACCTTGCTTAAGATCTTTAGATCTGATTCGGGGCTAATTAGATGGTTGGATCTCCTTATGAGCCTATAAATTAAAATAATGATCCAAATTAATTAAAATCTGTGGGAAATTAATACTAATAACATCCCCAACACATTAGCAATCCAATGAGATTACCTTGGTCAATTTAGAACACAATCTTGCATACTTACTATGTTGCACGCATACATACCATCTCTATGGCATTATTTTGTGCAAGTTGTGATTATATCTATGTTGTGTTTTCGTTAGATTGTTCGGAGTGCGCTGAGGAGTACTACTGTGTAGAGTGATGCTCGGATCAAGGCAAGTTACACCACTTGTTCATAATTTTTGTCCCAGTTTTGATTCTATGCATGTGATATTCAAAATTTTGTAGTATGCATGTGTAGGATGTTCTAGTAGAATTTTTCCTTAGTATTATTTTGCAAGTGCGATGATTTTGTAGTATGCCACGAGTAGCTCTATACTTAGGATTTTCCCCCACCTAATAGGTTACCCCTGTTTTTGCTAAGTATTGCTTGCTATGTTATATAGATAAAGTACCGTTGGGGGGTTCGAAAGACAATGAATTTTTCTAAGTATAAAGGCTCTCTTGAGCAAACTTTTCTTCTCAAATCCACTTCAAAATAAAACTAAGTTTTTTTCTGGGTGGAATGGTTGTCGGGACAACGAGTGAGATTTTGGTGAAGGACGGCCGCCTAGGAATCAAAGAAGTCTGCCATGTTTCAGATTCAGAAGCTTCTAGTGCAGCCACAATACATATGGGCTATGTATTGGCCTAGTACTTAGTGGGAAACCTCACCTGGGTACGAAAATTTGGAGGTTATTGGCACGGTTGGATCCAGAAGGTAGAGGGGGCTACTAAGGGAAAGCCTCGCCATGGTCTTGTCTGTAAAAGGACTTGATCATGGATTGTGGGTAAAGTGCACAAACTCTCGAGAGTATTGCAATCTGATCTATCAGCCGAGTTCACGGAAAAGAACACTTGAGCATCTGAAGGATGGAGCCTCTGAAGGATCTTCCTCTCTCTCTCTCTCTCTAAACTTAAAGTTTTTCTAAAAACCCAAAGCATGAGTCATATCGCTATTGGGACGGTTTTGGTAACTTGGTGAGTAATATCCAAGTGTTAGGTTGTTTGGACACTTGGTGAGTAATATCCTCGTGTGCCATTCGACCGTATATTGCTTAATCAAATGTTTACAAAATAGGGAAATCTTCTCTTCTTTTCCATACTTATGAAAAATTAGCTTTGAGCAAATGAACTCCACAGCCTAAACTAGCTTTGCATGTAGAGTTAGTCTTTTTATTTCCTTGGTGCAATTTTCCAATACATTCAAAGTATTGACCCAACTTGTTGGCTGCATGTCTTATGTGCGGAATCCGAAGATTGAAAGGTGCGTAGGGATCGCGAGTCTACACTCAACAAGCCTGGGGCGTTAATGGACTCAAGCTGCTGTATGTTTTCCACTGTTATTTGAGCTAGCTTATTTCTAAGCAAATTTGTAATAATTTCATACTCTGGATTCACCGTGTAATAATGACTTTGTGTTTTACATGATATTCATCGAATGTGAGTGCTAGCTATTGATCCAGGGACTAGCATATAAATCACAGGGACTTAGGATCTTTATTGATCCAAGGTCACAACAGAAAGGGAGAAGCAGGAGGTGGGCCAGGGTGGCCACACTCCTGGTGGCGTGGCCCAGGGTGGCCCGCGCAGGGGGTGTGGGCCCCCTGTGGCCCATCTCAGTCTTCACTTCTAGCTTCCTTCGTCTTATGAAAAATAGGATTTTCCTTGTATTTTCTGGTATTTTCTGATCTTCGCGAAAATTGCATCTAAACACCGCTTTTTCCATCAGAATCCTGACTCCGGCAGTTCATCCTCCAAAAGTCATCCAACATGAAAAAATAGATGAAACAACATAATTATCACCTCTTAATATGAAATATATCAATGAATAGCAGTAAATTATGATATAGAATGGTGATGCAAAATGGATGTATCAACTGCCCCCAAGCTTAGACCTTGCTTGTCCCCAAGCGAAAACTAAGCTCAGTAAACATGCCCACATTTTTATGGAGTGAAGTGTCGATAAAAAGAATACGGATAAGAAGCATCACACTTACCAATATACAACTCATAATAGAAAGCAACTCACCATTATATAACTTAACTTGCAACGAGTATGGGAGTCACAATAAAGATGCATAAAGATAAATCATAATTGGTAATGGCAAACTTTGTTCTTGGTCACATAACGGTTGACAAATCATAATTAGTTTTCAAGCAAAGCTTTTGTAATGAAGTTTATAACAGGAGTCCTTTTGCTCAAACATAAAAGGCTTTTCACAATGATAGCTTTCAAAGTAATACTCATTCAGATAAGAACAATGTGCAAAACAAGGAAGATAAGAAACATGATGGAATAAATCATCATATGAATGATTGAAATAAAACAACTCAAATGCTTGCTAGAGATAGAAAGGAATAGGTTTATTGACTCAACTAAGAAGTAAAAGATAGGCCCTTCATAGAGGGAAGCAGGGATTTCAAGTTTCATAAAGAGCTTTCAAAAGATTATGGTACTTACTAGCTTTGATCTCTCATTGCCCATATCATAAGCATCTTTAAGTTATTAAGGTTAAAATGAACAAATATGGAGTATATTCTTGACAAATCATAAGTTGGCAATCTCATGTCCCTTGAGTACGAGGGCCATTCCTCATGCTACTCAACTTTAGTTACCGGTAAGTTCTTGTCATTATAAGTATATGTGTATCACAGAGAACCACCAATGGGGTACCCCTTGCCCCATGACACAAGAGCTATCCCATATCAAAATTACAAGGCAATAGACAGTGAGCATCTCAGCAATCCTTTATTTACCATGAGAATGGTGCATATATATATTTTTATCTTCTCTCTTTTTTCTCTATATTTTTCTCTGAGGATGCTTCATGGATTGCTCACTATGGCAATGCTGCAAGTTTCCACCATGATTAGGCATGGCTTAGGCTAGCTGCCCAGGTGTTTCTCTAACACATATACATAACTCCATGGACTTACAAGCTCCCTTTTTATTTCACACCGCCGACATACGCAAACAAAAGATCATGATATCAACGGGGTAGATATTTACAGGTGTTGATAGCGTTCCCCGTGACAGCACGGTTCTGCTAATTCCCAACTTATAAGTGCAATCATATACAACTTAGATGACACAATGGTTCAAGTTTATTAAGGGCAGGAAAATAAAGTGTGCCATCAAGTTCATGAGAGCTTTACTAACTAGTTTTCACATAAAAAAGAACTTTTAATTTGAAAGATAGATGAAACTCGAGAATTTACTTGGAATAGCAATGATGCTAATATGTAGATATGGTGGACACAAATGGCATAGGTTTAAGTTTAACGGATTGGATGCATGAGAAGTATTCCCTCTCAGGACATGTTTTTGGCTAGCAAGGCCGAGCAGCAAGCAAAAGAGTTGAAGGAAACAAGCAAACACACAAGTGATAAAGTCAAACATGTAATCTTCCTTGAAAGCACAAAAGATATGAACCAAAGAATACTAATCTTATGAGCCAATCAAGGAAGAAAGAAAAATAATATAAAATACCTATAAGTGCTTTTGTCTTTTCATTTCAAGCCTCAAAAAGTGTTGCTACTGACCAGAGCTCGGTTTGACAAAACCAATTTAGATTTACTTGATGCTCCCAAAGTTATACCAATACTAGTCAACAAGATCAATCATAGAATAGAGATTGCAAACTAAAATAAGATGTGCAAAAAGTAAAATATGAAGCTTCTCATTAATATTCCATAAAGGCACTCACACCAAGGGATACATAGATAACCAACTAGAGGAGAGATAATTCCACAATGCAAACCATCCTACATGATAACTTCTGTATTCAAGATATGAATCTACTAAAAAGGTAAAAAGATGAAAGATAATGATGTGGTACCGTGGCACTCCCCCAAGCTTGGAACAAACTAAGGGGATGCGAAAACCTGATGACGTATTACTCCTTAGGTGGTGGTGGTGTTCCCTTGATAAGCTTTTCAATAAGCTTCCTCGAATCCTCAATCTCGAAGGTTAGAGTACGAATCAACTCCAAATTATGCTCAATGAGGTTCATGATCATGTCGGACCGAGAATCCTAGTCCTTGTGATTCTTTCCCCACTCTTCCTCCTTAGAGTGTTCTTTCCCTGCATGGTTAGAATGAGTCATATCCCAACTAGAGGGCAACTTCCCTTTGGGCAAATTTTGGAATTGCTTCTCATGTATAAGAGTATGGAAGGGGTTCTTGGTGCGTGGAGGAAGTGACCATGGAGCTAGGCAATGACCCGAGGTTTTCCCTCCTGTATAAATCCGTGCCGTCCTCTTGAGCTTGATAGGATTTGCCACCACTCCAATGCTTGCAATGGTGGCGCGGGTGTCCGGACGCTTGTCTTCCCCCACTTCTTCTTCATCCTCAACCAAGACCTCCTCGTCCTGCTTGGGGTCTTGAAGATCATCCTCCACGGGCTTCTTGCCCTTGTCGTCGGCGGAGACCATGATGCCTCTAAACTTGAGAATATTTCCTAACAGAAACAGGTTGAAACGAAAACACGAGGAGAACACGATATACGAACCTTGGGGGGTCCGGGTGATTATATATTATGAAGTTTTATGACATAAGGAAGGTACATGGCGAAAACGGGACAAAGACGGGCTCCGGGGTCGTCTCACCACCTGGTGGCGCGGCCAGGTAATGGCGGCTCAGATCACTATAGAGCTTCATTGGGAAACCCAAGAGGAAGGTATGATGAGCACATCAGCAAGTCTTCCCTCAGAAAGAAACCAAGGTTATCGAACCAGTAGGAGGAAGGAAACAAATCAAAGGTGTTGCTAGCTACTTGGAAACCTGCACAACACAAACTCAAGACTTTGCCCCAACAAACAGTGAGGTTGTCAGTCTCACCGGTTTGCTGAAAACAAAGGATTAAATGTATGGTGTTGTCAGGTTCCCAACCTTTAATAAGGTAGAGATCCCTGTGTTTACAATGCTAGTCCCTGGATCAATAGCTAGCATCCACAGTTAAGATGTAATATCAAGAAACAAAGTTCATATTACAACTTTATAACCAGGAATAAAATAATTTATTACATCTTACATAGCTCATTTGGCTATCTCATTACAATGCAGCAGAATATAACAATAGCATGGGGTCCTTCATCTTCAAAGTGCCACAAGCAGACATGTTGGTTGTAGAATTGTAATCCTAATCATTAAACTTCACTAATATCAAACAAACCTGCAACATAACAAGTTACAGCCACAAGGGTCAATACATTTGAATTGTATTGGCAAGTGATACTATGGTAGTATAGTAGAGTCTATCATCTATATGCATTTGGCTAAGTGGAGCTTAGGCTTGCTTTGCTCAAAATAGATTTTCCTTATCATTTGAAAACACTAAGTTTTTGCTTGACAAAATCACCCAAGGAACCACCAATAGAAATTGGTGAACCTTAAACCCTTGTTCAACCACAAGTTTTTAACTTAGAAGTTGGGATGATGAGATTCTTGATAGCTTCCATGTCTTGATGCTAAAATTGTCCTTTGCCAGGGACATGGCTAAGTACTTAGATTTTTACACTCTGCAGAGGTTGTGCAGTTTCCCCACAAGACTTGGTTTCACCAAGACAAGATCTTTCAGAAGCCTTCCCTTAGACCAGAATGGACGCGTTCCAACCTATCAAACCCCTACCACCAACTGTCCATTTGGCTAAGTTATTGCAACCTATATGATCCAGGCAGAGCCCATAATGCCATGTGGTTGCACTTGAAGCTTCTCAACATTTGACATCTCAAATCTCTTTGTTCCTGGGTGGCCATCCACAAGTGAGACACCAAGTTTTCCCCAGCATACTGGACTTGGTGATGCCCAAGTTTCCCCCAGCATACTGGACTTGCATGACCACTCAACACAAACCATTCCTTCCATTCCACCCAGGTGATTCATTCACTTAGTTGTTTTATTAAATAAAACACAAGTCCTCAGACTTAGAAATTTTTCCATAGCATGAATATATATTCCACCCTTGTTTTCTACTAGCTAAGCTAAGCATGATAGTAGTAGGAATCTTAACTTAGGAAATTCTACTAAGGTTTCATCTACTAGGATTTCCCATAGCATAGTTTATACTTAGCAAAAATTCCATGCAAGTCCTACTTAGAAATATCACTAATGCATAGTGAAAATAATGGGACAAAAGTATGAAACATCACTTGCCTTTTTGGTAGAGAGTATAAGTTCACTCCTTGATCTTTGCAATGTTCACTCACTTCAAATCACTACAATTCAATCAAGCAAACAATATTTCAATCTACCATTCAAGCAATTCATCACATAAAATTATAGAAACAAAACAATGCATGCAAGCATGCAAGAGATTGTTTTATTTGTAAAAGTGGTTTCTAATGGTTCATAAACATTTGAAAACACCTAATGGTCATTTTATAAAGTGGCAAAATCATTTGCAAAAGGTTTTACTTCATTAACCATTTTTAAACTAAGTCATTATTTTATGTGGTGAATAAATGTTTCACAGAATATGTTTTCAAACCACAAAACCTTGTGTTTAGGGTCAGAGAGTTTATTTCCAAAACATTTCTCAAAGATTTTCTTCCAAAACCATTTTTAATAATTAAACCATATTTTTATTTGACTAGAAATGTTTTAATTCAAAGATTCATTTTTTTGTTTCACCAAATACATTTTTGAAACCACAAAGTGATTCCTATGGTCATTAGGTTCAAAACACACTATTTTCAAAAGATTTTATCCTCAAAATCATTTTAGAACAATTTTTATATTCTAAACATGCATACATAAGTTTCTGTAAAAACAACAAATTTATCAGAATCTTTTTACTAAACAAAGTGCATGGTTGGCTAGGGCTTGTCTTGCTGAATCCATTGATATACAATTTGCAAAATTTAGACGTGTGGTCTGAAAGTTATGGATTTTTCAAAATTGATGACATGTTTCTGTTTTTAAAACAGATCTCAAGCCACGTGTCCTATTCCTATTCGCCCATACCGTTTCGTCCGGATCAGCTTCTCTGGCGCGTTGGATCTAAACAGATCGTGCGGTGCAGAGACATCCATACCCTTTCAGTTAAATGAATCTATCGCGTCACTACGATCTGGATCGGACGGCTCCTATCGCCTTGCCAAGAACTGGCGGCGCGACGATGGTGGCGCGCGGCGGCGGCGCTCTGATAGCGGTGCTGCGGTGGCTACAGGAAGCGAGAGGAGTGGGGGAGATGCTTACCAGATTCGGGATATCACGGCGATGCTCAATGTTCCTTCTGTTTGTCGAGGGGCGCGTTGGTGTTGTGGGGATTGCTCGCCGGAGTGGCTTGCGGGCTCGGGCACGCACGACCGTGGTCGAAGGCGAGCCTCTGGGACGCAAATGAGAAAAATAACGCATCAGGAAGGTTCACACGAGTTCAAGGATCACGAGAATACTCACCAGTGAGCAAGGGGCGCACGAGGTCGTTGGCTATAGCTCGCCGGAGTCGAGTTCATCATCGGTGGCGCTCAGACATGGACGGAACCGAGGCTGCGGAGCATGCGTGGGCGAGTAGAGGGTGCAGAGAGAATCGCCAGGGTCTGGGGAGTTTGTTCGGGTTCTCGAGGAGGCGAGAGGCGACAAGGGGCTGCCGGAATCGCTGGTGGAGCTCGCCGGAGCAGAGGGCGGTGCAGAGAGAAATTGGGTATCCTGGGGGCGCGCTAGGGTGAGGCGACGGAGGGGAAAGGGAGATGAGACACAAGCGACTAAGTACGCGTGAGCACGGGGTCGTTTAATAGCGTCGTTACTGCGTATTAACGCGAGGAAACAGCGACAGAACAGCCGGGGAGGAAAGAGGGGGCACGGTCACCGCGGGGAGGAAGAAGGTGAGCTGGTGGTGGGGTCGTCTGGCAGCGAGAGAGAGAGTGTGGGGGTGGGGTCCATCGGTCAGCGTCTGTGTGGGTCGATTCGCAGGTGAAAAATGGTTCACTCTGAGGGGGTGGAGAGATGGGCTGTTTGGGCTATAGTGGGCTAGCTGGGTTGGGTCGGCCAGATTCATTTTTTTTGTTCTGCTTGTTTTTCCTTTTCTCATTTGATTTTTCTGTTTTGATTTTGAATAAGCAATTTATACATTCATTTGAATTCAATCCTTTGCCAAAATTTGTGTAGGTTTAAATACTTATTAATAAAACCTTCTGAAATCATTTTTAGAATAATTTATTTATTCCTTTTTAAGGACTCTTAATTATTCAAAAAAAGGCTATAGTTTTAATTAGATAAGATTTTTAAATCTCCATTTAAATTCTTAAACCTTCCAATCTTTTCAGTAGGTTTTTATTTGATTATTAAGGTGTCAAATAATTCATCTTGAATTATTTGGAATATTTTAATATGGTTTATTAATCATTTAAGATTGGGTATTTGTTTTAATTCAAATGGATTTAAATATAGCTTTAATTCTCTAAGGTTTATTTGGGAGATTTCTTTAATCTTAATTAAGTTGAATTAAACAACTTTTATTCCACTTGGGTAAATTCCAAAATACTATTTTCTCATGAATTATATATTTATTCTTATTAGAGATTTGTCTTTATTAAAATAGGGATAGAATGGTCAATGCCATTTTATTTTATTTTGGAAATTCTTTATCATTTTATTTTATTTGGATTGGGACTATATTCCATTTGCTTATGGATTTGGCCAAGATTTAATTTGGTCTTTAAATATTCTTTATTTAATATTTCTTTCTTCTACTTATAAAATCCATATCTTTTTATTTAGAGATCTAAACTTGGTGATTCCAATTTGTGAAACCTTATTTAATTCTTGTTTATCTTTTTAATTCCCTTTAGGATCATTTGCTCACCATTTGGTATGGATTTATAGGTAGGTTCTTTATTAGCTTTGGAAATTACTTTTCCTTATCTTATTTAAATTCATAAGATTTTATTTATGGTTCCAATTTAAGTGAAACCATTTTCTATGGTCTTATAATATTTCTATTTGTCTTTCTTGATCTTTTGTAAATGTTTGTTGATAAATTTTTATATGGATTCAAATCCATAGGCTTGGAGATAACTTGGAAATGATTTTTATTCCATTTGGGTTTAGGGTTTGGATTTATTTTCCAAGTGTTTAAATTTCAAGATACATTCATTGAGGAATGCATTTCTCCTGATTTGGATTTTTGTTGGATTCAAACTTTTACCAAAGTTTGTTCAAGATGGGATTTTAAGTTTCCATTTAGAAACAAAAGTTTCTTTTCACCTTGTTTTTCAACAATAATTTATTTTGTTTGTTTATTTTTCACATTACAAGATTTGGAAAATCTTGGGATGTGACAGGCTACCACCCTTAAAATAAATCTCGTCCAGAGATTTGGGGAGGCTAGGGGTTACAAATTGGCTCAAAGCAACTAGGGTACTACCACCCTTAAAATTTTTCCAACTAAATTACATCTTGGCTTGCTTGGGATCTTGTTGAAATATCTCTGGACAACCATCTGCATAGTGTCCCTTGTTTCCACACTTGAAACATGTGACAAGGCTGAGATCCTTCATAGGCTTTATCTTGTGCTTCATCTTTTCTGGACAATTGCTTGCATAATGTCCTTGGTTACCACAATTGTAACATGTGATAAGATTGAGTTCTTCACGTATCTTTTGTGGACAAGTTGACACATAATGGCCTAGCTCTTTGCAGTTGTTGCACCACACTTGGCTAATCTCCTTATACTTCTTCTTCTCTGGACATTCACTGGCATAGTGTCCCATTTCTTTGCAATGACCACATTGCACATGGCTTTTGTCCTTCTTTTTCTTGGGTTTCTCCAAAGCTAGGAGTGCTTCTAGTTCATGTTCTTCATATGTTATCTCAAAGGTAGGAACAGTTCCTGGTCTCCTTGACCTTCTATTATTCCTTGGATAATACATATGTCTCCTCTTTGGTCCTTTAAATTGGGTCATGTTGCTGGGAGGTACAAGCTGAGATTTTCCTTTGTCTCCATCCTTCTTGATAGACTGGGCTCTCTCATGGTAGTCTGCAATCAGTTGTTGCACTCTACCTTGTTTCCTTTGTTGGACTATGGAGTAGATGGGGAATTGGATAGGGACATGATTATTTCCTTCACATAGGTAACAAGTAGCTTGAGATGTGGGGCATTGGTTAATTGGATGTTTATCTTCACAATTGGGGCATTGATCTTCATGCTCCTTGGAAGTGTGATCCTTGTCTCCACAAATATTGCAAGCTTGGGTTCCTTCTAGAATAACATCTTTGTCATCCTTGTTGTCACAAGCTCCTTGGGAAGAGTTTTCTCCCATGTTGATCATTTGATCTGTCACCTTATGCAACAATTGGGTTTGGGTTTCCAAAAACCTTTGCATGGTTGGATCTACCTCACTGGTGTTGGCTATAAATTGAGCTGTCACTTGGTTCAACTGGGTTTGGGTTACTATGAGTTCTCTCATGTTGTCCTCTTGGTTTTTGTTGTTGTCGCCATCCTTGATGTTGGAGTTTCTTGGAGAAGTCATCTGTTTGGATTGGATTTGGATTAGAATGGGCAAAAAGATTTCTAAGGAATAAATTCTAATCACACACATCACAATTCACACAAGCAATGTGCAAGCAATCACAAACAAACTTTTCACTCAAACAACAAGGTTCAAGCACATTTTTAGGCAACAAAATATTTTTGTTACACCACATAAGTTGGTGTGTTTGATCTATACTTAATATGGTGGTCCATCTATATGGTTCACTTGAGATCTTTCCTTCCTTCTTGATTGATTCTTCTTGCATGAGATCATGGTTTCTTTGGAAAAATTCTTGTGTCTTGGTTACAAAACTCCAAAGGTGATGATGATTCCTTCTAAGTTGTGTTTCCTTAGTCTTCACGTCTTGAGCAACATTTCTTGTCTCAATTGTAGTCCTTAGTGATATCCAAGGTTGAAGTCCTTGGTGAATATGTTGAAGATGTTGAAGTCATTAGAGTTGAAGTCATTAGAGTTGAAGTTATTAGAGTTGATGAAGTCCTTTGCTCATGGTGAAGTCTTTGGCCATGGGGTAGGCTTGTCCATCAAGTTTGAAATAGAAGAGATGTAGAATCAAAACCAAAATGGTTGAGGAAAGAGTTTACAAGATTGTTTGTAAATAAGTTTTGGAACAAATACAACTCCTATTTTTCTAAGGGTTTTTGTCCAATCCTAGGTTTACAAATCCTACAGGCAACACAATGCTCTGATACCATCTGTCAGGTTCCCAACCTTTAAAAAGGTAGAGATCCCTGTGTTTACAATGCTAGTCCCTGGATCAATAGCTAGCATCCACAGTTAAGATGTAATATCAAGAAACAAAGGTCATATTACAAAACCAGGAATAAAATAATTTATTACATCTTACATAGCTCATTTGGCTATCTCATTACAATGTAGTAGAATATAACAATAGCATGGTGTCCTTCATCTTCAAAGTGCCACAGGCAGACATGTTGGTTGTAGAATTGTAATCCTAATCATTAAACTTCACTAATATCAAACAAACCTGCAACATAACAAGTTACAGCCACAAGGGTCAATACATTTGAATTGTATTGGCAAGTGATACTATGGTAGTATAGTAGAGTCTATCATCTATATGCATTTGGCTAAGTGGAGCTTAGGCTTGCTTTGCTCAAAATAGATTTTCCTTATCATTTGAAAACACTAAGTTTTTGCTTGACAAAATCACCCAAGGAACCACCAATAGAAATTGGTGAACCTTAAACCCTTGTTCAACCACAAGTTTTTAACTTAGAAGTTGGGATGATGAGATTCTTGATAGCTTCCATGTCTTGATGCTAAAATTGTCCTTTGCCAGGGACATGGCTAAGTACTTAGATTTTTACACTCTGCAGAGGTTGTGCAGTTTCCCCACAAGACTTGGTTTCACCAAGACAAGATCTTTCAGAAGCCTTCCCTTAGACCAGAATGGACGCGTTCCAACCTATCAAACCCCTACCACCAACTGTCCATTTGGCTAAGTTATTGCAACCTATATGATCCAGGCAGAGCCCATAATGCCATGTGGTTGCACTTGAAGCTTCTCAACATTTGACATCTCAAATCTCTTTGTTCCTGGGTGGCCATCCACAAGTGAGACACCAAGTTTTCCCCAGCATACTGGACTTGGTGATGCCCAAGTTTCCCCCAGCATACTGGACTTGCATGACCACTCAACACAAACCATTCCTTCCATTCCACCCAGGTGATTCATTCACTTAGTTGTTTTATTAAATAAAACACAAGTCCTCAGACTTAGAAATTTTTCCATAGCATGAATATATATTCCACCCTTGTTTTCTACTAGCTAAGCTAAGCATGATAGTAGTAGGAATCTTAACTTAGGAAATTCTACTAAGGTTTCATCTACTAGGATTTCCCATAGCATAGTTTATACTTAGCAAAAATTCCATGCAAGTCCTACTTAGAAATATCACTAATGCATAGTGAAAATAATGGGACAAAAGTATGGAGCATCACTTGACTTTTTGGTAGAGAGTATAAGTTCACTCCTTGATCTTTGCAATGTTCACGCACTTCAAATCACTACAATTCAATCAAGCAAACAATATTTCAATCTACCATTCAAGCAATTCATCACATAAAATTATAGAAACAAAACAATGCATGCAAGCATGCAAGAGATTGTTTTATTTGTAAAAGTGGTTTCTAATTGTTCATAAACATTTGAAAACACCTAATGGTCATTTTATAAAGTGGAAAAATCATTTGCAAAAGGTTTTACTTCATTAACCATTTTTAAACTAAGTCATTATTTTATGTGGTGAAGAAATGCTTTTAATAAGGCAACATTCTATATGTTTCACAGAATATGTTTTCAAACCACAAAACCTTGTGTTTAGTGTCAGAGAGTTTATTTCCAAAACATTTCTCAAAGGTTTTCTTCCAAAACCATTTTTAATAATTAAACCATATTTTTATTTGACTAGAAATGTTTTAATTCAAAGATTCATTCTTTTGTTTCACCAAATACATTTTTGAAACCACAAAGTGATTCCTATGGTCAGTAGGTTCAAAACACACTATTTGCAAAAGATTTTATCCTCAAAATCATTTTAGAACAATTTTTATATTCTAAACATGCATACACAAGTTTTTGTAAAATAACCAATTTATCAGAAGCTTTTTACTAAACAAAGTGCATGGTTGGCTAGGGCTTGTCTTGCTGAATCCATTGATATAAAATTTGCAAAATTTGGACGTGTGGTTTGAAAGTTATGGATATTTCAAAATTGATCATCTAATAGACATGTTTCTGTTTTTAAAACAGATCTCAAGCCACGTGTCCTATTCCTATTCGCCCATACCGTTTCGTCCGGATCAGCTTCTCTGGCGCGTTGGATCTAAACAGATCGTGCGGTGCAGAGACATCCATACCCTTTCAGTTAAATGAATCTATCGCGTCACTACGATCTGGATCGGACGGCTCCTATCGCCTTGCCAAGAACTGGCGGCGCGACGACGGTGGCGCGCGGCAGCGACGTCTGCTAGCGGTGCTACGGTGGCTACAGGAAGCGAGCGGAGTGGGGGAGATGCTTAGCAGATTCGGGAGATCACGACGATGCTCAACGTTCCTTCTGTTTGTCGAGGGGCGCGTTGGTGTTGTGGGGATTGCTCGCCGGAGTGGATTGCGGGCTCGGGCATGCACGGCCGTGGTTGAAGGCGAGCCTCTGGGACGCAAACGAGAAAAATAACGCATCAGGAAGGTGCACACGAGTTCAAGGATCACGAGAATATTCACCAGTGAGCAAGGGGCGCACGAGGTCGTCGGCTATAGCTCGCCGGAGTCGAGTTCATCATCGGTGGCGCTCAGACATGGATGGAACCGAGGCTGCGGGGCATGCGCGGGCGAGTAGAGGGTGCAGAGAGAATCGCCAGGGTCTGGGGAGTTTGTTCGGGTGCTCGAGGAGGCGAGAGGCGACGAGGGGCTGCCGGAATCGCTGGTGGAGCTCGCCGGAGCAAAGGGCGGGGCAGAGAGAAATTGGGTAGCCTGGGGGCGCGCTAGGGTGAGGCGACGGAGGGGAAAGGGAGAGGAGACACATGCGACTAAGTACGCGTGAGCACGGGGTCGTTTAATGGCGTCGTTACTGCGTATTAACGCGAGGAAACAGCGACAGAACAACCGGGGAGGAAAGAGGGGGCGCGGTCACTGCGGGGAGGAAGAAGGTGAGCTGGCGGTGGGGTCGTCTGGCAGCGAGAGAGAGAGAGTGTGGGGGTGGGGTCCATCGGTCAGCGTCTGTGTGGGTCGATTCGCAGGTGAAAAACGGTTCACTCTGAGGGGGTGGAGAGATGGGCTGTTTGGGCTATAGTGGGCTAGCTGGGTTGGGTCGGCCAGATTCATTTTTTTTGTTCTGCTTTCTTTTTCTCATTTGATTTTTCTGTTTTGATTTTGAATAAGAAATTTATACATTCATTTGAATTCAATCCTTTGCCAAAATTTGTGTAGGTTTAAATACTGATTAATAAAACCTTCTGAAATCATTTTTAGAATAATTTATTTATTCCTTTTTAAGGTCTCTTAATTATTCGAAAAATAGGCTCTAGTTTTAATTAGATAAGATTTTTAAATCTCCATTTAAATTCTTAAACCTTCCAATCTTTTCAGTAGGTTTTTATTTGATAATTAAGGTGTCAAATAATTCATCTTGAATTATTTGGAATATTTTAATATGGTTTATTAATCATTTAAGATTGGGTATTTGTTTTAATTCAAATATATTTAAATATAGCTTTAATTCTCTAAGGTTTATTTGGGAGATTTCTTTAATCTTAATTAAGTTGAATTAAACAACTTTTATTCCACTTGGGTAAATTCCAAAATACTATTTTATCATGAATTATATATTTATTCTTATTAGAGATTTGTCTTTATTAAAATAGGGATAGAATGGTCAATGCCATTTTATTTTATTTTGGAAATTCTTTATCATTTTATTTTATTTGGATTGGGACTATATTCCATTTGCTTATGGATTTGGCCAAGATTTAATTTGGTCTTTAAATATTCTTTATTTAATATTTCTTTCTTCTACTTATAAAATCCATATCTTTTTATTTAGAGATCCAAACTTGGTGATTCCAATTTGTGAAACCTTATTTAATTCTTGTTTATCTTTTTAATTCCCTTTAGGATCATTTGCTCACCATTTGGTATGGATTTATAGGTAGGTTCTTTATTATTTTGGAAATTACTTTTCCTTATCTTATTTAAATTCATAAGATTTTATTTATGGTTCCAATTTAAGTGAAACCATTTTCTATGGTCTTATAATATTTCTATTTGTCTTTCTTGATCTTTTGTAAATGTTTGTTGATAAATTTTTATATGGATTCAAATCCATAGGCTTGGAGATAACTTGGAAATGATTTTTTATTCCATTTGGGTTTAGGGTTTGGATTTATTTTCCAAGTGTTTAAATTTCAAGATACATTCATTGAGGAATGCATTTCTCCTGATTTGGATTTTTGTTGGATTCAAACTTTTACCAAAGTTTGTTCAAGATGGGATTTTAAGTTTCCATTTAGAAACAAAAGTTTCTTTTCACCCTGTTTTTCAACAATAATTTATTTTGTTTGTTTATTTTTCACATTACAAGATTTGGAAAATCTTGGGATGTGACAGGCTACCACCCTTAAAATAAATCTCGTCCAGAGATTTGGGGAGGCTAGGGGTTACAAATTGGCTCAAAGCAACTAGGGTACTACCACCCTTAAAATTTTTCCAACTAAATTACATCTTGGCTTGCTTGGGATCTTGTTGAAATATCTCTGGACAACCATCTGCATAGTGTCCCTTGTTTCCACACTTGAAACATGTGACAAGGCTGAGATCCTTCATAGGCTTTATCTTGTGCTTCATCTTTTCTGGACAATTGCTTGCATAATGTCCTTGGTTACCACAATTGTAACATGTGATAAGATTGAGTTCTTCACGTATCTTTTGTGGACAAGTTGACACATAATGGCCTAGCTCTTTGCAGTTGTTGCACCACACTTGGCTAATCTCCTTATACTTCTTCTTCTCTGGACATTCACTGGCATAGTGTCCCATTTCTTTGCAATGACCACATTGCACATGGCTTTTGTCCTTCTTTTTCTTGGGTTTCTCCAAAGCTAGGAGTGCTTCTAGTTCATGTTCTTCATATGTTATCTCAAAGGTAGGAACAGTTCCTGGTCTCCTTGACCTTCTATTATTCCTTGGATAATACATATGTCTCCTCTTTGGTCCTTTAAATTGGGTCATGTTGCTGGGAGGTACAAGCTGAGATTTTCCTTTGTCTCCATCCTTCTTGATAGACTGGGCTCTCTCATGGTAGTCTGCAATCAGTTGTTGCACTCTACCTTGTTTCCTTTGTTGGACTATGGAGTAGATGGGGAATTGGATAGGGACATGATTATTTCCTTCACATAGGTAACAAGTAGCTTGAGATGTGGGGCATTGGTTAATTGGATGTTTATCTTCACAATTGGGGCATTGATCTTCATGCTCCTTGGAAGTGTGATCCTTGTCTCCACAAATATTGCAAGCTTGGGTTCCTTCTAGAATAACATCTTTGTCATCCTTGTTGTCACAAGCTCCTTGGGAAGAGTTTTCTCCCATGTTGATCATTTGATCTGTCACCTTATGCAACAATTGGGTTTGGGTTTCCAAAAACCTTTGCATGGTTGGATCTACCTCACTGGTGTTGGCTATAAATTGAGCTATCACTTGGTTCAACTGGGTTTGGGTTACTATGAGTTCTCTCATGTTGTCCTCTTGGTTGTTGTTGTTGTCGCCATCCTTGATGTTGGAGTTTCTTGGAGAAGTCATCTGTTTGGATTGGATTTGGATTAGAATGGGCAAAAAGATTTCTAAGGAATAAATTCTAATCACACACATCACAATTCACACAAGCAATGTGCAAGCAATCACAAACAAACTTTTCACTCAAACAACAAGGTTCAAGCACATTTTTAGGCAACAAAATATTTTTGTTACACCACATAAGTTGGTGTGTTTGATCTATACTTAATATGGTGGTCCATCTATATGGTTCACTTGAGATCTTTCCTTCCTTCTTGGTTGATTCTTCTTGCATGAGATCATGGTTTCTTTGGAAAAATTCTTGTGTCTTGGTCACAAAACTCCAAAGGTGATGATGATTCCTTCTAAGTTGTGTTTCCTTAGTCTTCAAGTCTTGAGCAACATTTCTTGTCTCAATTGTAGTTCTTAGTGATATCCAAGGTTGAAGTCCTTGGTGAAGATGTTGAAGATGTTGAAGTCATTAGAGTTGAAGATGTTGAAGTCATTAGAGTTGATGAAGTCCTTTGCTCATGGTGAAGTCTTTGGCCATGGGGTAGGCTTGTCCATCAAGTTTGAAATAGAAGAGATGTAGAATCAAAACCAAAATGGTTGAGGAAAGAGTTTACAAGATTGTTTGTAAATAAGTTTTGGAACAAATACAACTCCTATTTTTCTAAGGGTTTTTGTCCAATTCTAGGTTTACAAATCCTACAGGCAACACAATGCTCTGATACCATCTGTCAGGTTCCCAACCTTTAAAAAGGTAGAGATCCCTGTGTTTACAATGCTAGTCCCTGGATCAATAGCTAGCATCCACAGTTAAGATGTAATATCAAGAAACAAAGGTCATATTACAAAACCAGGAATAAAATAATTTATTACATCTTACATAGCTCATTTGGCTATCTCATTACAATGTAGCAGAATATAACAATAGCATGGGGTCCTTCATCTTCAAAGTGCCACAGGCAGACATGTTGGTTGTAGAATTTTAATCCTAATCATTAAACTTCACTAATATCAAACAAACCTGCAATATAACAAGTTACAGCCACAAGGGTCTATACATTTGAATTGTATTGGCAAGTGATACTATGGTAGTATAGTAGAGTCTATCATCTATATGCATTTGGCTAAGTGGAGCTTAGGCTTGCTTTGCTCAAAATAGATTTTCCTTATCATTTGAAAACACTAAGTTTTTGCTTGACAAAATCACCCAAGGAACCACCAATAGAAATTGGTTAACCTTAAACCCTTGTTCAACCACAAGTTTTTAACTTAGAAATTGGGATGATGAGATTCTTGATAGCTTCCATGTCTTGATGCTCAAATTGTCCTTTGCCAGGGACATGGCTAAGTACTTAGATTTTACACTCTGCAGAGGTTGTGCACTTTCCCCACAAGACTTGGTTTCACCAAGACAAGATCTTTCAGAAGCCTTCCCTTAGACCAGAATGGACGCGTTCCAACCTATCAAACCCCTACCACCAACTGTCCATTTGGCTAAGTTATTGCAACCTATATGATCCAGGGAGAGCCCATAATGCCATGTGGTTGGACTTGAAGCTTCTCAACATTTGACATCTCAAATCTCTTTGTTCCTGGGTGGCCATCCACAAGTGAGACACCAAGTTTTCCCCAGCATACTGGACTTGGTGATGCCCAAGTTTTCCCCAGCATACTAGACTTGCATGACCACTCAACACAAACCATTCCTTCCATTCCACCCAGGTGATTCATTCACTTAGTTGTTTTATTAAATAAAACACAAGTCCTCAGACTTAGAAATTTTTCCATAGCATGAATATATATTCCACCCTTGTTTTCTACTAGCTAAGCTAAGCATGATAGTAGTAGGAATCTTAACTTAGGAAATTCTACTAAGGTTTCATCTACTAGGATTTCCCATAGCATAGTTTATACTTAGCAAAAATTCCATGCAAGTCCTACTTAGAAATATCACTAATGCATAGTGAAAATAATGGGACAAAAGTATGAAGCATCACTTGCCTTTTTGGTAGAGAGTATAAGTTCACTCCTTGATCTTTGCAATGTTCACTCACTTCAAATCACTACAATTCAATCAAGCAAACAATATTTCAATCTACCATTCAAGCAATTCATCACATAAAATTATAGAAACAAAACAATGCATGCAAGAGATTGTTTTATTTGTAAAAGTGGTTTCTAATGGTTCATAAACATTTGAAAACACCTAATGTTCATTTTATAAAGTGGCAAAATCATTTGCAAAAGGTTTTACTTCATTAACCATTTTAAACTAAGTCATTATTTTATGTGGTGAAGAAATGCTTTTAATAAGGCAACATTCTATATGTTTCACAGAATATGTTTTCAAACCACAAAACCTTGTGTTTAGGGTCAGAGAGTTTATTTCCAAAACATTTCTCAAAGATTTTCTTCCAAAACCATTTTTAATAATTAAACCATATTTTTATTTGACTAGAAATGTTTTAATTCAAAGATTCATTGTTTTGTTTCACCAAATACATTTTTGAAATCACAAATTGATTCCTATGGTCAGTAGGTTCAAAACACACTATTTGCAAAAGATTTTATCCACAAAATCATTTTAGAACAATTTTTATATTCTAAACATGCATACACAAGTTTCTGTAAAAACAACCAATTTATCAGAAGCTTTTTACTAAACAAAGTGCATGGTTGGCTAGGGCTTGTCTTGCTGAATCCATTGATATAAAATTTGCAAAATTTGGACGTGTGGTTTGAAAGTTATGGATTTTTCAAAATTGATCATCTAATAGACATGTTTCTGTTTTTAAAACAGATCTCAAGCCACGTGTCCTATTCCTATTCGCCCATACCGTTTCGTCCGGATCAGCTTCTCTGGCGCGTTGGATCTAAACAGATCGTGCGGTGCAGAGACATCCATACCCTTTCAGTTAAATGAATCTATCGTGTCACTACGATCTGGATCGGACGGCTCCTATCGCCTTGCCAAGAACTGGCGGCGCAACGATAGTGGCGCGCGGCGGCGGCGCTCTGCTAGCGGTGCTGCGGTGGCTACAGGGAGAGAGAGGAGTAGGGGAGATGCTTACCAGATTCGGGAGATCAAGGCGATGCTCAACGTTCCTTCTGTTTGTCGAGGGGCGCATTGGTGTTGTGGGGATTGCTCGCCGGAGTGGCTTGCAGGCTCGAGCACGCACGATCGTGGTTGAAGGCGAGCCTCTGGGACGCAAACGAGAAAAATAACGCATCAGGAAGGTGCACACGAGTTCAAGGATCACGAGAATACTCACCAGTGAGCAAGGGGCGCACGAGGTCGTCGGCTATAGCTCGCCGGAGTCAAGTTCATCATCGGTGGCGCTCAGACATGGACGAAACTGAGGCTGCGGGGCATGCGCGGGCGAGTAGAGGGTGCAAAGAGAATCGCCAGGGTCTGGGGAGTTTGTTCGGGTGCTCGAGGAGGCGAGAGGCGACGAGGCGCTGCCGGAATCGCTGGTGGAGCTCGCCGGAGCAGAGGGCGGTGCAGAGAGAAATTGGGTAGCCTGGGGGCGCGCTAGGGTGAGGCGACGAAGGGGAAAGGGAGAGGAGACGCATGCGACTAAGTTTGCGTGAGCACGAGGTCGTTTAATGGCGTCTTTACTGCGTATTAACGCGAGGAAACAGCGACAGAACAGCCGGGGAGGAAAGAGGGGGCGCGGTCACCGCGGGGAGGAAGAAGGTGAGCTGGCGGTGGGGTCGTCTGGCAGCGAGAGAGAGAGTGTGGGGGTGGGGTCCATCGGTCAGCATCTGTGTGGGTCGATTCGCAGGTGAAAAACGGTTCACTCTGAGGGGGTGGAGAGATGGGCTGTTTGGGCTATAGTGGGCTAGCTGGGTTGGGTCGGCCAGATTCATTTTTTTTGTTCTGCTTGTTTTTCTTTTTCTCATTTGATTTTTCTGTTTTGATTTTGAATAAGCAATTTATACATTCATTTTAATTCAATCCTTTGCCAAAATTTGTGTAGGTTTAAATACTGATTAATAAAACCTTCTGAAATCATTTTTAGAATAATTTATTTATTCCTTTTTAAGGTCTCTTAATTATTCAAAAAAATAGGCTCTAGTTTTAATTAGATAAGATTTTTAAATCTCCATTTAAATTCTTAAACCTTCCAATCTTTTCAGTAGGTTTTTATTTGATAATTAAGAATATTTTAATATGGTTTATTAATCATTTAAGATTGGGTATTTGTTTTAATTCAAATGGATTTAAATATAGCTTTAATTCTCTAAGGTTTATTTGGGAGATTTCTTTAATCTTAATTAAGTTGAATTAAACAACTTTTATTCCACTTGGGTAAATTCCAAAATACTATTTTCTCATGAATTATATATTTATTCTTATTAGAGATTTGTCTTTATTAAAATAGGGATAGAATGGTTAATGCCATTTTATTTTATTTTGGAAATTCTTTATCCTTTTATTTTATTTGGATTGGGACTATATTCCATTTGCTTATGGATTTGGCCAAGATTTAATTTGGTCTTTAAATATTCTTTATTTAATATTTCTTTCTTCATCTTATAAAATCCATATCTTTTTATTTAGAGATCCAAACTTGGTGATTCCAATTTGTGAAACCTTATTTAATTCTTGTTTATCTTTTTAATTCCCTTTAGGATCATTTGCTCACCATTTGGTATGGATTTATAGGTAGGTTCTTTATTAGCTTTGGAAATTACTTTTCCTTATCTTATTTAAATTCATAAGATTTTATTTATGGTTCCAATTTAAGTGAATCCATTTTCTATGGTCTTATAATATTTCTATTTGTCTTTATTGATCTTTTGTAAATGTTTGTTGACAAATTTTTATATGGATTCAAATCCATAGGCTTGGAGATAACTTGGAAATGATTTTTATTCCATTTGGGTTTAGGGTTTGGATTTATTTTCCAAGTGTTTAAATTTCAAGATACATTCATTGAGGAATGCATTTCTCCTGATTTGGATTTTTGTTGGATTCAAACTTTTACCAAAGTTTGTTCAAGATGGGATTTTAAGTTTCCATTTAGAAACAAAAGTTTCTTTTCACCCTGTTTTTCAACAATAATTTATTTTGTTTGTTTATTTTTCACATTACAAGATTTGGAAAATCTTGGGATGTGACAGGTGTAGAAGGCAATGGTGGCTTGCATAAAGTAAACAGTAGCATTGGAATATGTATCAATAGTAAAGATTGGATCGGCTTCCATAGTTCACTAGAGGTGTTCTCCTTAAGATAAACAACATGACATGCTGGGTAAACAAATTACAGCAGGGCAATTGATAGGACAGAGCAAGGCATAACAATGCAATACTAGACATTCATGATCCTATGATATTTGATTGGGCATTACAACAATATACATAGATGATGTCTATGCACTTATATTCTTGTAGACAGTTGTTGGGCCTCCAAGTGCAGAGGTTTGTAGAACAACAGCAAGTTTCCCTTAAGTGGATTACCCAAGGTTTATCGAACTCAGGGAGGAAGTGGTCAAAGGTATCCCTCTCAAGCAACCCTGCAATTAAGATACAAGAAGTCTCTCGTGTCCCCAACACACCTAATACACTTGTCAGGTGTATAGGTGCACTAGTTCGGCGAAGAGATAGTAAAATACAATTGGTAACGGTTCCAGAAATGAGCTTATGACTTGTTGTTGACGTGGGAGAAACTAAAGGCGAACTGAAATAAAGATGGAAGCAAGCAAACATGCAACAGATCTAGATGCAAACGGTGTTTCAATGTTTATAAAGAAGGCCTAGGGATCATACTTTCACTAGTGAACACTCTCTCATATAAATGTCTTCTCTTAATGATACTACCCTGACTACTCTCTGGTTGGACACTCTAATGCATGGTAGGGCTATAACAGCACTCCTCAAAGTCCGCCTTACCCAATCTCGATAACCCCATAGTCACCTTGAGCGCTAGATGGTTCCAACAAACACCAAAATTTCATAAAGACATCCAACTCAAAATATAACTCATGATAAATATATATGTAACCTAGCTGAAGTGCCACACACGGTGTGCATGATGTCACTTTCACACACGTGGCGAAAATCATAGATATATTAATGCACAATGAGTATTTATGTAGACTCAAGCCTAAGTGCCACCATGGCGTGCACGTTGTCACTTTCACACACATGGGGAGAGCAGAAATCTATTGAAGCACTTGAGTAGTAGATTAGATCTTCTTGATTACAAAGCTCATGACCACAACAATATCATGCATAGGGAGAGAGATGAACACATAGCTACCGGTAGAGCCCTTAGCCTCGAGGAAGAACTACTCCCTCCTCATCATGGGAATCAGCAACAGCGATGGAGATGGCGGTGGAGATCGATGTAGATGGCTCCAGGGGCACTTCCCCGTCCCAGCAGGGTGCCGGAACAGAGACTTTCTGTCCCACGAATCTCCCCTTCGGTGGCGGCGGCGCTGCGGAACTTTTCATGGCTTTCTGGTCGATTATTTAGGGTTTTTGGTATGGATGCTTATTATAGGCGAAGGAGGCAAGGTCGGTGGAGGGCCCCTGTGGGTGCGGCCAGGGTAGGCCCCGCGCCCACTTAGGGTGTGGCCACCGTGGTGTCCTCCTCCATCTCGTCTTCGATATTCCGTATCGTTCAGAAAAAGTATGAACTTTGGCTTTTGTCCCGTCCAATTCCGAGAATATTCTTTTTTAGCTTTCTCAAACCAAAAACAGCAGAAAACAGGCAACTGGTACTGTGGCATCTTGTCAATAGGTTAGTTCCCGAAAGTGTATAAAAATACCTCAAAGTGTAGACAAAATATAGCAAAGTTGATACAAAACAAGCATGGAGCATAAAAAATTATATATACGTTTATGACGTATCAAGCATCCCCAAACTTAACTCTTGCTCGTCCTCGAGTAGGTAAGTGATAAAAAGAATAATTTTTGAGGTGACATGCACCATCACAATCAAGATAAAACCACTTGCAAGCATTGAAAACTAGGATCAAAGTACTCTAAACATGAGCATGAAAGATGAAGTTCTAACAATAAGACATAACAACTATGCTGCAACATGAAAGGATACAAACAAAAATCATGAATAACATGCATTGAAAAACGTTTGTTTGTTTCACATATAGAAAACATAGCATAGTGGCATTCAGCTTGTCCCTCATGGAGTATAAAATAGACGCATATGCCACCTTCAAAGTTCATAAGAGTGACTAGATACAAATAGTTTAAGAACAAGCAATATCAACAATAAGAATCAATCAATAAGTTTTGGGACAATGAACATAGAACTAAGAATGGAAACTATGCTCTCTTAATTGGTGCCTAAGGATAGAAGGTGGAGACTCAATATAATGGTGGAAGAAAGGCCCTTCATAAAGGGGAGCAGGGATTTCAATTCTCAAAAAAGAGCTTCCAAAAATTATAGTACTTGTTAGCTTTCAGCTCTCATTGCCCCTATCAAAAGCATATTGAAGTGATTAAGGTTAAAGTGAACAAACTATGGAGTATATGCTTGACAAAGTATAAGTTGGCAATCTCATGTCCCTTGAATACGAGGGCCGCTCCTCATGCTACTCAACTTTAGTCACATGTAAGTTCTTGTCATAGTAAGTACATGTGTATCATAGAGAACCACCAATGGGGTACCTCTTGCACATGATACATGAGCTATCCCATAATCAAAATGACAAGTCAAGCAGACAATGAACATCTCAACAATCTTCTTATTTACCATGGGAAAATGGTGCTTTTTTCTCTCTTACCTCTTTTCAATATGTCTCTTTTTTATAAGAAGAAAGCTTCATAGATGTCATTATGGTGATGCTGCAAGTTTCCACCATGATTAGGCATGGCTTAGGCTAGTGGCCTAGGCATTTCTCTAACACACATACATAACTCCATGGACTTACAAGCTCCCCTTTTATTTCACACCGATGACATCCATAGACAAAATAGCATGATATCAACTGGGTACAATGTACATGTGCAATGTTAAAAGCGTTCCCCATGACAGCATGGTTCTGCTAATTCCAACGTATAAGTGCAAGCATAAACAACATAGATGACACAATGATTCAAGTTTATTAGGGGCAAGAAAATAAAGTGTGCCATCGAGTTTGTGAGAGCTTTAATCACTAATTTTTCACATAACAAGTTTAATTTGGAAGATAGCTAAAACAAGAATATACTTGGAATGGTGTAACACACCATGCATAGGAATTTATAGTGGACACTTTTGAATAACTTGGTTTCTTGGGAGTTGGATGCACGAGTAGAGCTCACTCATACAAGTGGAGGCTAGCAAAAGACTGGGAGCGACCAAATAAGAGAGCAATAATGGCCATAATCATGCAGAGCGACAAAACATTACTAATTAAAGAATAAAGTGGTACTACAAGCCAAGGACTAAATGATAAGAGAGGCTATGGTAACTTGTTCATAGTCATAACATGGTGTGAGCATGTGCCAAGTCAACCCAAACAAAGCATCAAAGGAGAATACCACAATACTATGCTTTTGTATGGTAAAACAACACATGATTCCTTCAAGGCACACTAAGCAATCTCAATTGTTTGGAACAAGTCATGCTTCAACAATAATCACTAAGCATATGGTCAAAGCAACATCTAGCATGACATGATAAAGTCTAGGCCACAGCCAAAACAATCTCCTTTTGTACCACTATAAGAATGAAACTTCCTACTCTTTTCCAACACCAATCAACTTATTTGAAACAACTCACAAAGATAATAATCAATAAATATCAGTGAGCTTGTCTCACAAATCCACAAAGAAGAACTAAAAACGTTCTAAGCAGAAATCATAAGAAAACTGAGGCTAAACACAGTGCTAGCAAAAGAGAACACTCATAGAACAATAAGAGTGAAAACTAGAGTGTTCTAGGCAATGAAAACAGAGTGTGTCTCTCTCCAAAATAAGTGTGGTAGAATCCAACCAACTTACTCAATCAAACTAAGCAAGCAAAAACTAAAAACAAAAACTAAGATGCTCCAAGAACAACACAACAGTGCATGAAACAATAAACACAAAGTGTCTAGAAAGACCTGCGATTTTTATTGATGAAGAAGGGGGTGCCTTGGGCATCCCCAAGCTTTGACGCTGGTACCTCTTGAATATTTCTTGGGGTGACACATGATGGCATCCCCAATCTTGAGATTTTTTCAATTCTTCATCTCATTACATCATTCTCTCCCTACACCTGAATTTTTTCCTTCATACAAAACTTCACACAATCTTCATTAGCAACATTAGTGCATTGAAAAGATAATAGACCTTTGGGTTTAGTTTCAAAACAGCAAAACTTTAACTAAAAACACAAGATACTGTCGTAATTCCCTCAAAAAGCTCAATTTCCCAAAAAGAACCCAAAAAGGAATCAAGAAGAAGCAAATGCAAATAATGGCATAAATCTATCAAAACAGACTAGAAGGTAGAAACGGATTTTTTTGAAGATCTTCTGTTGCTCAAATCAAAAAGTGCTGAACTAATGAAAGTTATCTAACAGACTGGGGGATTTATTCAAAAAATATCAGCTTCATACGACTTACAGAGATTCCTCACGAATTTTTATGGTGGAGCGCAAAAATCTGTTTCGGGACAGCAACTCCCCAAATCTTACTTCCCTCTCATTAGAGGTTATTCTTGGCACAAAAAGCAAACAAAAAGGATAAGGAGAGGTCATTACTGAAGTAATAACTTCCAATACTCAAGAGAACTCTTGGGTTATCTCCCAACAAGTACTTTTCTTTAACGCCTTTAAGTTAGGCTTGGTAGTTTGAGAAGATGCTCACATAAGAAATATGAATTGAAGCAAAAGAGAGCATCAAGAAGCAAATTCAAAACACATTTAAGTCTAACCCACTTCCTATGCATAGGAATCTTGTAAAAAACAAGTCATGAAAGCCCAAAGCAACAAGCATAGGGAAGAAAAACAAGTGCAACTTCAAGATTTTTAACATAAAGAGGGGAAACTTAATATTTTTGAGATGCATAAGACCATGTTTCCCTCTCTCATAATAACTTTCAGTAGCATCATGAATAAAATTAACAATATAAATATCACATAAAACATTCTTATCATGAGCTACATGCATAACATGATTATTACTCTCCACATAAGAATAGTCATTCTTATTAATTGTAGTGGGAGCAAATTCAACAAAATAGCTATTATTATTATTCTCATCACCATAATCATCAAATATAAGAGGAAGATTGTAATCACAATTAACTTTCTCCTCAACAGTAGGTGGACTGAAAATATCATATTCATCATTGTAATCATCATATATTGGAGGTTTGGTATCATCATACCCAATAGAATAGCTATCTTCCAAAGGTGGGGAAATAAAAAGATCATTTTCATAAAAACTAGCTTCCCGAATCTTAGACGTCTCCATAGCATTAGCAATAATGGTATCCAAAGAATTCATACTAATAACATTGCTGATCCTATGAGATTTGATTGGGCATTACAACAATATACATAGATGATGTCTACGCACTTCTATTCTTGTAGACAGTTGTTGGGCCCCCAAGTGTACAGGTTTGTAGAACAGCAACAAGTTTCCCTTAAGTGGATTATCCAAGGTTTATTGAACTCAGGGAGGAAGTGGTCAAAGGTATCCCTCTCAAGCAACCCTGCAATTAAGATACAAGAAGTCTCTCGTGTCCCCAACACACCTAATACACTTGTCAGGTGTATAGGTGCACTAGTTCGGCGAAGAGATAATAAAATACAAGTGGTAACGGTTCTAGAAAAGAGCTTATGACTTGTTGTTAACATGGGAGAAACTAAAGGCAACCTGAAATAAAGATGGAAGCAAGCAAACATGCAACAAATCTAGATGCAAATGGTGTTTCAATGTTTAGAAACAAGGCCTAGGGATCATACTTTCACTAGTGAACACTCTATCATATAAATGTCTTCCCTTAATGATACTACCCTGACTACTCTCCGGTTGGACACTCTAATCCATGGTAGGGCTATAACAGCACTCCTCAAAGTTCGCCTTACTCAATCTAGATAACCCCATAGTCACCTTGAGCGCTAGATGGTTCCAACAAACACCACAATTTCATAAAGACATCCAACTCAAAATATAACTCATGATAAATATATATGTAACCTAGCTTAAGTGCCACACACGGTGTACACACTTTCACTTTCACACACGTGGGTAAAAGCATAGATCTATTAAAGCACAATGAGTATTTATGTAGACTCAAGCCTAAGTGCCACCATGTCGTGCACGCTGTCACTTTCACACACATGGGGAGAGCAGAGATCTATTGAAGCACTTGAGTAGCAGAGTAGATCTACTTGATTACAAAGCTCATGACCACAACAAGATCATGCATAGGGAGAGAGATGAACACATAGCTACCGGTAGAGCCCTTAGCCTCGAGGAAGAACTACTCCCTCCTCATCATGTGAATCAGCAACGGCGATGGAGATGGTGGTGGAGATCGATGGAGATGGCTCCGGGGGCACTTCCCCGTATCGGCAGGGTGCCGAAATAGAGACTTTATGTCCCCTGAATCTCCCCTTCGGTGGCGGCGGCGCTGTGGACCTTTTCGTGGTTTTCTGGTCGATTATTTAGGGTTTTTGGGTCAGAGGCTTCTTATAGGCGAAGGAGGCAAGGTCGGTGGAGGGCCAGGGGGCCCACACCCCCTGTGGGCGCGACCAGGGTGGGCCTCGCGCCCACCTAGGGTGTGGCCACCCTGGTGTCCTCCTCCATCCCGTCTTCGATTTTCCGTATCGTTCAGGAAATAAATATGAGCTTTGGCTTTTGTCCCATTCAATTCCAAGAATATTCATTTTTTAGCTTTTCTGAAACCAAAAATAGCAGAAAATAGGCAACTGACACTATGGCATCTTGTCAATAGGTTAGTTGCAGAAAGTGTATAAAAATACCTCAAAGTGTAGAAAAAACATGGCAAAGTTGATACAAAACAAGCATGGAGCATCAAAAATTATAGATACGTTTACAACGTATCAATAGACTGCCATCCAACTACATCTATGACAAGTAATCCACCTTTAGGTTATCATCCGAACCCCCTCCAGTATTAAGTTGCAAGCAACGGATAACTGCTTTAAGCGAAGTGTTTAAAGTAAACAATACAATTGTTCCATGAACAAGAGATTGTTCTTTTCTCCCTAGTAGCAACAACACATATACAACCTTAGAGATTTTTGTCACTTCGCCAGATTCAATAGAGGCATGAGCCCACTATCGAGCATAAATACTCCCTCTTGGAGTCACTAGCATCTACTTCTCCAAGATAGCTACTAGAAATGGAGATCATGCAAGATTTCGAACAACACAGACATGATAGAATCAACAAGATAAAATCATTAATCAATCTGACATAGTAATCTCAATATTCATCGGATCCCCGCAAACACAACATGCATGATTACAAATACATGATCTTGATCATGAACGGAGCTCACAAGATATAAACATGATAGCACAAAGGAGGAGAAATGTAGGGGTCTCAACCTAATAAGGTAGATTCCTCCTGTGTTTACAATGCTAGTCCCTGGATCAATAGCTAGCATCCACAGTTGAGATGTAATATCAAGATACAAAGGTCATAATATAACTTTATAACCAGGAATAACATAATTTTATTACATCATTCATAGCTCATTTGGCTATTACATTACATTGTAGCGGAATAACTATAGTCATGGGTCCTTCATCTTCAAAGTGCCACAGGCAAATGCTGGTTGTAGACTTTGTAATCCTAGTCAATCAAACTTCACTAAAATCAATCAAACCTGCAACATTACAATTTACAGCCACAAGGGTCAATACATTTGAATTGTATTGGCAAGTTTCACTGTTTTGTATAATATAAGTGGATCCTATCATTACATGCAAATTTGGCTAAGTAGAGTTTTAGGCTTATTTGCATAAAGCAATATTTTATCCTATCTTTTCAAAATGGTTTTGGTCCTTTGTCAAATCTCTTTTCCAAGTTCCTTGAACTCCTTGGTAGAAACTCAAGTGTTCAAGTCCTTGTCAACAATCCCTTGAGCTACTTGGTAACCCCAAGTGCAACAAGTTTTATAAAATCTCATGAGTTCCTTGGTAACCCCAAGTACATCATGCTCTTGAGCACCTTGGTAACCCCAAGTGCATCAAGCTTGACAAAATCTCTTTGAATTCCTTGGTAACACCAAGTGCATCAAGTTTTTTATATTAGAAGTTGGAATGTCGAGATCTCCCATAGTTCAAACTTTAGTTGCTCAGTATTGTCCATAACCGGGGACACGGCTAAGTACTTAGATTTTATTATCTTCTGCAGAAGGAGTACACTTTACCCACATGTCACAATCCCATCCTTTTGCCACCAGTGGCCTACTGGATTAGCACTCACCAAGATGGAGAACTGGCAGATTGAGAATGTGACGAAGTCTTTCCAAAAGGTCCTCCCATACACCATTGCTAGCTTGTCTTCAGCCCCCATGAAGCATTCCAGATCCCCATGTCCAGTAACTAAAGACAATGTATGGGTCTTCCTAATGTAATTGACTAAGCCAGAGCCATAATAGCATGTGGTTGCACACGAAAGCCACAATTGGAGAGGCATGTTCAATCTCTAAGTTTCCTAGGTGGGTTTTCTTTTGGAGCACAACACAAAGAGATCACCATAAACATGGTTCCTTTTGTTTCCACCTTCTCCAAAACTTAAAGTATCCTCCACCTAGGTGGTTCATTGAGTCCTTGTTTTATTATGTAAAACACAAGTCCTTTTCTCAACTTTGTAAAATCTCAACATGTATCTCTTTTCTCAAATAAGCATGTCTAAGCATGTACAATGTTTTCACTAAGTAATGTAAGGGCATCCTATTAGGATTTAGCATAGCATAAGTATAAATTATTTTCATGCATGTTTCCAAAATCCACTAAGTATAATGAAAATAGTAGTACTTTTGAATGATAGTGTAACTTGCCTTTTTGGTAGGGAATGGTGGTTCACTCCTTGATTTTGCTAGTCTCACACTTCTCTAATTTCACTACAAGTCAATCAAGCAAACACAAAATCAACTAACATTCTAAACCAATAATCACTCAAACAAATTCACACACACAAGACAATGGAAACTAATTCATGCATGGGAGCATGCATAAGATAATTTTATTTTGTAAAGGGGGTCTCTATTGGATTTCTAAACTTTGTAAGATCCAATTTGGTCATTTACCAAAATGGCAAAGTCATTAGTTAGAGGGGTTTGCCCAAAAACTATTTTAAAATCCATTCAACATTTTATGTGGTGGAAAATGGTTTTATCAAATCAAAAATCTTTAAGTTTCTCACCAAAATTTCTAACTCTCAAGACTTGGTGTTTTGGGTCAGTAGCTTTGAATCAAATTATTTTCCCAAAGTTTTTATTCCAAAATCCTTTTTCATAATAAAACCATTATCTATACTTTGCTAAAAATAGACTAATTCAATTAATCCATTCTAAATTTTCCCAATTTCATTTTCAAAACCATGGGTTGGTTCCTAGGGTCAGTGAGTTGACAACAAACCATTTTGCAAAGGTTTTAACCCAAAAATCATTTTTAAGCAATTTTTCTAATCTAAACAAGCACACAAATGAATCTGCAAAAATAAGCAAGCTAACAGATACTATTTTCTAAACTAAGGCCATGGTTGGTTAGGTCTTGCTCTCCTGAATCCAACGACATAAAATTTGTAATTTTTGGACGTGTGGATCCAAAGTTATAAGGGTTTGAAGTTTGCAAATAAATCTGATTCAAAAATTCTTTTAAACAGACCTAGTGCCACGCGGCAAGATTTCACTGGACGGTACCCTTTCGCGCGGATCAGCGTTGCGGTGCGTTGGATCTAATCGATCGTGCGGCACAGAGAACGTACCCCTTCGCAGCTCAAGCGATCTATCGTAAGCGTCGGATCGAGATCCTACGGCACTGGTGCGTTTGACCATATGCGAGCGGCGCCGACGCGGCGGCGACTGGCGGCACGGTCAGGTGTAGACGGTGCCGGTGGTCTAGGAAGCGAGAGAGGAGGAGAAGGGGCTCACCGAGGTCGCGAGGTCGTGGTGAAGCTCGGCGTGTGGTCGACGGGGCAAGGGGCGCACGAGGTTTGCTGCAATTCCTCACCGGAGCTTGCAACGGCGTCTGGCGGCTCCGGTCGACGACGGGGAGATGCTGTGGTCCACGAGAAGACAAATGGAGGACTTGGTTAGCTGCACAAGGCCAAAGCAAGGAGGTTTGCGTGATCGAGAAAACGCGGGGCGATCAGTGCTTACCGGGGGAGGTCGTCGGAGAGGTTGCAGACGGCGACATCGTCAGAGCTTGTCAAAGCCGATGCTCTGAGGCGCCCGCGGTCGAACAGAGGGTACGGGGAGGAGTGTCTGGGAGTGGGGAAGCTGCTAGGTTGCACAGGGAGGCACGGGGCGGTGTCGAGTCGCCGGAATCGGCTCCGGACTTCGTCGGAACAGAGGGTGCTCGGGGAGGAAATTGGGGTTGTCTAAGGCATGCTAGCGCGGGGTGTCACAGGGGAAATATAGAGGCGACATGGGCGTTTAAGACCGTGTGGTCAAATCGAGTAACGCTGGTCGCGTTAAGGCGAATTAAGTCTGCGAATTCATCGGCAGGAAACAGCACCGAGGGAGGAAGAAGGGGTCGCGCGGGTGAGGAGGAAGAACAGTGGAGAGTGGGCCTACCGGTCAGTGGGAAAAGAAGGGAGGGGAGGGTCCACTGGTCAGTCTCTGCGTGGGTTCGAATACTAGTGCGAAACGTTTTCTTTCGGGGTGAGGAGCTGGGCTGTTTCTGGGCCTGTTTGGGCTGCTGGGTTGGGTTGACCCTTTTCTTATTTTTTTCTGTTTCTTAATCTTTTTCCTTTTTCTAATTCTATTTCCTGTTTTGAATTTCCAAACAAACAAACATCAACCAAAACAAACCAAACAACACCAATCTTTGTAATTTTGAAATTAGTTCTGTTTAGTAACATGAACCAAAATCCAAATTCAAATTAATAATTTTAATAATAGGGTCCATTATTAATTAACTAAATATTATTAAATCCAAAGGTTTTGATTTAATTGAAAGCTCCATTTGAGAACTAAATAATTTTAAACCATTCAGTAGGTTGTATTTGAAAATAAAGAGTATTTGGAAAGTTTGGTTTAACATAAAATAACATTTTTGTTATAGGGTTTTTTTTAATAATTAAATAAAATTGGACCTTGGTTATTAAATCAAATAGGATTTGTTTTATTAAAACTTTATTTGAAATTTAAATTAAAGTCAAAACACTTCAGTAAGTTTTATTTATAAAATATTTGAAAAACTTATTTAAAGTAATTGAATAAGTTTTAGTGTTTGTTTAAAATGGGAAAAGCCTTTTCACAAAATTGGATATTAAATCCTTTATTGTTTTATTTTAAATAATCATTATTATTTAAAACAGAGTAAAACCTTTTGTTTCACAAACTTGGCCAAGTGTTTATTTGGCTTTATAACATAATCTTTATTTGAAAAACCTTTTATAAAAAGATTCAAAATAGCAATTCCAATTATTTTATTTTCCTTTTATAAATGTTTAATCTTTTTAAATCCCTTTAGGATTTTATTTAATCCAAATAGGTTTGATGTTCCAATTGAATTCAAAAAGTTTCTTCTGTCTCTAAAAATCAAACAAAGTTTTATTTTATTCATTTATTTTCACATTACAAGATTTGGAAAATCTTGGGATGTGACAGGCTACCACCCTTAAAATAAATCTCGTCCCGAGATTTGGGGAGGCTAGGTTACAAGAAGGTTCAAAACAACTAGGGTACTACCACCCTTAAAATTTTTCAAACAAAAATTACATATTGTCCTTCTTGGGATCTTGGGGAACTTCTCTAAGCAAACTTTTGCATTGTGTCCTTGGTTTCCATTCTTGACTCATGGGCCAAGGTTGAGTTTCTCCATAGGCTTGTTCAACTTGTTCTTCATCTTTTCTGGACAGTTGCTTGCATACTGTCCTGGATTCTTGCAGTTGAAACAATGGATGTCCTTGAGTTCTTTACGTGGCTCTTGTGGACAAGTTGCTATAGTGACCTAATTCCTTGCAGTTGTTGCACCACACTTGGTCAATATCTTTATTCTTCTTGTTCTCTGGGCACTCACTGGAGTAGTGTCCCATTTCCTTACATTTACGACATTGCACAAGGTTCATGTCTGGTCTTGGTTTCTTGGGTTTCTTTGATCCTTTGAATTGGGTTGTCTTGTTTGGAGGTATAAGTGGTCCTTTTCCTTTGGTAGACTTGGATCCTTCTTGTTTCCTTTGTTCCACCATGGAGTAGATGGGGCATTGGATAGGAGTATGATTGCTTCCTTCACATAAGTAGAAAGTAGCTTGAGAGGTAGGACATTGTCCAACAGGATGATTTTCTTCACAGTTAGGACATTGACCTTCATGCTCCTTGGAAGTATGATCCTTGTCTCCACAAATAATGCAAGCTGGGGCTCCATCTAGAACAACATTCTTGTCATCCTTGTTATCATAAACTCCTTTGGATAGCTTTCTTCCATGCTGATCATTTGATTAGTCACATTAAGCATCAGTTGGGATTGTTCCTCCAAAAACTTTTGCAGTGCTGGATCTTTATCACTATTGTTGGCTATGAACTGAGCTGTCAGTTGGTTCAATTGGTTCTAGGTTGCTATGAGCTCTTTCATGCTGTCCACTTGGTTGGTGTTGGTGTCATCAACCTTGGAGCCTTTTGGAGTAGTCATCTGTTTGGGTTGAAGGGAGATTAGAATAGGCAAGATATTTCTAAGGACTTAATTCTAATCACACACATCACAATTCACACAAGCAATGTGCATGCAATCACAAACCAAAAATTTCACTCAAACAAGGTTCAAGCACATACTTAGTCAACAAAAATATTTTTGTTACACCACACAGGTTGGTGTGTTTGACTTAACTATAATATGGTGGTCCATCTATATGGTTCACTTGTGATCTTTCCTTCCTTCTTGGTTGCTTCTTCTTACATGAGATCATGGTTTCCTTAGGAGAATTTCTTGGTTACAATACTTCAAAGTTATTGATGGCTCCTTCTTATTTTGCATTCCCTCAGTCTCTAAATCTTGAGTAGGATTTCCTTGTCTCACTTGTGGTCCTTAGTAGTTTCCAAGTTGGAATTCCTTGGGAAATATGCTGAAGATGTTGAAGTCATTAGAGTTGAAGAAGTTGAAGTCATTAGAGTTGAAGAAGTTGAAGAAGTCCCTTGCACATGGTGTAGTCTTTGGTCATGGGGTAGGCTTTTCCATCAAGTTGAAGTAGAAGAGATGTAGAGTTGAAACCAAAATGGTTGAGGAAAGAGTTTACAAGATTTTGTAAATAAGTTTTTGGAACAAGTATAACTCCTATTTTTCTAAGGGGTTTTGTCCAATCCTAGGTTTACAAATCCTACAGGCAACACAATGCTCTGATACCATCTGTAGGGGTCTCAACCTAATAAGGTAGATTCCTCTTGTGTTTACAATGCTAGTCCCTGGATCAATAGCTAGCATCCACAGTTGAGATGTAATATCAAGATACAAAGGTCATAATATAACTTTATAACCAGGAATAACATAATTTTATTACATCATTCATAGCTCATTTAGCTATTACATTACATTGCAGCGGAATAACTATAGTCATGGGTCCTTCATCTTCAAAGTGCCACAGGCAAATGCTGGTTGTAGACTTTGTAATCCTAGTCAATCAAACTTCACTAAAATCAATCAAACTTGCAACATTACAATTTACAGCCACAAGGGTCAATACATTTGAATTGTATTGGCAAGTTTCACTATTTTGTATAATATAAGTGGATCCTATCATTACATGCAAATTTGGCTAAGTAGAGTTTTAGGCTTATTTGCATAAAGCAATATTTTATCCTATCTTTTCAAAATGGTTTTGGTCCTTTGTCAAATCTCTTTTCCAAGTTCCTTGAACTCCTTGGTAGAAACTCAAGTGTTCAAGTCCTTGTCAATAATCCCTTGAGCTACTTGGTAACCCCAAGTGCAACAAGTTTTATAAAATCTCATGAGTTCCTTGGTAACCCCAAGTACATCATGCTCTTGAGCACCTTGGTAACCCCAAGTGCATCAAGCTTGACAAAATCTCTTTGAATTCCTTGGTAACCCCAAGTGCATCAAGTTTTTTATATTAGAAGTTGGAATGTCGAGATCTCCCATAGTTCAAACTTTAGTTGCTCAGTATTGTCCATAACCGGGGACACGGCTAAGTACTTAGATTTTATTATCTTCTGCAGAAGGAGTACACTTTACCCACATGTCACAATCCCATCCTTTTGCCACCAGTGGCCTACTGGATTAGCACTCACCAAGATGGAGAACTGGCAGATTGAGAATGTGACAAAGTCTTTCCAAAAGGTCCTCCCATACACCATTGCTAGCTTGTCTTCAGCCCCCATGAAGCATTCCAGATCCCCATGTCCAGTAACTAAAGACAATATATGGGTCTTCCTAATGTAATTGACTAAGCCAGAGCCATAATAGCATGTGGTTGCACACGAAAGCCACAATTGGAGAGGCATGTTCAATCTCTAAGTTTCCTAGGTGGGTTTTCTTTTGGAGCACAACACAAAGAGATCACCATAAACATGGTTCCTTTTGTTGTCACCTTCTCCAAAACTTAAAGTATCCTCCACCTAGGTGGTTCATTGAGTCCTTGTTTTATTATGTAAAACACAAGTCCTTTTCTCAACTTTGTAAAATCTCAACATGTATCTCTTTTCTCAAATAAGCATGGCTAAGCATGTACAATGTTTTCACTAAGTAATGTAAGGGCATCCTATTAGGATTTAGCATAGCATAAGTATAAATTATTTTCATGCATGTTTCCAAAATCCACTAAGTATAATGAAAATAGTAGGACTTTTGAATGATAGTGTAACTTGCCTTTTTGGTAGGGAATGGTGGTTCACTCCTTGATTTTGCTAGTCTCACACTTCTCTAATTTCACTACAAGTCAATCAAGCAAACACAAAATCAACTAACATTCTCAACCAATAATCACTCAAACAAATTCACACACACAAGACAATGGAAACTAATTCATGCATGGGAGCATGCATAAGATAATTTTATTTTGTAAAGGGGGTCTCTATTGGATTTCTAAACTTTGTAAGATCCAATTTGGTCATTTACCAAAATGGCAAAGTCATTAGTTAGAGGGGTTTGCCCAAAAACTATTTTAAAATCCATTCAACATTTTATGTGGTGGAAAATGGTTTTATCAAATCAAAAATCTTTAAGTTTCTCACCAAAATTTCTAACTCTCAAGACTTGGTGTTTTGGGTCAGTAGCTTTGAATCAAATTATTTTCCCAAAGTTTTTATTCCAAAATCCTTTTTCATAATAAAACCATTATCTATACTTTGCTAAAAATAGACTAATTCAATTAATCCATTCTAAATTTTCCCAATTTAATTTTCAAAACCATGGGTTGGTTCCTAGGGTCAGTGAGTTGACAACAAACCATTTTGCAAAGGTTTTAACCCAAAAATCATTTTTAAGCAATTTTTCTAATCTAAACAAGCACACAAATGAATCTGCAAAAATAAGCAAGCTAACAGATACTATTTTCTAAACTAAGGCCATGGTTGGTTAGGTCTTGCTCTCCTGAATCCAACGACATAAAATTTGTAATTTTTGGACGTGTGGATCCAAAGTTATAAGGGTTTGAAGTTTGCAAATAAATCTGATTCAAAAATTCTTTTAAACAGACCTAGTGCCACGCGACAGGATTTCACTGGACGGTACCCTTTCGCGTGGATCAGCGTTGCAGTGCGTTGGATCTAATCGATCATGCGGCACAGAGAACGTACCCCTTCGCAGCTCAAGCGATCTATCGTAAGCGTCGGATCGAGATCCTACGGCACTGGTGCGTTTGACCATATGCGAGCGGCGCCGACGCGGCGGCGACTGGCGGCGCGATCAGGTGTAGACGGTGCCGGTGGTCTAGGAAGAGAGAGAGGAGGAGAAGGGGATCACCAAGATCGCGAGGTCGTGGTGAAGCTCGGCGTGTGGTCGACGGGGCAAGGGGCGCACGAGGTTTGCTGCAATTCCTCACCGGAGCTTGCAACGGCGTCTGGCGGCTCCGGTCGACGACGGGGAGATGCTGTGGTCCACGAGAAGACAAATGGAGGACTTGGTTAGCTGCGCAAGGCCAAAGCAAGGAGGTTTGCATGATCGAGAAAACGCGGGGCGATCAGTGCTTACCGGGGGAGGTCGTCGGAGAGGTTGCAGACGGCGGCGTCGTCAGAGCTTGTCAAAGCCGACACTCTGAGGCTCCCGCGGTCGAACGGAGGGTACGGGGAGGAGTGTCTGGGAGTGGGGAAGCTGCTAGGTTGCACAGGGAGGCACGGGGCGGTGTCGAGTCGCCGGAATCGGCTCCGGACTTCGTCGGAACAGAGGGTGCTCGGGGAGGAAATTGGGGTGGTCTAAGGCATGCCAGCGCGGGGTGTCAAAGGGGAAATATAGAGGCGACATGGGCGTTTAAGACCGTGTGGTCAAATCGAGTAACGCTGGTCGCGTTAAGGCGAATTAAGTCTGCGAATTCATCGGCAGGAAACAGCACCGAGGGAGGAAGAAGGGGTCGTGCGGGTGAGGAGGAAGAACAGTGGAGAGTGGGCCTACCGGTCAGTGGGAAAAGAAGGGAGGGGAGGGTCCACTAGTCAGTCTCTGCGCGGGTTCGAATACTAGTGCGAAACGTTTTCTTTCGGGGTGAGAAGCTGGGCTGTTTCTGGGCCTGTTTGGGCTGCTGGGTTGGGTCGACCCTTTTCTTATTTTTTTCTGTTTCTGAATCTTTTTCCTTTTTCTAATTCTATTTCCTGTTTTGAATTTCCAAACAAACAAACATCAACCAAAACAAACCAAACAACACCAATCTTTGTAATTTTGAAATTAGTTCTGTCTAGTAACATGAACCAAAATCCAAATTCAAATTAATAATTTTAATAATAGGGTCCATTATTAATTAACTAAATATTATTAAATCCAAAGGTTTTGATTTAATTGAAAGCTCCATTTGAGAACTAAATAATTTTAAACCATTCAGTAGGTTGTATTTGAAAATAAAGAGTATTTGGAAAGTTTGGTTTAACATAAAATAACATTTTTGTTATAGGGTTTTTTTAATAATTAAATAAAATTGGACCTTGGTTATTAAATCAAATAGGATTTGTTTTATTAAAACTTTATTTGAAAATTTAAATTAAAGTCAAAACACTTCAGTAAGTTTTATTTATAAAATATTTGAAAAACTTATTTAAAGTAATTGAATAAGTTTTAGTGTTTGTTTAAAATGGGAAAAGCCTTTTAACAAAATTGGATATTAAATCCTTTATTGTTTTATTTTAAATAATCATTATTATTTAAAACAGAGTAAAACATTTTGTTTCACAAACTTGGCCAAGTGTTTATTTGGCTTTATAACATAATCTTTATTTGAAAAACCTTTTATAAAAAGATTCAAAATAGCAATTCCAATTATTTTATTTTCCTTTTATAAATGTTTAATATTTTTAAATCCCTTTAGGATTTTATTTAATCCAAATAGGTTTGATGTTCAAATTGAATTCAAAAAGTTTCTTCTGGCTCTGAAAATCAAACAAAGTTTTATTTTATTCATTTATTTTCACATTACAAGATTTGGAAAATCTTGGGATGTGACAAGAAACAACCATCTAGCTACTGTATGGACCCGTAGTCCAAGGTGGAACTACTCATGCATCATACCGGAGGCTTGCATGGTGATGAAGAAGGCCTCCGGGATGATCTCTCCCCTCCGACAGGGTGCCGGCAAGAGCTTCAGATCCCCCTGATCTAGGGACGATGGTGGCGGCGGCTATGGACTGTTTTGTGGAAGATTGAGCGGGTACTTATGGTTTAGTATCGAGGGCTTCTTATAGGCAAAGAGGGAGACCGAGAGGGTGCCCGAGGTGGCTACACCCCCCAGGCGCGGGCCAGGCCTGGACGCGTGGTCAGGGGTGTGGCCCCCTCAAGGCCCTCCTCCGTCTCGTCTTCTGGCTCCGTGTTCTACTCGGTGAAATATTGACTTTGGATTTTGTCCCATCCAATTCCGAGAATATTCATTTTTCTGACTTTTCTGGAACCAAAAACAACAGAAAACAGACAACTGGCACTGTGGCATCTTGTTAATAGGTTAGTCCCAGAAAACATATAAAAATACCTCAAAGTATAGACAAAGCAAAGCAAAGTAGATACTAAACAAGCATGGAACATCAAAAATTATAGATACGTTTACGACGTATCAAGCATCCCCAAGATTAATGCCTGCTCGTCCTCGAGTAGGTAAGTGATAAAAAATAATTTTTGAGGTGACATGCACCATCAAAATCAAGATCAAACCATTTGCAAGCATTGAAAGCTGGGATCAAAGTACTCTAAACATGAGCATGAAAGATGAAGTTCTAACTATAAGAAAAAGTAGCTATGCTGCAACATGAAAGGATACACACAAATATTCATGAATAACAATGGATTGAAAGACGTTTGTTTGTTTCACATATAGAAAACATAGCATAGTGGCATTCAGCTTGTCCCTCGTGGAGTAGCAATAAATGCATAGGACACCTTCAAAGTTCACAAGGGTGACTAGATACAAATAGTTCAAGAACAAGCAATATCAACAATATGAATCAATCAATAAGTTTTGGGACAATGCACATAGAACTAAGAATGGCAACTATGCTCTCTTAGTTGGTGCCTAAGGATAGAAGGTGGAGACTCAATATAAAAGTGGAAGAAAATCCCATCATAGAAGGAAGCAGGGATTTCAAGTTTCATAAAGAGCTTCCAAATATTATGGTACTTGTTAGCTTTCAGCTCTCATTGCCCCTATCATAGGCATCTTGAAGTGTTTAAGGTTAAAGTGAACAAACTATGGAGTATATTCTTGACAAAGTATAAGTTGGCAATCTCATGTCCCTTGAGTACGAGGGCCGCTTCTCATGCTACTCAACCTTAGTCACCGGTAAGTTCTTGTCATAGTAAGTACATGTGTATCATAGAGAACCTCCAATGGGGTACCCCTTGCACATGATACAGGAGCTATCCCATATAAAATGACAAGGCAAGCAGACAATGAGCATCTCAGCAATCTTCTTATTTACCATGGGAAAATGGTGCTTTTTTTCTCTCTTTCCTCTTTTCTCATCTCTTTTTTTTCTTTTTCTCAATCTCTATCTCTTTTTTATAAGAAGAATGGTTCATATATTTCTCACTATGGTGACGCTGCAAGTTTCCACCATGATTAGGCATGGGTTAGGCTAGCGGCCCAGGCGTTTCTCTAACACACATACATAACTCCATGGACTTACAAGCTCCCCTTTTATTTCATATTGACGACATCCGCAAACAAAAGATCATGATATCAACTGGGTACAATGTATAAGTGCAATGTTGAAAGCGTTCCCCGTGACAGCACGGTTCTGCTAATTTCAATGTATAAGTGCAAGAATATACAACATAGATGACACAATGGTTCAAGTTTATTAGGGGCAAGAAAAATAAAGTGTGCCATAAAGTTTGTGAGAGCTTTAATCACTAACTTTTACATAACAAGTTTAATTTGGAATTTAGATAAAACAAGAATATACTTGGAATGGTGTAACACACCATGCATAGGAATTCATAGTGGACACTTTGGAATAACTTGGTTTCTTGGGGGTTGGATGCATGAGTAGAGCTTACTCATACAAGTGGTGGCTAGCAAAAGACTGAGAGCGACCAACTAAGAGAGCAATAATGGCCATAATCATGCAGAGCGACAAAACATTACTAATCAAAGCATAAAGCGGTATCACATGTCAAAAACTAAATGATCATAGATGATAAGTTGACTGTTTCATAGTCATAACATGGTGTGAGCATGTGCCAAGTCAACCCAAGCAAAGCATCAAAGGAGAATTCCACAATATTATGCTTTTGTATGCTAAAACAATGCATGATTCTTTCAAGGCACATTAAGCAATCCTAATTGTTTGGAACAAGTAATGGTACAACAATAATCACTAAGCATAAGGTCAAAATAACATCTAGCATGACATGCTAAAGTCTAAGTCACAGTTAAAGCAGGCTCCTCTTGTACTACTAAAGAAAGAACTTCCTACTCCTTTCCAACACCAATCAACTTATTTGAGATAACACAATGAAAGCGAGGGTCCAACTACTTTATTCAAGCAAACTAAGCAAACAAAAACCAAAAACGAAAACTAAGACGCTCCAAGAACAACACAATTGTGCATGAAACAATAAAAACAAAGTGTCTAGAAAGACCTGAGATTTTTATTGATGAAGAAGGGGATCCCTTGGGCATCCCCAAGCTTTGACGCTTGTACCTCTTGAATATGTCTTGGAGTGACACGGTGTGGCATCCCCAACCTTGAGCTTTTGTCCATTCTTCATCTCATTACATCCTTCTTTCCTTACATCTGAAAATTTTCCTTCATACAAATCTACACACAATCTTCATTAGCAACACTAGTGCATTCAAAAGACAATAGACCTTTGGGTTTAGTTTCAAAACAGAAAATAATTTCACTAAAGACACAAGATACTATAGAAATTCCCTCAAAAATCTCAATTTCCCAAAAAGAACCCAAAAAGGAATCAATAAGAAGCAAATGCAAAAAATAGCAGAAATATGTCAAAACAGACCAGCAGGTAGAATACAATTTTTAAAAAGACATTCGGTTGCTCAAATCAAAATGTGTTGAACTAACGAAAGTTAGCTAACAACCTGGGGGATTTTTTAAAAAAACTACAGCTCAATCCGACTTACAGAGATTTTATACGATTTTTTATAGTGGAGCACAAAATTCTGTTTCGGGACAGCAGCTCCCCAAATCTTACTTCCCTATCATTTGAGGTTAATATTCGCACAAAAATCAAATAAAAAGGTTAAGGAGAGGTTATTATAGAAGTAATAACTTCCAAGACTCAAGAAAATTATTGGGTTATCTCCCACGAAGTACTTTTCTTTAACGCCTTGAAGTTAGGCACAAGAAGCAAGAATCAAGTATTTTCAAATGAAGAAGCATTAACATCAAAACCTTGCTTGCAAAAGAGGAGAAAAGGGCAACTTATCTCTCCTAATAGGGAAGTTTTAAGTAACTTTATTGAATGGAAATTGATATTTAATGATACCTTTATTTATATCAATGATGGCAACAACAGTTCTACGAAAAGGTCTTCCCAAAGTAATAGGACAAAAAGCATTGTATTCAACATCCAAAACATAGAAATCAACGGGGACATAGGAATTGTTAACCATAATAAGAACATCATTAACACTCCCCATGAGTTTCTTTTTAGCATTATCATCAAGTGGGACATCCGAATAACAATTTTCCAAAGGGGGCAAATCAAGCATTTCATAAATCTTTCTAGGCATAATAGAGACACTAGAACCAAGATCACAAGAATCTTTGAGATCAAAGTCATTAACTTGCATATTAATGATGGGTTCCCAACTATCTTCTACTTTCCTAGGAATAGAGGCTTTGTGTTTCAATTTTATTCCTTAATTTTAATGAGAGCATCTGTAATGTGTTTGGTGAAAGCCACATTCATATCACTAGCATTAGTACTTCTAGCAAGATTTTGTAGGAACATAACCACTTCAGAGATATTGCAACCATCAAGATCAAAATCAAACTTAGAATCATAGTTAGTAGACTTATTGGGTTTAGGCATTGTTGTAGGAGGAATGGGAACTTCTTGTGGTTTGGTAGCATCCATATTGGTGGTGGTAATAGTACACACACTATTGTTTCTAGCAATTTCGGCTTCTCTTTCCCATTTAGCATGTAGTTTAGCTAACAGTCTCACATTTTCATCAATAGTAACTTGTATGGCATGAGTGGCAGCAAAGGTACTTTCCAAGGTTTCAGGTTAGCAGCCATTTTATTAATCAAAGAGGACTGTGCTTCAGACAAACAGGAAATATTTTTCTCAACATTCAAAAGCTTTTCCTCCACAGTATTGTTGAAAATAGTTTGTTTACTAATAAAGTCTTTGAGCATGACTTCAAGTTCAGAGGGAGAACTTATAGTATCTTTGTAGGAATTTCCATAAGTATTGCCATTGTTGGGAGGATAAGGCCTATAATTATTTTTGCTACCAAAATTATTCCTATAGGCATTGTTGTTGAAATTGTTGTTTCTAATGAAGTTCACATCAACTTTCTCTTCTTGAGCAACCAAAGAGGCCAAGGGAACATTATTTGGATCTATATGAGCTTTTACATTAACAAGCATAGCCATGATAACATCAATTTTATCACTCAAAGAGGAGGTTTCTTCAACAGAATTTACCTTCTTACCATGTGGAGCTCTCTTAGTGTGCCATTCAGAATAATTGACCATCATATTATCAAGGAGCTTTGTTGCAGCACCCAGGGTAATGGTCATAAAGGTACCTCCAACAGCAGAATCCAATAGATTTCTTAAAGAGAAGTTTAACCCTGCATAAAAAGTCTAGATAATCATCCAAGAAGTAAGTCCATGAGTGGGAAAATTCTTAACCAAATATTTCATTCTTTCCCAAGGTTGAGCAACATGTTCATTATCAAGTTGTTTAAATTTCATTATTTCACTTCTCATGGATATAATCTTAGCAGGAGCATAGTATTTTCAAATAAAAGCATCTTTGCACTTAATCCAAGAATCAATACTATTTCTAGGCAAGGATATCAACCATTCTTTAGCTTTTCCTCTCAAGGAGAAAGGAAACAATTTGAGCTTAATAATATCTCCATCTACATCCTTATATTTTTGCATCTCAAAAGTTCAAAAAATTTATTGAGGTGGGCAGCATCATCATCAGAACTAGCACCAGAAAATTGCTCTTTCATCACAAGATTCAACAAAGCAGGATTAATTTGATAAAAGGTAGCATCAGGAGCAGGTGGAGCAATAGGTGTACTCACGAAATCATTGTTGTTTGTGCTAGTGAAGTCACACAACTTGGTGTTCTCAGTAGAGTTCATTTTTGGAAAGGTGGAGCAAGCCAACAGCAGCAACAACTAGAGTAGGAACTATTTTTTTGTGTGTTTTTATAAGAAAAAGCAAACCAAACAAAACTATTTCTTTTGGATTTTTTGATAAAAATAAGCAAGCAAAACAAACTAAGCAAAACAAAAACAAAGTAAAGAGGAAGGTTGTGAAGGAATCCCCTTGTGAAGCCATCCTTAGCCTCCCCGGCAACGGCGCCAGAAAACTCGTTGATGGTGGCTCAGATCACTGTAGAGCTTCATTGGGAAACCCCAAGAGGAAGGTATGATGAGCACAGCAGAAAGTCTTCCCTCAGAAAGAAACCAAGGTTATTAAACCAGTAGGAGGAAGGAAACAACTCAAAGGTGTTGCTAGCAACTTGGAAACCTGCACAACACAAACTCAAGACTTTGCCCCAATGAACAGTGAGGTTGTCAATCTCACCGGTTTGCTGAAAACAAAGGTTTAAACGTATGGTGTGGAAGGCAATGGTGGCTTGTAGAAAGTAAACAGTAGCAGTGGAAGATGTATCAATGGTAAAGATTGGACCGAGGTCTACAATTCACTACAGGTGTTCTCCTTAAGATAAACAACATGACATGCTGGGTAAACAAATTACAGTGGGGAAATTGAAAGGACAGAGCAAGGCATAACAATGCAATACTAGACATTCATGATCCTATGAGATTTGATTGGGCATTACAACAATATACATAGACCGCCATCTAACTGCATCTATGACTAGTAATCCATGTTCAGGTTATCATCCGAACCCCCTCCAGTATTAAGTTGTAAGCAACGTATAACTGCTTTAAGCAAAGTGTGTAAAGTAAACAATACAATTTTTCCATGAACAAGAGATTCTGGTTTTATCCCTAGTAGCAACAGCACATCTACAACCTTAGAGATTTCTGTCACTTCTCCAGATTCAATAGAGGCATGAACCTACTATCGAGCATAAATACTCCCTCTTGGAGTCACTAACATCTACTTAGCCAAGATAGCTACTATAAATGGTGATCATGCAAGATCTCAAACAACATATACATGATAGAATCAACAAGATAGAATCATTAATCAATCTGACATAGTAATCTCAATATCCATCGGATCCCTGCAAACACAACATGCATGATTACAAATAGATGATCTTGATCATGAACGGAGCTCACAAGATCTAAACATGATAGCACAAAGGAGGACAAACAACCATCTAGCTAATTTATGGACCTGTAGTCCAAGGTGGAACTACTCACGCATCATACCGGAGGCTGGCATGGTGATGAAGAAGGCTTCCGAGATGATCTCCCCCCTCCGGCAGAAATCTGTCAAAATAGACCAGCAGGTAAACATTGATTTTTTAGAAAATCTTCTGTTTCTCAAATCAAAAGGTGCAAAATTAACAAAATTTGGCTAACAACTTGGGGTACAATCACAGTAAATTACAGCTCCATCCAACATACTGAGATTTTTCACGAATTTTTACAATGCAGCACAAAAATCTGTCCCAAGACAGCAACTTTTCACAACTCCTCTACTTTTTAAAAGAGTTTGATCTTGACACAAAAACCAAACTAAAAGGATAAGGAGAGGTTATTACTGAGGTAATAACTTCCAAGACTCAAAGAAACAAAAACCCAAAGCAAACTAAAATGGGTTGTCTCCCAAAAGCTCTTTCTTTATAGCCATTAAGATGGGCATAATAATTTCAATGATGTTCTCATAGGAGATATGAATTTCAAGTGAACGAGAGCACCAAGAAGCAAATATCAAACACATTTGAGTCTAACCCACTTCCTATGCAAGGGAATTTTGTATGAAAACAAATTATTGAAACAAAAGGCTACTAGCATAGGAAGACAAAACAAGTAAAACTTCAAAGCTTTCAACATAAAGCGGGGAAACTTAATATTATTAAGATGCATAAAACCATGTTTCCCTCTCTCATAATAACTTTCTGAATAAATTTAACAATATAACTTCCACAAGAAACATTCTTATAATCAGAATGAGCATGCTTACAATCATCAAAAAGAGGTCTAAGGTCATAAACTGGATCAGCAGAAGCAAGTTGTTCAACTCTAAAATCCTCATTAGGAAAATTATTTTCATAAGGATCTTTAGCAAATTTGGAAAAGTTAAACTCATAAGATTCTCCATCAAACTTAGTTAAAACTTTCTCCTTCTTACAATCTATAATAGCTCCACAAGTGTTCGGAAAAGGTCTACCAAAAATGATAGGACAAGTTTTACTAGCTGCTGAACCAAGCACTAGAAAATGAGCAGGATATTTAATCTTACCACAAAGAACTTCTACATCTCTTACAATACCAATAGGGAAAATGGTTTCCTTATTATCAAGGTGAATAACCACATCAATGTCCTCAAGTTCACAAGGACCAATTTCATGCATAATTTCCATGTAAATCTCATAAGGAATAACACTAGAACTTGCACCAATATCACATAAACCATAATAGCAATGATCACCAATTCTAATAGAAATGACAGGGAAACTAGCTTTCCTAGATTTACTAGGATGAGAGACAATATTATAAGCATATTCACAAAAAATAATGGGCCTATCTTCTACATTTTTAGTGACAAGGTCTTTCACAATGGCTACTACAGGTTCAATATTTATTTGTTCATCAGGTTCAACAGTTTTCTTTGTACTTTTGCTAACCACATTAGCTATAATAGAATGTTACTTTACCTTAGAAGGAAAAGGTATTTTCTCAATATAAGGTTCAGGCAAAATATGATCAATAGTACAAACTTCGGTGTTTCTAGCAGGAACATGATTAACAACATCTTTATAAGGTGCATGGTACTTGTCCCACTTCTTTTTAGGAATTTCAATATAAGAGACAACGGCCTTAAAACAATAGGCAATACTTTGATTTGAGAATCAATACCATACTCAGCACTAATATCATGAAAGTCATCAGTTCCCATAAAAGATTTAATGCATTCATAATCATAATTTATACCTGACTTTCTTCCTTTGTCATTCTCTCATGCTTCAGTATTTACTTGAATATGGTCTAGAAGATCCCATTTAGCTTCTTCCTTCATACATGTGAATGATCCAGCACAAGAATCATCTAATAAATCTTTATCATGAAGAGAAAGCCTTGCATAAAAGTTATTGATAATAATATTATTAGGGAGTTCATGAATAGGACATTTAAGCATTAGTAACTTCAATCTCCCCCAAGCTTGGTCTGTACTCTCTCCATCACGAGGCCAAAAGTTATATATTTGATTCCTATCCTTATGAATCTCACTGGGAGGATATAATTTAGAATAAAAGAGAGGTACAATTTCCTTCCATTCCATAGATTGTCCATTATTCCGCAGCTTATACCATTCTTCAGCTCTTCCTTTCAATGATATAGAGAGTAACTTTTTCTTGACTTGTTCCGTTGTGATACCTGCACACTTAAACAACCCGCATAATTCATGGAAAAAAGCAAGTGATCACCAGGATGGACAGTTCCATCCCCAAAATAATAATTATCCATAACACGATCAACAATTCTTGTAGGTATCTTAAAAGGATCTATCTCAGCAGGTGGTGGTTCATCTAATACCCTAGAAGTGGTAGTAGCTTTCCCAAATAGGAAACCAAGTGGGTTATCCATATTGGAAACAAAGTAACAAATAGAAATAAAAGCAATACTCACAGTAGAAGTTTCCTTTACCAGTTCCACTCTTCAATAGCGCTTCACTCCCTAGCAACAGCGCCGGAAAATAGTCTTGATGACCCACAAGTATAGGGGGTGTATCGTAGTACTTTCTATAAATAGGAGTGTCAATCCCAATGAGGAGCAGAAGGTGTTGACTAGTGGTTTGGAGCAGGAATTCTCTGTAAATACTTAGCAAACGGATTTTTAGGTTTTTTTGATAAAGCAAAGAAATAAAATGCAAGTAAATAAAGACAACAAATAAATGCAGCAAGTGTCCCAATCCTTTCTTAGCAAAGGACAAGACTGTTGTAATACTTATGAGGACCAAACGTTCTCGAGGACACATGGGAATACTGTCAAGTGCTTTCGCTTCATATAGTTGATTAATCTTCTTTGGTTGGATATGTATTGTGTGGGTGAACCTGTGCTAATGTACCGCCTTACTTGGACTAATACATACTTGTGATTAAACCCCTTGCAAGCATCCGCAACTACAAGAAAGTAATTAAGATAAAAACCTAACCACAACATTAAACTCTGAGATCCTACACTCCCTTGTGCAAAGGTTTCCTAACAGGGGTTCAGGTTTCTGTCACTCCGGCAACCCCACAATTAGTAGCCAAATACACAATGGATTCCCCTAGTCCCATAAATGGTGAAGTATCATGTAGTCGATGTTCACATGACACCACTAGAATAATAGCACTACAACTTAAATATCAACCATTGAATATTACTTCAACACAATTCCACTACTAACAACATGACTTCTCCCATGTCCTCAAGAACTAAACGAACTACTCACGAGACATCATATGGATCAATATCAGAGATGATATAATGATGAATAACAATCTGAACATAGACAATAATTCAAAGGTTCCACTCACAAGCATCAACTACAAAAGTAATTAACACCGGGAAAGTTTCCCATAAGAACTATGCAAGATTCAACACAATTGTTACAGCGGGTTGGAGTGGTGATGATGGTGCTGGTGGAGATGGTGGTGAGGATGGTGATAATGATACCGATGAAGTCTAGCTTGATGACAGTGTTGATGGCAACGATCTCCCCTCTCCAGGAAGGAATTTCCCCAGCAAAAATCTGTGTGCCGGAGAGCTCTTTCTCTCTCTGTAGTTTCCGCCCCGCAGAGGCGGCAGAATCTTTCTGTGGTCACCCCCTGGTATTAGGGTTTCGAGGAGAAGATATAGGCGAAAGGGCGAAGAAGGAGGTGGGCTAGGGTGGCCACACCCCCTAGTGGCGCGGCCCAGGGTGGCCCGCGTAGGGGGGTGTGTGGGCCCCCTGTGGCCCATCTCAGCCTTCCCTTCTGGCTTCCTTCGTCTTCTGTAAAAATAGGATTTTCCATGTATTTCTGGTATTTTCTGATCTTCGCGAAAAATGCATCTAAAAACCGCTTTTCCATCAGAATCCTGACTCCGACAGTTCATCCTCCAAAAGTCATCCAACATGCAAAAAAGATGAAATAACATAAGTATCACCTCTTAATATGAAATATATCAATGAATAGCAGTAAATTATGATATAGAATGGTGATACAAAATGGGGCCGGCTTATTGGGAACGCGTTTTGGGGGATGTGGTGTGGGACCATGTGGGGCGCGTTTGGTAGTTACGTGCGCCCTGTCGCCTAAATTGTAAGATTTCTTTTTTGTTATTTTTATGATTGACCTTTTTAAGAGCGCCTTTTCCCCTTTATGTCGCTAACAGTTGTGTTAATTATTCCCAAAAAGGTAGAAAATTTAGAGCAGCTTCTCTCTTCATTCATGGTTCCTTTTGGCCCTCGTTTTTTCCAATCTGGTAGCAAATCTAGAGCAGCAAATCTAACTAGCGCCATAAATACATTCAGTAAATAGAGCAGATGTAGATAAAGTAGCTATTATAGGATATATAAATAGAGGAGAGGTAGATAAAGCAGCTAATATAGGATATATAGTACGGTACTTAAACGAGGTTCGACAATTAGGCTTCTCAGCAGCAGCAGCAGAAAAGTTCAACACAGACAAAACGAAAGAAGCTGCTTACAACAGCAGTAGCAGCACAAGATCAGTGGCCCCTCATGGCCTTCGCTAGGAGGGCCTCCGCCACCTCCCTATGGCGCTTCCTCCACTTCTTGCTGCCCAGTCCCTTGACCTTGGGTGCCTCGGGCTTGATCGGGGGCATGCGACCCTCCTCGATGACAGCCTTCTAGAGGTTGCGGAGGTGAAAACCGAGTGCTTGGTGCTTGGCTCTAAAGCCGTTGATGTTCATGGATGGGCCGTAGGTCTTCACGTCCTCGGCATGCCTCATGAGGGAGTTGAAGTCGGTGGCGTGTAGACTCCTGGTGCAGAAGGGGCACCAGTAGACGTTGTCGGCGAAGAAGTTGTTGTACTAGACGGACTTCAGCTTCCTCGGCACCTGACGAGTCTTCGTGTCTGTGGACTCGTCGTCGCTGCTATCCACCTGTTGGAAAAAAACAGTAGAGTGCAATAAGGACATGATTGAGATACCTTGATTATCTGGATTGATTACTTGCATAAATTAACCAATTTAGATCCCTTAATTATTCCCCAATCCCCAAATCTCTAACCAAATCGAATATTGATCCCAACTATAGATCGATGCTAGTACTAACTAGGGAATCCCTTAACTACAACTCGGAGGAACAATAAAATAGGTTTGAAATATGAACAAGGGAATTCATCGAAATACAAGATCTAACACAAGAGGATTAGCTACTGTAAAAATACCTAGGATCCAACGATTGAAAATACGAACATCCGAACCCAAATAACACACGATCTAGCATCCAACAATGGGAATGGGGGAAGAACAATGGAAGGGGAGAAAACCCTAGTTACCTCCGACCATGGGTCGGCGATGTTGGTGTCGTAGGGGTTCTCTGGGTTGATGTATTACTCCTCCTCATAGGGGTTCCAGTCGTGCGGGATATGCCGGAGACCGGAGGGGGCCTCCTCGCCGACGGCTATGGCGGAAGCGAGGACGGGGGTCTGGACGGGGACGGTGGCTGCCTTCGATGCCTCGTGTCACATCCCAAGATTTTCCAAATCTTGTAATGTGAAAATAAATTAATAAAATAAAACTTTGTTTGAATTTCAGAGCCAGAAGAAACTTTTTGAATTTAAATGGAACCTCAAACCCATTTGAATCAAATAAAATCCTAAAAGGATTTAAAAAGATAAACATTTTAAATAAAGGAAAATAAATATTTTGGAAATAAGATTTTGGATCTTTTAAAATAAAAGTTTTGGTATTCAAAAGAAAAGATGGATTATAAATAAAGAATTATTTCATAAAGCCAAATTAATCCTTGACCAAGCTTTGAGAATTAAAAACATTTTTATTCTAAATAAATATATCAAAGGTTTATTTAAAATAAATTAATAAGGATTTGTTATCCAAGTTTTATTAATAAAGGTTCTATCATCTATAAACCATCAAAAACTGGTTTGTCTAATTTAATAAAGTTTCCAAGTATTGAATATTTCCAAATAAAACCTATTGATTTGGTTTTGAAAATATTTAGGTTTTAAATAAAGATTTTATTCATAAAATCAAATTCTATTTTATTAAATAACTAAGGCCCATTTTATTTAATTATTAATGGACCTTAAAGTAAAGGGATTATTTTATTTTAAACAAGATTTCCAATATTCTTTATTTCCAAATAAAACCTACTGATTGGGTTGAAAATATTTGGATTTTAAATGAAAATTTTATTACTTAAACCAAACCCTATTTTATTAATAAACCATAGTCCATTTTATTTAATTATTAAATGGATCCTAAATTGAATATAAAAATATTATTTATTTTTGGATTTGGATTATGTTGATAAACAGAACCAAATTCAAAAGAAAAGTTTGTTGATTGTTTGAATTGATTTGAACCTTGTTTGATTGTTTGAAATTCAAAACAGGAAATAGAAATAGAAAAAGAAAAGGAATTAGACAGAAAAAATGGAACAGCCCAACAATCTAGCCCAACAGCCCAACTCGCAGCCCACCTCCTCTCCACCCCGAACCGTTTTTCTCACCGCTGAAACAACCCACAAAGTTCCTGACAGGTGGACCTTCCTCACACCTCCTTTCCCACTGACCAGAGGACCCCACCGCCTCGTCCCTCTTCTTCCCCACCCGCAGACCACGCCTCCTCCCTCGCTGCCGTTGCTGCCAATCAAAGCCGCGATCAATTCGCAGTGATGCCGCGCCTTAAACCTCGCTGTGAATGCACGCTATTAAGCGCCAGCGCCCCCTCCTTCTTTTCCCCCAGACCACTCCTCCTCTCTGCCCCTAGGCTGCCTCCGATTCTCTCTATACCGCCGCCGCTCCGACGAGCTTCCTCTGTCGATTCCGGCCAAGCCACATCTTCCCGAGCCTCCCCGACCAAACTCACAGCTTCCCCACTCTCAGGCGCATCTACTAGTGCACCAAACTCAACCGCGGGTACCCTGTAACCTCGCCCTCGACAACGACCACCGTCGCCACCGTCTGCTTCATCTCTGGCGAAACCCACAGGTAGTATCTGAGCGCCCCGCGCCTCCTCGTTCACACTCCCGCACTCGCCACACCTTTCTGCATCTAACCGCATCATTGTTTTGCTTCGGGATGACCCACAGCGTCGCCCTCGACCGCGGACAGAACCACCCGACGCCGACGAAGTCTCCGGCGAGCAATCGCCACCGTTCCCGTGCGCCCCCTGCCTCGTCGACCACACGTTGAGCTTCCCCAACCAACTACAACCTCGGTGAGCCTACTCCCTTCCTCTCTCGCCTCCTATTTCACCAGCGCCGCCACTGACCGACCGTCGCCGCCGCGCGCAGCCGACGAGCGCCGCCAGACTTTGGCAAGCGTGTTAGTAACCGTAGGATCTGGATCTGACGGATACGATAGAACGTTAACGAAGGGGTAAGTGATGATCCTGTGCCGCACGATCTGACTTGATCCAACGCGCCGCAGCACGCGATCCAGACGAATCGGTATCGACCAATCACGACGCGACGCGTGGCCTGTAATAGATCTAAAAACAGTTTTTGAAATCAGAATTATTTGCAAACTTCAAACCCCTATAACTTTCAAACCACACGTCCAAAAATTACAAATTTTACAATGAAATCAGGAGAACAAACCCTAGCTAACCATGGCCTTAGTTTTGAAAATAGTATCTGTTAGCTTGGTTGAATTTGCAGAATCATTTGTGTACTTGTTTAGAGTATAAAAATTGTTTAAAATTGAATTTAATGACAAAACCTTTGCAAAATGATTTGTAGTGACCTTACTGACCCTAGGAACCAACCCATAGTGTTAAAAATGATTTTTGTGAAATTTAAGTTGAATTAGTTAACTTAGTCATTTTCTAGCCTAATAAACTCATTAAATTTTATTATGGAAAAGTTTGTGCAAGGAAAACTTTGGGAAAATGTTATGGACCAAACTTACTGACCCAAAACACCAAACTTTGCCAAGAGCAACCTACTTGGTGAAAAACATAGAATTTTACTTTAAAAAAAATAAATAATTTTCACCACATAAAATGATGAATGAATATTAAAATGGTCTTAAGATAAAACCAAATTGCAATTAACTTTGCCATTTTGGTAAATGACCAAATTGGACCATACAAAGTTCATAAACCTAGTAGAGACCAACCTTGCAAGAAGAACCCCCATTGCATGACTTAGACTCCATTGCTATGTGTGTGAAATTATTTGTTTAACCTTGGTTTGGAATGTTAGTTGATTTGGTGATTTGCTTGATTGACTTGTAGTGAAATTAGCAAAGTGTGAAACTAGCAAGATCAAGGAAGTAAACCCTCATTCCCTACCAAAAAGGCAAGTTACACTATCATACAAATTCCTACTACTTTCATTATACTTAGTGGATTTTGAAAATATGCATGAAAAGATATTTCTGTACCTATGCTATGCTAAATCCTAATAGGATTCCCTATACACTCCTTAGTGAAAATATTGAAGTTGTACATGCTTAGCCATGCTATATGCTATAATTTGAAAAAGAGATACATGTTGAGATTTTACAAAGGTTGAGAAAAGGACTTGTGTTTTTACATAATAAAACAAGGACTCAATGAACCACCTAGGTGGAGGCTACTATAAGTTTTGGAGAAGGTGACAACAAAAGGGAACCATGTCTATGGCAATCACTTTGTGTTGTGCTCCAAAAGAAAACCACCTAGGAAACTTAGAGATCAAACATGCTTCTCCAATTGTGGCTTTCGTGTACAACCACATGCTATTATGGCTCTGGCTTAGTCAATTACATTAGGAAGACCCATGCACTGTCTTTAGTTACTGGACATGGGGATCTGGAATGCTTCATGGGGGCTGAAGACAAAGCTAGCAATGATGTATGGGAGGACCTTTTGGAAAGACTTCGTCACATTCTCAATATGCCAGTACTCCATCTTGGTGAGCACTAATCCAGTAGGCCACTGGTGGCAACAAGATGGAATTGTGTCATGTGGGTAAAGTGTACTCCTTCTGCAGAAGTTAATAAAATCTAAGTACTTAGCCGTGTCCCCGGTTATGGACAATACTGAGCAACTAAAGTTTGAACTATGGGAGATCTCGACATTCCAGCTTCTAATATAAAAACTTGATGCCCTTGTGTGTCTACCAAGGAATTCAAAGAGATTTTGTTAAACTTGTTGCACTTGGGGATACCAAGGTGCTCAAGAGCATGTTGTACTTGGGGTTTTACCAAGGAACTCATGAGATTTTATAAAACTTGATGCACTTGGGGTTACCAAGTAGCTCAAGGGATTTGGACAAGGACTTGAACACTTGAGTTTCTACCAAGGAGTTCAAGAAACTTGGAAAAGAAATTTGACAAAAGACTTTAAAACCCTTTTGAAAAGTTAGGATAAAATATTGCTTTCTGCAAATAAGCCTTAAACTCCACTTATCCAAATGTGCATATAATGATAGGATCCACTCTCATTATACATTAAAGTGAAGCTTGCCAATACAATTCAAAATGTATTGACCCTTGTGGCTGTAACTTGTAATGTTGCAGGTTGATTGTTTTAAAATGAAGATTGTTTGATTGACTAGGACTACAAAATCTACAACCAACATCTGCCTGTGGCACTTTGAAGATGATGGACCCATACTTATAGATAATCCGCTGCAAATGTAATGTAATAGCCATATGAGCTATGTTTGATGTAATAAACATATGTTATTCCTGGTTATAAATTTATACTATGACCTTTGTATCTTGATATTACATCTTAACTTGTGGATGCTAGCTATTGATCCAGGGACTAGCATTGTAAAACACAGGAGGACCATACCTTATTGGGTTGGGACCTCTACACCTCGATGGGGGCATGTATGGGGACGGGGGGCCTCCTCGCCGGTGGCTACAGCGGAAGCGGGAACGGGGGTCTGTACGGGGATGGCGGCTGCCTTCGATGCCTCTACGGGGGCCTGTACGAGGACGGGGGCCTCCTCGTCGGTGGCCTTGGAGGCGACGATGGCCACGACGTCATTCTTCTCCATCGCCGGCATGGTTGGGGTTTGCAAAAGGTGATGGGACAGTGGAGATGGTTGCGTGAGTGAGTGAGAGAGTGATGAGTGAGAGTGAGGAGGCCTCTGAAAGGTGAAAGGAGGAGACGTTTCGTTGCACCACCGTGCACTATGTAACCGCGTACGCTACTGCACCGTGCACAGACACACGCGTCCGCTACCGCCCCATGCATCATGACACGCATACGGTGCGTCAAGTTTTTTCCCTCGTGTCTAACCTTGGCCACTTAGTTGTGCTCAGTTATACCCTCGAGTGTAACACTGACAGTTTGGTTGTACTCAGTTTTGCCCTCCAGTACTAACACTGTCATGTGTAATATACTCACTTTTACCCTCCGGTAGCTGGTCAATAGAGAGTCAACGAATGGGTTTTAGCTAGCTAATTTAGTCATTCTATGCACAACAATTTCAAAAAGATCAAAACATAGTGGCATCGATCCAAGGAGTCTTATTATGTGACCTGCCACCATAATAAGTGTATATAAATCAATTTTTAACCTAAATCACCACTTCTAAAATCACCTACTATCTATGAAGGTTCATGGCTTTCTACTATCACCTACTATTAGTTTGTCTGAATGAGGCAATAATTGTCAAACTGATATATATTTGAATTGCAAATAGTTTGATGTATGCCAAGATGTATTTTATTGTGTAAAAGAATCATTTTCCATTTTTTAAATCTCTTTCTATTTTCTATTTGAACCCATTTGTCAGTTTTCCCTTGGTTTTTAAGTTTTACTCAATTTTGCCCTTGGTTTTTAAGTTCTACTCAGTTTTCCCCTCTCTTTTAATCAAGAGCTCTCACACATGTGCTCATCTTGGCTGCTACGCTCTGATTGGTCGAGACAACTGTCACACGGATCGTAACCATCAACCGTTGATCCTCTGTGATCTAGCGGACAGGATAACCCCTATATCTACCAGGGGCACCCTCTATCCATGCAAAATAACGAGTTTGCCACTGGTACAAATGATTTTGAATATAATTTGAAGGGAAGTGTTCAAAGGTGTATAATTTTCGTATATGCAAGTTTATGCATTATATTTGACTCCATGAAAATGATAAATGACCAGGATTTTATTAGCACAACATTATCATGTCCTAAGTGCGATTTTAAAGAGTTCAAAGGTGTATAATTTTTTCCATATGCAAGATTAGTCATAATATTCTATGAAAATGATAATCTCTAAAGATTTTCTTAGCACATCATTATCACGTATTAAGTGAGATTTCACAGTGTTCAAAGGTTTATAATTTTCGTATACGCAAGTTGATGCATTATATTTCACTCTATGAAATGATAAATTATCAAGATTTTATTATCACATCATTATCATGTCCTAAGTGCGATTTCAAAGAGTTCAAAGGTGTATATATATACACGAGGCATAAAGATTTTAGTTTAGGGATCACTTTTCACGCTCTAAAAATAGTAAACTCTCAAGATTTTCTTAGAACAACATTATCATGTCCAAATTGTAATATGAAAGTGTTCAAGAGTTGTGTCAATTATAAACACTCTTTTACATTAAGAGTTGTATAGTTTTTTCAATTTGAAAGTGTTCTAGAGTTGTGTCAATTATAAACACTCTTACATTAAGAGTTGTATAATTTTTTTAATTTGAAAGTGTCCAAGAGTTGTGTCAATCATAAACACTCTTTTACATTAAGAGTTGTATAATTTTTTCAATTTGAAAGTGTTGAAGAATTGTGTCAATTATAAACTCTTTTACATTAAGAGTTGTATTTTTTTAATTTGAAAGTGTTCAAGAGTTGTGTCAATTATAAACACTCTTTTACATTAAGGCCCAGTTCTTTTGGCGGCTTCTCCGAGAAGCCGCCCTACCCCCAGCTTCCTAGGGAAGCCGGTTTCAAAATTTTCCGAGGCTTCCAAGTTAGTTTAGCCTTAACCACTTTAGAAGCCTCGTATTTTTTTTGAACCGGCTTCCCCAGAAAGCTGGGTGTAGGGCAGCTTCTCGGAGAAGCCGTCAAAAGAACTGGGCCTAAGAGTTGTATAATTTTTTCAATTTGAAAGTGTTCAAGAGTTGTGTCAATTACAAACACTCTTTTACATTAAGAGTTGTATAATTTTTAATTTGAAAGTGTTCAAGAGTTGTGTCAATTATAAATACTCTTTTACATTAAGAGTTGTATAATTTTTTAATTTGAAATTGTTCAAGAGGTGTGTAAACTATAAACACTCTCTTACATTAAGAGTTGTATAATTTTTTAATTTGTAAGTGTTCAAGAGTTGTGTCAATTATAAACACTCTTTTACATTAAGATTTATATAATTTTCTTAATTTGAAAGTGTTTAAGAGTTGTGTCATTTTCTTATTTCTTATAGATCCATCTCCCTATTTTTTAATTATAAACACTCTTTCACTTGATTGCAGCCGAGACATTATCTCGATAAACCAATTAAATCATCGGAATGGCTTGCTGAACGCATTCTCCACATCAAGCGCCCCCGTATAATCGGGACATTGTGGTGCGGGATCTAACCTTCTCTGTGCACGGTTGCCATTGTCATCTTCATACAGGTCAACGAGATGGCACGATACTGCGGCCATGACGAATGGGAGGCCGAAGCGAAGCTCAACAAAGGGCCGATGTCACTGGAGAAGAATAAAAAAGGGGAGGTAACAGCACGGGAACGGGCGCGGGGCTGGCTCACATGGATAAGCTGTGGGTCCGACGCTCACGTGGATAAGCTATGGGTCCCATGCTGATCTGGATAAGTGGAGAGAGGTGTCCATTACGGGAACCAACTTAATGCGGCCCCACTTGTTAGCATGTAATGGCAAGGGTCTACTACGAGACCTGATAGACCACAGCCCCACTTGTCAGCACGTGACAGCAAGGGTCCACTACGGGACCCCCCACTTGTCAGCACGCAATGGCGAGGGTCCACTACGGGACCCGACTGAATGCGGTCCCACTTGTCAGCATGTAACGGCAAGGCTGACAGACAGCGAGTTTCAAACCGTGCAAAGTTTCATAGTAGGAGATGGGCAAAAGTGAGCAAAAAGTTAAGCGGATGGATAAAAGTGAGTACAACTAAGGAACCAACGGCACAAAAATAGAAATCCCTTTATTATTTGCCTCTAGGGCACATTTCCTTCAGTCTCCCACTTGCACTAGAGTCGAAATAATTTAGTTGCATTGTTTCTAATCATAAACCATATCTCATATGCGTTTTGTTGATCATGCTGCTCATGGAGTACTTACTTGTCCTAAATCTATTATATCAAATTCATAAGGTCCTGTTTTGCAAATCATTAATGTCACTTATTTGACATTAACCCCATTATCACATAATGTACCTTTAGAAATTTTGGTGACTAAAGTGAGTCTTCTGTTTTCTAGTATATACAATGATAATCTAACAATCAATCTGGATTTGGCAAGATGTCATGTATAACTATAAACACACTTAGTCGAAATTCGAACTTTCTTCAGACCAAAATTATACTTGCTAATTTCGAAGTATCCTTTACACTTCTAAATCTTTATAGTTTCCATAAAAGTGCAACCCTTGCATCTTTGATTTTGACCATGCTTCCTTTGCACTAAAATTAACTCTGATTCGGTGGTTAGCTCAGGAATCATTCTAGAAATTCTGTTCTTCACAACTAAGAACATGGGTCATATTACTTCTAATTTCACTTAAATGATCCGATCATTTTCAGTACCTAGTAGGTTGTTTACCAATATGTCAACCACATATTAAAGAACATTGTTTATGCTCTCACTCAAATATATCAACAATATTCCATGTTTTAGCATATCGCTCATTTCCCACTCAAATATGTCGAACACATATTCTATTGGGAAAACTTCCAAGCTCCCACTCAATTTAGTATCCTTCTTGATAATCTTGGTAAATCCAAAATTCTTTGATCTTGTATCAAATCAAGAATTTTTCTATTACAAGACTTTAGCAATTCCTGATTGATCAAAACCTGCCTATTGTACCAGTTACAACCCTTTCTTCACTCTTGAAGACTTTGCAGTTTTGAGCAGTCCTTAGCCAATTTCCAGATTGGACTTATCTGCTGATTTAATCCAACATACATTAAGCATTTGTCAAAACAACTTTATCACAAATCAACCCTTTATGTCTTCCTTCTAAGTTTCATTTCCATCCTTTCAACGATGAAGTTTACTAGGAAGGATTAAGTAATCCACATTACTTAATGAGATCAAGTAACACTTTACTTCATAGTCTCAAACTTTACTTAATTTGGGATTTCATAACTCTTAGTCACCTCTTATATTTAGGTCTATCATGCTTTCTTTGTAGTTCGTAGGTATTCCTTATTCCAACAATAAGTCAAGTGAATCAAGAATGAAATTCTACAAGGAGCAGAATGTAATCTTGAATCCTACCTTCATAAAGCATTAGCTGAAACATTTATGATCACACCATTATGGTTTCCCTCTATTTGTAAATTTGTCCCCGGAACATATTCCGTTTACATTCTTAAAAATTCAGAGGTAAGGTCAAACCTTAGCTTACACTTATGTCCTTCCACTAACATGTAACACCCTCAGAATCGGCCCTATGCAAGTTTCAGCACTTCCCGCCAAAACCCGCATAGAAACGATTCAAAGGTGCCCACCAGGCACTTGCGTGCGGGTGGAAAACGAGGTAATACCATTACACAATAGTCCTCGATGGAACCCACAAAACATATATATACAACAGCGACTCAAAGAGTCAAGAATACAGATATACAATACAAAGATCCAAATCACCTTTAAAACGATATAGCGTCCGAGTACGGACAAGATGCAAATTGAGCTAAGAGCCCTGAAGAATAACCAATGGCGTCCATAACCCTGCCCAGGCCAAGCCGGAAGGGTAACCCTGCTAACGACGTCGATCTCAAAACCTGCTTAAACAAAAGGGGTGCCGGCAAAGGGCAAAGGAAAAAGAGAGAGCGGTCAGTACTGAGGCCAGTACACGGCGAGGCTAGAATTCGGCGGTCCTCGCCTACATAGATATGGTAGACTGAAGCGGCAGCGCAGCATGCACTAAACAACCTATAGAGACTCGATTTAACTGTCGGCTATCAGAGAGGGATAAGAAAGACCTATTCGGAATCAACCTGATACTACCACCAAACATACCCATCCTGGTATTTCCCCCTCGAGACCAAATGAGGAAGTCAACCGAGGAACTCACACAGTTGGCAGTTTTATTCATTCCGTTATAGTGGCGGCAATTACTAGTCAAATATAAATAGCATGAGTCATCCTGATATAATAAGCAGTGGGCAGTTTTAGTTAAACATTCCGTTGTAGTTGCAACACTTACTAGTCAGATACGATTAGTATGAGACATCCCCAAACCCAGCAGTTGTTGGTACTTTTATTTAGCCATTCCGTTGCAGTGAAGCTGATTACTAGTCATATCGGATACAAGTCAAATTATAGAAGTAAACTTTAGTTATAGTTGTCTATGATCGAGACCTGTGCTCCAAGTCGTCCATAACCGCGGACACGGCTTCTCGAAAAGATTTAACCCTGCAAGGGTGCACCAAAGTTCCCACACGCACCTACACCCTTGTTGTCGGATCAGGTAGGTACAAGATCACAAAACATACACCCAACGGTATGTCGACGGGGTTTCGGACACGACGTTTCCCAGACCCAAAGCAAGCACGGGGGGCCACCCCACTAAGATACCCGCAACGAAGTCGGCCGGTCTCCGAGACGGACTCAGGGTTTGCGTCAATGGTTGTAAATGACTGGGAACCCGAAACTCTCGGGCTTGTCGATACCACGAAAACACTCCGCTTACCTAAACAGTACAGGTGCAGTACTTCGCACAATTTAAATAAAGCAGTAAAGCATGGCATAAGTACAGAATAGTAATAAAGCCCCAAACTAATTGTGGCCCCCAGTACAGTACTTGGAATCAGGTACTAAATCGATGGGGGTACCCATACACCCCACCTGTGGTTAGCGCGCTCGATCTCGGAACAGGTGTCAAGAACTCGGGGTCCTACGGGACACTAGTGTGCGGTTAACAACCAAATAACATCTATTGCCCACCAGTGCCTCTGCATTTACGTACTTTCAATTTTAGTTATTAAACAATAATTGAATTAAACGATAATTAAAGCCATGATCATCTCCAACATTAAACATGCGGCAATACTCCAACAACTGTGGTACTTGACGACACGCAACAGCACTTGAGCAAGCGACTACGACGCGCAGGTCCAACTATCTACCAAACAACAGGTAATAGGATGTGTCCAAGGCAATATAAGGCTGCACGGGATATCACGGGTACGAAAACTAGAGCATCGCAACATAGATAGCAATAGATCAACAGGAGGGAATAAATACTATAAAAGTAAGATAGGTAGAAAGGGGGGATGTGCTCGCCTGAAAAGCATTGTTGAAGGTTCATCCGAAGATCGGGTCGACACTCGCATCAACTCATCGGCCTAATCCGTGAAGAAGCAAAACACTAGCACAAACACCGGATGCACTATTTAATACTATGACAGAAGATCGGGCATGATGCATGTATGATGTATGACATGGCAAGATGCGATGCAATTAGATCATATTAAGCAGAACCAGGGTCCCGACATTTAAATAGGTGGTTCATGTTGTTTAGATACCCCGCAATTTAAATGTTGTAATAACAGGGCGAAGCATGGCATCGGTTCGCTGCACCAATTTAAATGGAGTCCGGAATAAGACAAAGATATCCCGCATATAGACTCCATATTTAACTTAGGTGAATCATCTAGATACCCCCAAACACCCACAATATGTATGCAAGCAAGACAATTTAATATGCAACAAGTAATATCATTTATAAAAATATGGGCTTAGGGTCACACATTAGGGTCGAAGATCTTGGTGTTCCGAGGGGTCGGGGTTCGGGCTCAGGGTTCAGGGTTCGACGTGATCGGTCTTCGAAGGTCGGATACAAGATGAAGAGCTTGGCGTTCCGGGAAGAAGGACTTGGCGTTCTGCGTCGGTGTCCTTACCGTCCGGGTTCTCGAGCATCGCATCCGGGAAGGAGTACTTGTCGCACATGTGGTCTTCGGGTCCAGGGTCTTAGTCATGGCGTCCCATTGTAGATCTTGTTGATGGTCCAGCGAAAGCCATCGGGTTCGGTCTTGGTTCCATTGTCGATGGCGATCTTGGCGGAACACTTCGAGTGGTGAAGATCTTGAGGTTCCGAGATGAAGAACCTGGCGGTTAGCTTCAATTATCGGTGACGAGGATGGACTTGTATTTTCACTAGGTTCAGTGGGGCGAAGACTTGTTCAACACCGATGGTCTTGTCCGACTTGTCGCGCTTGTCAAACGGAAGAACTTGGCCTTGGTCTGGACGGGTCATCGACACAAGTACACCTGAGCAGGGTCACTAGGAGGCTCTGCCGACGCTGCAGGGAAACGGCCGAGAGGAGGGCGATGCGGTGTACTGCAGGGGAGGGTCGGGCTCGAGGCGACCGAGCCCCTGGCGGCGGACGACGGCACGGGGAGGCGGGCCTGCGCGAGGTGGGGAGGAGCATCGCTCCTGGCGATGGAGGACGCAGGCCAGACGGACGGCGACGGCGGGGTGCTCTGCTCGGGAAGGCCGGCCAACAGGGCTTGCAGGAGGGAAGGCGGCGAGGTCGGCCCTGGCAGCGGCGAGGCGCGAGCGGAGCTCCGGCAGCATCGGGCGTCCAGAGAGGGACGAGGAGGGCGCGGGGTGAGGAGAGGTCGGGGTAGGCAAGAGCAGGCTCGACGGCTGGCCATGGAGGTGGAGCTCCACGGGGCGGCTCGAGCGGCCGGAGGGGCGAGGAGACGGCCGGCGCCTGGCGACGGGGCTTGGGTCGAGGGAGGGCCCGCGAGGTTGGGGGCGTCGGCTCCGTCGGAAGGGAGGCGGGGAAGGACGGGCGTGGCCGACGGCGGCGGAACTCGCCGGGGACGGCGCTGCAGAGGATGGAGAAGGGCAAGGCGCGGGGCGGAGCATGGCGGAGGTGAGCTCGGGATGGCGCGGGGCACGGCCATGCGAGCCAGGCAGAGGAGGGGGTCGAAGAAGCGGGTCGGTGGCGAGCTTGCAGGAGGATGGGGTAGGACGGGATGGGGAACGGGTGCCTGGCGGCGGCGGTTACCAGGAGGGACGCGGCGAGGGGAGGTGGAGGCGGCCGCGCTTGCGGGAGGGGGACGGGCGAGCGGGGAGGGAGACGAGGAGGAGCGAGAGAGGAGGCGCGGGGCGCGTCGGTGGGGGTGGGCCCGCGGAAAGGGGATCGAGGGGCGGGTCACGCGGGCTGGTGGCCCAGGTGGTGTGGGGCTGCGGGGTGGGACCGGGGAGACAGGGGTGGACGGTTTGGTGTGTGTGTGCCTGCGGGGTTGGTGTGGGGACGTGGCGGGAGTGGTTGTGGGGGTGGTTGGGGTGATGTGGCAGCGGGTGGTTGGCTGGAGGAGGGATGTTAGCTGAGGTGGCGAGCACCGATTGGGTGGGATGAGGTGGATGCAGGGTGGGTAGATTAGGTTGGGTAGGAAAAGGGTTTAGGGTAGTCTGGTTTTGCACTGGGGGTGGTCGACTGGGTCGGATCGGCCCGGTACGGCTGCCCCCTAAAAATAATTAAATATTTATTTATTTAAAAAGGGGCTTTTGCCAACCGTTGGTAGACAAAGCAAAATATTCCGGAGACCCGGGTTTTGGTATTTGAATAAGGACGGGGCGTTTAGAAGACAAAATAGATTTTTCGAAGATAGTTTTATGCAAACAAATGCAGATGACATGACGATGCTCAAATGCAATGTGGCATGATGACATGAGCATGGGGTCATGATGATGCAATGCACAAAAACAACGCGATTTTCTAGTAGTGGTTTTTTGCGGGGCGCCACAATTCGACACCACTAACAATGGATCTCGCCCTCGAGATCCGCCTCATGGTACCGGGAAGAAGGTCAGCGATCTGAATCTTCTCGCATCGCGTAGATCCTCGCGACACCACTAACAAGAGGTCGTTGTCCGTGATCGTCGAGAGAACACTCCGGGAACAAAAGGTCGAAGGTAGAGGTATCAACAAATAAAGCCACCTCTAGCTTCGATGGAAAGAGACAATCGATGCATTCTCATCCACTTCAATGTACACAAGCGAATAGAGTGAGTAGTCGGCATGGGGGCCAATCCATCACGCACCCAAACTATTACTCTGCACAATCGGTAGATAAGCGTGCAACCATTCTAGGAATCAGACTGAAGATCTCGACAATCGAGGTTTAGAAACAAAGGAGTGATGCAGACTCTGCATCGGATCTGGCGTAGATGATGTCGTCGCGTCGGAAAACACCGGAAGGCACGAGAAGGAACAAAGAGAAGTCCACCAGACGAAGGATTCCTCGGATAGCATGAAGACCAGATGTAGCAACACCGTTACCAAAGGAGGAAGCGACACCCTGAAGGTACGATGGAAACCCAACCACGAGAATTCCTGGACTCGAAGAAAGATAAGAGAGCAGGTTCAAAACACGCGGAGGTAAGAGGAGAACAGCAGAGGGTAAGGAGTAAAATCAGACCTAATCAGGACTATCCAACCGATTTTGCAAAATAGTTTTGACACTCTACTTCAGCCGTTAGCTAGGTTATCCTACAGGCTGGACTTGTGGGGTATCGTAACTGCTGAGCTCTGATACCACTCTGTAACACCCTCAGAATCGGCCCTATGCAAGTTTCAGCACTTCCCGCCAAAATCCGCATAGAAACGATTCAAAGGTGCCCACCAGGCACTTGCGTGCGGGTGGAAAACGAGGTAATACCATTACACAATAGTCCTCGATGGAACCCACAAAACATATATATACAACAGCGACTCAAAGAGTCAAGAATACAGATATACAATACAAAGATCCAAATCACCTTTAAAACGATATAGCGTCCGAGTACGGACAAGATGAAAATTGAGCTAAGAGCCCTGAAGAATAACCAATGGCGTCCATAACCCTGCCCAGGCCAAGCCGGAAGGGTAACCCTGCTAACGACGTCGATCTCAAAACCTGCTTAAACAAAAGGGGTGCCGGCAAAGGGCAAAGGAAAAAGAGAGAGCGGTCAGTACTGAGGCCAGTACACGGCGAGGCTAGAATTCGGCGGTACTCGCCTACATAGATATGGTGGACTGAAGCGGCAGCGCAGCATGCACTAAACAACCTATAGAGACTCGATTTAACTATCGGCTATCAGAGAGGGATAAGAAAGACCTATTCGGAACCAACCTGCTACTACCACCAAACATACCCATCCTGGTATTTCCCCCTCGAGACCAAACGAGGAAGTCAACCGAGGAACTCACACAGTTGGCAGTTTTATTCATTCCGTTATAGTGGCGGCAATTACTAGTCAAATATAAATAGCATGAGTCATCCTGATATAATAAGCAATGGGCAGTTTTAGTTAAACATTCCGTTGTAGTTGCAACACTTACTAGTCAGATACGATTAGTATGAGACATCCCCAAACCCAGCAGTTGTTGGTACTTTTATTTAGCCATTCCGTTGCAGCGAAGCTGATTACTAGTCATATCGGATACAAGTCAAATTATAGAAGTAAACTTTAGTTATAGTTGTCTATGATCGAGACCTGTGCTCCAAGTCGTCCATAACCGCGGACACGGCTTCTCGAAAAGATTTAACCCTGCAGGGGTGCACCAAAGTTCCCACACGCACCTACACCCTTGTTGTTGGATCAGGTAGGTACAAGATCACAAAACATACACCCAACGGTATGTCGACGGGGTTTCGGACACGACGTTTCCTAGACCTAAAGCAAGCACGGGGGGCCACCCCACTAAGATACCCGCAACGAAGTCGACCGGTCTCCGAGACGGACTCAGGGTTTGCGTCAATGGTTGTAAACGACTGGGAACCCGAAACTCTCGGGCTTGTCGATACCGCGAAAACACTCCGCTTACCTAAACAGTACAGGTGCAGTACTTCGCACAATTTAAATAAAGCAGTAAAGCATGGCATAAGTACAGAATAGTAATAAAGCCCCAAACTAATTGTGGCCCCCAGTACAGTACTTGGAATCAGGTACTAAATTGATGGGGGTGCCCATACACCCCACCTGTGGTTAGCGCGCTCGATCTTGGAACAGGTGTCAAGAACTCGGGGTCCTACGGGACACTAGTGGGCGGTTAACAACCAAATAACATCTATTGCCCACTGGTGCCTCTGCATTTACCTACTTTCAATTTTAGTTATTAAACAATAAGTGAATTAAACGATAATTAAAGCCATGATCATCTCCAACATTAAACATGCGGCAATACTCCAACAACTGTGGTACTTGAAGACACGCAACAGCACTTGAGAAAGCGACTACGACGCGCAGGTCCAACTATCTACCAAACAACAGGTAATAGGATGTGTCCAAGGCAATATAAGGCTGCACGGGATATCACGGGTACGAAAACTAGAGCATCGCAACATAGATAGCAATAGATCAACAGGAGGGAATAAATACTATAAAAGTAAGATAGGTAGAAAGGGGGGAGGTGCTCGCCTGAAAAGCATTGTTGAAGGTTCATCCGAAGATCGGGTCGACACTCGCATCAACTCATCGGCCTAATCCGTGAAGAAGTAAAACACTAGCACAAACACCGGATGCACTATTTAATACTATGACAGAAGATCGGGCATGATGCATGTATGATGTATGACATGGCAAGATGCGATGCAATTAGATCATATTAAGCAGAACCAGGGTCCCGACATTTAAATAGGTGGTTCATGTTGTTTAGATACCCCACAATTTAAATGTTGTAATAACAGGGCGAAGCATGGCATCGGTTCGCTGCACCAATTTAAATGGAGTCCGGAATAAGACAAAGATATCCCGCATATAGACTCCATATTTAACTTAGGTGAATCATCTAGATACCCCCAAACACCCACAATATGTATGCAAGCAAGACAATTTAATATGCAACAAGTAATATCATTTATAAAAATATGGGCTTAGGGTCACACATTAGGGTCGAAGATCTTGGTGTTCCGAGGGATCGGGGTTCGGGCTCAGGGTTCAGGGTTCGACGGGATCGGTCTTCGAAGGTCGGATACAAGATGAAGAGCTTGGCGTTCCGGGAAGAAGGACTTGGCGTTCTGCGTCGGTGTCCTTACCGTCCGGGTTCTCGAGCATCGCATCCGGGAAGGAGTACTTGTCGCACATGTGGTCTTCGGGTCCAGGGTCTTAGTCATGGCGTCCCATTGTAGATCTTGTTGATGGTCCAGCGAAAGCCACCGGGTTCGGTCTTGGTTCCATTGTCGATGGCGATCTTGGCGGAACACTTCGAGTGGTGAAGATCTTGAGGTTCCGAGATGAAGACCCTGGCGGTTAGCTTCAATTATCGGTGACGAGGATGGACTTGTATTTTCACTAGGTTCAGTGGGGAGAAAACTTGTTCAACACTGATGGTCTTGTCCGACTTGTCGCGCTTGTCAAACGGAAGAACTTGGCCTTGGTCTGGACGGGTCATCGACACAAGTACACCTGAGCAGGGTCACTAGGAGGCTCTGCCGACGCTGCAGGGAAACGGCCGAGAGGAGGGCGATGCGGTGTACTGCAGGGGAGGGTCGGGCTCGAGGCGACCGAGCCCCTGGCGGCGGACGACGGCACGGGGAGGCGGGCCTGCGCGAGGTGGGGAGGAGCATCGCTCCTGGCGATGGAGGACGCAGGCCAGACGGACGGCGACGGCGGGGTGCTCTGCTCGGGAAGGCCGGCCAACATGGCTTGCAGGAGGGAAGGCGGCGTGGTCGGCCCTGGCAGCGGCGAGGCGCGAGCGGAGCTCCGGCAGCATCGGGCATCCAGAGAGGGACGAGGAGGGCGCGGGGCGAGGAGAGGTCGGGGTAGGCAAGAGCGGGCTCGACGGCTGGCCATGGAGGTGGAGCTACACGGGGCGGCTCGAGCGGCCGGAGGGGCGAGGAGACGGCCGGCGTCTGGCGACGGGGCTTGGGTCGAGGGAGGGCCCGCGAGGTTGGGGGCGTCGGCTCCGTCGGAAGGGAGGCAGGGAAGGACGGGCATGGCCGACGGCGGCGGAACTCGCCAGGGACGGCGCTGCAGAGGATGGCGAAGGGCAAGGCGCGGGGCGGAGCATGGCGGAGGTGAGCTCGGGGTGGCGCGGGGCACGGCCATGCGAGCCAGCCAGAGGAGGGGGTCGAAGAAGTGGGTCGGTGGCGAGCTTGCAGGAGGGTGGGGTAGGACGGGATGGGGAACGGGTGCCTGGCGGCGGCGGTTACCAGGAGGGACGCGGCGAGGGGAGGTGGAGGCGGCCGAGCTTGCGGGAGGGGGACGGGCGAGCGGGGAGGGAGACGAGGAGGCGCGGGGCGCGTCGGTGGGGGTGGGCCCGCGGAAAGGGGATCGAGGGGCGGGTCACGCGGGCTGGTGGCCCAGGTGGTGTGGGGCTGCGGGGTGGGACCAGGGAGACAGGGGTGGACGGTTTGGTGTGTGTGTGCCTGCGGGGTTGGTGTGGGGACGTGGCGGGAGTGGTTGTGGGGGTGGTTGGGGTGATGTGGCAGCGGGTGGTTGGCTGGAGGAGGGATGTTAGCTGAGGTGGCGAGCACCGATTGGGTGGGATGAGGTGGATGCAGGGTGGGTAGATTAGGTTGGGTAGGAAAAGGGTTTAGGGTAGTCTGGTTTTGCACTGGGGGTGGTTGACTGGGTCGGATCGGCCCGGTACGGCTGCCCCCTAAAAATAATTAAATATTTTATTTATTTAAAATAGGGCTTTTGCCAACCGTTGGTAGACAAAGCAAAATATTCCGGAGACCCGGGTTTTGGTATTTGAATAAGGACGGGGCGTTTAGAAGACAAAATAGATTTTTTGAAGATAGTTTTATGCAAACAAATGCAGATGACATGACGATGCTCAAATGCAATGTGGCATGATGACATGAGCATGGGGTCATGATGATGCAATGCACAAAAACAACGCGATTTTCTAGTAGTGGTTTTTTTGCGGGGCGCCACATAACACTTATATGAGAAAACACTTTCTCAAATAAGTACCCCACTACGACAAACAACCTTTGTATTTTCTGGGTATTAGTTGGAATTCATGTTCATAGTCTTACTAAGAACACCCTACGAATACTTACTATTCGCGGTGACTTCAACTATTCGAAATCTCTAGAAACTCGAGCTTGGCATATCTTATATGCTATTGTTTCCGCGAATCCTTGGATGTTCCTGATCTTTCATTGAGTGTTTACTATTTAAATCTATTACTCTAATATCTAACGTTAATCCCTGAATTTACTTCAGACCATATGTATCTTATACATCATGATTATGTTGCATTAGACATATCAAAAACATTTGATTAGTCCAATCATCATAATTTGTGAAACTATTTTCACAAGTCCTTTATATGACATATTACCATTAAACTTGAATTCGAAGTCACTTGGATCAAATCCCTAAGACTTTGACATTCTTGTTAATTCTATATCTCCTTTGATTCTAATTTTTTTTGAACAATTCAAACCATTTTAGATTCACACTTGGATATCTTTTGGAAATTTCTCATACTTTATAAATGCTTTATTATCATACGGATTAAGTACTAGAATAACTTATTTGCAACTTCAATGCGAATCATAAAAGAAATCATTCATAGAAAAAGTAACAACTGATTGTTTCTCATTAATATGAATAACTGTCTTGCAATAAGAAAGACACACTTGCATGGTTCACAAACTATATTACAAAGCCTTTATTCAAATCTTCTAATCCCAATGATAAATTTCGAGGGCAGGAGTGCTTTCAGCATTCAACCAGATTGCTTGTCGTCATCACGCCATTAGGGCCTCATTCCGTCCATAGCTCACGTAGAGGGTCCTGATTTCAAATAAACCAGGGGTAAGTATCCAATACTTGCAACTGCATAAGTCTTTCATGGAAACACTTATAACTTGTATATAAACATATACCTTATCCGTTGACATCGTTCCCAAATTTGGGTTCGACCTTGATAATCCTTAGCTTGGCTATGACCTTGCAAAAGGTATTCAGAATTCCCGTCGCGATCTGGTCCTTGATGATGTCCTTGTAACTAGGAGGGAGTGAACGCACCACCCCATCTATTGCAAGGCTTTTAGTCAACACGACATCTATAGCATGCTTCAGACGTTCATGGAGCCTTTCCATGGTGTCCAGGTGGCTATCCAAGCTTGAGTTCTCCTCCATCCGTATGGAGACAAACTCTTGTACATACTCATACTTCATGCGCCTTTCCTCTGTTGGGAACATACTCTTCAATCCATCGAGCATATCATATGTGTCAATTTCATGGAAGGTACTGTCAAGCTAGGTTCCAATTGCAAGAATCATGGTGTACTTGACTATTATAAAATTCTCTCGGTGGTCGTGAAGAGTCTCATCTTCATTTCCGTCAGAGTCATTGGGGAAATCATCCAGTGGTTCATGCAGGACATAGAGGAGATCATTTTCTATGAGGACCCTTCTGAGGCATTGGTACCAGTCGGTGAAATTTGACCCATCTAGCTTAAGTTTCTCCCCATCCACTAACGGACCAAAGGAGTTGGGAACTGAGGGGATGGCCATAGTCTACAAAATATTTGCAAAAGTACTTAGACTTAAGTTCATAATTGAAGGAGTCAATTTGTAATCATATTTAACAAAATAGGCTCCCACTTAAATCATTTATCCCTAACAACAATTTAAGTGATCACATGATCCCTTTACACCATATCATCCCCAATCATCACGTACTTTGATGCAGCTGCTAGTGTAGACATTCTCTAATGTCAATCACATCAACCATGTGACTCATGCTCGATCTTTCGATCTCTGTGTTCCGAGGCCATGTCTGCACATGCTAGGCTTGCCAACTCTAACTAGTGTGCATTGTAGTGTAACCTTTCTTACACCCACTATATGCGAACATAGATATGTCTATCCCCCCGATCATCACATACGGCTTCATAACAAAGAACTTTCTTGGTGGTGCACACACTAGGGGAACACTTTCATTGGAATTACTTTTAGGGATCATCCTATTTAGATCCTACCATTGTGTATCTAATACCAGCACTCAAAACAGGATGCACACAAAGATTAAATCATATAATCAAAATGTGACTTGACATAGTTGTATTCTTGCTCCATGATCTCCATCAGGTGCACTAGCATGATCTCCATCAAGCCGCCAGCTTCGCGCCAAGTCCACGATGCCACTGGTCTTGTCGTTCATCGTCACGATGACTATTACTATACTACTTAACAATATAAATAGCAAACTACCTTACCTTGTTCACGACTTTAAACCATATCACATCACAAAGCCCTCCTTGCAACATAAAGTTAGATGCATGTACTTTATCTATTGCAGATGTTATATGGTTGTTAAGGCTTTCATAATAGAATGCTTGTACCTACGAACTTCCAACCACAAAATGTATACAATAGTTGTTTATACTACACCCCTTGCGGGGCCTTCCTTTGTAGATGCTATATCAACTACGGTGAGAGATACAGACACCCACGATCCACTTATACGGTACCAGCCATATTTTGAGTGTGGAACCAGTCTCGCATAAGATTACGCGTAAGGTCGGTCCAGGACGCTTCATCTCACAGTACCACGATATAAACAAATACACATGAGAAGGTAACAACTAGAGTATCAATGTCCACACTTCTACATGTGTCTACTCCATACTAGCATACTACGCATAGATCAGGATCTGATATCACTATAGGGGTTCAGTGCAGAAAATAAAAAAATTATGCTAAGCGGAAGAACCCCGAATTCCTAAGATCTATCTACTAGTAATGCAGTAACAGAGAGACACAGTGGTAACGTACCCTTGAAGACCGAGAGAGCGTTATGCTCATGCAGAAGCATGTATGATGTAGTCGTAACCGTCCAACCTCAAGGTCACGTAGCTCCTCGCAAGTCACCCTTGTGCTGGTCCTCGCACAATGGCTCGGAAGCTTCAATAGCCCCACCGAGTTACCACAGGCATATGATGCAGGACGATGACTCCCGGCAAAGGATGCCGTCAAGGTTGTGGAAGTAGACCTCCTGGCTAAAATCCTGGTAGCAGCATGCCGCAAAAGAGAACACCTTGCCTACACAGTCCATACCTAGGACCGCGCAATAGCAGAGGAAACAAGAGAGAGAGAGAGAGAGAGAGAGAGAGAGAGAGAGAGAGAGAGAGAGAGAGAGAGGAGTATTCCAACCAAAGGGAATATCTCAAATTATTGTATATTTAATCCCACCCATAGGCACCTCCTTATATAGGCTAAGGGAGGGGTGCCCTCCCTCTTAGGTACCCCATGTGGGACTAAGGGCGTGTTTGGGAGAGCTCCACTTCACCAATCTAGCGGTGAAGCATCTAAAGTCGTTCCAAACGTGAAAACTCCACATACGAGGCGGAGTGAAGCTGAGAGACAGGCTTGTTCATTTTACAGGAGCGAGCGAAGAGGTGCTTCACCTGCTTCACTTTGCATCCAACGCCTTGTATTTACCCACAAATGCCCCCCCAAACGTGAGCTAGTCCTGAAGCGTTATTTTCTCTTGATATCTATTTTACTTTCCCCCATTCGTCTTCTCTCTCGATGGAATCTAGCCCTCACGGCATCTGGCTCTTAGCCCCATTTGCATCATGTCTGTAGTCGGATGTTGTATCATTTTCAAGCTGATTTGGATCTTTGTATTGTATATCTGTATTCTTGACTCATTGAGTCACTGTTGTATATATATATGTTCTGTGGGTTCCATCCCGGACTATTGTGTAATGATATTACTTATTTTCCACCCGTACATAAGTGCCTAGTGGGAATCTTTGAATCGTTTCTATGCGGGTTTGATGGGGATCGCTAAAACTTGCATATGGACGATTCGAGGGTGTTACACCCACTCTATCCCAAATACCCAAACTGAATGGAGGAAGGAATTTCTCCCTTATAAGTTGGTTGCAGCCTCTTTCTGTAGATGAGGTGCAACTGAACCAAGTAGCCTCATCGGTCCTACAATAGCGCTAGCATCCCATACTCGGATAAACCACTAGGTAAGGCATGGTGATGCTTCTCTGGTACCAGATGTTAGGTACTAGATAGCCCTCTCGATTAACAATGATAATATGTGGCAATATTATATTACAACCGAGGAATTGAGATATAGTTGGTATCCAGCCAGTTACAAGGAGACAAACTCCTTCCGCCATTGTTTCGCCGTTGATCCCAAGGATGGTCCGATCTTCTTGCTTGATACTTTAAGGACACATTTGGTCGTACATGGGAGGTCAGGGAGGGCCTGCTTCCCACTAAAGTGGGCCGATTTGTTGCTAGCCTAGACGATGCATTGTGTCACGCATGTTCTCAAAGAACAATCTGGACAAGCCCTATAGGAACTACAAAGTCTATAGTTTTTTGGGGGCATGCCAGAGTGAGCACAGAACTGCCTCAAGGAGGCCACACATTGATGCATGGAGAAGCGCGGGAGACGACACACACTAACTTCCCATGGACTAATTCGCTGTCTGCCACCGCCTTCTCTCATCTCTTTCTCATTCTCATTATCACGTCCCATCAACCAACCTCCTCAACTTCTCCTCCCGCATTTATGGCGTCGCCACATCCTCCATGGCAAGATCTAGCCAAGCTTCCTCTACGGCGTGCCACATCCACAAAGATGTAGGTAGCGGACTACGAAGATGGCGAGCTTCGAAGTCGGGGGTCCAGATTGACCTGACCGTTGTGCCGCTGTTAAATTAGCCTTCGCAGATTGCAAGAGGCCTTCCATGAACACTAGGGAGACAGTGACGGCTAGGACAACAGTGGTGGCTAGGGCCACCGCTGTGATTTTGAATTCGGAGCTGGATATGGGGTATTTCGATCCCCTCCACTTCTTTTCTTCAACCCGAGCGGCCGCCATGGCTGTAGGATCCCCCAACACAAGCCGCGACACGTTGTTCCCGCTAGGATTCAATCACATGCCTAGGTTTCCTCCTTCTGTACCGGTGCCTCCACCGCCACTAGTATTTGTGGCTTCAACCTCCATGGCACCACCGCTAGGATTTTTTACCCATGCCGCCATGTCGTCATTGCCACTGCTCCTACAACAAACCTTACTAGAAGGAAGGTGGCGAGGGTTCGACTCGTCAATGCCCATTGTTATGGACTTGGGTTTTGGAGAAGGAGGGGACGCTGGAGATCACGGAACGGCTAAGAGACAAGCAACACGGGACATGATGTTTACCCAGGTTCAGACCCTCGGAGGTAAAACCCTACTCCTGCTTGTCTTCTCTCGATTGATGGCGAAGCCGAAGGTTAAAGGAGTGCGCTGATTGGATATGGAGAGGTGTGTGCTATGTGTGAGGTAATTCCTTCTCGCCGTGCCCTCCTGCCCCTTATATAGATAGGCCAGGTCTCGGGGATAGGACGAGTCAGTTACAAGCTTAGGGGTTTTTCCCTTCAAGTTTCTATCTGAGGAAAGGCATGTCCTCCAAGGAGTCGAATCCTTCCTGGGCTTGGGCCACCTGAAATCCTCATGGGATTCATGATTGAGGTACACCTTCTTCATGGGCTTCTGCCAGGCTGGATCAGGTAGGCTAATATTAGGCACCCGTAGGGCATACTCATGTCATAAGGGGTCTCGGTTACGTGCAGATTCGACCTCACATCCTCCCCACGGCCATTTGTCGCTGATGCCTGTGGCAAGTTCCGACTCCTCCTCTTGGTTAGGATTTTCCTAGATTTGATTATCGCTGATCCTTATGGTAGTGTTATATTCGTTCATTGTACTTTTAGATTTGATGTGTAAGATGCCATTGTCAACAATGTCAATGGCAGAGCACAGATGCACTCCATGGCGGTGATCACTATGTTTCCATTGACATGCTTGGCAATGTGCGCCTGGTGATCACCGCCAAAGCGTGCATCTGTGCACTGCCATTGACATAGTTGGCAATGCTACCAAGGTGATCACATATGTGTATGTATGCACTGATATTTACATTGTTGGCGATGATTCCAAGGTGATCACTTTATTTTGTTGGTGTGATGGCACTGACAGTGTCTTATTATGTGTTGCAGAATTGGGAGTTCATGGCTAGAGCCTACGCTCATTTGCCAAAGATGTCTAGTTATATCCCTACTGTCGAGCTAAGGCATCTGATACCATGCCTCTTTGAGAAGGTAAGAAAGATAGAGGTTTCCAAGAAACATATTGGGTGGCATGCAAAGCTTGGGCATTGCGAGCTTTCCGAAGCAGCCTCTATAGTTCTGCGTGCAAGTCGGCACCCAGTACCTTGAATCCGTTGCCATGCCGTCGACAATGGAGAAGGTGTTGGTCAAGAAGATGCGGATCACGGACAAGGGAGTGAAGGTGTCGATCTGCCTTAGTAGATCACAGACAAGGGAGTAGCTATGTTATCATAACATCATACACTCCAAGAAAAGATGAGTCTATGACCTAATAAATAAGTCATTCTAAATTACTATCACTACATTACTATGCATTGTAGAGATGGTAACACAGAGTATCATTATATATACTCTACTACCTTATATTACTCCCCGCTATAAATAGTCTAATGATATGGACCGATTTGGTCGCCCTTTAATATATGTAATAAATACTAGCAGAGTGTTCGTGCATTGCTACATATTGGAAAATCTAGAGGGGGGCTATTTACTATGATTTTCTCGCCCTTTTCTGTATGCCCATTAGAGTAGCATCATATATACTCGCTTTGTCCCGGTTTAAAGTACACTTATAGCAATTTTTTGGATCTTGGGCTTGGAGCTAATTTGGGATAGTGTGGCCTGGAGCGGCGTCTCTAGGCCAGGCAGCGTGGAGGTAAGGTGAGCCTCCGGTGCCCCTTTTGGATGCCGGCGGCAGGCGGTCAGGCTGCCCTTTCCAGGTTCGGCACAGGTGGTGTGTCGGTGTGTCCCTTGCCGATGTCGCGCTGTAGACAACCCTGAAGGTGGCGGCGATGTTGTCTCTACCACACAGCAGGACTAATGCAGGTTTGGCAAGGTGTTGTTGTCCAGACGAAAGTCCAACTCTTATTGGAGTCGATGCCGGCGACACCCACGGGTGCCGCTAACCTTGTTGAAGGCGGTGTTTTCGTGGACTTCTAGCTCTTTCTTGGCCAGGCATTGCATTCTCCGAGGGAAACCTCAAATGTTTTGATCTAGCTATGGCGGCGCTGCTTCGCTTACCTCGGTGGAGGCATCGTCTTGGAGTTTTCCTTCTGTGTTGGTCGGCGTCGCTGGGTGACAAGTGTTTTGGATGGCTTGTCTGGAGTGTGGTTGGTCTTGGTTCCTCCTTCCTATCTGCATTGGTGCTACCAGCGTGGAGTGCTAGGTGAGCTCTTTCTCCGAGCAGTGCTTTGTGGCTCCGTGCGAAGCTAATTTCTATGGCATTCCTGCATCATTGGTTGATCTTCTCTCAGGGATGTTCGTGGCTGTGGTGCGGTCTCGGTGATTGTTGTCCTTCGATGGCACTTGAGGTTATCGTTTCCTCGTGTTGTGCTCAGGCTTGCTCAGATGGTGATGGCTGAGGCAAGAGGAAGTGCAGTGATCGTCTCGGTGGAACTTTGCCCTTCGGAGGTGTCAGCGGCTCTCGATGTCGTGATACAACCTCGGCAATGGGATGCCCTTCGACGGCTGCTGGGACTCTCCTAGTTCAAGGTCAAGGGTGTGTGTGATGTTTTGTCTCTGTGGAACTTTGCCCTTCGGTGGTGTCAGCGGCTCTCCGTGCCGCGACGCGACCTAGGCAATGGGATGCCTTTCGACGGCAGCTGCGACTCCAGTTCTTCAAGGTGTTGAGCATTCGCTCGGCAAGCGGGTTTCGTTTCTCTGCGTTGCCTCGACCTCAGGATCCTTTCGACTAATCTTTCAACACTCCTTCCTGCTCTTCTCGGTTTCTCTCATTGTTACTGGATGCTTTGTTTTTAGGCTGGGCTGTGCTGCTAGTGCTTTCTCCTTTTTCTCTTTCTAACTTGTATTTTGACTCTGTACTTTGAGACTTGGCTGAATATATGTTCATGCTGGCTTAGGCCCGCCGTAGTTACAGCAAAAAAAAGTGGAATGCGCGGTGTTCCTTTTTCTTAAAAGAATGTCTCGATGTCAGTAGGAGAGTAGGAGACCGCAGAGGGAAGGGCGAGTGCTTCAGCAGTGAGTACATTCTGAACCTGGTGCAATCCTTCATTGATACCGCAACAGATTCTTCGTTTGCAATCTCGTATGACAGTGCCCATGCCTCCAGTAGCAGTCGGGACGTCGAAACTACGTTGACATCCGGCTTGAGGAAGTTCTCCGGCGGTCTGGTCCAAGCTGACTTTTTCGCTTTCTACAATAATTCTCAAGAAATCGGCTAGGTCTTCCACGGCGTTGTATTTTGCCGGTGTCCAATTGATCTCTGGCTCCCATCCCCGGTGCTCGCATGTTGTGTGACCGATGTCCAAACAAAAATCTTCAAGCATCGAAACAAGTAAAGTAACCGATGACCAAACAATCTAGCTATTAAAATATTAGTATCAGTATACTATTGCATGCAGCTGAGCGAAACTGTGTGAAGCTAAAAAGTACTAAAGAATAGTGTCCGATTGTTTATTGTGTTGTGGGTCCTACAATCAACACGCTATGAGCACGGTGCCTCAAATAATTTTTCAGGCATCGCCGACTAGCTGACATGCTTTCTACCGTTTAGTCATCGCTGACGCTGTGGAAGGGCTTATAGAAATACCAGCATCTGACGGCTTCTAAAGCTCTAATCTTCCACTTCTTTTCTTTTGTGCCGAGTGTGGCACCGTGGCAGTCATGTTAAACCTTGACATGTTAGGGTGTGTGCTAGGAAGTAGCTATCGATGTAAAGATTCAGACAACACAGGGAAATTATCATCGAACTTAGCCACCTTCAGAGGGCAGGATTGCTTGGATTCAGAGCTGTATTATGATAGCTAACCCCAAAGGAACCATAGTCCATGGCGTTATAGTCTTATAGAAAATACTAAGTTGTAAAGGTAAGAAAGGTAAAGAGCTTCAACCTGAGCCGGAGGCGACCCCGAAGCGGTAATTCAACACGTGCCAACATGCTATTTTTCAATTGGACAAAAGTCGATTTTCTGTCCGTCCCATCGTCGTCGAGATCCATGACACGATTTGTCCTTCTTTTGGCAACATATCTTTTTTGTACCATTTTTTTGGACGCTCCATACACAGCTCAAAGCGGCGCGGTGTGAGGCACCGCACATCCAGCGCGTACCCCGCGTCGTCTTTTGGGCCATGGTCCATCACGTTTTTTTGTATTATTTTTTTCATTTTAGTTTTTATCATTTCTTTTCTGTTTACTTTTCCTTATTTCAAAGTTTGATTTTTCAAAATGAAAAATATTTTTGAACTCTGAACATCTCTTTAATTTGACTGTTTTTAAAATACAAACATTTTGAATACTTCAAAATCTAAACATTTTTAAAGCTTGAACAATTTAAGGAAATTTCAAAATTTGAATTTTTTTTCCAAAAATGGCAAAATCTAAGTATTTTTTGGTAATATCAACAATTTTAAATTCCCAGTAATTTCAAATTTGAACATTTAGTATCTGAAAAAATTTAAGTTTGAATAAATTTTATATTTAAATAATTTTTAGATCTAGATATTTTTAAAATCTCAATAAATTTCGTATATGAACATTTTTTAGAAAATATACTTCTAAAACTAAAAGTAAAAAAGAAGAAAAAAATGAAAATAACAGTAAAAAGAAAGCAGAAAAAAGACGAAAAAACTGAAAATGGAAAAAATGGTGAAGCCGGACTAGGCCGGCACATCGTGGGGTGGGCGGCGCGTGGTATGCGCCGACCTTGTCGGCGTATAGAATTTTCCTTTTTTTGGGTCCCTGGTCGTGCCTGGTACAGGTGGGTGTTTTGATTTGGCCTATTAGTACAGATTTTGGGTTGGGCTCTCTTTATTTTTGTACTAGGCCTATTTTTTCTTGCTCGTTCTTTCTTCTCTTGCTCGTTTTCTAGTTTTCTCTTTTTTATAAGCAACAGTTTCTATCATTTAGGAACTAGGGGCTGATGTTGAGGGCGAGAAGAACAACAGTTCCTCTTTCTCATGCACGGTCACCGGTGGTTCTTTTTCTTTTTTCTTGTGCTAAAGTTCCTAATCAGATCTAGACCACGTTCTCAGATGTTATTTTTTGAGCGACATGGGTTCCGAGACAATCTGACAAATCTTATAATGTTCAATCTAAGAATAAGGCACTAATGCGTGAAGCTTTTTTTAGTGTTCAATCTATTTTTTTTTGGCATATTTTCTTCCATTTCCTGGATTAGTTCTACATTTTGTTAGTCGTGTAAATACAAACCAAATCATTCATCTAAGAAATAAGGGTGTTATCTGATTTTTTATCAGCATATTTTTTGAAAGGAAAGCGGTGGAGGAACTCCCACCACGAGTTAGATTTTTGAAATTATAAAAACCCAATTTCGCATTCGTAAGGATTTGAACCTAAATGGCTAGGTCGTATATCCACTTTCCTCGTTAATTTTTTATCAGCGGTTAATTGTAGTACAATCAGTCCATTAATTTTTTTCATAGTAAGTTTTTACAAGTGTTGGTTTTTATGCAGGTGGTATATTTTAGTAAATACTAGCAACTTTTGTGCAAGTACCACATCTATACTACTAGCAAATACTAGTAGTGTATACTACAATTTTCCATGTATGTGTTACTGGTATATCCATGTAGTGTACTAGTAGTATATAGTAATTATTTTCCACATCTTTTGGCTTGATTTGGTAAATACGAGTAAGTTGAATCCAACTAGTATGCACTCTTCCATGTTTGGTTTTACGCAGGTAGTATATAACTAGTAAATACTAGCAAGTTCTATGCAAGTATCACGTTTATACTAGTAAATGCATTAGTAACTGATGTCGTCGGGCAGGTCGTCAATTTGATCACTAAAATATTAATTTTATAACATACAAATTTACCTTTAAAAACTTTAAATGTTATATTTTCTAATGATATAATTGTTATGTTATAAAATTAATATTTTAATGGTCAAATTGATAACCTAGATATACATGTGCGACTTGTAAACCGAAAAGGAGATAGTATATACTTTTCCATGCTGGCTTTTATGCAGGTAGTATATACTACTACTACTAGTAGCAAGTTTTATGAAAATACTTCCATGTATGTTTATAATGTCCTTTTTTGGGGGTTCTCGGGAAGAAAGCTTTTTAGGAAGCAAAATAGAACTTTCGCTCATATTGGTCACAAAATTCGACTTATGCCGAAAAGAAAAACAACCGATTGCTGGATAGAACATCCTATTTCAAATATGAATCGTTGGATCTCTTGTGGCTGGAGGAGATGACCCAAAGGGCATGCACATACTAATTCAAGTCGGCAACTGGGTCTTCAGATAGCGAGGAAGCGTTAGAGCAACTCCAAAAGCTTACCCATATCTAGGTAAGACGAGTATTAACCGGTTTTGGGGGTAAAGGGGGCAAAAACTTGCTTCAATAGCTTATCCATAAGTGGTCCTCTACCATAAAATTTTGGATGATCACCCATTTTTTGTCACCTCCTACCTATATATGGATAGATGAGAGCAACTCCAATAGCTTACCCATTTATGGTTAAGCAAAAATTATTTAAATAAGATGAGAGAGAAGGTTTGGGTAAGACAAAGTTGTTTACTCCAATAGCTTACCCATTTTTTAGCTAGGCAAAACACGACCGGGTCCTCAATAATACATAAATTATATCAGGGTATATCTTTTTACACTAAGCACCTTGGACAGAAATAAAAAAGCAATCAGGTTCTTTGCAATCTGGTTACTGTGAGGAGGAGGCACCGACGGGCAGCCTCCACGACACGGCGGCCTCCAGTGCGAAGGCTAGCCGGCGCGGCTCCATGTGCGCCAGGGAGCACAGTTCCACTCGTAGCCAGGCGGCATGGCCAGACGGCGTGACCAGGAGGCGCTTCCATGTGCGGCTAGGGGCATGGCCTTCACGCGTGGGGCAAACTTGCCTCGGTCGTCTGGGAGGTGAAGGCATGGTAGGGGTCCAAGGCGACGCAAGCTAGTATGCGGGAGGTTGTAAGGGTCCCAACCTTTAATAAGGTAGAGTCCCCTGTGTTTACAATGCTAGTCCCTGGATCAATAGCTAACATCCACAGTTAAGATGTAATATCAAGAAACAAAGGTCATAATATAACTTTATAACCAGGAATAAAATAGTTTTATTAGATCTTACATAGCTCATTTGGCTATTACATTACATTGCAGCGGAATAACTATAAGCATGGGGTCCTTCATCTTCAAAGTGCCACAGGCAGACATGTTGGTTGTAGACTTTGTAATCCTAATCAACACACTTCACTAAATCAATCAAACCTGCAACATAACAAGTTACAGCCACAAAGGTCAATACATTTGAATTGTATTGGCAAGTGATACTATGGTAGTATAGTGGAGTCTATCATCTATATGCTTTTGGCTAAGTGGAGTTGAGGCTTGCATTGCTCAAAATAGATTTTTCCTTAACATTTGAAAACACTAAGTTTTTGTTTGACAAAAACATTTTTCTCAATCAAAGATTGAAGATCCTTTAACCCTTGTTCATCCACAAGTTTTTAACTTAGAAATTTGAATAATGAGATTCTTGATTGCTTCCATGTCTTGATGCTCAAATTGTCCTTTACCAGGGACATGGCTAAGTACTTAGATTTTACACTCTGCAGAGGTGGTGCACTTTCCCCACAAGACTTGGTTTTCCAAGACAAGATCTTTCAGAAGCCTTCCCTTAGACCAAAATGGACGCGTTCCAACCTATCAAACTCTACCACCCACTGTCCATATGGCTAAGTTCTTGCAACCTATATGATCCAGGCAGAGCCCATAATGCCAAGTGGTTGCACTTGAAGCTTCTCAACATTTGACATCTCAAATATCTTTGTTCCTGGGTGGCCATCCACAAGTGAGATACACAAGGTCAACCATAGACATGGGCCTTGTGAACCACTCAACCAAAAACCACCAAGCAATTACCATTCCACCCAGGTGATTCATTAACTTAGTTGTTTTATTAAACAAAAACACAAGTCCTCAGACTTAGAAATTTTCCATAGTGTGAATGTATTTCCACCCTTGTTTTCTATTAGCTAAGCTAAGCATGATAGTAGTAGGTATCTTGACTTAGGAATTTCTACTAAGGTTTCATCTACTAGGTTTTCTATAGCAAGGTTTATACTTAGCAAAATTCCATGCAAGTTTTACTTAGAGAAAATCACTAATGCATAGTGAAAGTAATGGGACAAAAAGTATGAAGCATCACTTGCCTTTTTGGTAGAGGGTATAGGTTCACTCCTTGTCCTTGCAACAATCACACTCTTCAAGTCACTACAATTCAATCAAGCAAGGCACAAACTCAATCTACCAATCAAGCAAAACAACACATAAAATAACAAATTCAAAGTAATGCATGCAAGCATGCCAAGCTTTGTTTTGTTTGAAAAAGTGGTTCCTAATGGGTCATGAACATTTGGGTACACCTAATGGTCATTTTATAAAGTGGCAAAGTCATTTGCAAAAGGTTTCACCTCAAAACCATTTTCAAAACAAGGTATCATTTTATGTGGTGTAGAAATGTTTTTACTAAGGCATTAATCTATAGGGTTCACAAAATATGTTTTCAAACCACAAAACTTGGTGTTTAGGGTCAGAGAGTTTAAAACAAAACATTTCCCAAAGGTTTTCTTCCAAAACCATTTTTAACAAATAAACCACATTTCTATTTGACTAGAAATGGTATTAAATCAAAGAATCATTCTTTTGTTTCACCAAATACATTTTTGAATCCACAAAGTGTTTTCTATGGTCAGTAGGTTCAAATCACACCATTTGCCAAAGATTTTATCCCCAAAATCATTTTTGAACAATTTTTATAATCTAAACAAGCATACAAATGTTTCTGCAAAAACAAACATTTTAACAGAAACTTTTTACTAAACAAATGGCATGGTTGGCTAGGTCTTGTTCCACTAATTCCATTGGTATAAAATTTGTAATTTTTGGACGTGTGGATCAAAAGTTATACCAATTACAAATTTGCATTCTAATCAGATCAAAAATCTGTTTTAAATCGAATCCAGTCCACGTGGCTGTTTCTGATTTGTCAATACCTTTCGGTTGGATCGACTACTCTGTTGGGTTGGATCAAGTCAGATCGTGTGGCACAGGTTGCGTACCTCTTCGCTTTAAGTGATTCTATCCTATCCACCAGATCGAGATCGGACGGCTGCTGTGAGCTCGACCCTAAACGAGCGGCGCTGCGGCGGTGGCTGGCGGCGGAGCGGCCAGATGGAGGCGGCGCTGGCGAAGCAGGAAGCGAGAAAGGAAGGGAGTAGGCTCATCGTGTTCGTAGAAGCCTGGGGAAGCTCAAGGTGGTGCCGTCTTGTCGAGGGGCGCACTGGAGCGGGCTTGATTGCTCGCCGGAGTGGAGCTGCGCCTCGGCCTTGCTCAGTCGTCGTCGAGGACGGCGCTATGGATCACTCGGAGAAAAACGAAACGCACGGTCACACGTGCAAAGACACGGCGAAGGTGTGTGCGTGATTAAGAGGGGTCGGGGTAGTCTGGTTTACCAGAGGGAGGTCGCCGGAGAAGAGCCAGACGGTGGCGGCGGCGGCGGTTGTTGTCGCTGCCGACGCTCAGGGGCGCGCGCGAGCGAGCTGCGGCTGCAGAAAGGTCCGCCGGGTGATGGTGATCACATCTGCGAGCTCGAGGAGGCAAGAGGTGGCGTGGAGCTGCTGGAATCCTCGCCGGAGTGTCGTCGGACAGTGGCGGCGTTTGAGCAAAATTCGGCAGCCTGGGGCGTGTCGAGGTGGGGCGACTGAGGGAAAGTGGAGAGCAGGGGCAGGCGCTTTAACGTGCGTGGTCAAGGGGCCGATTAATGGTGTGGTTAACGCGTATTACGTCGGGCTTAATTCGCCTGCAACGGCCGGCGAGGGGGAGGGCGTAGTCTGCGGGTGGGGAAGAAGGGGGACGTGGCGGTGGGGTCCTCTGGCAGCGAGAGAAGGAAGAGGAAACGAGGGTCCACCAGTCATTTGCTTAGCGGGTCGTCTGGTGAGTGAGAGAAGAATGCTTCGGGGGAGAGAGGGAAATGGGCTGCTGGGCCTAGTGGGCTGCTGGGTTGGGTCGACCAGACTCATATTTTTTTTTCCAGTTCTGAATCTTTTTCTTTTTCCAAATCAATTTCTGTTTTGAATTTCAATCAACTATTCAAACATTCAAACAATTCAAACAATCTCCACACTTGTAATGAGTTTTTGGTTCTGTTTATCAACATAAACCAAATCCCAAAATAAAATAATATTTTTATTTTAGAGTCTATTTATAATTAAATAAAATGGACACTAGTTAATAAATCAAATGGGTTTTTATTTATTTAAAAACTCCATTTGAAATCTAAATATTTTTCAAAATCAAATCAGTAGGTTTTATTTGAGAATATAAAATACTTGGAAAACTTATTTTAAAATAAATAAATAAGTTTTATTTAAAATGGAAAAAGGTTTTACCTAAATAAAATTGGATATTAAATCCTTATTATTTTATTTAAATAAACCTTCACTATTTTTATCAAAACAAAACATTTTATTTCAAAAACTTGGCCAAGGTTTAATTTGGCTCTATAAAATAATCTTTATTTATAAATCCTCCTTTTCTTTTGAAAACCAAATCTTTTATTAAAAGATCCAAAAATAGTAATTTTAAATATTTAATATTTTCTTTATTAATTGTTTAACTTTTCAAATCCCTTTAGGATGTGTTTGATCAAAAAGGTTTGAAGGTTTCCAATTGGAATCAAAAAGTTTCTTCTCACCGTGAAAATCAACAAAGTTTTATTTTATTTATTTATTTTTCACATTACAAGATTTGGAAAATCTTGGGATGTGACAGGCTACCATCCTTAAAATAAATATCGTCCCGAGATTTGGGGAGGCTAGGGTTACAAGTTGGCTCAAAACATCTAGGGTACTACCACCCTTAAAATTTTTCTAACTAAATTACATATTGGCCTTCTTGGGGTCCTGGGGAAACTTCTCTGGGCAAACATCTGCATAGTGTCCTTTGTTTTCACACTTGAAACATGTGACAAGGCTGAGATCTTGTATAGGTTGGTTTATCTTGGGCTTCCTATTTCCTAGACAGAAGTTTACATAGTGGCCTAGTTCCTTGCATTTGAAACACATCACTTGGCTGATATCTTTCTTTTCCTTTGGTATCATTGCCTCTTGTTTGTTTCTTTGATTCTTCTTATTTTCTGGGCATTCATTGGCATAGTGTCCCATCTCTTTGCAATTGTAACATTGCACTTGAGTAATATCCTTCTTGTTAGGGTTGGGGCATTTCTTCTTCTTCTTGGGTCTCTCCAAAGCTAGGAGTTCTTCTAGTTCATGTTCTTCATAGGTGGAAAATCTTTCTCTCTTCTTGGGGCAGTTAGTAGAGATATGACTTTCTTCTTTACCATTAGGACATTGATCTTCATGTTCCTTGGATGCATGATCCTTGTCTCCACAAGTATTGCTAGCTTGGGTTCCTTCTAGAATAACATCTTTGTCATCCTTGTTGTCATTAGCTCTTTGGGAAAAGTTTTCTCCCATGTTGATCATTTGAGTAACCAATCCTTGCAACAATTGGGATTGAAGTTTCAAAATCCTTTGTATGGCTGGGTCTAGTCCATTGTTTTTGGCTAAAAGCTGAGTTGTCTCTTGACTCAACTGGTTTTGGGTTGCTATAAGTTCTCTCATGTTGTTCTCTTGGTTGGTGTTGGTGTCATCAACCTTGATGTGGGAGTCTCTTGGAGTAGTCATCTGTTTGGGTTGGATTGGGATTAGAATAGGCAAAATATTTCTAAGGGACTAATTCCAATCACACACATCACAATTTACACAAGCAACATTCAAGCAATCACAAACAAACATTCCACTCAAACAACAAAGTTCAATCATATTTTTAGGCAACCAAAAATATTTTTGTTACACCACATAAGTTGGTGTGTTAGACTTAACTAAAATATGGTGGTCCATCTATATGGTTCACTTGTGATCTTTCCATCCTTCTTTGGTTCTTCTTGTATGAGATCATGGTTTCCTTGAGAAAAAAAACTCTTGGTTACAATAACTTCTAGTGAAATGATCTCCTTCTTATTTTTGCATTCCCTTAGTCTCCATATCTTGAGCAAGGTTTCCTTGTTTCACTTGTAGTCCTTAGTAGTATCCAAGTTGGAAGTCCTTGGTGAATATGCTGAAGATGTTGAAGTCATTAGAGTTGAAGATGTTGAAGTCATTAGAGTTGATGATGTTGAAGAAGTCCTTTGCACATGGTGTAGTCTTTGGCCATGGGGTAGGTTTTTCCATCAAGTTGAAAATAGAAGAGATGTAGAGTTGAAAACCAAAATGGTTAAGGAAAGAGTTTACAAGATTGTTTGTAAATAAATTTTTGGAACAAATACAACTCCTATTTTTCTAAGGGTTTTTGTCCAATCCTAGGTTTACAAATCCTACAGGCAACACAATGCTCTGATACCATCTGTAAGGGTCCCAACCTTTAATAAGGTAGAGTCCCCTGTGTTTACAATGCTAGTCCCTGGATCAATAGCTAGCATCCACAGTTAAGATGTAATATCAAGAAACAAAGTTCATAATATAACTTTATAACCAGGAATAACATAGTTTTATTACATCTTACATAGCTCATTTGGCTATTACATTACATTGCAGCGGAATAACTATAAGCATGGGGTTCTTCATCTTGAAAGTGCCACAGCCAGACATGTTGGTTGTAGACTTTGTAATCCTAATCAACACACTTCACTAAATCAATCAAACCTGCAACATAACAAGTTACATCCACAAAGGTCAATACATTTGAATTGTATTGGCAAGTGATACTATGGTAGTATAGTGGAGTCTATCATCTATATGCTTTTGGCTAAGTGGAGTTGAGGCTTGCATTGCTCAAAATAGATTTTTCCTTAACATTTGAAAACACTAAGTTTTTGTTTGACAAAAACATTTTTCTCAATCAAAGATTGAAGATCCTTTAACCCTTGTTCATCCACAAGTTTTTAACTTAGAAATTTGAATGATGAGATTCTTGATTTCTTCCATGTCTTGATGCTCAAATTGTCCTTTACCAGGGACATGGCTAAGTACTTAGATTTTACACTCTGCAGAGGTGGTGCACTTTCCCCACAAGACTTGGTTTCCCAAGACAAGATCTTTCAGAAGCCTTCCCTTAGACCAAAATGGACGCGTTCCAACCTATCAAACTCTACCACCCACTGTCCATATGGCTAAGTTCTTGCAACCTATATGATCCAGGCAGAGCCCATAATGCCAAGTGGTTGCACTTGAAGCTTCTCAACATTTGACATCTCAAATCTCTTTGTTCCTGGGTGGCCATCCACAAGTGAGATACACAAGGTCAACCATAGACATGGGCCTTGTGAACCACTCAACCAAAAACCACCAAGCAATTACCATTCCACCCAGGTGATTCATTAACTTAGTTGTTTTATTAAACAAAAACACAAGTCCTCAGACTTAGAAATTTTCCATAGTGTGAATGTATTTCCACCCTTGTTTTCTATTAGCTAAGCTAAGCATGATAGTAGTAGGTATCTTGACTTAGGAATTTCTACTAAGGTTTCATCTACTAGGTTTTCTATAGCAAGGTTTATACTTAGCAAAATTCCATGCAAGTTTTACTTAGAGAAAATCACTAATGCATAGTGAAAGTAATGGGACAAAAAGTATGAAGCATCACTTGCCTTTTTGGTAGAGGGTATAGGTTCACTCCTTGTCCTTGCAACAATCACACTCTTCAAGTCACTACAATTCAATCAAGCAAGGCACAAACTCAATCTACCAATCAAGCAAATCAACACATAAAATAACAAAGTCAAAGTAATGCATGCAAGCATGCCAAGCTTTGTTTTGTTTGAAAAAGTGGTTCCTAATGGGTCATGAACATTTGGGTACACCTAATGGTCATTTTACAAAGTGGCAAAGTCATTTGCAAAAGGTTTCACCTCAAAACCATTTTCAAAACAAGGTATCATTTTATGTGGTGTAGAAATGTTTTTACTAAGGCATTAATCTATAGGGTTCACAAAATATGTTTTCAAACCACAAAACTTGGTGTTTAGGGTCAGAGAGTTTAAAACAAAACATTTCCCAAAGGTTTTCTTCCAAAACCATTTTTAACAAATAAACCACATTTCTATTTGACTAGAAATGGTTTTAAATCAAAGAATCATTCTTTTGTTTCACCAAATACATTTTTGAATCCACAAAGTGTTTTTTATGGTCACTAGGTTCAAATCACACCATTTGCCAAAGATTTTATCCCCAAAATCATTTTTGAACAATTTTTATAATCTAAACAAGCATACAAATGTTTCTGCAAAAACAAACATTTTAACAGAAACTTTTTACTAAACAAATGGCATGGTTGGCTAGGTCTTGTTCCACTGATTCCATTGGTATAAAATTTGTAATTTTTGGACGTGTGGATCAAAAGTTATACCAATTACAAATTTGCATTCTAATCAGATCAAAAATCTGTTTTAAATCGAATCCAGTCCACGTGGCTGTTTCTGATTCGTCAATACCGTTTCGGTTGGATCGACTACTCTGTTGCGTTGGATCAAGTCAGATCGTGTGGCACAGGTTGCGTACCTCTTCGCTTTAAGTGATTCTATCCTATCCACCAGATCGAGATCGGACGGCTGCTGTGAGCTCGACCCTAAACGAGCGGCGCTGCGGCGGTGGCTGGCGGCGGAGCGGCCAGATGGAGGCGGCGCTGGCGAAGCAGGAAGCGAGAGAGGAAGGGAGTAGGCTCATCGTGTTCGCAGAAGCCTGGGGAAGCTCAAGGTGGTGCCGTCTTGTCGAGGGGCGCACTGGAGCGGGCTTGATTGCTCGCCGGAGTGGAGCTGCGCCTCGGCCTTGCTCAGTCGTCGTCGAGGACGGCGCTATGGATCACTCAGAGAAAAACGAAACGCACGGTCAGACGCGCAAAGACACGGCGAAGGTGTGTGCGTGATTGAGAGGGGTCAGGGTAGTCTGGTTTACCAGAGGGAGGTCGCCGGAGAAGAGCCAGACGGTGGCGGCGGCGGCGGTTGTTGTCGCTGCCGATGCTCAGGGGCACGCGCGAGCGAGCTGCGGCTGTAGAAAGGTCCACCGGGTGATGGTGATCACAGATGCGAGCTCGAGGAGGCAAGAGGTGGCGTGGAGCTGCTGGAATCCTCGCCGGAGTGTCGTCGGACAGTGGCGGCGTTTGAGCAAAATTCGGCAGCCTGGGGGCGTGTCGAGGTGGGGCGACAGAGGGGAAGTGGAGAGGAGGGGCAGGCGCTTTAAAGTGCGTGGTCAAGGGGCCGATTAATGGTGTGTTTAACGCGTATTACGCCGGGCTTAATTCGCCTGCAACGGCCGGCGAGGGGGAGGGCATAGTCTGCGGGTGGGGAAGAAGGGGGACGTGGCGGTGGGGTCCTCTGGCAGCGAGAGAAGGAAGAGGAAACGAGGGTCCACCAGTCATTTGCTTAGCGGGTCGTCTGGTGAGTGAGAGAAGAATGCTTCGGGGGAGAGAGGGAAATGGACTGCTGGGCCTAGTGGGCTGCTGGGTTGGGTCGACCAGACTCATATTTTTTTTCCATTTCTGAATCTTTTTCTTTTTCCAAATCAATTTCTGTTTTGAATTTCAATTAACTATTCAAACATTCAAACAATTCAAACAATCTCCACACTTGTAATGAGTTTTTGGTTCTGTTTATCAACATAAACCAAATCCCAAAATAAAATAATATTTTTATTTTAGAGTCCATTTATAATTAAATAAAATGGACACTAGTTAATAAATCAAATGGGTTTTTATTTATTTAAAAACTCCATTTGAAATCTAAATATTTTTCAAAATCAAATCAGTAGGTTTTATTTGAGAATATAAAATACTTGGAAAACTTATTTTAAAATAAATAAATAAGTTTTATTTAAAATGGAAAAAGGTTTTACGTAAATAAAATTGGATATTAAATCCTTATTATTTTATTTAAATAAACCTGCACTATTTTTATTAAAACAAAACATTTTATTTCAAAAACTTGGCCAAGGTTTAATTTGGCTCTATAAAATAATCTTTATTTATAAATCCTCCTTTTCTTTTGAAAACCAAATCTTTTATTAAAAGATCCAAAAATAGTAATTTTAAATATTTAATATTTTCTTTATTAATTGTTTAACTTTTCAAATCCCTTTAGGATGTGTTTGATCAAAAAGGTTTGAAGGTTTCCAATTGGAATCAAAAAGTTTCTTCTGACCGTGAAAATCAACAAAGTTTTATTTTATTTATTTATTTTTCACATTACAAGATTTGGAAAATCTTGGGATGTGACAGGATACCATCCTTAAAATAAATATCGTCCCGAGATTTGGGGAGGCTAGGGTTACAAGTTGGCTCAAAACATCTAGGGTACTACCACCCTTAAAAGTTTTCTAACTAAATTACATATTGGCCTTCTTGGGGTCCTGGGGAAACTTCTCTGGGCAAACATCTGCATAGTGTCCTTTGTTTTCACACTTGAAACATGTGACAAGGCTGAGATCTTGTATAGGTTGGTTTATCTTGGGCTTCCTATTTCCTGGACAGAAGTTTACATAGTGGCCTAGTTCCTTGCATTTGAAACACATCACTTGGCTGATATCTTTCTTTTCCTTTGGTATCATTGCCTCTTGTTTGTTTCTTTGATTCTTCTTCTTTTCTGGGCATTCATTGGCATAGTGTCCCATCTCTTTGCAATTGTAACATTGCACTTGAGTAATATCCTTCTTTTTAGGGTTGGGGCATTTTTCTTCTTCTTGGGTCTCTCCAAAGCTAGGAGTTCTTCTAGTTCATGTTCTTCATAGGTGGAAAATCTTTCTCTCTTCTTGGGGCAGTTAGTAGAGATATGACTTTCTTATTTACCATTAGGACATTGATCTTCATGTTCCTTGGATGCATGATCCTTGTCTCCACAAGTATTGCTAGCTTGGGTTCCTTCTAGAATAACATCTTTGTCATCCTTGTTGTCATTAGCTCTTTGGGAAAAATTTTCTCCCATGTTGATCATTTGAGTAACCAATCCTTGCAACAATTGGGATTGAAGTTTCAAAATCCTTTGTATGGCTGGGTCTAGTCCATTGTTGTTGGCTAAAAGCTGAGTTGTCTCTTGACTCAACTGGTTTTGGGTTGCTATAAGTTCTCTCATGTTGTTCTCTTGGTTGGTGTTGGTGTCATCAACCTTGATGTGGGAGTCTCTTGGAGTAGTCATCTGTTTGGGTTGGATTGGGATTAGAATAGGCAAAATATTTCTAAGGGACTAATTCCAATCAAACACATCACAATTTACACAAGCAATGTGCAAGCAATCACAAACAAACATTCCACTCAAACAACAAAGTTCAATCATATTTTTAGGCAACCAAAAATATTTTTGTTACACCACATAAGTTGGTGTGTTAGACTTAACTAAAATATGGTGGTCCATCTATATGGTTCACTTGTGATCTTTCCATCCTTCTTTGGTTCTTCTTGTATGAGATCATGGTTTCCTTGAGAAAAAAAACTCTTGGTTACAATAACTTCTAGTGAAATGATCTCCTTCTTATTTTTGCATTCCCTTAGTCTCCATATCTTGAGCAAGGTTTCCTTGTTTCACTTGTAGTCCTTAGTAGTATCCAAGTTGGAAGTCCTTGGTGAATATGCTGAAGATGTTGAAGTCATTAGAGTTGAAGATGTTGAAGTCATTAGAGTTGATGATGTTGAAGAAGTCCTTTGCACATGGTGTAGTCTTTGGCCATGGGGTAGGTTTTTCCATCAAGTTGAAAATAGAAGAAATTTAGAGTTGAAAACCAAAATGGTTAAGGAAAGAGTTTACAAGATTGTTTGTAAATAAGTTTTTGGAACAAATACAACTCCTATTTTTCTAAGGGTTTTTGTCCAATCCTAGGTTTACAAATCCTACAGGCAACACAATGCTCTGATACCATCTGTAAGGGTCCAAACCTTTAATAAGGTAGAGTCCCCTGTGTTTACAATGCTAGTCCCTGGATCAATAGCTAGCATCCACAGTTAAGATGTAATATCAAGAAACAAAGTTCATAATATAACTTTATAACCAGGAATAACATAGTTTTATTACATCTTACATAGCTCATTTGGCTATTACATTACATTGCAGCGGAATAACTATAAGCATGGGGTCCTTCATCTTGAAAGTGCCACAGGCAGACATGTTGGTTGTAGACTTTGTAATCCTAATCAACACACTTCACTAAATCAATCAAACCTGCAACATAACAAGTTACAGCCACAAAGGTCAATACATTTGAATTGTATTGGCAAGTGATACTATGGTAGTATAGTGGAGTCTATCATCTATATGCTTTTGTCTAAGTGGAGTTGAGGCTTGCATTGCTCAAAATAGATTTTTCCTTAACATTTGAAAACACTAAGTTTTTGTTTGACAAAAACATTTTTCTCAATCAAAGATTGAAGATCCTTTAACCCTTGTTCATCCACAAGTTTTTAACTTAGAAATTTGAATGATGAGATTCTTGATTGCTTCCATGTCTTGATGCTCAAATTGTCCTTTACCAGGGACATGGCTAAGTACTTAGATTTTACACTCTGCAGAGGTGGTGCACTTTCCCCACAAGACTTGGTTTCCCAAGACAAGATCTTTCAGAAGCCTTCCCTTAGACCAAAATGGACGCGTTCCAACCTATCAAACTCTACCACCCACTGTCCATATGGCTAAGTTCTTGCAACCTATATGATCCAGGCAGAGCCCATAATGCCAAGTGGTTGCACTTGAAGCTTCTCAACATTTGACATCTCAAATCTCTTTGTTCCTGGGTGGCCATCCACAAGTGAGATACACAAGGTCAACCATAGACATGGGCCTTGTGAACCACTCAACCAAAAACCACCAAGCAATTACCATTCCACCCAGGTGATTCATTAACTTAGTTGTTTTATTAAACAAAAACACAAGTCCTCAGACTTAGAAATTTTCCATAGTGTGAATGTATTTCCACCCTTGTTTTCTATTAGCTAAGCTAAGCATGATAGTAGTAGGTATCTTGACTTAGGAATTTCTACTAAGGTTTCATCTACTAGGTTTTCTATAGCAAGGTTTATACTTAGCAAAATTCCATGCAAGTTTTACTTAGAGAAAATCCTAATGCATAGTGAAAGTAATGGGACAAAAAGTATGAAGCATCACTTGCCTTTTTGGTAGAGGGTATAGGTTCACTCCTTGTCCTTGCAACAATCACACTCTTCAAGTCACTACAATTCAAACAAGCAAGGCACAAACTCAATCTACCAATCAAGCAAAACAACACATAAAATAACAAAGTCAAAGTAATGCATGCAAGCATGCCAAGCTTTGTTTTGTTTGAAAAAGTGGTTCCTAATGGGTCATGAACATTTGGGTACACCTAATGGTCATTTTATAAAGTGGCAAAGTCATTTGCAAAAGGTTTCACCTCAAAACCTTTTTCAAAACAAGGTATCATTTTATGTGGTGTAGAAATGTTTTTACTAAGGCATTAATCTATAGGGTTCACAAAATATGTTTTCAAACCACAAAACTTGGTGTTTAGGGTCAGAGAGTTTAAAACAAAACATTTCCCAAAGGTTTTCTTCCAAAACCATTTTTAACAAATAAACCACATTTCTATTTGACTAGAAATGGTATTAAATCAAAGAATCATTCTTTTGTTTCACCAAATACATTTTTGAATCCACAAAGTGTTTTCTATGGTCAGTAGGTTCAAATCACACCATTTGCCAAAGATTTTATCCCCAAAATCATTTTTGAACAATTTTTATAATCTAAACAAGCATACAAATGTTTCTGCAAAAACAAACATTTTAACAGAAACTTTTTACTAAACAAATGGCATGGTTGGCTAGGGCTTGTTCCACTGATTCCATTGGTATAAAATTTGTAATTTTTGGACGTGTGGATCAAAAGTTATACCAATTACAAATTTGCATTCTAATCAGATCAAAAATCTGTTTTAAATCGAATCCAGTCCACGTGGCTGTTTCTGATTCGTTAATACCCTTTCGGTTGGATCGACTACTCTGGTGCGTTGGATCAAGTCAGATCGTGTGGCACAGGTTGCGCACCTCTTCGCTTTAAGTGATTCTATCCTATCCACCAGATCGAGATCGGACGGCTGCTGTGAGCTCGACCCTAAACGAGCGGCGCTGCGGCGGTGGCTGGCGGCGGAGCGGCCAGATGGAGGCGGCGCTGGCGAAGCAGGAAGCGGGAGAGGGAGGGAGTAGGCTCACCGTGTTCGAAGAAGCCTGGGGAAGCTCAAGGTGGTGCCGTCTTGTCGAGGGGCGCACTAGAGCGGGCTTGATTGCTCGCCGGAGTGGAGTTGCGCCTCGGCCTTGCTCAGTCATCGTCGAGGACGGCGCTATGGATCACTCGGAGAAAAACGAAACGCACGGTCAGACGCGCAAAGACACGGCGAAGGTGTGTGCGTGATTGAGAGGGGTCAGGGTAGTCTGGTTTACCAGAGGAAGGTCACCGGAGAAGAGCCAGACGGTGGCGGCGGCAGTTGTTGTCGCTGCCGAAGCTCAGGGGCGCGCGCGAGCGAGCTGCGGCTGCAGAAAGGTCCGCCGGGTGATGGTGATCACTGCTGCGAGCTCGAGGAGGCAAGAGGTGGCGTGGAGCTGCTGGAATCCTCGCCGGAGTGTCGTCGGACAGTGGTGGTGTTTGAGCAAAATTCGGCAGCTTGGGGGCGTGTCGAGGTGGGGCGACAGAGGGGAAGTGGAGAGGAGGGGCAGGCGCTTTAACATGCATGGTCAAGGGGCCGATTAATGGTGTGGTTAAAGCGTATTACGCCGGGCTTAATTCGCCTGCAACTGCCGGCGAGGGGGAGGGCGTAGTCTGCGGGTGGGGAAGAAGGGGGACGTGGCGGTGGGGTCCTCTGGCAGCGAGAGAAGGAAGAGGAAACGAGGGTCCACCAGTCATTTGCTTAGCGGGTCGTCTGGTGAGTGAGAGAAGAATGCTTCGGGGGAGAGAGGGAAATGGGCTGCTGGGCCTAGTGGGCTGCTGGGTTGGGTCGACCAGACTCATTTTTTTTTCCAGTTCTGAATCTTTTTCTTTTTCCAAATCAATTTCTGTTTTGAATTTCAATCAACTATTCAAACATTCAAACAATTCAAACAATCTCCACACTTGTAATGAGTTTTTGGTTCTGTTTATCAACATAAACCAAATCCCAAAATAAAATAATATTTTTATTTTAGAGTCCATTTATAATTAAATAAAATGGACACTAGTTAATAAATCAAATGGGTTTTTATTTATTTAAAAACTCCATTTGAAATCTAAATATTTTTCAAAATCAAATCAGTAGGTTTTATTTGAGAATATAAAATACTTGGAAAACTTATTTTAAAATAAATAAATAAGTTTTATTTAAAATGGAAAAAGGTTTTACCTAAATAAAATTGGATATTAAATCCTTATTATTTTATTTAAATAAACCTTCAATATTTTTATCAAAACAAAACATTTTATTTCAAAAACTTGGCCAAGGTTTAATTTGTCTCTATAAAAAAATCTTTATTTATAAATCCTCCTTTTCTTTTGAAAACCAAATCTTTTATTAAAAGATCCAAAAATAGTAATTTTAAATATTTAATATTTTCTTTATTAATTGTTTAACTTTTCAAATCCCTTTAGGATGTGTTTGATCAAAAAGGTTTGAAGGTTTCCAATTGGAATAAAAAAGTTTCTTCTCACCCTGAAAATCAACAAAGTTTTATTTTATTTATTTATTTTTCACATTAGAAGATTTGGAAAATCTTGGGATGTGACAGAGGTGTCCGAGGTGACGCAGCGGCGCGCTTAAGCCAGCACGGCTGGAAATTTCGAGGGGAGGGGGCAGTTGGACAGCTTCCGCCTCCGTTTTTGCTGACATGGCAGTATATGGGTAGAAGTTGCCTCTTACCTAAATTTCGAGTCTATCTACCATATATGGGCAGGAGGGGTAAAAAATGGGTGATCCCCAAAACTTTCTGGTGGGGGACCACTTTTAGGTAAGCTGTTGGAGCTGTGTTTTTGTCCAGCTTACCCAAAAAAGTGGTTATTGTCCCTCTTACCCATATATAGGTAAGCTCCTGGAGATGCTCTGAACACAAATTTTGGGTAAGACTCACCCTCCTACCCATATGTTTCAACGTCAGCCGAAACGCACACGGGAGCCAGCCAACCGCCCGAACGGAAAAATCCCCTCAACCTGCCCGACGACATCATCGCTCACCACCATCCCTCTGCTAGCTAGGAACCTCCCTGCGCACCACCGTGCCGCACCTCTCCTCCTACCGCCACCCGACTGCCTCCACTACACCCGTTGTAGGGGTTCATAGCATGGAAAACAAAAAATTCTATTGTATGAACACACAAAAGACAAGATATAATCTACGAGATCGGTGCAACGAGTTTATAGAGTACTAACCCTCGTAGATCCAAAGCGTTTAACGAGATCGGATTCTCGTGGTTGATGTAGTTGTTCACTTGCCGATCTCAAGATCGTGTAGACGATCCTTCCGGTGCCACATTCTAGTAGCACTTCCACAGTCAGTCACATGTTCGATACTCAATGAAGACCTTCCTCTCCCTTGTTCCAACGGGCAGTAGAGGTGGTAGATCTCCTCGTGATTCCAGCAGCACGACGGTGTGGTGGAGGAGGTGGAGGAATATATCCTGCAGGGCTTCGCCTAAGCCGGAGTAGGTATGGTGGAGGAGTGAGGACCTCGGCGGCTAGGGTGTAGGCGCCAAGGGGAGGAGGCGGCGGCTTGGAGGGCTAGGGGGCCTGCAGCTTGGGGCAAGGCGGCGGCGGCCTAGGGTTTTGGGGTGAGAGGGGGTGGAGCCCCCTCCCCTCCTTATATAGATGGAGGGAGGTGGCAAGGGGAGGCCGAGTCCTCCCCTAACTCCCTCTTGGCCGGTGGATTGGGGAGGGAGTGGGAAACCTCTCTCCTCTAGGTTTCCTCTCCTTTCTCCACTAGGACTTTGACTTTTAAAACTAGAGTTTGACTATTCAAACTAGAGTTTGGTTCCCGCTTCCTAGTCTTGGCCGACTTGACCTAGGGCATGATGCCGCCAGCCCCACTAGGGCATGGCGCATCTAGGTGCCCCCTCCAGGGTGGTGGACCTTCTAGAACCGTCTAGAAGTTTTTGGTGAAAACACCGAAAACATTTCCGAACCCCGGAATTGGACTTTACTTATATGAATCTTATTCTCTATACCATTCCGGATCTCCTCGTGATGTTCTGGATCCAATCCGAGACTCCGAACAACATTTAGTCTCCAACTCATATTCCATATCTACTAAACAACATTGAATCCTTAAGTGTGTCTCCCTACGGTTCGTGAACTATACACACATGATCGAGACACTTCAATAACCAATAGAGGAATCTGGAAATTCATATGGCTCCTCCATATTTCTACAATGACTTCGTGATCGAAATGAACCATTAACATTCGGAACCATATTCCTCTTTGTCTCGCGATACTTTATTTATCCTAGGTTTGATCATCGGTATCTATATACCTAGTTCAGCCTCGTTATCGATAAGACTCTTTACTCGTTCCGTGATATGTTATCCCTTGTGACCTAGTCATATGCTTGCAAGCCAATTGGATTACATTCCACTGAGAGGGCCCAGAGTATATTTATCTGTCATATGGATGGACAAATCCCACTCTTGATCCATGTGCGTCAACACATACTTTCAGAATACTCAATGCCACCTTTATAACCACCTAGTTACGAAGTTGTGTTTGATTTCATCAAAGTATCCATCCGGTGATGGTGATTAACATGATCTCATGGTTGAAGGAGTTAGGTTACTATGTATTGGAAAGCTTATAGCAAACAAACTTGAAATGACTTGAACTTATGCTATGTTGTCCATCACATCATTCTCCTAATGATATGCCTTGTTATTAATGACATCCAATGTCCATGATTAGGAAACCATGATCATCTATTAATCAACAAGCTAGTCTAACCTGAGGCTTTACTAGGGACTCTTTTATGTTTACATAACACACAAGTATTAATGTTTCTGGTTAATACAATTATAGCATGGGATGCAAACATTCAGCATAAACACAATGATATAATAATAACAACTTTTATTATTGCCTCTTGGGCATATCTACAATAGTCTCCCACTTGCACTAGAGTCAATAATCTAGATTACATTGTGATGTACCTAACACCCATGGAATTTTGGTGTTGGTCATGTTTCGCCCTAGGGAGAGGTTTAGTCAATGGATCTGCCACATTCAGATTTGTGTGTACTTTGCAAATATTTATGTCACCATCTTGGACATGCTCGCGAATAGAATGAAAATGTAGCTTGATATGCTTTAGCTTCTTGTGTGACCTTGGCTCCTGTGCATTGGTTATGGTACCCATGTTGTCATAGTAGATAGCCATTGGGTCCAACGCACTAGGAACCACACCAAGATCCGCAATGAACTCTTCCATCCATATCGCCTCTTGTGAAGCCTCTGAAGCAGATATGTATTCCAATTCGGTTGAAGATCTCGCCACAACGCTTTTCTTAGCACTCCTCCAGCTCATTGCTGCACCATTCAAAGTAAATACATATCCGTATTGTGACTTAGAGTCATCCGGATCGGTGTTCCAAAAGAATCGGTGTAACTGTTTACAACGAGTTGTTCATCACCTCCATAAGAAAGAACCATATCCTTAGTCCTTCTTAAGTACTTTATAGACGGTTACATTACCATCAGCATATGTTTTCTTCTTGAAAATCCATTTGTTCTTGACAGCCTTCCAGCCATCCGGTAAGTCCACCAAAGTCCATACTTGGTTTTTGTACATGGATCCAATCTCGGATTTCATGTCTTCTTGCCATTTGTTGGAATCTAGGCTCATCATTGCTTCCTCATATGTCATAGGGTCGTCGGTGTTATCCACCAACATGACATTCATAACAGGATCATACCAATCAGGAGTGGTACGAGTCCTCGTCGACCTGCGAGGTGTCGTAGTAACTTCGTTCGAAGTTTCATGATCATTATCATTAGCTTCTTCTCTTATTGGTGCAGGCAGAACATGAACAATTTCCGGGGCTACGCTACTCTCAAATCAGAGAGAAGGTTCGACAACCTCGTCTAGTTCTACTTTCCTTCTAGTAACTTCTTTCGAGAGAAACTCCTTCTCCAGAAAGGATCCATTCTTGGCAACGGAGATTTTTCCTTTGGATCTATGATAGAAGGGATACCCAATTGTTTCTTTAGGGTATCCTATGAAGATGCATTTTCCGCTTTGGGTTCAAGCTTGTCGAGCTGTAACTTCTTTACATAAGCTTCGCATCCCCAAACTTTAAGGAATGACAACTTAGATTTCTTACCAAACCATAATTGATACGGTGTCTTTTCAATGGATTTAGATGGTGCCCTATTTAAAGTGAATGCGGTTTTTTCTAATGCATAACCCCAAAATGATAATGGTGAATTTTTAAGAGACATTATAGAATGAACCATATCTAAGAGAGTTCGATTATGATGTTCAGACACACCATTACATTGTGGTGTTCCTGGCGGTATCAATTGTGAAAGTATTCCGTATTTCTTTAAATGCTCGCCAAACTCGTAACTTAGATATTCAGCTCCACGATCAGATCATAGACACTAGTACAAAACATAGCATTAGAGACTGTGATCCGAGCCGGTTTGGCACCAACATAATTTAAACCGTCGCCCTGACCTACCCATAGCCGGTTCAAATTTTGTAACCGTCTCCAAGAGTTTTAGAGCTGGTTGGTAATAATAACCACCTATGGTACTCGAGACAGACGAAACTAACACCCATCTGCCTCACTTGCGTAGCCGGTTTGTTATTGCAACCGTCTCTAAGATATTTTGTATTGGAGACAGGTATTTATTGTCACTGTCTCTGAGAAGGTAGAGACGTTTGGTTATCACGAACGGCTGCATAAGGTAAGTATCAAAGACGGTGGAAAATATTAACCGGCTGTGCTCTTATTTTTGCCAGTAGATGCCAGATGGAGCGGTCCCGCAGAAGTTTGAGTGAACATTGACAAACCTGGTAACATCATATATAGTAACCACAAAAAAACCAGAAGATAAATATAGGAGTTGCACAACATAGCCATATATATAAAAGAAGAGCAGTGTTCAACATAGCCATATATGAAAATGTTGCATAACAAACTAATTCAACATAAAGTTTGTGCAGAAAACAAAAGGCAAAATGATTCAACATAACTATATCATGTTGATCTACTGAAATTGATGCTCAGAGTAGTTTACATCATCAACAACACTGTAAATAGCGCACCTCTTGCCAATGTCACTTGTCTCACTAGCCTTGGTCACACTCTGAACTAAAAAGAACTTGATCATGAACTTGCCAGATAAGAAATGGTGCTTTTTCAGATAGTTAAAGTCATCAGGATTGTCAAACTTCATGTACACCCTGCAATTCTGATCAACTGCAAACTTGTACTTGTCAGGCCAAGCATGAACCACATGATAAGCATGACTAATGTGGTGATGAGAGTAAACAAACTGAACTTTCATAGCCAACAGTCCCTGGTTGTGCTGACCCTCCACAACACCTAATATACTCATGGTTGTCTCTGACATTATTGGGTTCTAAGTTGTCTCCAGGTCAATGAATAAATCAGAATAACCCTCTGGATATCATGCTGCCCTCCGTCTTGGAAAAGTTTGAGGCTCCTTAAAAAATATGTCTTCAATCTGTGGAAGAAGATCGAGGCGTACTATCTTGTAGATCTTCACACGCTCCTCATCAAATTTGAAAGTGTACTATAGTGCCTCCTTAAGTTTCTCAGTAGCATGAGAATTAGTTGGCCTAACAAGAAGTTGGCGTTCAATGTTGTGGTTCACAACAAACTCAAAGTTGTTTCCAATGAGCTTCTGAATAACATGAAGTCCTTTGAAAAGTCCATCCACATCAAAATAACAGACTGTTTTCACTAGAAACATGTCATCAATCGGACCAGGAGCTGCACCTAAAAGCTTCATAACTACCCTAGAAACCTGAGGCCTCATCTCTTTAGGTAATGAACCTGACATCATGTCTTCCCCAGTCCCCTAAGATAGAAAAAACTATGAAAAAGGGATTTGATAAATATCTTTAGATTTAACAATTTATTTAGGTAGCAAATACTTTACTAGTTCATTTAAAATTATGATATCTTGTCTCATGCAAATACAAACTTGTTGTCTTGTCTAGGCATTGCATTTAATAGTACACTATTCTTAGTTGTCATTTTCTTTTGTATCATCTAATCTAGACAAGTCAGATTATGATATCTTGTCTCATGCAAATATCATCTAATATTTTGTATTACAAGATAGATTTCAATGATATCTAATTGACTTGTTAAATCTGAACAAAACTTCCAATGACATCTAATTGACTTATGGTACACATGTGCAAGTTATATAAGCAATTGAATTAGCAAAAGGCTAAGAAAAATTATGAGAGATTAGTAAGTATATTGGACATGCGCAGACAAATATTATGGAATAAAAGAGACCTAGGATTTATGAGAGATAAAAAACCCTAAAATAAACAGTAAAACATTGTCATTTGCTTCATGTATTCAAAATGGAATGAGGGATCGGAAAAAGAATGTTACTAACCTGATTATTCACACACAAAAAATTGTGATTTACTTCCGCGCTTAACCTTCTTAACCTGATAACACAGAGAATAGATCTTGAGAAGATGGACACAGAGAGGGGAATTGTGAAGGGGATCAAAATATTCAGAAAGTAAATCACAATCACTTCCGCTCTGAAGAACCGCCGCTCAGAAGATGGACGCAGAGGGAAATCAAGAAGGGGATCTTGAGATGGCCTTGAGAAGATTGAACGAACCTCTCCGGTAATCTCCGCCTCCGCCTCTCCGGTGTGAAGAACTGCGCCACTCCAGTTTCTCGATGCCTCTTGGTGTCTCCTTCACTTATCCATACATGTGCGCAACCGGTTTTATATAACGCCCGTTTCTAAGAATAGGCGCGTAGCCGGTTTTATATTACGACCGTCTCTAAGAACAGGCGTGCAGCCAGTTTTGTATTATGACCGTCTCTAAGAACAGGTGTATTAGAGACAGTTGTTTATTTTCACCGGCTGCGAGTAGAAGTTGACGGAGACGGTTGTAAATATTAGCCGGCTACGTTCTTATTTTGCAGGGGTGACTTATTTTATGAGCCCCCACATGTGTTCTTGCCAGTAGATGCCAGATGGAGCACGCAGTGCTGAGGTTTGTCTGAAACCTGGAAGGTTTGAATTAATTCAGATCGTGTTAAAAGGTACGAAATCTCTTGTCCACAACTATTATTTTGTACTATCCATATTTGTAATGGAGACACAACATATATTGACATACTAAATTTGATGAAATCATAAAGAATTCATAAACATACAATATTATGGAACACAAGAACACTTTCATCATGTTCAAATGTACCACAATGTCATGCCCACAATTAGTTCAAATGTAACACATGATTGCTCTCATTGGTCTACAACAAAACAACTACTTCTTCCCGCATGTGACGGTTCCTAACATAGCTATTATGACCGCGACTAGGATAACAATGGCAGTGAAGAAGTATTGTAGACACATTTCATTGCAGAGAGCGTACTTTTTGATTTTATTCATCTCCAACCTAGTTGTTTGCTTAGTTTGTTGGGTAGTGATCTTGTGTCCATCGATGATATCGGACAATTGCAACTCCATTTCCATCTTCTTGTTCACAACTCTTTCCATTTTTCCCTTCATTGTTTTCATTCCTTGCTCCATCTTCCGGATTGTGTCAAGTGCTAGACCTAGCTTCTCTTCGGTCTTCCTTAGTTCTTCATCGGTATTCCTCTTCTCGTCCCTTGTAAAGTTTAACTCTTCCAAAACAAGGATTTTTGACTCTAGAAAATGTTGAAACTGCACACATCCACCACGAATGCCGCATTCACAGGTTGATTCCTAATAAATTTTCAAATCAAAATTAATTGGGATAAGCTCATAAAAAAATGATGCTCGAAATTTCTAACATGAGTACCTCATCGGACGAGGAGGAATAGGAAACAACGGCGTCGAGAAGATCATCACCGTCATTGTTCCAAACCATGGCGACTTGCGGGCGGAGGCGGGTGAGGGCAGGGCAGCGGACGGGAGAAAGGCAGAGGCGCAGGTGGAGTGCGGGGGCAACAGGTGGTGGGCGGGGGCAGGCTGCGGCGACGGCTCGGGAGAGGAGAGACAGGGCCGACAAAGATAGGAATTTGGGGATTTAGGGATTTGGGGAGGTGGGATTTGGTGATAAATAGAGGATTTTGGACGCTCTGAATTTTACTGGAGTTTTTCGAACTTCTATTTTTTGGGGATTTAGTCGGGCACGCTATCCCATTAGATTTTGGGTTTGTTTAACATTCTTACATTATTACTTATGAGTATTAATGTGTCTAATTTTGCATATGACACGTGAGTGGATGTACCTCGGGAATCGTGTGAGCAATCTGTACCTCGATGGTGTCGCGAAGTTCTTGAATGTGGCCGAAAAGCTTGTGGTTGACACAAATGACCCGTGGGCACCTTGCCCATGTTGTGACTGCAAAAACATCAAGAGTTTTACAAACCTTACACAAATCCAAACACATTTGATCAAAAGGGGATTCATGGCAGGTATGAATGTTGGAGCGAACACGGAGAACAAGAAAGTACACACGATGATGATGACAATGGTGATGATGATCAGAGTGCAGGGGAGTGCCATGCAAACAGGGAATATGATGTAGTAATGATTGATGTTCAAGAGAATACCACCACATTTCCATCAACTCGCGGGGTTCATCAAACAAACCACGTGGACGTGGACACATCATCGCAAGGGAACGTGACACACGAACAAGACTCTCTAGGTCAAATACTGTAGTATGTTGAAGAAAACTATGGAGATGAGAAAATGTACAAGAAGTATGTTCATATGTTCAAAGACTCGGAGACACCAATGTACCCTAGGTGTCAGTCGGACTACACAAAGTTAGCTATTGTGCTTGAACTGTTGCAGTTTGGATGGTCGGATAAGAATGTAACCATGTTGTTAACATTCTTACATGACTTTCTACCGGATGGAAACCACATGCCAGAGAGTACATACAGAGCTAAGAGGATTGTGTGTCCGTTGGGAATAGAAGTCCAGAGAATACATGCATGTAAGAATGATTGTATTTTGTACCGCGGTGATAAATATAGCAAAATGCGTGAATGCCCGAGTGCAAATTTCCTAGGTTCAAGGTTCCGAAGGATGGTGATATGGTCGATGATAGTGATGACGATGACATGGATGAGGCTACAACAAGAAGAAGAAAAATAGGAAGGTCGGCATACCTAGCAAAATTTGTTGGTACCCTCCAATTATAGATTGTCTGATACGTTCATTTGCAAACCCAGATACAGCAAAACTGATGCATTGGCACGCAGATGAGACGCTATCAGGACGAAATGCTAAGACACCCTGTCAACTCTCCGCAATGGATAAACATTGATAGACTTGTACCTTTGGGCGATGATGGTGATCCTTTCGGCTTGGATCCTAGGAATGTGAGGTTTGCGCTGAGCACTGATGGAATGAACCTGTTCGGCAACATGAGTACCACCCACAGTACCTGGCCTGTGAATCTCTGCATTTATAACCTTCCTCCATAGTTGTGCATGAAGCGGAAGCATATCTTGCTTGCTGTACTAATCCAGGGACCAAAACAACCTGGTGACGATATAGATGTCTACCTTGCACCTTTGGTGGAAGATTTGAAACTTCTTTGGGTTGAAGGTGTGAAAATTTATGATGTGCATTTGAAGGAAAACTTTACCCTGAGATGCATATTGTTCATAACCATCAATGATTATTCGGCTTATGGAAACTCGTCTGGCCCTATAAAAGGGACAAATTCATGTGTCCAATTCCTAGACAAGACAGCAAGTTTGCATTTGCATGAATGTAAGAAGATGGTGTACATGAGGCATCAGAGGTTTTTGCCAAAGAATCATCGATATCGGAAGTTGAAGAAAGAGTTCGATAACAGCATTGAGAAAGGTTTGGATCCTCCAATTTTAAAAGGTTCCAAGATCTATGTTCAGCTTAGACACTTGAAAGCTGAGCCGGGAAAATTCAAACGAAAGGGAAAAGCCAAAGCCAAAGCCAAATCCAAAGAAACGGAAATAGTTATAGAAGATCAACCTCCCAAGAAAAAACCCATCTGGAAGAGGAAATCGATACTTTGGGACTTGCCTTACTGGGAGCATATAAGTGTTAGGCATTCCATAGATGTGATGCATGTTGAGAAGAATGTGTGTGAAAGCATAATAGGGACATTGCTTAACAAAGAGGGCAAAACAAAAGATAGTGCGGACGCACGGCTTTAAGCTCTAAAAATTAGAGGGGAAACACCATCTAATAAGCTGGATAAATCAAAGAAAAGGGCGCCACCCAAGGTGAGTTATGTCTGTGACAAAGATGAGGCACAATAAGTATGTGAATATCTATATGGCATGCATTTTCCAGTGGGCTATGATGCCAACATGCAAAGTATTGTTTCAAGGAAAGAAAACAAAGTAACGGACATGAAGTCTCATGATTGCCATATCATGATGACATAGACGCTCCCTATCGCGATAAGGGGTGTCTTGACACCACATGTTTGAGATACTCTAACGAAGTTGTGTGAATTTTTTAGCATAATTTCTTGGAAGGTGATTGATCCTAATACACTGGATGAGCTACAGAGAAGTGTGGTGGAGACTCTATGCAATTTGGAGACGATATTCCCTCCCTCATTCTTCGATATCATGGTGCATCTCATTGTTCACCTTGTGCATGAGATAAAGATGTACGGTCCCATTTATCTGCGAAGCATGTACCCCTTTGAATTCTTCATGGGAATTCTTAAGCACTATGTAAGGAACCGAGCATGTCTGGAGGGAATCATCGTTAAGGGCTATGTAACCGAATAGGTTGTTGATTTCTGCATTGATTACATGTCATGCCTTAAACCGAGTGGGACGAGTGGAAATATCGAGATCACTCCGAGTGCCATTTTATATTCTCAGGCTCATTTTTGTGTGCTAAAGCACATGGACCAAGTAACTCCATACATGCAAGAACACACTGCCCTTCTAAAAGCAATGCATCCCACTAGAAGTTTCATCGAGAATCTCCACATTGCTCAGTTCAACACATGGTTCACTGAGCGACTACGTAATGTCAAAAATAAATATCCCACCATTTCTTCTCTAGCGAGAGGCCCACCATGGGAGGTCAAACAATTTCTGGTGTACAAGATCAACAGGTACACATTTTCTATAAAGAAGAAAGATAGCACAACAACAACGCAAAATAGTGGTCTCTGCTTAGAAGATGACAAGAAAGATCTATACTACGAGATTTGGGAGCTAGACTATGTGGATTTCAAATTTGCATTGTTTCGTTGTCGTTGGGTTACTATGAGTCAAGTGACTTCAAATGACAATGGGCATATTACAGTGAACCTCGATCGTACAACTAATAAGAACGAGCCATTCATACCATCTAACCTGGTTCATCAAGTCTTCTACATAGTTGACCCAAAGAATAAGAGTATACATGTATGTAAGCCATCAAAAAGGAGCATCATGGGTGTGGACGGCGTGATCTCTAAGGAATATTATAATAAGACCAATGTGTTTCCTGTATCTTCATCCTCATTAAAGGAAAGAGATCACGACGAGGTTATTCTGGAAGAGCTGTACATTCGAGATGAAGATCCCGAAGCATGAAAGCGCGTGATAATGTAATTTCTAGGACAATTCGTAATATGTAATAATATTTGTATGACTTTGTAAGCATTTATGGAAATTTTTTGTATGAGTTACTAATATATTTAATAATTGTATGAATTTATCCAGTGAGCACATTTGTATGAACATAAAATTGTTTTTTTTCAAATCCGGGTGGTCCGGATAATTCTGAAGTTGCACTCCAGATTTTGATAGAGAAGGGTTCGGATTTCCTTGTTTTAGAGACGGTCAGAAACACCAGTAAATACTATCGCGGAGGAAAACTGAAACTGCTAGACGGTTGTTAGAGACGATTGTTTTTTAACCGACTACGCGTTTGGAAATACTGTCGAGGAGGGAAACTGAAACGACACACCGCACGCCCAACCGTGCTCCAAGGAGTTAATCATTTTTCAACCATTTTCTTAGAGTCTTGTGTGTTTAAATTAATGTGATCTATATTTTAACTCTTAATTTAATTTCAGGTCATTCCATCAAGCATTGCACGTGGTACAATTACCCCAAAAATGGCATAGGTAGCTCTTGTTAGATAGCTTGTTATAATTAATTTCACACACAAAACAATAAAATAAAGAAAATGAGTGGTAATTAATTTGAAAATCATACCATCCTGCTTTGCTAAATATTCGTCCTCGTCAAGCGAGTGACAAATGGCAACCCAATGAAGGAATTGTTTGGAGGGAAGTTTAACTTCAATATCGTATGTTCGCCCAAAAGCTCAGAATTGCACGCTAGCTCTTGTTATGCGATTAAACTCCAACCTTACATTGCATAGGATAACCTTTACACGAAAGAGCACAAATTAGATTGTAAATATTAGTACCATAAAAGGGTTAATATTGTACAAGCATTTTATATATTACATATATACCAGTAAATACTAAACAAATAAAGTATAAGTTTAGGATTTGAAGACAAAAATGTGTGAAATAAATAGTTTCCGGAAGGTCCACAAAAATCCAGACCCTCTAAAACACACCCTATGAGCATTCCTTTGAGAAATATTAGTCTATACTTTGTAGTTGCATTTCTTACTTGAATTACAACTTAATGTTGCAAATGTGATTTTATAGAATATTTTAAAATTTTATTGGGCATTGTTTCAAATTAAATGAATATTTGGCTATTTAGCGGATTTAAATTCATATTTGAAGTAAGCATGCATAAAAAAGGTTTTAAATGGATGGAAAAAATCATATTTGGGTACCTCTATAACCATATTAGCTCAATTCATAAGCTTACAATAGAAATCATTAGACATATTGACTAAGTTTGTAGCTACATAGGTAGTTATAGGGATTTTGAATTTTTATGATATCTAAAAAATGTAAAATAAAATATGAAACTTGCCAAGTGTCCATTTTAAGGTACCTATATAGTGTGGTAAATATATTAGAATTTTCTAGAACAATTTCACCAATGTTGAGTTTCAACAAGTACATCTGGGTAGGAATCATCTTACCTTTCAGGGTAGAATCCAAGGTTTATGCCATGTGATATAGTTGTTTCAACATAAGGACCTTATATTAGTTGTAGGACTTCATTTAGCAATGCTAAGACTATAGGAACCATTGTCTACCATTTTGTTTTGAAAAAATGCATTTCTTGAGTTTTGGCCAACTCCGGATTATATGGGTTTTGTCCCGAAGGGTCCGGATATAGTAATATTGGAGACGGTTTTAATTTTTGACCGTATCCCACATATTTTCCAGGCTTTACAATTTTGTACAGAACTGAATAGGGCTGGGATTAATATGGCCATTTTAGTGTTTTCTTCAAAGTTAGTGTTAGTTATGGCTTCAATTTTGGACATAAATCAGTTGACACTACATCAAACAAGCAAAATAAACCTAAATATGTAAAGCATATGGGGGCATTATCATGCATGGAACCAGAAAAGATAATAAACTGAAAGCCACAACAGATAGTACTCTAGCTCCATATGTAGTTCAAAAGTACCTACCACACCCACATAATATGTTACAAATATAGTAGTAGTCTAGCGCTCGTCACATGAGCATGAAACATAGAAATAAATTTTGATACAACAAGATACACCCTAGAACGACGGGTCGTCGCCCTCTTCATCGTCCTCTTCATCGCCATCTTCACCGTCAGTCGCTACTACTGCACGTGACACCTTTCCTTTGTCAGCTGCAGGTGGCTGTACTCCTCCTTCGTCCTTAGTTGCTGCTTCAGGAGGCGGTGACTGTGCTTCTTCGAATTCATCATCAGTTGCAAATACATCCCCTTCCTCATCTTGATCACTCCACTCATCCTTTGACCCTGCTAAAACCGACATATCAATTTTGTAGTGCTTGATGATTGCTTTGATCATCTTGTTGTTCTGCTTCAGTCTAGCATGATCCATATGACGCTTCTTGCGATCTTCTATGTAGATGCAATACCACGTCTTGAGACCATGAATTATCCGGTTCTGCCTCTTCTTGCTCTCATAGCCAGTGGATCCCGGAACATCCATATACTCCACTGCTCTACTGGCCTTGTTTCATATGGATTTCATGGCACCTTTGAGTGGCTTGTCAACGACAGGTTTGTTAATACCATGCTTCTTGAAGGCTTTGCCTGATGTGTAGTTATTTTGGGTGACATGCTCAATAAATGCTTGAATGTATAGAGCATAGACCAGTTACCTTCGACGATCAACAATGTTCCTCCTTATCTCTTGATACAAGAGATTCATGACATCAACCTTTCCTTTCTTCCCACGTAGGATGTACCAAAGGAGGTTTTTTGCATATCCACGTATGTAAGAGGTGTCTCCCGACTTTGGGAACAAGGTCCACCGTAAAATCTTGTACAGTGTGTCAAAGAAGGGCAAGAGGCCTTTGATATGCCCATGCACAACACGTTGGCCACCAGATGTGCTACTAGGAAAGTAGCACCTATCCAGTTCAAGAGGCTTCTTTCTGATCTCATCCTCATGGATACGAAAGAAACTGATGTCATTTGGTTTCACCAACGGCAGACGCAGTGATTCAGCAAATGCACTAAGTGGGTACTGGTGTTCTTTGTTCCCAGTCATCCATCGAAAATGCTTGTCATGATCATTCTCAAGATAAAGGGTAGCATAGAACTATGTCACCACGTCTTCGTCGTAGTGATGCTTGAACTGCATGATGTCCACTAATCCTAGGCGATCACAAGTTTCAAATATACCGACAAACTTTATGTTTTCCTTGATGTTCTCAAAGTCGATTGCCCTTTGAGTAGCAATCTTAGTGTCAAGTGCAATAATAATCTCTTTAAAGATCTTCTGCTGAATGACTGTGCGGAACATTGGAACACACTTGGTCTCTTTCTTCGTCTCATACTGATTCTGATCCCAACAAAGACTTTCGTACCTCCGCTTAGTCATTGTTGTCAAGATTTCTTGGGTTTTAGGCAATACTCTGCGAGCAACGGAGTTCTACTGCTTCTTAACATTATTTGCCTGGGGATTATTTGATGACCCAGCTGCCATTGAATCAACACACCTCTTAGCGGTTCTTTTAGGATTGGCCCTCCTAGGAACACCATCATCCCTCTCCATAACCTCTTCTTGTTCAAGCTCATCCTCACTTGAACATATCATATAAGATATGAAAAGGAATTTAATTAGTTCACAAATTATCCATATTAGTTAACTTTATCTGGCTAGTAAACTTGGGAGAGTAGCTCCAGCAAGTTATCTATTAGCAAAATTTTAGATATCAACTTATTAGTGTAAGTGCGTCATTTTCTATTGCAGCAACAATACAAATACTAAAACCCTGTAAATTCTATTGCAGGGACAGCAAGTAAACTCTATATGTTCCATGACAAGCAAGTAAAAATCACATATATTTTCAATTTGTAGGATCTGGCACACATTTAAAAACACTAAAGGACGGAAATCTATATCCAATCAACAATAACTCATAAAGCAGTACCTTAAACCTTTACCAAAACAAAAAAATACTAAAACCTACAAATTCTATTGCAGGACATCAAGTAAACTATATATGTTTAAATGAAAAGGGGTCTAAGAATTGAACCAATTATTATTTATCTAATTTCTTATGTGTTCTACCACATAAACAAATTGAACAACTAAAAATATAGAATTTATATTTATCCACATTATCAAAACTCTTCATGTGATTATAGCACTGATTTGTCCTAACAATTTGTGATCAGTGGAGATTTTGAAAAGAAAATCCCCAAATCGATCCCAATGCAACATCCAGAAATTGACAATCAAGAATGAGAGATGGAGTAGCTAGGGTTACATACCTGATTCAGAAGACATTGTGACGACGAGGAGAGTAGCGGCGTGGGCTGCAAAGGAGAGGAGCGCGACATGGGTAGCGGAGCAAGAGATAGTAGTAGCGGCAACGATGGCGGCGTGGGCTAGGGTGATGGTCGCGACGGCGCTAGAGCAGTAGCGGCAACATCGTCAACAGCGGCGGCGTGGGTTAATGTGAGGGTCACGGCGGCATCGGCGGTGGCTAGGGTTCGTCGGCTTGAAGAACAGAGGAGGAAGAAGGATGCTTTTCCAATTCAAACATATTAGAGACGGTTGAAATACAAACCGGCTCTAATTCATATGTAGAGACGGTTAAAAATTCTAACCATCTAAGGTCGTTAAAAGATTGATTTGCGGCGTTGGATTTCACTTGGATGTCCCAGATCATTTATTCGTAGAGAAGGTGGAAAATTTTGGCCGTCTGCGGGAGCAAATCCTAGTCCCATAGTTGGCGACAAAACTGAAAAAATTTCAGTTTCGATCGAAATATTTTGTATTCACCCGCTCAAACGAAAATCCATTCACCGCTGTCCTCTTTCCTCTTTCTCTCCACGCCCCATTCCCCTCCTTCTCTCTCTGAAACCCTCGCCACCACCGCTGCCGCTGCCGCCCTCCCTCGCCTCCACCGTGCTCCCCTCCCCCTCGCATGTGCTCTTTCTCCCCCGCTGCTCCCCCTCCCCCTCGCCTATGCTCCCCCTCCCCTGTTGCCCCCTCCCCCTCGCATGTGCTCCCCCTCCCACGCTGCTCCCCATCGACGGAGCAAGATTGAAGGCTCCCAAATGGAAGGATCCCCGTCGAGACGGCATAGTACTAGAGTGTGGGATGCTTCCACCGGCCTCGACGAGGAGCAAGGCCCAAGGCACAGCAGATCGGAGGAGGAGGGCCTGAACGACGAGACCACGATGTCGCCGTCAAGCAACCCGTCGGATCCTAGCAGCAGGTAATCCTTGTTCTTCCTCTTGTCCTGCTAGTTTTCTTGCTGTTCTTGGCTCCTGCTAGTTTTGTTGATGTTCTTGCTATTCTTGCTATGTGAAATTAAAGCCTGTGTGAAATTAGGTAGGTAAACCCTAAAAGAGTACCAAATGAGGCTCCTACTAAGTGAAATACACATTTATATTTTATACTTTTGTTAATTGCATGTGTGAAATTGATGTCCATTAGGTAATAGTTGTAAACTTGATGTGCTTGATGTCCCTATATAGTTTAGTGTGCACTTGTGTAGAGGAATGACACTAGATAAGGAACATGTAGTCTTGCTAATTAAAATATTTGTGTGCATCAAGTGTGTAGCTACATGTGGGACCATCATACATCGAAAGCATCATACATTAGGTAGGTAAACATGTAGGGAAGCTCTATTTAGGAATTTTGGATTTTTCCATAAATATAAGTGTTAATTTGATCACCTTTTCAAAAATTTATGTTAGAGTTTTTGGAATTTGTATTTGACATAGTGAGTGGTTTTTGTGTTTGTCAAATTTAGAAACATTCTTAGATAATTTTGTTAACATTTTAGGAGTAGTGCTAATTAATATCTCAATGAGTGATTCTCCATTCTCTTGCCATCCTCTGAAAGTTAACAGTAAAATAAAATAGGACAAATACTTTGAAGAGATTTATTTTGATGTATACAGAACGAAGCCACACATAATTAATGTAGACTTCATTTCTGCTTTTTATTAGTTTTATGTTTTGAAAATAACCAACACATCTTGCTTCCTACAGTAATTAAATTCTAGGACTTGGTTTTTTATCACATTATCACAGGAAAAATTGTGGAAATTTGCTTGGTTATAGGTTTATTGATCTCTCTGCCTAGTACATTATTGTTGCCTCACCGAATTATACTTAGTTTAGCCATTTTAGCTTCATAGTTTTTGTTAGTGATTATATATAGTGACGATATGTGTATATTGTTTGGTGTTATCTCAAATATATGTTTTTGATTTGTACAGGAGTGGCTCTACCTCGTAGCTGATATCCAAGCAAACCAGGTAATGTAAGGGTCCCAACCTTTAATAAGGTAGAGATCCCTGTGTTTACAATGCTACTCCCTGGATCAATAGCTAGCATCCACAGTTAAGATGTAATATCAAGTAACAAAGGTCATAATACAACTTTATAACCAGGAATAAAATAATTCATTACATCTTACATAGCTCATTTGGCTATCTCATTACAATGCAGCAGTAATAACTATATCATGGGGTCCTTCATCTTCAAAGTGTCACAGGCAATCATGTTGGTTGTAGACTTGTAATCCTATTCAACACACTTCACTAACAACAAACAAACCTGCAACATAATAAGTTGCAGCCACAAGGGTCAATACATTTGAATTGTATTGGCAAGTTTCACTACTATGTAGAAATAAGTGGATCCTATCATTACACATGCATATTTGGCTAAGTAGGGTTTAGGCCCATTTGCAGAAAGCAATATAGTTTTATCCTATATTTTCAAAAATAGTGTTGATCTTTTGTAAAATCTTTCTGAACTCCTTGGAAAACTCCAAGTGCTTCAAATCCCTTCTTGACACCATCAAGTTTTACTTTGAGAAATTGGAATGTCGAGATCTTCCATAGCTTCAGGCCTTAGTTGCTCATAGTTGTCCGTAACCGGGGACACGGCTAAGTACTTAGAATTTGATCTTCTTCAGAAGTTGTACACTTTACCCACATGACACAATATCGTCTTGATGCCACCAGTGGCCGCTGGATAAGTACTCACCAAAAATGGAGTACTAGCAGATCGAGAATGTGACAAAGTCTTTTCATAGGAGTCCTCCCAATACACAATGCTAGCTTGTCTACCAGGCACCAATGTAGGGATATTATTCCCATACACAATTCTAGTTAACCTGGAGATGCCAATGCATGGGTCTTCCACTATGTAGTTGACTAAGCCAGAGCCCATTTAGCATGTGGCTGTACGCGGAAGCCACTGTACGAGAAACATGTTCAATCGCTAAGTCCCTGGGTGGTTTTCTTTTAGTGCACATACAAAAAGATAGCCATATAAACATGGTTCCCTTTGTTTCCACCTTGTCCAAATCTTGAGTATCCTTTTCCACCCAGGTGGTTCATTGAGTACTTGTTTTATTATATAAAACATATATCTTTCCAACACTTCATATAATCATATCATGTATCCCATCCCAAATATATAGCAGGGCTAAGCATACTACAACTGCAATATTTTCAATAAGGGAGATATAAGGATATCCTAATAGGATTTAGCATAGCATAAAATATAGTAGTCCTATCATGCATGTTACAAAAAATCCACTAAGTATAATGAAAATAGTAGGAATTGGATGGATAGTGTCACTTGACTTTTTAGTAGAGAATATTGGTTCACTTCTTGATCTTGCAAATATCACAATCTTCAATCTTTACTACAATTCAATCAAGCAAACACATATTCAACTAGCATTCAAACAATTTATCACACATAAAATAATAGAAACAAGGCAATGCATGCAAGCATGCAAAAGATGGTTTTATTTAGAAAAGTGGTTTCTATTGGCCCCTAAACATTTTAATGTTCAAAGTGGTCATTTACTAAAGTGGTAAAACCATTTGCAAAAGGTTTCATCTCATAAACCAAAATATTATGCTAAGGTGATATTTTATGTTGTTGAAAATATCTTTTAGCAAAGTAATAACTTTATATGGTTCATCAAATATGTTCTTAAATCACAAAACTTGGTGTTTAGGGTCAGAAGGTTTGAATCACATCATTTCCCAAAGGCTTTACTCAAAAATCATTTCTAAACCATAAACAATATTTTTATTTGACTAGAAATGTGCTAATTCAAATATTTATTCCTTAACTTGACAAAATACATTTTTAAATCCATAAGTTGTTTCCAATGGTAAGTAGGTTCAAAACAAACCAATTAGCAATGATTTCATCTTAAAAATATTTCTAGAACAAATTTTATATTCAAATTATGCCGACACAAGTTTCTGCAATTTCATCCAATTTTCCTGAAGCAAAACATTAAAAAAGTGCATGGTTGCAAAGTATTTGTTCTTCTGATTCCAATGATATAAAATTTGCAAAATTTGGACGTGTATAATTATAGTTATGAATTTTGCAAGTTTGCAAATCTAATAGATCAAATTTCTATTTTAAATCCTGAGTCTGGCCACGTGGCGCTTCCTTACTGGACGATACCATTTCGTTTGGATTGAGCTGTTCTGACCGTAGGATCTCACTTAATCGCACGGCACAAATCACACGTACCCCTTCGTTTAATGATTCTATCCTAGCCAACGGATCGAGATCCAACGGACCACAACTGCTCGACCAAGATCTGGCGGCGCTGGCGGCGGCGGACGGCAGCACACGCTCGGGCGGTGGCGTTGGCGATGATTCAAGAAGCGAGGGAGGGAGTGAGGATGCTCACCGTGCTCGCGCTGTTGCGGTGAAGCTCAAGGCGTGGTCAGCTTGTCGAGGGGCGCACCGGAGCAGCGCCGATTGCTCGTCGGAGTCAGTGGCGGCGTCGGGTGCTTCGGCTCGTCGTCGGGGGCAAGGCTGCAGGTCACCAGTAGGCATGAGGAGGGTATGGTTAGACGCGGGCGAGTGTGGGGATTGCAGGAGCATCATCGGGAGGGTTCAGGGCGGTCTGTACTCACCGGGGGAACTCGCCGGAAAAATGGCAGACGACGGTGGCGCTCGGGTGTCGAGGTTGCCGAGGCTACGGTGCTCGCGCAGGTGTGGGGTTGGTGCAGGGAGATGCGCAAGAAGAGGGGAAGCAAGCTCACGTGCAGTGGGAGATGAGGGGCGGTTGGACGGCGCCGGAATTGGCCGGAAAAGTGTGTCGGGGCAGAAGGGTTCGAGCAAGCGATTCTCGCAGCCTGGAGGCAGAGGGGAAGTGGCGACTGGGGAAAAGAGAGAGGAGGGCGAGGCGTATAAGGGTGCGTCATTGATGCCGACAATTACTCGAGCATTCACTCGAATTTACACGGATTGAAATGTGGCAGAAACGGCGATGAGCGAGGGGGAACGGTCGTCGCGAGTGAGAACGAAGACCTGGCAGGTAGGGTCTGGCTGTCTGCGAGAGAGAGAGAAAGGTGGGGCCGAGCGTTCAGCGACTCTACGGGTTAATTCTTGGGTGAAAAATGTTTCGCGAGTGGGGTGAGCAGGTGGGCTGCGAGTGGGCTGGACTGGGCCTTCTGGCTGGGCTGCTTTGTTTTCTCTTTTTTTACAAACCTTTTTCTTTTTTTTGTTTTGAATTTCTGTTTTGATTTTTCATTCAAACAATTCAAACTCCAAATGAATTCAAACTTCCACCAAACTTTAGGTATAGTTTAATTCTGTTTAAAAACATATTCCAAAGTCCAAAATAGAACAATTATTTTTAGGGTTTATTATTTATTAGAAATAAATAAATAGACTTTAGTTTTTATTTCAAATAGGATTCAAATATGTTTAAAACTCTATTTGACTTTCTAAATTTTACCAAAACATTTTCAGTAGGTTTTAATTGAAAATATAAAACACTTTGAATTTTTATTTAAAACACTTTAATACGTTTTTAATGTTTATTTAAAATGGAAAAAAGCCTTTACTTAAATAAAATTGGATATTAATAAATCCTTATTATTATATTTAAATAGTCCTTTACTCTATTTTATCAAAATAGAAATATTTTAATTCATTTGTTTGGCCAAGATTAAATTTGACTCTTTAAAATAGTCCTTATTTATATTTCTACCTTTGCTTATAAAAACCATATCTTTTTATTTAAAGATCCAAAAATGGTGATTCCAACTATTATAACTTTATTTATTATTTGTTTATCTTTTTAAATCCCTTTAGGATTTTATTTAATCAAAATAGGTTTTGATTTTTCCAATTGGAATCAAAAAGTTTCTTCTCACCCTAAATTTCAACAATTGTTTAATTTGTTTATTTATTTTTCACATTTCAAAATTTGGAAAAATTTGGGATGTGACAGGCTACCACCCTTAAAAGAAATCTCGTCCGAGATTTGGGAAGGCTAGGGTTACAAGTTGGGTTCAAGAAACTAGGGTACTACCACCCTTAAAAGAAAGTTTCATAGGGTTACATTGATGGTTCACTTGACTATGGGTTCAACACTTGATATCCAGACAAGGAATCCTTATTTGACTCTTTTGAGTTAACTAATTCCTGACATCCACTTCTTCTATTTCTTCAAGGTTCCCATCCATATCAATGTGGTTCACATGTCCTTTCTGGGTCACATTGGAGTCATTTCCATTGGATCTTCTAGCATCCTTTTTCTTTTTCTTCTCAGGATAGTCTGATGCATAGTGTCCAAGTTCCTTACAATTATAGCACTGCAACTGGCTAATGTCTTTCTTCTTGAAAGTGTCATGTTGGTTCTGACCAAGGTCATCTCCATTGTCAGTATCATTTCCATTATTATCACTTCCATTGTTGTTATGGTGATGCTGATGTGGTTCAGAATCTTCATTTCTCTTTTTGAATGAACGCTTCTTTTGTGATGATCCTGGGTGATACTTGAGTATATGCTTCCTCTTTCTGTTCTCAACTTGATTCATATTGTTTTCCAAAATGGTGGCTTTGTCACAGAGTGATTGATAAGTTGGGACATAGGCAAAAGATAGCTACAGGTTCAACTCATCATTTAGTCCTTCGAGGAATTTCTCCTTCCTCTTAGAATCTGTATCAACTTCATCCGGTGCATAGCGTGCCAGATTGTTGAATTCTTCAATATACTCAGCCACACTGAGGTGACGCTGTTTCAGATTGTGGAACTCCTTTTTCTTCAAGTTCATCGCTCCAGATGAGATGCGAGCTGTACGGAAACCATCCTCAAAAATAGCCCAAGTTACATCTTCAAGGGGAGTGGTGATCTGAAAGTTGTCCCACCATGTTGCTGCTGGTCCTTCAAGCAGATGTGATGCAAACCAAACCTTTTCTTCGTCGGTGCAGCCAACAGTCACTAAGTCCTTATTCACCAAACGTAACCAGTCATTGGCTACCATTGCGTCAGTTGTTCCAGAGAACCTTGCAGGCCTTAGCTTCAAAAACCTGGTGAGCATATCATGTGCTGGAGGGTTATTCTGATTGTTGTTGTTGTTGTTGTTGTTGTTGTTGTTGTTGTTGTTTTTGTTTGTTTGTTGTTGTTGTTGTTGTTGTTGTTGTTGTTGTTGTTTTTGTTTGTTGTTGTTGTTGTTGTTGTTGTTGTTGTTGTTGTTGTTGTTGTTGTTGTTGTTGTTGTTGTTGTTGTTGTTGTTGTTGTTGTTGTTGTTGTTGTTGTTGTTGTTGTTGTTGTTGTTGTTGTTGTTGTTGTTGTTGTTGTTGTTGTTGTTGTTGTTGTTGTTGTTGTTGTTGTTGTTGTTGTTGTTGTTGTTGTTGTTGTTGTTGTTGTTGTTGTTGTTGTTGTTGTTGTTGTTGTTGTTGTTGTTGTTGTTGTTGTTGTTGTTGTTGTTGTTGTTGTTGTTGTTGTTGTTGTTGTTGTTGTTGTTGTTGTTGTTGTTGTTGTTGTTGTTGTTGTTGTTGTTGTTGTTGTTGTTGTTGTTGTTGTTGTTGTTGTTGTTGTTGTTGTTGTTGTTGTTGTTGTTGTTGTTGTTGTTGTTGTTGTTGTTGTTGTTGTTGTTGTTGTTGTTGTTGTTGTTGTTGTTGTTGTTGTTGTTGTTGTTGTTGTTGTTGTTGTTGTTGTTGTTGTTGTTGTTGTTGTTGTTGTTGTTGTTGTTGTTGTTGTTGTTGTTGTTGTTGTTGTTGTTGTTGTTGTTGTTGTTGTTGTTGTTGTTGTTGTTGTTGTTGTTGTTGTTGTTGTTGTTGTTGTTGTTGTTGTTGTTGTTGTTGTTGTTGTTGTTGTTCTGATTCTGGTTTTGCAGAAACTGCGTCATCATCTACATCAGTTGAGCTTGACCTGTCATCAACTACTGCATCTCGGGAGTGACATTGTTGTTGTTGTTTTGGTTGGGGTTGGCACGACAGGGAGGCATCTGTTGGTTTGATAGGGATAAGTAATGACAGATAGGCATAAGGGATTCTAACACACAACCCAAAACAATCAAGTTTAATCAAACAATCAAGCATCCAACAAGCAACCACTCACTTAACAACTTATGAGCTTAATTCATGAGTTGAAGGAAACAACAAGTTTTCTTGAAATAATTAACTTGGTATGGTCATACATCATAGGTCAATATGATCCATACACTAACATGATATCAATGTTTTTGGTAGGCAATCTAATGTCTCTTGGTTCTCACTTGTAGTCCTTAGTGATATCTAAGTTGAAGTCCTTGGTGAAACTAAAGTTGAAGTCATTGGTAATGGTGAAGGTTTTGTCCATCAAGTTGAAAAGGAAGAGATGTTGAATTCAAAACCAAAAAGGTTGAGGAAAGAGTTTACAAGATTGTTTGTAAATAAGTTTTGGAACAATAACAACTCCTATTTTTCTAAGGGGTTTTGTCCAATCCTAGGTTTACAATCCTACAGGCAACACAGTGCTCTAATACCATCTGTAAGGGTCCCAACCTTTAATAAGGTAGAGATCCCTGTGTTTACAATGCTAGTCCCTGGATCAATAGCTAGCATCCACAGTTAAGATGTAATATCAAGTAACAAAGGTCATAATACAACTTTATAACCAGGAATAAAATAATTCATTACATCTTACATAGCTCATTTGGCTATCTCATTACAATGCAGCAGTAATAACTATAGCATGGGGTCCTTCATCTTCAAAGTGCCACAGGCAATCATGTTGGTTGTAGACTTGTAATCCTATTCAACACACTTCACTAACAACAAACAAACCCGCAACATAATAAGTTGTAGCCACAAGGGTCAATACATTTGAATTGTATTGGCAAGTTTCACTACTATGTAGAAATAAGTGGATCCTATCATTACATTCATATTTGGCTAAGTAGGGTTTAGGCCCATTTGCAGAAAGAAATATAGTTTTATCCTATATTTTCAAAAATAGTTTTGATCTTTTGTCAATCTTTCTGAACTCCTTGGAAAACTCCAAGTGCTTCAAATCCCTTGTTGACACCATCAAGTTTTACTTTGAGAAATTGGAATGTCGAGATCTTCCATAGCTTCAGGCCTTAGTTGCTCAGAGTTGTCTGTAACCGGGGACACGGCTAAGTACTTAGAATTTGATCTTCTGCAGAAGTTGTACACTTTACCCACATGACACAATCTTGTCTTGATGCCACCAGTGGCCGCTGGATAAGTACTCACCAAAAATGGAGTACTGGCAGATCGAGAATGTGACAAAGTCTTTCCATAGGAGTCCTCCAATACACAATGCTAGATTGTCTACCATGCACCAATGTAGGGATATATTTCCCATACACAATTCTAGTTAACCTGAAGATGCCAATGCATGGGTCTTCCACTATGTAGTTGACTAAGCGAGAGCCCATTTAGCATGTGGCTATACACGAAAGCCACTGTACGAGAAACATGTTCAATCTCTAAGTCCCTGGGTGGTTTTCTTCTAGTGCACATACAAAAAGATATCCATATAAACATGGTTCCCTTTGTTGCCACCTTGTCCAAATCTTGAGTATCCTTTTCCACCCAGGTGGTTCATTGAGTACTTGTTTTATTATATAAAACATATATCTTTCCAACACTTCATATAATCATATCATGTATCCCATCCCAAATATATAGCAGGACTAAGCATACTACAACTACAATATTTTCACTAAGGGAGATATAAGGATATCCTAACAGGATTTAGCATAGCATAAAATATAGTAGTCCTATCATGCATGTTACAAAAAATCCACTAAGTGTAATGAAAATAGTAGGACTTGGATGATAGTGTCACTTGCCTTATTAGTAGAGAATATTGGTTCACTTCTTGATCTTGCAAATATCACACTCTTCAATCTTTACTACAATTCAATCAAGCAAACACATATTCAACTAGCATTCAAACAATTTATCACACATAAAATAATAGAAACAAGGCAATGCATGCAAGCATGCAAAATATGGTTTTATTTAGGAAAGTGGTTTATATTAGGCTCTAAAATTTTAAAGTTCAAAGTGGTCATTTACTAAAGTGGTAAAACCATTTGCAAAAGGTTTCATCTCATAAACCAAAATATTATGCTAAGGTGATATTTTATGTTGTTGAAAATATCTTTTAGCAAAGTAATAACTTTATATGGTTCATCAAATATGTTCTTAAATCACAAAACTTGGTGTTTAGGGTCATAAGGTTTGAATCACATCATTTCCCAAAGGCTTTACTCGAAAATCATTTCTAAACCTTAAACAATATTTTTATTTGACTAGAAATGTGCTAATTCAAATATTTATTCCTTAACTTCACAAAATACATTTTTAAATCCATAAGTTGGTTCCTATGGTCAGTAGGTTCAAAATAAACCAATTATCAAAGATTTCATCTTAAAAATATTTCTAGAACAAATTTTATATTCAAATTATGCCTACACAAGTTTTGGCAATTTCAACCAATTTTCCAGAAGCAAAACATTAAACAAAGTGCATGGTTGCAAAGTATTTTTTCTGCTGATTCCAATGATATAAAATTTGCAAAATTTGGACGTGTAGAATTAAAGTTATGAATTTTGCAAATCTAATAGATCAAATTTCTATTTTAAATCCTGAGTTTGGCCACGTGGCGCTTCCTTACTGGACGATACCGTTTCGTTTGGATTGAGCTGTTCTGACCGCAGGACCTCACTTAATTGCACGGCACAGATGACACGTAACCCTTCGTTTAATGATTCTATCCTAGCCAACGGATCGAGATCCAACGGACCACATCTCCTCGACCAAGATCTGGCGGCGCTGGCGCTGGCGGATGGCAGCACACACTCGGGCGGTGGCGTTGGCGATGAATCAGGAAGCGAGGGAGGGAGTGAGGATGCTCACCGTGCTCGCGCGGTTTCGGTGAAGCTCAAGGCGTGGTCAGCTTGTCGAGGGGCGCACCGGAGCAGCGACGATTGCTCGTCGGAGTCAGTGGCGGCGTCGGGTGCTTCGGTTCGTCGTCAGGGGCGAGGCTGCAGGTCACCAGTAGGCATGAGGAGGGTATGGTTAGATGCGGGAGAGTGTGGGGATTACAGGAGCATCATCGGGAGGGTTCGGGGCGGTCTGTACTCACCGGGGGAACTCGCCGAAAAAATGGCAGATGACAGTGGTGCTCGGGTGTCGAGGTTGCCGAGGCTACGGTGCTCGCGCAGGTGTGGGGTTGGTGCAGGGAGATGCGCAAGAAGAGGGTAAGCAAGCTCGCGTGCAGTGGGAGATGAGGGGCGGTTGGACGGCGCCGGAATTGGCCAGAAAAGTTCGTCGGGGCAGAGGGGTTCGAGCAAGCGATTCTCGCAGCCTCGAGGCAGAGGGGAAGTGGCGACTGGGGAAAAGAGAGAGGAGGGCGAGGCATATAAGGGCGCGTCATTGCTGCCGACAATTACTCGAGCATTCACTCGAATTTACACGGATTGAAACGCGGCAGAAACGGCGATGAGCGAGGGGGAACGGTCGTCGCGGGTGAGAACGAAGACCTGGCAGGTAGGGTCTGGCTGTCTGCGAGAGAGAGAGACAAAGGTGGGGCCGAGCGTTCAGCGACTCTGCGGGTTAATTCTTAGGTGAAAAACGTTTCGCGAGTGGGGTGAGCAGGTGGGCTGCGAGTGGGCTGGACTGGGCCTTCTGGCTCGGCTGCTTTGTTTTCTCTTTTTTTTTACAAACCTTTTTCTTTTTCTGTTTTGAATTTCTGTTTTGATTTTTCATTCAAACAATTCAAACTCCAAATGAATTCAAACTTCCACCAAACTTTAGGTATAGTTTAATTTTGTTTAACAACATATTCCAAAGTCCAAAATAGAACAATTATTTTTAGGGTTTATTATTTATTAGAAATAAATAAATAGACTTTAGTTTTTATTTCAAATAGGATTCAAATATGTTTAAAACTCTATTTGACTTTCTAAATTTTACCAAAACCTTTTCACTAGGTTTTAATTGAAAATATAAAACACTTTGAATTTTTATTTAAAACACTTTAATAAGTTTTTAATGTTTATTTAAAATGGAAAAAGCCTTTACTTAAATAAAATTGGATATTAATAAATCCTTATTATTTTATTTAAATAGTCCTTTACTCTATTTTATCAAAATAGAAATATTTTATTTCATTTGTTTGGCCAAGATTAAATTTGACTCTTTAAAATAGTCCTTATTTATATTTCCACCTTTGCTTATAAAAACCATATCTTTTTATTTAAAGATCCAAAAATGGTGATTCCAACTATTATAACTTTATTTATTATTTGTTTATCTTTTTAAATCCCTTTAGGATTTTATTTGATCAAAATAGGTTTTGATGTTTCCAATTGGAATCAAAAAGTTTCTTCTCACCCTAAATTTCAACAATTGTTTAATTTGTTTATTTATTTTTCACATTTCAAAATTTGGAAAATTTTGGGATGTGACAGGTAAAAAAACCCGCGCAGGTGATGGTCGCAGGAAATCTACAAGGCCATAATCTAGGTATGTCGTGACCGCCATCGATCCTACCAACGGAGTTCCGTTGAAGCCGGATGCCGCAAGAAAGAAGTTTAAAACTGTTTGCGGGATCGTAGCACGAGAATGAGTGTGCACCAACCTTCCCATCTGGAAGAAAGTATCCAAGGATGACCGTGCTTTTATGATGAGGGAGATCCTCAAGTACTTCATCATCAGAACTGATGATGACAGGAAGGGTGTTGAGCGGACAGCTTTAATGACCGCTAACTAGGCCTGGAAGGTATGGAAGTCCAAGCTCGTGATGGAGTATGTGGATTAAGATCTGATGCCCTTTTCAGTATGGCCGCAGATTAAAGAAGAGGATTGGGCTGAGTTCAAAAAGGTGAAGACCTCCGCTGAATTCAAGACAAAGAGTGAGGCAGCTAGAGCCCTTGCCTTGACAAACAGAAACCCCCACAAAATGGGGACTGCTGGGTATAACGACATGGCCAACATATGGGAGAAGCAGGATGCGGAGGCATAGGAGGACGGCCGCCCGCCACCATTTTTAGAAATTAAAGATGAGAGGACAAGAATATGGACCAGAGCTAGAAGTAAATCTAACGAAAGTACGGGCTTTGTGCCTACTTTGGTTAGCCCAAATGACATTGCAGCCTATAAAAATTGGTAAGGCTTCATGATGCATTGTTTTTATGTATTGATTTCATAACAGAATTTTCACTTCAGTTGTTAATTGTTTATTTATATGTATGTAGAAGGATGCTGATGATAAGAAGCAAACAACAATAACAATAACAACAACAACAACCAGAATAATCCGCCAGGATTTGACATGCTCACCAGATTTCTAAGACTGAGGACTGCAAAGTTCTCGGGAACCACTGATCCAATGGTAGCCAACTGGTTACGTTCAGTGAACAAGGACTTAGTGACTGTCGGCTGCACCGACGAAGAGAAGGTCAGGTTTGCAGCACATCTGCTAGAAGGGCCAACAGCAACCTAGTGGGACAACTTTCAGATCACCACTCCCATTAAGGATGTGACTTAGGCTATCTTTGAGGATGTATTCTGTATAGATCACATCTCATCCGGGGTGATGAATTTGAATAAGAAGGAGTTCCACAATCTAAAATAGCGTCACCACAACGTGGCTGAGTATATTGAGGAGTTCAACAATCTGGCGCGTTATGCACCGGATGAAGTTGATACAGATGCCAAGAGGAAGGAGAAATTCCTCGAAGGACTGAATGATGAATTGAATCTGCAACTGTCTGTTGCCTATGTCCAACCTACCAATCACTTTGTGATAAGGCTACCATCTTGGAGAACAAGATGAAACAGGTTGAGAGTAGGAAGAGGAAGCACAACTTTGATAAGCACAGCTCGGGATCGTCTCACAAGCGTTCCCATCATGATGATAGTGGGAGTTCTGGATCTCACAAACATGGAAAGTACAACAACCACCACAACCACAACCGCCATCTTGACAACAAGCATCACAGCATTCATGATAATGACAAGTACAAGAACCACAAGAGTGGACACAAAAACCACCATAGTGGAAGTGGAAGTCATCCTACAAAGAGAGATATTAGTCAGGTTGAATGCTTCAAGTGTAATAAGATGGGGCACTATGCTAATGAGTGCCCAGAAAAGAAAGTCGAAGGTGCCAACAAGCCCATTCCCTTCCAAAAGGGACAAGTGAACCACATCAATGTGGAAGAAATATATGAGGAACCTGATGCTGTGGCTGGTAAGTTCAAACTCAATTCTGTTCCAGCACTTGTTCTTTTAGATACTGGCGCATCGCATTCATTCATATCAAGAGCATTTATTGATAGAAATGGACTTCCAGCTGAAACTATTGGGTGTCCTATAAAAGTAAGTTCTCCTGGTGGAGAAATGATAATGAACTTGGGATGTCATGACCTAGTGATAGAATTTGGGAAGTATAAGTTTCCCGTTAATTTGATAATCCTAAATTCCCAAGGATTGGATGTCATTTTGGGAATGGATTGGATGACTAAGTACAAGGGAGTTCTAGATTGTGCCAATCATACTATCACAGTCACAACCCTGGATAATAAAAGGATTAGATTCAAGACTAACTTTGAATCACAAGGGAGTAAGCTAAATTTTCTTAAGGGGGTTAGCATAGACAGTGTGCTAATTGTGAGAGAATATCCGGATGAATTGTCGGGAATGCCACCAGATAGAGATGTGGAGTTTCTGATTGACTTGCTGCCAGGATCAGGACCAATAGCTAAGAGACCTTACAAGATGTCAGTTGATGAATTGAAAGAACTCAAGAAACAACTTGGAGAATAGTTGCAGAAAGGATTTATTCAACCAAGTTCTTCATCTTGGGGAGCACCAGTCTTGTTTATTGAAAAGAAAGATAGAAGTCAAAGGTTATGCATAGATTATCGTTCAGTCAATGAGGTGACTATCAAGAACAAATATCCTTTGCCCAGAATCAATGACTTGTTTGATCAGTTAGAAGGAGCCCGTGTGTTTTCAAAGATTGATCTCCAGTCAGGCTATTTTCAGCTTAAGATAAGGGAACAAGTCATACCTCAGACTACTTTCACCACTAGGTATGGATTGTATGAATACACCGTGATGCCATTTGGTTTGACCAATGCACCAGCCTACTTCATGAATATGATGAACACGGTGTTCATGGAGTTTCTTGACAAGTTTGTTGTCGTTTTCATCGATGACATTTTGATCTACTCCAAGAGCAATGAAGAGCATGAAGGACATTTGCGATTGATACTTGAGAAGCTTAGAGAGCATAAATTGTATGCCAAATTCAGCAAGTGTGAATTCTGGCTGAACGAGGTTGGATTTCTTGGACACATTGTGTCAGGGATGGTGTAGCAGTTGATCCCGCAAAAGTGTCAGCTGTAACTGAGTGGGAATCTCCTAAGTCAGTGAAATAAGTTCGTAGTTTCCTTGGCTTGGCAGGATACTATAGAAGATTCATTGAAAATTTCTCAAAGGTAGCTAAGCCAATGACGGAGTTACTTAAGAAAGACAAGAAATTTGATTGGACTGAAGGATGTGAACTCAGTTTCCAAGAGTTGAAGAAGAGACTAGTGACAGCACCAGTCTTATGTCTGACAGATTTGGACAAGGATTTCCAAGTGTATTGTGATGCATCTCACCAAGGATTGGGTGCAGTTCTGATGCAAGAAGGGAAATTTGTGGCTTATGCATCGAGACAACTCAAAACTCATGAAGTGAATTACCCTACTCATGATTTGGAGTTAGCCTCTGTTGTCCATGCACTCAAAACATGGAGACATTATCTTTTGGGAAAGCGATGTGAAGTGTTCACAGATCACAAAAGTTTGAAGTATATCTTCACCCAGAAACAAATCAACATGAGACAAAGAAGATGGTTGGAACTGATCAAAGACTACGACTTGAGTCTGCAATACCACCCCGGTAAAGAAAATGTCGTAGCTGATGCGTTAAGCCGTAAGGTTTACGTGAATGGCCTTACTAAGGGAGAATTGCCAGATGATCTGTGTGCCCAATTCAAAGATCTCAGATTGGAGATAGTGCCTGAGGGACATCTCATGTCATTGGATGTTCAACCCACCTTGTTGGACAAGATCAAGGAAGCCCAAAATATGGACAAGGAAATTGAAGAGATTAAGGAAAAGATTGGTAAGGGAAAAGCAAAAGGATTCCATGAAGACGAACAGGGTACTTTATGGTATGGAAAACGTATCTGCATTCCGCAAGATCCGGAGCTTCGGAAACTGATTTTACAGGAAGCACACAACTCACCATATTCCATTCATCCGGGTAGCACCAAAATGTACATGGACGTGAAGGAAAGATTTTGGTGGAATAATCTCAAGAAGGACATCGCCGAAACATATTGCTTTGTGTGATGTATGTAGCAGAGTGAAAGCGGAACATCAGAAACCAGCATGATTGTTACAACCATTACCTATTCCTGATTGTAAGTGGGACAACATTAGCATGGATTTCATCACTGGACTGCCAAGGACTAGATCGGGATATGATTCTATTTGGGTCGTAGTAGATCGCCTAACTAAAGTGGCTCATTTCATACCCGTGAAGACAACCTATACAAGTGCTAAGTTAGCCAAGATCTATATGAATAGCATTGTGTGTCTACATGGAGTACCTAAGAGTATTGTGTCTGATAGGGGAACTCAATTCACTTCCCATTTTTGGAGGCAACTTCATGAGTCATTGGGAACGAGATTGGAATTCAGTACTGCTTTTCATCCCCAGACTGATGGACAGACAGAAAGGACCAACCAGATTTTAGAGGATATGTTGAGGGCATGTGCCCTAGATTATAGCTAGTTGGGATGAAATTCTGCCTTACGCAGAATTCTCTTACAGCAACAGCTATCAAGCCAGTATTGAGATGGCACCGTTTGAGTTTCTCTATGGGAAAAAGTGTACTACACCATTGCTATGGAATGGTGTTGGAGAAAGAAACTTGTTCGGGCCAGAACTAATCAAGGAAGCTGAAGAGAAAGTCAAGTTAGTAAAGGACAGATTGAAGATAGCACAGTCCCGACAAAAGATCTACGCAGATCCAAAGCGTAGAGAAGTCACCTATGAGGTGGGTGATAGAGCATATCTTAGAGTATCACCACTTCGTGGAGTGAAGAGATTTGGAGTCAAAGGAAAATTGGCCCCAAGATATGTTGGACCATTCAAGATTCTGAGACGTAAAGGAGAAGTAGCATATGAGATTGAATTGCCTGAATCATTGTTTGTCGTTCACAATGTGTTTCATGTGAGTCAACTAAAGAAATGCCATCCGGAGATGGAAGAGACTTCTTTGAAGGATACTATACCTTTGGAGGAGTTCCAATTGGAAAGTGATCTCACCTATGAGGAAAAACCTATCAAGATTATCGAGACTGTAGAAAGAGTAACTCGGACAAAGACTATCAAATTCTGCAAAGTTCAGTGAACCATCATTCCGAGGAAGAAGCAACATGGGAAAGAGAAGATGATCTTCGGAAAGACCACCCTCACCTATTTGCTAGCCAATCCGAATCTCAAGGGCGAGATTCACCTTAAGGGGGTTTGATTTGTAACATCCCAAAAATCATGATTTATAAAGTTTGCATAACATTCATGCATTCATAAGCATTTAGGATCATTTTCAAATTAGATTTCAAAACAGAAGCAAATGTTGCCTATTATTTTATGTAGGAAAGGCAATGACTTACTTTTCACTCTCTTATATGAGAATACTTTATTTCAACCAGTAAGGTTTGAATGTTATTTCCAAAGCTTGGTCAAAAATTTCAAAACAAAAATATGAATTCAAAACCATTCATATGCCTATTATAAATAAATAATTAAAGCAAGGTTTGTTTTTAAAGTTCAATGGGCCAATGTATTTTTGAGTTAACAACAATGTTTTGTATTCAAATATGTGTATGGTTCACTTTACAAAAAATCAGAACAAGTTTGAATTCAGACCCATATGAAAAGCATTTGGAAAGGATTTCAGAAAATCAAAATAGAAATAGAAAAGAATAAAAGAAAATAGAAAGGGCCGGCGCCACCTATTCGGCCCAGTAGCAGAATCACCCCACCTGGGTTTTTCCCTCTCCCTCTGTTTCGCACCCAGACGCACACCCCTCCCTGGCTGACACCCCGGACCCACCTGCCCCATCATCGTCGTCCCCAAACCCCGCCCACGACCCGGCCTCGCCGTTTCTTTGTCCTCCTTCACTACCGCGTCTTAATTCGATTAAATGCCAACGATTTCGTGCGAAATCTTCGCCCCTGCTCTGGCTACTTAATCCCCTCCCCCTCGCGGCCATTTCCCCCAATACAACCAGCCAGAAGCGCCGCTAGGCTCCACGAATTTCCGCTTGCACCGCCGCAGCACCGAGCAGCTCCGGCAACCGATTCCGGTGAGTTCCTGCCGCCCCTTGCCTTCTGCTTGACCCTGTCGAGTTCGCCATGTCCTGGTGCATCTTCTAATGTCTCTGTTTTGCCTACGCATGACCCAGGACGCCGTCCCCGTTCACCACTGCAAGCGATAGAGCTGCCGCTCAACTCCGGCGATCGATTACGGTAAATACTGAGCGCCCCTTGACCCCACTTGCATACGACTAGGTTCGCCTTGTCCTTGCGCAGCTACTGATACCACTGGCTTGTGCTAGGACGATCTAGAGCATTGGCCACAACCTCATCGCAAGAGCCCGACGCTGTCCTCGACTCCAACGAGCTCCCACGGCCACAGCAGCTCTCCCCCATCCCAACCGCGACCACGTTGAGCTCCCTCGTGCACGTGGGAGCCTAGTAAGCATCATCACCACCCCTAGGCCTCGCTAGAATCGCCGTTCCACCATCGCCAGTAGCGCCGCTGCCGTCGTACCGCCGTCGCCAGCGCCACCCATCCTTGGCCATGTGCTCAGCAGCGTTGGATCTAGATCTAACGCGTAGAATTAGATCACTTAACGAAGGGGTATGGGTGAATCTTGCCCGTGCGATTTCATTTAGATCGTGCGGCTCATGTTGATCGATCCGGCCGAATCGGTACGGGCCAATCAGACATGCCCACGTGTCTGGGTTTTTGATTTAAATTTTGTTTTTAAATCTATTAGTTGTTCAAACTTGTAAATTCAATGACTTTTGATCTGTTTATCCAAAAAATACAAATAATATACCATTGTAATCACAAAAATAAATCCTACACATCTATGGGCTTAGTTTTGTATTTTGTTTCTGTTAAGATGGAAGATTATGCAGGGACATTTGTAGGCATATTTTGTGTATAAATATTATTTGGAAAATGTTCTAAAGGCCAAATTAAGTTTATTTGGTGTATAATTGTTTTGTTTATGGTTCAGTACTGTTTCACTTGTCTTGTTTGTTTTATAAAAATCATCACATGGCATTTGCATGCATTCATATATTTTTGTTTGATTATTTGGAATGTGAATTTGGTGCTATCATTTTATGTGTAGATTTTGGTGCTAGTGGTGATTGTGACTGTGAGGATTGTTGTTACTCCCACAACTACCAAGGCAAGTGGTGCTTCATACTTTTGTCCCAATATTTTGACTATGAATTAGAAATATTTTGTATAGGGCTTGCATGATAATTTCTGCTAAGTATCTATATGCTATGCTTGGGAAATCCTAGTAGTTGTAGAATTGTTAGATTTTTCTCTAAGTTAAGATACTTGCTATTGCCATGCTTAGCCTAGCTAGTAGCAACCAAGGGTGGATTATATATGCTATGGAAAAATATTTCTAAGTCTTTGACTTATGTTTTTGCTTAATAAAACAACTAAGTGAATGAAATACCTGGGTGGAATGGTAATTGCTTGGTTGGATTTTGGTTGAGTGGTTACCAGGGCCCATTTTTCAATGGTCTACCCTGTGTATCTCACTTGTGGAATGCCACCCAGGAACAAAGGGATTTGAGATGCCATATGTTAAGAAGCTTCTGGTGCAACCACATGGCATTATGGGCTCTGCCTAGATCATATATGTTGCAATAACTTAGCCATTTGGACAGTTGGTGGTAGTGGGTGATAGGTTGGAACACGTCCATTTGGTCTAAGGTAAGGCTTCTGAAAGGTCCTGTCTTTGTGAAAATCAAGTCTTGTGGGGAAAGTGCACCACCTCTGCAGAAGGAAGAAACTAAGTACTTAGCCGTGTCCCCGGTAATGGACAATTTGAGCATCAAGACATGGAAGCTATCAAGAATCTCCTCATCCCAATTTTCTAAGTTAAAACTTGTGGTTGAACAAGGGTGAAGGTTCATCAATTTCTATTGGTGGTTCCTTGGGAGTTTTTGCCAAACAAAAACTTAGTGTTTTCAACTGATAGGTAAAACCTATTTTGAGCAAAGCAAGCCTAAGCTACACTTAGACAAATTCATATAGAAGCTAGATACTATTTATTCTACTAAGGTATCACTTGCCAATACTATTCCAATGTATTGACCCACTGTGGCTGTAACTTGTGATGTTGCAGGTTACTCTGATGAGGATTAGGGTTATGAGTCTACACTCAACATGCTTGCCTGTGGCACATGAAGATGAAGACTTTTATTTATATTGTTAAGTTAAACTCTTGTACTAGCCTATGGCTATGGAGTTTGTAAAAGACTATGTTTGTCTCTGGAATGATATGTAATAATGACCTTTGTTTCGGTGTACTTCATCTTAAACTGTGGATACTAGCAATTGATCCAGGGACTAGCATTGCAATCATATGGATGATTGCTCACTATGGTTATGATGCAAGTTTCCACCATGTTAGGCATGGCTTAGCCTAGCAGCCTAGGCGTTTATCTAACACATATACATAACTCCATGGACTTACAAGCTGCCCTTTTATTTCACATCGCCGACATTCGTAAACAAAATATCATGATATCAACTGGGTAATATGTACAGGTGTTGAAAGCGTTCCCCATGACAGCATGGTTCTGCTAATTCCCAACTTCAAGTGCAAGCATATACAACATAGGTGACACAATGGTTCAATTTTATTAGTGGCAAGAAAAATAGTGTGCCATCAAGTTTGTGAGAGCTTTAATCACTAATTTTATCATAACAAGTTTAATTTGGAAGATAGATAAAACAAGAATATACTTGGAATGGTGTAACACAACATATAGGAATTTATAGTGGACTCTTTGGAATAACTTGGTGTCTTGGGAGTTAGATGCATGAGTAGATCTTACTCAATACAAGTGGAGGCTAGCAAAAGACTGGGAGCGACCAACTAAGAGAGCAATAATGGCCATAATCATGCAAAGCGACAAAACAATATCAATCAAAGCATAAAGTGGTATCACAAGTCAAAAACTCAATGATCATATAGGCTAAGGTGACTGGTTCATTGTCATAACATGGCGTGAGCATTTGCTAAGTCAACCCAAACAAAGCATCAAAGGATAATACCACAATATTATGCTTTTGTATGCTAAAACAACGCATGATTCTTGCAAGGCACATTAAGCAATATCAATTTTTTGGAACAAGTCATGCTACAACCATAATCACTAAGCATAAGGTCAAAACAACATCTAGCATGACATGATAAAGTCTAAGCCACACTCAAAACAAGCTCCCTTTTGTACCACTTAAGCATGAAACTTTCTACTCTTTTCCAACACCAATAAACTTTTATTTGAAACAACACAACGAAAGCGGGGGTCCAACTAATTTATTCAAGAAAACTAAACAAACGAATAAAACGAAAACTAATACGCTCCAAGAACAACACAACAATGCATGAAACAATAAAAACGAAGTGTCTAGTGATACGTCGGAAACGTATCTATAATTTTTGATGCTCCATGCTTGTTTAGTATCTACTTTGCTTTGCTTTGTCTACACTTTGAGGTGTTTTTATATCTTTCCTAGAACTAACCTATTAACAAGTTGCCACAGTGCCAGTTGCCCATTTTCATCTGTTTTTGGTTCCAGAAAGGCAGAAAATCAATATTCTCGGAATTAAACGGGACAAAAGCCAAAGTCAATATTTTACCGTGGGGGACACGAATCCAGAAGACGATGCAGAGACGCGAATTAGGGCAGCCAAACCCCCCAAGGCGCGGCCAGCGGTGGGCCCGTGCCTAGGTAGGGTGTGGCCCCCCCTGGTCGCCTCCCGGCCTCGCCTCTTCGCCTATAAGAATCCCCCGATGCAGAAACCCTAAGTATCCGATCAAAACTCCACGAAACCTTCTGTAGGCGCCACGCCATCACCGTCGTCCCTAGATCGGGGGATCTGAAGTTCTTCCGGCACCCTGCCGAAGGGGAGATCATCCCAGAGGCCTTCTCTCCGGTATGATGCGTGAGTAGTTCCACCTTGGACTATGGGTCCATGTAGTAGCTAGATGGTTGTATCTCCTCCTTGTGCCTTCATGTATAGATCTTGTGAGCTCCGTTCATGATCAAGATCTAATCTATTTGTAATCATGCATATTGTGTTTGTGGGGATCCGATGGATATTGAGATTACTATGTCAGATTGATTAATGGTTTTGTCTTTATGATTCTATCATGTCTATGTTATTTGTGATCTTGCATGCTCTCCGTTGTTAGTAGCTATCTTGGCCGAGTAGTTGCTAATGACTCCAAGAGGGGGTATTTATGCTCGATAGTGGGTTCATGCCTCTAGTTTCCAAGGGAAGTGACAGAAATCTCTTCGGTTGTAGATGTGTTGTTGCTACTAGGGAGAAAACAACGGTCTCTTATTCATAGAACAAGTGGATTGTTTACCTTACACACTTTGCTTAAAGCAGTTGTCTGTTGCTTGCAACTTAATACTGGAGGGGGTTCGAATGATAACCTGAAGGTGGACTTCTAGTCATAGATGCAGTTGGATGGCGGTCTATGTATATTGTTGTATTGCCCAATCGAATCTCATAGGAACTTTTTGTCTAGTATTGTATTGTTATGCCTTGCTCAGTTCCTGTCAATTGCCCTGCTATAATTTGTTTACACTGCATGCCATGTTGTTTATCTAAGGAGAGCACCTCAGTGAACTATGGACCCCGGTCCAATATTTACCATTAATACATCTTCCACTGTTACTTGTTTACTTGCCGCAAACCATTACCTTCCACATCATACGTTTAATCCTTTGTTACAACAACCGGTGAGATTGACAACCTCACTGTTAGTTGGGGAAAAGTCTTGAGTTTGTGTTGTGCAGGTCTCCGCGTTGCTTGCAACACCTGTGTGATGTTTCCTTACTCCTACTGGTTCGATAACCTCGGTTTCTTACTGAGGGAAGACTTTCTGCTGTGCTGCTTCACACCTTGCTCTTGGGGTTCCCAACAGTCTCCACATCAACTGAGCCATCAACAAGTTTTCTGGCATCGTTGCCGGGAGGCTAAGGACGTCATCACAAGGGGAGTCCTCCACTTCCTTTCTTTGTACTTTGTTTTTAGTTTGCTTAGTTTCTTTTGCTTGGTTTTGTTTGCCTCTTTTCAAAAAAAAACCCCAAAAAATTAGTCTAGTTTGGTTTTCTTTCTTTATTCAAAAACACAAAAAAATTAGTTCCTACTCTAGTTGCCACCTTGCTCTAGCTCACCATGTTGTTCCCTAAGTTCGCCCTAAAATATCTTGCAATAGGTAGTGGATCCATAATTGGGAAAGATAATATTGAAGAATTCTTTAATCATGTTAGCAAGCATGAGGATATTGAGGATAGATCTATAGCAGAACTTGCTCCAAATTATGAGATTGCTGCAACTTGTTTAGTTCATATGTTGGAGGCTAGGTTTGTTAGCCTTAACCCCTACAATTCTTGTTCCTAAATCTAAAAGAACAAGAGAATGCTGAAAAGAGTAAATTCATCCTTGAAACTTTATTAAAAGAATTCCATGATGCTGCTAGGGAAGCCAAAATGGTCTTTGAGCGTTTCAATATGCTAGGATCAAGTGTAGATGTTGTGGGTATTTCTGATAAAACTAAGCCTAGAGAAGAATTTAAGATACCCATACCCTTTAAGCTTGTGGGAATGCATGAAGCCTTTGAATTTTTTTGATTGGATTGCTCCTGAAAATCTTTTTGATGAAAGTGAAGGAAATATGCCCTAGAGGCAATCATAGAGATGATTATATTTCATATGTATCCATGAGTTATTCTAATGTTCCTTGAATATCCATATCAGGCAACTTGTATTGATTGGCAATTATGTGAATTGTTTGTGAAACTCTTTACTTGTATGGTTATTTAATAGTTGTCCCTAGTCGGAGTTCATGTGAGGACACACGTGAATATTAGACTAGCACATCGATTGGTTGATGACTATGTTTCGTAAGTCATAGACATTGAGATGTCAAACCAATGATGTGGACACATGTTATGAACATGGGGTTGGACTGACCCAACATGAGACTGACAATTAGACTTGTAGCTCTCTCTACACATCGTGTATGTTTTGTCCTTAGACCTAAGATTGTCGCATGTACTTGAGATGTGGATCGACCTACTTTGGGGCTATCAGACGCTACTCCGTAACTGGGTAGTTATAAAGGTAGCTTTCGGGTTTGTCCTGAAAGATGCTGCAAGGCATGGTCAATCAAGATGGGATTTGCCCCTCTCTACTTGAGAGAGATATCTCTGGGCCCCTCGAGTGATCGGATCCAGAAATGCATGGCCCTTCTACATAAGGTTAAGAGTTAACCTAGTAAAGGGATTCCGAGTTACGGTATCGGGAAAGAGAGGTCAGCTTGGAGCTAGACCAAATATCGTGAGGCAAAGGGAAAGACATGTACTAAACCTTGTGATGGTTCGTCCGATATGATCTTTGTATGCGTTTAGGAGTTAGCACGTCTTGCTAGAGGCCACTACTAACTATTGGCAGAATAAGTGTATTCGTGCCATGTCTATACGTATATGAACCTATAGGGTCACACACTTAAGGGGCTGGAAGCCTAATGAGGATTGGATCCGAATTAGACCAGGCTTAGGCTACTACTGGGCTGCTAATGTAGAAGCCCACTAGGGACGCCTATATAAGAGAGGGTGGAGCGAGCTAACCAGGATTAGACCATTCCATCCGGCCACCACACCTCACGCCTATGTTGCACGCAAGGACCTAGCAGTCCGGCGTCTGACGCTTTCACCCCGAACGTGTGGATACCTCGGAGGTGCTGCATCTGTGGCACTTCGACGAGCCGCGCAAGGGGAGCTTCTCGTGGGACGAGGACAAGGAGGAGACGTGGAACATCTGCACTGCCTCGACATGCTTCATCAATTCCGCAACTGCGCATCTAGTGGTAATCCCGTGATCTATGACAACAGTAATCCTGGTTTACGCGGTAGAATTTTTTTGATTTGCGCTAGTGTAGCCTACCCGTATCCTTCAGAAAGTAGTAGACCAAAGCGAGATGAGAAGGGATCCTCCAAAACCCATTTGGATGAGATACCTTTCATAGTTTAAGGCTTTGCAAGTATTGATGTGAATGCTTCCTCATTTGAAAATACTTGATTCTTCTTGCTTCGTGTGCCTAACTTAAAGGCGTTAAAGAAAAGTACTTGTTGGGAGATAACCCAAAAATTTCCTTAAGTCTTGGAAGTTATTACTTCAGTAATGACCTCTCCTTATCCTTTTTGTTTGCTTTTTTCTCCAATAATGACCTCTAATGAGAGGGAAGTAAGATTTGGGGATTTGCTATCCCGAAACAGATTTCTGTCCTCCACCAAACAAATTCTTGAGGAGTCTCTATAACTCGGATTGAGCTGAAAATTTTGAACAAATCCCCAAGTATGCTAGCTAACTTTCGTTAGTTCAACAGTTTTTTATTTGAGCAACAGAAGGTGTTCTAAAAAATAGGTTTCTACCTGCTGGTCTGTTTTGACAGATTTCTGCCATTATTTGCATTTGCTTCTTATTGATTCCTTTTTGAGTTATCTTTTGGGGAATTGAGCTTTTTGAAGGATGTATTACAGTATCTTGTGTTTTTAGTGAAAAGACTTGTTGTTCCAAAGCTTTGTCAGAGGTCTAATATCTTTTGAATAAACTAATGTTGCTAATGAAGATTGTGTGAAGTTTTGTATGAAGGAAAAAATTCAGGTGTAGAGAGGGAATGATGTAATGAGATGAAGAATGGACAAAAGCTAAAGCTTGGGGATGCCACCCCGGTGTCACCCCAAGAAATATCCAAGAGGTACAAGCATCAAAGCTTGGGGATTCCCAAGGCATCCCCTTCTTCATCAATAAAAAGCTCAGGTCTGTCTAGACACTTCGTTTTTATTGTTTCATGCACAATTGTGTTATTCTTGGAGCGTCTTAGTTATCGTTTGGTTTGCTTAGTTTGTTTAGTTTGCTTGAATAAATTAGTTTAGACCCCCGTGATCGCTGTGTTGTTTTGCAAATAAGTTTCTTGGTGTTGGAAAGGAGTGGGAAGTTCTTGCTTGAAAGTGCAAGAGGAGCTTGCATTGACTGTGACTTCGACTTTAGCATGAAATGCTAGGTGTTTTTTGACCTTATTCTTAGTGATTATTGCTGTAGAATGTCTTGTTCCAAACAATTAGGATTGCTTAGTGTGCCTTGAAGAAATTATGCGTTGTTTTAGCATGCAAAAGCATAGTATTGTGGTATTCTCCTTTGATGCTTTGTTTGGGTTGACTTAGCACATGCTCACACCATGTTATGACTATGAACAAGTCACCATAGCATCTATGATCATTTAGTCCTTGACTTGTAGTACCACTCTATGCTGATTTTTAATGCTTTGTTGCTCTGCATGATTATGGCCATTATGCTCTCTTAGTTGGTTGCTCCCAGTCTTTTGCTAGCCTCCACTTGTATGAGTAAGCTCTACTCATGCTTCCAACTCCCAAGAAACCAAGTTTTTCCAAAAGTGTCCACTATAAACTCCTATGCATGGTGTGTTACACCATTCCAAGTATATTCTTGTTTTCAGCTATCTTCCAATTAAAAACTATTTTGTTATGTGAAAACTTAGTGATTAAAGCCCTCACAAACTTGATGGCACACTTTATATTCTTTGCCCCTAATAAACTTGAACAATTGTGTCATCTATGTTGTATATGCTTGCACTTATATGTTGGAATTAGCAGAACCATGCTATCACGGGGAACATTTTCAACATTGCACTTGTACTTTGTACTCAGTTGATATCATGCTCTTTTGGCTATGGATGTCACTGGTGTGAAATAAAGAGGGAACTTGTAAGTCCATGGAGTTTGTATTTTGTGTTAGAGAAACGCCTGGGCCGCTAGCCTAAGCCATGCCTAATCATGGTGGAAACTTGTAGCATCACCATAGTGAGCTATCTATGAAGCATCCTCAATAAAAAGCTATGCATATAGTAAATAAAAGATCGCTGGATGCTCAATGTTTGCTTGCCTTGTCATTTTGGTTATGGGATAGCTCCTGTACCATGTGCAAGGGGTACCCCGTTGGCGGTTCTCTATGATATGCAAATACTTACAGTGACAAGAACTTACAGGTGACTGAAGTTGAGTAAAATGAGGTGTGGCCCTCGTATTCAAGGGACTTGAGATTGCCAACTTATACTTTGTCAAGCATATACTCCATATTTGTTCACTTTAACCTTAATCACTTCAAGATGCTTATGATAGTGGCAATGAGGGCTGAAAGCTAACAAGTACCATAATTTTTGGAAGCTCTTTTTGAAACTTGAAATCCCTTCTTTCTGATGACCCACAAGTATAGGAGGTGTATCGTAGTACTTTCGATAAATCAGAGTGTCGATCCCAATGAGGAGCAGAAGGTGTTGACTAGTGGTATGGAGTAGTAACTCTCTGCAAATACTTAGCAAACAGATTTTAAGGGGTTTTCTGATAAGGCAACAAAACAGAGTGCAAGTAACAAAGAACAAACGTAGCAAATGGCCAAATCCTTTCTTAGCAAAGGACAAGCTGGTGGAAATATATATAAAGACCAAATGTTCTCGAGGACACGTGGGAATTCTATCAAGTGCTTTCGCTTCACATAGTTGAGTACTCTTCTTTGGTGTTGTAAGTGTTGTGTGGGTGAACCTGTGCTAATGTACTGACCTTACTTGGACTAATACATACTTGTGATTAAAATCCCTGCAAACATCTGTAACTATAGTGAAGGAAAATATAATTTTTGCACTTAATTGATTTGTCCCACGGCTGGGATTCTAAATAGTACAAGGAGACTCGGTTGCCAAGCTAGCTAGAGATTACAATTTGGAAACTATACGGCCAGTAGACGTGGCACACGTGGTTGGGCACAGTATACTGTCTCGGTGAGAGTACCATGTAGAAAGGCATTGTTGATGTCGAGCTGATGAACAGGCCAGTCTTGAGAGATGGCAATGGAGAGTACGGTGCGAACAGTAGCCGGTTTGACAACCGGGCTGAAAGTCTCTCCGTAGTCGACGCCGGCACACTGAGTGAAGCCACGGAGGACCCAGCGTGCTTTATACCGATCCAAAGAACCATCCGTCTTGAGCTTATGCCGAAATATCCACTTGCCAGAAACAACATTAGCTCCAGGAGGACGGGGGACAAGATCCCATGTCTGATTGTTTTTGAGGGCAGTAAATTCATCGACCATAGCAGAATGCCAGTGAGCATCTTTCAGAGCACTGCGGTAGCGCTTAGGAAGGGGACTGGGAACATCAGCAAGGAGAGTAAGGCGATCAGCAGGCTTTGGCACCATACCACGTTTTCCACGAGTATACATCGAATGAGTGTTATCGACCAGAGGAGGACCGACGGGCGCCAGGACCACAGGAGGTGTAGGAGGTGTAGGCGGTGTGTGTGGCTCGGGTTGAGGGGCGTGCGGCTGTGTAGGAGGTATAGGAGGGGTAATAGGAAGCGGAAGGATGGGGGGAAGATCATCCAGAAAGGATAGATCGGTGGAGGTAGGAGGGGGTGTTGAAGTTTTGGAGAAAGGGAACGAATTTTCGTCAAAGATGACATGACGAGATATGATAATTTTGTGAGTGGTAAGGTCAAGACATCGATAGCCACGGTGATTAGAGGAGTACCCTAGGAAGACGCAAGCGGTTGTGCGAGGAGCTAGTTTGTGAGGTGCTGTGGCAGAGATGTTAGGATAACATAGACAATCAAAAACACGGAGCTGGTCTAACGGAAGTGGGAGACCTAGGATAACTTCGTGTGGTGTACGCTGCTGAAGGGTTTTGGTGGGGGTGAAGGTTGAAGAGAAAGGTGGCAGTATGAAGAGCTTCAACCCAATAGACCGGAGGGATGCTTGCTTGGAAAAGAAGTGAACGCACCATGTTGTTCGTGGAACGAATGACATGTTCGGCTTTGCCGTTCTGGGGGATGTGTATGGGCAAGATAGACGAAGCTTGGTGCCTAAGGATGAGAGAAAATCACGAGCTGCATTGTTGTCAAATTCACAGCCATTGTCACATTGCAAGGACTGAATAGTTGTGTTAAATTGTGTAGAGACATAAGCAAAGAAATTTTTGAGGGTGGAGAAAGTATCTGATTTGACGCGCAAAGGAAAAGTCCAAAGATAGTGAGAGAAATCATCTAACACAACTAGATAGTATTTGTAGCTAGACACACTAGAGAGAGGAGAAGTCCACAAATCACAACGAATTAGTTGAAAGGGGCGAGTGGTTTGAGTAGATGAATTATCAAAGGGTAGTCGAACATGTTTCCCTAATTGACAAGCATGACATAAATGATCATCGGTGTTATTCTTATTACACGGAAATGAAAATGCACTTGCTAGATGCGACAAAGCTTGACTATTGAGATGTCCTAGACGACGATGCCATAATGTTGATGATGATGTAGTGGTGGAGAGGGCGTGCGCAGGAGAAGACGGCCACCAGAAGGGGTAGAGGTCGCCAACACTATTGCACCTGACGATCTCGTTCTTGGTGCGGAGGTCCTTCACAGAAAGACCAAACGGATCAAACTCAATAGAAACAAAATTATCAGTGGTGAACTTGCGGATAGAGAGAAGATTTTTGATGAGGTTGGGGGTAACTAAGACATTGTTAAATTGAAAAGACTGATTAGGAGTAGAAATAGTTGTGTGACCGACGCTGGTGATTGGAAGGGTATGACCATTGCCGACGATGACATGTGGATAAGGGGAGTGAGAGGAGAGGATGTGCGAGAGGTTACCCTAGTTGCCGGTCATGTGAGCGGAAGCGCCTGAATCCATGAACCACGCATTCGATGACGATGGCGTCAGGGACATGGTTGAAAGTCTGCATGAGGGAACCTTGGTCGAAGGACGGAGATGGAGCAGTGTATGTCGGTGCAAGCGGTGGAGTGGTCGGCAACGGTCCTGGTGCTCCTTGCATCCATGGCATGTGAGGTAGAGGTGTCCCAGGTGGCCATGGCATAGTCGGGGAAGTAGCATATGGCCACAAACTCGAAGGAGACACCACGGTGTGATGAGCTTGAGGCGAGCCAAGGAACGGTGGGCGCTGGGGCTGCCCGGGGCACATCTGGATGGATCCTGCCCAGGGGTTCTGCATTGACGGCCAGGGAGCCTGGGGACCCTTCCCGAGTGTGTTGGGTTGGATGCCTCCTTGCTGCTGGGGAGGCGCCGAGTGGAGGTAGCGGCACCGTGCGCCGAAGCGGCAGCTTCCTCGCTGGAAGTTACGGCACACATCACGGCGGCGTGGTGGTGCATTATTGTCTGCTGGAGCACGCGGTGGTGAAGGCGTTGGAGCACCTCGAGTGACGAAGGCGGATGGAGCCGAGGAGGATGATTCGTCGGAGTGCTGTAGTGTGAGCTCCTCGAGGAGAAGCGATGAGTGCACATCGAGGAACGACAGTAGGGGGCGCTGCTTGAGGGTCAGCGTGCGCATGTACGCAAGTTTAGACCCGAGCCCGTGGAGCGTGTTCTGGACAAGGCGCTTGTCGGTGATGGTCGTGCCCAACGCATTGAGCTCATCGGCGAGGATCTTCTGCTTGCGGCAGTAATCCACCACGGTCATGGGGCCCTGTTTGAGACCGTGGAATTCTTGCTAAAGGTAGGAGGACCGCGTCTCAGAGTTGTCGTGGTAGATGTTGGAGAGACGCGTCCATAAGGCGTGGGCAGGCAACGGCGTGGTGGTGTCGACAACCATGGCTAGAAGCTCGGGTGCAATGGCGCCATTGAGCCATGATCGAACTATGGCGTCGTTCTAAAGCCACTGTGGCGTGGGATTGGCGGGGTACTCTTCCTCGAGAAGATGATCCTCGAGGGCGTACTTCTCAGCTGCGTCGGTGAACATGCCACGCCATTGGAGGTAGTTTGACGTGGAGAGCTCGAGGGTGACCGGAACAACGACACGAATGCCTGGGAGCACGGCGGCGAGCGCCCAGAGAGAGGCCTTGGTGGCGGCCTCGACAACAACCACCGCGAGATCGGAGGCGGAGGGATCTTGCAGCGCCATGGAGGGAGAGGATTGTAAACCCTAATCTGATACCATGAAGGCAAATATAATTGTTGCACTTAATTGATTTGTCCCACGGCTGGGATTATAAATAGTACAAGGAGACTTGGTTTCCAAGCTAGCTAGAGATTACAATTTGGAAACTATACGGCCGGTAGACGTGTCCTATACATACACGTCTAACATATAGGAAAGTAATTAAGATATAAATCTAACCACAGCCATAAACTCTGAGATCCTACACTTCCTTGTACAAAGGTGTCCTAACGGGGGTTCAGGTTTCTGTCACTCCGGCAACCCCACAATTAGTAGCCAAATACATAATGCATTCCCCTAGGACCATAAATGGTGAAGTATCATGTAGTTGACGTTCACATGACACCACTAAAATAATAACACCACAACTTAAATACTAAACCATTGAATAATAACTCAACACAAATCCACTACTAACAACATGACTTCTCCCATGTCCTCAAGAACTAAACGAACTACTCACAAGACATCATATGGATCAAGATCAAGGATGATATGGTAATGGATAATAATCTGAACATAAACAATAATCCAATGGTTCCACTCACAAGCATCAACTACAATAGTAATTAACACCGGGAAAGTTTCCCGTAAGAACTAAAGCAATATCCAACACAATTGTTACAGTGGGACGGAGTGGTGATGATGGTGCTGGTGGAGATGATGGTGTGGATGATGATGATGATCCCGATGAAGCCTAGATTGACGATGGTGTTGATGGCGACGATCTCCCCTCTTCGGGAAGGAATTCCCTCGGCAGAAATGTGTCTGCCGGAGAGATCTTTCTCTCTCGGTGTTTTCCGCCCCGCAGAGGTGGCGGAAATCTATCTATGGTCGCTCCCCTATACTTAGCGTTCCATAGGGAAGATATATGCGAAGGGGCGGAGTCGGGAGCCTAGCAGGTGCACCACACCTGCCCTAGGCGCGAAACAGGGTGGGCCCGCGCCTAGGGGGGTGTGGGCCCCTGCGGCCCTTCTTCGTCCCTCCTTCTGGCTTCCTCTATCTTCTGAAAAAATATAATTTTTCCATATTTTTCTGGTATTTTTCTGATCTTCGCGAAATTGCATCAAAACGCCTTCGTTTCCATCAGAATCCAGACTCCAGCAGTCCATCCTCCAAGAATCATCCAACATGCATAAACAAATGAAAAGCCATAAGTAATACCTCATAATAAGAAAAATATCAATGGATAGAGGTAGATTATGATATAGAATGGTGATGCAAATTGGGCGTATCAACTCCCCCAAGCTTAGACCTTCGCTTGTCCCCAAGCGAAAACTGAGCTCAGTAAACATGTCCACATGTTTATGGAGTGAAGTGTCGATAAAATAATACGAACAAGAAGCATCACACTTACCATTACACAACTCATAGAAGAAAGCAACTCACCATTATATAACTTAGCTTGCAACCAAGTACATCAGTCACAATAGAGATGCATAAAGATATATCATAATTGGAACTAACAAACTTGGTCTTGGTCAGAGAACACCTGGCAAATAATTTCACAAAAAGCTTTTTGTAGAAGTTTTTCAACAGGAGCACTCTTTGCTCAAAAAGGTTTTTCAATGAAGGCTTTCAAAGTAATACTCAATAGATAAGAGTTTTGTGCAAACAAGGAAGATAAAGAACATGATTGAATAAATCACCATATGAATGCTTGAAACACAACAACTCAAATGCTTGCTGGAGATAGAGAGGAAGTAGGTTTACTGACTCAACTTGGAAATAGGAGAAAGGTCCCTTCATAGAGGGAAGCAGGGATTACAAGTCGTAAAGAGCTTCCGAAAGATTATGGTACTTACTAGCTTTGAGCCCTCATTTCCCCTATCATAGGCATCTTGAGATTATCAAGGTTAAAGTGCACAAAGATGGAGTATATGCTTGACGAAATATAAGTTGGCAATCTCATGTCCCTTGAATATGAGGGCCACTCCTCATGCTACTCAACTTCAATTATCGGTAAGTTCTTGTCATTGTAAGTATATGCGTATCATAGAGAACCGCCAACGAGGTACCCCTTGCACATGGTACAGGAGCTATCCCATAACCAAAATGACAAGGCAAGCAGACAATGAGCATCTCAGTGATCTTTCTATTTACTATGTGCATAGCTTTTTATTGAGGGTGCTTCACAAAATGCTCATTATGGTGATGCTGCAAGTTTCCACCATGATTAGGCATGGCTTAGGCTAGCAGCCCAGGCATTTCTCTAACACAAAATACAGACTCCATGGAACTACAAGTTCCCTCTTTATTTCACACTGTTGACATCCATAGACAAAAGAGCATGATATCAACTGAGTACAAAGTACCGGTGCAATGTTGAAAACGTTCCTCGTGACAACACGGTTCTGCTAATTCCAACATATAGATGCAAGCATATACTTCCATGACACAATGGTTCAAGTTTATTAGGGGCATTGTTCAAAAAATAGGCCGAATCAACGATTAATAGGCCGATTAATCGCTACTAGGGATCTGACCATGTCGATTACCACTAATCCTTTGTGTTAATCGTTTAGACCGATTAATAGGTCCGACACTCCGATTACTAGGTATGTTCCCGATTAACCACTACACTTGGTCAAAAAAGTTGCAAAATTATCAACACATATCGTCCATCCATCTGCTAGCCCGCCCCAATGAAGTAGGTTGTAACACCAGGTTCTGAAAAGACCATGGCTTCTATGTGAGATGCCAATCCCTGGATCAGTTCATTGGCCCACATAGAATAAGATGAATAACATAGAAAAATATCCGTGTATCATGAACTACAAAGATCCAGAGTACCATTATTACAATGAAAGCTTAGCACAAAGCTAGCTCAAATTATTCAGGTAGCAACATAAATAAAGTAAATCCTCCATTCTTCAAATTACCCACAAGTGAACAAGTGCCGAGTGGAGTACCGTGGCCTATATCGATTAATCAGAATCGGAATAACCTGCAACATGAAACGTAGCAGCCCCGAAGGGTCAATACATGGAATGTATGGCAAGTAGAGCTAGTAATGGAGACAATAGTACTAACATCTACATGCATATTTGGCAAGTGGAGCTGTGTCTGGCTTGCATTTGCAAATACATTTATCCTACTTTCATAAACAGTTTTGATTTTCTTTGAAAAGATCCTAATTAAGTTAACCCAACAATATTAAAACAATTATGAAATTAGAATGAGCGAGAAACATGTCATGGAATCAATATCAAGCAACTCAGATGTCCATAACCGGGGACACGGCTAATCGATTAGATTATACACCCTACAGGGGTTAGTACACTTTACCCATGTGACTTGGCCAGCCCAGCTCGTACCATCACTCTCATTTTGAGTGGTGATAGGGAGAAGTCCAAGAAGAGACTGTTCGGGAAGTAGCTCCTCAATCCCGACGCGCACCGGTCCAACCTACCAAAATTCTACATCTCTGGATACGCGGGTTCGAGTTACCACAACCTACTAAGTCCAACCAACCGCCCATTACATTATTGGCACATGGTTGTACATGTAAGCTACACAATAAAGAAGCCAGTCATTCTCTCTTGATACCTGGGTGCCTTTCCGCAATGAAACCACCAAAAATTATCAATACCATCATACCCAGAAGATTCATTGATTAAGTTGTTTTAGTTTTCGCAAACCAATACTTTTAGAAACAAGTCTCAACGATGTAACCCAGCCCTCGTTCAACATAGCATGGCTAAGCACATCTACTAACGGTGGTTCATCTATAAGGAAGGCCCTACCACATAATAGGACATAGCATAGCGATAGTATCATCCTACACATGCAACTACAAAATACACGACAATGCATTGAAAATAGTAGGACGATATCATGAACAAAGTAGCATCTACTTGCCTTGGTTGTAGCGGTCGGAAGAACAATCCACACACGAGCAAGCGTTGCACTCGTCACAATCTACACGATACAATTGCATTCATAAACAAACAATTGCACAAGCATATGCAACAAAGATGATGCATGAAGGTATGCAAGGCAAGGGAATTGGTGCTACAGCTGCACCACATAATCCTAATCAATAATACTACTGATTGCATGCATGGAAAAATAGTTTTAGCGCAAGGAAAACTATTTCGCAAAAAGTAATGCTCAAAACTAGAGCTAGAACTCAAATAATTCACTACCGGTAGAATACTGTTTGTAAAATCTTGGGAAAATTCTACCGCATAGGCATCTCTGAATAGAAACAGTACCAATTGGAATTACTCAAATAGGAATTATAAAACTCCCCGAGTAATTAAAACACTACAGAAATCCACTAGGCAGTTTCTGCAGAAGTTTTTACTGTAAGCCTATCTTTTTAATTCACGATGAGATTCCCCTCGTTCCACTGAATCCAGGGACATATCATACGCGATTTTTGGAGCTACGGATCTTTTTCTACGAATTTATTACTCCGAAAAGGCCACTAATTAGTTTGATTAAACTGTACTAAACCTTGCTTCAAAAGCCTGAACCAAGGGTACAGCAAGATTCTACACGACTCACTGAATCTACACATATTTTATTTGCAATTTTTGGTCAAGCGGTTTAATTACTACGCAATTTACAAGATTCTACCGAAATCTGTCAACTAGAAGGATTAACGAAATTAACCAGTCAACTGTGTCTGTTGACTGGTCAAAGCGTCTGCTGACTGGGCGCTGACTGGGCGTCTGACTAGTCAACGCCTGAGTCTGACCGGTCAACGAACGATCTAAGCCGCCGATCTAAGATCTGACGGTGGCTGCAGGCTTACCGGGAACAAGCGACGAAACGGACTCCGGACGGTGCAGCGATCGATTCCGGCGTCGGTGTCTTTCCTGCGCGGATGGAGAGGATCAGCGCAACGGATTAAAATGGTCACGCAACGACGGCGGTGTTCGGCACGCGAGCATGCGTGTGCGTGTGTGCGCAAGGCGCAGCGCAGCGGCAGCATGCGGCGCGGCAGAGCGCAAGCAGGCGCAGCGCGGGGCGTTGGCGGCGCAGCGCTGCGGGCGGCGCGCAAGCGGCAGCGGCGCAAGCAGCAGCTGGCGCGCGGCGGCGCAGCGGCAGCGCGCGCGCGAGCGCGACAACAGGCTGTGGCGATGGCGGCGGTTGGCCGCGGGCGGCGCGGCAGCGAGCGCTGCAGCAGGGCGCGCGGGTGGCGGGGTAGGGCGGCAGGCGAGGCGCAGGCGGCGGCTCGCGTGGTGGCAGGCGGCGATGGCGGCGGCGTGCAGCGAGAGAGAGGGAGAGGAGAGAGGAGGCGGCGGCCTCACCTGGCGGCGGGGATGGAGGGCGACGGCGGCGGGGATGGCGGCCGGCGGCGGCGGGGTCGCGGGGCGGCACGGGGTCGCGCGGGAGGCGGCGATCGGGGGCAGGCGGCGGCGGCCTCGGGACGCGTGCGGGACGGGCACAAAAAACGAGGCAGGGGCGGCGGCGGTTCGGTCCCTTAAGTGGGACCTGCGCGGGTCCTACTCCAATTCGGCGCAGAGTTGGTTTGGGAAATCGGTCTAGAAATTCGGACCGTTTTCCGGCGATTCACTAAAACGGCCGCAACTTCTCCGTACGAGCTCCGATTCGAGCGATTCTTGCGCCTATGGTTTCGTACAGTCGAGGGGAACAATCTAGGGCCAAGGGTTGAGCGAAACCACTATGCTACAAGGGTGGCAACACTAGATCTTCTAAAGCCTCCCGCAGGAGCCTCGTAGCAAAATAGAATAGGGATTTGAAAATAGCGTTTCGCCGAACCTTTTCACTCGACGGTTTTGCATGGAAAAGCATGATGCAATGATAGGAATGATATGCAGAACCAAATCTCAAATTTGGGATGTGACAAGACTAACCCCCTTAAGATGAATCTCGTCCTCGAGATTCGGCGCGGCTAGCAAATAGGTGTGGGTAGTCCTCTCGGATGTCATCCTCACACTCCCAAGTGGCTTCCTCTTCGGTGTGGTGGCTCCACTGCACCTTGCAAAACCTGATCGTCTTGGTACGGGTAATCCTTTCTGCTGTCTCCAGAATTTTGACCGGTTTCTCCTCATAGGTCAAGTCGTTCTCCAGCTGAACCTCCTCTAGCGGTACAGTGTCTCTCAATGGTGTATCCACCATCTCCGGATGACACTTCTTCAGCTGGGATACGTGGAACACATTGTGAACAGCGGATAGAGCCTCTGGCAACTCCAACTGATAATCAACTTCTCCTTTGCGTGCTAAGACCCGATACGGTTCGATAAATCGAGGTGCCAGCTTACCCTTGATTCCAAATCTCTTGATTCCACGAAGCGGCGACACTTTGAGGTATGCTCTATCACCTATCTCATACACCACTTCCTTGCGCTTGGCGTCACCGTAGCTCTTCTGCCTTGATTGTGCTACCTTCAGTCTGTCCCTAATCAAGGCGACCTTCTCCTCAGCGTCCTTGATCAAATCGGGCCCAAACAACTAACGTTCTCCTACTCCATCCCATAGCAATGGTGTTCGGCACCGTTTCCCATACAGTACATCGAACGGTGACGTCTTGATGCTGGTTTGATAGCTGTTGTTGTAGGAAAACTCCGCATACGGCAAATTCTCGTCGCAACTAGATCCATGAGCCAAAGCGTAAGCTCTCAGCATGTCCTCCAAAATCTGATTCACCCTCTCGGTCTGTCCATCAGTCTGTGGGTGAAACGCTGTGATAAACTCCAATCTAGTACCGAGTGACTCGTGCAGCTGGCGCCAGAAGTGTGAGGTAAATTGGGTGCGTCTATCAGATACAATACTCTTGGGAACTCCGTGTAGGCACACAATCCTGTCCATGTAGATCTTGGCCAACTTTGCACTCGTATAGGTCGTCTTCACCGGTATAAAGTGGGCTACCTTGGTCAAATGGTCGACCACTACCCAAATAGAGTCATATCCTAACCTGGTCCTGGGCAATCCTGTGATAAAGTCCATTCCCACTCTATCCCACTTCCAATCCGGCACGGGCAATGGCTGTAGCAATCCTGCTGGCTTCTGGTGTTCTGCCTTCACTCGGCTACATACATCGCACAGGGCAATATGCTTGGCGATATCTCCCTTCATGTTATTCCACCAAAATCTGCTCTTCAAATCCATATACATCTTTGTGTTGCCCGGATGTATGGAGTATGGCGAGTTATGAGCTTCCTGCAGAATCAACTCCCTTATCTCCGGGTCGCTGGGCACACACAAACGATCTCCATACCACAAGGTACCATGCTCATCCTCGCGAATATCCTTTTCCCGATTCTCCTTCATCTTTTCCTTTATCTCTCCTATTTCCTTGTCTCCCACTTGAGCCTTTACGATCCTGTCCTGTAGTGTCGGTTAGACTTCCATTGTAGCCAAATATCCTTCAGATACTACCTCCAGTCTAAGGTCCTTGAATTGCTTGCACAAATCCTCGGGCAATTCACCAATTGTCAAACCATTGGCATAAACCCTTCCGGCTCAGAGCATCTGCTACTACATTGGCCTTTCCTGGGTGGTATTGTAGATTCATATCATAGTCCTTGATAAGCTCCAACCATCTCCTTTGTCTCATGTTAAGTTCCTTCTGCGTGAATATGTACTTCAGGCTCTTGTGGTCGGTGTACACATCACAGTGTTTTCCCATTAAGTAATGCCTCCATACCTTGAGCGCATGAACCACTGACGCTAACTCCAAGTCGTGTGTGGGGTAATTCCGCTCATGGTGCTTTAGTTGTCGGCGAGGCATATGACACTACTCTCCCATCTTGCATCAGCACACTCCCAAGTCCCTGTCGAGAAGCATCACAGTACACTTGGAAATCCTTCTGAAGATCTGGTAAACATAGAACAGGCGCGGTCACTAGTCGACGCTTTAGTTCCTGAAAGCTGGCTTCACATGTGTCTGACCATTCAAACTTCCTCTCCTTCTTCAGAAGTTTAGTCATCGGCTTAGCAATCTTGGAAAAGTTTTCAATGAATCTCCTGTAGTATCCAGCAAGTCCCAAAAAGCTTCGGATCTCTCCTGCATTCTTGGGCGCTTCCCACTCAGTTACTGCAATCACTTTGCTTGAATCAACAACGACTCCTTCTCCTGACACTACGTGTCCAAGAAACCCAACGGTGTTAAGCCAGAATTCACACTTGCTGAATTTGGCATACAGCTTGTGTTCCCTCAGCTTCTCCATAATCAGTCTCAGATGCTTCTCATGTTCAGCATCATCCTTGGAATATATCAGTATGTCATCAATAAACACCACCACGAACTTGTCCAAATACTCCATAAATACCTTGTTCATCATGGTCATGAAATATGCTGGGGCATTCGTTAGTCCAAAAGACATAACCGTATACTCATATAAACCATACCTAGTGGTGAAGGCGGTTTTTGGTACGTCCTCCTCCCGGATCTTCAATTGGAAGTAGCCTGATCGCAGATCAATCTTGCTGAACACCTTTGCTCCTTCCAGTTGATCAAACAGATCATTTATGTTCGGCAGAGGGTACTTGTTCTTGATGGTTACTTCATTCAGCGAGAGATAGTCCACTACTAATCTCTTGTTGCTGTCTTTCTTCTCCACAAACAGAACATGTGCTCCCCATGACGACGAACTAGGCTGAATGAACCCCTTTTCCAGCTGCTCTTTCAACTGCTTCTTCAATTCCTTTAGCTCATCCACATCCATCTTATATGGTTTCTTTGCTATTGGTCCTGTTCCCGGCATCAGGTCGATAAGAAACTCTACTTCCCTGTCAGGTGGCATCCCTGGCAGCTCTTCCGGAAACACGTCGGGGTAATCCCTAATCACTGGCACAGTATCCATGCTAACCCCCTTAAGAGAATTCAACTTACACCTTCCTGGTCGTACAGCCGACTTGAATCTAATCCTCTTACCATCCGGGGTTTTGAGCGAAACAGCTCGCTGTGCACAATCTATGTGTCCCCCATGCATAGACATCCAATCCATACCCAGAATAACGTCTAATCCCTGTGAATCCAACACTACCAAATGTGCAATGAAGTTGTGTGTTCCAATCCTCACAGTCAAATCGCGGCATCCCGCGCTAGCTATCATATCTCCTCCAGGTGAACTCACTCTAAAAAGACCTTTTCATAGACTCAGTAGGTAACTTATACTTATCCACAAATGCCCTTGATATGAATGAATGTGATGCACCAGTATCGAAAAGTATAAGTGCAGGGTAAGTATTGATTGGAAACTTACCAATCACAAGGTCAGGCTCATCTGGAATCTCCTCCACATTCATGTGGTTCACTGTGGCCTTCTCGTTGTTGGTTGGCTTCAGTCCTTTCCTCTCCAGACAGTTGTCAGCATAGTGTCCCTTCTGCTTACACTTGAAGCACGTCACCTCACTCAGATCCTTCTTCACAAAGCTGCGATCACGGTTGCGGTCATGTCCACCGTGTCCTCCAGAGTGGTGAGAGTGTCCTCCCTTGTGGCTGTGGTGGCTGCTCCTATGGTTGTCATGACGATGCCCATCGCCTCCATGGTGGTGGCGGTCATGGCTCCCATGGTCACTCCCTCCATGCTTGGAGTATCCATCATATGAAGTGGGAGACTTGTGATGTGAACCAGAGTGGTGATTGTTGTTCTTTCTCTTGCGGTTCTCCACCTGCTTGTGCTTCCCTTCCAAGATCCTGGCCTTGTCCATAAGCTCCTGGAAAGTGGGGCAATAAACCACCAGTAGCTGTACTGAAAGCTCATCACTGAGGCCATCCGGGAATCTCTCCCTCCTTTTTGCATCAGTGTCAACATCCTCAGGTGCATAACGGGACAGGTTGTTGAACTCCTCAATGTACTCAGCCACGGTGCGATTGGTTTGGCGCAAGTTGCGGAACTCCTTCCTCTTCAGGCTCAGAACTCCTGAAGACACGTGGTTGGTCCTGAAACCTTCCTCAAACATTGCCCAAGTCACAGTATCCAGCGGGTGGGTGATCTGAAAAGTGTCCCACCAAGAAGCGGCTGGTCCCTCCAGTAGGTGAGCGGCAAACCTCACCTTCTCAGCATCTGTGCATCCGACAGTTACTAGATCCTTGTTGACTGAACGCAACCAGTCGAGAGCGACCATTGGTTCCGTTGCAGTAGAGAACTTAGCTGGCCTTAACCTCAGAAACCTGGTGAGAGCATCTCCCTGAGGCTGATTGTTTCCATTGTTGTTGTTCTGATTAGCCATGAACTGAGTCATCACTTGGGTCAGCTGTGCCTGAGCTGCCATGAGCTACTCCAACTCAGTGGGGTGACGGCGGGGAGGCATCTGCGGTTCAGCACAGGTAAGTTTAGAAAGAATCAACTACGACAATAGGATTCTACCCATGCATATGATCAATCAACAACAAACAATAGCAGACAATCACAAGCAAGCAACACATCAACAAACAAGTGATCCATCAACATCCCAGGGGTTATCCTAGCAGTATATACCTACTGAAATAGTTTTTCAAGAGTTGGCAATGGTTAACCAAACAATCGATCAACTAAACAGCAAAAACAGCAATCTGCCAGAACAGTCCAGCAGCGTTCGCGAATTTTTCCGCCTGACTTCAAATCGTCAGAAAATTTAGCTGATTTTTGCACATATAGTACAGAGAGTTTCGCATCAGCCCAATTTTTTTCAGATTTTTCGAGTTACCAGAAAAATATGAAAAATCGCGCAGTACTGCTGTATCAGCAGAAAACTGCAGCGAAAATAACACAGATAGTAACCAAATTGCCCTAACTCTTTCATAAAATTCCCACAAATAATTCCTGGGATATTGGAGTACACAAATAAGCAACTAAACACTCTTAAACTAGCACGAACTAAGCTTCACAACGATCGAGACTAATCCTAACGAATTTGCCTAACGAGGACTAATTGGTGGACTTCTATCTACTTCTTGAAGAGGTTGAGGTAGGTCCTTGCGGTCATGCGTTGGCGCTTCGGCTCGCGGTAAAACCATGGCGGTGGAGTGTACACCTCTCCTGAATCATCACTTGAGATCTCAAACTCCACCTCTTCTGGATCCTCCTCTTCTTCTTCACTTTCTGCTGCAAGCGCAATAGCTTCATCTCCTCCACCATCATCGTCTCCATCATCATCATCCTCGTCCTCATCATCATCATCATCTCCACTGTCATCATCATCCCCATTGTTGCCATCATCTCCATTGTCATCATCAGAGGGTGGATTCAGCTGTGCTTGGAGAGCGGCAATCTGGGCTGTCATAGCTTCAATAGTTTGATCCCTTTCCTGGACGGTCCCTTGCAACTGTTGTATGTTCTGGGTGTTCTCCTGCACCGTACCATGAAGATGAGCTATGGTTGCATCTCTGGCTATCAGGGCATTCTCCAGAACTCCCACAGCTTCATGCAGGGTGTCAATCTCCTGTCCTTGGACCACCATACCATTGCTAGTAAAATCTGCAATCTCCTTTATCATCCTCACCTTCTCTGCTAGAGCTCCATTCTCCCTTTCCATATACTCTATGTGCCTCCGACAGGGCGGCATGTTGTTCCTGTCGCCCGGGGTAACCACAATGTTCCCATCTTCATCACGCCTTCCATAGTCACGGTAGGGTGAATCTGCTGGCAGTAGGTGTCGGACATTATGGCACTGGCGAGACAGGGCTTCATGTATGGCCAAGTTGATACCAAGTCCCCAGTTGCAGTATGTCTTGGTGTAGATCAAGTGCACGGGGTTTGGCAAGGCGGCATCTCTGAATATGAAGGTAGTGATCTCCCATGCATCCTCTCCATATCCATAGGTGTACAGCCTCCTTCCCTTGAACATGGGCAGTGGCAATCCCAATGACTGCGAGAGCTGAGCTAACTGCCTTGCAAAGGGCCTTGGTGACTCCATGGTGGCATACTCAGTCCTGACTTCTCCCATCTATCAAGTAAAAGAGGAAAGTGTGAGAATAGCATATGGTAAGAATTTACGAGGGTGAAAGGCATAAGATGAAAGACAGAGTTAATATAGGCTTTAATAATTCTATGGCTTCTTAATCCAATCCTAGGTCACGATCCTACAGTCGACACACGGGCTCTGATACCATCCTGTAACACCCCGGTTCTGAAAAGACCGTGGCTTCTATGTGACATGCCAATCCCTGGATCGGTTCATTGGCCCACATAGAATAAGATGAATAACATAGCAAAATATCCGTGTATCATGAACTACAAAGATCCAGAGTACCATTATTACAATGAAAGCTTAGCACAAAGCTAGCTCAAATTATTCAGGTAGCAACATAAATAAAGTAAATCCTCCATTCTTCAAATTTCCCACAAGTGAACAAGTGCCGAGTGGAGTACCGTGGCCTATATCGATTAATCAGAATCGGAATAACCTGCAACATGAAACGTAGCAGCCCCGAAGGGTCAATACATGGAATGTATGGCAAGTAGAGCTAGTAATGGAGACAATAGTACTAACATCTACATGCATATTTGGCAAGTGGAGCTGTGTCTGGCTTGCATTTGCAAATACATTTATCCTACTTTCATAAACAGTTTTGATTTTCTTTAAAAAGATCCCAATTAAGTTAACCCAACAATATTAAAACAATTATGAAATTAGAATGAGAGAGAAACATGTCATGGAATCAATATCAAGCAACTCAGATGTCCATAACCGGGGACACGGCTAATCGATTAGATTATACACCCTGCAGGGGTTAGTACACTTTACCCATGTGACTTGGCCAGCCCAGCTCGTACCATCACTCTCATTTTGAGTGGTGATAGGGAGAAGTCCAAGAAGAGACTGTTCGGGAAGTAGCTCCTCAATCCCGACGCGCACCGGTCCAACCTACCAAAATTCTACATCTCTGGATACGCGGGTTCGAGTTACCACAACCTACTAAGTCCAACCAACCGCCCATTCCATTATTGGCACATGGTTGTACACGTAAGCTACACAATAAAGACGCCAATCATTCTCTCTTGATACCTGGGTGCCTTTCCGCAATGAAACCACCAAAAATTATCAATACCATCACACCCAGGAGATTCATTGATTAAGTTGTTTTAGTTTTTGCAAACCAATACTTTTAGAAACAAGTCTCAACGATGTAACCCAGCCCTCGTTCAACATAGCATGGCTAAGCACATCTACTAACGGTGGTTCATCTACAAGGAAGGCCCTACCACATAATAGGACATAGCATAGCGATAGTATCATCCTACACATGCAACTACAAAATACACGACAATGCATTGAAAATAGTAGGACGATATCATGAACAAAGTAGCATCTACTTGCCTTGGTTGTAGCGGTCGAAAGAACAATCCACACACGAGCAAGCGTTGCACTCGTCACAATCTACACGATACAATTACATTCATAAACAAACAATTCCACAAGCATATGCAACAAAGATGATGCATGAAGGTATGCAAGGCAAGGGAATTGGTGCTACAGCTGCACCACATAATCCTAATCAATAATACTACTGATTGCATGCATGGAAAAATAGTTTAGCGCAAGGAAAACTATTTCGCAAAAAGTAATGCTCAAAACTAGAGCTAGAACTCAAATAATTCACTACCGGTAGAATACTGTTTGTAAAATCTTGGAAAAATTCTACCGCATAGGCATCGCTGAATAGAAACAGTACCAATTGCAATTACTCAAAAAGGAATTACAAAACTCCCCGAGTAATTAAAACACTACAGAAAGCCACTAGGCAGTTTCTGCAGAAGTTTTTACTGTAAGCCTATCTTTTTAATTCATGATGAGATTCCCCTCGTTCCACTGAATCCAGGGACATATCATACGCGATTTTTGGAGCTACGGATCTTTTTCTACGAATTTATTACTCCGAAAAGGCCACTAAATAGTTTGATTAAACTGTACTAAACCTTGCTGCAAAAGCCTGAACCAAGGGTACAGCAAGATTCTACACGACTCACTTAATCTACACATATTTTATTTGCAATTTTTGGCCAAGCGGTTTAATTACTACGCAATTTACAAGATTCTACCGAAATCTGTCAACTAGAAGGATTAACGAAATTAACCAGTCAACTGTGTCTGTTGACTGGTCAAAGCGTCTGCTGGCTGGGCGCTGACTGGGCGTCTGACTAGTCAACGCCTGAGTCTGACCGGTCAACGAACGATCTAAGCCGCCGATCTGAGATCTGACGGTGGCTGCAGGCTTACCGGAAACAAGCGACGAAACGGACTCCGGACGGTGCGGCGATCGATTTTGGTGTCGGTGTCTTTCCTGCGCGGATGGAGAGGATCAGCGCAACGGATTAAAACGGTCACGCAACGGCGGCGGTGTTCGGCACGCGAGCATGCGTGCATGCATGCGTGTGCGTGTGTGCGCGAGGCGCAGCGCAGCGGCAGCATGCGGCGCGGCAGCGCGCAAGCAGGCGCAGCGCGGGGCGTTGGCGGCGCAGCGGCAGCGCGCGCGCGAGCGCGGCAGCAGGCGGCGGCGATGGCGCCGGTTGGCCGCGGGCGGCGCGGCAGCAGGGCGCGCAGGTGGCGGGGTAGGGCGGCAGGCGAGGCGCAGGCGGCGGCTCGCACGGTGGCAGGCGGCGATGGCGGCGGCGCGCAGCGAGAGAGGGAGAGAGGAGAGAGGATCAGCGCAACGGATTAAAACGGTCACGCAACGGCGGCGGTGTTCGGCACGCGAGCATGCGTGCATGCATGCGTGTGCGTGTGTGCGCGAGGCGCAGCGCAGCGGCAGCATGCGGCGCGGCAGCGCGCAAGCAGGCGCAGCGCGGGGCGTTGGCGGCGCAGCGGCAGCGCGCGCGCGAGCGCGGCAGCAGGCGGCGGCGATGGCGGCGGTTGGCCGCGGGCGGCGCGGCAGCAGGGCGCGCAGGTGGCGGGGTAGGGCGGCAGGCGAGGCGCAGGCGGCGGCTCGCACGGTGGCAGGCGGCGATGGCGGCGGCGCGCAGCGAGAGAGGGAGAGAGGAGAGAGGAGGCGGGGGCCTCACCTGGCGGCGGGGATGGAGGGCGACGGTGGCGGGGATGGCGGCCGGCGGCGGCGGGGTCGCGGCCTGGCGGCGGCGCGGGGTCGCTCGGGAGGCGGCGATCGGGGGCAGGCGGCGGCGGCCTCGGGACGCGTGCGGGGCGGGCACGAAAAACGAGGCAGGGGCGGCGGCGGTTCGGTCCTTTTAGTGGGACCTGCGCGGGTCCTACTCCAATTCGGCGCAGAGTTGGTTTAGGACTCGGAAATTGGTCCAGATATTCGGACCATTTTCCGGCGATTCACTAAAACGGCCGCAACTTCTCCGTACGAGCTCCGATTCGAGCGATTCTTGCGCCTACGGTTTCGTACAGTCGAGGGGAACAATCTAGGGCCAAGGGTTGAGCGAAACCACTATGCTACAAGGGTGGAAACACTAGATCTTCTAAAGCCTCCCGCAGGAGCCTCGTAGCAAAATAGAATAGGGATTTGAAAATAGCGTTTCGCCGAACCTTTTCACTCGACGGTTTTGCATGGAAAAGCATGATGCAATGATATGAATGATATGCAGAACCAAATCTCAAATTTGGGATGTGACATAGGTTTTGCGAAGCTCCCGTTCGATCCCTTCCCCCAGGAGCTTGATTTCAGCCATCACCAACTAGTTCCTTGTCGTTGTTGACCAGTTCCTCGTAGTTGCCGACTAGAACTCAGATACAAAAGCTCGAGCGCCTTGAGGATCTCATCGAGGAGCTTAAGGCTGAGGATTCATACGTGTTTTAGGTGCTAATTTTTTTAGGCTACACCGATTAACAGACGACCGATTAAACCAGTTAATCGTCCGAATTCCAATTAACCGCTACTCCCAAGCCAACCGAGCAGCTAACGATTACCGAATTCCTTAACATTGATTAGGGGCAAGAAAATAAGGTGTGCCATCAAGTTTGTGAGAGCTTTACTAACTAGTTTTCACATAACAAAATATTTTTTAATTCGAAAGGTAGATGAAACTTGAGAATTTTCTTGGAATAGCAAAAACTACTTGGTAGATATGGTGGACACAAGTGGCAAAGGTTTTGGTTCAAAGGGATTGGAAACATGATAAGTATGCCTTCTCAAAATAGGTTTTCGGCTAGCAAGGCTGGGTAGCAAGCAAGAGAATTGAAAGAAACAAGCAAACATACAAGTAATAAAGCCAAACATGCAATCTTCCTTGAAGACACAAAAGATCTTAAATAAAGAATACTAAGCTTACAAGAAAGAAAACAAATGATACAAAATACCTGCAAGCTTTTTTTTCTCTTTTTCTTTCAAACCTCAAAAAGTATTGCTACTGACCAGAACTCGGTTTGCCAAAACCAATTTAGATCCACTTGATGCTCCCAAAGTGATGCCAATACTGCAACAAGATCCATCATATAATAGAGATTGCAAACTAAAATAATAAGTGCAAAAAGTAAAAGATGAGACTTCTCATTAATATTCCATAAAGGCACTTACACCAAGGGATACATAGATAATCAACTAAAGGAGAGATACTTCCACATGCAAACCAAACTATAACATAACATCTCTACCAAAGATATGAATCCACTAAAAAGGTAAAAGATGAAAGATAATGATAGTGATACCGCGGCACTCCCCCAAGCTTGAAACAAGCCAAGGGGATGCCAAACCTGATGAAGAATTACTCCTTTGGTGGTGGTGGTGTTCTCTTGTCTAGGGTAAGGAGCTTCCCCAGCATCTTACGAAGCCTGTCATTCTCTTCTTGAAGTATACCCACCTTCATCTTCAAAGGACGGTACTTATCACAAAACTCGTCAGTGGTTCGAAGGGATTCCGCTGCCTCTGGGAAGTATCTAAAATCTAGACCGAAGGCTATGATTCCCTGCATGTTACGAGAAAAATCATCCCTAGTGTTAATTGCTCTTTCCCCTACGGAGGTTTGTTCTTCCAACTTTATCTCCTCCACGGGCTTCTTGCCTTTGTCGTTGGCCGAGACCATGGTGCTCTAAACTTGAGAAGATTTCCTGACAGAAACAGATTGAAACAAAAACACGACGATAACACGATGCATGAACCTCGGGGGATCCGGGGGGTTATATATTACGAAGTTTCAAAGCATAAGGTTCTGACACGAAAAAGAGGCGGAGTCGAAGCTCGGGGTGGCACACCCCCTCCAGGCGCGGCTAGGCAGGGGCCCGCGCCTGGGGTGGTTTTTTCCACCTCGGACTCCAATTCCTCTTCTGTTCCGTCTTGTAACTTCCCTTATGTATTAAAAACATCAAAAAAATATAAAAAGATTGGGGTTTCACGAACCTTCTGTTGTCACCACTTTTACCTATTCAAAGACGAACTTTGCAGACTCCTTTTCTCCTTCTCCTAGAATTTTCCTTTCCTCACAAGGAAATACACAAACTTCAATGGCAACATTAGTGTAAGGAAAATAACAAACCTTTAGGTTCACACTTCAACTAAAATCTATCAAAACAAAGGCTTCTATAAGAGGCAAATGCAAATGATAACAAAAATCTGTCAAAACAGACCAGCACGTAAAGATTGATTTTTCGAAAATCTTCTGTTGCTCAAATCAAAAAGTGCAGAACTAATGAAAGCTGGGTAACAACTTGGAGAACAATCTCAGACAAATACAGCTCCATCCGACGTATTGAGCTCCCTCATGAATTTTTACGGTGCAACACAAAAATCTGTCCCAGGACAGCCACTTTTCACAACTCCTCTACTTCACAAAAGTAGTTGAAATTGACACAAACCAAAAAAAAGGATAAGGATCGGTTATTACAGAGGTAATAACTTCCAAGACTCGACCAAACTCTTGGGTTATCTCCCAACAAGTACTTTTCTTTAATGCCTTTAAGTTAGGCTTGAAACTTTCAAAGATGCTCATAGAGGAGATAAATATTTGAAGTGAAAGAGAGCACCAAGAAGCAAATAACCAACACATTTGAGTCTAACCCACTTCCTATGCATGGGGGTATCATGAGAAAACAAATTGTTGAAACAAAAAGGCACCAGCATGGGAAGACAAAACAAATGCAACTTCAAAGCTTTCAACATAAAACGGGGAAAATTAACATTATTGAGATGCATAAAACCATGTTTCCCTCTCTCATAATAACTTTCAGTAACACTTTGAATAAAGTTGAAAATATAACTGTCACTATAAACAACTCTACCATCAAAAGGAGCATACTTACATTCACCAAAGAGAGGTCCAAGGTCATAAACCGGATCAATAGAAGCAAGATATTCCATCCTGAAATCTTTATTAGGCAAGCTGTTTTCACAAGGAGATTTAGCAAATTTGGAAAAGTTAAACACATAAGACTCTCCATCAAACTTAGTTAAAACTTTCTCCTTCTTACAATCTATAATTTCTCCACAAGTGTTCAAGAAAGGTCTACCAAAAATGATAGGAAAAGTTTTGCTAGCTGCAGAATTAAGCACTAGAAAATCAACAGGATACTTAATCTTACCGCAAAGAACCTCCACATCTCTTACAATACCAATAGGGCATATGGTTTCCTTATTTGCAAGGTGAATAACCACATCAATGTCCTCAAGCTCACAAGGACCAATTTCATGCATAATTTCCGTGTAAAGCTCATAAGGAATAGCACTAGAACTAGCACTAATATCACATAAACCATAATAGCAATGATCACCAATTTTAACAGAAAGCACAGGAACACTAGCTTTTCTAACCTTACTAGGATGAGAGATAATATTAGAAGCGTCTTCACAGAATACAATGTGCTCATCCTCTATATTTCTAGTGACAGTGTCTTTCACAATAGCTACCATAGGTTCAATATTCAAATGCTCATTAGGCTCCACAATTTTCTTTGCACTTTTGTTATTTTCACTAATAATCATATAATACTCCTTTACCTTAGCTGGGAAAGGGATTTTCTCAAGATGAGGTTCAGACACAATATGGTTAGTAGTACAAACTTCAGTACTTCTAACAGGAACATGATTAACAACATCTTTATAAGGAGCATGGTACTTATTCCACTTCTTCTTGGGAATTTCTATGTAAGAGGCAAAGGCCTTAAAACAGTTGGCAATACTTTGGGAATCAAGACCAAACTCATTACTAATATCACGTAAGTCATCAGTTCCCATAAAAGATTTAATGCATTCATAATCATAGTTTATACCTGACTTTCTTCCTTTGTCATTCTCCCAAGCTTCAGTGTTTTCTTGAATACGGTCTAAGAGATCCCATTTAGCTTCTTCCTTCATACGTGTGAATGATACAGCACAAGAAGCATCTAGTAAATCATTATCATGAAGAGAAAGCCTAGCATAAAAGTTATTGATAATAATATTGTTAGGGAGTTCATGAATAGGACATTTAAGCATTAATAACTTCAATCTCCCCCAAGCTTGAGCTGTACTCTCTCCATCACGAGGCGAAAAGTTATATATTAGATTTCTATCCTTATGAATCTCACTGGGAGGATAAAATTTAGAATAAAAGAGAGATGCCATTTCCTCCCATTCCATGGATTGTCCATTCTTTAGCAGCTTATACCATTCTTCAGCTCTCCCTTCCAAGGATATGGAGAGTAACTTCTTCTTCATCTGTTCAGTTGTGATACCTGCACACTTAAACAACCCGCATAATTCATGGATAAAAATCAAGTGATCACCAGGATGGACAGTTCCATCCCCAAAATAATAATTATCCATAACACGATCAACAGTACTTGTAGGGATCTTAAAAGGATCTATCTCAACAGGTGGTGGTTCATCTACTACCCTAGCAGTGGTAGTAGTTTTCCCAAACATAAAACCAAGTGGGTTATCCATATTGGAAACAAAGTAACAAGCAGTAACAAAAGAAATACTCATAGTAGAAGTTTCCTTTACCAGTTCCACTCTTCAATAGCGCTTCACTCCCCGGCAATGACGCCAGAAAATAGTCTTGATGACCCACAAGTATAGGGGTGTATTGTAGTACTTTTGATAAATAGGGGTGTCGATCCCAACGAGGAGCAGAAGGTGTTGACTAGTGGTGTGGAGTAGGAACTCTCTACAAATACTTAGCAAACATATTTTTAGGGTTTTTCTGATAAGGCAACAAAAAAAGTGCAAGTAACAAAGAACAAATGCAGCAAGTGGCCCAATCCTTTCTTAGCAAAGGACAAGATGGTGGAAATATTTATAAAGACCAAACGTTCTCGAGGACACATGGGAATTATGTCAAGTGCTTTCGCTTCATATAGCTGAGTACTCTTGTTTGGTGTTGTAAGTGCTGTGTGGGTGAACCTGTGCTAATGTATCGACCTTACTTGGAATAATACATACTTGTGATTAAACCCCTGCAAACATCCATAACTACAGGAAATTAATTAAGATATAAATCTAACCATAGCCTTAAACTCTGAGATCCTACACTCCCTTTTGCAAAGGTGTCCTAACGGGGGTTTAGGTTTCTGTCACTCCGGCAACGCCACAATTAGTAGCCAAATACACAATGCATTCCCGTAGGCCCATAAATGGTGAAGTATCATGTAGTCGATGTTCACATGACACCACTAGAAGAATAGCACCACAACTTAAATATTAAAACCATTGAAGAATAACTCAACACAAATCCACTACTAACAACATGACTTATCCCATGTCCTCAAGAACTAAACGAACTACTCACAAGACATCATATGGATCAAGATCAAAGATGATATGGTAATGGATAACAATCTGAACATAAACAATAATCCATTGGTTCCACTCACAAGCATCAACTACAATAGTAATTAACACCGAGAAAGTTTCCCCTAAGAACTAAAGAAATATCCAACACAATTTTTACAGCGGGACGAAGTGGTGATGATGGTGCTGGTGGAGATGATGGTGTGTATGATGATGATGATCCCGATGAAGCCTAGTTTGACGATGGTTTTGATGGCGACGATCTCCCCTCTCCGGGAAGGAATTCCCCCGGCAGAAATCTATCTGCCGAAGAGATCTTTATCTCTCGGTGTTTTCCGCCCCGCAGAGGCGGTGGAAATTATCTGTGGTCGCTCCCCTAGCCTTAGGGTTCCATAGGGAATATTTAGGCGAAGGGGCGGAGTCGGGAGCCGGGCAGGTGGGACACACCTTCCCTAGGCGTGGCCCAGGGTGGGCCCGTGCCTAGGGGGTGTGGGCCCCATGTGGCCCTTCTTCGTCCCTCCTTCTGGCTTCCTCTATCTTCTGGAAAAATAGAATTTTCCCATATTTTTCTGGTATTTTTCTGATATTCATGAAATTGCATCAAAACACCTTCTTTTCCATCAGAATCCAGACTCTGGCAGTCCATCCTCCAAGAATCATCCAACATGCATAAACAGATGAAAATCCATAAGTAATGCCTCATAATAAGAAAAATATCAATGAATATAGGTAGATTATGATATAGAATGGTGATACAAATTGGGCGTATCACTTCCCTTTGTGAAGGGCCTTTATTCCACCGTTATTTGAGTCTCCACCTTCTACCTTTAGGCACCATTAAGAGAGCATAGTTGTCATTCTGTGTGCAGTGTCCCAAAACTTATTGATTGATGCATATTGTGATATTACTTGTTCTTGTGCTACTTGTTTTCTAGTCACCCTTGTGAAATTTGAAGGTGTCCTATGCATCTATTTGCTACTCTATGAGGGACAAGCTGAATGCCACTATGCTATGTTTTCTGTATGTGAAACAAACAAATGTTTTTTTTCAATGCATGCTATTCATGATCTTTGTTTGTAGACTTTCATGTTGCATGCATAGTTACTATGTCCTATTGTTAGAACTCCATATTTCATGCACATATTTAGAGTTCTTTGATCCCAGCTTTCAATGCTTGCAAATGGTTTGATCTTGGTTTTGATGGTGCATGTCACCTAAAAAATTATTCTTTTTATCACTTACCTACTCGAGGACGAGCATGAGTTCAGCTTGGGGATGCTTGATACGTCGGAAACGTACCTATAATTTTTGATGCTCCATGCTTGTTTAGTATCTACTTTGCTTTGCTTTGTCTACACTTTGAGGTGTTTTTATATCTTTTCTTGAACTAACCTATTAACAAGTTGCTACAGTGCCAGTTGCCTGTTTTCTTCTCTTTTTTGTTCTAGAAACGCCGAAAATCAATATTCTCGGAATTGGACGGGACAAAAGCCAAAGTCAATATTTTACCGTGGGGGACACGAATCTAGAAGACGAGACAGAGACGCGAACCAGGGCGGCCAAACCCCCCTAGGCACGGCCAAGGGTGGGCCCACGCCTAGGCAGGGTGTGGCCCCCTGGTCGCCTCCCGGCCTCGCCTCTTCGGCTCTAAGAAGCCCCCGATGCAGAAACCCTAAGTACCCGATCAAAACTCCATGAAACCTTCTGTAGCCGTCGTCACCGTCGTCTCTAGATCGGGAGGATCTGAAGTTCTTCACGGCACCCTGCCCGAGGGGAGATCATCCCGGAGGCATTCTCTCCAGTATGATGTGTGAGTAGTTCCACCTTGGACTATGGGTCCATGTAGTAGCTAGATGGTTGTATCTCCTCCTTGTGCTTTCATGTATAGATCTAGTGAGCTCCGTTCATGATCAAGACCTAATCTATTTGTAATCATGCATGTTGTGTTTGCGGGGATCCGATGGATATTGAGATTACTATGTCAGATTGATTAACGGTTTTGTCTTTATGATTCTATCATGTCTGTGTTGTTTGTGATCTTGCATGCTCTCCATTGTTAGTAGCTATCTTGGCCAAGTAGTTGCTATGACTCCAAGAGGGGGTATTTATGCTCGATAGTGGGTTCATGCCTCTAGTTTCCAAGGGAGGTGACATAAATCTCTTCAGTTGTAGATGTGCTGTTGCTACTAGGGAGAAAACAACGGTCTCTTGTTCATAGAACAAGTGGATTGTTTACCTTACACACTTTGCTTAAAGAAGTTGTCTGTTGCTTGCAACTTAATACTGGAGGGGGTTCAGATGATAACCTGAAGGTGGACTTCTAGTCATAGATGCAGTTGGATGGCGGTCTATGTATATTGTTGTATTGCCCAATAGAATCTCATAGGATCTTTTTGTCTAGTATTGCATTGTTATGCCTTGCTCAGTTCCTGTCAATTGCCCTGCTGTAATTTGTTTACCCTGCATGCCATGTTGTTTATCTAAGGAGAGCACCTCTAGTGAACTATGGACCCCAGTCCAATCTTTACCATTGATACATCTTCCACTGTTACTTGTTTACTTGTTGCAAACCATTACCTTCCACACCATATGTTTAATCCTTTGTTACAACAACCGGTGAGATTGATAACCTCACTATTAGTTGGGGCAAAGTCTTGAGTTTGTGTTGTGCAGGTCTCCGCGTTGCTTGCAACACCTGTGTGACGTTTCCTTCCTCCTACTGGTTCGATAACCTCAGTTTCTTACTGAGGGAAGACTTGCTGTTGTGCTGCTTCACACCTTGCTCTTGGGGTTCCCAACAGGCTCCACATCAACTGATCCATCATCTAGAAAGAGACCTGAGATTTTTATTGATGAAGAAGGGGATGCCTTGGGCATCCCCAAGCTTTGACGCTTGTAACTCATGAATATTTCTTAGGGTGACACGGGGTGGCATCCCCAAGATTGATCTTTTGTCCATTCCTCATCTCATTACATCATTCTTCCCCTACACTTGAAAGTTTTCCTTCATACAAAACTTCACACAATCTTCATTAGCAACATTAGTGTATTCAAGATAATAGGCCTTGGGGTTTTGTTTCAAAACAAGGAAAACTTTCATTACAACACAAGCTACTATAGAAATTACTTTTAAAATCTCAAGTAATCAAGGAGAACTAAAAATTAAACCAATTAAGAAACAAATGAAAATAATGACAAAAATCTGTCAAAAATAGACCAGCAGGTAGAAACCGATTTTTTGAAGCCCTTATGTTCCTCAAATCAAAAGGTGTGGAACTAACGAAAGTTAGATAACAACCTGTGGCATTTACTCGGAAAATTACATCTCAATCTGACATACATAGATTTTTCACGAATGTTTACAGTGAAGCACAGAAAACTATTTCGGGACAGCAACTTACCCAAATCTTACTTGTCTCGCATTAGAGGTTATTCTTGGCACAAAAATCACACAAAAAGGATGGAGGTTATTATAGCAGTAATAACTTCCAAGACTCAACAAAAAAAACCTAACGAAATTCGGGCTATCTCCCAATGAGTACTTTTCTTTAACGCATTTAAGTTAGGCATGATAGTTCGAGAAGATGCTCACATAAGAAATATGAATTGAAGTAAAAGAGAGCAGCAAGAAGCAAATTCAAAACACATTTAAGTCTAACCCACTTCCTATGCATAGGAATCTTGTAATCAAATAAATTCACAAAGAACAAAGTGATAGGCATAGGAAGATAAAACAAGAGCAACTTCTAAACTTTCAGCACAAAGAGAGGTGTTTCAGTACCATGAAAACTTCTACAACCATATTTTCCTCTCTCATAATAATTTTCCGTAGCCTCATGAATAAACTCAACAATATAACTATCACAAAAAGCATGCTTTTCATGATCTCCAACACATAATTTTTATCAAGCTCAAAAGTAGTGGGATTAAAACCTTCAAACCCACTTTTAACAATTTTATAACAAGATGACTGACTAGTCTCAAGAGGTATGGGGTTCCAAGATAAAGTCAAGACCCCTCCAATCTCATTTTCAATAGTACTACAATTAATATTATCAGCCAATATAGGACCATCATCTCGAGCTTTATCATAAACATTTTCTAAGCAAAACTCTTTAGTAACATGCATTTTGAAGTTAGGCACAAATAAAGGATTATCATAGATAATATGAGCATAATTATTATCACAAGTTTTACCCATAGTAGATATTTCAAAAGAATCGACAGGAACATAACATTCATCCTCATTTGGTAAGCATGGGGAACAATAAAATAATGTAAGGGATAAAGAGTTACTCTCATTAGAAGGTAGGCATGGGTAGCTAATCCATTCTTCCTCCTTTTGTTCATCACTCTCCTCCTCTTTTTCATCTAATGAGCTTCCCGTTTCAGCAATTTCTTCTTCCATAAGCTCCTGCAAGTATATAATGAGCTTCCCGTTTGTGGAAAGCATCTATTAAAATATTCAAGAATATAGCCATTTTCTTCCTTGTAATTATCAAATCAAGATTTAAGTATATCATAAACCTCATATTTATAAGGTGCATCATCAGTATCAATCAAACCAGCAAGTTCAATTGCACCCTTCCAAGCAATAAATTCTTCAATTTGTTCCACATCATAAAAGTCATAATTTCCTTTAACATAAGAAGATATGGTAATATTATCATTATACTCACATTGAAAAGGGAGGTGTTTATACCTCCTATAGGAAAAATATTTATCAAAGCAATAAGTAACATTATAAGTAGAGCAGACGTCTCTAGCAATAGTATTCAATTTATAATTTTGTTCTCATAAGTGTTTCCCTTTTTGTGACAAGCGGTGTTTCTTATAATAATATTTTTGTTCTTCTGTGAACCCACCTTGCCAATAAGATCTAGTTTCAAAGAAACCAACCATTGATAGAAAGCATGATAAAGCAAGGCAATGACAGACCAACAAACATAACAACTATAGTAGGAACTTTTTTGTGTTTTTGATAATAAAAAGCAAAACAAACGAAACTAATTTTTTTGTATTTTTGAAAGAAAGAAACAAGAAAAATAGAGAAAAAGAAACTAAGCAAAACAAAAACAAACTAATATGATTGGTTGTGAGAGACTCCCCTTGCAAAGCTGTCCTTAACTCCCCGGCAACGGCGCCAAAAAATCTTGATGGGCTCAGATCACTGTACAGCATCGTTGGGATACCCCAAGAGCAAGGTGTGATGAACACAACACCAAGTTTTTCCTCAGTATAAAACCAAGGTTATCGAACCATTAGGAGCAAGGAAACAACTCCAAGGTGTTGCTAACAACTTGGAATCCTGCACAACACAAACTCAAGACTTTGTCCCAACTTACAGTGAGGTTGTCAATCTCACTGGTTTGCTGAAAACAAAGGATTAAACGTACAGGGTGGAAGGTAATAGTTGCTTGTAGAAAGTAAACGGTAACAGTAGATGATGTATCAATGGTAAATATTGAACCAGGGTCCACAATTCACTATAGGTGTTCTCCTTAAGATATATAACATGTTGGGTGAAAAATTACAGCGGGATAATTGACAGATTGACCAAGCGTAACAATGCATATACTAGACATCATGATTCCTATGACATTTGATTGGGCATTACAACAATATACATAGACCGATTACAACAATATACATAGACCGTAATCCAACTTCATCTATGACTAATAATCCACCTTAAGGTTATCATTCGAACCCCTTCCAGTATTAAGTTGCAAGCAACAGATAATTGCATTAAGCAATGTGTGTAAAGTAAACAATACAATTGTTCCATGAACAAAATATTGTTGTTTTCTCCCTAATAGCAACAACACATCTACAACCTTAGAGATTTCTATCACTTCCCCAGATTACTAGAGGCATGAACCCACTATCGAGCATAAATACTCCCTCTTGGATTCACGAGCTTCTACTTGGCCAAGATAGCTACTAGGAACGGAGAGCATGCAAGATCACAAATAACACATACATGATAGAATCAATAATCAATATGACATGATAGAATCAATAATAAATCTGACATAGTATCTCAATATCCATCGGATCCCCGCAAACACAACATGTATGATTACAAATAGATGATCTTGCTCATGAACGGAGCTCACAAGATCTAAACACGATAGCACAAAGGAGGAGAAACAACCATCTAGCTACTGTATGGACCCATAGTGCAAGGGTGAACTACTCACGCATCATATCGGAGGCTGGCATGGTGATGAAGAAGGCCTCCGGGATGATCTCTCCCCTCCGGCAGTGTGCCAGGATGAGCTTCAGATCCCCCCGATCTAGGGACGATGGTGGCGGCGGCTACAGAATGTTTTGTGGAGATCTGATCGGTTGCTTAGGGTTTCTGCACCGGGAAGACTTTATAGGCGAAGGGGCAAGGTAGGAGGCCGGCCGAGGGGCCCACACCAGGTGGCGGCATGGCCCCTCACCTGGGCCGCGTGGCCCTAGGGTGTGGCCACCCTGTGGCCCCCCTTTGGCTGCCCTTCGGTCTCTGTTTTGTCGGTAAAATATTGACTTTGGATTTTGTCCCGTCCAATTCCAAGAATATTTCCTTACTAGCTTTTCTGAAACCAAAAATAGCAGAAAACAGGCAAACGACACTGTGGCATCTTGTTAATAGGTTAGTCCCAGAAAATGTATAAAAATACCTCAAAGTGTAGACAAAGCATAGAAAAGTTGATACTAAACAAGCATGGAACATAAAAAATTATAGATATGTTTACGGCATATCAAGCGGCAGCTGCCCGACTCACTTGAGGGCTGGCGGGTGATCTTACCTAGTCCATGCCACGTTGATTTAGGACCAGGGGAGCCACTGGGGGACTAGTGGTACCGTGGCATTGACGGCGCGCAAGATACTCTGATCCTTGTTTTTCGCAATCGTAGTGAAGACGTGGAGCACCTCTCCTTCTTCAATCATAGAGTTGTTATCGCTATCGTCTCTGCTCGAGTCGCCATTCGTGCTGCTGGGCGGGGCGACTATACCCCAAAGCCTTCAGTCGTGGAGGTTATGAGTCGCCATGAAAGTCAGCGTGGAGTGGATTGGGCAAGGCTGATCCATCACTGAATCGTAGATGTCGTCGTCTTCAGTTGTGGTGAAGACATGCATCACTGCCATGTCCTCGTCCATCAAGTCATCACCGTCATCGGCGCTAGAGGCGCTTGTTTTGTTGGATTCAACCACTTTAGCTTTACCTTTGCTCTTTCCTCCCTTCGCTACGGGGCGATCATTCCAGATATGGCAGTCGTGGAGGAGGTGAGTCACCTGCTTGGTCACAGTACTGTGGATCTTGCAAGGCTATCTTTCAGCGACTTCACGTGTGTAGTCCGTTTTGACATACTCGCCTTTTCCCTTATTCGACTACTTTTTACCCGGCTATTTGGTGATGGTGGCGACTAGGGAAGAGCCACCCTCGTCATTCTTGCATTTCTTGTTCTTCGAAGAGTCCGACTGAGACTTGCCCCGATCTTCGTTATCTGAGTCGTCTTTGATGTGATCTAACTCGGCGTACCTCGAGGCGATTGTTACCAAGTCAGCTAGCCTTTTGGGATTGGTTCTCATAAGATCATCATCAAGATCTTTGTACCGATAGTTGCAGATGAATTCTCGATAGGCTAAATCCTCGGGGACGTCGACTAACGAGTTAAATAGTTCTACCCAGCGCGCGAGGTATTTACGAGTACTCTCGCCCTTACGCTGGGCACAATTCTCGATATCCTTATCTGTGGCTGGATGCTTATAGGTTCCCTCAAAGTTTCTGATGAAGACTTTTGGTGCTGTCAGTGCACATGCCATTGATCTAGTTGAGCACAGTGTCCTTCAACATCATGGGCAAGTAGCCAACCATGATTAACTCTCTTGCGTTTTTAATAATCATGGTTGTCTTGTAATCTTCCAACCATAGAGCCGGATTCATCTTGCCATCATACCTTGCAACCTCACGAGGTGGTTTGACATTGTCAGGGAATCGCGCTGCCAGAAAACTGAGCCAAAACATCATTGGCTGATGTGCCGACGACTGTTGAGGTGGTCCCGTAAGTCAGTAGATCCCCAACTCCTTGAGGAGTCGCGAGATTCGCCTCGATCGTGAGATCGGTCCCGACGACTATCACGCCGGTTCATCGAGTGGCCGTGCCGACTGACTTCCTGGTCGTCCCGCTGCACGCGATCATGACCGTCGTGGTGCCTGTCGCGATGGGGACAATCGTGCCTTCCTTGATTGGGGTTATCGTTATGATCTCTCTCGCGTGCTGCAGTGTCACCAGCTGCGGGCCGACTTTGGAAACACCTTCCCTGTTGGTATTTCCCTGTGGAGGGGGCATCATCTCTGCGCTCGGGCATGGTCATGGCTGCGACTGGGATGCCAGTCGTTCAGCCGATGCGAATGAGTGTGCCTCCTGTTGGTTTCTGGCGGCTCAAACCAGAGTGACGCCTCGTCGAAGGGACAGCATCTCTGTTGTGGCTCCTTCGAGCAGGACGCCTTCGAACAGCGCGACTGCTACCATGATGTTTTGCACCGGGGTAGGATAGATTTCCTCCGTTGGGTCTCCACCGCCCCCCGATGACTCACACGTATAGGGGATCGCAACAGTCTTTGAGGGTAGTATTACCCAATTTATTGATTCGACACAAGGGGAGACAAAGAATACTTATAAGCCTTAACAACTGAGTTGTCAATTCAGCTGCACCTGGAAATAGTTCTTGCTCATAGAAGTTTATTAGTATCAACAGTTTTTTAGTAGAAATAGCAAAGTAACAGCAGCAGCAAAACATGAGAAATAGTAACAATAGTGGCAAATAGTAGGATATGAGCGCAGTAGGCATAGGGATGGATGGAAGGGCGTTGCATGGACGAGACTAAACAAGTAACTTCAAGATCTATGGCAATTGCAGATAAATAAGATAAAGCATCCAAGTACTAAACAATCATAGGCATGTGCTCCATATATAGTCATGCGTGCTCGTGAGAACTTGCACAACATCTTTTGTCCTGCCAGCCCATTGCAGCGGGGCCTCAAGGGAACTACTGGAAATTAAGGAACTCCTTTTAATAGAGCCCTAGAGCAAAGCATTAACACTCCATGAACACATGTGATTCTCATATCATAGCCATCCCCTTCGGTCGTCCCAATTTCTGTCACTTAGGGGCCTTTGGATCGGGACAATGATATGTGTACACAACTTGCAGATAAGATCATAAACAATACTATCATAATGAATCAATAATAAGTTCAGATCTGAGATCATGGCACTCGGGCCCTAGTGACAAGCATTAAGCACAACAAGCTGCAACAAAGTCAAATAGCACTAATAGAAATACTAGGCACCATGCCCTAACAATCTTATTTAATTACATGATAGAACTCATCCAATCCCTACCATCCCCATAGCTTACAGGGGGTAATTACTCATTCATGGATGAGGGAAACATGGATGGTTGATGGAGAGGCGTTGGTGATGATCCTCTCCAAATTCCTCGTCCCGACAGGGTGCCAGAACGAAGTTTCTGGTTCTGAATTGCGGTTTCTAGTGGTGGCGACGCAACGGAACTCTTTCTGGAAATACGTCGACCCCCCCCCCGAGTTTTTAGGTCAAGGGGCAACTTTTAGGCAAAGAGGGAGGCCGAGGGGGTGCTTGAGGTAGCCACACCCCCTCCAGGCGCGGCCTGGGCCCACACGTGCGGCAGGGGGTTTGGGCCCCTCAGGCATCCACTCTGTCTCGTCTTCTGGCTCCGTGAGTCTTCTGGTGAAATATGATTTTTGTCATATTTTCCGGGATTTTTCCTGATAGTTGATTTTCTGCACAAAAACTAGACACTAAGGTAATTATACTGAAAACAGCGTCAGTCTATGTTAGTTGTATCCAAATCACACAAGTTTAGAGGAGAAACAATAGCAAAAGTGTTCGCAAAGTAGATACGTTTTGAATGTATCAACTCCCCCCAAGCTTAGCTTATTGCTTGTCCTCAAGCAATTTAGTTGAAAACTGAGTGCGATAAAAGAACTTTCATGAACACATTTGCTTCATACGATGTAAATATTCTCATCACAAGAGTAGATACTTAGACAATTCATAATAAGGAGTATGCAACTAAGTCTACTTAATAGTCATTGCAAGCTATGAAGATATTCCAACTCAATAATAATAAGTAGCATGAAACATAAACATAAGCAACATTGCAATGCTCATTAGAAGGTATGATAGAGTGGTATCTCTCTTTCCTTTGATTGTATAGCACAACATAAATGCCAAGGCACCTCTAAAGTTCAAGTGAAGACTAGAAGTAAAGATATCAGAGATACAAGTATCAAAGTCATGACATAATTAACCAAGTTTTGAGACAAGCACATTACACTAAGAATGACAACTATGCTCTCAAGAAGGTGCTCATAGAATAAGTGGTGACTCAACAAGGAAGTGAAAAGGTTTTGAAAAGTTTGAAAGGCTTCCAAATGCTGAAAGTATGGTACTCATTAGCTTCGAGCTCTCATTGCCCCTATCATAGGAATCTTTAGGTGGTTAAGGTGAAAGTGAGGTCCAGTATGAGTTATATGCTTGACAGACCATAAACTGGAAATATCATATCCCTTGGATACAAGGGCCGCTCCTCGTGCTACTCAACTTTAGTTACCGGTAAGTTCTTGTCACAGTAAATACATGCGTATCATAGAGAACCGACAACGGGGTACCCCTTGCATGTGATACAGGAGCTATCCCATAATCAAAATGACAAGGCAAGCAGACAATGAGCATCTCAGCGATCTTTTTATTTGCTATTTGCATAGGTTTTTATTGAGGATGCTTCACAGATTGGTTATGCTGCAAGTTTCCACCATGATTAGGCATGGCTTAGGCTAGCGGCCCAGGCGTTTATCTAACACATATATATAACTCCATGAACTTACAAGCTCCCCTTTTATTTCACACCGACGACATCCGTAAACAAAAGAGCATGACATCAACTGGGTACAAAGTACAGGTGCAATTTTGAAAGAGTTCTGTAACATCCCAAAAATACTAAACTTGGATCATCAAACTCTAATCATCAAATTTAGGGTTAACAAAAACTTTTCTAAATAAAAATATGAAAGCATGCATGTGTGTATGTAATTCATTTGGAATTCTTTTGAACCAGCTTGTTTGTGTGTTCCTTTGCTTGTAAATGGATTCTTAGGTGAAATAAACATCATCTAAACAATTCCCAAACTTTTCTCAAAGACAAATAAATCAAAACAAATAAAATAAGGGAATGGTCATTTTGACCAATTTAACTCCCATGCCTACTTTGGTTGTACCAAACTTTCAGAACTTAACAGAAACTTTTCTGGACCTTTGCACCCCTTGATTGTACTCATAACAAAGTAGCAAGGCCCACTTTGTGATCATCCAAAAACTTTCAAATGCATAGTTTAAATGACAGTTCAAAATTGAATCTGTATCATATGAGAAGATCCCACTTTTTCAAAAACCACTCAAACAAGCTCAACTTTCAAAACCCAAGCATCTGCAGACTCACCAACACCAACCTAGCACACCCACCAAAAATCTTTTCAAAATTCAAAACTTGAATTCTTGCGGCCATTTCATCAAACACTTTGCAGACACAAATCATCAAAATCTTAAACACTATTGTGAGCAATGATTGAAGCCTAATTTGTCCCCTCTCTAGCTCACAACCATCGCAGAAGATCATCTAGCAAGTTAAACCAAGCACTAGCCTCACTGTAAGCTGGGCAATGACATCAATGGTGAACAACCGAAGCTCACCATGCCACCCCAGTGGAGACAACAAGCTATAAGGAGATTTATCCGTGCCAACCTTGTCTGGGAGGCAGCCCACCGTCCACCGCCACTCCTTGTCCCAGCCGCGAGCGTTGCCAAACCCTGGACCACACGCACGGACCGCGCCAACTCGCCAGCAACCATGCCGAGCATGCGCCAGAGCGCCACGCTCGACCAACGCCCACAGACCGCGCGCCGCCCTTGCTGCGTGCATACATGATTGCCACCAACCCAGGAGACCGCTAGACATTCCCGTTCGCCGCCCCATGCTGCACAGCCAACGCTCGCCGTCGAAGACGCCGCCTCTGCCGTGCAGAGCATCGCGCGTTCCAGACCAAACCGCACCTCCCCTACGCGCGCATTAAAGCCGTAGAGCATCGTCAGGAGACCACCAAGCGATCGCCACCGCCGACCATGCCTCTAGCCGCCCGTAGCCATGTCGCCACCGTCGACTGCCCATCCCGTTCGGTCTCGCCGTCGCGACTATAAATAGAGGCCACCCCCAGCCGAATTGAACACACCATCTCACTCCCCTCTCCTCACTGATCGTGCCACCCCGTTCCCGGAGCAAGGCGAGCATTACTTCGCTGGAATTTCACCGAAGCCTGCCGCTGATGGAGAAGAAGGGGGCCAGCGATTGGAGCCGCCCTAGGAGAAGCTGCCGGTACCAGGAGGTTCGCCGTCGTCGACTTCGTCGTTCGCCCGCCTCGCCGACCCTCGCCTAAACCCCGGTGAGCCCCCAACGACCCCCACCTGCCGCGCCGGCATTTCCCAACGTCGACGATGACCCTCAGCCGTTGGATTAGAACCAGATTGAATGCACCACATCGCCCCATACCGCTTCACACCCCACTGTCTCACTGACGCGTGGGGACAGCGACTTAACCAGCCCGCGTAAGCGCTGTGCTTAGCAGGCCGGCCCAGTATCGCTTCCCGCGCAGCCCAGTTATTTGAATTTAACCTTTTTCATTTTATTTCAAACACACTTCTGTACCCAGTTTCAAAAATCAACCCAGGTCGATTCATTGAACCAAACTGAATGAAACCAGTTTTGTTAGAAAGGTCTGGGAATGCTGAATCCAAGCCCGTTGGATTCAAGTCATTTGGATCTGTAGATCATCCATGGTAAAAATAACAAGGCATAAGCTTTTCTGCATTCAAACATTTTTCAAATTTAAACCATAATAGCTTTTGAGTTGATTCCAACTCTCAAAAATCACATTTAACCATACCTTTCAGAATATATAAAAATATATAGGTTTACTTGCAGAAATAATGACCAAGTAATACAAGAATGCCACATAGGCATTTCTAGCCACTTTAATTAATTAAAATAAAAGAGAAAAACCTTATTAAATTGTGACACCACTTTAAATCACATTGCCATGGACTAAAATATGTGGTGATGACATGTGTCAACATGATCCCATGTTTGGTTTGGAGAATATTAAATCTTAAGTAGTTTTTCAATGAGTAGAAATTACTTTTCTAAAAATAAAAGGAATTAAACCAAGCTTTAATCTTGTAATGTTAGTGATGATGCTAGATCATCTATAGGACCCTTGTGTGTGATGAAAGCAAGTAGTTAAGTATTTTTTGGTGATTGTGTACCTCGTATTTATTCATAGACGCTAGTACCGACCAAGGATACGAGGAGGAAGGAGGATACTACGAAGAAGAAGCCGAGGAGAACTTCAACCACTGCTCTGCACAAGGCAAGATAACACTTTCAAGATACTCTACTTTAGCAAGCCTTACTATACAAGTTAACCTTGCAAGCCTAATACTACTAGCTGAATGTGCAAGCTTATACTTGCAATTGCGCAAGCTAATACTTACTTGCTACTATGTCAACTATATGCCTTAAACATATGTGATCATATCCACTTGATAAACCAATCCTAGTTTTATTTGCAAGCCCTCTACTTTATTTCTTTATCAAATCTTTAACTTACAGTTGACTTAAGTGACTTGTAGATTCTAGAAAGATATATTGAAGGTCGCATAAAGAGCATAAAATTTGGCCTAAGCTAGAAAATCTTGATGTCATCCTAAGGCATAAGATTGAACTTAGTGGAAACTCCACTAGTTTACTATCCCCCATTAGTGCTTACCCCCACTTGTAGATGCTAGTGCTAAGCATAAAACTTGATCAACATTAGATGGGAATACTTGGTGAAAATGGTTATGAAAACCTTAGAATGATGGATCATTCTACTGAGATGTTTTGACATGTGTTTCCGAACACCTGATTATTTTGGTGATGAAAATGTTGAGGCATGAGCCTTAGCCCTTTATAAAACTGATGGTTGTCTGGATGCGATACCATTCCAATTTTATCGTACAACCACAATACCCGAAGATTGGGTAGGGCTTGACTGGAAACTTATATACCTTAGTATTAGTTCCCTCACGGCCAAGGTCTAAGCTGAGGCTACCTTGTGAAGATTGTCCACCTGTGAAGTATCCAAGATGACAGTTGGTCATGGTTGGGAGGCCAAACTCACAGGAGATGTGCTTATACTAGGGCGTGTAATTGAAAGGTTAGGATTGATTATCCGCATACTAAGTATGGTAAATTCAGGATTTGTTCCTGACGGATGTATCGAATATTGTGGTGAAAGTGTACAATCTCTGCAGAGTGTCAAACTATTCGAATAGCCGCGTCCGCGGTTATGGACAGTTGGAGTGGCCATACTGTTCCCCCGTCAGATGTTTTCAAAAGACTTGTGAAATGAATTGAGACTTTGACTTGACCACAACAGGGTTGTGATATGAAATACAAGTTCCTACTTAGGAGTTATAAAATTGTGACTAGCTTCTCTTGCTTCTCAGCTTAGTAGAGATAAATCTGGCTTTTGCAAAACAACACTAGAGCCTAGTGTCCTATTATCAAAAACCCCTTTCACTTGTTAGTATTAGTTTGCGAGTACTTAAAGAGTACTCATGGCTTTGTCCCTGGCTATTCCCGTGGCCAGACTATGAAGAGGTGTACCTGGAAGATGGACCCCAGGAAGGTTACGACAACTAGGATCATCTCCCATCGTCAGCATTGCCTGTGACCCTGAAGATGGATCTTCGCCTACGCTACCGTTATTACTACGTATTCCGTTGCTTGAAGTTGTATTAAGAACTGGATCATGAGATCCCTATTTGTGTAAGACCTTATGTATGGTTTGTAATGGATGATGTACTGTGGTATCCAATTCTGTTATGTCTCGCAAAAATGGTAATCCTGGGATTGCGATGTATGGCATAACAGGCATCTGGGATTAAAAATCCGGGTGTTGACAAGTTGGTATCAGAGCCATCCTGACCATAGGAGACCCTAGTTAGACTGGACGTTTGAATGAAAAACGTAGTTTCAAAACCAAAGAAAACAGATATTTACAAAAACTTATTCTCATTCTTATCCCTTTGATTCTTTCATGAAAATTCATGTTCCTCAAAAACTCTTGCAAAATACATAAAATTTTGACACACTTGATCACTCTACTAACTTACTCATCCTATATTCTTATAGATGGACGTGAAGTACAACAAGTTTTATCAGTTGGGGAATGGAGGAGACCTTATCTTTGAGAGGGATTTGGACCAGCTTTCGGAACTTCTGGAGCGTCCGCACCCCGAGTTCTTCGGAGCTCAGCTCAATGATCAAGGAGGAGAAGATCTGCAGTGGCTAATTGTTGCAAGTCTCCGAGAAAAGATTGAACCTCCCACTGCTGAGGGAATTCAGTTTACCTTAAGAGAGAACAACTGGCTCGATGGACTTGCCAGGGCCATGCAGGAAGCTCTTTCCTGTCTGTGTGGGCAGAGCGTCAATCAGATCAAGGGAACCCGCTTTGAGTTTTTCCCAAGGCGTGATGCAAATGGAAAACCACTGGAAGCCCCATACCACCCTGAGCTGAAGACTCAATTGGACCACCTTAGCTTCATGATGTACGTTCGTCAGCAGGAGTTGGATAACTGTCGTGACTACTCCGACCACAAGTCTGCCATCATCAAGACGAAGGATCAAACCATCGCCATGCTAGCAAAGGATCGCAAGTCTCGCCGCTGTCAGCTCGACAATAAGGAGCGCATCATTGCCCGTCTTCGCCACCGTATCTCATCTTTGGAGGAGACCATCCACGAGAGACACATGCAGTTGGAAGAAAGGGAGAATGCCGGAGAGGGTCTTCGTGGAGACCCCTACTCCTATCTCAGCGATGATGATGATTTTCTGGAGGATCAGGCTATGGACTTCTTCACCGATGAGGATGATTTTTCCTTCATCGATGATGATGAAGATGACGAAGCCACCGATTCCAAGGAGTAGTAGCACTTGAGCACTAGCGTAGTGAGTAGTATTCGGTCCCACTGTATCATAGTTTCTAGAATGGTTCTTAAAACCATATGTTTGTCTTTGTTGTGGTGTGTGTTGTATCGTGTGCTATGAATGAATGAATGAAAAGCGAGTTGCTAGAAAAATCTGAGTCAAACTTTAATTTTTTTTCAAAATCCTTGAACCTTAGAAATTTCCCTCTTTTCTCATGATCTATCTCAATCTTCAGATGCCACGCGGAGGAAGTGGATCATCCTCGGACTCGATGTTGCAGATTCTGCAAATGTTGACTTCTGACCGCGAAGCTGAAAGAGCGGAACGTCAAGCCAACCTAGCCACCCTGCAACAGATAGTCTAGCTTGCCCACAACAACCAAGGCCACGGAAATCAGTACAACCATGGATCTAAGCTCAAAAATTTCCAGAATACCAACCCACCTGTTTTCACTAAGTCAGAAGAGCCCCTAGATACCGACGATTGGCTGCAAACCATGGAAAATAACCTAGAAGTCGCCGGAGTGGAAGCCAACGAGAAAGTCTTGTTCGCCACCCACTATCTAGCCGGAGATGCCAGGGCATGGTGGAACAGTGTTCGTGCAATGACCGGAGGCCAGATGATGACCTGGGAGGAATTCAAGGTCAAGTTTAGTAGAACCCATGTGCTACCGGGTTTGATCAAGAGAATGAGAGATGAGTTCAGAGAACTGAAACAAGGAAGGATGACTGTAGTGGAATACCGTGACAAATTCTTGTCATTAGCTAGGTATGCCCTGGATGAGATCGACACTGAAGCCAAGAAGAAAGAAAGATTCCTGAATGGTCTGCATGTTGAGATGCAGACAGTATTAGTCAATATCCCCTTTGCTGATATTGAATCCCTTGTCGACTCTGCTATCCAGATGGAAGGAAAGATCAACCAAGCCAATGAGAACCGCAAGCATCGCATGATGCATCAGCCAGGAACCCATCAGACCCCAAAGTATCGCCCTAACCGAACTCCCGGATTTGCCCCAAGAACCCACAGACCCCCGATGAACCGTCCGACCTATCCCAACCGTGGAAACCATAGGCCCAGAGGAAATCACAACAACCCCGGCAACTCTAGCAATTTCAACCGTGCCCCACCCAAGTTCAACACCAACAATGCTGCCACCAACACCAACACTGCCCCGAGGACTGGAAGCAATGTTGTGCCTGTAGCAACAAAGGACAAGTCGCTGGTAACTTGTTATGACTGTGGAAATAAGGGCCACTATTCCAACGAGTGCCCCAACAAGAAGAATGCCGCAGCCCCCAATGCCAATGCCCCAGCTCAGGAGCAGCGTCGTGTTCAGCCCGAAATAAGGTTTGCCCCAGGGAATTCGCTCAACCGCAATGGCCGTCTTTTTCTCATGCATGCTGAAGAAGCTCAGGAAGCGCCAGACGTCGTGCTGGGTATGTTTTCTGTTAATTCAGCACTTGCAAGAGTGTTGTTTGATTCTGGTGCATCACATTCATTTGTCACCGAAGAATTTGCATGCACTAGTAAAATTCAACCAACCAAACTGAAGCATGTCATGATCGTTCAAATTCCCGGATCAACCACCAAGGCTAGGCAAATTTGCAAAGCCGTCCATATCCGAATCCATGGCATAGATTTTTATGCTAACCTGATAGTACTCGGAAATAAAGGTTTGGAAGTAGTACTAGGAATGGATTGGATGTCCAAACATAAAGGATTCATTGACTGTGCCAAGAAAGCCATAACCATGACCAGTACAGCCGGAATATCAGTCGAGCATATATCTGAAACCTTACCTCGTCAATTCAAGTGCAACAAGAGTATAGCCCAACCTACCATTGACCAAGTCCGGATAGTCTGTGAATACCCCGATGTATTTCCAGATGTTTTTCCCGGTATGCCCACAGATAGGGATATCGAGTTTATCATTGAACTAATCCCCGGAACTGGACCCATAGCCCAGAGAGCATATAGTATGAACCCGTCGGAACTAGAGGAACTGAAGAAGCAACTGGATGCCATGTTGGAAATTGGATTGATTCAACCAAGTGTGTCACCATGGAGGTCACCTATCTTGTTTGGGTACGGATTATCGGAAGTTGAATGATGTCACCATCAAGAACAAATACCCCTTACCCAAGATAGAAGATTTGTTTGATCAGTTGATCGGTGCCAAAGTGTTTTCTAAGATTGATCTTAGAACTGGGTATCATCAACTCAAAATTCGTGCAGAGGATATTCCAAAGACTGCCTTCACCACCAGATATGGATTGTACGAGTATACAGTCATGTATTTTGGATTAACCAATGCCCCCGCTTATTTCATGAATCTCATGAATAAGATTTTTATGGACTTCCTGGATAAGTTTGTCATTGTTTTCATCGATGACATTCTGATTTATTCCAAATCGGAAGAAGATCATGAGCTACACCTAAGTACCATTCTTGGAACCCTTAGAAAGAATCAGCTGTATGCAAAGTTTAGCAAATGTGAATTCTGGTTATAGGAGGTAGGATTCCTCGGTCACATTGTATCAGCCGGAGGAATTGCCGTTGACCCTGCGAAAGTAAAAGATGTCGAAGATTGGCAAGCCCCAACCACTCAAACCCAAGTTCGTGCATTTCTCGGATTGGCGGGATATTACCGCAAGTTCGTAGAAGGATTCTCGAGTATCGCCAGACCCATGACCCAATTGCTGAAGAAGGACAAGAAGTTTGAATGGACCGACAAATGTGAAGTGAGTTTTCAAGAACTCAAGAGGAGATTGATTTCAGCCCCAATCTTGATCATGCCAGATATCACGAAGCACTTCGATGTGTTTTGTGATGCATCCAAGATCGGTCTCGGATGTGTGCTAATGCAAGAAGGCAAAGCTATATCTTATCTATCTCGACAAATGAAGCAACATGAGCAAAATTACCCAACCCATGACCTCAAACTCGTAGCCGTAGTTCTAGCCCTGAAGACATGGAGACATTACCTGATGGGAAATCGTTGTGAGATCTATACGGATCACAAGAGTCTGAAGTATATATTCACTCAGAAGGAGCTGAATATGAGACAGACAAGATGGATTGAGCTAATCAAGGATTATGATCTGGACATTCACTATCACCCTGGTAAAGCCAATGTGGTAGCAGATGCCCTTAGCAGATTGCCGTGCCGCTTGAACTCCATGATCTTGAAGGAGCAACCAAGCTTGCACAAAGAGATGGAAGATTTTCGAATGGAATTAGTGAGTGAAGGATTTTTGGCTAGCATAGAACTCCAGCCCACTTTGATCAGTCAGATTAAAGAGGTGCAGAAGAGAAATGCTAGTATCGACGAAATCAAGCGTCGTATCGGTACAGGCAAAGTACCCGGATTCACCGAAGACGAAGAAGGAGTTTTGTGGTACAAAGGACGCCTTTGTGTACCATCAGATTCTGAGTTGAAAGAATTTATTCTGAAGGAGGCTCATGATACTCTTTATTCTATCCATCCCGGAGGAACTAAGATGTATCAAGATTTAAAAGAGAAATTTTGGTGGCATAAGATGAAGAGAGAAATCGGAAGCTATATCGCCAAGTGTGATATATGTCAGCGAGTCAAGGCAGGACATCAAAGACCCGCTGGATTGTTGCAACGTTTGCAGATTCCGGAATGGAAATGGGATTCCGTTGGAATGGACTTTATCACTGGACTACCTACTTCTAGTAGGGGAAATGACTCTATCTGGGTCATAGTGGACCGATTGTCCAAAGTCGCCCATTTCTTAAACGTCAAGACCACATATCAGAGTTCGAAGCTAGCGGAGTTGTACATCGCTAGAATAGTTAGTTTGCATGGAGTCCCCAAGAACATCGTATCTGATCGAGGAACTCAGTTTACCCCGAGATTTTGGAAGAAAGTCCAAGAAGGTTTAGGAACACGCCTAGATTTCAGCACTGCATATCACCCTCAGACCGATGGACAAACGGAGCAAGTAAATCAAATACTCGAAGATATGCTGAGAGCATGTGTGTTAGAATATGGATCTAAGTGGGAAGATTGTCTGTCATTTGCAGAATTTTCATACAACAACAGTTATCAAGCTAGTTTGCAAATGGCCCCATTTGAATTTATGTACGGAAGGAAGTGTCGCACCCCTTTGAACTGGTCGGAAGTAGGAGAGAGTCATATTTTCGGACCCGACATCCTACGAGAAGCAGAAGAGAAGGTTCACAAGATTCGTGAGCACCTCAAGACTGCCCAGTCCAGACAGAAGAGTTACGCCGACAAGAGACGTAGAGACCTCGCCTTCAACCTAGGAGATTTTCTTTATCAGAAAGTGTCGTCATTGAAGGGAATGCAGCGTTTCCAACTCAAAGGAAAGTTAGCCCCCAGATATATCGGACCTTTCAAGATTCTGAACCGTCGAGGAGAAGTGTCGTATCAATTGGAACTACCCGAAGAGATGTCAGCCGTCCACAATGTGTTCCATATCTCGTTACTTCGCAAGTGTCTCGAAGTCCCAGAGAGGACCGAAGTGTTCAAAAACATCGACCACTGGACCATAGAGATCAACGATGACCTGACCTATCCCGAAGTACCCATCCATATTTTGGAAGAAGCTTTCAGAACTACCCGTACCCGAAGCATCAAGTTTCTCAAGATTCAGTGGAGCAACCACACATAAGAGGAAGCTACCTGGGAGCGCGAAGATCACATCAGGACATAGTTTCCCGATCTCTTCAAATCCTAGGTAATCTTTTTCGTCCTTTTTCAAATCTTGGGACGAGATTTTGTTTAAGGGGGGAAGGTTTGTAACATCCCAAAAATACTAAACTTGGATCATCAAATTTATGGTTAACAAAAACTATTCTAAATAAAAATATGAAAGCATGCATGTGTGTATGCATTTCATTTGGAATTATTTTGAACCACCTTGTTTGTGTGTTCCTTTGCTTGTAAATGGATTCTTAGGTGAAATAAACATCATCTAAACAATTCCCAAACTTTTCTCAAAGACAAATAAATCAAAACAAATAAAATAAGGGAATGGTCATTTTGACCAATTTAAGTCCCATGCCTACTTTGGCTGTCCCAAACTTTCAGAACTTAACAGAAACTTTTCTGGACCTTTGCACCCCTTGATTGTACTCATAACAAAGTATCAAGGCCCACTTTGTGATCATCCAGAAACTTTCAAATGCATAGTTTAAATGACAGTTCAAATGACAGTTCAAAATTGAATCTTTATCATATGAGAAGATCCCACATTTTCAAAAACCACTCAAACAAGCTCAACTTTCAAAACCTAAGCATCTGCAGACTCACCAGCACCAACCTAGCACACCCACCAAAAATCTTTTCAAAATTCAAAACTTGAATTCTTGCGGCCATTTCATCAAACACTTTGCAGACACAAATCATCAAAATCTTAAACACTATTGTGAGCAGTGATTGAAACCTAACTTGTCCCCTTCTAGCTCACAACCATCTCAGTAGATCATCTAGAAAGTTAAACCAAGCACTAGCCTCACTGTAAGCTGGGCAATGACATCAATGGTGAACAGCCGAAGCTCACCATGCCACCCCAGTGGAGATAGCAAGCTAGAAGGAGATTTAGCTGTGCCAACCTTGTTTGGGAGGCAGCCCACCGTCCATCGCCACTGCCTGTCCCAGCCGCGAGCGTTACCAAACCCTGGACCACACGCACGGACCGCGCCCAGCTCGCCAGCAACCATGCCGAGCATGCGCCAGAGCGCCACGCTCGACCGACGCCCACAGACCGCGCGCCGCCCTCGCCGCATGCATACATGATCGCCACAAAACCAGGAGACCGTCAAACATCACCGTTCGCCGCCCCATGCCGCACAGCCACCGCTCGCCGTCGAAGACGCCGCCTCTGCCACGCAGAGCATCGCGCGATCCAGACCAAACCGCACCGCCCCTACCGTAAGATCCCTCCCTTTATAAAGGTAAGGATCCCTGTGATTGCAATGCTAGTCCCTGGATCAATGCTAGCATCCACAGATTAAGATGAAGTACACAGAAACAAAGGTCATTATTACATATCATTCCAGAGACAAACATAGTCTTTTACAAACTCCATGGCCACAGGCCTAATACAAGAGTTCAAATATAATAAGATAAATAAGTCTTCATCTTCATGTGCCACAGGCAAGCATGTTGAGTGTAGACTCATAACCCCTAATCATCATCAGAATAACCTGCAACATCACAATTTACAGCCACAGTGGGTCAATACATTGGAATAGTATTGGCAAGTGATACCTTAGTAGAATATTGGTAGACTAGATACTATATGCATTTTGGCTAAGTGTATCTTAGGCTTGCTTTGCTCAAAATAGGTTTTACCTATTAGTTGAAAACACTAAGTTTTTCTTTGACAAAACTTTCCCAAGGAAACACCAATAGAAATTGGTGAACCTTCACCCTTGTTCACCCACAAGTTTTAACTTAGAAATTGGGATGAGGAGATTCTTAATAGCTTCCATGTCTTGATGCTCAAGTTGTCCAATACCAGGGACATGGATAAGTACTTAGATTCTTCCATCTGTAGAGGTTGTGCACTTTCCCCACAAGACTTGATTTTCACCAAGACAGGACATTTCAGAAGCCTTCCCTTAGACCAAATGGACGCGCTCCAACCTATCATCCCACTACCACCAACTATCCAAATGGCTAAGTTATTGCAACCTATATGATCCAGGCAGAGCCCATAATGCCAAGTGGCTGCACTAGAAGCTTCTTAACATTTGGCATATCAAATCCCTTTTTTCCTGGGTGGCTTTCCACAAGTGAGATACACAAGGTAAACCATAGAAATGGTCCTTGTATAACCACTCAACACAAACCATTCCTTCCATTCCACCCAGGTGTTTCATTCACTTAGTTGTTTTATTAAGCAAAACACAAGTTCAAAGACTTAGAAATATTTTATCATAGCATGAATATATAACCACCCTTGGTTGCTACTAGCTAGGCTAAGCATGTCATAGATAAGCATCTTAACTTAGAAATTTCTAGCAATTCTACAACTACTAGGATTTCCCAAGCATAGCATATAGATCAAAATATTCATGCAAGTCTAGCAAAATATTTCTAGTGCATAGTTGAAAAACATAGGAACAATATCATGAAGCACCACTTGCCTTGGTAGTTTGGAGAGTAGCAACAATCCTCACAATCACAATCACTATTTGCACCAAAATCTACACATAAAATAATAGCACCAAAATCACATACAAAATATATACAAGCAAAAATATATGGATGCATGCAAAATGCCATGTGATGATTTTCTACACCCAACAAGACATGTGCACATTACTGAATTTTAAACAAGTTCAAAACTTGCCAAACAAACTTTATTTGAGCAATAAAACATTTTTCAAATAATTTCTATACCCAAATTATGCCTACAAATGATTCTGTGAAAACAATCATTTTTACAGAAGCAAAACATTAAACACATTGCATAAATATAAAGTATTTTCTCTCCTGATTCCATTGATATAAAATTTGTCAAATTTGGACGTGGGAATCAAAATTTATGAATTATTCAAGTTTAAACATCTAATAGATCTAATTTCTGGTTTTTATTAAATAGACAGGCCACGTGGCTGCTTCCTATTGGGTGATAATGGTTCGTGCGGATTGACAGAGGACAGCCGTTGGATCTAATGCGCATCGCACGGCACAAAAAAAAATTACCTCTTCGTTTAAGAATCTATCGTGACGCTTAGATCTAAATCTAACGGCCCAAACTGATTGACTCAAAACGAGCGGCGCTAGCGGCGACGGCGTGGTCAGTCAGCAGCGGAGCCGGCGATACAGGAAGCAAAAAGGGTAGAGGCAAGTCTCACCGAGCTTGTCGCGACATGCTGATGCTCAACGATGCCTCAGTTGACGAAGGGGCGCTCGGGGTCGTCGTGGATTGCTCGTCGGAGAAGTTCCTGGCGGCGGTGTGCTCGGGCGGACGACGTTGGCGACGCTGCAGGTTTCGGAAAGGCAAGAGAAATAGTCCATTAGATGCGTACGATGATCCTGATTATGCATGTGTCCACGAGGAGCAGAGGGGCGGTCGGTTTTTACCACAGATGGTCGTCGGAGAAGAGGCAGACGACTACGACGAGTAGGCGAGGTCGAAGTCGAGCTTCTGGAGCATGCGCGAGCAAGCGGAGGGTGTCAGTAGGTGCGTACGGGGATGTAGAATAAGCTAGTCTGAACCATAGGCAGAGGGGAATGCGGGGCTTACCGGATGTAAGATCCCTCCTTTATAAAGGAAAAGGATCCCTGTGATTGCAATGCTAGTCCCTGGATCATTGCTAGCATCCAAAGTTCAAGATGAAGTACACAGATACAAAGGTCATTTATTACATCCATTCTAGAGATAAACATAGTCTTTACAACTCAAAGGCCACAGGCCTAATACAAGAGTTTGAATAAGTAAATAAATATAAGTCTTCATCTTCATGTGCCACATGCAAACATGTTGAGTGTAGACTCATGACACCTAATCCTCATCAGAGTAACCTGCAACATCATAAGTTACAGCCACAGTGAGTCAATACTTTGGAATAGTATTGGCAAGTGATACCTTAGTATATTTTAAGTGGACTACTTACTATATGCAATTTGGCTAAGTGTAGTTTGGCTTGCTTTGCTCAAAATAGGTTTTACCTATTAGTTGAAATCACTAAGTTTTTATTTGTCAAAACTTTTCCCAAGGAACCACCAATAGACATTGAGGTCCTTCACCCTTGTTCACCCACAAGTTTTTACTTAGAAATTGGGATGAGGAGATTCTTGATAGCTTCCATGCCTTGATGCTCAAGTTGTCCATTGCCATGGACTTGGCTAAGTACTTAGATTTTTCCATCTGCAGAGGTTGTGCACTTTCCCCACCAGACTTGGTTTCACCAAGACAGGACCTTTCAGAAGCCTTCCCTTAGACCAAATGGACGCGCTCCAACCTATCATTCTCACTACCACCAACTGTCCAAATGGCTAAGTTCTAGCAACTTATGTGATCCAGGCAGAGCCCATATTGCCAAGTGGCTGCACTAGAAGCTTCTTAACACTTGGCCTCTAAAATCTCTTTGTTCCTGGGTGGCTTACCACAAGTGAGATACACAAGGTAAACCATAGCCATGGGCCTTTTGTAACCACTCAACCAAAACCACCAATCAAGTCCCTTTCCACCCAGGTGATTCATTGACTTAGTTGTTTTATTAAGCAAAACAAGTCCAAAGACTTAGAAATATTTTCATCATAGCATGTATATTTCACCAACCCTTGTTTGCTACTAGCTAGGCTAAGCATGGCATAGATAGTAACCCAACTTAGAAATTTCCTAGCAATTCTACAACTAGTTAGGATTTCCCAACATGGCATATAGGCAAAATAATAACATGCAAGACTTACCAAAATATTTCTAATGCTTAGTATAAAATATAGGGATAGAATTATTCATGAAGTACCACTTGCCTTGGTAGTTTGGAGTGTAGCACTCTTCACAATCACAATCACTAGCACCAAAATCTACACATAGAATATAGCCACAATCACATACAAGACATATACAATCAAAAATATATATGCATGCATGCAAGATGCTAAGTGATGATTTTTAAAACCCAACCAAGCAAGTGCATAGTACTGAATCTTAAACAAGTCAAAAACTTGCCAAACCAAATTTATTTGACCCTAAAAACAATTCCTAAACAATTCATATATTCAAATAAGCCCTACACATGTTTCTGCAAATAAAACCTTTTTAACAGAAGCAAAACTTTAAACACATTGCATATTTAGAAAGGTCTTGTCTTCCTGATTCCAACGGTATAAAATTTGTCAAATTCTAACGTGGGGATCAAAAGTTATAGCCAAATCAAAATTGAATATAAATCAGATTCAAATTCTGTTTTAAACCTAACTCACTGCCACGCGTCTTAATCCTACTAGCCGATACCGCTTCGCGTCGGATCGAGCTTCCGCGCCGTAGGATCAACTTAGATCCAACGCGCCAGATCTAAAGAAAACGATTCGTCCTCGTTCTAATCTAATCCCTACGATGCAGATCTAACGGCTGCCGTTGCTCTGACCAAAGTCGAGCGGCGCTAGCGGCGGCGACTGGCGGCGGCGCCTCTGGCAGTGGCGGAGCTGGTGTTCTAGGTCGCGCGGGAGAGGGAGAAGGGGTTTACCAGAATCGCAGGGAGCTGTTGTTGCTCAAGGTGGTGATGGTTCGGCAAGGGGCGCTCTAGAGTGGCCGAGGGAGCTCGTCGGAGTCGTGCACGGCGTCAGGTGGTTGCTGTCGAAGTCGTTGCCGAGGTTCCGCGTCGCCCTAGAACGAACCAGGTGTTTTAGGAGATGCGCAAGACAGTGGCGAACAACCTCGTATGCGAGAAAGATCAAGGGGCGCGCAGTGCTTACCGTAATCGGTCGCCGGAGTTGAGTGGCAGCTCGGTCGTTTGCAGGAACGTACGGGGACGGCGTCCTGGGTCGCAAGCAGGCAAGCAAAGGTTATCAGAAGATGCACGAGGTCATGCTGGACACACTCGTTTGAATCAGAGGCACAGGGGCGACGGGGTCTTACCGGAATCGCACGCCGGAGATCGTCGGAGCTGCGGTGGTGTTTGGCGAGTTGTGGGCAGCCTGGTGGCGTGGAGAGGAAATTGAGTGGGGGGAAATGGCCGCGAGGGGGAGGGGTTTAATTAGGCAGAGCTGGGCGTGGAGTTACTCGCGGAATCAATGGGAATCAACGTGGCAGTGACTGCGGCGAGTAACGGCGGCGTGAGCGGCGCAGGCGCGCGTGATTGACGAAGACGACGACGGGGTCACGGGTCCACTTGTCAGCGGAATAAACAGAGGGGAGGTGGGGTCCGGGCGTCAGCGACTCTGTGGGTGGGTCTGCGCGTGAGATAAAGAGAGGAAAAACCCGGGTGGGCTAGCTGGGCTGGATTTGTTGATGGGCTAAATTCCTGGCGCTGGCCCTTTTCCTTTTCTTTAATCCTTTTCTATTTCTAATTTGATTTTCTGGAATGATTTTAAAATGAATTCAAACTCTATTTGAATTCAAATCTTTTCAGGATTTTTGCAGTGTGCAACAGTCACAAATTTGGGCATAAAACCAAGTGGTCTCTCTGTTCAAGCTTGGTTCTTTTGAATAAGCAAAATAAACAGTGCTACAACACTTGATTTGCAAATGTTTTGAAAATGGTTTTGAAACCTTATTTATTTTGTATATTTCTGTCCAAACTCCACACTCAATCTAATCAACAAGGAAGCAAACAAACTTGGTTTAAAACACTTATGCTCTCAAATGAGGATGGTCATTTGATTTAAGTTTGCTCACATAAAATGATAGCACTATGTGCTTCTGTTTTCTTGAAAATGGTTTGAAAATGACCTCAAAATTATATGCATGCATGAGTGATATGCAATCTTTGAAATCATGATTTTAGGGATGTTACAAATCTAACCCCCTTAAGGTGAATCTCTCCCTCGAGATTCGGATTGGCTAGCAAATAGGTGAGGGTGGTCTTTCCGAAGATCATCTTCTCTTTCCCATGTTGCTTCCTCTTCGGAATGATGATTCCACTGCACTTTGCAGAACTTGATAGTCTTAGTCCGTGTGACTCTTTCTGCAGTCTCAAGAATCTTGATAGGCTTCTCTTCATAAGTGAGATCACTTTCCAATTGAACCTCCTCCAAAGGTATAGTATCCTTCAAAGAAGTTTCTTCCATTTCTGGATGACATTTCTTAAGTTGACTCACATGAAACACATTATGGACAGCTGACAGAGATTCTGGCAGTTCAATTTCATAGGCAACTTCTCCTTTGCGACTCAGAATCTTGAATGGCCCAACATATCTTGGTGCCAATTTTCCTTTGACTCCGAATCTCTTCACTCCACGAAGTGGTGACACTCTAAGATAGGCTCTATCACCAACTTCGTAGGTGAATTCTCTACGCTTAGGATCTGCGTAGCTTTTCTGTCGGGACTGTGCTATCTTCAATCTGTCCTTAACCAACTTGACCTTCTCTTCGGCTTCTTTGATAAGATCTGGTCCGAATAAACTTCTTTCTCCCACACCATTCCACAACAATGGGGTGGTACACTTTCTTCCGTAGAGAAACTCAAATGGCGCCATCTCAATACTGGCTTGATAGCTGTTGTTATAAGAAAATTCTTCGTAAGGCAGGCTTTCATCCCAACTGGCTCCATAGTCTAAGGCACATGCTCTCAACATGTCTTCAAGAATCTGATTAGTCCTTTCTGTTTTCCATCGGTTTGAGGATGAAAAGCAGTACTGAATTCCAACCTCGTTCCCAATGACTCATGTAACTGTCTCCAAAAATGGGAAGTGAATTGAGTTCCCCTATCAGAAACAATACTCTTGGGCACTCCATGTAGACATACAATTCTACTCATGTAGATTTTGGCTAACTTAGCACTTGTATAGGTTGTCTTCACGGGTATGAAATGAGCTACTTTAGTTAGGCGATCCACTACTACCCAAATAGAATCGTATCCTGACCGGGTCCTTGGTAGTCCGGTAATGAAATCCATACCAATCTTGTCCCACTTCCAATCAGGAATAGGTAGTGGTTGAAGCAAACCTGCTGGTTTCTGATGTTCTGCCTTCACTCTACTACATACATCACACAAAGCAATATGTTCGGCGATGTCCTTCTTGAGATTATTCCACCAAAATCTTTCCTTCATGTACATGTACATTTTGGTGTTACCCGGATGAATGGAATATGGTGAGTTGTGTGCTTCTTGCAAAATCAGTTTCCGTAGCTCCGGATCTTGTGGAACACAGATACGTTTCCCATGCCATAAAGTACCCTGTTCGTCTTCATGGAATCCTTTGGCTTTTCCTTTGCCAATCTTTTCTTTAATCTCTTCAATTTCCTTATCAATCTTCTGGGCTTCTTTGATTTTGTCCAACAAGGTGGGTTGAACATCCAAAGACATGAGATGTCCTTCAGGCACAATCTCCAATCTGAGTTTGCTAAATTGAGTACACAGATCATCTGGCAATTCTCCTTTGGTAAGGCCATTCACAAAAACCTTACGACTTAGAGCATCTGCTACAACATTTGCTTTACCGGGGTGGTATTGCAAACTTAAGTCATAGTCCTTGATAAGTTCTAGCCACCTTCTTTGTCTCATATTAATTTCCTTCTGGGTGAAGATATACTTCAAACGTTTGTGATCTGTGAACACTTCACAACGCTTTCCCAAAAGATAGTGTCTCCATGTTTTGAGTGCATGGACGACAGAGGCTAACTCAAAATCATGAGTAGGATAGTTCACTTCATGAGTTTTGAGTTGTCTCGAGGCATAAGCCACAACTTTACCGTCTTGCATAAGTACTTCACCCAAACCCTGATGAGATGCATCACAATATACTTGGAAATCTTTTTCCAAATCTGGCAGACACAAGACTGGTGCTGTCACAAGTCTCTTCTTCAATTCCTGAAAGCTGAGTTCACAACCTTCAGACCATGCAAACTTCTTGTCTTTCTTTAAAAATTCAGTCATAGGCTTAGCTACCTTGGAGAAATTTTCAATGAACCTTCTGTAGTAACCTGCTAAGCCAAGGAAACTACGAACTTCTTTCACGGACTTGGGAGATTCCCATTCAGTCACAGCTGAAACCTTAGCAGGATCAACTGCTACACCATCCTTTATCATAACATGACCTAGAAAACCAACTTCATCCAACCAGAACTCACACTTGCTGAATTTGGCATAAAGTTTATGTTCTCGTAACTTCTCAAGTATCAAACTCAAATGTCCTTCATGCTCTTCTTTGCTCTTGGAGTAGACTAAGATGTCATCGATGAAAACGACAACAAACTTGTCAAGGAATTCCATGAACACCTTGTTCATCATATTCATGAAGTATGTTGGAACATTGGTCAAACCGAAAGGCATTACGGTATACTCATACAATCCATACCTTGTAGTGAAAGATGTTTTAGGTATGTCTTGTTCCCTTATCTTGAGTTGAAAATATCCTGACCGAAGATCAATCTTTGAGAACACACATGCTCCTTCTAGCTGATCAAACAAGTCATTGATTGTAGGCAAAGGGTATTTGTTCTTGATAGTCACCTCGTTGAGTGAACGGTAATCTATACATAACCTTTGACTTCTATCCTTCTTCTCCACAAACAAAACTGGGCCTCACCAAGATGAAGAACTTGGTTGAATAAATCCTTTCTGTAGCTGTTCTCCAAGTTGTTTCTTGAGTTCTTTCAGTTCATCAACTGACATTTTATAAGGTCTCTTTGCTATTGGTCCAGATCCTGGTACCAAATCTATAAGAAACTCCACATCTCTATCTGGTGGCATTCCCGGCAATTCTTCCGGAAACACATCCAGATACTCACTCACAATTGGCACACTGTCCATGCTAACCCCCTTAAGAGAATTTAGCTTACTTCCTTTAGATTCAAAGTTGGACCTGAATTTAATCCGCTTTCTTTCCAGGGTTGTGAGTGCAATAGTACGATTAGCACAATCTAGTACTCCTTCATACTTAGCCATCCAATCCATTCCCAATATTACGTCCAGTCCTTGGGAATCTAGGATTATCAGACTCACTGGAAATTTATGCTTTCCAAACTCTATTACTAGATCCCGGCATCCAAGACTCACTATCATATCTCCACCCGGAGAACTAACTTTTATTGGACACCCAATGTTTTCAGTTGGAAACCCATTTCTATCAACAAATGCTTTTGATATGAATGAATGCGATGCTCCAGTATCAAAAAGAACAAATGCTGGAATAGAATTGAGTCTGAACTTACCAGCAACAGCATCAGGGTCCTCATAGACCTCCTCCACATTGATGTGGTTTACTTGTCCCTTATGAAAAGGGTTGGGCTTGTTGGGTCCTTCAACTTTCTTTTCTGGGCAGTCATTTGCATAATGCCCCATCTTCTTGCATTTGAAGCATTCCACCTGACTAATGTCTCTCTTTTAACAGGCTGACTTGCACTTCCACTTCCATTACCACCGTGGTGACTCTTGTATCCACCCTTGTGGTTCTTGTATTTGTCATTGTCATGACTACGGTGATGTTTGTCATGACGGTTGTGGTTGTGGTGTTTGTTGAATTTCCCATGCTTGTGGGATCCTGAGCTTCCGCTGTCATCATAATGAGATCGTTTGTGAGACGATCCCGAGCTGTGCTTGTCGGAGTGCTTTCTCTTTCTACTCTCAACTTGCTTCATTTTGTTCTCCAAAATAGCAGCCTTGTCACAGAGCGACTGATAAGTGGGAACATATGCTACAGCCAACTGCAGGTTCAGCTCATCATTCAAGCCTTCAAGAAATTTTTCCTTGCTCTTAGCATCGGTGTCAACTTCATCCGGTGCATAACGCGCCAGATTGTTGAACTCCTCCATATATTCAGCCACGCTGCGGTGGCGCTGCTTCAGATTATGGAACTCTTTCTTTTTCAGACTCATCACTCCAGATGAGATATGAGCAGTACGAAAGCCATCCTCAAAGATAGCCCATGTCACTTCATCTATGGGAGTGGTGATCTGGAAGTTATCCCACCAAGTGGCGGCTGGTCCCTCTAGCAGATGTGCTGCAAATCTGACCTTTTCAGCATCCGTACAGCCCATGGTTACCAAGTCCTTGTTTACAGAACGTAGCCAATCATTGGCTACCATGGGATTAGTTGTTCCTGAGAACTTTGCTGGCCTCAATCTCAAGAACCTGGTAAGCATATCAAAACCCGGTGGGTTGTTGTTGTTGTTGTTATTGTTGTTATTGTTGTTGTTTTGGTTCTGGATGAACGTCGTCATCATCTGCATCAGTTGAGTTTGAGCGGTCATCATTTGTTGTATTTCTAGAGTGATGTTGTTGTTGTTGTTGGGGTTGGGGTTTGCACGACGGGGAGGCATCTGTGGTTTGTTCAAATAGAGATAAGAATGAGATACCCATAGATGCTTTCATGCACAATACATCACATAATCAAACGCAAAGCATGCAACACAAAGATAAAGATTCAACAACAAGATAACAAGTTCACAAAGTAAAACACACAAGTGGCAAGCCATCCACATGTCGGATGGTCAAATAACAAGTTCTCAAATAACAAGTACGATAATAAATGATAAATGAGTAGTCAAGTCTATTCCTCGGCATCAATCTCCTCCTCGACAAAGGTAAGACCTGTGTTCTCCATCGTGGTCTTGTATTCCTCGACACTAGTGGTCAAGGTCTCTATCTTGGTCTTGAGAGCCCTCTTCTGGGAACGAATCCTCTCAATCACCGTCTGCTGCTGCTCTAGCTCGAAGTCCTTGGACTGCAGTTCTTCAGTCATGTCCCGGATCTTCTTGTTCCTATCCTGGACACGCTTCTCCTGACTCTTGAACTTCCTGTCCTAGCTCTCGAACTTTGCCTCCATTTCCTTGACTATCTCGTCTTGCTCCGCGAAGAGCTTGTCCTTCTCGCGAAGCTGCACCTGGAGCTCGTCATTGCTGAGCATGACATTGGTCCTGTCCGTGTCCACGTTCCTAATGAGAGACTCTAAGTCCTGGAGGGACAGACGAATCGGCTCTGCTGCGTCCCTCGAATCGTCCTCGAAGTCGATGGACTCTCCATCCTCATCACGTCTACCGAAGACGTGGAAGTGAGTACCTCTAACCTGTCGGGAGTGTCTCCCTAGCAGACGTCCTATCAGATCCTGCATAACTACCTCAAGGCCTCTCTCCCTGTCATCGTGCATGAGCTTGAAGACAATGGCCTCCGTGGTAGGCTCAGTCTGGCGTCCGGGCTGGTTGACCTTGAAGCCCCAGAGGTCCTTCCTCTCAAACTTGGTGAGGGGATGCACCATGATGGTGGGAAGAGGGAGATTGAGCAAAGTAGTAAGCTCAACGATACGAGGACCAAAGCGGGTAACCTGGAACTCCTCAACAGTGCTGATGGTAATAGGCATCTATTTATAAGATAGAAAAGTTAGAACAACACAATCAAGATAAAATAAAAGACAAAACATCACATACATATCCTTGGAAAGCAAAACACACAAGTCATGCATACATGAAACCATTACAACAACCAAGGTTCAATCTTATTTTAAAGCAATATTTTGGAAAATAAGGTGATAGGTGGTGGTCCAACTAACGAAGTACGTTTACAATCCTATCTCACTGGATCTGTTGGCTAACACTATGTTTCTAGAAGCAATCAGCCTATCTTGCTCACATGACTCCATCACTAAGTCTATAATGTCTCCTCTTAAGGTTTGGTTGGTAGCTTCCAACTCTTGGGTATGTTCCTTCTCTTTCCTTAGATCATTTTGGAGGTTGAGCATTCTGCACTTGACTCTATCACCAAGTTCTTTGATGGTCTTCCAAGCTGCATCCTTTGCTGATTCAAAGAATGTAGTGTGCACCACTGAATTATTGAACATGCAGAACCCTTTTTCTTGATGGTTGTCTTTCTTGTTTTTATACAAGTGAAGTTGCACCCACCAGTATTCCACTCCTTCATCCATCACAGGAAAACCCTTATACACAGCTGCACCTTGTATCTCTAATGCAACCATGAGGTCCTTGAGAGCCTTGGGGAATTCTGTCTCACACTCCAAAGTCATTGTCATGAGTGGTCCTTTCCTTACGGCTTCGTTGATGGAGTTCATCTACAAATAGAGATGAGAGAGAAGATTAGAAAAGTTTTACGAGAAGAATAGAAAAGTGTAGAAGTTGAAAATGTTTCCTTAGTGGTTTCCAATCCTAGGGTCATAATCCTACAGGCAACACAGTGCTCTGATACCATCTGTAAGATCCCTCCTTTCTAAAGGAAAAGGATCCCTGTGATTGCAATGCTAGTCCCTGGATCATTGCTAGCATCCACAGTTCAAGATGAAGTACACAGATACAAAGGTCATTTATTACATCCATTCCAGAGATAAACAGAGTCTTTACAACTCAAAGGCCACAGGCCTAATACAAGAGTTTGAATAAGTAAATAAATATAAGTCTTCATCTTCATGTGCCACAGGCAAACATGTTGAGTGTAGACTCATGACACCTAATCCTCATCAGAGTAACCTGCAACATCACAAGTTACAGCCACAGTGGGTCAATACTTTGGAATAGTATTGGCAAGTGATACCTTAGTATATTTTAAGTGGACTACTTACTATATGCAATTTGGCTAAGTGTAGTTTGGCTTGCTTTGCTCAAAATAGGTTTTACCTATTAGTTGAAATCACTAAGTTTTTCTTTGTCAAAACTTTTCCCAAGGAACCACCAATAGACATTGAGGTCCTTCACCCTTGTTCACCCACAAGTTTTTACTTAGAAATTGGGATGAGGAGATTCTTGATAGCTTCCATGCCTTGATGCTCAAGTTGTCCATTGCCATGGACTTGGCTAAGTACTTAGATTTTTCCATCTGCAGAGGTTGTGCACTTTCCCCACCAGACTTGGTTTCACCAAGACAGGACCTTTCAGAAGCCTTCCCTTAGACCAAATGGATGCGCTCCAACCTATCATTCCCACTACCACCAACTGTCCAAATGGCTAAGTTCTAGCAACTTATGTGATCCAGGCAGAGCCCATATTGCCAAGTGGCTGCACTAGAAGCTTCTTAACACTTGGCCTCTAAAATCTCTTTGTTCCTGGGTGGCTTACCACAAGTGAGATACACAAGGTAAACCATAGCCATGGGCCTTGTGTAACCACTCAACCAAAACCACCAATCAAGTCCCTTTCCACCCAGGTGATTCATTGACTTAGTTGTTTTATTAAGCAAAACAAGTCCAAAGACTTAGAAATATTTTCATCATAGCATGTATATTTCACCAACCCTTGTTTGCTACTAGCTAGGCTAAGCATGGCATAGATAGTAACTCAACTTAGAAATTTCCTAGCAATTCTACAACTACTTAGGATTTCCCATCATGGCATATAGGCAAAATAATAACATGCAAGACTTAGCAAAATATTTTTAATGCTTATTATAAAATATAGGGATAGAATTATTCATGAAGTACCACTTGCCTTGGTAGTTTGGAGTGTAGCACTCTTCACAATCACTAGCACCAAAATCTACACATAGAATATAGCCACAATCACATACAAGACATATACAATCAAAAATATATATGCATGCATGCAAGATGCTAAGTGATGATTTTTAAAACCCAACCAAGCAAGTGCATAGTACTGAATCTTAAACAAGTCAAAAACTTTCCAAACCAAATTTATTTGACCCTAAAAACAATTCCTAAACAATTCATATATTCAAATAAGCCCTACACATGTTTCTGCAAATAAAACCTTTTTAACAGAAGCAAAACTTTAAACACATTGCATATTTAGAAAGGTCTTGTCTTCCTGATTCCAACGGTATAAAATTTGTCAAATTCTAACGTGGGGATCAAAAGTTATAGCCAAATCAAAATTGAATATAAATCAGATTCAAATTCTATTTTAAACCTAACTCACTGCCACGCGTCTTAATCCTACTGGCCGATACCGCTTCGCGTCGGATCGAGCTTCCGCGCCGTAGGATCAACTTAGATCCAACGCGCTAGATCTAAAGAAAACGATTCGTCCTCGTTCTAATCTAATCCCTACGATGCAGATCTAACGGCTGCCGTTGCTCTGACCAAAGTCGAGCGGCGCTAGCGGCGGCGACTGGCGGCGGCGCCTCTGGCAGTGGCGGAGCTGGTGTTCTAGGTCACGCGGGAGAGGGAGAAGGGGTTTACCAGAATCGCAGGGAGCTGCTGATGCTCAAGGTGGTGATGGTTCGGCAAGGGGCGCTCTAGAGTGGCCGAGGGAGCTCGTCGGAGTCGTGCACGGCGTCAGGTGGTTGCTGTCGAAGTCGTTGCCGAGGTTCCGCATCGCCCTAGAACGAACCAGGTGGTTTAGGAGATGCACAAGACAGTGGCGAAGAACCTCGTATGCGAGAAAGATCAAGGGGCGCGCAGTGCTTACCGTAATCGGTCGCCGGAGTTGAGTGGCAGCTCGGTTGTTTGCAGGAACGAACGGGGACAGCGTCCTGGGTCGCAAGCAGGCAAGCAAAGGGTATCAGAAGATGCACGAGGTCATGCTGGACACACTCGTTTGAATCAGAGGCACAGGGGCGACGGGGTCTTACCGGAATCGCACGCCGGAGATCATCGGAGCTAAGGCGGTGTTTGGCGAGTTGTGGGCAGCCTGGTGGCGTGGAGAGGAAATTGAGTGCGGGGAAATGGCCGCGAGGGGGAGGGGTTTAAGTAGGCAGAGCTGGGCGTGGAGTTACTCGCAGAATCAATGGGAATCAACGTGGCAGTGACTGCGGCGAGTAACGGCGACGTGAGCGGCGCTGGCGCGCGTGATTGACGAAGACGACGACGGGGTCACGGGTCCACTTATCAGCGGAATAAACAGAGGGGAGGTGGGGTCCGGGCGTCAGCGACTCTCTGGGTGCGTCTGCGCGTGAGAGAAAGAGAGGAAAAACCCAGGTGGGCTAGCTGGGCTGGATTTGTTGATGGGCTAAATTCCTGGCGCTGGCCCTTTTCCTTTTCTTTAATACTTTTCTATTTCTAATTTGATTTTCTGTAATGATTTTCAAATGAATTCAAACTCTATTTGAATTCAAATCATTTCAGGATTTTTGCGTGTGCAACAGTCACAAATTTGGGCATAAAACCAAGTGGTCTCTCTGTTCAAGCTTGGTTCTTTTGAATAAACAAAATAAACACTGCTACAGCACTTGATTTGCAAATGGTTTTGAAACCTTATTTATTTTGTATATTTTTGTCCAAACTCCACACTCAATCTAATCAACAAGGAAGCAAACAAACTTGGTTTAAAACACTTATGCTCTCAAATGAGGATGGTCATTTGATTTAAGTTTGCTCACATAAAATGATAGCACTATGTGCTTCTGTTTTCTTGAAAATGGTTTGAAAATGACCTCAAAATTATATGCATGCATGAGTGATATGCAATCTTCGAAATCATGATTTTAGGGATGTTACACCGGAATTTGACGACGAGCTCGTCGGAGCAGAGGGGTGTCCCGATAAGATTCCGAGCAGCCTAGTGGCTCTGGTGGGGTGAGGTTTGGGGGAAAAGGAGAAGGGAAGCATGTCGCTTAAGTACGCGTGGTCTTGGGCAGGATTTACTCGTGCATTCAATGGGAATTGAAGCCGCGGAATTAAACAGGAAACGGCCAGAGGAATTAGGGGAGGAACTGGTCGCTGGGGGGGGAGACGATGACTGACGTGTGGGCCTCTGTTGTCAGCGAGAGAAAAAGAGAGGAGGTGGGGGCCAGACGTCAGTGAGGGGGCGGGTTGAACAACTGGTGCGAAACGTTTTCCTCGCGGGAGAGTCTGTTGGGCTAAATGGGCTATTTGCCTGGGTTGGGCCAGATTAGACAGTTTGCTTTATTTTTCTACCTTTCACTTTTTCTTTTTCTGATTCGAATTTCTGGTTTGAATTTGAAAGATCAAATCAAAACTGTTTTAAATGAAACTTTCTCCACACTAAAGTTTGCTGATTCTTGCCTATTGGGATGTGTAACACAATTGTTCAAACTTTAAAAATCAACTTGAGTTTTGAAAAATAATTTAAAACAAGCTTTAGTTAAGTATTTATAAATAGTAAAGGATTGGTTTATAAATCATAATTTGTTTTGAAACCTTGACCAAACTTTAGAAACAACACTTAAGTTTGAACTCAAAACATTACTAATTAAAATAAGTACCTTTCTCATTAGAAGGTAGCAATAAGGCCATAGCATACTTACATAAAATAATGAGCATCAGATGCTCCTGTTTTTGAAATGGTTTTGAAAAGGAACCCTAAATGATCATGGATGCATGGATGATAAGCATGAGTTTTGAAACATGATTTTAGGGATGTTACAAATCTAACCCCCTTAAGGTGAATCTCGCCCTCGAGATTCGTGTTGGCTAGCAAATAGGTGAGGGTGGTCTTTCCGAAGATCATCTTCTCTTTCCCATGTTGCTTCTTCTTCGGAATGATGGTTCCATTGAACTTTGCAGAATTTGATAGTCTTAGTCCGAGTAACTCTTTCTGCAGTCTCAAGAATCTTGATAGGTTTCTCCTCATAAGTGAGGTCATTCTCCAACTGGACCTCTTCCAAAGGTATAGTATCCTTCAAAGAAGTCTCTTCCATTTCTGGATGGCATTTCTTTAGCTGACTCACATGAAACACATTGTGAACAGCAGACAAAGATTCTGGCAATTCAATCTCATAAGCTACTTCTCCTTTATGGCTCAAAATCTTGAATGGTCCAACATATCTTGGGGCCAATTTACCTTTGACACCAAATCTCTTTACTCCACGAAGTGGTGACACTCTAAGATAAGCTCTATCACCTACTTCATAGGTGACTTGTCTACGCTTAGGATCTGCGTAGCTCTTCTGTCGGGACTGTGCTATCTTTAATCTGTCCTTAACTAGCTTGACTTTCTCTTCAGCCTCTTTGATTAGTTCTGGTCCGAACAAACTTATTTCTCCCACACCATTCCATATCAATGGGGTGGTACACTTTCTCCCATAGAGAAACTCAAAGGGTGCCATCTCAATACTAGCTTGATAGCTGTTATTGTAAGAGAATTCAGCGTAAGGCAGACTTTCATCCCAACTGGCTCCATAGTCCAGGGCACATGCCCTCAACATATCTTAAAGTATCTGGTTGGTCCTTTCTGTCTGTCCATCAGTCTGAGGATGAAAAGCAGTGCTGAATTCCAACCTCGTTCCCAATGACTCATGTAGTTGTCTCCAAAAATGAGAAGTGAATTGGGTTCCCCTATCAGACACAATACTCTTGGGTACTCCATGTAGAGATACAATTCTGCTCATATAGATCTTGGCTAACTTAGCACTTGTGTAGGTTGTCTTCACGGGTATGAAATGAGCCACTTTAGTTAAGCGATCCACTACTACCCAAATAGAATCATATCCTGACCTGGTCCCTGGCAATCCGGTAATGAAATCCATACCAATCTTGTCCCACTTCCAATCAGGAATGGGTAGTGGTTGTAGCAATCCTGCTGGTTTCTGATGTTCCGCTTTCACTCTACTACATACATCACACAAGGAAATATGTTCGGCGATGTCCTTCTTGAGATTATTCCACCAAAATCTTTCTTTCATATCCATGTACATTTTGGTGTTACCCGGATGAATGGAATATGGTGAGTTGTGGCCTTCTTGTAAAATCAGTTTCCAAAGCTCCGGATCTTGTGGAACACGGATACGTTTTCCATACCATAAAGTACCCTGTTCATCTTCATGGAATCCTTTGGCTTTTCCCTTGCCAATCTTTTCCTTAATCTCTTCAATTTCCTTATCTGTCTTCTGGGCTTCTTTGATCTTGTCCAACAAAGTGGGTTGAACATCCAAAGACATGAGATGTCCCTCAGGCACAATCTCCAATCTGAGATTTGTGAATTGGGTACACAGATCATCTGGCAATTCTCCCTTAGTAAGGCCATTCACAAAAACTTTACGGCTTAGAGCATCCGCTACAACATTTGCTTTACCGGGGTGGTATTGTAGACTCAAGTCATAGTCCTTGATGAGTTCTAGCCATCTTTTTTGTCTCATGTTAATTTCTTTCTGGGTGAAGATATACTTCAAACTCTTGTGGTCTGTGAACACTTCACATCGTTTTCCCAAAAGATAGTGTCTCCATGTTTTGAGTGCATGGACAATAGAGGCTAACTCTAAATCATGAGTAGGGTAATTTACCTCATGAGTTTTGAGTTGTCTCGAGGCATAAGCCACAACTTTCCCTTCTTGCATAAGTACTGCACCTAATCCATGATGAGATGCATCACAATATACTTGAAAATCTTTCTCCAAATCTGGCAAACATAAGATTGGTGCTGTCACTAGTCTCTTCTTCAATTCTTGAAAACTGAGTTCACATCCTTCAGACCAAGCAAATTTCTTGTCTTTCTTTAGTAGCTCTGTCATTGGCTTAGAAATCTTGGAGAAATTCTCAATGAACCTTCTGTAGTATCCTACCAAGCCAAGGAAACTACGAACCTCTTTGACTGACTTAGGAGATTCCCATTCAGTTACAGCTGAAACTTTAGCAGGATCAACTGCTACACCATCTCCTAACACAACGTGTCCAAGAAATCCAACTTCATTCAACCAAAACTCACACTTGCTGAATTTGGCATACAGCTTATGCTCTCTAAGCTTCTCAAGTATCAAACGCAAATGTCCTTCATGCTCTTCTTTGCTCTTGGAGTAGATTAAAATGCCATCGATGAATACGACAACAAACTTGTCAAGGAACTCCATGAACACCTTGTTCATCATATTCATAAAGTATGCTGGTGCATTGGTCAAACCAAAAGGCATCACGGTGCACTCATATAATCCATACCTGGTGGTGAAAGCTGTCTTAGGTATGTCTTGTTCCCTTATTTTGAGTTGGAAATATCCTGATCGGAGATCAATCTTTGAGAACACACAGGCTCCTTCTAGCTGATCAAACAAGTCATTGATTCTAGGCAAAGGGTATTTGTTCTTGATAGTCACCTCATTGAGTGGACGGTAATCTATGCATAACCTTTGACTTCTATCCTTCTTTTCCACAAACAAAACTGGTGCTCCCCAAGATGAAGAACTTGGTTGGATAAAACCTTTCTGTAACTGTCCAAGTTGCTTCTTGAGTTCTTTCAACTCATCAACTGACATCTTGTACGGTCTCTTTGCTATTGGTCCAGATCCTGGTAGCAAATCAATAAGAAACTCCACATCTCTATCTGGTGGCATTCCCGGCAATTCTTCCGGAAACACATCCGGATATTCACTCACAATTGGCACGCTGTCTATGCTAACGCCCTTAAGAGAATTAAGCTTACTCCCTTTCGATTCAAAATTGGACTTGAATTTTATCCGTTTCTTTTCTGGGGTTGTGAGTGCGACAGTATGATTGGCACAATCTAGTACTCCTTCATATTTGGTCATCCAAACCATTCCCAAAATTACATCCAGTCCTTGGGAATCTAAGATTATCAGACTCACTGGAAACTTATGCTTTCCAAACTCTATCACTAGATCCCGGCATCCAAGACTTACTATCATATCTCCACCTGGAGAACTTACTTTTATTGGACACCCAATGTTTTCAGTTGAAACCTCATTTAAATCAACAAATGCTTTTGATATGAATGAATGCGATGCTCCAGTATCAAAAAGAACAAGTGCTGGAATAGAATTGAGTTTGAACTTACCAGCCACAGCATCTGGCTCTTCATAGATTTCCTCCACATTGATGTGGTTCACTTGCCCCTTCTGGAAAGGGTTGGTCTTGTTGGGTCCTTCAACTTTCTTTTCTGGGCATTCATTTGCATAATGCCCCATCTTCTTACACTTGAAACATTCAACCTGACTAAGATCCTTCTTGACAGGCTGGTTTCCACTACCACTTCCACTTCCATTGTGGTGGCTCTTATATCCACTCTTGTGATTCTTCTACTTGTCATTGTCATGACTACGGTGGTGCTTGTTGTCATGATAACGGTTGTGGTTGTGGTGCTTGTTGTACTTCCCATGCTTGTGGGATCCAGAATTCCGACTGTCATCATAATGGGAACGCTTGTGAGACGATCCGGAGCTGTGCTTATCAGAGTGCTTCCTCTTCCTGCTTTCAACCTGTTTCATCTTGCTCTCCAAAATAGCAGCCTTGTCACAAAGAGACCGATAAGTGGGAACATAGGCCACAGATAGCTGCAGGTTCAGTTCATCGTTCAATCCTTCAAGTAACTTTTCTTTCCTCTTAGCATCAGTGTCAACTTCATCCGGTGCATAACGCGCCAGATTGTCGAACTCCTCAATATACTCAGCCACGCTGCGGTGGCGCTGCTTCAAGTTATGAAATTCCTTTTTCTTAAGACTCATCACTCTGGATGAGATGTGAGAGGTACGGAAACCATCTTCAAAGATAGCCCATGTCACATCCGCAATGGGAGTGGTGATCTGGAAGTTATCCCACCAAGTGGCTGATGGTCCTTCCAACAAGTGTGCTGCAAATCTGACCTTCTCTTCATCAGTACAGCCATCAGTTACCAAGTCCTTGTTCACAGAGCGTAGCCAATCATTGGCCACCATAGGATCAGTAGTTCCTGAGAACTTTGATGGCCTCAGTCTTAAGAACCTGGTAAGCATGTCAAAACCCGGTGGGTTGTTCTGATTGTTGTTGATGTTGTTGTTGTTATTATTGTTGTTGTTTTTCTGATCCTAGATGAACGTGGTCATCATTTGCATCAACTGAGTATGAGCTGTCATCATCTGCTGCATCTCAGGGGTGATTTTGTTGTTGTTGGGGTTGGGATTGGCACGTCGGGGAGGCATCTTTGGTTTTCAATAAGGATAAGAATGAGAGACCCATAGATGCTAACATGCACAATACATCACATAACAAACCACAATCATGCATCATAGTAGTAAAAAGTTCAACAACACAGACAACAAGTTTTTGAAAAAGTAAACACACCAATAGCAAGCCATCCACATGTTGGATGGTCATTGCGACTCAATAATCAAAAGCATGGTATATAAATGGTAAATGAGTAGTCATCACTACTCCTCTGCATCAACCTCCTCATCAACAAGTGTAAGACCTGCATTCTCCATAGCGGTCTTGTATTCCTCGACATTGGTGGTCAAGGTCTCTACTTTGGCTTTGTGAGCCCTCTTCTGTGCACGAAGCCTCTCAATCACACCTTGCTGATGCTCGAGCTCGAAGTCCTTGGCCTCTAGCTCTGCAGTCATGTCTCGAATCCTCTTGTTCCTATCTTGGACTCTCTTCTCTTGACTCTTGAACTTTCTATCCTGACTCTCAAACTTGGCCTCCATTTCTTTGACTATCTCATCTTGCTCCGCGAAGAGCGTGTCCTTCTCACGCATCTGCACCTGGAGTTCGTCATTGCTAAGCATGACGTTGGTCCTATCAGTATCTAGGTGCCTAAGAAGAACCTCTAAGTCCTGGAGGTATAGACGAATCGGCTCTGCCGTCTCTCTAGCAGTATCCTCGAAGTCAATGGCCTCACCATCCTCATCACGTCTACCAAAGGCGTGGAAGTGAGTACCTCTAATCTCTCGAGAGTGTCTCCCTAGTAAATGTCCAAGCAAATCCTGCATGACTACCTCTAGGCCTCTCTCCTTATCATCATGCATGAGCTTGAAGATGATTGCCTCCGTGGTAGGCTCAGTCTGGCGTCCTGGCTGATTAACCTTGAAGCCCCAAAGGTCTTTCCTCTCAAACTTGGTGAGAGCAAGCATCATGATGGTAGGAAGTGGGAGATTGAGCAAACTAGTGAGCTCAATAATACGAGTGCCAAAACGAGTTCCCTTGAACTCTTCAGCCGTGCTGATTGTAACATTAGGCATCTATTTAATAAGATAGAAAAAGTTAGAATCAACACAATTTAAGATAAATCAACAAGACAAGGCATCACATGCATATCTTTGGAAATCAAAACACACAAGTCATGGCATACATGGATCCATTACAAATAACCAAGGTTCAACTTATTTTAAACAACATTTGAGAAATAAAATGATAAGTGTGGCGGTCCAACTAACGAAGTATGCTACAATCCCATCTCACTTGCCAAGTTAGCTAACAGGGCATCCCTAGAGACAATCTGTCTACCTAGATCACATGACTCCATTGCTAAGTCTATGATGTCCTTCCTTAAACTTTGGTTGGTAGCCTCTAACTCTTGGGTATGCTTCTTTTCTTCCTTAAGGTCATTCTGGGTGTTGATCATTCTACACTTGATTCTATCACCAAGTTCCTTGATGGCCTTCCAAGCTGCATCCCTTGCTGAATCAAAGAATGTGGTGTGCATCACTGAATTCGTGACCATGCAGAATCCTAATTCTTTGTGGTTGTCTTCCTTGTTTTTATACAAGTGAAGTTGCACCCACCAGTATTCAACTCCTTCATCCATCACAGGAAAACCTTTGTACACAGCTGCACCATGTATTCCCATGGCAACCATCAGGTCCTTGAGAGCCTTGGGGAATTCTGTCTCACATTCCAAAGTCATAGTCATGAGTGGTCCCTTCCTCACGGCTGCTTTGATGGATTTCATCTACAAATAGAGATGAGAAAGAAGATTAGAAAAGTTTACGAGAAGAAAAGACAAGTGTGGAAGTTTTGTTAAATTTTTTTCCTTAGTGGTTTCCAATCCTAGGGTCATAATCCTACATGCAACACAGTGCTCTGATACCATCTGTAAGATCCCTCCCTTTATAAAGGTAAGGATCCCTGTGATTGCAATGCTAGTCCCTGGATGAATGCTAGCATCCATAGTTTAAGATGAAGTACACAGAAACAAAGGACATTATTACATATCATTCCAGAGACAAACATAGTCTTTTACAAACTCCATGGCCACATGCCTAATACAAGAGTTCAAATATAATAAGATAAATAAGTCTTCATCTTCATGTGCCACAGGAAAGCATGTTGAGTGTAGACTCATGACTCCTAATCATCATCAGAATAACCTGCAACATCACAAGTTACAGCCACAGTGGGTCAATACATTGGAATAGTATTGGCAAGTGATACCTTAGTAGAATATTGGTGGACTAGATACTATATGCAATTTGGCTAAGTGTAGCTTAGGCTTGCTTTGCTCAAAATAGGTTTTTCCTATCAGTTGAAAACACTAAGTTTTTCTTTATCAAAACTTTTCCCAAGGAACCACCAATAGATATTGGGGTCCTTCACCCTTGTTCAACCACAAGTTTTACTTAGAAATTGGGATGAGGAGATTCTTGATAGCTTCCATGTCTTGATGCTCAAATTGTCCAATTCCAGGGACATGGCCAAGTACTTATATTCTTCCATCTGCAGAGGTTGTGCACTTTCCCCACAAGACACGATTTTCACCAAGACAAGACCTTTCAGAAGCCTTTCCTTAGACCAAATGGACACGCTCCAACCTATCATACCACTATCACCAACTGTCCAAATGGCTAAGTTATTGCAACCTATATGATCCAGGCAGAGCCCATATTTCCAAGTGGTTGCACTAGAAGCTTCTTAACATTTGGCCTCTCAAATCCCTTTGTTCCTGGGTGGCTTTCCACAAGTGAGATACACAAGGTAAACCATAGAAATGGGCCTTGTGTAACCACTCAACATAAACCATTCCTTCCATTCCACCCAGGTGTTTCATTCACTTAGTTGTTTTATTAAGCAAAACACAAGTCCAAAGACTTAGAAATATTTTATCATAGCATGAATATTTCACCACCCTTGGTTGCTACTAGCTAGGCTAAGCATGGCATAGATAAACATCTTAACTTAGAAATTTCTAGCAATTCTACAACTACTAGGATTTCCCAAGCATAGCATATAAAGACCAAAACTTATCCATGCAAGTCTAGCAAAATATTTCTAATGAATATTTGAAAAACATAGGAATAAAATCATGAAGCACCACTTGCCTTGGTAGTTTGGAGAGTAGCTACAACCCTCACAATCACAATCACTATTTGCACCAAAATCTACACATAAAATGATAGCACCAAATCACATACAAAATAAATACAAGAAAAAATATATGGATGCATGCAATATGACATGTGATGATTTTCTAAGCTCAACAAGACAAGTGCACAGTACTGGTTCATAAACAAGTTCAAAACTTGCCAAACAACCTTTATTTGAATATTAAAACATTTCTCAAATAATTAATATACACAAAATAGGCCTACACAAGTTTCTGTAAATAAAACCATTTTAACACAAACAAAACTTTAAACACATTGCATAAATGGAAAGGGCTTTCTCTCCTGATTCCATTGATATAAAATTCGTCAAATTTGGACGTGGGAATCAAAAGTTATGAATTAAACAAGTTTTAATATCTAATAGATCTAATCCAGTTTTTTAAGTTCAAATCCTAGCCACGCGGCGTGTTCCTATTGGTTGATACCGCTTCACTCAGGATCATGCTTCCGCACCGTCGGATCAAGTTAGATCCAACGCGCCAGATCAAAAGAAAATGGTTCGCTCCTATTCTAATCTATGCCCTACGATACAGATCTAACGGTGGCCGATGCTTTGACCAAGAAGTGGCGGCGCGAATGGTCGCTGGCGGCGGTGGCGCTTCTGCCGGTGACGCACCGGTGATTCTAGAGGGGGCTAAGGGTCGAGCAGTGGCTTACCGAACTCGCGGAATTACGATGAAGCTGAAGGTGCTGCTGGTGCGGGCGGGGGTGTGCTGCAGAGGCTGCTGGGGCTCGTCGGAGTTGGTGCCAGCGTCGGGTTTGCACGGGCGGCGACGAAGGTGACATTATTGGCCACCCTAGCACAAACCAAGGGTATCAATGAGTGCACAACGTTCAGGCGAACCTGACAGAGTCAAGTAGAAGGCGCGGGGCGGTCGGCTTTTACCTTAATCGCTCGCCGGAGTTGGAGACGGCGACGGACGCTCACAGTACTCGTTGAAGTCGACGCTCTGGATCACAAGGAGACGAACCAAGGAGATCAGGAGGTGCGCAAAGATCAGAGGATCACTTCAGGGTGAACGAGGAGTAGGCGCGAGCACTGGGCTTACCGGAATACCTCGCCGGAGTGGGTTCTCTCTGCGGCGGTGTAAGGGCAAATACCGGCAGCCTGGAGGCGCTTCTGGCTGGCTTTGTTGGGGGAAATGGCCGCGAGGGGGAGAGGTTTAAGTAGCCAGGAGGGGCGAGGGAATTACGCTGCCAATCAATGCCAATTAAGCACGGAATCAATGCGGCGTTTCTGGAGGAAACGGCGGGGGCGACGGGGTCTGCGCGCGCGGGGGTGGAGAAGAACGAGCTGACCTGGCTCGGGCCCAGTGGCAGTGTCTGCGGGGCAGTGCGGGTGTGGGTGAGAGAGAGAGAAGGGGAAAACGACCCGGGTGGGCTTAGTGGGCTGATTTCTCTGTTGGGCTAAATAACTGGCGCCGGCCCTTTTCCTTTTCTCTAATCATTTTCTATTTCTGTTTTGATTTTATGATTCCATTTTCAAACAAATTCAAATGCCAATTGAATTCAAATTTGTTCTGGATTTTTGCAGAGTGTAACAATCATAATTCTGGGTGTAAAAACATGTGGTCTCTCTGAAATAGCTTGGTCCTATTGTTCAAACAAAATAAACAGTAACAAGGCTCTTGATTTGATCAAGTTTTTAAAATGGTTTTAAACTCACATTTGTTTTGAATTTTTTTGGTTTAAGCATTAGAAAGCAAGCAATACATTCTGAGAGTAACAAGGTTTGATTCATGAACAACAATCTCTCATTGGAGATTAGCATTTGATTTAATGCTGATCACATAAAATAATGAGCTTATATGCTCCTGTTTTTGAATTGATTTTTGAAATGAACTCTACATGATCATGGATGCATGGATGATATGCATGAGTTTTGAAACATGATTTTAGGGATGTTACAAATCTAACCCCCTTAAGGTGAATCTCGCCCTCGAGATTCGGATTGGCTAGCAAATAGGTGAGGGTGGTCTTTCCGAAGATCATCTTCTCTTTCCCATGTTGCTTCTTGTTCGAATGGTGGTTCCATTGAACTTTGCAGAACTTGATGGTCTTAGTCCGAGTAACTCTTTATGCAGTCTCAAGAATCTCTATAGGTTTATCTTCATAAGTGAGATAACTTTCCAATTGGACTTCTTCCAAAGGTATAGTATCCTTCAAAGAAGTTTCTTCCATTTCTGGATGACATTTCTTAAGCTGACTCACATGAAACACATTATGAACTACTGACAAAGACTCTGGCAATTCTATTTCATAAGCGACTTCTCCTTTACGACTCAGAATCTTGAATGGTCCAACATATCTTGGGGCCAACTTTCCTTTGACTCCAAACCTCTTCACTCCACGAAGTGGTGACACTCTAAGATAAGCTCTATCACCGACTACATAGGTGACTTCTCTACGCTTAGGATCTGCGTAGCTCTTCTGTCGGGACTGTGCTATCTTCAATCTATCCTTAACCAGTTTGACTTTCTCTTCAGCCTCTTTGATTAGTTCTGGTCCGAACAAACTTCTTTCTCCCACACCATTCCATAGCAATGGGGTGGTACACTTTCTCCCATAGAGAAACTCAAATGGTGCCATCTCAATACTGGCTTGATAGCTATTATTATAAGAGAATTCTGCGTAAGGCAGACTTTCATCCCAACTAGCTCCATAGTCTAGGGCACATGCCCTCAACATATCTTCAATAATCTGATTAGTCCTTTCTGTCTATCCATCAGTCTGAGGATGAAAACCGGTACTGAATTCCAACCTCGTTCCCAATGACTCATGTAGTTGCCTCCAAAAATGAGAAGTGAATTGAGTTCCCCTATCAGACACAATACACTTGGGTACTCCATGTAGACACACAATTCTGCTCATGTAGATCTTGGCTAACTTAGCACTTGTATAAGTTGTCTTCACGGGTATAAAATGAGCCACTTTAGTTAGGCGATCCACTACTACCCAAATAGAATCATATCCTGACCTGGTCCTCGGCAATCTGGTGATGAAATCCATGCCAATCTTGTCCCACTTCCAATCCGGAATAGGTAGTGGTTGAAGCAAACCTGCTAGTTTCTGATGTTCCGCCTTCACTCTGCTACATACATCACACAAAGCAATATGTTCGGTGATGTCCTTCTTGAGATTATTCCACCAAAATCTTTCTTTCATATCCATGTACATTTTGGTGTTACCCGGATGAATGGAATATGGTGAGTTGTGTGCTTCTTGTAGAATCAGTTTCCAAAGTTCCGGATATTGTGGAACACAGATATGTTTCCCATGCCATAAAGTACCTTGTTCGTCTTCATGGAATCCTTTGGCTTTTCCCTTGCCAATCTTTTCCTTAATCTCTTCAATTTCCTTATCAGTCTTCTGGGCTTCTTTGATCTTGTCCAACAAAGTGGGTTGAACATCCAAAGACATGAGAGGTCCCTCAGGCACAATCTCTAATCTGAGATCTCTAAATTGGGCACACAGATCATCTGGCAATTCTCCCTTAGTAAGGCCATTCACAAAAACCTTATGGCTTAGAGCATCCGCTACAACATTTGCTTTACCGGGGTGGTATTGCAAACTTAAGTCATAGTCCTTGATGAGTTCTAGCCATCTTCTTTGTCTCATGTTAATTTCCTTCTGGGTGAAGATATACTTCAAACTCTTGTGATCTGTGAAAACTTCACATCTCTTTCCCAAAAGATAATGTCTCCATGTTTTGAGTGCATGGACAACAGAGGCTAACTCTAAATCATGAGTAGGGTAATTCACTTCATGAGTTTTGAGTTGTCTCGAGGCATAAGCCACAACTTTCCCTTCTTGCATAAGTACGGCACCTAATCCATGATGAGATGCATCACAATACACTTGGAAATCTTTTTCCAAATCTAGCCAACACAAGACTGGTGCTGTCACTAGCCTCTTCTTCAATTCTTGAAAGCTGAGTTCACATCCTTCAGACCAAACAAATTTCTTGTCTTTCTTTAGCAATTCTGTCATAGGCTTAGCTACCTTGGAAAATTCTCAATGAACCTTCTGTAGTATCCTGCCAAGCCAAGGAAACTACGAACCTCTTTGACTGACTTAGGTGATTCCCATTCAGTTACAGCTGAAACTTTAGCAGGATCAACTGCTAAACCATCTCCTGACACAACGTGTCCAAGAAAACCAACTTCATTCAACCAAAATTCACACTTGCTGAATTTGGCATACAGTTTATGCTCTCTAAGCTTCTCAAGTATCAAACGTAGATGTCTTTCATGTTCTTCCTTGCTCTTGGAGTAGGTCAAAATGTCATCGATGAAAACGACAACAAACTTATCAAGGAACTCCATGAACACCTTGTTCATCATATTCATGAAGTATGCTGGAGCATTGGTCAAACCAAATGGCATCACGGTGTATTCACACAATCCATACCTTGTGGTGAAGGCTGTCTTAGGTATGTCTTGTTCCCTTATCTTGAGCTGGAAATAACCTGACCGAAGATCAATCTTTGAGAACACACAAGATCCTTCTAACTGATTAAACAAGTCATTTATTCTAGGCAAAGGGTATTTGTTCTTGATAGTCACTTCATTGAGTGAACGGTAATCTATGCATAACCTTTGACTTCTATCTTTCTTTTCCACAAAAAAAACTGTTGCTCCCCAAGATGAGGAACTTGGTTGGATAAAACCTTTCTGCAACTGTTCTCCAAGCTGCTTCTTGAGTTCTTTCAACTCATCAACTGACATCTTGTATGGTCTTTTTGCTATTGGTCCATATCCTGGTAGCAAATCAATAAGAAACTCCACATATCTATCTGGTTGCATTCCCGGCAATTCTTCCGGAAACACATCCGGATATTCGCTCACAATTGGCACACTGTCTATGCTAACCCCCTTAAGATCATTTAGCTTACTCCCTTTGGATTCAAAGTTAGACTTGAATCTAATCCGTTTATTCTCCGGGGTTGTGAGTGCAACAATACGATTAGCACAATCTAGTACTCCTTCATACTTGGTCATCCAATCCATTCCCAATATTACATCCAGTCCTTGGGAATCTAGGATTATCAGACTCACTGGAAACTTATGCTTTCCAAATTCTATCACTAGATCCGGGCATCCAAGACTTACTATCATGTCTCCACCAGGAGAACTTACTTTTATTGTACACCCAATGTTTTCAGTTGGAAACCCATTTCTATCAACAAATGCTTTTGATATGAATGAATGTGATGCACCAGTATAAAAAAGAACAAGTGCTGGAATAGAATTGAGTTTGAACTTACTAGCAACAGCATCTGGCTCTTCATAGATTTCCTCCACATTGATGTGGTTCACTTGTCCCTTCTGGAAAGGGTTGGGCTTGTTGGGTCCTTCAACTTTCTTTTCTGGGCATTCATTTGCATAATGCCCCATCTTCTTGCACTTGAAACACTCAACCTGACTAAGATCCTTCTTGATAGGCTGGCTTCCACTACCACTTCTATTTCCACTATGGTGGCTCTTATACCCACTCTTGTGGTTCTTGTACTTATCATTGTCATGACTACGATTGTGCTTGTTGTCATGATAACGGTTGTGGTTATGGTGCTTGTTGAACTTCCCATGCTTGTGGGATCCAGAATTTCCACTATCATCATAATCTGAACGCTTGTGAGACGATCCCGAGCTGTGCTTGTCCGAGTGCTTTCTCTTCCTGCTTTCCACTTATTTCATTTTGCTCTCCAAAATAGCAGCCTTGTCACAAAGAGACTGGTATGTGGGAACATATGCCACAGCTAACTGCAGGTTCAGTTCATCATTCAACCCTTGAAGGAATTTTTCCTTCCTCTTAGCATCAGTGTCAACTTCATCCGGTGCATATCGCGCCAGATTGTTGAACTCCTCAATATATTCAGCCACGCTGCGGTGGCGCTGCTTCAAGTTATGGAACTCTTTCTTCTTCAAACTCATCACTCCGGATGAGATGTGAGCAGTACGGAAACCATCTTCAAAGATAGCCCATGTCACATCTGTAATGGGAGTGGTGATATGGAAGTTATCCCACCAAGTAGCTGCTGGTCCTTCCAACAAGTGAGCTGCAAATATGACTTTCTCTTCATCAGTACAGCCAACTGTTACCAAGTCTTTGTTCACAGAGCGTAGCCAATCATTGGCCACCATAGGATCAGTAGTTCCTAAGAACTTTGCTGGCCTCAATCTTAAGAACCTGGTAAGCATGTCAAAACCCGGTGGGTTGTTCTGATTGTTGTTGTTATTGTTGTTGTTATTGTTGTTATTGTTGTTGTTATTGTTGTTCTGATTCTGGATGAACGTAGTCATCATTTGCATCAGCTGAGTCTGAGCTGTCATCATTTGCTGCATCTCAGGGGTGATGTTGTTGTTGTTGGGGTTGGGATTAGGCATCTGTGGTTTGTTCAATAGAGATAAGAATGAGATACCCATAGATGCTATCATGCACAATACATCACATAATCAATCACCAAACATGCATCACAATAATAAAAGTTCAACAACATAGACAACAAGTTTGCAAAGTAAACACACCAATAGCAAGCCATCCACATGTTGGATGGTCATTGCGACTCAACAATCAAAGACATGATAAATTAGGTAAATGAGCAGTCATAACTAGTCCTCGGCATCAACCTCCTCCTCAACAAATGTAAGACCTGCATTCTCCATAGCGGTCTTGTATTCCTCGACATTGGTGGTCAAGGTTTCTACTTTGGCTTTGAGAGCCCTCTTCTGTGCACGAAGTCTCTCAATCACACCTTGTTGATGCTCGAGCTCTAAGTCCTTGTTCTCTAGTTCTGTAGTCATGTCTCGAATCCTCTTGTTCCTATCTTGGACTCGCTTCTCTTGACTCTTGAACTTTCTGTCCTGACTCTCGAACTTGGCCTCCATCTTCTTGACTATATCATCTTGCTCCGTGAAGAGCTTGTCCTTCTCAGGAAGCTGCACCTGGAGTTCGTCATTGCTGAGCATGACGTTGGTCCTATCAGTGTCCATGTGCCTAAGAAGAACCTCTAAGTCCTGGAGGTATAGACGAATCGGCTCTGCTGTCTCTCTTGAAGTATCCTCGAAGTCAATGGCCTCACCATCCTCATCACGTCTACCTAAGGTGTGGAAGTGAGTACCTCTTACCTCTCGAGAGTGTCTCCCTAGTAGACGTCCTATCAAATCCTGCATGACTACCTCAAGGCCTATCTCCTTGTCATCATGCATGAGCTTGAAGATGATGGCCTCCATGGCTGGCTCAGTCTGGCGTCATGTCTGATTGACCTTGAAGCCCCAAAGGTCTTTCCTCTCAAACTTGGTGAGGGGAAGCATCATGATAGTAGGAAGAGGAAGATTGTGCAGGCTAGTGAGCTCAATAATACGAGTGCCAAAGCGAGTTCCCTCGAACTCATCAACCGTGCTGATAATAACATTAGGCATATATTTATAAGACAGAAAAAGTTAGAATCAACATACATAGATATTAATCACAAAACAGAGCAACATATGCATAACTTTTGAAAATCAATCACACAAGTCATGGCATACATGAAACCATTACAAACATTCCAAGGTTCAACTTATTTCAAGCAACATTTTGGAAAATAAATGGTTAAGTGGTGGTCCAACTAATGAAGTACGTTACAATCCCAACTCACTTGCCAAGTTGGTTAACAGGATATTTCTAGAAGCAATCTGTCTATCTAGAGTACATGACTCCATTACTAAGTCTATTATGTCTCCTCTTAAGGTTTGGTTGGTAGCCTCCAACTCTTGGGTATGTTTATTTTCTTCCCTAAGATCATTCTGGGTGTTGAGCATTCTGCACTTGACTCTATCACCAAGTTCTTTGATGGCCTTCCAAGCTGCATCCCTTGCTGAATCAAAGAATGTAGTGTGCACTACTGAATTGGTGACCATGCAGAATCCTGATTCCTTGTGGTTGTCTTCCTTGTTTTTATACAAGTGAAGTTGCACCCACCAGTACTCAACTCCTTCATCCATCACAGGAAAACCTTAGTACACAGCTGCACCATGTATTCCCATTGCAACCATGAGGTCCTTGAGAGCCTTGGGGAATTCTGTCTCACATTCCAAAGTCATAGTCATGAGTGGTCCCTTCCTTACGGCTTCGTTGATGGATTTAATCTACAAATAGAGATGAGAAAGAAGATTAGAAAAGTTTACAAGAAGAAAAGACAAGTGTGGAAGTTGTCAAAAAATTTCCTTAGTGGTTTCCAATCCTAGGGTCATAATCCTACAAGCAACACAGTGCTCTGATACCATATGTAAGATCCCTCCTTTATAAAGGAAAAGGATCCCTGTGATTGCAATGCTAGTCCCTGGATCAATGCTAGCATCCACAATTTAAGATGAAGTACACAGAAACAAAGGTCATTATTACAGTCATTCCAGAGACAAACATAGTCTTTTACAACTCCATGGCCACAGGCCTAGTACAAGAGTTTAAATAAGTAAATAGATAAATAAGTCTTCATCTTCATGTGCCACAGGCAAGCATGTTGATTGTAGACTCATGACTCCTAATCATCATCAGAATAACCTGCAACATCACAAGTTACAGCCACAGTGGGTCAATACATTGGAATAGTATTGGCAAGTGATACCTTAGTAGAATATTGGTGGACTAGATACTATATGCAATTTGGCTAAGTGTAGCTTAGGCTTGCTTTGCTCAAAATAGGTTTTGCCTATCAGTTGAAAACACTAAGTTTTTCTTTATCAAAACTTTTCCCAAGGAACCACCAATAGACATTGGGGTCCTTCACCCTTGTTCAACCACAAGTTTTACTTAGAAATTGGGATGAGGAGATTCTTGATAGCTTCCATGTCTTGATGCTCAAATTGTCCAATTCCAAGGACATGGCTAAGTACTTAGATTCTTCCATCTGCAGAGGTTGTGCACTTTCCCCACAAGACTTGATTTTCACCAAGACAGGACCTTTCAGAAGCCTTCCCTTAGACCGAATGGACGCGCTCCAACCTATCATCCCACTACCACCAACTGTCCAAATGGCTAAGTTATTGCAACCTATATGATCCAGGCAGAGCCCATATTGCCAAGTGTCTGCACTAGAAGCTTATTAACATTTGGCCTCTCAAATCCCTTTGTTCCTAGGTGGCTTTCCACAAGTGAGATACACAAGGTAAACCATATAAATGGGCCTTATGTAACCACTCAACATAAACCATTCCTTCCATTCCACCCAGGTGTTTCATTCACTTAGTTGTTTTATTAAGCAAAACACAAGTCCAAAGACTTAGAAATATTTTATCATAGCATTAATATTTCACCACCCTTGGTTGCTACTAGCTAGGCTAAGCATGGCATAGATAAACATCTTAACTTAGAGAAATTTCTAGCAATTCTACAACTACTAGGATTTCCCAAGCATAGCATATAAAGACCAAAACTTATCCTTGCAAGTCTAGCAAAATATTTCTAATGCATATTTGAAAAACATAGGAATAAAATCATGAAGCACCACTTGCCTTGGTAGTTTGGAGAGTATCTACAATCCTCATAATCGCAATCACTATTTGCACCAAAATCTACACATAAAATGATAACACCAAATCACATACAAAATAAATACAAGCAAAAATATATGGATGCATGCAATATGACATGTGATAATTTTATAAGCTCAACAGGATAAGTGCACAGTACTGGTTCATAAACAAGTTCAAAACTTGCCAAACAACCTTTATTTGAATATTAAAAAAAAAATCAAATAATTAATATACACAAAATAGGCCTACATAAGTTTCTGTAAATAAAACCATTTTAACAGAAACAAACTTTAAACACATTGCATAAATGGAAAGGGCTTTCTCTCCTGATTCCATTGATATAAAATTCATCAAATTTGGACATGGGAATCAAAAGTTATGAATTAAACAAGTTTTAATATCTAATAGATCTAATCCAGTTTTTTAAATTCAAATCCTAGCCACGCGGCGTGTTCCTATTGGTTGATGCCGCTTCACTCAGGATCATGCTTCCGCACCATCGGATCAAGTTAGATCCAACACGCCAGATCAAAAGAAAACGGTTTGCTCCCGTTCTAATATATGCCCTACGATACAGATCTAACAGTGGCTGATGCTTTGACCAAGAAGTGGTGGCGCGAATGGTCACTGGCGGCGGCGGCGCTTCTGCCGGCGACGCACCGGTGATTATAGAGGGGGCTAAGGGTCGAGCAGTGGCTTACCGAACTCGCGGAATCACGACGAAGCTCAAGGTGCTGCTGGTGTGGGCGGGGGCGTGTTGTAGAGGCTGCTGGGGCTCGTCAGAGTTGGTGACAGCGTCAGGTTTACACGGGCGGCGACGAAGGCGACGTTACTGGCCACCCTAGCACAAACCAAGGGTATCAGCGAGTGCACAACATTCAGGCGAACCTGACAGGGTCAAGTAGAAGGCGCGGGACGGTTGGCTTTTACCTTAATCGCTCGCCGGAGTTGGAGACGGCGACGCACGCTCACAGTACTCGTCGAAGTCGACGCTCTGGATCACAAGGAGACGAACCAAGGAGATCAGGAGGTGCGCAAAGATCAGAGGATCACTTCAGGGTGAACGAGGAGTAGGCGCGAGCACTGGGCTTACCGGAATACCTCGCCGGAGTGGGTTCTGTCTGCGGCGGTGTAAGGGCAAATACCGGCAGCCTGGAGGCGCTTCTGGCTGTCTTTGTTGGGGGAAATGGCCGCGAGGGGGAGATGTTTAAGGGGCAAGGGAATTACGCTGCCGATCAATGCCAATTAAGCGCAGAATCAACGCGGCGTTTCTGGAGGAAACGGCGGTGGCGACAGGGTCTGCGCGCGCGGGGGTGGAGAAGAAGGAGTTGACCTGGCTCGGGCCCAGTGGCAGTGTCTGCGGGGTAGTGCGGGTGTGGGTGAGAGCGAGAAGGGGAAAACGACCCGGGTGGGCTTAGTGGGCTGATTTCTCTGTTGGGCTAAATAACTGGCGCCGGCCCTTTTCCTTTTCTCTAATCATTTTCTATTTCTGATTTGATTTTATGATTCCATTTTCAAACAAGTTCAAATGCCAATTGAATTCAAATTTGTTCTGCATTTTTGTAGAGTGTAACAATCATAATTCTGGGTGTAAAAACATGTGGTCTCTCTGAAATAGCTTGGTCCTATTGTTCAAACAAAATAAACAGTAACAAGGCTCTTGATTTGATCAAGTTTTGAAAATGGTTTTAAACTCACATTTGTTTTGAAATTTTTTGGTTTAAGCATTAGCAAGCAAGCAAAACATTCTGAGAGTAACAAGGTTTGATTCATGAACAACAATCTCTCATTAGAGAGTAGCATTTGATTTAATGCTGATCACATAAAATAATAAGCTTAAATGCTCCTGTTTTTGAATTGATTTTTGAAATGAACTCTACATGATCATGGATGCATGGATGATATGCATGAGTTTTGAAACATGATTTTAGGGATGTTACAGCATCAGATGCTCCTGTTTTTGAAATGGTTTTGAAAAGGAACCCTAAATGATCATGGATGCATGGATGATATGCATGAGTTTTGAAACATGATTTTATGGATGTTACACCTACGCGCGCATTAAAGCCGTAGAGCATAGCCAGGAGACCACCAAGCGATCGCCACCGCCGGCCATGCCTCTATCCGCCCGTAGCCATGTCGCCACCGTCGACTGCCCATCCCGTTCGGTCTCGCCGTCGCGATTATAAATAGAGGCCACCCCCAGCCGAATTGAACACACCATCTCACTCTCCTCACTGATCGTGCCACCTGAAGGGAATATGCCCTGAGAGGCAATAATAAAGTGTTTATTATGTGTATTCCAAGTATATGATAGATGTTTATTTTGCATGCTATAATTGTATTAATACGGAAACGTTAATACATGTGTGTTTAATAAACAAACAGAAAGTTCCTAGTTATGCCTCTCTCATAAACTATCTCGTTGATTAACAAGATGATCAAGGTTTCCTGATCATGGACATTGGATGTTGTTAATAACGGGATCACAACATTAGTGTAATGGTGTGATGAACATTCATCCGAAGTATAGCATTACGATCAAAGTCATTGAGTTTATATTGCTATAACAACTTACGAAGTGATCCTAATCCTTAGACCATGAGATCATGTCAATCACTAACACCGGAAGAGTTTCTTGATAACATCAAACATCACACCGTAACAGGGTGATTATAAAGATGGATTCAGAACTAATAAAGTGTTATGTTGAGGCTCATGGATCGAGAGTGGAATTTGTTTATCCCGATGACGGATAGATATACTCTGGGCCCTCTCAGTGATATCACATTGATTAGCTTGCAAGCAAGTGATTTGATCACTAGAATGTTATATCACAGGAACGAGAAAAGAGTGCATGTCGGTAACGAGATCAAACTAGGTATGGAGATACCGATGATCGAATCTCGGACATGTAATATATCGTGAAACAAAGGGATTAAGATACTAGCGTAAATGGTTCCGACGATCACAAGAAAGTCATCGTTGAATGTGTGGGAGTCGGTATGGGTCTCCAGATCCCGCTTCTGATTATTGATCCGAGAGGGGTCTCGATCATGTCCGCATTATTCACGAACCGTAGGGTGACACACTTAAGAGACACCGACATCCAATTGGAGCAAATGTTTCATGCCGAAAGAATGAACAAGCGCAGAAATTTATTTCACTAGATACCGAAACAGGTTTTCGGGTGAAATTGCATAAAGTGGTTATGCATGTGAAATAGAATTCTAGCAAGGGGTTATTTGTGAATGTTTGTCATTAAAGTAATTGACAAAATTCTGAATAAAATAAAAGAGTTTTATTTAATGAGAGTTTGCATTAAATTTGGTGGAAATTTAATGGGAATTTGAGTGGACTTTTGAGTGGAGGGAATTTAAAGGATATTTGTGAGTGGAGTGTCCACCCACATGAAGAGGGGAGGGCAAGGGGGCAGCCCCCATGCGCCGGCCACCCCCTTGGGGTTCCCCCCCTCCTCCTATAAAAGGAGCCCCCTCCTCACTTGTCTCACACACCTCCTCGTGAAGGATCTCTCTCCCCCTCTAGAATTTATCCCCCATGGTCTCGGACTAGCAAGATACATGTTCCCGGTGGCTATTCGGCAAGAAAGAGTTGTGCTTCCTCTGCATCTCTGGAGCGAGGAGGCGGAGGTTGCTCGGTGCCTCGAACGTGTGTGCGAGCACGGATGCGCTGCTGATTTGCGGCGCTAGGACTTCCTCTCGATCTTGAGATCGGCAAGAGATCGTCTACATCAACCACGAGTTGAACTCGTTAAGCTTTGTCGGACTTCAAGGGTATTTTCTCTACGGATATACATCCGCCCGTTGTTTGTATCTAGTAGATAGATCTTGGTATATAGTTCACATCGTAGGAAAATTTTTGTTTTCTATGCTGCGAACCCTACAGTGGTATCAGATCCGGATCTATGCGTAGATACTTTACACGGGTAGTACACATATGAGTATGTGGGCGATGATGATCATTTTGTTGCTCCTTTGTTGTAATTTTGGATATTGGTGGCATAGTGGGATGAAGCGGCCCGGACAAACTTTACATGTCCTCGCACATGAGACCTGTTCCACGCTTGACATGCAACTAGTTTGCATAAGTGGCTAGCGGGTGTCTGTCTCTCCTACTATAGTCAATATCTATTTTGCAAGCGAGTTGTCAACAATTTGATTATCCTTGTTGTGGTTCATGTTCGTAGGTAAGAACGGTTCTATCTCGAAAGCCCTAAGCCACGTAAAACTTGCAATGGATAAATTAGAGGCGTCTAGTTTAGATTGTTGCTGGGCTAGTGTTATGATATGGTAGTGTTGTAAGTAGAAGTATGAGATGATACTCTTACAACACACATAGCGTGTAAAATCCATAGACCTTGGATTTACACATATAGGTATGATAGTGATCATACCACGATGCACATGATAGAGATCATCTGCGGGAACCATATCATTTCACTAATAAACATATGATGTTTGATAGCATCTTATATTGCTTGTTTAGCGCTTTGTTAGCATAATAAGATGATCCCTCATTTAAATATCAAGATAAGAATGTGTTCTTCCTTTAGTATGCACCGATTATGTTTTCGTCGCTCCAAGACATCACGTGATGATCGGGTGTTCTTGGATCCACGACCATATTTCAGGTGTAAAACAGTTACACACGCGAATACTAAGGTTCTAACTTGGCGAGCCTAGCATGTACAGACATGGCCTCGGAACACGGACCGAAAGGTTAAGCATGAGTCATATAGTTGATATGATGCCCATTTGATGCTCGCCTTTGAAGCTATACCGACTCACGTGATGATCGGACTTGGTGTAGTGGATTTGGTTCATGTAATCACCAAAAAGGCACGAGGGATGTCGTTTTTGAGTGGGAGTTCATTCGTAATATAGATTAGTTGAACTCAATCTATCATACACTTAGTCTAAACTTTACAAATTCTGTTGTAGATGGCACCACCTGCTTTTAATTTCAATGTGTTCATGGAGAAAGAGAAACTAGCAACGAACGGTAGCAACTTTACCGAATGGGCCATGAATTTGAGGATTCTCCTCTCTGCTGCACAAAAGCAATATGTGCTAGCAGCGCCGTTAGGCCCCCCACCTTTTGATGATGCCCCTGACGAGGAGAAGAATGTCTATCAGACTCGTCAGGAGGACCACAACTTAGTTCATTGCGGCATATTGTATGGGCTAGAGCCGGAACTTCGAAAGCGTTTCGAAAACGGCAATGCATTTGATACAATGGGTGAGTTGAAAATGATTTTCGACACACATGCTGCTGTAGAGAGCTACAACACTTCAGAAAAGTTCTTTAGCTGCATGATGGAAGAGCACAGCTCCGTTAGTGAGCATGTACTCAAGATGTCGGGTTACGCCGATAAGCTTGTGTCCTTGGGAATATCGATTCCCATTGACTTAGGCATCCATCGTGTTCTGCAGTCTCTGCCACCTAGCTATAAGAGCTTCGTGATGAACTATAATATGCAAGGCATGAAGAAGTCTCTCCCCGAGCTTCTATCAATGCTTAAAACTGCAGAAGTGGAGATCAAAAAGGAACATCAAGTGTTGATGATCAATAGGAACACTGGTTTCAAGAAAGACAAGAAGGGAAAACGGAAGGGAAGTAAGGGCGGCAAGCCTGTTGCCGCGCCTGAAAAGAAACCCCGAGTTGGACCTAAGTCTGATTCCGAGTGCTACTATTGTAAGGGGACTGGCCACTGGAAGCGCAACTGCCCCAAGTATCTGGCAGACAAGAAGGCCGGCAAGGCAAACAAAGGTATATATGATATACATGTTATTGATGTGTACTTGACTAGTGCTCGCAGTAGCACCTGGGTATTTGATACCGGTTCAGTTGCTAATATTTGTAACTCGAATCAGGGGCTGCGGAACAAGCGACCGCTAGAAAGGGGTGAGGTCAAGATGCGTGTCGGCAATGGATCAAGCGTTGATGTAATCGCCGTCGGAACGCTGCCTCTCCACTTGCCGTCGGGATTAGTTATAAACTTGAATAAATGTTATCTGGTGCCTGCACTAAGCATGAACATTGTATCTGGATCGTGTTTGATGCGAAGTGGTTATTCATTTAAATCCGAGAACAATGGTTGTTCCATTTTATGAATGAAATCTTTTATGGTCATGCACCGATGATGAATGGTTTATTTCTATTAGATCTCGATGATAATGTTACACATATTCATAATGTTGATGCTAAAAGGATTAAACTTAATGATGATATATCCGCATATATGTGGCACTACCGTCTAGGTCATATTGGCGTTAAACGCATGAAGAAGCTCCATTCGGATGGACTTTTGGAATCACTTGATTATGAATCATTTGATACATGTGAGCCATGCCTTATAGGGCAAGATGACTAGAACGCCGTTTTCTGGTTCAATGGAACGGGCGACAGATTTATTGGAAATCATACATTCTGATGTATGTGGTCCAATGAGTGTGTCGGCGCGAGGTGGATATCGTTATTTTGTTACTTTCACGGATGATTTGAGTAGATACGGTTATATCTACTTGATGAAACACAAGTCTGAAACCTTTGAAAAGTTCAAGGAATTTCAGAATGAAGTGGAAAATCATCGTAATAGAAAGATCAAATTTCTACGGTCCGACCGTGGAGGTGAGTATCTAAGTTACGAGTTTAGCACTCACATGAAAGAGTGTGGAATTGTTTCACAACTCACACCTGCCGGAACACCACAGCGAAATGGTGTGTCGGAACGTCGTAATCGTACTTTATTAGATATGGTTCGATCTATGATGTCTCTGACGGACTTGCCGTTGTCATTTTGGGGTTATGCACTAGAAACTGCTGCATTCACTTTAAATCGGGCACCATCTAAATCCATTGAAAAGACACCGTATGAATTGTGGTTTGGAAACAAACCTAAGCTGTCATTTCTTAAAGTTTGGGGATGCGATGTTTGTGTGAAGAAACTTCAACCGGATAAACTCGAACCCAAAGCGAAAAAATGCGTCTTCATAGGATACCCTAAAGAAACTATTGGGTATTCCTTCTATCACAGATCCGAGGGCAAGGTTTTTGTTGCCAAGAATGGATCCTTTCTAGAGAAAGAGTTTCTCGCGAAAGGTGTGAGTAGTCGGAAGGTAGAACTCGAAGAGGTTGTGGAACCTTCTCTTCAAAGTATGGCGAGTAGCGCAGCGCCGAAAGTTGTTCCGGAGTTGGCTCCACCTGTTGAAGAGGGAACTAATGATAATGATCATGAAACTCCGAAAGAGAGTACTACCGAACCTCGCAGGTCAAACAGGACGCGCGCAGCTCCCAAGCTGTACAGAAATCCTGTCATGAATTTCATGGTTGATGAAAATGATGACCCTGCGACGTATGAAGAAGCGATGATGAGCCCGGATTCCAACAAATGGTTAGAAGCCATGAAATCCGAGATGGAATCCATGTATGAAAATCAAGTTTGGAACTTGGTGGAATTACCTCATGACCGAAAGGCCGTGGAGAACAAATGGATTTTCAAAAGGAAAACTGATGCTGATGGTAATGTGACCGTCTATAAAGCTCGACTTGTCGCAAAGGGGTTTCGACAAATTCAAGGAGTTGACTACGATGAGACTTTCTCTCCCGTAGCGATGCTAAAGTCAGTTAGGATTATGTTAGCAATTGCTGCATATTTCGATTATGAGATATGGCAGATGGATGTCAAAACCGCGTTTCTCAATGGTAATATTGAAGAAGAGTTGTATATGATACAACCAAAGGGTTTTGTCGATCCTAAGGATGCTAACAAGGTGTGCAAGCTTCAGCGATCCATCTATGGATGGAAGCAAGCATCACGAAGTTGGAATCTCCGCTTTGATGAGGTGATCAAAGAGTTTGGATTTGTCCAAACTTATGGAGAAGCTTGTATTTACAAGAAAGTGAGTGGGAGCAATGTGGCATTTCTGATATTATATGTGGATGACATATTATTGATCGGAAATGATATAGATCTTTTAAACAGTGTTAAAAGTTATCTAAACAGCAAATTTTCAATGAAGGACCTAGGTGAAGCGTCATACATATTAGGCATAAAGATCTATAGAGATAGATCTAGGCGCCTAATAGGGCTATCGCAAAGTACATACCTTGATAAGATTTTAAAGAAGTTTAAAATGGACGGAAGTAAGAAGGGGTTCTTACATATGTTGCAAGGCAAGACATTGAGTAAGACTCAAAGTCCGGCTTCGGCGGAAGAAAGAGAGATAATGGACAAAGTCCCCTATGCTTCAGCCATAGGCTCTATAATGTACGCCATGCTATGTACAAGACCGGATGTGGCACATGCTATTAGTTTGACTAGTAGGTACCAATTGGATCCAGGTTCGGAACACTGGATAGCGGTCAAGAATATCCTTAAGTACTTACGAAGAACTAAGGATATGTTTCTTGTATACGGAGGTGAAGAAGAGCTCGTCGCTAAGTGTTATGTCGACGCTAGCTTTGACACCGATCCGGATGACTCTAAGTCTCAATCCGGATACGTATTTCTCATGAATGGCGGAGCGGTTAGTTGGAGGAGCTCCAAACAACCTGTGGTAGCGGGATCAACAACGGAGGCCGAATATGTTGCTGCTTCAGAAGCGGCTCAGGAAGCAGTTTGGATGAAGGAGTTCATATCCGAACTAGGAGTGGTGGCAAACGCGTTGGACCCAATGGTGATCTATTGTGACAACAATGGTGCCATTGTCAATGCCAAAGAGCCAAGGTCTCACAAGCATTCCAAGCATATTAAGCGCCGGTTTCACTCCATCCGCGAGCATGTCAAGGATGGAGATATAAAGATTTGTAAAGTACATACGGATCTCAATGTAGCAGATCCGTTGACTAAAACTCTCCCTAGAGCAAAACATGATCAACACCAGAACTCAATGGGTGTTAGATTTATCACTATGTAACTAGGTTATTGTCTCTAGTGCAAGTGGGAGACTGAAGGGAATATGCCCTGAGAGGCAATAATAAAGTGTTTATTATGTGTATTCCAAGTATATGATAGATGTTTATTTTGCATGCTATAATTGTATTAATACGGAAACGTTAATACATGTGTGTTTAATAAACAAACAGAAAGTTCCTAGTTATGCCTCTCTCATAAACTAGCTCGTTGATTAACAAGATGATCAAGGTTTCCTGATCATGGACATTGGATGTTGTTAATAATGGGATCACAACATTAGTGTAATGGTGTGATGAACATTCATCCGAAGTATAGCATTACGATAAAAGTCATTGAGTTTATATTGCTATAACAACTTACGAAGTGATCCTAATCCTTAGACCATTGGATCATGTCAATCACTAACCCCGGAAGAGTTTCTTGATAACATCAAACGTCACACCGTAACAGGGTGATTATAAAGATGGATTCAGAACTAATAAAGTGTTATGTTGAGGCTCATGGATCGAGAGTGGAATTTGTTCATCCCGATGATGGATAGATATACTCTGGGCCCTCTCGGTGATATCACATTGATTAGCTTGCAAGCAAGTGATTTGATCACTAGAATGTTATATCACAGGAACGAGAAAAGAGTGCATGTCGGTAACGAGATCAAACTAGGTATGGAGATACCGATGATCGAATCTCGGACATGTAATATATCGTGAAACAAAGGGATTAAGATACTAGCGTAAAAGGTTCCGACGATCACAAGAAAGTCATCGTTGAATGTGTGGGAGTCAGTATGGGTCTCCAGATCCCGCTTCTGATTATTGATCCGAGAGGGGTCTCGATCATGTCCGCATTATTCACGAACCGTAGGGTGACACACTTAAGAGACACCGACATCCAATTGGAGCAAATGTTTCATGCCGAAAGAATGAACAAGCGCAGGAATTTATTTCACTAGATACCGAAACAGGTTTTCGGGTGAAATTGCATAAAGTGGTTATGCATGTGAAATAGAATTCTAGCAAGGGGTTATTTGTGAATGTTTGTCATTAAAGTAATTGACAAAATTCTGAAAAAAATAAAAGAGTTTTATTTAATGAGAGTTTGCATTAAATTTCGTGGAAATTTAATGGGAATTTGAGTGGACTTTTGAGTGGAGGGAATTTAAAGGAGATTTGTGAGTGGAGTGTCCACCCACATGAAGAGGGGAGGGCAAGGGGGCAGCCCCCATGCTCCGGCCACCCCCTTGGGGTTCCCCCCCTCCTCCTATAAAAGGAGCCCCCCTCCTCACTTGTCTCACACACCTCCTCGTGAAGGATCTCTCTCCCCCTCTAGAATTTATCCCCCATGGTCTCGGACTAGCGAGATACATGTTCCCAGTGGCTATTCGGCAAGAAAGAGTTGTCCTTCCGCTGCATCGCTGGAGCGAGGAGGCGGAGGTTGCTCGGTGCCTCGAACGTGTGTGCGAGCACGGATGCGCTGCTGATTTGCGGCGCTAGGACTTCCTCTCGATCTTGAGATCGGCAAGAGATCGTCTACATCAACCACGAGTTGAACTCGTTAAGCTTTGTCGGTCTTCAAGGGTATGTTCTCTATGGATATACATCCGCCCGTTGTTTGTATCTAGTAGATAGATCTTGGTATATAGTTCACATCGTAGGAAAATTTTTGTTTTCTATGCTGCGAACCCTACACCACCCCGTTCCCGGAGCAAGGTGAGCAGCACTTCGCCGGAATTTCACCGAAGCCTGCCGCTGCTGGAGAAGAAGGGGGCCAGCGATTGGAGCCGCCCCAGGAGAAGCTGCCGGTACCAGGAGGTTCGTCGTTGTCGACTTTGTCGTTCGCCCGCCTCTCTGACCCTCGCCTGAACCCCGGTGAGCCCCCAACGTCCCCCACCTGCCGCGCTAGGTTTCTGTCTCGCCGGCGTTGCCCAATGTCGACGATGACCCTCAGCCGTTGGATTAGAACCAGATCGAACGCACCACATCACCCCATACCGCTTCGCACCCCCTGTCTCACTGACGTGTGGGGACAGCGACTTAACCAGCCCGCGTAAGCATTGTGCTTAGCAGGCCGGCCCATTATCGCTTCCCGCACAGCCCAGTTATTTGAATTTAACCTTTTTCATTTTATTTCAAAAAAACTTCTGTACCCAGTTTCAAAAATCAACCAGGTCGATTCAGTGAACCAAATTGAATGAAACCAATTTTGTTAGAAAGGTCTGGGAATGCTGAATCCAAGCCCGTTGGATTCAAGTCATTTGGGTCTATAGATCATCCATGGTAAAAATAACAAGGCAGACGCTTTTCTGCATTCAAACATTTTTCAAATTTAAACCATAATAGATTTTGAGTTGATTCCAACTCTCAAAAATCAGATTTAACCATACCTTTCAGAATATATAAAAATATATAGGTTTACTTACAGAAATAATGACCAAGTAATACAAGAATGCCACATAGGCATTTCTAGCCACTTTAATTAATTAAAATAAAAGAGAAAAACCTTATTAAATTGTGACACCACTTTAAATCACATTCCCATGGACTAAAATATGTGGTGATGACATGTGTCAACATGATCCCATGTTTGGTTTGGAGAATATTAAATCTTAAGTAGTTTTTCAATGAGTAGAAATTACTTTTCTAAAAATAAAAGGAATTAAACCAAATTTAATCTTGTAATGTTAGTGATGATGCTAGATCATCTATATGACCCTTGTGTGTGATGAATGCAAGTAGTTAAGTATTGTTTGTTGATTGTGTACCTCGTATTTATTCATAGACGCTCGTTCCAACCAAGGATACGAGGAGGAAGGAGGATACTACGAAGAAGAAGCCGAGGAGAACTTCAACCACTGCTCTGCACAAGGCAAGCTAACACTTGCAAGATACTCTACTTTAGCAAGCCTTACTATACAAGTTAACCTTGCAAGCCTAATACTACTAGCTGAATATGCTAGCTTATACTTGCAATTGGGCAAGCTAATACTTACTTGCTACTATGTCAACTATATGCCTTAAGCATATGTGATCATATCCACTTGATAAACCAATCCTAGTTTTATTTGCAAGCCCTCTACTTTATTTCTTTATCAAAGCTTTAACTTAGAGTTGACTTAAGTGACTTGTAGATTCTAGAAAGATATATTGAAGGTCGCATAAAGAGCATAAAATTTGGCCTAAGCTAGAAAATCTTGATGTCATCCTAAGGCATAAGATTGAACTTAGTGGAAACTCCACTAGTTTACTATCCCCCATTAGTGCTTACCCCCACTTGTAGATGCTAGTTCTAAGCATAAAACTTGATCAACATTAGATGGGAATACTTGGTGAAAATGGTTATGAAAACCTTAGAATGATGGATCATTCTACTGAGATGTTTTGACATGTGTTTCCGAACACCTGATGATTTTGGTGATGAAAATGTTGAGGCATGAGCCTTAGCCCTTTATAAAACTGATGGTTGTCTGGATGTGATACCATTCCAATTTTATTGTACAATCACAATACCCGCAGATTGGGTAGGGCTTGACTGGAAACTTATATACCTTAGTATTAGTTCCCTCAAGGCCAAGGTCTAAGCTGAGGCTACCTTGTGAATATTGTCCACCTGTGTAGTACCCAAGATGACAGTTGGTCATGGTTGTGAGGCCAAACTCACAGGAGAGGTGCTTATACTAGGGCGTGTAATTGAAAGGTTAGGATTAATTATCCGCATACTGAGTATGGTAAATTCAGGATTTGTTCCTGACAGATGTATCGAATATTGTGGTGAAAGTGTACAATCTCTGCAGAGTGTCAAACTATTCGAATAGCCGCGTCCGCGGTTATGGACAGTTGGAGTGGCCATACTGTTCCCCCGTCAGATGTTTTCAAAAGACTTGTGAAATGAATTGAGACTTTGACTTGACCACAACAGGGTTGTGATATGAAATACAAGTTCCTACTTAGGAGTTATAAAATTGTGACTAGCTTCTCTTGCTTCTCAGGTTAGTAGAGATAAATCTAGCTTTTGCAAAACAACCCTAGAGCCTAGTGTCCTATTATCAAAAACCCCTTTCACTTGTTAGTATTAGTTTGCGAGTACTTAAAGAGTACTCATGGCTTTGTCCCTGGCTATTCCCGTGGCCAGACTTTGAAGAGGAGTACCTGGAAGATGGACCCTAGGAAGGTTACGACAACTAGGATCATCTCCCATTGTCAGCATTGCCTGTGACCCCGAAGATGGAGCTTTGCCTACGCTACCGTTATTACTACGTATTCCGCTGCTTGAAGTTGTATTAAGAACTGGATCATGAGATCCCTATTTGTGTAAGACCTTATGTATGGTTTGTAATGGATGATGTACTGTGGTATCCAATTCTGTTATGTCTCGCAAAAATGGTAATCCTGGGATTGCGATGTATGGCATAACAGGCATCTAGGATTAAAAATCCGGGTGTTGACAAGTTCCCCGTGACAACACGGTTCTGCTAACTCCCAGCTTTGCAAGCATATAACTTTCATGGATAGTCACAATGGTTCAGGTTTATTTAGTGCAAGGAATAAAGTGTGCCATCAAGTTCGTGAGAGCTTTACTAACTAGTTTTCCCAAAACAAGCAAACATTTTATTTGGAAGAAAACGAGGCATAATGAATATGCATGGAATAGCAAATGATGCTAGTAGGTAGGTATGGTGGACACTGTTGGCAATATTGGTTTTGGGGAGTTGGATGCACAAGTAGAGCTCATACTCAGTACAAGTGAAGGATAGCAATAGAGAGGGAGCGACAAATGAGAGAGCAATAACTGTCATAATCATGCTTTCAACAAAACAGGACTAATTATGGCTTGAAAGTGATACAAGAACTCTGAGGCAAAATAAATCATCGAGGCTTACTGACTATTGTTCAGTCATATGCACGCGTGAGCATGTGCCAAGTCGATTCACATGAAACATTCAGAGGAGGATACCACAATATCATACCAAAATATGAGTAGAACAATGCAGCAAACATTCATATGACATGCTACAAAATATTAGCAAGCTGGGGCTAATCATGAGAAATCAAGAACTAATAAGCATCCATAAATAACATACACCTTACATGAACAGACTAAGCATGCCCACAATGATGAGTATATGTACAAAAATGAAAACAAATAGAGTTCGTTACCAGCCTCTTACCACACCTCAAGTTGTCTTAATCTTCATTATTGCCCTTCACTTGTGTGGCTTGAATAATAACATGGAACCAAACTCCACTAAGGACTTCTGAAACCTACAAAGAACTTCACAAAACCAAATAAGAACAACAAATATTTTTGGAGTTTTCGATTTTGTAAAGAAAGCACACGAAGCAAACAAAGAAAAATCTTTTTGGATTTTTCTTAAGGCAAACCAAAGCTAAAAAGCAAAGAAACAAACCAAGAGAAATAACGAAAATATTTTTGTGATTTTTGTGTTTTGAGAAAGTGGAAACAAAAACCAAAAAGAATGTGAAACATGGATACACAAAGAACCGACGAAACATGATATATAGATGAGTGTGATGTCGGTGTACCTCCCCCAAGCTTAGGCTTTTGGCCTAAGTGGGGCTCAACTCCATGGTGACCAAGAAGGTGCACCTCCATAGTACGACGAAGAGGCCCCTTCGTCCTGGTACGAGCTCGAGGACGCCCCTGTGTAGTGCACAAAGTGGTCATAAGAGGGCGCGTCCCCCCGGTAATGTCCGTGGAAACCACGAATGCATAGCTGCTCGTCCATCTCCTCCTTGGAGGGTGACCAAGGTCCCTCTGAAATACTGAACAAAGTGGTTTGGGGCAGAGGAAACTTTCTCTCTTCCCCGTTAGTAAACATCATCCTATAAACCAAACTATCAAGGGTAGAGCTAGCAGTGAGAAAGTGATGCGCTTTTATGGCAGCTAAATCAAGCCTCCAAGGAGCCAAAATTGTATCATTTGGATCAACAGAAAGATCTAAGGCAGAAACACCACGTGCAAAAATAATACCCCCATAAATGGGTCCCTTAGCAGCTAACCGACGAGCAATGAGAGAACCAAGATTGTACCTGGTTTCATTGTTGAGTGCAGCAGCTAGGAAAGCCAAATGATAGTTGGAAATATTGCTAGTGTTCTCCCTACCAAGAATACTAGTGGCAAGATAATAAGCAAAATATCTGATAGCTGGGAGTTGAATATTTCTTATCTTTCCGCTCTATGCTCTGCGGTCATCATCATTAGTTATCCCATTGTAGAGCTCCAACAAATCAGCAGGTTGAGCTGGAATCTTCTTCACCGTACCAGTCGTGCCAATACCCAAGATTTCACAAAATTTCTTCATTTTCATGGTGAAGGGCCTATTTTAGATTTTGAATGACACCTCTGACCTGAAAGGGTTGTTAGTAAAAGATAAACTCTGCACAAAAGTTTTAGTAAGCATAGCATACTGCACACTCTCATCCTGCATATAACTAGTTAGTCCAACCCTCCGAACCAAGGTTAGGAAATCATTGAGAATCCTTGCAACCTACAAAAAGGTAGGGCAAGGGAAGGTAGAAGGGTGTGCATCCCCCTCATCTCCCTTGTCGCCAAAACGCGGTGTAATGAGATCCTCATTGTATGATGGCCTAGCTCGAGAGGATGATCTTGAAGGTCTTGTCCTCCTAGGTGCATCACTATCAAACACTTCTCCAAAGGTGTGGTTGTCCATGACCCTTTTTCCTAAAATTTTTAGACAAACATCAAACCAAGTAATTTCCAAGTTGATAAGTGATGAGGAACTACTATAGGAACATGCTAGAGGGCTAAACATGCATCAAAATGAAATCTCTAATCACAAAACAAGCATGCAAGCTCACACAACCTGACACCTATAGTATAAAAATACTCAAGATACAATTTACCAATCACAAATCTAATTGGACAAGCGGAGGAGGCACATACCAAGGAGCAATCCCTCCAAAAATCAGCAGCAAAGATGGGCTGAGCAAGGAGATCGAAAATTGGGAGCAAGAACAGCAGGAACTCGAGCTTGAGAAAGTTATCCGGGGTTTTTCGGGAGATAGAAAGAAGTAACTGGAAGGAGACATCTTGGAGGGCAACAAGTGGGTCCCACCCAGGCCAGGCGCCACCTGGGGCAGGCCGCGCCACTAGGGGGTGTGCTGGCCTGGTGGGACCCCCTGGGGCACTCCAGGTGTCCCTCTGTCCCTTTTTTCGAGGAAAAAATTAATATGAATTTTCTAGGATTTTTCGGGAAACTTTATTTTTGGCCAATTTTCAGGGTATAAAAATTGATTTTCTCGCATAATTTTTTTTAGAAGAAGCAAAAGCAAACAAAAACCAAAACTACAGAAGTTTTAAAACACTCTAACAAGCAAACAACTAGCAAAACTAAGACTAACAAGAGAAATATCTAAGACTAGGAAGGATAAAAATAAAAGCGAGCAAGTATAACCACCGTGAAAACATTGTTTTGTTCATTAAAATCCCTTTGTTAACAAGGTTGATCAAGTCTTGTTACCAAAACAATCTTATATGAAGCAAAACTTTGCATTCCACAAAGTGGTTATGTTACCTCAAACTTGATAGCAATAGTCCCAATCATAATAGTTTCAAAACTTTCTTGTGGAATGGGACAATATATTTCTTCAACTTTTATGCTCTCAATATTTTCAATTGAATTTAGGCAATAGCTCTTAGAAATCTTCTTGGGGAAATAGACAGTATGCTCTTTGTCATTAATATTAAAAGTTACTTTTCCTTGATTACAATTGATGACAGCACCTGCAGTATTAAGAAAAGGTCTTCCAAGAATAATAGACATATTATCATCTTCAGGCATCTCAAGCACAACAAAATCAGTTAAAACCAAGCAATTATGAGCCACTTGAACAGGAACATTCTCGCATATACCAACAGGAATAATAGCTGACTTATCAGCCATTTGCAAAGATATACCAGTTGGTATCAAATTTTCTAGCTGGAGTCTCTTGTAGAGAAAAAAAGGCATAACACTAACTCCAGCTCCCAAATCACATAGAGCAGTTCTAACATAATTATTCTTCATAGAGCAAGGAATAGTTGGTATACCTGGATCACCAAGTTTCATTGGAACCTTACCATTGAAGGAGTAATTAGAAAGCAAAGTAGAAATTTCCTCATCAGGAATCTTCCTTTTATTAGAGACAATATCCTTCATATACTTTGAATAAGGAGGCAACTTAATAGCATCAGTCAAAGAATTTGCAAAAATAAAGGTTTCATCCAGTCACAAAACTTGTTGCAGTGTTCTTCCTCCTTTGACATGTGTTTCTTATTAGTAAAAGGCCTAGTTTTCTGCACCCAAGGTTCTCTCTCACTACCATGTTTATTAGCAATAAAATCTTCCTTAGTGTACTTGGTGTTCTTAGTGTGCTTCTCAGGTTATGGATCCAGCATCGTTGAATGTGTGGGAGTCAGTATGGATCTCCAGGTCCCGCTACTGATTATTGATCGGAGAAGGGTCTCGATCATGTCCGCATTATTTGTGAACCGTAGGGTGACACACTTAAGGGATACAGACACCATTCGGAGCAAATGATATGTCAGAAAAAGAAAAGGAAAGCGTAGGAATTTATTTCACTAGACACCGGAACTGTTTCGGTTGAAATTGCTGAAACTGGTTTTGCATGTGAAATGGAATACTAGCAAGGGGTTTTATGTGAATGTTTGTTAATTAAAGTAATTAACAAAATTCTGAATAAATAAATAAAAGAGTTTTATTTAAATGAGAGCTTGCATTAAATTTGGTGGAAATTTAATGCATGTGAGTGGATTTTTGAGTGGAGGCTCTTTTATGGGAGTGGAGGCTTTTCATTTTGAGTGGGAGCTCCACCCACATGAATGTGGGAGGGGTGGGGGCAGCCCCCATGGCTGGGCGCCATGCCCCTTGGGTGCCCCCCCTCTCCCCTATAAAAGGCCCCCTCTCATCCTCTCAAAACACACCTCCTCGCGAAGGATCTCTCTCCCCTTTTTAGAATTTCCCCATGGTCTCGGATCAGCGAGATACATGTTCCTGGTGGCTTTTTCTGGAAGGATTCGTTGCTTCTGCTGTTTCGCTGTAGCGAGGGCGCGGAGGTTGTCGGGGTACCCGTACGTGTGTGCGATCACGGATGCACCACTGCTTTGAGGTGCTGGACTTGATCGTGCTAGACCGGCTGGACCAGATGGACTTCATCACGATCTTGAGATCGGCAAGCGTTCGTCTACATCATCCATGAGTACAACCTCGTTAACGCTATTCGGTCTTCGAGGGTATGTATTCTATGGATGTATATCCACCCGTTGCTTGTATCTAGTAGATAGATCTTGGTACTTAGATGTTCCCATCTTAGGAATTTTTTTGTTTTCTATGCTGCGAACCCTACACTATGTCCTATTGTTAGAACTCCATATTTCATGCACATGTTTAGAGTTATTTGATCCCAGCTTTCAATGCTTGAAAATCGTTTGATCTTGGTTTTGATGGTGCATGTCACCTAAAAATTATTCTTTTACCACTTACCTACTCAACGACGAGTAGGAGTTAAGCTTGGGAATGCTTGATACGTCGGAAACGTTCCTATAATTTTTGATGCTCCATGCTTGTTTAGTATCTACTTTTCTTTGCTTTGTCTACACTTTGAGGTGTTTTTATATCTTTTCTGGAACTAACCTATGAACAAGTTGCCACAGTGCCAGTTGCCTATTTTCTTCTGTTTTTGGTTCCAGAAAGGCAGAAAACCAATATTCTCGAAATTAGACGGGACAAAATCCAATGTCAATATTTTACCGTGGGGGACACGAATCTAGAAGACGAGATGGAGACGCGAACCAGGGTGGCCAAACCTCGCCTAGGCGCCGCCAGGGTTGGGCCCGCACCTAGGCAGGGTGTGGCCTCCCTGGTCGCCTCCCGGCCTCGCCTCCTCGGCTGTAAGAAGCCCCCGATGCAAAAACCCTAAGTACCTGATCAAAACTCCATGAAACCTTCTGTAACCGCAGTCACCATCGTCCCTAGATCGGGGGGATCTGAAGTTCTTCCCAGCACCCTGCCGGAGGGGAGATTATCCCGAAGGCCTTCTCTCCGGTATGATGCGTGAGTAGTTCCACCTTGGACTATGGGTCCATGTAGTAGCTAGATGGTTGTATCTCCTCCTTGTGCTTTCATGTATAGATCTTGTGAGCTCCGTTCATGATCAAGATCTAATCTATTTGTAATCATGCATGTTGTGTTTGCGGGGACCCGATGGATATTGAGATTACTATGTCAGATTGATTAATGGTTTTTTCCTTATGATTCTATCATGTCTGTGTTGTTTGTGATTGTAAGATCCCAGCATTAGAGCTTAGAATTAAGATGAACACAGATGTGTGCATTGCATTCATTCATAGAAAATCCGAATAATTTTCGCGTTTTGAACAAAACTTGCCAAAGTGATTGAAGCTTCTATCAACTTGATGGAATTGAAGTAGATCATCAAGTTGACTGCGATAAGTTTCAATATGACCTTTGCTAAAACCTTATTTTGGGTAAGGGAGATTTGATCTAAGGGTAGAACAAATGTAATAAATGTTAAGCCCTCATACATTAATTAATGATTTATATTTGATCCTTAAGTAATCATATCCTAGTATTCATTACACAACTCATGAATACCAAGTTATAAACATAATTTAAGTAATAGGAATGTAACAATTATATCTTGTTCTATTTTAGTCTCGTCTATTTATACCATGAACATCATGGTAATACAATTTTAACTCTTTAGTGAGTTTGAGTAGGAAAGGAATCAAGTCAAGATCATTCACCATATATCTTTCTTTCCATATCAATCCTTATGGAATCCTATCTCAACATCTATTGTTAATCAATGTTGAGTAATCAATTATTGATTCACCAATTCTTAACCTATTAATTCTTGATCTATCAACTCTTGACTTTATCATAAAAATCACGCCAAGTCCTTAGAGAATGAAGTAAGAAGAGGTAGATGGTAATGCTAGTTTTAAATATCATCTATAGGATGGGAGTATTGGAAGATAATAAGATCATTGTGATACTTGATGGAGTTAACTCACCCCTGAATAGATAGAAGAGTTATGTAGAATATATAATTATATGTTAACAAATAGGATTATAAGGATGAATATTGAAGATAGTTACCAACGAGCAATCCCATTGGATTAAGTAGGTATAGTAAATGAATAACATCTCTTAATCCAATAGAGATACTAAGAAGATAATTTCAATACAACTGTAATGTTGTATGGATTATAATGATCATGCTTTAGTCACCAAGATTGAATGCTTATATCATGTATAAGTGAAATTGGTGGGTAGGACATGATTAAACCCTAGTATAGATATATTATCCTAGATTAGTCATCACAAGTCACATTAATATAATGTGAGGTTGGAATGTTAGATACTGGAGTTAATTAGAGACAAGATAGTATGATTAAGAAAGTAGTGAATAACTAGTTCAAGAAATCATCTATGGATATTCTTAAATAAGTAGGGTGATTAGGATTCCCCTATTAGTGAATTGTGAGTAAAAGAATTTACCATTTTAAGAACCTTAATAATCAAACCATCTTATATAATGATTGCTATATAATATTAAATATGGTTGTACTCTGTGTATATCCTTAGCTATATTAAACCATTACACTCATAAAGAGGAAATAAAAAAATCATTCTATAAGGGTATAATATAATTAACAAAACCCTAAAACCCTAAATCTTATTTATTCTACTCAATAAATAATTTTTGATATAATTTTGAGCATTGGAAAATATCAACATGATTAGAGTAATCAATTAGTATAGTTATCTTTGGAATATTTAAAATGTTATACAAAAAATTATGGTATTTAAAACTTTGAAGAAATTTGAATTGAAAACAAATTATTCAAAACAGAAAACAGAAAAGCTAAAGAAAAGGAGTAGCAGCCAACAATGGCCCACAACCCATTTCCTTCTACCTTATCTGTCGCCCACGGGCAGCCACAACGATCCAACAGTGGCCCTAGCATAGCCCAAGACCGGCCCAGTACCCCTTTATTCCTTTTCCTCCTTTATTCTTCGTTTAGACAGAAGGTAGATGGAGAGCAGCAGCTGCGTGGCGCCGTCGGGAACGTCCGCCGTCGCCGTGATGACCGTCGGGCCCTAAGATGCGAGCCTCCGCTCTCGGAGCCTATAAGGACCACGTATCCGCAAAGAATGAAATCCAATTACTTTTCTTCCTTGTTTTCCCTTATCCACTGTAAACCGAGCTCGCCGGAGATCACCTTCCTCGTCGTCCCCGACCACCCTAGGACCAACGAAGGACACCAGCATGCTCTTCGTATTCGTCTTGTTCATCTTCGACAAATCACACAAGCCGGCGCAACCCCAATAGACGGGATCGAAGTGTCTACCGCCGCCAGATGTCGTTGTTCATCGTTGATTGCCACTGTCACAGACCTCCTCCGACCTCTTCGCCGTGCTCTTCCGATTCCTGGTGAGCTACCGATACTCGGGAACCTCTCCGATTCGATCGTAACCCTCTTTATCGCCCTCGCCACTGTACTGTTTGCTCACCACCGTCGGCGCTCGTCGAAGCTTAGGCTCCGGTGACCATTTTAGAGCGGCGCCACCACCAATAGGTTCGTCGTGGATCCCTCTTTTGAACATGACCCTTATTGCTAGCCCGTGCGCTCTCAATCGATGTATTGATCACCGATCTGGGAGGATCATCCTGTATGACGTCATCATCGTGTCATGCACACATCACTTTTGACCTAATCCAAGTTTTGACTCAGTCCTCGCCCATGTGGCATCTGACGTGACCCTGGGTGTAAGGTTCCCAACCTTTAATAAGGTACAGATCCCTGTGTTTACAATGCTAGTCCCTGGATCAATAGCTAGCATCCACAGTTAAGATGTAATATCAAGATACAAAGGTCATAATACAACTTTATAACCAGGAATAAAATAATTTATTACATCTTACATAGCTCCTTTGGGTATCTCATTACAATGCAGCAGAATTAACTATAGCATGGGGTCCTTCATCTTCAAAGTGCCACAGGCAATCATGTTGGTTGTAGACTTGTAATCCTATTCAACACACTTCACTAACATCAAACAAACCTGCAACATAATAAGTTGCAGCCACAAGGGTCAATACATTTGAATTGTATTGGCAAGTTTCCCTATTATGTAGAAATAAGTGGAACCTATCATTACATGCCTATTTGGCTAAGTAGGGTTTAAGCTCATTTGCAGAAAGCAATATAGTTTTGTCCTATCTTTTCAAAATAGTTTTGATCTTTAGAAAAATCTTTCTGAACTCCTTGGAAAACTCCAAGTGTTTCTAATCCCTTGTTGTCACCATCAAGTTTTACTTTGAGAAATTTGAATGTCGAGATCTTCCATAGCTTCAGGCCTTAGTTGCTCAGAATTGTCCATAACCGGGGACACGGCAAAGTACTTAGAACTTGATCTTCTGCAAAAGTTGTACACTTGACCCACATGACACAATCTCGTCTTGATGCCACCAGTGGACGCTAGATAAGTACTCACCAAATGGAGTACCGGCAGATCGAGAATGTGATAAAGTCTTTCCATAGAAGTCCTCCCAATACACAATGCTAGCTTGTCAACTAGGCACCAATGTAGGGATTTATTTCCCTTACACAATTCTAGTTAACCTGAAGATGACAATGCTTGGGTCTTCCACTATGTAGTTGACTAAGCCAGAGCCCATTTAGCATGTGGCTGTACACGGAAGCCACTGTACGAGAAACATGTTCAATATCTAAGTCCCTGGGTGGTTTTCTTCTAGTGCACATACAAAAAGATAGCCATATAAACATGGTTCCCTTTGTTGCCACCTTGTCCAAATCTTGAGTATCCTTTTCCACCCAGGTGGTTCATTGAGTACTTGTTTTATTATAGAAAACATATATCTTTCCAACATTTCATATAATCATATCATGTATCCCAACCCAAATATATAGCAGGGCTAAGCTTACTACAACTACAATGTTTTCACTAAGGAAGATATAAGGGTATCCTATTAGGATTTAGCATAGCATAAAATATAGTAGTCCTTATCATGCATGTTACAAAAATCCACAAAGTGTAATGAAAATAGTAGGACATGGGTGATAGTGTCACTTGCCTTTTTAGTAGAGAATGTTGGTTCACTTCGTGATCTTGCAAATATCACACTCTTCTAACTTCACTACATTTCAATCAAGCAAACACATTTTCAAACCTACATTCAAACAATTTATCACACATAAAATAATAGAAACAAGGCAATGCATGCATGCATGCAAAAGATAGTTTTATTTAGAAAAGTGGTTTCTATTAGGGTCTAAACATTTTAAAGCTCAAAGTGGTCATTTACTAAAGTGGTAAAACCATTTGCAAAAGGTTTTATCTCATAAACCAAATATTATGCTAAGGTGATATTTTATGTTGTTGAAAATATCTTTTAGCAAAGCAATAACTTTATATGGTTCATCAAATATGTTCTTAATCTCAAAACTTGGTGTTTTAGGATCAGAAGGTTTGAATCAAATCATTTCCCAAAGGTTTCACTAAAAAGTCATTTCTAAACCATAAACAATATTTTTATTTGACTAGAAATGAGCTAATTCAAATATTTATCCCTTAACTTCACAAAATACATTTTAAATCCATAAGTTGGTTCCTATGGTCAGTAGGTTCAAAACAATCCATTTTGCAAAGATTTCACCTTAAAAATATATCTAGAACAATTTTATATTCAAATTATGCCTACACAAGTTTCTGCAATTTGAACCAATTTTCCAGAAGAAAAACATTAAAAAAGTGCATGGTTGCAAAGTACTTGTTCTGCTGAATCCATTGATATAAAGTTTGCAAAATTTGGACGTGTATAATTAAAGTTATGAATTTTACAAGTTTCCAAATCTAATAGATCAAATTTCTGTTTTTAAACCAATCTCTGGACACGTGTCTAATTCTTACTGGCGCGTACCGGTTCATGCGGATTGCGCTCTAGGGATCGTTGGATCTTAATTAGATCGTGCGGCTCTGGATCAAACTTACCTCTTTGCCTAGATCTAATCCTAGCCAGACAAATCGCATCCTACGGATCACAGCGGCCAGACCATATTTGGGCGGCACTAGCGGCGACTGGCGGCGGCGCGTGCTCGGACAGTGAGCTTGCCGGCGAACTAGGTCGGTGGGAGAGGGGGAGAATGCTCAACATGCTCGCAGATGTGAGGCGAAGCTCAAGGCGTGGTCGGCTATTCGAGGGGCACACTGGAGCTGCGTGGATTGCTCGCCGGAGTCAGTGGCGGCGTCGGATGTCTCTGGTTATCGTCGAGGGCGCAGTTTGGGGGCGCGCTAAGACAAACAAGGCATGCTGTTAGACGCGGGAGAGGGTGGGGATTACAGGAGCATCATCGAGGAGTACCGGGGCGGTCTGAGCTTACCAGGGGGACTCGCCGGATAAATGGCAGACGGCGGTGGCACTTGGTGAGTTTGTTGCCGACGCTACGGTGCACGCGCGGGCTAACGAGCGGCACTGGAAGATGCGCCAGGAGATGGGGAGCAGGCTCGCATGCAGTGGGAGGCGAGGGGCGGTTGGAGTTCGCCGGAATCGACGGAGGAGCTCGTCGGAGCAATGGTTGCTTGGGCGTGCAATTCGTGCAGCCTGGTGGCCGAGAGGGAGCGTGGCTTGGGGGGAAAGAGAGAGGAGGGCGAGGAGTTTAATCGAGCGTGGTTGCTGTCGAGTTAAACCCAGCCATCAACGTGAATTGATCACCGCAATCAATGGCAGAAACGGCGAGGGGGACGTGGTCGCGGTGAAGACGACGATAAGGTGGCCAGTGGGGTCCGGCTGACAGCGAGAGGGAGGGAGTGTTTACTGGGTCCACTGGTCAGCGACTTAGCGGGTACGCAGTTGAGTGAAAAACGATTCGGCAGAGGGGTTTAGTTGGGCTGCGCTGCTAGGCTTAGTTGGGCCAGATGGGTTGGGTTGCTCTGTTTCATTTTTTTATACTGAATGCTTTTTCTTTTTCTGTTTGAATTTCTGTTTTGATTTTATTTCAAACAATTCAAACTCAATTTGAATTCAAACCACCACCAAACTTTTGGGTATAATTTAATTCTGTTTAACAACATATTCCAAAGTCCAAAATAAAATAATTATTATTAGGGTTTATTATTTATTAAAAACAAATAAATAGGCTTTAGTCTTTATTTCAAATAGGATTCAAATTTGTTTAAAAACTCTATTTGACGTTATAAATTCCTACAAAAATCTTTTCAGTAGGTTTTACTTGAAAACTAAAACACCTTGAAATATAATTTAAAATACTTTAATAAGTTTTTAATGATCACTCAAAATAGGAAAAAGTCTATACTTGAATGAAATTTGTATATAGATAAATCCTCATGGTTTATTTAAATAAACCTTTACTATTTTAATCAAACAAAATATTTTATTTTAAAAGCTTGGCCAAGATTTAATTTGGCTCTTTTAAAAATAGTCCTTATTCATTATTTCTACCTTTGCTTATAAAAACCATATCTTTTTTATTTAAAGATCCAAAAAATGGTAATTCCAACTATTATAACTTTATTTATTACTTGTTTATCTTTGTAAATCCCTTCAGGATTTGATTTGATCAAAATAGGTTTTGATGTTCCCAATTGGAATCAAAAAGTTTCTTCTCACCCTAAATTTCAACAATTATTTATTTTGTTTATTTATTTTTCACATTTCAAAATTTGGAAAATTTTGGGATGTGGCAGGCTACCACCCTTAAAATAAATCTCGTCCTGAGATTTGGGAAGGCTAGGTTACAAGTTGGCTTGAAGACAACTAGGGTACTACCACCCTTAAAAAAAGTCTCATAGGGCTACATTGATGGTTCAGTTGACTATGGGTTCAACACTTGATATCCAGACAAGGAATCCTTATTTGACTGTTCTGAGTTAACTAGTTCCTGACATCCACTTCTTCTATCTCTTCAAAGTTCCCATTCATGTCAATGTGGTTCACATGTCCTTTTTGGGTCACATTGGAGTCAGTTCAATTGGAGTTTCTGGCATCCTTTTTCTTTTTCTTCTCAGGACAGTCTGATGCATAGTGTCCAAGTTCCTTACAATTATAGCACTACAACTGGCTAATGTCTTTCTTCCTGAAAGTGTCATGTTGGTTCTGACCAAGGTCATCTCCATTGTCAGTATCATTTCCATTAATATCACTTCCATTGTTCTTGTGGTGATACTGATGTGGTTCAGAATCTTCATTGCTCTTTTTGAATGAACGCTTATTTTGTGATGATCCTTAGTGATACCTGAGTTTATGCTTCCTCTTTCTATTCTCAACTTGATTCATCTTGTTTTCCAAAATGGTGGCTTTGTCACAGAGTGATTGATAAGTTGGGACATAGGCAACAACTAGCTGCAGGTTCAACTCATCATTAAGTCCTTCAAGAAATTTCTCCTTTCTCTAAGAATCTGTATCAACTTCATCAGGTGCATAGCATGCCATATTGTTGAATTCTTCAATATACTCAGCCACACTGAGGTGACGCTGTTTCAGATTGTGGAATTCCTTTTTCTTCAAGTGCATCACTCCAGATGAGATGTGAGCTGTATGGAAACCATCCTCAAAAATAGCCCAAGTCACATCCTCAAGGGGAGTGGTGATCTGAAAGTTGTCCCACCATGCTGCTGCTGGTCCTTCAAGCAGAAATGCTGCAAACCTAACTTTTTCTTCGTCGGTGCAGCCAACAGTCACTAAGTCCTTATTCACTAAACATAACCAATCATTGGATTCCATTGGATCAGTTGTTCTAGAGAACCTTGCAGGCCTTAGTTTCAGAAACCTGGTGAGCATGTCATGTGCTGGAGGATTATTCTGATTGTTGTTGTTGTTGTTGTTGTTGTTGTTGTGATTCTGTATGAACGTGGTCATCATCTGCATCAGCTGTGTCTGAGCTGTCATCATCTGCTGCATCTCAGGGGTGATGTTGTTATTGTTGTTTTGTTTGGGGTTAGCACGACGGGGAGGCATCTGTTGGTTTGATAGGGATAAGTAATGATGGATAGGCATAAGTAAGTTCTAACACACAACTCAAAACAACCAAGTTCAATCAAACAATCAATCAATCAACAAGCAACTACCCACTTAATAACTTATGAGCTTAACTCATGAGTTGAAGGGAACAACAAGTTTTCTTGAAATGATTAACTTGGTATGGTCATACCTCATAGGTCAATATGTTCCATACACTAACATGATATCAATGTTTTGGTAGGCAATCTAATGTCTCTTGGTTCTCACCTGTAGTCCTTAGTGAAATCCTTGGTGAAACTAAAATTGAAGTCATTGGTCATGGTGAAGGATTTGTCCATCAAGTTGAAAAGGAAGAGGTGTAGAATCAAAACCAAAAGGTTGAAGAAAAAGTTTACAAGATTGTTTGTAAATAACTTTTGGAACAAATACAATACCTATTTTTCTAAGGGGTTTTGTCCAATCCTAGGGTTACAATCCTACAGGCAACACAGTGCTCTGATACCATCTGTAAGGTTCCCAACCTTTAATAAGGTAGAGATCCCTATGTTTACAATGCTAGTCCCTGATCAATAGCTAGCATCCACAATTAAGATGTAATATCAAGATACAAAGGTCATAATACAACTTTATAACCAGGAATAAAATAATTTATTACATCTTACATAGCTCCTTTGGCTATCTCATTACAATGCAGCAGAATTAACTATAGCATGGGGTCCTTCATCTTCAAAGTGCCATAGGCAATCATGTTGGTTGTAGACTTGTAATCCTATTCAACACACTTCACTAACATCAAACAAACCTGCAACATAATAAGTTGCAGCCACAAGGGTCAATACATTTGAATTGTATTAGCAAGTTTCACTATTGTGTAGAAATAAGTGGAACCTATCATTACATGCATATTTGGCTAAGTAGGGTTTAGGCTCATTTGCAGAAAGCAATATAGTTTTGTCCTATCTTTTCAAAATAGTTTTGATCTTTTGAAAAATCTTTCTGAACTCCTTGGAAAACTCCAAGTGTTTCTAATCCCTTGTTGTCACCATCAAGTTTTACTTTGAGAAATTTGAATGTCGAGATCTTCCATTGCTTCAGGCCTTAGTTGCTCAGAATTGTCCATAACCGGGGACACAGCTAAGTACTTAGAATTTGATCTTATGCAGAAGTTGTACACTTTAACCACATGACACAATCTCGTCTTGATGCCACCAGTGGCCGCTAGATAAGTACTCACCAAATGGAGTACCGGCAGATCGAGATTGTGACAAAGTCTTTCCATAGAAGTCCTCCCAATACACAATGCTAGCTTGTCAACCAGGCACCAATGTAGGGATTTATTTCCCTTACACAATTCTAGTTAACCTGAAGATGCCAATGCATGGGTCTTCCACTATGTAGTTGACTAAGCCAGATCCCATTTAGCATGTGGCTGTACATGGAAGCCACTGTACGAGAAACATGTTCAATCTCTAAGTCCCTGGGTGGTTTTCTTCTAGTGCACATACAAAAAGATAGCCATATAAACATGGTTCCCTTTGTTGCCACCTTGTCCAAATCTTGAGTATCCTTTTCCACCCAGGTGGTTCATTGAGTACTTGTTTTATTATAGAAAACATATATCTTTCCAACATTTCATATAATCATATCATGTATCCCAACCCAAATATATAGCAGGGCTAAGCTTACTACAACTACAATGTTTTCACTCAGGAAGATATAAGGGTATCCTATTAGGATTTAGCATAGCATAAAATATAGTAGTCCTTATCATGCATGTTACAAAAATACACTAAGTGTAATGAAAATAGTAGGACATGGATGATAGTTTCACTTACCTTTTTAGTAGAGAATGTTGGTTCACTTCTTGATCTTGCAAATATCACACTCTTCTAACTTCACTACATTTCAATCAAGCAAACACATTTTCAAACCAACATTCAAACAATTTATCACACATAAAATAATAGAAACAAGGCAATGCATGCATGCATGCAAAAGATAGTTTTATTTAGAAAATTGGTTTCTATTAGGGTCTAAACAGTTTAAAGCTCAAAGTGGTCATTTACTAAAGTGGTAAAACCATTTGCAAAAGGTTTTATCTCATAAACCAAATATTATGCTAAGGTGATATTTTATGTTGTTGAAAATATCTTTTAGCAAAGCAATAACTTTATATGGTTCATCAAATATGTTCTTAATCTCAAAACTTGGTGTTTTAGGGTCAGAAGGTTTGAATCAAATCATTTCCCAAAGGTTTCACTAAAAAATCATTTCTAAACCATAAACAATATTTTTATTTAACTAGAAATGAGCTAATTCAAATATTTATCCCTTAACTTCACAAAATACATTTTAAATCCATAAGTTGGTTCCTATGGTCAGTAGGTTCAAAACAATCCATTTTGCAAAGATTTCACCTTAAAAATATATCTAGAACAATTTTATATTCAAATTATGCCTACACAAGTTTCTGCAATTTGAACCAATTTTCCAGAAGAAAAACATTAAAAAAGTGCATGGTTGCAAAGTACTTGTTCTGCTGAATCCATTGATATAAAGTTTGCAAAATTTGGACGTGTAGAATTAAAGTTATGAATTTTACAAGTTTGTAAATCTAATAGATCAAATTTCTGTTTTTAAACCAATCTCTGGACACGTGTATAATTCTTACTGGCGCGTACCGGTTCGTGCGGATTGCACTCTGGGGATTGTTGGATCTTAATTAGATCGTGCGGCTCTGGATCAAACTTACCTCTTCGCCTAGATCTAATCCTAGCCAGACAAATCGCATCCTACGGATCACAGCGGCCAGACCATATCTGGGCGGCGCTAGCGGCGGCTGGCGGCGGCGCGTGCTTGGCCAGTGAGCTTGCCGGCGAACTAGGTCGCGCAGGAGAGGGGGAGAATGCTCACCGTGCTCGCAGGAGTGAGGCGAAGCTCAAGGCGTGGTCGGCTATTCGAGGGGCGCACTGGAGCTGCGTGGATTGCTCGCCGGAGTCAGTGGCGGCGTCGGATGTCTCTTGTTGTCGTCGGGGGCGAAGTTTGGGGGCGTGCTAAGACAAACAAGGCATGCTGTTAGACGCAGGAGAGGGTGGGGATTACGGGAGCATCATCGAGGAGTACTGGGGCGGTCTGAGCTTACCAGGAGGACTCGCCGGAGAAATGGCAGACGGCGGTGGCGCTTGGTGAGTTTGTTGCCGACGCTATGGTGCACGCGCGGGCTAACGAGCGGCACTGGAAGATGCGCCAGGAGATGGGGAGCAGGCTCGCGTGCAGTGGGAGGCGAGGGGCGGTTGCAGTTCGCCGAAATCGATGAAGGAGCTCGTCGGAGCAGTGGTTGCTTGGGCGTGCAATTCGTGCAACCTAGTGGCCGAGAGGGAGCGTGGCTTGGGGGGAAAGAGAGAGGAGGGCGAGGAGTTTAATCGAGCGTGGTTGCTGTCGATTTAAACCCAGCCATCAACGCGAATTGATCGCCGCAATCAATGGCAGAAACGGCGAGGGGGACGTGGTCGTGGTGAAGACGACGATGAGGTGGCTAGTGGGGTCCGGCTGACAGCGAGAGGGAGGGAGTGTTTACTGGGTCCACTGGTCAGCGACTTAGTGGGTGCGTAGTTGAGTGAAAAACGATTCGGCAAAGGGGTTTAGTTGGGCTGCGCTGCTGGGCTTAGTTGTGCCAGATGGGTTGGGTTGCTCTGTTTCATTTTTTTATACTGAATGCTTTTTCTTTTTCTGTTTTGAATTTTTGTTTTGATTTTATTTCAAACAATTCAAACTCCATTTGAATTCAAACCACCACCAAACTTTTGGGTATAATTTAATTCTGTTTAACAACATATTCCAAAGTCCAAAATAAAATAATTATTATTAGGGTTTATTATTTATTAAAAACAAATAAATAGGCTTTAGTGTTTATTTCAAATAGGATTCAAATTTGTTTAAAAACTCTATTTGACTTTATAAATTCCTACAAAAATCTTTTCAGTAGGTTTTACATGAAAACTAAAACACCTTGAAATATAATTTAAAATACTTTAATAAGTTTTTAATGATCACTCAAAATAGGAAAAAGTCTATACTTGAATGATATTTGTATATAGATAAATCATCATGGTTTTATTTAAATAAACCTTTACTATTTTAATCAAACAAAATATTTTATTTTAAAAGCTTGGCCAATATTTAATTTGGCTCTTTTAAAAATAGTCCTTATTCATTATTTCTACCTTTGCTTATAAAAACCATATCTTTTTTATTTAAAGATCCAAAAATGGTAATTCCGACTATTATAACTTTATTTATTACTTGTTTATCTTTCTAAATCCCTTCAGGATTTGATTTGATCAAAATAGGTTTTGATGTTCCCAATTGGAATCAAAAAGTTTCTTCTCACCCTAAATTTCAACAATTATTTATTTTGTTTATTTATTTTTCACATTTCAAAATTTGGAAAATTTTGGGATGTGACACTGGGTCCTTCTGTCATTCACTATGGGTAAGCTCTACATCGGTGTAAACCAACCACAATTATGTGCTGATGTCACAATGATGCAGTAATTCTTTTTATTATTTTCAAAAATTGATTAAACATTGTAAATTCAATAACTACTTTTTTATAATCCAGAAAAATATGTGTAATATATGAAAAAATTTAGAAAAATAAAATCTATAACATTAAACTATTATCAAACATTTTTATTTTAACAATTTAAAAAATTATTATTTAATAAAGAATTTATAAGTAATAAAACTTTGATAATTCATATTATAGTAATGGTAAATGTTAAAAATATAAATAAAATAACCAAAAATCTTAAAAAAATAAAAACAATACTTTAAAACTATAATCATGCATTATTATTTCACTTAATTAAATATTATTATTTATTAAGTATTTATAAAGTAATAAATCTTATAAAAATCATATCTTATTATTTATAAATCACAAAAATAAATGTAATATACCAAAATGATCACAAAAGTAATATCTACATGTTAAAAACATAGTATTCCACTTTTGAGGTAAATAAAAAAAATTAAACACTTTAATAACTTGAAATTTAAACCTATTTCCTTAATTAATAATTCATATAAAGGTAAATAAAATTTGCTAATAAATATAAAAATTAGCCAATTGAATCTAATAAATAGTATTAGTCTTAAATATTGATAGTGTAAAGTCAAAATGGTTTAACACGCTTTAAGTACAATTTTATTGAATTATTCCTCAACCATTAATGTAGATTACTTTATAAAAGGATCCTTATTCATTATAAAATATCCAAGAATAATTTTGTAGTGAAATAAAACCTACTCCAATACTTCAACTACCAGTTATAAACAAACCAAAACCCTATAGTGAATCCATAATTAATTAAGTATTATTACTTCCTTATTTACAAACTATAACCATTCATTCACATGAAGATAAATGATATATTCCATTATAAAATCAAGAAACCACTACACCATATAAAAATATAACCATTCCTAAGTAACTTTAAGGAAACAATATAAAGTGAACAAGATACAAATAACATTAGCAATATACCTTATTTCCATCTATGTCTTTAAAGTTAACTTTAGTATGTAATACTTTCAATATTATACTAAAAACTTTATTATATACTTTATAGTTAACTTTGGTCTATTATAATCAAGTTATAAAGCATCTTAATACCAAACTAACCAAGTTAAAAACCAAGATAGATAAGTCTCAAAATACTAATGATGTCATTATTCAAATAGAGTAATTCTTTCTCACTTAAAGACTATAACTAGTAAGAACACCTAATAAGGTTAACTTAAAGTTTAAATAATTCTTCTTAGCTAAATATGATTTTCTTCAAAAGTTATTATTTTAAGATACATTATAAAGCAAGACATAAGCATTCCTCTAAAGGCTCTAAATGATGACCAAACCTGGTATACACAGTCTTTAGGAACCTTCCACACTTATATGTTTTATTATGGTACGCTACTTGTCATGTTTACATATTGTTACACACACTCACAAGCCTTAATAAGAAGCACAAATGTGAAGCTTATCTAAAAAGTACAACACATTCTTAAGAAACCATTTCCAGTTTCCAAGCCCTAGATTAACACTATCCCGGGGATTCGAGATTACGAAATTGCATTACATTAATTATGCATAATAGCATCTTGCTTCTTTAAACATTAGTCCTTACCGGACCAATGATGCTGATTTCAGATATTGGATCTTATATTGTCTTGAAGACCGTGAGTGAATAATCTTGCAATCACAAAAGGCAAGTTCACACTTGCTCATGTCCTTTGTTTATTTTCTGTAAAGTATTTTGCAAATCCAGTGTTGTCATCACCTGCATTTGAAAAAGGTTAGAAAACACTATTTTCATAATAATATGAGTATAGGTTATTTACCATGAGGTAATAACCTACTATGAAAGTTCCGGTGGTAAAGGAACATATTACCTAGGACTTAACAACCAATGTCTCCAGTGATTCTTGCGCCGTATATCACGCGTTAACCAGGAGATTTGGAATGGGACAGAGAAGTCAGTTGTATCTTCTTCCTTTCGCATGTAGCCGGATGTGTAGGTTGTGGTTGTTATCACTCATAGCATGCATATTAATTGGTAATTCGTAGAGGATATGCAGCATATGGGTGGGAACCCTCAACGTCGCACGATAGTTCTGGCATCTAATGGTCTGTACAAACCATTGCCGTAATTGAATATGTTGGCATGGTGTACACCAAGGAGGCATGCGGGGTAGCGAAGGGGGCAGTGATTGGCTTGGATCTTAGACTGGGCCCCATACCAAGGAAGTATGGACAAGGTCATGACTTGGTTGTGAAACAAGGCTAAGGTCTCTCATGGGAAAAGTAACGCACCTCTACAGAGTGTAAGAACTGTAGCTTGTTACTCCCTGTTCCGGGAAGGAGCTGCGAACGCGGAGGGAAAGGAACTCCATGAAAGTTCTGGTAAACCCGTGAAGGCTAACAGGCATAGCTTTTCAGAATAAAAGCAACCTTTGAAGAAATGTTTACGAAAACCTGCATTGCCTATGACCTATGGTCTGTGGTTGTAGATATAGTGCATCAAACACTCCTTTTCTAGTGAACTTGCTAAGTATGCTCGTACTCAAAGTATCTTCTTAACCCTTGCTAGGTTCTAAAGCCAGTACAGACAATGTCTACGTCAAGTTATGCTCCAGGAATCATCATCAAAAGCTCAAGCTCTTCAATGAAGCCAAGGAAGTCAACATATACATCAACTCAAGTGAAGACGGAGTTACTGATTAGATAGGAATATAATCTCTAGCCATAGAACCTATTTATGTAGTGTATTGCAACAGCAGCATTGCCGGACCTTTAGTTTAAATACTAGTCTTAATAGTATGATAGTTTTTGAGTTGGTTATTTATGATTCTCCTTTGTAAGAAGTTTCTTTCTCTCTCTTTAACCTAGAGTCTTCTCTATATCTTGTTTAAAGAGTTGAGTTGTAACCTATAGTCATGTCTTGGACCTGCTGTGTTTCTGTTGTACCACTCTGAGGGATGTAATACTAGTGAATGGTGTTTCATTGGTGTTATGTCAACGACTATAGTGTACTACATCATGCAGTGGTATGCTAGGTCACCGCATTTGGTATCAGAGCATATGCTTTGACCTTAGGATTAAAACCCTTTTAGGAAGATATGTAGGTTGGATAGTGACTATATGAGCCATCTTATCTAAACCAAATGATCTTATGACTGGTGATGAGTATCCACTTGAGGATAACTTTGTCACTAGATACTTAAGTCATTCTTTCTTAGGAGTAATTATTTTATCTTTTCTCAAGTATAGTGCTCTTTAGTGTCTTCCGAGGGAGACATAAACCACCAAGATATTGTAGGAAAGTGTAAGACATCATATGGAAGTAGTCTTAATGGTGTAGCCTAACCATAGAATTTAAGTAAGAGAAGTAAAATCTTAGTGTCAGTTGGTAACCAAAGACAACCTGATGAATATCATTATGATAAATGTGGATGTAATGAGTAGTAATCATGTGGGATTCACTTGAGAATTCTACATGATGAAGTGCAATTATGTTATGACTTAATAATAGTGTAGTGAGAAGTAAAGTTATCATGGGATTAGCTCTTAAATCATGATGTATAGGTAAAACATAATGAGATCATGGTGAGATTAGCTCCGAAACCATGATATAAGTGTAAATATGACAAGTAATTAATAAATTATCTTCAAGTAAAGTATGAAAATAACATGGTAGAGCTATGATAGAAGTTATAGGTGCTAAAAATTTCTAATAATCTTTGGTTTAAGTTAGCAAATAGAATTTGATTAGTCATTTGGAGTGATCATGTGAGGTTAGTTTACTAAATTAGGAAAGGATGGTCATAGTTAATCATTGCAAAAGGCGAGACTAAAGGTTAATCAAAACCCAATTGAGACCACTTTGCTTAAAATTATCCTGTTGCAGTTGAGCAATCTGGGTAAACACTAAGACAAAGAATAGTTTGACCCTAAGTGCTAAGTATCACAATGTAAACCTACACGAGGAGGTGTCATATACTACACAAATAAGCATGAATTCTAGAGATATTATACTCAACTATTATATTCTGGGCTTAGAATATTGTGTGTTATTGTACCACATTTGGAAATATTGGTTTTTCTTGGATCTTTTTGATTGACTAGATATGTACATGAAGTTTAACTTGGTGTGCAAATGCATGTTGCAACATCTAGTTACTACTTGATGTTATAGACCTAGATAGGAATGGGAATTCGTGTAAGGGAGTGACGAGTTTCAAAGACTAAGATGAAGACTTACATGAAGAATGAAGCAAAGTATAAGGAATATCAACGCAAATTGAAGGATGGATCAAGTTCAGATCATTACTAATCAGCAATAAGAAGGAAGATTGGTGTAGAAGATGTATGGAGCAACAAGAAGTAATGAACTTAAGGTTCAATCAAAGTAAGTGATGTTGCTAAGAAGTTAATGGAGTAATTGTAGTAGTTCATGGTAGTATCATGAATAAGTACAAAGAACAAGCCTTGGAACCAAAATGGTATTCAAGCTCTGACAACTCAGAGAGAATGCCATAAGGATGTCGGAAACCGTAGGGTAATACCTACAACCTAGGATGATCCACAGTTGGTATCTTATCCGCAGCCGGTGTTGGTTGACTTAGTCAACCAGATCACCTTAATGTTGCATAAAGAGCATAAAACTTGGCCTAAGTTAAGAATGACATGAAGGAGTATAAATTTAAGCGATCTTCTTTCGAGACGCCTCGCGAAGTCAGGCCTATGAAAGCAAAAATGTCCAAACAGTAAGTAAGACAAATAATGCTGAAAGATTCACTTCGGAGATCCACAATTGGGTGGATACACCGTACAATCTTTCATGAGACCCTAACGAGGTAGAGTATAAGCTAGATAGAGACCAATATTCTAATTTATAAAGCCAATAAATACTATATAGACAGTTTGAAGACCATTAGTAAACCCTAAGGGGAGAGTAAACAATAGAAATTGAAGTATTGCTATCTGACTTTACGAATAAAGGTTGGAGAAAAAGGACTAACCTACAACAATAGCAATCCTTATTTTCATAAGGTTAAAAGAAAGTCATTATTATAAAAGTACTTAAGATAATAACAAAAGATTGTCTAAAATCCTGATAAGATAAAAACTTGAAGTAATAAAATAGAATAGTCCTAACAGACTAAATTCTAAAAGAAACAACTCTTAAGTGATCCTTAAGAGAGAATAAAGCACAGTCAATTAGATATGTGTAGAGGAACAAGAAATTCCAATGGGTATGGACTAAATGAGTTCGAATCCAATCTTCGGAAGGACCACTAGTATAAACCATACAATGAGAAATCAAAGATTAGTCTTTTGGCCACAACTATGTCTAATAGAACTTTAAAACCTGTTTTAGTGAGTCTTCCTAAACCTTATACAATATAGTAATAAAGTTTGATGATCAAGTAAAAGGAGTTGAATTAGGATACCTAATCAGGTTAAAGGAACTAAAGGAGAGACACGAAATTAAGGATATATCCCTAAGGGACTATAGTAAAAGTAACTTTGGAGTATTGGAGACATCAAGTTAAAAATTGCCAAGTATGGTGAGAATACCAGGAAAGGATTTGGTTATGGGATATTACAATTATTCCCATAGGGGTTACCAGGGAGTTGAGACATATTGTAATCATTGCAAGACAATTTCCTTACTCTGAAACATGAGAGTATACGAACTTCGAGGACGAAGTTTATTTTAAGGGGGAGAGTCTGTAACATCCCAGCATTAGAGCTTAGAATTAAGATGAACACAGATGTGTGCATTGCATTCATGCATAGAAAATCCGAATAATTTTCGCGCTTTTGAACAAAACTTGCCAAAGTGATTGAAGCTTCTCTCAACTTGATGGAATTGAAGTACATCATCAAGTTGACTGCGATAAGTTTCAATATGACCTTTGCTAAAACCTTATTTTGGGTAAGGGAGATTTGATCTAAGGGTAGATCAAATGTAATAAATGTTAAACCCTAATACATTACTTAATGGTTTATATTTGATCCTTAAGTAATCATATCCTAGTATTCATTACACAACTCTTGAATACCAAGTTATAAACCTAATTTAAGTAATAGGAATGTAACAATTAAATCTTGATCTATTTTAATCTCATCTATTTATACCATGAACATCATGGTAATACAATTTTAACTCTTTAGTGAGTTTGAGTAGGAAAGGAATCAAGTCAAGATCATTCACCATATATCTTTATTTCCATATCAATCCTTATGGAATCCTATCTCAATATCTGTTGTTCATCAATGTTGAGTAATCAACTATTGATTCACCAATTCTTAACCTATTAATTTTTGATCTATCAACTCTTGACTTTATCATAAAAATCACTCTAAGTCCTTAGAGAATGAAGTAAGAAGAGGTAGATGGTAATGCTAGTTTTAAATATAATCTATAGGATGGGAGTGTTGGAAGATAATAAGTGATACTTGATGGAGTTAACTCACTCCTGAATAGATATATAAGGTTCCCAACCTTTAATTAAGGTAGAGTCCCCTGTGTTTACAATGCTAGTCCCTGGATCAATAGCTAGCATCCACAGTTAAGATGTAATATCAAGAAACAAAGGTCATAATATAACTTTATAACCAGGAATAACATAATTTTATTACATCTTACATAGCTCATTTGGCTATTACATTACATTGCAGCGGAATAACTATAAGCATGGGGTCCTTCATCTTCAAAGTGCCACAGGCAGACATGTTGGTTGTAGACTTTGTAATCCTAATCAATCAACTTCACTAATATCAATCAAACCTGCAACATTACAAGTTACAGCCACAAGGGTCAATACATTTGAATTGTATTGGCAAGTTTCACTACTATGTTGAACATAAGTGGATCCTATCATTACATGCATATTTGGCTAAGTAGAGTTTTAGGCTCATTTGCATAAAGCAATAGTTTATCCTATCTTTCAAAATGGTTTGATCTTTTGTCAAATCTTTTCTGAACTCCTTGGAATCCACCAAGTGTCTTTGTCAAAATCTCTTGAGATCCTTGGTACCCCCAAGTACTTCAAGTTTTTATCAAAACCTCTTGAGCTCCTTGGTAAATCCCCAAGTGCATCAAGTTTTTATCCAAATCTCTTGAGCACCTTGGTACCCCCAAGTGCATCAAGTCTTTTGTTGTCACTTAAAAGTTTTTCTTTTAGAAATTAGAATGTCGAGATTTCCCATAGCTTCAAGCTTTAGTTGCTCAGTATTGTCCATAACCGGGGACACGGCTAAGTACTTAGATTTTATTATCTTCTGCAGAAGTTGTACACTTTACCCACATGTCACACTCTTATCTTGTTGCCACCAGTGGCCGCTGGGTTGGTACTCACCAAGATGGAGTACTGGCAGATTGAGAATGTGACGAAGTCTTTCCAGAGGGTCCTCCCATACACCATTGCTAGCTTGTCTTCAGTACCCATGTAGGATTCCAGGTCCCTCATTTTCAGTAACCTGAAGAAAATGCATGGGTCTTCCCAATGTAGTTGACTAAGCCAGAGCCATAAGTAGCATGTGGTTGTACACGAAAGCCACAATTGGAGAAACATGTTCAATCTCTAAGTTTCCTGGGTGGTTTTCTTTTGATGCACAACACAAAGAGATTGCCATAGACATGGTTCCTTTTGTTGCCACCTTCTTCAAAACTCAAAGTATCCTTGTCCACCCATGTGGTTCATTGAGTCCTTGTTTTATTATATAAAAACACAAGTCTTTTCTCAACTTCATAAAATCTCAACATGTATCTCTTTTCAAAACATAGCATGGCTAAGCATGTAACAACTACATTGTTTCCACTAAGGAATATATAGGGAATCCTATTAGGATTTAACATAGCATAAGTATAGAAATTCTTTTCATGCATGTTTCAAAATCCACTAAGTATAATGAAAATAGTAGGACTTTAGATGATAGTGTCACTTGCCTTTTTGGTAGGGAATGATGGTTCACTTCTTGATCTTGCTAGTTTCACACTTTTCTAACTACAAATTAATCAAGCAAACACAATATCAACTAGCATTCCAATCAAACAAAACATCACACATAAAACAATAGGATCTAATTCATGCATGCAAGCATGCAAAAGGTAGCTTTATTTGTAAAGGTGGTTTCTACTAAGCTTATAAACTTTGTAAGGTTCAAAGTGGTCATTTTTCAAAGTGGCAAAGTCATTTGCAAAAGGGTTTTATCCATAAACTATTTTTAAATCCAATCATTATTTTATGTGGTGGAAAATATTTTTATCAAAGCAACAACTTTATGTTGTTCACCAAATAAGTTGTTGTTTCTCAAAACTTGGTGTTTAGGGTCAGTAGGTTTGATCCAAATCATTTTCCCAAAGTTTTTACTCCAAAGTCATTTCCATAACAAAATCAATGTTTTTATTTGGCTAGAAATGGGCTAATTCAATTTTTTATTCCTAAACTTCACAAAATCCATTTTTTAAACCATGGGTTGGTTCCTAGGGTCAGTAGGTTCACAACAAACCAATTAGCAAAGGTTTCAACCCTAAAAACATTTTGGAATAATTTTTCTAATCTAAACAAGCATACAAATGTTTCTGCAAAAACAAACAATCTAACAGATACTTTTTACTAAACACATTGCATGGTTAGCTAGGGCTTGTTCCACTGATTCCAATGATATAAAGTTTGCAATTTTTGGACATGTGGATCAAAAGTTACAAGGGTTTCAAATCTGTTTTTAAACCGAATATTGGCCACGCGTCGCGATGTCACTGGCTAGTACCGCTTCGGTCGGATCGTGCTCTGCGGTGCGTTGGATCTAAACAGATCGCACGGTTCAGGCGTGTTCATACCCTTTCGCTCAGGTTCTATTCCTAACCGCAGGATCGAAACCTAATGGTGTAAAGCTAGTCGACCATACTCGGGCGGCGCTGACGCGGCGGCGACTGGCGGCGCGGTCAGATGTGGACAGTGACGGCGGTCTAGGAAGCGAGGAAGGAAGTGAGGGTGCTTAAAGTGATCGCGGTGACGCTATGATGCTCAAGGTATGGTCAACTCGTCAAGGGGCGCTCTGGTTCTAGCGGGATTGCTCGCCGGAGTGGGAAACAGCGTCGGGCGGCTCTGGTCGTGGTCGGAGCAGTGACGTTGTGTAACATCCCTAAATTCATATTCCAAAACTCATTCATATCATCCTTGCATTCATCATCATTTAGGGATTTTCTCAAAATCATTTCAGAAAAACAGAAGCTTTTGATGTTATGATTTTATGTGGACAGATTGAATTCAAAAGACCAACACCATTTGAAACTTGAATGTTTAGGAACTTGTTTGCTTGCCCCATTGTTGGAAAGGTTTAGGAGAGAAGGGTTAACCAAAGTTTCATTTTAGAAAGAAATTCAAAATCTCTTTCCCAAGCATTTTCAAAACAGATGCAAAACCTCTGTTGTTTGAAATCCAAGTTGGACCAAGCCCTTGCAAGGTAGCCCCACGAGTTTTGACCTATTTCTGAGACCAATTCACCCCTACAAAACCTCAGGAAAATTTGAATTCAAATTGTTTTTGAAACCATTTGAAAACCTAATCAGAAAATCGAATTAGAAAAGAAAAAGAACTAAACAAAGGAAAAAGGCCACGCGCCAGGTATCTGGCCCAGCAACGAACCCAGCCCAACAAGCCCACCCGAGAGTTCTCTTTTTCTTCTCTCACGCGCGAGCGCACGCGTTCAGTCACTGACGACCATACCCCATCTCCACCTCGCACCTTTCACTGACGAACGGGCCCGGTCCACGTCGTCATCGTCTTCCTCTGATTCCGCGCGTGACCTCCGCCGCTGGCCGTTGCAGCACTGAATCCGCGGGCGTAAATTGCATTGATGCGACGAGCGTTTCCTGTCGAGACTCCGGCTATAAGATCCCCACCTCCTCGCAGTCATTTTTCCCCAGCCAATTCTGCATTCACGCCACCAGGCTGCCCACGACTCGCTCAAAACCGCCGCAGACAGAGCTCACTCCGGCGATCGATTCAGGTGAGCCCCGTGCGCCCCTTCCCCTCTGGATTGTTCGAGCCACTTTCTAATCTCCTGGCGCACCTCCTGACCCCACTACCTCATCCTGTATTGCCCCAGGTCGCCGTATTCGCTTGACACCGTAAGCACCTGACGACCACCCCAACTTCGGCGACCAATCTCAGTAAGTCCCGTGCACCCCTTGCCTTTTCCTTCACACGAGCGTGTTCGCAACTGTCTTGCGCACCTCCTAAACCCCCTGGTTCGTGTTAGGGCGACGCGAAGCCTCGGCAACGACTCCGACAACATCCACCCGACGCCAGACGCAACTCCGACGAGATCCAGAGTCCATCTCCGAGCGCCCCTCCGCAAACCAGTACCACGTCAAGCTTCAGCACGACCTTGCACATCTGGTAAGCACCTCCCCACTTCCTGGGACGATCTAGAACGCCGGCGCCACCGTAGTCTGACTCGCCGCCGCCGGTCAGCGCCGCTAGCGTCGCCAGAGTGTGGTCAGAAGGTTTGGGAGCGTTGGATCTAGATCCTGTGGCGTAGAATAGAAGTAGGACGAAGGGGTACGCGTGTGTCTGAGCCGCCAGATCTCATTTAGATCGTGCGGTCCGCAGAGCTCGATCCGCGCGAACCGGTACGCGCCAGTGAGGTTGCGACGCGTGGCTAGGATGAATTCAAAAACAGAATTTAAACCTGATTTAGATCCAAACTTCAAACTGCTATAACTTTTGAATGCCACGTTAGAATTTTACAAACTTTATACCGTTGGATTTAGTGATTCAAGACCTTTCTGATTATGCAAGGTGTTTAACAAATAGTAACCATTAAAATGACTTTATTTGTGGAATCATGTTTAAAGCTATTTTGAGTATAGATTTGTTGTGGTAAGTGGTTCTAGTGTCAAATAAGTTTGTTTTGGCAATTTTTGTGTCCTGTTGTGTTTCATTATCATGCACATGTTTGGTAGAATTTTCAAAATCACCACTTGGTAAATTCTTGCATACATGCATTCATATTATTTTTGATTGTATATAATTGTGTGTAATTGTATGCTATAATTTTGTGTAGATTTTGCTAGTGATTGTGATTGTGAAGAGTGCAGCTCTCCCCACTACCAAGGCAAGTGATTTTTTCATGAATACTTCTATCCTATGTTTTTGTACTTGCATTAGATATTTTGCTAAGTCTTGCATGCTATCTTTGCCTAATGCTAAGTTGGGAAATCCTAAGTAGTGTAGAATTGTAGAATTGCTAGGAAATTTTCCTAAGTTAAGTTATCTTACCATGCTTAGCCTAGCTATATAGCAAACAAGGGTTGGTGACAATCTATACTTACAAAGATGAAAATATTTCTAAGTCATGAGACTTATACTTTCCTAATAAAACAACTAAGTCAAATAAACCTCCTGGGTGGAATGGAAGGATTGGGTTATGTTGAGTGGTTACACAAGGCCATGGACTTGGGTTGTGTATCTCACTTGTGGTATGCCACCCAGGCACAAAGGGATTTGGAGGCCAAGTGTTGAGAAAGCTTACAGTGCAACCACTTGGCAATATGGGCTCTGCCTTGATCACATAGGTTGCTAGAACTTAGTCACTTGGACAGTTGGTGGTAGTTGGGATGATAGGTTGGAGCGCGTCCATTTGACTAAGGAAAGGCTTCTGAAAGGTCCTGTCTTGGGAAACCAAGTCTGGTGGGGAAAGTGCACAACCTCTGCAGATGGAAAACCTAAGTACTTAGCCTAGTCCAAGGCAATGGACAACTTGAGCATCAAGACATGGAAGCTACAAGAATCTCATCACTCCAACTTCTAAGTAAAAATTGGTGGGTGAATAAGGGTAAAGGACCCCAATGTCTATTGGTGGTTTCTTGGGAAGTTTTTGATAAAGAAAAACTTAGTGATTTCAACTAATAGGTAAAACCTATTTTCAAGCAAAGCAAGCCAAGCTATACTTAGCCAAATGCATATAGTAATATAGTCCACTTAAAATATACTAAGGTATCACTTGCCAATACTATTCCAAAGTATTGACCCTCTGTGGCTGTAACTTGTGATGTTGCAGGTTACTCCGATGATGAATAGGAGTCATGAGTCTACACTCAACATGCTTGCCTGTGGCACATGAAGATGAAGACTTATGTTTATTTACTTATTCCTTAAACTCTTGTATTAGGCCTATGGCCCTGAGTTGTAAAAGACTATGTTTTATCTCTGGAATGAATGTAATAAACGACCTTTGTATCTGTGTACTTCATCTTAAACTGTGGATGCTAGCATTGATCCAGGGACTAGCATTGCAATCACAGGGATCTTTTCCTTTACAAAGGAGGGGTCTAACACGTTGCTGCTTCGATTCAGGGCAGCCTGGTGGCGTTCAGGGCGTGGAGTCTGAGGGGAAAGGAAGAGGAGGAGTGGGCGCTTTAACGTGCGTGGTCGCAGCGAGTAATGGCGAAGGCGTTAAGGCGAATTTAACCGCGGCATCAACGGCAGGAAACGGCCAGCGTAGTCGTCGCGGGGAGGAAGAAGATGAGCTGCAGAGGTGGGGCATGCTTGTCAGCGAGAAAGGGAGTGAGGGGGAGGGGTCCACTCGTCAGTCGCTCTGCGGGTGTGCGTTTAGGTAGAAAACGCTTCGCGCGTGGGGGAGAGAAGCTAGGCTAGCTGGGCTCGTTGGGCTTGGCCAGTTGGGCTGAGTCCAATTCTATTTTTTTTCTTCCTGAATGCTTTTTCTTTTTCCAATTCTATTTTCTGTTTTGAATTTCAAACAACAAACAAACATTCAAATCAAATCAAACTTTCACCAAACATTGTAATTGAATCTGGTTCTGTTTAACAACATAAACCAAAGTCCAAAGATCAAAATAATATTTTTATTTTAGGTCCATTATTAATTAAACAAATAGACCTTGTTTATTAAAACAAAATAGAATTTGATTTATTCAAAAACTCTATTTTTGAAATCTAAATATTATCAAAACCAAATCAGTAGGTTTTATTTGGAAATAAAGAATACTTGGAAAACTTGTTTAAAATAAATAAATAAGTTTTGATGTTTTAATTAAAACAGTAAAACCTTTATTTTTAATAAACTTGGACATTAAATCCTTATTATTTTATTTAAATAAACCTTCACTATTTTTATCAAATAGAAATATTTTTATTCCAAAGGTTTGGCCAAGTTTTAATTTGGCTTTTATAAAACAATCCTTATTTATAAATCTATCCTTTTCCATTTGAAAACCAAATCTTTTTATTAAAAGATTCAAAATTAGTAATTCCAAATATTTTTTTGTTTTTCCTTTATTAAATGTTTATCTTTTTAAATCCCTTTGGATTTATTTGATCAAATAGGTTTTGAAAGTTTCCAATTGGAATCAAAAAGTTTCTTCTCACTCTGAAAATCAACAAAGTTTTATTTTATTCATTTATTTTTCACATTATAAGATTTGGAAAATCTTGGGATGTGACAGGATACCACCCTTAAAATAAATCTCGTCCCGAGATTTGGGAAGGCTAGGGTTACAAGTAGGCTCAAAACAACTAGGGTACTACCACCCTTAAAAAATTTCAAACAAAATTACATATTGGCCTTCTTGGGATCTTGGGGAAACTTTTCTGGGCAAACACCTGCATAGTGCTCTTTGTTTCCACTCTTGACTCATGGGCCAAGGTTGAGATCCTTCATAGGCTTGTTTAAATTGTTCTTCATCTTTTCTGGACAATTGCTTGCATAATGTCCTGGTTCTTTGTAATTGAAACAGTTGATATCTTTGAGTTCTTTACATGTCTCTTGTGGACAAGTTGCTGCATAATGGCCTAGCTCTTTGCAGTTGTTGCACCACACTTGGCCAATTTCTTTATACTTCTGGTTCTCTGGGCATTCACTGGAATAGTGTCCCATTTCTTTACAACGATGACATTGCACATGGCTTTTGTCCTTCTTTTGCTTTTTGGGTTTCTCCAAAGCTAGGAGTGCATCCAGTTCATGTTGTTCGTATGTTATCTGATAGGTAGGAATGTCTACATGTTTCTTGGACCTTCTATTGCTCTTTGGATAATTCATATGCCCTTTCTTTGGTCCTTTGAATTGGGTTGTTTTGCTTGGAGGTATAAGTGGACCTTTTCCTTTGTCATCAACCTTCTTGGTAGACTTGGATCCTTCTTGATTGTTTGCAATCATTTGTTGCACTCCATCTTGTTTCCTTTGTTCAAAAATGGAATAGATGGGGCATTGGATAGGGACATGATTGCTTCCTTCACATAGGTAGCAAGTAGCTTGAGAGGTGGGACATTGTCCAACTGGATGTTTCTCTTCACAATTGGGGCATTGATCTCCATGCTCCTTGGAAGTATGATCTTTGTCTCCACAAATAATGCAAGCTGGGGCTCCATCTAGAATAACATTTATGTCATCCTTGTTGTCACAAACTCTTTTGTAATAGTTGTTTTCCATGTTGATCATTTGATCAGTCACCTTAAGCATCAATTGGGCTTGAGTTTCCAAAAATCCTTGCAGGGTTGGATCTTCCCCACTGGCGTTGGCTATGAATTGAGCTGTCATTTGGTTCAACTGGTGTTGGGTTGCTATGAGTTCTTTCATGCTTTCCTCTTGGTTGGTGTTGGTGTCATCAACCTTGATGTATGGAGTAGTCATCTGTTTGGGTTGAATGGAGATTAGAATAGGCAAGATATTTCTAAGGAATCAATTCTAATCACACACATCACAATTCACTCAAGCAGTGTGCAAGCAATCACAAACAAACATTGCACTCAAACTATGAAGTTCAAGCACATACTTAGGCAACAAAGTATTTTTGTTACACCACATAAGTTGGTGAGTTTGTCTTAACTAAAATATGGTGGTCCATCCATATGGTTCACTTGTGATCTTTCCATCCTTCTTGGTTGATTCTTTTTGCATGAGATCATGGTTTCCTTAGGAAAATTCTTGGTCACAAAACTTCAAATGATGTGGGCTCCTTCTAATTTTTGCATTTCCTTAGTCTCTAAATCTTGAGCAAGATTTCCTTGTCTCACTTGTCCTTAGTGGTATCCAAGGTTGAAGTCCTTGGTGAATATGCTGAAGATGTTGAAGTCATTAGAGTTGAAGAAGTTGAAGTCATTAGAGTTGAAGATGTTGAAGTCATTAGAGTTGATGATGTCCTTTGCCCATGGTGAAGTCTTTGGTCATGGGGTAGGTTTTTCCATCAAGTTGAAATAGAAGAGATTTAGAATCAAAACCAAAATGGTTGAGGAAAGAGTTTACAAGATTGTTTGTAAATAAGTTTTGGAACAAATACAACTCCTATTCTTCTAGGGGTCTTTGTCCAATCCTTGGGTTACAAATCCTACATGCAACACAGTGCTCTGATACCATCTATAAGGTTCCCAACCTTCAATTAAGGTAGAGTCCCCTGTGTTTACAATTCTAGTCCCTGGATCAATAGCTAGCATCCACAGTTAAGATGTAATATCAAGAAACAAAGGTCATAATATAACTTTATAACCAGGAATAACATAATTTTATTACATCTTACAGAGCTCATTTGGCTATTACATTACATTGCAGCGGAATAACTATAAGCATGGGGTCCTTCATCTTCAAAGTGCCACAGGCAGACATGTTGGTTGTAGACTTTGTAATCCTAATCAATCAACTTCACTAATATCAACCAAACCTGCAACATTACAAGTTACAGCCACAAGGGTCAATACATTTGAATTTTATTGGCAAGTTTCACTACTATGTTGAACATAAGTGGATCCTATCATTACATGCATATTTGGCTAAGTAGAGTTTTAAGCTCATTTGCATAAAGCAATAGTTTATCCTATCTTTAAAAATGGTTTTGATCTTTTGTCAAATCTTTTCTGAACTCCTTGGAATCCACCAAGTGTCTTTGTCAAAATCTCTTGAGATCCTTGGTACCCCCAAGTACTTCAAGTTTTTATCAAAACCTCTTGAGCTCCTTGGTAAATCCCCAAGTGCATCAAGTTTTTATCCAAATCTCTTGAGCACCTTGATACCCCCAAGTGCATCAAGTCTTTTGTTGTCACTTAAAAGTTTTTCTTTTAGAAATTAGAATGTCGAGATTTCCCATAGCTTCAAGCTTTAGTTGCTCAGTATTGTCCATAACCGGGGACACGGCTAAGTACTTAGATTTTATTATCTTCTGCAGAAGTTGTACACTTTACCCACATGTCACACTCTCATCTTGTTGCCACCAGTGGCCGCTGGGTTGGTACTCACCAAGATGGAGTACTGGCAGATTGAGAATGTGACGAAGTCTTTCCAGAGGGTCCTCCCATACACCATTGCTAGCTTGTCTTCAGTACCCATGTAGGATTCCAGGTCCCTCATTTTCAGTAACCTGAAGACAATGCATGGGTCTTCCCAATGTAGTTGACTAAGCCAGAGCCATAAGTAGCATGTGGTTGTACACGAAAGCCACAATTGGAGAAACATGTTCAATCTCTAAGTTTTCTGGGTGGTTTTCTTTTGATGCACAACACAAAGAGATTGCCATAGACATGGTTCCTTTTGTTGCCACCTTCTTCAAAACTCAAAGTATCCTTGTCCACCCAGGTGGTTCATTGAGTCCTTGTTTTATTATATAAAAACACAAGTCTTTTCTCAACTTCATAAAATCTCAACATGTATCTCTTTTCAAAACATAGCATGGCTAAGCATGTAACAACTACATTGTTTCCACTAAGGAATATATAGGGAATCCTATTAGGATTTAGCATAGCATAAGTATAGAAATTCTTTTCATGCATGTTTCAAAATCCACTAAGTACAATGAAAATAGTAGGACTTTAGATGATAGTGTCACTTGCCTTTTTGGTAGGGAATGATGGTTCACTTCTTGATCTTGCTAGTTTCACACTTTTCTAACTACAAATTAATCAAGCAAACACAATATCAACTAGCATTCCAATCAAACAAAACATCACACATAAAACAATAGGATCTAAGTCATGCATGCAAGCATGCAAAAGGTAGCTTTATTTGTAAAGGTGGTTTCTACTAAGCTTCTAAACTTTGTAAGGTTCAAAGTGGTCATTTTTCAAAGTGGCAAAGTCATTTGCAAAAGGGTTTTATCCATAAACTATTTTTAAATCCAATAATTATTTTATGTGGTGGAAAATATTTTTATTAAAGCAACAACTTTATGTTGTTCACCAAATAAGTTGTTGTTTCTCAAAACTTGGTGTTTAGGGTCAGTAGGTTTGATCCAAATCATTTTCCCAAAGTTTTTACTCCAAAGTCATTTCCATAACAAAATCAATGTTTTTATTTGGCTAGAAATGGGCTAATTCAAGTTTTTATTCCTAAACTTCAGAAAATCCATTTTTAAAACCATGGGTTGGTTCCTAGGGTCAGTAGGTTCACAACAAACCAATTAGCAAAGGTTTCAACCCTAAAAACATTTTGGAATAATTTTTCTAATCTAAACAAGCATACAAATGTTTCTGCAAAAACAAACAATCTAACAAATACTTTTTACTAAACACATTGCATGGTTTTTCTAGGGCTTGTTCCACTGATTCCAATGATATAAAGTTTGCAATTTTTGGACATGTGGATCAAAAGTAACAAGGGTTTCAAATCTGCATCTAAATCAGAATTCAAATCTGTTTTTAAACCGAATACTGGCCACGCGTCGCGATGTCACTGGCTGGTACCGCTTCGGTCGGATCGTGCTCTGCGGTGCGTTGGATCTAAACAGATCGCACGGTTCAGGCGTGCTCATACCCTTTCGCTCAGGTTCTATTCCTAACCGCAGGATCGAAATCTAACGGTGTAAAGCTAGTCGACCATACTCGGGCGACGCTGACGCGGCGGCGACTGGCGGCGCGGTCAGATGTGGACAGTGCCGGCGGTCTAGGAAGCGAGCAAGGAAGTGAGGGTGCTTATAGTGATCGCGGTGACGCTCTGATGCTCAAGGTATGGTCAGCTCGTCAAGGGGCGCTCTGGTTCTAGCGGGATTGCTCGCCGGAGTGGGAAACGGCGTCGGGCGGCTCTGGTCGTGGTCGGAGCAGTGACGTTGCTGCTTCGATTCAGGGCAGCCTGGTGGCGTTCAGGGCGTGGAGTCTGAGGGGAAAGGAAGAGGAGGAGTGGGCGCTTTAACATGCGTGGTCGCAGCGAGTAATGGCGAAGGCGTTAAGGCGAATTTAACCGCGGCATCAACGGCAGGAAACGGCCGGCGTAGTCGTCGCGGGGAGGAAGAAGATGAGCTGGAGAGGTGGGGCATGCTTGTCAGCAAGAAAGGGAGTGAGGGGGAGGGGTCCACTCGTCAGTCGCTCTGCGGGTGTGCGTTTAGGTAGAAAGCGCTTCGCGCGTGGGGGAGAGAAGCTGGGCTAGCTGGGCTCGTTGGGCTTGGCCAGTTGGGCTGAGTCCAATTCTATTTTTTTTTCTTCCTGAATGCTTTTTCTTTTTCCAATTCTATTTTCTGTTTTGAATTTCAAACAACAAACAAACATTCAAATCAAATAAAACTTTCACCAAACATTGTAATTGAATCTGGTTCTGTTTAACAACATAAACCAAAGTCCAAAGATCAAAATAATATTTTTATTTTAGGTCCATTATTAATTAAACAAATAGACATTGTTTATTAAAACAAAATAGAATTTGATTTATTCAAAAACTCTATTTTTGAAATATAAATATTATCAAAACCAAATCAGTAGGTTTTATTTGGAAATAAAGAATACTTGGAAAACTTGTTTAAAATAAATAAATAAGTTTTGATGTTTTAATTAAAACAGGAAAACCTTTATTTTTATTAAACTTAGACATTAAATCCTTATTATTTTATTTAAATAAACCTTCACTATTTTTATCAAATAGAAATATTTTTATTCCAAAGGTTTGGCCAAGTGTTAATTTGGCTTTTATAAAACAATCCTTATTTATAAATCTATCCTTTTCCATTTGAAAACCAAATCTTTTTATTAAAAGATTCAAAATTAGTAATTCCAAATATTTTTTTATTTTTCCTTTATTAAATGTTTATCTTTTTAAATCCCTTTGGATTTATTTGATCAAATAGGTTTTGAAAGTTTCCAATTGGAATCAAAAAGTTTCTTCTCACTCTAAAAATCAACAAAGTTTTATTTTATTCATTTATTTTTCACATTACAAGATTTGGAAAATCTTGGGATGTGACAAGATAAAAGAGTTATGTAGAAGATATAATTATATGTTAACAAATAGGATTATAAGGATGAATATTGAAGATAGTTACCAAGGATTAATCCCATTGGATTAAGTAGGTATAGTAAAGGAATAACATCTCTTAATCCAATAGAGATACTAAGAATATAATTTCAATACAACTGTAATGTTGTATGGATGGAAGCCTTGATTAGCCAACTGGAGACCTAAACCCTAAAGGATCAAAGGATTATAATGATCATGCTTTAGTCACCAAGATTGAATGCTTATATCATGTATAAGTGAAATTGGTGGGTAGGACATGATTAAACCCTAGTATAGATATATTATCCTAGATTAGTCATCACAAGTCACATTAATATAATGTGAGGTTGGAACGTTAGATACTGGAGTTAATTAGAGACAAGATAGTATGATTAAGATTATGTTAGAGCAACATTGGATTAAAGAAGTAGTATTTTTCTCTTTGGAAATACTAAGCACTTGAAGTGAAGTAGGATTTGATGTATACATCTATTGAAGTGATATTAGTGAAGGATGATTAAGGAAGTGTATGAATGGAGTAGAAGTAACTACTTGTTGGATTGGAGATTATTAGCAGTAGAGTAGTTGATATAACCAAGGTATGGATATGAGAGGATTATGAAAGCTTCAGTGCCAAGCTCTTTGGATTTATAAATTGATTAAGAAGAATAAAGGTGGATAAGAATATTCTTGTGAGGTAAAGCTCATCATGTTAACACATGACGATGGATAGGAGGAGTAGTATATCTAGTAAAGGAATTCCTTAATTAGAAGTCCAGGATTGTGAATTATGGAAGATAGGAATTCTTGATAAACACTAAACCCTAAATCTTTAACCAAACATAATATCCATTTCATCTGATTGATTCATCATCTTATCTCCATACAACTTTATAGGAATATTTCCCTATAGAAAATCACATAAGCACATCTTTATCATTTCCAATTATCATAATCATATGTGCCTAGGAATTATATTTATCAATTATTTTCAATAAGACCTTTCAGAAAATAACTTCCTATTTTAAAGGGGATATCATTAAAGATCACAAACATAAAGGGCTAGTGCTATAAACCATTATACTCTAATATTATATCCATGTTTTAACCACACTTAAGAAAGTAGTGAATAACTAGTTCAAGAAATCATCTATGGATATTCTTAAATAAGTAGGGTGATTAGGATTCCCCTATTAGTGAATTGTGAGTAAAAGAATTTACCATTTTAAGAACCTTAATAATCAAACCATCTTATATAATGACTGCTATATAATAATAAATATGGTTATACTCTATGCATATCCTTAGCTATATTAAACCATTACCATTACACTCATAAAGAGGAAATAAAAAAATCATTCTATAAGGGTATAATATAATTAACAAAACCCTAATTCTTATTTATTCTACTCAATAAATAAATTTTGATATAATTTTGAGCATTGGAAAATATCAACATGATTAGAGTAATCAATTAGTATAGTTATCTTTGGAATATTTAAAATGTTATACAAAAAATTATGGTATTTAAAACTTTGAAGAAATTTGAATTGAAAACAAATTATTAAAAATAGAAAACAGAAAAGATAAAGAAAAGGAGTAGCAGCCAGCAATGGCCCACAACCCATTTCCCTCTACCTTATCCGTCTCCCACGGGCAGCCCCAGCGATCCAACAGTGGCCGTAGCACAGCCCAAGACCGGCCCAGTACCCCTTCATTCCTTTTCCTCCTTTCTTCTTTGTTCAGACAGAAGGACGACGGAGAGCAGCAGCTGTGTGGCGCCGCCGGGGCCATCCGCCATCGCCGTGATGACCGTCGTGCCCTAAGATGCGAGCCACCGCTCTCTGAGCCTATAAGGACCCCGTATCCGCAGAGAACAAAATCCACTTCCTTTTCTTCCTTGTTTTCCATTATCCAATGTAAACCGAGCTCGCCGGAGATCACCTCCCTCGTCGTCCCCGACCACCCTAGGACCAATGGAGGACACCGTGCTCGTCATATTCGTCTTGTTCATCTTCGACAAATCACATAAGTCGGCGCAACTCCAATGGACAGGATCGTCGATTGCCATCGTCACAGACCTCCTCCAACCTCTTCGACGCTCCCTTCCGATTCCTGGTGAGCTACCGATACTCGTGAACCTCTCTGATTCGATCCTAACCCTCTCGATCACCCTTGCCACTATGGTGTTTGCTTACCACCGTCGACGCTCGTCGGAGCTTAGGCTCCGGTGACCATTTTAGAGCGGCGCCGCCACCAATAGGTTCGTCGTGGATCCCTCTTTCAAACACGACCCTCATTGCTAGCCCGTGCGCTCTCAATTGATGGATTGATCACCGATCTGGGAGGATCATCTTGTATGACGTCATCATCGCGTCATGCACACATCACCTTTGACCTAGTCCAAGTTTTGACTCAGTCCTCGCCCATGTGGCATCTGACGTGGCCCTGGGCCCTTATGTCATTCACTGTGGGTAAGATCTACCCCGGTGTAAAACAACCACAATTATGTGTTGATGTCACAATGATGCAGTAATTCTTTTTGTTATTTCCAAAAATTGATTAAACATTGTAAATTCAATAAATATTGTTTATAATCCAGAAAAATATGTTTAATATATGAAAATTTTCAGAAAAATAAAATATATAACATTAAACTATTATCAAACATTTTTATTCTAACAGTTTAAATAATCATTATTTAATAAATAATTTATAAGTAATAAAACATTGATAATTCATATTTCAGTAATGGTAAATGTTAAAAATATAAATAAAATACCCAAAAATCTTTAAAAAATAAAAACAATACTTTAAAACTATAATCATGCATTATTATTTCACTTAATTAAATATTATTATTTATTATGTATTTATAAAGTAATAAATCTTATAAAAATCATATCTTATTATTTATAAATCACAAAAATAAATGTAATATACCAAAATTATCACAAAGGTAATATCTACATGTTAAAAATATAATATTCCACTTTTGAGGTAAATAAAAAAATTAAACACTTTAATAACTTCAAATTTAAACCTATTTCCTTAATTAATAATTCATATAAAGGTAAATAAAATTTGCGAAATAATTCTAAAAATTTGCCAATTGAGTCTAATAAATAGTATTAGTCTTAAATATTGATAGTGTAAAGTCAAATGGTTTAACACACTTTAAATACAATTTTATTGAATTATTCCTCAACCATTTGTGTAGATTACTTTATAAAAGGATCCTTATTCATTATAAAATATCCAAGAATAATTTTGTAGTGAAATAAAACCTACTCCAATACTTCAACTACTAGTTATAAACAAACCAAAACCCTATAGTGAATCTATAAGTAATTAAGTATTATTACTTCCTTGTTTACAAACTATAACCATTCATTCATAAGAAGATAAATGATTCTATTCCATTATAAAATCAAGAAACCACTCCAACAAATAAAAATATAACCATTCCTAAGTAACTTTAAGGAAACAATATAAAGTGAACAAGATACAAATAACATTAGCAATATACCTTAATTCCATCTATGTCTTTAAAGTTAACTTTTGTCTGCAGTACTTTAAATATTATACTAAAAACTTTATTATATACTTTATAGTTAACTTTGGTCTATTATAATTTAGTTATAAAGCATCTTAATACCAAACTAACCAAGTTAAAAACCAATATAGATAAGTCTCAAAATACTAATGATATCATTATTCAAATAGAGTAATTCTTTTTCACTTAAATACTATAAGTAGTAAGAACACCTAATAAGGTTAACTTAAAGTTTAAAAACTTCTTCTTAGCTAAATTGGATTTTCTTCAAAAGTTATTATTTTAAGATACATTATAAAGCAAGACATAAGCATTCCTCTAAAGGCTCCAAATGATGATCAAACCTGGTATACACAGTCCTTAAGAACCGTCCACACTTATATGTTTTATTATGGTATGCTACTTGTTATGTTTACATATTGTTACACACACTCACAAGCCTTAATAAGAAGCACAAATGTGAAGCTTATCTAAAAAGTATAACACATTCTTAAGAAAACATTTCCAGTTTCCAAACCCTAGATCAATGCTATCCCTGGGATTCGAGATTACGAAATTGCATTACATTACTTATGCATAATAGCATATTGCTTCTTTAAACATTAGTCCTTACCGGACCAATGATGCTGATTTCAGATAATGGGTCTTATATTGTCTTGAAGACCGTGAGTGCATAATCTTGCAATCACAAAAGGCAAGTTCACACTTGCTCATGTCCTTTGTTTATTTTCTGTGAAGTATTTTGCAAATCCAGTGTTGTCATTACCTGCATTTGAAAAAGGTCAGAAAACACTATTTTCATAATAATATGAGTATAGGTTATTTACCATGAGGTCATAACCTACTATGAAAGTTCCGGTGGTAAAGGAACATATTACCTAGGACTTAACAACCAATGTCGCCAGTGATTCTTGTGTCGTATATCACGCGTTAACCATGAGATTTGGAATGGGACAGAAAAGTCAGCTGTATCTTCTTCCTCTGGTATGTAGCGGGATGTGCAGGTCGTGGCTATTATCACTCGTAGCGTGCATATTAATTGGTAATTCGTAGAGAATATGCAGCATATGGGTGGGAACCCTCAACGTCCCACGATAGTTCTAGCATCTAACGGTCTATACAAACCATTGCCGTAATTCAATATGTGGGAATGGTGTACACCAAGGAGGCATGCGGGGTCGCGAAGGGGGTAGTGATTGTCTTGGATCTTAGACTAGGCCCCATACCAAGGAAGTATGGACAAGGTCATGACTTGGTTGTGCAACAAGGCTAAGGTCTCTCATGGGAAAAGTAACGCACCTCTGCAGAGTGTAAGAACTGTAACTTGTTACTCCCTGTTCCGGGAAGGAGATGCGAACGCGGCGGGAAAGGAACTCCATGAAAGTTCTGGTAAACCCGTGAAGGTTGACGGACATACCTTTTCAGAATAAAAGAAACCTTTGAAGAAATGTTTACGAAAACCTGCATTGCCTACGACCTATGGTCTGTGGCTATAGATATAGTGCATCAAACACTCCTTTTCTAGTGAACTTGCTGAGTACGCTCGTACTCAAAGTATCTTCTTAACCCTTGCTAGGTTCTAAAGCCAGTACAGACGATGTCTACATCAAGTTATGCTCCAGAATCATCATCAAAATCTCAAGCTCTTCAATGAAGCCAAGGAAGTCAACATATACATCAACTCAAGTGAAGACAGAGTTACTGATTAGATAGGAATATAATCTCTAGCCATAGAACCTATTTCGGTTGTGTATTGCAATAGCAACAATGTCGAACCATTAGTTTAAATACTAGTCTTAATAGTATGATATTTTTTGAGTTGCTTATTTATGATTCTTCTTTGTAAGAAGTTTCTTTCTCTCTCTTTAACCTAGAGTGTTCTCTAGATCTTGTGTAAAGAGTTGAGTTGTAACCTATAGTCATGTCTTGGACCTGATGTGTTTCTGTTGTACCACTCTGAGGGAGGTAATACTAGTGAACGGTGTTTCATTGGTGTTATGTCAACGACTATAGTGTACTACATCATGCAGTGGTATGCTGGGTCACCGCAGTGATCTTGCATACTCTCCGTTGTTAGTAGCTATCTTGTCCGAGTAGTTGCTAGTGACTCCAAGAGGGAGTATTTATGCTCGATAGTGGGTTCATGCCACTAGTTTCCAAGGGAAGTGACAGAAATCTCTTCGGTTGTAGATGTGATGTTGCTACTAGGGAGAAAACAACGGTCTCTTGTTCATAGAACAAGTGGATTGTTTACCTTACACACTTTGCTTAAAGCAGTTGTCTGTTGCTTGCAACTTAATACTGGAGGGGGTTCGGATGATAACCTGAAGGTGGACTTCTAGTCATAGATGCAGTTGGATGGCGGTCTATGTATATTGTTGTATTACCCAATCGAATCTCATAGGATCTTTTTGTCTAGTATTGCATTGTTATGCCTTGCTCAGTTCCTGTCAATTTCCCTGTTGTAATTTGTTTACCCTGCATGCCATGTTGTTTATCTAAGGAGAGCACCTCTAGTATACTATGGACCCCTGTCCAATCTTTACCATTGATACATCTTCCACTGTTACTTGTTTACTTGCTGCAAACCATTACCTTCCACACCATACGTTTAATCCTTTGTTACAGCAACTGGTGAGATTGACAACCTCACTATTAGTTGGGGCAAAGTCTTGAGTTTGTGTTGTGCAGGTCTCCACGTTGCTTGCAACACCTGTGTGACGTTTCCTTCCTCCTACTGGTTTCGATAACCTCGGTTTCTTAATGATGGAAGACTTGTTGTTGTGCTGCTTCACACCTTGCTCTTGGGGTTCCCAACAGGCTCCACATCAACTGAGCCATCATCTAGAAAGAGACCTGAGGTTTTTATTGATGGAGAAGGGGATGCCTTGGGCATCCCCAAGCTTTGACGCTTGTAACTCTTGAATATTTCTTAGGGTGACACGGGGTGGCATCCCCAAGCTTGAGCTTTTGTCCATTCTTCATCTTATTACATCATTCTTCCCCTACACTTGAAAATTTCCTTCATATAAAACTTCACACAATCTTCATTAGCAACATTAGTGTATTCAAGATAATAGGCCTTTGGGTTTTGTTTCAAAACAAGTAAAACTTTCATTAGAACACAACCTACTGTAGCAATTCCTTTTAAAAGATCAAGTGATCAAGGAGAACTAAAAATTAAACCAATTAAGAAACAAATGAAAATAATGGCAGAAATCTGTCAAAAACAGACCAGCAGGCAGAAACCGATTTTTTCGAAGCCCTGATGTTCCTCAAATCAAAAGGTGTGGAACTAATGAAAGTTAGATAACAACCTGGGGCATTTACTCAAAAAATTACATCTCAATCCGACATATAGAGATTTTTCACGAATGTTTACAGTGAAGCATAAAAAACTGTTTCGGGACAGCAACTTACCCAAATCTTACTTCTCTCTCATTATAGGTTATTCTTGCACAAAAATCACACAAAAAGGATAAGGAGAGGTTATTACATAAGTAATAACTTCCAAGACTCAACAAAAGAAAAACCTAATGAAATTTGGGCTATCTCCCAATGAGTACTTTTCTTTAACGCCTTTAAGTTAGGCATGATAGTTTGAGAAGATGCTCACATAAGAAATATGAATTGAAGTAAAAGAGAGCATCAAGAAGCAAATTAAAAACACATTTAAGTCTAACCCACTTCCTATGCATAGGAATCTTGTAAGCAAATAAATTCACAAAGAACAAAGTGATAGGCATAGGAAGATAAAACAAGAGCAACTTCAAAACTTTCAGCTCAAAGAGAGGTGTTTCAGTACCATGAAAACTTCTACAACCATATTTTCCTCTCTCATAATAATTTTCAGTAGCCTCATTAATAAACTCAACAATATAACTATCACATAAAGCATGCTTTTCATGATCTCCAACACATAATTTTTATCAAGCTCAAAAATAGTGGGATTAAAACCTTCAAACCCACTTTTAACAATTTTATAACAAGATAATTGACCAGTCTCAAGAGGTATGGGGTTCCAAGATAAAGTCAAGACCCCTCCAATCTCATTTTCAATAGTACGACAATTAATATTATCAGCCAATATAGGACCATCATCTAGATCTTTATCATAAACATTTTCTAAGCAAAACTCTTTAGTACCATGCATTTCGAAGTTAGGCACAAATAAAGGATTATCATAGATAATAGGAGCATAATTATTATCACAAGTTTTACCCATAGTAGATATTTCAAAAGAATCCACAGGAACATAACATTCGTCCTCCTTGGTAAGCATGGGGGGCAATCAATTAATGTAAGGGATAAAGAGTTACTCTCATTAGAAGGTAGGCATGGGTAGCTAATCCATTCTTCCTCATTTTGTTCATTACTATCCTCCTCTTTTTCAACTAATGATCTTCCTATTTCAGCAATTTATTCTTCCATAAGCTCCTGCAAGAATATAATGAGCTTCCCGTTTGTGGAAAGCATCTATTAAAATATTCAAGAATATAGCCATTTTCTTCCTTGTAATTATCAAATCAAAATTTAAGTATATCATAAACCTCATATTTATAAGGTGCATCATCAGTATCAATCAAACTAGCAAGTTCAAATGCACCCTTTCAAGCAATAAATTCTTCAATTTGTTCCACACCATAAAAGTCATAATTTCCTTTAACATAAGAAGATATGGTAATATTATCATTATACTCACATTGAAAAGGGAGGTGTTTATACCTCCTATAGGAACAAGATTTATCAAATTAATAAGTAACATTATAAGTAGAGCACACGTCTCTAGCAATATTATTCAATTTATCAATTTGTTCCCATAAGTGTTTTCCTTTTTGTGACAAGCGGTGTTCCTTATAATAATATTTTTGTTCTTCTCTGAACCCACCTTGCCAATAAGATCTAGTTTCAAAGAAACCAACCATTGATAGAAAGCATGATAAAGCAAGGCAATGACAGACCAACAAAAATAACAACTACAGTAGGAACATTTTTGTGTATTTTATAATAAAAATCAAACCAAACGAAACTAATTTTTTTGTATTTTTGAAAGAAAGAAACAAGCAAAACAAATAAAAATAAACTAAGAAAAACAAAAGCAAAGTAATGAGATTGGTTGTGAGAGTCTCCCCTTGCAAAGCTGTCCTTAACTCCTTGGCAACGATGCTAGAAAATCTTGATGGGCTCAGATCACTGTAGATCCTTGTTGGGATATCCCAAGAGCAAGGTGTGATGAGCACATCACCAAGTTTTTCCTCAATTATGAAACCAAGGTTATCGAACCAGTAGGAGCAAGGAAACAACTCCAAGGTGTTGCTAACAACTTGGAATCCTGCATAACACAAACTCAAGACTTTGCCCCAACTTACAGTGAGGTTGTTAATCTCACTGGTTTGCTGAAAACAAAGGATTAAACATACAGGGTGGAAGGTAATAGTTGCTTGTAGAAAGTAAACGGTAACAGTAGATGATGTATCAATGGTAAAGATTGGACCAGGGTCCACAATTCACTATAGGTGTTCTCCTTAAGATAGATAACATGTTGGTTGAACAAATTACAGCGGGATAATTGATAGATTGAGTAAGTATAACAATGCATATACTAGACATCATGATTCCTATGAGATTTGATTGGGCATTACAACAATATACATAGACCGATTACAACAATATACATAGACCGTAATCCAACTACATCTATGACTAATAATCCAACTTCAGGTTATCATCCGAACCCCTTCCAGTATTAAGTTGCAAGCAACGGATAATTGCATTAAGCAATGTGTGTAAAGTAAACAATACAATTGTTCCATGAACAAAAGATTTTTGTTTTCTCCCTAGTAGCAACAACACATCTACAACCTTAGAGATTTCTATCACTTCCCCAGATTACTAGAGGCATGAACCCACTATCGAGCATAAATACTCCCTCTTGGAGTCACGAGCATCTACTTGCCCAAGATAGCTACTAGGAACGGAGAGCATGCAAGATCTCAAATAACACAGACATGATAGAATCAATAATCAATATGACATGATAGAATCAATCATCAATCTGACATAGTATCTCAATAACCATCGGATCCCCGCAAACACAACATGTATGATTACAAATAGATGATATTGATCATGAATGGAGCTCACAAGATCTAAACACGATAGCACAAAGGAGGAGAAACAACCATCTATCTAATATATGGACCCATAGTCCAAGGGTGAACTACTCACACATCATATCAGAGGCTGGCATGGTGATGAAGAAGGCCTCCGGGATGATCTCTCCCCTCTGGCAGGGTACCAGGAGGAGCTTCAGATCCCCCCGATCTAGGGACAATGGTGGCGGTGGCTACAGAATGTTTCGTGGAGATCTGATCAGGTGCTTAGGGTTTCTGCATCGGGAAGACTTTATAAGCGAAGGGGCAAGGCAGGAGGCCGGCCGAGGGGCCCACACCAGGTGGTGGCACGCCCCCTCACATGGGCCACGCTGCCCTAGGGTGTGGCCACCCTGTGGCCCCCCTTTCGCTGCCCTTCGGTCTCTGTGTTTTCGGTAAAATATTGACTTTGGATTTTGTCCCGTCCAATTCCGAGAATATTTCCTTACTAGATTTTCTGAAACCAAAAATAGCAGAAAATAGGCAACTGGCACTGTGGCATCTTGTTAATAGGTTAGTCCCAGAAAATCTATAAAAATACCTCAAAGTTTAGACAAAGCATAGAAAAGTTGATACTAAACAAGCATGGAACATAAACAATTATAGATACGTTTACGACGTATCAAGCAGCAGCTGTCCGAGTCGCTTGACGACTGGCGGGTGATCTTCCCTAGTCCATGCCACGTTGATTTAGGACTAGGGGAGCCACTGGGGGACTAGCGGTACCGTGGCATTGACGGAGCGCAAGATACTATGATCCTTGTTTTTCGCAATCGTAGTGAAGACATGGAGCACCTCTCCTTCTTCAATCACACAGTCGTTATCGCTATCGTCTCTACTCGAGTCGCCATCCGTGTTGCTGGGCGGGGCGGCTGTACCCCAAAGCCTGCAGTCGTGGAGGCAATGAGTCGCCATGAAAGTCGGCGTGGAGTGGATTGGGCAAGGCTGATCCAGCACTGGATCGTAGATGTCGTCGTCTTTATTCGTGGTGAAGACATGCATCACTCCCCTGTCCTCGTCCATAAATTCATCGCCGTCGTCGGCTCTAGAGGCGCTTGTTTTGCTGGGTTCAGCCACTTTAGCTTTACCTTTGCTCTTTCCTCCCTTCGCCGCGAGGCGATCGTTCCAGATATGGCAGTCGCGGAGGAGGTGAGTCGCCTGCTTGGTCGCAGTACTGTGGATCTTGCAAGGCTATCTTTCAGCGACTTCACGTGTGTAGTCTGTTTTGACATACTCACATTTCCCCTTCTTCGACTGCTTTTTACTCGGCTATTTGGTGACGGTGGCAACTAGGGATGATCCGTCCTCGTCATTCTTGCATTTCTTGTTCTTCGGAGCGTCCGACTGAGACTTGCCCCGATCTTCGTTATCTGAGTCGTCTTTGATGCGATCTAACATGGCATAACTCGAGGCGATTGTTACCAAGTCAGCTAGACTTTTGGGATTGGTTCTCATAAGCTCATCAGCACGCTCTTCGTACCGATAGTTGCGGATGAATTCCCGATAGGCTAAATCCTCGGGGACATCGACTAACGAGTTAAACAGTTCTGCCCAGCGTGCGAGGTATTTACGAGTACTCTCGCCCTTATGCTGGGCAGAATTCTCGATATCCTTATCTGTGGCTGGACGCTTATAGGTTCCCTCAAAGTTTCTGATGAAGACTTTTGGTGCTGTCAGTGCACAAGCCATTGATCTAGTTGCGCACAGCGTCCTTCAACATCATGGGCAGGTAGCGAACCATGATTAACTCTCTTGCATTTTTAATCATCATGGTTGTCTTGTAATCTTCCAGCCATAGAGTCGTATTCATCTTGCCATCGTACCTTGCGACCTCACGAGGTGGCTTGAAATTGTCAGGGAATCGCGCTGACTGGAAAACTGAGCCAAAACATCGTTGGCCAACGGTCCGACGATTGTTGAGGTGGTCCCGTAAGTAAGTAGATCCCCAACTCCTTGAGGAGTTGTGAGATTCTCCTCGACCGCGAGATCGGTCCCGACGACTAACGCATCGATTCGTTGAGTGGCCATGCCGACTGACTTCCCGGTCGTCCCGCCGCAGGCGATCATGACCGTCGTGGTTCGTGTCACGATGGGGACAATCGTGCCTTCCCTGATTGGGGTTGTCGTTGCGATCTCTCCCACGTGCTGCAGTGTCACCAGCTGCGGGACAACTTTGGGCAACACCTTCCCTGTTGGTATTTCCCTGCGGCGGGGGCATCATATCTGCGCTCGGGCGTGGTCGTGGCTGTGACTGGGATGTCAGTTGTTCAGCTTATGCGAATGAGTATGCCTCATGTTGGTTTCAGGCGGCTCGAACCAGAGTGACGACTCGTCGAAGGGACAGAATCTCCGGTGTGGCTCCTTCGAGCAGGGTGCCTTCGAACAGCGCGACTGCTACCATGATGTTTTTCACCGGGTAGGATAGATTTCCTCTGTTGGGTCTCCACCGCCCCCGATGACCCACAAGTATAGGGGATCACAACTGTCAACACCCGGATTTTTAATCCCAGATGCATGTTATGCCATACCTCGCAATCCCAGGATTGCCATTTTTGCGAGACATAACAGAATTGGATACCACAGTACATCATCCATTACAAACCATACATAAGGTCTTACACAAATAAGGATCTCATGATTTAGTTCTTAAGACAACTCAAGCAGCGGAATACGTAATAATAACGGTAGCGTAGGCGAAGCTCCATCTTCGGGGTCAAAGGCAATGCTGACGATGGGAGATGATCCTAGTTGTCGTAACCATCCCGGGGTCCATCATCCTGGTACTCGTCTTCATAGTATGGCCACGGGAATAGCCAGGGACAAATCCATGAGTACTCTTTATGTACTCGCAAACTAATACTAACAAGTGAAGGGGGTTTTTGTAATAGGACACTAAGCTCTATGGTCGTTTTGCAAAAAGCCAGATTTACCTCTACTAAGTTCAGAAGCAAGAAAAGCTAGTTAAAGTTTTATAACACCTAAGTGGGAACTTGTATTTCATATCACAACTCTGTTGTGGTCAAGTCAAAATCTCGATCCATTTCACAAGTCATTTTGAAAACATCTGACGGGGAAACAGTATGGCCACTCCAACTGTCCATAACCGCGGACGCGGCTATTCGAATAGTTTGACACGCTGCAGAGATTGTTACACTTTCACCACAACATTCGATACATCCATCAGGAACAAATCCTGAATTCACCATACTCAGTATGCGGATAATCAATCCTAACCTTTCAATTACACGCCCTAGTATAGGCACCTCTCCTGTAAGTTTGGCCTCCCAACCATGACCAACTGTCATCTTGGGTACTGCACAGGTGGACAATCTTCACAAGGTAGCCTCAGCTCAGACCTTGGCCGTGAGGGAACCCATACTAAAGTATATAAGTTTTCAGTCAAGCCCTACCCAGTTTTCGGGTATTATGGTTGTACGGTAAAATTGGAATGGTATCGCATCCAGACAACCATCAGTTTTATAAAGGGCTAAGGCTCATGCCTCAACATTTTCATCACCAAAATCATCTGGTGTTCGGAAACACATGTCCAAAACATCTCAGTAGAATGACTCATCATTCTAAGGTTTTCATAACCATTTTCCACCAAGTATTCCCATCTAAAGTTGATCAAGTTTTATGCTTAGCACTATCATCTACAAGTGAGGGTGATTACTAATGAGGGGTGGTAAACAAGTGGAGTGTAACTAAGTTCAATCTCATGCCTTAGGATGACATCAAGATTATCTAGATTAGGCCAAATTTAATGCTCTTTATGCAACCTTCAATTATCTTTCTAGTATCTACAATTTACTTAAATAAACTCTGAGAGAAAGCTTTGATAAAGAAATAAAGTATAAAGCTTGCAAGTAAAACTAGGATGGGGTATCATCAAATGTATCTAACCAAGTATGCTTAGTGCATTGCATGGGTTATCTAACTTTCATAATTGCAAGTGTTACCTTGCTCAATCAACTAGTAGTATTAGCCTTGCCTTGTGCAGAGCAGTGGTTGAAGTTCTCCTTGGCTTCTTCTTCGTAGTATCCTTCTTCCTCCTCGTATCCTTGGTCGGTACTAGCATCTATGAATAAATACGAGGTACACAATCACCAAACAATACTTAACTACTTTCATTCATCACCCAAAAGGGTTCTATAGATGATCTAGCATCATCACTAAAATTACAAGATTAAAGCATTTGTCTTATTGATTTTATTTTTAGAAAATTAATTTCTACTCATTGAAAAACTACTTAAGAGTTAATATTCTCCAACTCAAACATGGGATCATGTTGACATATGTCATCACCACATATTTCAGTACATGGGAATGTGATTTAAAGTGGTGTCACAATTTAATAAGGTTTACCCTTTTTATTTTAAATAAATAAAGTGACTAGAAATGCCTATGTGGCATTCTTTTATTACTTGAAAATGTGATTTTTATATATTCTTATATTCTGAAAGGTATGATCAAATGTGATTTTTGAGAGTTGGAATCAACTCAAAAGCTATTATGGTTTAAATTTGAAAAATGTTTGAATGCAGAAAAGCTTCTGCCTTGTTATTTTTACCAAGGTTGATCTATAGATCAAAATGATTTGAATCCAACGGTCTTGGATTAAGCATTTCAATATATTTCTAACAAAATTGGTTTCATGCAATTTGGTTTACTGAATCGAGCTGGGTTGATTTTTGAAACTAGGTATAGAACTAGGTTTGAATATAAATAGAAAAAGCTAAATTCAAATGAGTGGGCTGCGTGGGAAGGGTTATTGGGCCGGCCCAGTGTCACTCCGCAACGCGGGGTGCAACTGACAGGGGGGTCTACTGGTCAGTGGCTCTTTAAATGTGAAGCGGTACGGGGCGATATGGTGCGTTGGATTAGAATGAAGATCGACGGCTGAGGGTCTTCGTCGATGATGAACAGGTCACCGGCGAGCTCGAACCCTAGCGGATCAGTGGGGTGCATAGGGGCATATCAGGGCTCCAGTGATGATGGCGAGGCGGGCAAACGACGAAGTCGATGACGCGAACTCAGGGGTGGTCGCGGCAGCTTCGGGGGTGGTCGAAATCAACGGCTCCTCTTCTCCTCTGCAGCGGTGAGATCCGGCTAAATTCCGGCGATGCGCTGCTTGCCTTGCTCCGGCTAAGGGGTGGAATGGTCACTGAGGTGAGGGGAGTGAGATGGTGTGAAGAAGTCGAGCAGGGATCGTCTCCTTTTATAGGCTTGATGGCGAGACCGAGAGGGATGGGCAGGCGACGGTGGCAACACGGCTACGGGCGGCTAGAGGCATGGCCGAGGTTGGCGATCGACGGGCGGTCTCCTAGCGATGCTCTATGGTTTAAATTCGCGTGTAGGGGCGGTGGCAAATGGTCGGGAACGTGCGGTGCTCTGCGCCGCAGAGGCGGCGTCTTCGATGGCGAGCGGTGGCTGTGAGGCATGGGGCGGCGAACGGGGGTGTCTACGGGGTTGCTGGGGCGGTGGTGATCATGCGTGCAGGCGGCGAGGGCGGCGCGTGGTCTGTGGGCGTGTGTCGAGGGTGGCGCTCTAGCATGCTCTCGGCATGCTTGTAGAGCGGATTGGCATCGCTTGGGCGTGTGGTCCAGTGGCTGGCAGGGTTCGAGCGCTAGACAGGGGGTGGCGGTGGACGGTGGCATGTGTCCTAGACATGGTGTTTAGGCTTGGTGCTTGCTCTGGCTAGCTAGCCATGGTCGGCTGGCAAGGGTTCCTTCGAGTTGGCATGGCATGGTGCAAAGGGTAGGGGCTAGGGGTGGTCAAGGCACTGGTTGGCACTGGGGGAGACAAGTGTGATCAATGGTGAACAATGCTTAGCCAAATTACTGCTCAAAACAGTGAAGTTTCGCCAGTTTTATTTGTTGTCTCCAAGTGTTTGATGAAATGGCCGCAAGAAATTGAGTTTTGAATTTTGAAAAGATTTTTGGTGGGTGTGCTAGGCATGTGTTGAGGATTCTGTGGATGCTTGGGTTTTGAAAATTGAGCTTGTTTGGGTGGTTTTTGAAATAGTGGGATCTTCCCATATGAAATAGATTCAATTTTAAACTGTCATTTAAACTATGCATTCAAATGTTTTTGGATGATCACAAGGTGGGCATTGGTACCTTGTTATGAGCACTATCAAGGGGTGCAAAGATCTATACATGTTTCTGTTAAGTTCTGAAAGTTAGAGATAGCCAAAGTAGGCATGGGAGTTAATTTGGCCAAAGTGACCATTCACTTAGTTTATTTGTTTTGATTGTTTGTCTTTGGGAAAAGTTTGGGGATTGTTTAGATGATGTTTATTTCACCTAAGAATCATTTTACAAGCAAAGAAACACAGAACCATGGCAATTCAAAAGAATCCAAATTTTAATACATACACATATGAATGCTTTCATATTTTTAATTGGAAAAGTTTTTGTTAACCCTAAATTTGAAGATTAGGGTTTGATGATTTAAGTTTAATATTTTTGGGATGTTACAAACCTTCCCCCCTTAAACAAAATCTCGTCCCGAGATTTGAAAAAGGACGAAAAAGATTACCTAGGATTTGAAGAGATCGGGAAACTCCGTCCTGATGTGATCTTCGCGCTCCCAGGTAGCTTCCTCTTCTGTGTGGTTGATCCACTGAATCTTGAGAAACTTGATGCTTCGGGTTCTGGTAGTTCTGAAAGCTTCTTCCAAAATACAGATGGGTACTTCGGGATAGGTCAGATCATTGTTGATTTCTATGGTCCGGTGATCAATATTCTTGAACACTTCGGTCTTCTCTAGAACTTCGAGGCACTTGCGAAGTAATGAGATATGGAACACATTGTGCATGGCTGACATCTCTTCGGGTAGTTCCAATTGATACGACACTTCTCCTCGATGTTTCAGAATCTTGAAGGGTCCAATATATCTGGGGGCTAGCTTTCCTTTCAGTTGGAAACGTTGCATTAATTTCAATGGTGACACCTTCAGATACACAAATTCTCCTATGTTGAAGGCGAGGTCTCGGCATCTCTTGTCGGCGTAACTATTCTGTCTGGACTGGGCTGTCTTGAGGTGCTCACAAATCTTGTGAACTTTTTCTTCTGCTTCTCGTAGGATGTCAGGGCCAAAAATCTGACTCTCTCCTACTTCCGACCAATTCAAAGGGGTGCGGCACTTCCTTCCATACAAGAATTCAAATGGGGCCATTTGCAAACTAGCTTGATAACTGTTGTTGTATGAAAATTCTGCAAATGGCAGACAGTCTTCCCACTTAGATCCATATTCCAACACACATGCTCTCAGCATATCTTCGAGTATTTGATTTACTTGCTCCGTTTGTCCCTCGGTCTGAGGGTGATACACGGTGCTGAAATCTAGGCGGGTTCCTAAACCTTCTTGGACTTTCTTCCAGAATCTCGAGGTAAACTGAGTTCCTCGATCCGATACGATGTTTTTGGGGACTCCATGCAAACTGACGATTCTAGCGATGGATAACTCCGCTAGCTTCAAACTTTGATATGTGGTCTTGACGGGTAAGAAATGGGTGACTTTGGACAACCTATCCACTATGACCCAGATAGAGTCATTTCCCCTACTAGAAGTAGGCAATCCGGTGATAAAGTCCATTCCAACGGAATCCCATTTCCATTCCGGAATCTGCAATGGTTGCAACAATCCAGCGGGTCTTTGATGTCCTTCCTTGACTCGCTGACATATATCACACTTGGCGATATAGCTTCCGATTTCTCTCTTCATCTTATGCCACCAAAATTGCTCGTTCAAGTCCTGATACATCTTCGTTCCTCCGAGGTGGATAGCATAAAGTGTATCATGAGCTTCCTTCAGAATAACTTCTTTCAACTTAGAATCTGTTGGTACACAAAGGCGTCCTTAGTACCACAGAACTCCTTCTTCGTCTTCGGTGAATCCGGGTACTTTGCCTGTACCGATACGACGCTTGATTCTATCGATACTAGCATTTTCTTTCTGCACCTCTTTGATCTGGCTGATCAAAGTGGGTTGAATTTCTATGCTAGCCAAAAATCCTTCACTCACTAATTCCATTCGAAAATCTTCCATCTCTTTGTGCAAGCTTGGTTGTTCCTTCAAAATCATGGATTTCAAGCGGCACGACAATCTTCTAAGGGCATCTGCTACCATGTTGGCTTTACCGGGGTGATAGTGAATGTCCAGATCGTAATCCTTGATTAGCTCAATCCATCTTCTCTGTCTCATATTCAGCTCCTTCTGAGTGAATATATACTTCAGACTCTTGTGATCCGAATAGATCTCACAACGGTTTCCCATCAGGTAGTGCCTCCATGTATTCAGGGCTAGAACTACGGCTCCGAGTTCGAGGTCATGGGTTGGGTAATTCTGCTCATGTTGTTTCAGTTATCGAGATAGATAAGATATAACTTTGCCTTCTTGCATAGCACACATCCGAGACCGATCTTCGATGCATCACAATACACGTCAAAGGGCTTCGTGATATCCGGCATGATTAAGATTGGGGCTGAAATCAATCTTCTCTTGAGTTCTTGAAAACTCGCTTCACATTTGTCGGTCCATTCAAACTTCTTGTCCTTCTTCAGCAATTGGGTCATGGGTCTGGCTATACTCGAGAATCCTTCTACGAACTTGCGGTAGTATCCCGCCAATCCGAGAAATGCACGAACTTGGGTTTGAGTGGTTGGGGCTTGCCAATCTTGGCCATCTTTCACCTTTGCAGGGTGAACGGCAATTCCTCCGGCTGATACAATGTGGCCGAGGAATCCTACCTCCTGTAACCAGAATTCACATTTGCTAAACTTGGCATACAACTGATGCTCTCTAAGGGTTCCAAGAATTTTCCTTAGATGTAGCTCATGTTCTTCTTCCGATTTGGAATAAATCAGAATGTCATCGATGAAAACAACGACAAACTTGTCCAGGAAGTCCATAAAAATCTTATTCATGAGATTCATGAAATAAGCGGGGGCATTGGTTAATCCAAAAGACATGACCGTATACTTGTATAATACATATCTGGTGGTAAAGGCAGTCTTGGGAATATCCTCTACGCGAATCTTGAGTTGATGATAGCCTGTTCTAAAAGATCAATCTTAGAAAACACTTTTGCACCGGTCAACAGATCAAACAGATCTTCTATCTTGGGAAATGGGTACTTGTTCTTGATAGTGACATCATTCAACTTCCGATAATCCGTACACAAACGGTTACCTCCATCCTTCTTGTATACGAACAAGACAGGTGATCTCCATGGTGACGCACTTGGTTGAATCAATCCAATTTCCAACATGGCATCTAGTTGCTTCTTCAGTTCTGCTAGTTCAGACGGGTTCATACTATATGGTCTCTGAGCTATGGGTTCGATTCCAGGGATTAGTTCAATGATAAACTCGATATCCCGATCTGGGGGCATACCAGGCAAAACATCTGGAAATACATCGGGGTATTCACAGACTATCCAGACTTGGTCAATGGTAGGTTGGCCTATACTCTTGTTGCAGTTGAATTGACGAGGTAAGGTTTCAGATACATGCTCGACTGATATTCCGGCTATACTGGTCATGGTTATGGCTTTCTTGGCACAGTCAATCAATCCTTTATGTTTGGACATCCAATCCATTCCTAGTACTACTTCCAAACCTTTAGTTCCGAGTACTATCAGATTAGCATAAAAATCTATGCCATGGATTCGGATAGGGACGGCTTTGCAACTTTGCCTAGCTTTGGTGGTTGAACCGGGGATTTGAACAATCATAACATGCTTCAGTTTGGTTGGTTGAATCTTACTAGTGCATGCAAATTTTTTGGTGACAAAGGAGTGTGATGCACCAGAATCAAACAACACTCGAGCAAGTACTGAATTAACAGAAAACATACCCAGCACGACGTCTGGCGCTTCTTGGGCTTCTTCAGCATGCATGAGAAAAAGACGGCCGTTGCGGTTGAGTGAATTCCCTAGGGCAAACCTTCTTCCAGGATGAGCACGACGCTGATGCTGAGCTGGGGCATTGGCATTGGGGGCTGCGGCATTCTTCTTGGGGCACTCATTGGAATAGTGACCCTTATTTCCACAGTCATAACAAGTCACTTGCGACTTGTACTTTGCTGCAACAGGCACAACATTGCTTCCAGTCCTCGGGGCAGTGTTGGTGTTGGCGGTAGCGTTGTTGTTGAACTTGGGTGGGGCACGGTTGAAATTGCTAGAGTTGCCGGGGTTGTTGTGATTTCCTCCGGGCCTCGGGTTTCCACGGTTGGGATAGGTCGGACGGTTCATTGGGGGTCTGTTGGTTCTTGGGGCAAATCCGAGAGATGGGTTAGGGCGATACTTTGGGGTCTGATGGTTTCCTGGCTGATGCATCATGCGACGCTTGCGGTTCTCATTGGCTTGGTTGATCTTTCCTTCCATATGGATGGCAGAGTCGACAAGGGCTTCAATATCAGCAAAGGGGATATTGACTAACACCGTCTGTATCTCATCGTGCAGACCATTCAAGAATCTCTCCTTCTTCTTGGCTTCGGTGTCGATCTCATCTGGGGCATACCTAGCTAATGACAAGAATTTGTCACGGTATTCCACTACGGTCATCCTTCCTTGCTTCAGTTCTCTGAACTCATCTCTCATTCTCTTGATCAAACCCGGTGGCACATGGGTTCTGCTGCACTTGACCTTGAATTCTTCCCAGGTAATCATCTGTCCTCCGGTCATTGCACGGACACTGTTCCACCATGCTCTTGCATCTCCGGCTAGATAGTGGGTGGAGAACAGAACTTTCTCGTTAGCTTCCATTCCGGCGACTTCTACGTTGTTTTCCATGGTCTGCAGCCAATCATCGGCGTCTAAAGGCTCTTCTGACTTAGTGAAAACTGGTGGGTTGGGGTTCTGGAAATTCTTGAGCTTAGATCCATGGTTGTCCTTATTTCCTTGGCCTTGATTGTTGTGGGCTAGCTGAGCTATCTGCTGAAGGGTGGCTAGGCTGGCTTGACGTTCGGCTCTTTCGGCTTCGCGGTCAGAAACCAACATTTGCAGGATCTGCAACATCGGGTCTGGGGATGAACCACTTCCTCCGCGTGGCATCTGAAGATCGAGATAGATCATGTGAAAAGAGGAAAAGTTCTAAGGTTCCGGGACTTTGAAAAGTTTTTAAAGTTTGACTCAGATTTTTCCAGCAACTTCCTTTTCATTCATTCATTCATTCATTCATAGCACACAATACAAACACACACCACAAAACAAGAAAAGCAGATGGTTTTAAGAACCATTCTGGAAACTATGATACAGTGGGACCGAATACAACTCAATACGCTAGTGCTCAAGTGCTACTACTCCTTGGAGTCGGTGTAGTCGTCATCCGCATCATCCTCATCGTCATCGATGAAGGCGAAATCATCCTCATCGGTGAAGAAGCCCATAGCCTGATCCTCCATAAAATCATCATCATTGCTGAGATAGGAGTAGGGGTCTCCATGAAGATCCTCTCCGGCATTCTCCCTTTCCTCCAACTGCATGTCTCTCTCGTGGATGGTCTCCTCCAAATACGAGATACGGTGGCGAAGACGGGCGATGATGCGCTCCTTCTTGTCGAGCTGACGGCGGCGATACTTGCGATCCTTTGCTAGCATGGCGATGGTCTGATCCTTCATCTTGATGATGGCGGACTTGTGGTCGGAGTAGTCACGACAATTGTCCAATTCCTGCTGACGATCGTACATCATGAAGCTAAGGTGGTCCAACTGAGTCTTCAGCTCGTGGTGGTATGGGGCTTCCAGTGGCTGTACCATAGCATCACGCCTTGGACAAAACTCAAAGCGGATACCCTTGATCTGGTTGATACTCTGCCCACACAGACGGGCAAGAGCTTCCTGCATGGCCCTGGCAAGTCCATCGAGCCAGTTGTTTTCTCGCAAGGTGAACTGAATTCCCTTGGCAGTGGGAGGTTCAATCTTTCCTCGGAGACTTGCAACAATTAGCCACTGCAGATCTTCTCCTCCTTGATCATTGATCTGAGCTCCGAAGAATTCGGGGTGCGGACGCTCCAGAAGTTCCGAAAGCTGGTCCAAATCCTGCTCAAAGATAAGGTCTCCTCCATTCCCCAACTAATAAAACTTGTTGTACTTCACGTCCATCTATAAGAATATAGGATGAGTAACTTAGGAGAGTGATCAAGTGTGTCAAATGTTAGGTATTTTGCAAGAGTTTTTGAGGATCATGAATTTTTATGAAAGAAACAAGGTGATAAGAATGGGAATAATTTTTTGTAAATATTTGCTTCATTTGGTTTTGAAACTAAGTTTTTGATTCAAACGTCCAGGCTAACTAGGGTCTCCTATGGTCAGGATGTCTCTAATACCAACTTGTCAACACCCGGATTTTTAATCCCAAATGCTTGTTATGTCATACCTCGCAATCCCAGGATTACCATTTTTGCGAGACATAACAGAATTGGATACCACGGTACATCATCCATTATAAACCATACATAAGGTCTTACACAAATAAGGATCTCATGATCCAGTTCTTAATACAACTCAAGCAGCGGAATACGTAATAATAACGGTAGCTTAGGCGAAGCTCCATCTTCGGGGTCAAAGGCAATGCTGACGATGGGAGATGATCCTAGTTGTCGTAACCTTCCTGGGGTCAATCATCATGGTACTCTTCTTCATAGTCTGGCTAAACTACTTAAGAGTTAATATTATCCAACTCAAACATGGGATCATGTTGACACATGTCATCACCACATATTTCAGTACATGGGAATGTGATTTAAAGTGGTGTCACAATTTAATAAGGTTTACCCTTTTTATTTTAAATAAATAAAGTGACTAGAAATGCCTATGTGGCATTCTTTTTTTACTTGAACATTATTTCTGTAAGTAAACCCATATATTTTTATATATTCTGAAAGGTATGATCAAATGTGATTTTTGAGAGTTGGAATCAACTCAAAATCTATTATGGTTTAAATTTGAAAAATGTTTGAATGCAAAAAAGCTTCTGCCTTGTTATTTTTACCAAGGTTGATCTATAGATCCAAATGATTTGAATCCAATGGGCTTGGATTTAAGCATGTCAATATCTTTCTAACAAAATTGGTTTCATGAAATTTTGGTTTACTGAATCGAGCTGGGTTGATTTTTGAAACTAGGTACAGAACTAGGTTTGAATATAAATAGAAAAATCTAAATTCAAATGAGTGGGCTGTGCGGGATGGGTTATTGGGCCGGCCCAGTGTCACTCCGCAGCGCGGGCCGCAACTGACAAGGGGGGTCTACTGGTCAGTGGCTCTTTAAACGCGAAGTGGTACGGGGCGATATGGTGCGTTGGATTAGAATGAAGATCGATGGCTGAGGGTCGTCGTCGACGCTGAATAGGTCACCGACGAGCTCGAACCCTAGCGGCTCAATGGGGGTGCATAGGGGGCATACTGGCTCTCCAGTGACGACGGCGAGGCAGGCAAACGACAAAGTCGATGACGACGAACTCAGGGGTGGTCGCGGCAGCTCCGGGGGTGGTAGAAATCAACGGCTCCTCTTCTCCTCTGCAGCGGCGAGCTCCGGCCAAATTCCGGCGATGCGCTGCTCGCCTTGCTCCGGCTAAGGGGTGGAATGATCAGTGAGGTGAGGAGAGTGAGATGGTGTGAAGAAATCGAGCGGGGATCGTCTCCTTTTATAGGCTCGACGGCGAGACCGAGAGGGATGGGCAGGCGACGGTGGCGACACGGCTACGGGCGGCTAGAAGCATGGCCGAGGTTGGCGATCGACGGGCGGTCTCCTGGCGATGCTCTATGGTTTAAATTCATGTGTAGGGGCAGTGGCAAATGGTCGGGAACGTGCGGTGCTCTGCACGGCAGAGGCGGTGTCTTCGACGCCGAGCGGTGGCTGTGAGGCATGGGGCGGCGAACGGGGGTGTCCGCGGGGTTGCTGGGGCGGTGGTGATCATGCGTGCACGCGGCGAGGGCGGCGCGCGGTCTGTGGGTGTGTGTCGAGGGTGGCGCTCTAGCGCGCTCTCGGCATGCTTGCAGAGCGGCTTGGCATGGCTTGGGCATGTGGTCCAGTGGTTGGCAGGGTTCGAGCGCTGGACAGGGGGTGGCGGTGGACGGTGGCCTTTGTCCTAGACATGGTGTTTAGGCTTGGTGCTTGCTCTGGCTAGCTAGCCATGGTCGGTTGGCAAGGGTTCCTTCGGGTTGGCATGGCATGGTGCAAAGGGTAGGGGCTAGGGGTGGTCAAGGCACTGGTTGGCACTAGGGGAGACAAGTTTGATCAATGGTGAACAATGCTTAGCCAAATTACTGCTCAAAACAGTGAAGTTTGGCCAGTTTTTTTTGTTGTCTCCAAGTGTTTGATGAAATGGCCGCAAGAACTTGAGTTTTGAATTTTGAAAAGATTTTTGGTGGGTGTGCTAGGCATGTGTTGAGGATTCTGTGGATGCTTGGGTTTTGAAAATTGAGCTTGTTTGGGTGGTTTTTGAAATAGTGGGATCTTCCCATATGAAATAGATTCAATTTTAAACTATCATTTAAACTATGCATTCAAATGTTTTTGGATGATCACAAGGTGGGCCTTGGTACCTTGTTATGAGTACTATCAAGGGGTGGAAATATCTATACATGTTTCTGTTATGTTCTGAAAGTTAGAGATAGCCAAAGTAGGCATGGGAGTTAATTTGGCCAAAGTGACCATTCACTTAGTTTGTTTGTTTTGATTGGTTTGTCTTTGGGAAAAGTTTGGGGATTGTTTACATGATGTTTATTTCACCTAAGAATCATTTTACAAGCAAAGAAACACAGAACCATGGCAATTCGAAAGAATCCAAATTTTAATACATACACATATGAATGCTTTCATATTTTTAATTGGAAAAGTTGTTGTTAACCCTAAATTTGAATATTAGGGTTTGATGATTTAAGTTTAATATTTTTGGGATGTTACAGCAATAGTCTTCGACGGTAGTATTACCCAATTTATTGATTCGACACAAGGGGAGACAAAGAATACTTATAAGCCTTAAAAACAGAGTTGTTAATTCAGCTGCACCTGGAAATAGTTCTTGCTCACAGAAGTTTATCAGTATCAACAGTTTTGTAGTAGCAATAGCAAAGTAATAGCAGCAGCAAAACAGGAGAAATAGTAACAATAGTGGAAAACAGTAGGATATGAGCACGGTAGGCATAGGGATGGATGGAAGGGCGTTGCATGGACGAGACTAAACATGTAATTTCAAGATCTATGGCAATTGCAGATAAATAAGATAAAGAATCCAAGTACTAAACAATCATAGGCATGTGCTCCATATATAGTCATGCGTGCTCGCAATAAGAACTTGCACAACATCTTTTGTCCTGCCAGCCCGTTGTAGTGGGGCCTCAAGGGAACTACTGGAAATTAAGGCACTCCTTTTAATAGAGCACCGGAGCAAAGCATTAACACTCCATGAACACATGTGATTCTCATATCATAGCCATCCCGTCCGGTTGTCCCAATTTCTGTCACTTAGGGGCCTTTGGATCGGGACAATGATATGTGTACACAACTTGCAGATAAGATCACAAACAATACTATAATGAATCAATAATAAGTTCAGATCTGAGATCATGGCACTCGGGCCCTAGTGACAAGCATTAAGCACAACAAGCTGCAACAAAGTCAAATAGCACTAATAGAGATACTAGGCACCATGCCCTAACAATCTTATTCGATTACATGACAGAACTCATCCAGTCCCTACCATCCCCATAGCTTACAGCGGGGGATTACTCATTCATAGATGAGGGAAACATGGATGGTTGATGGAGAGGCGTTGGTGATGATGATGGCGATGATCCTCTCCAAATTCCTCGTCCCGACAGGGTGCCAGAACGGAGTTTCTGGTTCTAAATTGCGGTTTCTGGTGGTGGCGGCGCAGCGGAACTCTTTCTAGAAAATCGTCAACCCCCCCCCCCCCCCCCCCCGAGATTTTAGTTCAAGAGGCAACTTATAGGTGAAGAGGGAGGCTGAGGGGGTGCCTGAGGCGGCGATACCCCCTCCAGGCGCGGCCTAGGAACACCCGTGTGGCAGGGGGTGTGGGCCCCTCAGGCCTCCACTCCGTCTCGTCTTCTGGCTCCGTGAGTCTTCTGGTGAAATAGGATTTTTTTTCTTATTTTCCGGGATTTTTCCTGATAGTTGATTTTCTGCACAAAAATTAGAAACTAAGGTAATTCTGCTGAAAACAGCGTCAGTCCATGTTAGTTGTATCCAAATCACACAAGTTTAGAGGAGAAACAATAGCAAAAGTGTTCGGGAAAGTAGATACGTTTTGAACATATCAACTCCCCCCAAGCTTAGCTTATTGCTTGTCCTCAAGCAATATAGTTGAAAATTGAGTGCGATAAAAGAACTTTCATGAACACATTTGCTTCATATGATGTAAATATTCTCAGCATAGGAGTAGATACTTACACAATTCATAATAAGGAGTATGCAACTAAGTCTACGTAATAGTTTGCAAGCTATGAAGAGATTCCAACTCAATAATAATAAGTAGCATGAAACATAAACATAAGCAACATTGCAATGCTCATAAGAAGGTATGATAGAGTGGTATCTCGCTTGCCTTTGATTGTAGAGCACAGCATAAATGCCAAGGCACCTCTAAAGTTCAAGTGAAGGCTAGAAGTAAAGATATCAGAGATACAAGCATCAAAGTCATGACATAATTAACCAAGTTTTGAGACAAGCACATTACACTAAGAATGACAACTATGCTCTCAAGAAGGTGCTCATAGAATAAGTGGTGACTCAACAAGGAAGTGAAAAGGTTTTGAAAAGTTTGAAAGGCTTCCAAATTCTGAAAGTATGGTACTCATTAGCTTCGAGCTCTCATTGCCCCTATCATAGGAATCTTTAGGTGGTTAAGGTGAAAGTGAGTTCCAGTATGAGTTATATGCTTGACAGACCATAAACTGGAAATATCATATCCCTTGAATACAAGGGCCGCTCCTCGTGCTACTCAACTTTAGTTACCGGTAAGATCTTGTCATAGTAAATACATGCGTATCATAGAGAACCGCCAACAGGGTACCCCATGCATATGATACATGAGCTATACCATAATCAAAATGACAAGGAAAGCAGACAATGAGCATCTCAGCGATCTTTTTATTTTCTATTTGCGTAGGTTTTTATTGAGGATGCTTCATAGATTGCTCATTATGGTTATGCTGCAAGTTTCCACCATGATTAGGCATGGCTTAGGCTAGCGGCCCAGGCGTTTCTCTAACACATATATATAACTCCATGAACTTACAAGCTCCCCTTTTATTTCACACTGACGACGTCCGTAAACAAAAGAGCATGATATCAACTGGGTACAAAGTATAGGTGCAATGTTGAAAGTGTTCCCCGTGACAACACGGTTCTTCTAACTCCCAGCCTATAATTTGCAAGCATATAACTTTCATGGACAGTCACAATGGTTCAGGTTTATTTAGTGCAAGGAATAAAGTGTGCCATCAAGTTCGTGAGAGCTTTACTAACTAGTTTTCCCAAAACAAGCAAACATTTTATTTGGAAGAAAACGAGGCATAATGAATATGCATGGAATAGCAAATGATGCTAGCAGGTAGGTATGGTGGACACTATTGGCAATATTGGTTTTGGGGAGTTGGATGCACAAGTAGATCTCATACTCAGTACAAGTGAAGGCTAGCAATAGAGAGGGAGCGACAAATGAGAGATAAATAACTGTCATAATCATACTTGCAACAAAACAGGACTAATTATGGCCTGAAAGTGATACAAGAATTCTGAGGCAAAATAGATCATCTAGGCTTACTGACTATTGTTCAGTCATATGCACGCGTGAGCATGTTCCAAGTTGATTCACATGAAACATTCAGAGGAGGATACCACAATATCATACCAAAATATGAATAGAACAATGCAAGCAAACATTCATATGACATGCTACAAACTATTAGTAAGATGGGGCTAATCATGAGAAAGCAAGAACTACTAAGCATCCATAAATAACATACACCTTACATGAACAGACTAAGCATGCCCACAATGATGAGTATATGTACAAAAATGGAAACAAATAGAGTTCGTTACCCGCCTCTTACCACACCTTAAGTTGTCTTAATCTTCATTATTGCTATTCACTTGTGTGGCTTGAATAATAACATGAAACCAAACTGCACTAAGGACTGCTGAACCCTATAAAGAACTTCACAAAACCAAAGAAGAAACAAAAAATATTTTTGGTGTTTTCGATTGTTTAAAGAAAGCACACAAAGCAAACAAAGCAAAATATTTTTGGATTTTTCTTAAGGCAAACCAAAGCTAAAAAGAAAAGAAACAAACCAAGAGAAATAACTAAAATATTTTTGTGATTTTTGTGTTTTGAGAAAGCGGAAACAAAAACCAAAAAGAAAGCGAAATGGATATACAAAGAACCGACAAAACATGATATATAGATGAGTGTGATGTCGGTGTACCTCCCCCAAGATTAGGCTTTTGGCCTAAGTGGGGCTCAACTCCATGGTGACCAAGAAGGTGCACCTCCATAGTACGACGAAGAGGCCCCTTCCTCCTGGTACGAGCTCGAGGACGCCCTTGTGTAGTGCACAGAGTGGTCATATGAGGGCGCGTCCCCCTGGTAATGTTCGTGGAAACCATGAATGCATAGCTGCTCATCCATCTCCTCCTTGGAGGGTGACCAAGGTCCCTATGAAATACTGAACAAAGTGGTTTAGGGCAGAGGAATCTTTCTTTCTTCCCCGTCAGTAAACATCATCCTATAAACCAAACTATCAAGGGTATATCTAGCAGTGACAAAGTGATGCGCTTTTATGGCAGCTAAATCAAGCCTCTAAGGAGCCAAAATTGTATCATTTGGATCAACAGAAAGATTTAAGGCAGCAATAACATGTGCAGCAATAATACCCCCATAAATGGGTCCCTTAGCAGCTAAGCGACGAGCAATGAGAGAACCAAGATTGTAACTGGTTTCATTGTTGAGAGCAGCAGCTAGGAAAGCCAAATGATAGTTGGAAATATTGCTAGTGTTCTCCCTACCAAGAATATTAGTGGCAAGATAATAAGCAAAATATCTGATAGCTGGGAGTTGAATATTTCCTATTTTTCCGCGTTGGGCTCTGCGGTTATCATCATTAGTTATCCCGTGGTAGAGATTCAACAAATCAGCGGGTTGTGCTGGAATCTTCTTCACCGTTCCAGTCGTGCCAATACCCAAGATTTCACAAAATTTCTTCATTTTCATAGTGAAGGGCCTATTATAGATTTTGAATGACACCTCTGACCTGAAAGGGTTGTTAGTAAAAGAGAAACTCTCCACAAAAGTTTTAGTGAGCATAGCATACTGCACACTCTCATCCTGCATATAACTAGTTAGTCCAACCCTCCGAACCAAGGTTAGGAAATCATTGAGAAACCCTGCAACCTACAAAAAGGTAGGGCAAGGTAAGGTAGAAGGGTGTGCATCCCCCTCATCTCCCTTGTCGCCAAAACGCGGTGTAATGAGATCCTCATTGTATGATGGCCTAGCTCGGGAGGATGATATTGAAGGTCTTGTCCTCCAAGGTGCATCACTCTCAAACACTTCTCCAAAGGTGTGGTTGTCCATGAACCTTTTTCTGGAATTTTTAGACAAACATCAAACCAAGTAATTTCCAAGTTGATAAGTGATGAGGAACTACTATAGGAACATGCTAGAGGGCTAAACATGCATCAAAATGAAATCTCTAATCACAGAACAAGCATGCAAGCTCACACAACCTGACACCTATAGTAGCAAAATACTCAAGATACAACTTACCAATCACAAATCTGATTGGACAAGCGAAGGAGGCATATACCAAGGAGTAATCCCTCCAAAAATAAGCAGCAAAGATGGGATGAGCAAGGAGATCAAAAATCGGGAGCAAGAATAGCAGGAACTCGAGCTTGAGAAAGTTTTCCGGTGTTTTTCAGGAGAGAGAAAGAAGTAGCTGAACGGAGACATCTTGGAGGGCAACAAGTGGGTCCCACCCAGACCAGGCGCCACCTGGGGATAGCCGCGCCACCAGGGGGTGTGCTGGCCTGGTGGGACCCCCTGGGCCACTCCAGGTGTCCCTCTGCCTCTTTTTCGAGGAAAAAATTAATATGAATTTTCTAGGATTTTTCGGGAAACTTTATTTTTGGCCGATTTTTAGGGTATAAAAATTGATTTCCTCGCAGAAAAGATTTTTTAGAAGAAGAAAAAGCAAACAAAAAGCAAAACTACAGAAGTTATAAGACACTCTAACAAGCAAACAACTAGCAAAACTAAGACTAACAAGAGAAAGAGCTAAGACTAGGAAGGAGAAAAATAAAAGTGAGCAAGTATAACCACCGTGAAAACATTGGTTTGTTCATTAAAATCCATTTGTTAACAAGGTTGATCAATTCTTGTTACCAAAACAATCTTATATAAAGCAAAACTTTGCATTCCACAAAGTGATTATGCTACCTCAAACTTGATAGCAATAGTCCCAATCATAATAGTTTCAAAACTTTCTTGTGGAATGGGACAATATATTTCTCCAACTTTGATGATCTCAATATTTTCAATTGAATTTAGGAAATAGCTCTTATAAATCTTCTTGGGGAAATAGACAGTTTGCTCTTTGTTATTAATATTAAAAGTTACTTTTCCTTTATTACAATTGATGACAACACCTGAAGTATTAAGAAAAGGTCTTCCAAGAATAATAGACATATTATCATGTTCAAGCATCTCAAGAACAACAAAATCAGTTAAAACCAAGCAATTATGAGCCACTTGAACAGGAATATTCTCGCATATACCAACAAGAATAGTAGTTGACTTATCAGCCATTTGTAAAGATATATCAGTTGGTATCAAATTTTCTAGCTGGAGTCTCTTGTAGAGAGAAAAAGGCATAACACAAACTCCAGCTCCCAAATCACATAAAGCAGTTCTAACATAATTATTCTTCGTAGAGCAAGGAATAGTTGGTATACCTGGATCACCAAGTTTCTTTGGAACCTTACCATTGAAGGAATAATTAGCAAGCAATGTATAAATTTCCTCATTAGGAATTTTCCTTTTATTAGAGACAATATCCTTCATATACTTTGAATAAGGAGGCAACTTAATAGCATTAGTCAAAGGAATTTGCAAAAATAAAGGTTTCATCCAGTCACAAAACTTGTTGTAGTGTTCTTCCTCCTTTGACTTGTGTTTCTTATTAGTAAAAGGCATAGTTTTCTGCACCCAAGGTTCTCTCTCACTACCATGTTTATTAGCAATAAAATCTTCCTTAGTGTACCTGGTGTTCTTAGTGTGCTTCTCAGGTTCTTCCTCAACTTCCTCCTTATCAGGAGCATCATTTTTATCACCACTTTTAGTTTCAGCATCAGAGACCGATATACTATTAGGATCTACAACATGTTCAGAGGGTTCCTCAACTATTTTATGTTTATTTTTCTTACGAGGACTACCACTACTTTCACCTTGTTGAGAATCCTGCTCAATTCTTTTAGGGTGCCTGTCGCGATGGAGACAACCGTGCCTTCCCTGATTGGGCCCACGTGTCACAGCGTCACCACCCGCGGGCCGACTTTGGGCAACGCCTTCCCTGTTGGTATTTCCCTATGGCGGGGGCATCATCTCTGCGCTCGGGCATGGTCGTGGCTACGACTGGGATGCCAATCGTTCAGCCGATGCGAATGAGTGTGCCTCATGTTGGTTTCTGGCGGCTCGAACCAGAGTGACGCCTCGTCGAAGGGACAGCATCTCCGGTGTGGCTCCTTCGAGCGGGACACCTTCGAACAGCGCGACTGATGACCCACAAGTATAGGGGATCGCAACAGTCTTCGACGGTAGTATTACCCAATTTATTGATTCGACACAAGAGGAGACAAAGAATACTTATAAGCCTTAACAACTGAGTTGTCAATTAAGCTGCACCTAGAAATAGTTCTTGCTCACAGAAGTTTATCAGTAGCAATAGTTTTGTAGTAACAATTGCAAAGTAACAGCAGCAGCAAAACAGGAGAAATAGTAACAATAGTGGCAAATAGTAGGATATGAGCGCGATAGGCATAGGGATGGATGGACGGGCATTGCATGGACGAGACTAAACATGTAACTTCAAGATCTAGGGCAATTGCAGATAAATAAGATAAAGCATCCAAGTAATAAACAATCATAGGCATGTGCTCCATATATAGTCATGCGTGCTCGCAATGAGAACTTGCACAACATATTTTGTCCTGCCAGCCCATTGCAGCAAGGCCTCAAGGGAACTACTGGCAATTAAGGAACTCCTTTTAATAGAACACTAGAGCAAAGCATTAACACTCCGTGAACACATGTGATCCTCATATCACAGCCATCCCCTCCGGTTGTCCCAATTTCTGTCACTTTGGGGCCTTTGGATCCGGACAATGATATGTGTACACAACTTGAAGATAAGATCATAAACAATACTATCATAATGAATCAATAATAATTTTAGATATGAGATCATGGCACTAGGGCCCTAGTGACAAGCATTAAGCACAATAAGCTGCAACAAGGTCAAATAGCACTAATAGAGATACTAGGTGTAACATCCCAAAAATATTAAACTTGGATCATCAAACTCTAATCATCAAAATTAGGGTTAACAAAAACTTTTCCAATTAAAAATATGGAAGCATTCATATGTGTGTGTATTCAAAATTTGGATTCTTTTAAATTGCCATGGTTATGTGTTTCTTTGCTTGTAAAATGATTCTTAGGTGAAATAAACATCATCTAAACAATCCCCAAACTTTTCCCAAAGACAAACAAAACAAAATGAATAAATTAAGTGAATGGTCACTTTGGCCAAATTAACTCCCATGCCTACTTTGGCTATCTCTAATTTTCAAAAATCAACAGAAACAGGTATGGATCTTTGCACCCCTTGTTAGTACTCATAATAAGGTACCAAGGCCCACTTTGTGATCATCCAAAAACATTTAAATGCTTAGTTTAAATGACAGTTTAAAATTGAATCTATCTCATATGGGAAGATCCCACTATTTCAAAAACCACTCAAACAAGCTCCATTTTCAAAACCCAAGCATCCACAGAATCCTCAACACATGCCTAGCACACCCACCAAAAATATTTTCAAAATTCAAAACTCAAGTTCTTGCGGCCATTTCATCAAACACTTGGCAGGAAAATTTAAACCAAATAAAATTCACTGTTTTTAATAGTGTTTTGGGCCTAACTGGTTCCCTCTCTAGCTCACAGCACCCATTTAGTAGATCATCTAGCATCTTTAACTATCCTTAGCATCACTGTAAGCAAGCCTAGCCATCAATGGTGAGCAGGCCGAGAGCAAACTTTCCACCCCGTTGTCGCCGGCGAGCTAGAGGCCACACTAGCCTCGCCAACCTTGTCTGGGAGCTAGCCAGCACCCCACCGCCACTCCCTGCCCCAGCCTCGAGCAATGCCAGCCACTGGACCACACGCCCAAGCCATGCCAAACTTCTCTGAGAGCATGCCGAGAGCGCGCCAGAGCGCTACCCTTGACACACGCCCATAGACCGCGTGCCGCCCTCGCCGCGTGCACGCGTGATCACCACCATCCCAGCAGCCCCGCAGACACGCCCGTTTGCCGCCGCGTGGACCACGCGTGTTGTGCGCCATCAAAACCTCTGTCGGACCCGCTCGGAGCGCCAAAGTGTTCCGACCGATCAGCACCGCCCCACGCCTCTCCACCACGTCGTTGAGCTTCGCCAGGGAGCACAGCACCGCCCCCTACCGTCGCCCACGCCGATAGCCCTTTGTGCCGTCGACCATGACGAGCTCAGCCCGCACCCGTCGGTCCCCTCTCGCCACTATAAATAGAGGTCACCCCCGCTCGATTTCTTCACACCAGTTCACTGCCCTCTCACCCAGAACCACCCCACCTCACTCCCGGAGCAAGGCAAGCAGCACATCTCCAGAATTTGGCCGGAGCCCGCCGCTGCTGGAGAAGAAGGAAGTCATCGATTGGAGCCGCCTCAGGAGGAGCTGTCGGTGCCAGGAGAATCGTCGTCATCGACTTCGTCGTTCTCCCCTATTGCCGACCCTCGCCTGAGCCCCGGTGAGCCTCCCACAACCCCTACTGAGCCGCTAGGGTTCGAGCTCGCCGGTGACATGTTCATCGTTGATGACGACCCTCAGCCGTTGATCTCACTTCTAATCCAACGCACCACATCGCCCCGTACCGCTTCGCGTGTTATGAGCCACTGACGTGTGGAACCCCGCTGTCAGCTGCGCCCCGCGCTGCGGAGTGACACTGGGCCGGCCCATTAACATCTCCTGTGCAGCCCAACCGTTTGAATTTAGATTTTTCTATTTTCATTCAAATTCAGTTATGTACCTAGTTTCAAAAATCAACCTAGCTCGATTAATTGAACCAAATTACATGAAACTAATTTTGTTAGAAAGGTACTGAAATTCTTAATCCAAGCCCGTTGGATTCAAATCATTTGGATCTGTAGATCACCCTTGGTAAAATTAACAAGGCAGAAGCTTTTCTGCATTCAAACATTTTTCAAATTTCGACCATAATAGCTTTTGAGTTGATTCCAACTCTCAAAAATCACATTTGATCATACCTTTCAGAATATATAAAAACATATGGGTTTACTTATAGAAATAATGTTCAAGTAATAAAAGAATGCCACATAGGCATTTCTAGTCACTTTATTTATTTAAAATAAAAGGTTAAACCTTATTAAATTATGACACCACTTTAAATCACATTCCCATGTACTGAAATATGTGGTGATGAGATGTGTCAACATGATCCCATGTTTGGTTTGGAGAATATTAAATCTTAATTAGTTTTTCAATGAGTAGAAATTACTTTTCTAAAAATAAAATAAATAAGACCAAAGCTTTAATCTTGTAATGTTAGTGATGATGCTAGATCATCTATAGTGCACCTTTGTGTGATGATTGAAAGTAGTTAAGTATTGTTTGGTGATTGTGTACCTCGTATTTATTTATAGATGCTAGTACCGACCAAGGATACGAGGAGGAAGGAGGATACTACGAAGAAGAAGCCAGGAAGAACTTCAACCACTGCTCTGCACAAGGCAAGCCTAATACTACTAGTTGATTGAGAAAGTTAACCCTTGCAAGATACCCTACTTATGCAAGCAAATACTTGCTTGTTACCATGCCAACTATATGCCCTAAGCATATGTGATCATACACATTTGATGATACCCAATCCTAGTTTTACTTGCAAGCTTTATACTTTATTTCTTTATCAAAACTTTCTCTTAGAGTTTACTTAAGTGACTTGTAGATTCTAGAAAGATAATTGAAGGTTGCATAAAGAGCATTAAATTTGGCCTAAGCTAGAAAATCTTGATTTCATCCTAAGGCATGAGATTGAACTTAGTTAAACTCCACTTGTTTATCACCCCTCATTAGTACTTACCCCACTTGTAGATTCTAGTGCTAAGCATAAAACTTGATCAACTTTAGATGGGAACACTTGGTGAAAATGGTTATGAAAACCTTGGAATGATGAGACATTCTACTGAAATGTTTTGACATGTTTTTCCGAACACCAGATGATTTTGATGATGAAAATGTTGAGGCATGAGCCTTAGCCCTTTATAAAACTGTTGGTTGTCGGGATGCGATACCATTCCACTTTTACCGTACAACCACAATACCTAAAAATTGGGTAGGTCTTGACTGGAAACTTATATACCTTAGTATGGATTCCCTCATGGCCAAGATCTGAGCTGAGGCTACCTTGTGAATATTTTCCACCTGTGCAGTACCCAGGATGATAGTTGGTCATGGTTGGGAGGCCAAACTCACAGGAGAGTTGCCTATACTCGGGCGTGTAATCAAAAGGTTAGGATTGATTATCCGCATACTGAGTATGGTGAATTCATGATTTGTTCCTGACGGATGTATCAAATGTTGTGGTGAAAGTTTACAATCTCTATAGAGTGTCAAACTATTCGAATAGCCGCGTCCACGGTTATGGACAGTTGGAGTGGCCATATTGTTCCCCAGTCAGATGTTTTCAAAATGAGTTGTGAAATGAATTGAGATTTTGACTTGACCACAACAGAGTTGTGATATGAAATTCAAGTTCCCACTTAGGTGTTATAAAATTTCAACTACCTTTCTTGCTTCTGAACTTAGTAGAGGTAAATCTGGCTTTTTTCAAAACAACCCTAGAGCTTAGTGTCCTACTACAAAAAACCCCATAACTTGTTAGTATTAGTTTGCGAGTACTTAAAGAGTACTCATGGCTTTGTCCCTGGCTATTCCCGTGGCCAGACTATGAAGAAGAGTACCAGGATGATGGACCCCAGGAAGGTTACGACAACTAGGATCATCTCCCATCGTCAGCATTGCCTGTGACCCCAAAGATGGAGCTTCGCCTACGCTACCGTTATTATTACGTTATTCCACTGCTTGAGTTGTATTAAGAACTAGATCATGAGATCCTTATTTGTGTAAGACCTTATATATGGTTTGTAATGGATGATGTACTGTGGTATCCAAATATGTTATGTCTCGCAAAAATGGTAATCCTGGGATTGCGATGTATTGCATAACAGGAATTTGGGGTTAAAAATCTGGGTGTTGACAAGTTGGTATCAGAGCCATCCTGACCATAGGAGACCCTAGTTAGACTGGACGTTTTAATCAAAAAATTAGTTTCAAAACTAAAGGAAACGAATCTTTACAAAAACTTATTCCCATTCTTATCACTTTTTTTATTTCATAAAAATTCATGTTCCTCAAAAACTCTTACAAAATACATAAAATTTGACACACTTGATCACTCTACTAACTTACTCATCCTATACTCTTATAGATGGACGTGAAGTACAGCTAGTTTTATCAATTGGGGAATGGAGGAGACCTCATATTTGAGCGGGATTTGGACCAGCTTTCGGAACTTCTGGAGCGTCCACACCCCGAGTTCTTCGGAACTCGGCTCAATGATCAAGGAGGAGAAGATCTGCAGTGGCTAATTGTTGCAAGTCTCCGAGGAAAGATTGAACCCCCCACTGCCGAGAGAATTCAGTTCACCCAAAAAGAAAACAACTGGCTCGATGGACTTGCTAGGGCCATGTAGGAATCTCTTGCCCGTCTGTGTGGGCAAAGTATCAACCAGATCAAGGGTACTCGCTTTGAGTTATTTCCAAGGTGTGATGCTATGGGACAGCCACTGGAAGCCCCCTACCACCACGAGCTGAAGACTCAGTTGGACCACCTTAGCTTCATGATGTATGATCGTCAGCAGGAGTTGGACAATGCCCGTGATTACTCTAACCACAAGTCCGCCATCATCAAGACAAAGGATCAGACCATCGCCATGCTAGCAAAGGATCGCAAGTCTTGTCGCCGCCAGCTCGACAAGAAGGAGCGCATCATTGCTCGTCTTCGCCACCGTATCTCGGATTTGGAGGAGACCATCCACGAGAGAGACATGCAACTGGAGGAAAGGGAGAATGCCGGAGAAGACCTTCGTGGAGACCCCTACTCCTATCTCAGCGATGATGATGATTTTCTGGAGAATCAGTCCATGGACTTCTTCACCGATGAGGATGATTTTGCCTTCATCGATGATGATGAGGATGATGAGGATGACAATTACACCGACTCCGAGGAGTAGTAGCACTTGAGCACTAGCATAGTGAGTTTTATCCGGTCCCACTGTATCGTAGTTTTCGGAAAGGTTCTTAAAACCATCTGTTTTTCCTTTGTTGTGGTGTGTGTTGTATCGTGCGCTATGAATGAATGAATGAATGAAAAGCAAGTTGCAAAAAAATCTGAGTCAAAATTTAGAAACTTTTCAAAGTCCCTGAACCTTAGAAATTTCCCTCTTTTCTCATGATCTATCTAAATCTTCAGATGCCACACGGAGGAAGTGGTTCATCCCCGGACCCGATGTTGCAGATCCTGCAAATGTTGGTTTCTGACCACGAATCTGAGAGAGCAGAACGTCAAGCCAACCTAGCCACCCTTCAGCAGATAGCTCAGCTGGCCCACAACAATCAAGGCCAAGGAAATCAGGACAACCATGGATCTAAGCTAAAGAATTTCCAGAACACCAATCCACCTGTTTTCACTAAGTCGGAAGAGCCCCTAGATGCAGACGATTGGCTGCAAACCATGGAGAACAACCTGGAATTCGCAGGAGTGGAAGATAACGAGAAACTTCTGTTCGCCACCCACTATCTAGCCGGAGATGCAAGAGCATGGTGGAACAGCATTCGTGCAATGACCGGAGGACAGATGATGACCTGGGAGGAATTCAAGGTCAAGTTCAGCAAAACCCATGTGCCATCGGGTTTGATCAAGAGAATGAGAGATGAGTTCGGAGGACTGAAGCAAGGAAGGATGACCGTAGTGGAATACCTTGACAAATTCTTGTCATTAGCTAGGTATGCCCCGGATGAGATCGACACTGAAGCCAAGAAGAAAGAAAGATTCTTGAATGGTCTGCATGATGAGATGCAGACGGTGTTGGTCAATGTCCCCTTTGCGGATATTGAAGCCCTTGTCGACTCTGCCATCTAGATGGAAGGAAAGATCAACCAAGCCAATGAGAACCGCAAGCGCCGCATGATGCATCAGCCAGGAACCCATCATACCCCAAAGTATCGCCCTAACCCATCTCCAGGATTTGCCCCGAGAACCAACAGACCCCCGATGAACCGTCCGACCTATCCCAACTGTGGAAACCCAAGGCCCGGAGGAAATCACAACAACCCCGGCAACTCTAGCAATTTCAACCGTGCACCACCCAAGTTGAACAACAACAATTCTGCTGCCAACACCAACACTGCCCCGAGGAATGGAAGCAATGTTGTGCCTGTTGCAGCAAAGGACAAGTCGCAAGTGACTTGTTATGACTATGGAAATAAGGGTCACTACTCCAATGAGTTCCCCAAGAAGAATGTCGTAGCCCCCAATGCAAATGCCCCAGCTCAGCAGCAGCGTCGTGTTCATCCCGGAAGAAGGTTTGCCCCAGGAAATTTGCTCAACCGCAACGGCCGTCTTTTTCTCATGCATGCTGAAGAAGCCCAGGAAGCGCCAGACGTCGTGATGGTTATGTTTTCTATTAATTCAGTACTTGCTAGAGTATTGTTTGATTCTAGTGCATCGCATTCATTTGTCACCGAAGAATTTGCATGCACTAGTAGGATTCAACCAACCAAACTAAAGCATGTTATGATTGTTCAAACCCCCGGTTCAACCACCAAAGCTAGGCAAATCTGCAAAGCCGTCCCTATCCGAATCCATGGCATACATTTTTATGCTAATCTGATAGTACTCGGAACTAAAGGTTTGGAAGTAGTACTAGGAATGGATTGGATGTCCAAACATAAAGGATTAATTGACTCTGCCAAGAAAGCCATAACCATGACCAGTACAGCCGGAATATCAGTCGAGCATGTATTTGAAACCTTACCTCATCAATTCAAGTGCAACAAGAGTATAGCCCAACCTACCATGGACCAAGTCCGGATAGTCTGTGAATACCCCGATGTATTTCCAGATGTTTTGCCCGGTATGCCCCCAGATCGGGATATCGAGTTTATCATTGAACTAATCCCCGGAACAGGACCCATAGCCTAGAGACCATATAGTATGAACCCGTCTGAACTAGCAGAACTGAAGAAGCAACTAGATGCCATGTTGGAAATTGGATTGATTCAACCAAGTGCGTCACCATGGAGATCACCTGTTTTTTTGTGGATAAGAAGGATGGAGGTAACAGTTTATGTACGGATTATCGGAAGTTGAATGATGTCACTATCAAGAACAAGTACCCATTGCCAAAGATAGAAGATTTGTTTGATCAGTTGACCGGTGCCAAAGTGTTTTCTAAGATTGATCTTAGAACAGGCTATCATCAACTCAAGATTCGCGCAGAGGATATTCCAAAGACTGCCTTTACCACCAGATATGGATTATACGAGTATATTGTCATGTATTTTGGATTAACCAATGCCCCCGCTTATTTCATGAATCTCATGAATAAGATTTTTATGGACTTCCTAGATAAGTTTGTCGTTGTTTTCATTGATGACATTCTGATTTATTCCAAATCAGAAGAAGAACATGAGCTACACCTAAGGACCATTCTTGGAACCCTTAGAGAGCATCAGTTGTATGCCAAGTTTAGCAAATGTAAATTCTGGTTATAGGAGGTAGGATTCCTCAGTCACATTGTATCAGCCGGAGGAATTGCCGTTGACCCTGCAAAGGTGAAAGATGTCGAAGATTGGCAAGCCCCAACCACTCAAACCTAAGTTCGTGCATTTCTCGGATTGGCGGGATACTACCACAAGTTCGTAGAAGGATTCTCGAGTATCGCCAGACCCATGACCCAATTGCTGAAGAAGGACAAGAAGTTTGAATGGACGGATAAATGTGAAGCGAGTTTTCAAGAACTCAAGAGAAGATTGATTTCAGCCCCAACCTTAATCATGCCGGATATCATGAAGCCCTTTGACATGTATTGTGATGCATCCAAGATCGGTCTCGGATGTGTGCTAATGCAAGAAGGAAAAGTTATATATTATCTATCTCAGCAACTGAAACAACCTGAGCAGAATTATCCAACCCATGACCTCGAGCTCGCAGCCGTAGTTCTAGCCCTGAAGACATGGAGGCATTACCTGATGGGAAAACGTTGTGAGATTTATTCGGATCACAAGAGCCTGAAGTATATATTCACTCAGGAGGAGCTGAATATGAGACAAAGAAGATGGATTGAGCTAATCAAGGATTATGACCTGGACATTCACTATCACCCCAGTAAAGCCAATGTGGTAGCAGATGCCCTTAGCAGATTGTCGTGCCGCTTGAACTCCATGATTTTGAAGGAGCAACCAAGCTTGCACAAGGAGATGGAAAATTTCCGAATGGAATTAGTGAGTGAAGGATTTTTGGCTAGCATAGAACTTCAACCCACTTTGATCAGCCAGATCAAGGAGGCTCAGAAAGGAAATGCTAGTATCGACGGAATCAAGCGTCGTATCGGTACAGGCAAAGTACCTGGATTTACCAAAGACGAAGAAGGAGTTCTGTGGTACAAAGGACGCCTTTGTGTACCAGCAGATTCTGAGTTGAAAGAAGTTATTCTGAAGGAATCTCATGATACTCTTTATTCTATCCACCCCGGAGGAACGAAGATGTATCTAGATTTGAAAGAACAATTTTGGTGGCATAAGATGAAGAGAGAAATCGGAAGCTATATCGCCAAGTGTGATATATGTCAGCGAGTCAAGGCGGGACATCAAAGACCCGCTGGATTGTTGCAACCATTGCAGATTCCATAATGGAAATGGGATTCCGTTGGAATGGACTTTATCACCGGATTGCCTACTTCTAGTAGGGGAAGATCTGGGTCATAGTGGACAGATTGTCCAAAGTCGCCCATTTCTTACCAGTCAAGACGACATATCAGAGTTCGAAGCTAGCGGAGTTATACATCGCTAGAATCGTCAGTTTGCACGGAGTCCCCAAGAACATCGTATCGGATCGAGGAACACAGTTTACCTCAAGCTTCTGGAAGAAATTCCAAGAAGGTTTAGGAACCCGACTAGATTTCAGCACAGCTTATCACCCTCAGACCGATGGACAAACGGAGCGAGTAAATCAAATACTCGAAGACATGTTGAGAGCATGTGTGTTAGAATATGGATCTAAATGGGAAGACTGTCTGCCGTTTGCAGAATTTTCATACAACAACAGTTATCAAGCTAGTTTGAAAATGGCCCCATTTGAATTCATGTATGGAAGGAAGTGTCGCACCCCTTTGAACTGGTCGGAAGTAGGAGAGAGTCAGATTTTCGGACCCGACATCCTACGAGAAGCAGAAGAGAAGGTTCACAAGATTCGTGAGAACCTCAAGACCGCCTAGTCCAGACAGAATAGTTACACCGACAAGAGACGTCGAGACCTCGCCTTCAACATAGGAGATTTTGTGTATCTGAAAGTGTCGCCATTGAAGGGAATGCAGCGTTTCCAACTGAAAGTAAAGTTAGCCCCCAGATATATCGGCCCCTTCAAGATTCTGAACCATCAAGGAGAAGTGTCGTATCAATTGGAACTACCTGAAGATATGCCAGCCGTGCACAATGTGTTCCATATCTCATTACTTCGAAAGTGCCTCAAAGTTCCGGAGAAGAGTGAAGTGTTCAAGAATATTGATCACTGGACCATAGAAATCAACGATGACCTGACCTATCCCGAAGTACCCATCCGTATTTTGGAAGAAGCTTTCAGAACAGAACCCGAAGCATCAAGTTTCTCAAGATTCAGTGGATCAACCACACAGAAGAAGAAGCTACCTGGGAGCGCGAAGATCACATCAGGGCGGAGTTTCCCCATCTCTTCAAATCCTAGGTAATCTTTTTCGTCCTTCTTCAAATCTCGGGACGAGATTTTGTTTAAGGGGGGAAGGTTTGTAACATCCCAAAAATACTAAACTAGGATCATCAAACTCTAATCATCAAAATTAGGGTTAATAAAAACTTTTCCAATTAAAAATATGAAAGCATTCATATGTGTGTATTCAAAATTTGGATTCTTTTAAATTGCCATTGTTCTGTGTTTATTTTCTTGTAAAATGATTCTTAGGTGAAATAAACATCATCTAAACAATCCCCAAACTTTTCCCAAATACAAACAACTCAAAATGAATAAATTAAGTGAATGGTCACTTTGGCCAAATTAACTCCCATGCCTACTTTGGCTATCTCTAATTTTCAAAACTCAACAGAATCAGGTATGGATCTTTGCACCCCTTGTTAGTACTCATAATAAGATAGCAAGGCCCACTTTGTGATCATCCAAAAACATTTAAATGCTTAGTTTAAATAACAGTTTAAAATTGAATCTATCTCATATGGGAAGATCCCACTATTTCAAAAACCACTCAAACAAGCTCAATTTTCAAAGCCCAAGCATCCACAGAATCCTCAACACATGCCTAGCACACCCACCAAAAATCTTTTCAAAATTCAAAACTCAAGTTCTTGTTGCCATTTCATCAAACACTTGGCAGGCAAATTTAAACCAAATCAAATTCACTGTTTTTAATAGTGTTTTGGGCCTAACTGGTTCCCTCTCTAGCTCACAGCACCCATTTAGTAGATCATCTAGCATCTTTAACTATCCTTAGCATCACTGTAAGCAAGCCTAGCCATCAATGCTGAGCAGGCCAAGAGCAAACTTGCCACCCCGTTGTCGCTGGTGAGCTAGAGGACACACTAGCCTTGCCAACCTTGTCTAGGAGCTAGCCAGCACCCCACCGCCACTCCCTGTCCCAGCCTCGAGCAATGCCAGCCACTGGACCACACGCCCAAGCCGTGCCAAACTTCTCTGAGAGCATGCCGAGAGCACGCCAGAGCGCCACCCTCGACACACGCCCACAGACCGCGTGCCGCCCTCGCCGCGTGCACGCGTGATCACCACCATCCCAGCAGACACGCCCGTTTGCCGCCGCGTGGACCACGCGTGTTGTGCGCCATCAAAACCTCTGTCGAACCCGCTCAGAGCGCCGAAGCGTTCCGACCGATCAGCACCGCCCCACGCCTCTCCACCATGTCGTTGAGCTTCGACAGGGAGCACTGCACCGCCCCCTACCTTCGCCCACGCCGATAGCCCTCTGTGCCGTCGACCACGACGAGCTCGGTTCGTGCCCGTCGGTCCCCTCTCGCCACTATAAATAGAGGTCACCCCCGCTCGATTTCTTCATACCAGTTCACTCCCCTCTCACCCAGAACCACCCCACCTCACTCCCGGAGCAAGGCGAGCAGCGCATCACCGGAATTTGGGTGGAGCCCACCGCTGCTCGAGAAGAAGGAAGCCATCGATTGGAGCTGCCCCAGGAGGAGCTGCCGGTGCCAGGAGAATCGTCGTCGTCGACTTCGTCGTTCGCCCCTATCGACGACCCTCGCCTGAGCCCCGGTGAGCCTCCCATGACCCCCACTGAGTCGCTAGGGTTCGAGCTCGCCGGTGAAATGTTCATCATCGACGACGACCCTCAGCCGTTGATCTCACTTCTAATCCAACGCACCACATCGCCCTGTACCGCTTCGCGTGTTATGAGCCACTGACGTGTGGAACCCCCCTTTGATTTGTGCCCCGCGCTGCGGCGTGACACTGGTCCGGCCCATTAACATCTCCCGTGCAGCCCAACCGTTTGAATTTAGATTTTTCTATTTTCATTCAAACTCAATTTTGTACCTAGTTTCAAAAATCAACCCAGCTCAATTTAGTGAACCAAATTGCATCAAACTAATTTTGTTAGAAAGGTATAGAAATGCTTAATCCAAGCCTGTTGGATTCAAATCATTTGGATCTGTAGATCAACCCTGGTAAAAATAACAAGGCAGAAGCTTTTCTGCATTCAAACATTTTTTAAATTTCAACCATAATAGCTTTTGAGTTGATTCCAACTCACAAAAATCACATTTGATCATACCTTTCAGAATATATAAAAACATATGGGTTTACTTACAGAAATAATGTTCAAGTAATAAAACAATGCCACGTAGGCATTTCTAGTCACTTTATTTATTTAAAATAAAAGGTTAAACCTTATTAAATTGTGACACCACTTGAACACATTCCCATGTACTGAAATATGTGATGATGACATGTGTCAACATGCCATGTTTGGTTTGGAGAATATTAAACCTTAAGTAGTTTTTCAATGAGTAGAAATTACTTTTCTAAAAATAAAATAAATAAGACCAAAGCTTTAATCTTGTAATGTTAGTGATGATGCTAGATCATCTATAGTGCACCTTTGTGTGATGATTGAAAGTATTGTTTGGTGATTGTGTACCTCATATTTATTTATAGACGCTAGTACCGACCAAGGATACGAGGAGGAAGGAGGATACTACGAAGAAGAAGCCGAGGAGAACTTCAACCACTGCTCTGCACAAGGCAAGCCTAATACTACTAGTTGATTGAGCAAGTTAACCCTTGCAATATACCCTACTTATGCAAGCAAATACTTGCTTGTTACCATGCCAACTATATGCCCTAAGCATATGTGATCATACACATTTGATGATACCCAATCCTAGTTTTACTTGCAAGCTTTATACTTTATTTCTTTATCAAAACTTTCTCTTAGAGTTTACTTAAGTGACTTGTAGATTCTAGAAATATAATTGAAGGTTGCATAAAGAGCATTAAATTTGGCCTAAGCTAGAAAATCATGATGTCATCCTAAGGCATGAGATTGAACTTAGTTAAACTCCACTTGTTTATCACCCCTCATTAGTACTTACCCCACTTGTAGATGCTAGTGCTAAGCATAAAACTTGATCAACTTTAGATGGCAACACTTGGTGAAAATGGTTATGAAAACCTTGGAATGATGAGTCATTCTACTGAAATGTTTTGACATGTGTTTCCGAACACCAGATGATTTTGATGATGAAAATGTTGAGGCATGAGCCTTAGCCCTTTATAAAACTAATGGTTGTCGGGATGCGATACCATTCCAATTATACCGTACAACCACAATACCCGAAAATTGGGTAGGGCTTGACTGGAACTTATATACCTTAGTATGGATTCCCTCACAGCCAAGGTCTGAGCTGAGGCTACCTTGTGAAGATTGTCCACCTGTGCAGTACCCAAGATGACAGTTGGTCATGGTTGGGAGGCCAAACTCACAGGAGAAGTGCCTATACTAGGGCGTGTAATCGAAAGGTTAGGATTGATTATCCGCATACTGAGTATGGTGAATTTAGGATTTGTTCCTATCGGATGTATCAAACGTTGTGGTGAAAGTGTACAATCTCTACAGAGTGTCAAACTATTCGAATAGCCGCATCCGCGGTTATGGACAGTTAGAGTGGCCAGACTGTCCCTCGTCCGATGTTTTCAAAATGACTTGTGAAATGAAGTGAGATTTTGACTTGACCACAACAGAGTTGTGATATGAAATTCAAGTTCCCACTTAGGTGTTATAAAATTTCAACTAGCTTTTCTTGCTTCTGAACTTAGTAGAGGTAAATCTGGGTTTTTGCAAAATAACCCTAGAGCTTAGTGTCCTACTACAAAAACCCCCATAACTTGTTAGTATTAGTTTGCGAGTACTTAAAGAGTACTCATGGCTTTGTCCCTGGCTATTCCCGTGGCCACACTATGAAGAAGAGTACCAGGATGATGGACCCCAGGAAGGTTACAATAACTAGGATCATCTCCCATCGTCAGCATTTCCTGTGACCCCGAAGATGGAGCTTCGCCTACGCTACCGTTATTATTACGTTATTCCGCTGCTTGAGTTGTATTAAGAACTGGATCATGAGATCCTTATTTGTGTAAGACCTTATGTATGGTTTGTAATGAATGATGTACTGTGGTATCCAAATCTGTTATGTCTCGCAAAAATGGTAATCCTGGGATTGCGATGCGATGTATGGCATAACAGGCATCTGGGATTAAAAATCCGGGTGTTGACAAGTTCCATGCCCTAACAATCTTATTCGATTACATGATAGAACTCATCCAATACCTACCATCCCCATAGCCTACAGCGGGGGATTACTCACTCATGGATAAGGGAAACATGGATGGTTGTTGGAGAGGCGTTGGTGGTGATGATGATGGCAATGATCCTCTCCAAATTCCCCGTCCTGGCTTGGTGCCAGAACGGAGTTTCTAGTTCTGAATTGCGGTTTCTGGTGGTGGCGGCGCTGCGGAACTCTTTCTAGAAAAACATCGAACCCCCCTGCGTTTTTAGTTCAAGAGGCAACTTATAGGTGAATAGGGAGGCCGAGGGGGTGCCTGAGGCGGCCACACCCCCTCCAGGCGCGACCTGGGCCCACCCACGCGATAGGAGGGTGTGGGCCCCTCAGGCCTCCACTCCGTCTCGTCTTCTGGCTCAGTGAGTCTTCTGGTGAAATAGGATTTTTGGCATATTTTCCGTGATTTTTCCTGATAGTTGATTTTCTTCACAAAAACTAGACACCAAGGTAATTCTGCTAAAAACAGCGTCATTGTGTGTTAGTTGTATCCAAATCACATAAGTTTAGAGGAGAAACAATAGAAAAAGTTTCGGGAAATTAGATATGTTTTGAACGTATCACCCCCCTGGTCTGTGTTGCCCTCGCGTCGGATGTTGTCGCGATTATCGAGTGTCCTCCTGCGTTGAAGGGAATATGGCCTGAGAGGCAATAATAAAGTGGTTATTATGTATATTCCAAGTATATGATAGATGTTTATTTTGCATGCTATAATTGTATTAATACGGATACGTTAATACATGTGTGTTTAATAAACAAACAGAAATTTCCTAGTTACGCCTCTCTTATAAAATAGCTCGTTGATTAACAAGATGATCAAGGTTTCCTGATCATGGACATTGGATGTTGTTAATAACGAGGTCACAACATTATTGGAATGGTGTGATGAACATTCAGCTGAAGTATAGCATTACGATCAAAGTCATTGAGTTTATATTGCTATAACATCATACGAAGTAATCCTAATCCTTAGACCATGAGATCATGTCAATCACTAACACTAGAAGAGTATCTTGATAACATCAAATGTCACACCGTAACAGGGTGATTATAAAGATGGGTTCAGTACTACTAAAGTGTTATGTTGAGGCCCATGGATCGAGAGTGGAATTTGTTCATCCTGATGACGGATAGATATACTCTGGGCCCTCTCGGTGATATCACATTGATTATCTTGCAAGCAAGTGATTTGATCACTAGAATGTTATATCATGGGAACAAGAAAAGAGTAAATGTCAGTAACGAGATCAAACTAGGTATGCAGATACCGATGATCGAATCTCGGACATGTAATATATCATGAGACAAAGGGATTAAGTTACTAGCGTAAAAGGTTATCATGATCACAAGAAAGTCATCGTTGAATGTGTGGGAGTCAGTATAGATCTCCAAGTCCCGCTTCTAATTATTGATCTGAGAGGGGTCTCGATCATGTCCGCATTATTGGCGAACCATAGGGTGACACACTTAAGAGACACTGACACCATTTGGAGCAAATAGTTTCATGCTGAAAAGAATAAAAAGCGCAGGAATTTGTTTCACTAGACACTGAAACTGTTTTCGGGTGAAATTGCAGAAAGTGTTTCTGCATGTGAAATGAAATACTAGCAAGGGGTTATATGTAAATGTTTTCCATTAAGGTAATTGACAAAATTTTGAATAAATAAAAGGAGTTTTATTTAAAGAGAGTTTGCAATAATTTTTGGAAATTTATGGGAATTTTGAGTGGAGAAATGAAGGGGAAATTTTGTGAGTGGAGCTTCCACCACATTAATGAGGGAGACGTGGGGGAACCCTCCATGGCCGGCGGGCATGCCCCCTTGGGTTGCCCCCTCCCATATATAAGGATCCCCTCATCTCACTTCTCACTCACACCTCCTCATGAAGGATCTCTCTCCCCCTCTAGTTTATCCCCCATGGTCTCGGACTAGCGAGATACATGTTCCTGGTGGCTTTTTGGCAAGAAAGAGTTGTGCTTCCGCTGCATCGCTGGAGCGAGGAGGCAGAGGTTGCTCGATGCCTCGGACATGTGTGCGAGCAATGATGCGCCGCTGATTAGAGGCGCTAGGACTTACTCTCGATCTTGAGATCGGCAAGAGTTCGTCTACATCAACCACGAGTTCAACCTCGTTAAGCTTTGTCGGTCTTTGAGGGTATGTTCTTTACAGGTGTATATTCGCTCGTTGCTTGTATTTAGTAGATAGATCTTGGTACATAGTTGTTCCCCTCGTAGGAATTTTTTTGTCGGTCTTCGAGGGATATCTGGGCTGTAGAAATACGTCATTTGCTAGTTTTTGCAGGACTCGTGTCCTACAATGTCGGGGAACCGTCGGCCAGGCCGGATCTTGAAACTAATTGTCCCGCAGTTCCTGAGTTACTCTTTGCTCACTCCGGCTTCCTTGTTTAAGGTGAAGAAGTAAATGAACATATCTAACCCAGGCCTAATTCCTAGGTAACCCTCACACAACGCTGCGAAGTTGCTAAGCGCGAGGATGCTGTTTGGGGAAAGGCTCTGAGGTTGACCCTGAAAGTGGATAAGGACTTCTATGAAGAAGTCGGATATTGGGAGGGAGACGCCACGCACGAACTGAGCCTTGAGGTATACTTTTTCTCTGACTAGGGGAGAAGGGACGACCTCGCCGGCTGGCGCCGCCCGCTAGACCAGGCCCTCCGTCACGAGGAGGTACCCTTCAGCGAGCATCTCTTTAATATCGCTCTCGGATATGCTCAAGCCACGCCATTCCCCTTTGTGGGAGTCAGCTTCCTCCTCCAGCGGCTCTAGCCCCGCTGGAATTTGGTCACCGCCGGTGGATTCAACCACCACGCCCTCTGGCGGGACATGAACAGAGCCAGATGGCTTGGTCGTGGCCTCGCCCGACGCCACCATCGATGGGGCACTGCTGCTGCTAGCCATTGGGGTGGATGGAAGGTAACTGAAGATTGGAAAGAGTCTAGGGTTTTCTTTGTGCACGCGAGGACCTCGAGGAGAAGCTTGGCTAGAGGAAGAAGATGACACGAGGAAGAATGAGGTGAAAAGATAAATGTAACCGCAGTTATAATATATAGTACTCGGCGTCAAGATTTGTGCAAGTTGATCCAACAATTGATGCGTGCACAGCGCGTGCGCGAGAGTGCGCAGAAATTTCGCCATGTTCCCACCGCCGCCGCTATAACATCCTAGCATTAGAGCTTAGAAATAAGTTGAACCCAGATGTGTGCATTGCATTCATGCATAGAAAATCCGAATAATTTTCGCGCTTTTGAACAAACCTTGTCAAAGTGATAGAACTTCTCTCAACCTGATGGAATTGAAGTAGATCATCAAGTTAACTGCGATAAGTTTCAATATGACCTTGCTAAAACTTTATTTTGGGGAAAAGAGATTTGATCTAAGGGTAGATCAAATGTAATAAAAATTAAACCCTAATACATTGCTTAGTGATTGATATTTGATCCTTAATTGATTATCACATAGTATTCATTACAATAACTCGTGAATACCAAGCTATGAATATAATTCAAGTAGCAAGAATGCAGTAACTAATCCTGACCTATCTTATTCCTATCTTTTCATACCATGAGTGTCATGGTAAGACCTAACCTTAACTCTTTAGTGAGTTTGAGTAGGAAAGAAACCAAGTCAAGATCATCCACCATATATTTTTTTCCATATCAATCTTTATCATCTCTAATAAATCATATCTTAATATCTGTTGTTCATCAATGTTGACTAATAAACTATTGATTCACCAATTCCTAACCTATCAACTCTTGTCCATATCATAGCATTCACTTAGGTCCTTTAGAGAAAGAAGTAAGAAGAGATAAGTAGTAAGGCTAGTTTTGGATATCATCTATAGGATGGGAGTGATTTAAGGGAATCAAATCAAAATGGTAATTGAAGGAGTTCACCCGCTCTTGAATGTATAGAAGAGTTATATGGAAGATATAATTATATGGTAACAAATAGGATTATAAGGATGAACATTGAATATAGATCCTAAGGAGTAATCCTATTGGATTAAGTAAGCATAGTCCATGAATAACATCCCTTAATCCAATAGAGATACTAAGAAGATAATTTTAATACAACTGTAATGTTGTATTGATGAGACCTTGATTATCCAATTGGAAACCTAAGGCATAAATGATTAAAGGATTATAATGATCATGTTTTAGTCACCAGGATAGAATGCATATATCCTGTATAAGTGACATTGGTGGGTAAAACATGATTGAACTCTAATATAAGATACTGTAGTCAAGTAGAGATAAGATAGTATTATTAGGATGATGTTAAAGCAGCATTGAATTATAGAGTTAGTATTTTCCTTTTGGGAAATATTAAACACTTGAAGTGGAGAAGGACTTGATATATATAATTATAAATGAATCTATAGAGTAATGTTGGTGATGGATAATAAAGGAAGGGTATAAATAGAGGCAATTGTAACCATCTGTTGGATTGCAGATTATTAGTAGTAGAATAGTTTGATAACCAAGTATAGATTTAGAAGAATAAAAGGTGGATAAGAATATTCTTGTGAAGTAAAGCTCATCATGTTAACACAAGATGATGGATATAAAGAAGTAGAATATCTAGGAAAGGAATTCCTTAATCAGAAGTCCAGAATTATGAAGTATGGAAAATAGGAATTCTTGGTAAACACTAAACCCTAAATCTTTAACCAAACATAAAATCCATTTCATCTGATTAATCTATCATCCTATTTCCACAATGTGTTACTGGAACAATTTCTTATAGCCAATCACTTAAGCACATTTTTGTCCTTTCTAATTATCATAATTAAATGTGCTTAGGAGTTATCTTTATCAAATCCTTTCCATAAGACATCCCAGATAATAACTTTTTATTTTAAAAGGTGATATCATTAAAGATCACGAACATAAAGACAATATGTTTAGCTATTAATATTTACTCATATCAACAAAAGAATATAAGTATAGTAAGAACCCTAAACCCTAGGATAAGCATTTTCAATTCAAACCTTAACTCCTATATTAGTTATAATAAACTGTATACATGGCTATTTCCTAAAATTATGGGAATAATATTAACCATTAATTCCCTAGAACTCTATTTATCATATCAAAATGAAAGATCACCACATAAAAATTCCTTTAATAATATAAGTCAATGAGAATCAAATCCCATAAGTTAAAAGTGAAGCATTCATTAATTAAGTTTATGAATATAAGATAAATTAAGATTCATAACAAAGGCTCTTACAAATACTAAAAGAAAGTATATATAGAAAGAAAATAAAGAAATATAACCTTATATAATAAAATTTCACAAAATGATTTTAAATAAGTTTATTGTTGCTGCAAGTACTCAACAAATAAACTTTATAAGAAAAGTTCAAAAAAAATATTAAAATACAAAATTTAAAATAAAACAGAAAAGAGAAAAGGAAAAGAGAAAGCAAGCAGTGCCAGCCCATGGCCCATTTCTTCTATCTCTATCCGCTACTCACGAGCAACTCACAGCAGCCTAGTAATGGCCCAGCAAGGGACAACTAAAGTTAAACTTCTCTGACTAACGAGTGGGTCAGCAGGGGGACTACGGGTTGAATCTTGAAACATGACAGGGGGTTATCCGCAAAAAGACCTCCATCGTCTTCCTCGTCTACTGGAAGCTGCTCAGTGGCAGTGGCCGATGCTGTCCGTCGCCGTTGTGTGTTGCGATGCTCGCCGCTGACACTCGGGGTAGGGATAAGATTGCCACCACGACATCCCCGCTCGTCCTCATCCTCATTTTCCCCTCTGAAGCCTCTCTCTCGAGTTCCTCTTCTGAACCGAAACCCTAACTCCAAGTTGCCATCATTTGCATTCGTTTTGAGCTTCCCCGTGCTCTGTTGATCAAGCAACCATCTCCTCCTTGTCCTTCTGAGCCTCTTGGTCAAAGGAATCGAAGAGCAACGGCGGGAATCGATGCCATGAGATCATCTTCCCGAAGTCCGGCCATCGTAGTCCTCATCGATTTCGACCACCTTCGGTCACGCCATGCACTCCACCGCAATCCTGGTGAGCCACTGGTTCTTCCAGTACATTCGATTCTCTGTATTTCGCTCTAGTTCGCTCCCACCACAAGCACCTGACACCGCCGCCGTTTTTCGCTGTCGTTTCCCAACTTCCGGCGACCATAACTAGCGGCGCCGCCACTGTTAGGTTCCCCATCGTGCCCTCTTTCCGATAAGCATAACCACTGCCCCGCGCGTGCATCAAATTGCAAGATCAACCATCGATCTGAGAGGATCACCTCTGGTGACGTCATCCTTGCATCATCCCATGCCTAGTCAGCCAGTTTGACTTAGTCTTTGCACGCGTGGCTGATAAAGATTTAATAAAGATTATTATTTAATAAAGATTAAACTACTATCAAACATTAAACTACTATCAAACATTATTATGTGAACAATTTAAATAATTACTATTTAATAAAGATTTTATAAGTATTAATATTTTGATAATTCATATTTTAATATTGGTAAATGTTAAAAATATAAATAAAATACCAAAAATCCTAAAATAATAAGAACTATAATTTAAAACTATAATCATGCATTATTATTTCACCTAATTAAATATTTATTATTTATTAAGTATTTATAAAGTAATAAATTTTATAAAAATCATATCTTTTTATTTATAAATCATAAAAATAAATGTAATATACCAAAATGATCACAAAAATAATACCTACATGTTAAAAATATAATATTCCACTTTTGAGGTAAATAAAAATTTAAAACACTTTAGCAACTTGAATTTAAACTTATTTCCTTAGTTGTTAATTCATATAAGGGTAAATAAAATTTGTTAATATTTCTAAAATTAGTCAATTGAGTCTAATAAATAGTATTAGTCTTAAATATTGATAATATTAATTCAAAGTGGTTCAACACATTTTAAATACAATTTATTTGAATTATCCTTTAACCATAAGTGTAGATTATTTTCTAAAAGGATTCTTATCCATTATAAAATCCTCAAAGAATAATTTGTGACTACATTAAATCTTTTCCATTTACTTCAACCACAAGTTTACAAAAATATCAAAACACTGTAGTGAATCCATAAGTAGTTAAGTAATATTATTTCCTTGTTTACAAATAATAACCACTCATCTATAAAAAGGTAAATGATTCTATTCCATTATAATGTTAGGAAACCACTGCTCAAATAGAAGTAATACCATTTCTAGTTAACTTTAAAGGAAACAATATAAAGTAAAGAAGATACAAATATCATAAGCAATATACCTTAAGTCCATCTATGTCTTTAAAGTTAACTTTAGTCTACAAGACTTTAAATATAATGCTAAAGACATTATTATATGCTTTATAGTTAACTTTGGTCTGTTATAGTTAAGTCATAAAGCATCCCAAGTCCAAACTATTCAAGCAAGCACAAATAACCTCGACCACATTTGATTAACCACAAAGATTGTTTAGACCTTAGAAAAGGAATCTTTTCTTTCAAAAGTTATTCGTTTTGCCACTTCAAACAACACACCCTATAATAATATTTCCAACTCTTAACAAATTAAATTCAAGGACTCTCATCATAATCAACAGATGACAATTAATCACAATCACATTGTTTCAAACTTTACTTGCATACTTAGGATTGTAAACACTTAAGTTCCTTATCAATGCCATTACTGGTAAAGTATAATTTGAAGATAAACAATTATAATATAAACAATCTTGAGTAACATTTCACGTTGGTGTGTATCTCATTGTTTTATGTTATTACAATTATATGTTGTTTCACACACACTCACAAACCTTAACAAAAGCACAAGTGTGAAACCGATCTAAAAGTACAACACATTTCAAAGACATCATTTCCAGTATCCAAATCCTAGAAAAACACTAATTCCGGGGATTCGCGTTTATACAGTGCATTACATTACTTATGCATAGAAGCATCCTTCTTCTTTAAACATTAGTCCTTACCGGACCAATGATGCTGATTGCAGATATTGGATTATATTGTCTTGAAGACCGTGAGTGCATAATCTTGCAATCACAAAAGGCAAGTTCACACTTTCTCATGTCCTTTGATTATTTTCTGTAAGTATTTTGCAAATCCAATGTTGTCATCACCTGCATTTCAAAAAGGTCAGAAAATATTATTTTTGATAATAATGTGAACTATTGATTACTGATCCAGGGTGATCAGCTAACCTATTAAACCTGGTAGTTGGAATACCACTACTCAAGAAGATATCATCTAGGACTTAACAACCAATGTTGCCAGTGATTCTTGCGCCATCTATTACGCATTGACCATGAGATTTGGAAAGGGACGGAGAAGTCACATGTATCCTTTTCCTCTCGTATGGAGGCAAGACGACCTTAACGTGAAGTTGTGATTCCTTGTGCAGATCCAACATTTTGGTGGGAACCCTTACGCCCCACACTTTTGTTGTCTAGATTATCTATGAATGGTTTTTAGGGATATAGTCCATTTAAATGGTACTCGTCCGGGCATCACCAGGTCATAGAGTCTTCCGGAACTCATCGGGGTTTTAGCCTTCCCGAAAGGGGGCTCAACAGAGGTGAGCCGGCCCTGAAGGATCGTGCAAACATATGAGGTCGCGGAGAGGGCAGTGATTGGCTTGGATCTTAGACTTGGCCCCATACCAAGGAAGTATGGACAAGGTCATGACTTGGTTGTGCAACAAGGATAAGGTCTCTCATGGGTAAAGTAACGCACCTCTGTAGAGTGTAAGAACTATAACTTGTTACTCCCTGTTGTGGGAAGGAGCTGCGAACGCGGCGGGAAAGGAACTCCATGAAAGTTCTGGTAAACCCGTGAAGGCTGACGGACATACCTTTTCAGAATAACAGCAACCTTTGAAGAAATGTTTACGAAAACTTGCATTGCCTACGACCTATGGTCTGTGGCTGTGGATATAGTGCATCAAACACTCCTTTTATAGTGAACTTGTTGAGTACGCTCATACTCAACGTATCTTCTTAACCCTTGCTAGATTTTGAAGCCAGCCAAACGATGTCTACATCAAGTTATGGTCCAGGAATCATCATCAAAAGCTAAAGCTCTTCAACAAAGACAAGGAAGTCAACATATACATCAGCTCAAGTGAAGACGAAGTTACTGATTCGATAGGAATATAATCTCTAGCCAAAGAACCTATTTCTATAGTGTATTACAATAGCAGCAATGCCAGACCATTAGTTAAAATACTAGTCTTAATAGTATAATAGTTTTTAGTTGTTTATCTTTGATTCTTCTTTATAAGAAGTTCTTTCTCTCTATTTAACCTAGAGTGTTCTCTGGATCTTATCTAAAGAGTCGAGTTGTAACTATAGCCATGTCTTGGACCCGCTGTGTTTCTGTTGTACCACTCTAAGGGATGTAATACTAGTGAAAGGTGTTTCACCGGTGTTATGTCTATGACTATAGTATACTACATCATGCAGTGGTATGCTGGGTCACCGTAGTTGGTATCAGATCATATGCTTTGACCTTAGGTTGGAAACCTAGTAAATGGGTAGAACCTGTAGGACACACATCTCTGCAATAATAAAGAGTTATCTAGTGATATGAGGGATATTCAACTAAGAATAATCCTGTCATGTTCCTAGTGCGATAATTCTTTAGTATGATTGCAATCCTGAACACTACCAAGGGTTTTAACTCTATGTGACTGATGATAATTTCTTATCTATAGTTCTACATGGCACCTCGATATCCACCCCGGAATGTTTAAGTGATGAACAGGACGTTAAATGACTACGGAAGGGATTGGACAGATAATCTCCGACAACTTCTATGGAGTTTGGATTGTGAATCAAGACTTCTGGTCAAGAATTACAGTTACTATGATGGGCAGGTATTAGCTAAATACGGTGTCATGATCATGTTACCCAAGAAGTTAGGACTTAAGGGAGAAATGCCATCAGGAGAGGCAAGGTGCATGGCATTAGCATATCAGATTTCCGTAGCAGCAGCCATAACCATGATCCGAGAACAAAAATCCCAAGCTCTAGAAGGTAGTACCCACACTGTTATACCCCATGAAACCTCAAAACCGGAGCATGAGTTAGATCACTCTACTCTAGTACAAACTGAACCCACTCTAGCCGTAGAGTATATGGATCGTTATAGGTCTTTGCTAAACACTTATCATAACACTCACCAAGTCTTAGTTCAGGAACTGGATACGGTTATTGAGGATTTTACTGATCCTGATAAGGCAATGGCACGTAGGAAGAAATTAGATAAAGAAGCTAGGCATCCCAAATACATACCTTCAGGAGAAGTATATGAGGAAATTGAGTTTGATGATCCACACACAGAAAACTATGCCTACTACCAAAATAAACCCCAGCCATCTGAAGATCTATGGACTAAGTATATTTCTGAACAAAAGGAATGGGCGGGAGCTATTCCAAGTAACCCTGAGCAAAACCAATATGAATGGGGAGTATAATCTCAAGGTGGAACCATAGGAATTCCTATACATTGTGATACAGATATCGGAGAAGAGACCAACTATAACCATAGAGAGCCTTATGGACCATATGGGGGTAATACCAATCCAATCGACTTAGAAGAGTATTCTGATAGTTACTATACCAACATGTATGAATGGATTCAAGAAAAGGCTAAGGAGCCATCTACTTTGAGTAAGCGTTGCCGGAAAACCAGGAATATCCTATAGAATATTATGCCAACTCTAGTCATTTTTCAATGACTAATCTCAGTCTCGGTACTTCTAATCAAGAATATGCACCTCCTGGATGCTCTTACGCTCCAGAAGGCAGTCGTAGGACTTCACGTCATCATGGACGGAACTCCAGGAAGCACTAGAGGAAGATGAAAGTAAGAATGGAACAAAACCCCAAGGGATGAGTGCTTGAATAATGTACATAGAGGGTAATGCGTATTGTAGTTTGAAGGGTTTGCTGAAATAAGTGAGGATATACTCACAAGAATAGGAAGTTCTTGTAAGATAGTTGTGTAATGTATATGAGGGGCAAACCGTTGGAGCGGTCAGTCATCTGTAAATTATCTAAAACCTATGTATAATACATGGTATATGTTTGGTTGTTTATCGACTTTTGGATTTTCTTGAATCTTCTTGATTGACTAGATCTGTACATGAAGTTTGACTTGGTGTGCAAATGCATGATGTAACACCCAGTTATTACTTGATGCTATAGACCTAGATAGGAATGGGGATCCGTGTAAGGGAGTGACGAATTCCGTATACCAAGGAGGTTTACATATAGAATAAAACAACAAGAAGTAGTGAAATTAAGCTCATAAGAAATGGGCAATGTTACTAAGAAGTAATGGAGTAGTAGTACCAAGTTCATGGGAGTATCATGAATAAGCATAAATAATAAGCTTTGGAACAACATGGTATTCAAGCTCTGACAATTCAGAGAGAATGCTAGTAGTATGTCGGGAACCGTAGGGTAATCCACACACCCTAGGATGGCCCGTAGTCGGTAACTTTCCCGTAGCAGGTATCAGTTAAAACAGTTAACAAGATCATGTTAAAAGTTGCATAAAGAGCATAAAATTTGGCCTAAGTTAAGGAAGGCATGAAGAGGTATAAATATTTAAGCGACCGTCTTTCGAGACGCTTCGCAAAGTTAGACCTATCAAAGCGAAAATGTCCAAATAGTAAGTAAGACTAATATGATGAAATATCCACTTCGGAGATCCACAATTGTGTGGATACACCATACAATCTTTCATGAGACCTAACTAGGTAGAAAATAAGCTAGACAAAGACCTACATTCTAGTTATTAAGCTAATGATTACTATATAGGAAATTTAGAGACCATTAGAAAACCCTAAGGGGGAGAGTAAACAAAAGAGTAAGTATTGATTTCTGATTTTCCAAGAAAATGTTGGAGAAGAAGTACTTAAGGTAATAATAATATATTATCTAAAGCTTGATAAGGTAAAAACTTGAAGGTGATAAAATAGGTTAATCTTAATAGACTAATTCTAAAGGAAATAACTCTTAAGTGATTCATCTGAGAGAATAAAGCACATCCAATTGGACAGGTGTAGAGGAACAAGAAATTCCAATGGGTATGAACTAAATAAGTTCAAATCCAATTTTGAAAAGAATATCAGTATCAACCATACTATGACAAAACAAAAATATAGTCTTTTGACCACAACTATTGGCAAATAGAAATTTAAAACCTGTTTTAGTGAGACTTCCTAGACCTTATATAATATAGTAAGAAAGTTCAATGATTAAGTGAAAGAGTTGGATTAGGATCTCTAATCGGAATAAGAAAACTATCAGGATAGGGATATTGCAATCATTTCCATTTTAGGTTACCATATAGTGGAGAAATGCAGTAACCACTCCAAGTTAATTCCTTAATTTGAAACGTGAGAGTTTGCGACTACGAGGACGAAGTTTATTTTAAGGGGGAGAGTGTGTAACATCCCAGCATTAGAGCTTAGAAATAAGCTGAATCCATATGTGTGCATTGCATTCATGCATAGAAAATCCGAATAATTTTCGCGCTTTTGAACAAACCTTGTCAAAGTGATTGAAGCTTCTCTCAACCTGATGGAATTGAAGTAGATCATCAAGTTGACTGCGATAAGTTTCAATATGACCTTGTTAAAACTTTATTTTGGGGAAAAGATATTTGATCTAAGGGTAGATCAAATGTAATAAAAATTAATCCCTAATACATTGCTTAGTGATTGATATTTGATCCTTAATTGATTATCACATAGTATTCATTACAATAACTCATGAATACCAAGATATGAATATAATTCAAGTAGCAAGAATGTAATAACTAATCCTGACCTATCTTATTCCTATTTTTTCCTACCATGAGTGTCATGGTAATACCTAACCTTAACTCTTTAGTGAGTTTGAGTAGGAAAGAAACCAAGTCAAGATCATCCACCATATATTTTTCTTTCCATATCAATCTTTATCATCTCTAATGAAAATTATCTTAATATCTGTTGTTCATCAATGTTAACTAATCAACTATTGATTCACCAATTCCTAACCTATCAACTCTTGTCCATATCATAGCATTCACTTAGGTCCTTTAGAGAAAGAAGTAAGAAGAGATAAGTAGTAATGCTAGTTTTTGATATCATCTATAGGATGGGAGTGATTGAAGGGAATCAAATCAAAATGGTAATTGAAGGAGTTCACCCACTCCTGAATGGATAGAAGATTTATATGGAAGATATAATTATATGGTAACAAATAGGATTATAAGGATGAACATTGAAGATAGATCATAAGGAGTAATCCTATTGGATTAAGTAAGCATAGTCCATGAATAACATCCCTTAATCCAATAGAGATACTAAGAAGATAATTTTAATACAACTGTAATGTTGTATTGATGAGACCTTGATTAGCCAATTGGAAACCTAAGCCATAAATGATTAAAGGATTATAATGATCATGTTTTAGTCACCAAGATAGAATGCTTATATACTATATAAGTGACATTGGTGGGTAAAACATGATTGAACTCTAATATAAGATATTGGAGTCAAGTAGAGATAAGATAGTATGATTAGGATGATGTTAAAGCAGCATTGAATTATAGAGTTAGTATTTTCCTTTTGGGAAATATTAAAGACTTGAGGTGGAGAAGGACTTTATATATATATATATAATTAGAAATGAATATATATAGAGTAATGTTGGTGATGGATAATAAAGGAAGGGTATAAATAGAGGCAATTGTAACCATCTGTTGGATTGGAGATTATTAGTAGTAGAATAGTTTGATAACCAAGTATAGATTTAGAAGAATAAAAGGTGGATAAGAATATTCTTGTGAAGTAAAGCTCATCATGTTAACACATGATGATGGATATAAAGAAGTAGAATATCTAGGAAAGGAATTCCTTAATCAGAAGTCCAGAATTATGAAGTATGGAAAATAGGAATTCTTGGTAAACACTAAACCCTAAATCTTTAACCAAACATAAAATCCATTTCATCTGATTAATCTATCATCCTATTTCCACAATGTGTTACTGGAACAATTTCCTATAGCCAATCACTTAAGCAAATTTTTGTCCTTTCTAATTATCATAATTAAATGTGCTTAGGAGTTATCTTTATCAAATCCTTTCCATAAGACATCCCAGATAATAACTTTTTATTTTAAAAGGTTATATCATTAAAGATCACAAACATAAAGACAATATGTTTAGCTATTAATATTTACTCATATCAACAAAAGAATATAAGTATAGTAAGAACCCTAAACCCTAGGATAAGCATTTTCAATTCAAAACTTAACTCCTATATTAGTTATAATAAAATGTATACATGGCTATTTCCTAAAATTATGGGAATAATATTAACCATATTAATTCCATAGCACTCTATTTATCATATAAAATGAAAGATCACCACATAAAAATTCCTTTAAAAGTAATGCATTCTTTAATAAGTTTATGAAAATAAGATAAATTAAGATTCATAACAAAGGCTCTTACAAATACTAAAAGAAAGTATATATAGAAAGAAAATAAAGAAATATAACCTTATATAATAAAAGTTCACAAAATGATTTTAAATAACTTTATTGTTGCTGCAAGTACTCAACAAATAAACTTTATAAGTAAAGTTCAAAACAAATATTAAAATACAAATTTGAAAAAAAAAACAGAAAATAGAAAAGAGAAAAAGAAAGCAAGCACTGCCAGCCCACGGCCCATTCCTCCATCTCTATCCGCTTCTCACGAGCAACTCACAGCAGCCCAGTAATGGCCCAGCAAGGGACAGCTCAAGTTAAACTTCTCTGACTGACGAGTGGGCCAGCAGGGGGACTACGGGTTGAATCTTGAAACATGACAGGGGGGTTATCCGCAAAAAGACCTCTGTCGTCTTCCTCGTCTACTGGAAGCTGCTCGGTGGCAGTGGGCGATGTCGTCTGTCGCTGCCGTGCGCTGCGATGCTCGCCGCTAACACTCGAGGTAGGGATAAGATTGCCACCACGACGTCCCCGCTCGTCCTCATCCTCATTATCCCCTCTGAAGCCTCTCTCTCGATTTCCTCTTCTGAATCGAAACCCTAACTCCAAGTTGCCATCAATTGCCGTAGTTCTGAGCTTCCCGTGCTCTGTTGATCAAGCAAGCATCTCCGCCTTGTCCTTCTGAGCCTCTTTTTCAAAGGAATCGAAGAGCAACGGCGGGAATCGACGCCACGAGATCATCTTCCCGAAGTCTGGTCACCGTAGTCCTCGTCGATTTAGACCACCTCCAGTCTCGCCATGCACTCCATCGCAATCCTGTTGAGCCACTGGTTCCTCCAGTACATTTGATTCTCTGTATTTCGCTCTAGTTCGCTCCCACCACAAGCACCCGACACCGTCGTCGTTGTTCGCCGTCGTTGCCCAACTTCCGGCGACCATTAACTAGCGGCGCCGCCACTGTTAGGTTCCCCATCGTGCCCTCTTTCCGATAAGCATAACCACTGCCCCGCGCGTGCATCAAATTGCAAGATCAACCATCGATCTGAGAGGATCACCTCTGGTGACGTCATGCTCGCATCATCCCATGCCTAGTCAGCCAGTTTGACTTAGTCTTTGCACGCGTGGCTGATGACGTGGCCACAGGCCCACTAGTCAGTGACTAGGGTTAGATATGTGTGCGGTATAAAAGGTTTTGTGTCTATTTAGCAAATTTCTAAAACAATATTAATTCAAATATAAACATTCCAGAAATTGAAATAAAGTAATTAAATCTTGTAAATTTAGTATCTTTTGCTTTATAATTCAGAAAAATATGTTTAATATATGAAAAAATTTAGAAAAATAAAATCTATAACATTAAACTACTATCAAACATTATTATGTGAACATTTAAAATAATTACTATTTAATAATGATTTTCTAAATATTAATATTTAGATAATTCATATTTTAATATTGGTAAATGTTAAAAATATAAATAAAATACCAAAATCCTAGAAAAATAAGAACTATAATTTAAAACTATAATAATGCATTATTATTTCACCTATTTAAATATTTCTTATTTATTAAGTATTTATAAAGTAATAAATTTTATAAAAATCATATCTTATTATTTGTAAATCATAAAAATAAATGTAATATACCAAAATGATCACAAAAATAATACCTACATGTTAAAAATATAATATTCCAATTTTGAGGTAAATAAAAATTTAAAACACTTTAGCAACTTGAATTTAAACATATTTCCTTAGTTGTTAATTCATATAAGGGTAAATAAAATTTGTTAATATTTCTAAAATTAGTCAATTGAGTCTAATAAATATTATTAGCCTTAAATATTGACAAATATTAAGTCAAAATGGTTCAACACATTTTAAATACAATTTTATTGAATTTTCCTTCAATCATAAGTGTAGATTATTTTCTAAAAGGATCCGTATCCATTATAAAATCCTCAAAGAATAATTTGTGACTAAATTAAATCTTTTCCATTTACTTCAACCACAAGTTTAAAAAAAATATCAAAACACTATACTGAATCCATAAGTAGTTAAGTAATATTATTTCCTTGTTTACAAATTATAACCACTCATCTATAAAAAGGTAAATGATTCTATTCCATTATAATGTTAGGAAACCACTACTCAAATAGAAGTAATACCATTTCTAGTTAACTTTAATTGAAACAATATAAAGTAAAGAAGATACAAATATCATAAGCAATACTACCTCCGTTTTAGGGCTTAAGGCGCACACGCTTTCCAAAGCAAAGTTTGACCGAAAAAATTGAATAACAAAATCTTGATTATATTGTACATAATTACTATCGTTGGATTCGTATTGAAAAATACTTTCCAGTGGTACTAGTTTTATACCAAAACTCTTTACGTATTTAGAGTAATTCTTGGTCAAAAAAAAACATGCAAAACGAGGACGCCTTAAGCCCTGAAACGGAGGGAGTATACCTTAAGTCCATCTATGTCTTTAAAGTTAACTTTAGTCTACAAGACTTTAAATATAATGCTAAAGACATTATTATATGCTTTATAGTTAACTTTGGTTGTTATAGTTAATTCATAAAGCATCTCAAGTCCAAACTATTCAAGCAAGCACAAACAACCTTGACCACATTTGATTAACCACAAAGATTGTTTAGACCTTAGAAAAGGAATCTTTTCTTCAAAATTTATTCGTTTTGCCACTTCAATCAACAAACCCTATAGTAATATTTCCAAATCTTAACAAATTAAATTCAAGGACTCTCATCATAATCAACAGATGACAATTAATCACAATCACATTGTTTCAAAATTTACTTGCATACTTAGGATTGTAAACACTTAAGTTCCTTATCAATGCCATTACTGGTAAAGTAAAATTTGAAGATAAACAATTATAATATAAAAAATCTTGAGTAACATTTCACGTTGGTGTGTATCTCATTGTTTTATGTTATTATAATTATATGTCGTTTCACACACACACAATCCTTAACAAGAAGCACAAGTGTGAAACTGATCTAAAAGTACAACACATTTCAAAGACATCATTTCCAGTATCCAACCCCTAGAACAACACGTATTCCGGGGATTCATGTTTATACAGTGCATTACATTACTTATGCATAAAAGCATCCTTCTTCTTTAAACATTAGTCCTTATAGGACCAATGATGCTGATTTCAGATATTGGATTGTATATTGTCTTGAAGACCGTGAGTGCATAATCTTGCAATCACAAAAGGCAAGTTCACACTTGCTCATGTCCTTCGATTATTTTCTGTAAAGTATTTTGCAAATCCAGTGTTGTCATCACCTGCATTTCCAAAAGGTCAGAAGATATTATTTTTTTATAATAATGTGAACTATTGGTTACTGATCCAGGGTGATCAGCTATTCTATTAAACTTGGTAGTTGGAATACCACCACTCAGGAAGATATCATCTAGGACTTAACAACCAATATCGTCAGTGATTCTTGCGCCGTATATTACGCGTTGACCATGAGATTTTGAATGGGACGGAGAAGTCAGCTGTATCATTTTCCTCTCGTATGGAGGCAAGACGACCTTAACGTGACGTTGTGTTTCCTTGTGCAGATCCAACATATGGGTGGGCACCCTTACGCCCCACACTTTTGGTGTCTAGGTTATCTATGAATGGTGTTTAGGGATATAGTCCATTTAAATGGTACTCGTTCGGGCATCACCGGATCATAGAGTCTTCGGGAACTCATCAGGGTTTTAGCCTGCCCGAAAGGGGGCTTAACGGAGGTGAGCCGGCCCCGAAGGATCATGCAGACATATGAGGTCGCGAAGAGGGCAGTGATTGGCTTGGATCTTAGACTGGGCCTCATACCAAGGAAGTATGGACAAGGTCATGACTTGGTTGTGCAACAAGGCTAAGGTCTCTCATGGGTAAAGTAACGCACCTCTGGAAAGTGTAAGAACTGTAACTTGTTACTCCCTGTTCCGGAAAGGAGCCGCGAACGCGGCGGGAAAGGAACTCCATGAAAGTTCTGGTAAACCCGTGAACGCTGACGGACATACCTTTTCAGAATAAAAGCAACCTTTGAAGAAATGTTTATGAAAACTTACATTGCCTATGACCTATGGTTTGTGGCTATGGATATATTGCATCAAACACTCCTTTTCTAGTGAACTTGTTGAGTACGCTCGTACTCAACATATCTTCTTAAATCTTGCTAGATTTTGAAGCCAGCCACACGACGTCTACATCAAGTTATGCTCCAGGAATCATCATCAAAATCTAAAGCTCTTCAATGAAGACAAGGAAGACAACATATACATCAACTCAAGTGAAGACGAAGTTACTGATTCGATAGGAATATAATCTCTAGACAAAGAACCTATTTCTGTAGTGTATTGCAATAGCAGCAATGCGAGACCATTAGTTAAAATACTAGTCCTAATAGTATAATAGTTTTTGAGTTGTTTATCTTTGATTCTTCTTTATAAGAAGTTCTTTCTCTCTATTTAACCTAGAGTGTTCTCTGGATCTTATGTAAAGAGTCGAGTTGTAACTATAGCCATGTCTTGGACCCGCTGTGTTTCTGTTGTACCACTCTGAGGGATGTAATACTAGTGAAAGGTGTTTCACCGGTGTTATGTCTATGACTATAGTATACTACATCATGCAGTGGTATGTTGGGTCACCGTCGCCGCCAACTTTTCGTATCCTTCACGCGGGAAAAACGGCTATGATTACGTTCTCTGCATGTGTGAGTTACGAGGCGTCGCTGACCTTTGGTCTACGGCACTCTACTGACACAGGCAGGTGAACAATCCCATATGAAGATTCCGGCATGGACGGATCCTGTTCGGCTACGAGAAGAGTACGATGGAAAACTCAGTAATTCTTTGACTCACATATCGAAGACGGAGAACATCGCAAGGTTCTTGGGAGGACTATAAGATATTGCTTGATGATTTGTCGACATTCATCTAGAAGGATCATTCAATTTGAAGAGTAAAGACGACGCAAGATCTCGGAGTTCTCCGGGGGCTACTGTTGGGGATATGCTAAATGGATATCACCATTGCATGTCTCTAATCCGAATAACCCGGATGTCCCACAGTTGGTAGAAAGGCCTATGGCCTGCTGGGCGGCCCAGTTAGATGGACCCAGAAGGGAGGCCCATGCCAGATGAGGGAAGGCTATGATGGAGTCATCTACATACCCAAAGCCTTGGAGTGCAAGACATGTTAGACTAGTTGTATACCATATAGGACTTTGTAACCTGTCCGGCTAGGACTTTCCCTGTTAGACTAGTTGTATAACTTAACTCATATCGCTCACAACGAACCAATCCAAGTAACCCGCCGTATTGCCATTATAGTAATTTATAGCAGGAGTAGGATTCCGCCACCGTCGTGGGATCTGAACCAAGGTAAGCTGTGTCACCTCCTATCCGCCAACCTTCTGCCTTATCCCACGTCTCTAAACACACTCTGTGAGGACCCCTCCATGGCGTACTCGTCGGCAATACCATGACAGTTTTTCAGTTCTCTTGGTGTAGAGAGATACATCTTGGGTTCGAAACCTAGATCTAGTAATGTTTTTTGTATTTTCAATAGGAAAATGATACGTATCCCCGGGGGATATCGCGACTCCATCCCCCGGGTGCGACGCGTCGCATCGTGGGTGGGCCTCTGCACACACGTTCGGTTTCTTCTCATTTGAACGAGAGACCCTGCCGGACCTCCATCGCCGCTGCCATGCCTCCACTGTTGCCGCCATGCGCACCTCCGCCTCCGCCGCCACGCGTGTTGCCACAGTCGTCATGTGCCCCTCCGCCCTAAGCCACGTGCCCTCCCAGCTTACAGCGCCGCCGGATCTCGCTGTGCGCTGGCCGGATCTCGCCGCGCGCAGGCTGCAGCTCACCTTGCGTCAGCCGGAGCTCGCCGCGCCTTCTCTTTTTTCCACGCCACCGGAGCTCGCCGTGCTCCCGCCGGAGTTCATCGCCTTCCCATCCAGCGGCCAGAGCTCGCCGCCCTACAAGTCGATGACGAGCACTGCTCCCTTGCATAGGCTCGTCTCTGACAAAGGCGTCGCCGGACGCCCCCCTCCCCCTGCTTCGACTTCCGGCGAGGAACAATGGTTCGATGTAGTGGCCATGCATGCTGCCTGTACTGGGAGATTTGCTACATACGTTCAGCGTTTTAGCTACTGATGCTCATCGTCGTTGCTACCAACGGCCGACAGATTTGCTACGGACTGAACGTCGGAATGTCATGTTGGGGATTTTTTGCTATGGCCGTGAGATTTGCTACATACATGTATATTTTTTGCTCCAACGGTTGTATATTTTTGCTATAATATTTTAAAATGTTTGCTACAAGATGACCGATGATAGTCTCCGGAGAAGTCGTTTTGCTAGGTAGAATTTTTTTGCTACAAGTTCTCCGGCGATATCTCTGGTGAAATCTATTTTTTGCTACATTAGCATATTTCGTTTGCTATTGCCCGTTTTGTGTTTTTGCTACAATAGTGTAATTTTTTTGCTATGAGGTCTCCGACGAGGTTTTCTCTGGCGAGTCTCCGGTGATATTTTCCGGCGAAGTCGGTTTTGCTACGTTAAAATACTTTTTTGCTACAAGGTCGCCCGGTGAGGTCTCCGACAAACTCTTCGGCGAGGTCTGGCTTGTCTGTTCTTTTTTTAGTCCGAACCGTTTTCTGCTACATATAGCAAAAGCAGAACTACTTGTAGCAAAAGCAGGACTATTTGCAGCAAAACGGGATGACGGGACAGATAGAAGATCCGACCGTCGATCTGGCCAGATCAGACGGCTGAGGACCCAAGGGATAGAAAGTTCGGATCCGCGGGGACGCCTAGCACTGTCCCAAGTTAAAAAAAGTTCAACGGAAGGTATAGAAAAAAGACAATATTACATGTAAAAATTAATCAACACATCGCATGTTTCTTAAACCGAGTTTAATAGATGGGATCCAAAAAATGATAATATTACAAAGCTAATGGGTGGAGATAATCAACAAGTAATGTTGGCGCAGTGGCGAAGATTCACCTTGGTTCAGAGACACATCTTGGGTTCGAAACCTAGTAGTACTAGTAATAGTAATATTAATTTTGTGTTTTCAATAGCTTGTACCGAAAGGCTGACCTCGGAGACCCAATCAGCAAGAAGCTATGTTTAAGAAAAGGTATCGAAGATAAAGACAAGTAGCCAGCAACATCATCTGTTAAAAATAATCAACAACATTGGATGGAAAGTTAATATCGAGTAGCCAGAAATCAGGCCTAAAAAATAAGAAATGACATCTGGGACCATCGTCCTGCAGCTTTCCTCAATGTTTAACAAGGGGCAGGGATGGAAAGTTAAATGTATAGATCAAGTAAATCGGAAGAGTGGTGCGCACACATCATGGTGGCACATTGGCGGGCTAGTATTGATCCTGATAGGTTCAGATAGAAGTGTTGTGTTTGAATCCTCATTAATCTGTTTCTTTTTTTGTATTTTTGATTGCTACAGCATAGTATGAGAGCATGACATATTGGACCCACATGCTGAAGCGTCCCTCAATCTTAATAATAACGCCTTAAAAAGGTTAAACGGAAGGGATCGAAAAAATGGCAATATCACGGGTAAAAATCAATGCAAGAAATCAAACAATTCTTGTCTTGTGACGCTGACATTTGGGATCCATCAGCCAGCAGCATCCCTCAACGTTAACAAGTTGGCAGGATTGGAAAGTTAAAATCGAGTAGCCAGAAATCAGCGGTAGAAAATAATCAAAGAAATCAAATGATACATCTGTTATGGGGCTGACATCCAGGACCCATCAGCCTGCAACGTCTCTCAGCATTAAAATGGAGGATGAGCTCGCAGATGCCTGGGGACGCGCGGACCATGCACGCAGCAGATGCCAGCTGATCGATCGAGAATCAAACGCGTTTTGGTGTTCAGATATAGAGCAATCCATTCTCCATCTAAAATTCTACATATATACCCATCACAACATTATATTATTGGTATGGCACTGGCTACCCAACCGGCCTCTAGCTCAAAGGCGGACCTTAGTGGAGGCCAAAAGGGCCCATGCCCCCCCCCCCCCCCTCCCAACTCATCTATAATTTGCACCATACTATTTAGTATTTATCATTTTTTACCATACAAAACAGAAAATAATTCAATCTATCCCCTAAACTGCTATCTTTTGTATTTTGGCCCCTCCTACAATATCGTTCAAGGTCCGTCACTGCTCTATCTTATTAGCTAAGCCATTCCTGATCGAATCGAGAACACGCGTGCGTTTTGGTACTCGATCATATGTATATATAGCAGTCTGATTATTCTTGATCTGAAACTCTAGCTAGATACCCTTGGCAAACATTATTGGTATGACTACACGCCTACGCAAGCCATTCTCATCCCTTTTTTTTAGAAATGGGCGCATATATTAACGAAAACGTTTAATATTTACACCCGGCCTCTGCATAACTAGGATGCATAACTAGGACGCAAGCCATTCTCATCCGTCTTTTTTTTTTGGAAATGACTGCAAGGTAGTGAAGTCGGATGCTTGCACTCGACCTTGAGCTTCTAGTTCTACAAAACATCATTATTGCCCGGTAACGACAATATTTAAAGAAGCAATAATAAATATGCATAGTAATGCAATGCATCATTTATTATTTATCTTCTTTGTGTGTTTTACCCATCTTATTAAATTGTTAAATCCCTTTATTAATAAAAGAAAGTTGTTAATGGATAATTCCTATAATCTTGTAAATATTATATTTAATATTTTTGTGGTATAATACATCAATATAAGAGCTTAAAACTAATTTCTTTTTAATTTTAACTCCAATTATTATTTTCTTAAAATTCTATTTAAGAATAAGTATTTTAATTAAGAAGATTTTATTTTACTAATTTAAATAACAATTTAGTATTTTTCTAAAATACTATACTTATTTAGAATTGTAAAATTGAATTTTATTTATTTATAGGTATCTATTTATTTTTATAAAATTCCATAAGCAACATATATTATAAAAATATTTATCCTAAATTTATTCTATTGAAAATAGAATTCTTAATTTTATTGGGTAGCTTATATTTTTATGAACTCATGGGTATATTATTTGTATGAGATTTCTATTTTTATGCCCTTGGTTCCTTAGTTGTACTCACTTTTCCCCAACCGCTTAGCTTTTCCTTATTTTTGCCCATCTCCTATTATGAAACTCTCGCAAGGTCTGAAACTTGCTGTCCGTTAGCCTTGTCATTACATGCTGATAAGTGGGGCCATATTTAGTCGGGTCCCATAGTGGACCCTCGCTGCTACGTGCTGACAAGTGGGGTTGCGGTCTGTTAGGTCCCTAGTGGACCCTTATCGTTACATGCTGATAAGTGGGGCCGCGTTAAGTTGGTTCTCGTAGTGGACACCTTTCTCCACTTATCCAAATCAGAATGGGATCCAGAGCTTATCTACGTGAGCGTCTGACCCACAGCTTATCCACGTGAGCCAGCCCCGCGCCCGCGCCCGTGTCGTTGCCTCCCCTTTCTTCTTCTTATCTGGCGACGATGGCCCTTCTCCGGTGACGGCGGCCCTTTGTCGAGCTTCACTTCGGCCTCCCGTTCATCCTGCCCGCAGTATGGTGCCGTCTCATTGACATGTATGAAGGATGACAATGGCAACCGTGCACAGAGAAGGTTAGATCTCGCACCAAAATGTTCCGATTAGACGGGGCGCTTTCTATGGAGAATGCGGCCAGCAAGCCGTTTTGATAATTTAATTAGTTTATCGAGTTAATGTCTCGGCTGCAAGCAAGTGAAAGAGTGTTTATAATTTAAAAATAGGGAGACTGATGTATAATAAATAAGAAAATGACACAACTCTTGAACACTTTTAAATTAAAAAAATTATACAACTCTTAATGTAAAAGAGTGTTTATAATTGACACAGCTCTTGAACACTTTCAAATTGAAAAATTATACAATTCTTAATGTAAAAGAGTGTTTATAAAGGAACCGGCTAGTAGCGAGTCGGCAAAAACCTTGGAGGTTGAGCCGGTCATGGTAGCTGAGCCGGCAACGGCACCTATACTACAAAGATCGGCAAGATTACGAAGTGTTTGTGATGTATTAATGTTAGACAGTGATGAGCCAGCAAATTATTCGGAAGTGATGGTGTGATCTGATTCCGAGTCATGGCTCGGAGCCATTAGATCCGAGTTAAAGTCCATGGTTGAAAATCAAGTTTGGAACTTGGTTGATCTGCTAGACGGTGCAAGACCCGTCGAGTGCAAATGGGTATTTAAGAAGAAGACTGATATGGATGGAAATGTTTCCGTCTATAAAGCACGCCTTGTCGCGAATGGGTTCCGACAAGATCAACGAGTTGATTACGACGGGACCTTCTCGCCCGTAGCGATGCTTAAATCAGTTCGGATCATGTTAGCTATAGCAGCCTATTTCGACTATGAGATATGGCAGATGGATGTCAAAACGGCTTTCCTGAACGGAAATTTAACCGAGGACGTGTATATGATACAGCCCGAGGGTTTTGTCGTTTTGGCTAATGCTGACAAGGTTTGCAAACTTCAGAAATCCATTTATGGGTTGAAGCAAGCATCTCGGAGTTGGAATATTCTCTTTGATGAGGTAGTCAAATCATTTGGCTTCATCAAGAGTGATTATGATTCTTGTTTATACAAGAAGTTTAGTGGAAGCAAAGTAAAATTTCTAATCTTATATGTGGATGATATATTACTGATTGGAAACGATGTCCAGATGCTGCAAGAAACCAAGGAATCATTGGAAAGGAGTTTCTCAATGAAAGACGTGGGTGAGGTAACATATATTCTTGGAATCCAGATCTATAGAGATAGATCAAGACGGATCATTGGATTGAGTCAGAGTACTTATTTGGACAAAGTGTTGAAGAAGTTCAACATGGAATCGCCTAAGAAGGGGTTCTTGTCGATTTCCCATGGTGTAAAACTTAGCAAGACTCAGTGTCCTTCAACAACTGATGAGCGAAGTCAGATGAGTGTGCTTCCATATGCCTCGGCGGTCGGATCCATCATGTATGACATGATTTGTACTAGGCCGGTATGTTCTAAGTGTTTTGAGCAGATACCAGGCTAATCCTGGAGAAATCCACTGGACAGCGGCTAAAAATATCCTAAAGTACTTGAGAAGTACTGAGGATATGTTTTTCGTTTATGGTGGTGAAGATAAACTCAGTGTAAAGGGTTACACGGATGCGAGTTATCTTATCGACTCTGATGATTCTCGTTCGCAATCCGGATACTTGTTTATTATAAACGGAGGTGCTGTGAGACGGAAGAGTTCCAAGCAAGAGATTATGTCTGCATCTACAACAGAGGCTGAGTATATTGCCGCCTCGGAGGCAGCAAAGGAAGCTGTTTGGATGAGGAATTTCCTCATGGATCTTGGTGTGGTTTAGGGCTCGTCCAATCCGTTATACATGTATTGTGACAACAATGGTGCTATTGCAAAAGCCAAGAAACCTAGACAACACTAGAAGAACAAGAGCATACTCATGCGGTACCACCTGATTCGCCAGTTCGTGGATCAGGGTGATATCAAGTTATGCAAGGTACAAACGGATGCAAATATTGCGGATCCGTTGACAAAGCCGCTACCACAACCGAAGCATGAGGTGCACCTAAGAGCTATGGGCATTAGATGCCTAGACATCTGATGTCGGAAGATTGACTCTAGTGCAAGTGGGAGACTGTTGGGAAAATATGCCCTAGAGGCAATCATGTGTGATGATATTTCCCATTGTATTCATAAAGATATTAAGTTGTTCTTGTATAAACATCTGATATATATCATTGAATATGTGATTCGGTTGTGGAACTATACATTCATATTGTTTGCACTAAATATCCTTGGTCATCGAGGTTGTGCTAGACACACAACTTAGACCAATGTGAAAGTCGGCTTGATGACTCGGTTCCACTTGTCATGGGCATGGAGATGTTGTTCCGACTTACATAGATTCGGCTAAAGAGTTTAGCAAGTTGAATTAACCCATATTGAGGTACAACGAACAAGTTTTCATTTGTATATCTCAATCAATGTAATCCTTAGACCTGAGGTTATTGCACAGTCCGAGTTGAGGATCACCGGCTTAGGTTCTGTCAAACGTTGATCCGTAACTGGGCAGTTATAAAGGCAGAGTTCGGGTCAACTGAGATTCAAGCTACGTGATGTGAATAACCAAGATGGGATTTTGCCCCTCCAGTTGGAGAGATATTCTCTAGGCCCTCTCGGATGATATGATTCGAAAAGCATGGCCATGCACGACTCTGTTAAGTGTTAACCGAGGCGATTGACTAAGAGTTAGTCGGATGAATCAGTTATCTCGGATCAAGAAGAGAGTCGGACTATTCAAGAGATGACAGTTATTCCCCTATAGTCTTGAGGCAAAAGGGACTCGGACGTAAGTCACATTGGAAATGCAAGTCATCATGACTCTTTGGTACTTGGGATTCGGCATGTTCTGCTAGGAGCCGCTACCGACTGATCGATTGAGAGTCGGACTCCAATCATGTCCAAGTAGCCCTGAGCCTGCGGGGTCACACACTTAAGAGCGGGAGCAAGTTCGGATTGGATCTAAACCGGAAATCTGGTTGGGTTGGACCCGAGCCGGATTTGGACTGAGTCAGTGAGTCGGACTCACGGTGACTAATATTATATGGGCTTTAGTGAATGTGCCACGAGTGAGTGGAGCCCGCGTTCACTCCCTATATATAGTGGAGCGCAGAAACCCATGAGAGTTAATAGGTTAGGTCATTCCATGAGTTGGAAACCCTAGCTACAGAGCAGTCCAACCGTCGTATTGAACCTAGCAGTTCATCGTCGGTGCTCCCCCTTGTACATGTAGATACCAGCAGAGGTGATGCACGATCAGCACCAGGACGATCGCGATCAGATCGGATCTCGAGGACTACACTTCATTCAACAGACGTGCTTCATCAGTAATCCGCAAGTGCGCGACTAGTCGTAATCCTCGTGGCCTTCTACCTCAGCTAGGTCTTGGGATCACCATGTTAGAGGGGAAAGTTTTTGTTTTATCTCTACATGGCCCAATAGTCAATATGATCCCATATTTGAATTGGAGAATATTAAATCTTGAGTAACTTTTCAATGAGTAGAAATTACTTTTCTAAAACTAAGATAAATAAAATATTGCCACCCCTTTTCTTGTAATGATAGATATGATGCTAGATCATCTAGGTTCAAACTTTGTGTGATAAATAAAAGTATTTAAGTATTGTTTGGTGATTGTGTACCTCGTATTTATTTATATACGCTAGTATCAATCCGGGCTATGAGGAGGAAGAATTCTATGAAGACGAGGAAGAGAACTTCGACCACCTTACCAACCAAGGCAAGCTAAGCTAAACCATGCAAGACTCCCTTGCAATCCCTTGTGATACCACTTTGATTTTTGCCTATCCCAAGTTTTACTTTCAAGCTTTACCTTTTACCCCTTTTGCAAAGTTTTTCTAGTAATTAATTAATTGATGATTAGTGAAAGATTAGGAAAGTTGTTAGCAAGAGCTGGAGCTTGATGTAGGTAGAAACCCTAGTTTAGTACCCCTCAAATAGTGACACCATCATTGGTAGATGCTAGTGCTAAACTAAACTTGGTCACTATAGAAGGGAACAAATGATTATGAAAACCTTGGAATGATGAGTCATTCTATTGAAATGTTTTGACATGTGTTATGGACACAATGACTTGAATATGATGAATGAAGTATGTGACATGACTTTGATAAAAACTGATGGTTGGGTTCGGATGCGATACCATTCCAATTTTATCGTACAACCACAATACCGAATTTGGGTAGGGCTTGACTGGAAGTTTATGTGTCTTAGTATGGGTTCCCTCGCGGAACGAGGTGAGCTGAGGCTACCTTGTGAATGTGACTGTCCACCTATGCAGTTCCCAAGATGACAGATGGTCATGGTTGGGAGGCCAAACTCATAGGGGAGGTGCCTATACTAGGATGTGTAATTGAAAGGTTAGGATTGATTATCCGCATACCAAGTATGATGATTCAGGATTATCCCTGATGGATGTATCAAATATTGTGGTGAAAGTGTACCACCTCTGCAGAGTGTCAAACTATTCGAATAGCCGCGTCCGCGGTTATGGACAGTTGGATGGCCATACTGTTCCATTGTCGGATGTTTTCCAAAAGTACATGTGACTTGAATGGTGACTTTGACTTGACCCCACAAGTTGTGGAGATGAAACTAGGTTCCCACCTAAGTAATCTAGACAACTAAAACTAGGTCTTTACCCCTAAGTACTTGTGAAATAAAATTGGCTTGTTGCAAACAAACCTAGAGCTTAGGATTCCTATTAGAATGGTCTTACTGTTTTAGCGATAGTTTGCAAGTAATTAAAAGTACCCAAGGCTTTGTCCCTGGCTATTCCCATGGCCAGACTATGAAGGAGACTACGAGGAGGATGGAAAGCATGACGCTTACAATAACTAGGATCATCTCCCATCGTCCGCATTGCCTGTGACCCTGAAGATGGAGCCTCGACCATGCTACTATTATTATTTCCACTGCTTTGATTGTAATCAAACCTGATCATGAGATCAACTTTTTGTAAGACTATTATGGTTTGTAATGGATGATGTACTGTGCTACCAATCTATTATGTCTCGCAAAAATGGTAATCCTGGGATTGCGATGTACGACATAACAGGCATCTGGGATTAAAAACCCGGGTGTTGACACAGTTACTTGGTGCCATGATCTACAACAGAAAATATGCAAAACACTTAAGAAATGTATTCATAAAATAGCAATCATATTAAACATTTTAATATTTTATGCTCCCACTAGAACCAACACCCCTCCGATGGTTACTTAGTGATCCAGGATCCTAGATAAGCAAGTCAGCTAGTGATATTTAGCATCACCGCTAGCCGACAAGTGATCAAGGTAGACAACTCCTTGTCAATCGCATCTCATACTGTAGGGTTCGCAGCATAGAAAACAAAAATTTTCCTACGATGTGAACTATATACCAAGATCTATCTATTAGATACAAACAACGGGCGGATGTATATCCGTAGAGAACATACCCTTGAAGACCGACAAAGCTTAACGAGTTCAACTCGTGGTTGATGTAGACGATCTCTTGCCGATCTCAAGATCGAGAGGAAGTCCTAGCACCGCAAATCAGCAGCGCATCCGTGCTCGCACACACGTTCGAGGCACCGAGCAACCTCCGCCTCCTCGCTCCAGCGATGCAGCGGAAGCACAACTCTTTCTTGCCGAATAGCCACCGGGAACATGTATCTCGCTAGTCCGAGACCATGGGGGATAAATTCTAGAGGGGGAGAGAGATCCTTCACGAGGAGGCGTGAGAGACAAGTGAGGAGGGGGGCTCCTTTTATAGGAGGAGGGGGCACCCAAGGGGGTGGCCGCCGGCCATGGGGGCTGCCCCCTCCCCTCCTTCATTCATGTGGGTTGACACTCCACTCACAAAATGCCCTTTAAAATCCCTCCACTCAAAAGTCCACTCAAATTCCCATTAAATTTCCACCAAATTTAATGCAAACTCTCATTAAATAAAACTCTTTTATTTTATTCAGAATTTTGTCAATTACTTTAATGACAAACATTCACAAATAACCCCTTGCTAGAATTCTATTTCACATGCATAACCACTTTATGCAATTTCACCCGAAAACCTGTTTCGGTATCTAGTGAAATAAATTCCTGCGCTTGTTCATTCTTTCGGCATGAAACATTTGCTCCAATTGGATGTCGGTGTCTCTTAAGTGTGTCACCCTACGGTTCGTGAATAATGCGGACATGATCGAGACCCCTCTCGGATCAATAATCAGAAGCGGGATCTGGAGACCCATACTGACTCCCACACATTCAACGATGACTTTCTTGTGATCGTCGGAACCTTTTATGCTAGTATCTTAATCCCTTTGTTTCACGATATATTACATGTCCGAGATTCGATCATCGGTATCTCCATACCTAGTTTGATCTCGTTACCGACATGCACTCTTTTCACGTTTCTGTGATATAACATTCTAGTGATCAAATCACTTGCTTGCAAGCTAATCAATGTGATATCACCGAGAGGGCCCAGAGTATATCTATCCGTCATCGGGATGAACAAATTCCACTCTCGATCCATGAGCCTCAACATAACACTTTATTAGTTCTGAATCCATCTTTATAATCACCCTGTTATGGTGTGACGTTTGATGTTATCAAGAAACTCTTCCGGTGTTAGTGATTGACATGATCTCATGGTCTAAGGATTAGGATCACTTCGTAAGTTGTTATAGCAATATAAACTCAATGACTTTGATCGTAATGCTATACTTCGGATGAATGTTCATCACACCATTACACTAATGTTGTGATCCCGTTATTAACAACATCCAATGTCCATGATCAGGAAACCTTGATCATCTTGTTAATCAACGAGCTAGTTTATGAGAGAGGCATAACTAGGAACTTTCTGTTTGTTTATTAAACACACATGTATTAACGTTTCCGTATTAATACAATTATAGCATGCAAAATAAACATCTATCATATACTTGGAATACACATAATAAACACTTTATTATTGCCTCTTAGGGCATATTCCCTTCAGTCTCCCACTTGCACTAGAGACAATAATCTAGTTACATAGTGATAAATCTAACACCCATTGAGTTCTGGTGTTGATCATGTTTTGCTCTAGGGAGAGTTTTAGTCAACGGATCTGCTACATTGAGATCCGTATGTACTTTACAAATCTTTATATCTCCATCCTTGACATGCTCGCGGATGGAGTGAAACCGGCGCTTAATATGCTTGGAATGCTTGTGAGACCTTGGCTCTTTGGCATTGGCAATGGCACCATTGTTGTCACAATAGATCACCATTGGGTCCAACGCGTTTGCCACCACTCCTAGTTCGGATATGAACTCCTTCATCCAAACTGCTTCCTGAGCCGCTTCTGAAGCAGCAACATATTCGGCCTCCATTGTTGATCCCGCTACCACAGGTTGTTTGGAGCTCCTCCAACTAACCGCTCCGCCATTCATGAGAAATGTGTATCCGGATTGAGACTTAGAGTCATCCGGATCGGTGTCAAAGCTAGCATCGACATAACACTTAGCGACGAGCTCTTCTTCACCTCCGTATACAAGAAACATATCCTTAGTTCTTCGTAAGTACTTAAGGATATTCTTGACCGCTATCCAGTGTTCCGAACCTAGATCCGATTGGTACCTACTAGTCAAACTAATAGCATGTGCCACATCCGGTCTTGTACATAGCATGGCGTACATTATAGAGCCTATGGCTGAAGCATAAGGGACTTTGTCCATTATCTCTCTTTCTTCCGCCGAAGCCAGACTTTGAGTCTTACTCAATGTCTTGCCTTGCAACATATGTAAGAACCCCTTCTTACTTCCGTCCATTTTAAACTTCTTTAAAATCTTATCAAGGTATGTACTTTGCGATAGCCCTATTAGGCGCCTAGATCTATCTCTATAGATCTTTATGCCTAATATGTATGACGCTTCACCTAGGTCCTTCATTGAAAATTTGCTGTTTAGATAACTTTTAACACTGTTTAAAAGATCTATATCATTTCCGATCAATAATATGTCATCCACATATAATATCAGAAATGCCACATTGCTCCCACTCACTTTCTTGTAAATACAAGCTTCTCCATAAGTTTGGACAAATCCAAACTCTTTGATCACCTCATCAAAGCGGAGATTCCAACTTCGTGATGCTTGCTTCAATCCATAGATGGATCGCTGAAGCTTGCACACCTTGTTAGCATCCTTAGGATCGACAAAACCCTTTGGTTGTATCATATACAACTCTTCTTCAATATTACCATTGAGAAACGCGGTTTTGACATCCATCTGCCATATCTCATAATCGAAATATGCAGCAATTGCTAACATAATCCTAACTGACTTTAGCATCGCTACGGGAGAGAAAGTCTCATCGTAGTCAACTCCTTGAATTTGTCGAAACCCCTTTGCGACAAGTCGAGCTTTATAGACGGTCACATTACCATCAGCATCAGTTTTCCTTTTGAAAATCCATTTGTTCTCCACGGCCTTTCGGTCGTGAGGTAATTCCACCAAGTTCCAAACTTGATTTTCATACATGGATTCCATCTCGGATTTCATGGCTTCTAACCATTTGTTGGAATCCGGGCTCATCATCGCTTCTTCATACGTCGCAGGGTCATCATTTTCATCAACCATGAAATTCATGACAGGATTTCCGTACAGCTCGGGAGCTGCACGCGTCCTGTTTGACCTGCGAGGTTCGGTAGTACTCTCTTTCGGAGTTTCATGATCATTATCATTAGTTCCCTCTTCAACAGGTGGAGCCAACTCCGGAACAACTTCCGGCGCTGCGCTACTCGCCATACTTTGAAGAGAAGGTTCCACAACCTCTTCGAGTTCTACCTTCCGACTACTCCCACCTTTCGCGAGAAACTCTTTCTCTAGAAAGGATCCATTCTTGGCAACAAAAACCTTGCCCTCGGATCTGTGATAGAAGGAATACCCAATAGTTTCTTTAGGGTATCCTATGAAGACGCATTTTTCCGCTTTGGGTTCGAGTTTATCCGGTTGAAGTTTCTTCATATAAACATCGCATCCCCAAACTTTAAGAAATGACAGCTTAGGTTTGTTTCCAAACCACAATTCATACGGTGTCTTTTCAACGGATTTAGATGGTGCCCGATTTAAAGTGAATGCAGCAGTTTCTAGTGCATAACCCCAAAATGACAACGGCAAGTCCGTCAGAGACATCATAGATCGAACCATATCTAATAAAGTATGATTACGACGTTCCGACACACCATTTCGCTGTGGTGTTCCGGCAGGTGTGAGTTGTGAAACAATTCCACACTCTTTCATGTGAGTGCTAAACTCGTAACTTAGATACTCACATCCACGGTCGGACCGTAGAAATTTGATCTTTCTATTACGATGATTTTCCACTTCATTCTGAAATTCCTTGAACTTTTCAAAGGTTTCAGACTTGTGTTTCATCAAGTAGATATAACCGTATCTACTCAAATCATCCGTGAAAGTAACAAAATAACGATATCCACCTCGCGCCGACACACTCATTGGACCACATACATCACAATGTATGATTTCCAATAAATCTGTCGCCTGTTCCATTGAACCGGAAAACGGCGTTCTAGTCATCTTGCCCATAAGGCATGGCTCACATGTATCAAATTATTCATAATCAAGTGATTCCAAAAGTCCATCCGAATGGAGCTTCTTCATGCGTTTAACGCCAATATGACCTAGACGGCAGTGCCACATATATGCGGATATATCATCATTAAGTTTAATCCTTTTAGCATCAACATTATGAATATGTGTAACATTTTCATCGAGATCTAATAGAAATAAACCATTCATCATCGGTGCATGACCATAAAAGATTTCATTCATATAAATGGAACAACCATTGTTCTCGGATTTAAATGAATAACCACTTCGCATCAAACACGATCCAGATACAATGTTCATGCTCAGTGCAGGCACCAAATAACATTTATTCAAGTTTATAACTAATCCCGACGGTAAGTGGAGAGGCAGCGTTCCGATGGCGATCACATCAACGCTTGATCCATTGCCAACACGCATCTTGACCTCACCCCTTGCTAGCGGTCGCTTGTTCCGCAGCCCCTGATTCGAGTTACAAATATTAGCAACTGAACCGGTATCAAATACCCAGGTGCTACTGCGAGCACTAGTCAAGTACACATCAATAACATGTATATCATATATACCTTTGTTTGCCTTGCCGGCCTTCTTGTCTGCCAGATACTTGGGGCAGTTGCGCTTCCAGTGGCCAGTCCCCTTACAATAGTAGCACTGGGAATCAGACTTAGGTCCAACTCGGGGTTTCTTTTCAGGCGCGGCAACAAGCTTGTCGCCCTTACTTCCCATTCCGTTTTCCCTTCTTGTCTTTCTTGAAACCAGTGTTCCTATTGATCATCAACACTTGATGTTCCTTTTTGATCTCCACTTCTGCAGTTTTAAGCATTGACAGAAGCTCGGGGAGAGACTTCTTCATGCCTTGCATATTATAGTTCATCACGAAGCTCTTATAGCTAGGTGGCAGAGACTGCAGAACACGATGGATGCCTAAGTCAATGGGAATCGATATTCCCAAGGACACAAGCTTATCGGCGTAACCCGACATCTTGAGTACATGCTCACTAACGGAGCTATGCTCTTCCATCATGCAGCTAAAGAACTTTTCTGAAGCGTTGTAGCTCTCTAAAGCAGCATGTGTGTCGAAAATCATTTTCAACTCACCCATTGTATCAAATGCATTGCCATTTTTGAAACGCTTTCGAAGTTCCGGCTCTAGCCCATACAATATTCCGCAATGAACTAAGTTGTGGTCCTCCTGACGAGTCTGATAGACATTCTTCTCCTCGTCAGGGGCATCACCTAAAGGTGGGGGGCCTAACGGCGCTTCTAGCACATATTGCTTTTGTGCAGCAGAGAGGACAATCCTCAAATTCATGGCCCATTCGGTAAAGTTGCTACCGTTCGTTGCTAGTTTCTCTTTCTCCATGAACACATTGAAATTAAAAGCAGGTGGTGCCATCTACAACAGAATTTGTAAAGTTTAGACTAAGTGTATGATAGATTGAGTTCAACTAATCTATATTACGAATGAACTCCCACTCAAAAACGACATCCCTCGTGCCTTTTTGGTGATTACATGAACCAAATCCACTACACCAAGTCCGATCATCACGTGAGTCGGTATAGCTTCAAAGGCGAGCATCAAATGGGCATCATATCAACTATATGACTCATGCTTAACCTTTCGGTCCATGTTCCGAGGCCATGTCTGTACATGCTAGGCTCGCCAAGTTAGAACCTTAGTATTCGCCTATGTAACTGTTTTACACCCGAAATATGGTCGTGGATCCAAGAACACCCGATCATCACGTGATGTTTTGGAGCGACGAAAACATAATCGGTGCATACTAAAGGAAGAACACATTCTTATCTTGATATTTAAATGAGGGATCATCTTATTATGCTAACAAAGCGCTAAACAAGCAATATAAGATGCTATCAAAACATCATATGTTTATTAGTGAAATTATATGGTTCCCGCAGATGATCTCTATCATGTGCATCGTGGTATGATCACTATCATACCTATATGTGTAAATCCAAGGTCTATGGATTTTACACGCTATGTGTGTTGTAAGAGTATCATCGCATACTTCTACTTACAACACTACCATATCATAACACTAGCCCAGCAACAATCTAAACTAGACGCCTCTAATTTATCCATTGCAAGTTTTACGTGGCTTAGGGCCTTCGAGATAGAACCGTTCTTACCTACGAACATGAACCACAACGAGGATAATCAAATTGTTGACAACTCGCTTGCAAAATAGATATTGACTATAGTAGGAGAGACAGACACCCGCTAGCCACTTATGCAAACTAGTTGCATGTCAAGCGTGGAACATGTCTCATGTGCGAGGACATGTAAAGTTTGTCCGGGCCGCTTCATCCCACTATGCCACCAATATCCAAAATTACAACAAAGGATCAACAACATGATCATCATCGCCCACATACTCATATGTGTACTACCCGTGTAAAGTATCTACGCATAGATCCGGCTCTGATACAACTGTAGGGTTCGCAGCATAGAAAACAAAAAATTTCCTACGATGTGAACTATATACCAAGATCTATCTATTAGATACAAACAACGGGCGGATGTATATCCGTAGAGAACATACCCTTGAAGACCGACAAATCTTAACGAGTTCAACTCGTGGTTGATGTAGACGATCTCTTGCCGATCTCAAGATCGAGAGGAAGTCCTAGCGCCGCAAATCAGCAGCGCATCCGTGCTCGCACACACGTTCGAGGCACCGAGCAACCTCCGCCTCCTCGCTCCAGCGATGCAGCGGAAGCACAACTCTTTCTTGCCGAATAGCCACCGGGAACATGTATCTCGCTAGTCCGAGACCATGGGGGATAAATGCTAGAGGGGGAGAGAGATCCTTCACGAGGAGGTGTGAGAGACAAGTGAGGAGGGGGGCTCCTTTTATAGGAGGAGGGGGGCACCCAAGGGGGTGGCCGCCGGCCATGGGGGCTGCCCCCTCCCCTCCTTCATTCATGTGGGTGGACACTCCACTCACAAAATGCCCTTTAAAATCCCTCCACTCAAAAGTCCACTCAAATTCCCATTAAATTTCCACCAAATTTAATGCAAACTCTCATTAAATAAAACTCTTTTATTTTATTCAGAATTTTTTCAATTACTTTAATGACAAACATTCACAAATAACCCCTTGCTAGAATTCTATTTCACATGCATAACCACTTTATGCAATTTCAACCGAAAACCTGTTTCGGTATCTAGTGAAATAAATTCCTGCGCTTGTTCATTCTTTCGGCATGAAACATTTGATCCAATTGGATGTCGGTGTCTCTTAAGTGTGTCACCCTACGGTTCGTTAATAATGCGGACATGATCGAGACCCCTCTCGGATCAATAATCAGAAGCGGGATCTGGAGACCCATACTGACTCCCACACATTCAACGATGACTTTCTTGTGATCGTCGGAACCTTTTACGCTAGTATCTTAATCCCTTTGTTTCACGATATATTACATGTCCGAGATTCGATCATCGGTATCTCCATACCTAGTTTGATCTCGTTACCGACATGCACTCTCTTCTCGTTCCTGTGATATAACATTCTAGTGATCAAATCACTTGCTTGCAAGCTAATCAATGTGATATCACCGAGAGGGCCCAGAGTATATCTATCCGTCATCGGGATGAACAAATTCCACTCTCGATCCATGAGCCTCAACATAACACTTTATTAGTTCTAAATCCATCTTTATAATCACCCTGTTACGGTGTGACGTTTGATGTTATCAAGAAACTCTTCCGGTGTTAGTGATTGACATGATCTCATGGTCTAAGGATTAGGATCACTTCGTAAGTTGTTATAGCAATATAAACTCAATGACTTTGATCGTAATGCTATACTTCGGATGAATGTTCATCACACCATTATACTAATGTTGTGATCCCGTTATTAACAACATCCAATGTCCATGATCATGAAACCTTGATCATCTTGTTAATCAACGAGCTAGTTTATGAGAGAGGCATAACTAGGAACTTTCTGTTTGTTTATTAAACACACATGTATTAACGTTTCCGTATTAATACAATTATAGCATGCAAAATAAACATCTATCATATACTTGGAATACACATAATAAACACTTTATTATTGCCTCTCAGGGCATATTCCCTTCACATACGACTTCTATTGGTCGGGTGGCATAACATGCCCCGGCTCCCTTCCGAATTTTTACCGAGACCCACAACCGTTGTGATAGACCCGTCTATCTTACCAAGTGTTTCCGCTATAAGAGTCTGACTCAAACCCACCTAGTCAGAAAGAATTGCTAGGACCTCAATTTTATGAGCCCACTACCAAAAATGTCTGACTTGTGATGGTGCAAACACTAGCGGAAAACCGACTAGACCTTCTTTGAGGGATTAGATTTTACCAACTATCAAATAGAGGTAAAATAGAGACATAACAACAACACAAAATAAATCAATTATAATGTGAAATGGTATGGCTCTCTTCATAGCGACATCCATCTCCACAAAGCCTGTAATCCGACTCGTGCCAACTTTTGTCACTTGCCGTCTTACTCCATGTCGCTGACTTGTACATCGACTTGCATGCCATCCGGGTTCTCCAAACAGCTACACTAGCTTAGTAAAGTAAATTACATAGAGAATCCGACACGCAGGTTATTATACAATAAAATGACAGCACCTAGGCTTCAGGCGGCTGACAAAACTGTGATATGTAGATCATGTATGGATTACACACATCACATGCACATAAGACATACCATTCACAACTTCCTGCAAAAACAAGTTATGCATAGATTCGATATCTACTGGCGTTGTGAAACTCGCAACGACATCTAAGGCGCTACGACAGGGCAAAGCCGGCGGTTTCGAACATGGATTTTTTTGAAAATGTAGATCTCATCTACATTCCTAACATGGATTCCGACCATTGTTCCATCTCGATCAAACTATTTTGATCTTTAATCATCACTTCTGGATTTACATGTCATAGTCTACCCCGATGGCGGAAACCGACCGGTAGGGGTATCTCGTTCCACGACCTCAGCAGTATGATCACGGAAATAAGATCTATCATTCCCCGAATACAGTTGATCCAATCAACATCGTACAAAACTGATCTATCTCATAGATCGACCACCAAAATAGCACATATATCCAATCTATAGCCAACCACATATCACATATGCGAGATATCGATCCTAAAACCAGAAGCTAGTGCTCTGATACCACTGTTGGGCCATGTAGAGATGAAACAAAATGTTTCCCTCTAACATGGTGATACCAAGATCTAGATGAGGTAGAAGGCCACGAGAATTACCAATAGACGCACGGTTGCGGATTACTGATGAAGCACGGAAGTTGATGCAGTGCAGTCCTCACGATATGATCTGATCCCGATTGTTGTGGTGCTGATCATGCATCACCGCTGCTGGTATCCACACGTACAAGGAGGAGCGTCGGTGGTGGACTGCTAGGTCCAGTACGGTGGCAGTACTACTGTGGAGCTAGGGTTTCCAACGCATTGAATGACCAAACCGTTAACCCTCCTGGTTTTCTACGCCCCGCTATATATAGGTAGTGAACATGGGCTCCACTCACTTGTGGCCCATTCACTAAAGCCCATATAATATTAGTCACTATGAGTCTGACTCACTGACTCAGTCCAAATCTAGCTCAGGTCCAACCCAAACAGATTTTGGTTCAGATCCAATCCGAACTTGATCCCGCTCTTAATTGTGTGACCTTGCCAGCTCATGGTAACTTGGACACGATGGGAGTCCGACTCTATCGATCAGTCGGTAGCGGCTCCTAGCAGAATGTGCCGACTCCCAACTACCAAAGATTCATGATGACATGCCTTTTCAATGCGACTTGCGTCCAAGTCCCTTTTGCCTCATGATATGCCATGTCAGACTATAGGCGAATAATTGTCATCCCTTAAGTAGTCTGACTCTCTTCTCGATCCAAGATAAGTGATTCATCTAAATAACTCTTAGTCGATCGCATTGGTTAACACTTAATCGAGTCATGCATGGCCATGCTTTATGAATCATATCATCCGAGAGGGCCCAGAGAATATCTCTCCAAGTGGAAGGGAAAAATCCCATCTTGGTTATTCACATCACACAACTTGATTCTCAGTCAACCCGAACTCTGCCTTTATAACTGCCCAGTTATTGATCAACGTTTGATAGGACCTAGGTCGATGATCCTCAACTCGGACTGTGCAACAACCTCGGGTCTAAGGATTAAATTGATTGAGACATACAAATGACAACTTGTTTGTTGTATCTCAATATGGGTTAATCCAACTCGCTAAACTCTTTAGCCGAGTCATCAACTGACTTTCACATTGGTCTAAGTTGTGTGTCCAGCACAACCTTAGTGACCAAGGATATTCAGTATAAACAACATGAATGCATAGTTCCACAACAAAATCACATATTCAATGATACACATCAGATCTTTATACAAGGAAAACTTAATAAATTTATGAACACATTGGGAAATATCATCATACATGATTGCCTCTAGGGCATATTCCCAATAGTGGTTCCTGTCAGTAGGTTGTTAATTGAACCTTTACTTACTATTTTGTGTTGGATTGGTGATACTATGACTAGGATTGAGATTAGTTCTCTGGTTCTGGTTGATATGCTTTGGTATGAAAGATTTGGATTTGGTTATTTAATTCAATATTCCTAATTGTTATTTTAGGAAAATGATTAAGTCTGTTTTGAGAGGATTTGGCTATGTATCCTATATATATGGATTGCTTATCAAGCATGGTTATTGTGACACCATCAATTGATTGGTACACAATTCATGTCTTTTGCTAGGCTTTTCATAAACTCTACTTTGGATTGGATTAACTTGTAAGCTTTGAAGGATTTCTATCAGCTATAGAGCTATACTTGATAGATCTCTTTGTCTATGATGTTGGTCTAAGACTTTATTGGGTAGAAATAAATGTTTTACCTGCTGCCACCTCTTTCAAATATACTATGGTGGATAGTTCATAACTATGATTCCTATAGTGTTTAGGAAAATGATTGTGTAAGCTTTGTAAGAATGGTATAGTTGATTCTTACTGTATAAGATAAAGTTATAAGAAGAAATCATTCCTGAGGTGCTACTATCCATAGAATGTGCCTAGTAATGGTTATTCAATGAATTCATTTGTATCTAGTTATAACACTAGAGATTTCCATCCAAGATCAATGATGCAAAGGCTAAGATCTTGGTTATGGTTTGTAAAGATTTATTATTGGATTTTTAACTTTATTCAAGGATGGATATACACATCACTTGGGTGTTTTTTCTAGGAAAAATATGTATAGAACAAATCATGTTCTTATGGGATAGATAAGATCAATAGAGTAATGATCTTATATAAAACTCACCAAGAAAAGGTTGTTGTTGATGTTTCTGAAGGTGGTTATTCTTGCTGACTTGATTCTGGAATTATGACCCCTTCTTGGCCTTGATATGCACTTCCTGGTACTTGCACTGCTCCTCCTAGCTCCTGTGAGTTCCTGCTTAACCTTGTTGTCCTCTTGCACCACCCCCTCCTTAGGTTACCATCATGTGGATGATCTGGTTGGTTTATTGTGTGGATTAGTTGGTTGATATATTGGATATCTGGCAGGATATGTTGTGTTCTTGGATGTGTTCTTCAAAGATTGGTGATGATATGAGATAGATAGAACTTGGTGTAGTAGCTAGCAGATATGTTGCGGCTGTGTGATTCCTTTTAAGTGTATTGGACTACTGATGTTGTGTTGACAACACACAGTATGCATGCAGTGACTAAGGTGCTTACAGGTGGGTTCCACCTGACTCAAGTTTCAAAGATTGATATCTTTTCCTCTGGATTGGTTCAAATGGCCATTGATATTTATCCTGTGATTCCCATTTTACTTGGTTATATAGGTGAAACTTGCCCCATGTCAATGATGTGGTTCTGATACTAACATTTTAATAAGAACAGATTATGCATTGGTGAAATTTTCCCCCGTTACATTCACTTGCTCAATGATGCAAGTAAATAGTGTATTTCACTGCTCATGGCTGAGAGTAAAACTAACAAAATAATATCTTTGTTTCTCCTTTATTTTCTTTTTGTTTTGCATGCACAGAAACTTTGAAGATCAAGATTTAGTTTAAGAGTAGATATATAGTTTAGATTTTAATCTTAATTGTAATCTTTTATTTATTCTTTTGTAAAGAATCTTTGTAATAAAATTCTTTGATTTAATAAAGTTTCCTATTTATTGTAACTTGTCCTTGAAACAGCATTATTGTTTATATATTTGTATCAATGTTGTTGTGATGGAATAAAGAAAAGAAATAAGAGATAATTTCTTCTTTCAATTATTCTATTGAGATTCATTTCAATTTTCCTTATTGTTTAAAAATATCATATATACAAACAATATTAACTAAATCATTTTGGAAAACAATTTAATACTAATTCCTTCTGATTTTCAAATCTTTTCCAAATGATTTATATTTCAAATTTAAATTCAAATTGTTTCCCCAAAATTCATTAAATTCCTAAAGATCATGTCAAAATTTATAGCAATCACTATAAAGAGCTAAATCTACCTCTAGATAGTGAAACAAACTCTAATCTTCTTAGGTTTTTGTTTGGCAAAAATTTACCCTGATTTTACAGATGAATGCCTGCAAATGCTCAGATGCATATTTCTACCCTTCGTTGGTTCCTAAATGTTGGGATGTTACATGTCGGTTCTTCTGGCTTCGCTTGTAGCCGGACTCCGGGTCTTTCTTGAGATCATTGACAAACTTGCATTGGCGGTTGGTGTGAGTGGATTTTCCATTGGCATCGAGGTGTACGAAACACGACATATCACGGTACTCCTCGTACATCTGGGGAACGTGGGGCGCTGCCGAGGTAGTTTCACTACCGCATGCTTCCCACGACCAGCCCCCCGGCCTTGGCCACGCTAGCCCCTATCGCCTCTGCCTGCAAACGTCATGGCGACCATGTTGGAAGGTGGCTTTTCTTCTGGCGGATTCTTCCGCTTATTGTTGTTATTCCTCTTGGCTTGGGTTGGTATATCCAATGCCGGCAAGGAGTCGCGAGCGTCATCATTGGCGACCGCGAATTCACTGGACAAGAAGTTCATCTGATTGAGATCCATCTTGTGATTGTCCTGCAGGCGCTTTAATTTATGCCGAAGAAAGGTGCCCTTTTCCAAGCCATTGATGAAGGCGGTCATAGCGGTCTGATTGTGCCTGCCCGCGCATGAATTTTTCACATCCAGCCAGCAGGAGAGGTAGGCTCGAGATGACTCGTCCTTTTCCTAGACGCACCGCTGCAGATCGCTGACAGTGAGTGAAGTTTGTATGTGCCCTTGAAGTTTTTAGTGAATGCTTCATGCATGTCCAACCATTTGCTTATGGACTTCTCTGGCAAGTCGTTGATTCATTGGCGGGCTGTGCCCATCAACATCAGTGGGAGGTACTTGACGGTGTGGTTGGGGTTTCCCACTGCGATCTCCGCCACTTCACTGTAATCCTGCAACCATGTAGCCGTCCGGACAGTGCCATTGTAGGACTTGATCGTCTTGTCAATCCGAAACCTTTGGGGTAAGTTGTGGTCCGTATCACGGGGCCGAAACAACATGGTCCCAAGTAATGCCCTTCCCGGGCCTCATGGATCCTGTCCAAACGTGAAAGTGTATTGTATGGCTTCGGGTTTCCTTTATTCTTGTCGCCGCCATGGGGAGGGCTGCGTGAACGACGCGGTTCTCCTCTGCCATGCTGGTTGCTGGGTGGCGACAGTGGAGGAGGTGGCGCTGGGTTGGCCTTCTTGCTGTTACCTTCTGCGACCCCTCGCGCCTTTCATGGTTGCTTTTCGGACATGGAGGGTCATGATGCGACATGCTCATATGGATGTCGTTGCCACTACCCTCCCCTTCATGCCGAGGCCGCTCCACATTGTCATGAATGACGATGCCGCCCTAGGGGCATCTAGGTGGAAGCATGCCGGTAATGTCGGGGCGGTGGTGGCGAGCGATGAGGTTGAGCTTTGCCTCCATGGTCGGATTATATGGGGATAGTGTTAGTCGTGTTGCGTGCATCCCTCCATCTTTGTTCGGAGGAACCCGTTTGAGATCTAAAATCGTGAGGAGATCTTGCCATATGCTGCTTAGGAGCGCTAGACTAACAATATGTTGGGTCAGACTCCAGCCTCTGAGAGGTGGCCTTCTCCTGTTGTTTGACGTCCTTGGCGACGAGGTCATAGGCCTGATCCACAGCTTCTGGTGACCTATCCTGCTCCAGTAGAGTCTTGGCGATGGCTAAGTTGAGGGCGGGAGTGGGCATGACTTTCTTTACATCTTTGTCAATGTATGGCTTAGCTTGTGCCGGCTTAGAAGGAGCCCACCCCAAGTTGTGTCATATGCCAGGATCGTTGACGACGTGAGTCGGATCTTTCTTATTCTTCTTATGCTTGAGAAGATTCTTGTACTCAGTCTCCATGGATTTTGCCGCCTCGATTGATTTTTGCGCCTTGGCCAGATCTCGATCTAGCTTTGCGCCTTACTCCACGATAGCCTGTGCCTCCTCCAGTAGCTGCTAGCATTTCTCATGGAGTTGTACAACGTTCCGGATATGGGCCACGGTCATGGGCTCGACGAGCAAATTGCCATACATCACTCTATCAGCCAGAGTGATCTGGGCGGCCGTAGACATAGATGGTGGTGGCGGCAGATTCGCAAGATTAGCATTGCTTGGTCCGGTGGCGAGTTCGTGTGTCTGTTGCGCTGGGATAGCCGGAGGGGGCATAGCCTTTGCCTAACCATTGTCGGCGTTATCGTCAGGTCCCTTTCTGTTGTCCCGTGGCTTAGTCAGAGCTGCTCCGGTTTGATCTTCTCACATCACACTCCCGATGTCGACTAGCACCTTATGGGAAGTGACTATATTGTCGGCTCTCTCCTCGCGGTTGCTCTCCTCCTCCATATCCTTCATGGTAGTGTCGAGCACTTCCAGGTTGACATCGATCCCCTCCGAATCAATGCTGATGTCGGCATAAAGTGCATCTAGAACGAAGTCGAAGGGAGCGGGAGCTTCTTCGACGGCGGAGGATGATGCTTAGGAAGCGGGACCATTGGGAGGTGGTGGCCCGAGTAAAGCGATAGGACTGGCCGGCGCCACATCATCAACAGCAACAAAATTGTTAACAATGCTAACCATCTGCTCGAAAGTGAGGGTCCCCGTGTCATGTTTCCTCCTGAGAGTTGATGGCTCAAATGATGTAGAGCTCGTTGGGAACCCCAAGTGGAAGGTATGATGAGCACAGCAACAAGTTTCCCTCAGTTATGAAACCAAGGTTATCGAACCAGTAGGAGAAAGAACTAGCTCCCAAGGTGTTGCTAGCAACGTGGAACCTGCACAACACAACCAAAATACTTTGCCCCAACTTACAATGAGGTTGTCAAGCTCACTGGTTTGCTAAACACAAATGATTAAATGTATAGTGTGGAAGAAAGTAATTGCTTGTAGTAATTGCACAAAGTAAACAGTAGACAGTAGATTGAATATGAGTGGGAAGAAATGGACCGGGGTCCACAGTTCACTAGAGGTGTTTCTCCATAAGATAAGTAACATGTTGGGTGAACAAATTACAGTTGGGCAATTGATAGATTGAGAATGCATAACAGTGCATGTACATGTCATGATGATTTCTATGAGATTCATTTGGGCATTACAACATAATACATAGACTGTAATCCAACTTCATCTGTGACTAATAATCCACCTTCAGGTTATCATCTGAACCCCTTCCAGTATTAAGTTGCAAGCAACAAATAATTGCATTAAGCAAAGTGTGTAAAGTAAACAATACAATTTCCCTTGGACAAAGGATTGTTGTTTTCTCCCTAGTAGCAACAACACATCTACAACCTTAGAGGTTCCTATCACTCCCCCAGATTACTAGAGGCATGAACCTACTATCGAGCATAAATACTCCCTCTTGGAGTCACAAGCAAATACTTGGCCAGAGTATCTACTAGCAAGGAGAGCATGCAAGATCACAAAAACATAGACATGATAGAATCAATAATCAATCTTGATGTAGTACTCAATATCCATCGGATCCCAAGAAACACAACATGTAGGATTACAAATAGATGATCTTGATCATGATAGGTAGCTCACAAGCTCTAAACATGATAGCACAAAGGAGGAGAAACAACCATCTAGATACTGCTATGGACCCATAGTCCAAGATGAACTACTCACGCATCACTCCGGAGGCTGGCATGGTGATGAAGAAGGCCTCCAGGGTGATCTCCACTCTCCAGCAGGGTGCCAGGAAAAGCTTCAGATCCCTCCCGATCTAGGGACGATGGTGGCGGCGGCTACGGACTTTTTCGTGGATTTATGATCGGGTACCTAGGGTTTCTGCCTCGGGGGGATTATATAGGCAAAGGGGAAAGGTCGATTGAGTACCAGGGGGCCCACACCATGCCCTGGTGTGTCCTAGGGTGGACCCGCGCCAAGGGGTGGTCTGGCCGCCCTGTGGAGCCTCTTCGTCCCCCCTCCGGACTCCGTCTTCATTACAGTAAAATATTGACTTGGGCTTTTGTTTCATCCAATTTCGAGAATATTTCGTTACTAGCTTTTCTGAAACCAAAAACAGCAGAAAACAGGAACTGACACTGCGACATCTTGTTAATAGGTTAGTTCCAGAAAAAATATAAAAATGCCTCAAAGTGTAGACAAAACATAAGATAAGTGATACAAAACAAGCATGGAGCATCAAAAATTATAGATACATTTACGACGTATCAAGCATCCCCAAGCTTAACTCATGCTCGTCCTCGAGTAGGTAGGTGATAAAAAGAAAAAAATTGAGGTGACATGCACCATCACAATCTTGATCAAGGTATTGTAAAGCATTGATAGCTAGGATCAAAGTACTGTAAACATGAGCATGAAAGATATGTTTATAACAATAAGACAAAGCGTCTATGTTGCAACATGAAAGGTTTCACAAAAAAAAAGATCATGAATAACAATGCATTGAAATACATTTGTTTGTTTCACGTATAGAAAACATAGTAAGAGTGGTATTCAGCTTGTCCTTCATGGAATAGCAAAACATAAATGCATAGGACACCTTCAAAGTTCATAAGGGTGACTAGATACAAATAATTTAAGAACAAGCAATACCATAATTATGAATCAATCAACAAGTTTTGGGACAATGCACATTGAACTAAGAATGACAACTATGCTCTCTTAATTGGTTCATAAAGATAGAAGATGGAGACTCAACAAAATGTAAAAAGATAGGCCCTTCATAGAGGGAAGTAGGGATTTCAAGTTTCATAAAGAGCTTCCAAAAATTATGGTACTTACTAGCTTTGAGCTCTCATTGCCCCTATCATAAGAATCTTGAAGTGGTTAAGGTTAAAGTGACACAAATATGAGTATATGCTTGACAAATCATAAGTTTAAAAACTCATTCCCCTTGCGTATGAGTACCGAACCTCATGTTAATCAACTTTGGTCACAAGCATGTTATTGTCATTGTAAGTATATGTGTATCATAGAGAATCGCCAACGGGGTAACCCTTGCCCCATGACACAGGAGCTATCCCATATCAAAATGACAAGGCAACAGACAATGGGCATCTCAGCAATATTTTTATTTGCTATTTTTATAGGTTTTTATTGAGGATGCTTCACAGAATGCTCATTATGGTTATGCTGCAAGTTTCCACCATGATTAGGCATGGCTTAGGCTAGCCGCCCAGGCATTTCTCTAACACATATACAAACTCCATGATCTTACAAGATCCCCTTTTATTTCACACCGCCGACATCCATAAACAAAAGAACATGATATCAACTAAATAGAATAAGTGCAATGTCGAAAGCGTTCCCCATGACAAGATGGTTCTGCTAATTCACAACTTATAATTTAGAAGCATATAAGCAACATAGATGGGCACAATGGTTCAAATTTATTAAGTGCAATAAAATAAAGTGTGCCATGAAGTTCGTGAGAGCTTTAATCACTAATTTTCACATAACAAAAGTTTAATTTGGAAGATAGATAAAAAGATGAATATAGTTGGAATGGTGTAACACACCATACATAGGAATTTATAGTTGACTCTTTGGAATAACTTGGTTTATTGGGAGTTGGATGCACGAGTAGAGCTCAGACTCAGTACAGGTGGAGGCTAGCAAAAGACTGGGAGCGACCAACTAAGATAGCAATAATGGCCATAATCATGCAAAGTGATAAAACATTATTAATCAAAGAATAAAGTGATATCACAAGTCAAAAACTAAATGATCATAGAGGCTAAGGTGACTGGTTTATAGTCATAACATGGTGTAAGCATGTGCCAAGTCTACCCAAATAAAGCATCAAAGGAGAATACCACAATATTATGCTTTTGTATGCTAAAACAACACATGATTCTTTCATGGCACATTAAGCAATCTCAATTGTTTGAAACAAGTCATACTACAACAACACTAAGCATATGGTCACAACAACATCTAACATGACATGATAAATTCTAATTTACAGTCAAAACAAACTTCCTTTTGTACCACTATAAGCATGAAACTTTCTACTCTTTTCCAACACCAATCGACTTATTTGAAACAACTCACAAAGATAATAATCAATAAAGATCAGAGAGCTTGTATCACCTAACTACAAAGAAGAACTAAAAAGTTCTAAGCAAAAAAGAATAAGAAAACTAAAGCTAAACGCAGTACTAGCAAAAGAGGACACTCATAGAACATTAAGAGTGAAAACTAGAGTGTTCTAGGCAATGAAGAACTAGGTGTGACTTCTCTAAAATAGGTGTGTTGGGGTTCGACCGATTTATTACAGCAAATAAAACAAAGAAAACTAAAAACAAAAAACAAAGACGCTCCAAGAACAACACAATAGTGCATGAAGCAATAAAAATAAAGTGTCTTGAAAGAAGACCTGAGATTTTTATTGATGAAGAAGGGGCTGCCTTGGGCATCCCAAGCTATGACGCTTGTACCTCTTGAATATTTCTTGGGGTGAAAAGGATGTCATCCCAAAGCTTGAGCTTTTTTCCATACTTCATCTCATCACATCATTCTCTCCCTACACTTGAAAATTTCCTTCATATAAAATTTCACACAATCTTCATTAGCAACATTAGTGTATTCAAGATAATAGGCCTTTGGGTTCAGTTTCAAATCAAGTGGAACTTCCATTAAAACATAAGCTACTTTAGCAACTCCTTTAAAAATCTCAAGTGATCAAAGAGAACTCAAAAATAAACCGATTAAGAGGCAAATGCACATAATGGCAGAAATCTGTCAAAACTGACCAACATGTAAAGACCGATTTTTTCGAAAATCGTCTATTGCTCAAATCGAAAAAGTGCAAAACTAACAAAAGTAGGGTAAATACCATGGGAATGCACACAAAAAATTACAGCTCAATCCGATGTGCTAGGATTTTTCACGATTTTTTACAGTGAAGCACAGAAATCTGTTTCGGGACAGCAACTTCCCCATATCTTACTTCCTTCTCATTAGAGGCTATTCTTGGCACAAAAACCACATAAAAAGGATAATGAGAGGTTATTACAGAGGCAATAACTTCCAAGACTCAACAAAATAAAAACTTACTGAAAATAAAATTTGGGTTATCTCCCAAGAGTGCTTTTCTTTAACGCCTTTTAGCTAGGCACAGAAAGCAAGAGTCAAATATTTTCAAATGAAGAAGCATTAAGATCAATACTAGAAATATCTTTAACACGGAAAGGTATCTTATCCAAATAAGTTTGAGAGGATCCTCTCTCAATACTCTTGGGTTCACTACTTTCATCAAACGGGTTTTCAGGAATAATCCAATCAAAATTCTTTTCTAAGGCTTCATGCATTCCTACAAGTTTAAAAGGTATTGGTATTTTAATTTCCTTTCCATTTTTGGGTTTGGTTTTGTCCAACTTTTTTAGTGTACCAATAACATCTACACATGATCCTAGCATATTAAAACAATCAAACACCTTTCTAGCTTCTATAGCAACATCATTAAATTCTTTAACCAAAGTTTCCAGGATAAAATCTCTCTTTTCAGTGTCCTCAATATCATTAAGTTTAAGAAACATTACCTGCATCATGGGGTTAAGGTTAACAAACCTAGCCTCCAACATGTGAACTAAAGAAGCTGCACCAGTTTCATAATTTGGAGCATGTTCTGCTAAGGATTTATCCTTAATATATTTATGCTTAGTAACATGATTAAATAATTCTTCAATATTTTCTTTCCCAATTATAGAGCCACTACCTATTGAAAGGTCTTTCAGGGTGAACTTAGGGATCAACATGATGATCTAAGAACAAGGTAACAAAATAACAACTAAAGAACGAACTATTTTTTTGTGTTTTTGATAAAAAGAAGCAAACCAACAGAAATAGCAACTAAAGTAGGAACTAATTTTTTTGTGTTTTTGATAAAAAGAAGTAAACCAAAGAAAGCAAAATAAACTAAAAAAACAAAAACAAAGTAAAGAGATTGGTTGTGAGAGACTCCCTAGCGGGAACTATCCTGTATCTCCCCGGCAACGGTGCCAGAAAATTGCTTGATGGCTCAAATGATGTAGAGCTCGTTCGGAACCCCAAGTGGAAGGTATGATGAGCACAGCAGGAAGTTTACCTTAGTTATAAAACCAAGGTAATCGAACCAGTAGGAGAAAGAACCAGCTCCCAAGGTGTTGCTAGCAACGTGGAACCTGCACAACACAACCAAAATACTTTGCCCCAACTTACAGTGAGGTTGTCAAGCTCACTGGTTTGATGAAAACAAAGGATTAAACGTATAGTGTGAAATAAAGTAATTGCTTGTAGTAATTGCACAAATTAAACAGTAGACAGTAGATTAAATATCAGTGGGAAGAAATGACCGGGGTCCATAATTCACTAAAGGTGTTTCTCCATAAGATAAATAACATGTTGGGTGAACAAATTACAATTGGGAAATTGACAGATTGAGAATGCATAACAATGCATGTATATGTCATGACGATTTCTGTGAGATTCGTTTGGGCATTACAACATAATACATAGACCATAATCCAACTGCATCTATGACTAATAATCCACCTTCAGGTTATCATCCGAACCCTTCCAGTATTAAGTTGCAAGCAACAGATAATTGCATTAAGAAAAGTGTGTAAAGTAAACAATACAATTGCCATTGGATAAAGGATTGTTGTTTTCTCCCTAGTAGCAACAGCATATCTACAACCTTAGAGGTTCCTGTCACTCCTCCAGATTACTAGAGGCGTGAACCTACTATCGAGCATAAATACTCCCTCTTGGATTCACAAGCAAATACTTGGCCAGAGTAGCTACTAGCAATGGAGAGCATGCAAGATTACAAACAACATAGACACGATAGAATCAATAATCAATATTCACGTAGTACTCAGTATCCATCGGATCCCAACAAACACAACATGTAGGATTACAAATAAATGATCTTGATCATGATAAGCAGCTCACAAGATCTAAACATGATAGCCCAAATGAGGAGAAACAACCATCTAGCTACTTCTATGGACCCATAGTCCAAGGATGAACTACTCACGCATCACTCCGGAGGATGGCATGGTGATGAAGAAGGCCTCCAGGGTGATCTCCCCTCTCCGGCAGGGTGCCGAGAAGAGCTTTAGATCCCTCCCGATCTAGGGACGATGGTGGCGGCGGCTATGGACTTTTTCGTGGATTTCTGATCAGGTACCTAGGGTTTCTGCCTCGGGGGTATTATATAGGCGAAGGGGCAAGGTAGGTTGAGGACCAGGGGGGACACACCATGCCCTGGCGTGACCCAGGGTGGACCCGCGCCAGGGATGGTCTGGCCACCCTGTGGCGCCTCTTCATCCCCCCTCTGGACTTCGTCTTCGTTATAGTAAAATATTGACTTGGGCTTTTGTTTTGTCCAATTCCGAGAATATTTCCTTACTAGCTTTTTTGAAACCAAAAACAGCAGAAAATAGGAACTGCCACTGCGGCATCTTGTTAATAGTTTAGTTCCAGAAAATGTATAAAAATGCCTTAAAGTGTAGACAAAACATAAGATAAGTGATACAAAACAAGCATGTAGCATCAAAAATTATAGATACGTTTACGATGTATGAAGCGCATGCCGGAGAAGTGTGTTGTGTGTGAGCCCTTCAACATAGTGGTAGACTGCATCATTGCTTGGGGATCCTACCAAGTTGGCCCGTATCCTGAACCATGTGGCGAGGTAATCTCGGGGACTTTCACCTTCTCTCTGAACGCAACGGGCCAGATCGAAGATGGTCACAACGCCAAAAAAGTGCGATCGCTACTTTCTAGATGCACGGGATAACCCGGCAGATTTGCATTGATCTTCTACCATTATATCATGCATAGGGGCGGTTTGGGTGGGCCTTGAATTTTTCGATCTAAGCCGGCAAACTTCATAGAGAGATTCGTCTTCGATCCTTCCGTGAACGTGTCCTGCCCGAAGGTGGTTCGTGCAGGCCTTGATGATCCTCCGACTTTCAGGGAACTAGCACCCGAGTCGGTTTCGTCGATGAAGAGGTGGATGTCTCCAATTGGGACAATCGATCAGCGGGTGGGGTTCATCATCGCCGGGATCCAGAACTCGTCGGGAGGGACGATCGGAACGTTGTCGGAGAAGAGAACACGACTGATGGCTATAGTTTCTACGATTCGCGCGAAGAGCTTGGACCTCGCCCATTGTAGATCTTGAAGCGCGTCTTGCCCCACGGTGGGTGCCAACTATCGTGGTATTGCCGACGAGTACTCCTTGGAGGGGTCCTCATAGAGCGTGTTTGGTGGGGGAAGGCGGCATGTTCACGAGTATGAGATAACACTGCTTACCCAGGTTTAGGTCCCACGACGGTGGCAGAACCCTACTCCTGCTATAAATCAATATAAGGACAATACACCGAGTTACATACATTGGTTTGCTGTGCGAGGTATGTGAATCAATGCCCTAAAGGCTCCCAGAGGTCCGGCTTATAAAGATGCCAGAACCTAGGGTTACAGGGAAAAGTCCTAAGCCAGACAGGTTACAGAGTTCTACACACATACTAACTAGTCTTCGTGTCTTGCACTCCAAGGCCCCAAGTTGGTCGGTGACTACACAGTAGCCTTCCTTTATACGGCATGAGCCTCCATTCTGGATCCGTCTAACTAGGCCGCCCAGCAGGCCATGGACCTTGCTACCAACTGTGGGTCACCCGAGTTTACCGGATTAGAGACATGTAGGTGATACTCATTTAGCATATCCCAAACACCACGAGCTCCTCAGCGGACGACCTTGAGTTCTAGGCACAACAGGCCGTCGTCTCGTACCTCGTACCGCCACTGATGCGCCGAAATCGACGATGAATTGCAAGCTCCCGAGCGGCCGACGGGAGGTCCTTGGTTGCTTTTTAATTTTCATGTGAGGGTTTTTGGTATAAAAAACATGGACCTAATTGTAATTTGTAAGTTTTTAAGAATCCGATTGTGTTTCTTGTAGCTAAAAAATGGTAAGCTGTTGGAGCGGAAGAAACTCTCTCCCTTACCCATTTGGAGATGCTCTGCATCTTGATCGGACGGATGCGTACTGAATCAACGCAACGCTGCTCTTAACTGAAGAGCTAGTTCTGTGCCTGACCGTGTGTTTGGGCCAACCCATCCGAAATGCCGCTTCGTACGATTTGAATGCGTTATCCGTGAGCGTGCTACCATTCCATGCTAGTAAATGAAGAGAAAACGTCAGTCGTTATCAACTCAACGTGTTATTAGCTGAAAATTCCGGCAGCGACGGATAGAGTTTGTGACGAAGTTGGTCATGGGTTGTTCATAGGAATCATCGTTTCACGACGAGCCAGTTGTGGATTGCTCCGTCGAGGATCGACGACTGGGACTCACTGATGGGAGCACACTATCCGATTCTATCGTTTCGAGGGCCGTGCGAAGGATCGACTCACGTTTGCAAGTTTCAGGATGTGGATAGAGCTGCCAGGTCAAGAATTTAAGGAGGAGGAGAAGAGAATGCAACGGCAGCAACCAGTCAACACAGTCTAGTACTATGGTAGAGTAGCCCATAACCAGCAGGACGTTTGAAGCAGAGCAAACATGTCTAAAACGGAACCAGGCCACGCCACTTGGTCTATCAACTTTGTCCTCCGAGACAGGGAAGGCGAAAACCGCCCCGGCAGCAGTCGTCGCCACCACGCCGCCGCATCGTCGGGCCGTCGAGTAGTCCGGGACCTTCTGTCCACGCGGTGCCTTTATCCACATCCATATCCACAAGTACCCCACCCCACATATATCTGGTGCCTTCCCTGACCGTTCCCGGCCTCGACCACCGTGCCTCCGACGACCTATATATTCTGCCGGCGGCAGGTTCCCTCGGCACAAACAAACCATCCTCACACTTCTCTTCTCTGCAGCTAGCTACTACTTCACTCACGAGCAGGAATGAAGCGTTCGTGCAGCTTGTGTCTGCTGTTTCTCCTGGCACTCTGCAGCTTGGCCCGTGCACAGACACAAATCCTCTTCCAGGTACGTGAGCACTGCATGAATACATACTACTACTCCAGATGCACTCTCCAGACGCACGCACGCAATGCAGGGTTTCAACTGGGAGTCTTGGAAGCAGCAAGGGGGCTGGTACAACTTCCTTCACGGGCGAGTCAACGACATTGCCAAGGCCGGCGTCACCCATGTCTGGCTCCCTCCGCCCTCGCACTCTGTTTCCCCTCAAGGTAACATCACTCTGTTTGTGACAAAGACTAGTCGTTTGCTCGTTGGAATATCCTTCTCGTTTTCTGATAACTTCTTTCTTTTTGCGCCGAATGCATCGGCAGGCTACATGCCAGGGCGTCTGTACGACCTTGACGCGTCCAAGTACGGCACCGCGGCAGAGCTCAAATCCCTGATCGCGGCCTTCCACGGCGAAGGCGTCCAGTGCGTGGCCGACGTCGTGATCAACCACCGGTGCGCCGACAAGAAGGACGCGCGCGGCGTCTACTGCATCTTCGAGGGCGGGACGCCCGACGACCGCCTCGACTGGGGCCCCGGCGAGATCTGCAGCGACGACACTCAATACTCGGACGGCACCGGGCACCGCGACACCGGCGACGGCTTCGACGCGGCGCCCGACATCGACCACCTCAACCAGCGCGTCCAGCGGGAGCTCTCCGACTGGCTCAACTGGCTCAAGGCCGACGTCGGCTTCGACGGCTGGCGGCTTGACTTCGCCAAGGGCTACTCGCCCGCCGTCGCCAGGACGTACATCGACAACACCAGGCCCAGCTTCGTGGTGGCGGAGGTATGGAACTCGCTGAACTACGACGGCGACGGCAGGCCGGCGCATAACCAGGACCAGTTCCGGCAAGGGCTGGTGGACTGGGTGCAGACCGCCGGCGGGCCGGCCATGGCGTTCGACTTCGCCTCCAAGGGGCTGCTGCAGGCGGCGGTGCAGGGCGAGCTGTGGCGTCTGCGTGATGGTTCCGGCAAGGCTGCCGGCATGATTGGGTGGCGGCCGGAGAAGGCCGTCACGTTCGTTGACAACCACGACACCGGGTCGACGCAGAGGCTCTGGCCGTTCCCGTCCGACAAGGTCATGCAAGGCTACGCCTACATCCTCACCCACCCAGGGGTCCCCTGTATCGTGAGTATCTCGCCCAAACTCTCTCTCAACTGTACGGACACCTCTTCTAATTACTACACCTTCTTTGTCTGTCCGTGTGCACTGCAGTTTTACGACCACATGTTCGACTGGAACCTGAAGCAGGAGCTGACCCAGTTGGCCGCCATCAGGGAGCGGAACGGCATCTGCGCCAGGAGCAGGCTGAGGATCCTCGTCGCAGATGCCGACTTGTACGTGGCCGTCGTTGACGACAAGGTCTTGGTCAAGATCGGGACGAGGTACGACGTGGGCAGCCTGGTACCGTCGGATTTCCATCGAGCGGCGCACGGCAAGGACTACTGCGTCTGGGAGAAAGGGAGCCTCCGTGTCCCAGCGGGGCGGCACCTATAGCCTGTGCTCTAGTATCCAAGGAACTCAGGATGCAAGTGGACAGGCCGCTGGCGCGTCCGCCTCGTCCGCTTCATCCGCCAGCGCTAATAACAGGATTAGCGGCGCACCGCGTTAGCTGATTTGGGTGACCGCTCGGTCCAGCGGACAGAGCGGATTAGCCGCCGCCGCTATGCACCAGTTTTTCCACAGCAGCAGCTCTGAGGCCTGAGCTAGAGTCGTTTCACTGGCACATGAATATTAATCATACTACTAAGAACTTATGTTTAGCTGATCGATCGTAGCATAAGAATATTCTCATAGCACGTGAATATCAACTAGGGAGCACAGGGAGATCATGAATAACACCATTACTCTCTCCATCCCAAAAAAGGATGTCGCGGATTTGTCTAAATTTGCATGTATTTATACACTACACTAAAATGTGTCTAGATACATATTAATCTAGACAAATCTAAGAGCATTTTCACAGGTTCTTCCCATACTCGGTCCGGCAAGCCTGTCGACGGAGTCTTTGGGGAAGTGTCAGCAAGCTTGTCAAGACGGGCGAGGTTGCTCCCGTCAGTAAAATCCTAACACAACCCCCAATAATCGCAACCACAATTGGGCGTTGTGGCCCAATGCAAAGCTCGCCGTCGACGGCGAAGGGGAAGTAGGGGCCCTGGCAAGCTCGACCTCGCCATCCAGCAATTTCAGCACTATAGCCTCCATCGCGCCAGTTGGTTTTCAAAAGTATCATCTGGGTTCACCCAAAAAGCAATTCGAAAGTAAGCATAATAAAAGTAATGACAACATGTGTAACTAAATCTGGGTTCTCAAGTTAAGTTACTCAATGGACAGAGCTCAAGTACAGGTCTACTCCATGGCTAAACAATAGCATAAGTGCGTGACTCCATGGAATAAAATGACCACATGCACAACACTGCTACAACGTTTTCTTGCTAGAATAACCAAAAGAACATCTACTAGTGTTCTCGTGGAGACTAAATAATTACAGTTTCTTGCTAGAATAACCACCCAACTGCTGCAGTTGTTGCCCATCTAATGTGTTTCCAAGTGGAGATAATCTGTAATAATATTAACATGAATTTTATTAAATAGATGAGTACATAAATTAGTACAAAAGGGATTACAGATAAAATCAGTCACCCATTCATGCTTGACTTATTAGCTAGCGTTTCTTAAATCAAACATACACAATAACAGTATCCACAAGAACATGTATTAAAACTCACAACTGATGATTTACTGCTGGGAGATGGACTTTAGAAAAAAGAATGGGACACTATAAACTGTTTCTCTCTTTCTTTTCTGAACTATAAAGACAGAGCTTTTATAGGTTGATTACTCAAGACAAGGATTAACAATGGACTGACTCGTGTCCTTTTTCCGTGTACTCTACAAGGCCACAGAACCTCTGTTCCTTCTTCTTGGTGGTATCAGGTGAGAATAACAAGAAGATTTAGTTTCTAAATGTATTCCATTTTTATAGAGAAGACAGTACAATCGGAGAAGGAATGATAAACTAGCTAGACATGTTCTTAGTAATCTTGGAGAAGGAACAGACCTGCTCCTTGTTGTCCTCTGGATTAGAGTGGACGCCCTCGCCTACCTTCTTGTCCCCCTCCTGTGGCGGCTTCTTTTCCTCCTCCATCGATGGATCTTGGCAGGAATGGCCGGGGAGTTGGGCGGCGGCCGAGCCGAGGCGGCACTGCCGGGAATACCCGTCGATGGGTCTGGGCGGGGACGACCTTGGAGTTGGACGGCGGAATACTTGCGCGTTGATGGGTCTAGGCAGCGATGGGCGGCGAGCTGGAAGTCGGCCGAGCGCGGGCGCTGGCGGCGGCGATGCGCGAGGCCTACGACTCTGCGAGGCGAGACGGACACGGCCCCTGGCGGCTACGTGGACGCTTTCCGCTAGGTCCGCCTAATTTCAGCGGCCCGTCCACCTAGCCGTTTAGGCCTTTTAAGCGGCGCGGCCCGAGCGGACAGACGAACGCCGCCTCCGCCTGCATCCTGACAAGGAACCTGTAGTTTTCTAATCCAAGGTATCACAGTTTGAGCAGGTAAACCAATAAGACCATCTCTAGCAGATCTCACTATTCTAAACACGTAAAAACGGTAGCATAGGACATCGAGCTCGCTCATATCAGATCCGGTAAATACGAAACTCGAAATCAAATTTCATTGGAGAATTGAACCATCGGGTTCATGGCAAGATCAAGTTCATCGGTACATTTCAACCATGCATTGCAAAAGCAACACGACTAAACCTAAATCTACGCGTCCGCTAAGCCTAATTTACCAAAAAATGACCTTGGGATACCTCATTGGGGCCTGCGGACGCGGCGGCGGCCTCCTAGTCGAGCTTGATGAACTCGGTCTAACGCGGCGCACGGCGGCCTCTCGCTGGTATGCCTCGTACGCACGGTCCCGATGGACGGCCCAGAACACGATTTCCTTCTCGCGTTGCTTTGCCTCGGCCGCCTCTAGCCTCTAGCGCCGAGACGCGGCCGAGCTCAGCGAGGGCTGCCATCTCGGCTTCGTCGTTGTCGACGTAGTCAGCGTCCTCGAAGACCTTGGTCGGGGGCGTCTACTGCTTTTCGACGCCCGAATCCTCCTCAGAGGGAGTAGGGGAGTGACGACGAAGGTAGGGAAAAACGAGCCCGCCTCCTAGCCGAACGCATACCACTGAAAGAATATTCCACCTTTTATGCAACACACAGTGTCAAACCTAGGGTTTGAACTCTGGTGGGCTGGAGGTACAACCACCCTCCTAGCCACCCAACCATGGGTTGATTTGCGCCGTGACGAGATATCTGTGCTAGCGAATCGGTAAATGCGGCTGTGGCTACGGAGTAAATCGTCGTGAAGCTAGGCTATTGGTGACGGTTGAGTGGTCGATGCGACGGTGCGAAGATAGGATTTCAACCCGTATCTGCCGCATCGACTAGTATATATAGCGGTCGAGCGGTTGAATTCACAGACCCTTGTTTTTTATTTATGTGTCGGGACGGGATACATGCTCTGATCTGCGGACTAAACCAAGCCAAAACTTAAACCCGTCGGACTTTTACAATTTAGGTCCGGTTTACAGCATATGCTAGTGATGCTCTAAGAACCTTATCAATTTACTGGCGCGGCTTGTGCTATGTAGTCCGTATGAACAGAGCATCAGTATGTGCAAAAGGTTTAAAGTGCGCCTAGTGAGAACGTATTAACGAATCTATTTCCCCATGTGTGCATTGCATATACCACATGCGTCGCCTGCGGAGAGGTCCCATCGATGTGCACGTGAGATCAGATCGCATCAGCGCAGGGAAGCGACCGACAGCGACAGCAAAGGTCGGCATATGAGGTGCTGCCGTGGACCGTGGTGGGCTACGCACTTTTTTAACATCTCATATCACAACATAGGTCGGCACGGGATGGTACTGAAGCGCCTTCTTCTCATCGCAAGGGGGCTTGAGGCTGCCCCACCTTAATGTGGCATGGGCATATGCTGATATGATTATTGGCTTACCTGATCATCACCGACCAAAGTGAGCAGCACGTGTTCTTTTTACCCAGCATTTCGTGCGCTTAGATACGACAACTCAACACAGGCTCAGTGACAATTGTTGTACTCCCTCCATTTCAAAACATAAAATGTTTTAGTTTTGTGAAGGCAATGTATATAGATGTTTTTTAATGTGTAAATTAGGAATGAATCTTTCTAAACCTACATAGTAAAAAGTGTCTAGATACATTACCTTCATAAAGCTAAAATATCTTATATTATAAAATAGAGAAAATACTTTAGAGGGCACAAACTTCCCATTGAAATCACTTACATTCGTGCGTTGCTATATGTTGGCTTTTATTGAATTGTTTTTACCATGGTGAATTTCACCACTTGAAACAACTTTTTTATGGGACAAAACATTTTTAATTAAATGTTTTGAGCAAAACTTAATTAAAATCGTTTGTACCATCAAGAATGTAAGGTCTTTCTTGGTGGTTGTGGTCACAGTCACACCAACAAGAAATGGTGTTGTTTCTCGATGTTGGCATGTTCAAGTCAAGTCCATGCCCGACATCATATATACCATCGTTAAGAAACCGACTCACACATCCACGTGACACGGCATGCATAGCACGGAAATTCTTTGGTGGCGCCAAAAGTTGTGACATGATGTGGTCTCGTGTACCACCTGTAACAAAAATACCGGTTGGCGCACGTGAGAAGAGATGACAACACTTAACTTGCATTCTATATGTGTGGTCTGGCTAAGAAAAGGTAGAAAATGAATAACTCCGAATTTGTTCATCCTTGACATCATTGGCCACTTCGTCCCAAAATTTCTAGGTCAACCAGCCTTCCCTCGCTCATGCCCACTACCTCATCGCCAGACATTGTCTACACTGCCAACCTATGCGCTCCCAGATGTCCCGCCACCCTCTCCATTGCACTTGTTATAGACTATGTCTCCCCACTGGCCGCATTAACAAATGTACTCAATGATCAAGTCTTTCTAATAATTTTGGCATCTCCACAGAGACAAACCAATGGAGCATTGATCAACTCCGTTGTATACTCGCTCCGTTAACATTGTTTGCATTTGTCCTCTCGAAGATTGGGAAATTAGGAATATCATTTAATGCATCATGTGGCATGATATTCAAACATTACCTCTTTGTGATGGTATTGTGATAATTTTCTCTAAGTAGAAGCACAAATAAGTTTTGTTGCCATGAAGAAGATTGTCAATTTTAGACAAACATGAAACAACAATAAACCACGCATATGCTAGCACCTAAGGCGTCTGCTTAATTAAGCATATAATGCTCAAAGAAATTAGCATACATGTTGTTTGTGACAGAACAAAACAATGCCATGCTAGGGAACTGATTAGAGCTAAAGATGGATCTTTCTATAATATTCCCTCAGTCCTCATTTTGGTGATGTGCATGCTTTTCGAGGTCTAAGTTTCATCATTAGTTGAACAACGAAGTGGATTATATGTCTAAAAAGTTCCTTTTTCTCATTTAATGCTCTAATAAAACTGCAATTGTCTGGCTCCGGTGATGGAGGGTCGGGGGGGGGGGGGGGGGGGGCGGCGCGCCTTTGGCTCATGCCAGTGTTTGTAGTCGTCGCTAGATTGTTCATTGATTTATTTGTAATTTTTATTACTTTTAAAACTATTTGTACTGTTGTTGATAATTATCAATATAAAGGTAGAATTTCGCAAAAAAAATCTAGAAAACCGGCTCGTAGAAATCAAAATAGTTTTTTTTTCTCATTTGGCGCTTTAGTAAAATTGGAAGCGTGCCAATTAGCTTGTAGCTCTTTCTACAGTCTGACAAGTGCAAACTCACAGCTAGAAGTTCTTCACTTAAACCTCACACTTGTCATGCCAGTAACCTTCAACACAGAGAGGGAGAGATTTGACGTTTTCACGTTGACAGAAGCGAAGACTATCCGTCGTGGACGCCCCGCGCTCGGGAGAGCTGTCTCCAATCTGTCGGCGTCGCTTTCACCACGGGCTCGTGAGCGATAGCGAGTCCTCTCCACTCCGCCAAGGCCCGCACCCAACGCATGACGAAACGCCAGCCTTTTCTACCAAACGGGACGGGGCATATCGGTTTAGCAGTACACGCCCATTCTTATTCATTTTTCCAGGAGATGGACCCCAGGATTGCGACGTTCCGAGCACTTAAATCGGTTTCTTTTTTAGGTAGTACTACTGCGTATTTAGCAACATGATTCTCATTTTTGGCGCCTGAATAAAGAATACACTTGTGTTGGGCATGCTTAGCAGCAGGGCTAGACAGTTAAACATGGTAAATGCCGACTAGCGAGGTTAAAATATGCATATGGGGGCACCATGTTTAAGGCCAGCAGTTTACTTTTAACTCCTTAATTCTTTGTCATGGTACATCACCCGATAGCGCCTCTCTACCCATTAATCTCTTAAACTAACCCAAGTAGGAGTATATGGTAACTTTGGTCTCAGTGGAGTTGTAACTTGGTGAATTATCAAATGTTTACTTCAAAGGCTAAAAAATCATCGTTACATAAGCTATTGGGTTTTAACCCGGCAATTTTCTTCTTAATTAATGGAATAGCCAAAGCCTTTGCCTCGTTTGAAATTCTCCAAGCTATCGTCGAAGCAAACAAGGAGGTGAAAACTGGTCATAAATCAGTTATGTTTTAATTATGGCATACCAGAAATCCATGAAGGTGCCATCCTTCGTCAGTAGGACGTGACACGCAAGGAACATGGTGGGCAAGGGACACACTTGTGGGCATGTCATCTCTAGGGACAAGGATCTCCTTGTTGTTATGAATGGTACCTACAAGAACCGAAGCTCTGACCAACATCCAAGTAGCGGGGTGCCTATGCCGATATCTTCGCGCCAAACTAACAATGGGACGAACCTAGGCTAATGTCATGCCTACCTATAAGCACGACTTGTCCCGAGCAATCAAGGGCGCGAAGGCCATAGGGATGTATAGATGCGACGACTCACGAGGTACATATCTTGGCATGAGGAAAGGACTATAACTACTAATGGACTTGGCCTCATACCAACCTACAAATCTATTGCCGAAGTAAAAAAGACCCGACAAAGTTCGTAAGGATCTCGAGGACACCATTGCTCTTTTCTTTCTTTCTTTGTGCATAAATGAAACATGATGGCTGAATGCTAGTTGTGTTCTAGACCACTTAGTTTATATAGATTTACGTTTGTAGAGAAACTATAAGTTGCCATATTTCACAGTTGATCTAATGATGTGAATTTCTGTACAACAAGCATGACAATACTTTTTTCAATTGACTAACTCAATTTTTTTTGCAGGAAACTCAATATATAATATAGTATTCTTTAGTCAATGGTAGGAAAAATTCTCATGTACTACTATCTAAAAAGTCATCCAATTATAGAGTGAAGAAGCAATCCTGAATTAAATTCAGTGAAGTTAAAACAACTCGGAACAAATTGAGTTTACCATCATAGTATATTGCCTCTCAATCTACAAATTAGCAGTAATACTTCTAATGTTCACATGTCTGGAGTGTCCTAAATTTCGGTAGAGGACCATGTAAGAACATAGGACTAGGTGCTCCCGGATGGGAAAAAAAAATGGAGGATAAGATCCAGTTTTGCTACTATCCAAAACAGGAAATTCTCCGGAAAGTCTTTCCTCGTGGCGGGGCCCAGCCGTCCAAGGAGACCACCGACCTCTGCCGCGAAACGTAGAGCTAAACCACCTGTTGGACCCCCCGTCTCCTTGACCCCGCTTTGACCCTTTCAACGGACGCACGGATGAGAACGAGATAGTAGTACTAGTACTACTCTTGCTCATCTCCATCCCATTATTATTCCACTGAGCGTCACTGCCAGCGTCACCTCCTCCTCACGTGACACCACCGAATCCCCTCCCGTACACACGCTGTCTCCGCCAGGGAGGGCAATCCCGGAATAAAGAAACCCGAGGCCCCGAAACGCGCACGTTTCCCACGCGGACCCCGTTCGTTATGCTAAACACCGGTTAATTAGCTAGCCCCGATCGACAAAAAGGTTTGCACGAGGATGCGCTCTGTCCTTTGCGACGCGTGCCCTACGTCGCTAACCTCGTATATAAACTCTTCCCCGCCTCTCATGCTTCCCGCTCACTTCAAACAGCACCTGACAGACACACAACACAGCACAACACAACACAACACAACACAACACAACACACTGCGAGAGTCAAGAGCTCGAGTCGACACACAGCAACACAGGAAGCAAGAACAAGACACACACATGACCTTCAGCATCTCGGAGACAATGGGGGCGAGCCAGGAGTACATGATCAGTTTCGACGGCCACTTCGAGGATCCATCGCCCAGCTCAGCGGTCGCCGAGCCACCGCCGCCGCCACCATTCGCCGGCAGAGCGATCTCCCCCGAGCAGGAGCACAACGCCATGGTTGCCGCGCTGCTGCACGTCATCTCCGGCTACACTACGCCGGCGCCGGAGATCTTCCCGGCGGCGGCGGCGCGCGGGGAGGTCTGCGTGGTGTGCGGGATGGACGGGTGCCTCGGGTGCGAGTTCTTCGGTGCGGAGGCCGAGGCGATCGCATTGGACGGTGGCGCGCCGAACATGGCCGCGCCGGCGGCGGCGGCGAAGACAGCGGGGCCACAGAGGAAGGGGAGGAACAAAAAGAACAAGTACCGCGGTGTCAGGCAGCGGCCATGGGGAAAATGGGCGGCCGAGATCCGCGACCCGCGCCGAGCGGTGCGCAAATGGCTTGGGACCTTCGACACGGCGGAGGAGGCCGCCAGGGCCTACGACAGCGCAGCCATCGAGTTCCGCGGTCCGCGAGCCAAGCTCAACTTCCCATTCCCCGAGCAGCTGACCGCCGCACAACACGACGACAGCAATGCCGCCGCGGCCAAGTCAGACACGTATTCTCCCTCGCCTCGAAGCGCGGACGTCGAGGTCCGAGTGCCACAGGCGTGGAAGCACTCCGGGGACGAAACAGGGGACCAGCTCTGGGATGGATTGCAAGACTTGATGAAGATAGACGACACCGAGCTCTGGTTCCCGCGGTCTTCCAATTCTTGGAATTGAACCTGACTGATTAGATCCCAGCCGTTGGAGTAGAGTGGAAATTGACCATTTTACCCGTTTTTCTCTTCTTCTTTTCTTTACCTCTGTTGTATTATTTGAACAGCAGAGTTTGTGAATTATCAATAGGCTTGTATCAAGTGTACGTATCAATGAGGCAGTTTTGGGTATGCGCTTCATTTTTCTAATTCAGATAACGAACAGGAGCTGACCGCCGTGGCGGATGCAGGATTGAGTACAGGGAGTGCCAAGCTCAATATTTACAGCTTAAATATTATATATAAATATTTTTTAGCACACAAAACTAGACTAATTGCTACGAAATTAAAAAACTGCAATTTGTAGGGGTGCCATGGCACCCATGTCACACCTAATGGATATGCCCCGTGATAGCGGTATCACTTACTCTGAGACATGTAAACAAATCGTTGACCATATGCTATTTTTTATTTACTACTACCTGTGTTTCCAAACATAAAATGATTTGGTTGGCAGCAGGATACAATAGACTACCAAAATGTTTTATATTTTAGAAATTAAATTTAAAATAACTAATCACAGTTGCTAAATTAAGTGACAATCAACTTGCTAGAAGAAGAAGAAGAATGTGTTCATTGCACAGATTTCACAATGTGTTCATTGCACACATCAAGGTCTTGACCAAAAACCAAAATCAAATAGTGTCAGAAAGATACTTCAGTCGTATATCCTTAAGATATACGTTTTTCCTACATTTTCTATATTAATTCTAACGAGGGCCCAAATTAAATCGAAGAACAATTGATTATGAGATCAATCACGGGCAAAGAAAAAAATTCCATAATTCTTGTTGTGCAATTGTTACGAATCATCCATCTAGGCATTGAATGTTATCCCTCACAAAAAAAATTAGGTCTCCTTTGATTCATGGGATTTTCAAAGGATTTGTGTAAGTTGAAATCCAATGAAAAAATTCACAACAACCATTTGATTCATAGGATCATGATGGAAAATAATCTCATAGGGATCTTGTATTGTAAAGTTCATAGGAAAAACAGTAGCTGGAGTTCATGGAAACAAATTAAATAGGAATAAAAAAGAATGAATTTTTTATAAGATTCAAGTAGACATGAAATTCCGAATCCTATAGATTCCTATATCTACACTCTTTTTTTTTGAAACAAGGCAAAAGTTTTTCTATTTTTTTGCAGGGAGAAGTTGTGTCTATTTTTTGAAACAAGGCACATAGTTACAATGGTGTTGTAGTGTTGTAGTTGTGGTTTGTTTGTAAAATATTTGAAGACTCAATAAAAACTTGTCATTGCAAATGGCCGATGTTCACATTGCTAATTTAATTCCAAACATCATACATGGCGAGTACACAACCTAGCCTACTCGTCGGAGTCGGAGTCGGAGTCGGAGTCGGAGTCGGAGTGGTGGCAGATTGTTGAAGACGCTGACGGTGAGCATGGCTTCGCCGTCGTACTTGAAGACAATGAAGTTGCCGACTTCGATTTGGTGACGGCGGGTGAACTCCTCCCATCTGTTGGCTAGGAACATCTGACCAAGGCGGTCGAATAGCACCTTCACCAGCCATGTGCCGGTATTGACATTGGTCGCCCGTAACACGACCTGCTAGGGCTCTGCACTGTCAACCAGCGACCCGAATTTGTGCGGAAGGAGCAACCTGTCTCGTGCCATGCCCGAGTGGATGGTCACGACGAACTTGATATCGGCGATGCTCTCATTGATGGCTAGTCGAAGAAAGCCGTTGGGTCGCTGGCAAGCGGGCCCTCAACTCCCGCAGGAGGACACGGAAAGACGCATTTGATGTATGGATATATCGAGCCGGACGCGTTAATCAGGATGAATCGTGTCCCGCACGGACACGTTCGAACGACGGGTTTTGTCGAACGGAGATGCCTAAGGTCTCCTTTGAGCTGCCCTGGAGGAAAAAATTGAGAGCGTCCGTATCGACGCATTTGTCTGGCGGGCCACCGCGCAGTTTTGTTGAGCCCACCCGCGAGGAGAACGACGGGAGCGTAGCAGCTCACTCTGACACAACGCGGACCACAGCCCACTGCTCCCAAACTCCCCTGTTTGCCGCGGGGGGCGCGAGGTGGCTGGCGCGGAGCCATCACGATTCCGTCAGGTGGCCACGTCAGGCAGACGCAGCTGAGTGTGCGCGCGCGCGGAAAAGGTCAGGTCTTCTGGAACGTACCGTGGAGGCGGGATCAGCACAGGCGCAAGGGAAATTCTCACCAGCGTCAGCCGCGGTTCCAGTCCAGCTGGGATTCGCTGGCCGCGGCTCATCCCGGAGTAGCATTTCCGCTAACTAAAAGGAACCTGCACACGTGGTATGAGTCGTAGTGCCATTTTTGTGGGGGGGGGGGGGGGGGGGGGGGGGGGGGGGGGGGGGAGGGGGGCTACTTGGTCTGACTTTCCTTCTCTTTTCTATATGATGATTTTGACTTATCCGTCGATGTGTCCGTCGGTTAAGTCTTTGACTATTCTGATTTGTCAACACAAATTGCGGGAACAAGAGGAAGGATAGAGATGACAAACTCCGGTAGCCGATTGGCTGCATGGCCAGTCCTGGCAGTTGTGGGGGCACCAGTGATCTCGTTTATTAAAAAATATATCAAAAATCATGTTCTACAGTAGTGCTGACCTGCTGATTGTTTTCCTTGGTCTGTAAGTATGTACAAGCACTAGTAGTGTATACCCAGGGAGTTAAGAACTTAGGGACCTGAAGCGGTTAATTCTTCGGCGCCCGACAAATCACCATTCGTTCATCTAATCGATGAGATTAAAAGTTTAGCTAGTGGTGGTAGAGTTTGTGTATTTGTTAAAGTGGACCGCATGCAGGTTAGGGTTAGTGACTCTCTTGCTAACTTTGCGAGAGTGCAATGTCGTACTATGACTTGGTTGAGCTCTGGACCGGAGGATGCTATCCGGTTGCTAGAACTCGACCGCTCTGTAATCCTTCCTACATAATATAGTCCTTGTTTCACCCGCAAAAAAAAAAGAACTTAGGGACCTTGTGTTTTTTGGTGATACCCCTTCAGTCCATATTTACATGGTACCCCTATTTTATGTGCATTCCTTTAACCATCAGTTTTAATCAACAATGCGTGAGAATCATATCATAAAAATATATCACTAATAGTTACTCCCTCCGTTTTAAAATATAAGATGTTTTAGGTTTGTAAAGAAAATATATCTAGACTTTTTTTAGTGTATAGATTCACTCTAAACGTGAGTGATCCTACATAATAAAACAAGTCTAGATATATTTACTTCACAAAGCTAAAACATCCTATATTTTAAAACGGAGGGAGTATATCTGAATATGAATCCAACTATACATATTTTATAGCACATAACTCATGCTTTATTGATTAAACGAATGATCAAAGTTGAACCTAGTAACACATGTGCGCCATATAAACATGGATGGTAGGAATAACAAGGATTAGCATAATGTAAACGTTACTCTATTCTCCTTGCAAAAAAAAAACGTTACTCTATTCGGCAACCTCACCTCGACCAAACTCAGGGCTAGAGCTCTCTAGGCTCGACCCAACATTTATTTAGAACCACACAGACTTTATCTTAACTACATGAACAATTTATTTTTACAGTTTTGCTAATTCTCCAACTTCTCAATTGCAAGATGGCTATATGACACCACCTGACTGAGAATTAGACACACCATAATCTTTAACCATATAAATATTTTCTTTTGACCTCACTAGTAAGCGTCATCAATTTACTAATTATCCTAACAATAACAATCATTCCACAAGGTTTTGGTGAGGTAGTGATCATTTCGTCCATCCTATCCCACGCAAGGGCAGTAGTCGCATTTGTACCAGACCCGCCATCTTAAAATCCTAACTCCCACTAACATGGGTATGCCCTACGGGTACCTGAGATTGACCTATCCGGTCTGGCCGAATGGGAGCCTACGTGATGATCCGTGTCTGATAGCGAAGCCCAGGAAGATTCGGGTGGCCCAGGCCCATAAAGGAAGCGAACGGGAAAGCCAAGATCTAATCTAGGAGATGCAAACAACGAGGGGGAATAGATGAGATCTTCATACCCTTGAAGATTCGCACAGCGAAACGTTCGACGGAACGTGGATGATGTAGTCGTACTCGCTTATCCTCCTCGCGATCCGATCCGATCTAACACCGCAAGTGGCGATGCCTCCGAGAGATGCACACGTGCGGCACCTCGACGTCTCCTCCTTCCTCGGTCCAGCAAGTGGGGTGGAGAGATGGATTGGATCTACAATGGGACGGCGCGGTGCAAGCGGTGGAGAGTTTCTGCAGCAGGGCTTCGCCTACACGCAGTCGAGAGGGAGAGAGAGAGGAGGGGCAGCAGGACGGCTAGGGTTGAGGAGGAGGTGTAGGGGAGGGGTGCTCCCCCAGCCCTCTTTATATAGAGGGGTGGACGGCCAGCCCTAGCCCCTCCCCCAAGCCCTAGGCCGGCGTCCAAGGAGGGAGGAGTGGGGGGCAAGTTTCCCCCTCCCTTCTAGAAGCTCCCCTAGGGTTTTGCCCTAGGCTTGGCCGGATGGGCCCTATGGGGCTTGTGCCCTTGGCCCAATGCGGCCAGGACACTCCCTCATAGGCCCATGCCCCCTCCCGGTAGGTGGGGCCATGTTGGTCCCCCTCCGGAAGGTTCTAGAAGCTTCCGGTACAATACCGATTAACCCGAAACAATTCCGAACTCCAAAAACTGCATTGCCTTATATGAATCTTATTCTCCGGACCATTCCGAAACCTCTCGTGACGTCCTGGATCTCATACGAGACTCCGAACAAAAACTCATAAAACAATTATCCAATCTATCCTTGCGTCGAGACACGTTAAGTCTGTGACCCTTCGGGTTCGAGAATATGCAGACATGATCTTATATCAATAATCAACAGCGGGGTCTGGAAACCCATATTGACTCCCACACATTCATCGATGATCATATCGGATGAACCACGATGCCAGGATTCAATCAATCCCATATATATATATATTCCCTTCGTCTCGCGATATTTTACTTGTCCGAGATTTGATCGTTGGTACCGTCATACCTAGTTCAATCTCGTTCACAACAAGTACTTTACTCGTTTCGTAATCCGATATCACTTTGTGATTAACTCCTTAACCACATGCTTGCAAGCGGTGTTGATATCGATTACCGAGTGGGCCCGAAGTATATCTCTCCGACTTGGGAGGGACAAATCCCATCTCGATACATATAACCCAACAGGTACTTTCCGATCACCTGAGAGACACCTTTATGATCACCCTCTCATAGGATGACGTTTGATGACCTCAAAGCTTTCTTTCGATACTAGGGAGTTGTATTATCTCATGGTCTAAGGAATACAATATTTGACATAAGAAAAGCTTCGCAAAGATGAACACGATGACACGATCTAATTGCTCTGCTTAGTTTGGGTCTGTCCATCATACCATTCTCCCAATGATATGATCTCATTATTAATCGACAACTCATGTCCATGGTTAGGAAACCTTAACCATCATTAATCAATGAGCTAGTCCATAGAGGCGTACTAGGGACACGGTGTTGTTCACAAACCACACAAGTATTAAAGTTTCCGCTTAATACAATTCTAGCATGGAATATAAACTTTATCATGAACAAGAATTATAATAATAACATCTTTATTATTGCCTCTAGGGCATAATTCCAACAGTCTCCCACTTGCACTAGAGTCAATAATCTAGTTTACATCTGGCAACAATCTAACACCCATGGCACTAAGGTGCTGATCATGTTTTGCACGTGGAAGAGGTTTAGTCAATGGATCTGCGACATTCAGATCTGTATGTACTTTGCTAATCTTTAAATCTCCATCTGCTATATAATCTCGGATTATATGAAACTTGCGGTTGATGTGCTTGGTCTTTGGATGATATCTTGGTTCCTTAGCTAGTGCTATGGCGCCAGTGTTGTCACACAATATCTCCAGTGGGTCCAATGCACTTGGAACCACACCAAGCTCAGTGATGAAGTTCCTGATCCAAACTCCTTCACTTGACGCTTCTGCAGTAGCCATGTATTCCGCTTCTACTGTAGATTCCGCGATCACGCTTTGCTTGCAGCTTCTCCAGCTCACAGCTCCTCCATTCAAAATATAAACGTATCCTGTCTGAGATTTAGAATCATCCTTGTCGGTGTCGAAACTAGCGTCGACGTAACCTTTTACGACGAGTTGTTCATCACCTCCATAGACTAAGAACATTTCTTTAGTCCTATTTAGGTACTTTAGGATGTTCTTCACGGTTGTCCAGTGTTCCACTCCTGGATCACTTTGGTATCTGCTCGTCAAACTAAGAGCATTGGACACATCCAGTCTAGTACACAACATGACATACATGATAGAACCTATGGCCGAGGCATAAGGCACTTTGCTCACAACTTCTCTATCATTTACCGTAGCTGGACACTGAGCCTTGCTCAATATCTTACCTGACAACATAGGCACTGAACCTTTCTTTGCCTTATCCATTCTGAACCTTTTCAGAACTTTGTCTAGGTATGTACTCTGGCTTTAAAGCTATCAGGCATCTTTGTCTATCTCTATAGATTTTGATGCCCAATATATAAGCAGCTTCCCCTAGGTATTTCATTGAAAAACATTTGTTCAAATAACTCTTCACATCGTTAAGCATGTCAATGTCATTTCCAATAATCAATATGTCATCCACATATAGTACCAGAAATGTCACTGAGCTCCCACTCACTTTCTTGTAGATACAAGCTTCGTAGCAATTTGGAACAAATCCAAAGCTTTTGATCACTTGATCAAAACGAAGGTTCCAACTCCGAGATGCTTGCTTCAGTCCATAAATGGAATGCTGAAGTTTGCACACTTTATCAGCATCCTTAGGATCGACAAAACCTTCGGGTTGCATCATATACAACTCTTCATCAATGTTGCCATTGAGGAACGCAGTCTTGACATCCATCTGCCATATTTCATAATCATGAAACGCAGCAATTGCTAATAAAATCCGAATGGACTTAAACATCACTACGGGAGAGAAAGTCTCATCGTAGTCAACACCTTGAACTTGTCGAAAACCTTTCGCGACAAGTCGTGCTTTATAGATGGTAACATTACCATCCGCGTCCGTTTTCCTCTTGAAGATCCATTTGCACTCAACGGCCTTTCGGTCGCTAGGAGGATCCACCAAAGTCCATACTTGGTTTTCGCTCATGGATCCCAATTCGGATTTCATGGCCTCTAGCCATTTCTCAGAGTCTTGGCTCATCATCGCTTCCTCATAGTTCGCAGGTTCACTGTCATCTACTAACAAGACAGTTAAGACAGGGTTGCCGTACCACTTAGGAGGGGCACGCGACCTTGTCGACCTGCGACGTTCAGTAGCAGCATCGTCCGAAGCTTCATGATCCTTATCATTAGCTTCCTCTATTGTTGGTGCAGGCGGCACTGGAACAATTTCAGGTGCTGCGCTACTCTCCAATTCAAGAGAAGGTTCAACAACCTCGTCTAGCTCTACTTTCCTCCCACTCACTTCTTTCGAGAGAAACTCCTTCTCAAGAAAGGATCCTTTCTTTGCGACAAACACTTTGCCTTTGGTTCTGTGATAGAAGGTATACCCAATAGTTTCCTTAGGGTATCCTATGAAGACGCATTTCTCCGCTTTGGGTTCGAGCTTGTCCGGCATCAACTTCTTGACGTAAGCTTCGCATCCCCAAACTTTAAGAAACGACAACTTAGGTTTAGCACCAAACCACAATTCATACGGTGTCGTCTCAACGGATTTAGATGGTGCCCTATTTAAAGTGAATGCAGCGGTTTCTAATGCATAACCCCAAAATGATAACGGCAAATCAGTAAGAGACATCATTGATCGGACCATATCTAATAGAGTTCGATTCCCGCGTTCAGACACACCATTGCGCTGTGGTGTTCCGGGTGGCGTGAGTTGCGAAACGATTCCGCTTGCTTTAAGATGCGTGAGAAAATCATAACTCAAATATTCACCTCCACGATCGGATCGTAGAAACTTAATCTTTCTGTTACGATGGTTTTCCACTTCATTCTGAAATTCTTTGAACTTTTCAAATGTTTCAGATTTATGTTTCATTAAATAGATATACCCATATCTACTTAAGTCATCGGTAAAAGTGAGAAAGTAGCGATATCCACCGCGCGTCGAAACACTAATCGGTCCGCATACATCAGTATGTATGATTTCCAATAAGTCCGTTGCTCGCTCCATCATTACGGAGAACGGGGTTTTGATCATCTTGCCCATGAGGCATGGTTCGCATGTGTCAAATGATTCAAAATCAAGAGACTCCAAAAGTCCATCAGAATGGAGTTTCTTCATGCGTTTTACACCAATATGACCTAGACGGCAGTGCCACAAATAAGTAGTATTATCACTATCTACCTTGCATCTATTAGCCTCAATGTGTGTTTCATCCCTTTCGAGATTCAGAAGAAATAAACCATTCACAGCAGGTGCATGACCATAAAAGATGTTACTCATATAAATAGAACAACCATTATTCTCAGATTTAAATGAAGAACCGTCTTGCAATAAACACGATCCAGATATGATGTTCATGCTCAACGCAGGCACATAATAACATTTATTGAGGTTTAAAACTAATCCCGAAGGTAAAACTAAGGAGAGCGTGCCGACGACCATCACATCAACTCTTGATCCATTGCCAACATGCATCGTCACCTCATCCCTCGCAAGCTGCCGTCTATTCCGTAGCTCCTGTTTCGAAATACAAATATTAGCAACTGAACCAGTATTAAATACCCAGGCACTACAATGAGGGCTAGTAAGGAAAACATCAATAACATGTATATCAAATATACCTTTGATGGTGCCAGACTTCTTGTCCGCTAAGTACTTCGGACAGTTGCGCTTCCAGTGACCCTTGTCCTTGCAATAGAAGCACTCAGTGTCCGGCTTAGGTCCAGACTTGAGCTTCTTCTCAGCAGGGGCAACGCGCTTGCCGTTGCCTTTCTTGAAGGGCTTCTTTGCACCCTTACCTTTCTTAAAGCTGGGGGGCTTGTTGACCATCAACACATGATTATCCTTTTTGATGTCCACCTCCGCAGCTTTCAGCTTAGCGAAGATCTCGGTGATCGTATCAGTGGAACCAATCTGATTATGTGTCACTACAAAACTTTTGTAGCTGGGAGGGAGTGATTGCAGAACCCTGCCAATCTTTGAGCTCCTCTGGAATCTTGCAGTCCAGTTGCTCAAGGCGTTGAGTGTAGCCCGGCATCTTTATGGCGTGCTCACTAACGGAACTCCCTTCCTCCATCTTGTAGTTAAAGAATTTCTCAGAGATCTCATATCTCTCAGAACGGGCCTGAGTCTGAAACATAGTTTTCAGCTCCTCAAGAATCTCAAAGGGCTCGGGATAGTCTTCAAAACGATTTTGAAGGTCCGATTCCATAGCAAACAACATGGTGCTCTTAATCACACCATAATCATCTTTGCGCGACTGATAAACAGCTTTCTCATCAGCCGGCGCATCTACAGCAGGGGCGTCACCTAGCGCATCCTCAAGGACATAGTCCTTTTGTTCGCCAGCGAGAATGATTCTCAGATTGCGGAACCAGTTGGTGAAGTTAGACCCATTGTTTCTAAGCTTTTCTTTCTCAGGAAAAACGTTGAAGTTGAAGTTGGACTTAGCCATTTGATCTACAAAATTTGAAAGTACAATTTAGACTATGTTCATGATAACTAGTTCAACTTAATCAAATTACTAGATGAACTCCCACTAAATTCAACATCCCTCAAGTTGTTTAGTGAACATTATCCAAATTCACCACACCTAATCCGATCTTCACGAGAAGAGATGTGGTTTCAATGGTGGACAACGAAGTGTCGATCATATCATTCATATGACTCATGCTTAACCTTTCGGTTCATGTCCTCCGAGGCCATGTCTGTACATGCTAGGCTCGTCAAGTCAAACCCAAGTATTTCCGCGTGTGAAAAACTAGCTTGCACCCGTTGTATGTGAACGTAGAGTTTATAGCACCCGATCATCACGTGATGCTTGAACACGACGAACTTTCGCAGCGGTGCATACATGGGGAGAACACAGTTTTATCTTGATCTTTAAGTGAGGAATCATCTTATAATGCTACCGTCGCGATCTAAGCATAATAAGATACATAAAAGGATAAACATCACATGCATATAACTTTATGTGACATGGTATAGCCAATCTTCGCGCAATGATGTCCATCTTGTGCGTGCCGGCATGATCTCCATCACTCCACCATGATTGCCTCCACCACGAATAGCAACTACAACTACTGCTAACTACTTAGCGATAAAGTAAAGCTATTACATGGCGTATAAGAAGTTGACACACAGGTCATACACAATTATAAAGACAACCATATGGCTCCTGCCGGTTGTGTACTCATCGACATGCAAGTCGTGAAACATTACAAAACATGATCATCGCATACAATATACACATCACATCTTGGGCCATACCATATCACAGAAAACACTCCCTGCAAAAACAAGTTAGACGCCTCTACTTTGTTGTTGCATGTTTTACGTGGCTTATGGGAGTACCAAGCTAAGAACGATTCTTACCTACGGAAAACCACAACGGTGATATTATGGTTGCCAAACTCCGGTGTAAATCCCATGACAACTATAGTGAGAGAAAATGGCATCCACCAGCCGCATGTGTGGAACAAGCCACACTTCAAGTGCGGAGCCGGTCTCGCGAACGAGGTCGCGTAAGGTTGGCCTGGACCGCTTCGATCTCACTATCCCGCGTCATAAGAAGTACACAAACAAGAGGCTTGCAACAGAAAACATCAACGCCCGCAACAACCATGTTGCGTTCTACTCGTGAAACACATCTACGCATAGATCTAGCTCTGATACCACTGAAGGGTTTCGCAGCATAGTAAATCAAAAAATTTCTACGAATGCGAACGGGAAAGCCAAGATCTAATCTAGGAGATTCAAACAACGAGGGGGAATAGATGAGATCTTCATACCCTTGAAGATTCGCACAGCGGAATGTTCGACGAAACGTGGGTGATGTAGTCGTACTTGCTTCTCCTCCTCGCGATCCGATCATATCTAACACCGCAAGTGGCGATGCCTCCGAGAGATGCACACGTGCGGCACCTCTACGTCTCCTCCTTCCTCGGTCCAGCAAGTGGGGTGGAGATATGGATTGGATCTACAACGTGACGGCGCGGTGCAAGCGGTGGAGAGTTTCTACAGCAGGGCTTCGCCTACACGCAGTCGGGAGGGAGAGAGAGAGGAGGGGCAGCAGGGCGGCTAGGGTTGAGGAGGAGGTGTAGGGGAGGGGTGCGCCCCCAGCCCTCTTTATATAGAGGGGTGGGCGGCCAGCCCTAGCCCCTCCCCCAAGCCCTAGGCCGGCGGCCAAGGAGGGAGGAGTGGGGGGCAAGTTTCCCCCCTCCCTTCTAGAAGCTCCCCTAGGGTTTTGCCCTAGGCTTGGCCGGATGGGCCCTATGGGGCTTGTGCCCTTGGCCCAATGCGTCCAGGACACTCCCTCATAGGCCCATTCCCCCTCCCGGCAGGTGGGGCCACGTTGGTACCCCTCCGGAAGGTTCTAGAAGCTTCCGGTAGAATACCGATTAACCCGAAACAATTCCGAACTCCAAAAACTGCATTGCCTTATATGAATCTTATTCTCCGGACCATTCCGGAACCTCTCGTGACGTTCTGGATCTCATCCGAGACTCCTAACAAAAACTCATAAACCAATTATCCAATCTATCCTAGTGTCAAGACACGTTAAGTGTGTGACCCTTCGGGTTCGAGAATATGCAGACATGATCTTATATCAATAATCAACAGCGGGGTCTGGAAACCCATATTGACTCCCACACATTCATCGATGATCATATCGGATGAACCACGATGCCAGGATTCAATCAATCCCATATATATATATATATATATATATATATATATATATATATATATTACCTTCGTCTCGCGATATTTTACTTGCCCGAGATTTGATCGTCGGTACCGTCATACCTAGTTAAATCTCGTTCACAGCAAGTACTTTACTCGTTCTGTAATCCGATATCACTTTGTGATTAACTCCTTAACCACATGCTTGCAAGCGGTGTTGATATCGATTACCGAGTGGGCCCGAAGTATATCTCTGACTTGGGAGGGACAAATCCCATCTCGATACATACAACCCAACAGGTACTTTCCGATCACCTGAGAGACACCTTTATGATCACCCTATCATAGGATGACGTTTGATGACCTCAAAGCTTTCTTCCGATACCAGGGAGTTGTATTATCTCATGGTCTAAGGAATAAAATATTTGACATAAGAAAAGCTTCGCAAAGATGAACATGATGACACGATCTAATTGCTCCACTTAGTTTGGGTCTGTCCATCATACCATTCTCCCAATGATATGATCTCATTATTAATCAACAACTCATGTCCATGGTTAGGAAACCTTAACCATCATTAATCAATGAGCTAGTCCATAGAGGCGTACTAGGGACACGGTGTTGTTCACAAACCACACAAGTATTAAAGTTTCCGCTTAATACAATTCTAGCATGGAATATAAACTTTATCATGAACAAGAATTATAATAATAACATCTTTATTATTGCCTCTAGGGCATAATTCCAACAGATCGACACGCTTCTCTTCCCTGTGCTGTCAATGCTTCTGTTGATCACACCTGCTTCATGGATCTCACCAGCGATCGACACGCTGAGCGAGCTCAAAGCTCCCGCGCAAACATGAGACATAGATAGCAATACCAGTTGTGACTTCGATCTGTGTGACCCACCATCAGGAGAAGATACCTATGGCTCCGGGTCAGAGAGCTATGGGAGTAACAATCTCCTCCATCACTACATGTGTGATGTCATCATCAACGGTGGAAATGACACTCGAGACAACACCGGGAACAGGGGCGACCCTCCCAACGCCAACGTCAATGGTGGCAGCGCCCCTCCCGACCCTAACGCCAACAACGGCGTCGCGTCGGGTCGTCCCAAGATCCATCTCATAGATCTGGAGTGGGAAAGGACCATGGAGGCCCTATGAGGCAACCCTCTACCAAAAGACGCGTCCCGCAACATGCTAATGGGGTACCATTGGCTCCTCATGAAGGAATACAACCGCCAAAAGACGGTGTATGCTCAACTTGAGAAGCGCAAGAAGGCAGCCGACGAGTCAAATGCCAGGTGAGCGGCGCTCTTCTCCATCGTCGGGTCCTCCTCAAAGGGCAATGACGTCGGTGCCCACAAGAGGCGCTCTCGACTATACCACCTGGGTGCGGATGCAAGGCGCGAGGCTACCAAAACCCTTGAATTCTCCTTCATGTCGGTGGACTCGCAGGGTAACATGATACACAAGATGCCGCAAGCCACGGCGATAGCGGCCACTACGTACCTGCTAACCAACCAGCCTTCGGCCAGAGATCCATGATCCGCCGTTCACCGACCTGCCATCGTTGGACTTAGGTTGGTAGAAGTCGCACTTGTCGGAGATACAACTCCAGAGCCAAAGAAAGCAGCGGTGACGTTTGCGAGAAATCGCTTGCCATCGTATGACGAGGACGACCTGCCGCAGCGGAGGGACCGCAATTACAATGCTAGCGATGAGATCACGCAGCACAAGGTCAACAAGATTTGCGCCAAGCGCGCCTACTGCACCGAGTCGGAGGGCGAGGACACGGAGCTCTGTGGCGCTAGATGAAGGGAATATGCCCTGAGAGGCAATAATAAAGTGTTTATTATGTGTATTTCAAGTATATGATAGATGTTTATTTTGCATGCAATAATTGTATTAATACGGAAACGTTAATACATGTGTGTTTAATAAACAAACAGAAAATTCCTAGTTACGCCTCTCTCATAAACTAGCTCGTTGATTAACAAGATGATCAAGGTTTCATGATCATGGACATTGGATGTTGTTAATAACGGGATCACAATATTAGTGTAATGGTGTGATGAACATTCATCCGAAGTATAGCACTACGATCAAAGTCATTGAGTTTATATTGCTATAACAACTTACGAAGTAATCCTAATCCTTAGACCATGAGATCATGTCAATCACTAACACTGGAAGAGTTTCTTGATAACATCAAACGTCACACCGTAACAGGATGATTATAAAGATGGATTCAGAACTAATAAAGTGCTATGTTGAGGCCCATGGATCAAGAGTGTAATTTGTTCATCCCGATGATGGATCTGGGCCCTCTCGATGATATCACATTGGTTAGCTTGCAAGCAAGTGATTTGATCACTAGAATGTTATATCACGGGAACGAGAAAAGAGTGCATGTCAGTAACGAGATCAAACTAGGTATGGAGATACCGATGATTGAATCTCGGACATGTAATATATCACGAAACAAAGGGATTAAGATACTAGCGTAAAAGGTTCCGACAATCACAAGAAAGTCATCGTTGAATGTGTGGAAGTCAGCATGGGTCTCCAGATCCCGCTTCTAATTATTGATCCGAGAGGGGGTCTCGATCATGTACGCATTATTCGCGAACCGTAGAGTGACACACTTAAGATACATCGACATCCATTTGGAGCAAAAGTTTCATGCCGGAAAGAATAACAAGCGCAGGAATTTATTTCACTAGATACCGAAACAGGTTTTCGGAGGAAATTGCAGAAAGTGTTTTTGCATGTGAAATAGATTTCTAGCAAGGGGTTATATGTGAATGTTTGTCATTAAAGTAATTGATAAAATTCTGAATAAATAAAAAGAGTTTTATTTAATGAGAGTTTGCATTAAATTTGGTGGAAATTTAATAGCAATTTTGAGTGGGATTTTGAGTGGAGGGAATTTAAAGGAATTTTGTGAGTGGAGTGTCCACCCACATGAATGAGGGGAGGGCAAGGGGGCAGCCCCCATGCCCCGGCCACCCCCTTGGGGTTCCCCCCTTTCCTATAAAAGGCACCCCCTCCTCACTTCTCACTCACACCTCCTCGTGAAGGATCTCTCTCCCCCTCTAGAATGTATCCCCCATTGTCTCGGACTAGCAAGATACATGTTCCCGGTGGCTATTCGGAAAAAAAGAGTTGTGCTTCCACTGCATCGTTGGAGCGAGGAGGCGAAGGTTGCTCGGTGCCTCGGACGTGTGTGCGAGCACGGATGCGCTGCTGATTTGTGGCGCTAGGACTTTCTCTCGATTTTGAGATTGGCAAGAGATTGTCTACATCAACCACGAGTTTAACTCGTTAAGATTTGTCGGTCTTCAAGGGTATGTTCTCTACGGATATACATCCGTTCGTTGTTTGTATCTAGTAGATAGATCTTGGTACATAGTTGTTCCCATCGTAGGAAAATTTTTGTTTTCTATGCTGCGAACCCTACATCTAGGAGCCGAAGATCTGACTGGATGACCACATTCGGTTAGTCAAGTGTCACGGAAGATATAAGAACACCGACATACAATGACTGCAGCTACAGCTGAAGGGCGTGGCACGGGCCTGGCTCAACAATCTCCTTCCGGCTTGATCCGCAGCTAGGAGGAGCTAGTGTACAACTTCGTCCGAAAGTTCAAGGGCAACTACAAGCGGATAGCATCAATCGAAGAACTTCATATCTTCCAGGTCAGCAAGATCGGCACACTTTGCTTTCCCGAGTAGTCGATACTTCCGTCGACCGCGCTTGCTTCATGGATCCCACCACCGATCGGCATGTTGAGCGAGCTCAACGCTCCCGCGCAAACCTGTGATACCCACACAAGGGTAATAGTGGTATATACATGCAAGGCACTTCTTTTTAACAAATACAAATGAAACCAAATAAAATATCTTAAAATTATATTACTCATTTCTCCTATCTAAGGCCTGTTCGATCTACAGGTTTGTGAAATAGAGGAATATAAACATGTACAGAAAATGGGTTAGCTGTACAAGCCAAAACCGCGGGAGATGAAAACATCAGGATTTATAAAAGGTTGTCCACGTGAATCTTTGCCGCTAGCGTTTCCTTTATTCTAAGTGGATGTTTTTTTCTCTTAAAAATACAGGAAACGAAAACTTTCCTATGAAATGCTACGAGTGCATTCCTTCGAATTGAATAGCCTTACGGGAAAAATTTCTGAAGGAAACCAGACCCGTAAAATTCCTTCAGAATTTCCGTGAAACCAAACAGGCCCTAAGTTTAGAATATGTTGCTAAATAAAATGTGTAATTAAGCTATAACGTAATCACAAAGCTACAAACATTTCCTGAGATGATGTCAGCATTTTGAAGATTGAATGAATCATTTATTCATAACCTGAAATGCCCCTTCTTATAAAATTGTTTGATTTAGCAGAATAACTACAAGTTGCTCAATATACTATTAAGAAATGAACAATGCAAGAATGTAGGACAATTGTGCCATTGTGCACCATGAAGGTTACTTACTTATGGCTAATTTAGACAATAGTCTTAGAGAAAATTAGCTGGGTTGCCTCCTAATTGAGAATTAACTGATTTGCCCCCGCCCCCTCTAAAGATCAACCCTGCCATTGTGCACCATGAAGGTACTTACTTATGAATAATTTAGACAATAGTTTCAGAGAAAATTAGCCGGGTTGCCCCTAACTAAGAATTAACTGATTTGCCCCCGCCCGTCTAAAGATCAGCCCTTCCTCCGCCACTGTTCACACGAAGGAGTAGCACACATAAAATTAGAGTCAACCCTCCGATAAAGGAACAAGTCGGCACCAGGTCTAAGAGCATCTCCACTCGTTGGGCGAACCCAGGCCGAAATCCGGACCAAACTTTGTCCAGACGAAGTAAGTTTTTGGCCTGGGTACGCCGAGTTTCCCACTCGCGTACCCAGCCCGAGTTCCCGGGATGCCCGTTTCCGCTCAAATTCGGCTCAAGTTCGTCTAGATTTCGGCATAGTTCGGCATACAATGAATACAAAACATTTTACGACCAAAGTTCGGTGTAAATGTAAACATAGTTCGGCCTACAGTAAAAATACAACATATTTCAGCCAAGTTCGGCCTAGTTCGGCCAGTTCATGCTGGACATCTACGACGTGTTGCCCCTGCGTATCCATAGGTGCTCAACAAGATCATCCTGCAGCTGCTGATGCATCTCCGGATCTCGGATCTCCTGACGCATGACAATGAATGCAGCCCAGGTTGGAGACACCTGATGATCAGGCTCGACAAGAGGACCCTGTCTGTATGACTCGTTCTCCTCGAGCAAACTCACTAGATCCTTTCTCTCATCCTCAATGATCATATTGTGCAAGGCCACACAATAGTTTATCACTTCCCACATCTGATCTTTCGACCAGGTCATAGCAGGAAACCGGACAACTGCAAACCTTTGTTGGAGCATACCGAATGCCCGCTCCACGTTCTTCCTGCAAGCTTCCTGCTCCTTGGCAAAGTGAGAATGCTTGGGGAGCATTGGGTTTGAGATAGTCTTCAAAAATGTCGGCTATCTTGGATAGATGTCATCTGCTAGATACTATCCCTTGTTGTAGTGGTGCCCTCTGATATCAAATTCCACAGGGGGAGCATGACCCTCAACAAGCTTGGAAAAGACAGTTGAGGAGTTGAGTACGTTGATGTCGTTGTTCGATCCTGCCATGCCAAAGAAGGAGTGCCAGATCCAAAGATCATGTGTAGCAACTGCCTCAAGTATCACAGTGCAACCTCCTTTGTGGCCTTTGTACATTCCTTGCCATGCAAATGGACAGTTCTTTCACTCCCAATGCATGCAATCTATGCTTCCAAGCATACCAAGAAATCCTCTATTTTCATTGACTGCGAGGATCCGAGCAGTGTCTTCAGCAGTGGGTGATCTCAAGTATTGTTCCCCGAACACTGCAATCACTGTCCTGCAGAACCTGTACAAGCAATCAATGGTGGTGGACTCGGCGATGCAGAGATAGTCATCGGCACTGTCAGCCGACGCTCCATATGCATGCAACCTCATCGCCACGGTGCACTTCTGAAGTGAGGAAAATCCAACCAAGCCGGTGCAGTCCTTCTTGCAAACGAAATAGGGGTCGAAGTCCCGGATGACATGCACGATCTTGAGGAAGAGCTTCCGGCTCATCTTGAAACGGCGGTGAAACACGTCCTCTCCATGGAGTGGCTGGTCGGCGAAGTAGTCGGCGTACAACAAGCAGTAGCCCTCTATCCTTTGCCTTGCCTTGCACTTCCGGCGACCTGGCGCAGAACCACCGCGCTTCGGCTTCGCCATCTGCATCTACAGCTGGGCGAGCGAGGAGAGGATCTCCAAGTGCTCTTCACCTTCGGAGACCACGGCGCTCTCCTCCTCCAGCAGTACGGTGAGCATCTCCTCGTCGTCGGAGTCCATGGCGAGTATCTCGTCGTCGTCGGAGTCCATGGCCGAACCGGCCAAATGCCGAACACTTGGCGGGCGCGGTGGTGGGAGCACGCAGCAAAACAGAGCTACGGCGAAGTTCTATCGGCGAAAGCGGCGGCGGGACGAGCGGCGAAGTGGGCGACAACTAATGCGAGCATATCTAGATGCGTGGGCATGTCTCGGTGTGGAGGAGCTCCGCCGGTGAAGTCATGGCGACAAAGACGCTGGGAGATCTTCGCCGCAGTCTGGGCGAGTGGAGTGGGTGGGAATGGGACTGTCTCGCTGACAGAGCTGACCCGCGCCCATTTTCGCTGCATCCGGCGTTCCCAGGGCGTACCCGGGAACCTGGGTTCGGCCTGAGAAGCCCGAACCAAAGTTTGCCTAAATCCAGACGAAAACAAGTTCCTGGGTACGCGACTGGGCCGATTTTTGGCGTCCGGACCAAATTTCGGCGTCCGGATCGGCGTCGTTGGTAGGCGAGTGGATCTGCTCTAAGATTGTTGTACCCTCAAATTTATCAAATCTATAATTCTACAAACACAATCATATAAGTTGTAAGTCATCTATCATCATAACACGAACACAAAACTACAGGTATTATGAGAAAAAGTATTCACAATTCCATCTAAAGTAAGTGCATATACTAGAGTTTGAGTCATGCGGAACAATAATAAAATAGGACAAACATTATCGATGATTGAAAAATCATCTTACATGCAAATTCCTGTAACCAAGTCCTGCAAGAGAAATGCATGAACTAAGCAAACAGAGAAATCTTTTTAGGACAATCTGTAGCTCCTAGGTAGAAAGGAAAAACACATACACATACAGATGAACAATCATGCTCTGTTTTAGAATCCCTTAGAAAACACGTCCTATACATGTACGCAGCTCTTAGCAGATTGTCTGCCACACATACCAACCAATAAAAACATGAGCTAGAAGGCATGAAAAGCAATATGGATTCATGGATGATACATCTCTTGGAAAGCATTTTGAACTGGTCCATATATCAAATATATAAGAGTAAATTCTAGTTTTTATCCCCTTGTTTGAATCTTTTGATACTAATTATCCTATTTAACATATTTCATCCGTATTACCCTATTTAGTGAAAGTTATGCCTTTTTTATCCTCTATAAGATTTTGCATATAATTTGTCTCCCAATCGGTACTTTTTCTCGGTTTTTTCAAATAGTAATATATTTATTGGTCTCCATCCTTACCCCCAACGTTAAATCTCAGTAGCATAGGACTTCTATTTGCCGCATGTCATTTCAAACGAATTTCCTTAAACACGTGGGATTTGTATTCAAGCTCTTCTAGCCTATTAGACCTTTTACAATAGATGTCTCTTAGCACGATATACTAAGTACTTTGCTAACCTTTTTACGCTATCATAGGCAAAAAAAATTGGCTAATCCAATCATACTCATTTATGAGACTAAAATCATTAAATACAACTCTCCTAAGAAACACTCCATTGTCATAGTAGTGGTTGTTTCTTAAGTTTTAATTGCTCCTATGAAAAAGTGATAAGGTACCACTAGTGGGAAACGGGGCTATAGTCCCAGGCCATAACATGCTCTAGTCCTGGTTTTGAACCCGGGACTGTGAATTCAGGACTAGAGGCCCCTATCTCTAGTCCCGGTTTTCTATGAACCGGGACTAGAGGCCACAACGTGGCGGGGGTTGGAGAACCTCTAGTCCCGGGCCATAACACCACCCAGGACTAAAGCTTTTCCTGTCGCAGCAGAGAATCGTGTGTTTCTCTGCCGCGACACGATTTTGTGTTTTCTTTTTCATTTTTTTCCATTTCATGACTTTTTCAATTTGCGTTTCATTATAATTTCAAACATGTTTCTGTGCACATATTATACGCTACTACATATACATAGTACACGTTGATGCATATATAATTAATATTCGATCTCTTGCGAGCATACATATACAATTTGATATATATACAACTATTTAATTACATGGAGATCACTAAATCATATTGAGTTCCTTGTCCTCTGCATAATGTTTTCCCCTTTCACCAATGACTCCTTCATCAGAAATCCCACCAATTCTCCTTGAATTGCTCGTATGCGCTATTCTGGGTCGAGCTTCTCCTGCACACGGTGAATATAAGTTGAATCAACTCTCTGCTCACTGGTCAACTCGCGAATATACTAGTAAACGTAGAATCTATAGGGGTTCATAGCATGGAAAACAAAAAAAATCTACTGCATGATTACACACAAGCCAAGATCTATCTACTATATTGTAGCAACGAGTCGATAGAGTACTAACCCTCGAAGATTCCAAAGAGGTTAATGAGATTGGATTATCATGGGTGATGTAGTCGTTCACTTGCTGATCTCAAGATCGCGTAGACGATCCTTTCGGCACCGCGTTCCGGCAGCGCTCCCGCAGTCGGTCACACGTTCGGTACTCGATGAAGACCTTCCTCTCCCTTGTTACAGCAGGCAGTGGAGGTTGCAGATCTCTCCTTGCGATTCTAGCAGCATGACGGCGTGGTACCGGAAGTTGAGGGAAAATCCCACAGGGCTTCTCCTAAGCCGGAACGGGTATGGTGGAGTAGAAGAGGGCCTAAAAAATCTAGGGTTTAGAGGTCCGAGGTTTAGAGGTGGCCAGCGTCTAGTAGAGGTGATAGTCGGCGGCTACTTTTAGAGGGCTCTAAATCAATTGCAACTTTAGAGGCTACAACTAATCTAGGGTTTGAGGTGAGGGGTAGGGGGTGCCCTACCCCTCCTTATATAGGTAGGGAAAGGCGGCAAGAGGAGGGGAGTCCTCCCCCAACTCCCCTTGCTTGGCCGGCGGTAAGGAGGAGGGAGGAATCCTCCCTTAGGTAGGATTCCTTCCCTCCCTCCACTAGGCAACCATGTTGGCATTTGAATTTTCAAACTGGCTTTTGACTTTCAAACTAGAGTTTGATTTCTCTCTTCCCGTTGCCTAGCCAAGTGACCTAGTACATGATGCAACCATTCCACTTTTTCATGACACATCCATGTACCCTTCCCACTCTGGATCAGTGGACCTTCTAGACCCTTCTAGAACATTCTATATCTACTAAACAACATCGAATCCTTAAGTGTGTCTCCCTACGGTTCGTGAATTAGGTAGACATGATTGAGACTCTTCTCCGGTCAATAACCAATAAAGGAATCTGGAATTTCATATGGATCCCACATATTTCTACGATTACTTTGTGATAGAATGAACCATTTACATACAATACCAATTTCCCTTTGCCTCACGATACTTTACTTATCTGAGGTTTGATCGTCGGTATCTCTGCATACCTAGTTTAACCTTGTTACCGATAAGTACTCTTTACTCGTTCCTGTGATATGTGATCCCTTGTGAGCCAGTCACATGCTTGCAAGCTAATTGGATGACATTCCATCGAGAGGGCCTAGAGTATATCTATCTGTCATATGGATGGACAAATCCCACTCTTGATCCATGTGCCTGAACACATACTTTCCGAACACTCAATGCCACCTTTATAGCCACCCATTTACGAAGTGGTGTTTGATGTCATCAAAGCATCCATCTGGTGATGGTGATTAACATGATCTCATGGTCGAAGGATTTAGGTTACTTGTAGGGTTCGCAGCATAGAAAACAAAAAAATTCCTACGATGGGAACAACTAAGTACCAAGATCTATCTACTAGATACAAGCAACGGGTGTATATATATATCCATATAATACATACCCTCAAAGACTGAAAAGATTTAATGAGGTTGTACTCGTGGATGATGTAGTCAAACGCTTGCCGATCTCAAGATCGAGAAGAAGTCCAGCCGGTCCAACACCATCAAGTCCAGCACCGCAAAGCAGTGGTGCATCCGTGATCGCACACACATTCGGGTATCCCGAAAACCTCCACGCCCTCGCTCCAGCGAAGCACTGGAAGCAACAAATACTTCCATAAAAATCCACCGGGAACATGTATCTCGCTGATCCGAGACCATGGGGAAATTCTAAAGGAGGGAGAGGGATCCTTCACGAGGAGGGTGCCATATGAAAGGAGGAGAGGGGGGCTTTTATAGGGAGAGGGGGCCATCCAAGGGGCATGGCACCACAACCATGGTGGCTGCCGCCACCTCTTCCACATTCATGTGGGTGGAGCTCCCACTCAAAATGAAAAGCCTCCACTCACAAAAACATGCCTCCACTCAAAAATCCACTCACATCCATTAAATTTCCACCAAATTTAATGCAAGCTCTCATTTAAATAAAACTATTTTATTTATTTATTTAGAATTTTGTTAATTATATTAATTAACAAACATTCACATAAAACCCCTTGCAACATTTCAATATCACATGTAGAACCAGTTTCAGCAATTTTACCCAAAACAATTCTTGTTTCCATTGAAATAATTCATGCGCTCTCTTTTTCTTTCTCTGGCATATTATTTGCTCCAAATGGTGTCGGTATCCCTTAAGTGTGTCACCCTATAGTTCACGAATAATGTAGACATGATAGAGACCCCTCTCCGATCAATAATCAGCAGCGGGACCTGGAGATCCGCATTGACTCCCACACATTCAACGATGACTTCTGTGATCGTGTGAACCTTATACACATGTAACTCAATCCCTTTGTCTCACGATATATTCCATGTCCGAGATTCGATCATTGGTATCTCCATACCTAGTTTGATCTCGTTACTGACATGCACTCTTTTCTCGTTCCCGTGATATAACATTCTAGTGATCATATCACTTGATTGCAAGCTAACTAATGTGATATCACCGAGAGGGCCCAGAGTATATCTATCTGTCATCGTGATGGAAAAATTCCACTCTTGATCCATGAGCCTCTACATAACACCTTCATAGAACTGAACCCACCTTTATAGTCACCCTGTTACGGTGTGACGTTTGATGTTATCAAGATACTCTTTTAGTGTTAGTGATTGACATGATCTTATGGTCTAAGGACTAGGATTAATTCGTAAGATGTTATAACAATATAAACACAATGACTTTGATCATAATGCTATACTTCAGATGAATGTTCATCACATCATTCCAACAATGTTGTGACCTCATTATTAATGACATCCAATTTCCATGATCAGGAAACCTTTGGTCATCTTGTTAATCAACGAGCTAGTTTATAAGAGAGGCATAACTAGGAACTTTCTTTTTGTTTATTAAATACACATGTATTAATGTTTCCGTATTAATACAATTATACAATGCAAAATAAACATTTATCATAATAAAGGAAAAAGATAATAACCACTTTATTATTGCCTCTCGGGCATATTCCCTTCATTACTATGTATCTGAAAGCTTATAGCAAACGAACTATTTAAATGACTTGATCTTTATGCTACGCTTAACTATAGGAGTATGTCCATCACATCATTCTCCTAATGATATGATCTTGTTGTTATAACATCTCAATGTTCATGATCAGGAAACCATAATCATCTATCAACCAACAAGCTAGTATTACAAAGAGGCTTTACTAGGGACCCTTACAAGTTTACAAATCACACAAGTATTAATGTTTCTGGTTAATACAATTATAGCATGAATGTAAACATTTATCATATAATAATAACTACTTTATTATTGCCTCTTGGGCATATCTCCAACAGTCTCCCACTTGCACTAGAGTCAATAATCTAGATTACATGGTAATATATCTAACACCCATGGCAGTTTGGTACTGGTCATGTTTTGCGCTCGGGAGAGGTTTAGTCAACGGATCCGCCACATTCAGATCTATGTGTACTTTGCAAATCTTTATGTCACCATCTTGAGCATGCTCGTGAAAAGCGTGAAAATGCATCTTGATATGCTTCAGCTTCTTGTGTGACCTTGGCTCCTACGCATTGGCTATGGCACCCATGTTATCATAGTAGATAGCCATTGGGTCCAGCGCACTGGGAATCACACCAAGCTCCGTAATGAACTCCTTCATCCATATCGCTTCTTATGAAGCCTCCTGATACGTCGTAAACGTATCTATAATTTTTTATGCTCCATGCTTGTTTAGTATCAACTTTGTTATGTTTGGCCTACACTTTGAGGCATTTTTATACATTTTATGGAACTAACCTATTGACAAGATGCCGCAATGCCTATGGATGGCACTCGCCGAGTATGGAGGCAGGTATGGCACCTCCATACCCTCCTCCACCACCTCTCCCCACCACCACCACCCGCCTCCATACCCGCCACCCGGTAGGTACCCATGACCCGACGGGTACCCGCCAACTTGTGCCGCTCCCTTGCTGGTTCCCTGCTGCCCGCCGCTTCCGCCCCTGTCGTTCAACGTCGAGGTCGGCAAGCCGAGGAGGAAGCCAATCTGAGCACCACTGCCATGGGACAGGATCTCCCGGGCGTCTCCGTGTTGGCGCGAAGGCGTGGGGTCGGTGGGAGACGCACCTTGCTGGCCCTCCCCGGAGTCGACGCCATCCTCCAGGTCCACTATCTCGGCCTCCATGGACCTCCTCGACCTCGAGGTACTCCTTGCGGTTGCGGCGCTGGAGATGAGAGGAAGGCAGCGCCGCAGCAGGGTGGGATGTGCGATAGTGCGAACGTGCGAGGGGGGAATGGGGGATTGCGGTGCGGGGGAGTACGTACGGTACGGGAGGGGTCGGGCTTGCTCGACCAGGTAGAGTTAGGGTTAGGGTTATTAGGTACACAATACACTTACATGTGGGGCCTACGTAGAGTTGTCGGGTCTGCAGGTTAAAGGGTATGGGTTTAACACCTCCAAACGCGCACCGCTAGACCCGATGGATCTGAATATTTACCACTAAGGCCTTGTTTGGTACTAGAGTATTTGTGGGGATTATAGGGGGTAATCCCCACTAAACCCCCAATCCCCACTTGCTTCAAATAGTATGTTTGGTTCTAGAGTATTTGACTGATTCAATCCCCCCTAATCCCCAAGTTCTAGTGTATTTTTCTCCAAATCCAATACACTACTCCTACCTAGTGGATTGGTGAGGATTGGGATTTTGTGGGGATTAGAGAGGTTTGTGTGTAGTTGGGGATTTCACCCAATCCCTTTGGGGATTATCCCCTCTAATCCCTACTAAGACACTAGTACCAAACAAGGCCTAAGTAGACCCATGGGTTTTATTTTTAACCAAACCCTCCTCCATTTGATGCGGATACCCACCAGGTTAGCGGGTGACGGGTACCCATTGTCATCCGTAGCAGTGCCAGTTGCCTGTTTTCTGCTATTTTTGGTTTCGGAAAAGCTAGTAAAGAAATATCCTCGGAATTGGACGGGAAAAAAGCCAAAGTCAATATTTTACCGGAGCGAACACAGAGACTAAAGGGCAGCCGAAGTGGGGCCACGAGGTGGGCACACACATAGGGTGGCGCGAGCCCACCCTAGGGCGCGCCACCAGGTGGTGTGGGCCCCTCGGGCGGCCACCGACCTTGCCCTTCTGCCTATATAATGCCCTCGATGCAGAAACCCTAGATGAATCGGCTGTAGGGGTTCGTAGCATGGAAAACAAAAAAATTCTACCGCATGCACACAAACAAGCCAAGATCTATCTACTAGATTGTAGCAACGAGTCGATTAGAGTACTCACCCTCAAAGATTCCAAAGCGGTTAACAAGAGAAGATTCTCGTGGGTGATGTAGTCGTACACTTGCCGATCTCAAGATCGCGTAGACGATCCTTCCGGCGCTGCGTTCCGGCAGCGCTTCCGCAGTTGGTCACACATTCGGTACTCGATGAAGACCTTCCTCTCCCTTGTTCCAGCAGGCAACAGAGGTTGTAGTTCTCACCTCGCGATTCCGGCAGCACGACGTCGTGGTGTCGGAAGCAGAGGGAAAATCCTACAGGGCTTTGCCTAAGCTGGAGCAGGTTATGGTGGATCTAAGGTTTCCGACGATCTAGGGTTTAGAAGGCCAGAGAGAAGGAGGCGTGGCTGGCGGCGGCGAGCGGCGGTGGCGGCGCTAGGTGGGGAGGGGCTGGTGTTGTGTGGCCTTGGGGCACCCCCTCCCCTCTATTTCTGAGAGGGAGGGCAGCTTGGGAGAGGGGATTTTGAATCCTTCCCCAACTCCCTCTCCTTGTTGGCTCGTGGTGGAGGGAAAGAAGGATTCTTTCCTTCCTGCACTAGGACACATTGTCCCAATTTGACTTTTCAAACTTGCCTTTTGACTTTCAATTTGGAGATTGATTTCTTTCTTGCTAATCCCAACCAAGTGACCTAGGACATGATTCAATCATTCCACTTATCCATGACACATTCATGTACCCTTCCCCTTCCGGTCCGGTGAACCTTCTAGACCCTTCTAGAACCTCTCCGATGAAATCATCGAAATCATTCCCGAACTCCGGAATTGGACTTTACTTATATGAATCCTATTCTCCGGACCATTTCGGATCTCCTCGTGATATCTCGGATCCCATCCGAGAATCCGAAAAACATTCGGTCTCCCTACTTACATTCCATATCTACTAAATAACATCAAATCCTTAAGTGTGTCTCCCTACGGTTCATGAATTACGCGGACATGACCGAGACACTTCTCCAATAAATAACCAATAGAGGAATCTGGAAATTCATATGGCTCCCACATATTTCTACGATTACTTTGAGATCGAATGAACCACTTACATACGATACCAATTTCCCTTTGTCACGCGATAGTTTACTTATCCGAGGTTTGATCGTCGGTATCTCTGCATACCTAGTTCAACCTCCTTACCGATAAGTACTCTTTTCTCATTCCCGTGATATGTGATCCCTTATGAGCCAGTTACATGCTTGCAAGATAATTGGATGACATTCCACCGAGAGGGCCCAGAGTATATCTATCCGTCATATAGATGGACAAATCCCACTCTTGATCCATGTGCCTCAACACATACTTTCCTAACACTCAATGCCACCTTTATAGCCACCCAGTTACGATTTGGTGTTTGATGTCATCAAAGCATCCTTCCAGTGATGGTGATTAGCATGATCTCATGGTCGAAGGAATTAGGTTACTATGTACCAGAAAGCTTATAGCAAACGAACTATTGAAATGAGTCGATCTTTATGCTACGCTTATCTATAGGAGTATGTCCATCACACCATTCTCCTAATGATATGATCTTGTTGTTAATAACATCTCAATGTTCATGATCAGGAAACCATGATCATATATTAACCAACAAGCTAGTTTAACAAGAGGCTTTACTAGGGACTCTTTTATGTTTACAAATCACACAAGTATTAATGTTTCCGGTTAATACAGTTATAGCATGTTATGTAAACATTTATCATAAGCATGAAGATATGATAATAACCACTTTATTATTGCCTCTTGGGCATATCTCCAATAGCCTCCCACTTGCACTAGAGTCAATAATCTAGTTTCAAACCTTTGTGTATTCAACACATATGGATTTCTGGTGTTGTATGTACACGATTGCAAGTGGTCAACTGATCTTCGGATCCGACACTTTCAGGTCCGTGTGTAATTGCATATCTTTGCGTCTCTACGCATCACTCATTCTCTAATGAGATGGCTTTATATAAATTTGGTCCTTTGGTGATACCTTTAGTTCCTTAGGGTTAAAACATGTTGATGATATTGTCATACAATATATCTTCATAGTACTATCCCGCTGTGAATCACACCTAGTTTGATAACAAACTACTTGACACAAATGCCCTCTTTTGCTACTATAATAGCAGTCATATACTTAGCCTTTTGTTGTAGTATCTGTCATAATGTCTTAACTTTGGAACTCATCCAAATCCATTATGGAACTTACTTTCCATTATATTGTGCCACCCTTAGTTTAGATTGAGATAATCTTTAATTTGTACTTTGTGACAAAACTAGTATCACTATAGTACTTTCACAATGAACTAACCATCTATTTGTCACCTCTACAAAAATAATATATTCTTAGTTGTTCCAAAAGATCATAAGAATATCTTTACTATTGTCCAATGATCATATTATGAATCATTCTGGTATATGCTCACAACATTTAGTGCATAAAACATATCTGGATGTGTACATATCACGGTATGATTAAAATTCTCTTTGTAATTTTATTCATCAAGTACCAAAATTACTCAAATCTTTATTTTACTTATCAAGTGTCGATACACTTGAATTTCGATTTAATCCTTTCTGTGTGGCACCTTTCTTGTCATTTCCATATTTGAACTCATTCAATATCTCATCTATGTATATTTGGCATAACCATATTAGCATCTCAATCTATCTATATAGATATTTATGCCAAATATTCAGGTTTTGCCTAAGTCTTTCATCGAGGTGGAATTCTTAACATGTGTTAATAAAAGATACATCATTTCCAATCAAAAATATGTCTTCCACATAATGTATTAGAAATATGTCTTAGCGCTCCCACTTAATTTCTTGCAAATGCAAGCATCTTCATTGTCTCTGACGAATTTAAACTCTTTTAATAGTTTCATCATGGTGAAGATTCCAACTCCGCGGTGCTCACTTCAACCATTGTAGTTTGCATACGCTGTTAGCATCCTTTGAATTAACAAAACCCTATGGACCGTGTTATGCACATGTCCTAGGTAACAATTCTATTAGAAAAACTTGTTTTGTTTATTCAACTACCACATAACAAAATTATATGTAGTGGTTTCTACATTAATCCGTCTAGACTAAATATCGCTATGAAAGATTAAATCTTATCATAGTCAAACTTTTAACATTGTTGTGAACTCTTTCCCAACATGTCGACTATTTCATAGATGTGAAACATCCATGTCTATTTCTTTATAGATCCAAGCACGACTGTAAGGTCTTACACCTTTCTCGAGGGTCTTTCAAGTTCACAGCTTGATTTCTCGTGTATGGAACTATCACGGATTCTATGGCTTAATGTCATATGATAGAGTCAGGGCCCATCATCGCTTTTTGCATGTAGTCAGTTCATTATTATCAAATAATGATTCAACTCTCAAATCTTGGTATTTGATTGTTTACCCGGCCTACTTTGTTCAATAGGAACTTAGACCTCTATGACCACAACATTTGAGGCACGTGAGCCATGAGCATTGTTACTGCCTCCGGAACACTTTTCGGTGCTGCGCAACTTTGCACATATAGCTAAGGTTCGTTTAACCTTATCAAAGTTCTATTGTCCTCCTACTTAACTTTTCATGCAAAATTCCTTCTCAAAGAAACTTGACGTTCTAAGCGACAAACATTTTTGTTTTCGGTGTTATGAAGGAATACTCAACGATTATTCGAAATAACATACGAAGATATGTTCGTCCGACTTTGGTAGTAAACATCTCACTTATGCATAGCATACCAATGTTTAAGAAAGGACAACTTGGGTTTTATCCCGAACCATAATTTTATATGGTGTCATTTCAACGGATCATGATGGAGCTCTTTTCAGTGAAAAAGCGGTAGTCTCTAAAGCTTTTAATCTTTAAATATAATGGCAGTTTTTATGAATTACACCTTTGATCTTACCATGTCAAACAAGGTTTCATTGCATATCTTGATTATTCCATACTCATATGGTGTTTCGGGAAACGCAAATCCATGGAACGCGATTCCTCAAATCTTATGTGTTATGCTAAACTTGTAACTCAAATATCTTCCTTTATGATCTTATCATAAACTATTTATATTCTTGTTACAATGATTTTCCACCTCACCTTGAAAGTCTTCGAACATTTTAAAATATTTCACACTTCATCCTTATTAAGTAAATATTCATATATTCACTCAAATTTTCGGAGAAAGCATATGAAGTTGAAATCCATCGCTCTTGACTACACATAATGGACTTCATACAACAATATGTACAAGTTCCAATAAGCTAATAATTGGTTCCCTTTGGCCTATGAATGGAGTTTTAATTATCGCTAGGTAAGTTTCACAAGCGTCATTTGATCAAAAATCAAAAGACTCCAAAATTCCATCCACATGGAGTTTCTTCATGTTTTCTTTCCAATATAATTTAAACGGCGATGTCACTTCCTAAGTGATCTTTCTTATCAATTGTCTTTCGACATTTTTAGCAATAGTTTTATGGATGTGATTTATCCAACGAGATTTGTAAATCATCTATCTTTTATGGATTACAATAATTATTTGAGCAACCCTTTTGTTCTCATAATACCTGATAAAACAAATCTTGAAGGCAAGCTTTGATGTTAACAAGAAACGCAACAACCCTTTATTTGTTCTCGATGAACATCATCAAATATTATTTTGCTAGTTACTTAGGCCATTGTAGTTCATGAATTATGTTGTTCGTATGACGATTCACACCAACAAATTCAGTATCCAATACTTAAGAACCACATTGTTTAACTAGCAAAGAATATACCCATAACATGTATATCCTCTATATACCTAAGCTGAACAATTCTAGTCTTTTCTTTTCTACCATATATTTATGAGATTCTCTTTCAGTATTTCCTTTTCTGTTTGAAAGAATCTATCAACATCAGTAGTGGAGCCATACACATGACACATAGTCCAAAGCATGTATAATTAAATACCAATGTCTTTGGACTTGCACTTTGAAGTAGATCACCGTCATCAAATGTTTGGTGTTCTTTCAAATTCCATTCTTTAGTAATCTTTTAATGTAGTAAACATTTTACCTACATCAAATATTCATCCTTATCATGGAACTATTCATGATCAAGATTCTTTAGCTTATAACGGTGAATCGCGAGTATAATGTTGCTCTCCAATACCTTTTGAAGGATTAGGACGACTAGTATCTCCACCCTTTTGAAAATTCCCATCAAATATGAAAACATAAACTGTGTCAAATTATACTCTATCATGTTGTAATCAAAACATCGTTTCAGATATCGCAATATCTTCCACATATGATGTTCCTAGATAACCTTGATATTAAAACAATCTTTTGAATATCAAGAATCATGGAGATAAACATGATACTTATTTACTAAAACTAGAACATTTACTCTTGATTTAATACCAATTATTAAACTTCACGGAGTAACCAGAACTTACTGAACGTTTGCAATAGGACTTTCAAACTTTAGATTAAAACTTCAAAACAATACGATACCGGTTCATAAAGTAACTAACCAGAATTCTATAGTTCTATTATCTCTATTATAACTAAGCGCAAGGTGGTAAACGGATGCCAATGACTACAACAACTATGCAAATTCACTTTGATTTAATTTATGATAAATAGTGTTCAACTTTTAATCATATTGTTGTTTAACTCCCACTCAAAACAATACCTCACATTGTTTTAGTGATTACATGAACCAAATCCACTATACCAAGTCCGATCATCACGTGACATGATGTAGTTTCAAAGACGAACAATCATCATGTTCATCATATTATCTATAAGACTCATGCTTTACCTTTCAGTATTCCGTGTTCCGAGACCATGTCTGTACATGCTAGGCTCGTCAAGATTAAACCTTAGTTTCCGCATGAGCAAATCTGGTTGCTCCCGTTGTATACACTCGCATAATCTAACACACCCGATCATCACGTGGTGCTTCGAAACAACGATCTTTGGCAACGGTGCCTACTAAGGATGAACACTTTATAACTTGATATTTTGTGAGAGGGGTCATCTTATAATGCTATCGTCACGATCTAAGCAATACAAGATGCATAAAAGGATTAACATCACATGCAATTCAAAATATGTGATATGATATGGCCTTTATTTTTGTGCTTCCGATCTCCATCTTTAAGCACGGACATGATCTCCATCATCACCGACATTGCTTCAAGGTCAATGGCGTCGCTCCATGGTTGTCGTCCACCAGCATCAACTATTACAACTACTTTGAATAATAGACATGCAGGTCTTAAACGAAATTGAAAGACAACTTGCATACATCACATATAATCACAATCATGGCCATATCACATCACAACACACCCCTGCAAAACAAAGCTAGACGCCTCTAATTTTCTTTGCATATTTTACGTGGTTTGGGGCTTTCAATAAGTGTCGCTCTAACTTACGAACAAGAATCACAACGTTGATACTAGTATTTTCAATCACCCGTTGTAAATTGAATCTTCACTATGTTGGGAGAAATAGGCACCCACAAAGCCACTTATGCAACACAAGTTGCATGTCAAGCGTGGAGCAAGTCTCATGAACGATGTCATATAAGGTTAGCCCGTGCCGCTTCATCCCACCATCCCGCAAGATGCAAAGTACACAAGAAACAATCGACAACAAAAGAATCAACGCCCATAATGACCATTGTGTTGTACTTGTGCAACAAATCTACATATAGACACGACTCTGATACCACTGTAGGGGTTCGTAGCATGGAAAACAAAAAATTCTACTGCATGCACACAAACAAGCCAAGATCTATCTACTAGATTGTAGCAACGAGTCGATTAGAGTACTCACCCTCGAAGACTCCAAAGCGGTTAACGATAGCAGATTCTCGTGGGTGATGTAGTCGTACACTTGCCGATCTCAAGATCACGTAGATGATCCTTCCGGCGCTGCATTCTGGCAGCGCTTCCGCAGTCGGTCACACGTTCGGTACTCGATGAAGACCTTCCTCTCCCTTGTTCCATCAGGCAGCGGAATTTATAGTTCTCCCCTCGCGATTCCGGCAGCACGACGGCGTGGTGTCGGAAGTAGAGGGAAAATCCTACAGGGCTTCAACTAAGCCAAAGCAGGTTATGTTGGATCTAGGGTTTCCGACGATCTAGGGTTTAGAAGTCCGGAGATGAAGAGGCACGGCTAGCGGTGGCTAGGGCGGCGACGGCGCGACGCTAGGTGGGGAGGGCCTGGTGTTGTGTGGCCTTGGGGCACCCCCTACCCTCTATTTATGAGAGGGAGGGCATCTTGGGAGAGGGTAGTTTGAATCCTTCCCCAACTCCGTCTCCTTGTTGGCTCGTGGTGGAGGGAAAGAAGGATTCTTTCCTTCCTCCACGAGGACACATTGTCCCAGTTTGATTTTTCGAACTTGCCTTTTGACTTTTAATTTGGAGCTTGATTTCTTTCTTGCTAATGCCCAACCAAGTGACCTAGGACATGATTCAATCATTCCACTTATCCATGACACATTCATGTACCCTTCTCCTTCCGGTCCGATGAACCTTCTAGACCCTTCTAGAACCTCTCCGATGAAATCATCGAAATCATTCCCGAACTCCGGAATTTGACTTTCCTTATATGAATCTTATTCTCCGGACCATTCCGGATATCCTCGTGATGTCCTGGATCCCATCCGAGACTCCAAACAACATCCGGTCTCCCTAATTACATTCCATATCCACTAAACAACATCAAATCCTTAAGTGTGTCTCCCTATGGTTCATGAATTACGCGGACATGACCGAGACACTTCTCCAATCAATAACCAACAGAGGAATCTGGAAATTCATATGGATCCCAGATATTTCTACGATTACTTTGCAATCGAATGAACCACTTACATATGATACTAATTTCCCTTTGTCTTGCGATAGTTTACTTATCCGAGGTTTGATCGTCGGTATCTTTGCATACCTAGTTCAGCCTCGTTACCGATAAGTACTCTTTTCTCGTTCCCGTGATATGTGATCCCTTGTGAGCCAGTCACATGCTTGCAAGCTAATTAGATGACATTCCACCGAGAGGGCCTAGAGTATATCTATGCATCATATGGATGGACAAATCCCACTCTTGATCCATGTGCCTCAACACATACTTTCGAAACACTCAATGCCACCTTTATAGCCACCCAGTTACGATGTGGTGTTTGATGTCATCAAAGCATCCTTCTAGTGATGGTGATTAGCATGATCTCATGGTCAAAGGAATTAGGTTATGTAGCAACCTCCGATCGATAAAGATCCTAAGTCCCTGTGATTAACATGCTAGTCCCTGGATCAATAGCTAGCACTCACAGTCGATGAAATATCATGTAAAACACACGTCTTTATTACATGAGTCGAATATTACAGAGTTTACATTATTACAATAGAAGCGATTTAATACAACTTGGAGTCTCATCAATGCCACAGGCAGGTTGAGTGAAGACCCGTGATTCTAGCGCACCTTTCAACGATCTCCAAAATTCTGCACATGAAACATGCAGCCAACAAGTTGGGTCAATACTTTGAATGTATTGGCAAATTACACCAAGAATAATAAGGCTAACTCTACATGCAAGGCTGAGTAGGATTTGGAGTTCATTTGCATAAAGCCAATTTTCTCTAAGTAAGAGGAAAAGAGGAAGAGTTTTTATCCTACTTTGTAAACATTTGCTTAAGTAAAATATGGTCTAATGGCACACGAGGATATTACTCACCAAGTGTCCAAACAACCAAACACTTGGATTGCGGTGACCCAGCATACCGCTGCATGTGTAGTACACTATAGTCGTTGACATGACATCCACAGAACACCGTTCCGTGAATATCACATCCCTCAGAGTGGTACAACAGAAGCATTGCGGGTCCATATTACAAAAGTACACACATTATTATTATTACAATACCGGAAGTTCGAGACTTCCAAAAGATCCAACCAAAATATAAAGTGTTAAGCGGAATTTAAAAGTAACAACTCCGACTAGGAGTTGAGCTCAACAGCTTATTCTATAGAGTTCATGCTGCTCGGCTCCGTTGGTTACTACTAACTAGGGATACTTAGTTGGACTCGTTATCATCGACACCATAGCGGATTTCGTAATCCACTCCTTCAACTCCTCCGGACAGATCAGGTTCCTCGTAGAACACATGTTCTTGGCATTCGGCTGCATACATTGCCACGTCTTCGGGATCCTCAGAGTCTAAGCAAGGGATCAAAAGAAAGAATGAGTAATAGTGTTACCCAACAAGTTCATTATATGCAATGTGGGAAGTTTGATGCTCTAACTACCACCTTGGATTATAAATACTTGGCACTATGCAGTTTTTTGTAAATCTTTCTTCAAAGATTGATTTTATTCTAAAAAAACTATGACAATCAGCCTTCAGAGGTTGACCAGAACTTTCATGGAGTTTCTTTCCTGCCGCGTTCGTAGCTCCTTCCCGGAACATGGAGTAACAAGTTATAGTTCTTACACTCTGCAGAGGTGCGTTACTTTACCCATGAGAGATCAACTCCTTGTTGCACAACTGGGCGTACTTTCCCGTCCACAATTCCATGATGTGGGGCCCAGTAGTTGGTCCAAGCCAATCACTGCCCCCTTCGCGACCCCGCATGCCTCCTTGGTGTACACCATGCCCACATAATGAATTACGACAATGGTTTGTACACACCGTTAGATGCCAGAACTATCGTGGGACGATGAGGGTTCCCACCCATATGCTGCATATCCTCTATGAATTACCAATTAATATGCACGCTACGAGGATAACGTCTACGACCTACACATCTAGCTTCATGCGAGATGAAGAAGATACAGCTGACTTCTCTGTCCCATTCCAAATCTCATGGCTAACGCGTAATATACATCGCTAGAATCACTGATGCCAGGGGTTATTAAGTCCCTACTTGATTATCATCATTGCAATTAGAAGTCTAAGTTCTATTGCTCCATCATATCACTACTTAGGATGATATCTATAATTTCTTTATTTGTGAAAATAATATTTTCTTTCTTTTATAACATATATGATAACACACAATTTGCAAATACTTTGATAAAGACTCTTCAAAGGACATGAGCAAGTGATGAACTTGCCTTGTGATGGCAAGGTAGTGAAGTCTGATGCTTGCACTGGACCTTGAGCTTCTAGTTCTAGAAAAACATCATTATTGCCCGGTAAGGACAATATTTAAAGAAGGAAAATGATTATGCAAGTAATGTAATGCATTATTTAACTTGATATGCATTCACCCCATTATTATAAAAAGTTCTTTTTAATAATAAAGGATTTATAAATATTACTTTTTAATATTTATAACATATATTGAATTATTTTATTTTATTTTATTTTCCTTTTATTTGACTTTTATTGATTTAATAATTCTTTTAGGAATTATCAATTATACCTTAAAATTGTTATTAAATATTTATTTGGTATTTTTCAAAAATACTATAATATTAATATATAATGAAAGTGATTTTTATTTATTTTTATCATCTTTCAATAATTTTGTAAAATTCCATAAGGAATATATAAATTACAAAATTCTTATAAAATTTTTAATGTATAAAACTTTATATTTCATTTTATTTGAATAGAATGGATTATTGTGAATCCAAAAGTATTTTATTTATGATTTTTGGACTTTTATTTTAGTTTTTAAAATTTAATTAAGTATAGGGGTATTTTGGTATTTTCCTTTTTATTAAAACCGGCCTGGAAATATTTCTGGGCTGGTTATTCTTATTGGGCCCTGGTGGCCCATTAGTCCTAGACAAAAGAGCCACCCCAAAGGGTCTGGCCCAGCTCGGCCCAGTCCTCTCTCTCACTCTCTCTCTCTCTCTCTCTCTCTCTCTCTCTCTCTCTCTCTCTCTCTCTCTCTCTCTCTCTCTCTCTCTCTCTCTCTCTCTCTCTCTCTCTCTCTCTCTCTCTCTCTCTCTCTCTCTCTCTCTCTCTCTCTCTCTCTCTCTCTCTCTCGTTCATCTTCTCCTCCTCTGACCTCGACCCTGTGGCCGGCGATGCCTCCATCGGCGATTCCCGCCGCCGTCGGCCGTTCTGGTTGCCGCTGTGGTGCAACATGGAGTTATCGGCGATGCCCGTTCGTTCTATCCAATTGGATTCGAGCCTAGGGCTCTCCTGCGATGGATCGATGCCGTCCCTAACCCTAGGGTTTGGGGATTGGCATGGATTCAAGTGCTGCCGTGGTTGTCGTGCGTCGAGGTGATTCTCTGCACCTCCAGGCGTGATCAGGGTCGCTGCTGTGGTGCCGTGCGGGTTGCAGCGCCCCCTCTGGGGTGATCTCCGTGCCGCCATGGTCGTCGGCCCCCTGCTTCCTCTTATATTCTTCAGCGAGGACCTAGGGTGAGTTTGATTTCCCTCCCCTGGTGCTCTCTGTGCTTGCTGATTCGATGCTAGATATTGGCAGTGTCCTTTCTGGCTACTGTCTGATTCAGATTAGGATGATTATCCATTTAGGGTTCCTGTGATGTGATTGATCATGTGCTGGATGAATTGAATCATGTTTGGATGGTCTATACAAATGCTAAATGATTATTGGCCTGAGGCTTGTTGTTTAAAATGATCTATGATGTTTCTGGTGGCTTACTAGATGATTTGATGCTTGGATTGCATCTGATTCAGATGATGTAGATGTTTGGGAAACATGCTTGGTAGAGCCAATGACTTGATAGCTTTCCACTATTTATTTGATTCATGGTCATGATTATGATAGGATACAGCTACTGTCTTAGTGCTGTTAGCTTGGAAATTAACATGTGGTTTGAGATCATCATGATCTCAAACAGTGAAGTGTAACATAGAAATATCCTAGTTATGATTCCTGTGTTAACAGGAAAATGATTAGTTAGTTGATCGTCTGAATCTATGATGATTTACTATCCTTCCTGATTCATAATGGATTGTTCTTGTGACACCATCATGGTATGGCACACAAGTTTGATTCTAAACCATGGATTTGGTTAGTTTATGCTTAAGACAATCTTGGCTTTGAAAGACAAATAGAGATGCTCTTCTCTGAACTCCCTAATACCAATGATGTTGGTCTGAGGCTTAGGGATTCATATCTTATCTAATTGGTTCATCTAGATAGTCCTGGTAGTGATACCAGCTATTCTTTATTGAATCAAAGCTTGGAAAAAATGATAGTGTGCTTAATCAATCTATGGATCCCAAAGATTTGTTTCTAAGGTGCTACCCTTCCTTTAGGGATGTGCCTAGAATAGATCATAGGTATATGTATGATTGAATTTTAAAATATAGTTTGACAACCAGATCAAGGATGTTGCTCTGAGCTCTGGTTGGATCCTGGTACTTTGTTGTTTGCCTTTAGAGTTTTAGAAATCCCTATGATTGATTCACCCCAATTGGGTGCTTTCTGAGGGTTTGTTTTATAAAACAACACATGCTTCTCTCTGAATAAGATGATTAGATTATGTGAAAGTTTTATGAAACTCACCACAGAATCTGATGATGGTGTAGTAAGTTGGTGATGATGATCTTGATCTGGTTTTTGCTGGACTCATGTGCTTGATCTTGAGCTAACCTGCTCCTCCTAGCTCCTGGGCTTGATCTTGCTGTCCACCTAATCCATCCCCCTCCTTATGTCACCATCCTGGTGATGTTTGGTTGATCCTTAGTTGGTGTGGTTGCTGGTTGTGGTGCTTGGTTTAGCTGCTGTCTACACTGGTTGTTCTTGTGTGCTGTGCAGTGGGGTGATGCACTAGTGCCTCCCACAGCTGTGCTTGTGGTTTTGTGAGATTGGGCTGTTCTGTGAGGTTGACAACACACCACATGCATGCGGGTGTGTGTCCTACCTGTGTGCTTGCTATGCACTTGTGGATATGTTCAGAATTTTGAACTTACTCTTACCAGGTTACTTTCACCTGGCTGGTGAATTTGTCCCTCTTGGCTGTCATTTGACTTCTGGCTTTGAATTTATGAAAGATGGATTCTTTCATATTGGTGAAACTTGCCCCTTTTATAAATTTCTCAATGATGAATTTGTCAAGTGCATTTCACTGACATATCTGAGAGAAATAATACTAACACTAACCCTCTTTTGTTTTTATTTAGTATTTGTTTTGCAGGTACAGATATATGGATGAAGACGCGAAAATTTTACCCACATTTTCACAAATAAATGCATACAACATTCCATATTCCTAAATCTACCCTTCGTTAGTTCCTAAATGCTGGGTTGTTACAGACTTCCCCCCTTAAATTAAACTTCGTCCCGAAGTTTGTGGAGATGTACCTGAATAGTTATGGATAAGATTTTCTTAAATCCTCTTCCTTCTCCCATTTGGCTTCCCTCTCAGGGTGATGTTCCCGCTGTACTTTGCAATATTTGATTGCTTTGTTCCTTAATATTTTCCAGTTTTCTTCCAGAATCTTACAAGGCTTTTCAATATAGGTCAGGTCTGCTTGTAGTTCTATATCTTGGTGTGTGATTGCATCGTCTGGAACTTTCAAACATTTACGAAGTTGTGACACATGGAAAACATTATGCACTTGAGCCAATCTTGATGGTAACTCTAAAGCATAAGCTATAGTTCTATTTTGACTCAGCATCTTGAATGGTCCGATATATCTTGGAGTCAATTTTCCTTTAACTCCGAACCTTTTCACTCCTTTCATTGGGCTTACTTTCAGATAGACCATATCTCCTACTTATGGATGCCATGATCTTCGACTTTGATCCGCATAACTTCTCTGCATGCTCTGGGCTATTTTCAGTCTATCCCTGATCTTATCAATGATGTCTTGTCTTTCCTTGATATAATCTGGCGCAAACTCTTTGCTACTTCCAGGTTCATACCAACATATTGGTGATCTACACCTCCTTCCATACAGAACCTGATACGGATCTGCCTTCAGACTACTCTGATAGCTATTATTATAAGAAAATTCTGCTAATGGTAGATGATCTTCCCATGTTCCTCCAAAATCTAGTGCACAAGCTCTTAACATGTCTTCTAGTATTTGATTTGTTCTTTCAGTTTGACCTCCTGTCTCAAGATGATATGCCGTGCTGAAATCTAACTTTGAACCAAGTGCTTCATGCAATTGCTTCCAAAATGCTGAAGTAAACACTGATTCCCTATCAATTAGATCTTTTTGGGTACTCCATGCTTACTTACTATCTCTTTGACATATACTTCAACTAACTTCTCGGCATTATCCTTTTGATTCACTGGAATAAAATGTGCACTCTTAGTGAGTCTATCCACAATTACCCATATCATATCCTTCCTTTTTGGTGTCATAGGCAACCCTATAATGAAGTCCATACCTATTTCCTCCCACTTCCATTCAGGAATTTCCAAGGGTTGTAATGGTCCTGCTGGACTTTGATGTTCAGCCTTCACCCTTTGACAAGTATGGCATTCCGATACATATTTAGCAATATCTCTTTTCATGTTATTCCACCAGAATAGTTCCTTTAAATCCATATACATCTTAGTACTCCCTGGATGTATAGAATATGGTGTATATGTGCTTCTTTGAGTATGACATTTCTAATCTCAGTCACATCTAGAACACAAAGACGGTCTTGAAACCATAAAGACCCATAATCTCCAAGGCGAAAAACTGATTTTTGCCCTTGAGATATCCTCCGAATTTCCTCAGCAATAAAAGGATCTTCTTCTTGATGCCTACAAATTTCTTGCTTAAGATCACTGTCCTGCTCTACAACTACCTGCATAGTAGCTAATCCTCCAAGAACCTCTGTTCTGATGAATTGAAGTTCTAATCTCTCCAAGTCCATTTGTAACTCTTTTGGTAGCTCCCTATTGCTAGGCTGAGTATCTGCACTCTTTCTGCTTAAAGCATCTGCCACAACATTTGCTTTCCCTGGAGTGTAGTTGATTGTTAAATCATAATCCTTGATTATTTCCAACCAACTCTTCTGTCTCATATTCAATTCCTTTTGAGTGAAGAAATATTTGAGACTTTTATGGTCAGTGTATAACTCACATCTGGCTCCATAAAGAAAATGCCTCCATCCTTTCAGTGCAGAACCTACTGCTGCTAACTCTAAATCATGAGTTGGATAGTTGACTTCATGTGGTTTCAGTTATCTTGAACCATAAGCAACCACTTTCCGATCTTGCATTGAACACAACCAAACCTTCTTTAGACGCATCACAGTATATGGTGAAGTCCTTCCCTGTTTTAGGAACTGCTAAGATTGGAGCTGTGGTTAATCTAGTCTTGAACTCTTGGAAACTTGCTTCACATTTCTCATCCCACTTGAGTGGTGTATTCTTCCTTAATAATTTGGTCATTGGTCCGGCTATTTTGGAGAAACCTTCAATGAATCTTCGATAATAACCAGCCATTCCTAAGAAACCTCGAATTTGCTTCACATTGGTCGGTGCAGTCCACTCTAGTACTGACTGAACTTTAGATGGATTCACAGCAATTTCATCCCTACTGATCACATGACCAAGGAATTCTACCTCATCAATCCAAAATTCACATTTACGAACTTAGCATAAAGCTTATGTTTTCTTAAGGTCTGCAATGCTATTCTCAAATGATCAGCATGCTCTTCCTTATCCTTGGAATATATCAAAATATCATCAATAAATACTATGACAAACTTGTCCAAATATGGCATGAAGATCTTGTTCATCAGATTCATAAATATTGCTGGTGCTTTGGTCAAACCAAATGGTACTACCAGATACTCATGGTGTCCATATCTTGAGACAAATGCTGTTTTTGGAACATCTTCCGGCTTGATTTTTATTTGATGGTATCCAGATCTTAAATCGATCTTTGAAAATACTCCAGCTACTTTCACTTGATCAAACAAATCTTGAATTCTTGGTAACGGATACTTGTTCTTGATAGTCACGTTGTTTAGGTTTCTATAATCACCACACATCCGTCTTCCACCATCCCTCTTATCCACAAAGATTACCGGTGTTCCCCATGGAGATACACTTTCCTGAATAAATCTTTTTCTAGCTAACTCATCAATTTGCTCCTTGAGTTATTTCAACTCTTTGGATCCCATTTTATGTGGTGCTTGAGCTATTTGTGTTGTACCAGGTATTAGGTCAATGCTGAACTCTATCTCCCGGTCTGGTGGCATTCCTGGTAACTCTGTTGGAAAAACATCTTGGAATTCATTAACTATAGGAATCTCTTCCAATTTAACTTCTTTCATTGAATTCAACTGCAGATCCAGCATGATATGACTGTGTTTATCTGCTTGGTAAACTATCCTTGCTCCACTTGGAGTTTTGATTGAGACAGTTTTATCCTCACAATTTATCTGAGCTCCGTGTTCCATCATCCAATCCATCCCCAGCACTACTGCAATTCCCTTCAAAGGAATCACATAAAGGTCTTCGAAATATGTACAACCATAGATCGAGATAACCTAATCTTGTTTTATCTGGCGTACAATCACATTCCCTCCAGCCGTAACTATGTTCATAGGACTTTCTAACGTTGTCCTTCTAATCCCGAACTTATCACAAAATTCTTAAGAAATGAATGAAGTAGTTGCACCAGTATCAAATAGAACTTTGCCGGGATTGGTAAGGATATTGAGCGTACCTATCACTGCATGCTCCGAATTATCCACCTCCTCGAGGGTTGCACAATTCAGTTTCCCGGTAGGTCTGTTCCTCTTGCCATTGTTGTTCTTGCCATTATTTCCTCCTTTATTGGGCTGCCCATTTCCTCCACTGGCTTGTCCTCCTCCCTTGGTAGGCCATCCTCAAGGTGGTTTGCTCGGATAATCTGGCTTGATATGCCCCTTCTGACCACAACCGTAACAGATCACTACAGGCTTTTTGCATTCCCTCTGGAAATGCCCTGGAATTCCACAATTGTTACAAATAACATTCCTTCTCAGATTGGATTGATTTCCACCACTGCCCTTATTATTGTTATTGTTATTGTTGCCATAATTCCTATTCCGAGGTTTGAACTCCAGGTTGGGCTTAGGTTTTCTTGCCTGAATTCTCTTGGTCTCCTTCTTGTCTCTCTTCCTTCGGTCCTCTTGGACATTCTTGTAGTCATCTTCAAAAGTAATGGCTGCATCCAACAACTGCTGATAAGTTTGCTTATTGGCTAACCTTAGCTGCAGCCTCACAAATGGATTTAACCCACGCAGGAAACGCTTCTTCCGCTTCTCTTCAGTGTTAACATCCTCCTCAGCATAGCGAGAAAAGTTGACTAAACTCCCGGATGTACTTCATGACACTAGTATATCCTTGCTGAAGCTTCTCAAATTCTCTCTGCTTCAACTCCATAACACTTTCCAGAACATGATATTCACGGAATCTCTGCTTGAACTCTTCCCAGATAAACTCTCTTCCTGGTTTTTGCAGGGCCAACTGATTTTCCCACCATGATGCTGCAGGTCCAGTCAGAAGATGAGTTGCATACCTCAATTTATCCTCATCATTGCAACCTACAGTTTTCAGCTTCCTTTCAGTATCTGCTAGCCAGTCCTCTGCATCCATTGGTTCAGGAGCTGATGCAAAAGGTAACGGTCTTGCGTTATGGAAATCAGATAAACTCACTCCTCCACCTTCAGGTGCCCTCTGATTTGCTCGTCCTAGCATCTCTTCCAGGAACTTATTCTGGGTTTCTTGCATCATTTGCATGCATTGCATAAAATTCGGTTCCATTAACAGCCTCATTGGTGGTGGTGGTAATGCTTCTTGGTTTGTTGCATCTTCATCGGCCTTTTCCTTGGCCTCTCATTCCATCCGCTGCTGCTCAGTTTCCATTCCTACACCCGTATCCATGACCCTCTAGTCCTGCAACATAAAGCGAATACTCATAATTACATCATGCACATGTGTTCTGAGCTCGACTTTACGCACAGAACTAGTCACACAATGAAGATCCAAAGAAAATCCAAATATGCATTTCACATATTTTACATAATATCATAATGATACAAAGTCATTACAACATATACCATATAGGTATAATTACAAAAATACCTTATTACTTGGGGTACAAAACACAGTACTTGATACTACTAACTAATTGTCTCCTTCTAATAGTAACTACGCTCATCGTACATGCTTGATGTCCAACCGTGATGACGTGTTGTTTGTCGCACAGTTTGTGGAACATATGGCCTTCCAGAAGGAATATACTCTGTATCTGAAGTGTCAGGACTTGAGTCATTACTCAACCTGAGCGCATTGACTCCCTCCAGCTCAGCTGAAAAGTCTTCAGAAACATATTCAACATTATCTCCAACCTGCATCTCCTGAGCTTCATTTCTTGAGTTGTCAACAGGATACGCAGATCCTGCTGCTTCCCAGGTGCTCTCGTGGGCAATATAGTTAAACACTGGATAATGTATATTCCCTGGGTTTTGAGAAGATGTTGATGATTCAAAACTCTCTCCTTAGGATCTTCTTCTTCATCCTGATTATCTGTTGACAAGGTATTTCTACTTCTATTATTAGGGTTCATTTTTGCACCCATCCAACTAGATTGTCCAACATTTCTGTCAGAACCATCTGTGGACATCTGGTGTTCATGAGATACATAATATGATCCCATTCTCCATCCATCCGAATTCTCAATAGGAAGTTCTGAGTTAGAACCATCCTTTGAGCCCTGTGGTACTGCATACCACATATCCATAGTAGGATCATGTATAGGTTGTGGTCTTGGTGAATAAGGATATGGTATAAAAGATTCAGGATCTATACGTATATCCTTAAAGATAGGTGTTGCACTACTACTTGCTTCTTTCTATAGCTGGAATGCTAACTGCTTCCTCCTTTCCGGATCAGTTAGATCCTCTAACATGTCATTTTGTCTTCAACAATCACTTGATGGGTCTTATAAAAATACGCAACGAGTGTTCGTTATCTATCCATAAACTTGGAAGCTAACTTAGGATGCTTCTTAACCAAAGTAAGATGATCCGGTATAGGCTCCGAGTCTATAGAATCATGAGGTATCACAGAGAATGTGCTACCTTCTAACTCCTTAGTTTTCTGCTCCCGGATATTAGCTATCGCCTCCACAACAGCAACATGATAGGCTGCTAAATGACTGCTACCTTCTCCTATAGGTAGATCGTGATATAATCCAAGCTTCTCTGGAAGTTGGATACTCACACGATACTTGGATAACATTCGACCATCAAGGTAAGTGATAGTGTTCACTGGAATTCTAGTTGGACAACTAAAGAGCTTTAAAAGTTGACGAAGTTGGTCTATGAATGATCCTTGATAATCATCAAGAGTCTCATCTTTCCTTACCAAAGTCTGTTTTGGAAACTTTGGTGCCATATCTCTGTATATCAGAAAAATAATTTTTAATAGTATCCAATGACATATTGCATCATACCAAAGAATTATCGCACTAAAATATATAACGGAATATTCTCATTTGAATACCCATTATATTACTTATAGATAATTCTTTATCGTTGCTAAATTTTCCTACAGGCAAGACCCTTTACTAGGTTTCCAACCTAAGGTCAAAGCAATTTGCTCTCATACCAACTGCGGTGACCCAGCATACCACTGCATGTGTAGTACACTATAGTCGTTGACATGACATCCACAGAGCACCGTTCCGTGAATATCACATCCCTCAGAGTGGTACAACAAAAACATTGCGGGTCCATATTACAAAAGTACACACATTATTATTATTACAATACCGAAAGTTTGAGACTTCCAAAAGATCCAAACAAAATATAAAGTGTTCAGCGGAATTTAAAAGTAACAACTCTGACTAGGAGTTGAGCTCAACAGCTTATTCTATAGAGTTCATGCTACTCGGCTCCGTTGGTTACTACTAACTATGGATACTTAGTTGGACTCGTTATCATCGACACCATAGCGGATTTTGTAATCCACTCCTTCAACTCCTCCGAACAGATCAGGTTCCTCGTAGAACACATGTTCTTGGCATTCGGCTGCATACATTGGCACGTCTTCGAGATACTCAGAGTCTAAGCAAGGGATCAAAAGAAAGAATGAGTAACAGCGTTACCCAACAAGTTCATTATATGCAAGGTGGGAAGTTTGATGCTCTAACTACAACCTCGGATTACAAATCCTTGGCACTATGCAGTTTTTTGTAAATCTTTCTTCAAAGATTGATTTTATTCTGAAAACTATGACAATCAGCCTTCACAGGTTGACCAGAACTTTCATGGAGTTCCTTTCCTGCCGCGTTCGTAGCTCCTTCCCGGAACAGGGAGTAACAAGTTACAGTTCTTACACTCTCCAAAGGTGCGTTACTTTACCCATGAGAGATCAACTCCTTGTTGCACAACCGGGCGTACTTTCCCGTCCACAATTCCATGATGTGGGGCCCAGTAGTTGGTCCAAGCCAATCACTGCCCCCTTCGCGACCCCGCATGCCTCCTTGGTGTACACCATGCCCACATAATGAATTACGACAATGGTTTATATAAACCGTTAGATGCTAGAACTATCGTGGGACGATAAGGGTTCCCACCCATATGCTGCATATCCTCTACGAATTACCAATTAATATGCATGCTATGAGGATAACAGCCACGACCTGCACATCTGGCTTCATGCGAGAGGAAGAAGATACAGCTGACTTCTCTGTCCCATTCTAAATCTCATGGCTAACGCGTAATATATGGCGCTAGAATCACTGATGTCAGGGGTTATTAAGTCCCTACTTGATTATCATCATTGCAATTAGAAGTCTAACTTCTATTACTCCATGATATGACTACTTAGGATGATATCTATAATTTCTTTATTTGTGAAAATAATATTTTCTTTCTTTTATAGCATATATGATAACACACAATTTGCAAATACTTAGATAAAGATCTTCAAAGGACATGAGCAAGTGATGAACTTGGCTTGTGATGGCAAGGTAGTGAAGTCTGATGCTTGCACTGGACCTTGAGCTTCTAGTTCTACAAAAAACATCATTATTGCCCGGTAAGGACAATAATTAAAGAAGCAAAATGATTATGCAAGTAATGTAATGCATTATTTAACTTGATATGCATTCACCCCATTATTATAAAAAGTTCTTTTTAATAATAAAGGATTTATAAATGTTACTTTTTAATATTTATAACATATATTGAATTATTTTATTTTATTTTCCTTTTATTTTGACATTTATTGATTTAATAATTATTTTAGGAATTATCAATTATACCTTAAAATTGCTATTAAATATTTATTTAGTATTTTTCAAAAATACTATAATATTAATATATCATGAAAGTGATTTTTCTTTATTTTTATCATCATTCAATAATTTTGTAAAATTCCATAAGGAATATATAAATTACAAAATTCTTATAAAATTTTAAATGTCTAAAACTTTATATTTCATTTTATTGGAATAGTATGGATTATTGTGAATACAAAAGTATTTTATTTATAATTTTTGGACTTTTATTTTATTTTCTATAATTTAATTAAGTCCAGGGGTATTTTGGTCTTTTCCTTTTTATTAAAACAGGCCTGGAAATGTTTCTGGGCCGGTTATTCTTATTGGGCCCTGGTGGCCCATTAGTCCTAGACAAAAGAGCCACCCCAAAGGGTCTGGCCCAGCTCGACCCACTCCTCTCTGCCTCTCTCTCTCTCTCTCTCTCTCTCTCTCTCTCTCTCTCTCTCTCTCTCTCTCTCTCTCTCTCTCTCTCTCTCTCTCTCTCTCTCTCTCTCTCTCTCTCTCTCTCTCTCTCGAGTTCATCTTCTCCTCCTCTGACCCCGACCCTATGGCCGGCGATGCCGCCACCGGCGATTCCCGCCGCTGTCGGCCGTTCTGGTTGCGCTGTGGTGCAACAGGGGGTTGTCGGTGACGCCTGTTTGTTCTATCCAATTGGATTCGAGCCTAGGGCTCTCCTGCGATGGATCGATGCCGTCCCGAACCCTAGGGTTTGGGGATTGGCATGGATTCAAGTGTTGCAGTGGTCGTCGTGCATCGAGGTGATGCTCTGCACCTCCAGGCGTGATCAGGGTCGCTGCCGTGGCGCTGTGCGGGTTGCAGTGCCCCCTCTGGGGTGCTCCCCGTGCCGCCATGGTCGTCGGCCCCCCTGCTTCCTCTTCTATTCTTCATCGAGGACCTACGGTGAGTTTGATTCCCCTCTCCTGGTGCTCTCTGTGCTTGCTAATTCGATCCTAGATATTGGCAGTGTCCTTTCTGGCTACTGTCTGATTCAGATTAGGATGTTTATCCATTTAGGGTTCCTGTGATGTGATTGATCATGTGCTGGAGTAATTGAATCATGTTTGGATGGTTTGTACACATGCTAAATGATTATTGGCATGAGGCTTGTTGTTTAAAATGATCCAGGATGTTTCTGGTGGCTTACTAGATGATTTGATGCTTGGATTGCATCTGATTCAGATGATGTAGTTTTTTGGGAAACATGCTTGGTAGAGCCAATGACTTGATAGCTTTCCATTGTTTATTTGATTCATGGTTATGATTATGATAGGATACAACTACTGTCTTAGTGCTGTTAGCTTGGAAATTAACATGTGGTTTGAGACAATCATGATCTCAAACAGTGAAGTGTAACATAGAAATATCCTAGTTATGATTCCTGTGTTAACAGGAAAATGATTAGTTAGTTGATTGTCTGAATCTATGATGATTTACTGTCCTTCCTAATTCATAATGGATTGTTCTTGTGACACCATCATGGTATGGCACACAAGTTCGATTCTAAACCATGGATTTGGTTAGTTTATGCTTAAGACAATGTTGGCTTTGAAAGATAAATAGATGCTCTTCTCTGAATTCCCTAAGACCAATGATGTTGGTATGAGGCTTAGGGATTCAGATCTTATCTAATTGGTTCATCAAGATAGTCCTGGTAGTGGTACCAGATATTCTTTATTGAATCAAAGCTTGGAAAAAATGATAGTGAGCTTAATCAATCTATGGATCCCAAAGATTTGTTTCTAAGGTGCTACCCTTCCTTTAGGGATGTGCCTGGAATATATCATAGGTATATGTATGATTGAATTGTAAAATATAGTTTGACAACCAGAGCAAGGATGTTGCTCTGAGCTCTGGTTGGATCCTGGTACTTTGTTGTTTGCCTTTAGAGTTTCAGAAATCCCTATGATGGATCCACCCCACTTGGGTGCTTTCTGAGGGTTTGTTTTATAAAACAACACATGCTTCTCTCTGAATAAGATGATTAGATTATGTGAAGGTTTTATGAAACTCACCACATAATCTGATGATGGTGTAGTAAGTTGGTGATGATGATCTTGATCTGGTTTTTGCTGGACTCATGTGCTTGATGTTTAGCTAACCTGCTCCTCCTAGCTCCTGGGCTTGATCTTGCTATCCACCTGATCCATCCCCCTCCTTATGTCACCATCCTGGTGATGTTTGGTTGATCCTTAGTTGGTGTGGTTGCTAGCTGTGGTGCTTCGTTTAGCTACTGTCTACACTGGCTGTTCTTGTGTGCTGTGCAGTGGGGTGATGCACTAGTTCCTCCCACGGCTGTGCTTGTGGTTTTGTGAGATTGGGTTGTTCTATGAGGTTGATAACACACCACATGAATGCGGGTGTGTGTCCTGCCTGTGTGCTTGCTATGCACTTGTGGATATGTTCATAATTTTGAACTTACTCTTACCAGGTTACTTTCACCTGGCTGGTGAATTTGTCCCTCTTGGCTGTCATTTGACTTCTGGCTTTGAATTTATGAAAGATAGATTCTTTCATATTGGTGAAACTTTCCCCGTTTATAAATTTCTCAATGATGAATTTGTCAAGTGCATTTCACTGACATATCTGAGAGAAATAATACTAACACTAACCCTCTTTTGTTTTTATTTAGTCTTTGTCTTGCAGGTACAGATATATGGATGAAGATTTAGTTTAGGTTTAGTTATAGGATAGTTATAGATTGTTCCAATGTAATTTTCTTATTCTTTTGTAATTTTTCATTTTATTATTTTGTAATTTTCATTTTCTTCAATTGTAATATGGATTATATTATTATTAATAAAGACTATTCTTATTCTTTATTCTTTTGTAAATTGTGATGTTTGAAAATAGTTTCAGTAGGTTATATTCTTTGTAACTTGTTTATATATTGATAATATGAAATAAGTTTCATATTCATTATTGTTTTTCTTTGGATAGAATTTAAGTGTTAATATTTATCTCTTAATTAAATTAAGATTCAAACTTATATCTAATTCATTTGAATTATAATTCAAACACTCAAGTTTTAAAATTCAAACTCATTTCAAAACACATAACTCCTTAAAAATCATCTCAAAGTTTATAACAATCATCCTTTAAGACTAAACCTAATCTCAAAGTATGAAAGAAACATTGATCACTTAAGATTTTTATTTGGAAAAAATTTTACCCACATTTTCACAAATGAATGCATGCAACATTCCATATTCCTAAATCTACCCTTCGTTAGTTCCTAAATGCTGGGATGTTACATGGATATTACTCACCAAGTCCTAAAATCCCACCCATTGGCGATATTACTCACGCCATGGGGTTTCAAAACTTTGTTTAGAAAAGAGAGAGGAAGATCCTTTAGAGGCTCCATCCTTCAGATGCTCAATGTTGTTCTGTTTCCGTGAACATGGCTGATCGATCAGATTGCAATACTCTCGAGAGTTTGTGCACTTTACCCAGAATCCACAATCAAGTCCTTTTACAGACAATACCATGGCGAGGATTTCCCTTAGTAGCCCCTCTACCTTCTGGATCCAACCGTGCCAATAACCTCCAAATGTTGGTACCCAGGTGAGGTTTCCCACTAAGTACTAGGCCAAGACAGAGCCCATATGTATTGTGGTTGCACTGGAAGCTTCTGAATTCCGAAACATGGCAGACTTCTTTGATTCCTGGGCGGCCGTCCTCCATCAAAATTCCACTCGTTGACCCGACAACCATTTCTCCCAGAAGAAAACTTAGTTTTTATTTTGAAGTGGCTTTGAGAAGAAAAGATCGCTTATGACAGCATTTATACTTAGAAATTTTCTTGTCTTTCGAACCCCCAACGGTACTTTATATATATATATATAGCATAGCAAGCACTTAGCAAAAACAAGGGTAACCTATTAGGAGGGAAAAATCCTAATTATAGAACTACTCATGGCATACTACAAAAATTTATCGCACTTGCAAAATAATACTAAGGAAAAATTTACCAGAACATCCTACACATGCACACTATAGAATTTGAAGATCAAAACATGCATAGACAAAACTAGGACAAAAAATGAATAAGTGTTGTAACTTGCCGTAGTATAGTTGGATGATGATTACTTCTTTTTAAAACTTGCTCACGCACTCCGAATCGATCTAACGTAAAGAGAAAAATAACACTAAGAAAGAACCATTGCAAATAAAGAGCCAAATAAATCATATGAAAGTAAGCAAAAACCAAACAAAAGGAATCAACTAAAACTAAGTTGCAAATCTTTAATTATGAATTATCGAAGTTTCAGCATTTTTAGGGGTTTTGAATCTGTCGTGGTAAATATCGAGACAATTAAATTTATCTAAAAATTTGTAAACTATTAATATATTGGATAGTCAATTTTGGTACGAATCCAACACGACAAGAATCATCTAATCAGATTTGTGGATCAAAAGATAAGGATTTTACAAGATTTAGCCTGATCTAGATTTTTACATACGATCTGGATCGATAGTACAAACGTTGTACAAAAAGCCTCATATCAAGTGCCATGTCCTGAGTGGGTGATCCATGTTAGATTAGTCGACAAACCTAGATCGTTTACGCAAGATCGGATGGCGGAACTTGGTAAATTAGGAAAAAAGAACCGGTCGATCGGATGCTGACAAGAAATTAAAAAAATAGAACGTAGCAGGTCATGACATGCACGTAGTTAAGTCGTCTGCTAATATACATCACGCGATCAAGAGCCTAACGGAATTTACATACCAGCAGTGGTCAGTGATAGACGACTACCTAAACAAAGACTGTGGAGCTTGTGCGTGTGTGGATGAAAGCGAGATTCCGGTTATCGATCGGCTTTCTGCAGGGAAGGTGAGTACAACTCGTCTTGATGCAGAGATCTAGGTAGTGCGATCAGCGAGTCTTGGTGTGGCTCCTGATGGTGGCGGTGGTCACCATAACGTGCATCAGCTTGGCGAACTCCGACGGTGTCGTGCATCTCCCTAGGCATGAGAAAAGGGTCAATAATAGGCGGTGGAGTAGGCAAAATATCATAGCAGATGAAATGAGATGGGGGGTGCTCACGTGGACACTGAACGACCATCAGACTTTTCGAAGCACGAACTAGCAATTCCGGCAAGATCTAATTGATTGATTTTGTGAACAGTTTGCTTGTGTTTCGGCAAAAAATGAACGAGTAGAGGTGAGTGGTATATATGAGCGGTATCGCATGGAGTAGGGGTAACGCAATCAACCGAATTTTAGAGATTTTTGCGGAATGATGATTTGGTTCTGCGAGGAACTCGTGTTCTTGTTGGTCTCCATCGACAAAAAGGGATGACCACTGGTCCCATGGTGTCAGCACCCAAAGCAAACACGTAAGGAGATAGGGAGAAATAGCTCGGGAGGAGATCACTTGGGCTGAAACTGTCCAAGCGGCCGATGCGGCTCGCGCGCACGTCAAAACACCAGCCGGGGCGAACGTGGTACATGCGGCTTGGGTGTATGTGCCGGTCACATGTATGTTATTTTGTTTATTTTTTGTTAACACAGTAAATCCAACATGAATCTTACCAAATCACTTCTAAAATTTTGAAAACTAGCATGAGTGATCAAAATAAGTTGCGTCTAGGAATATATGTTCCCAACCCTAGTTCAATTTTAAACAAAAACATTTGATTTTGTAATAACTCAAATTATTTTTTTCTCAAAATAGCTTCACGGTGTTAAATACTTCTAAAATATCTTAGAACCGAAAAGGCATAAGAAAGTTATGTATAGGAAATTCCAACCCGATATTTTGAAGAAGTCACTTTATCTTCTCTCGGTTAGTTTTCTTTGAATTGGAAATTATCTACAAAATATTCCAAAGCAAATAAACTTCAAAGAAGGCCAATTTGAAAATTTTAAACATGTTTCTTATTATTGGAAATGTCATATTATTTCCACTCTTTTGAAACTTGTGTTTGGAAAATATCCAAGTAAAAAAAATCAAAATGAACACGAATAAAATGTAAGACAATACTTTCTCAGATTAGTATAATTTTACCAACCAATATGATAGTCATATTAACTCACTTCTTTTAATGTGGCTTGGTAAAATTTCAAACAAACATTAAAAGTTTCTTTTTATTCAAAAATTTCAACAAGATCGAACAATTCAATAAACTTATTTAATTGGTTTTTATCATTCCATTAGGAAAATTTTGGGATGTTATAGGCTACCACCCTTAGAAGGAATCTCGTCCTCGAGATTCGAGAAGGCTAGAAAGAAATAGGTTCGGGTTTGGATACTATCACCCTTAAAAGATTGTATTTTGTTGGGTTCTCTGGGTACAATGATTTGTAAGATTAGCTCACACTAACATAATTCACTGTAGCCTAATAGACGAATTGGGCTTCTTGCCATTGCCATTGCGATTGCCACCGCCATTCTTCCTTTTCTCAGGACAATTTGACGCGTAGTGCCCTATTTCGTCACAGTTGTAGCATGTCACCTGGCTAGGATCTTTCTTAGGCTTATTATTGCTGCTGCCTCTATTACCATTACCATCATTGTTTTCATCCTTTTCAACCTGTTCTAGACAATCAACAACATAATGCCCAGGATTGTGACAATTGAAGCATAAAGCTTTGCTTAGATCCTTCCTCTTCTTTGGTAAGAACGACATGCCTTGGCACATTCCATCTCTAACTTGCTAATTCACTTGTTGTACAATCAGGTAGAGGTGACATTGCGAGGGGTTGTGGTTGGTCCCTTCGCACAAGAAGCATGTAACTTGAGAGGTGGGGCATTCTTCAAATGGGTTATTTTCTTCACAGTAGGGGCACTAATCATGATGCTCCTTGGAGGTACGTCCTATTTCTCCACAGATTGTGCAAGCTGAATGTTTTGGGACTTCAACTTCTTGGGTTTTTGGTATACGAGTGACGAGACGAGATTGTAGTAGAACCACTTTAAATTCTTCCCAAGATATCATCCCTTGATGATCATCAATGGTGTGTTGCATCTCCCACCAAGTTGCAGCGTCGTCCTTTAGGAATTGGGTGGCATAATGGACCATTCTATTGGCTTCAATGTTGGCATTATTCATTCTGTCTTCAACCTTGTGCATCCACTTCTTTGCATCAGCGTGGCTCGTACGCTTGGATAAGTTGAGTTGCTTGTCTTCCTTATTGATACAGGCCATCTGACGAGTTAACCGAGGTTTAGAGTAGTAACGAATGGAGTATAGAAGAAGAAGGAATAACCCATACAAATATTTTTTTTAAGAAAATAGGTTTTCATTAGCTAAGGTAATAAAACCATACACGACAACAAACAATTCATCGCATCTATATTATAGCGAAATCTATCCGGTTTTGGTTCCTAAGTGGTCACTTGGAATCCTCGGGACTTCGAGTCTTCAAAAGTCTTCGTGCTCTTGATAGTCTTCATGTTCTTCATAATATTCAAGCTTTCGAGTTCTTTAGTTAATAACCTTGACTTAAGGCCTTCGAAGTCTTTCGTGCTTGTATCTTTGAAGTCTTCAATTCTCATAGCTTTAGTCTTGAAACATCTTTTGGGTATGTCTTCAAGTCCTGACTTGAGAGAAACATTGAGATGGTCTTCTTTGGAAAGGTAGTCTTGGAAGAAGTTTCTTCTTGAAGTGCATAATGGTCATTTCTAATGTTGAAAAGAAGAGACTTAAGAAATTTTAAAACCCCAAAGGTAGATGATGAGAAGTATGAGAGTTTTCTGAAATAACTTAGAAAATATTACTCCTAAGGCTTTTCCGAGGCTAGGGTCACAATCTACAGTCAACTTATGCTCTGATACCATCTGTAGCGACCTCGGATCGATAAAGATCCTAAGTCCCTGTGATTAACATGCAGTCCCTGGATCAATAGCTAGCACTCACAGTCGATGAAATATCATGTAAAACACAAGTCTTTATTACATGAATCAAATAATCCAGAGTTTACATTATTACAAAGAAGCGATTTAATACAACTTGGAGTCTCATCAATGCCACGGGCAGGTTGAGTGAAGATCCGCGATTCTAGCGCACCTTTCAACGATCTCCAAAATTCTGCACATGAAACATGTAGCCAACAAGTTGGGTCAATATTTTGAATGTATTGGCAAATTACACCAAGAAAAAAATAAGGCTAACTCTACATGCAAGGCCGAGTAGGCTTTGGAGTTCATTTCCATAAAGCCAATTTTCTCTAAGTAAGAGGAAAAGAGGAAGAGTTTTTATCCTACTTTGTAAACATTTGCTTAAGTAAAATATGGTCTAATGGCACACGGGGATATTACTCACCAAGTGTCCAAACAACCAAACACTTGGATATTACTCACCAAGTCCTAAAATCGCACCCATTAGCGATATTACTCACGCCATGGGGTTTCAAAACTTTGTTTAGAAAAGAGAGAGGAAGATCCTTCAGAGGCTCCATCCTTCAGATGCTCAATGTTGTTCTGTTTCCGTGAACATGGCTAATCGATCAGATTGCAATAATCTCGAGAGTCTGTGCACTTTACCAACAATCCATAATCAAGTCCTTTTACAGACAAGACCATGGCGAGGCTTTCTCTTAGTAGCCCCTCTACCTTCTGGATCCAACCGTGCCAAGAACCTCCAAATGTTGGTACCCAGGCGAGGTTTCCCACTAAGTACTAGAACAAGACAAAGCCCATATGTATTGTGGTTGCACTGTAAGCTTCTGAATTTTGAAACATGGCAGACTTCTTTGATTCTTGGGCGGCCGTCCTCCACCAAAATTCCACTCGTTGACCCGACAACCGTTCCGCCTAGAAGAAAACTTAGTTTTTATTTTGAAGTGGCTTTGAGAAGAAAAGATCGCTTATGAGAGCATTTATACTTAGAAATTTTCTTGTCTTTCGAACCCACAACGGTACTTTATATATATAGCATAGCAAGCATTTAGCAAAAACAGGGGTAACCTATTAGGAGGGAGAAATCCTAAGTATAGAACTACTCATGGCATACTACAAAAATTCATCGCACTTGCAAAATAATACTAAGGAAAAAATTTACCTGAACATCCTACACATGCACACTACAGAATTTGAAGATCAAAACATGCATAGACAAAACTAGGACAAAAATATGAATAAGTGGTGTAACTTGTCTTAGTATAATTGGATGATGACTACTTCTTTTTGAAACTTGCTCGCGCACTCCGAATCGATCTAACGTAAAGAGAAAAATAACACTAATAAAGAACCATTGCAAATAAAGAGCCAAATAAATCATATGAAAGTAAGCAAAAACCAAACAAAAGGAATCAACTAAAACTAAGTTGCAAATCTTTAATTATGAATTATCTAAGTTTCAGCGTTTTTATGGGTTTTGAATCTGTCGTGGGGAATATCGAGAAAATTAAATTTATCTAAAAATTTGTAAACTATTAATATGTTGGATAGTCAATTTTGGTATGAATCTAACACGAGAAGAATCATCTAATTCAGATTTGTGGATGAAAAAATAAGGAATTTACAAGATTTAGCCTGATCTAGATTTTTACATACGATCTGGATCGATACTACAAACGTTGTACAAAAAGCCTAATATCAAGTGCCATGTCCTGAGTGGATGATTTACGCAAGATCGGATGACAGAGCTTGGTAAACTAGGAAAATAGAACCGGTCGATCGGATGCTGACAAGAAAGGAAAGAAATTAAAAAAAATAGAACGTAGCAGGTCATGACATGCATGTAGTTAAGTCGTCTGCTAATATACATCACGCGATCAAAAGCCTCACGGAATTGACATACCAGTGGCGGTCAGTGATAGGCGACCTGAACAGAGACTATGGAGCTTGTGCGCGTGTGGAAAAAAGCGAGATTCCGGTCATTGATCGGCTTTCTGCAGGGAAGGCGAGTACCACTCGTCTCGATGAAGAGATCTGGGTAGTGCGACCAGTGAGTCTTGGTGCGGCTCCTGATGGTGGAGGTGATCACCATAACGTGCAGCAGCTCGGCGAACTCCGGCGGTGTCGTGCGTCTCCCTAGGCATGAGAAAAGGGTTAATAATAGGCGGTGGAGTAGGCAAAATATCAGAGCAGATGAAGTGGGATGGGGGTGCTCCCGTGGCCATTGAACGACCACCAGACTTTTTAAAGCACGAACTAGCAATTCCGGCGAGATCTAATTGATTGATTTTGTGAACAGTTTGCTTGTGTTTCGGCAAAAAATGAACGAGTAGAGGTGAGTGGTATATATGAGCGGTATCGCGTGGAGTAGGGGTAGCGCAATCAACCGAATTTTAGATATTTTTTGCAGAATGACGATTTGGTTCTGCGTGGAACTCGTGTTCTTGTTGGTCTCCGTCAACAAGAAAGGGATGACCACTGGGCCCATGGTGTCAGCGGCCAAAGCAAGCACGTAAGGAGATAGAGAGAGAAACAGCTCGGGAGGATCTCACTTGAGCTGAAACTGTCCAAGCGGCCGGTGCGGCTCGCGCTCACGGGAGAACACCAGCCCGGGGCGAACGTGGTGCATACGGCTTGGGTTTACGTGCAGGTCACATGTATGTTATTTTGTTTATTTTTTTGTTAACACGGTAAATCCAACATGAATTTTATGAAATCACTTCTAAAATTTTGAGAACTAGCATGAGTGATCAAAATAAGTTGCGTCTAGGAATATACGTTCCTAACCCTAGTTCAATTTTAAACAAAAACATTTGAGTTTGTAATAACTCAAATTATTTTTTTCTCAAAATAGCTTCACGGTGTTAAATACTTCTAAAATATCTTAGAACCGAAAAGGCACAGGAAAGTTATGTATAGGAAATTCCAACCCGATATTTTGAAGAAGTCATTTTATCTTCTCTCGGTTAGTTTTCTTTGAATTGGAAATTGTCTACAAAATATTCCAAAGCAAATAAACTTCAAAGAAGGCCAATTTGAAAATTTTAAACATGTTTCTTATTATTGGAAATGTCATATTATTTCCACTCTTGTGAAACATGTGTTTGGAAAATATCCAATTAAAAAAATCAAAATGAACATGAATAAAATGTAAGACAATACTTTCTCGGATTAGTATAATTTTACCAACCAATATTATAGTCATATTAACTCACTTCTTTTAATGTGGCTTGGTAAAATTTCAAACAAACATTAAAAGTTTCTTTTTATTCAAAAATTTCAACAAGATCGAACAATTCAATAAACTTATTTAATTGATTTTTATCATTCCATTAGGAAAATTTTGGGATGTTATAGGTTACTATGTACCAAAAAGCTTATAGCAATTGAACTATTGAAATGACTTGATCTTTATGCTACGCTTATCTATAAGAGTATGTCCATCACACCATTCTCCTAATGATATGATCTTGTTGTTAATAACATCTCAATGTTCATGATCAGGAAACCATGATCATATATTAACCAACAAGATAGTTTAACAAGAGGCTTTACTAGGGACTCTTTTATGTTTACAAATCACACAAGTATTAATGTTTCCGGTTAATACAATTATAGCATGGTATTTAAAAATTTATCATAAGCATGAAGATATGATAATAACCAATTTATTATTGCCTCTTGGACATATCTCCAACATCGGCCTCCATCCATGAAAAGTTCCGCAGGGCTGCCGCCACCGAAGAGGAGATTTGGAGGACAAAAGTCTCTGTCCCGGCACCCTGCCGGGACGGAGAATTGCTCCTGGAGCCATCTCTATCGATTTCCACCACCATCTCCATCGTCGTTGCTAATTCCCATGATGAGGAGGGAGTAGCTCTTCGTCAAGGCTAAGGGATCTACCAGTAGCTATGTGTTCATCTCTCTCTGTGTGTAATCTTATTGTGGTCATGAGTTTTGTAATCAAGTAGATCTACTCTGCTACTCAAGTGCTTTAATTGTAATCTCCAGCTATCCCCACGTGTGTGAAGTTGACCTTGTGCACACCATGTGGCACTTAGGCTAAAGATTACAGAAATATTTATCATGAGTTATATTTTGAGTTGGATGTCTCTATGAAATTGTGGTGTTTGTTGAATACATCTAGCTCTCAAGGTGATAGTGTGGGGTTACCTAGATGTGGAATGCAATCTTCAAGGAGAGATTTTGTAGCCCTACCGTGGATTAGATTTGTCCAACCAGAGAGTAGTTCAGGGTAGCATCATGAAGAGAATATATTTATATGAGAGTGTCCACTAGTGAAAGTATGATCCCTAGGCCTTGTTTATAAGCATTGAAACACCGTTTACAATCAGTCATGTTACATGTTTGCTTGTTGCCAACTTTATTTCAGATTGCAATTACCACTTATTATCATCCATATTACTTGTATTTCACTATCTCTTCGCCGAACTAGTGCACCTATACACCTGACAAGTGTATTAGGCGTGTTGGGGACACAAGAGACTTCTTGTATCTTGATTGCATGGTTGCTTGAGAGGGATACCTTTGACCACTTCCTACCTGAGTTTGATAAACCTTGGGTTATCCACTTAAGGGAAACTTGTTGCTGTTCTATAAACCTTTGCACTTGGAGGCCCTACACTATCTACAAGAATAGAAGCGTGCATAAACATCACCTCTGAAGCAGCCATGTATTCTGATTCAGTTGAAGATCTCGCCACAAAGCTTTGCTTTGCACTCCTCCAGCTCACTGATGCACCATTCAAAGTAAATACATATCCAGATTGCGATTTAGAATCATCCGGATCGGTGTTCCAACTAGCATCGGTGTAACCATTAACAACGAGTTGTTCATCACCTCCATAAGAAAGAACCATATCCTTAGTCCTTCTCAAGTACTTAAGGATGTTTTTGACCGGTATCCAGTGATCTACTCCTAGATCACTTTGATATTTGCTAGTCAAACTAACAGCATATGCAATATCTTGTCTAGTACATAGCATGGCATACATGATAGCTCATATGGCTGATGCATAGGTAGTCTTAGTCATCCTCTCTCTATCTTCTGTCGTAGAAGGACTTTGAGTTTTACTCAAGGTCGTAATGGGAAACATGGGAAAGAACCCTTTCTTGCTATTTTCCATTCCAAACCTCTTTAGAACCTTGTCCAAATATGTACTTTGTGAAAGAGATATTAGGCGCCTCAATCTATCTCTATAAATCTTTGTTCCTAATATATAAGTAGCTTCGCCAAGATCATTCATTGAAAAAATATTATTCAAATAATCTTTGACACTTTTAAGAAGGTCTACATCATTCCCAATCAACAATATGTCATCCACATATAGTACTAGGAATGCTACAAACCTCTCACTCACTTTATTGTAAATACAAGCTTATCCATAAGTTTGTATAAATCCAAAACTTTTGATCACATTATCAAAACATTGATTCCAACTTCGGGATGCTTGCTTCAATCCATAAATGGATCGTTGAACTTTGCATACCTTGTTAGCATCTTTAGGATCGACAAAACCTTTGGGTTGTACCATATATAACTCTTCGTCAATGTCTCTATTGAGGAACGCCGTTTTGACATCCATATGCCATAAATCATAATCATAATATGCAGCGATTGCTAAAAAAATCCTCATAGACTTTAGTTTCACTACTGGTGAGAAAGTCTCATCGTAGTCATCTCCTTAAATTTGTCGGAACCCTTTCGCGACAAGTCGAGCTTTATAGATGGTTACATTACCATCAACATCTATTTTCTTCTTGAGAATTCATTTGTTCTCGACAGCCTTCCGACCATCCGGTAAGTCCACCAAAGTCCACATTTGGTTTTCGTTCATGGATCCAATGTAGGATTTCATGGATTCTTGCCATTTATTGGAATCTGGGCTCATCATCGCTTCCTCATACATCGCAGGGTCGGCGGTGTCGTCCACCAACATGATACTCATAATGGGATCATACCAATTAGGAGTGGTACGAGTCCTCGTTGACCTACGAGGTTCCGTAGTAACTTTGTTCGAAGTTTCATGATCTTTATCATTACCTTCCTCTCCTATTGGTGTATGCGCCACATGAACTTATTCCGGTGCTGTGCTACTCTCAAATCTGATAGAAGGTTCGACAACCTCATTGAGTTCTACTTTCCTTCCAGTCACATCTTTCGAGAGAAACTCCTTCTCTAGAAAGGATCCATTCTTGGCAACAAAATTTTTGCCTTCGGATCTATGATAGAAGGTATACCCAATAGTTTCCTTCGGGTATCCTATAAAGACGCATTTTTTCGCTTTGGGTTCAAGCTTGTCGGGCTATAACTTCTTTACATAAGCTTCGCAAACCCAAACTTTAAGGAACGACAATTTAGGTTTCTTACCAAACCATAATTCATACGGTGTCGTTTCAACGGATTTGGATGGTGCCCTATTTAAAGTGAATGCGGCTGTTTCTAATGCATAACCCCAAAACGACAATAGTAAATATGTAAGTGACATCATAGAATGAACCATATCTAAGAGAGTTCTATTACGACGTTCGGACACACCATTACATTGTGGTGTTCTTGGCGGTGTCAATTGTGAAAGTATTCCGCATTTCTTCAAATTCTCGCCAAACTTGTAATTTATATAGTCACCTCCATGATCAGATCCTAGAAACTTAATATTCTTGTTACGGTGATTCTCTACTTCACTTTGAAATTCCTTAAACTTCTCAAAATTTCCGGACTTATGTTTCATGAAATAGATATACCCATATCTACTCAATCATCCGTGAAAGTAAGAAAATAACGATAACCACCATGTGATGCCACACTCATTGGGCCACACACATCGGTATGTATGATTTCCAATAAGTCTGGAGCTCGCTCCATCATACTAGAAAACGGAGTCTTAGTCATTTTTCCCATCAGACATGCTTCACATCTTTCAAGTGATGCGAAATCAAGTGATTCAAGAAGGCCATCGGAATGGATTTTCTTCATACGCTTCACTCCAATATGACCAAGATGAGAGTGCCACATGTATGTAGAATTATCATCTAATTTCAAACATTTAGCATCTATATTATGAACATGTGTATAACTACTATCGAGATTCAACAAAAATAGACCATCCATCAAAGGTGCATGACCATAAAAGATATTAATCATATAAATCGAACAACCATTATTCTCGGACTTAAACAAGTAACCGTCTCGCAATAAATAAGATCCTGATATAATGTTCATGCTCAACCTAGGGACCAAATAACAATTATTTAAGTATAAAACTAATCCCGATTGTAGATGAAGAGGGAGGGTGCCGACCGCGACTACATCAACCTTTGATCCATTTCCAACATGCATCGTCACCTCGTCTTTTGCTAGTCTCCGTTTATTTTGCATTACCTGTTTTGAGTTACAAATATGAGCAATCGAACCAGTATCAAGTACCCGAGCACTACTACGATTACTAGTAAGATACAGATCAATAACATGTATATCAGATATACCTTTCTTCTTGATGTTGTCGTTCTTCAGATCTTCCAGTGACCTTCTCCCTTGGAGTAAAAGAACTCAGTATTAAGCTTAGGCCCAGCCTTGGTCTTCTTTGCTGGCGTGGCAGCTTTCTTTCCGCCCTTCTTGAAGTTACCATTTTTCTTAGGCTTGCCTTGCTTCTTGAAATTGGTGGTCTTATTGACCATCGACACTCGGTGCTCTTTCTTGATCTCCACTTCCGCAGACTTCAACATAGAGAAGAGTTCTGGTAACGACTTATCCATGTGCTGCATGTTGTAGTTCATCACAAAGTTCTTGTAACTTGGTGGTAGTGATTGGCGGAGATGGTGAATCCCCAATGCATTAGGAATCACTACCCCCACGCTTTGGAGCTTATTGGCATGCCCAGACAGCTTACGCACATGCTCACTGACGGAGCTGCCCTCTTCCATCTTGCAGTTAAAGAACTTTTCAGAAGCTTCATAACTCTCAACTGCCGCGTGAGCTTGAAATATCATTTTGAGTTCATGGACAATATCATGTGGGTCAAAGTTCTCAAACCTCTTTTGAAGCTTTGATTCCAAACCATACAAGATAGCACACTGAACTGTGGAGTACTGATTCTTCCGAGCGAGGAAAACATTCTTCACCTCATCAGTAGCATCATCTGTAGGTGGGTCACCCAGCGGTGCATCCAGCACATAGGTCAACTAACCAGCATTAAGGACAATCCTCAAATTGCGGAACTACTCCGTGAAGTTTCTTCCATTGTTTTCAACTTTTCTTTCTCTAGGAACATATTAAAACTGATGGTAGGGGCCGCCATGATCTACAACATATTTGCAATAGTTTAGACTAAGTTTATGACAAATTTGAGTTCAACTAATACTTAAATTAATCTAGGTGAACTACCACTCAAAACAATATCCCTCAAATTGTCTTAGTGATCACATGAACCAAATCCACTACATCAAGTCGGATCATCACGAGAGATGATGTAGTTTCAAAGGCGAACAATCATCATGTTCATCATATCTACTATATGAATCATGCTTTACCTTTCGGTATTCCGTGTACCAAGACCATGTGTGTACATGCTAGGCTCATAAAGATTAACCTTAGTATCCGCATGAGCAAATCTGGCTTGCTTCTGTTGTATGCACACGTATATCTATCACACCCGATCATCACGTGGTGCTTCGAAATGACGAGTCTTAGCAACGATGCTTACTAAGGATGAACAATTTATTACTTGATATTTTGTGAGAGGGGTCATCTTATAATGCTATCGTCGCGATCTAAGCAATACAAGATGGATAAAAGGATTAACATCACATGAAATTCATAATATGTGATATGATATGGCCTTTCTTCTTGGCTTCCGATCTCCATCTGCAAGCACGGACATGATCTCCATCATCACCAGCATGGCGTCAAGGTCAATGGCACCGCTCCATGGTTTTCATCCAACAACATCAACTATTACAACTACTTTGGATAATAGACACGCAGGTCTTAACGAAATTAAAAGACAACCATAAGGGTCCTGCCGGTTGCCAACTTACAATAAGGATCATGGCTGAAAGTGTAAGATGGTTAACCTAGAGGGGGGTGAATAGGTTTCTACAAAATTCTTTATAATATTTTTCAAGTTTTAGGCTTTACAGAATATAAGTGATCCTTGATACGTCGGAAACGTATCTATAATTTTTGACGCTCCATGCATGTTTAATATCTACTTTGCTTTGCTTTGTCTACACTTTGAGGTATTTTTATATCTTTTCTGGAACTAACCTATTAACAAGTTGCCACAGTGCCAGTTGCCTATTTTCTTCTGTTTTTGGTTCCAGAAAGGCAGAAAATCAATATTCTCGGAATTGGACGGGATAAAAGCCGAAGTCATTATTTTACAAAGAAGCGAACATATTAACATGTAGAAGACGATACGGATAAGTGAACCTACAAAATCCGAAGCCACCATGGGGGACACGAATCCAGAAGACAAGACAGGGAAGCAAACCAGGACAGCCAGACCCCCTAGGCGCGGGTGGGCCCACCCCGCGCCTGGGTAGGGTGTGGGGCCCCTAGTTGCCTCCCAGCCTCGCCTCTCCGCCTATAAGAAGCCCCCGATGCAGAAACCCTAGGCACCCGAGCAAAACTCCACGAAACCTTCTGTAGACACTGCCACCATTGTCCCTAGATCGAGGGGGATCTGAAGTTCTTCCCGGCACCCTGCCGGAGGGGAAATGATCCCGGAGGCCTTCTCTCCGGTATGAAGCGTTAGTAGTTACACCTTGGACTATGGGTCCATGTAGTAGCTAGATGGTTGTATCTCCTCCTTGTGCTTTCATTTATAGATCTTGTGAGCTCTGTTCATGATCAAGATCTAATCTATTTGTAATCATGCATGTTGTGTTTGCGGGGATCCGATGGATATTGAGATTACTATGTCAGATTGATTAATGGTTTTGTCTTATTATTCTATCATGTCTGTGTTGTTTGTGATCTTGCATGCTCTCCGTTGTTAGTAGCTATCTTGGCCAAGTAGTTGCTAGTGACTCCAAGAGGGGGAATTTATGCTCGACAGTGGGTTCATGCCTCTAGTTTCCAAGGGAAGTAATAGAAATCTCTTCCGTTGTAGATGTATTGTTGCTACTAGGGAGAAAACAATGGTCTCTTGTTCATAGAACAAGTGGATTGTTTACCTTACACACTTTGCTTAAAGCAGTTGTCTGTTGCTTGCAACTTAATACTGGAGGGGGTTCGTATGATAACCTAAAGGTGGACTTCTAGTCATAGATGCAGTTGGATGGCGGTCTATGTATATTGTTGTATTGCCCAATCGAATCTCATAGGATCTTTTTGTTTGGTATTGCATTGTTATGCCTTGCTCAGTTCCTGTCAATTGCCCTGTTGTAATTTGTTCACCCTTCATGCCATGTTATTTATCTAAGGAGAGCACCTCTAGTGAACTATGGACCCCGGTCCAATCTTTACCATTGATACATCTTCCACTTTTACTTTTTTACTTGCTGCAAACCATTACCTTCCACACATTACATTTAATCCTTTGTTACAGCAACCGATGAGATTGACAACCTCACTGTTAGTTGGGGCAAAGTCTTGAGTTTGTGGTGTGCGGGTCTCCGCGTTGCTTGCAACACATGTGTGACGTTTACTTCCTCCTACTGGTTCGATAACCTCGGTTTCTTACTGAGGGAAAAATTGCTGATGTGCTGCTTCACAGCTTGCTCTTGGGGTTCCCAACAGGATCCACATCAACTGAGCCATCAACAAGTTTTCTGGCGTCGTTGCCGGGGAGGCTAAGGACGTCTTCACAAGGGGAGTCCTCCACTTCCTTTCTCTTTACTTTGTTTTTAGTTTGCTTAGTTTCTTCTTCTTGGTTTTGTTTGCCTCTTTTAAAAAACTCCAAAAAATTAGTCTAGTTTGGTTTGCTTCCTTTATTCAAAAACACAAAAAAAATTAGTTCCTGCTCTAGCTGTTGCTGTTGTTTTTGGCTTTCCCACCTTTGCCAAAATGAACTCTACTGAGAACACCAAGTTGTATGACTTCACTAGCACAAATAACAATGATTTCCTTAACAAACCTATTGCTCCACCTGCTCCTGATGCTACCTTTTATGAAATTAAGCCTGCTTTATTGAATCTTGTGACGAGAGACCAATTTTCTGGTGCTAGTTCTGATGATGCTGCTGCCCATCTCAATAACTTTGTTGAACTTTGTGAGACGCAAAAGTATAAGGATGTCGATGGAGATATTATTAAGCTTAAGCTGTTTCCTTTCTCCTTGAGAGGGAAAGCTAAAGAATGGTTGCTATCCTTGCCTAGAAATAATATTAATTCTTGGACTAAGTGCAAAGATGCTTTTATTGGAAAGTAATATCCTCCTGCTAAGATTATATCTATGAGAAGTGACATTATGAAATTTAAACAGCCTGATAATGAACATGTTGCTCAAGATTGGGAAAGAATGAAGTCTTTGGTTAAGAATTGTCCCACTCATGGACTCACTGCTTGGATGATTATCCAAACTTTTTATGCAGGTTTGAACTTCTCTTCAATAAACCTGTTGGATTCAGCTGCTGGAGGTACTTTTATGGGCCTCACTTTGGGTGCTGCAACAAATCTCCTTGACAATATGATGGTTAACTACTCTGAATGGCACACTGAGAGATCTCCACATGGTAAGAAGGTAAATTCTGTTGAAGAAACCTCCTCTTTGAGTGATAAGATTGATGTTATTATGGCTATGCTTGTTAATGGGAAAGCTCCTCTAGATCCTAATAGTGTCCCCTTAGCCTCTTTGGTTGCTCAAGAAGAGCAAGTTGATGTGAACTTCATTAGAAACAATAATTTTGGCAACAATACTTATGGTAATTATATGCCTTATCCTACTAGTGGAAATGTTTATCAAGGTAGATCTGGAATGCCTAGTGAAGAGAGGATTCTAGAAGTTGAGAGATCCACGAAAAACTTTATGCAAATGCAATATGAGCAAAACAAGATTTTCACTAAAACTATGGAGGAACAATCTATCATTTTGAAAAATATTAGTCATCAGCTTGAGAATCTAAATAGAGAAATTCCTAATTTACAGTCAAAAAATTTGCGTGCTAAAAAGAATATTTTATCGTTGTCTGAATCACAGTCCTCCTTGATTAATAAATGGCTACTAAACCTGAAACCATGGAAAATACCTTTGCTACTGCTCATGCCATACAAGTTACTATTGATGAATATGTTAGGCTGTTAGCTCAACTTCATGCTAAGTGGGAAAGGGAAGCTGAAATTGATAGAAACAATAGTGTGTGCACCATCACTAGAATGGATACCACTAAACCACAAGAAGTCCATGTTCCTCCTCATACTATACCTAAGCCTATTGAGTCTACTACTAGTGATTCTAAGTTTGAATTTGATGTAGATGGTTGCAAAATTTCAAAAGTGATTATGTTCTTGCAAAAACTTGCTAGAAGTCCTGATGCTAGTGATATGCATGTTGCTTTCACTAAACACATTACAAATGCTCTTGTTAAGATTAAGGAAGAAAAGTTAAAACACAAAGCTTCTATTCCTAGGAAAGTAGAAGATAGTTGGGAACCCATTATTAATGTGCAAGTGAATGACTTTGATCTCAAAGCTTCATGTGATCTTGGTTCTAGTGTTTCTATTATGCCTAGGAAGATTTATGAAATGCTTGATTTGCCACCTTTGGAAGATTGTTATTTGGATGTCCCACTCAATGATAATGCAAAAAAGAAACTTATGGGGAGTATTAATGATGTTCACATTATGGTTAACAATGCTTATGTCCCTATTGATTTCTATGTTTTGGATGTTGAATAAAATGCTTCTTGTCATATTACCTTGGGAAGACCTTTTCTTAGAACTGTTGGTGCCATCATTGATATGAAAGAAGGCACCATTAAATATCAATTTCCATTCAAGAAAGGTATTGAACACTTCCCTATGAGGAGAGAGAAGTTGCTTTTTGCTCCTCCTTTGAAAGCAAGGTTTGATGTTAATGCTTCTTCATTTGAAAATACTTGATTCTTCTTGCTTCTTGTGCCTAACTTAAAGGTGTTAAAGAAAAGTACTTCTTGGGAGATAACCCAAGAGTTTCCTTGAGTCTTGTAAGTTATTACTTCTGTAATGACCTCTTCTTATCCTTTTTGTTTGTTTTTTGTGCCAAGAATGACCTCTAATGAGAGAGAAGTAAGATTTGGGGAGTTGCTGTCCTGAAATAGATTTCTGTCCTCCACCAAAAAAAATTGTGAGGAGTCTATGTAACTCGGATTGATCTGAACATTTACGAATAAATCCCCCAGTATGTTAGATAACTTTCGTTAGTTCGACACTTTTTGATTTAAGCAACAGAAGATGTTCGAAAAAATCAGTTTCTACCTGCTGGTCTGTTTTGACAGATTTCTGCCATTATTTGCATTTGCTTCTTATTGATTCCTTTTTGAGTTCTGTTTTGGGGAATTGAGATTTTTGAAGGAGTTACTACAGTATCTTGTGTTTTTAGTAAAGTCTTGCTGTTCCAAAGCTTTGCCTAAAGGTCTATTATCTTTTGAATACACTAATGTTGCTAATGAAGATTGTGTGAAGTTTTGTATGAAGGAAAAAATTTAGGTGTAGAGAAAGAATGATGTAATGAGATGAAGAATGGACAAAAGTTCAATCTTGGGTATGCCACCCCGGTATCACCCCAATAAATATCCAGGAGGTAAGCTTGGGGATGCCCAAGGCATCCCCTTCTTCATTAATAAAAAGCTCAGGTCTGTCTAGACACTTCGTTTTTATTGTTTCATGCACAGTTGTGTTGTTCTTAGAGTGTCTTAGTTTTTGTTTGGTTTGCTTAGTTTGTTTAGTTTGCTTGAATAAAGAAGTTTGAACCCCCGTTCTCGCTGTGTTGTTTTGCAAATAAGTTGCTTGGTGTGGGAAAGGAGTAGTAAGTCCTTGCTTGAAAGTGCAAGAAGAGCTTGCATTGACTATGACTTAGACTTTAGCATGACATGCTAGTTGTTGTTTTGATGTTATGCTTAGTGATTATTGCTGTATCATGTCTTGTTCCAAACAATTGGGATTTCTTAGTGTGCCTTGAAAAAAATTATGCGTTGTTTTAGCATGCAAAAGCATAGTATTGTGGTATTCTCCTTTGATGCTTTATTTGGGTTGACTTGGCACATGCTCACACCATGTTATGACTATGACAAGTCACCATAGCCTCTATGATCATTTAGTCCTTGACTTGTAGTACCACTCTATGCTTTGATTAGTAATGCTTTGTTGCTCTGCATGATTATGGCCATTATTGCTCTCTTAGTTGGTTGCTCCCAGTCTTTTGCTAGCCTCCACTTGTACGAGTAAGCTCTACTCATGCTTCCAACTCCCAAGAAAACCAAGTTATTCCAAAGTGTCCACTATAAATTCCTATGCATGGTGTGTTACACCATTCCAAGTATATTCTTGTTTTCAGCTATCTTCCAATTAAAAAGTGTTTTGTTATGTGAAAACTTAGTGATTAAAGCTCTCACGAACTTGATGGCACACTTTATATTCTTTGCCGCTAACAAACTTGAACCATTGTGTCATCTATATTGTATATGCTTGCACTTATACGTTGGAATTAGCAGAACCGTGCTGTCATGGGGAACGTTTTCAACATTGCACTTGTACTTTGTACTCAGTTGATATCATGCTCTTTTGTCTATGGATGTGACCGATTTGAAATAAAGAGGGAACTTGTAAGTCCATGGAGTTTGTATTTTGTGTTAGAGAAACGCCTGGGCCGCTAGCGTAATCCATGCCTAATCATGGTGGAAACTTGCAGCATCACCATAGTGGGCTATCTATGAAGCATCCTCAATAAAAATCTATGCATATAGTAAATAAAAAGATTGTTGAGATTCTCATTGTATGCTTGCCTTGTCATTTTGGTTATGGGATAGCTCATATACCATGTGCAAGGGGTACCCCGTTGGCGGTTCTCTATGATATGCATGTACTTTCAATGACAAGAACTTACAGGTGACTGAAGTTGAGTAGCATGAGGTGTGGCCCTCGTATTCAAGGGACTTGAGATTGCCAACTTATACTTTGTTAAGCATATACTTCATCTTTGTTCACTTGAACTTTAATCACTTCAAGATGCTTATGATAGGGGCAATGAGGGTTGAAAGCTAACAAGTACCATAATTTTTGGAAGCTCTTTTTGAAACTTGAAATCCCTTCTTCCTTTATGAAAGGCCTTTCTTCCACCATTATTTGAGTCTCCACTTTCTACCTTTAGGAACCATTAAGAGAGCATAGTTTTCATTTTGTGTGCAGTGTCCCAAAACTTATTGATTGATGCATATTGTGATATTACTTGTTCCTGTGCTACTTGTTTCTAGTCACCCTTGTGAACTTTGAAGGTGTCCTATGCATCTATTTGCTACTCTATGAGGGACAAGCTGAATGCCACTATGCCATGTTTTCTGTATGTGAAACAAACAAACGTTTTTCAATGCATGTTATTCATGATCTTTGTTTGTAGCCTTTCATGTTGCATGCATAGTTACTTTGTCTTATTGTTAGAACTCCATCTTTCATGCACATGTTTAGAGTTCTTTGATCCCAGCTTTCAATGCTTGCAAATGGTTTGATCTTGGTTTTGATGGTGCATGTCACCTCAAAAAATATTCTTTTATCACTTACCTACTCGAGGACGAGCAGGAGTTAAGCTTGGGGATGCCTGATACGTCGGAAACGTATCTATAATTTTGGATTCTCCATGCTTGTTTAGTATCTACTTTGCTTTGCTTTGTCTACACTTTGAGGTGTTTTTATATCTTTTCTGGAACTAACCTATTAACAAGTTAACACAGTGCCAGTTGCCTGTTTTCTTCTGTTTTTGGTTCCAGAAAGGCAAAAAATTAATATTATAGGAATTGGATGGGACAAAAACCGAAGTCAATATTTTACCGTGGGGGACACGAATCCAGAAGACGATATGGAGAAGCGAACCAGGGCGGCCAAACCCCCTAGGCGCGGGTGGGCCCACCCCGCGCCTAGGTAGGGTGTGGGGGCCCTGGTTGCCTCCCAGCCTCGCCTCTTCGCCTATAAGAATCCCACGATGCAGAAACCCTAGGCACCCGATCAAAACTCCACGAAACCTTCTGTAGACACTGCCACCATCGTCCCTAGATTGACGGGGATCTGAAGTTCTTCCCGGCACCCTGCCGGAGGGGAAATCATCCCGGAGGCCTTCTCTCTGGTATGAAGCGTGAGTAGTTCCACCTTGGACTATGGGTCCATGTAGTAGCTACATGGCTGTATCTCCTCCTTGTGCTTTCATGTATAGATCTTATGAGCTTCGTTCATGATCAAGATCTAATCTAGTTTTAATCATGCATGTTGTGTTTGTGGGGATCTGATGGATATTGAGATTACTATGTCAGATTGATTAATGGTTTTGTCTTATGGTTCTATCATGTCTATGTTGTTTGTGATCTTGTATGCTCTCCGTTGTTAGTAGCTATCTTGGCCAAGTAGTTGCTAGTGACTCCAAGAGGGGGTATTTATGCTCGATAGTGGGTTCATGCCTCTAGTTTCCAAGGGAAGTGAGAGAAATCTCTTCGGTTGTAGATGTGTTGTTGCTACTAGGGAGAAAACAATGGTCTCTTGTTCATAGAACAAGTGGATTGTTTACCTTACACACTTTGCTTAAAGCAGTTGTCTGTTGCTTGCAACTTAATACTGGAGGGGGTTCGGATGATAACCTGAAGGTGGACTTCTAGTCATAGACGTAGTTTGATGGCGGTCTATGTATATTGTTGTATTGCCCAATCGAATCTCATAGGATCTTTTTGTCTGGTATTGCATTGTTATGCCTTGCTCAGTTCCTGTCAATTGCCCTGCTGTAATTTGTTCACCCTTCATGCCATGTTGTTTATCTAAGGAGAGCACCTCTAGTGAACTATGGACCCCAGTCCAATCTTTATCATTGATACATCTTCCACTGTTACTTGTTTACTTGCTACAAACGATTACCTTGCACACATTACGTTTAATCCTTTGTTACAGCAACTAGTGAGATTGACAACTTCACTGTTAGTTGGGGCAAAGTCTTGAGTTTGTGTTGTGCAGGTCTCTGCGTTGCTTGCAACACATGTGTGACGTTTCCTTCCTCCTACTGGTTCGATAACCTCGGTTTCTTAGTGAGGGAAGACTTGCTGATGTGCTGCTTCACACCTTGCTCTTGGGGTTCCCAATAGGCTCCACATCAACTGAGCCATCAAGCCTAAATGCAAACTAGGTGAGGCAACCTAGATGATGAAACAAGATATTTCAAGCTTGAAGGCTATCACAAGGTAAACAACACAAATAAGAGATTGGTTAAGGAATAACCTAAGCACGCGGAGACGAAGATGTATTCCCGTGTTCACTACCTTTGGGAAGGGGGCTACGTCATGTTGGAGATGTGTGAGGTTTCATGAAGGATTCCTCACGCGCCACAAAGGCTCACCTTCTTCTCCGAGCCTATCCCACGAAGGAATAGCTCACTTACTCGTGGTAGACTTTAAGGTAGTCTCCAAACCCTCACAAACTTTCCACGAAGCAAATAACAAGTCGAATGACTCCGGGCGACCCTAGCCGCCTAGGGTTTCCCACAAACCCAAGAGTAACAAGCTAACTCGATGAACTCAAGGGGGAATGAACTTTGGCTTGGTGGAAACGTAGATCGGGACCTCCTCTTCCTTTCTACCAAAGGGATTTGGATTTGGTTGGGTAGAATGGGAGATCCTCAAGCTTTTGTGTTTCAACAATGGAGAGAGAGAGAGCTTCAAGAAATGAATGTTTGCTGAAATGCCCTGATGTGTGCACCCAGTGTTGACGTGGGACACTTTGTTGGAACCCCAAGAGCAAGGTGTGATGAGCACAATAGCAAGTTTCCTTCAGTAGAGACCGAGGTTATCGAACCTGAAGGAGGAAGGAAACGTCTCAAAGGTGTTGCAAGCAACGTGGAGACCTGCACAACACAAACTCAAGACTTTGTCCCAACGAATCAGTGAGGTTGTGAAGCTCACCGGTTTGCTGTAACAAAGGGTTAAACGTATGGTGTGGAAGGTAATGGTTTGCAGCAAGTAAACAAGTAACAGTGGAAGATGTATCAATGGTAAAGATTGAACCGGGGTCCATAGTTCACTAGAGGTGCTCTCCTTAGATAAACAACATGGCATGAAGGGTAAACAAATTACAACAGGGCAATTGACAGGAACTGAGCAAGGCATAACAATGCAATTACTAGTCAGAAAGATCCTATGAGATTCGATTGGGCAATACAACAAGATACATAGACCGCCATCCAACTGCATCTATGACTAGAACTCCACCTTCAAGTTATCGTCCGAACCCCCTCCAGTATTAAGTTGCAAGCAATAGACAACTGCTTTAAGCATAGTGTGTAAGGTAAACAGTCCACATGTTCCATGAACAAGAGACCGTTGTTTTCTCCCTAGTAGAAACATCACATCTACAACCGAAGAGATTATTGTCACTTCCCTTGGAAACTAGAGGCCTCCGGGATGATCTCCCCTCCGGCAGGGTGCCCGGAAGAACTTTAGATCCCTCCCGATCTAAGGACGATGGTGGCGGCGGCTACAGATGGTTACGTGGAGATTTGATCGGGTTCTTAGGGTTTCCGCATCGGGGGATTCTTATAGGCAAAGGGGGAGGCCGAGGCGGTGGCCAGGGGCCCCACACCCCTCCTAGGCGCGGGGCAGGGCCCACCCGCGCCTAGGTTGGGTCTGGCCGGCCTCTCCGGCTCCCCTCTGGACTTCTTGTTTCCCACGGAAAGTAATTGACTTTGACGTCTGTCCCGTCCAATTCTGAGAATATTTCTTTACTAACTTTTCTGAAACCAAAAACAGCAGAAAACAGACATTTAGCACTGTTGCAACTTGTTAGTAGGTTAGTACCAGAAAACATGTTAAAAGCACTTCAAAGTGTAGACAAAGCAAAGCAAAGTAGATACTAAACAAGCATGGAGCATCAAAAATTATAGGTACATTTCCAACGTATCATGCCCAACCTCTCAGTGGATAAGAAAGGGGTATATAAAGTATGGGGAGAAAAAGAGCCGTTTGGGGGTTCCTGCAACAGAACCGGCAATAAGTCCGGTCGGACCGAGTTGCTCGTCGGCAATTCCGGCGACAGCTCCGGCGGACCGGACCACATGACAGAAATTTCGGCAGCGACCAAAATTCTCGGCGAACAACCGAAAGTGCATGCAGTAAGCCATATCGGTGTTCACCGAGAATTTCCGGTGGCGACCAAAAATTCCGGCGACAGCACCGGTGCTGCCAGCACTTTTGCCGATTTCACAGTAGCCCCTTTGGACTCATTTTTCATGGATATTTTTCTCTCTCTCTTCGAAAGGGTGTGTGGCGGTGGATAATGAGAAGTATATTTGGTGTAGAACAACCCCAAAGAGCGCATTGAGATCACCCCTCTTAATAGTGCGGTGTTTCCTATTTGACTCAAGAGTAAATAAGATAGAATAAGAAATAACACCACCGGCTCTTCATATAGAAACGAATGGGGGGTCAAACATCGCCTTTCACCAACAAACTGCGGACTCTCACCTGTAGAGAAGCTAGTAGAAACATTAATACGCTCTCTAGCTTCGATGTCATAGTAAACCAAAACACTAGATAAGGGCTATTTGCCCTTTCAATGGCATACATCATATATAATCACAATCATGGCCATATCACATCATAGCACACCCCTGCAAAACAAAGTTAGACGCCTATAATTTTCTTTGCATATTTTACGTGGTTTGGGGCTTTAGAATAAGTACCGTACTAACTTACAAACAAGAACCACAACGCTGATGCAAGTACTATCAAGTGCCTGTTGTAAATTGAATCTTCACTATGATGGGAGAGATAGACATCCGCAAAGCCACTTATGCAATACAAGTTGCATGTAGAGCATGGAGCAAGTCTCATGAATGATGTCATGTAAGGTTAGCCTGGGCCGCTTCATCCCACCATCCCGCAAGATGCAAAGTACACAAGACGAAATTTATAATAAAAGCACCATCGCCCACAATGACCATTGTGTTCTACTCGTCCAACATATCTACTTATAAACCTGGATCTGATACTACTATAGGGGTTCGTAGCATGGAAAACAAAAAAAATCTACCGCATGAACACACACGAGCCAAGATCTATCTACTAGATTGTAGCAACGAGTCGATAGAGTACTAACACTCGAAGATTCCAAAGGGGTTAACGAGATCGGATTCTCGTGGGTGATGTAGTCGTTCACTTGCCGATCTCAAGATCACGTAGATGATCCTTACGGCGCCGTGTTCCGGCAGCGCTCCCGAAGTCGGTCACACGTTTGTTACTCGATGAAGACCTTCCTCTCCCTTGTTCCAACAGGAATCAGAGGTTGTAGATCTCTCCTCGCGATTCTGGCAGCATGACGGCGTGGTACCGGAAGTAGAGGGGAATCCATCAGGGCTTCGCCTAAGATGGAGCGGTTATGATGGAGTACAAGAGGGCCTCGACGATCTAGGGTTTAGAGGGACGAGGTTTAGAGATGGCCGGCGTCTAGTAGAGGTTCTAGTCGACGGCTACTTTTAGAGGGCTCTAAATCAATTGCAACTTTAGAGGCTGCAACTAATCTAGGGTTTGAGGTGAGTGGTAGGGGCGCCCTACCCTTCCTTATATAGGTGGGGAAAGGTGGCAAGGGGAGGGGAGTCCTCCCCCAACTCCCCTTGCTTGGCCGACGGCAAGGAGGAGGGAGGAATACTCCTTAGGTAGGATTCCTTCCCTCCCTCCACTAGGCAACCATGTTGGTGTTTGACTTTTCAAACTGGCATTTGACTTTCAAACTAGAGTTTGATTTCTCTGTTCCCATTGCCCAGCCAAGTGCCCTAGTACATGATGCAAACATTCCACTTTGTCATGACACATCCATGTACCCTTCCCACTCTGGATCGGTGGACCTTCTATACCCTTCTAGAACATTCTATATCTACTAAACAACATCAAATCCTTTAGTGTGTCTCCCTATGGTTCGTGAATTATGCAGACATGATCGAGACTCTTCTCCGATCAATAACCAATAGAGGAATCTGGAAATTCATATGGCTCCCACATATTTATACGATTACTTTTTGATCGAATGAACCATTTACATACGATACCAATTTGCCTTTGTCTCACGATTCTTTACTTATCCGAGGTTTGATCGTCGGTATATCTGCATACCTAGTTCAACCTTGTTACCGATAAGTACTCTTTACTTGTTCCTGTGATATGTGACCCTTTCCAGTCACATGCTTGCAAGCTAATTGGATGACATTCCACCGAGAGGACCCAGAGTATATCTATCCGTCATATGGATAGACAAATCCCACTCTTGATCCATGTGCCTCAACACATACTTTCCAAACACTCAATGCCACCTTTATAGCCACCCAGTTACGAAGTGGTGTTTGATGTCATTAAAGAATCCATCCGGTGATGGTGATTAACATGATCTCATGGTCGAAGGATTTAGGTTACTATGTATTTGAAAGCTTATAGCAAACAAACTATTGAAATGACTTGATCTTTATGCTACGCTTAACTATAGGAGTATGTCTATCACATCATTCTCCTAATGATATGGTCTTGTTGTTAATAACATCTCAATGTTTATGATCAGCGAACCATGATCATCTATCAACCAACAAGCTAGTATGACAAAGAGGCTTTACTAGGGACTCTTACAAGTTTACAAATCACACAAGTATTTGTAGGGTTTCGTAGCATGGAAAACAAAAAATTTCTACCGCATACAAACAAACAAGCCAAGATCTATCTACTAGATTGTAGCAACGAGTCGATGGAATAACTCACCCTCGAAGATTCCAAAGTGTTTAATGAGAGCGGATTCTCGTGGGTGATGTAGTCGTACTCTTCCCGATCTCAAGATCGCGTAGACGATCCTTCCGGCGCTGTGTTCCGGCAGCGCTCCCGCAATCGGTCACACGTTCGGTACTCGACGAAGACCTTCCTCTCCCTTGTTCCAGCAGGCAGCGGAGGTTGTAGCACTCTCCTCGCGATTCCGGCAGCACAACGGCGTGGTACGGGAAGTAGAGGGCAGATCTCGCAGGGCTTCGCCTTAAGCCGGAGCGAGTATGGTGGACTATGAGAGAGAGAGAGCCTCGGCGATCTAGAGTTTAGACGCACCAAGGAGGAGCAAGGCCGGCGGCTAGGGTTTATCTAGGCGGCGGCAGCAGGAGGTGGCGGCGCCGGGGCTAGGGTTTGCGGGGTGGTGGAGTTGTGTCTTGGAGGGGCAGCTTTGCCCCTCCTTATATAGGTGGAGGGGGGCGCGCCAGGGGAGGGGAGTCCCTCCCCAACTCGGTTTCCCAAGTGGGCCGGCCGTGGAGGGGAGGAACTCCTCCCCAAGTAGGTTTCCTACTTCCCCTCCACCTTCCAAAATAGTCGTTTGACTTTTCAAATTGGCGTTTGACTTCTCAAACTAGGATTTGATTAAACCCTTTATTTTGTTCAGCGATGACACCTAGTACATGATGCAATCATTCCAACTTGATATGACACATTCATGTACCCTTCCCCTCCGGAGTGCCGGACATTCCGGAACCTTCTAGAACATTCCCGATGAAAACACCGGAACCATTCTCCAACCCCGAAATAGGACTTTCCTTATATGAATCTTATTCTCCGGACCATTCCGAATCTCCTCGTGATATCCCGGATCCCATCCGAGACTCTGAACAACATTCGGTCTCTTACTCATCATTCCGTAACTACTCAAACAACGTCGAATCCTTAAGTGTGTCTCCCTACAGTTCGTGAATTATGCGGACATGATCGAGACACTTCTCCGAACAATAACCAATAGAGGAATCTGGAAATTCATATGGCTCCCACATATTTCTACGATTACTTTGCGATTGAATGAACCACTTACATACGATACCAATTTCCCTTTGTCTCACGATAGTTTACTTATCTGAGGTTATGATCGTCGGTATCTCTGCATACCTAGTTCAACCTCGTTACTGATAAGTACTCTTTTCTCGTTCCCGTGATATGTGATCCCTTGTGAGACAGTCACATGCTTGCAAGCTAATTGGATGACATTTCACCGAGAGGGCCCAGAGTATATCTATCCGTCATATGGATGGACAAATCCCACTCTTGATCCATGTGTCTCAACCAATACTTTCCGAACACTCAATGCCACCTTTATAGCCACCCAGTTACGGTGTGGTTTTTGATGTCATCAAAGCATCCTTCCGGTGAAGGTGATATACATGATCTCATGGTCGAAGGAATTAGGTTACTATGTATCAGAAAGCATATAGCAATTGAACTATTAAAATGACTTGATCTTTATGCTACGCTTATCTATAGGAGTATGTCCACCATATTATTCTCCTAACGATATGATCTTGTTGTCAATAACATCTCAATGTTCATGATAGGGAAACCACAATCATTTATTAACCAACAAGCTAGTATTATAAAGAGGCTTTACTAGAGACTCTATTTCAGTTTACAAATCACACAAGTATTAATGTTTCCTTGTTAATACTATTATAGCATGAATGTAAACATTTATCATAAACACAAAGATATAATAATAACTACATTTATTATTGCCTCTAGGGCATATCTCCAACAGTCTCCCACTTGCACTAGAGTCATCTAATCTAGATTACATGGTAATATACCGAACACCCATGGCAGTTTGGTGTTGGTCATGTTTTGCCCTCGGGAGAGGTTTAGTCAACGGATCCGCCACACTCAGATCTGTGTGTACTTTGCAAATATTTATGTCGCCATCTTGGACATGTTCTCGAATAGCGTGAAAACGTAGCTTGATGTGCTTCAGCTTCTTGTGTGACCTTGGTTCTTGCGCATTGGCTATGGCGCCCATATTATCACAGTAGATAGACATTGGGTCCAGCGCACTACGAACCACACCCAGCTCTATAATGAACTCTTGCATCCATATCGCTTCTTGTGAAGCCTCCGAAGCAGCCATGTATTCGGATTCCGTTGAAGATCTCGCCACAACGCTTTGCTTTGCACTCCTCCAGCTAACTGCTGCACCATTCAAAGTAAATGCGTATCCAGATTGTGATTTATTATCATCCGGATCGGCGTTCCAACTAGCATCGTTGTAACCATTAACAACGAGCTGTTCATCACCTCCATAAGAAAGAACCATATCCTTAGTTCTTCTCAAGTACTTAAGGATGTTTTTGACCGCTGTCCAATGATCCACTCCTGGATCACTTTGATATCTGCTAGTTAAACTAACAGCATATGCAATGTCGGGTCTAGTACATAGCATGGCATACATTAGAGATCCTATGGCTGAGGCATAGGGAGTCTTACTCATCCTTTCTCTATCTTCTGCCGTTGTCGGACTTTGAGTTTTACTCAAGGTCGTATTGGGCAACATGGGCAAGAACCCTTTCTTGCTATCCTCCATTCCAAACCTCTTTAGAACTTTGTACAAATATGTACTTTGTGATAATGATATTAGGCGTCTCGATCTATCTCTATAAATCTTTATGCCTAATATGTAAGCTGCTTCGCCAAGATCCTTCATTGAAAAACTATTATTCAAATATTCCTTGACACTATTAAGAAGGTCTACATCATTCCCAATCAACAATATGTCATCTACATATAGTATTAAGAATGCTACAGAGCTCCCACTCACTTTCTTGTAAATACAAGCTTCTCCATAAGTTTGTATAAAACCAAACTTTTGATTACCTTATAAAAACGTTGATTCCAACTTCGGGATGCTTTCTTCAATCCATAGATGGACCGTTGAAGTTTGCATACCTTGTTAGCATCTTTAGGATCAACAAAACCTTTGGGTTGCATCATATACAACTCTTCATCAATGTCTCCATTGAGGAATGCTGTTTTGACATCCATCTGCCATATCTCATAATCATAATATGCAGTGATTGCTAACATAATCCTCACAGACTTTAGCTTCGCTACTGGTGAGAAAGTCTCATCGTATTCAACTCCTTGAATTTGTCGAAACCCTTTTGCGACAAGTCGAGCTTTATCGACAGTAACATTACCATCAACATCTGTTTTCTTCTTGAAAATCCATTTGTTCTCGACAGCCTTCCGGCCATCCGGTAAGTCCACCAAAGTCCATACTTGGTTTTCGTACATGGATCCAATCTCGGATTTCATGGCTTCTTGCCATTTATTGGAATCTGGGCTCATCATCGCTTCCTCATATGTCGCAGGGTCATCGGTGTTATCCACCAACATGACACTCATAACGGGATCATACCAATCAGGAGTGGTACGAGTTCTCGTTGACCTGCGAGAATCTGTAGAAACTACAACCGAAGTTTCATGATCATCATCATTAGCTTCCTCTCTTATTGGTGCAGGCACCACAGGAACTTCTTCCGGTGCTGCGCTACTCGCAATTTCGAGAGAAGGTTCGATAACCTCGTCGAGTTCTACTTTCCTTCCATTCACTTCTTTCGAGAGAAATTCCTTCTCTAGAAAGGATCCATTCTTGGCAACGAAGATTTTGCCCTCGGATCTATGATAGAAGGTATACCCAATAGTTTCCTTCGGGTATCCTATGAAGACGCATTTTTCCGCTTTGGGTTCAAGCATGTCCGGATGTAACTTCTTTACATAGGCTTCGCAACCCCAAACTTTAAGGAACGACAATTTAGGTTTCTTCCCAAACCATAATTCATACGGTGTCGTTTCAACGGATTTAGATGGTTCCCTATTTAAAGTGAATGCGGCTGTTTCTAATGCATAACCCCAAAATGATAGCGGTAAATCTGTAAGTGACATCATAGAACGAACCATATCTAAGAAAGTTCTATTACGACATTCGGACACACCATTACGCTATGGTGTTCCCGGCGGTGTCAATTGTGAAAGTATTCCACATTTCTTCAAATGCTCGCCAAACTCGTAACTTAGATATTCACCTCCACGATTAGAATGTAGAAATTTAATCTTCTTGTTACATTGATTCTCTACCTCACTTTGAAATTCCTTAAACTTCTCGAAAGTTTCGGACTTATGTTTCATGAAATAGATATACCCATATCTACTCAAGTCATCTGTGAAGGTAAGAACATAACGATAACCACCGCGCGATGCTACACTCATTGGACCACACACATCGGTATGTATGATTTCCAATAAGTCCGTAGCTCGCGCCATCATACCAGAAAATGGAGTCTTAGTCATTTTACCCATCACACATGCTTCGCATCTTTCAAGTGATTCGAAATCAAGTGATTCAAGAAGTCCATCAGAATGGAGTTTCTTCATACGCTTCATTCTAATGTGACCAAGACGACAGTGACACATATAGGTCGAGTTATTGCTCGATTTCAAACGTTTAGCCTCAATTTTATTAATATGTGTATTTCCACTATCGAGATTAAATAAGAATAGACCATCTGTCAAAGGTGCATGTGCATAAAACATATTACTCATATAAATCGAACAACCATTATTCTCGGACTTAAACAAGCAACCGTCTCGCAATAAACAAGATCCCGATATAATGTTCATGCTTAACGCAGGCACCAAATAACAATTATTTAAGTATAAAACTAATCCCGATGGTAGATGAAGGGGTAGCGTGCCGACCGCGATCACATCAATCTTTGATCCGTTTCCCACGCGCATCGTCACCTCGTTCTTCGCTAGCTTCCGTTTATTCTGCAGCACCTGTTTCGAGTTACAAATATGAGCAACCGAACCAGTATCAAATACCCAGGCACTACTACGAGTACTAGTGAGATACACATCAATAACATGTATATCGGATATACCTTTCTTCTTGATGTTGCCGTTCTTCAAATCCGCCAAGTACTTTGGGCAATTCCGCTTCCAGTGACCTTCTCCCTTGCAGTCAAAGCACTCAGTATCAGGCTTAGGTCCAGCCTTGGTCTTCTTCGTCGGCGCGGTAACTTTCTTACCACCCTTCTTGAAGTGTCCCTTTTGCTTAGACTTGACTTTCTTGAATTTGGTGGTCTTATTGACCATCAACACTTGGTGCTCTTTCTTGATCTCCACTTCTGCAGATTTCAACATGGCAAAGAGTTCTGGCAACTTCTTGTTCATGTTTTGCATATTGTAGTTCATCACAAAGTTCTTGTAACTTGGTGGTAGTGATTGGAGGACACGATAAATCCCCAAAGCATTAGGAATCACTATACCCAAGCTTTGAAGTTTGTTTGCGTGCCCAGACATCTTAAGCACATGCTCACTGACGGAGCTGCCCTCTTCCATCTTGCAGTTAAAGAACTTTTCAGAAGCCTCATAGCTCTCAATTGCCGCGTGAGTCTCAAAGATTAGTTTGAGATCACGGACAATATCATGTGGGTCTGAATTCTCAAACCTTTTCTGAAACTCCGATTCTAAACCATACAAGATAGCACACTGAACTGTGGAGTACTGAGTCTTCCGAGCGAGGTAAACATTCTTTACTTCATCGGTAGCAGTAGCTGCAGGTGGCTCACCCAGCGGTGCATCCAGCACATAGGTCAAATTACCAGCTGTGAGGATAATCCTCAAATTGCGGAACCAATCCGCGAAGTTGCTTCCATTATTTTTCAAATTTTCTTTCTCTAGGAATGCATTAAAATTGATGGTAGGGGCCGCCATTGATCTACAACATATTTGCAATAGTTTAGACTAAGTTTATGACAAATTGAGTTCTAATTAATAGTTAAATTAATCTAGGTGAACTCCCACTCAAAACAATATCCCTCACATTGTTTTAGTGATCACACGAACCAAATCCACCACATCAACACCGATCATCACGAGAGTTGATATAGTTTCAATGGCGAACAGTCGACATGTTCATCATATCTACTATATGATTCATGCTTTACCTTTCGGTGATCCGTGTTCCGAGACCATGTCTGTACATGCTAGGCTCGTCAAGGTCAAACCTTAGCTTCTGCATGAGCAAATCTGGCTTGCTCACGTTGTATACACTTGCAGAATCTAACACACCCGATCATCACGTGGTGCTTCAAAACAACAAGCTTTAGCAACGGTGCTTACTAAGGATGAACACTTTAGAACTTGAAATTCATGTGCATGAGGGATCATCTTATAATGCTACCGTCGTTAACTAAGCAATACAAGATGCATAAAGGATTAACATCACATGCAATTCATAATATGTGATATGATATGGCCTTTCTTCTTTGTGCTTCCGATCTCCATCTTCAAGCACGAACATGATCTCCATCATCACCGACATTGCATCAAGGTCAATGAAGCTGCTCCATGGTTGTCGTCCACCGGCTTCAACTATTACAACTACTTTTAATAGACACGCGGGTCTTAACAAAATTAAAGACAACCATATGGCTCCTGCCGGTTGCCAACTTACAATAAGGAACATTGCATACATCAAATATAATCACAATCATGGCCATATCACATCATAGCACACCCCTGCAAAACAAAGTTAGACGCCTGTACTTTCTTTGCATGTTTTACGTGGTTTGGGGCTTTCAATAAGTGTCGTTCTAACTTACAAACAAGAACCACAACATTGATACTAGTATTGTCAATCAACCGTTGTAAATTGAATCTTAACTATGCTAGGAGAAACAGGCACCTGCAAAGCCACTTATGCAATATAAGTTGCATGTCAAGCGTGGAGCAAGTCTCATGAACGATGTCATGTAAGGTTAGCCCGGGCCGCTTCATCCCAACATCCCGCAAGATGCAAAGTACACAAGAAGTAGTCGACAATAAAAGCATCAACGCCCACAATGACCATTATGTTCTACTCGTAGCATGGAAAACAAAAAAATTCTACCGCATACAAACAAACAAGCCAAGATCTATCTACTAGATTGTAGCAACGAGTCGATGGAATAACTCACCCTCGAAGATTCCAAAGTGTTTAACGAGAGCGGATTCTCGTGGGTGATGTAGTCGTACTCTTCCCGATCTCAAGATCGCGTAGACGATCCTTCCGGCGCGGCTTTCTGGCAGCGCTCCCGCAGTCGGTCACACGTTCGGTACTCGACGAAGACCTTCCTCTCCCTTGTTCCAGCAGGAAGCGGAGGTTGTATCACTGTCCTCGCGATTCCGGCAGCACAACGGCGTGGTACCGGAAGTAGAGGGGAGATCTCGCAGGGCTTCGCCTTAAGCCGGAGCGAGTATGGTGGACTATGAGAGAGAGAGCCTCGGCGATCTAGAGTTTAGACGCACCAAGGAGGATCAAGGCTGTCGGCTAGGGTTTAGCTAGGTGGCGGCGGCTTCCCTAGGCGGCGGCGGCAGCAGGAGGTGGCGGCGCCGGGGCTAGGGTTTGCGGGGTGGTGGAGTTGTGTCTTGGAGGGGCAGCCCTGCCCCTCCTTATATAGGTGGAGGGGGCGCGCCAGGGGAGGGGAGTCCCTCCCCAACTCGGTTTCCCAAGTGGGCCGGCCGTGGAGGGGAGGAACTCCTCCCCAAGTAGGTTTCCTACTTCCCCTCCACCTTCCAAAATAGCCGTTTGACTTTTCAAATTGGCGTTTGACTTTTCAAACTAGGATTTGATTAAACCCTTTATTTTGTTCAGCGATGACACCTAGTACATGATGCAATCATTCCAACTTGATATGACACATTCATGTACCCTTCCCCTTCGGAGTGCCGGACATTCCAGAACCTTCTAGAACATTCCCGATGAAAACACCGGAACCATTCTCCAACCCCGAAATAGGACTTTCCTTATATGAATCTTATTCTCCGGACCATTCCGGATCTCCTCGTGATATCCCGGATCCCATCCGAGACTCTGAACAACATTCGGTCTCTTACTCATCATTCCGTAACTACTCAAACAACGTCGAATCCTTAAGTGTGTCTCCCTACAGTTCGTGAATTATGCGGACATGATCGAGACACTTCTCCGAACAATAACCAATAGAGGAATCTGGAAATTCATATGGCTCCCACATATTTATATGATTACTTTGCGATCGAATGAACCACTTACATACGATACCAATTTCCCTTTGTCTCACGATAGTTTACTTATCCGAGGTTATGATCGTCGGTATCTCTGCATACCTAGTTCAACCTCGTTACTGATAAGTACTCTTTTCTCGTTCCCGTGATATGTGATCCCTTGTGAGCCAGTCACATGCTTGCAAGCTAATTGGATGACATTTCACCGAGAGGGCCCAGAGTATATCTATCCGTCATATGGATGGACAAATCCCACTCTTGATCCATGTGTCTCAACCAATACTTTCCGAACACTCAATGCCACCTTTATAGCCACCCAGTTACGGTGTGGTGTTTGATGTCATCAAAGCATCCTTCCGGTGAAGGTGATATACATGATCTCATGGTCGAAGGAATTAGGTTACTATGTATCAGAAAGCATATAGCAATTGAACTATTAAAATGACTTGATCTTTATGCTACGCTTATCTATAGGAGTATGTCCACCATATCATTCTCCTAACGATATGATCTTGTTGTCAATAACATCTCAATGTTCATGATAGGGAAACCACAATCATTTATTAACCAACAAGCTAGTATTATAAAGAGGCTTTACTAGGGACTCTATTTCAGTTTACAAATCACACAAGTATTAATGTTTCCTTGTTAATACTATTATAGCATGAATGTAAACATTTATCATAAACACAAAGATATAATATTAACTACATTTATTATTGCCTCTAGGGCATATCTCCAACAGTATTAATGTTACCGGTTAATAAAATTATAGAATGAATGTAAACATTTATCATAAACACAATGATAAAATAATAACTACTTTTATTATTTCCTCTTGGGCATATCTCTAACAGAATCCACATAAATAAGTCCCCGGTGGCAGCTGCAAACCCTTCACCACTTTATAAGTTTGCTCACCTTTGAATGGACCTTGTATTTTCTTTTTGAACCGTGTCCAATACCTGCTAGGCAAAGATAATGAACAAAGGAGTTACTAATTACTTGGTATTAGTAAATGAACAAAAGAGGCTGATATAATGCGATAATGATTGAAATTACTTCTAGAGCATTAATTTCATGTCGCTTCACTTCTCTTGGTCCCAACTTAATGAGTCGTTGACTTCAACTAGGGACTTGTCAACTTGAGTGTTTATCCGAATCCAGTGAAACATGTGGATGTTTACATAAGCAAACATGCATAACTCATCAATTACACTTAACATCGAGTAAGAAAAAAGAATGTGTACAAAACATAAACACTCACTTGAATTTGTAAGGAAATAGTATTTCCTTACAATAATTATGCTCGATTAAAAAGGTGGACAGGTCATCCTCCATGTCGTTGGGGTGATTGTGTAACGTATGTTCATTAATGATATATGGGTCAATGAAAACTTCATATTTTCTAGCTCTTTTGCATTCAAGAATTTTCATTCTGCATAATAGCATACAAAAGGATATATAGTCAGGATAATATATTATATGCAATGAACGAGCTGAGCTATAGACTTAATTATAGAAATAAATCACTTACAAAAAATAGCAACCAAGGATAGATTGTCAAGGGCGCATTGATTGTATAACTAAAAGAGTTTGTTCATTTGAATCTGTATCAAGTAAGTTTTGAAGTGATGCTCCACTCTAACGTCCACCGAAAAGCATTCTTTCGAGTGTTGCTTTGATGTTTGCATAATGTACTAGTCGTACAGATTTCGCACATGTGTTGATAGACACGTGTACTCCTCATGACTAACCAGAGACTTCCCTTTGACATAATTATGTACCATATCACCCATTTGCGCTTCTTCATTGCCTAAATATTGGCCAATATACTGAAGGGAATATTTTCGAGAGGCAATAATAAAGTACTTATTATCTTATTTCTTGTTTATGATAAATGCTTATTTTTCATGCTATAATTGTGTTAATTGGAAATGTTAATACATGCGTGATTAATAAACAAATAAAGAGTTCCTAGTTATGCCTCTCATATAAACTAACTTGTTGATTAACAAGATGATCAAGGTTTCCTGATCATGGACATTGGATGTTGTTAATAATGAGGTCACAACATTGGTGGAACAGTGTGATGAACATTCATCTGAAGTATAGTAATACAATCAAAGTCATTATATTTGAATTATTATAACATCATACAAAGTAACTTTAGTCCTTAGACCATGAGATCATATCAATCACTAACACCGGAAGAGTAGCTTGATAACATCAAACGTCACACTGTAACATGGTGGCTATAAAGGTGGGTTTAGATACTTCGATAGTGTTATGTAGAGGCTCATGGATCAAGAGTATAATTTTTCCATCCCGATGATGGAGATATATACTCTAGGCCTTCTCAGTGATATCACATTGACATATCTTGCAAGCAAGTGATGAGATCACTAGAATGTTATATCACGGGAACAAGAAAAGAGTACTTGTCGGTAACGAGATTAAACTAGGTATGGGGATACCAATGATTTAATCTCAGACATGTAATATATCATGAGACAAAAGGATTTAGTTACAACGTTAAAGGTTCACACGATCACAAGAGTCATTGTTAAATGTTTGGGACTCAGTCGGATCTCCAAGTCCTACTACTGATTATTGATCGAAGAGGGGTCTCGATCATGTCTGCATTATTCGTGAATCGTAGGCTAACTTACTTAAGGGACACCGACACCATTTGGAGCAAATAAGATACCAGAGAAAGAATATGAAAGTGCTGGAATTATTTCAATAGACACCGGAATTGTTTCAGGTGAAATTGCTAAAATTGGTTCTGCATGTGATATTGAAATGTTGCAAGGGGTTTTATATGAATATTTGTTAATTAACGTAATTAACAAAATTCTGAATAAAATAAATAAAATAGTTTTATTAAATGAGAGATTGCATTAAATTTGGTGGAATTTAATGGAGGTGAGTGGAATTTTGAGTGGAGGCATGATTTATGTGAGTGGAGGCTTTTTATGTGAGTGGGAGCTCCACTCACATGAATGATCGAAGAGGTGGGGGCACCTACATGGCCGCCGGCCATGGGAGGGGGCTTCCCCCTCTCCCTATAAAAGGACTCCCTCTCATCCTTTCATCTTGCACGTCCTCGTGAAGGATCTCTCTCCCGCTCTAGAATATTCCCCATGGTCTCAGCTTAGCGAGATACATGTGGTCACCATTGCATGTCTCTAATCCGGATAACCCGGGTGACCTACAGTTGGTAGCAAGGCCCGTGGACTGTTGGGCGGCCCGGTTAGATGGATCCATAAGGGAGGCCCATGCCGGAAAAGGAAGGCTACGGTGGAGTCACCAGCGTATCCGGAGCCTTGGAGTGCAAGACACGCTAGACTAGTTGTATACTATGTAGAACTCTATAACATGTCTAGCTAGTACTTTCCCTGTAACCCTAGGATCTGGCGACTATATAAGCTGGACCTAGAGGAGCCTTTAGGGTAATAGTCAAACGACACAACTCATATCGTGCACAGCGAACCGATCCCTGTAATTCGGCGTATTGCCGTTATAGTGATTTATAGAAGGAGTAGGATTCTGCCACTGTTGTGGGATCTGAAGCTGGGTAAGTTGTGTCACCTCGTACCCGCCAACCGTCCGCCATACTCCATGTCTCTAAACACGCTCTGCGAGGACCCCTCCATGCCGTACTCGTCGGCAATACCACGACAGTTAGCGCCCATCGTGGGGCAAGAGGCGCTTCAGGCTCTACAATGGGCGAGGTCCAACCTCTTCATGGGAATCGGCGAAACCATAGCCATTGCTAACGTTCTCTTCTCCGGCAACATTCTGATCATTCCTCCCAATGAGTTCTGGATCCCGGCGAAGACGAACCCCACCCGTTGCTCGATCGTTCCAATTGGGGACATCCACCTCTTCATCGATGAAACCGACTTGTGCACTATTTCCCTAGAAGTCGGACGGACCTCTATGGGCAGGATACGTTCGCGGAAGGATCAAAGTTGGATCTCTCTTCAGATTTTTTTGACTTAGATCAGAAAAATTCAAGGCCCACCCAAACCGCCCCTATGCAGGAGATAATGGTGGAAGATCACTAAAGATCCCTCGGCTTCACCCGTGCGTCTAGAAAGCAGCGATGGCACTCCGTAGGCGTGGTGACTATCTTCGATCTGGCGCGATGCATCCAGAGAGAGGGTGAAAACCCCCATGATTACCTCGACAGATGGCTTTAGATACGGGCCGATATGGAACACTATCATAGTGATGATGCTATCTATCACTTCGTGGAAGGGCTGGACCGTGGTACACTTCTTCGGCATACCCTAAGGCGGCAGCAGGCTGCGGGACTCCTCACTCTTGAGGGCATGATTGTCATCGTCAACAGTTTTGCCGCTGCTGATGGAGTCGTTGTGGCACCACCCATCGCTGTACCCGGCCTACCGCCGCCACCGCCACCACCACTGCCTCCAGCCAATAACCCGGTTGCCTCAGCATTGTCCTCCATCATCGAGGAAGCCCCCGCACCCTCCGAATCCATTCTCGATGCGCTCTATGACGACATCAACATGGAATCGAAGGAGATGGATATCAATCCGGAGGATCTCGACTCATCTATGAAAGAGATGGAGGAGGATATCAAGCATGAGGAGCAGACCGACAAGGCCGTCACATCCCGACAGGTGTTCGTCGCCATTAGGAGTTGATACGTCGGAAATGTATCTTTAATTTTTGATGCTCCATGCTTGTTTTGTATCTACTTTGCTTTGCTTTTTCTTTACTTTGAGGTGTTTTTATATATTTTCTAGAACTAACCTATTAGCAAGTTGCCACGGTGCTAGTTGCCTGTTTTCTTCTGTTTTTGGTTCCAGAAAGGCAGAAAATCAATATTCTCGGAATTGGACGGGACAAAAGCCAAAGTCATTATTTTTCCCGGAGCAACACGGAACCACGAAGTAGAGCCGGAGGGGGGCCACAGGGTGGCCGCACCCCCCTAGGCGCGGGCAAGCCCTAGAGGCGCCCACAAGGGGTGTGGGCCCCCTGGACCCCCACCGACCTTGATTCCTGCGCCTATAAGAGCCCCCCGATGAGAAAACCCTAGCCAATCCAGAAGAAATCGACAAAAAACCTCCATAGCGCCGCCGCCACTGAAGGGGAGATTCGGGGGACAGAAAGTCTCTGTTCCGGCACCCTGCTAGGACGGGGAAGTGCCACCGGAGCCATCTCCATCGATCTCCATCGCCATCTTCATCACCATTGCTGATTCCCATGATGAGGAGGGAGTAGTTCTTCCTCAGGTCTAAGGGCTCTATCGGTAGCTATGTGTTCATCTCTCTCTCTATGCATGATCTTGTGGTCATGAGCTTTGTAATCAAGTAGATCTACCTTGCTACTCAAGTGCTTCATTAGATCTCTGCTCTCCCGATGTGTGTGAAAGTGACTGCGTGCACGCCATGGTGGCACTTAGGCTTGAGTCTACATAAATACTCTTTGTGCTTTAATAGATCTATGCGTTTTCCCACGTGTGTGAAAGTGACAGCGTGCATACCGTGTGTGGCACTTTGGATAGATTGAATATTTGTTATGAGTTATATTTGGAGTTGGATGTCTCTATGAAATTATGGTGTTTGTTGGAACCATCTAGTGCTCAAGGTGACAGTGTGAGGTTATCTAGATTGGGGAAGGCGGACTTTGAGGGTGCTGTTATAGCCCTACCGATGATTAGAGTGTCCAACCGGAGAGTAGTTAAGAGTAGTATCATGAAGAGAAGATATTTATATGAGAGAGTGTTCACTAGTGAATGTATGAGCCCTAGGCCTTGTTTCTAAACATTGAAACACCGTTTGATACTAGATCTGTTGCATGTTTGCTTGCTTTAGTCTTCCTCCACGCCATCAGCTCTTTTCTGGCACCGTTACCACTGGTATTTCACTATCTCTTCGCCGAACTAGTGCACCTATATTGGGTGTGTTGGGGACACAAGAGACTTCTTGTATCTTGATTGCAGGGTTGCTTGAGAGGGAATACCTTTGACCACTTCCTTCCTGAGTTCGATAAACCTTGGGTAATCCACTTAAGATAAACTTGCTGCTGTTCTACAAACCTCTGCACTTGGAGGCCCAACAACTGTCTACAAGAATAGAAGTGCGTAGACATCAGGAGTCTGATGGTAGACCGGACAAGCTCCGCCTAATCTGCTGGACAAGGGGAAGGGACCAGTTGATGCCTCCGACAATGATCGCACAAAGGCCATGCCTCCTCTGGCTAACCTAGCGCTGCAGCCGCAGGAACTCAACACCGGTCTGAGTAACGCCAACACGGCAAATCCGCCGCCACCAGCATCTACATCTGCGGACGCCCAAGTCACTCCAGCTGATAGAGTGATGTACGGCAATTTGCTCGTCGAGCCTATGACTGTGGCCCATATACAAAACGTAGTTCAGCTTGATGAGAAGCGCCAGCAGGTACTTGAGGAGGCGCAGGCCATCACGGAGCAAGGCACAAAGTTATATCGAGATCTGGCGAAGGCGCAAAAATCGATTGAAGCAGCTAGAGCCATGGAGGGCGAGTACAAGACTCTGCTTAAGCAGCAGAAGGCTAAGAAAGCTTTGGCTCACGTTGTCAACGAGCCTGGTGTACGGCGCAACCTAGGGTGGTCTCCCTCGAAGCTTTCATAGGCCAAGCCATACATTGACAGTGAAGGCAGGCAGGTCATGCCCACACCTATCCTCAACTTGGCCATCACCAAGACCCTACTGGAGCAGGATAGATCGCCCGCAGCTGTGGAACAGGTCTACGACTGATACGTCGGAAACGTATCTATGATTTTTTATGTTCCATGCTTGTTTAGTATCTAATTTTCTTTGCTTTGTCTACACTTTGTGGTGTTTTTATATTTTTTCTAGTACTAACCTATTAATAAGATGCCACAGTGCCAGTTGCATGTTTTCTTTTGTTTTTGGTTCCAGAAAGGCAGAAAATCAATATTCTCGGAATTAGACGGGACAAAAGACAAAGTCAATATTTTACCGTGGGGAACACGAAGCCGGAATACGAGACGGAGGAGAGTCACCAGGGGAGCACACCCCCTGGCCGCACGGGTGGGCCCACCCTACGCCTGGGGGGATGCAGCCGCCTTGGCGACCCCCCTGCCTCGCCTCTTCGCCTATAAATACCCCCCGATGCCTAAACCCTAAGTACCTGATGAATATTCCATGAAACCGTATGTAGCCGTCGCCACCATCGTCCCTAGATCAGGGGGATCTGAAGCTCTTCCGGCACCCTGCCGGAGGGGAGATCATCCCGGAGGCCTTATTCTTCATCATGCCAGCCTCCGGTATGAAGCGTGAGTCGTTCCACCTTGGACTACCGGTCCATGTAGTAGCTAGATGGTTGTATCTCCTCCTTTGTGCTTTCATGTTTAGATCTTGTGAGCTCCGTGCATGGTCAAGATCTCATCTATTTGTAATCATGCATGTTGTGTTTGCGGGGATCCGATGGATATTGAGATTACTATGTCAGATTGATTAATAGTTTTGTCTTATTGATTCTATCATGTCTGTGTTGTTTGAGATCTTGCATGCTCTCTATTTCTAGTAGCTATCTTGGCCAAGTATATGCTAGTGACTCCAAGAGAGGGTATTTATGCTCGATAGTGGGTTCATGCCTCTATTTAATCTAAGGGAAGTGACAGGAATCTCTAAGGTTGTAGATGTGTTGTTGCCACTAGGGAGAAAACAACGGTCTCTTGTTCATGGAACAAGTGGATTGTTTACCTTACACACTTTGCTTAAAGCAGTTATCTGTTGCTTGCAACTTAATACTGGAGGGGGTTCGGATGATAACCCGAAGGTGGATTTCTAGTCATAGATGCAGTTGGATGGCGGTCTATGTATCTTGTTGTATTGCCCAATCGAATATCATAGGACCATGAATGTCTAGTATTGCATTATTATGCCTTGCTCAATCCTGTCAATTGCCCTGCTGTAATTTGTTTACCTAGGATTCCATGTTTGTTTATCTAAGGAGAACACCTCTAGTGAACTATGGACCCCGGTCCAATCTTTACGATTGATACATCTTCCACTATTACTGTTTACTTGTTGCAAACCACCATTACCTTCCACACCATACAGTTAATCCTTTGTTACAGTAAACCGGTGATATTGACAACCTCACTGTTCGTTGGGGAAAATTCTTGAGTTTGTGTTGTGCAGGTCTCCAAGTTGCTAGCAACACCTTTGAGTCGTTTCCTTCCTCTTACTGGTTCGATAACCTTGGTTTCTTACTGAGGGAAAACTTGCTACTGTGCTCATCACATCTTGCTCTTGGGGTCTCCCAACGAGGCGTTGATAACACACCAACATCAAGCTCTTTCTGGTGCCGTTGTCGGAAACATATCTATAATTTTTTATGTTCCATGCTTGTTTAGTATCTACTTTGCTTTGCTTTGTCTACACTTTGAGGTGTTTTTATATGTTTTCTGGTACTAACCTATTAACAAGATGCCATAGTTCCAGTTGCCTATTTTCTTCCGTTTTGGTTCCAGAAAGGCAGAAAATCAATATTCTCAGAATTGGACGGGACAAAAGCCAAAGTGAATATTTTACCATGGGGAACACGAAGCCGGAATACGAGACGAAGGAGAGTCACCAAGGGGCCACACCCCCTGGTCGCATGGGTGGGCCCACCCACGCCTGGGGGTGCAGCCGCCTTGGAGATCCCCCCTGCCTTGCCACTTTGCCTATAAAGACCCCCCGATGCCTAAACCCTAAGTACCCTATGAATATTCCACGAAACCGTCTGTAGTCGTCGCCACAATCATCCCTAGATCGGGGGATCTAAATCTCTTCTCGTCACCCTGCCGGAGGGGATATCATCCCGGAGGCCTTATTCTTCATCATGCCAGCCTCCGGTATGAAGCGTGAGTAGTTCCACCTTGGACTACGGGTCCATATAGTAGCTAGATGGTTTTATCTCCCCCTTTGTGCTTTCATGTTTAGACCTTGTGAGATCCGTTCATGATTAAGATTTGATCTATTTGTAATCATGCATGTTGTGTTTGCGGGGATCCAATGGATATTGAGATTACTATGTTAGATTGATTAATGGTTTTGTCTTATTGATTGTATCATGTCTATGTTGTTTGATATCTTGCATGCTCTCCATTTCTAACAGCTATCTTGGCCAAGTAGATGCTAGTGACTCCAAGAGGGGGTATTTATGCTCGATAGTGGGTTCATGTCTCTATTTAATCTAAGGGAAGTGACAAAAATTTCTAAGGTTGTAGATGTGTTGTTGCCACTAGGGAGAAAACAACGGTCTCTTGTTCATAGAACAAGTGGATTGTTTACCTTACACACTTTTATTTATTTGTTGCTTGCAACTTATTACTGGAGGGGGTTCGGATGATAACCCGAAGGTGGATTTCTAGTCTTTGATGTAGTTGGATGGCGGTCTATGTATCTTGTTGTATTGCCCAAGCGAATCTCATATGATCATGAATGTCTAGTATTGCATTGTTATGCCTTGCTCAGTCTTGTCAATTTCCCTGCTGTAATTTGTTTACCCAGCATGCCATGTTTGTTTATCTAAGGAGAACACCTCTAGTGAACTATGGACCCCGGTCCAATCTTTACCATTGATACATCTTCCACTTTTACTGTTTACTTGTTGCAAACCACCATTACCTTCCACACCATATAGTTAATCCTTTGTTACAGCAAACCGGTGAGATTGACAACCTCACTGTTTGTTGGGGCAAAGTCTTGAGTTTGTGTTGTGCAGGTCTCCAAGTTGCTAGCAACACCTTTGAGTCATTTCCTTCCTCCTACTGGTTCGATAATATTGGTTTCTTACTGAGGGAAAACTTGCTGCTGTGCTCATCACACCTTGCTCTTGGGGTCTCCCAACGAGGCGTTGATAACACGCCAACATCAACGACCTTGTGGCCAAGGCTGTCAAACAGCAGGAAAAGGCCACCTCTCAGAGGCTTGAGTCTGACCAGCATATTGCTAGTCTAGCAATCCTAATCGGCCAAGGGAGAGATCTCCTTACGATGTCGGGTCCTAGACAGGTTCATCATAACACAGACGGAGGGACGCGCGCAACAGGAGGGACGCTATCTGATGACCCACAAGTATAGGGGGTGTATCGCAGTACTTTCGATAAATAGGAGTGTCGATCCCAACGAGGACCAGAAGGTGTTGACTAGTGGTATGGAGCAGGAACTCTCTGCAAATACTTAGCAAACGGGTTTTTAGTGGTTTTCTGATAAAGCAACAAAACAAAGTGCAAGTAACAAAGAACAAACGTAGCAAGTGGCCCAATCCTTTCTTAGCAAAGGACAAGCCGGTGGAAATACTTATAAGGACCAAACGTTCTCGAGGACACATGGGAATTCTGTCAAGTTCTTTCGCTTCATATAGGTAAGTACCCTTCTTTGGAGTTGTAAGTGTTGTGTGGGTGAACCTGTGCTAATGTACCGGCCTTACTTGGACTAATACATACTTGTGATTAAACCCCCTGCAAACATCTGTAACTACAAGAAAGTAATTAAGATATAAATCTAACCATAGCCTTAAACTCTGAGATCCTACACTCCCTTGTGCAAAGGTGTCCTAACGGGGTTCAGGTTTTTGTCACTCTGGCAACCCCACAATTAGTAGCCAAATACACAATGCATTCCCCTAGGCCCATAACTGGTGAAGTATCATGTAGTCGATGTTCACATGACACCACCAGAAGAATATCACCATAACTTAAATACTAAACCATTGAATAATAACTCAACACAAATCCACTAATAACAACATGACTTCTCCCATGTCCTCAAGAACTAAACGAACTACTCACGAGACATCATATGGATCAAGATCAAAGATGATATGAAAGTGGATAACAATCTGAACATAAACAATAATCCAATGGTTCCACTCACAAGCATCAACTACAATAGTAATTAACACCGGGAAAGTTTCCCCTAAGAACTAAAGCAATATCCAACACAATTGTTACAGCGGGACGGAGTGGTGATGATGGTGCTGGTGGAGATGATGGTGTGGATGATGATGATGATCCCGATGAAGCCTAGCTTGATGATGGTGTTGATGGGGATGATCTCCCCTCTCTGGGAAGGAATTCCCCCGGCAGAAATCTGTCTGCCGGAGAGATCTTTCTCTCTCGGTGTTTTCTGCCTCGCAGAGGCGGCGGAAATATATCTGTGGTCGCTCCCCTAGCCTTAGGGTTTTGTAGGGAAGATATAGGCGAAGGGGCGGAGTCGGGAGCCGGGCAGGTGGGACACACCTGCCCTAGGCGCGGCCCAGGGTGGGCCCGCGCCTAGAGGGGGTGTGGGCCCATGCGGCCCTTCTTCGCTCCTCCTTCTGGCTTCCTCAATCTTCTGGAAAAATAATATTTTCCCATATTTTTATGGTATTTTTCTGATCTTCGCGAAATTGCATCAAAATGCCTTCTTTTCCTTCAGAATCCAGACTCCGGCAGTTCATCCTCCAAGAATCATCCAACATGCATAAACAGATGAAAAGCCATAAGTAATAACTCATAATAAGACAAATATCAATGAATAGAGGTAGATTATTATATAGAATGGTGATGCAAATTGGGCGTATCAACTTCCCCAAGCTTAGACCTTCGCTTGTCCCCAAGCGAAAACTGAGCTTAGTAAACATGTCCACAGGTTTATGGAGTGAAATGTCGATAAAATAATATGAGCAAGAAGCATCACACTTACCATTACACAACTCATAGAACAAAACAACTCACCATTATATAACTTATCTTGAAACCAAGTACAACAGTCACAATAGAGATGCATAAAGATAAATCATAATTGGAATTGGCAAACTCTTGTTCTTGGTCAGAGAACACCTAGCAAACAGTTTCACAAAAAGCTTTTTGTAGAAGTTTTACAATAGGAGCACTCTTTGCTCAAAAAGGTTTTTCACACAGTGAAGGCTTTCAAAGTAATACTCAATAGATTCGAGTTTGTGCAAACAAGGAAGATAGAGAACATGATTGAATAAATCACCATATGAATGCTTGAAACACAACAACTCAAATGCTTGCTGGAGATAGAGAGGAAGTAGGTTTACTGACTCAACTTGGAAATAGAAGAAAGGTCCCTTTATAGAGGGTAGCAGGGATTACAAGTAATAAAGAGCTTCCAAAATATTATGGTACTTACTAGCTTTGAGCCCTCATTGCCCCTATCATAGGCATCTTGAGATGATTAAGGTTAAAGTGCACAAAGATGGAGTATATGTTTGACGAAATATAAGTTGGCAATCTCATGTCCCTTGAATATGAGGGCCACTCCTCATGCTACTCAACTTCAGTTACCGGTAAGTTCTTGTCATTGTAAGTACATGCGTATCATAGAGAACCGCCAACGGGGTACCCCTTGCACATGGTACAGGAGATATCCCATAACCAAAATGACAAGGCAAGCAGACGATGAGCATCTTAGCGATCTTTTTATTTAGTATATACATAGCATTTTATTGAGGATGCTTCATAGATAGCTCACTTTGGTGATGCTGCAAGTTTTCACCATAATTAGGCATGGCTTAGGCTAGCGGCCCAGGCGTTTCTCTAACACAAAATACAGACTCCATGGACTTACCAGTTCCCTCTTTATTTCACACTGTTGAAATCCATAGACAAAAGAGCATGATATCAACTGAGTACAAAGTATAGGTGCAATGTTGAAAGCATTCCCCGTGACAGCACGGTTCTGCTAATTCCAACGTATAGATGCAAACATATACAACTTCGATGGCACAATGGTTCAAGTCTATTAGGGGCAAGAAAATAAGGTGTGCCATCAAGTTCGTGAGAGCTTTACTAACTAGTTTTCACATAACAAAATACTTTTTAATTCGAAAGGTAGATGAAACTTGAGAATTTGCTTGGAATAGCAAAAAGCTACTAGATAGATATTGTGGACACAAATGGCAAAGGTTTTGGTTCAAAGGGATTGGAATCATGAGAAGTATGCCTTCTCAAAACAGGTTTTTGGCTAGCAAGGCTGAGTAGCAAGCAAGAGAGTTGAAAGAAACAAGCAAATATACAAGTAATAAAGCCAAACATGCAATCTTCCTGGAGGACACAAAAGATCTTAAATAAATAATACTAAGCTTATGAGCCAACAACATAGAAAACAAATGATACAAAATACCTGCAAGCTTTTTTTCTCTTTTTCTTTCAAACATTAAAAAGTATTGCTACTGACCAGAACTCGATTTGCCAAAACCAATTTATATCCACTTGATGCTCCCAGAGTGATGCCAATACTGATCACCAAGGTCCTTCATATAATAGATTGCAAACTAAAATAAGAAGTGCAAAAAGTAAAAGATGAGACTTCTCATTAATATTCAAATGAAGGCACTCACACCAAGGGATACATAGATAATCAACTAAAGGAGAGATACTTGCACATGCAAACCAACCTATAAGATAACCTCTCCATCAAAGATATGAATCCACTAAAAAGGTAAAAGATAAAAGATAATGGTGGTGATACCGCGGCACTCCCCCAAGCTTGGACAAGCCAAGGGGATGCAAATCTAATGACGAATTACTCCTTCGGTGGTAGTGGTGTTCTCTTTGATAAGCTCTTCAATAAGTTTCTTCAAATCCTCCATATCAAAGGTCAGAGTACGAATCAATTCCGAATTATTTTCAATGCAGCTCATGATCAATTCGGACCGAGGATCCCGGTTCTTGTTATTTTTCCTCCACTCTTCCTTCTTAGAGTGTTCCTTCCCTGCATGATTAGAACGAGTGATACAAGGAGGAAGTGTCCGTGGAGCAAGAATATGACGCGGAGGTTTCCCTCATGTGGACATATGTGCTGTTCTCTTAAGCTTGGTAGGTTTTGCCACCAATCCAATGCTCGCGACGGTAGTGTGAGTGTCCGGTTGTTTGTCCTCCTCCATGTCTCCTTCATAACCTACCAAGATTTACTCCTCCTTGGGTTTGCTAGGATCATCTTCCTCGGGCTTCTTGCCTTTGTCGTTGGCGGAGACCATGGTGCTCTAAACTTGAAAAGTTTTCCTTACAGAAACAGATCGAAATGAAAACACGACGAGAACACGATGCACGAACCTCGGGGGATCCGAGGGGGTTATATATTATGAAGTTTCAAAGCATAAGGTTTTGACATGGAAACGAGTCGGAGTCGGAGCTCGGGGGAGGCACACCCCCTCCATGCGCGACCAGGTAGGGGCCCGCGCCTGGGGTGGGTTTGTCCACCCCAGACTCCGTTTCCTCTTTTGTTCCGTCTCGTAACTTCCCTTATGTATTAAAAACATAAAAAATATAAAAAGATTGGGGTTTCACAAACCTTCTGTTTTCACCACTTTTACCTATTCAAAGACGAACTCTGCAGACTCCTTTTCTCCTTCTCCTAGAATTTTCCTTTCCTCACAAGGCAATACAAAAACTTCAATGGAAACATTAGTGTAAGCAAAAAAACAAACCTTTAGGTCCACACTTCAACTTAAATCTATCAAAACAAAATCTTCTATAAGAGGAAAATGCAAATGATAACAAAAATATGTCAAAACAGACCAGCAGGTAAAGATTGAATTTTTCGAAAACCTTCTGTTGATCAAATCAAAAAGTGCATAACTAATTAAAGTTGGGTAGCGACTTGGAGAACAAGCTCAGAAAAATACAGCTCCATCCAACTTCCTGAGCTTCCTCACGAATTTTTACGGTGCAGCACAAAAATCTGTCCCAGGACGGCCACTTTTCACAACTCCTCTACTTCACAAAAGTAGTTGAACTTGACACAAAAACCAAAACAAAAAAGGATAAGGAGCGGTTATTACAGAGGTAATAACTTGCAAGAGTCAACCAAACTCTTGGGTTATCTCCCAACAAGTACTTTTCTTTAATGCCTTTAAGTTAGGCTTGAAAATTTCAAAGATGCTCACATAGGATATATATATTTGAAGTGAAAGAGAGCATCAAGAAGCAAACAACCAACACATTTGAGTCTAACCCACTTCCTATGCATGGGGGTATCATGAAAAAACGAATTGTTGAAACAAAAAGCCACTAGCATAGGAAGACAAAACAAATGCAACTTCAAAGCTTTCAACATAAAACGGGGAAACTTAACATTATTGAGATGCATAAAACCGTGTTTCCCTCCCTCATAATAACTTTCAGTAGCACTCTGAATAAAGTTGACAATATAACTGTCACTAGCAACAACTTTATCATCAGAATGAGCATACTTACAGTCACCAAAAAGAGGTCCAAGGTCATAAACAGGATCAATATAAGCAAGTTGTTCCATCCTGAAATATTTATTAGACAAGCTATTCTCAAAATGAGCTTTAGCAAATTTGGAAAAGTTAAACTCATAAGAATCTCCATCACACTTAGTTAAAACTTTCTCCTTACAATCTATAATAGCTCCACAAGTTTTCAAGAAAGGTCTACCAAAAATAATAGGATAGGTTTTACTAGCTTCTTTACCAAGTACTAGAAAATCAGCAGGATATTTAATCTTACCACAAAGTACCTCCACATCTCTTACAATGCCAATGGGGCAAACTTGCTCTCTATTGGCAAGGTTAATAACCACATCAATGTTCTCAAGCTCACAAGGACCAATTCCATGCATAATTTCCCTATAAATCTCATAAGGAATAGCACTAGAACTAGCACCAATATCACATAAACCATAATAGCTATGATTACCAATTCTAACAGAAAGCACAGGGACACTAGCTTTTCTAGCCTTTTTAGGATGAGAAACAATATTAGTAGCGTCTTCACAGAAGATAATATGATCATCCTCTATATTTCTAGTGACAAGATCTTTCACAATAGCTACCACAGGCTCAATACCAATGAGCTCATCAGGCTCCACAGTTTTCTTTGCACTTTTGCTAACTACATTAGATATAATGGAATGTTCCCTTACCTTAGCAGGAAAAGGGATTTTCTCCACATAATGTTCAGGCAAAATAGGATCAACAGTACAAACCTTTATGCTAGCAGGAACATGGGTAACAATGTCTTTATAAGGAGCATGGTACCTGTCCCACTCTTTCTTGGGAATTTAAATATAAGAGGCCAAGGCATTAAAAATTCTTACAAGGACTTGAGGATCAAGACCAAACTCATTCCTAATATCATGGAAGTCATCAGTTCCCATAAAAGATTTAATGCATTCATAATCATAGTTTATACCTGACTTTCTTCCTTTGTCATTCTCCCAAGATTCAGTGTTTTCTTGAATACGGTTTAGTAGATCCCATTTAGCTTCTTCCTTCATACGTGTGAACGATCCAGCACAAGAAGCATCTAGTAAATCTTTATCATGAAGAGAAAGCCTAGCATAAAAGTTATTGATAATAATTGTAACATCCTAGCATTAGAGCCTAGAAATAAGCTGAACCCAGATGTGTGCACTGCATTCATGCATAGAAAATACGAATAATTTTTGCGCTTTTAAACAAAACTTGTCAAAGTGATTGAAGCTTCTCTTAGCTTGATGGAATTGAAGTAGATCATCAAGTTGACTGCGATAAGTTTCAATAAGATCTTTGTTAAGTCTCATTTTGGGTAAGAGAGATTTGATCTAAGGGTAGATCAAATGTACTATAAGTTAAACTCAAATACAATGTGAATTATATTTGATCATTAGGTGATCATGTTATAATATTCATTATAATCAATCATCAGTACCAAGTTAAAGATATAAAACAAATATTAAGAATGTAACCATTATATCTTAATCCCATCTGCATACATCCTGAGTATCATAGTAACACCTAATCTTAAAAACTCCTTTGATGAGTTGGAGTTGGAAAGAGATTAAGTCAGGATCATCCACTATATAGATATCTTTCTTTCTGTAAAATCTTTATAGAACTTATTTCAATATCCGTTGTTCATCAATGTTGGATAATTCCCCATTGATTCACAAATTCTTTAACTATTAATCTTTGGTCTATTACTTGATCTTATCAGAACATCTACATAAATCTTCTAATAAGGGCATAATCCATTAATAACCTTAATCCAATATAAGATACTAAGAAGATAATTTCCAGGCAATAAAAGGTAGGATTGATAAAGCCCTGCTTAGCCAACTAAGAACTTCAGTAATAAATGATTAGAGTATTATAATGGTAATGCTTTGGCCACCAATATTAAATGCTTATATTTAGTATAAATAATACTGGTGGGTAGAACATGATTGGAACCTTAGTAGAGATAAGTGATCCTAGAGTAGTCTTTGCAAACCACATAAATATAATTCAGGGATTGAAGTGAAAGTCATGAGAGTTAGGTAAATATAGGCTAATATTATTCAATTAAAGATAGTATAGTATAGAGTTTAGAAGTAGTGTTATTCATCTTGAAAGATAATCAAACTTAGAGAAAGATCAGTGATGTAATATTAAGGAAGATTGTGAATGAAGTTGAAGGAACTATTGGTTTCATGGAAGTTTATCAACAGTAGAATAGTAGGTGCAATCAAGCATGGATATGAAGAAGTTATGAACTATTTTAGTATCAAACTCATTGGATTCATTCATGAGTTTAGAAGAATGATATATGATAAGAAGATTTAAATGAGTAAAGCTCATCATGTTAATCATGATTAGGGATAGCAAGAAGTATTATATCTAGTAAAGGAATTCCTTAATTAGAGATCCAAGATTATGAAACATAATTATATGTTATAAATCATCTTCCTATTAAATCTTGGTAAGCAATCAAATTTAAATCTCAAATCAAACATAATATCCATCTCATACTGTTGATCCATCATCTGATGCCTATAACACTTTATAGAAACATTTCCCTATAACAAATTACATACGCATATCCTTGTTAATTTCAACCATCATCACTATACGTGCCTAAGTATATTTTTATAAGTTCACTTCTATAAAACACTCTAATTATAATTTTCTATTTAAAAGGGACATTTCATCCAATACTATATACATAAGGCAATATACTTAGTTATTAAATCTTAACTCGTAAAAGGAATCTAAGCTTATACAAAACCCTAAAGCCAAGGGTAGTACTCATAATTCAAAACCCAAAACTTCTTTGTTTATCACATTAGGGTATATACATTGCCATGTTCCAAATTAATGGGAGTAATAATCACCATATCAATGTCTTTATATTTCATGCATCAAATAATAGTATAGGATCATTATACATATGTATAAAGTTTCTATTCAAACTATGAGCTCACTAAAAGTTGAGTTATAAACAAATAAGAATATATTACTCAGGAAATTCCTAACTAAAATAAGGAGAGAAAAATAATAAGAAAAGTTTATATAAAATGTTAACAAGGGGGTTCACATTAAGTAAATACAAGAAATACAAAAAGAGGATATAATAAAAATTCACAAATGAGACTAGGTATATTTTTGTATTGTTGTAAATATCCAGCAAACAAATTATACAAAGAAAGGTACAAAATATAAATCAAATTAAAATCTGAATAAGAAAACAGAAAATAGAAAAAGGATAAAACAAATAAAAACCAAACCTGGCCGTGGCCCAACAACCCTATACTTATCTGACGCCTATGTGCAACCCACAACAGCCCAGTAACCAGCCCAGTCCTTTTCCATATGTGACTGACAAGTGGGGTCAGGAGAGGACCGCGGGTTGAGCTAAAGAAATTGCCAGGGGGTTATCCGGAAAAGTTGCATCGTCATCATCGTCACGCACACAAGCAGCTCGCTGGCGGAGCTCGCCGCCGCCCGATGCCGTCATCATCGTCGTTGCGCCAAGATACTCGCCGCCGTTGCCAGGAGGGGATAAGAAGGCCACCGCGATGCATTGCCTCCATCCCTATCTCCAATTCCTCCTTATCCTCTCAGATACGAACATGACTGAAACCCTAGCTCACCGGAGCCACCTCTCGCCGTCGAACCACGTCTCCCCACACCATTCTGAGCCGTCATGGAGAAGCGCCTTCCTCCCTAGATCCTCTGGGTAGAAGCTTGCATCAAGGGGAGCACTGGAGCGGGTGCATTTGGTCGTTTCCCTTCGCAGCAGTTCGTCGGAATCCTCGTCGGAAAGCTCGTTTCCGACCGCGCCTGTTCTCGCCGACCACTCAATCATCATCAGGGTGAGTTCCTGAACTTCCCAGTAACATTCAATCGCCGGAACTCGTTGTAAATCACCATTTCATCATATGCCACCGTCGGCCACTGTCGGAGCTCGTCGGAGCTGAAGCTCTGATGACCATTTCCGAGCGGTGCTGCCACTATTAGGTTCATTAGGTTGTGCTTACTCGAACTAGGTCTATTTCTCTTGCTGGGGCGCAGTAGATCATCGCCGGCGACCAACCTCTGGCGGTGGTGGTGATGCTGACGCCATCATGATGTCATGGTCGCACCACGTCAGCTAGTTTGATTGGTCTTTGATAATGTGGCTAATGACCTGGCCTAGGGCCCATATGTCATTGACTGGGGGTAAGTGCGGGGTCAGTAACTAATGCATTACTTTCATCTAAGAGTTGAGGTGGACAATGGCCCACTAGTCATTGACTGGGGCTAGCTCTAAACGTGGTGTAAAAAGTAACTTTCTGTCAGGAAACAAATAAAATGTTATAATCAAATTAATAATATTCCAGAAATTTAATAAATGATTAAATATTGTTTAATCAATAACGTTTGATTTATAATTTAGAAAAATATGTATAATATATGAAAATTTTCAGAAAAATAAAATCTACAACATAAAACTATTATCAAATATTATTATGATGACTATTTAAATAAATGTTATTTAATAAAGGTTTATAAGTAATAAAACTTTGATAATTCATATTTTTAAAATGATAAATGTTAATAATACTAATAAAATACCAAAAATCTTAGAAAAATAAGAATTCTAATTTAAAACTGTAATCATGTATTATTAGTTTACTTAATTAAATATTTATTAAGTAATTATAAAGTAATAAGAAATATAAAAAAATCATATCCTATTATTTATAAATCACAAAAATAAATGTGATATACCAAAATAACCAGTAAAATAATATCTAAAATCTAATATTCTATTTTTAAGTTAAATAAAAATTCAAATAATTGAATAACTCAAATTTAAACTTATTTACTTTATTAACAATTCATATAAGGATGAATAAAATTTGTTAATATTTCTTAAAAGAGTCAATTAAACCTAATAAATAGTATTAGTCTTTAATATTAATAATATAAGACCATAATGGTTTAAAACATTATAAACATTTTTTCTTATCAAATTATCTTCAACCCTAAATGAAGATTTTATTCTAAAAAGATTTCCATTTATAATAAAAACCTTAAAGAACAACTTATGAATTGTCAACACCCGGATTTTTAATCCCAAATGCCTGTTATGCCATACATCGCAATCCCAGGATTACCATTTTTGCGAGACATAACAGAATTGGATACCACAGTACATCATCCATTACAAACCATACATAAGGTCTTGCAAAAATAAGGATCTCATGATCCAGTTCTTAATACAACTCAAGCAGCGTAATAACGTAATAATAAAGGTAGCGTAGGCGAAGCTCCATCTTCAGGGTCACAGGCAATGCTGACGATGGGAGATGATCCTAGTTGTGGTAACCTTCCTGGGGTCCTGCGTCCTGGTACTCCTCTTCATAGTCTGGCCACGGGAATAGCCAGGGACAAAGCCATGAGTACTCTTTAAGTACTCGCAAACTAATACTAACAAGTGAAGGGGTTTTTTGTAATAGGACGCTAAACTCTAGGGTTGTTTTGCAAAAAGACAGATTTACCTCTACTAAGTTCAGTAGCAAGAAAAGTTAGTTGAAATTTTATAACACCTAAGTGGGAACTTGTATTTCATCTCACAACTCTATTGTGGTCAAGTCAAAATCTCAATTCATTTCACAAGTCATTTTGAAAACATCTGACGGGGAACAGTATGGCCACTCCAACTATCCTGTCACATCCCAAAATTCTCCTAATTTTGGAATGTGAAATAAATAAATAAGTTTGATTGATTGTTTGACTATGTTGAAAATTATTAATGAGAAGAAAATTTTTGAATAGAAAATCCTCTCCACCTTGAATTCAAAATCTTATATTCTTTTGTTATGACCTAAGTAGCCATATAGGCAAAAGGGCATGGATTGATTATGGATTATAGAATTGGTGTGCGAGGTTTCAAAATGAAAATCATGAAGCATTCATAAGCATTTCATTACATCCATGCAAAGATCTCACAAACTGAATCCAAATCCTGGTATCTAAATCCTATAGTTGATTTGCCCAAATGTTCCTAAAGGAATTAAATGGACTTTATAAAACCCACTATTGCTAAGACAGCGATTATTGCTAAATTATAGCCTAAAAGAGATCCAATTAATATTACAAAATTTTAGAAACAAAATTGAGCTCATTTGGAGCTAGTATGAAAAAGTTATGAAAAAATTACAAACACATAAAGATAAAAATAAAATGAAATATACAAGGATTTATAAATCCACTACTTCTAAACTAGTAAAGAGATTACAAATTTGATCCTATAATGATCTATTCGATTTTAGAAAAATTTAGAAACAAGAATCATGTCATTTGAAGTTCGTATGCAAAAGATATGAGGAAAACAAGTTTATAAAAAAAACTGAACGGGCCGGCCCAGCCGGACCGACCGGACGAGCTAGCCAGCCACGTACAGATCGATCGGTTGGTTGCTTTAAAAAGCGTGCGAAAATTGATTTTCTATACCTGTCTCTACTCAAACTCTTATAACTTTTTATCTACAACTCCGAATCGACTTCCGTTTGTTTCTACTTGTTCCCTACTCCAAGGCCTATCTCTACACCGTCTCAAACCTTCATATAAACTCGGGGAGCCATAGTTGTACGAGTTTTTCTTCTCCAAATCCTGAATCTACATATGCCCGAATCTTATTTCGCTTTTTAACCCATCTAGACTTCGTCGTTTGCCTTCGGTCAAAAAACGAAAGTTGTAGGAATTGTCGAAATCTTTCAATCCCGACAAACCTCGCCTCTTTTCATCCACCACAGCCGGAGAATTTCGTATCGCAATATTTCAGATCTTACGGTGTAAATCCAAGATCTACTCGCGCTCGTTTCTTCAAATCCAAATTCCTTTGGTGAGAAGGTAGGAATAATGATTCCCCACAACTTTTATGTTCTGAGTTTTTCAATTTGACCTACGGATTTGTCTCTCTAACACTGATCTATTTCTTGTCTATTCTGAGCCAAAATCGGGTCAATCTCTTCTTCTAGCCACCGGATCCTATCCAGACGGTCGAGATCCAATCAAACCGGTGCGTGCCAAGTCGTCAACCCGGTCAGCTTCCTCATCAACGCCACGTCAACGTCAGGTCAACATCTAGTCTCAGTCAGCATGCAAAGTCAACCTGTCCAGTCAGCGGAATATTCCCTGGAATATTCCGTTCGAATTTAAAATTGCATATTATAGATCTAATTGTAAAATTCGTTAGAAATTCATACCACGTCCAAAAATTGCGTATAATATATCAAATTGAAGATAATTTTACGTAGAATCATGTTATCAGAATAGATCCAAGTTTTAATGTACGTAGTTACTGCAGTAATTTAATTAGTTTTAATGGTCTTTTAGGTTAATAAATTCATAGAATATTATCTGTAACTCCGAAAAATATGAACAATATATCAAATTGAAGCTACTGTAATGTACTTTAATAATATCTGGTTGGATCTAGCCTTTGCATATTATTTAACCCGTAGCAATTTAATTAGTTTTAATGTCTTTATAAATCATTAAATTCATAGTAAATTAATTGCTTGTCACAAAAGTATAAATGATATACCGATGGAAAGCTGGTTCCATGTAGATCATCAATATGCAATTAGTTCAGCATTTTACTGTAAGGTTTTGCCGTGAAGATTTAAATGGTTTAATGGCCTATTTAGAGTAATAAATTCATAAGAAAATAAATACTATTCAGAAAATTACAAATAATATGTCCCTGAAATCACAATTCCGTGGAGATTACAGATATAATTTTAGTTTGATTTTTAGACAACAGAAACTATATGAATCATTTAAAACCATTAAACACTATTTAAATCATACAAAAAGATCTATAACTCCGATTAGGGTGAATACAAGTGCTAAGGTTTTTTATTGACAATATCTATACAGAGAAATTGCATGACAAATTATTTGGCACTATTAAAACAGAAATTCATACAGAAATATTTAAACCCATTGAAATAGTGTTTTAATCATAAGAAAATATCTATAACTCCTTTTTAGTTGATTCAAATTGCCATTGTCTCTAAATTGCATTACCTCTATCCAGTAGCATCTAGTTCACAATTTAATACGACATAAATATATTTAGTTGGATTAAAATCGATACAACTTTAGTAATAAAAGCTTTAGTGCATTAAATGACTTTCCACATGCATCATGTAATCTAACTATGTTCAGAGCACTAAATGCAACTATTGTGACTCATTAAATCGTCATGCATGCATCTGTTCATCATTGTTTTCTTGTAATGTTGCACTATTGTATGTTTGCAATGTTTTGAATGGTGTTTATTGTGTTTGCTTCAAACGCTAGATTGCGAGGAGTGCAACGTGTGCGATTGCAACTACTATGATTGCAAGTATTGTGGTTATGACGAGTGCAACCATTATATCTATGAGGATTGTGAGGATTATATAATCGACTACATCTACAACAAAGCAAGTGGTGCTATCTTGGTCATAAATGTCCTATTGTTTTCCTATGCATTGTAGATGTTTTTGTAGAATTGCATCTGTAGGAATTGATGTGTATATGCTATGCTATATCCCATATTATTCCCTAGTATTCCTTGTTTATGAACCATCGTATTGGTAGATTGCTTAGCTATGCTATTTAGACGAGGAAGGGAATCACATCATGAAAAGTTATATGTTTTGAAAGGCTTATGTTTTGCTAAATGACAAACCAACATGTTTTAATGAACCACCTGGGCGGAATGGCATTGATTGGGTCATCGAGTGTGGATTTTGGTGGGGAATGCCGCCCAGGACACTAAGAAATGATTGGTTTCTTTGTTTGGAAGCTTTCGTGTGAAACCATGTGCCAATAATGAAATGGGCGGTTGGTTGAATTCAGTAGGTTGTGGTAACTCGAACCCGCGTATCCAGAGATGTAGATAGTGTAGGTTTGACCGGTGCGCGTCGGGATTGGGGAGCTACTTCCCGAACGGTTCCTTCTTGGACTTCTCCCTATCATCACCCAATATGAGAGTGGTGGTACGAGCTGGGCTGGCCAAGTCACATGGGTAAAGTGTACTAACCCCTGCAGGGTGTATAAACTAAGTACTTAGCCGTGTCCCCGGTTATGGACAATTTGAGCGACCTGATACTGATGCTATGATATTTCTCACTCATCCTTATTTCTTAATTACTTAAAACTTGTTGGGTAAACATAATTGGGTAGGAGCACCTGGGAGTGAACCAGAGTGTCCTATTTATCATATTGGAAAACTACTTTGTTACAAATGTTAGGATAAAACTGTTGCTTTATGCAAATGAGCCTGAACTCCACTTGGCCAAATAAGCATGTAGTTGATAGATCTGTTGTTAACCACTTTAGCCTACTTGCCATACATTCAATGTATTGACCATTCGTGGCTACAACGTTTCATGTTGTAGGTTATATCGTATCTGAGTGATCGTTCATAGGTCGCGAGACTCCACTCAACAATTGTTCGCCTGTGGCACATTTGAAGGATGGAGATCTACCTTGTATTCGTTTTCCGCTGTGTACTTGAATAAATAATGTAAATTCTGGATCATATTCGTTGTATTTATGATGCACAGTTATATTTGGTATCATTTTGTACTGTGTGTGCCAGTGAACCGATCCAGGGATTGGCACTATACACATGAACTCAGCCTTATCAGGCGAGGGTGTTACAAGATGGTATCAGAGCCGTGTGTTGACTGTAGGATCGTGACCTTAGAAATGGATTAGCAATAGAAGACCTATATTAGGAGAACTATCATATTTTATACTTATTAGAGTTCTTATATTCCTTGTCTGTCATTTTCCAACACCTCTCCTTGTTCAAACTTGTAGATGTCCATTCATTTGATTAGTAGAAGAAGTGATCTACCATAAAAACTACAAGAATTGGAAAATTTTATTAGTAGTTTTCTATAAAGCAAATCACTATATGAGAGTTGGCCTACAAGTAAAGAAAAAATAACATGACATAAATGAACATCTCACCAAGTCTGGGTAGGTCTGGACCACCATATTTTATCTCTTTAGGAGATCATCGCTATCGTGTTAGCATATTGTTCTTATCAACTTATGTGGTATGACAATATAGGTTGTTTGCTTGGTTGTATTGAGCTATTTTGTGTGATGCTTTGTTTAGGATCAATTAGTTTTAAACTCTAATGTTTCTGAAATTGTGATGAGGTGTTTAAATTAGTTTAATGGTGTGAATTGATTGAAATTCGTGCTTTTACTGCTGCAGTTTTCTGCATGACCTGTTGCACCACGCGATTTTTAATATTTTACTGGTAACTCAGAAAAATCTAAAAAAATAGTATCTGGAGCGTAATTACCTGTAGTACATGCACAAAAATTGTCTAAAATTCCTGACGAGTTTAGGTCGGTCAGAAAAATTCGTGAAGTCTGCTGTACCGCTTTGACAGATTTTGTTTATTGCTTATATGTTGCTCTATTTTACTCTAGTATTGTTCCCAATGCTTTCAAACTATTTTGTGGTTATATACTACTAAATTTAGACCTCTGTATTATTGTTATGCAAGTGCTTGCTTGTGTGTTGATTTCTTATGATTGTTTTCTTGTTTGTGACATTGATTGCTTCATATAGTTATGAGTAGGATTACTTCCTTAGTAGCTTCTTCTCCCTACAATCAATTCTTCTCTATCTCAAACCCATGGAACTATAACGATGTGTTGAATACATGGAGAAGGATTAAGTGGAAAGTTTTACAACATAATGCATCGATAAAGGAGAATAGTTCATCTAATGCAACAGAAGGATGTGGAAGTACGAAGTGTTGAAATGATGTTATGTAGTAGATTATGCAACCCGAAAGTTGAAGTATCAATAGTTTAGTTTTAGTAGTAGCTTTGTTGATTGAATACATGGGAGCCTACATAGAGCATTAGTTCGTGCCCATGGAAACCTTCTTCAAGGCAAGTGAGAATGCCCGAGTGATAGAAAAACGTGATTCACCTATCCTCATACAGGGTAATGATTTGGGTGCATGATGGATTGATCACCATTCCTACTACTCTTATTATTCGCTCTTGTACTGTTGGCTTTGCGAATCTTGAGTGCCCTTTTTCAACCTTAGCAGAGAGTCGACGTTAAGCCTAGACCTTAGAATGGTATATTTTCCCCTTTATAAAAGCACCCAGTGCTTAGCGTAGGAATATACGGTAAGAATGAATCTCAACCATGATTAATGGGTACCATGAAGTAAACATCCCCTAATTGACCACCATGAGAGTTCTACTAGTTCAAGTAGTGTTTTCTCGAAAACTATCAATCATGATGTTTAGAATGTGCTAGAGACATTATGCCAATAAAAGTCTAAAGGAGAACCAATCTGAGCTAAGTGAATCCTCGAGAAATGACCTAGTCAATTTTATTTTAAAGGTGGTAGCATCCTAATGGATCCCGAACCTTCCTTTCTTTCTAGCCTTCCCAAATCTCGGGACGAGATTTCTTTTAAGGGTGGTAGTCTGTCACATCCCAAAATTCTCCTAATTTTGGAATGTGAAATACATAAATAAGTTTGATTGATTTTTTGACTATGTTGAAAATTCTTAATGAGAAGAAACTTTTTGAATAGAAAATCCTCTCAACCTTGAATTCAAAATCTTATATTCTTTTGTTATGACCTAAGTAGCCATATAGGAAAAAGGGCATGGATTGATTATGGATTATAGAATTGGTGTGCGAGGTTTCAAAATGAAAATCATGAAGCATTCATAAGCATTTCATTACATCCATGCAAAGATCTCACAAACTGAATCCAAATCCTGGTATCTAAATCCTATAGTTGATTTGCCCAAATGTTCCTAAAGGAATTAAATGGACTTTATAAAACCCACTATTGCTAAGACAGCGATTATTGCTAAATTATAGCCTAAAAGAGATCCAATTAATATTACAAAATTTTAGAAACAAAATTGAGCTCATTTGGAGCTAGTATGAAAAAGTTATGAAAAAATTACAAACACATAAAGATAAAAATAAAATGAAATATACAAGGATTTATAAATCCACTACTTCTAAACTAGTAAAGAGATTACAAATTTGATCCTATAATGATCTATTCGATTTTAGAAAAATTTAGAAACAAGAATCATGTCATTTGAAGTTCGTATGCAAAAGATATGAGGAAAACAAGTTTATAAAAAAAAACTGAACGGGCCGGCCCAGCCGGACCGACCGGACGAGCTAGCCAGCCACGTACAGATCGATCGGTTGGTTGCTTTAAAAAGCGTGCGAAAATTGATTTTCTATACCTGTCTCTACTCAAACTCTTATAACTTTTTATCTACAACTCCGAATCGACTTCCGTTTGTTTCTACTTGTTCCCTACTCCAAGGCCTATCTCTACACCGTCTCAAACCTTCATATAAACTCGGGGAGCCATAGTTGTACGAGTTTTTCTTCTCCAAATCCTGAATCTACATATGCCCGAATCTTATTTCGCTTTTTAACCCATCTAGACTTCGTCGTTTGCCTTCGGTCAAAAAACGAAAGTTGTAGGAATCGTCGAAATCTTTCAATCCCGACAAACCTTGCCTCTTTTCATCCACCACAGCCGGAGAATTTCGTATGGCAATATTTCAGATCTTACGGTGTAAATCCAAGATCTACTCGCGCTCGTTTCTTCAAATCCAAATTCCTTTGGTGAGAAGGTAGGAATAATGATTCCCCACAACTTCCATGTTCTGAGTTTTTCAATTTGATCTACGGATTTGTCTCTCTAACACTGATCTATTTCTTGTCTATTCTGAGCCAAAATCGGGTCAATCTCTTCTTCTAGCCACCGGATCCTATCCAGACGGTCGAGATCCAATCAAACCGGTGCGTGCCATGTCGCCAACCCGGTCAGCTTCCTCATCAACGCCACGTCAACGTCAGGTCAACATCTAGTCTCAGTCAGCATGCAAAGTCAACCTGTCCAGTCAGCGGAATATTCCCTGAAATATTCCGTTCGAATTTAAAATTGCATATTATAGATCTAATTGTAAAATTCGTTAGAAATTCATACCACGTCCAAAAATTGCGTATAATATATCAAATTGAAGATAATTTTACGTAGAATCATCTTATCAGAATAGATCCAAGTTTTAATGTACGTAGTTACTGCAGTAATTTAATTAGTTTTAATGGTCTTTTAGGTTAATAAATTCATAGAATATTATCTGTAACTCCGAAAAATATGAACAATATATCAAATTGAAGCTACTGTAATGTACTTTAATAATATCTGGTTGGATCTAGCCTTTGCATATTATTTAACCCGTAGCAATTTAATTAGTTTTAATGTCTTTATAAATCATTAAATTCATAGTAAATTAATTGCTTGTCACAAAAGTATAAATGATATACCGATGGAAAGCTGGTTCCATGTAGATCATCAATATGCAATTAGTTCAGCATTTTACTGTAAGGTTTTGCCGTGAAGATTTAAATGGTTTAATGGCCTATTTAGAGTAATAAATTCATAAGAAAATAAATACTATTCAGAAAATTACAAATAATATGTCCCTGAAATCACAATTCCGTGGAGATTACAGATATAATTTTAGTTTGATTTTTAGACAACAGAAACTATATGAATCATTTAAAACCATTAAACACTATTTAAATCATACAAAAAGATCTATAACTCCGATTAGGGTGAATCCAAGTGCTAAGGTTTTTTATTGACAATATCTATACAGAGAAATTGCATGACAAATTATTTGGCACTATTAAAACAGAAATTCATACAGAAATATTTAAACCCATTGAAATAGTGTTTTAATCATAAGAAAATATCTATAACTCCTTTTTAGTTGATTCAAATTGCCATTGTCTCTAAATTGCATTACCTCTATCCAGTAGCATCTAGTTCACAATTTAATACGACATAAACATATTTAGTTGGATTAAAATCGATACAACTTTAGTAATAAAAGCTTTAGTGCATTAAATGACTTTCCACATGCATCATGTAATCTAACTATGTTCAGAACACTAAATGCAACTATTGTGACTCATTAAATCGTCATGCATGCATCTGTTCATCATTGTTTTCTTGTAATGTTGCACTGTTGTATGTTTGCAATGTTTTGAATGGTGTTTATTGTGTTTGCTTCAAACGCTAGATTGCGAGGAGTGCAACGTGTGCGATTGCAACTACTATGATTGCAAGTATTGTGGTTATGACGAGTGCAACCATTATATCTATGAGGATTGTGAGGATTATATAATCGACTACATCTACAACAAAGCAAGTGGTGCTATCTTGGTCATAAATGTCCTATTGTTTTCCTATGCATTGTAGATGTTTTTGTAGAATTGCATCTGTAGGAATTGATGTGTATATGCTATGCTATATCCCATATTATTCCCTAGTATTCCTTGTTTATGAACCATCGTATTGGTAGATTGCTTAGCTATGCTATTTAGACGAGGAAGGGAATCACATCATGAAAAGTTATATGTTTTGAAAGGCTTATGTTTTGCTAAATGACAAACCAACATGTTTTAATGAACCACCTGGGCGGAATGGCATTGATTAGGTCATCGAGTGTGGATTTTGGTGGGGAATGCCGCCCAGGACACTAAGAAATGATTGGTTTCTTTCTTTGGAAGCTTTCGTGTGAAACCATGTGCCAATAATAAAATGGGCGGTTGGTTGAATTCAGTAGGTTGTGGTAACTCGAACCCGCGTATCCAGAGATGTAGATAGTGTAGGTTTGACCGGTGCGCGTCGGGATTGGGGAGCTACTTCCCGAACGGTTCCTTCTTGGACTTCTCCCTATCATCACCCAATATGAGAGTGGTGGTACGAGCTGGGCTGGCCAAGTCACATGGGTAAAGTGTACTAACCCCTGCAGGGTGTATAAACTAAGTACTTAGCCGTGTCCCCGGTTATGGACAATTTGAGCGACCTGATACTGATGCTATGATATTTCTCACTCATCCTTATTTCTTAATTACTTAAAACTTGTTGGGTAAACATAATTGGGTAGGAGCACCTAGGAGTGAACCAGAGTGTCCTATTTATCATATTGGAAAACTACTTTGTTACAAATGTTAGGATAAAACTGTTGCTTTATGCAAATGAGCCTGAACTCCACTTGGCCAAATAAGCATGTAGTTGATAGATCTGTTGTTAACCACTTTAGCCTACTTGCCATACATTCAATGTATTGACCATTCGTGTCTACAACGTTTCATGTTGTAGGTTATATCGTATCTGAGTGATCGTTCATAGGTCGCGAGACTCCACTCAACAATTGTTCGCCTGTGGCACATTTGAAGGATGGAGATCTACCTTGTATTCGTTTTCCGCTGTGTACTTGAATAAATAATGTAAATTCTGGATCATATTCGTTGTATTTATGATGCACAGTTATATTTGGTATCATTTTGTACTGTGTGTGCCAGTGAACCGATCCAGGGATTGGCACTATACACATGAACTCAGCCTTATCAGGCGAGGGTGTTACAAGATGGTATCAGAGCCGTGCGTTGACTGTAGGATCGTGACCTTAGAAATGGATTAGCAATAGAAGACCTATATTAGGAGAACTATCATATTTTATACTTATTAGAGTTCTTATATTCCTTGTCTGTCATTTTCCAACACCTCTCCTTGTTCAAACTTGTAGATGTCCATTCATTTGATTAGTAGAAGAAGTGATCTACCATAAAAACTACAAGAATTGGAAAATTTTATTAGTAGTTTTCTATAAAGCAAATCACTATATGAGAGTTGGCCTACAAGTAAAGAAAAAATAACATGACATAAATGAACATCTCACCAAGTCTGGGTAGGTCTGGACCACCATATTTTATCTCTTTAGGAGATCATCGCTATCGTGTTAGCATATTGTTCTTATCAACTTATGTGGTATGACAATATAGGTTGTTTGCTTGGTTGTATTGAGCTATTTTGTGTGATGCTTTGTTTAGGATCAATTAGTTTTAAACTCTAATGTTTCTGAAATTGTGATGAGGTGTTTAAATTAGTTTAATGGTGTGAATTGATTGAAATTCGTGCTTTTACTGCTGCAGTTTTCTGCATGACCTGTTGCACCACGCGATTTTTAATATTTTACTGGTAACTCAGAAAAATCTAAAAAAATAGTATCTGGAGCGTAATTACCTGTAGTACATGCACAAAAATTGTCTAAAATTCCTGACGAGTTTAGGTCGGTCAGAAAAATTCGTGAAGTCTGCTGTACCGCTTTGACAGATTTTGTTTATTGCTTATATGTTGCTCTATTTTACTCTAGTATTGTTCCCAATGCTTTCAAACTATTTTGTGGTTATATACTACTAAATTTAGACCTCTGTATTATTGTTATGCAAGTGCTTGCTTGTGTGTTGATTTCTTATGATTGTTTTCTTGTTTGTGACATTGATTGCTTCATATAGTTATGAGTAGGATTACTTCCTTAGTAGCTTCTTCTCCCTACAATCAATTCTTCTCTATCTCAAACCCATGGAACTATAACGATGTGTTGAATACATGGAGAAGGATTAAGTGGAAAGTTTTACAACATAATGCATCGATAAAGGAGAATAGTTCATCTAATGCAACAGAAGGATGTGGAAGTACGAAGTGTTGAAATGATGTTATGTAGTAGATTATGCAACCCGAAAGTTGAAGTATCAATAGTTTAGTTTTAGTAGTAGCTTTGTTGATTGAATACATGGGAGCCTACATAGAGCATTAGTTCGTGCCCATGGAAACCTTCTTCAAGGCAAGTGAGAATGCCCGAGTGATAGAAAAACGTGATTCACCTATCCTCATACAGGGTAATGATTTGGGTGCATGATGGATTGATCACCATTCCTACTACTCTTATTATTCGCTCTTGTACTGTTGGCTTTGCGAATCTTGAGTGCCCTTTTTCAACCTTAGCAGAGAGTCGACGTTAAGCCTAGACCTTAGAATGGTATATTTTCCCCTTTATAAAAGCACCCAGTGCTTAGCGTAGGAATATACGGTAAGAATGAATCTCAACCATGATTAATGGGTACCATGAAGTAAACATCCCCTAATTGACCACCATGAGAGTTCTACTAGTTCAAGTAGTGTTTTCTCGAAAACTATCAATCATGATGTTTAGAATGTGCTAGAGACATTATGCCAATAAAAGTCTAAAGGAGAACCAATCTGAGCTAAGTGAATCCTCGAGAAATGACCTAGTCAATTTTATTTTAAAGGTGGTAGCATCCTAATGGATCCCGAACCTTCCTTTCTTTCTAGCCTTCCCAAATCTCGGGACGAGATTTCTTTTAAGGGTGGTAGTCTGTCACATCCCAAAATTCTCCTAATTTTGGAATGTGAAATACATAAATAAGTTTGATTGATTTTTTGACTATGTTGAAAATTCTTAATGAGAAGAAACTTTTTGAATAGAAAATCCTCTCAACCTTGAATTCAAAATCTTATATTCTTTTGTTATGACCTAAGTAGCCATATAGGAAAAAGGGCATGGATTGATTATGGATTATAGAATTGGTGTGCGAGGTTTCAAAATGAAAATCATGAAGCATTCATAAGCATTTCATTACATCCATGCAAAGATCTCACAAACTGAATCCAAATCCTGGTATCTAAATCCTATAGTTGATTTGCCCAAATGTTCCTAAAGGAATTAAATGGACTTTATAAAACCCACTATTGCTAAGACAGCGATTATTGCTAAATTATAGCCTAAAAGAGATCCAGTTAATATTACAAAATTTTAGAAACAAAATTGAGCTCATTTGGAGCTAGTATGAAAAAGTTATGAAAAAATTACAAACACATAAAGATAAAAATAAAATGAAATATACAAGGATTTATAAATCCACTACTTCTAAACTAGTAAAGAGATTACAAATTTGATCCTATAATGATCTATTCGATTTTAGAAAAATTTACAAACAAGAATCATGTCATTTGAAGTTCGTATGCAAAAGATATGAGGAAAACAAGTTTATAAAAAAAAACTGAACGGGCCGGCCCAGCCGGACCGACCGGACGAGCTAGCCAGCCACGTACAGATCGATCGGTTGGTTGCTTTAAAAAGCGTGCGAAAATTGATTTTCTATACCTGTCTCTACTCAAACTCTTATAACTTTTTATCTACAACTCCGAATCGACTTCCGTTTGTTTCTACTTGTTCCCTACTCCAAGGCCTATCTCTACACCGTCTCAAACCTTCATATAAACTCGGGGAGCCATAGTTGTACGAGTTTTTCTTCTCCAAATCCTGAATCTACATATGCCCGAATCTTATTTCGCTTTTTAACCCATCTAGACTTCGTCGTTTGCCTTCGGTCAAAAAACGAAAGTTGTAGGAATTGTCGAAATCTTTCAATCCCGACAAACCTCGCCTCTTTTCATCCACCACAGCCGGAGAATTTCGTATCGCAATATTTCAGATCTTACGGTGTAAATCCAAGATCTACTCGCGCTCGTTTCTTCAAATCCAAATTCCTTTGGTGAGAAGGTAGGAATAATGATTCCCCACAACTTTTATGTTCTGAGTTTTTCAATTTGACCTACGGATTTGTCTCTCTAACACTGATCTATTTCTTGTCTATTCTGAGCCAAAATCGGGTCAATCTCTTCTTCTAGCCACCGGATCCTATCCAGACGGTCGAGATCCAATCAAACCGGTGCGTGCCAAGTCGTCAACCCGGTCAGCTTCCTCATCAACGCCACGTCAACGTCAGGTCAACATCTAGTCTCAGTCAGCATGCAAAGTCAACCTGTCCAGTCAGCGGAATATTCCCTGGAATATTCCGTTCGAATTTAAAATTGCATATTATAGATCTAATTGTAAAATTCGTTAGAAATTCATACCACGTCCAAAAATTGCGTATAATATATCAAATTGAAGATAATTTTACGTAGAATCATGTTATCAGAATAGATCCAAGTTTTAATGTACGTAGTTACTGCAGTAATTTAATTAGTTTTAATGGTCTTTTAGGTTAATAAATTCATAGAATATTATCTGTAACTCCGAAAAATATGAACAATATATCAAATTGAAGCTATTGTAATGTACTTTAATAATATCTGGTTGGATCTAGCCTTTGCATATTATTTAACCCGTAGCAATTTAATTAGTTTTAATGTCTTTATAAATCATTAAATTCATAGTAAATTAATTGCTTGTCACAAAAGTATAAATGATATACCGATGGAAAGCTGGTTCCATGTAGATCATCAATATGCAATTAGTTCAGCATTTTACTGTAAGGTTTTGCCGTGAAGATTTAAATGGTTTAATGGCCTATTTAGAGTAATAAATTCATAAGAAAATAAATACTATTCAGAAAATTACAAATAATATGTCCCTGAAATCACAATTCCGTGGAGATTACAGATATAATTTTAGTTTGATTTTTAGACAACAGAAACTATATGAATCATTTAAAACCATTAAACACTATTTAAATCATACAAAAAGATCTATAACTCCGATTAGGGTGAATCCAAGTGCTAAGGTTTTTTATTGACAATATCTATACAGAGAAATTGCATGACAAATTATTTGGCACTATTAAAACAGAAATTCATACAGAAATATTTAAACCCATTGAAATAGTGTTTTAATCATAAGAAAATATCTATAACTCCTTTTTAGTTGATTCAAATTGCCATTGTCTCTAAATTGCATTACCTCTATCCAGTAGCATCTAGTTCACAATTTAATACGACATAAACATATTTAGTTGGATTAAAATCGATACAACTTTAGTAATAAAAGCTTTAGTGCATTAAATGACTTTCCACATGCATCATGTAATCTAACTATGTTCAGAACACTAAATGCAACTATTGTGACTCATTAAATCGTCATGCATGCATCTGTTCATCATTGTTTTCTTGTAATGTTGCACTGTTGTATGTTTGCAATGTTTTGAATGGTGTTTGTTGTGTTTGCTTCAAACGCTAGATTGCGAGGAGTGCAACGTGTGCGATTGCAACTACTATGATTGCAAGTATTGTGGTTATGACGAGTGCAACCATTATATCTATGAGGATTGTGAGGATTATATAATCGACTACATCTACAACAAAGGCAAGTGGTGCTATCTTGGTCATAAATGTCCTATTGTTTTCCTATGCATTGTAGATGTTTTTGTAGAATTGCATCTGTAGGAATTGATGTGTATATGCTATGCTATATCCCATATTATTCCCTAGTATTCCTTGTTTATGAACCATCGTATTGGTAGATTGCTTAGCTATGCTATTTAGACGAGGAAGGGAATCACATCATGAAAAGTTATATGTTTTGAAAGGCTTATGTTTTGCTAAATGACAAACCAACATGTTTTAATGAACCACCTGGGCGGAATGGCATTGATTGGGTCATCGAGTGTGGATTTTGGTGGGGAATGCCGCCCAGGACACTGAGAAATGATTGGTTTCTTTGTTTGGAAGATTTCGTGTGCAACCATGTGCCAATAATGAAATGGGCGGTTGGTTGAACTCAGTAGGTTGTGGTAACTCGAAACCGCGTATCCAGAGATGTAGATAGTGTAGGTTGGACCGGTGCGCGTCGGGATTGGGGAGCTACTTCCCGAACGGTTCCTTCTTGGACTTCTCCCTATCATCACCCAATATGAGAGTGGTGGTACGAGCTGGGCTGGCCATGTCACATGGGTAAAGTGTACTAACCCCTGCAGGGTGTATAAACTAAGTACTTAGCCGTGTCCCCGGTTATGGACAATTTGAGCGACCTGATACTGATGCTATGATATTTCTCACTCATCCTTATTTCTTAATTACTTAAAACTTGTTGGGTGAACATAATTGGGTAGGAGCACCTGGGAGTGAACCAGAGTGTCCTATTTATCATATTGGAAAACTACTTTGTTACCAATGTTAGGATAAAATTGTTGCTTTATGCAAATGAGCCTGAACTCCACTTGGCCAAATAAGCATGCAGTTGATAGATCTGTTGTTAACCACTTTAGCCTACTTGCCATACATTCAATGTATTGACCATTCGTGGCTGCAACGTTTCATGTTGCAGGTTATATCGTATATGAGTGATCGTTCATAGGTCGCGAGACTACACTCAACAATTGTTCGCCTGTGGCACATTTGAAGGATGGAGATCTACCTTGTATTCGTTTTCCGCTGTGTACTTGAATAAATAATGTAAATTCTGGATCATATTCGTTGTATTTATGATGCACAGTTATATTTGGTATCATTTGTACTGCGTGTGCCAGTGAACCGATCCAGGGATTGGCACTATACACATGAACTCAGCCTTATCAGGCGAGGGTGTTACATGTCCATAACTGCGGACGCGGCTATTCGAATAGTTTGACACTCTGTAGAGATTGTACACTTTCACCACAACATTTGATACATCCGTCAGGAACAAATCCTGAATTCACCATACTCAGTATGCGGATAATCAATCCTAACCTTTCGATTACACGCCCTAGTATAGGCACCTCTCCTGTGAGTTTGGCCTCCCAACCATGACCAACTGTCATCTTGGGTACTGCACAGGTGGACAATCTTCACAAGGTAACCTCAGCTCAGACCTTGTCCGTGAGGGAACCCATACTAAGGTATATAAGTTTCCAGTCAAGCCCTACCCAATTTTTGGGTATTGTGGATGTACGGTAAAATTCGAATGGTATCGCATCTCAACCATCAGTTTTATAAAGGGGCTAAGGCTCCTGCCTCAACATTTTCATCATCAAAATCATCTGGTGTTCGGAAACACATGTCAAAACATCTCAGTAGAATGACTCATCATTCTAAGGTTTTCATAACCATTTTCCACCAAGTATTCGCATCTAAAGTTGATCAAGTTTTATGCTTAGCACTAGCATCTAAAAATGGGAGTGAGTACTGATGAGGGGTGGTAAACAAGTGTAGCTTAACTAGGTTCAATCTCATGCCTTAGCACGACATCAAGATTATCTAGTCTTAGGCCAAATTTAATGCTCTTTATGCAACCTTCAATTATCTTTATAGTATCTACAATTTACTCAAGTAAACTCTAAGTAATAGCTTTGATAAAGAAATAAAGTAGAAAGCTTGCAAGTAAAACTAGGAATGGGGTTATCAAGTGGGTATGATCACATATGCTTAAGGCATATAGTTGGTATGGTAACAAGCAAGTATTAACTTGCACAGGTCAACTTGATTAGTAAGGCTTGCATTAGTATAAGCTTTCTTTGTGCAGAGCAGTGGTTGAAGTTCTCCTCGGCTTCTTCGTAGTATCCTCCTTCATCCTCGTATCCTTGGTCGGTAATAGCGTCTATGAATAAATACGAGGTACACAATCACCAAACAATACTTAACTAATTTCAATCATCACACAAAGGTGTTCTATAGATGATCTAGCATCATCACTAATATCACAAGAATAAAGCATTTGTCTTATTTATTTATTTTTAGAAAAGTAATTTCTACTCATTGAAAAACTACTTAATATTTAATATTCTCCAAACCAAACATGGGATCATGTTGACACATGTCATCACCACATATTTCAGTACATGGGAATGTGATTTAAATTGGTGTCACAATTTAATAAGGTTTAACCTTTTTATTTTAAATAATTAAAGTGACTAGAAATGCCTATGTGGCATTCTTTTCTTACTTGAACATTATTTCTATAAGTAAACCTATATGTTTTTATATATTCTGAAAGGTATGATCAAATGTGATTTTTGAGAGTTGGAATCAACTCAAAAGCTATTATGGTTGAAATTTGAAAAAAAATTGAATGCAGAAAAGCTTATGACTTGTTATTTTTACCAAGGTTGATCTATAGATCCAAATGATTTGAATCCAACGGGATTGGATTAAGCATTTCAATATCTTTCTAACAAAATTGGTTTCATTTAATTTGGTTTACTGAATCGAGATGGGTTGATTTTTGAAACTAGGTATAGAACTGAGTTTGAATATAAATAGAAATGTAACATCCCTAAAATCATGTTTTCAAGGATTGCATATCATCCATGCATGCATATCATTTAGGAACCAAATATCAAACTCATTTCAAGTAAAGAGAAGCACTAAGTGTTATTATTTTATGTAGACAAAGCATTGATCCAATGCTACTCTCCAATGAGAAATTATTTGTTTTAACCAAGCTTTGCTTGCTCCCTTGTTGTTTTGGTTGAATGTTAGTGCTTGGACCAAAATTAAGAAAAAACAGATATGGTTTTAAAACCATTTTAAAAACTTATTCAAATCAAGTGCTTTAGCACTGTTTATTTTATTTAATCAAAGGGACCAAGCTAGTACAGAGAGACCACATGGTTTATGCCCAAAAAAATATGAGTGTTACACTCTACAAAAATCCAGAAAAGCTTTGAATTCAAATTGCATTTGAATTCATTTGGAAATGAATCCAGAAAATCAAAACAGAAATAGAAAAGGAATAAAGAAAAGAATAAGGGCCAGCTTTGCCAATCTGGCCCAACACTGGATCCAGCCCAACAACCAGCCCACCCGGGGTTTCCCTCTCCCTCTGTTTCTCACTCACGCGAGCACCCCCCTCTCGCTGACGCCCCGGACCCACCTCCACGTCACCCCTTCGTCCCCAAATCACGCCCACGACCAGCTCCGCCGCGGCCGTTTCTTCCCGACGATCTCGCGCTTGATTACGCGTTACTGCAGGCATAACTCCCTCTCTCGCCCTGGCTACTTAAACCCCTCCTCACTCCGCTCCATTACCCTCACTCACTAACCACAGAGCGCCCCTAGGCTGTCCACAATCGAGCTCGCGCCGTCGCTGTCCCGAACCACTCCGGCGAGCCATCACGGTGAGTTCCGAGCACGCCTTGCTTTCTGGTTCACGCGAGCTGCTTCGCAATCATCTTGCGCTTCTTCTGACACCTTTGGTTCGACTTGTACTGCCCCAGGTCATCGACTCCGTCGAGCACCGCAAACTCCCAATGCCGTCTCCAACTCCGACAAGAAATTTCGGTAAGGATCGACCGCCCCGTGCCTTCCCCTTGACCCTATCATGTTCGCCTGAACGATGTGCACACGCTGATGCCTTCCGTTTGTGTTAGGGCGGATCAGAACGTCGCCAACGTCGCCGTCCACCTAAGCCCGACGCTGTCCCCGACTCCGACGAGCTCCCACGGCCACAACAGCTTGCCCCTGTCCACACCAACAACATCTAGAGCTTCCTCGCAACCTTGCGACGCCGGTAAGCTTCACCACTGCCTCCAGCCCTTGCTAGAATCGCCGCACCATCGCCGGCAGAGCCGTCGTTGCTGCTGTGCCCATGAGCGCCGCTGATTTAGAGTCAGAGAGATTTGATCCACTGGATCTAGATCCAGTGGTTTAGATTAGAAGCCAGGCGAAGAGTTACGGGCAGATCTGAGCCGCTGGTTTAAAGTAGATCTAACGGTGCGCGAGCGCAATCCAGCGTGAAGCGGTACCATCCAATCAGAGTGCGCCGCGTGGCCAGTTCTTAGATTTAAAATCAGATTTTATCTCTATTAGATGTTTAAACTTGTTTACTTCATAACTTTTGATTCCCACGTCCAATTTTGACAAATTTTATATCATTGGAATCAGGAGAGAAAAACCTTTCTGTTTATGCAATGTGTTTAAAGTTTTGCCTCTGTTAAAATGATTGTTTTTGCAGAAACATTTGTACGCATAAATTGAGTATAGTAATTATTTGGAAAATGTTTTGTTATTCAAATAAAGTTCTTTTGGACTTGTTTATGATTCAGTACTGTGCACTTGTCTTGTTTGGTGTACAAAATCATCACATGGCATATTACATACATTCATGTATTTTTGCTTGTATAAATTGTGTATGTGATTTTGTGCCATTATTTTATGTGTAGATTTTGGTGCAAATAGTGATTGTGATTGTGAGGATTGTTGCTACTCCCCAAACTACCAAGGCAAGTGGTGCTTCATGATTTATTCCTATGTTTTTCAACTATGCATTAGAAATATTTTGCTAGTCTTGCATGGATATTTTTGATCTATATGCTATGCTTGGGAAATCCTAGTAGTTGTATGATTGCTAGAAATATTTCTAAGTCTTATCAATGCCATGCTTAGCCTAGCTAGTATCAACCAAGGGTGGTTATATATTCATACTATGAGAAAATATTTCTAAGTGAATGAAACACCTGGGTGGAATGGAAGAAATGGTTTGTGTTGAGTGGTTACATAAGGCCCATTTCTATGGTTTACCTTGTGTATCTCACTTGTGGAAAGCCACCCAGGAACAAAGGGATTTGAGATGCCATATGTTAAGAAGCTTCTAGTGCAGCCACTTGGCAATATGGGCTCTTCCTGGATCACATAAGTTGCAATAACTTAGCCATTTGGACAGATGGTGGTAGTGCGATGATAGGTTGGAACGCGTCCATTTGGTCTAAGGGAAGGCTTCTGAAAGGCCCTGTCTTGGTGAAAATCAAGTCTTGTGGGGAAAGTGCACAACCTCTGCAGATGGAAGAATCTAAGTACTTAGCCATGTCCCTGGTATTGGACAACTTGAGCATCAAGACATGGAAGCTATCAAGAATCTCCTCACCCCAATTTCTAAGTTAAAACTTGTGGGTGAACAAGGGTGAAGGTTCACCAATTTCTATTGGTGTTGCCTTGGGAAAGTTTTGTCAAAGAAAAACTTAGTATTTTCAACTAATAGATAAAACCTATTTTGAGCAAAGCAAGCCTAAGCTACACTTAGCCAAAATGCATATAGTATCTAGTCTACCAATACTCTACTAAGGTATCACTTGCCAATACTATTCCAATGTATTGACCCACTGTGGCTGTAACTTGTGATGTTGCAGGTTATTCTGATGATGATTAGGGGTTATGAGTCTACACTCAACATGCTTGCCTGTGGCACATGAAGATGAAGACTTATTTATCTTATCATATATTTGAACTCTTGTATTAGGCCTGTGGCCATGGAGTTTGTAAAAGACTATGTTTGTCTCTGGAATGATATGTAATAATGACCTTTGTTTCTGTGTACTTCATCTTAAACTGTGGATGTTAGAATTGATCCAGGGACTAGCATTGCAATCACAGGAATCCTTACCTTTATAAAGGGAGGGATCTTACAAGAAAAAGCTAACTTCAAATGGTTGGGCTGCGCGGGAAGGGTTATTGGGCCGGCCCAGTGTCACTCCGCAGCGCGGGGCACAACTAACAGGGGGTCTACTGGTCAGTGGCTCTTTAAACGCGAAGCGGTACGGGGCTATGTGGTGCGTTGTATTAGAATGAAGATCGACGGCTGAGGGTCATCGTCGACGATGAACAAGTCATCGGCGAGCTCGAACCCTAGCGGCTCAGTGGGGGTGCATAGGGGGCATACCGGAGCTCAAGTGACGACGGCGAACTCAGGGGTGGTCGCGGCAGCTCCAGGAGTGGACGAAATCAATGGCTCCTCTTCTCCTGTGCAGCGACGAGCTCTAGCCAAATTCCGGCGATGCGCTGCTCGCATTGCTCAGGCTAAGGGGTGGAATGATCAGTGAGGTGAGGGGAGTGAAATGGTGTGCTTCAATCGGCTGGGCGTCGCCTCCTTTTATAGGCCCGATGGTGAGACCGAGAGGGATGGGCAGGCAACGGTGGTAGCACGGCTACGGGCGGCTAGAGGCATGGCCGAGGTTGGCGATCGATGGGCGGTCTCCTGGCGATGCTCTATGGATTAAATTCGCGTGTAGGGGCGGTGGCAAACGGTCGGACACGTGTGGTGCTCTGCGAGGCAGAGGCGGCGAACTCTGCGACGAGCGGTGGCTACGGGTACGGGCGGTGAAACGAGATGTCTGGTGGTCTCCTAGGACGGTGGGGTGCATGCTGGCGGGTGGCGAGGGCTCGAGGTGGTCGGGTTGCATGGGAACGACGCGTGCTCTGCGGTGCACGTCGGCATGGTCGACAGCGACGCGGGCGCGGTGTTCCTGGCGGTTCTGGTTGCTGTCTTCGAGCTAGGGCTGGTCGAGAGGGGGCGGTGAGGCATGGGCTGCATGCTAGACAAGGTTGGCACGGCTAGTTCTTCTCCTAGCTTGCTGTCCACACTGGGGTGACATGGGTGCTCTTGGCCTGTTCATAATTGATGAAATTGGCGAGCTTACAGTGGTGCTAGGGCTTAGTTAAGGTTGCTAGATGATCTACTGAGGCTAGTGTAACCAGAGAGGGAACAAGGTTGGCTCAAAACACTGCTCAAAATAGTGTTTGTGATTTTGTTGATTTGAATCTACAACCTATTTGATGAAATGGCCGTATGAACTTAAGTTTTGAATTTTGAAAAGATTTTTGGTGGGTGTGCTAGGCATGTGTTGAGGGTTCTGTGGATGCTTGGGTTTTGAAAATTGAGCTTGTTTGAGTGGTTTTTGAAATAGTGGGATCTTCCCATATGAAATAGATTCAATTTTAAACTGTCATTTAAACCATGCATTCTAATGTTTTTGTATGATCACAAAGTGGGCCTTGGTACCTTATTATGAGTACTATCAAGGGGTTCAAAGATCCATACATGTTTCTGTTAAGTACTGAAAGTTAGGGATAGCCAAAGTAGGCATGGGAGTTAAATTGGCCAAAGTGACCATTCACTTAATTTGTTTGTCTTTGGGAAAAGTTTGGGGATTGTTTAGATGATGTTTATTTCACCTAAGAATCATTTTACAAGCAAAGAAACACAGAACCATGGCAATTCAATAGAATCCAAATTTTAATACGCACACACATGAATGCTTTCATACTTTTAATTGGGAAAGTTTTTGTTAATCCTAATTTTGATGATTAGAGTTTGATGATCCATGTTTAATATTTTTGGGATGTTACAAACCTTCCCCCATTAAACAAAATCTCGTCCCGAGATTTGAAAAAGGACGAAAAACATTACCTAGGATTTGAAGAGATCGGGAAACTCCGTCCTGATGTGATCTTCGCGCTCCCAGGTAGCTTCCTCTTCCGTGTGGCTTCTCCACTAAATCTTGAGAAACTTGATGCTTCGGGTTCTGGTAGTTCTGAAGGCTTCTTCCAAAATATGGATGGGTACTTCGGGATAGGTCAGGTCATCGTTGATTTCTATGTTCCGGTGATCGATATTCTTGAACACATCAGTCTTCTCTGGAACTTCGAGGCACTTGCGAAGTAATGAGATATGGAACACATTGTGCACGGCTGACATCTCTTCGGGAAGTTCTAATTGATACGAAACTTCTCCTCGACGGTTCAGAATCTAGAAGGGGCCAACATATCTGGGGGCTAACTTTCCTATTAGCTGGAAACACTGCATTCCCTTCAATGGCGACACTTTCAGATACACAAAATCTCCTATGTTGAAGGCGAGGTCTCGACGTCTCTTGTCGGCGTAACTCTTCTGTCTGGACTGGGCTGTCTTGAGGTGCTCACGAATCTTGTGAACCTTCTCTTCTGCTTCTCGTAGGATGTCGGGTCCGAAAATCTGACTCTCTCCTACTTCCGACCAGTTCAAAGGGGTGCGACACTTCATTCCATACATGAATTCAAATGGGGCCATTTGCAAACTGGCTTGATAACTGTTGTTGTATGAAAATTCTGCGAATGGCAGACAGTCTTCCGACTTAGATCCATATTCTAACACACATGCTCTCAACATATCTTGGAGTATTTGATTTACTCACTCCGTTTGTCCATCGGTCTGGGGGTGATACGTGGTGCTGAAATCTAGTCGGGTTCCTAAACCTTCTTGGACTTTCTTCTAGAATCTCGAGGTAAACTGTGTTCCTCGATCCGATATGATGTTCTTAGGGACTCCATGCAAACTGACGATTCTAGCGATGTATAACTCCGCTAGCTTCGAACTCTGATATGTGGTCTTGACGGGTAAGAAATGGGCGACTTTGGACAATCTGTCCACTATGACCCAGATAGAGTCATTTCCCCTACTAGAAGTAGGAAATCCGGTGATAAAGTCCATTCCAACGGAATCCCATTTCCATTCTGGAATCCGCAATGGTATTAACAATCATGTGGGTCTTTGATGTCCCGCCTTGACTCTCTGACATATATCACACTTGGCGATATAGCTTCTGATTTCTCTCTTCATCTTATGCCACCAAAATTGTTCCTTCAAATCTTGATACATCTTCGTTCCTCCGGGGTGGATAGAATAAAGAGTATCATGAGCTTCCTTCAGAATAACTTCTTTCAACTCAGAATCTGCTGGTACACAAAGGCGTCCTTTGTACCACAGAAATCCTTCTTCGTCTTCGGTGAATCCGGGTACTTTGCATGTACCAATACGACGATTGATTCCGTCGATACTAGTATTTCCTTTCTATGCCTCTTTGATCTGGCTGATCAAAGTGGGTTGAAGTTCTATGCTAACCAAAAATCCTTCACTCACTAATTCCATTCGGAAATCTTCCATCTCCTTGTGCAAGCTTGGTTGCTCCTTCAAAATCATGGAGTTCAAGCGGCACGGCAATCTGCTAAGGGCATCTGCTACCACGTTGGCTTTACCAGGGTGATAGTGAATGTCCAGATCGTAATCCTTGATTAGCTCAATCCATCTTCTCTGTCTCATATTCAGCTCCTTCTGAGTGAAGATATACTTCAGACTCTTGTGATCCGAATAGATCTCACAATGGTTTCCCATCAGGTAATGCCTCCATGTCTTTAGGGCTAGAACTACGGCTGCGAGCTCAAGGTCATGGGTTGGGTAATTCTTCTCATGTTGTTTCATTTGTCGAGATAGATAAGATATAACTTTGCCTTCTTGCATTAGCACACATCCGAGACCGATCTTGGATGCATCAAAATACACGTCGAAGGGCTTCGTGATATCCGGCATGATTAAGATTGGGGCTGAAATCAATCTCCTCTTGAGTTCTTGAAAACTCGCTTCACATTTGTCGGTCCATTCAAACTTCTTGTCCTTCTTTAGCAATTGGGTCATGGGTCTGGTGATACTCGAGAATCCTTCTACGAACTTGCGACAATATCCCGCCAATCCGAGAAATGCACGAACTTGAGTTTGAGTGGTTGGGGCTAGCCAATCTTCGACATCTTTCACCTTTGCAGGGTCAACGGCAATTCCTCCGGCTGATACAATGTGGCCGAGGAATCCTACCTCCTATAACCAGAATTCACATTTGCTAAGCTTGGCATACAACTGATGCTCTCTAAGGGTTCCAAGAATGGTCCTTAGGTGTAGATCATGTTCTTCTTCTGATTTGGAACAAATAAGAATGTCATCGATGAAAACAACGACAAACTTATCTAGGAAGTCCATAAAAATCTTATTCATGAGATTCATGAAATAAGCGGGGGCATTGGTTAATCCAATAGACATGACAGTATACTCGTATAATCCATATCTGGTGGTAAAGGTAGTCTTGGGAATCTCCTCTGCGCGAATCTTGACTTGATGATAGCCCGTTCTAAGATCAATCTTAGAAAACACTTTGGCACCGGTCAATTGATCAAACAAATCTTCTATCTTGGGCAATGGGTATTTGTTCTTGATAGTGACGTCATTCAACTTACGATAATCCGTACACAAACGGTTACCTCCATCTTTCTTGTCCACAAATAAGACAGGTGATCTCCATGGTGACGCAATTGGTTGAACCAATCCAATTTCCATCATGGCATCCAGTTGCTTCTTCAGTTCTGCTAGTTCAGACGGGTTCATACTATATGGTCTCTGGTCTATGGGTCCGGATCCGGGGATTAGTTCAATGATAAACTCGATATCCCGATCTAGGGGCATACCGGGCAAAACATCTGGAAATACATCGGGGTATTCATAGACTATCCGGACTTGGTCAATGGTAGGTTGGGTTATACTCTTGTTGCACTTGAATTGACAAGGTAAGGTTTCAGATATATGCTCGACTGATATTCCGGCCGTACTGGTCATGGTTATGGCTTTCTTGGCGTAGTCAATTAATCCTTTATGTTTGGACATCCAATCCATTCCTAGTACTACTTCCAAACCTTTAGTTCCAAGTACTATTAGATTAGCATAAAAATCTATGCCATGGATTCGGATAGGGACGGCTTTGCAAATGTGCCTAGCCTTGGTGGTTGAACCGGGGATTTGAACAATCATAACATGCTTTAGTTTGGTTGGTTGAATCTTACTAGTGCATGCAAATTCTTCGGTGAAAAATGAGTGCGATGCACCAGAATCAAACAACACTCTAGCGAGTACTGAATTAACAGAAAACATACCCAGCACGACATCGGGAGCTTCCTGGGCTTCTTCAGCATGCATGAGAAAAAGACGGCCGTTGTGGTTGAGCGAGTTCGCTGGGGCAAACCTTCTTCCAGGCTGAACACGACGCTGCTGCTGAGCTGGGGCATTTGCATTGGGGGCTGCGGCATTCTTCTTGAGGCACTCATTGGAGTAGTGACCCTTATTTCCACAGTCATAAGAAGCCACTTGCGACTTGTCTTTTGCTGCAACAGGTACAACATTGCTTCCAGTCCTCGGGGCAATGTTGGTGTTGGCGGTAGCATTATTGTTGTTGAACTTGGGAGGTGCACGGTTAAAATTGTTAGAGTTGCCGGTGTTGTTGTGATTTCCTCCGGGCCTTGGGTTTCCACGGTTGGGATAGGTCGAACGGTTCATCGGGGGTCTGTTGGTTCTTGGGGCAAATCCTGGAGATGGGTTAGGGCGATACTTTGGGGTCTGATGGGTTCCTGGCTGATGCATCATGCGACACTTGCGGTTCTCATTGGCTTGGTTGATCTTTCCTTCCATCTGGATGGCAGAGTCGACAAGGGCTTCAATATCAGCAAAGGGGATATTGACCAACACAGTCTGCATCTCATCATGCATACCATTCAAGAATCTCTCTTTCTTCTTGGCTTCGGTGTCGATATCATCCGGGGCATACCTAGCTAATGACAAGAATTTTTCACGGTATTCCACTATGGTCATCCGTCCTTGCTTCAGTTCTTTGAACTCATCTCTCATTCTCTTGATCAAACCCGGTGGCACATGGGTTCTGCTGAACTTGACTTTGAATTCCTCCTAGGTCATCATCTGTCCTCCGGTCATTGCACGAACGTTGTTCCACCATGCTCTTGCATCTCCGTCTAGATAGTGGGTGGCGAACAGAACTTTCTCGTTAGCTTCCACTCCGGCGACTTCCAGGTTGTTTTCCATGGTTTGCAGCCAATCATCGGTGTCTAAGGGCTCTTCTGACTTAGTGAAAACAGGTGGGTTGGTGTTCTGGAAATTCTTGAGCTTATATCCATGGTTGTCCTAATTTCCTTGGCCTTGATTGTTGTGGGCTAGCTGGGCTATGTGCTGAAGGGTGGCTAGGTTGGCTTGACGTTCCGCTCTTTCAGCTTCGCGGTCAGAAACCAACATTTGCAGAATCTGCAACATCGGGTCCGTGGATGAACCACTTCCTCCATGTCGCATCTGAATATTGAGATAGATCGTGAGAAAAGAGGGAAATTTCTAAGGTTCAGGGATTTTGGAAAGTTTTTAAAGTTTGACTCATATTTTTTAGCAACTTGCTTTTCATTCATTCATAGCACACGATACAAACACACACCACAACAAAGGTAAACAGATGGTTTTAAGAACCATTCTGGAAACTACGATACAGTGGGACCGAATACAACTCACTACGCTAGTGCTCAAGTCCTACTACTCCTCGGAGTCGGTGTAGTCGTCATCCTCATCGTCATCGATGAAGGCGAAATCATCCTCATCGGTGAAGAAGTCCATAGCCTGATCCTCTAGAAAATCATCATCATCGCTGAGATAGGAGTAGGGGTCTCCACGAAGATCCTCTCTGGCATTCTCCCTTTCCTTCAACTGCATGTCTCTCACATGGATGGCCTCCTCCAAATCCGAGATGCGGTGGCGAAGACGGGCAATGATACGTTCCTTCTTCTCGAGCTGACGGCGGCGAGACTTGTGATCCTTCGCTAGCATGGCGATGGTCTGATCCTTTGTCTTGATGATGACGGACTTGTGGTTGGAGTAGTCACGGCAATTGTAGCGTAGGCGAAGCTCCATCTTCAGGGTCACAGGCAACACTGACGATGGGAGATGATCCTAGTTGTCATAACCTTCCTAGGGTCCTTCGTCCTGGTACTCCTCTTCATAGTCTGGCCACGGGAATAGCCAGGGACAAAGCCATGAGTACTCTTTAAGTACTCGCAAACTAATACTAACAAGTGAAGGGGGTTTTTGTAATAGGATGCTAAACTCTAGGGTTGTTTTGCAAAAAGCCAGATTTACCTCTACTAAGTTCAGCAGCAAGAAAAGCTAGTTGAAATTTTATAACACCTAATTGGGAACTTGTATTTCATATCACAACTCTGTTGTGGTCAAGTCAAAATCTCAATTCATTTCACAAGTCATTTTGAAAACATCTGACGGGGGAACAGTATGGCCACTCCAACTGTCCATAACCGCGGACGCGGCTATTCGAATAGTTTGACACTCTGTAGAGATTGTACACTTTCACCACAACATTCGATACATTTGACAGGAACAAATCCTGAATTCGCCATACTCAGTATGCGGATAATCAATCCTAACCTTTCAATTACACGCCCTAGTATAGGAACCTCTCCTGTGAGTTTGGCCTCCCAACCATGACCAACTGTCATCTTGGGTACTGCACAGGTGGACAATCTTCACAAGGTAGCCTCGGCTCAGACCTTGGCCGTGAGGGAACCCATAATAACGTAGATAAGTTTACAGTCAAGCCCTACCCAATTTTCGGGTATTGTGGATGTACTGTAAAATTGGAATGGTATCGCATCCAGACAACCATTAGTTTTATAAAGGGGCTAAGGCTCCTGCCTCAACATTTTCATCATCAAAATCATCTGGTGTTCGGAAACACATGTCAAAACATCTCAGTAGAATGACTCATCATTCTAAGGTTTTCATAACCATTTTCCACCAAGTATTCCCATCTAAAGTTGATCAAGTTTTATGCTTAGCACTAGCATCTAAAAATGGGAGTGAGTACTGATGAGGGGTGGTAAACAAGTGTAGCTTAACTAGGTTCAATCTCATGCCTTAGCACGACATCAAGATTATCTAGTCTTAGGCCAAATTTTCTTTTCTTTATGCAACCTTCAATTATCTTTCTAGTATCTACAATTTACTCAAGTAAACTCTAAGTAATAGCTTTGATAAATAAATAAAGTAGAAAGCTTGCAAGTAAAACTAGGAATGGGGTTATCAAGTGGGTATGATCACATATGCTTAAGGCATATAGTTGGTATGGTAACAAGCAAGTATTAACTTGCATAGGTCAACTTGATTAGTAAGGCTTGCATCAGTATAAGCTTGCTTTGTGCAGAGCAGTGGTTGAAGTTCTCCTCGGCTTCTTCGTAGTATCCTCCTTCCTCCTCGTATCCTTGGTCGGTAATAGCGTCTATGAATAAATACGAGGTACACAATCACCAAACAATACTTAACTAATTTCAATCATCACACAAAAGTGTTCTATAGATGATCTAGCATCATCACTAATATCACAAGAATAAAACATTTGTCTTATTTATTTATTTTTAGAAAAGTAATTTCTACTCATTGAAAAACTACTTAATATTTAATATTCTCCAAACCAAACATGGGATCATGTTGACACATGTCATCACCACATATTTCAGTACATGGGAATGTGATTTAAATTGGTGTCACAATTTAATAAGGTTTAACCTTTTTATTTTAAATAATTAAAGTGACTAGAAATGCCTATGTGGCATTCTTTTCTTACTTGAACATTATTTCTATAAGTAAACCTATATGTTTTTATATATTCTGAAAGGTATGATCAAATGTGATTTTTGAGAGTTGGAATCAACTCAAAAGCTATTATGGTTGAAATTTGAAAAATGTTTAATGCATAAAAGCTTCTGACTTGTTATTTTTACGAAGGTTGATCTATAGATCCAAATTATTTGAATCCAACGGGATTGGATTAAGCATTTCAATATATTTCTAACAAAATTAGTTTCATTTAATTTGGTTTACTAAATCGAGTTGGGTTGATTTTTGAAACTAGGTACAAAACTGAGTTTGAATATAAATAGAAAAAGCTAAACTCAAATGGTTGGGCTGCGCGGGAAGGGTTATTGGGCCGGCCCAGTGTCACTCTGCAGCGCGGGGCGCAACTGACAGGGGGGTCTACTAGTCATTGGCTCTTTAAACGCGAAGCGGTACGGGGCTATGTGGTGCGTTGGATTAGAATGAAGATCGACGGCTGAGGGTCGTCGTCGATGATGAACAAGTCACCGGCGAGCTCGAACCCTAGCGGCTCAGTGGGGGTGCATAGGGGGCATACCGGGGCTCCAGTGACGACGGCGAGGCGGGCAAATGACGAAGTCGACGACGGAGAACTCAGGGGTGGTCGCGGCAACTCCAGGGGTGGACGAAATCAACGGCTCCTCTTCTCCTCTGTAGCGGCGAGCTCCGGCCAAATTCTGGTGATGCGCTGCTCGCCTTGCTCCGGATAAGGGGTGGAACGATCAGTGAGGTGAGGGGAGTGAAATGGTGTGCTTAAATCGGCTGGGGGTTGCCTCCTTTTATAGGCCCGACGGTGAGACCGAGAGGGATGGGCAGGCGACGGTGGTGACACGGCTATGGGCGGCTAGAGGCATGGCCGAGGTTGGCGATCGACGGGCGGTCTCCTGGCGATGCTCTATGGATTTAATTCGCGTGTAGGGGCGGTGGAAAACGGTCGGGAACGTGCGGTGCTCTGCGAGGCAGAGGCGGCGAACTCTACAGCAAGCGGTGGCTACAGGGTACGGGCGGTGAAACGAGCATGTCTGGTGGTCTCCTGGGACGGTGGGGTGCATGCTGGTGGGAAGCAAGGGCTCGAGGTGGTCGGGTTGCGTGGGAACCGCGCGTGCTCTGCGGTGCGCGTCGGCATGGTTGACAGCGGCGCGGGCACGGCGTTCCTGGCGGTTCTGGTCGCTGTCTTCGAGCTAGGGCTGGTCGAGATGGGGTGGTGAGGCATGGGCTGCATGCTAGACAAGGTTGGCATGACTAGTTCTTCTCCTAGCTTGTTGTCCACACTGGGGTGACATGGGTGCTCTCGGCCTGTTCACCATTGATGACATTGGCGAGCTTACAGTGGTGCTAGGGCGTAGTTAAGGTTGCTAGATGATCTACTAAGTCTAGTGTAACCAGAGAGGGAACAAGGTTGGCTCAAAACACTTCTCAAAATAGTGTTTGTGATTTTGTTGATTTGAATCTACAACCTATTTGATGAAATGGCCGCATGAACTTAAGTTTTGAATTTTGAAAAGATTTTTGGTGGGTGTGCTAGGCATGTGTTGAGGGTTCTGTGGATGCTTGGGTTTTGAAAATTGAGCTTGTTTGAGTGGTTTTTGAAATAGTGGGATCTTCCCATATGAAATAGATTCAATTTTAAACTGTCATTTAAACCATGCATTCTAATGTTTTTGGATGATCACAAAGTGGGCCTTGGTACCTTATTATGAGTACTATCAAGGGGTGCAAAGATCCATACATGTTTCTTTTAAGTTCTGAAAGTTAGGGATAGCCAAAGTAGGCATGGGAGTTAAATTGGCCAAAGTGACCATTCACTTAATTTGTTTGTTTTGATTTGTTTGTCTTCGGGAAAAGTTTGGGGATTGTTTAGATGATGTTTATTTCACCTAAGAATCATTTTACAAGCAAATAAACACAGAACCATGGCAATTCAAAAGAATCCAAATTTTAATACACACACACATGAATGCTTTCATACTTTTAATTGGGAAAGTTTTTGTTAATCCTAATTTTGATGATTAGAGTTTGATGATCCATGTTTAATATTTTTGGGATGTTACATGAATACACCAAACCTTTTCTATCTATATTAACTACCAAATTGCAAGAACTACCACAACATTATATAAATCCAGAAGTAGTTAAGTAATAGTATGTTTTAGATAATAAACTATACTCACTTATCTATAAAAGATAAATGATGTTCATCCATAATAAAAATCAAGAAACCATTATCCAAGTAAAAAGAATGAACATTCTTAAGTAACCTAAAGGAAACATTTCATATACACTAGATACAAATGTTATAAGTATTCTACTTTCAAAATCATCTTTGTTTTAAAGTTAACTTTAGTCTACAGAATCTTAATGCAACACTATAAGCATTACTATATGTTTTATAGTTAACTTTGGTCTGAAGTAGTTAAATTATAAAGTAACTCAAGCCAAACTATTTGAGCAAACAAATAGCATCAACCACCACTAACTACCCACAAAGTTTGTTTAGACCTTAGAAGGGAAACCTTTTCTTTGAAGGTTATCCTTTTTGCCACTTTAAATAAGAACTCTTGTATAAGTCATCCTAATTAGTATGTCATAAGTATTTATACTTTCCTCCTACATATGTGTTGTCTACAACCACTCATAAACTCTAATAAAAGTACAACTAGGAAACTTATCTAAAAGGACCACACATTCCAAAGTGACCATTTCCGGAATCCAAACCCTAGGACAACGTTATCCCCGGGATTTGTGTGTAGAACGTGCATCACATTACTTATGCATAAAAGCATATTGCTTCTTTAAACATTAGTCCTTGCCGGACTAATGATGTTGATTTCAGATTTTGGATCTTATACTGACTTGAAAACTGTGAGTGCATAATCTTACAATCACAAAAGGCAAGTTCACACTTGCTCATGTCCTTTGTTTATTTTCTATAAAGTATTTTACAAAACCAGTGTTGTTATCACCTGCATTTGAAAAAGGTCTAAAAAACACTATTTTTGATAATAATGTGAACTATTGGTTACTGATCTAGGGTGATCAGCTAATCTATTAAATCTGACAGTTGGAATACCACTGTTCAGAACTATATCACCTAGGACTTAACAACCAATGTCGCCAGTGATTCTTGCGCCGTATATTACGTGTTGACCATGAGATTTGGAATGGGACGGAGAAGTTAGCTGTATCTTCTTCCTCTCGCATGAAGCCGGATGTGCATGTCATGGCTGTTATCCTTGTAGCGTGCATATTAATTGGTAATTCGTAGAGGATATGCAGCATATGGGTGGGAACCCTCAACGTCCCACGATAGTTTTCACATCTAACGGTTTGTACAAACCATTGTCGTAATTCTTTATGTGGGCATGGTGTACACCAAGGAGGCATGCGAGGTCGCGAAGGGGGCAGTGATTGGCTTGGATCATCTTCTAGGACCCACATCATGGAATTGTGGACGGGAATAAGCTACCCGGTTGTGCAACAAAGAGTTGATCTCTCATGGGTAAAGTAACGCACCTCTGCAGAGTGTAAAAACTGTAACTTGTTACTCCCTGTTCCGGGAAGGAGCTGCGAACGCGGCGGGAAGGAACTCCATGAAAGTTCTGGTAAACCCATGAAGGCTGACGGACATAGATTTTTAGAATAAAAGCAACCTTTGAAGAAATGTTTATGAAAACTTGCATTGCCTATGACCTATGGTCTGTGGCTATAGATATAGTGCATCAAACACTCCTTTTCTAGTGAATTTGCTGAGTACGCTCGTACTCAAAGTATCTTCTTAACCCTTGCTAGACTCTGAAGCCATTAAAACGATGTATGCATCAAGATATTCTCCAGTACTTATCAAGACTAGCTAAAGCTCTTCAATGAAGACAAGGAAATCAACATATACCTCAACTCAAGTGAAGACAAAAGTTACTGATTAGATAGGAATATTATCTCTAGCCAAAGAACCTATTTCTGTAGTGCGTTGCAATAGCAGCAATGCCAACCTCTTAGTCTGAATATTAACTTAATAGTATAATCGTTCTTGCGTCGTTTATGTTTTATTATTCTCCGTAAGAAGTATTTCTCTCTCTTGAACCTAGAGTGTTCTCGGGATCTTATGTAAAAGAGTGAGTTGTAACCTTTAAGCCATGTATTGGACCCGCTGTGTTTCTGTTGTGCCATTTTGAGGGATGTAATACTAGTGAACGGTGTTTCATTGGTGTTATGTCAACGACTATAGTATACTACATCATGCAGTGGTATGCTGGGTCACCGCAATAATATTGTTAGGGAGTTCATGAATAGGACATTTAAGCATTAGTAACTTCAATCTCCCCCAAGCTTGAGATGTACTCTCTCCATCACGAGGCCAAAAGTTATATATCAGATTTCTATCCTTATGAATCTCACTGGGAGGATAAAATTTAGAATAAAAGAGAGATGCCATTTCCTCCTATTCCATGGATTTTCCATTCTTCAGCAGTTTATACCATTCTTCAGCTCTCCCTTTCAAGGATATGGAGAGTAACTTCTTCTTCACCTGTTTAGTTGTGATACCTGCACACTTAAACAACCCGCATAATTCATGGATAAAAAGAAAGTGATCACCGGGATGGATAGTTCCATCCCCTAAATAATAATTATCCATAACACGATCAACAATACTTGTAAGTATCTTAAAACGATCTATCTCAACAGGTGGTAGTTCATCTACTACCCTAGCAGTGGTAGTAGTTTTCCCAAACAGAAAACCAAGTGGGTTATCCAAATTGGAAACAAAGTAACAAGCAGTAACAAAAAGAGATACTTATAGTAGAAGTTTCCTTTACCAGTTCCACTCTTCAATAGCTCTTCACTCTGGCACCTCACAATTAGTATCTAAATACACAATGCATTCCCCTAGGCCAATAAATGGTGAAGTATCATGTAGTCGATGTTCACATGACACCACTAGAAGAATAGCACCACAACTTAAATACTAAACCATTGAATAAAAACTCAACACAAACCCACTAATAACATGACTTCTCCCCTGTCCTCAAGAACTAAACGAACTACTCACGAGACATCATATGGATCAAGATCAAATATGATATGATAATGGATAACAATGTGAACATAAACAATAATCCAATGGTTCCACTCACAAGCATCAACTACAATAGTAATTAACACCGGGAGAGTTTCCCCTAAGAACTAAAGCAATATCCAACACAATTGTTACAGCGGGACGGAGTGGTGATGATGGTGTTGGTGGAGATGATGGTGTGGATGATGATGATTATGATCCCGATGAAGCCTAGCTTGGCGATGGTGTTGATGGCGACGATCTCCCCTCTCCGGGAAGGAATTCCCCCCGCAGAAATTTGTCTGTCGGAGAGATCTTTCTCTCTTAGTGTTTTCCGCCCCGCAGAGGCGGCGGAAATCTAGTTGTGGTCTCTCCCCTAGACTTAAGGTTTCGTAGGGAAGATATAGGCGAAGGGGCAGAGTCGGGAACTGGGCAGGTGGGACACACCTGCCCTAGGCGCGGCCCAGGGTGGGCCCACGCCTAGGGGGTGTGGGCCCCTGCATCCCTTCTTCGCTCCTCCTTCTGGCTTCCTCAATCTTCTGGAAAAATAATATTTTCCCATATTTTTCTAGTATTTTTCTGATCTTCGTGAAATTGCATCAAAACGCCTTGTTTTCCATCAGAATCTAGACTCCGGCAGTTCATCCTCCAAGAATCATCCAACATGCATAAACAAATGAAAAGCCATAAGTAATACCTCATAATAAGACAAATATCAATGAATAGAGGTAGATTATGATAAAGAATGGTGATGCAAATTGGGCGTATCACTATCCCCATATCCTCCGACCATGGAGACCAGGCTCACCCTCATCGCCCCTCTCCACCGCCCCGGTCCTCCCGACATCACGAAGACCCAAAGGCTCACCATCGTACGAGCATGCCTCCGCCTAGACGCCCCCAGGGCGGCATTATCATTCGCGACAACACGGAGTAGCCTCAGCATGGTGGGGAGCGCAGTGGCAATCATGGACATAAGAGCAGGCCATGCCATGACCCTCCGCGTCTGACAAGTAACCGCGACAGACACGAGGAGTCATAGGAGGGAAACAACAAGAAGGCTAACCCACCGCCACCTCCGGCTCCGTCGCTAATGACCCACAAGTATAGGGGGTGTATCGTAGTACTTTCGATAAATAGGAGTGTCGATCCCAACGAGGAGCAGAAGGTGTTGAGCAGTGGAATGGAGCAGGAACTCTCTGCAAATACTTAGCAAACGGATTTTTAGTGGTTTTCTGATAAAGCAACAAAACAAAGTGCAAGTAACAAAGAACAAACGTCGCAAGTGGCCCAATCCTTTCTTAGCAAAGGACAAGCCGGTGGAAATACTTATAAGGACCAAACGTTCTCGTGGCATGGGAATTCTGTCAAGTGCTTTCGCTTCATATAGCTAAGTACTCTTTGTTGGTGTTGTAAGTGTTGTGTGGGTGAACCTGTGCTAATGTACCGACTTTACTTGGATTAATACATACTTGTGATTAAACACCCTGCAAACATCCGTAACTATAGGAAAGTAATTAAGATATAAATCTAACCACAACCTTAGACTCTGAGATCCTACACTCCCTTATGCAAAGGTGTCCTAACAGGGATTCAGGTTTCTGTCACTCCGGCAACCCCACAATTAGTAGCCAAATACACAATGCATTCCCCTAGGCCCATAAATGGTTAAGTATCATGTAGTCGATGTTCACATGACACCACTAGAAAAATATCACCACAACTTAAATACTAAACCATTGAATAATAACTCAACACAAATCCACTAATAACAACATGACTTCTCCCATGTCCTCAAGAACTAAACGAACTACTCACGAGACATCATATGGATCAAGATCAAAGATGATATGATAGTGGATAACAATCTGAACATAAACAATAATCCAATGGTTCCACTCACAAGTATCAACTACAATAGGAATTAACACCGAGAAAGTTTCCCCTAAGAACTAAAGCAATATCCAACACGATTGTTACAGCGCGACAGAGTGGTGATGATGGTGCTGGTGGAGATGATGGTGTGGATGATGATGATGATGATCCCGATGAAGCCTAGCTTGACGATGGTGTTTATGGCGATGATCTCCCCTCTCCGGGAAGGAATTCCCCCGGCAGAAATCTATCTACCGGAGAGATCTTTCTCTCTCGGTGTTTTCCGCCTCGCAGAGGCGGCGGAAATCTATCGGTGGTCGCCCCCTCGTATTAGGGTTCCATAGGGAAGATATAAGCGAAGGGGCGGAGTCGGGAGCCGGGCAGGTGGGCCACACCTGCCCTAGGCGCAGCCCAGGGTGGGCCCGCGCCTAGAGGGGTGTGGGCCCCCTACGACCCTTCTTCGCTCCTCCTTCTGGCTTCCTCAATCTGGTATTTTTCTGATCTTCGCGAAATTGCACCGAAACGCCTTCTTTTCCATCAGAATCCAGACTCCGGCAGTTCATCCTCCAAGAATCATCCAACATGCAAAAACAGTGGAAAAGACATAAGTAATACCTCATAATAAGACAAATATCAATGAATAGAGGTAGATTATGATATATAATGGTGATGCAAATTGGGCGTATCAACTCCCGCAATCTTAGACCTTCGCTTGTCCCCAAGTGAAAACTAAGCTCAGTAAACATGTCCACAGGTTTATGTAGTGAAGTGTCGATAAAATAATACGAACAAGAAGCATCACACTTACCATCACACAACTCATAGAAGAAAGCAACTCACCATTATATAACTTAGCTTGCAACCCAGTACAGCAGTCACAATAGAGATGCATAAAGATAAATCATAATTGGAATTGGCAAACTTGTTCTTGGTCAGAGAACACCTGGCAAACAGTTTCACAAAAAGCTTTTTGTAGAAGTTTTTCCACAGGAGCACTCTTTGCTCAACAAGGTTTTTCAATGAACGCTTTCAAAGTAATACTCAATAGATAAAAGTTTTGTGCAAACAAGGAAGATAAAGAACATGATTGAGTAAATCACCATATGAATGCTTGCAACACAACAACTCAAATGCTTGCTGGAGATAGAGAGGAAGTAGGTCTACTAACTCAACTTGGGAATAGGAGAAAGGTCCCTTCATAGAGGGAAGCAGGATTACAAGTCATAAAGAGCTTCCAAAAGATTATAGTACTTACTAGCTTTGAGCCCTCATTGCCCCTATCATAAGCATCTTGAGATGATTAAGGTTAAAGTGCACAAAGATGGAGTATATGCTTGACGAATTAGAAGTTGGCAATCTCATGTCCCTTGAATACGAGGGCCACTCCTAATGCTACTCAACTTTGGTCACTGGTAAGTTCTTGTCATTGTAAGTACATGCGTATCATAGAGAACCGCCAACGGGGTATCCCTTGCACATGGTACAAGAGCTATCCCATAACCAAAATGACAAGGCAAGCAGACAATGAGCATCTCAGCGATCTTTCTATTTACTACATACATAGAATTTTATTGAGGATGCTTCATAGATAGTTCACTATGGTGATGTTGCAAGTTTCCACCATGATTAGGCATGGCTTAGGCTAGCGGCCCAGGCGTTTCTCTAACACAAAATACAGACTCCATGGACTTACAAGTTCCCTCTTTATTTCACACCGTTGACATCTATAGACAAAAGAGCATGATATCAACTGAGTACAAAGTACATGTGCAATGTTGAAAACATTCCCCGTGACAGCACAGTTCTGCTAATTCCAACGTATAGATGCAAGCATATACAACTTCGATGACACAATGGTTCATGTCTATTAGGGGCAAAGAAATAAGGTGTGCCATCAAGTTCGTGAGAGCTTTACTAACTAGTTTTCACATAACAAAATACTTTTTAATTTGAAAGGTAGATGAAGCTTGAGAATTTTCTTTGAATAGCAAAAGCTACTAGGTAGATATGGTGGACACAAGTGGCAAAGGTTTTTCTTCAAAGGGATTGGAAACATGAGAAGTATGCCTTCTCAAAACAGGTTTTTGGCTAGCAAGGCTGGGTAGCAAGCAAGAGAGTTGAAAGAAACAAGCAAACATACAAGTAATAAAACCAAACATGCAATATTCCTTGAAGACACAAAAGATCTTAAATAAAGAATAATAAGCTTATGATCCAACAAGAAAGAAAACAAATGATACAAAATACCTGCAAGTTTTTTTCTCTCTTTTTCTTTCAAACCTCAAAAAGTATTGGTACTGACCAGAACTCGGTTTGCCAAAACTAATTTAGATCCACTTGATGCTTCCAAAGTGATGCCAATACTGATCAACAAGATCCATCATACAATAGAGATTGCAAACTAAAATAAGAAGTGCAAAAAGTAAAAGATGAGACTTCTCATTAATATTCCAATAAGGGCACTCACACCAAGGGATACATAGATAATCAACTAAAGGAAAGATACTTCCACATGCAAACCAAACTATAAGATAACCTCTACCAAAGATATGAATCCACTAAAAAGGTAAAAGATAAAAGATACTAGTGGTGATACCGCGTGAAGGGTTTTGCAGCATAGTAAATCAAAAATTTCTACGGATGCGAACGGGAAAGCCAAGATCTAATCTAGGAGATGCAAACAACGAGGGGGGAATAGATGAGATCTTCATACCCTTGAATATTCGCACAGCGGAACGTTCAACGGAACGTGGTTGATGTAGTCGTACTAGCTTTCTCCTCCTCGCGATCCGATCCGATCCAACACCGCAAGTGGCGATGCCTCCGAGAGATGCACACGTACGGCACCTCGACGTCTCCTCCTTCCTCGGTCTAGCAAGTGGGGTGGAGAGATAGATTGGACCTACAACACGACGGCGTGGTGCAAAGGTGGAGATTTTCTGCGGCAGGGCTTCGCCTACGCGCAGTCGGGAGAGAGAGAGAGATCTGGAGGGCAGTAGGTAGGCGGCTAGGGTTCAAGGAGTGGGGAAGGAGGGCTGCGCCCCTGCCCTCTATATATAGGGGGCTGGCCGGCCCCCTTGGCCCCTCCTCCAAGCCCTAGGGCGGCGGCCCCAAGGGTTGGAGTGGGGGGCAAGTTTTCCCCCTCCTTCTAGAAGGTTTCCCTAGGGTTTCCCTAGGGTTTTGGCCGGCTGGGACTATGGGCCCTTGTGCCCCTGGCCCAATGCGGCCAGGGCACTCCCTCGTAGGCCCACGCCCCCTCCCGACAAGTGGGGCCACGTTGTTCCCACTCCGGAAGGTTCTAGAAGCTTCCGGTACAATACCGAACAATCCGAAACAATTCTGAAATCCAAAAACTTCTTTCCCTTATATGAATCTTATTCTCCAGACCATTCCGGAACCTCTCGTGACGTCCTGGATCTCATCCGAGACTCCGAACAAAAACTCATAAACCAATTATCCATTCTATCCTAGCGTCGAGACACGTTAAGTGTGTGACCCTACGGGTTCGAGAATATGTAGACATGATCTTCTATCAATAATCAACAGCGGGATCTGGAAACCCATATTGACTCCCACATATTCATCGATGGTCATATCGGATGAACCACGATGCCAGGATTCAATTAATCCCATATATATTCCCTTCATCACGCGATATTTTACTTGCCCGAGATTCGATCGTCGGTATTGGCATACCTAGTTCAATCTCGTTCACAGCAAGTACTTTACTCGTTCCGTAATCCGATATCACTTTGTGATTAACTCCTTAACCACGTGCTTGCAAGCAGTGTTGATATTTATTACCGAGTGGGCCCGAAGTATATCTCTCTGACTTGGGAGGGACAAATCCCATCTCGATACATACAACCCAACAAGTACTTTCCGATCACCTCAGAGACACCTTTATGATCACCCTCTCATAGGATGACGTTTGATGACCTCAAAGCTTTCTTCCGATACCAGGGAGTTGCATTATCTCATGGTCTAAGGAATACAATATTTGACATAAGAAAAAGCTTCGCAAAGATGAACACGATGACACGATCTAATTGTTCTGCTTGATTTGGTTCTGTCCATCATATCATTCTCCCAATGATATGATCTCATTATTAATCGACAACTCATGTCCATGGTTAGGAAACCTTAACCATCATTAATCAATGAGCTAGTCCATAGAGGCATACTAGGGACACGGTGTTGTTCATAAACCACACAAGTATCAAAGTTTCCGCTTAATACAATTCTAGCATGGAATATAAACTTTATCATGAACAAGAATTATAATAATAACATATTTATTATTGCCTCTAGGGCATAATTCCAACAGTCTCCCACTTGCACTAGAGTCAATAATCTAGTTTACATCTGGCAACAATCTAACACCCATGGCACTAAGGTGTTGATCATGTTTTGCTCGTGGAAGAGGTTTAGTCAACGGATCTGCGATATTCAGATCTGTATGTACTTTGCTAATCTTCAGATCTCCATCTGTTATATAATCTCAAATTATATGAAACTTGCGGTTGATATGCTTGGTCTTTGGATGATATCTTGGTTCCTTAGCCAGTGCTATGGCGCTAGTGTTGTCACACAATATCTCCAGTGGGTCCAAGGCACTTGGAACCACACCAAGCTCAGTGATGAAGTTCTTGATCCAAACTCCTTCACTTGACGCTCCTGCAGCAGCCATGTATTCCGCTTCTACTGTAGATCCCGCGATCACACTTTGCTTGCAGCTTCTCTAGCTCACAGCTCCTCCATTCAAAATATAAACGTATCCTGTCTGAGATTTAGAATCATCCTTGTCGGTGTCGAAACTAGCGTCGACGTAACCTTTTACGACGAGCTGTTCATCACCTCCATACACTAAAAATATTTCTTTAGTCCTATTTAAATACTTTAGGATGTTCTTCATGGCTGTCCAGTGTTCCACTCCTGGATCACTTTGGTATCTGCTCGTCAAACTAAGAGCATTGGACACATCCGGTCTAGTACACAACATGGCATACATGATAGAACCTATGGCCGAGGCATAAGGCACTTTGCTCATAGCTTCTCTATCGTTTACCGTAGCTGGACACTGAGCCTTGCTCAATATCTTACCTGACAACATAGGCACTGAACCTTTCTTTGCCTTATCCATTCTGAACCTTTTTAGAACTTTGTCTAGGTATGTACTTTGGCTTAAAGCTATCAGGCGTCTTTGTCTATCTTTATAGATTTTGATGCCCATTATATAAGCAGCTTCCCCTAGGTCTTTCATTGAAAAACATTTGTTCAAATAACTCTTCACATCGTTAAGCATGTCAATGTCATTTCCGATAATCAATATGTCATCCACATATAGTACCAAAAATGTCACTGAGCTCCCACTCACTTTCTTGTAGATACAAGCTTCGTAGCAATTTGGAACAAATCCAAAGCTCTTGATCACTTGATCAAAACGAAGGTTCCAACTTCGAGATGCTTGCTACAGTCCATAAATGGAACGCTGAAGTTTGCACACCTTATCAGCATCCTTAGGATCGACAAAACCTTCGGGTTGCGTCATATACAACTCTTCATCAATGTTGCCATTGAGGAACGCAGTCTTGACATCCATATGCCATATTTCATAATCATAAAACGCAGCAATTTCTAATAAAATCCGAATGTACTTAAACATCGCTACAGGACAGAAAGTCTCATCGTAGTCAACACCTTGAACTTTTCGAAAACCTTTCGCGACAAGCCGTGCTTTATAGACAGTAACATTACCATCCGCGTCCGTTTTCTTCTTGAAAATCCATTTGCACTCAACGGCCTTTCGGTCGCTAGGAGGGTCCACCAAAGTCCATACTTGGTTTTCGCTCATGGATCCCAATTCGGATTTCATGGCCTCTAGCCATTTCTCAGAGTCTGGGCTCATCATTGCTTCCTCATAGTTCGCAGGTTCACTGTTGTCTACTAACAAGACAGTTAAGACAGGGTTGCCGTACCACTTAGGAGGGGCACGCGACCTTGTCGACCTGCGATGTTCAGTAGTAGCATCGTCCGAAGCTTCATGGTCCTTTTCATTAGCTTCCTCTATTGTTGGTGCAGACGGCACTGGAACAATTTCAGGTGCTGCGCTACTCTCCAACTCAAGAGAAGGTTCAATAACCTCGTCTAGCTCTACTTTCCTCCCACTCACTTCTTTCGAGAGAAACTTCTTCTCAAGAAAGGATCTGTTCTTTGCGACAAACACTTTGCCTTCGGATCTGTGATAGAAGGTATACCCAATCGTTTCCTTGAGGTATCCTATGAAGACGCATTTCTCCGCTTTGGGTTCGAGCTTGTCCGGCATCAACTTCTTGACGTAAGCTTCGCATCCCCAAAATTTAAGAAACGACAACTTAGGTTTAGCACCAAACCACAGTTCATACGGTGTCGTCTCAACGGATTTAGATGGTGCCCTATTTAAAGTGAATGCAGCGGTTTCTAATGCATAACCCCAAAATGATAACGGCAAATATGTAAGAGACATCGTCGATCACACCATATCTAATAGAGTTCGATTCCGGCGTTCAGACACACCATTGCGTTGTGGTGTCCCGGGTGGCGTGAGTTGCGAAACGATTCCGCTTGCTTTAAGATGCGTGAGAAAATCGTAACTCAAATATTCACCTCCACGATCGGATCGTAGAAATTTAATTTTCCTGTTACGATGGTTTTCCACTTCGTTCTGAAATTCTTTGAACTTTTCAAATGTTTCAGATTTATGTTTCATTAAATAGATATACCCATATCTACTTAAGTCATCAGTAAAAGTGAGAAAATAGCGATAACCACCGCGCGTCAAAACACTCATTGGTCTGCATACATCGGTATGTATGATTTCCAACAAGTCTGTTGGTCGCTCCATTATTCCGGAGAACGGGTTTTTGATCATCTTGCCCATGAGGCATGGCTCGCACGTGTCAAATGATTCAAAATCAAGAGACTCCAAAAGTCCATCAGAATGGAGTTTCTTCATGCGTTTTACACCAATATGACCTAGACGGCAGTGCCACAAATAAGTTTAATTATCACTATCTACTTTGCTTCTCTTAGCCTCAATGTTATGGATGTGTGTTTCATTACTTTCGAGATTTAGAAGAAATAAACCATTCATAGCAGGTGCATGACCATAAAAGATGTTACTCATATAAATAGAACAACCATTATTCTCCGATTTAAATGAATAACCGTCTTGCAATAAACACGATCCAGATAAATGTTCATGCTCAACGCAGACACATAATAACACTTATTAAGGTTTAAAACTAATCCCGAAGGTAAAACTAAGGAGAGCGTGCCGACGGCCATCACATCAACTCTTGATCCGTTGCCAACGCGCATCGTCACCTCATCCCTTGCTAGCCGCCTTCTATTCCGTAGCTCCTGTTTCGAGTTACAAATATTAGCAACTGAACCAGTATCAAATACCCAGGCACTACAACAAGCGCTAGTAAGGTAAACATCAATAACATGTATATCAAATATACCTTTAATGGTGCCAGCCTTCTTGTCGGCTAAGTACTTCGGACAGTTGCGCTTCCAGTGACCCTTGTCCTTGCAATAGAAGCACTCAGTGTCCGGCTTAGGTCCAGACTTGAGCTTCTTCTCAGCAGGGGCAATGCGCTTGCCGCTGCCTTTCTTGAAGGACTTCTTTGCACCCTTACCTTTCTTAAAACTGGGGGGCTTGTTGACCATCAACACATGATTATCTTTCTTGATGTACACCTCCGCAGCTTTCAGCTTAGCGAAGAGCTCAGTGATCGTATCAGTGGAACCAATCTGATTATGAGTAACTACAAAACCTTTGTATCTAGGAGGGAGTGATTGCAGAACTCTATCAATCTTGAGCTCCTCTAGAATCTTGCAGTCCAGTTGCTCAAGGCGTTGAGTGTATCCCGACATCTTAATGGCGTGCTCACTAACGGAACTCCCTTCCTCCATCTTGCAGTTAAAGAATTTCTCAGAGATCTCATATCTCTCAGAACGGTCCTGAGTCTGAAACATAGTTTTCAGTTCCTCAAGAATCTCAAAGGGCTCGGGGAACTCCTCAAAACAATTTTGAAGGTCCGATTCCATAGCAAACAACATGGTGCTCTTAATCACACCATAATCATCCTTGCGTGACTGATAAACATCTTTCTCATCAGTCGGCGCATCTACAGCAGGGGCGTCACCTAGAGCTTTCTCAAGGACATAGTCCTTTTGTCCGCCAGAGAGAATGATTCTCAGATTGCGGAACCAGTTGGTGAAGTTAGACCCATTGTTCTTAAGCTTTTCTTTCTCAGCAAAAACGTTGAAGTTGAAGTTGGACTTAGCCATTTGATCTACAAAATTTGCAAGTACAATTTAGACTATGTTCATGATAACTAGTTCAACTTAATCAAATTACTAGATGAACTCCCACTAAATTCAACATCCCTCAAGTTGTTTTAGTATTGAACATGATCCAAATTCACCACACCTAATCCGATCTTCATGAGAAGAGATGTGGTTTCAATGGTGGACAACAAAGTGTCGATCATATCATTCATATGACTCATGCTTAACCTTTCGATTCGTGTGTTCTGAGGCCATGTCTGTACATGCTAGGCTCGTCAAGTCAAACCCAAGTATTTCCGCGTGTGCAAAACTGGCTTGCACCCGTTGTATATGAACGTAGAGTTTATAACACCCGATCATCACGTGATGCTTGAACACAACGAACTTTCGCAACGGTGCATACATGGGGAGAACACAGTTTTATCTTGATCTTTAAGTGAGTAATCATCTTATAATTCTACCGTCGCGATCTAAGCATAATAAGATACATAAAGGATAAACATCACATGCATATAATTTTATGTGACATGGTATAGCCAATCTCCACGCAATGATCTCCATCTTGTGCGTGCCAGCATGATCTCCATCACTCCACCATGATTGCCTCCACCACGAATAGCAACTACAACTATTGCTAACTACTTAGCGATAAAGTAAAGCTATTACATGGCGTATAAGAAGTTGACACACAGGTCATACACAATTATAAAGACAACCATATGGCTCCTGCCGGTTGTGTACTCATCGACATGCAAGTCGTGAAATATTACAAAACATGATCATTGCATACAACATACACATCACATCTTGGGCCATACATATCACAGAAACACTCCCTGCAAAAACAAGTTAGACGCCTCTACTTTGTTGTTGCATGTTTTACGTGGCTTATGGGAGTAACAAGCTAAGAACGATTCTTACCTACGGAAAGCCACAACGGTGATATTATGGTTGCCAACATCCGGTGTAAATCCCATGACAACTATATTGAGAGAAACTGGCATCCACCAGCCGCATGTGTGGAACAAGCCACACGTCAAGTGCGGAGCCGGTCTCGCGAACGAGGTCGCATAAAGTTGGCCTGGACCGCTTCGATCTCACTATCCCGCGTCATAAGAAGTACACAAACAAGAGGCTTGCAACAGAAAACATCAACGCCCGCAACAAGCATGTTGCGTTCTACTCGTGAAACACATCAACGCATAGATCTAGCTCTGATACCACTGAATGGTTTCGCAGCATAGTAAATCAAAAATTTCTATGGATGCGAAAGGGAAAGCCAAGATCTAATCTAGGAGATGCAAACAACGAGGGGGGAATAGATGAGATCTTCATACCCTTGAAGATTCGCACGGCGGAACGTTCAATGGAACGTGGTTGATGTAGTCGTACTAGCTTTCTCCTCCTCGCGATCCGATCCGATCCAACACCGCAAGTGGCGATGCCTCCGAGAGATGCACACGTATGGCACCTCGACGTCTCCTCCTTCCTCGGTCCAGCAAGTGGGGTGAACAGATAGATTGGATCTACAACACGACGGCGTGGTGCAAAGGTGGAGAGTTTCTGCAGCAGGGCTTCGCCTACGCGTAGTCGGGAGAGAGAGAGATCTAGAGGGCAGCAGGTAGGCGGCTAGGGTTCAAGGAGTGGGGAAGGAGGGCTGAGCCCCTGCCCTCTATATATAGGGGGCTGGCCGGCCCCCTTGGCCCCTCCTACAAGCCCTAGGGCGGCGGCCCCAAGGGTTGGAGTGGGGGGCAAGTTTTCCCCCTACTTCTAGAAGGCTTCCCTAGGGTTTTGGCCGGCTGGGCCTATGGGGCCTTGTGCCCCTGGACCAATGCGGCCAGGGAACTCCCTCGTAGGCCCCGCCCCCTCCCGACAAGTGGGGCCACGTTGGTCCCACTCCGGAAGGTTCTAGAAGCTTCCGGTACAATACCGAACAATCCAAAACTATTCCGAAATCCAAAAACTGCTTTCCCTTATATGAATCTTATTCTCCGGACCATTCCGGAACCTCTCGTGACGTCCTGGATCTCATCCGAGACTCCGAACAAAAACTCATAAACCAATTATTCATTCTATCCTAGCTTCGAGACACGTTAAGTGTGTGACCCTACGGGTTCGAGAATATGTAGACATGATCTTCTATCAATAATCAACAGCGGGATCTGGAAACCCATATTGACTCACACATATTCATCGATGATCATATCGGATGAACCACGATGCCAGGATTCAATTAATCCCATATATATATTCCCTTCGTCACGCGATATTTTACTTGCCCGAGATTCGATCGTCGGTATCGGCATACCTAGTTCAATCTCGTTCACAGCAAGTACTTTACTCGTTTCGTAATCCGATATCACTTTGTGATTAACTCCTTAACCACATTCTTGCAAGCGGTGTTGATATTGATTACCGAGCGGGCCCGAAGTATATCTCTCTGACTTGGGAGGGACAAATCCCATCTCGATACATACAACCCAACAAGTACTTTCCGATCACCTCAGAGACACCTTTATGATCACCCTCTCATAGGATGGCGTTTGATGAGCTCAAATCTTTCTTCCGATACCAGGGAGTTGCATTATCTCATGGTCTAAGGAATACAATATTTGACATAAGAAAAAGCTTCGCAAAGATGAACACGATGACATGATCTAATTGCTCTGCTTGATTTGGGTATGTCCATCATATCATTCTCCCAATGATATGATCTCATTATTAATCGACAACTCATGTCCATGGTTAGGAAACCTTAACCATCATTAATCAATGAGCTAGTCCATAGAGGCATACTAGGGACACGGTGTTGTTCATAAACCACACAAGTATCAAAGTTTCCGCTTAATACAATTCTAGCATGGAATATAAACTTTATCATGAACAAGAATTATAATAATAACATCTTTATTATTGCCTCTAGGGCATAATTCCAACACCGCGGCGCTCCCCCAAGCTTGGAACAAGCCAAGGGGATGACAAACCTGATGACGAATTACTCCTTCGGTGGTGGTGGTGTTCTCTTGATAAACTCCTCAATCAGCTTCCTCAAATCCTCAATATAGAAGGTCAGAGTACGAATCAACTCCAAATTATGCTCAATGCAGCTCATGACAATTCTGACTGAGGATCCCAATCCTTGTTATTCTTTCTCCACTCTTCCTTCTTAGAGTGTTCCTTCCCTGCATGGTTAGAACGAGTGGTACGAGGAGGAGATGACCGTGGAGAGAGGATATGACGCGGAGGTTTCCCTCCTGTAGACATTTGTGCTATCCTCTTAAGCTTGGTAGGTTTTGCAACCAATCCAATGCTCGCTACGGTAGTGCGGGTGTCCAATTGTTTGTCCTCCTCCATGTAACCTTCATAACCTACCAAAATTTCCGCCTCCTTTGGTTTGCGAGTATCGTCTTCCTTGGGCTTCTTGCCTTTGTCGTTGGCGGAGACCATGGTGCTCTAAACTTGAGAAGATTTCCTAACATAAATAGATCAAAACTAAAACACGACGTGAACACGATGCACGAACCTCGGGGGATCTGGGGGGTTATATATTACGAAGTTTCAATGCATAAAGAAGGTTTTGACATGAAAACGAGGCGGAGTCGGAGCTCAGGTGTGGCACACCCCCTCCAGGCGCGGCCAGGTAGGGCCCGCGCCTAGGGTGGGTTTGTCCACCCCGGAATCCATTTCCTCTTCTGTTCCATCTCGTAACTTCCCTTATTTATTAAAAACATCAAAAATATAAAAATATTGGGGTTTCATGAACCTTCTGTTTTCACCACTTTTACCTATTCAAAGACGAACTCTGCAGACTCCTTTTCTCCTTCTCCTAGAATTTTCCTTTCCTCACAAGGCAATACACAAACTTTAATGGAAATATTAGTGTAAGCAAAACAACAAACCTTTAGGTCCACACTTCAACTGAAATTTATCAAAACAAAAGATTCTATAAGAGGCAAATGCAAATGATAACAAAAATCTGTCAAAACAGACCAACATGGAAAGATTGATTTTTTAGAAAACCTTCTGTTGCTCAAATAAAAAAGTGCAAAACTAATGAAAGTTGGGTAACAACTTGTATAAAAAGCTCAAAAAAATACAGCTCCATCCGACGTACTGAATTCCCTCATGAATTTTTACGGTGCAGCGAAAAAATCTGTCCCAAGACAGCCACTTTTCACAACTCATCTACTTCACAAAAGTAGTTGAACTTGACACAAAAACCAAAACAAAAAGGATAAGAAGCTGTCACATCCCAAGATTTTCCAAATCTTGTTATGTGAAAAATAAATGAATAAAATAAAACTTTGTTGATTTTCAGGGTGAGAAGAAACTTTTTGATTCCAATTGGAAACTTTCAAACCTATTTGATCAAACAAATCCTAAAGGGATTTGAAAAGATAAACTATTAATAACGAAAATTTTAAATAAGTAGAATTACTATTTTTGGATCTTTTAATAAAAGATTTGGTTTTCAAATGAAAAGGTAGAAATATAATTAAGGATTATTTTATAGAGCCAAATTAAACCTTGGCCAAGCTTTTAAAATAAAATGTTTTGCTTTGATTAAAAGAGTAAAGGGTTATTTAAATAAAATAATGAGGGTTTATTAATAAACCAATTTTATTAAAATAAAGGGTTTTACCATTTTAATTAAACATCAAAACTTGTTAAATTATTTTTAAACAAGTTTTCCAAGTATTTTATATTCTCAAATAAAACCTACTGAAGTGTTTTTGGTTTTATTTTTAGTTTTCAAAATAAAGATTTTAATAAAACAAATCCTATTTGAATTAAATGATTAAGTTCTATTCATTTAATTATTAATGGACCCTAAAATAAAAATATTATTTTATTTTGGGACTTGAATTGTGTTGATAAACAGAACTAAAACCCAATACAAAGTGTGGTGGAAGTTTGATTGATTTGAATGTTTGATTTGTTTGATTGAATTTCAAAACAGAAAACCAAATAGAAAAAGAAAAAGATTACTGAATAAAAAAAAGTGAAACAAACAGCCCAACCCATCTGGCCCAGCAAGCCCAGCTCCAGCCCAACTTTTTTCCCCACGCGCGAAGCGTTTTCCACCTAAACACGCACCCGCGCAGTCGCTGACTAGCAGGCCCCACCTCCCCTCTTCCTCTCTCACTGACGACACGGTCCCGCCTGTCAGTTTTCGTTTCCACCCGCCGCGACTTCTTCTCCCCCAACCTCGTCGCCGTTTCTGCCGATTGATTGCGCGTTTGATTCCTCATTAACCACGCATTGATTCAGCCCGTGACCGCGTGCACTTAAGCATCCCTCTCCCCTCTCTGATCTCCCTCACTCGCCAGACCCTCTTCGCCCCCAGGCCGTCGTAATTTCGAGGTCGCGCATCACTGCTCCGACGAGCTCGCCGACAAATTCCGACGAACTCGACCCACCCCACCATCCCTGCTTCACACTTTCTTGCTCACCAGATCCTTGCTCACCTGCCTGTATCATCTGCTCGGCCGCGCTTGCCCCAGAAACTCGTCCACGTCTTCGACCGAGCGCCAACGTCGGCTGCCACTTCTCCGGCGACCCTTTCCCGCAAGTACTGTCCACCCCTTGCCCACTTTTGATGCTCACTTGTCTGCAACACATGTGCGAAGCTAACAGCAACCTCCGTTTGCTCTCTCGTGCTCCGTAGCGTCGCCCTCGACGACGACTGATCGCACCCGAGGTGAAGCACAGCTCCGGCGAGCGATTCAGGACTACCTCGTGCGCCCCTCGACAAACGTCGAGTACGTTGAGCTTCAGCACGACGAGGAGACCTCGGTGAGCCCTCTCTCCCTCTTACCAGCTTCCTGTATCACCGGAACCATCACGAGCAGAGCCGCGCCGCCAGTCGCCGCCGCGCAGCGCCGCCAGTTTCTGGTCGAGGCACTGGGAGCTGTCAGATCCAGATCGGAGCGATAGGATAGTTTCACTTAACGAAAGGGTATGCGATGATCAGAGCCGCACAGATCTCTTTTAATCCAACGGCATGTATCTGTTGATTCACGCGAACCGTTTTTGTCCAATCCGAAACAGCCACGTGGACGAAGTTTGATTTAAAACAGAATTAGAATCTGATTTGGTATACAAATTTGAAAAATCCATAACTTTAGTTCTACACGTCCAAATTTTGCAAACTTTATATCAATGGATTCAGAAAAACAATCCCTAGCCAACCATGCCATTTGTTTAGTAAAAAGTTTCTGTTAAATTGTTTGTTTTTGCAGAAACTTATGTATGCTTGTTTAGGTTGTAAAAATTATTCCAAAATGATTTTAGGGATAAAATCTTTGGCAAATGGTTTGTTTTTAACCTACTGACCATAGGAAACACTTTGTGGTTTCAAAAATGTATTTGGTGAAGAAAAAGAATGAATCTTGGATTTAAACCATTTCTGGTCAAATAAAAATATGGTTTATTTAATTAAAAATGGTTTTGAAGGAAACCTTTGAGAAATGTTTTGGAAATAAACTCCCTGACCCTAAACACAAGATTTTATGGTTTGAAAACATATTTTGTGAACCCTATAGATTAATGCCTTGGTAAAAACATTTCTACACCACATAAAATGATACCTTGTTTTGAAAATGGTTTATGAAGTGAAATCTTTTGCAAGTGACTTTGCCACTTTATAAAATGACCATTAGGTGTTTTCAAATGTTTATGACCCATTAGGAACCACTTTTTCAAATAAAACAAAGCTTGGCATGCTTGCATGCATTACTTTGACTTTATCATTTTATGTGATGTTTTGCTTGATTGGTGGATTGAGATTGTGCCTTTTTTAATTGAATTGTAGTGACTTGAAGAGTGAGATTGTAGCAAGGACAAGGAGTGAACTTATACTCTACCAAAAAGGCAAGTGATGCTTCATACTTTTGTCCCATTATTTTCACTATGCATTAGTGATATTTCTAAGTATAGGGCTTGCATGGAATTTTGCTAAGTATAAACCATGCTATGGGAAAACCTAGTAGATGAAACCTTAGTAGAATTTTCCTAAGTTAAGATTCCTACTACTATCATTCTTAGCTTAGCTAGTAGAAAACAAGGGTGGATATATATTCACACTATGGAAAAATTTCTAAGTCTGAGGACTTGTGTTTTGTTTAATAAAACAACTAAGTGAATAAATCACCTGGGTGGAATGGAAGGAAAGGTTTGTGTTGAGTGGTTCACAAGGCCCATTTTTATGGTCTACCTTGTGTATCTCACTTGTGGATGGCCACCCAGGAACAAAGAGATTTGAGATGTCAAATGTTGAGAAGCTTCAAGTGCAGCCACTTGGCATTATGGGATCTGCCTGGATCACATAGGTTGCTAGAACTTAGCCATTTGGACAGTTGGTGGTAGTGGGATGATAGGTTGGAACGCGTCCATTTGGTCTAAGGAAAGGCTTCTGAAAGATCTTGTCTTGGTGAAACCAAGTCTTGTGGGGAAAGTGCACCACCTCTGCAGAGTGTAAAATCTAAGTACTTAGCCATGTCCCTGGCAAAGGACAATTTGAGCATCAAGACATGGAAGCTATCAAGAATCTCATCATCCAAATTTCTAAGTTAAAAACTTGTGGTTGAACAAGGGTTAAAGGATCTTCAATCTTTGATTGGTAGATGCCTTGGGTGATTTTTGTCAAGCAAAAACTTAGTGTTTTCAAATGATAAGGAAAAATCTATTTTTGAGCAATGCAAGCCTCAACTCCACTTTGCCAAATGCATATAGATGATAGACTCCACTATACTACCATAGTATCACTTGCCAATACAATTCAAATGTATTGACCCTTGTGGCTGTAACTTGTTATGTTGCAGGTTTGATTGATGTTAGTGAAGTTTAATGATTAGGATTACAAGTCTACAACCAACATGTTTATCTGTGGCACTTTGAAGATGAAGGACCCCATGCTTATAGATATTATGCTGCAATGTAATGTAATAGCCAAATGAGGTATGTAAGATGTAATAAAATTATGTTATTCCTGGTTATAAAGTTGTATTATGACCTTTGTTTCTTGATATTACATCTTAACTGTGGATGCTAGCTATTGATCCAGGGACTAGCATTGTAAACACAGGGATCTCTACCTTATTAAAGGTTGGGAACCTTACAGAAGCGGTTATTACAGAGGTAATAACTTCCAAGACTCGACCAAACTCTTGGGCTATCTCCCAACAAGTACTTTTCTTTAATGCCTTTAAGTTAGGCTTGAAAGTTTCAAAGATGCTCACAAAGGAGATATATATGGAGTGAAAAAGAGCATCAAGAAGCAAATAATCAACACACTTGAGTCTAACCCATTTCCTATGCATGGGGGTATCGTGAAAAAATGTGTTGAAACAAAAAGGCACTAGCATAGGAAGACAAAACAAATGCAACTTCAAAGCTTTCAACATAAAACATGGAAACTTAACATTATTGAGAAGCATAAAACCATGTTTCCCTCTCTCATAATAACTTTCAGTAGCACTTTGAACAAAGTTGACAATATAACTGTCACAGGAAACAACTCTACCATCAAAATGAGCATACTTATAGTCACCAAAAAGAGGTCCAAGGTCATAAACCGGATCAATAGAAGCAAGTTGTTCCATCCTGAAATCTTTATTAGGAAAGCTGTTTTCACAGGGAGCTTTAGCAAATTTGGAAAAGTTAAACTCATAAGAATCTCCATCAAACTTATTTAAAACTTTCTCCTTATTAAAATCTATAATAGCTCCACAAGTGTTCAAGAAAGGTCTACCAAAAATGATAGGACAAGTTTTGGTAGCTGCTGAATTAAGCACTAGAAAATCAGCATGATACTTAATCTTACCGCAAAGAACCTCCACATCTCTTACAATACCAATAGGGCATATGGTTTCCTTATTTGCAAGGTGAATAACCACATCAATGTCCTCAAGCTCACAAGGACCAATCTCATGCATAATTTCCCTGTAAATCTCATAAGGAATAGCACTAGAACTAGCACCAATATCACATAAACCATAATAGCTATGATTACCAATTCTAACAGAAAGCACAGGGACACTAGCTTTTCTAGCCTTTTTAGGATGAGAAACAATATTAGTAGCGTCTTCACAGAAGACAATGTGCTCATCCTCTATATTTCTGGTGACAGTGTCTTTCTCACTAACTACCACGGGTTCAATATTCAAATGCTCATCAGGCTCCACAGTTTTATTTGCACTTTTGTTATTTGCACTAATAATCATAGAATACTCCTTTACCTTAGCTGGGAAAGGAACTTTCTCAACATGAGGTTTGGGCACAATATGATTAGTAGTACAAACTTCAGTACTTCTAACGGGAACATGACTAACAACATCTTATAAGGTGCATGGTACTTATTCCACTTCTTCTTGGGAATTTCTATGTAAGAGGAAAAGGCCTTAAAACAATTGGCAATACTTTGGGAATCAAGACCAAACTCATTGCTAATATCACAGAAGTCATCAGTTCCCATAAAAGATTTAATGTATTCATAATCATAGTTTATACCTGACTTTCTTCCTTTGTCATTCTCCCAAGCTTCAGTGTTTTTTTGAATACGTTCTAAGAGATCCCATTTAGCTTGTTCCTTCATACGTGTGAATGATCCAGCACAAGAAGCATCTAGTAAATCTTTATCATGAAGAGAAAGCCTAGTATAAAAGTTATTGATAATAATATTGTTAGGGAGTTCATGAATAGGACATTTAAGCATTAGTAACTTCAATCTCCCCCAAGCTTGATTTGTACTCTCTCCATCACGAGGCCAAAAGTTATATATCAGATTTCTATCCTTATGAATCTCACTGGGAGGATAAAATTTAGAATTAAAGAGAGATGTCATTTCCTCCCATTCCATGGATTGTCCATTCTTCAGCAGCTTATACCATTCTTCAGCTCTCCCTTTCAAGGATATGGAGAGTAACTTATTCTTCACTTGTTCAGTTGTGGTACCTGCACACTTAAACAACCCACATAATTCATGGATAAAAATCAAGTGATCACCAGGATGGACAGTTCCATTCCCTAAATAATAATTATCCATAGCACGATCAACAATACTTGTAGGTATCTTAAAAGGATCTATCTCAATAGGTGGTGGTTCATCTACTACCCTAGCAGTGGTAGTAGTTTTCCCAAACAGAAAACCAAGTGGGTTATCCATATTGGAAACAATGTAACAAGCAGTAACAAAAGAAATACTCATAGTAGAAGTTTCCTTTACCAGTTCCACTCTTCAATAGCGCTTCACTCCCCGGCAACGGCGCCAGAAAATAGTCTTGATGACCCACAAGTATAGGGGGTGTACGACTTTCGATAAATAGGAGTGTCGATCCCAACGAGGAGAAGAAGGTGTTGAACAGTGGTATGGAGCAGGAACTCTCTGCAAATCCAACTTCATTCAACCAAAATTAACACTTACTAAACTTGGCATACAACTTGTGCTCCCTGAGTTTGTCAAGAATCAAACGCAAATGTTCTTCATGCTCTTCATTGCTCTTGGAATAGATCAAAATGTCATTGATGAATACGACAACAAAATTGTCAAGAAACTCCATGAACACCTTGTTCATCATGTTCATGAAATAAGCCGGTGCATTTGTTAATCCAAATGGCATCACAGTATACCCATACAATCCATACCTAGTGGTAAAAGCAGTCTTAGGTATGTCTTGCTCTCTAGTCTTTAGCTGAAAGTAGCCTGATCGAAGATCAATTTTTGAGAATACCCGGGCTCCTTCTAGCTGATCAAATAGATCATTGATTATAGGTAAGGGATACTTGTTCTTTCTAGTCACCTCATTGAGTGAACGATAATCTATGCATAGCCTTTGACTTATATCTTTCTTCTCAACAAAAATAACTGATGCACCCCAAGATGAATAACTTGGTTGTATAAATCCTTTCTGCAACTGTTCTCCAAGCTGTTTCTTGATCTCTTTCAACTCATCAACTAACATCTTGTAGGGTCTCTTTGCTATTAGTCTAGATCCTGGCAGTAAGTCAATCAAAAACTCCACATCTCTATCTGGTGGCATTCCCGATAATTCCTCCGGAAACACATCCGGGTACTCTTTCACTACTGGTACACTGTCTATGCTAACCCCCTTAAGAGAATTTAGTGTACTCCCTTTGGATTCAAAGTTAGACTTGAACCTAATCCGTTTCTTATCCGGGGTTGTGAGTGTAACAGTACGATTGGCACAATCTATTACTCCATCATACTTAGTCATCCAATCCATGCCCACAATTACATCCAACCCTTGGGAATCTAGGATTATCAGACTAACAAGAAACTTATACTTTCCAAACTCTATTACTAGATCATGACATCCAAAATTCACTGTCATCTCTCCACCTGGAGAGCTTACTTTAATAGGACATCCAATTGTTTCAGTTGGGAGTCTATTTTTGTCTACAAATGCTCTTGATATGAATGAATGTGATGCGCCGGTATCAAAAAGGACAAGTGCTGGAAAGGAATTAAGCTTGAACTTACCAGCCACAGCATCAGACTCCTCATAAATTTCTTCCACGTTGATGTGGTTCACATGACCCTTCTGAAAAGGGTTTGGCTTGTTGGCTCCATCAGTCTTCTTTTCTGGGCATTCATTTGCATAGTGCCCAGTTTTCTTGCACTTGAAGCATTCAACCTAACTAATATCCTTCTTTGTTGGCTGACTTCCATTGTCATTTCCACTATGGTGGCTCTTGTACCCACTCTTGTTGTCACATCCCAAGATTTTCCAAATCTTGTTATGTGAAAAATAAATAAACAAAATAAATAATTGTTGACAATTAGGGTGAAAAGAAAAAAAAAATTCTAAATGGAAACTTAAAATCCCACCTTGAACAAACTTTGGTTAATATTTGAATCCAACTAAATTCAAATCAAAGAGGAATGCATTCTTCATAAATGCATATGGAAATTTAAACACTTGGAAAATAAACCAAAACTCTAAAACTCTAATGGAAGAAAATCATTTTCGAGTTATCTCTAAGACTATGGATATGATCCATATAAATTTGTCAAACAAACATTTCAAATTGATCAAGAATGACTATTAGAAATATTATAAAACCATATGAATTGGATTCACTTAATTTGGAGCCATAGATAAAATCTTATGAATTTAATAAGATAAGGAAATTGAATTTCCAAAGCTAATAAAGCATCTATCTATAAATCCATACCAAATGGTGAGCAAATAATCCTAAAGATATTTAAAGAGATAAATAAATATCAAATAAGATTTTACAAATTGAAATCACCAAGTTTGGATCTATAAATAAAAAGATGTGAATTTTATAAGATAAAGAAAGAAATATTAAATGAGGAATATTTAAAAGACCAAATTAAATCTTGACCTAATCCATAAGCAAATGGACTAATTATAATCCAAATCCAAATAAAATAAAAGGATAAATAAATTTTCCAAATAAAATAAAGTGGCATTAACCAAATTCTAATTCCATTTGAATAAAGACAAAATCCCTATTAGGAATGATTAATTAAATCATGGGAAAATAATATTTGGAATTTACCCAAGTGGAATAAATGTTATTTAAATAACTTAAATGGGATCAAAGGAATCAACTAAATAAATTTATGGAAATAAACCATATCTTCTTTGGAATAAAGACAAGTACCCAAGTTAAAATGATTAATAAATCATATTAAGAATATTTCAATCAATTCAAAGTGAATTATTTGACACCCTAATAATGAATAAAACTTACTGAAAAGGTTTTATGGAAAAATGAAATTTAAATAAGGATTAAAAATATATTTGATCTTATTTGAATTTAAAGCAAGGGCTTGTTTTAAATAATTAAAAGACCCTAAAAAGAATAAAAGATTTATTCCAAAATTGACTTCAGAATATATAAATAATCAGTGTTTGAATCCACACAAAGTTTGAGAGAAGTTTGAATTCAAATAGATGTTTGAATTGATTAAACAAAATAAAAATAGATTAAAAAAATAGAAAAGGGAAAGAATCTGTACAAAAAAAAAACAGAGCCATCCCAACCTAGCTAGCCCACTAAAGCCCAGCAGCCCATCTCTCCACCACCCCCCCCCACAGTGAACCGTTTCCACCCGCGAATTGACCCACACAGTGGCTGACAACCAGACCCCACCTTCCCTCTTCCTCTCTAGCTGACGATGCTACCCCAAAGCCACGTCACCGTATTCAACCACACGTGACCAGTTCTTCTTCTCCCTCTCTCCCGTTTCTGCTTGAATTCCGCGGATTAAATTCACCATAACGCCGCGAGTAATCGCTGCTGCAACTACGCCCTACTAATCACCCCTCTATCCCCTTCATTTCCCCTCAGACACCGCAGCAAGTTAGCCCCCAGGCCATCCACATTATCACTTGCACCGCCGCGGCCTTCGACGAGATCCGACGATGATTTCGGCCACTCCTCGCCACGCCTCGCTCTCTCGACCACGCAAGCATGATCCTCATCACTACCTGAACCTCCCAGTGGCCACAGCTTGCTCGCGCATGCCCCCATCGTCGGCATCTACCTCGACTGAACGCACTGCCGTCGTCTGCCACCTCTCCGGCGAAACCCCTGGTAAAATCTGACCGCCCTAACCCCTCTCCTTCACACGCACGTGCTCTCCACGACCCTGCGCATCTAACGGCATCTCTTTTTCTCTCTGGCGTGCAGCGTACTTTCGCCATCGTCTACAACAGGATGAGCCCGACACGGACATGAACTCCGGCGAGCGATTCGAGCCAACTCCGTGCGCCCCTTGCCTCCTCGCGAGCACTTCGAGCATCAGTGACACCACACGAACCTGGTGAAACATTCCCCTCGTTCCCTTGCTTCCTTATTCGCTGAGACCACCGTTAGCCGAGCGTCGCCGCCGCCAGCCACCGTCGAGTGTCGCTGGTTTTTGGTCGCAGTGCCCTGAGCCGCTGGATCTTGATCTGACGGATGCAATAGAAACTTAACCTAAGGGGTATCGTGTGCTCTGAGCCGCACGATTTCCATTAGATCCAACGCACCAGATAGGTTGATCCGCACAAAACGTTTTTGTCCAATAAGATCGCACCACGTGGCCTGGAGTTTGTTTTTAAAACAGAAACTTATCTATTAGATGACCAAATTTGTAAATTGCATAACTTTGAAACCACACGTCCAAATTTTGCAAATTTTATATCTATGGAATCAACAAATCAAGTACTTTCCAACCATGCCCTTGGTTTAGTAAGTTGCAACTGGTAAAATGATTGTTTTTGCAGAAACTTGTGTAGGCATGTTTGGAATATAACATTCATTATAAAATTATTTTAGGGATAAAATCTTTGGAAAATAGTTTGTTTTGAACCTACTGACCATAAATCAATTTGTGGTTTCAAAAATATATTTGGTGAAGCAAAAGAATAAATCTTTGATTTAAAGCATTTCTAGTCAAATAAAAATAATGTTTATTTATTAAAAATTCTTTTGGAGGAAAACCTTTAGGAAATGTTTTGATTTAAACTCTCTGACCCCAAACACCAAGTTTTATGATTTAAAAATGTATTTGGTGAACCCTATAAAAATTATTGCTTTGCTAAAGGCATTTTTAACCACATAAAATAATGATTTGGTTTAAAAATGATTTATAAGTAAAATATTTTGCAAATGATTTTGCCACTTATATAAAATTACCAATAGGTGTTTTCCAATGTTTGTAACCCATTAGAAACCAATTTTACAAATAAACCATCTTTAGCATGCTTGCATGCATTGCTTTGTTTCTATTATTTTATGTGATGTTGCTTGAATGGTAGATTGAAATATTGCTTTCTTGATTGAATTGTAGTGATTTGAAGAGTGTGAATATTGCAAGATCAAGGAGTGAACTTATATTCTCTACCAAAAAGGCAAGTGGTGCTTCATGATTTATTCCTATGTTTTTCAACTATGCATTAGAAATATTTTGCTAGACTTGCATGGATATTTTGATCTATATGCTATGCTTGGGAAATCCTAGTAGTTGTAGAATTGCTAGAAATATTTCTAAGTCTTATCAATGCCATGCTTAGCCTAGCTAGTAGCAACCAAGGGTGGTTATATATTCATACTGTGAGAAAATATTTCTAAGTCTTTTAACTTGAGTTTTGATTAATAAAACAACTAAGTGAATGAAACACCTGGGTGGAATGGAAGGAATGGTTTATGTTGAGTGGTTACACAAGGCCCATTTCTATGGTTTACCTTGTGTATCTCACTTGTGGAAAGCCACCCAGGAACAAAGGGATTTGAGATGCCATATGTTAAGAAGCTTCTAGTGCAGCCACTTGGCAATATGGGCTATGCCTGGATCATATAGGTTGCAATAACTTAGCCATTTGGACAGTTGGTGGTAGTGGGATGATAGGTTGGAGCACGTCCATTTGGTCTAAGGGAAGGCTTCTGAAAGGTCCTGTCTTGGTGAAAATCAAGTCTTGTGGGGAAAGTGCACAACCTCTGCAGATGGAAGAATCTAAGTACTTAGCCATGTCCCTGGTAAAGGACAATTTGAGCATCAAGACATGGAAGCTATCAAGAATCTCCTCATCCCAATTTCTAAGTTAAAAACTTGTGGTTGAACAAGGGTTGAAGGATCACCAATTTCTATTGGGAGATGCCTTGGGTGATTTTGTCAAGCAAAAACTTAGTGTTTTCAAATGATAAGGAAAATCTATTTTGAGCAATGAAGCCTAAGCTCCACTTAGCCAAATGCATATAGATGATAGACTCACCATACTACCATAGTATCACTTGCCAATACAATTCAAATGTATTGACCCTTGTGGCTGTAACTTATTATGTTGCAGGTTTGTTTGATGATTAGTGAAGTTTATTGATTAGGATTACAAGTCTACAACCAACATGACTGCATGTGGCACTTTGAAGATGAAGGACCCCATGCTATTGTTATATTTCTGCTGCATTGTAATGAGATAGCCAAATGAGCTATGTAAGATGTAATAAATTATTTTATTCCTGGTTATAAAGTTGTATTATGACCTTTGTTTCTTGATATTACATCTTAACTGTGGATGCTAGCTATTGATCCAGGGACTAGCATTGTAAACACAGGGATCTCTACCTTATTAAAGGTTGGGACCTCTTACAGATGGTATCAGAGCACTGTGTTGCCTCTAGGATTGTAACCCTAGGATTGGACAAAACCCCTTAGAAAAATAGGAGTTGTATTTGTTCCAAAATTTATTTACAAACAATCTTGTAAACTCTTTCCTCAACCTTTTGGTTTTAAATCTACATCTCTTCTATTTCAAACTTGATGGATAAAGCCTCCACCATGACCAAAGACTTCAACATGAGCAAAGACTTGAACATGAGCAAAGGATTCCACCAACTCAAATGACTTCAACATCATCAAGGACTACAAGTGAGACAAGAAATGTTACTCAAGAATTGAAGACTAAGGAAACACAACTTAGAAGGAACTATCATCACCTTTGAAGTTTTGTGACCAAGACACAAGGATTTTTTCCAAGGAAACCATGATATCATTCAAGAAGAATCAACTAAGAAGGATGGAATGATCTCAAGTGAACCATATAGTTGGACAACCATGTTTAGTTTAAATTAAACCCACCAACTTATGTGGTGTAGCAAAAATATTTTGTTGCCTAAAAATGTGCTTGAACTTTGTTGTTTGAGTGGAATGTTTGTTTGTGATTGTTTGCACATTGCTTGTGTGAATTGTGGTGTGTGTGATTAGAATTATTTCCTTAGAAATCTTTTGCCTATTCTAATCCCAATCCAACCCAAACAGATGACTACTCCAAGGAACTCCAACATCAAGAATGGTGACAACAACAACCAAGAGGTCAACATGAGAGAACAACTACTAGTAAACCAAACCCATTTGAATCAGATGACAACTCAGTTTTTAGCCAACAACAATGAGTTAGACCCAACCATGAATTTTTTTTTGGAAATTCAATCCCAATTGTTGCAAGGGATGACCACTCAAATGATCAACATGGGAAACAACCCTTCCCAAGGAGTCTATGATAACAAGGATGTCAAGGATGATATTCTAGAAGGAACCCAAGCTTGTAATATTTGTGGAGACAAGGATCACACTTCCAAATAGCATGAAGATCAATGCCCCAATTGTGAAGAGAAACATCCAATTGATCAATGCCCCACATCTCAAGCTACTTGTTTCCTATGTGAAGGAAATAATCATGTCCCTATCCTATGCCCCATCTATTCCATAGTTCAACAAAGGAAACAAGGTGGAGTGCAACAACAGATTGCAGACTTCCATGAGAGAACAACTTCTACCAAGAAGGGTGAAGACAAAGGAATTGCACCTCCAAGCAATATGACTCAATTTGATGGACCAAAGAGGAGACATATGTATTATCCAAGGAAAAGATCAAGGAGACAAGAAAACTTTCCTACCTTTGAGATAAGATATGAAGAGCATGAACTAGAAGCACTCCTAGCTTTGTAGAAACCCAAGAAGAAGAAGGACAAAAGCCAAGTGCAATGTTGCCATTGCAAAGAGATGGGACACTATGCCAATGAATGTCCAGAGAAGAAGAAAAAGTATAAGGAGATTAGCCAAGTATGGTGCAACAACTACAAAGAGTTAGGCCATTATGTGTCAACTTGTCCACAGAAGATACGTGAAGAACTCAATCTTATCACATGTTACAATTGTGGTAACCAAGGACATTATGCAAGCAATTGTCTAGAAAAGATGAAGCACAAGGTAAAGCCTATGAAGGATCTCAGCCTTGTCACATGTTTCAAGTGTGGAAACAAAGGACACTATGCAGATGCTTGCCCAGAGAGGTTTCAACAAGATCCCAAGCAAGCCAAGAAGTAATCTAGTTGGAAAAATTTTAAGGGAGGTAGTACCCTAGTTGCTTTGAGCCAACTTGTAACCTCTATCTTCCCCAAATCTCGGGACGAGATTTATTTTAAGGGTGGTAGCCTGTCACATCCCAAGATTTTCCAAATCTTGTTATGTGAAAAATAAATAAACAAAATAAATAATTGTTGACAATTGGGGTGAAAAGAAACTTTTGTTTCTAAATGGAAACTTAAAATCCCACCTTGAACAAACTTTGGTTAATATTTGAATCCAACTAAATTCAAATCAAAGAGGAATGCATTCTTCATAAATGCATATGGAAATTTAAACACTTGGAAAATAAACCAAAACTCTAAAACTCTAATGGAAGAAAATCATTTTCGAGTTATCTCTAAGACTATGGATTTGATACATATAAATTGGTCAAACAAACATTTCAAATTGATCAAGAATGACTATTAGAAATATTATAAAACCATATGAATTGGATTCACTTAATTTGGAGCCATAGATAAAATCTTATGAATTTAATAAGATAAGGAAATTGAATTTCCAAAGCTAATAAAGCATATATCTATAAATCCATACCAAATGGTGAGCAAATAATCCTAAAGATATTTAAAGAGATAAATAAATATCAAATAAGATTTTACAAATTGAAATCACCAAGTTTGGATCTATAAATAAAAAGATGTGAATTTTATAAGATAAAGAAAGAAATATTAAATGAGGAATATTTAAAAGACCAAATTAAATCTTGACCTAATCCATAAGCAAATGAACTAATTATAATACAAATCCAAATAAATAAAAGGATAAAGAATTTTTTCAAATAAAATAAAGTGGCATTAACCAAATTCTAATTCCATTTGAATAAAGACAAAATCCCTATTAGGAATGATTAATTAAATCATGGGAAAATAATATTTGTAATTTACCCAAGTGGAATAAATGTTATTTAAATAACTTAATTGGGATCAAAGGAATCAACTAAATAAATTTATGGAATTAAACCATATCTTCTTTGGAATAAAGACAAGTACCCAAGTTAAAATGATTAATAAATCATATTAAGAATATTCCAATCAATTCAAAGTGAATTATTTGACACCCTAATAATGAATAAAACTTAGTGAAAAGGTTTTATGGAAAAATGAAATTTAAATAAGGATTAAAAATATATTTGATCTTATTTGAATTTAAAGCAAGGGCTTGTTTTAAATAATTAAAAGACCCTAAAAAGAATAAAAGATTTATTCCAAAATTGACTTCAGAATATATAAATAATCAGTGTTTGTATCCACAAAGAGTTTGAGAGATGTTTGAAATACAAATAGATGTTTGAATTGATTAAACAAAATAAAAACAGATTAATAAAAATAGAAAAGGGAAAAGAATCTGTACAAAAAAACAGAGCCAGCCCAACCCAGCTAGCCCACTAAAGCCCAGCAGCCCATCTCTCCACCCCCTCCCCGCAGTGAACCGTTTCCACCCGCGAATTGACCCACACAGTGGATGACAACCAGACCCCACCTTCCCTCTTCCTCTCTCGCTGACGACGCTACCCCACATCCACGTCACCGTCTTCAACCACGCGCGACCAGTTCTTCTTCTCCCTCTCTCCCGTTTCTGCTTGAATTCCACGGATTAAATTCACCATAACGCCGCAAGTAATCGCTGCTGAAACTAAGCCCTAGTAATCACCCATCTCTCCCCTTCATTTCCCCTCAGACACCGCGGCAAGAGAGCCCCCAGGCCGTCCCCATTATCACTTGCACCGCCGCGGCCTCCGACGAGCTCCGACGATGATTCCGGCCACTCCTCGTCGTGCCTCGCTCTCTCGACCACGCAAGCATGATCCTCATCACTCCCTGAACCTCTAAGTGGCCACAGCTCGCTCGCACGTGCCCCCATCGTCGGTAGCTACCTCGATTGAACGCACCGCCATCGTCTGCCACCTCTCCGGCGAAACCCCTGGTAAAATCTGACCGCCCTAACCCCTCTCCTTCACACGCACGTGCTCTCCACGACCCTGCGCATCTAACGGCATCTTTTTTTCTCTCTAGCGTGCACCGTACTTTCGCCATCGTCTACAACAGGATGAGCCCGACGCGGACATGAACTCCGGCGAGCGATTTGAGCCAACTCCGTGCGCCCCTTGCCTCCTCGCGAGCACTTCGAGCATCAATGACACCACACGAACCTTGTGAGCCATTCCCCTCGTTCCCTTGCTTCCTTATTCGCTGAGACCGCCGTTAGCCGAGTGTCGCCGCCGCCAGCCACCGTCGAGCGCCGCTGGTTTTTGGTCGCGGTGCCCTGAGCCGCTAGATCTTGATCTGACGGATGCAATAGAAACTTAACCTAAGGCGTATCGTGTGCTCTGATCCTCACGATTTCCATTAGATCCAACGCACTAGATAGGTCGATCCGCACAAAACGTTTTTGTCCAATAAGATCGCACCACGTGGCCTGGAGTTTGTTTTTAAAACAGAAACTTATCTATTAGATGACCAAATTTGTAAATTGCATAACTTTCAAACAACACGTCCAAATTTTGCAAATTTTATATCAATGGAATCAGCAAATCAAGTGTAGGGTTCGCAGCATAGAAAACAAAAAATTTCCTACGATGTGAACTATATACCAAGATCTATCTACTAGATACAAACAACGGGCGGATGTATATCCGTAGAGCACATACCCTTGAAGACCGACAAAGCTTAACGAGTTCAACTCGTGGTTGATGTAGACGATCTCTTGCCGATCTCAAGATCGAGAGGAAGTCCTAGCGCCGCAAATCAGCAGCACATCCGTGCTCGCACACACGTTCGAGGCACCGAGCAACCTCCGCCTCCTCGCTCCAGCGATGCAGCGGAAGCACAACTCTTTCTTGCCGAATAGCCACCGGGAACATGTATCTCGCTAGTCCGAGACCATGGGGGATAAATTCTAGAGGGGGAGAGAGATCCTTCACGAGGAGGTGTGAGAGACAAGTGAGGAGGGGGGCTCCTTTTATAGGAGGAGGGGGGCACCCAAGGGGGTGGCCGCCGGCCATGGGGCTGCCCCCTCCCCTCCTTCATTCATGTGGGTGGACACTCCACTCACAAAATTCCCTTTAAAATCCCTCCACTCAAAAGTCCACTCAAATTCCCATTAAATTTCCACCAAATTTAATGCAAACTCTCATTAAATAAAACTCTTTTATTTTATTCAGAATTTTGTCAATTACTTTAATGACAAACATTCACAAATAACCCCTTGCTAGAATTCTATTTCACATGCATAACCACTTTATGCAATTTCACCCGAAAACCTGTTTCGGTATCTAGTGAAATAAATTCCTGCGCTTGTTCATTCTTTCGGCATGAAACATTTGCTCCAATTGGATGTCGGTGTCTCTTAAGTGTGTCACCCTACGGTTCGTGAATAATGCGGACATGATCGAGACCCCTCTCGGATCAATAATCAGAAGCGGGATCTGGAGACCCATACTGACTCCCACACATTCAACGATGACTTTCTTGTGATCGTCGGAACCTTTTATGCTAGTATCTTAATCCCTTTGTTTCAAGATATATTACATGTCCGAGATTCGATCATCGGTATCTCCATACCTAGTTTGATCTCGTTACCGACATGCACTCTTTTCTCGTTTCTGTGATATAACATTCTAGTGATCAAATCACTTGCTTGCAAGCTAATCAATGTGATATCACCGAGAGGGCCCAGAGTATATCTATCCGTCATCGGGATGAACAAATTCCACTCTCGATCCATGAGCCTCAACATAACACTTTATTAGTTCTGAATCCATCTTTATAATCACCCTGTTACGGTGTGACGTTTGATGTTATCAAGAAACTCTTCCGGTGTTAGTGATTGACATGATCTCATGGTCTAAGGATTAGGATCACTTCGTAAGTTGTTATAGCAATATAAACTCAATGACTTTGATCGTAATGCTATACTTCGGATGAATGTTCATCACACCATTACACTAATGTTGTGATCCCATTATTAACAACATCCAATGTCCATGATCAGGAAACCTTGATCATCTTGTTAATCAACGAGCTAGTTTATGAGAAAGGCATAACTAGGAACTTTCTGTTTGTTTATTAAACACACATGTATTAACGTTTCCGTATTAATACAATTATAGCATGCAAAATAAACATCTATCATATACTTGGAATACACATAATAAACACTTTATTATTGCCTCTCAGGGCATATTCCCTTCAGTCTCCCACTTGCACTAGAGACAATAATCTAGTTACATAGTGATAAATCTAACACCCATTGAGTTCTGGTGTTGATCATGTTTTGCTCTAGGGAGAGTTTTAGTCAACGGATCTGCTACATTGAGATCCGTATGTACTTTACAAATCTTTATATCTCCATCCTTGACATGCTCGCGGATGGAGTGAAACCGGCGCTTAATATGCTTGGAATGCTTGTGATACCTTGGCTCTTTGGCATTGGCAATGGCACCATTGTTGTCACAATAGATCACCATTGGGTCCAATGCGTTTGCCATCACTCCTAGTTCGGATATGAACTCCTTCATCCAAACTGCTTCCTGAGCCACTTCTGAAGCAGCAACATATTCGGCCTCCGTTGTTGATCCCGCTACCACAGGTTGTTTGGAGCTCCTCCAACTAACCGCTCCGCCATTCATGAGAAATACGTATCCGGATTGAGACTTAGAGTAATCCGGATCGGTGTCAAAGCTAGCGTCGACATAACACTTAGCGACGATCTCTTCTTCACCTCCATATACAAGAAACATATCCTTAGTTCTTCGTAAGTACTTAAGGATATTCTTGACCGCTATCCAGTGTTCCGAACCTGGATCTGATTGGTACCTACTAGTCAAACTAATAGCATGTGCCACATCTGGTCTTGTACATAGCATGGCGTACATTATAGAGCCTATGGCTGAAGCATAGGGGATTTTGTCCATTATCTCTCTTTCTTCCGCCGAAGCCGGACTTTGAGTCTTACTCAATGTCTTGCCTTGCAACATAGGTAAGAACCCCTTCTTACTTCCGTCCATTTTAAACTTCTTTAAAATCTTATCAAGGTATGTACTTTGCGATAGCCCTATTAGGCGCCTAGATCTATCTCTATAGATCTTTATGCCTAATATGTATGACGCTTCACCTAGGTCCTTCATTGAAAATTTGCTGTTTAGATAACTTTTAACACTGTTTAAAAGATCTATATGATTTTTTTTAGGGTAATAACAGTAGGAAAGACTCCTACTGCCTCATTTTCATTAATAATGGGTCAGAAACTGTAAGGTTACATATTTACACAGAGACAGAGGATGGGGGAGAGACTCTAAAAAGTCAGGAAAGATAAATCTAGGATTACAAGAAGGTTTACAAACTATGAATAATGCTCTTGATAAGTGGATGTAGCTCCTCTTTAGCCCTATGAATCAGCAATGACAGATCAGCAGCAAATCTTGACTTCCAAGCCTGAACTGAGGGTTGTATGTTATTAAACCAGAGATTGTTTCTCTCTTTCCAGATGTTCCAAGAGCCCAGCAAGGTGATTTCCATAAACAGCTTTTTATTCCAGCTCTTTTTTCCTTGCTCAATGATCTGGAGTCTAGAGTTATTCATAGCCCAAGAGATGTTAACTGAACTCCAGCAATCTTGGCTAAATGGGCAATGAAAAAACAAGTGTTCAATTGTTTCCTCAGTATTGTGATTACACATAAAACAGTCATATCCAGTCCCCAATGCATAATGTCTTCTTCTTAACATGTTTCTTGTATTCAATCTGTCAGACAGAATTAACCATCCAAAGAACTTCACTTTTGCAGTGCACTTCGATTTCCACAGCCATTTAAAGGATATGTGTGGATTTATATTTCTGAAATTGTATTGATAATATTTGCTGGAAGTGAATTCTTTGTCCCCCCAAACATAGCTCCAAGTGTCTTGTGAAAGTTCTCTTAGTTCAATTTCTCTACAGCTATTCTGAATGTCCCTCAATTCAGCTAGTGCTTCAGGTGATAAAGGGAGATAGAAGAGTTGTGTCAAACTATCAGCTGTAAGAAACTCCTGTGTAGAGATATCTTCCTTCCTAGAATAAGAGTAAATGGTTGGGTGACTCTCTTCTAGGATGGTTGTAGACCATTGATCTTTCCAAAACAGTGTGGTAGCCCCATTACCAATAGAGCTTTTAGCTATTCCTCTGAATAAATGTGAAAGCCTAGAAACATCTCTCCACCAGAAAGAGCCACAGGGTCCAGAAGCATGAGGAACAATGTTGTTGTAATATGCATTCCATACGAGGGAGACCCAAGGTGTGTCATTCTTATTATAGAACTTATGCAGGAATTTAAGCAACAGACCTTCATTCTGAATTTTAAGGTTTAGAATGCCAACACCTCCTCTACATTTGGGCCTACAAATCATATCCCAAGCGAATTACATTTTTTCCCCACTTCAGTTTTCTTGTTCCATAAACAATGTCTCTGAATTTTTTCTATATGCCCCACAATCTTCTCTGGCAGTTTGATTGCACACATTGTGAAAGTTGCAATTGAGGCCAGTAAAGAATTAATCACAGTAACTCTCCCACTATAAGACATCATCATGAATGAGGCAGAGACCTTTCTTTCAACTCTGTCAACCAGTGGCATAAGATCATAAACAGTGGGTTTAGTGGTGCCAAGAGGAAGCCCCAAATAAGTGAAAGGCATTTTGGCAATTGCACATCCCAATATATCTGCAATTTCCTGAGATAAGTTATCAGCCAGATTTATTGGTATTAGGTGTGACTTATGAAAATTAATTTGTAAACCAGTAGAAACAGCATAATTCTGAAGAATCCCTTTCATTATCTGTATTTGATCTTTGTCTGCTTGCATTATAATCAAAGTGTCATCTGCATATTGAACCACAGGAAAATCCTGTCCAAAATCAGGGGAGAAAGGGGCCCTGAGTATGTTGTCTCTAAATGCCTTATTGATTGCAGATTGTAGTAAATCAGCAGCAAGCACAAAAATAAGGGGGGACAGAGGGTCTCCTTGTCTAACTCCTCTTTTGCAATGAAATTGCCTCCCAGGTACTCCATTGATCAAAACAGCAGACATTCCAGTACCAAAAATAGTTTCAATCCATTTCAACCACTTATCATCAAAACCCATCTGTTTCATAATTTTCATCATAGCCATATGATCAATGGTATCAAAAGCTTTGGCAAAGTCCAACTTGAGTAAAATAATCTCTTTCTTAGAAGCTTCACATTGATATAAGAATTCAAATGCCCAAGCAAGGCAATCCTGGATGTTTCTGCCTTTTAAAAACCCATATTGATTTTTATGAATAATCTTCAATATAACCTTCTGTAGCCTATTAGCCAAGATCTTTGTTATAAGGTTCAGAAAAGATCTATATCATTTCCGATCAATAATATGTCATCCACATATAATATCAGAAATGCCACATTGCTCCCACTCACTTTCTTGTAAATACAAGCTTCTCCATAAGTTTGGACAAATCCAAACTCTTTGATCACCTCATCAAAGCGGAGATTCCAACTTCGTGATGCTTGCTTCAATCCATAGATGGATCGCTGAAGCTTGCACACCTTGTTAGCATCCTTAGGATCGACAAAACCCTTTGGTTGTATCATATACAACTCTTCTTCAATATTACCATTGAGAAACGCAGTTTTGACATCCATCTGCCATATCTCATAATCGAAATATGCAGCAATTGCTAACATAATCCTAACTGACTTTAGCATCTCTACGGGAGAGAAAGTCTCATCGTAGTCAACTCCTTGAATTTGTCGAAACCCCTTTGCGACAAGTCGAGCTTTATAGACGGTCACAATACCATCAGCATCAGTTTTCCTTTTGAAAATCCATTTGTTCTCCACGGCCTTTCGGTCGTGAGGTAATTCCACCAAGTTCCAAACTTGATTTTCATACATGGATTCCATCTCGGATTTCATGGCTTCTAACCATTTGTTGGAATCCGGGCTCATCATCGCTTCTTCATACGTCGCAGGGTCATCATTTTCATCAACCATGAAATTCATGACAGGATTTCCGTACAGCTCGGGAGCTGCACGCGTCCTGTTTGAACTGCGAGGTTCGGTAGTACTCTCTTTCGGAGTTTCATGATCATTATCATTAGTTCCCTCTTCAACAGGTGGAGCCAACTCCGGAACAACTTCCGGCGCTGCGCTACTCGCCATACTTTGAAGAGAAGGTTCCACAACCTCTTCGAGTTCTACCTTCCGACTACTCACACCTTTCGCGAGAAACTCTTTCTCTAGAAAGGATCCATTCTTGGCAACAAAAACCTTGCCCTCGGATATGTGATAGAAGGAATACCCAATAGTTTCTTTAGGGTATCCTATGAAGACGCATTTTTCCGCTTTGGGTTCGAGTTTATCCGGTTGAAGTTTCTTCACATAAACATCGCATCCCCAAACTTTAAGAAATGACAGCTTAGGTTTGTTTCCAAACCACAATTCATACGGTGTCTTTTCAACGGATTTAGATGGTGCCCGATTTAAAGTGAATGCAGCAGTTTCTAGTGCATAACCCCAAAATGACAACGGCAAGTCCGTCAGAGACATCATAGATCGAACCATATCAAATAAAGTACGATTACGACGTTCCAACACACCATTTCGCTGTGGTGTTCCGGCAGGTGTGAGTTGTGAAACAATTCCACACTCTTTCATGTGAGTGCTAAACTCGTAACTTAGATACTCACCTCCACGGTCGGACCGTAGAAATTTGATCTTTCTATTATGATGATTTTCCACTTCATTCTGAAATTCCTTGAACTTTTCAAAGGTTTTAGACTTGTGTTTCATCAAGTAGATATAACCGTATCTACTCAAATCATCTGTGAAAGTAACAAAATAACGATATCCACCTCGCGCCGACACACTCATTGGACCACATACATCAGAATGTATGATTTCCAATAAATCTGTCGCCCGTTCCATTGAACCGGAAAACGGCGTTCTAGTCATCTTGCCCATAAGGCATGGCTCACATGTATCAAATGATTCATAATCAAGTGATTCCAAAAGTCCATCCGAATGGAGCTTCTTCATGCGTTTAACACCAATATGACCTAGACGGCAGTGCCACATATATGCGGATATATCATCATTAAGTTTAATCCTTTTAGCATCAACATTATGAATATGTGTAACATTATCATCGAGATCTAATAGAAATAAACCATTCATCATCGGTGCATGACCATAAAAGATTTCATTCATATAAATGGAACAACCATTGTTCTCGGATTTAAATAAATAACCACTTCGCATCAAACACGATCCAGATACAATGTTCATGCTCAGTGCAGGCACCAGATAACATTTATTCAAGTTTATAACTAATCCCGACGGCAAGTGGAGAGGCAGCGTTTCGACGGTGATCACATCAACGCTTGATCCATTGCCGACACGCATCTTGACCTCACCCCTTGCTAGCGGTCGCTTGTTCCGCAGCCCCTGATTCGAGTTACAAATATTAGCAACTGAACCGGTATCAAATACCCAGGTGCTACTGCGAGCACTAGTCAAGTACACATCAATAACATGTATATCATATATACCTTTGTTTGCCTTGCCGGCCTTCTTGTCTGCCAGATACTTGGGGCAGTTGCGCTTCCAGTGGCCAGTCCCCTTACAATAGTAGCACTCAGAATCAGACTTAGGTCCAACTCGGGGTTTCTTTTCAGGCGCGGCAATAGGCTTGCCGCCCTTACTTCCCTTCTGTTTTCCCTTCTTGTCTTTCTTGAAACCAGTGTTCCTATTGATCATCAACACTTGATGTTCCTTTTTGATCTCCACTTCTGCAGTTTTAAGCATTGACAGAAGCTCGGGGAGAGACTTCTTCATGCCTTGCATATTATAGTTCATCGCGAAGCTCTTATATCTAGGTGGCAGAGACTGCAGAACACGATGGATGCCTAAGTCAATGGGAATCGATATTCCCAAGGACACAAGCTTATCGGCGTAACCCGACATCTTGAGTACATGCTCACTAACGGAGCTGTGCTCTTCCATCATGCAGCTAAAGAACTTTTCTGAAGCGTTGTAGCTCTCTACAGCAGCATGTGTGTCGAAAATCATTTTCAACTCACCCATTGTATCAAATGCATTGCCGTTTTCGAAACGCTTTCGAAGTTCCGGCTCTAGCCCATACAATATGCCGCAATGAACTAAGTTGTGGTCCTCCTGACGAGTCTGATAGACATTCTTCTCCTCGTCAGGGGCATCATCTAAAGGTGGGGGGCCTAACGGCGCTTCTAGCACATATAGCTTTTGTGCAGCAGAGAGGAGAATCCTCAAATTCATGGCCCATTCGGTAAAGTTGCTACCGTTCGTTGCTAGTTTCTCTTTCTCCATGAACACATTGAAATTAAAAGCAGGTGGTGCCATCTACAACAGAATTTGTAAAGTTTAGACTAAGTGTATGATAGATTGAGTTCAAATAATCCATATTATGAATGAACCCCCACTCAAAAACGACATCCCTCGTGCCTTTTTGGTGATTACATGAACCAAATCCACTATACCAAGTCCGATCATCACGTGAGTCGGTATAGCTTCAAAGGCGAGCATCAAATGGGCATCATATCAACTATATGACTCATGCTTAACCTTTCGGTTCGTGTTCCGAGGCCATGTCTGTACATGCTAGGCTCGCCAAGTTAGAACCTTAGTATTCGCGTGTGTAACTGTTTTACACCCGAAATATGGTCGTGGATCCAAGAACACCCGATCATCACGTGATGTCTTGGAGCGACGAAAACATAATCGGTGCATACTAAAGGAAGAACACATTCTTATCTTGATATTTAAATGAGGGATCATCTTATTATGCTAACAAAGCGCTAAACAAGCAATATAAGATGCTATCAAACATCATATGTTTATTAGTGAAATGATATGGTTCCCGCAGATGATCTCTATCATGTGCATCGTGGTATGATCACTATCATACCTATATGTGTAAATCCAAGGTCTATGGATTTTACACGCTATGTGTGTTGTAAGAGTATCATCTCATACTTGTACTTACAACACTACCATATCATAACACTAGCCCAGCAACAATCTAAACTAGACGCCTCTAATTTATCCATTGCAAGTTTTACGTGGCTTAGGGCTTTCGAGATAGAACCGTTCTTACCTACGAACATGAACCACAACGAGGATAATCAAATTGTTGACAACTCGCTTGCAAAATAGATATTGACTATAGTAGGAGAGACAGACACCCGCTAGCCACTTATGCAAACTAGTTGCATGTCAAGCGTGGAACAGGTCTCATGTGCGAGGACATGTAAAGTTTGTCCGGGCCGCTTCATCCCACTATGCCACCAATATCCAAAATTACAACAAAGGAGCAACAACATGATCATCATCGCCCACATACTCATATGTGTACTACCCGTGTAAAGTATCTACGCATAGATCCGGCTCTGATACCACTGTAGGGTTCGCAGCATAGAAAACAAAAATTTTCCTACGATGTGAACTATATACCAAGATCTATCTACTAGATACAAACAACGGGCAGATGTATATCCGTAGAGAACATACCCTTGAAGACCGACAAAGCTTAACGAGTTCAACTCGTGGTTGATGTAGACGATCTCTTGCCGATCTCAAGATCGAGAGGAAGTCCTAGCGCCGCAAATCAGCAGCACATCCGTGCTCGCACACACGTTCGAGGCACCGAGCAACCTCCGCCTCCTCGCTCCAGTGATGCAGCGGAAGCACAACTCTTTCTTTCCGAATAGCCACCGGGAACATGTATCTCGCTAGTCCGAGACCATGGGGGATAAATTCTAGAGGGGGAGAGAGATCCTTCACGAGGAGGTGTGAGAGACAAGTGAGGAGGGGGGCTCCTTTTATAGGAGGAGGAGGGCACCCAAGGGGGTGGCCGCCAGCCATGGGGCTGCCCCCTCCCCTCCTTCATTCATGTGGGTGGACACTCCACTCACAAAATGCCCTTTAAAATCCCTCCACTCAAAAGTCCACTCAAATTCCCATTAAATTTCCACCAAATTTAATGAAAACTCTCATTAAATAAAACTCTTTTATTTTATTCAGAATTTTGTCAATTACTTTAATGACAAACATTCACAAATAACCCCTTGCTAGAATTCTATTTCACATGCATAACCACTTTATGCAATTTCACCCGAAAACCTGTTTCGGTATCTAGTGAAATAAATTCCTGCGCTTGTTCATTCTTTCGGCATGAAACATTTGCTCCAATTGGATGTCGGTGTCTCTTAAGTGTGTCACCCTACGGTTCGTGAATAATGCGGACATGATCGAGACCCCTCTCGGATCAATAATCAGAAGCGGGATCTGGAGACCCATACTGACTCCCACACATTCAACGATGACTTTCTTGTGATCGTCGGAACCTTTTACGCTAGTATCTTAATCCCTTTGTTTCACGATATATTACATGTCCGAGATTCGATCATCGGTATCTCCATACCTAGTTTGATCTCGTTACCGACATGCACTCTTTTCTCGTTCCTGTGATATAACATTCTAGTGATCAAATCACTTGCTTGCAAGCTAATCAATGTGATATCACCGAGAGGGCCCAGAGTATATCTATCCGTCATCGGGATGAACAAATTCCACTCTCGATCTATGAGCCTCAACATAACACTTTATTAGTTCTGAATCCATCTTTATAATCACCATGTTACGGTGTGACGTTTGATGTTATCAAGAAACTCTTCCGGTGTTAGTGATTGACATGATCTCATGGTCTAAGGATTAGGATCACTTCGTAAGTTGTTATAGCAATATAAACTCAATGACTTTGATCGTAATGCTATACTTTGGATGAATGTTCATCACACCATTACACTAATGTTGTGATCCCGTTATTAACAACATCCAATGTCCATGATCAGGAAACCTTGATCATCTTGTTAATCAACGAGCTAGTTTATGAGAGAGGCATAACTAGGAACTTTCTGTTTGTTTATTAAACACACATGTATTAACGTTTCCGTATTAATACAATTATAGCATGCAAAATAAACATCTATCATATACTTGGAATACACATAATAAACACTTTATTATTGCCTCTCAGGGCATATTCCCTTCATCAAGTACTTTCCAACCATGCCCTTGGTTTAGTAAATTGTATCTGGTAAAATGATTGTTTTTGCAGAAACTTGTGTAGGTATGTTTGGAATATAACATTCATTCTAAAATTATTTTAGGGATAAAATCTTTGGCAAATAGTTGTTTTGAACCTACTGACCACAGAAATCAATTTGTGGTTTCAAAAATATATTTGGTGAAGCAAAAGAATAAATCTTTGATTTAAAGCATTTCTAGTCAAATAAAAATAGTGTTTATTTATTAAAAATGCTTTTGGAGGAAAACCTTTGGGAAATGTTTTGATTTAAACTCTCTGACCCCAAACACCAAGTTTTATGATTTAAAAATGTATTTGGTGAACCCTATAAAAATTATTGCTTTGCTAAAGGCATTTTCAACCACATAAAATAATGATTTGGTTTAAAAATGATTTATATGTAAAATATTTTGCAAATGATTTTGCCACTTATATAATATGACCAATAGGTGTTTTCCAATGTTTGTAACCCATTATAAACCACTTTTACAAATAAACCATCTTTAGCATGCTTGCATGCATTGCTTTGTTTCTATTATTTTATGTGATGGTGCTTGAATGGTAGATTGAAATATTTCTTGCTTGATTGAATTGTAGTGATTTGAAGAGTGTGAATATTGCAAGATCAAGGAGTGAACTTATATTCTCTACCAAAAAGGCAAGTGGTGCTTCATGATTTATTCCTATGTTTTTCAACTATGCATTAGAAATATTTTGCTAGACTTGCATGGATATTTTGATCTATATGCTATGCTTGGGAAATCCTAGTAGTTGTAGAATTGCTAGAAATATTTCTAAGTCTTATCAATGCCATGCTTAGCCTAGCTAGTAGCAACCAAGGGTGGTTATATATTCATACTGTGAGAAAATATTTCTAAGTCTTTTAACTTGAGTTTTGATTAATAAAACAACTAAGTGAATGAAACACCTGGGTGGAATGGAAGGAATGGTTTATGTTGAGTGGTTACACAAGGCCCATTTCTATGGTTTACCTTGTGTATCTCACTTGTGGAAAGCTACCCAGGAACAAAGGGATTTGAGATGCCATATGTTAAGAAGCTTCTAGTGCAGCCACTTGGCAATATGGGCTCTGCCTGGATCATATAGGTTGCAATAACTTAGCCATTTGGACAGTTGGTGGTAGTGGAATGATAGGTTGGAGCGCGTCCATTTGGTCTAAGGGAAGGCTTCTGAAAGGTCCTGTCTTGGTGAAAATCAAGTCTTGTGGGGAAAGTGCACAACCTCTACAGATGGAAGGATCTAAGTACTTAGCCATGTCCCTGGTAAAGGACAATTTGAGCATCAAGACATGGAAGCTATCAAGAATCTCCTCATCCCAATTTCTAAGTTAAAAACTTGTGGTTGAACAAGGGTTGAAGGATCACCAATTTCTATTGGGAGATGCCTTGGGTGATTTTGTCAAGCAAAAACTTAGTGTTTTCAAATGATAAGGAAAATCTATTTTGAGCAATGCAAGCCTAATCTCCACTTAGCCAAATTCATATAGATGATATACTCACCATACTACCATAGTATCACTTGCCAATACAATTCAAATGTATTGACCCTTGTGATTGTAACTTATTATGTTGCAGGTTTGTTTGATGATTAGTGAAGTTTATTGATTAGGATTACAAGTCTACAACTAACATGACTGCATGTGGCACTTTGAAGATGAAGGACCCCATGCTATTGTTATATTTCTGCTGCATTGTAATGAGATAGCCAAATGAGCTATGTAAGATGTAATAAATTATTTTATTCCTGGTTATAAGGTTGTATTATGACCTTTGTTTCTTGATATTACATCTTAACTATGGATGCTAGCTATTGATCCAGGGACTAGCATTGTAAACACAGGGATCTCTACCTTATTAAAGGTTGGGACCTCTTACACTTGTGGTTCCTATGCCCACCATTGTCATGACCACGATGTTTATTGTTATCCTGGTGATGGTTACTGTTGTGGTGGCTGTTATATTTCCCATGTTTGTGGGATCCAGAACCTCCACTATCTTCACTATGGGAACGCTTGTGTGATGATCCAGAACTATGCTTATCAAAGTGATGCTTCCTCTTCATGTTCTCAACCTGCTTCATCTTACTTTCCAAGATGGTAGATTTGTCACACAAGGATTGATAAGTTGGAACATATGCAACAGATAGTTACATGCACATCTCATCATTCAGTCCCTCAAGGAACTTCTCCTTCCTTTTTGCATCGGTGCCAACCTCATCCGGTGCATAGCGTGCCAGATTGTTGAACTCCTCAATATATTCTGCAACACTGCGATGGCGTTGCTTAAGGTTATGGAATTCCTTCTTCTTCAAACTCATCACCCCTGAAGAGATATGGGCAGTGCGGAATCCATCTTCAAACATTGCCCAAGTCACTTATTCAATAGGAGTAGTGATTTGGAAGTTGTCCCACCAAGTAGTTGCTGGTCCTTCTAGCAGATGCGCTACAAATCTGACTTTTCCTCATCAGTGCAGCCAGTCGTGACCAAGTCCTTGTTCATAGAACGTAACCATTCATTGGCTACCATAGGATAAGTGGTTCCAGAAAACTTTGCAAGCCTCAATCTTAGAAACCTTGTGAGCATATCAAAAGCTGGTGGGTTGTTTTGATTATTGTTGTTGTTGTTGTTTTGGTTCTAATTCTGATTCGCCATAAACTGGGTCATCATTTGCATCAACTGAGTCTGGGCTATCATCAACTATTGCATCTCATTGCCATTGTTGTTATTATTGTTATTGTTGGGATTGGCACAACGGGGAGGCATCTGTGGTTTCAATAAGGATAAGTAATGAGATATAACCCATAGATTCTATCATGCACAACACAATATGAAAGGATACAGATGTCGCCTAGAGGGGGGGTGAATAGGCGATTATAACTTTTCCGAGAGTGGCTCGACAAAGGCGGAATTAAACTAGCGTTTACTTTGTCAAGCATAACCTAGAACAACTATGGTTCACCTATGTACACCAACAGCTTATTCTAAGCAATACAAGCAACAATGTGATAGCAAGATATATATTACTTCAAGCATGAAGGCTATCACAATGTAAAGTGCATAAGTAAAGAGCTCGGGTATAGAGATAACCGAGGCACAAGGGGACGACGATATTTTACCGAGTTCCTCCCAACATGGAGTACATCTCGTTTGGAGAGGGGGTGGTATATAACCACCTACTCCACGAAAGGCCTCCCTTATTCTCCGGTGAATCTCACCCCAATGGGATCGATCCACGCTTCCACTATCGTTGCACTTGTCGGTGGCAACCGGAACCTCTCACAAGGTTGGGGCACTTCTCCAACACTTAATTGGAGGCTCCCAACAAACGCCACCAAGGCCTCAACAAACGCCACCAAGGCCACAAAACCGTCTAGGGTTCCAAGAACCCAAGAGGAACAAGCTCCAAAGAGTCACACGAACCAAATCCTCCGAGGAAAACTCAAGCCGATGCACCAAATGCAAATGGCAAGAACACCACAAAGGTGCTCAAATCCCTCACTCTCAAGTTCCAACAAAGCTACTGTCGTGGGAATAGTCACGGCAGATGCTGCAATCGGCAGCGAGTAGTAGAACGAGGGGCAAGGGCGGCCAGCCATCTGCGGTGCGAGATGAGGGCAAAGACACAGGGTTTTACCCAGGTTCGTCCCCCCGGATGGTAAAGACCTACTCCTGCTAGATTGTATTATGGAGGTGTTACAATGGGCGAGCTCGGCGGCTGGGCGGCGAGTCGCTTGGGTGTATGAGGGAACGTCTCTCTACTCGTCCTATAGGGAGGTTTATATAGGCTCACCTCCCCTAGGGTTTACATATCTCAACCGATTCAGTTAAAGCTTTGGTAGTCGTTTAACCTAATCCGACTGGGCCTATCTACTCGCCTGGGCCTTCAGCTTCCAGTCGCTCGGTTCATCGCTGGGCTTCAATCCACTCGCCGTTCTGCAGGCCCACTCGCCGGTTCTTGGGCCAGTCGGAAACGTCCTGCTGGGTATACGCCGGTAAGCATATCCCCATCAGTAGTCCCCGAGGCCGTCGTCGATTAGGCGTAAGTGGCTGCTGGCAGTCGGAGTATACGGCTTAAAAGAGTAGGCATCCAGTCGAATCGTCGGCGGGATCCTGTATAAAGGAGGAAACCAGTGATCCAGGTCGCAGCTTTGGCGAGTCGAGTCGGCGAAACACTGTTATAGTGATTGGGTCGGCGAGCCGAGTGGCCGTAGTTGGACCGTCAAGCGTGGTCAAACTAGCCGTTGGGGTAATCCAACGGTAACTTTTAGCGTAATCATCGCGCGGTAACGGTTCCCTGATTTGGCGGGTAACATCCCCTATATAAGGGGAATGGCAGGCGATCGGAGAGCCACCTTCTCATCATCTCTTCCGACTGCACGCATTTTCGCCTCCCCTCGCATCGCGATCCAGTCGACCCGAAATTCCCCGACCCCCAACAAACCTCTCGGCCATGGCCCTTTCCACCGAACCGTGGGGTAGATCCAAGTGCACGAGGGCGCAGCTGGCCTCCTTCGAGGAGGCCGGGATCTTGCGAGCCGGCTGTTGGCGTATTCCCGCAGCCGGAGAGACGACCCCGAATCCGCGAGAGAGGGAATTCGTCTATTTTACCAGTCATCTCGAGCGGGGGCTAGGGTTTCCTACGTCCCTGTTCTTCCGGCGCTTCTGCGCCTACTACAGGATCCAGCCTTCAGATCTGGGTCCCCACAGCATCGAGCAGCTCGCCATCTTCGTGGCGTTCTGCGAATGCTACTTGGGCTGCCGGCCCTACTTCCCCTTGTGGCAAGATCTGTTCCACGGACGGATCAGCCGCGAGGAAGTAGGCGGCCCAATGCTAGCCGCGGGCGGCCTGACGTTCCAGCTCAAGTCCAAAGCTTCATTCTTCGATCTGATGTTGCCCACCAAGGCAGCGAGCGACTGGAAGAAGTCGTGGTTCTACGTGGCCAAGGCGACCCCGGAGGATGAGGTGGTGATCCCGCGGTATTCCGCCAATCGGTCCGAGCCGCGCCATCTCCAAGTCGGCAAGCTCCCCAACGATTAGCGGATGGTCGTCGACGAGATGCTCCAGACCATCCGCGGTCTGAAAAAGAAGGGCCTCCAAACGATAAATCTGTACAACTGCTGGCTCGGGCGGCGGCTCGTCCCGCTCGCCCAGCGCGACCATTACATGTACCAATACACGGGCCGGGGAGACTCGACGAAGGCCTGCCTCGACGAGTGGAAGCTGGAGGACTATCTCCCAGCACTGAAGAAGATTACCCAGGCGGTGTACCTGGATGCGCAGGCTGGGGTCTCCCCCTATACCGCAAAGCATCCGGCTCCAACGGTAACCACTTTACTTTGCTCGCAGTCGCAGTTTATGCAGTCGCGGTAATTCTGATTTTACTTTGTATTCATCGCAGCTATTCCAAGTGGTGGAAGGGTGGCTCCCACCTTCGGACGACGAGAACTCGAGCTCGTCCGCTCAGGACGTAGGCGAGTCGCCGCCCGCTAAGGGCGACGAGGACGACGACGACGAATCCGAGGAGGAGGTCGCCCCGCTGGTCCGAAAGACCCGCGGACAACGACAGCGCGAGATCGAGGCAAGCAGAAGCCTCGAGCGTCATGATGACGACGACGAGCTCCCAGAGACCACCTCGCACCGTCAAGCCACTCCGTCAAAGAAGAAGAAAAAGGAAAGGGAGGTAAGGGCCCCCCCGAAGAAGAAGACGAAGCCATCGAAGCCGGCCTCGCCACCACACTCGGCGAGCAGCTCTGATGCTCCCAGCCCGGCCAGTGAGGACGCGCCACCAGTGACAGCCGCACTGGATGCAGCGACCGAGGAAGTGCCGCTGGCTTCAATGCCTCTGCCATTCGCCCCTGTCTCTGGGCTGGGGGATGTTTCGGCTGCAGCGGCTTCGCCTCGCCAGGAGGCTCCTGCCGAAGATATCCCAGAGGCTCCAGCTGCGGCCTCAACGACGAAGAAGCCGTCCGTGTCTTGGGCACGCGACGTCCTGGAGATGGGGCTCAGTCGCCGACTTGGCCCTGAACTAGAAAAACCAGCCGGCCTCCGTACGGGGCTACGCTTTATTCCAGTCGCCAAGTGAGTGCACTCACCCTTCCTTGTCTCTCATAATTACTTCAATTGTTTTTGCTTATACGATTGATGCACAGGACCGGAGTGAAAAGGATGGGCCATCCGACCGTGGCTAAGGTGCCGCCCGTCGTTAGCGAGGAGGATCCTTCCCGCAAGAGGAAGGCGGACGAGGTCGTCGCCTCGGCGGATGGCAGCAAGAAGGCCAAGGGCGACGACACCGTCACTATTTCTGACGACACGGCAGTCGCGCCAGCCGGACCCGCGATGGAGGCAGCCGCGTCTACGAAGGAGGGTGCTCCCTTGCCTGGACCGGCGGAGCCGACCTTCTTTGGAGCAGGTGCCTCTATCGCCACGTTCCCGCGCTTCGTGACCAAGGCGGCCGCGGCGAGTGGGACTTCGCCCTCAAGCCACGCTCCTGAGACCGCCGATGCTGAAGTCGACCAACGTCGTGGGCATACGCCGGCTCTCCTCGCGTCTGTGGACGCGATACAACTCCATGGCATGCTTGGCGCAGCCATCCAGGTACATCCAGTCCCCGAGGATCAGGTCGGTGCTTTGCAGCAATCTGATTCTTATAATGTCTTAATTTTGTTTTTCGCGTCCAGTCCCCGAGTGCGCACGCGCTAAATTTTAGCGGGTGGGCACTTAGGAATTTCTTGATCGTCAGTCCCCGAGTGCGCACTCGCTGAATTTCAGCGGGTGGGCACTTAGGATTTTCTTGATCGCCAGTCCCCGAGTGCGCACTCGCTGAATTTCAGCGGGTGGGCACTTAGAAATTCTGCTTTGATTAACCTTTTTGGTGATGTGCAGGGTCTGCAGCTTGAGTCGGCTGACCGATTGGCCATGAAGCAGCGGGCGGAGAAGGAGCTGGCCATCGTCCAGGAAGCAAACAAAGGGCTTCAGGCTGTTGCCGCGAAGGCAGAGGAGGCTCGCCAGGGGCTTGTCCCCACTGGTGAATTGGCGGCGGCGCAATCGGCTTTGAGTGCCGCTGAACAGCGGATCGCCAACCTCGAGCGCGAACTGCGGGAGGCAAAAGAAGAAGCGAGCTCGGCTGACGGGCGAGCTAAGGCCGCCATTGCAGCCGCTGAGGAGGATCGCAAGGTGTCGGAAGTCCTTATTGCTGGCCTTCAGGACGACCATACATCGCTTCAATGCTTCATCACGGAACTCGCCCGCCCGCTGCTTGGTGAGTACATCTTCCCTTTCCGGTGGTTGTGTCTTTTGTGGTGTCCGTCGTACTCATTGTTGTCTTCTATTCGCAGGTCGCATCATCGATAGCGAGGAAGAGGCGAGCTCGCTCGACGCGAGGCAGTGCGTAAGCATGCTCATCGATTCGGCAACGTTGTCGGCGACGTGCATCCGCGCCTATCTCCAAGAAATATCGCCCACGGAGGTGATTCCCAGCGACCTCGTTGAGGTGTGGAAGTATTTGGACAAAGCGCCCGCGGTCGTTGAGTTCATGACGCGGTCGGCGTTTCAGCGCGGAGCGTCGACGGTGCTTAGTCTTGGACTTGCCCACTTCCCCGAAGATTTCGACATCGACGATGTGACGAGTGGGTATCCATCGTCGACTGGCGCGGTGGAGCTGTCCGAGGTTCTCAAGTTGCAGGACCGCGCCGCCACGTACTCAGAACGTGTCTGGGCAATGGGCGACCTCCTTCCGTACCAGGAGACGGTCGTCGCGCCGAACGACCCCGAGCCGCCGCATCGTGACTTCAAGGTCGAGCAACCTTTTCGCTCGGCAATGGCGGGTGAACTAACGACGTATCCGTCGAACCCGTACACACCGTTCATCCGCAATCGCCGGGATGTTGGCGAGTCGTCATCAAAGCCTGCAGAGTAGGATAGTTTGCCTTGTGGCGTTAGCAGCAGGTCTGCCATGCGGGCATATTTTGTAACATGAAACAATGCGATATGCAATTGAATGAGACATCGTGTCTATTTTGGTATTTGTTGTGTGTTTGTGATTGATTTTTGAATGAGTCCCCGAGCGCGTCCGCCCTTTTTGTGGGGTTTACCTCGTATGCGATATATGTGTTGTTGTTTATGTGTTTTGTTATTTTGGTCGACTTGCTCGAGCTCGAAGAGCCAGTCGCTAGGCGACTCCCTTGAGTGCTCTGTACTTTACCGTTTTCCCTTGCGCGAACGAGGTCGGGTGGCCGAGTCCCCGAGCGTGGTACTTGGTTGTTCTAGGCGTGACTCGAGGGTGGTTGAGGACTTAGCGCGTTGGTTTGAGCGCGTCACTCCTGCCTGGCCCGTGGGGTCAGTCGCGTGGCGAGTCCTGGGCATACTCTCCTACTAGGCGTTTTCCCTGACCGCTCGCGATGAACTGGTCTTCAGTCCCCGGGTGTGGTACTTAGCCGTTCGAGTCGCTATGCCGAGGATGCGGAGGACCAAGGTCGTTGTGAGAAGCGAGGGCAGTTGTCTTGGCTCGTAGAACCAGTCGAGATAGGCGACTCCAATGGGGCTCCGGGTGGGCGTTTTTCATGGACGATGCAAGACCTGAGGTGACTCAGTGCTCTTACACCGCACAACTTAGCCGTGCCGATCGCTGCACCAAAGGTTGACTTCTGCGGTTAGCGTAACGCTGTTATTACGAGTGCGAGTGGCACAAGTCATGGAGAGTAGGCGCAATTTGCGGTAACCGTTTCTTTTTATTTCATAGCGACTGGAGAGTACATGTGTGGGGTTCTAGGAGTAGAACTTCCGTAGGAGGTTTACATTCCATGGTCGCTTGGCGTCGAGTTCGCCGTCCCCGCGGACGTCGATGAGGTAGTAGGCGTCGTTGCCGAGTACGCGCCCAATGGCGAATGGGCCTTCCCACGGAGGAGATAGCTTGTGCATGCCCTTTTTGTCCTGGATGAGGCGCAACACCAGGTCGCCGTCTTGGAAGGTGCGAGCTTTCACCCGCCGGCTGTGGTAGCGGCGGAGTCCCTGCTGGTAGATAGCGGTGCGTGACCGAGCGAGGTCACGTGCTTCATCGAGTTGGTCCACCCCGTCTTGGCGGGCGAGCTCGTTCGCAGCCTCCGTATAGTGGACGACCCGCGGCGAGTCGTGCTCGAGGTCGGTGGGCATGACTGCCTCGGCGCCGTAGACCATGAAGAAGGGAGTGAACCCTGTCGATCTGTTGACTGAGGTGCGGATCCCCCAGATGACAGAGGGCAACTCCTCGACCCAGCACCCGGCGGTGCGCTCGAGTGGTACCTGGAGTCGCGGCTTCAGGCCGTGGAGGATGCTTTGGTTGGCCCGTTCCGCCTGGCCGTTGGATTCCGGGTGGGCGACTGACGCGAGGTCGAGCCGGATGTGGTGCTCTTCGCAGAATTCGGCCATGGCTCCCTTGGCAAAGTTGGTGCCGTTGTCCGTGATGATGCTGTTTGGGAACCCGTAGCGATATATGAGCTCGCGTAGGAATTTAGTGGCGGTCTTCCCGTCGCATTTCTGGACTGGCTTGGCCTCCACCCATTTCGTAAATTTGTCGATGGCGACTAGCAGATGGGTGTAGCCGGAGGGGGCCTTCTTGAAGGGTCCTACCATATCCATGCCCCACACAGCAAATGGCCAGGTGATGGGGATTGTTTTGAGTGCCGAGCTCGGTACGTGCGTCTGGTTGGCGTACTTCTGGCACCCGGCGCACCGCTAGACGATATCGACAGCGTCGGCGTGTGCGGTGGGCCAGTAGAAGCCATGTCGCATAGCCTTGGCGACCAGGGAGCGGGCTGCGGCGTGGTGGCCGCAGTCACTGGAGTGGATGTCGTGGAGGATCTTGCGTCCTTCAGCTGGTTGGACGCAGCGTTGGAACACGCCGGTGACGCTGCGCTTGTGGAGCTCGCCGTCGATGATGGTGTAGGACTTGCATCGACGAGCGATCATCCGAGCATCCGTCTCGTCTGCCGGCAGGGTGCCGGCTTCCAGGTAGGCGATGTAGGGCTTGGTCCAGTCATCTGGCTCGTGGACGAGTGCGACCAAGGCTGCCTCTGGTTGGAGTGGGACTCCGATGTCCATCTCCCTCGGGGGAGAGACTAATGGCTTGGTGATCGTGTCGAGGAAAACGCCGGCGGGTGGTGCGAGTCGAGCCGACCCGATGCGAGAGAGTGCGTCGGCCTCCTCGTTCTTCCGCCTGTCGATCCACTCGACGGAGTAGCCGGTGAAGTGTCCGCCCAACTTGTCCACTGCTTGGCGGTACGCCGCCATGGTAGGGGAGACGGCGTCGCAGGTGCCAGCGACTTGCCCTGCGACAAGGTCGGAATCTCCATAGCAGCGTAGGCGATTGACGTTCATCTCCTTGGCGGCTCGCATGTCGTGGAGTAGGGCCTCGTATTCAGCCATGTTGTTGGTACAGGGTGTGAAGTCGAGGCAAAGGATGTAGCGGAGCTTGTCGCCCTTTGGTGAAGTTAGCACTATCCCTGCGCCTGCACCGTCCGCGTTCTTGGAGCCGTCGAAGTGCAGGCTCCAGTAACGGAGGTACGGCAGCTTCTCTGGTTGCTGGGCCTCTTCCCAGTCGGCGATGAAGTCTGCCAGTGCCTGCGATTTGATCGCTTTTCGTGGATCATATTTGATGTTGTGGACGCCGATCTCGACGGCCCACTTGGCGACCCGCCCGGTCGCCTCGCGGTTGCGGATGATGTCTTGCAGTGGTGCTGAGGAGACGACCGTGATCGGGTGCTCTTGGAAGTAGTGCGGTAGGCGCCGCTGAGCTCTGAAGACCGCGTATACTAGATTTTGGTACTATGGGTACCGCTGGCGCGACTCGGTGAGGACCTCGCTGATGTAGTACACCGGCCGATGGACTGGGCGCTCCTTTCCTTCCTCTGGTCGCTCGACGACCATCACGGCGCTGACGACGCGCTCGGAAGCCGCGACGTAAACCAGCATGGGTTCTTTGTCGGCAGGGGCAGCGAGTAATGGTGCGGCGAGTAGCACCTTTTTGAGGTCGCGGAGCGCGTCGTCCGCCTCCTTGTCCCACTGGAAGGTGGGGTTCTTACGCATCAGGCGGTATAGGGGCATCGCCTTTTCGCCCAGGCGGGGGATGAAGCGACTGAGAGCCGCTACTCGCCCGGCCAGCTTCTGGACGTCGCGCAGGCACTCGGTTTTGCCGAGCCGGGCAATCGTGTCGATCTTCGTGGGGTTCGCCCCGATCCCTCGTTTGGAGACGACGTACCCAGTAGTTGTCCGGCAGGTACACCGAAGGTGCATTTGCCTAGGTTGAGCTTTATCTTATATCTTCGCAGGTTGGTGAATGTTTCCGCCAGGTCGGCGAGTAGGTCGCCTTGGCGAGCGGATTTTACGACCACGTCGTCGATGTAGACGTGGATGTTGCGGCCAATTTGGCTCGCGAGGAATTCTTGCATGCACCGCTGGTGGTCGCCCCGGCGTTCTTGAGGTCGAAGGTCATGGCGGTGTAGCAGAAGGCTCCGAATGGTGTGATGAACGCCGTCTTCTCCTCGTCTTCGACGGCCATTTTGATCTGGTTGTACCCAGAGTAGGCGTCGAGGAAACATAGCGACTCCGAGCCCGCGGTTGAATCGATTATCTGGTCGATCCACGGGAGGACGAACTGCTCCTTTGGGCAGGCGCTGTTCAGGTTTGTGTAGTCGATACACATTCTCCAGGTCCCGTTCTTTTTCTCGACCAGGACTGGGTTTGCCAGCCACTTGGAGTACTTGATTGGCCGGATGAAGCCGGCAGCGAGTAGACGCTGCACCTCCTCGGCGATTGCTCGACGGCGTTCTTCATTGAAGGGCCGCAGCGACTGCTTGACAGGTCGCACTTTGGGGTCGGCGTTTAGCTTGTGCTCAGCGAGCTCCCTAGGGACACCGGGCATGTCGGAGGGTCTCCATGCGAAGATGTCCCTGTCCTCACGGAGGAACTCGATGAGCGCGCCTTCCTATGCTGGGCTCATGCCCGTCCCGATCGCCACCGTCTGGCTGGAGTCGCCTGTGACCAGCTCGACGGTGCGGGTGTGCGTCGTGGCCTCAAAGGTTGAGGTGTTTGCGCCCTCTGAGTTGGGCTTCTTGAGTATGGTGGGGTCGTCGTTGTTAACCCCGCTAGCGTACTTGGCGAGCTCATCGGCGTGGTTGGTCTCTGCCGCGATGACGGCGTCAGCGAGCTCGGCTCCTTTGTCCTCGCACTCGGCGGCCATATCGGGGTCGCCGTGGATGGTGATGACGCCGCACGGCCCGGGGAGCTTCATCGCGTTATACGCGTAGTGGGGCGCTGCCATGAATTTAGCGAACGCCTGGCGCCCCAGGACGCAGTGGTAGGGGCTGTCGAAGGGCACCAGCTCGAAGACGATCCGCTCGGTGCGGAAGTTTGCCAGTGTGCCGAAGGTGACTGGCAGCGTGACCTTGCCGATCGGTTATGCCTTCCGACCGGGGACGATGCCGTGGAATGTGGTGTGGGTCGTCTCGATCATCGACTGCGGGAGCCGCAGCCGCCTGAAGGTGTCGAGGTACAGGATGTTGATGGAGCTGCCGCCGTCCATCAGTGTCTTGGGGAGCCAGTAGTCGCCGACCTTGGGCTTGACCACCAGGGCGACTCGTCCTGGGTACTCGATGCGTGGCGAGTGGTCTTGGCGGCTCCAGGTGATGGGCTGCTCCGACCAGTTTAGGAACTGGGGAACGTCCACCTGGGCCACCGTGTTGACGGTGACAGCGCGGGCGATGACCTTCTTCTCGCGCTTCGTGTTGAAGCCTGTGAAGGTGTGGAGTGAGCCGGCTACTTTGCCGAATTTTCTGCCGTTTGGCGGGTCGTTGTCGGGGTCCTCCCGCGCTCGCCGTGCCTTCTCGATTTCCCTGAGGGTGTGGCAGTCGGCGGTGGTGTGTGTTGCGGGCTTCCCTTCCCTGCTATGGAACGCACATGGTTGGTTAAGGAGAGCCACGGGGTCGAACCTTGGCTTGGCCTTGTAGTTGCCGCCGTCGCAGCGTTGTCCTCCGTCGCGGCAGAAGCTCTTGGGCTCGCGTTGCGCGTGCCCGGCGTTGGCGACGAAGTCGACTCGCCCGTCACTGCGGCGCTTGCCGGTGAGGCGAGTGCTGCTGTAGCGTAGGTCGGATCGGCATCCGCCGTCGTTGCCGCTCGTGCGGCGTTGACCTCCTGACTCGTCGTCAGTTTCCTGGTTTGGATCTTCCTCGGCGTACCGTTTGGCGATCTCGAGGAGGTCGGGGATGTTGTCGAGTGTGCGGGAGTGTCGCTTGAGCTTGGCGACCAGGGGCTCGTAGCGGCACGAGGTCTTGAAGCAATGGATCGCGGGAATACCCTAGCATTTGCTGATTGTTGCATGTCTTGTTGTGGGAATAGTCACGGCAGATGCTGCAATCGGCAGCGAGTAGTAGAACGAGGGGCAAGGGCGGCCAGCCATCTGCGGTGCGAGATGAGGGCAAAGACACAGGGTTTTACCCAGGTTCGGCCCCCCGGAGGGTAAAGACCTACTCCTGCTAGATTCTATTATGGAGGTGTTACAATGGGCGAGCTCGGCGGCTGGGCGGCGAGTCGCTTGGGTGTATGAGGGAACGTCTCTCTACTCGTCCTATAGGGAGGTTTATATAGGCTCACCTCCCCTAGGGTTTACATTTCTCAACCGATTCAGTTAAAGCTTTGGTAGTCGTTTAACCTAATCCGACTGGGCCTATCTACTCGCCTGGGCCTTCAGCTTCCAGTCACTCGGTTCATCGCTGGGCTTCAATCCACTCGCCGTTCTGCAGGCCCACTCGCCGGTTCTTGGGCCAGTCGGAAACGTCCTGCTGGGTATACCCCGGTAGGCATATCCCCATCAGCTACTAAAGCTATTGGGGAACAAGAGAGGAGGAATCAAAGAGAGACACAAAATCCCCCAAAATCTAGATCCCCAAAGATGCACTCACAAAGAGATGAATCGGTTAGGTCAAAACGTGGATCTAGATCTCCTCTCTCTTCCACTCAAATATGGGCAAGAATCATCGGAGGGAAAAGATTAGGCAAGCTTCAAGATCTAGAGCAAGTGTGGACAAAGCTTATCCTAATAGAAGAGGAAGAAGCAAACTAAACTCAAAACGGGCAAAGCCTTAAATAGGGGCCCAAAAATCTAGCCGTTGGGGCTATTTTTCGGAACGGTCCGGTACTACCGGATTTAACCGGTAGTACCGTAAGCTCCAGGAAAAGGTGAAGCAGTAGCACGGCAGACGCGCTCGAGCATGGGGCCAGCGAGTGGAGCACGCGCAGCGAGGCAGAGCCGCATCGGGCAGTGCGAGGCGCCTGGGTCAACGCGGGGCCAGGCAGAAGGCGCGCAGCAGAGCAAGCAGTGTGGGGCTAGCACGAGCGATCGCGTGAGACGCAGCGAGCGGCACTGTAGCGGGGCCCAGCGCTAAGGGGCCAGAGCGAGCGCGCGCACGTGCGGCAATCGGGGCCAGAGGGCAGCTGCGCGGGAGCGAGGCGACCGCAGCAGCGCACGCGCGAGGCGAGCGAGCAGGGCGGGTGTGGCAAGCGCAGGTCAATGCGACAGCGCGCGGGGTCCACAAGAGGGCGGGACACAGCAGCGGCAGCAGCGCGCATCAGCGGTAGTGCTAGCTGGGCCAGGGAGTGGGAGTTTCTGGGCAGATGAATCTGGGAAAATAATCTGGGCCGGCCGGTAGTACCGGCCCACCCGGGCGGTACTACCCGAAAACGGTACCGGTCGAGGCAGCGAATAGTTAGGGGACGCTCAGATGCGAGCGGTAGTACCGGCCCGCCCGGGCGGTACTATCGCTCGGCCCAAAAAACAGGTTTTTCCTTTTCTTTTTAAATAAGACCGGTAGATATTCAAACGTCAATAACTTTTGATTGGTAACTCTGATCTACCCGATTCCAATTGCGTTGGAAAGAGGACGACATGAGCTACCCTATAAAGGGTGATAAATATTGGATACCACCAAGTGAGAATACTTCATGTATTTTATAGTGTGATACCTCACTTGGTGAGAATCCGGAAAACCTCCAAGAACAAACTCGCAACAAGATATAAAGGGGAGATCCGATATTGATGAACAAGAGCTTGTTATGGAGATTAACACAAGCTGTATATCCTCACATGGATAAGACCAAATAACAACCAAATACGATGATGCAAGTATGCAAAGGTTTGAGCTCTCTCTGCGAACGATGTGACCGAGTTACTCATTCGAGAGCCCCTCTTGATAGTATGGTTATCTATCCTAAACCCGGTCTCCCACACACAACATGAGACCGACAAAAGGGAAACCTATCAAGATTATACCTTTGCCTTGAGCATTCCACTTGAGCTCGATGTAGACGATCTTGCCCTTCTCAAGATGGAACGCCTTTCTTAATTCCTCATCATCGATCCATGATCACGGAGGATGGCAAGCATCAAACATGAGATCTTCTACAGATGGCGCATTTTGAGCTTGCACAACACATCTTCTTCTCATTTCATTGACCTTGAAGCCAACACATGCTCCAAGCGATGCCGATGGACCATTCCTACAAGTACAACTCAATACACACATTAGTCCATAAAGATTGTCATTAATTACCAAAACCACACATGGGGGCCCACATGTTATTTCACAATACATAACAACAATCACAAATAAGCAAGCACATGATAAACTTAGAGTTTAAACAACACGAACAACAAGTTTTGCAAGGTAAACACACTAGCATAGCCATCCACATGTTGGATGATCAATGCGACTCGCTGAATAAAAAACATGATAAATGGATAAATAGCCAAGTAGTAAACACTACTCCTCCATATCGACTTCCACATCCACTAGTGCAAGTCCTGCTGCGTTAATTCCTGCCTTGTACTCCTCCACGTTGGTACTCATCCACTAGTGACCTTCGCCTGAAGCTTCCTCTTCTGCGAACGCAGCCTCTCAATCACCTCCTGCTATGTCTCTAACTCAAGATCCTTGAGTTCCATCTCGGCCTTCATCTCATTGATCTTCTTGTTCCTATCCTGCACTATCTTCTCTTGATTCTTGAACCTATTGTCTTGCTTCTCGAACCTAGCCTCCATCTCCTTGATGCACTCATCCTGCTCCTCGAAGGCCCTGTCCTTCTCTCTCAGCTGGATGCGAAGCTCATCATTGCTAAGCATGACGTTGGTCCTATCGGTGTCAAGGTGCCTAACGAGGCTCTCTAGGTCCTGAAGATAGAGACGCACTGGCTCAATAGTCTCCCTAGTGGCATCGTCATACACTACAGCCTCTCCCTCCTCGTCACGTCTCCCAAATGGGTGGAAGGAGAGGCCCCTGAGCTCGGTGGAGTGACGTCCACATAGAAGACCAAGTAGCTCCTGCATGGCAACGTCGAGTCCCTTCTCCTTGTCATCATGGAGTAACTTGAAAGCAATCTCCTTAGTGGGTGGCTCCAACTGGCGTCCTGGCTGCGAGACTCTAAATCCCCATAGATCCTTCCTCTCGAACTTCGTAAGCTGAAGTCCCTTAATGTTAGGGAGCGGGAGATTGAGCACACTAGTGAGCTCCACAATACGAGAACCAAAACGAGTTCCCTTGAACTCCTCGGCGGTGCTGATAACAAAGCTAGGCATCTATTTCATAGGATAGAGAAAAATTAGAAACAACACAAGTAAAGAGAAAAACATAAGGTAGTGAAACAAAAGCCAAAAACATACATGAAACACACAAGTCATGGCATACAATATTCAATCACAAACACTAGAGTTTAACATAACTTAGACAATTTTTTTCCATACCACATAGGTTGGTATGATCAAATTATCAATGCGAGAAACGATAAGTTTGGTGGTCCAACTATTGGTGTACGTCACAACTCTCACTCACTTGTCAAGGTAGCTATCTGGGCATCCTTGAAGGCAATCTGTTTGTCTTGGTCACAAGAATCCCATGCTAAGTCTATGATATCTTCCCTTAGACGTTTGTTGGTAGCTTCTAAGTCTTGGGTATGCTTTTTCTCCTCTCTAAGGTCATTTTGAGTGTTGAGCATTCTACACTTGAGTCTTTCACCAAGCTCCTTGATGGCATTCCATGCTGCATTCCTTGCAGAGTCAAAGAATGACATGTGCATTTTAAAGTTGGTGACCATGCAGAATCCCGACTCTTTGTGGTTGTCCTCCTTGTTTTTGTACAAGTGGAGTTGTACCCACCAATATTCTTCTCCTTCATCCATCACTGGAAATCCCTTGTACACGGCTTCACCATGTATCCCCAAGCTAACCATGAGGTTTTTAAGTGCCTTGGGAAACTCCGTCTCACATTCTAAGGTCATGGTCATGTGTGGTCCCTTCTTGACGACTTCGTTGATGGCGGCCATCTACAAATAGAGATGAGAAAGAAAATTAGGAGAAGTTTTACAAGATGAAAAGAGACAAGTGTGGAAATTTGTAAAGGAGTTTGCATTTTCCTAGTGGTTTCCTTAGTCTAAGCCATCTTAGGGTCATAATCCTATAGGCAACGCAGTGCTCTGATACCATCTATAAGACCTCACCATTTAAGGTAAAGGCCCCTGTGATTGCAATGCCAGTCCCTAGATCCAATTGCTAGCATCCACAGTTTAAGATGAAGTACATAGATACAAAGGTCATTATTACATCGTAATATCCAGAGATACATAGTTCTTACAACTCATTATCCCAAGGATAATACACAGAGTTCACAATACTTAACAAAATAAATAAAGTCTTCATCTTCATGTGCCACAGGCAAATATGTTGAGTGTAGACTCATAACCCTAGTCACCATCAGAGTAACCTGCAACATAATAAGTTACAACCACAGAGGATCAATACATTTTGAATTGTATTGGCAAGTGATACCATGGTAGTATAGTAACATCTAATAGCTATATGAATTTGTCTAAGTGTAGTTCAGGCTGGCTTTTCTCAAAATAAGGTTTTGTATTATTAGTTTGAAAACATTAAGTTTTTGTTTGACAAAATACCCAAGGAACCACCAATAGACATTGGTGAACCTTTACCCTTGTTCAACCACAAGTTTTAACTTAGAGAAATTGGGATGAGGAGATCCTTGATCATTTCAATGTCTTTGAGGCTCAAAATGTCCATTACCGGGGACACGGCTAAGTACTTAGGTTTTACCCTCTCGAGAGGTGGTGCACTTTCCCCACAAGACTCGACATGCATCGAGACGAGACTTTTTAGAAGCATTCCCTTAGACCACCATGGACGCGTTCCATCCTATCAACCCTACCACCAATTGTCCATCTGGCTAAGTTCTTGCAACCTAGTTAGTCAAGGCAGAGCTCATATGCCATGTGGTTGCACTATAAGTTTCTCAACACTAGACATCTCAAATCTCTTTGTTCCTGGGTGGCCATCCACAAGTGTGATACACAAGGTAAACCATATACATGGGCCTTGTGTAACCACTCAACACAAACCATTCTTCCCATTCCACCCAGGTGATTCATTAATATGTTGTTTTATTAATCAAAAACATAGTCATAGACTTTGCATAATATCATAACATAAATATTACACCCTTGTATTCTACCATCTAGGCTAAGCATACTAGTATAACAAGTTTCTTAACTTAGGGAAAAACTACTAAGACAATATCTATAGGATTTACCATAGCATAGCATATACTTAGAAAAAATCCCCATGCAAATCCTACTCAAAATATCACTAGTGCATAGATAAAATAGTAGGACAAAAAGATGAAGCATCACTTGCCTTGGTAATTTGGGGAATAGGCACAATCCTCACAATCACACTCTCCAAAATCACCAAAATCTACACATAAAATCATACCACAATATTCACATTCAATATACAAACAAAAATATATATGAATGCATGCAAATGCAATGGAATGATTTGTCACACTCTTCAAAACAAACTAAACAGTACTGAACACAAAGCATACTTTCTAAAGTCCAAATAAACCAAAATTTACTCTAAAACAATTTTCTAAATATTTTTTATAGCCAAAATAAGCCTACAAATGCTTCTGCATAAATCCTAATTTTATAGAAGAAAATGGCCAAACCAAGGCCATAGATGCAAAGAGATTATTTTTCTGAATCCATTGGTATAAAATTTGTAATTTTTAGACAAATATATCAAAAGTTATTGAATTTACAAGTTTGAATAATTAATAGATCAAAATTCAGATTTTAAATCTAAACCAGTGACACGCGGCGTGTTCTGATTGGCGCGTACCGCTTCACGCTAGATCACGCTTTTGTGCCATTAGATCTAAAGTGAATCCAGCGGCTCAGATCTAAACTTACCCCTTTGTTCTAATTCTAATCCTGACCACTAGATCGAGATCCAAAGGCTTAGATCTGATCTACCAAAGACTAGCGGCGCTCATGGATCTGGCGGAAGCGACGACACTGGTGGCGACGCGCTGGCGAGGCTAGAGGGGTAGGGGTGGTGCTGGTGCTTACCGAGCTCGCGAGAAGACGTAGAAGCTCAACGTGGTCGTGGCTTGGACAGGGGTGCTCGGACACGGGCTCAGATGCTCGTCGGAGTTCGTACTGGCATTGGTTGATCACGAACAGAGACGGAGCCGACGACCTAGGATGCAATAGGGAAAACGAAAGGCATTAGAAGCTGCGCAAAGTCACGGCGAACCTAGTCGCATGAAGCATAGGTCAAGGGGTGTGCGTATTTTACCAGAATTACTCGCCGGAGTTGGAAGGCACCTCGGGTGCTTGCAGAGGTTGACGGGGACGACGACCTGGGGCAAGATTGGACAAACAAATGGCATGAGCAGATGTGCGAGAGCAAGAGGATCACAATCGTGTGAACCAGAGGCAGAAGGGCGCACTGTTCTTACCGGAATAGCTCGCTGGAGCTGCTCGGTGCTGCGGCGGTGCGAGAGGAAATTCGAGGAGCCTCGCGGCGCTTGGGGCTTGTAGTGTTGGTGGAAATGGTAGCAAGGGGTGGGGTTTATGTAGCCGGAGTGGGGAGGGGAGTTATTCAGCGAATCAACGTCAATTACACGTGCATTCATCGATAGTGACAGGGGAGGAAACGGCCGTGGAGCTGGTCGCGGGCGTGGGTTTGGGGAAGAAGGTGAGGCGGCAGTGGGGCCTGGTTGCTAGTGAGACAAATGGTGCGCGCGCGGGTGGAAATCTACAGGGAGAGACGGGAGATACCCGGGTGGGCTGTGGGCTGCCGGGGAGAGTTGGGCCGAATGGGTTGTGCCTGTTCTATTTTTTTCCTTTTGCCTTTTTCTTTTCTGATTTGATTTTCCAAATGACATTTGAATGGCTTATTCAAATCCAAATGAATTCAAATCTTCACCAAAATTTTGTACTGTGATCCTTGTGTACAAAAGTGTGTCAAACACATAGAATCACTCAAAAAAATTGGGTCTTTAAAATAAAATAAAACCTTGCCCCATATGTATATAATAAGAAGGGGTTTAAATATGGTTTTATTTAGGATTTAACTTTGAATTTTTTTATTTAAAGTAATAATTCCATGATGATATGAATGCAACAACATGATTTTGCATCTGATGAAATTTGGGATGTTATAGTGATGACTCTTCACGATGAAGAACTCCTCATTCGCACAACCCAAACAAGGGGGGCCATAGTCACGAGAGAGAAGAGAGAGGCAACCCAAAGGCCTTTTCTTATTTTATTGTGTATTTAATTGCCTCATATGCTTCTCTTTATATAGGGAAAAGTGGGCACAAGAATCCTACCTTAAGCCATGTGGGACTAAAAAAGATGGGGGAGAGGGGAGAGGGTGGTGGACGTCGGCCAAGGTCCCCATGGGCCCCGCATGGTGCCCTAGGGGCGCATGCGGCCAACTCCTCCTTCTCTCTCTTTTCCCTCTTTCCCTCATGGGCCCTTTCCCTGTGGAATTTGGCCTAATAGGAATTTTAATACTTTTTATTTTATTAAATAAATATAATTAAATTATTAAATTCCTATTTAACATTCAATTACATATTATTTAATTCCCGTGGTTATGGAACACCTTCCATCCCACTTCAGACCTTCCTGGAACCGTCCTGGTTTCTCCTTCTCTTTTCTTTGGTGATTCCGAATATACCAATAACGATCTCTGAGATTCGTCAAACCCTTAAGCGTGATATCTAAAGGTTTGGAACACTCCACACATGGCTGAGACCCCTCCCTGACCAATGATCATCAGCGGGACCTATATGCCCATGATGACCACCTGTGCATTCCACGAAGCTTGTCGTTTGAACCATCAATGATATGTCTTATTCCTTTTATCTCTAAGATACTTGTATTTTCGAAGGCTTGATCAATGAGATCACCATCTTGGGTTCAATCTCATTACCGACAATAGCCACTTTACTCGATATGATAAGTGATATCTCCATGACCTAGTCACACGCTACGCAACTTATGGATATAACTCATCCGAGTGGGCCCAAAGTATCTTCCATCACACGGATGGACAAATCTCACTCTTGACGCATACGCCTATACCTTCTCATCCGAATATCCAATGACACCCTTATGATCATCGTTCCACCGAGTGATGTTAGATGCCATCAAAGTATTTTTGGGAGGTAGTGATTAAATATGGTCTCACGGTCTAAGAAACAAGTCACTACATTTTCTAATCATCGCAACTTTAATTTCATGACATGATCGTGTTATGATGCTTAGATAGGGTGTGTTCATCATCTTATTCTCTAATGAAATGACTCCATTGTCAATTAGGGCTGAGGCTCCAATATGATCAGAAAACCTTGATCATCTGTTGACCAATGAACCGGTGACTAGAGATTTCACCAGGAACTCCTGGGTGTTTGTATATCACACGTGCATTGATGTTTCCAATCAATATAGTTATAGCATGATATAAAACTTAATCATAAACTTTACAAAATATGATAATAATCAATATTATTATTTGTCTTTAGGGCATATTTCCTTCAAGAGGACCCAATCCTACAATACTCCACTCATCAGCAAGTAACGGTCAATGCCTTTGACCCGACGACAACGTCCAGTTTGAGCATTTGTGAGGGTTTCGTACAAAAATGAGGGGAAAAGTGAACAAAGATTTAGAGCATGGACAAAACTGATTAGAGCTAAGAAAAGAGGGGCACCAAAATAGAAAAAACAAGAAAAATCATATGTGTCACTAGATTTATCTTGGCATTTTAGGCTACATAAGAGTCTAAATATGTAGGTATTATATATTTTGTGTCAATTGGCAGAACTAGATGCACATTGGTGGGTTTAGGCAAAACTATTAAATCCCAAACAACATGGGAAAATAACCTGTGTGGAAAGAGGCGTAGCACATGAAAAATGGGAATGTCTAAAATCTAGATAGATGAGATCGGGTAACTGTAAGATATAAAAGCAAAAGGAAGTCGCATATATCATGTAAACTTTTAAAAATAATTCTATTGAGTAGAATGAATATTACGTAGCTCAACCTTCCTTTGTATCCCACTTTCCATTTCATCAAACAACATGTAGGCATATCGGAAACTAATACGTCGTAAACGTATCTATAATTTTTGATGCTCCATGCTTGTTTTGTATCAATTATCTTATGTTTTGTCTACACTTTGAGGCATTTTTATACATTTTCTAGAACTAACCTATTAACAAGATGCCACAGTGCCAGTTGCATGTTTTCTGTTGTTTTTAGTTTCAGAAAAGCTAGTAAAAAAATATTCTCAAAATTGGACGGAACAAAAGCAGAAGTTTCTATTTTTTCTGACACAAGACGGAGTCCAAAGCGGAGACGGAGGGGAGCCATGAGGCGGCCAAACCACCCCTAGGCACGGTCCCACCCCTGGTCGTGCCTAGGCATGGTGTGGGCCCCTCGGGCGGCCACCAATCTTTCCCCTTCGCCTATATAAGCCCCTAGAGGCAGAAACCCTAAGTACTCGATCAGAAATCCACGAAAAAGTCCGTAGCCGCCGCCATCACCATCGTCCCTAGATCGGGAGGGATCTGGAGCTTTTCCCAGCACCCTGCCGGAGAGAGGAGATCATCCTGGAGGCCTTCATCACCATGCTAGACTCCGGTGTGATGCGTGAGTAGTTCATCCTTGGACTATGGGTCTTGTGAGAAGTAGTTAGATGGTAGTTTCTCCTCCTTTGTGCTATCATGTTTAGATCTTGTGAGCTCCGTTTGTGATCAAGATCATCTATTTGTAATCCTATATGTTGTGTTTGTTGGGATCTGATGGATATTGGGTACTACGTCAAGATTGATTCTATCATGTCTATGCTGTTTGTGATCTTGCATGCTCTCCGTTGCTAGTAGATGCTTTGGCCAAGTAGATGCTTGTAACTCCAAGAGGGAGTATTTATGCTCGATAGTAGGTTCATGCCTCTAGTAATCTGGGAGAGTGACAGAAACTTCTAAGATTGTAGATGTGTTGTTGCTATTAGGAAAAAACAACAATTCTTTGTTCATGGGGCAATTGTATTATTTATTTTACACACTTTGCTTAATGCAATTATCTGTTGCTTGGAACTTAATATTGGAGGGTGTTCAGATGATAACCTAAAGGTGGATTATTAGTCATAGATGTAGTTGGATTATGGTCTATATATTATGTTGTAATGCCCAAACGAATCTCATAGCGATCATCATGACATGAATATGCATTGTTATGCTTTCTCTATCCTGTCAATTGCCGAACTGTAATTTGTTCACCCACTATGTTATTTATCTTATGGAGAAACACCTCTAGTGAACTGTGGACCCCGGTCCATTCCTTTCCACTGATATTCAATATACTACCTACTATTTACTTTCTGCAATTCCTATAAAGCAATTACTTTCTTCCACACTATACGTTTAATCCTTTGTTTTCAGCAAACCGGTGAGATTGACAACCTCATCGTAAGTTGGGGCAAAGTATTGTGGTTGTGTTGTGTAGGTTCCAAGTTGCTAGCAACACCTTGGGAGTTGACCATTTTTTCTACTGGTTCGATAACCTTGGTTTCATAACTAGGGAAACTTGTTGTTGTGCTCATCATACCTTCCACTTAGGGTTCCCCAATGATCTCTACATCATTTGAGCCATCTAGCAATTTCTGGCGCCGTTGCCGGGGATTAAAGGGCCATCAAACTTCTTCCTTCCTGTCAAGCAGCAATTTTCTGGCGGGAGAAAGAAGCAGTTTCTGCAAGGGGAGTCTCTCACAACCAATCTATTTACTTTGTTTTTGTTTTGATTAGTTTATTTTGCTTTGTTTGGTTTGTTTATTTTTATCAAAAACACAAAAAAATAGTTGTACTGGTTTACTTCTTTTTACCAAAAACACAAAAAAAAGTAGTCCTTTCTTTAGTTGTTACCTTGTTCTTAGCTCATTATGTTGACCCCTAAGTCACCCTAAATACCTTTCAATAGGTAGTGGCTCTATAATTGGGAAAGATAATATTGAAGAATTCTTTAATCATGTTAGTAAGCATGAGGATATTGAGGATAGATCCTTAGCAAAACTTGCTCCAAATTATGAAATTGCTGCAGCTTCTTTAGTTCACATGTTGGAGGCTAGGTTTTTTAATATTAACCCCATAATGCAGGTAATGTTTCTTAAACTTAATGATATTGAGGATACTGAAAAGAAAGACTTTATCCTGGAAACTTTGCTTAAGGAATTTAATGATGTTGTTATAGAATCTAGAAAGGTATTTGATCGTTTTAATATGCTAGGCTCATGTGTAGATGTTATTGGTACACTAGAAAAGTTGGACAAAACAAAACCCAAAAATGTGGAGGAAATTAAAACACCAATACCTTCTAAACTTGTAGGAATACATGAAGCCTTGGAAAAGAATTTTGATTGGATTGTTCCTGAAAACCCATTTGATGAAAATAGTGAACCCAAGAGTATTGAGAGACGATCCTCTAGAACTTATTTGAATGAGATACCTTGCCTTATTGAAGACATTTCTGGTATTGATCTTAATGCTTCTTCATTTGAAAATACTTGATTCTTGCTTTCTATGCCTAGCTGAAAGGCGTTAAAGAAAAACACTATTGGGAAATAACCCCAAATTTTTATTTCAGTAAGTTTTTCTTTTGTTGAGTCTTGGAAGTTATTGCCTCTATAATAAACTATTCTTATCCTTTTTGTTAGGTTTTTGTGCCAAGAATAGCCTCTAATGAGAGGGAAGTAAGATTTGGGGAAGTTGTTGTCCCGAAACAGATTTTTTTGCTTCATTGTAAAAAATCATGAAAAATCCCAATACGTCAGATTGAGCTGTAATTTTTTGTGTTTATGCCCCAGGTTATTATCTAATTTTCTTTAGTTTTGCACTTTTCGATTTTAGAAACAAAAGGTTTTCGAAACAATAGGTCTTTACCTGCTGTCTGTTTTGACAGATTTCTGCCATTATGTGCATTTGCCTCGTAATCGGTTTCTTTTTGAGTTCTTCTTGATCACTTGAGCTTTTAAAAGGAGTTGGTACAGTAGCTTATGTTTTAATAGAAGTTTTACTTGAGTTGAAACTAAATCCAAAGGCTTATTATCTTAAATACACTAATGTTGCTAATGAAGATTGTGTGAAGTTTTATATAAAGGAAATTTTCAAGTGTAGGGGAAGAATGATATGATGAGATAAAGAATGGAAAAAAGCTCAAGATTTGGGATGCCACCCGTGTCAGCCCAAGAAATATTCAAGAGGTACAAGCGTCAAAGCTTGGGGATGTCCAAGGCATCCTCTTTTTCATTAATAAAAATCTCAGGTCTTCTTTCAAGACATTTCATTTTTATTGCTTCATGCACTATTGTGTTGTTCTTGGAGCGTCTTTGTTTTTGTTTTTAGTTTTATTTTGTTTTGTTTGCTGTAATAAGTTAGTCGTACCCAACATACCTATTTTGGAGGAGTCACGCCTAGTTCTTCATTGTCTAGAACACTCTAGTTTTCACTCTTAATGTTCTGTGAGTGTTCTCTTTCGCTAGTACCACATTTAGCTTTAGTTTTCTTATGCTTTTTGCTTAGAACTTTTTAGTTATTCTTTGTAATTAGGTGAGACAAGCTCTCTGGTCTTTTTTGATTCTTATCCTTGTGAGTTGTTTCAAATAAGTCGATTGGTGTTGGAAAAGAGTAGAAAGTTTCATGCTTATAGTGGTACAAAAGGAAGCTTGTTTTGACTGTGGCCTTGACTTTATCATGTCATGTTAGATGTTGCTTTGATCATATGCTTAGTGATTATTGTATAGCATGACTTCTTTCAAACAATTGAGATTACATAATATGCCTTGAAAGAATCATGCGTTGTTTTAGCATACAAAAGCATAATACTGTGGTATTCTCCTTTGATTCTTGATTTGGGTTGACTTGGCACATGCTTACACCATGTTATGACTATGAAACAGTCACCCTAACCTTTATGATCATTTATTTTTTGACTTGTGATATCACTTTATGCTTTAATTAATAATGTTTTGTCGCTTTGCATGATTATGGCCATTATTGCTCTCTTAGTTGGTCGTCCCCAGTCTTTTGCTAGCCTCCCGATGTATCGAGTAAGATCTACTCGTGCATCCAACTCCCAAGAAACCAAGTTATTCCAAAGAATCCACTATAATTTCCTATGCATGGTGTGTTGCACCATTCCAAGTATATTCATGTTTTTATCTATCTTCCAAATTAAACTTTTGTTATGTGAAAATTAGTGATTAAAGCTCTCACAAACTCGATGGCACAATTTATTTTCTTGCACTTAATAAACTTGAACCATTGTGCCCATATATCTTGCTTATATGCTTGCAAATTATAAGTTGGGAGTTAGCAGAACCATGTTATCATGGGGAACGCTTTCAACATTGCACTTATTCTATTCAGTTGATATCATGTTCTTTTGTTTATGGATCTCGACAGTGTGAAATAAAAGGGGAGCTTGTAAGCTCATGGAGTTTGTATATGTGTTAGATAAACACCTGGGCGGCTAGCCTAAGCCATGCCTAATCATGGTGGAAACTTGCAGCATAACCATAATGAGCATTCTATGAAGTATCCTCAATAAAAACCTATGCAAATAGCAAATAAAAGGATCGCTGAGATGCTCATTGTCTATTGCCTTGTCATTTTGATATGGGATAGCTCCTGTGTCATGGGGAAAGGGGTACCCTGTTGGCGGTTCTCTATGATACACATATACTTACAATGACAAGAACTTGCTTGTGACCAAAGTTGAGTAGCATGAGGTTCGGTACTCATACATCAGGGGAATGCGATTTTCAACTTATGATTTGTCAAGCATATACTCATATTTGTGTCAATTTAACCTTAATCACTTCAAGATGCCAATGATAGGGGCAATGAGAGCTCAAAGTTAGTAAGTACCATAATTTTTGGAAGCTCTTTATGAAACTTGAAATCCCTTATTCCCTCTATGAAGGGCCTATATTTTTACTTTTTGTTGAGTCTCCACTTTCTATCTTTATGCACCAGTTAAGAGAGCACAATTATCATTCTTAGTTCAGTGTGCATTGTCCCAAAACTTGTTGATTGTTTCATAATTTTGGTATTGCTTGTTCTTAAATTATTTGTATCTAGTCACCCTTATGAACTTTGAAGGTGTCCTATGCATTTATGTTTTTCTACTCCATGAAGGACAAGATGAATTCCACTCTTGCTATATTTTCTATATGTGAAACAAACAAATGTCTTTCAATGCATTGTTACTCATGATCCTTTGTTTGTTACCTTTCATGTTGCAACTTAGTTGCTTTGTATTATTATTAGAACTATATATTTCATGCTTATCTTAGAGTACTTTGATCCCAGCTATCAATGCTTTACAATATCTTGATTAAGATTGTGATGGTGCATGTCACCTAAAAAATTATTCGTTTTATCACTTACCTACTCGAGGGCGAGCATGATTTAAGCTTGGGGGTGCTTGATACGTCGTAAACGTATCTATAATTTTTTATGGTACATGCTTGTTTTGTATCAACTATCTTATGTTTTGTCTACACTTTGAGGCATTTTTATACATTTTAGGGAACTAACCTATTAACAAGATGCCACAGTGCTAGTTGCCTGTTTTCTGCTATTTTAGTTTCAGGAAAGCTAGTAAAGAAATATTTTCGGAATTGGCGGAACAAAAGCAGAAGTTCCTATTTTTTTCCCGACACAAGACGGAGTCCAAAGTGGAGACGGAGGGGAGCCACGAGGTGGCCAAACCACCGCTAGGCGTGGGCCCACCCCTGGCTGAGCCTAGGCATGGTGTGGGCCCCTCGGGCGGCCACTGACCTTGCCCCTTCGCCTATATAAGCCCCTGGAGGCAGAAACCCTAAGTACCCGATCAGAAAATCCACGAAAAAGTACGTAGCCGCTGCCACCATCATCCTTAGATTGGGAGGGATCTAAAGCTCTTCCCGGCACCCTGTCGGAGAGGGGAGATCACCCTGGAGGCCTTCTTTATCACCATGCCAGCCTCCGGTGTGATGCGTGAGTTCATCCTTGGACTATGGGTCCACAGCAGTAGCTAGATGGTAGTTTCTCCTCCTTTATGCTATCATGTCTAGATCTTGTGAGCTCCGTTCATGATCAAGATCATCTATTTGTAATCCTATATGTTGTGTTTGTTGGGATCTGATGGATATTGAGTACTATGTCAAGATTTATTATTGATTCTATCATGTATATGTTGTTTGTGATCTTGCATGCTCTCCGTTGCTAGTAGATGCTTTGGCCAAGTAGATGCTTGTAACTCCAAGAGAGAGTATTTATGCTCGATAGTAGGTTCATGCCTCTAGTATTCTGGGAGAGTGACAAAAACTTCTAAGGCTGTAGATGTGTTGTTGCTACTAGGGAGAAAACAACAATCCTTTGTCTATGGGGCAATTGTATTGTTTACTTTACACACTTTGCTTAATGCAATCATCTGTTGCTTGCAACTTAATACTGGAGGGGGGGTCGGATGATAACCTGAAGATGGATTATTAATCATAGATGCAGTTGGATTACAGTCTATGTATTATGTTGTAATGCCAAAACGAATCTCATAGCGATCATCATGACATGTATATGCATTGTTATGCTTTCTCTATCCTGTCAATTGCCCAACTGTAATTTGTTCACCCAACATGTTATTTATCTTATAGAGAAACACCTCTAGTGAACTATGGACCCCGATCCATTCCTTTCCACTGATATTCAATCTATTGCCTACTGTTTACTTTCTACAATTCCTATAAAGCAATTACTTTCTTCCACACTATACGTTTAATCCTTTGTTTTCAGCAAACCGGTGAGATTGACAACCTCATCGTAAGTTGGGACAAAGTATTGTGGTTGTGTTGTACAGGTTCCAAGTTGCTAGAAACACCTTGGGAGTTGACTCTTTTTCCTACCGGTTCGATAACCTTGGTTTCATAACTGAGGGAAACATGTTGCTGTACTCATCATACCTTCCACTTGGGGTTCCCCAACGAGCTCTACATCATTTGAGCCATAACCAACACAAATACGAAAGTGTAGGAGATTAAACTAAAAGGGAGTAGTAGATGAGTCAAATCTCTGTTGGAATAATTGCACACCTCACGCCTAGCATGGTGCTGACCAAGTGGATAGGGCCAATCCATGCCAATGGTGGAGCCAAGTATATGCAAAATCAACACCTTCCATTGCATGTTCATCCCTCACCAATCATACAACAACCTTCACTAAATTGGATCACTAAAAGGAGAGGGGAGAGAGAGAGAGAGAGAGATATCAAACCTGCACCATGAAAGACCTCCTTCTGTTGCCATAAGCGACAAATATGGGTTAGGGAGGAGAGCATAGCCTAGTCGACATCGTCGCGCTAGTCGAGTTAGTGCCACTCACCATGACTCTCCTTGTGTCGTGCCACCAACTCCTTCTCTAATGGTCAATCCCCTCTCGTTCAGTCCCTTCTCAGTGTCCAAAGTTGCCGATTTCATGTGGTGCTATGAGGAAGCGACGTGAGCTGTCAACACCCGGATTTTTAATCCAAGTTGCCTGTTATGCCATACATCGCAATCCCAGGATTACCATTTTTGCGAGACATAACAGATTTGGATACCACAGTACATCATCCATTACAAACCATACATAAGGTCTTACACAAATAAGGATCTCATGATCCAGTTCTTAATACAACGCAAGCAGCGGAAATATGTAATAATAAAAGTAGCATAGGAGAAGCTCCATCTTCGGGGTCACAGGCAATGCTGACGATGGGAGATGATCCTAGTTGTCGTAACCTTCCTGGGGTCCTTCGTCCTGGTACTCCTCTTCATAGTCTGGACATGGGAATAGCCAGGGACAAAGCCATGAGTACTCTTTAAGTACTCGCAAACCAATCCTAATCAAGTGAAAGGGGTTTTTGTAGTAGGACACTAAGCTCTAGGGTTGTTTTGCAAAAATCCAGATTTATCTCTACTAAGTTCAGAGGCAAGAAAAGCTAGTTGAAATTTTATAACACCTAAGTAGGAACTTGTATTTCATATCACAACTCTGTTGTGGTCAACTCAAAATCTCAATTCATTTCATAAGTCATTTTGAAAACATCTGATGGGGGAACAGTATGGCCACTCCAACTGTCCATAACCGCGGACGCGGCTATTCGAATAGTTTGACACTCTGCAGAGATTGTACACTTTCACCACAACATTTGATACATCCATCAGGAACAAATCCTGAATTCACCATACTCAGTATGCGGATAATCAATCCTAACCTTTCAATTACACGCCCTAGTATAAGCACCTCTCCTGTGAGTTTGGCCTCCCAACCATGACCAACTGTCATCTTGGGTACTACACAGGTGGACAATCTTCACAAGGTAGCCTCAGCTCACACCTTGGCCGTGAGGGAACCCATACTAAGGTATATAAGTTTCCAGTCAAGCCCTACCAAATTCTCGGGTATTGTGGTTGTACGGTAAAATTGGAATGGCATCGCATCCAGACAACCATTAGTTTTATAAAGGGCTAAGGCTCATGCCTTAACATTTTCATCATCCAAATCATCTGGTGTTCGGAAACATATGTCAAAACATCTCAGTAGAATGACTCGTCATTCTAAGGTTTTCATAACCATTTTTCACCAAGTATTCCCATCTAAAGTTGGTCAAGTTTTATGCTTAGCGCTAGCATCTATAAGTGGGGGTGAGTACTAATGAGGGGTGGTAAACAGGTGGATTTTTAACTAAGTACAATCTCATGCCTTAGGATGACATCAAGATTTTCTAGCTTAGGACAAATTTAATGCTCTTTATGCAACCTTTCATTATCTTTCTAATATCTACAATTCACTATGTAACTCCAAGAGAAAGCTTTGATAAAGTATAAAGCTTGCAAATAAAACTAGGATTGGGTATCATCAAATGTGTCTAACCAAGCATGCTTAGTGCATTGCATAGGTTATCTCACTTTCATAATTGCAAGTGTTAGCTTGCACATTCAACTAGTAGTATTAGGCTTGCATAGGTCAACTTGATTAGTAAGGCTTGCCTTGTGCAGAGTGGTGGTCGAAGTTCTCCTCGGCTTCTTCTTCGTAGTATCCTCCTTCCTCCTTGTATCCTTGGTCGGTACTAGCGTCTATGAATAAATACGAGGTACACAATCACCAAACAATACTTAACTACTTTCAATCATCACACAAAGGTGTTCTATAGATGATCTAGCATCATCACTAATATCACAAGAATAAAGCATTTGTCTTGTTTATTTATTTTTAGAAAAGTAATTTCTACTGATTGAAAAACTACTTAAGATTTAATATTCTCCAAACCAAACATGGGATCATGTTGACACATGTCAGCACCACATATTTCAGTACATGAGAATGTGATTTAAAGTGGTGTCACAATTTAATAGGGTTTACTCTTTTTATTTTAAATAATTAAAGTGACTAGAAATGACTATGTGGCATTATTTTATTACTTGAACATTATTTCTATAATTAAAACCCATATGTTTTTATATATTCTGAAAGGTATGATCAAATGTGATTTTTGAGAGTTAGAATCAACTGAAAATCTATTATGGTTGAAATTTGAAAAATGTTTGAATGCAGAAAAGCTTCTGACTTGTTATTTTTACCAAGGTTGATCTATAGATCCAAATGATTTGAATTCAACGGGCTTGGATTAAGCATTTCAATACCTTTCTAACAAAATTGGTTTCATTCAATTTGGTTCACTGAATCGAGCTGGGTTGATTTTTGAAACTCGGTACAGAACTAAGTTTGAATATAAATAGAAAAAGTTAAGTTCAAACGAGTGGGCTGCGCGGGAAAGGTTATTGGGCCGGCCCGGTGTCACTCCGCAGTGTGGGGCGCAACTGACAGGGGGGTTCCACCAATCAGTGGCTCATAACACGCGAAGAGGGGGCGATCTCGGCCGCACGATCTAAGTCTAATCAAACGGCTATGGCTTATCGTCCACGTCGGGCAGCGCCGGCGAGACAGAACCCTAACGCGGCAGGTGGGGGTCGTGGGAGGCTCACCGGGGCTCAGGCGAGGGTCGGCGATGGGGGCAAACGACGAAGTCGACAATGGTGATTCTCCTGGCACCAGCAGCTCCTCCTGGGGCGGCTCCAGTCGATGGCTTCCTTCTTCTCCAGTAGCGGCGGGCTCCGGTGAAATTCCGGCGATGCGCTGCTCGCCTTGCTCCGGGAGTGAGGTGGGGTGGTTCTGGGTTAGAGGGGAGTGGAATGGTGTGAATAAATCGAGCAGGGGAGGCCTCTATTTATAGTGGCGAGAGGGGACCGACGGGCGCGGGCTGAGCTCATCGTGGTCGATGTCATAGAGGGCTATCGGCGTGGGCGACGGTAGGGGGCGGTGCTGTGCTCCTTGGCGAAGCTCAACGGCGTGGTGGCGAGGCGTGGGGCGGTGCTGATCGGTCGGAACGCTTTGGTGCTCCGCGCTGGTCCGACGGAGGTTTTGATGGCGCACAGCGCACGTGGTCTACGCGGCGGTGAACGGGCGTGTCTGCGGGGTTGCTGGGGTGGTGGTGATCACGCGTGCACGCGGCAAAGGAGGCGCGCGGTCTGTGGGCGTGTGTCGTGGGTGGCGCACGGGCGCGCTCTCGGCATGCTCGCAGAGAGGCTTGGCATGGCTTGGGCATGTGGTCCAGTAGCTGGCATTGCTCAAGGCTGGGACAGGGAGTGGCGGTGGGGTGCTGGCTAGCTCCCAGACAAGGTTGGCGAGGCTAGTGTTGCTCGTAGCTTGCTGTCGACCATGGGGTGGCAATGGTGCTCTCGGCCTGCTCACCATTGATGACAATGGCCAGCTTACAGTGGTGCTAGAGATTTTAGTTAAGGTTGCTAGTTGATCTACTAAGGCTAGTTGTAACCAGAGAGGGAACAAGTTAGGCCCAAAACACTGCTCAACATAGTGTTTTTGATTTTGTTGATTTGAATCTGCAACCTGTTTGATGAAATGGCCGCATGAACTTAAGTTTTGAATTTTGAAAAGATTTTTGGTGGTGTGCTAGGCATGTGTTGAGGGTTCTGTTTATGCTTGGGTTTTAAAAATTGAGCTTGTTTGAGTGGTTTTTTAAATAGTGGGATCTTCCCATATGAAATAGATTCAATTTTAAACTGTCATTTAAACTAAGCATTTAATTGTTTTTGGATGATCACAAAGTGGGCCTTGGTACCTTGTTATGAGTACTATCAAGGGGTGCAAAGATCCATACATGTTTCTGTTAAGTTTTGAAAATTATAGATAGCCAAAGTAGGCATGGGAGTTAAATTTGCCAAAGTGACCATTCACTTAATTTGTTTGTTTTGACTTGTTTGTCTTTGGGAAAACTTTGGGGATTGTTTAGATGATGTTTATTTCACCTAAGAATCATTTTACAAGCAAATAAACACAGAACCATGGCAATTCAAAAGAATCCAAACTTTAATACACACACATATGAATGCCTTCGTATTTTTAGTTGGAAAAGTTTTTGCTAATCCTAATTTTGATGATTGGAGTTTGATGATCCAAGTTTAATTTTTTTGGGATGTTACAAACCTTCCCCCCTTAAACAAAATATCGTCCCGATATTTGTTAAAGGACGAAAAAGATTACCTAGGATTTGAAGAGATCGGGAAACTCCGTCCTGATGTGATCTTCGCGCTCCCAGGTAGCTTCCTCTTCTGTGTGGTTGCTTCACTGAATCTTGAGAAACTTGATGCTCCGGGTTCTGGTAGTTCTGAAAGCTTCTTCCAAAATACGGATGGGTACTTCAGGATAGGTCAGGTCATCGTTGATTTGTATGGTCCGATGATCGATATTCTTGAACACTTCAGTCTTCTCTGGAACTTCGAGGCACTTGCAAAGCAATGAGATATGGAACACATTGTGCACGGCCGACATTTCTTCGGGCAGTTCCAATTGATACGACACTTCTCCTCGACGGTTCAGAATCTTGAAGGGGCCGATATATCTGGGGGCTAACTTTCCTTTCAGCTGGAAACGCTGCATTCCCTTCAATGGCGACACTTTCAGATACACAAAATCTCCTATGTTGAAGGCAAGGTCTCGACGTCTCTTGCCAGCGTAACTCTTTTGCCTTAACTGGGCTGTCTTGAGGTGCTCACGGATCTTGCGAACCTTCTCTTCTACTTCTCGTAGGATGTCGGGTCCGAAAATCTGACTCTCTCCTACTTCTGACCAATTCAAAGGGGTGCGACACTTCCTTCCATACATGAATTCAAATAGGGCCATTTGCAAACTAGCTTGATAACTGTTGTTGTATGAAAATTCTGCAAACGGCAGACAGTCTTCCCATTTTGATCCATACTCTAACACACAGGCTCTCAGCATATCTTCGAGTATTTGATTTACTCTCTCCGTTTGTCCATCGGTCTGAGGGTGATACACGGTGCTGGAATCTAGTCGGGTTCCTAAACCTTCTTGGACTTTCTTCCAGAACCTCGAGGTAAACTGAGTTCCTCGATCCGATACGATGTTCTTAGGGACTCCATGCAAACTGACGATTCTAACGATGTATAACTCTGCTAGCTTCGAACCCTGATATGTGGTCTTGACGGGTAAGAAATGGGCGACTTTGGACAATCTGTCCTCTATGACCCAGATAGAGTCATTTCCCCTACTAGAAGTAGGCAATCCGGTGATAAAGTCCATTCCAACGGAATCTGTGGCATCCCGCAAAACCACTACTAGAAAATCGCGTTGTTTTTGTGCATTGCATCATCATGACCGCATGCTCATATCATCATGCCACATTGCATTTGAGCATCGTCATCATCATGCATATTATTTTGCCTAAAAACTATTTGCGAAAGGCTATGGTTTTCTGAAAATATCCCTCCTTCTATTTCAAATTAAACCCCGGGTCGCCGGAATATTTTGTTGTCCACTATCGGTTTGCAAAAGGTGCATTTAAAATAAATAAAAGATTTAATTTTTTTTTGTGGGGGCAGTCGAACGGGCTGACCCGACCCGAACGACCACCCCCATTTTCAAAACGGTCCACCAGAAAAATCCTACAGCTACCAACTAACCTACCCAGTCCTCCCCTCCACATCACCCCACCCAATAGCAACTTGCCACCTCACCCTCTCTCCCCCTCTACCCAATCCTAAGCAGCCAACTCACCACCCAACTCTCCTTCCCTCTCCCACCTCCTCTCTCTCTCCACACACGCATGCACCTGCAGGCCGCAGCCCCACTTCCCCACACCGACCAGCCTCCCAGCCCCTCTCCTCTTCCCCCCTCTGACCCCCGGGCCCCATCCCCTGGCCCCACCTACCGCACCCGGTCAACCCACACCCAGCCTCGCCCCGACCCCACCCTCCGGCCCCACCACGTTCTCCCCCTCTCCCTCCCCACGCGCTCTCCCTCCCCACGCGTTCTCCCTCCCCTCGCGTCTCCCTCCATCCGCCTGCCTTCTCCCCCTCAGCTCCGGTCGCCGGGCCCCTCACCGCCGGCGCCCCCAACCGCCGCTAGCGCCTCCGCCTCCCGCTCGCCCGCAGCCGCCTCCTCCTGGTGCCCGCACCTCCGCGCCCGCGGCCGCCCGAGCTCCGCGCCCCGTCCTCCGCCGGCCCTCGCGCTACCACCCCGCGGCCCCGGCGCCGCTCGCCACCGGCCTATCTCCTCCGCGTCTCCCTCTCCCCCTTCTCTGCCGCTTCACCGGCGTCGGCCTCGCCATCCTCGCTCGCGCCTTCACCGCCGCCCTCTCCTCCGGCCGGCTCGCCCCTCTCCGACCTCCCGACGACCCCGCCTCCCCCGGAGCTCCACCGCGACCCCGACCCCTGGCCCCCACCTCGCCGGACCCTCCCGCCTGCCGGCGCGCCCGGCTCCTCCTCACCGGCAGCCGCGGCCGCCCCCCCGTCGCCGCCGCATCTGCACCGCGCCCGCTGCTCCGGCCGCAGCCCACGTCGGCCCGGCCTCGCCATGCGCCTCCTCTACCCTGGGTCTCTGCACCGACCCAGGCCGAGCACCCCGTCTGCCGCCTGCCACCGTTGCCGGACAAGCTTCACCGTCTCTGCGTCCAGGTTCCTGTTGTTGCATTTTGCAGATGTGCGGCTACCCAATATCAGGACCAAAAAGATGTGGTCTTGCCTCTGTATAATTTTTGCGTCAAGGGACTTCCCAAGAACTGTCTGATGGTGAAACGATGTGGTGGTGGCCCGAGGTTGCGCAACACACACCAAGAAATCCAGGACATACCGACGACAAGATCGGCCCTGACAGATGAAGTTCGACAGCGACAAAAGGCAGAGCAACAAGTACCCCCTCATGGATTCGATGTCCCCGAACCCCCCGGAACGCCAAGATCTACTTCACGGATTCGGAGACCCCGATACCCGGCCCACTCAAGTTCGCCATCGACGACAAGACCGACACCAACCAGGGCGGGTCCGATGCGCCCTGACGCCGAACCGAGTCCTTCTTCCCGGACACCAAGATCTTCGCGCGAGACGACAAGACTGACAACATGAACCGAAGACACGGACGCGACAGGAACTACCCCCGATACCCGAGAACGATCCCGCCAAGCCCGATTCCGTCGAACCCCCGGACCAAGGCCCGTCGAACCCTGGACCCTGAGACCGACCCCGAACCCCGGAACCCCAAGTTCGCCGAACCCTAATGTGTGAACCCCTTCCTGAAAACCCTATTTTATAATACAATACAACTTGTTGCATATTAATTGTTCATGCATGCATATTGCCTGTGGTTTGGGGCCTTATGCCGATTCACCTAACAATTAAATATGGGGCCCATATGCGGGCAAAACTAGTCTCATATTGGCCTCATTTAAACTTGTGTAGTGAACCGGTGCTATCTTTTGCCATGCTAAAACAACATTTAATTACAGGGTAGATAAACAACTCGAACCATATATTTAAATGTCGGGACCTCGGTTCCGCTTAATATGACCTAATTGCACCGCACCTTTGCCATGCCATACATCATACATGCATCATGCCGATCTTCTGCCGTTGTATTAAATATTGCATCCGGTGTTTCTTCTAGTGTTTTGCTTCTTCGCGGTTAAGGCCGTTGAGTTGATGTGAGCTTCGCCCCGATCTTCGGTTGAACCTTCGACAATGTTTTCAGGCGAGCATCTTCCCCTTTCTACCTACCTTACTTTTATAGTATTTATTCCCTCCTGTTGATCTATTGCTATCTGTGTTGCGATGCTCTAGTTTTCGTACCCGTGATATCCCTTGCAGCCATATATTGCCTCGGACACATCCTATTACCTGTTGTTTGGTAGATAGTTGGACTTGCGCGTCGTAGTCGCTTGCTCAAGTGTTGTTGCGTGTCGCCATGTTCCACAGTTGTTGGAGTAATGCCGCATGTTTGATGTTGGAGACGATCATGGTTTTACTTATCGCTCACTTTAATTCCTGTTTAACAACTAAAATTGAAATAAGCAGAGGCATCGGTGGGTGATAGATAATATTTGGTTTCCGAACGCCCACTTGTGTCCCGTAGGACCCCGAGTACTTGATACCTGTTCCTTGATTTATCGCGCTATCCACATCCGGGAGGTATATGGGACCCCCCTGAGCCAGAGCTTGATTCAGTCTTATTTCTTGGGGCCACAAACTAGTTTGAGGTTATATTTACGATCCTGTACTTATGCCATGTTTTACTGCTTTATTTACGATTGTGCGAGGAGCACGCTGTACTGTTTAGGATCGTGGCACGATTCCGCGGTGTCGACAAGCCCAGCCACACTTTCGGGTTCCCAGTCGTTCACAGCCGTCCCCACAACCTTAAGTCCGTCTCGGAGCCGGCCGACTTCGTTGCGGGTCTACTTTAAGGGGTGGCCCCCTGAAATATTTCTGAATCCTGTGATTGCTTTGTCGTGAAAGCCTCGTTGGGTTTTGTTTTGGTTTTTCCGAGGTTGATCGAGTGTGTGTTGCTATTGGTGCACCCCGGCCGGGTAAAACTTTCTGAAAGCCGTGTCCGCGGTTATGGACGACTTGGAGCACAGTATCTCGACCATAGACAAGCATAACTAAAGTTTATTGCTATAAATTTGACTTTATAATGACTAGTAATCAGCTTCACTATAATGGAATGGCTAAATAATACTGGCCACAATTGCTTGTTTGAGATGTCGCTTGCGACCATTGTATCTGACTAGTAAGTACTGCAACTACAACGGAATGGCTAAATAAAAGTACCAACAACTGTTGGGTTTTGGGTTTATCTCATGCTATCTGTATCTGATTAGTAAGTGATGCCACTACAACGGAATGATTAACTAAAACGGCCCACTGTTTATTTTATCAGGACGATTATCTTTACTTGACTAGTAATTGCTGCAACAATAACCGAATAAATAAAACTGCCAACGGTGTGAGTTCCTCGGTTGACTTCCTCGATCGGTATCGAGGGGGAAACACCAGGATGAGTTTGTTTGGTGTTAGCTTCAGGTTGGATCCGGATAGGTCATTCTTATCCCTCTCTGATAACCGCCAGTTGGATCGAGTCTCTATAGGTTGTTTAGTGCATGCTGCCGCTCCCGCTTCAGTCCACCATACCTATGTAGGCGAGGACCGCCGAATTCTAGTCTCGCCGTGTACTGGCCTCAGTACTGACGCTCCTCTTTTTCCTTTGCCCTTTGTCGGCACCCCTTTTGTTTTAGCAGGTTTTGAGATCGACGTCGTTAGCAGGGTTACCCTTCCGGCTTGGCCTGGGCAGGGTTATGGACGCCATTGGTTATTCTTCAGGGCTCTTAGCCCCATTTGCATCTTGTCCGTAGCAGGACGCTATGTCGTTTTCAAGGTGATTTGGATCTTTGTATATTATATCTGTATTCTTGACTCATTGAGTCGCTGTTCTATATATCTGTTCTGTGGGTCCCATCGAGGACTGTTGTGTAATGTTATTACTTCGTTTTCCACCCGCACGAAAGTGCCTGGTGGGCACCTTTGAATCGTTTCTATGCGGGTTTGGCGGGTTTCGCTAAAACTTGCATAGGTCCGATTCTGAGGGTGTTACAGAGTGGTATCAGAGCTCAGCAGTTGCGATACCCCACAAGTCCAGCCTGTAGGATAACCTAGCTAACGGCCGAAGTAGAGTGTCAAAACTATTTTGCAAAATCGGTTGGATAGTTCCGATTAGGTCTGATTTTATTCCTTACCCCTCTGCTATTCTCCTCTTACCCCTACGTGTTTGGAATCCGCTCTTGTCTCTTTCTTCGAGTCCAGGAATTCTCGTGGTTGGGTTTCCGTCGTACCTTTAGGGTTTCGCTTCCTCCTTTGATAACGGTGTTCTACCATCCGGTGTTCATGCTGTCTGAGGAATCCGTCTTCTGTGGTACCATTCTTTGTTCCTTGTTTGTGCCTTCCGGTGTTTTCCGACGCGACGACATCCTCTACGCCGGATCAGATGCAGAGTCTGCATCACTCCTTTGTTTCCGAACCTTGCTTGCCGAGATCTTCAGTCTGTTTCCGAGAATGGTTGCACGCTTTTCCACTGATTGTGCAGAGTAATAGTTTGGGTGCGTGATGGATTGGCCCCCATGCCAACTACCCCTTCTATTCGCTTTTGTACATTGAAGTGGATGAGAATGCATCGGTTCCCTCTTTCCATCGAAGTTAGGGGTGGCTTAAATGTTGATACCCCTACCTTCGACCTTTTTGTTCCCGGAGTGTTCTCTCGACGATCACGGACAACAACCCTTGTTAGTGGTGTCGTGCGGATCTACACGGAGCGAGAAGATGCAGATCACCGACCTTCCTTCCGGTACCATGAGGCGGATCTCGAGGGCGAGATCCATTGTTAGTGGTGTCGAATTGTGGCATCCCGCAAAACCACTACTAGAAAATCGCGTTGTTTTTGTGCATTGCATCATCATGACCGCATGCTCATATCATCATGCCACATTGCATTTGAGCATCGTCATCATCATGCATATTATTTTGCCTAAAAACTATTTGCGAAAGGCTATGGTTTTCTGAAAATAGCCCTCCTTCTATTTCAAATTAAACCCCGGGTCGCCGGAATATTTTGTTGTCCACTATCGGTTTGCAAAAGGTGCATTTAAAATAAATAAAAGATTTAATTTTTTTTTGTGGGGGCAGTCGAACGGGCTGACCCGACCCGAACGACCACCCCCATTTTCAAAACGGTCCACCAGACAAATCCTACAGCTACCAACTAACCTACCCAGTCCTCCCCTCCACATCACCCCACCCAATAGCAACTTGCCACCTCACCCTCTCTCCCCCTCTACCCAATCCTAAGCAGCCAACTCACCACCCAACTCTCCTTCCCTCTCCCACCTCCTCTCTCTCTCCACACACGCATGCACCTGCAGGCCGCAGCCCCACTTCCCCACACCGACCAGCCTCCCAGCCCCTCTCCTCTTCCCCCCTCTGACCCCCGGGCCCCATCCCCTGGCCCCACCTACCGCACCCGGTCAACCCACACCCAGCCTCGCCCCGACCCCACCCTCCGGCCCCACCACGTTCTCTCCCTCTCCCTCCCCACGCGCTCTCCCTCCCCACGCGTTCTCCCTCCCCTCGCGTCTCCCTCCATCCGCCTGCCTTCTCCCCCTCAGCTCCGGTCGCCGGGCCCCTCACCGCTGGCGCCCCCAACCGCCGCCAGCGCCTCCGCCTCCCGCTCGCCCGCAGCCGCCTCCTCCTGGCGCCTGCACCTCCGCGCCCGCGGCCGCCCGAGCTCCGCGCCCCGTCCTCCGCCGGCCCTCGCGCTACCACCCCGCGGCCCCGGCGCCGCTCGCCACCGACCTATCTCCTCCGCGTCTCCCTCTCCCTCTTCTCTGCCGCTTCACCGGCGTCGGCCTCGCCATCCTCGCTCGCGCCTTCACCGCCGCCCTCTCCTCCGGCCGGCTCGCCCCTCTCCGACCTCCCGACGACCCCGCCTCCCCCGGAGCTCCACCGCGACCCCGACCCCTGGCCCCCACCTCGCCGGACCCTCCCGCCTGTCGGCGCGCCCGGATCCTCCTCACCGGTAGCCGCGGCCGCCCCCCCCGTCGCCGCCGCATCTGCACCGCGCCCGCTGCTCCGGCCGCAGCCCACGTCGGCCCGGCCTCGCCATGCGCCTCCTCTACCCTGGGTCTCTGCACCGACCCAGGCCGAGCACCCCGTCTGCCGCCTGCCACCGTTGCCGGACAAGCTTCACCGTCTCTGCGTCCAGGTTCCTGTTGTTGCGTTTTGCAGATGTGCGGCTACCCAATATCAGGACCAAAAAGATGTGGTCTTGCCTCTGTATAATTTTTGCGTCAAGGGACTTCCCAAGAACTGTCTGATGGTGAAACGATGTGGTGGTGGCCCGAGGTTGCGCAACACACACCAAGAAATCCAGGACATACCGACGACAAGATCGGCCCTGACAGATGAAGTTCGACAGCGACAAAAGGCAGAGCAACAAGTACCCCCTCATGGATTCGATGTCCCCGAACCCCCCGGAACGCCAAGATCTACTTCACGGATTCGGAGACCCCGGTACCCGGCCCACTCAAGTTCGCCATCGACGACAAGACCGACACCAACCAGGGCGGGTCCGATGCGCCCTGACGCCGAACCGAGTCCTTCTTCCCGGACACCAAGATCTTCGCGCGAGACGACAAGACCGACAACATGAACCGAAGACACGGACGCGACAGGAACTACCCCCGATACCCGAGAACGATCCCGCCAAGCCCGATTCCGTCGAACCCCCGGACCAAGGCCCGTCGAACCCTGGACCCTGAGACCGACCCCGAACCCCGGAACCCCAAGTTCGCCGAACCCTAATGTGTGAACCCCTTCCTGAAAACCCTATTTTATAATACAATACAACTTGTTGCATATTAATTGTTCATGCATGCATATTGCCTGTGGTTTGGGGGCCTTATGCCGATTCACCTAACAATTAAATATGGGGCCCATATGCGGGCAAAACTAGTCTCATATTGGCCTCATTTAAACTTGTGTAGCGAACCGGTGCTATCTTTTGCCATGCTAAAACAACATTTAATTACAGGGTAGATAAACAACTCGAACCATATATTTAAATGTCGGGACCTCGGTTCCGCTTAATATGACCTAATTGCACCGCACCTTTGCCATGCCATACATCATACATGCATCATGCCGATCTTCTGCTGTTGTATTAAATATTGCATCCGGTGTTTCTTCTAGTGTTTTGCTTCTTTGCGGTTAAGGCCGTTGAGTTGATGTGAGCTTCGCCCCGATCTTCGGTTGAACCTTCGACAATGTTTTCAGGCGAGCATCTTCCCCTTTCTACCTACCTTACTTTTATAGTATTTATTCCCTCCTGTTGATCTATTGCTATCTGTGTTGCGATGCTCTAGTTTTCGTACCCGTGATATCCCTTGCAGCCATATATTGCCTCGGACACATCCTATTACCTGTTGTTTGGTAGATAGTTGGACTTGCGCATCGTAGTCGCTTGCTCAAGTGCTGTTGCGTGTCGCCATGTTCCACAGTTGTTGGAGTAATGCCGCATGTTTGATGTTGGAGACGATCATGGTTTTACTTATCGCTCACTTTAATTCCTGTTTAACAACTAAAATTGAAATAAGCAGAGGTATCGGTGGGTGATAGATAATATTTGGTTTCCGAACGCCCACTTGTGTCCCGTAGGACCCCGAGTAGTTGATACCTGTTCCTTGATTTATCGCGCTATCCACATCCGGGAGGTATATGGGACCCCCCTGAGCCAGAGCTTGATTCAGTCTTATTTCTTGGGGCCACAAACTAGTTTGAGGTTTTATTTACGATCCTGTACTTATGCCATGTTTTACTGCTTTATTTACGATTGTGCGAGGAGCACACTGTACTGTTTAGGATCGTGGCACGATTCCGCGGTGTCGACAAGCCCAGCCACACTTTCGGGTTCCCAGTCGTTCACAGCCGTCCCCACAACCTTAAGTCCGTCTCGGAGCCGGCCAGCTTCGTTGCGGGTCTACTTTAAGGGGTGGCCCCCTGAAATATTTCTGAATCCTGTGATTGCTTTGTCGTGAAAGCCTCGTTGGGTTTTGTTTTGGTTTTTCCGAGGTTGATCGAGTGTGTGTTGCTATTGGTGCACCCCGGCCGGGTAAAACTTTCTGAAAGCCGTGTCCGCGGTTATGGACGACTTGGAGCACAGTATCTCGACCATAGACAAGCATAACTAAAGTTTATTGCTATAAATTTGACTTTATAATGACTAGTAATCAGCTTCACTATAATGGAATGGCTAAATAATACTGGCCACAATTGCTTGTTTGAGATGTCGCTTGCGACCATTGTATCTGACTAGTAAGTACTGCAACTACAACGGAATGGCTAAATAAAAGTACCAACAACTGCTGGGTTTGGGGTTTATCTCATGCTATTTGTATCTGATTAGTAAGTGATGCCACTACAACGGAATGATTAACTAAAACGGCCCACTGTTTATTTTATCAGGACGATTATCTTTACTTGACTAGTAATTGCTGCAACAATAACCGAATAGATAAAACTGCCAACGGTGTGAGTTCCTCGGTTGACTTCCTCGATCGGTATCGAGGGGGAAACACCAGGATGAGTTTGTTTGGTGTTAGCTTCAGGTTGGATCCGGATAGGTCATTCTTATCCCTCTCTGATAACCGCCAGTTCGATCGAGTCTCTATAGGTTGTTTAGTGCATGCTGCCGCTGCCGCTTCAGTCCACCATACCTATGTAGGCGAGGACCGCCGAATTCTAGTCTCGCCGTGTACTGGCCTCAGTACTGACGCTCCTCTTTTTCCTTTGCCCTTTGTCGGCACCCCTTTTGTTTTAGCAGGTTTTGAGATCGACGTCGTTAGCAGGGTTACCCTTCCGGCTTGGCCTGGGCAGGGTTATGGACGCCATTGGTTATTCTTCAGGGCTCTTAGCCCCATTTGCATCTTGTCCGTAGCAGGACGCTCTGTCGTTTTCAAGGTGATTTGGATCTTTGTATATTATATCTGTATTCTTGACTCATTGAGTCGCTGTTGTATATATCTGTTCTGTGGGTCCCATCGAGGACTGTTGTGTAATGTTATTACTTCGTTTTCCACCCGCACGAAAGTGCCTGGTGGGCACCTTTGAATCGTTTCTATGCGGGTTTGGCGGGTTTCGCTAAAACTTGCATAGGTCCGATTCTGAGGGTGTTACAGAATCCCATTTCCATTCCGGAATCTGCAAGGGTTGCAACAATCCAGCGGGTCTTTGATGTCCCACCTTGACTCGTTGACATATATCACACTTGGCGATATAGCTTCCGATTTCTCTCTTCATCTTATGCCACCAAAATTGTTCCTTCAAATCTTGATACATCTTCGTTCCTCCGGGGTGGATAGAATAAAGGGTATCATGAGCTTCCTTCAGAATAACTTCTTTCAACTCAGAATCTGCTGGTACACAAAGGCGTCCTTTGTACCATAGAACTCCTTCTTCGTCTTTGGTGAATCCGGGTACTTTGCCTGTACCGATACGACGCTTGATTCCGTCGATACTAGCATTTCCTTTCTGCGCCTCTTTGATCTGACTGATCAAAGTGGGTTGAAGTTCTATGCTAGCCAAAAATCCTTCACTCACTAATTCCATTCGGAAATCTTCCATCTCTTTGTGCAAGCTTGGTTGCTCCTTCAAAATCATGGAGTTCAAGCGGCACGGCAATCTGCTAAGGGCATCCGCTACCACGTTGGCTTTACCGGGGTGATAGTGAATGTCGAGATCGTAATCCTTGATTATCTCAATCCATCTTATCTGTCTCATATTCAGCTCCTTCTGAGTGAATATATACTTTAGGCTCTTGTGATCCGTATATATCTCACATCGATTTCCCATCAGGTAATGCCTCCATGTCTTCAGGGCTAGAACTACGGTTGCGAGTTCTAGGTCATGGGTTGGGTAATTTTGCTCATGGTGTTTCAGTTGTCGAGATAGATAAGATATAACTTTTCCTTCTTGCATTAGCACACATCCGAGACCGATCTTGGATGCGTCACAATACATGTCAAAGGGCTTCGTGATATCTGGCATGATTAAGATTGGGGCTGAAATCAATCTCCTCTTGAGTTCTTGAAAACTCGCTTCACATTTGTCCGTCCATTCAAACTTCTTGTCCTTCTTCAGCAATTGGGTCATGGATCTAGCGATACTCGAGAATCCTTCTACGAACTTGCGGTAGTATCCCGCCAATCCGATAAATGCACGAACTTGGGTTTGAGTGGTTGGGGCTTGCCAATCTTCGACATCTTTCACTTTTGCAGGGTCAACGGCAATTCCTCCGGCTGATACAATGTGACCGAGGAATCCTACTTCCTGTAACCAGAATTCACATTTGCTAAACTTGGCATACAATTGATGCTCTCTAAGGGTTCCAAGAATGGTCCTTAGGTGTAGCTCATGTTCTTCTTCTGATTTGGAATAAATCAGAATGTCATCGATGAAAACAATGACAAACTTATCCAGGAAGTCCATAAAAATCTTATTCATGAGATTCATGAAATAAGCGGGGGCATTGGTTAATCCAAAAGACATGACGGTATACTCGTATAATCCATATCTGGTGGTAAAGGCAGTCTTTGGAATATCCTCTGCACGAATCTTGAGTTGATGATAGCCTGTTCTAAGATCAATCTTAGAAAACACTATGGCACCGGTCAACTGATCAAACAAATCTTCTATCTTGGGAAATGGGTATTTGTTCTTGATAGTGACATCATTCAACTTCCGATAATCCGTACACAAAAGGTTATCTCCATCCTTCTTGTCCACAGATAAGACAGGTGATCTCCATGGTGACACACTTGGTTGAATCAATCCAATTTCCAGCATGGCATCCAGTTGCTTCTTCAGTTCGGCTAGTTCAGACGGGTTCATACTATATGGTCTCTAGGCTATGGGTACTGTTCCGGGGATTAGTTCAATGATAAACTCGATATCCCGATCTGGGGGTATACCGGGCAAAACATCTGGAAATACATCGGGGTATTCATAGACTATCCGGACTTGGTCAATGGTAGGTTGGGCTATACTCTTGTTGCACTTGAATTGACGAGGTAAGGTTTCAGATACATGCTCGACTGATATTCCGACTGTACTGGTCATGGTTATGGCTTTCTTGGCACAGTCAATCAATCCTTTATGTTTGGACATCCAATCCATTCCTAGTACTATTTCCAAACCTTTAGTTCCAAGTACTATCAGATTAGCATAAAAATCTATGCCATGGATTCGTATAGGGACGGCTTTGCAAATTTGCCTAGCTTTGGTGGTTGAACTGGGGATTTGAACAATCATAACATGCTTCAGTTTTGTTGGTTGAATCTTACTAGTGCATGCAAATTCTTCGGTGACAAATGAGTGTGATGCACCAGAATCAAACAACACTCTAGCAAGTACTGAATTAACAGAAAACATACCCAGCACGACGTCTGGCGCTTCCTGGGCTTCTTCAGCATGCATGAGAAAAAGTCGGCCGTTGCGATTGAGTGAATTCCCTAGGGCAAACCTTCTTCCGGACTGAACACGACGTTGTTGCTGAGCTGGGGCATTGGCATTGGGGGCTGCGGCATTCTTCTTGGGGCACTCATTAGAGTAGTGACCCTTATTTCCACAGTCATAACAAGTCACTTGCAACTTGTCCTTTGCTGCAACAGGCACATCATTGCTTCCAGTCCTCGGGGCAGTGTTGGTGTTGGCGGCAGCATTGTTGTTGTTGAACTTGGGTGGTGCACGGTTGAAATTGTTAGAGTTGTCGGGGTTGTTGTGATTTCCTCCGGGTCTCGGGTTTCCACGGTTGGGATAGGTCAGACGGTTCATCGGGGGTCTGTTGGTTCTCGGGGCAAATCCTGAAGATGGGTTAGGGCGATACTTTGGGGTCTGATGGGTTCCTGGCTGATGCATCATGCGACGCTTGCGGTTCTCATTGGCTTGGTTGATCTTTCCTTCCATCTGGATGGCAGAGTCGACAAGGGATTCAATATCAGCAAAGGGGATATTGACCAACACAGTCTGCATCTCATCGTGCAAACCATTCAAGAATCTCTCTTTCTTCTTGGCTTAGGTGTCGATCTCATCTGGGGCATACCTAGCTAATGACAGGAATTTGTCACGGTATTCCACTACGGTCATCCGTCCTTGCTTTAGTTCTCTGAACTCATCTCTCATTCTCTTGATCAAACCCGGTGGCACATGGGTTCTGCTGAACTTGACCTTGAATTCCTCCCAGGTCATCATCTGTCCTCCGGTCATTGCACGAACGCTGTTCCACCATGCTCTTGCATCTCCGGCTAGATAGTGGGTGGCGAACAGAACTTTCTCGTTGGCTTCCACTCCGGCGACTTCCAGGTTGTTTTCCATGGTTTGCAGCCAATCATCGGCGTCTAAGGGCTCTTCTGACTTAGTGAAAACAGGTGGGTTGGTGTTCTGGAAATTCTTGAGCTTAGATCCATGGTTGTCCTAATTTCCTTGGCCTTGATTGTTGTGGGCTAGCTGGGCTATCTGCTGAAGGGTGGCTAAGTTGGCTTGACGTTCGGCTCTTTCAGCTTCGCGGTCAGAAACCAACATTTGCAGGATCTGCAACATCGGGTCCGGGGATGAACCACTTCCTCCGTGTGGCATCTGAAGATTGAGATGGATCATGAGAAAAGAGGGAAATTTCTAAGGTTCAGGGACTTTGAAAAGTTTTTAAAGTTTGACTCAGATTTCTAGCAACTTGCTTTTCATTCATTCATTCATAGCACACTATACAAACACAAACCACAACAAAGGTAAACAGATGGTTTTAAGAACCATTCTGGAAACTACGATACAGTGGGACCGAATACAACTCACTACGCTAGTGCTCAAGTGCTACTACTCCTCGCAGTCGGTGTAGTCGTCATCCTCATCATCGTCATCGATGAAGGCGAAATCATCCTCATCGGTGAAGAAGTCCATAGCCTGATCTTCCAGAAAATCATCGTCATTGCTGAGATAGGAGTAGGGGTCTCCCCGAAGATCGTCTCCGGCATTCTCCCTTTCCTCCAGCTGCATGTCTCTCTCGTGGATGGTCTCCTCCAAATCCGAGATACGGTGGCGAAGACGGGCAATGATGCGCTCCTTCTTGTCGAGATGACAGCGGCGAGACTTGCGATCCTTCGCTAGCATGGCGATGGTCTGATCCTTCATCTTGATGATGGCGGACTTGTGGTTGGAGTAGTCAAAACAATTATCCAATTCCTGCTGACGATCATACATCATGAAGCTAAGGTGGTCCAACTGAGTCTTCAGCTCGGGGTGGTATGGGGCTTCCAGTGGTTGTCCCATAGCATCACGCCTTGGACAAAACTCAAAGCGGGTACCCTTGATCTGGTTGATACTCTACCCACACAGACGGGCAAGAGCTTCCTGCATGGCCCTGGCAAGTCCATCGAGCCAGTTGTTTTCTCTTAAGGTGAACTGAATTCCCTCAGCAGTGGGAGGTTTAATCTTTCCTCGGAGACTTGCAACAATTATCCTCTGCAGACCTTCTCCTCCTTGATCATTGAGCTGAGCTCCGAAGAACTCAGGGTGCGGACACTCCAGAAGTTCCGAAAGCTGGTCCAATCCTGCTCAAAGATAAGGTCTCCTCCATTCCCCAACTAATAAAACTTGTTGTGCTTCACGTCCATCTATAAGAATATAGGATGAGTAAGTTAGTAGAGTGATCAAGTGTGTCGAATTTTAGGTATTTTGCAAGAGTTTTTGAGGATATGAATTTTCATGAAAGAATCAAAGTGATAAGAATGGGAACAAGTTTTTGTAAATATTTGCGTCCTTTGGTTTTGAAACTAAGTTTTTGATTCAAACGTCCAGTCTAACTAGGGTCTCCTATGGTCAGGATGGCTCTGATACCAACTTGTCAACACCCGGATTTTTAATCCCAGATGCCTGTTATGCCATACAACGCAAGCAGCGGAAATACGTAATAATAAAAGTAGCATAGGCGAAGCTCCATCTTCGGGGTCACAGGCAATGCTGACGATGGAAGATGATCCTAGTTGTCGTAACCTTCCTGGGGTCATTCGTCCTGGTACTCCTCTTCATAGTCTGGCCATGGGAATAGCCAGGGACAAATCCATGAGTACTCTTTAAGTACTCGCAAACCAATGCTAATCAAGTGAAGGGGTTTTTTGTAGTAGGACACTAAGCTCTAGGATTGTTTTGCAAAAAGCCATATTTATCTCTACTAAGTTTAGAAGCAAGAAAATCTAGTTGAAATTTTATAACACCTAAGTGGGAACTTGTATTTCATATCACAACTCTGCTGTGGTCAACTTAAAATCTCAATTCATTTCATAAGTAATTTTGAAAACATCTGACGGGGGAACAGTAAGGCCACTCCAACTGTCCATAACCGCGGACGCGGCTATTCGAATAGTTTAACACTCTGCAGAGATTGTACACTTTCACCACAACATTCGATACATCCGTCAGGAACAAATCCTGAATTCACCATACTCAGTATGCGGATAATCAATCCTAACCTTTCAATTACACGCCCTAGTATAAGCACCTCTCCTGTGAGTTTGGCCTCCCAACCATGACCAACTGTCATCTTGGGTACTGCACAGGTGGACAATCTTCACAAGGTAGCCTCAGCTCAGACCTTGGCCATGAGGGAACCCATACTAAGGTATATAAGTTTCCAGTCAAGCCCTACCCAATTCTCGGGCATTGTGGTTGTACGGTAAAATTGGAATGGTATCGCATCCAGACAACCATCAGTTTTATAAAGGGCTAAGGCTCATGCCTTAACACTTTCATCATCCAAATCATCTTGTGTTCGGAAACATATGTCAAAACATCTCAGTAGAATGACTCATCATTCTAAGGTTTTCATAACCATTTTTCACCAAGTATTCCCATCTAAAGTTGGTCAAGTTTTATGCTTAGCACTAGCATCTATAAGTGGGGGTGAGTACTAATGAGGGGTGGTAAACAGGTGGAGTTTTAACTAAGTACAATCTCATGCCTTAGGATGACATCAAGATTTTCTAGCTTAGGCCAAATTTAATGCTCTTTATGCAACCTTTCATTATCTTTCTAATATCTATAATTCACTATGTAACTCCAAGAGAAAGCTTTGATAAAGTATAAAGCTTGCAAATAAAACTAGGATTGGGTATCATCAAATGTGTCTAACCAAGCCTGCTTAGTGCATTGCATAGGTTATCTCACTTTCATAATTGCAAGTGTTAGCTTGCACATTCAACTAGTAGTATTAGGCTTGCATAGGTCAACTTTATTAGTAAGGCTTGCCTTGTGCAGAGTGGTGGTTGAAGTTCTCCTCGGCTTCTTCTTCGTAGTATCCTCCTTCCTCCTCGTATCCTTGGTCGGTACTAGCGTCTATGAATAAATACGAGGTACACAATCACCAAACAATACTTAACTACTTTCAATCATCACACAAAGGTGTTCTATAGATGATCTAGCATCATCACTAATATCACAAGAATAAAGCATTTGTATTATTTATTTATTTTTAGAAAATTAATTTCTACTCATTGAAAAACTACTTAAGATTTAATATTCTCCAAACCAAACATGGGATCATGTTGACACATGTCATCACCACATATTTCAGTACATGAGAATGTGATTTAAAGTGGTGTCACAATTTAATAGGGTTTACTCTTTTTATTTTAAATAATTAAAGTGACTAGAAATGCCTATGTGGCATTATTTTATTACTTGAACATTATTTCTGTAAGTAAACCCATATGTTTTTATATATTCTGAAAGGTATGATCAAATGTGATTTTTGAGAGTTGGAATCAACTCAAAAGCTATTATGGTTGAAATTTGAAAAATGTTTGAATGCAGAAAATCTTCTGACTTGTTATTTTTACCAAGGTTGATCTATAGATCCAAATGATTTGAATCAAATGGGCTTGGATTAAGCATTTCAATACCTTTCTAACAAAATTGGTTTCATTCAATTTGGTTCACTGAATCGAGCTGGATTAATTTTTGACTGGGTACAGAACTAAGTTTGAATATAAATAGAAAAAGTTAAGTTCAAACGAGTGGGTGCGCGGGAAAGGTTATTGGGCCGGCCCGGTGTCACTCCGTAGCGCGGGGCGCAACTGATAGGGGGGTTCCACTAGTTAGTGGCTCATAACACGCGAAGCGGTACGAGACGATCTCGGCTGCACGATCTAAGTCTAATCGAACGGCCATGGCTCATCATCCACGTCGGGCAGCGCCGGCGAGACAGAACCCTAACGCGGCAGGTGGGGGTCGTGGGAGGCTCACCGGGGCTCAGGAGAGGGTCGGCGATGGGGGCAAACGACGAAGTCGACGACGGCGATTCTCCTGGCACCGGCAGCTCCTCCTGGGGCGGCTCCAATCGATGGCTTCCTTCTTCTCCAGCAGCGGCGGGCTTCGGTGAAATTCCGGCGATGCGCTGCTCGCCTTGCTCCGGGAGTGAGGTGGGGTGGTTCTGGGTGAGAGGGTAGTGGAATGGTGTGAAGAAATCGAGCGGGGGAGGCCTCTATTTATAGTGGCGAGAGGGGACCGACAGGCGCGGGCTGAGCTCGTCGTGGTCGACGGCACAGAGGGCTATCGGCGTGGGCGATGGTAGGGGGCGGTGCTGTGCTCCCTGGCGAAGCTCAACGGCGTGGTGGTGAGGCGTGGGGCGGTGCTGATCGGTCGGAACGCTTTGGTGCTCCGCGCTGGTCCGACGGAGGTTTTGATGGCGCACATCGCGAGTGGTCTGCGCGGCGGTGAACGGATGTGTCTGCGGGGTTGCCGGGGTGGTGGTGATCACGCGTGCACGCAGCAAAGGCGGCGTGCGGTCTGTGGGCGTGTGTCGAGGGTGGCGCACGGGCGCGCTCTCGGCATGCTCGCAGAGAGGCTTGGCATGGCTTGGGCGTGTGGTCCAGTAGCTGGCATTGCTCGAGGCTGGGACAGGGAGTGGCGGTGGGGTGCTGGCTAGCTCCCAAACAAGGTTGGCGAGGCTAGTGTTGCTCGTAGCTTGCTGTCGACCATGGGGTGGCAATGGTGCTCTCGGCATGCTCACCATTGATGACAATGGCCAGCTTACAGTGGTGCTAGAGATTTTAGTTAAGGTTGCTAGATGATCTACTAAGGCTAGTTGTAACCAGAGAGGGAGCAAGTTAGGCCCAAAACACTGCTCAACATAGTGTTTTTGATTTTGTTGATTTGAATCTGCAACCTGTTTGATGAAATGGCCGCATGAACTTAAGTTTTGAATTTTGAAAAGATTTTTGGTGGGTGTGCTAGGCATGTGTTGAGGGTTCTGTGTATGGTTGGGTTTTGAAAATTGAGCTTGTTTGAGTGGTTTTTGAAATAGTGGGATCTTCCCATATGAAATAGATTCAATTTTAAACTGTCATTTAAACTAAGCATTAATTGTTTTTGGATGATCACAAAGTGGACAGAACAACAGGCCCCCTCTCCCACCCTCCCTCTCGTTCCCTTTCTTTCTACCCTTGAGAGTCCACCGCCGCCGGCCGGGCTGCCCCTGCGTCCCCTCCGCCGGATTAGCCGGCTGGAGATGGACAAAGGGGAGCGCCGAATCTAGGAGTAGTTGTAGTAGTCGTAGGGTTTTGCGGCTATATGCCGTGGGTTGGCATTATGCCGGGAGGTTGTGGCAAGATCCCTGGCCCAAGATCTTGCCCTTGCTGGCGTGTCTGCTGCTGGTCGCGGTGCTCCGGTGGACGAAGCCGAAGGTGACGAGCGGTGAGGAGGCTAGCGTCTCCTTTAATAAAGGGTCCTTTAGGAGCCTTTCTCTCTTGTAGAGTTGTGTTGTTGCGTTTACTCTCCTGGCCGGCCGTGGTGGCGAGGAGGAGGGGGAGTGCGGCAAGGCGTTTGCTGTTGTTCCTCTCTCCCTGGCCGGCCGTGGTGGCGAGGAGGCGAGTGGGAACAAGGCAGCTCCAAGCACTCTGCTACTGATGAAGGGCGCTGTACATGGTGCTGAGAAGGTCTTCCCTCTGCTTGCTCTAGCCACCATGGAGGTGGTAGGAGTGAGGTGGGGTGTTCTGCTAGGCGCCCGGTTCGCGAAGCTGCAGACCAGAATCTATCCAAGCGACGGCGGAGATGCCGAAGCTATGCACGGCCAGAGAAGCCGTCTTGTTCTCAGGTGCGTTGATCACCTTGAGCTTCTTCACTTCCGCAAGGCCATGGCGATGCAAGAGAGCGCGTAAGTGCCTGTTGGGAAGAATCTCGACGGCCTCAGCTCGGCATCCATCATCGGCGACGCCCCAAGTGGCATGTTCCCCGGCGGCGGCGGCGATGCCCGGGTGGTGAGGTCCAGATATCGCGGTGGAGAAGACCCAGGACTCGATTGCTTTTTTATTTTTAGTTATAGGGTCTATTCTGTAAAAGGGGCTCCCTTATCTGCAAGTTGCATAATTGCTAGGGTGCTCTTTGTAATTTGTAACCCACCTCCAGTTTAATACAGCAGCTTCCAGGGCCTTCGGGCTCTTTTCTGTTAAAAAAAACAAAGTGGGCCTTGGTACCTTGTTATGAGTACTATCAAGGGGTGCAAAGATCCATAAATATTTCTGTTAAGTTTTGAAAATTAGAGATAGCCAAAGTAGGCATGTGAGTTAAATTGGCCAAAGTGACCATTCATTTAATTTGTTTGTTTTGACTTGTTTGTCTTTGGGAAAAGTTTGGGGATTGTTTAGATGATGTTTATTTCACCTAAGAATCATTTTACAAGCAAAGAAACACAGAACCATGGAAATTCAAAAGAATCCAAACTTTAATACACACATATGAATGCTTTTATATTTTTAATTGGAAAAGTTTTTGCTAATCCTAATTTTGATGATTAGAGTTTGATGATCCAAGTTTAATTTTTTTGGGATGTTACATGAGCTCGGGGATAAAAGAGAGAGGTGTGGAGGGCAGCCATGGCACAAAGTAGGGGTGGGCATAAAAACCGATAATCGAAGACCGAAACCGAAAAGACCGAGACCAAACCCGAATAGACCGAAACCGAAAAGACCGACAAGAAAATTGGGTAGTGAATTTTATAGACCGAATTTAGTTGGTCTATTCGGTCTTTAGTTCCTAAGTAACCGAATAGACCGAGTTGGCCGAATTTTACATTAGACTATCTGAAACTCCAAATTTGTGTGATGTGCATGAATTATGGCATTGTTGAATGGTCATCAAAGTGATATTGTAGAGTTGCTACATTTTATTAGGATTGTTGCACGTTTATTTCTTCCACTAAATGATAACATATGCATTAAAATATTTAAAATATAGTTGAAATATTGTCATATTTTTAATAAGTAATGTCTATATTTTGTGTTGACAATATTGACCATGTTATTCGGTCATGACCGAACCCGAACCCGAATTAGTAGGTACCCAATTTTTCGGGTAGTAAAACTATCAAGTATAATTCGGTCTTTATTTTTTCAAGGACCGAATTTAAAATAGACCGAAATACAAAGACCGAATTGTCGGTCATGACCGAACGCCCACCCCTAGCACAAAGGATAGAGGAGAGGAGCTCGATGGGATGAGAACAACAACCGTGTGGATGGTCGTGGTGGGCGGTAGGGTGATGCGAGGAGGAGTAAATCGAGAGGAAGTATGAATACATGGGGGACGGGGAAAGCGGTGGCTACGGATTTGGGGAAAGGTAGTCTAAGGTTTCCCTATGTGATTCCAGGGGCATGTTGGAGGGTGGCACACCCCATGAAAAAAATACAAGGAGATGCTGTCGAGCGGGCCCGAGAACACCTGGCCCAGCTGTAGTGACCGACTTGTTATGCATATAACATATGACCAAAACACCACTAACAAGGACAAATAATACCAAACGGGAATCTAACGGTCTAGATCTTCTCCTGAAGCTCGATCCAAGGGTCAAAATTCTCTAGTAGCTGGTGAAAGAACATTTCATGATCTCTAGTGTTTTATGTGTTAGATAACAATACCAAGGATTATTTAATTATGTGTTTAGTGATGTAGATTATTTTACACCAAATGCAGCTAAACATGAGTTTTAGGGGCGGATTATCCGCCCCTATCAAGGGCTGGATTATCCGCCCTTTCTCGATCGACAAAGGAGGCCAAGGCGCGTCAAACGGTACGAGGGCAGATTTTTCATCGAATTGTCCGGCCAGAGCCAGAGTTTTTGCGTGGGTTGGATAATTTGTCCCACCAGGGGTCAGATAATCCGCCCCCCAGGAATTTTGTCAAAGACAGTCAAGGAGCATCACGCGGAATGCGGGCGGACATTTGGCCTGAATATTTTGTCTCTGGACCGGATGTTTGTCCCGGACAGATTATATGGCCCCCACTTAGGCCGGATTATCCGGCCCTAGATTCTTCCAATGGCTGGCTTTTGGCAGGGGGTATAAATACCCTAATTGATACTCGTTTCAGAGCTTCTGGATCATACAAAAAGTTCAGTGTTGTTCATTCAAATCCTCGCAAGCTCTCTACTTTCAACCACCAGAAGGCTCCGATCTTTAGGGAATCGAAGGAGGAGGCCTAGATCTTCATCGGCACCAATCAAGATCTTCATTTCCCCTCCATTCACTTGGGAGATTCTTGATCTAGTATTTCTTGCAAATAGTTATATCTCAATTTCGGTTATTGATTAACTTGTTCTTGTGGCAGCTTGTTGTCATCACGGGAGCCTCTAATTCAGTTGTGGATGTGTGTCCTACTAGTGTTATAAAGGCACCGGTTCCCGCCTCGAAGGGTACAAATAGTGGAAAGGTGGATCAGACCTTTGGTGGCGAGATCCATTGGAGAACAGGGTGAGGCCTATTGTGGCGTGGTGGTCTTAGTACTGCTCACCCCTCCAACACAGACGTACTTCCCTTAACAAAGAAGGAACTTTAGTAAAACAAATCATGTGTCTCCACGTGCTCCACTACGGTTACTCTGTTCCTCTCACCGCCTTTACTCGCTTAGTAGATAGGTTTGCATATAGGAAAATTCTTCGTAGTTGCATATCTAGAGAATTTACATTTGTGTCAAGCCTAAAATATAAAAAATAATTAAAATTTAGAGTAGCACCTATTCACCCTCTCTAGGTGTCCATATGATCCATTTTAGCTCGGAGGCCCCTGGATGATGCACCAATTATACTTTTAGACGTGGCATTTTTTTTGCTTTTGAGTTTATTAGATTCTCACCTCTATTCCTAAAAAACACGCACGATTTTATTTGAAGTCATTATACTACAACTTAATCTTGGTTGCATACAAGATTTGTGAGGGCATTTGTAGCGTCTATGTCCATGCCACGTGGGCCTATGTACACTGTTCATACATGTATGTGGTGCAGCTAGCTTGTGTAGGTGTAGTGTGTGGTCTTGTTTACATGCATTGTTATAGGTAGCAAAATCAGGGCAGCTTCACGTCATGTCTTTTTTTGACTACCCAGTGATGCTCAGAGATGTGAGCCCCGCATATATGTATGCATTTTCTATAAGATCATTAGATTTATTGTATTAATAAATTTATTGTCTATGTATTAATGCTGGCCCAAATGCCTCCCTTCACCTGCCGCCCGTTGCCACTACCTCCACGAGCGCAAGATTTCATGGGGCCAGAGAGGCCGCGGTAGGGGCACACTATTTTCCCGAGCGGCGCTGACCCGACCGCATGTACGTGCCACTCCTCGAGTGCCAGCAGCGACGGACGGAGGGGCATGAATGTAATTATCATGATGTCTTCCTCCCTACGCTGGAAGCAGAGATGCACCACCACATCACATGCCGACCGTCATTGCTTCTTTCGGTACAAATGCGTGTACCACCACAAAGATTTCTGGAGGCGGTTCCTCGCCTAGGAGCACAAAGCAGCGGGCGTGCATGTTCGGAGACGAGTTCGAGCCAGGGATGGATTATCACAATCTTCCCGTAGACTTTGATGACGAGGAGGGTGACACAGAACATGCATCATCATGAAGCAAGAGGACGAGCTCATCGTGCCGCTCGTGCCTCATGGCTATGACAAGGACACGTCCACATGGCGTGCCATGGAGCTCTCCAAGCGTGACAAGGACGTGCTCTGGACCTATGAGACATATGACGACGATGCCCGACTCTCTATGATGGTGGCAGCTCCACTTCCGCTTCTAGCACGCGCCTCCGCAGGTTGCGTGGTCTGAGAATGTGGTTCCAGATCTATGGCATACGTAGCCTAGCCATCCCCACTTGCACAACCTACTTGACCATAGCAGGGCTCTGGATGCCCTAGCTGTACATCGATCTGGCGATGGACGACGATGATTAGCCGGCTCATGTGCCGCTCACGGCGCCACAAAGTTTAATTTTTTCTATACAAAATATATTTTTAAATTATTGAAATTGTTTGTGGGAGAAACGTCTAGTCGCATCGTTGGGCGCACTGGCAACCACGACTCATTTTCGGTCGTAGACCGATCCAAACGGATTAATACAATAGAACATCTATTTATATTTTTTCCCTTTGCCCGTATCTTATGGCGTATTATGTATTTTTCTTATGATTTGCATGCTTCGACTAGTGTACCAAATTTATTTAATAATTGGTTAAATGGTGTTGATAAATTATCTAATGTCCGAATTCACATTGGTGTATCGGTGTTATGTTGGTCTATTTAGAAATGGAGAAAGGATATTACCTTTAATAAATAAAAACTTTTAACCTTTTGCAGATTATCCACATGTCGGCATATTGAGTGCAATTTCCGCAAGATCAGCGGAATATCATGGCTACTAGGATCAGCTATCTATTGATGGTCGCTGGGCACATCTTCAGCCAGTCTGGTTGACTACGTTTTAGTCAACTAAAACATGATGTTTAGGCACTTGTTTCATGTTTTGTCACTTGCTTCATGTTTTTCACTTGTTGATACATGCATAAACTCTATGTGCTATGTGATTTGTAATAATTTTGGATGCTAAATTTTCAATAAAAAGGCTGTGTGCAGTGGCGGAGATATGTGTAGTTCGGGGGCACAACCCCTCCCATCCCATGAAAAATTTAGTTAAAATCTAGTAGTATTTGGCCCATTTCCCCTAAAAACGGCAATATTTACCTATTTGCCCCCTCCCAATATTAGTCCAACATGGCTCTGCAGCCCATTCCCCCCCAGTAGTTCGGCCCAAGCTCTGCCAATGGATATGTGCATTGACCGATACAGATGATGGGGTACTATTCCCCTTCTTAAAAAATAAACGGACTAAGAAAGACCTTTTGAGTATTCTAAAATGATCGAAAACACATGAACCACATATCCGGACCACCTGTGACAACCATAAAAAGCTAAAACGCATTATAGACGGCGCGACGAAGCGCGCTTATCCATCTAGTACAATGTAAAGATTGAACAAAAGTTATTAAAATTTATAATAATGTTGATATAATATTGATTTGGCATTGTAGAGGGCAACCTTTATATAATTTTATTTTTATCAGAAAATTTATATGACTCTTAGGACCCGAGGGAGTAGTGAGGCTACACCAAAGCACTCGATTAGTTTTCTTTTTCTGAAATTGTCCGCCGTTCATCTACATCAGTATAAAGAATATCGAAAGATTTGCTAAACAAGACCGAAAAGTAATCAACATTGGGATCATAGCGAGAAATTCCTTTTTAAGTTTCCAATAGTTAATAAAACAGTTGAAAATTTAACTACTCCATACATCTTCAGGTATTACTTTTACATATTTAAAACGGTTTGTTTTGTGGTAGTGCATGCAAACCGAACCGATAAGTGAGGTCCAGATGAAAGAGGTGCTTTGTAAAAGCCATATAGGTTCTACGACATCACTCCATCTCCCGTGATCTTGAGGCTTTAAAGATACGGTGGACCATGACTCTTCACAGATCGGGAGGGTTCTCGTTTTTTTCTTTTTAGTGTCTAATTATTTGGAATGGTGAGACGATGACTACATTCTGAAATCAGAATAAGATACTTTCTATCCTATCTTGTATGTGGTTTCGATCTACGGTTGTTATCATTGATGGTGGTTGCTGCCGGTCATTTTGAGATCTTAGCACGATGACTTCGCGTCCGTTAGATTTAGATGTATCTAACAGTAAAACTGACTAGATACATTTAAATATAGAAAATCTGAGTCCATTAGTTTATATCAAAGGGAGTATGACAAGATTTGTCCGACTCCGTAATAGAGGGGTGACGATGACGACATATTGTTGGCTTGTGCTAGTGTGTAATCGTCGCTTGGTGATTTAAGGATTTATTTATGATTTTTATTATTTTTAGGCTCTTTGGAGGGTTGTGATGATTATTTTATTATTAATGGATGAATTTTTTGGAAAAAGAAACATGAATTATTTATTAAAATAAAATAAAATTCACGATTGTTCTACAGAGTACCTCAGTTTGAGTGTGTGAAAAAAGGAGCCTAAGAACGAGGAGAGAAGACTATCTTGACTTGGTGTGGTCTTTTTTGGTTTCTCCGTTCCTGCTCGACAGACCCAGAGCGGGTCAGCCCACCGCTTCCCCGCTCCCGACTCCAGCGCCGCGGAAATATCTCTCCTCGCCGGCGCCGGAGAAGAGAAGTACAGGGCAGGCCTGCCTCGGCCGAAGACGCGCCACCTCGACGGCGAAGGTACTATACTCTCCACTTCTCTCTATTGGGCCGGCGCCGGCTGGGCAGGAGATACGCCCACTTTGATATCTGCCGTTACGCGAACCCTAACGTAGCTTACTTAGGTTGTCTGATTCGGTCATCCTTTTGCAGGACAAGGTTCTTCAATTTTGATCCATCCATTTACTCGCGAATTCGACTAAATTATTCTAGGACCTTGATTTCCCAGAAATTGGGTAGTATTTCAACTGGCTCTCACATGCCTGTTTAAGTCCGCTATACTAATTGGTTATTAATTGTCATGCAGATCAGACAACCTCGTGCTGTGCCTGTTTAAGTCCGTTATTAATTGGTTATTAATTGTCATTCAGCTCAGACAGCCTCGTGCTTCTGGTAGAGATCTGGTACTATTGCGAAGACTGAAGGTCTACTGAAGAATTAAGTTTGAGCAACCTGATCACAGAGAATGTCTGAGTTCCTGCAACTCGAGACCCAGGATGGGGTAAGGATGACCTGGAATGTGATACCGGGCACGAAGCAGGATGCTGCTAATTGTGTTGTCCCTGTTTCTGCCATATATACGCCTCTCAACCCGAACTCTGATATTCCTGTTCTTCCTTATGCTCCTCTCCGCTGCCGCATTTGCCGTTCCATCCTCAACCCCTTCTCGATGGTCGACTTCAATTCAAAATTGTGGCTCTGCCCATTCTGCTTTCATCGCAACCACTTCCCCCAGCAATACTCGACTGTTTCGCCAACCAACCTACCTGCAGAACTGTTTCCTCATTTTTCTACCGTTGAGTACATGGCCACTGCTGAAACAGGGCCTGTATCGCCACCAGTCTTCCTGTTTGTTGTTGATACTTGCATGATTGAGGATGAAATTGGCTTTCTGAAGTCTGCTCTAGCGCAAGCTGTTGAGCTATTGCCGGACCAATCCCTTTTCGGATTTATAACTTTCGGGACGTATGTGCAGGTTATATTCGCCTTTCTCTCATAACTATTTCACTGCTTAATCTGCTGGTAAAAAATTGATATGAATACATGTTGATTCCATGTAGGTGCATGAATTGGGTTTTGGCTTGTTGCCTAAGTCATATGTGTTCAGGGGGACAAAGGAGGTTACGAAGGATCAAATTCTTGAGAAAATGGGTTTCTTTGCTGGGAAAACTAAACCCACTTCAGGTGTCATTGCTGGCGCAAGGGATGGCCTTTCAGCAGAGAGTATTGCTAGGTTCCTGTTGCCTGCTTCTGAGTGCGAGTTTATGGTGAATTCAGTTAAGAACTCTCCCTACTTACATAAGAAAACATGATAAGTTTATCCCGGAACCCTGAAAAAGATTCGGTCTCTAATGCACTATTTATTATTTTACTATTTATCTACTGCAAAATATTATTTTTGCTGAAAATTCAGTTGCAAATTATTGATGCTTGTTTTCTGTGTTTGCAGGTTATAGAAGAACTGCAAAAGGACCCGTGGCCTGTTTCTGCTGATCAGCGAGCATCAAGATGTACTGGAGCTGCATTAAGTGTTGCAGCCAGTCTCTTGGGGGTTTGTGTGCCTGGATCAGGTGCTAGAATTATGGCATTTATAGGTGGTCCATCTACAGAGGGACCTGGTTGTGTAAGTAATTTCTGCAATGAATATCACATCTTAACTTTCACTTTGTTGATGTTGTACATGTACCACCCTCCATGTTCTGGTCATGCACCCAGAGTGATAAGCTCGTGCCTTGCTAATAGTTGTGAGTTGGTCCCAACTAGCCAGAGTGACAAGTTCGATATAGACCATAGACGACCCCATACTGATTTATTACCTGATCTGACCATTTTAGTTAAAACAAAGATGAAATGTTTGGTTAGGCTTATTTCAAGTTTTTGACTTTTGGCTTACAAGCCACAAAAGCACCTAAATAGTTGCTTTTGGCTTTGGCTTCTGGCTTTTAATTGGATATAAGCCAAACGCCAAAGCCAAAAGTACCTAATTAGGTGCTTTTGTGGCTTATAGGACAAATTCCAAAAGCCAGAAATAAGCCCAACCAACAGTCCAATACGGACCAAGGTATTACGGTATTTAGAGTGCATGTGATGGAAGTTTGTAGGTTTGTTCACTTGCTCTGCGCTTTGCTGTTCCAGAAATAGTTCCGTATGTATTCTATGCAGTGAAGCTGACCCAACTTATGTACTTCCTCCGTCTGGAAATAAGTGACTTGGATTTGTATAATTTCGTATGTATCTAGACATGTTTTAGTGAGTACTTAATTAGCTCATAACTCATTTAAAATTATGGCCCCTTTTCTGATACACTAAGTTGCTGGGTATAACATTATGCACATTTTTCATGATAATACTCCAGTGTGGAGATTGATTTTCTGTTGAGAAGTTTGCGGTTTTTCTTAGGAAATAGCATGATACAGAACTTGGGTTTTCCTTAGGAAATAGATGATACACTAATGTATTCTGATGGTAATTTTTGCATAATGTCAGATAATATCTAAGCCCTTATCAGAGCCAATTCGTTCACACAAAGACCTTGATAAAGGGTCTGCTCCACTTTATAACAAAGCTGTTAAGTTCTACGAGGAGATTGCAAATCAGCTTGTGCATCAAGGGCATGTGCTTGATCTATTTGCATGTGCACTTGACCAGGTTTGTCCCCTGCCCCTTGTTTTATAGATTATTCATATCACGTTCTCTTGGTCAAGGATCAGGCATTAGTTTGTTCAATGAGACTGCTGTTTGTTTTCTTGGTTCTGGTCACTGCCAATGTAGTAGACTTAAACCTATCTTTGCTGTGTATCATGCATAGACTGCTACTCCCTCCGTCCTAAAATAAGTGACTTCGATTTCTCTAAATTTGTATGTATCTAGACACTAAAACGCGTCTAGATGCACGCGAATCTAAACAAATCCAAGTCACTTATTTTGGGACAGGGGAGTACCTCATAAGCATGTTTGTCTCGTTATATTGTGAAAAATATTAGTGAAGCATGTATTGTCTTGAACTATCTGTGTAAGCATTTTATTGTCTTGAAAGTCCCATGATAGTGTATCATACCCTTATTTGTTGTCTTGGAAACTGTAAGATACTGTTATTTCAAAATTCAGGGTGGATGTACATAAATATCATAATATAAACTTCTCTTGACCTGATTTAGTAGAGGAACTTTTGCAGATTTTACCAGCTAAGGGAGTACATAGAGGAATGGTGACCCATTCCGAGTATAACAAGTCACTGATAATGTAAAAACCATCTTCTTTTGGCAACTACCTGAAGTGCAAATGCAATAGGATTTGTTAAAAGGAAAAGCATAAGGCCAAATGTCATGAAAAAACTATTGTTAGTTGCCACATCACATCAGACTGTTGACTTATGCGTTATCTTCCGATTTCTATGCACAGTCGCCTTGATATGGTTAATAATGTATTCTGATTCCTCAGGTTGGTGTTGCTGAGATGAAGGTTGCAGTGGAGAGAACTGGGGGAATAGTTGTGCTTGCAGAAAGTTTTGGCCATTCTGTTTTTAAAGATTCACTTAGACGCATTTTTCAGTCAAGCGATAATGACCTTGCCTTATCGTTCAAGTAAAGATACTTTTCTGCCTGCTTGGTTTAGTTGTATGTAGCATGTTTTTGTTTGGTTTGTCTTGTCTGCAAATATATTTAGGGATTTGCTTTGAGCTCTGTTTTACTGCAACCTCAGAAGTGAGATATTGTTACTTGCTGCTTTTAGCTTATTTTCAAAGGCATCTATGACCACCATAGAGAAATTGCAGATAAGTTTAGTGCTTCCTGGTATGATTAAGATTTAATTTTGAACTCTGATTCACTAATTGATTATGTTTCTCGAGGCAAAGGGGCTTGTGTGATACCGGCAATTCCTTGTAATCATCCACATAGGTGAAACGGTGGTTCTAAGGGTGTAAAATACATTTATGTCATCCAATGACCTGCCAGCGTACAGCCTTGTTATGGAGTTTTCTGATTCTTTATTTAAATTATTTTTGCAGCGGTATATTTGAGGTCAACTGCTCCAAGGATGTCAAAATTCAAGGCATCATTGGACCTTGTACTTCCTTGGAGAAGGTACAGTATATGCTTAGTTACATGTTCATGTTTTAGAATGATGGTTGTGTTCTATACTTTAGAGTATTTTGGCATGTTGCTGCTTCTGCAGAAAAGTCCGCTATCCTCAGATACAGTGGTGGGTCAGGGGAACACTAGCGCTTGGAAGATGTGTGGTCTAGATAGGAAAACATCACTATGCCTAGTATTTGATATTGTCAGAAAAGATGCCCCAGAAACACTTGATCAATCAAAAAATGAGTTCTACTTCCAATTCTTAACATAGTATGGAATCTGCTTTTCCCCCTCCCATCTCTTTGTTAAACAACTGATACTGTTGGAGAAGTATATATGTCTGACTTGGAGGCGCCACGTGCAGTTATCAGCATCATGATGGCCAGATGAGATTGCGATCTACTACACTTTTGAGAAGATGGGTTGCTGGTTTTGGCAGCGTGCAGGTAAGTTTACTTCGTTCACCTTGATGAGTGTTCTTTCCTTTTAACGTTTTCTCCTTTCATTTGTACGCATTATTAGAATTTGTTTAGCCGAACAATTGTACTGAACCCATTTCATTGTGTTACCCACTATTTTAGTGTTTCCTTAATCTTACGAGAAAAAACAATGTAACATTGTTGCTTATTGGATTATTACATGTGCTGTAGGAGCTAATAACTGGCTTCGACCAAGAGGCAGCAGCAGCAGTCATGGCACGCTTGGTCTCATTTAAGATGGAAGCTGAGGTACTTTCTGATAGCCTGTTACTCTTCTTAAATTGTTTTAACACTTAATGTGGCCATGGCAGACCATCTTTTTATGTTTTGGAGATCAATTACAGTATTATATATAACAAACTTGGAAGCATGAACTTCAGCCTTGTATGTCTTCTGTTTGTGCGATACTAGCTAAATACCTGTGCATTGCTACGGAGTAACAGAATATGTCGTGTGAACATTAGTTATCTATTTTATGAAATAGATATATGTAAACATATGATTAGTTTTCACCACAAAGTGTGTGTGCTTTTTTTGCTCGCTCCTTTTCGACTGCACCCTTTCTCGTTCGCTACCGCCATCCTGCAAAATTACTCAATGCGCCGACCCACCCTCATTAGCAAATACAAAGCATGGTGATGTTCGACAAATGGAAACAATCATATGATCTTCCATGTAACATCGATGTACTTCGTGCTTAAATTATGTATATGTATTCTCTTGCATATATCCTCATGCACAATCATATGATCTTCCATGCACATCGATGTTAGGACTTGTAGACTAGTCGTTGGACTAGTCTAGACTAGTCGCTGGGCTCTTGTACGCTCATAACCTGCCTCCGGTTTAGCAAATGAATTAGGAAACTTTTTTCAACGATCGATTCAATTCAGAAATGTTTTTTAGTGACTGATCGAGTTTTTTTAGCCAGTCGATCGAGTTAGAGTCCTATTTCAGTTTAATAGTAAAGATGTATACAGCAGCCTTCCTTTCCTGTTGAGGTTATTCACGGCATAATTTACAGTACCCTGCAGAATAATGTGTTAAAGTCCAGTTCCATTATTTCCTAGGACGCCTTATATTTTTCCTTGTTGAAATGGTTGAAGCATTTAAAGTACTAGTAATCTTGCACGCGCAATGCGCGTCTTTGCTAATGTAAATCAAATAGAAACACTTTGTAAGCCCATTAGTAGCAGATCAAGAAACCAACAATACATTTGTCAGCCCTTACATGGCAGACCGACAAGTTGTCCTCAAATGATAAACCAACATGTTACCATAAGCTAATTTCATCATATTCTAAGTTTTGACAGCAGCTAAGAAAATGCCAATTGGACTGTCCTAAGCCAGTGGTCGCGCTGCCGGCCTGCTAAGATACTGAGCTTCATAAACTTAATTAAGAGAATCCTCCAAAAGCGATCAAAGAAAGAAAATGCGTAATATTTTCGACATAAGGCCTAGATTGGAACTTACATTTTTCTTTCAACTGAATTATCCGTACTTCTCATTTGCGCAAGATAATCAAAATGTTGTGTAATAGGCTGTCCTCTCTGATTGAACACAAGATATGTTTGATCTCCCCCTTCCTGTCCAAGCCTACTACTCTCTCTGTCCATAAAAGGATGTCGAAGATTCGTGTAAATTCGCATGTATATCCACTAAAACACGTCTAGATACATGCAGATCTAGAAAAGTTTGCGACATCTTTTTTCGGACAGAGGGAGTATTAATGATCCAGTGAGCCGGTGGAAGTTCTAAGAACAGTAAACTGACTGGGGTGGTTGATCAAAGGTCTTATATATGTAATGGTGAGTGATCAGACTGAATTTGATTCTTTGAAGAGACTCCTGTCTGCGAATGATCACACCTAACAGCTGAGTTTTTCATACATGTACGATGCCGAAACTTCAGGTTTGGTTGCCCAAATAGCTACCAAAAAGGATCCAGGATCATTGAAGAGAGCAAGTGGTATAACCGTGTAGCTAAGATTTAAGAACCTCTGTTGCACACTCTGTAGCTATTAAAAAACTCATGTGAAAAGGCAGGTATACCGTAGTTTTAATGATCGTTGGACCACTGAACAACAACAATTTTGATGCTACTGTTCTCTTCGGCGGCTGGTTCAGTAGCACATGGAGGACGGCGGCCACCGCACGGTGCGCGGACTACAGTGACAAGAAGTCGGCGTGATGGGACTGGTCCTGCTGCGCTGGGATCGAGGAGGGTGGCGTGAAGGAGAGGACAGAAAATCAGCGTGACCGGCGGCGGTCCTCCATAGCTGCGGTGAGGCGACGACAGAGGATATGGCCGGGTGAGGATGGTGGGCGGCGTGACGGCGGGAAGAGGGTAACTGGCGGGGAAGTATCAGTCTGCGGGAAGGAGTGCAGGACCGTGTCGATCGCGATATGGATTAGATTTGTTAGTGAGAACATCTTGTAGTCGAAGCAGAACAAGATCAAACGTCCAACATCGCTTGGTCTGCCACAGTACAGTAGACATTGTAAGATATATTGCCCAAACCTGGAACCGATTGAGAGAAAACAAATCCAGAAAAATTATAGAAACCTGAGAGAGGTCAGTTCATCTCCATTGATCTGTCTCCACAAGACAGTTTGTGTCAATTGAAGGAACATCAGGACGGAGGTCCAGAGAACACCATAGACGCGAGGAGTGCAGCATGGAGTAGATCAGATCTGACTCTCTTTTGATTCCTCGTGTGGGGATCCGTCCGCGGCGGCGGCTCTAGCTCTGGGAGATGCCTCATGGCGATGCGGCCAGATGCGCGGCGAGGTCACGGTGGCGCTTGTGCATGGAATGATGGGGACGACACGGTGGTGTGCCTAGTGACCGCGGCCAAGGGGGTAGGTGCGCGCTATCGAAGAGGCGACATGGTCGAGCCCAGTTGGGGATGGTTACTTAGTTACCCTAATTTAAGCAAATCAGCGACAATTATGGGATTGATGTTGTTGTGAGGCGCTCAACACGTTTGGTGCTCAACATCTGAGCGATTTAGGCCGTCAGATCAACATGGATTAACGGCTGAGATGGTTTGGATCTGCCTGTATGGCTCCTTTTATATTGGTATATATATATATGAACTGAAAAAAGATGAAACCTTTTCCTGCCCGATCATTCAATGTCCAATTGTGCAGTACTGAACTGTGTCCATGTCTGGCACTCAATTTTCTACTTAGAAATAATTTTTCCTATTTCTGCTTCTCGATAGCAGATGTACAGGACTTTGGCATGCATCAATGATCTCAAGGTTAACTTATGGAACTGCGAGCATTTCTTGACATTTGGGTAACTGCCATGTGATATGATTTGAAGATGATTAGGGCATTGAATGCCCCCCTTGAATTCTCAACTGCAGACTTCGCTGGAAGTTACAGTTTAAAATAGTTAGTTTCCTTGTTGGTTGGGTTTATTCTCTTGGAGATGTATTCAATATATTAGGTATAAATTTCTTAGAGATTGAGTTTGGTTTTCATTGGATTGATAGAGATAGAGTTTGGATGTATATGGGATCATTAGAGGTAAGAGTTTGTGACTTAGAGAGTAAGTTGAGTCAGGCCTATAAAACAGTATGCGCTTGAACTTGTGGGGTTAAGAATATGCAATTAAGTCTCTCCTGTTGAAGTCCATCTTCCCACTCTACAGTTTATCTCCCCTTTACAATGCCTAATCCCTTTCAAGCCAATTCCATGCCATTTTTTGCATGGTAGTTGCCTTGATGAGTGTACCTATATTCGTAACACGACAGCATGCCAGGTTAATAATATAATACTCCCTATATCTGTTTACATGGTCTTTGACCATCAGTTTGACCCAAAATGTGGGTTATGTGCTATAAAAATTATACTGCTGGATTTGTATTTGAATAAAGTTTCTAATGGTATAATTTGTAAAACATAATTATCATAAATAATTGGTGAAATCAATGGTCAAAGTAAGATCACACAAAACAAGGACGTCATGTAAATTTGGATGTAGTTTGCATATTATTCGAGTAAATTTAGCAAAACTCCAGGTAAAATCACAAAACTAGAGATTTAAGGACTATTTTACAGAACCACATATTTAGGGACAATTTTTATCACAAATCTATGGGTTTCGGAACGTTTCCAAATCATATTCACAGAATCGTGGACCAGTTGCATGCTCGAACTCGTTGTTTTGTATTGGTAGTCAAGCGATTTGACACGGTGTGTGGAGTCCATAGTTTTGTAATTTTGATCTGTGGGAGCTTGTGGTCAGACCGGGTGGGGATATGGACTGCAGCTTTAACTTCATGATATGAATGATTCTTAACCCTGTAGTTCTGTGAAATTGTTCAGTCAATTTGTAATTTTTTGCTAGTTTGTACAATTATTCTGTGGTTTTATGAAATATTCTTTTTCTTATTTGTTGGGTCGGAGGAAATACTTTAGTCTGAGAAAGAGAACAATCCTAGAAATTATCTCATTAATTGAGTACGTGAAGAAAATTGAAATCACCACATTAGTAGGAGGATCAAAAGGTTCCCTACATTAGATTAGATGACAGACTAGATCGGTACATCCCAATTATAATGGTTGTGACTTCTCCTTTGAACCACCTTTTCTATAAGAGAAGACAGTCTAAAAAGAATATGCCGTACTTGTTTCTCAATAAAGGCATGTACGATGCAAGGAGCTTATGGAGGTGGTTAGAAAAATAAACCGTTTTTTGATTAGGCACTGGTGCTTATTTCTAATAGGCAGATGCCTAACTAGACCTCTCCTATAGAAATAAGCATAGGTGCTTATGAAAAACTTAATTTATTTTTGTAAGCACCTTCCACTGTACATGGCCTAAGCGTGCCATATATGCACCTATGTTAGAAATGAAAACATTAAAAGGAAACTTCTTATAAATTGCATAGGAAACAAACTGTGACCATAAAGGAAACAGTTCATTTTTGTGAGCACCTTCCACTGTACATGGCCTAAGCATGCCATATATGCACCTATGTTAGAAATGAAAACATTAAAAGGAAACTTATAAATTGCATAGGAAAACAACCGGGACCATAAAGGAAACTGTTTGCTGCTCAAAGACTCCTTGATTAGTTTCGTAAATAATTAATGGCCACAGTTATTGCTGCTGCTTGCATGATCTCACATGAGCTGCATCTTTGACCATTCCTACATGTAAAGCTTGTTATATTCCTCTTTAATAGCATGTTGTTGGTGTGCCTTTCAGATTGATTTCGACCCTGTAAGATGGCTTGACCGAGCGTTGATTAGTGTATGTTCGAAATTTGGAGACTATCAGAAGGAAACACCTTCCTCTTTCAGTTTATCCCCGCGCCTATCGATTTTTCCGCAGTTTATATTTAATTTGAGACGTTCTCAGTTTATTCAGGTAAAGTATTTTCCCCTAATTTAGCAAGCCATGCTGATCAACAGATCAAGCGGAAATTATATTTCTCCTTGCTCCTAATTAACTACTCAATGCAGGTTTTCAATAATAGTCCAGATGAAACTGCTTATTTCAGGATGATGTTAAACAGAGAGAATGTAGCGAATACAGTTGTGATGATCCAGCCTTCACTTATATCTTACTCATTTCAGTCAGATCCAGAGCCTGTTCTGTTAGATGTAACTGCAATTGCTGCTGACAGGATCCTTTTGTTGGATTCTTATTTTACGGTTGTCATATTTCATGGGATAACGATCGCACAGTGGCGAAAGGCTGGTTACCAAGACCAAGAAGGGCATGAGGTAATATTTTGTTGGCCAAAAAACCATGGCAACGCTAAAATAATTCAGCTCCATGTTGCCTTGTTTATGGAGAACTTATCTCGGTTTGATTTAAATTTTAGCAGCTTGCCAAAAAGAACTCAATACAAAATATCAATGCTCAATATTTTGCTTTTGATGGTCATGATGCATATAGCTGTTAAGGACAGTCTAAGAAAAATTATGCAAATGGCATTACATATAGTACTCCCTCCATTCCATAATTCTTGTTGTGGTTTTAGTTCAAATTTGAACTAATCTGAACAGGAGTATATGCAACAGGCATCTCCAAAAGCTAATCTTTTACAATGTTCAGGTGTTTGCCAAGTTGTTGCAAGCCCCCCAGGTGGATGCTGATGCAGTAATCAAGGAGCGATTTCCTGTGCCTCGTTTGGTTGTGTGCGATCAATATGGTTCTCAGGTTATTTTTTTTCTACTTAATCTGTTGGTACACTCTGCAACAAACCTCTTAGGCCATTGTCAAGTGCATGAGCATTGTATAGGCCCTTAGAGGAAAAAAACTGATCTAATATAAAAAAGGCCCCACTGAAGATCTTGTACTTCCAGTGCAACAAGACGCTTAGATAACTTTCTACAGGCAGGGCTCGCTAGAGGCATCTGCCTCCACTTCTAGCGGTGATGCCAACCCTGAAGCTGGAAACAAATCCGACACTGGTACACTGCCAAAATGGCATAGAATTTTAGTCCCTCCCGCCCTTGCAAATGTTGTAGCATTGGATATCGCCTTAGGAGTATAAATCGGTGCCTGTGCACTGGGAGTCTGGATTGCAATTCGTGAACCTGCAGTGGCAGGTGCAACTGCAGCGGATTGCGATCCGATATAAGTTCCTAGTACATGTACTCACTGTTTTAACATTCTGATTTGGATGGGCAAAATTTGGGCTGAGAATTGCAATTAAGTCACCGGTGATTAGTTGGTGTTTTCAAAGTATACTCATTACATTTAAAAAAAAAAGTATACTCATTGCTAGAATAAAAAAGGAGCAGCACTTCATATGATTTAATATATTTTTACTTTATTTATGGAATTGCAGGCTCGATTCTTACTGGCAAAGCTTAATCCATCTGTGACATATAACTCTGACAATCCTCCGCCTGCTGGGGGGGATGTCATATTCACAGATGATGCGAGTTTCCAGGTCTTCATGGATCATCTCCAGCGGTTGGCAGTTCAGTAGAACTTGGAGGTGCAGCAATTTTGCACCAATGGTCTCTTCGGTGTACAGCAAATAACATTTTTTTTGTGTGTGTGTGTGTATTAACTCCTATACATGTTGCCACATTCTGTATACTGACATACTGTTGTTAGCTCTACATACCCTGGATAGTTAGGTTTACATTGTTTGCCATACTCCTTGATTGATCATCAGCCTGGTCGTCAGCGTGGAAAGTATCTGGTGCACCCTGGCTTGTCGTGCACCCAGCCCTAGTTGACACATTCAGAAGTTTCAAAACAAAAAACCTAGGAATACAGTACATCTGTGATGGGTACAGTGGATTGCATTAGCCAGTGAGCTCTATGTGGCCGAGTACTTCTAGGTCTTGCAGTGTAAGGAGCCAGTTAGTGGAAATATGCGTCGAAGTTACTTTCTTATTTTTACAACCAGTTGTGTTAGATTTCTTTTTGCTAAGAGAAAAATCGGGCATATCTACATTCCTCTGTGTTGGTTCCATGTACCACTTTAGAATAAAATTCCCTACGTTGTGCCTTCCCAAAGCTGTCATCCTATCCAAGGATAACCTTGCAAAGAGTAACTGGCCTAAAAACTTAGTGTTGCTTACGCTTAAAATGAAAATCTTTACATGGTATGCTTGTAAATTTATCATCCTTACTAAGAATAACCTTGAAAAACCTAACTGGCACGAAAACTTACGGTGTTGCTTTTATCATCACGCTGAGACTATTAGGCACATAGTTTCCAATGCAAGTTTGTCTGTTCTATATGGTAAATTATCCAAGTGGTTTCTAACTTTTTTTTGTGGGTGCAAGTGGTTTCTAACTTGTACACATCATATAGTGTTGTAAACATCTTTTGTAAATGATTGCGTGGAATAGATCACAAATGTTCTCAGTAGCGGGTTTTTAATTTGTTTGCTGTTCGTGGTCATCTCTGATAGAGAGAATGAATTGATCACACGATTGTGGGTTCCTATTATCTCATATATATATATATATATAGATAGATAATTACACAAGATATATAGGCAAGGGATCAACTCCAATCCTAACTATAATGGCCTGAGTAATTTCAAATATCAAGCACTAATAGTGATAGGATATGACCGAATAATGAGAGATATTCGGTTGCCTAACAACCTCCCCCGGGCAATCGAAACGGGAGATTCTTGGAGTCGAGACTGGATCAAAAGTGTGCTTGGTCCGTTGGTGCTGAACCGGATTTGTGGAAATATAGACAACGCTTACGTTGTCGCAGAAGACAACCGTAGCACTGAGAAGAGGTCGATGAAGTTCCTAAAGGAGTTGGCGGAGCCAACTTGCTTCAGCGACGATGTTAGCGACGACCTGATACTCGGCCTCAGTGCTCGAGTGGGAGACGTTGTGCTGGTGCTTCAAGTACCAAGAGATGAGATTGACGCCGAGGAACACACAGTAACCAGAGGTGGAGCGATGTGTGTCCTGACATCCAGCCCAATCCGCATCGGTGTAGGCGACGAGGCAATCCGTGGAGGAAGGAACAAGCTGCAGCCCGTGATAAAGAGTGCCCTTGACGTACCGAAGCACCCGCTTAAAGAGGGACATGTGCTGCTCGTGAGGGTCGTGCATGTGGAGACAAATCTGCTGCACGGTGTAGGCGATGTCCGGGCGAGTAAACGTCAAGTACTGGAGAGCACCAACAAGACTCCGATATTCTGAAGGATCGGCGACTGGTGGTCCGACGCCTGCAACGAGTTTGGGCGATGTATCCACGGGTGTCGAAGCGAAGTGGAAGGAGATCATGCCAGCATGCTCGAGAATCTCGAGAGCGTAATGTATCTGAGAGAGGAACATCCCCTAAGAATCATGTCGAATGGCAAGGCCGAGGAAGTGATGGAGCTCACCCAAGTCGGTCATGGCGAACTCAGCGCTGAGAGCGGCGATGATACGCTCAAGCAGGCGGGTCGAAGTAGAGGCCGTGAGGATGATGTCGTCGACGTAGAGGAGCAAGTAAGCCATGCCGAAGGAGCCATGAAAGGTGATGAGATATGTGTCGGACTTTGAGCAGGTGAAGCCGAAAGTGGTGACGAAGGTCACGAAGCGATGGTACCACACACGAGGAGCTTGCTTCAAGCCATAGAGTGCACGGTTAAGACAACACACATGGTCGGCGAGAGATGAGTCGAGGAAGCCGGTGGGCTGATGGCAAAAAACCACCTCGTCGAGAGGGCCATGGAGAAAGGAGTTCTTGACGTCCAGCTAACAAATCTTCTAGTTGGAGGAGAGGGCAATAGAGAGAATAACCCGGATGGTAGCCGGTTTAACCACCATGCTAAAAGTCTCGTCAAAGCCGATGCCGTTTTCCTGGGAGAAACCGTGTATGACCCAACAGGCTTTGTAGCGGTCGAGGCTACCATCGAGCTTGAACTTGTGACGAAAGACCCATTTGCCAGAGGCGACGTTGGCGTTGACGTTGGCGGGAGGACGCACAAGTTCCCACGTATCGTTGGCGAGAAGAGCACCATACTCATCGGTCATAGACGCGAGCCAGTTCGGGTCCTTGAGAGCACCACAAACAGACTTGTGGATGGGCGATGGAGCGGGGACGGGCATGGCATGGAGGTTGAGATGCTCATGTGGTCCGATGACCTTGCCGACCTGACGTAGACTGACCATCTGCCGAACAGGAGCAGCCGCGGGTGAGGGCGATCATGTAAATGTTGGAATTATGCCCTAGAGGCAATAATAAAGATGTTATTATTATAATTCTTGTTCATGATAAAGTTTATATTCCATGCTAGAATTGTATTAAGCGGAAACATTAATACTTGTGTGGTTTGTGAACAACACCGTGTCCCTAGTACGCCTCTATGGACTAGCTCATTGATCAATGATGGTTAAGGTTTCCTAACCATAGACATGAGTTGTCAATTGATAATGAGATCATATCATTGGAGAATGATATGATGGACAGACCCAAACTAAGCAAAGCAATTAGATCGTTTCATCGTGTTCATCTTTGCGAAGCTTTTCCTATGTCAAATATTGTATTCCTTAGACCATGAGATAATGCAACTCCCTGGTACCGGAAGAAAGCTTTGAGGTCATCAAACGTCATCCTATGAGAGGGTGATCATAAAGGTGTCTCTCAGGTGATCGGAAAGTATTTGTTGGGTTGTATGTATCGAGATGGAATTTGTCCCTCCCAAGTCGGAGAGATATACTTCGGGCCCACTCGGTAATCGATATCAACACCGCTTGCAAGCATGTGGTTAAGGAGTTAATCACAAAGTGATATCAGATTACGGAACGAGTAAAGTACTTGCTATGAACGAGATTGAACTAGGTATGACGGTACCGACGATCGAATCTCGGGCAAGTAAAATATCGCGAGACGAAGGGAATATATATATGGGATTGATTGAATCCTGGCATCGTGGTTCATCCGATATGATCATCGATGAATGTGTGGGAGTCAATATGGGTGCCCAGACCCCGCTGTTGATTATTGATAGAAGATCATGTCTGCATATTCTCGAACCCGCAGGGTCACACACTTAACGTATCTCGACGCTAGGATAGATTGGATAATTGGTTTATGAATTTTTGTTCGGAGTCTCGGATGGGATCCGGGATATCACGAGAGGTTCCGGAATGGTTCGGAGAATAAGATTCATATAAGGCAATGCAGTTTTTGGAGTTCGGAATTGTTCCGGGTTAATCGGTATTGTACCGAAAGCTTCTAGAACCTTCCGGAAGGGGACCAACGTGGCCCCACTTTCCGGGAGGGGGCATGAGCCTATGAGGGAGTGTCCTGGCCGCATTGGGCCAGGGGCACAAGGCCCCATAGGGCCCAGCCGATCCTAGAGAGTTTAAATCGTTTAAACTAGAGATAGGGTTTCTAGAAGAGGGGAGAGTCCATGCCCCCCACTCCTTATCCTTTGGGCTTGGGGGAGGGGCTAGGGCTGCGCCCCCCCTCTATATAAAGAGGGGTGGGGGTGCACCAACCCCCCACACCTCTCCTCCAAACCCTAGCCGCCTTGCTAGCTTTCCTCTCTCCCTCCCGACTGTTTGTAGGCGAAGCCCTGCTGCAGAAATTCTCCACCATATACACCACGCCGTCGTGTTGTAGATCCAATCTATCTCTCCACCATACTTGCTGGTCCAAGGAAGGAGGAGACGTCGAGGTGCTGCACGTGTGCATCTCACGGAGGCACCGCCACTTGTGGTGCTAGATCGGATCGGATCGCGAGGAGGAGAAGCGAGTACGACTACATCACCCACGTTCCGACGAACGTTCCGCTGTGCGAATCTTCAAGGGTATGAAGATCTAATCCAATCTCTCTCGTTGATTGCATCTCCTAGATTAGATCTTGGCTTTCCCTCTGTTCGCATCCGTAGAAAATTTTGATTTACTATGCCACGAATCCCTTCAGTGGTATCAGAGCTAGATCTATGCGTAGATGTGTTTCACGAGTAGAACACAACATGGTTGTTGCGGGCGTTGATGTTTTCTGTTGCAAGCCTCTTGTTTGTGTTCTTCTTATGACGCGGGATAGTGAGATTGAAGCGATCCAGGCCAACCTTACGCGACGTCGTTCGCGAGACCGGCTCCGCACTTGACGTGTGGCTTGTTCCACACATGCGGCTGGTGGATGTCAGTTTCTCTCACTATAGTTGTCATGGGATTAATTGTGTATGACCTGCGAGTCAACTTCTTATACGCCATGTAATAACTTTACTTTATCGCTAAGTAGTTAGCAATAGTTGTAGTTGCTATTCGTGGTGGAGGCAATCATGGTGGAGTGATGGAGATCATGCCGGAACGCACAAGATGGAGATCATTGCGCAAGGATTGGCTATACCATGTCACATAAAGTTATATGCATGTGATGTTTATCCCGTTATGTATCTTATTATGCTTAGATCGCGACGGTAGCATTATAAGATGATTCCTCACTTAAAGATCAAGATAAAAACTGTGTTCTCCCCAAGTATGCACCGTTGCGAAAGTTCGTCGTGTCCAAGCATCACGTGATGATCGGGTGCTATAGACTCTACGCTCACATACAACGGGTGCAAGCCAGTTTTGCGCACGCAGAAATACTTGGGTCTAGCTTGACGAGCCTAGCATGTACAGACATGGCCTCGGAACACAAGAACCGAAAGGTTAAGCATGAGTCATATGAATGATATGATCGACACTTTGTTGTCCACCATTGAAACCACATCTCTTCTCGTAATGATCGGATTAGGTGTGGTGAATTTGGATCGTGTTCACTAAACAACTTGAGGGATGTTGAATTTAGTGGGAGTTCATCTAGTAATTTGATTAAGTTGAACTATTTATCATGAACATAGTCTAAATTGTACTTGCCAATACTGTAGATCACATGGCCAAGTCCAACTTCAACTTCAACGTTTTTGCTGAGAAGGAAAAGCTTAGAAACAATGGGTCTAACTTCACCAATTGGTTCCGCAATCTAAGAATCATTATGTCTGGCGGACAAAAGGACTATGTCCTTGGGAAAGCGTTAGGTGACCCCCCTACTGCAACTGCGCCGGCTGATGAGAAAGCTGTCTATCAGTCGCGCAAAGATGATTATGGTGTGATTAAGAGCACCATGTTGTTTGCTATGGAACCGGAGCTTCAAAATCGTTTTGAAGAGTATCTCGGGCCCTTCAAGATTCTCGAGGAGCTGAAAACCATGTTTCAGACTCAGGCCCGTTCTGAGAGATATGAGATCTCCGAGAAGTTCTTTAACTGCAAGATGGAGGAAGGGAGTTCCGTTAGTGAGCACGCCATTAAGATGACGGGCTACACTCAACGGCTTGAGCAACTGGAATGCACGATTCTAGAGGAGCTCAAGATTGACAGGGTTCTGCAATCACTCCCTCCCAGCTACAAAAGTTTTGTAGTGACTCATAATCAGATTGGTTCCACTGATACGATCACCGATCTCTTCGCAAAGCTGAAGGCTGCGTAAGTGGACATCAAGAAGGATAATCATGTGTTGATGGTCAACAAGCCCTCCTTTAAGAAAGGTAAGGGAGCAAAGAAGCCCTTCAAGAAGGGCGGCGGCAAGCGCAATGCCCCTGCTGAGAAGAAGCTCAGGTCTGGTCCCAAGCCGGACACTGAGTGCTTCTATTGCAAGGACAAGGGTCACTGGAAGCGCAACTGTCCGAAGTACTTAGCGGACAAGAAGGCTGGCACCATCAAAGGTATATTTGATATACATGTTATTGATGTTTTCCTTACTAGCCCTCGTTGTAGTGCCTGGGTATTTGATACCGGTTCAGTTGCTAATATTTGTAACTCGAAACAGGAGCTACGGAATAGACGGCGGCTTGCGAGGGATGAGGTGACGATGCGCGTTGGCAACGGATCAAGAGTTGATGTGATGGCCGTCGGCACGCTCTCCTTAGTTTTACCTTCGGGATTAGTTTTAAACCTTAATAAGTGTTATTATGTGCCTGCGTTGAGCATGAACATTATTTCTGGATCGTGTTTATTGCAAGACGGTTATTCATTTAAATCGGAGAATAATGGTTGTTCTATTTATATGAGTAACATCTTTTATGGTCATGCACCTCTTGTGAATGGTTTATTTCTTCTAAATCTCGAAAGGGATGAAACACACATCCATAACATTGAGGCTAAGAGATGCAAAGTAGATAGTGATAATACTACTTATTTGTGGCACTGTCGTCTAGGTCATATTGGTGTTAAGCGCATGAAGAAACTCCATTCTGATGGACTTTTGGAGTCTCTTGATTTTGAATCATTTGACACATGCGAACCATGCCTCATGGGCAAGATGATCAAAACCCCGTTCTCCGGTATGATGGAGCGAGCAACGGACTTGTTGGAAATCATACATACCGATGTATGCGGACCGATGAGTGTTTCGACACGCGGTGGATATCGCTATTTCCTCACTTTTACCGATGAATTAAGTAGATATGGGTATATCTATTTAATGAAACATAAATCTGAAACATTTGAAAAGTTCAAGGAATTTCAGAATGAAGTGGAGAACCATCGTAACAGAAAGATTAAGTTTCTACGATCCGATCGTGGAGGTGAATATTTGAGTTATGATTTTCTCACGCATCTTAAAGCAAGTGGAATCGTTTCACAACTCACGCCACCCGGAACACCACAGCGCAATGGTGTGTCTGAACGCCGGAATCGAACCCTATTAGATATGGTCCGATCAATGATGTCTCTTACTGATTTGCCGTTATCATTTTGGGGTTATGCATTAGAAACCGCTGCATTCACTTTAAATAGGGCTCCATCTAAATCCGTTGAGACGACACCGTATGAACTGTGGTTTGGTGCTAAACCTAAGTTGTCGTTTCTTAAAGTTTGGGGATGCGAAGCTTACGTCAAGAAGTTGATGCCGGACAAGCTCGAACCCAAAGCGGAGAAATGTGTCTTCATAGGATACCCTAAGGAAACTATTGGGTATACCTTCTATCACAGAACCGAAGGCAAAGTGTTTGTCGCAAAGAATGGTTCCTTTCTTGAGAAGGAGTTTCTCTCGAAAGAAGTGAGTGGGAGGAAAGTAGAGCTAGACGAGGTTATTGAACCTTCTCTTGAATTGGAGAGTAGCGCAGCACCTGAAATTGTTCCAGTGCCGCCTGCACCAACAATAGAGGAAGCTAATGACAAGGATCATGAAGCTTCGGACGATGCTGCTACTGAACGTCGTAGGTCGACAAGGTCGCGTGCCCCTCCTGAGTGGTACGGCAACCCTGTCTTGACTGTCTTGTTGGTAGAAGACAGTGAACCTACGAACTATGAGGAAGCGATGATGAGCCCAGACTCTGAGAAATGGCTGGAAGCCATGAAATCCGAATTGGGATCCATGAGGGAAAACCAAGTATGGACTTTGGTGGACCCTCCTAGCGACCGAAAGGCCGTTGAGTGCAAATGGATCTTCAAGAAGAAAACAGACGCGGATGGTAATGTTACCGTCTATAAAGCACGGCTTGTCGCGAAAGGTTTTCGACAAGTTCAAGGTGTTGACTACGATGAGACTTTCTCTCCCGTAGCGATGTTTAAGTCCATTCGGATTTTATTAGCAATTGCTGTGTTTCATGATTATGAAATATGGCAGATGGATGTCAAGACTGCGTTCCTCAATGGCAACATTGATGAAGAGTTGTATATGATGCAACCCGAAGGTTTTGTCGATCCTAAGGATGCTAGTAAAGTATGCAAACTTTAGCGTTCCATTTATGGACTGAAGCAAGCATCTCGGAGTTGGAACCTTCGTTTTGATCAAGTGATCAAGAGCTTTGGATTTGTTCCAAATTGCTACGAAGCTTGTATCTACAAGAAAGTGAGTGGGAGCTCGGTGACGTTTCTGGTACTATATGTGGATGACATATTGATTATCGGAAATGACATCAACATGCTTAACGATGTGAAGAGTTATTTGAACAAGTGTTTTTCAATGAAATACCTAGGTGAAGCTGCTTATATATTGGGCATCAAAATCTATAGAGATAGACAAAGATGCCTGATAGCTTTAAGCCAGAGTACATACCTAGACAAAGTTCTGAAAAGGTTCAGAATGGATAAGGCAAAGAAAGGTTCAGTGCCTATGTTGTCAGGTAAGATATTGAGCAAGGCTCAGTGTCCAGCTACGGTAAATGATAGGGAAGCTATGAGCAAAGTGCCTTATGCCTCGGCCATAGGTTCCATCATGTATGCCATGCTGTGTACTAGACCGGATGTGTCCAATGCTCTTAGTTTGACGAGCAGATATCAAAGTGATCCAGGAGTGGAACACTGGACAGCCGTGAAGAACATCCTAAAGTACCTAAATAGAACTAAAGAAATGTTCTTAGTCTATGGGGGTGATGAACAGCTTGTCGTAAAAGGTTACGTCGATGCTAGTTTCGACACCGACAAGGATGATTCCAAATCTCAGACAGGATACGTTTATATTTTGAATGGAGGAGCTGTGAGCTGGAGAAGCTGCAAGCAAAGCGTGATCGCGGGATCTACAGTGGAAGCGGAATACATGGCTGCTGCAGAAGCGTCAAGTGAAGGAGTTTGGATCAGAAACTTCATCACTGAGCTTGGCGTGGTTCCAAGTGCATTGGACCCACTGGAGATATTGTGTGACAACACTGGCGCCATAGCACTCGCTAAGGAACCAAGATATCATCCAAAGACCAAGCATATCAACCGCAAGTTTCATATAATCCGAGATTATATAGAAGATGGAGATCTGAAGATTAGCAAAGTACATACGGATCTGAATGTCGCAGATCCATTGACTAAACCTCTTCCACGTGTAAAACATGATCAACACCTCAGTGCCATGGGTGTGAGATTGTTGCCAGATGTAAACTAGATTATTGACTCTAGTGCAAGTGGGAGACTGTTGGAATTATGCCCTAGAGGCAATAATAAAGATGTTATTATTATAATTCTTGTTCATGATAAAGTTTATATTCCATGCTAGAATTGTATTAAGCGGAAACATTAATACTTGTGTGGTTTGTGAACAACACCGTGTCCCTAGTACGCCTCTATGGACTAGCTCATTGATCAATGATGGTTAAGGTTTCCTAACCATAGACATGAGTTGTCAATTGATAATGAGATCATATCATTGGAGAATGATATGATGGACAGACCCAAACTAAGCGAAGCAATTAGATCGTTTCATCGTGTTCATCTTTGCGAAGCTTTTCCTATGTCAAATATTGTATTCCTTAGACCATGAGATAATGCAACTCCCTGGTACCGGAAGAAAGCTTTGAGGTCATCAAACGTCATCCTATGAGAGGGTGATCATAAAGGTGTCTCTCAGGTGATCGGAAAGTATTTGTTGGGTTGTATGTATCGAGATGGAATTTGTCCCTCCCAAGTCGGAGAGATATACTTCGGGCCCACTCGGTAATCGATATCAACACCGCTTGCAAGCATGTGGTTAAGGAGTTAATCACAAAGTGATATCGGATTACGGAACGAGTAAAGTACTTGCTGTGAACGAGATTGAACTAGGTATGACGGTACCGACGATCGAATCTCGGGCAAGTAAAATATCGCGAGACGAAGGGAATATATATATGGGATTGATTGAATCCTGGCATAGTGGTTCATCCGATATGATCATCGATGAATGTGTGGGAGTCAATATGGGTGCCCAGACCCCGCTGTTGATTATTGATAGAAGATCATGTCTGCATATTCTCGAACCCGCAGAGTCACACACTTAACGTATCTCGGCGCTAGGATAGATTGGATAATTGGTTTATGAATTTTTGTTCGGAGTCTCGGATGGGATCCGGGATATCACGAGAGGTTCCGGAATGGTCCGGAGAATAAGATTCATATAAGGCAATGCAGTTTTTGGAGTTCAGAATTGTTCTGGGTTAATCGGTATTGTACCGGAAGCTTCTAGAACCTTCCGGAAGGGGACCAACATGGCCCCACCTTCCGGGAGGGGGCATGGGCCTATGAGGGAGTGTCCTGGCCGCATTGGGCCAGGGGCACAAGGCCCCATAGGGCCCAGCCGATCCTAGAGAGTTTAAATCGTTTAAACTAGAGATAGGGTTTCTAGAAGAGGGGAGAGTCCATGCCCCCCACTCCTTATCCTTTGGGCTTGGGGGAGGGGCTAGGGCTGCGCCCCCCCTCTATATAAAGAGGGGTGGGGGCACACCAACCCCCCACACCTCTCCTCCAAACCCTAGCCGCCTTGCTAGCTTTCCTCTCTCCCTCTCGACTGTTTGTAGGCGAAGCCCTGCTGCAGAAATTCTCCACCATATACACCACGCCGTCGTGTTGTAGATCCAATCTATCTCTCCACCATACTTGCTGGTCCGAGGAAGGAGGATACGTCGAGGTGCTGCACGTGTGCATCTCACGGAGGCACCGCCACTTGTGGTGCTAGATCGGATCGGATCGGATCGCGAGGAGGAGAAGCGAGTACGACTACATCACCCACGTTCCGACGAACGTTCCGCTGTGCGAATCTTCAAGGGTATGAAGATCTAATCCAATCTCTCTCGTTGATTGCATCTCCTAGATTAGATCTTGGCTTTCCCTCTGTTCGCATCCGTAGAAAATTTTGATTTACTATGCCGCGAATCCCTTCAGTAAATATCGAGGACGATCTCGATGTGGACGCGTCGGAGGAGGGAACATGCTCCTGTGCACGACCTGGCGAGGCCGCAATGCGAGACGGCGAGGCTAGGTCGGCATAGGCGAGGTTGAGGAGGCGGGCGAGGTCAGAGCGCCATGGGCCGCAGGAGACGACATAGCTGAGCGGGCCGAGGAGGGTGCGGGGGAGGTCGACCCGGGCGCATGGCGCAGTCTAGAGGACCGATGCGGCCCAACATGCATAGGAGGCATGGTACCGAGGGTGGCACATCGATCGTACCAAGGTCGGCGGGCGATGGAGGCTCGTGCTGCTGCATATTAGTGACATAAAAGTTTGGGGCAATAGAAAAACGAGTTTCGTCAAAAATCACATGTCGAGAGATAATGATACGATAAGACTCAAGGTACATGCAGCGGTAACCACGATGATTATAGGGGTAACCCAGAAACACACATGCGATGGAACGATGTGACAGTTTGTGAGGCATGGTGGCGGAAAGATTTGGATAACACAAACAACCAAATGTTCGAAGAAGTGTTGTTGGGGATATGCTATATGGGTATCCTCATAGCATGTCTCTTATCCGGATAACCCGGGTGGCCCACAGTTGGTAGCAAGATCCATGGCTTGCTGGGCGGCCCAGTTAGATGTATCCAGAAGGGAGGCCCATGACGGATAAAGGAAGGCTACGGAGAAGTCACCGACGTACTCGGAGCCTTGGAGTGCAAGACACGCTAGACTAGTTGTATGCAGTGTAGGACTCTGTAACCTGTCCGGCTAGGACTTTTCCTGTAACCCTAGGACCTGGCGACTATATAAGCTGGACCTATGGGAGCCTTTAGGGCACGATAGCTTAGACAAGACACAACTCATACCTCGCACAGTGAACCGATCCCTGTATCTCAGTGTATTGCCATTATAGTGATTTATAGCAGGAGTAGGATTCCGCCACCATCGTGGGATCTGAACTTGGGTAAGCTGTGTTACCTCGTATCTGTCAACCGTCCGACTTACCCACGTCTCTAAACACGCACTGTGAGGACCCCTCCATGGCGTACTCGTCGGCAATACCACGACAGTTGGCGCCCACCGTGGGGCAAGAGGCGCTTCAGGCTCTACATCGGGCGAGGTCCAAGCTCTTCGCGGGAATCGGCGAAACCGTAGCCATTGGTCGCGTTCTCTTCTCCGAAAATGTTTTGATCATCCCTCCCGATGAGTTCTGGATCCCGGCGAAGAAAAACCCCACCCGCTGCTCGATAGTCGCCATCGGAGACATCCACCTCTTCATCGGCGAAACCGACTCGGGCACTAGTTCCCTGGAAGTCGGAGGAGCATCAAGACCCGCACGGACCGCCTATGGACATGATATGTTCACGGAAGGATCGAAGTCAGATCTCTCTTTGGAGTTTGCGGGCAACGATGAAAAATTCAAGGCCCACCCAAACCGCCCCTGTGCAGGATATAATGGTGGAAGATCGCTGCAAGTCGCCGGCTTCGTCCGTGTGTCTGAATAGCAGAGATCCAAGTTCGTCGGAGTGGTAACTATCTTCGATCTGACATGTTGAATTCAGAGAGCGAGGATGAAAACCTCCGCGATTACCTAGCCAGATGGATCTGTATACGATCCGACCTGGCACATTACCTCAATGATGATGCCATGTATCACTTTGTGGAAGTATTGGACCAAGGAACACTTCTTCGACATACGCTAAGGCGGCAGCAGGCTTCAGGACGCCTCACTTTCGAAGGAATGGTGAATACCGTCAACAACTACGCGGAAGCTGAGGAGGCAGCTCAGACAGCGCTCACGCTCTTAGACGGCGCCCCTCCGCCTTAGCCACTGCCACCACCGCCTCTGGTCGTCGTCGCTGCAGCTGCACCACCGCTTCTAGTCATCATCGCTGCTGTCGCACCACCACCACCCATCATCGAGGAAGCCCCGACACGCTCTGACTCCGTTCTTGACGCGCTCTACGCCGACATCAGCGCTGACTCGAAGGAGATATACTTCAATCTAGAGGAGCTAGACTCTGCTATGCAGGAGATGGAGGAGGATTACAAACGCGACGAGCAGGACGACAACGCCATCACGTCGCGAGAGGTGTTCGTCGCCATTGGGACCATGATGGATGAAGATCAACCTGGACAAGCTCCGCCTACAGCGCTGGACAAGGGGAAGGGACTACCTGTTGCTACCGACAATGATCGCGCAAAGGCCATGCCCCCTCCGCCTAACCTAGTGCAGCAGCCGCAGGAACTCAACATCGGTCCGAGTAACAACAACAACACAAACCCGCCGCCTCTGACATCTACGTCTGCTGCCGCCCAAATCACTCCAGCTGATAGAGTGATGTACGACAACCTACTCGTCGAGCCCATGAACGTGGCTCATATTCGGAACGTAGTCCAGCTTGACGAGAAGCGCCAGCAGCTGCTGGAGGAAGCGCAGGCCATCACGGAGTAAGGCGCAAAGCTGGATCGAGATCTGGCCAACGCGCAGAAGTCAATAGAGAAAGCTAGAGCCATGGAGGCTGAGTACAAGACTCTGCTCCAGCAGCAGAAGGCTAAGAAAGCTCCGGCTCGCGTCATCAACGATCCTGGTGTACGGCGAAACCTAGGATGGGCTCCCTCAAAGTCGCCACAAGCAAAGCCATACATTGACAGTGAAGGCAGGCAGGTGATGCCCACTCCTATTCTCAACCTCGTCGTCGCCAAGACCCTTCTGGAGCAGGATAGATCACCCGCAGCTGTGGAACAGGTCTATGACCTTATGGCCAAGGCGGTGAAACAGCAGGAAAAGGCGACCTCTCTGAGGCTTGAGTTTGACCCAACGTATTGCCAATCTAGCCATCCTAAGCCGCCAAGGGACCGATCTCCTCATGATGTCGGGTCCCAGACAGGTTCATCAGAGCAAAGACGGAGGGATGCACGCAATAGGAAGGACGCCATCCCCATATCCTCCGACCATGGAGGCAAGGCTCATCCTTGTCGCCCATCTCCACCGCCCCGGTCTCCCCGACATTGCGAAGACCCCAAGGCTCACCATCGCACGGATATGCCTCCACCAAGGCAGAGCGACATCGTCATCCGCGACAATGTGGAGCAGACCCTTCATGATGGAGAACGCAACCAAGGACACAAGAGCAGGTCACACCATGACCCTCCGCGTCCGACAAGCAACCGCGACAATGTGGAGCAGACCCTTCATGATGGAGAACGCAGCCAAGGACACAAGAGCAGGTCACACCATGACCCTCCGCGTCCAACAAGCAACCGCGACAAGCGTGAGGCATCGCAGGAGGGTAACAACAAGAAGGCTAACCCACCGCCACCTCCGCCTCCATCGTCCCCAGCAGCCACCATGGCGGAGGAGGCCCGCGTCGTTCACACAACCCTCCCCTTGCGGCAATAAGAAAAGAGCAAGCTCGGAGCCATATGACGCACATTCACGCCTGGACAAGATTCATGAGGCCCGAGAAGGACAATACCTGGGACCACGTTGCTTTGGACCTGTAATACGGACCGTAACTTACCCCAAGGGTTTCCCGATTGACAAGACCATCATGCCCTATGACGGCACCGCCAAACCAGCTACGTGGTTGCAGGACCACGGCAACACGGTGGAGATCACCGGGGGTAACCCCAACGTCGCCGTCAAATACCTCCCCCTGATGCTGGCGGGCACGACCCGACAATGGATTGACGACTTGCTGGAGAAGTCCATCTGCAACTGGTTGGACATGCAAGAAGCATTCACCAACAACTTCGAGGGTACGTATAAGCATCCCTGCATTGGCGATCTATAGCGGTGCGTGTAGGAGAAAGATGAGTCATCTCGCGCCTACCTCTCTCGCTGGCTGGATATGAAGAATTCCTGCGCAGGAGTGCACGCTCAAACCGCCATGGCCGCCTTCATCGATGGGTTGGAGAAAGGTACGTTGCTCCGTTATAAGTTAAAGCGCCTGCAGGACAATCACCGGCTAGATCTCAACCAGATGATCCAACTGGCTAGTGAGTTCGCGGCTGCCGATGATGATGCTCGCGGCTCCCTGCCGGCAACGGCCGTTCCAACACAAGCTAAGAGGAACAACAACACCAAGCGAAAGAGCCCACCAGAAGAAAAGAAAACCTCCGACATGGTCGCCATGGCATTTGCAGGACGAGGTGATGCTGGACAGCGTGGCCGAGGAAGGGGAGCTGGTCGAGGGTAGCAGCGAGGTAGTGAAACTACCCCGGCAGCGCTCCGCGTTCCCCAAACATACGAGGAATACCGTGATATGCCATGCCTTGTACACCTCGACGCCAATGGAAAATCCACTCACACCAATCGCCATTGCAAGTTTGTTAATGATCTCAAAGAGGACCTAGAGTCCGGCTACAAGAAAAGTCGGAAGAACAGACCGCGAGGCAAGGGCAAAGGGAAGAAGAAGGACGAGGAGTCCAAGGATTCAAGTGACATGGACGAGGACATTGACCCGAAGCACGCCACCAAGAGCGATGGCAAGGGCAAGAACCCCTTTGAGAAGAAGGCCCCCGTCTATCACAGTTTCCTTGGCACCCCAACTATCCGGCAACAGAAAACCTCTCTGAGGATACTGATGGCCACTCTACCCCCAGTTCCCCAGAACCTACTCTGGTGGCAGATTTCAATCACTTGGGACAGGAAGGATCACCTAGACCTCATCCCTACGGAGAACTAGTACGCCATGGTCATCAACCCCCTGATTGACGGCAACGAGTTCACCAAATGCATGGTGGATAGTGGAAGTAGCATCAACATCATGTACCTGGATATGCTACACAAGATGAACTTGACGGAGGCTAACCTAAGGCGGACCAGCACCGTGTTCCATGGCGTAGTTCCTATCCGGGAGGCTCGGTCCCTTGGGTGCATCACACTCCAGGTCGCTTTTGGCGATGTTAATAATTACCGCCAAGAACGCATGACCTTCGAAGTGGTCCCCTTCAAGAGCGTGTACCACGTCATCTTCGGACGCGACATCTTCCACACCTTCATGACCAAAGCATGCTTCGTCTACAACAAGCTCAAGATACCCGGACCAAACGGTGTCATCATCATATCCGGAAGCTTTACCAAGGCAAGGGACTGCGAGATTGGAGAAGCAGCCTTTACAAAAGCTGTCCTCTACAGCGAAGAATTCAAGGAGATCCAGAGCAAGGTCGATGCCACGGAGATGCCAGCGTCGAAGAAGCAGATTTCTGACTCCGCCCCATCCTTCAAGGCCGCCATCGAAACCAAGCCGGTGGAACTTGTGGCAGGCGATGCCTCCAAGACCACCGCCATTGGTACGAACCTGGATCCCAAATAGGAAAGCGCGCTTGTCGAGTTCCTCCATGAGAATAGGGACATATTTGCATGTCAACCTTCCGACATGAAAGGTGTACCTAGGGAACTTGCCGAGAACAGCTTGAATATTGATTCAAAATGCAAACCGGTGAAACAACCTCTACGACCTTCGAAGACAAGAAGAGATGCGCCATAGTCAAAGAGATATCTAGGTTACTTAAAGCTAGTTTTATCCGAGAAGTCCTTCACACATGATGGGTGGCCAATCCTGTACTTTTCCCCAAAAAGGGAACCAAAGAATTAAGAATGTGCGCTGATTACACCGACTTGAAAAAAGCATGTCCCAAAGATCCGTTTGCTTTGCCTCGCATTGACCAAGTCATTGACTCGACGGCTGGCTCAGAGCTTTTGTGTTTTCTCGATGCATACTCAGGGTACCACCAGATTAAGATGAGGAAGTTGGAACAATTTGCCACTTCATTCACCACACCTTACGACACGTTTTGCTATGTCACGATGCCCTTTGGGCTAAAAAACGCAGATGCTACCTACCAGCGGACAATGCAGCGTTGCCTGCATGATCAAATTGGTCGGAATGTTCACGCCTATGTGGACGATATAGCAGTGATGTCTAAAAAGTCAAACAACTTAATCTCCGACTTAAAATAAACCTTTGATAATCTCCATAAATACAACATGATGCTTAACCCTAAGAAGTGTGTCTTCGGGGTTTCAGCCGGAAAATTGTTGGGCTTCATCGTTTCCCAGCGCGGAACCGATGTCAACCCGGAGAAGATCAAGGACATACTAAACATAAACCGTTCGACATGCCTAAAGGACATACAACGGCTTATAGGCTGCGTTGCAGCAGTTAGCCGGTTCATCAACCGACTTGGAGAGAAGGCTCTGCCGCTATACAAGTTGCTTAAGAAGGCGGGAAAATTTACCTAGACGAACGAAGCAGATGCAACACTAAAGCAGCTAAAGGAGGTACTCTCCTCGGCGCCTATCCTTGCAGCACCCAAGCCTATGTTAATTTACATGACGGCCACCAAATGAGTAATCAGCATCGTCGTTGTGGTATCGCAGAAAGAACCAGGGCATGTGTACGGAGTTCAGCGGCCAATTTACTATGTAAGAGAGGTCTTGATGGAGTCCAAGCAGCGTTATCCGCACTACCAGAAGCTAGCTTATGGAGTTTTCCTTGCTTCACGGAAGCTAAGACACTATTTCTAGGAGCACTCTATCACAGTTGTGAGCAAAGCTCCACTGTCCGACATCATCAACAATAGCGACGCTACAGGAAGGGTCGGGAAGTGGGGCATTGAACTTGCCGCCTTCGAGATAACCTAAAAGAGACGCGACGCTATCAAGTCACATGCCTTGGCTGATTTTATCGCAGATTGGACGGAGATGCCAGATGCTACCCCTATACCAGAACCAGAATACCGGGTGATGCACTTTGACGGATCAAAGCTACTCAATGGCTCGGGGGCTGGTGTACTGTTACAGTCACCAACCGGGGAAAAGCTACACTATGTTCTACAGATCCACTTCGAGGCTACGAATAACATGGCGGAGTATGAGGCACTCATTCACGGACTACGCGTAGCCAAGAATATTGGCATCAAGCGCATAATTTTCTATGGAGATTCTGACTTGGTTGCCCAACAGGTGGCTGGTACCTGGAACGTGCGGAACCCTATGATGGCGGCATATCGAGACGAAGTGGACGAGATAGCCAAGAGCTTCTTGGGCTACGAAGTCAAGTATGTCCCTAGGGAGCAAAATGAGGCGACTGATCTACTGTCAAAAATTGGATCAGGGTACAAACAAATTCTGCCTGGCGTTTTTCTAGAACATCTACGGACACCATATGTGAAGGGAGCGGACACCGAGAACTGGATAGAGATGACTCTTCCATTCACACAGTGACAAAGGTCCCTCCGACTTGGACAAAACCGTTCATGGAATATCTCGTACACATAACTTTGCCCGACGACGAGGTCGAAAGACGACAAATAGTACGTCGAGCAAAGGGCTATACCATAATCAATGGACATCTCTATAAAAGAAGCACCACTGGTGTATACCTCAAGTGTATTTCCTAGCAAGAAGGTATTGAAATTCTTCGTGAGATCCATCTCGGAGATTGCGGGCATCACGCCGCTCCTCGATCGTTGGTCTCCAAAGCCTTCCGGCAAGGATTCTACTGGCTGACCACGAAGACGGACACCGACAAGATAGTTGATACATGCATGGGATGACAGTATTATGTCCGACAACCACATGTTCCAGTTGAAGAATTGCGAACAATACCAATAACTTGGCCGTTTGGAGTCTGGGGGCTAGACATGGTTGGTCCATTACAGACGGCACCATGTGGGTTTACGCATCTTCTTGTAGCAGTTGATAAATTCCCCAAATGGATAGAAGCTAAACCCATTAGAAAGCTTGATGGGGCAACTGCCCTTAGGTTTGTCCGGGATCTAGTGGTGAGATTTGGTCTCCTACATAGCATTATCACCGACAACGTCAGCAACTTGTCTCTCGGAGAAGTGGAAGCTTATTGTTGGGAGAAGGGCATCCGACTTGACCTAGCATCTGTGGCACATCCATAGTCCAATGGCCAAGTTGAGCGAGCCAATGGGTTAACTCTGCAGGGAATCAAGCCACGCTTAGAGGCACCGCTACATAGAGTAGCTGGAGCCTGGGCGGAGGAATTACCATCTGTTCTGTGGAGTTTACGAACTACACCCAACACATCCACCGGCTACACCCCTTACTTCATGGTATATGGAGCAGAAGCCATCCTGCCTTCCGACATCCTTCACGATTCACCAAGAATTGCTGCCTATGACGAAGATGACGCTGAAGAATCCAGACGCCTAGATGTGGACCTTCTCAAGGAAGAGCGCGTATTGGCATGCCAAAGATCCGCCATCTACCAGCAGAAGCTACGCAGCTACCATAGTTGCCGCGTTCGGCATCGCTCGTTTAAAGAGGGGGATTTGGTGCTCCGACTTAAGCAGAAGAAGTCACACACATTATCTCCGCCATGGGAAGGACCGTTCATCATAAGCAAGGCGCTACTCAACGGGTCTTACTACCTCGTTGACAACCGTGAACTTGAGGATAGACCAAACGAGGATCATAAGCATAAGCGACGTGACTCAGATGATGACTACCCGGAGCTTGATCGGCCATGGAACATAGCACAGCTACGTCCTTTTTACACTTGGCATATTGTCTTGGTATTGCCGATGAGTACGCCATGGAGGGGTCCTCACAGTGCATGTTTAGAAACGTGGGAGAAGGCGGACGGTTGACGGGTACGAGGTAACACAGCTTACCCAGGTTCAGATCCCACGATGGTGGCAGAATCCTACTCCTGCTATAAATCACTATAATGGCAATACGCCGAGTTACAGGGATTGGTTCGCTGTGCGAGGTTATGTGAAGTTGTGCCCTAAAGGCTCCCATAGGCCCGACTTATGTAGTCGCTAGGTCCTAGGGTTACAGGGAAAAGTCCTAGCCGGACAGGTTACAGAGCACTACACTGTCTATTACTAGTCTAGCGTGTCTTGCACTCCAAGGCTCCGGGTACGTCGGTGACTCCTCCGTAGCCTTCCATTATCCGGCATGGGCCTCCCTTCTGGATCCATCTAACTGGGCCACCCAGCAGGCCATAGGCCATGCTACCAACTGTGGGCCACCCGGGTTATCCGGATAGAGGACATGCTATGAGGATACCCATATAGCATATCCCCAACAGTAGCCCCCGGAGAACTCCGAGATCTTGCGCCGTCTTGCCTCTTCATGTTGAATGCTCTGTCTAGATGGATGTCGGAAAATCATCAAGCAATATCTTGTAGTCCTCCCAAAGAACCCTGCAAGGTTTTCTCCGTCTTCAACTTGTAAGTCGGAGAATTGCTGAATCTTCTATCGTACTCTTCTGTAGCCAGATTGGATCCGTCCATGCTGGAATATTCCATGTGATGGTTCACCCGCGAGTGATAGCTAGGGCGACGTAAACATAGGTCAGCAACGCCTCGTAACTTACACATGCAGAGAACACAATCATGTCCGTTTTTCCCGCGCGAGCGATACGAACCGTTGGCGGCGACGGTTGGCAACATGGCGAAATTTCCGCGCACGCGCCCGCACACGTCGTCCACGCGTCAATCATTCGATCATTTCGCACGAATCTTGATGCCAAAGGTCATAAATAGTAACAACGGTGGAAATTTTACTTTTCACCTCATTCCCCTCTGCATCATCTTCTTCCTCTAGCGAGCGCCTCCTCAAGCTCTCCGCGCAACGTGCGAAAAACCCTAGCTCCTCAATCTCTCCCAGTCACCACCGAAAAACTCTCAATGGCCAGCAGCAGCTCCTTCCCTTCCATGGCGGCGTCAGGCGATGCCGCGGTGAAGCTGGCGAGCGCCGTCATCATGCCTCCAGAGGGACTGGTTATTCCCAAATCCGTGGTGGTCGAGACCACCGGCGGCGACCATAATCCAGCGGTGCTGGAGTGGCTGGAGGAGGAGTACGACTCCCACAAGGGCGACTGGCGCGGTTCGGATATCATGGACCGCGATATCAAAGAATTGATCATCGAGGGCTACCTCCCTGTGACGGAGGGGCTCGCCTGGCGGGCGGCACCGGTCGGCAAGGTCACACCTTCTTCCCAAGCCGGAGAAAAGTTTTACCTCAAAGCACAACTGGTACGCGGCGTCTCCCTGCCCATCTCCAACTTTTTCCTTGCTGTCCTCAACCATTACCGAGTACAGCCTCAGAACCTCTCCCCCAATAGCATCTTAGCGCTTAGCAACTACGCAACGCTTTGCGAGGGTTATTTAGGGATTAGGCCTAGGCTAGATCTCTTCATCTATTTCTTCACCGTCAAGCGCGAATCCGGAGCCGGCAAGGACGAGCTCAGGAATTGTGGCACCATTAGTTTTAAGATCCGGCCTGGCCGGCACTTCCCCGACATTGTTGGTCACGAGTCCTGTAAGAACTGGCAACAGACGTACTTCTACGGCCTAGATATCCCTCTGGCTGGCCGAGAAGTAATGTACCCGGACTTCGTCGATGGAGCAGCCACCGAAGCCTCGACATGGAGATCCCAGGCCTCCCTTCCCTCCGACATCGACGCTTCCCGTACTATAAGGCGGATAGAGTGGTTCGTAGATATGGGTCTGACCGGATTGGACCTAGCCATGTGCTAGTTTATCAGGCGGATCCAGTCTCTGCAGCACCGCTTGAAGTTGATGCACGAGTATACCAACGAGAGGAAGGATAGCCTCCGCATCTCCAAGGACAACTTCTCGAGCGACTCCGTCAAGCTCCGCCTCAAGGACATCGTCAAGGTGAAGGATAGGAAGCGTGGCTTCACCATCACCTACGACATGTTCATAGAGAGCAAGTGCCCAAAGGTACCTGTTTATTTTCCGTGTATGACATGTACTCCGGTTCTTCCGTCTAGCCATTACCATCTCATATAACATGGTGGTTCTTCACTTAACAGCTCAGCGACATAGATGAGGATAGCATGCCTCCCCAAATCTATGATCCAAAGATGAAGGAAGTCACCGTCGTGTTCGACGAAAATGCCCTGTTGGCGCGAAAGCGGAAGAGCTCCACCTCTGACGCTGCCGGTGGAGGCAAGAAGAAGAAGACAGAGGGTGGAGCCTCCAAGAAGACTGCCGCCGCCCTGGAGGCGGAGAAAATAAAGGTTACATGGATCCCCTTTGCCAAAGCACCCCTCTTGTGTAAGCTTCTTTCTCACCAACATTGTCCATTGTTTGTCTTATTTCTGTACTTATACTTTTTGTACGTTTCAGGAAGAAAGCCACAACCAGTTTGAAGAAGACCTCCAAGACTTTGGGGGCTTCTAAAAACATTAAGGATATGTTGCATCGTGACGTTTCTCCCCATGCATCTCCCGCCATCGCCCCTGTCACTCCCATCGTCAAGCCCGCTTCTGCTCCGACAAGCTCTCAAGCCAAAGAAGCATCTGGCCCTTCCGCCATGGAAGTAGACTCAGGTGCTTCCACCGAGATCGCCGCTGTCGGCGAACAGGCGACGCAGGAAAGTGCCGCAAACCTAATGGCTGAAGCTCCGACTAAGGATGCCATCGGTAGCGGTAAGGCGGTGGTGGAAGGTGCGTACATCTGCCGAAGGCGTCGCCTCCGCACCCAAGAAGACCATAGAGTTCCCGAAGATAGTCTATCCGGTGCTTACACCGGGTAGCACTGCTCTGGTTCCTGGTGCGGCGCCGACATCTCCAATGTGTGGCCTTGAGGAGCTTCTCCGGCAAGCAGAAATCTTGCAAGGAAACAGTTTGTCCTTTGGCAAGTTGCTTGATGAGAGTGCTACAAACCTCAAGATCATCGCACTTGTAAGTTTTACTTGCCTTTTGCATTTCATATGAGTATCCCACTGTAGGTACCGAGGATTTAGACGGAAAACCATAGGTATTTACATCTAAATGCTCTAAGAGTGACTAAGCTAGAAAACTTCTCACTGTAACCCCCAAGCATACAGTTTGAATGATTTATTCCGACTAGATTCTTTTAGAGTAGCATACGTAGTGTTTATAAATTTCGATACTGTAGCCCCCAAGCTTCTAGTTGTAACTGAATTAGTTCCGACTAGATGCTTAAAGAGAAGCTAAGCATATGACTTAGTTAAAAACTTTATACTATAGCCCCCAAGCTTCTAGTTGAAAACTAAATTAGTTCCGACTAGATGCTTAAACAAAGACCAAGCATATTGCTAAGTTAAAAACTATCGCTGTAGCCCCCGAGCTTCTAGGTGGAAATTCTCCGGCTAGATGCTCCAAGTAGGCCAAACAACGTTTAACTTTATTCTTCCAGAGAATGAGAATGCTCGGAGGGGTGTCGCCAACGACAAGTACCAGAAGATGCGCGCGGATTTGGAAGCTGAAAAGGGTAAAACTGCCTTCTTGAAGGAACAAATCATCAAGAGCAAGCGTCTGTTTTTTCCTTTCTTTTTCTTATTCCGGATTGGTCTTGTGCCAACATTCTCCGAGTACTCACTATGTACTGTTCTTTCTACGACTTGCAAAAACCCTTCCCAAGGCTAAGGATATTGTTGAGAAATCCAAGCATATTCAGCAGCTGGATAGCGAAAACAAGATCCTTAAACAGGAGAGGAAGGACATGCTGAAGATGCATGAAGATTCAATGAAAGCTCTGCGAGACTCCGCCAGTGAGGAGATGAACCTCTTGAAGGAGGAAATCGCTATCCTGAAAGAGCAAAAGAAAGCCGCTGATGAACAAAATCAGTGCCATCTTGAAGCGTACAGGATCCTCCGACAAGAACGGAACTCCATGGCGGATACTCTCCAACATGCTGAGATTAGCATCTTCAGTAAGTGATTCTCCGTCTTGGACTTCTGTAAGCTGAATACTCTGAATTTTTGAACTCATGCGCTCCTTTGTCGGAAATTCGCAGATCCTATGGGTTTAACCCGATCGCCTCCTCCGCCAAAGGAATGCATGGTTCTTGCTGGCAACTTTATCAACACCGCCATCAAGCAGGCCAAGGAGATAGCCAAACCCCCGCCAGATTAATATCAAGACATCGGACTCTGTGGCGAAGTTCTCGGAGATCCCGCGCCGAGCCCCCGAGCGTATCGCAAGCTGGAAAGCTTCATGTGCATGGGCCGGTGAAAGGATGGCGCTGTACATGGTCAAGGCACATTACTAAAATGCCGACATCGACACGGTGACCTCTGGCATCCCCGACTTTGATGACGAAGGCCAACAGATAAACCACGAATCTATCTTGGCGTCGCTCACGGGTTATGACACAAGAGTCACCGAGTTGGTCGATGTTAATGTCTTTGTGCCCATGAAAACCAACGATGGCGGCAACCAAAGCTTCTCCGAGTCCCTCAACACTACCGATTTCGAGGAAGGTGACTCTCTTGCTGCCGACGATGCTGCTTCCAAGTCGCCTGCGCCAGAGGAATGAAAAACAATTTGTAATATTTGTTTCCTATGTAATGTATATGCGGAAAAACTATGTGTGTAACTTAAGGCGGAAAACAATGATTGTTATGTCCTGCTACTCAGCAAGTTCTGGCTTATCCTTTACTCTGGTTCTTATGCTTGACTTTTTGTGAGTCGGAAGACTTGTTGTCGAAACCATGCGCTCAGGTGATGATTCCCAATGGCACCGTCAATAACCTAAGCACAAAATCGCCGACAACAAGTGCCGAAAGTCACTACTCCAGAATCCACATAAAAATGACAAAGAACGTGTAGACCAGAAAACTTAAGCTAACGCCCGTAGGGAGAATTTTCACAAGTGCAATCGCAAAGCTTGTGCATAAAGGTTTCATACGATCCAAAAATGAACACTAAAGGAGGTAAAAGACTCAGAAATATGAGTGAACCAGAGAGCTTTATTTCATTGATCATATAAGAGGTACACAATTAGATAAAAAATGCTAAGTGTAGAAAGGACGTAGCTGTGCTATGTTCCATGGCCGATCAAGCTCCGGGTAGTCATCATCCAGGTCACGTCGCTTACGCTTATGATCCTTGTTGGGTCTATCCTTTAGTTCACGATTGTCAACGAGGTAGTAAGACCCATTGAGTATCGCCTTGCTTATGATGAACGGTCCTTCCCATGGCGGGGATAATTTGTGTGACTTCTTCTGCTTAAGTCGGCCAGATCCCCCTCTTTAAACGAGTGATGCCGGACGCGGTGACTATGGTAGATGCGTAGCTTCTGCTGGTAGATGGCGGATCTTTGGCATGCCAAAACACGCTCCTCCTCGATAAGGTACACATCTAGGCGTATGGATTCTTCAGCGTCATCTTCGTCGTAGGCGGCAACTCTTGGTGCATCGTGAAGGATGTCGGAAGGCAGGATGGATTCTGCTCCATATACCATGAAGTAAGGGGTGTAGCCGGTGGATCTGTTTGGTGTAGTTCGTAAACTCCACAGCACAGATGGCAATTCTTCCGCCCAAGCTCCAGCTGCTCTATGCAACGGTGCTTCAAGACGTGGCTTGATTCCCTGCAGAATTAATCCATTGGCTCGCTCAACCTGACCATTGGATTGTGGGTGTGCCACAGATGCAAGGTCAAGTCGGATGCCCTTGTCCCAACAATAAGCCTCCACTTCTTTGAGTGACAAGTTGTTGTTGTTGTTGTCAGTGATTATGCTATGCGGGAGACCAAATCTCACCACTAGATCCCGGACAAACCTAAGGGCAGTTGCCCCATCGAGCTTTCTAATGGGTTTAGCATCTATCCATTTAGTGAATTTATCAACTGCTACAAGCAGATGCGTAAACCCACATGGTGCCGTTTGTAACGGACCTACCATGTCTAGCCCCTAGACTACAAACGGCCAAGTTATTGGTATTGTTCGCAATTCTTCAGCAGGAACATGTGGTTGTCGGGCATAATACTGGCATCCCATGCATGTCTCAACCAGCTTGTCGGCATCTGCCTTCACGGTCAACCAGTAGAATCCTTGCTGGAAAGCTTTAGCAACCAACGATCGGGGAGCGGCGTGATGATCGCAATCTCCGAGATGGATTTCAATACCTTCTTGCTGGGAAACACACTTAAGGTATACACCAGTAGTGCTTCTTTTGTAGAGCTATCCGTTGATTATGGTATAGCCCTTTGCTCGACGTACTATTTTCCATCTTTAGACTTCGTCGTCGGGCAACGTTCCGTGTTTGAGATATTCCATGAATGGTTTTGTCCAAGCCGGAGGGACCTTTGCCACCATGTGGACGAAAGAGTCTACTCTGTCCGGGTTGTCGATGTCTGCTCCCTTTGTCGTGGTATTGCCGATGAGTACGCCATGGAGGGGTCCTCACAGTGCGTGTTTAGAGACGTGGGGTAAGGCGGACGGTTGACGGGTACGAGCTAACACAACTTACCCAGGTTCAGATCCCACGATGGTGGCGGAATCCTACTCCTGCTATAAATCACTATAAGGGCAATACGCCGAGTTACAGAGATAGGTTCGCTGTGCGAGGTTGTATGAATCGATGCTAAGTTGTCTCTGAGATTGTGCCCTAAAGGCTCCCATAGGCCCGACTTATATAGTCTCCAAATCCTAGGGTTACAGGGAAAAGTCCTAGCCGGACAGGTTACAGAGTCCTACACCGTCTATTACTAGTCTTGTGTATCTTGCACTCCAAGGATCCGGGTACGCTGGTGACTCCATCATAGCCTTCCTTTATCCGGCATGGGCCTCCCTTCTGGATCCATCTAACTGGGCCGCCCAGCAGGCCATCGGCCATGCTACCAACAGTGGGCCACCCGGGTTATCCGGATAGGTGACATGCTATGAGGATACCCATATAGCATATCCCCAACAGTAGCCCCCGAAGAACTCCGAGATCTTGCGCCGTCTTGCCTTTTCAGATGAATGCTCCGTCTAGTAGGATGTCGGCAAATCGTCAAGCAATATCTTGTAGTCCTCCCAAAGAACCCTGCAAGGCTTTCTCCGTCTTCAACTTGTAAGCCGGAGAAATGCTGAATCTTTCATCATACTTTTCCGTAGCCGGATTGGATCCGTCTATGTCGGAATCTTCGATGTGACGGCTCTTCTGTCCATGTCAGCTAGGACGATGTAGGCTTAGGTCAGCAACGCCTCGTAACTCACACATGCAGAGAACGAAATCATGTCCGATTTCCCCCCGCGAGCAATACGAACCGTTGGCGGCGGCGGTTGGAGACGTGGAGAAATTTCCGCGCACGTTCGTGAACACGTCGTCTACGCGGCAACCGTCCGATCAAGCTGCACGAACCTTGACGTTTGGAGATGATAAATAGTAACCGCGGTGGAATTTTCACTTTTTACCTCATTCTCCTCGCATCGTCTTCTTCCTCCAGCGCGAGCCCCTTCGAGCTCTCTGCGCCCAACTCGCGAAAAAACCCTAGCCTTCAATCTGCACTAGTCGCACCCAGCCTCACTCCATGGCCAGTAGCAGCACTTCTCCCTCTATGGCGGCATCGAACGAAGCCGCCGCGAAGCCGGCGAGCTCCATCGTCATGCCTCCAGAGGGCCTAGTCATCCCCGCATCAGCGGTTATCGAGTCCACCGGCGGCGACCTTAATCTGGCGGCGCTGGAGCCGTTGGAGGAGGAGCCAGATTCGCACAAAGGCAACTGGCGCGGCTCAAATATCATAGACCGTGATATCCAAGAGATGATCGCCGAAGGCTACCTTCCTGCGACGGAGGGGCTCGCCTGGCGGGCGGCATCGGCCGGCGAGGTGACACCTTCTCCCCAAGCCGGAGAAAAGGTGTACCTCAAAGCTCAACTGGTACGCGGCGTCTCCCTGCCCATCTCCAACTTCTTCCTCACCGTCTTGAACCACTATAGGGTCCAGCCCTAGAACCTTTCCCCCAATAGTATCTTAGTGCTTAGGAACTACGCAGCGCTCTGCGAGGGATACTTAGGGATAAGGCCTAGGTTAGACCTCTGTGTGTACTTCTTCACCGTTAAACGTGAAGCCGGACATAACAAGGAAGAGCTTGGAAACTGTGGCACCATAAGCTTCAAGATTTGACTTGGCCGGCGGTTCCCCGACATCGTCGGCCACGAGTCCTGCAAAAATTGGCAACAAACGTACTTTTACGGCCCAGACATTCCTCTGGCTGGCCGACAAGTTACGTACCCGGACTTCATTGACGGAGCCACCGCTGAAGCCTCGTCATGGAGATCTCAGGCCTCCCTTCCCTCCGACCTCGACGCTTCTCGTGCCATAAGGCGAATTGAATGGTTCATAGAGACGGGTTTGACCGGCTTGGACCTAGCCATGTGCTGGTTCATCAGGCGAATCCAACCTCTGCAGCACCGCGCGAAGCTCATGCACGAGTATACCAGCGACAGAAGGGATAGTCTCCGCATCTCCGTGGACAACTTCTCGAGCGACTCCATCAAGCTCCATCTTAAGGACATCGTCAAGGTGAAGGATAAGAAGTGTGGCTTCACCATCACCTACGGCATGTTCGTAGACGGCAAGTGCCCAAAGGTAGGTATTTATTTTCCATGTATGACATATACTCCAGTTCTTCCATCTTGCAAATGTCATCTTATCTAACACGGTGATTTTTAACAGCTTAGCGATCTAGAGGAGGGCAACCTGGCTGCCCAAATCTATGATCCAAAGATGAAGGAAGTCACAGTCGTGTCCGACGACGAAGTTCCGTTAGCGCGAAAGCGGAAGAGCTCCACCTCTGACGCTGCCGACGCAGGCAAGAAGAAGAAGACGGAGGGTGGAGCCTCCAAAAAGACTACCGCCACCCTGGAGGCAGAAAAGAGAAGAGTTACCGGGATCCCTTTTGCCAAAGCACCCCGACTTGTGTAAGCTTCTCATTCTCCGAAATTGTCTATTTATCTGTCTTGCTCCTATACTTATGCATTTTGCACGTTTCAGGAAGAAAGCCACGACCAGCCTCAAGAAGACCTCCCAAACATCGGGGGCTTATCGAAATAGTAAGGAAATGCTGCATCGCGACGCCTCCCCCTCCATCGCCCTGCCACTCCTGCCGTCAAGCCCTTCTCTGCCCCGACAAGCTCACAAGCTAAGGAGGCATCAGGCCCTTCCGCCATGGAAGTGGATTCTGGCGCCTCTACCGAGATTGTTGTTGTCGGTGAGCAGGCGACGCAGGAGAGTACCGCCCATAAAATGGTTGAAGCTCCGGCTAAGGATGCCATCGGTGGCGGCAAGGCGGTGGTGGAAGCTGGTACTTCTGCCGAAACCGGCGCCCTTGCTCCCCAGAAACCTTTTGAGTTCCCAAAGATAGTCTACCCGGCGCTTACGCCAAGTATCACAACTCTGGTTCCTGGAGCAGCACCGACATCTCCGACGTGCGTTCTTGAGGAGCTCCTCCGACAAGCAGAAATCTTGCGGGGAAACAACATCTCCTTTGGCAAGCTGCTGGCCGAGAGCGCAACAAACCTCAAGATCATTGCACTTGTAAGTTTTATTTGCCTTTTGCATTTCATATGAGTATCCCACTGTAGCCCCCGAGGATGTAGACATAAACCATAGGATTTTGCGTCTAGATGCACTAAGAGTGACTAAGCTAGAAAACTTCTCACTGTAGCCCCCAAGCATGTAGATGGAATGAATTATTCCGACTAGATGCTTTAAGAGTAGCATACACAGTGTTTATAAATTTCAGTACTGTAGCCCCCAAGCTTCTAGTTGCAACCGAATTAGTTCCGACTAGATGCTTAAAGAAAGCTAAGCATATAGCTGAGTTAAAAATTTTATACTGTAGCCCCCAAGCTTCTAATCGAAAACTGAATTAGTTCCGACTAGATGCTCAAAGAAAGGCTAAGCATGTTGCTAGTTTAAAAACTCTCGCTGTAGCCCCCGAGCGTCTAGGTGGAAGATTTCCGACTAGATGCTCCAAGCAGACTAAACAACGTTTCAACTTTTTCCTTTTTCCCACAGAACGAGAATGCTCGGAGGGGCATGGCTAATGAAAAGTACCAGAAGATGCGCGCAGATCTTGAAGCCGAAAAGGGTAAAACTGCCATCTTAAAGGAACAGATCATCAAAAACAAGAGTCTGTTTTATTTTTTGCGCATTCCGTCTTGGTTTTGTGCCTATATTCTTCGAGTACTCACTGTGTACTCTGGTTTCTCTGACTTTGCAGAACATGTTGCCAAGGCCAAGGACATTGTCGAGCAATCCAAGCACATTAAGTAGCTGGATAGCAAGAACAAGATCCTTAAGGAGGAGAGGAAAGACATGCTGAAAATGCATGAGGATTCAAGGAAGGCCCTGCAGGACTCCGCCACCGCGGAAATCACGCGCTTGAAGGAGGAAATTGCGATCTTAAAAGATCAGAAGCAAGCTGCCGATGAGCAAAATCAACGCCATAGCGAGGCGTATAAGCTCCTCCAACAAGAGAAATAATCCTTGGCGGACACCCTCTGGCAAGCTAAAGATAGCATCTTCAGTATGTTTTCTTCGTCTTGGATTTCTGTAGTCTGGATACTTTTGAATTGTTGAACTCATGCGCTCCTTGTCGGAATTTGCAGCTCCTATGGGTTTAACCCGATCGCCTCCTCCAGCCAAGGAATGCATGGTTCTTGCCGGCAACTTCATCAACACCGCCATCACGCAAGCCAAGGAGATTGCCAAGACCCTCTAGATAAACATCAAAGCATCGGACTCCGTGGTGAAGTACTCAGAGATTTTGCGCCGAGCCCCCGAGCGTATCACACGCTGGAAAGCTTCGTGTGCACGGGCTGGCGCGAGGATGGTGCTGTCAATGGTGAAGGCACACTATGAAGATGCCGACATCGACACGGTGACCTCTGGCATCCCCGACTTTGATGATGATGGCAAAGAAATTAACCATGAAGCCATCTTGTCGTCACTCACGGGCTATGACACCGGAGTGGCCGAGTTGGTGGACGTCGACGTCTTCGTGCCCATGAACATCATTGATAGCCGCAACCAAGATTCCTCTGAGTCCCACCGCAGCGCCTACTTCGAGGGTGGCTCTCCAGCTGGTGATGATGCTGCCTCCAAGTCACCTGCGCCAAAGGAGTGAAGAACAACTTTGTAACATTTGTTTCACCTTTGGTGTACATGTGGAAAAAACTTTGTTTATGTAACTTAAGGCGGAAAACAATGGTTGTTATTTCCTGCTACTCAAGAACTAGTTTCCAGCATGTATATATTTTTTAAGCAAGTGCTGGCTTATCCATTACTTTGGCTCTTATGCTTGACTTTTCGTGAGTCGGAAGACTCGTTGTCGGAACCATGCGCTTAGGTGATGATGCACAATGGCACCGTCAATAACCTGAGCACAAAATCGCCGACAATAAGTGCCGAAAGTCACTACTCCAGAATCCACATAAAAACGACAAAGAACGTGTAGACCAGAAAACTTAAGCTAACGCCCGTAGGCGGAATTTTCACAAGTGCAATTGCAAAGCTTGTGCAAAAAGGTTTTACATGATCCAAAAATGAACACTAAAGGAGGTAAAAGACCCAGAAATATGAGTGAACCAGAGAGCTTTATTTCATTGATCATATAAGAGGTACACAATTAGATAAAAAATGCTAAGTGTAAAAAGGACGTAGCTGTGCTACGTTCCATGGCCGATCAAGCTCCGGGTAGTCATCATCCAGGTCACGTCGCTTACGCTTATGATCCTTGTTGGGTCTATCCTTCAGTTCACGATTGTCAACGAGGTAGTAAGACCCATTGAGTATCGCCTTGCTTATGATGAACGGTCCTTCCCATGGCGGGGATAGTTTGTGTGACTTCTTCTGCTTAAGTCGGAGAACCAAATCCCCCTCTTTAAACGAGCGATGCCAAACGCGGCGACTATGGTAGCTGCGTAGCTTATGCTGGTAGATGGCGGATCTTTGGCATGCCAAAATGCGCTCCTCCTCGAGAAGGTCCACATCTAGGCGTCTGGATTCTTCAGCATCATCTTCGTCATAGGCGGCAACTCTTGGTGAATCGTGAAGGATGTCAGAAGGTAGGATGGCTTCTGCTCCATATACCATGAAGTAGGGGGTGTAGCCGGTGGATCTCTTGGGTGTAGTTCGTAAAATCCACAACATAGATGGTAATTCTTCCGCCCAGGCTCTAGCTGCTCTATGTATCGGTGCCTCCAGACATGGCTTGATTCCCTGCAGAATTAATTCATTGGCTCGCTCAACCTGACCGTTGGATTGTGGATGTGCCACAAATGCAAGGTCAAGTCGGATGCCTTTCTCCCAGCAATAAGCCTTCACTTCTCCGAGTGATAAATTGCTGCCGTTGTCGGTGATAATGCTATGTGGGAGGCCAAATCTCACTATTAGATCCCTGACAAACCTGAGGGAAGTTGCCCCATCAAGATTTCTAATGGGTTTAGCTTCTATCCATTTAGTGAATTTATCAACTGCTACAAGCAGATGCGTAAACCCACAAGGTGTCGTCTGTAACGGTCCCACCATGTCTAGCCCCCAGACTGCAAACGGCCAAGTTATTGGTATTGTTCGCAATTCTTCAGTAGGAACATGTGGTTGTCGGGCATAATACTGGCATCCCATGCATGTCTCAACCAGCTTGTCGGCGTCCGCCTTCGCGGTCAGCCAGTAGAATCCTTGCCGGAAGGATTTCACGACCAACGATCGAGGAGCGGCGTGATGCCCGCAATCTCCGAGATGGATCTTGCGTAGGATTTCCATACCTTCTAGCTGGGAAACACACTTTAGGTATACACCAGTAGTGCTCCTTTTGTAGAGTTGCCCATTGATTATGGTATAACCCTTTGCTCGTCGTACTATTTGCCGTCTTTCGAGTTTTTTGCCAGGCAAATTTCCGTGTTCGAGATATTCCATGAACGGTTTTGTCCAAGCCGGAGGGACCTTAGTCACCATGTTGACGAAAGAGTCAGCCCTATTCGGGTTGTCGATGTCGGCTCCCTTCATAGATGGTGTGCGCAAGTGCTCTAGGAAAACTCCTGGCGGAATTTGCTTGCGCCCTGATCCAAGCTTAGACAACAGATCAGACGCCTCGTTTTGCTCCCTAGGTACATACTTGACTTCGTAGCCTAAGAAGCTCTTGGCTATCTCGTCCACTTCGTCTCGATATGCCGCCATCATAGGGTTCCGCGCATTCCATGTGCCATCCACCTGCTGGGCAACCAAGTCGGAATCTCCACAGCAAACTATGCGCTTGATGCCAATATCTTTGGCTACATGCAATCCGTGAATGAGTGCTTCATACTCCGCCATGTTGTTTGTAGCCTTGAAGTGGATCTGCAGAACGTAGTGTAGCTTGTCTCCTGTTGGTGACTGTAGCAATACACCAGCCCCCGAGCCGTTGAGCATCTTTGATCCGTCAAAGTGCATCAACCAGTACTCTGGTTCCGGCAACGGAGTAGCATCTGACATCTCCGTCCAATCTGCAACAAAATCCGCCAAGGCTTGTGACTTGATAGCGCCGCGTCTCTTGTAGGTGATCTCAAAGGCGGCGAGTTCAATGCCCCACTTCGCGACCCTTCCCATAGCGTCGCTGTTGTTGATAATGTCGAACAGTGGAGTCTTGCTCACCACTGTGATTGGGTGGTCCTGAAAGTAATGTCTCAGCTTCCGAGAAGCAAGGAATACTCCATAAGCTATCTTCTGGTAGTGCAGGTAACACTGTTTGGACTCCGTTAAGACCTCGCTCACATAGTAAACTGGTCGTTGAACTCCATGCTCATAGCCTGGTTCCTTCCATTCTACCACGACGACGATGCTGATTACCTGGTTGGTTGCCGCCATGTAGATTAACAGGGGCTCTCCAGGCTCGGGTGCTGCAAGGATGGGCGTGGAGGAAAGAATCTCCTTGAGCTGATTCAATGCTGCATCTGCTTCGTCCGTCCACGTGAATTTGTCCACCTTCTTCAGCAACTTGTACAGCGGCAGAGCCTTCTCTCCAAGTTGGCTGACAAACCGACTAACTGCTGCAAAACAACCTGTTAGTCGTTGAATGTCCTTTAGGCATGTCGGACGGTTTATGTTTAAGATGGCCTTTATTTTCTCCGGGTTGACCTTGATTTTGCGTTGGGAAACGATGAAACCCAACAATTTGCCGGCTAGAACCCCAAAGACGCACTTCTTAGGGTTAAGCATCATGTTGTATTTCCGGAGATTGTCAAAGGTTTATTTGAAGTCGGAGATTAAGTCGTTTGACTTTTTAGACATCACCGCGATATCGTCCACATAGGCGTGAACGTTCCGACCAATTTTGTCGTGGAGGAAACGTTGCATTGTCCACTGGTACGTAGCACCTGTGTTTTTAGCCCAAAGGGCATCTTGACATAGCAAAACGTGCCATATGGGGTAGTGAACGAAGTGGCCAATTGGTCTGACTTCCTCATATTGATCTGGTGGTATCCTGAGTATGCATCGAGAAAACACAAAAGCTCCAAGCCAGCCGTCGAGTCAATGACTTGGTTAATGCGAGGTAAAGCAAACGGATCTTTGGGACATGCTTTGTTCAAGCCGGTGTAATCAACGCACATTCTTAATTCATTGGTTCCATTTTTGGGGACAAGTATAGGATTGGCCACCCATCGGGTGTGAAGGACTTCTCGGATAAATCTAGCTTTAAGTAACCTAGCTGTCTCTTTGCCAATGGCGCGTCTCTTCTCATCTCCAAAGCGTCGTAGAGGTTGTTTCACTGGTTTGCATTTTGGATCAATGTTTAAGCTGTGCTCGGCAAGTTCCCTAGGTACACCTTTCATGTCGGCAGGTTGCCAGGCAAAGATGTCCCTATTCTCATGGAGGAACTCGATGAGCGCGCTTTCCTATTTGGGATCCAGGTTCGTCCCAATGGCGGTGACCTTGGAGGCATCGCCTACCACAAGTTCCACCGGCTTGGTCTCGATGGCGGCCTTGAACGCAGGAGCGGAGTAGGAGATCTGCTTCTTCGATGCGGGCATCTCTGAGTCATCGACCTTGCTCTGGATCTCTTTGAATTCTTCACTATAGAGGACAGCTTCTGCAATGGCTGCTTCATTGATCTCGCAGTCCCTTGCCTTGTTAAAGCTTCCGGATACGGTGATAAAACCATTTGGTCCGGGTATCTTGAGTTTGTTGTAGACGAAGCATGGCTTGGCCATGAACGTGTGGAATTTTTCGCGGCCGAATATGACGTGGTACACGCTCTTGAAGGGGGCCACCTCAAAGGTCATACGATCTTGGCGGTAATTGTTAACATCGCCAAAGGCAACCTGAAGTGTAATGCACCCAAGGGACCGACCCTCCCGACCAGGAACCACGCCGTGGAAGATGGTGTTGGTCCGCCTTAGGTTAGCCTCCGTCAAGTTCATCTTTTGCAGTGTATCTAGGTACATGATGTTGATGCTGCTTCCACTATCCACCATACACTTGGTGAACTCCACGCCGTCAATCAAGGGGTGATGACCATGGCGTACTGATTCTCCGTAGGTATGAGATCTGGGTGGTCCGTCGTGTCCCAAGTTATTGGAACCTCCGACCAGCGCAGGTACTGGGGAAATGGGGGGAGAGTGGCCATCAGGATCCTCAGAGAGGTCTTTTGTTGTCGGACGGTGGGGGTGCCAAGGGAAGTATGGTAGACTAGTGCCTTCTTTGCAGAGGGGTTCTTGCCCTTATCGTCGCCCTTGTCATCGTGCTTGGGGTCAACGTGCTCGTCCATGTCACTTGACTCCTTGGACTCCTCCTCCTTCTTCTTTCCCTTGCCCTTGCCTCGCGGTCTGTTCTTCCGACTTCACTTGTAGCCAGACTCCGGGTCTTCCTTGAGGTCATTGACGAACTTGCAGTGTCGATTGGTATGGGTGGCCTTACCGTTCGCATCGAGGTGTACGAGGCATGACATATCGCGGTACTCCTCGTAGGTTTGGGGAACACGGAGTGGTGCCGAGGTAGTTTCGCTTCCTCGTTGCTGCCCACTACAAGCTCCTCTTCCTCGGCCACGTTGTCCGCCATCACCTCGTCCTGCAAAAGTCATAGCGACCATGTCGGTAGATTGCTTTTCTTCTGGAGCGGTTTTCCGCTTTGTACTGCTGTTCCTTCAAGCTTGAGTTGGAACGGTCATCGTCGTCGGTAGCTGTGAACTCACTAGCTAACTGAATCATCTGGTTCAAGTCAAGCTGGTGATTGTCCTGCAAGCGCTTCAGCTTATGCCGGAGCAACGTGCCCCTTTCCAACCCATCAATGAAGGCGGCCATGGCAGTCTGAGCGTGCACTCCTGCGCAGGAATTCTTCATGTCCAGCCAGCGAGAGAGGTAGGCACGAGATGTCTCGTCTTTCTCTTGCATGCACCGCTGTAGATCGTGCACAGTGCAGGGACGCTTGTATGTACCCTCAAAGTTCTTGGTGAACGCTTCTTGCATGTCCAACCAGTTGTAGATAGATTTCTCCGGCAAGTCGTCGATCCATTGACGGGCCGTGCCTGCCAACATTAATGGGAGGTACTTGACGGAGACGTTGGGGTTTCCTCCGGCAATCTCCACCGCGTTGCCGTAGTCCTGCAACCATGTGGCTGGCTTGGCGATGCCGTTGTAGGGCTTGATGGTCTTGTCAATCCGGAAACCTTTGGGGTAAGTTGCGAACTGTATTGCAGGTCCAAAGCTACGTGGTTCCAGGTATGGTCCTTCCCGGGCCTCGTGGATCTTATCGATCCACGAACGTGCATCGTATGGCTCCGGGTTCTTCTTCTTCTTCTTCTTGCCAACAGGGGATGGGCTGCGTGAACGACGCGGGCCTCCTCCGCCATGGTGACTGCTTGGTGGTGACGGAGGTGGAGGTGGCGGTGGGTTAGCCTTCTTGCTGTTACCCTCCCGCGACGCCTCACGCCTGTCATGGTTGCTTGTCGGACGTGGAGGGTCGTGGTGTGACCTGCTCCTGTGCCCTTGGTTGCGCTCTCCGTCATGACGGGTCTGATCCGCATTGTCGCGGATGATGATGCCGCTCTGCTTTGGTGGGGGCATATCTGTACGATGGTGAGCCTTGTAATCTTTGCAATGTTGAGGGGATCGGGGCGGTGGCAATGGGCGACGAGGTCGGGCCTTTTCTCCGTGGTCGGAGGATATGGGGATGGCATCCTTCCTATTGCGTGCATCTCTCCGTCTTCGTTCTGATGAACCCGTCTGAGATCCGACATCAAGAGGAGATCTGTCCCTTGGCGGCTTATACTGGCTAGACTGGCAAAGCGCTGGGTCGGACTCAAGCCTCTGAGAGGTGGCCTTTTCCTGCTGCTTCACCGCCTTGGACACTAGGTCATAGACCTGTTCCACTGCCTCAGGCGATCTATCCTGCTCCAGAAGGGTCTTGGCGACGGCGAGGTTAAGGAGTGGGGTGGGCATCACCTGCTTGCCTTCACTGTCAATGTATGGCTTGGCTTGTGCTGGATTCAAGGGAGCACATCCTAGGTTGCGCCGTACACCAGGATCGTTGATGACGCAAGCCAGAGCCTTCTTGGCCTTCTGCTGCTGCAGCAAAGTATTGTACTCGGCCTCCATTGCTCTAGCTTTTTCTATGGATTTCTGCACGTTGGCCATATCTCGATCTAGCTTAGCGCCTTGCTCCACGATGGCCTGTGCTTGCTCGAGCAGCTGCTGGTGCTTCTCTTCAAGCTGGGTCACGTTCCGGATATGAGCAACGGTCAGTGGCTCGATGAGGACATTGCCGTACATCACTCTATCAGCTGGAGTAACTTGGGCTGCTGCAGACATAGATGCTAGAGGCGGCAAGTTTGCGGTGTTGTTGTTGCTCGGGCCGGTGCCAAGTTCCCGCGGCTGCTGCACTGGGTTAGGCAGAGGAGGCATGACTTTTGCGCGATAATCGTCAGCCGCAATAAGTGGCCCCTTCCCCTTTTCCAGCGCTGTAGGCGGAGCTCGTCCGGGTGGATCTTCATCCATCGCCGTCCCAATGGTGACGAACACCCCTCGAGATGCGACAATGTTGTTAGCTTGCTCATGGGCGAGTACTCCTCCTCCATCTCCTACATAGCGGAGTCTAGCTCTTCTGGACTGAAATCTATCTCCTCTGAATCTGCACTGAAATCAGCATAAAGCGCGTCAATGATAGAGTCGGAGGGTGCTAGGACTTCCTCGATGACAGGCTGTGGAGGTGCAATGGAAGCGACGATGACTGGAGGTGGTGGCGCTGCTGCGACGATGGCGGCCGGAGGCGGTGGTGGCGGTGGCTGAATCGGAGGTTCTCCATCGATGAGTGCGAGTGCTTTCGGGGCTTCCGCGTCAGCCTCCGCGTAGTTGTTGACGGTGCTCACCATCTGTTCGAGGGTAGGGCGTCCTGTTGTCTGCTACCGTCTTAAAGAATGTCGGAGAAGCGTGCCACGGTTCAGTCCTTCCACGAAGTGATACACAGCGTTATCATCGGGGTAGTGGGCCAGATCGGCTCGTATATGGAGCCACCTGGCCAGGTAATCGCAGGGGTTCTCGCCTTCTCTCTGAACGCAGCGCGCCAGATCGAAGATGGTGACCACGCCGACGAACTTGGATCTCTCCTTTCCAGACGCACGGGCGAAGCCGGCGGATTTGAAGCGACCTTCCACCTTTATATCTTGCATAGGGGCGGTTTGGGTGGGCCTTGAATTTTTCCGATCTTTGCAGGCAAACTCCGAAGAGAGATCCGACATCGATCCTTCCGCGAACGTTGTTGGAGATATGCCCTAGAGGCAATAATAAATGTAGTTATTATTATATCTTTGTGTTTATGATAAATATTTACATTCATGCTATAATAGTATTGACCAGGAAACATTAATACTTGTGTGATTTGTAAACTAAATTAGAGTCCCTAGTAAAGCCTCTTCATAATACTAGCTTGTTGGTTAATAGATGATTGTGGTTTCCCTATCATGAACATTGAGATGTTATTAACAACAAGATCATATCATTAGGAGAATGGTATGATGGACATACTCCTATAGATAAGCGTAGCATAAAGATCAAGTCATTTTAACACTTCAATTGCTATAAGATTTCTAATACATAGTAACCTAATTCCTTCGACCATGAGATCATGCTTATCACCATCACCGGAAGGATGCTTTGATGACATCAAACACCACACCATAACTGGGTGTCTATAAAGGTGGCATTGAGTGTTTGGAAAGTATGGGTTGAGACACATGGATCAAGAGTGGGATTTGTCCATCCATATGATGGATAGATATACTCTGGGCCCTCTCGGTGGAATTTCATCCAATTAGCTTGCAAGCATGTGACTGGCTCACAAGGGATCACATACCATGGGAACGAGAAAAGAGTACTCATCGGTAACGAGGTTGAACTAGGTATGCAGAGATACTGATGATCAAAACCTCGGATAAGTAAACTATCGTGAGACAAAGGGAAATTGGTATCGTATGTAAGTGGTTCATTCGATCGCAAAGTAATCGTAGAAATATGTGGGAGCCATATGAATTTCCAGATTCCTCTATTGGTTATTGATCGGAGAAGTGTCTCGATCATGTCCGCATAATTCACGAACCGTAGGGAGACACACTTAAGGATTCCATGTTGTTGATTAGTTATGGAATGATAAGTAAGAGACCGAATGTTGTTCGGAGTCTCGGATGGGATCCGGGATATCACGAGGAGATCCGGAGAATAAGATTCATATAAGGAAAGTCCTGTTTCGGAGTTGGGGAATGATTCCGGTGTTTTCACCGGGAATGTTCTAGAAGGGTCCGGCACTCCGGAGGGGAAGGGTACATGAATGTGTCATGACAATTTGGAATGGTTGCATCATGTACTAGGTATCATGGCTGGGCAAAATAAAGGGAGAAATAAAATCCTAGTTTGAAAGTCAAATGCCAATTTGAAAAAGTCAAACGACAAGTTTGCTTGGTGGAGGGAGAGTAGGAAACCTACTTGGGGAGGAAGTCCTCCTCCCTCCACCCGCCGGCCAAGGAGGCCGAGTTGGGGGAGGACTCCCTCCTCCCAACCGGCGCCCTCCCACCTATAAAAGAAGGGGCAGGGGTGCCCCTCTTCCACACACCCAACACCACCCAGAACCCTAGCCCCAAGCCGCCGGCCTCCTCCCAAGTCGCCGCCGCCTAGGGCCCCTCCCAACACGCCGACTAGGGTTTCCCCAAACCCTAGACGCCGGCTACACCTCCCCCCTTGGTGCTTCTAAACCCTAGATCTCCAAGGCACCTCTCTTGATCCACCATACTCGCTCCAGCTTAAGGCGAAGCCCTGCGAGATCTCCCCTCTACTTCCGGTACCACGCCGTCGTGCTGCCAGAATCGCGAGGAGAGTGCTACAACCTCCGCTGCCTGCTGGAACAAGGGAGAGGAAGGTCTTCATCGAGTACCGAACGTGTGACCGACTGCGGAAGCGCTGCCGGAACGCAGCACCGGAAGGATCGTCTACACGATCTTGAGATCGGCAAGAGTATGACTACATCACCCACGAGAATCTGCTCTTGTTAACCGCTTTGGAATCTTCGAGGGTGAGTTCCTCTATTGACTCGTTGCTACAATCTAGTAGAAGATCTTGGCTTGTTTGTTTGCATGCGGTAGAATTTTTTTGTTTTCCATGCTACGAACCCCTACAGTGGTATCAGAGCCGTGTCTATTTGTAGATCTGTTGCACGAGTAGAACACAATGGTCATTGTGGGCGGTGGTGTTTTTATTATCAATTGCTTCTTGTGTACTTTGTATCTTGCGGTATGATGGGATGAAGCGGCCCGGGCTAACCTTACATGACATCGTTCATGAGACTTGCTCCACGCTCAACGTGCAACTTGTATTGCATAAGTGGCTTTGCGGGTGCCTATCTCTCTCATCATAGTATAGATCCAATATACAACGGGCACTTGATAGTTCAAACATCAACGTTGTGGTTCTTGTTTGTAAGTTAGATCGACAATTATTGGAATCCCCAAACCACGTAAAATATGCAAAGAAAATTAGAGGTGTCTAACTTTGTTTTCTAGGGGTGTGCTGTGATGTGATATGGCCATGATTGTGATTATATTTGATGTATGCAATGTTCCTTATTGTAAGTTGGCAACCAGCAGGAGCCATATGGTTGTCTTTAAATTCTGTTAAGACCCGCGTGTCTATTCAAAGTAGTTGTAATAGTTGAAGCCGGTGGATGACAACCATGGAGCAGTGTCATTGACCTTGATGCAATGCCAGTGATGATGGAGATCATGTTCGTGCTTGAAGATGGAGATCGGAAGCACAAAGAAGAAAGGCCATATCATATCACATATTATGAATTGCATGTGATGTTAATCCTTTATGCATCTTGTATTGCTTAGTTAACGACGGTAGCATTATAAGATGATCCCTCATGCACATGAATTTCAAGTTCTAAAGTGTTCATCCTTAGTAAGCACCGTTGCTAAAGCTTGTTGTTTTGAAGCACCACGTGATGATCGGGTGTGTTAGATTCCGCAAGTGTATACAACGTGAGCAAGCCAGATTTGCTCATGCGGAAGCTAAGGTTTGATCTTGACGAGCCTAGCATGTACAGACATGGTCTCGGAACACGGATTACCGAAAGGTAAAGCATGAGTCATATAGTAGATGATTGGTTTTGATGTGGTGGATTTGGTTCGTGTGATCACTAAAACAATGTGAGGGATATTGTTTTGAGTGGGAGTTCATCTAGATTAATTTAACTATTAATTAGAACTCAATTTGTCATAAACTTAGTCTAAACTATTGCAAATATGTTGTAGATCAATGGCTGCCCCTACCATCAATTTTAATGCGTTCCTAGAGAAAGAAAAGTTGAAAAAAAATGGAAGCAACTTCGCGGATTGGTTCCGCAATTTGAGGATTGTCCTCAATGCTGGTAATTTGACCTATGTGCTGGATGCACCGCTGGGTGACCCGCCTGCAGCTGATGCTACCGATGAAGTAAAGAACGTTTACCTCACTCAGAAGAATCAGTACTCCACAGTTCAGTGTGCTATCTTGTATGGTTTGGAATCGGAGCTTCAGAAAAGGTTTGAGAACCATGACCCACATGATATTGTCCGTGAACTCAAAATGATATTTGAGGCTCACGCGACAGTTGAGAGTTATGAGGCTTCTGAAAAGTTCTTTAACTGCAAGATGGAAGAGGGCAGCTCCGTCAGTGAGCATGTGCTTAAGATGTCTGGGCACGCAAACAAACTCCAAAGCTTGGGTATAGTGATTCCTAATGCTTTGGGGATTTACCGTGTCCTCCAATCATTGCCACCGAGTTACAAGAACTTTGTGATGAACTACAATATGCAAAACATGAACAAGACGTTGCCAGAACTCTTCTCCATGTTGAAATCTGCAGAAGTGGAGATCAAGAAAGAGCATCAAGTGTTGTTGGTCAATAAGACCACCAAATTGAAGAAAGGCAAGTCTAAGCAAAAGGGAAACTTCAAGAAGGGTGGTAAGAAAGTTGCCGCACCGGCGAAGAAGACTAAGGCTGGACCTAAGCCTGATACTGAGTGCTTTTACTGCAAGGGATAAGTTCACTGGAAGCGGAATTGCCCAAAGTACTTGGCAGATTTGAAGAATGGCAACATCAAGAAGAAAGGTATATCCGATATACATGTTATTGATGTGTATCTCACTAGTACTTGTAGTAGTGCCTGGGTATTTGATACTGGTTCGGTTGCTCATATTTGTAACTCGAAACAGGTACTGCAGAATAAACAGAAGCTAGCGAAGAACGAGGTGACGATGCGCGTTGGAAATGGATCAAAGGTTGATGTGATCGTGGTCGGCACGCTACCTCTTCATCTACCATCGGGATTAGTTTTATACTTAAATAATTGTTATTTGGTGCCTTCGTTGAGCATGAACATTATATCGGGATCTTGTTTATTGCGAGACAGTTAGTTGTTTAAGTCCGAGAATAATGGTTGTTCGATTTATATGACTAATATGTTTTATGCACATGCACCTTTGATAGATGGTCTATTCTTATTGAATCTCGATAGTGGAAATACACATATTAATAACATTGAAGCTAAATGTTTGAAATTGAGCGATAACTCGACCTATATGTGGCACTGTCGTCTTGGTCACATTGGAGTGAAGCGTATGAAGAAACCCCATTCCGATGGACTTCTTGAATCACTTGATTTCGAATCACTTGAAAGATGCGAAGCATGTCTGATGGGTAAAATGACGAAGACTCCATTTTCTGGTATGATGGAGCAAGCTACGGACTTATTGGAAATCATACATACCGATGTGTGTGGTCCAATGAGTGTAGCATCATGCAGTGGTTATCGTTATGTTCTTACCTTCACGGATGACTTGAGTAGATATGGGTATATCTATTTCATGAAACATAAGTCCAAAACTTTCGAGAAGTTTAAGGAATTTCAAAGTGAGGTGGAGAATCAACGTAACAAGAAGATTAAATTTCTACGTTCTGATCGTGGAGGTGAATATATAAGTTACGAGTTTGGCGAGCATTTAAAGAAAAGCGGAATACTTTCACAATTGACACCGCCGGGAACAACACAACGTAATGGTGTGTTCGAACGTCATATTCGAACTCTCTTAGATATGGTTCGTTCTATGATGTCATTTACAGATTTACCGCTATCGTTTTGGGGTTATGCATTAGAAACATCCGCATTCACTTTAAATAGGGCACCATCTAAATCCGTTGAAACGACACTGTATGAATTATGGTTTGGGAAGAAACCTAGATTGTTGTTCCTTAAAGTTTGGGGTTGCGAAGCCTATGTAAAGAAGTTACAACCGGACAAGCTTGAACCCAAAGCGGAAAAATGCGTCTTCATAGGATACCCGAAGGAAACTATTGGGTATACCTTCTATCATAGATCCGAGGGCAAAATATTCGTTGCCAAGAATGGATCCTTTCGAGATAAGGAATTTCTCTCGAAAGAAGTGACTGGAAGGAAAGTAGAACTCGACGAGGTTGTTGAACCTTCTCTCGAACTTGCGAGTAGCGCAGCACCGGAAGAAGTTCCTGTGGCGCCTACACCAATAAGAGAGGAAGCTAATGATGATGATCATGAAACTTCGGTTGAAGTTGCTACTGAACCTCGCAGGTCAACGAGAACTCGTACCACTCCTGATTGGTATGATCCCGTTATGAGTGTCATGTTGGTGGACAATACCGATGACCCTGCGACATATGAGGAAGCGATGATGAGCCCAGATTCCAATAAATGGCAAGACGCCATGAAATCCGAAATTGGATCCATGTACGAAAACCAAGTATGGACTTTGGTGGACTTACCAGATGGCCGGAAGGCTGTCGAGAACAAATGGATTTTCAAGAAGAAAACAGATGCTGATGGTAATGTTACTGCCTATAAAGCTCGACTTGTCGCAAAAGGGTTTCGACAATTCAAGGAGTTGACTACGATGAGACTTTCTCACCAGTAGCGAAGCTAAAGTCTGTGAGGATTATGTTAGCAATCGCTGCATATTACGATTATGAGATATGGCAGATGGATGTCAAAACGGCGTTCCTCAATGGAGACATTGATGAAGAGTTGTATATGATGCAACCCAAAGGTTTTGTCGATCCTAAAGATGCTAACAAGGTATGCAAACTTCAACGGTCCATATATGGGTTGAAGCAGGCATCCCGAAGTTGGAATCAACGTTTTGATAAGGTAATCAAAAGTTTTGGTTTTATACAAACTTATGGAGAAGCTTGTATTTACAAGAAAGTGAGTGGGAGCTCTATAGCATTCTTAATACTATATGTAGATGACATATTGTTGATTGGGAATGATCTAGACCTTCTTAATAGTGTCAAAGAATATTTGAATAATAGTTTTTCAATGAAAGATCTTGGCGAATCAGCTTACATATTAGGCATAAAGATTTATAGAGATAGATCGAGACGCCTAATATCATTGTCACAAAGTACATATTTAGAAAAAGTTCTAAAGAGGTTTGGAATGGAAGATAGCAAGAAAGGGTTATTGCCCATGTTGCCCAATACGACGTTGAGTAAAACTCAAAGCCCAGCAACGGCAGAAGATAGAGAAAGGATGAGTAAGACTCCCTATGCCTCAGCCATAGGATCTCTAATGTATGCCATGCTATGTACCAGACCCGACATTGCATATGCTGTTAGTTTAACTAGCAGATATCAAAGTGATCCAGGAGTGGATCATTGGACAGCGGTCAAAAACATCCTTAAGTACTTGAGAAGAACTAAGGATATGGTTCTTTCTTATGGAGGTGATGAACAGCTCGTTGTTAATGGTTACACCGATGCTAGTTGGAACACCGATCCGGATGATTCTAAATCTCAATCTGGATACGTATTTACTTTGAATGGTGCAGCAGTTAGCTGGAGGAGTGCAAAGCAAAGCATTGTGGCGAGATCTTCAACTGAATCAGAATACATAGCTGCTTCGAAGGCTTCACAAGAAGCGATATGGATGAAGGAGTTCATTACAGAGCTCGGTGTGGTTCCAAGTGCGCTGGACCCAATGTCTATCTACTGTGATAACATGGGCGCCATAGCCAATGCGCAAGAACCAAGGTCACACAAGAAGCTGAAGCACATCAAGTTGCGTTTCCACGCTATTCGAGAACATGTCCAAGATGGTGACAAAAAGATTTTCAAAGTACACACAGATCTGAATGTGGCGGATCCGTTGACTAAACCTCTCCCAAGGGCAAAACATGACCAACACCAAACTGCCATGGGTGTTCGGTATATTACCATGTAATCTAGGTTAGTTAACTCTAGTGCAAGTGGGAGACTGTTGGAGATATGCCCTAGAGGCAATAATAAATGTAGTTATTATTATATCTTTGTGTTTATGATAAATATTTACATTCATGCTATAATAGTATTAACCAGGAAACATTAATACTTGTGTGATTTGTAAACTAAATTAGAGTCCCTAGTAAAGCCTCTTCATAATACTAGCTTTTTGGTTAATAGATGATTGTGGTTTCCCTATCATGAACATTGAGATGTTATTAACAACAAGATCATATCATTAGGAGAATGGTATGATGGACATACTCCTATAGATAAGCGTAGCATAAAGATCAAGTCATTTTAATACTTCAATTGCTATAAGCTTTCTGATACATAGTAACCTAATTCCTTCGACCATGAGATCATGCTTATCACCATAACCAGAAGGATGCTTTGATGACATCAAACACCACACCGTAACTGGGTGGCTATAAAGGTGGCATTGAGTGTTTGGAAAGTATGGGTTGAGACACATGGATCAAGAGTGGGATTTGTCCATCCATATGACGGATAGATATACTCGGGGCCCTCTTGGTGGAATGTCATCCAATTAGCTTGCAAGCATGTGACTGGCTCACAAGGGATCACATACCATGGGAACGAGAAAAGAGTACTTATCGGTAACGAGGTTGAACTAGGTATGCAGAGATACCGATGATCAAAACCTCGGATAAGTAAACTATCGTGCGACAAAGGGAAATTGGTATCGTATGTAAGTGGTTCATTCGATCACAAAGTAATCGTAGAAATATATGGGAGCCATATGAATTTCCAGATTCCTCTATTGGTTATTTATCAGAGAAGTGTCTCGATCATGTCCGCATAATTCACGAACCGTAGGGAGACACACTTAAGGATTCGATGTTGTTGAGTAGTTATGGAATGATGAGTAAGAGACCGAATGTTGTTCGGAGTCTCGGATGGGATCTGGGATATCACGAGGAGATCCGGAATGATCCGGAGAATAAGATTCATATAAGGAAAGTCCTGTTTCGGAGTTGGGGAATGATTCCGGTGTTTTCACCGGGAATGTTCTAGAAGGGTCCGGCACTCCGGAGGGGAAGGGTACATGAATGTGTCATGACAATGTGGAATGGTTGCATCATGTACTAGGTATCATGGCTGGGTAAAATAAAGGGAGAAATCAAATCCTAGTTTGAAAGTCAAACGCCAATTTGAAAAAGTCAAACGGCAAGTTTGCTTGGTGGAGGGAGAGTAGGAAACCTACTTGGGGATGAAGTACTCCTCCCTCCACCCGCCGGCCAAGGAGGCCGAGTTGGGGGAGGACTCCCTCCTCCCAACCGGCGCCCTCCCACCTATAAAAGAAGGGGCAGGGGTGCCCCTCTTCCACACACCCAACACCACCCAAAACCCTAGCCCCAAGCCGCCGGCCTCCTCCCAAGTCGCCGCCGCCTAGGGCCCCTCCCAAGTCGCCGACTAGGGTTTACCCAAACCCTAGCCGCCGGCTACACCTCTCCCCTTGGTGCTTCTAAACCCTAGATCGCCAAGGAACCTCTCTTGCTCCACCATACTCGCTCCGGCTTAAGGCGAAGCCCTGCGAGATCTCCCCTCTACTTCCGGTACCACGCCGTCGTGCTGCCGGAATCGCGAGGAGAGTGCTACAATCTCCGCTGCCTGCTGGAACAAGGGAGAGGAAGGTCTTCATCGAGTACCGAACGTGTGACTGACTGCGGAAGCGCTGCCGGAACGCAGCGCCGGAAGGATCGTCTACGCGATCTTGAGATCGGCAAGAGTACGACTACATCACCCACGAGAATCTGCTCTCGTTAACCGCTTTGGAATCTTCGAGGGTGAGTTCCTCGATCGACTCGTTGCTACAATCTAGTATATAGATCTTGGCTTGTTTGTTTGCATGCTGTAGAATTTTTTTGTTTTCCATGCTACGAACCCCTACAAACGTATCCTGCCCGTAGGCGGTACGTGCGGGCCTTGATGCTCCTCCGACTCCGAGGGAACTAGTGCCTGAGTCGGTTTTCCCGATGAAGAGGTGGATGTCTCCGATAGGAACGATCGAACACCGCGTAGGGTTCGTCTTCGCCGGGATCCAGAACTCATCAGGGGGACGATCGGAACGTTGCCGGAGAAGAGAACACGACCGATGGCCACGGTTTCGCCAATTCCTGCGAAGATCTTGGTCCTCGCCCGCTGAAGTGCCTGAAGCGCCTCTTGCCCCACGGTGGGCGCCAACTGTCGTGGTATTGCCGACGAGTACGCCATGGAGGGGTCCTCACAGTGTGTGTTTAGAGACGTGGGGTAAGGCGGACGGTTGACGGGTACGAGGTAACACATCTTACCCAGGTTCAGATCCCACGATAATGGTGGACTCCTACTCCTGCTATAAATCACTATAAGGGCAATACGCCGAGTTACAGAGATAGGTTCGCTGTGCGAGGTTGTATGAATCGATGGTAAGTTGTCTCTGAGATTGTGCCCTAAAGGCTCCCATAGGCCCGACTTATATAGTCGCCAGGTCCTAGGGTTACAGGGAAAAGTCCTAGCCGGATAGGTTACACAGTCCTACACCGTCTATTACTAGTCTTGTGTATCTTGCACTCCAAGGCTCCGGGTACGCTGGTGACTCCATCATAGCCTTCCTTTATCCGGCATGGGTCTTCCTTTTGGATCTATCTAACTGGGCCGCCCAGCAGGCCATAGGCCATGCTACCAATAGTGGGCCACCCGGGTTATCCGGATAGGTGACATGCTATGAGGATACCCATATATCATATCCCCAACACCCTTCACGGATGGTGTCCGTAGATGCTCCAGGAAAACTCCAGGCGGAATTCGTTTGCACCCTGATCCAAGCTTAGACATCAAATCAGCCGCCTCGTTTTGCTCGCTAGGTACATACTTGACCTCGTAGCCCAAGAAGCTCTTGGCTATCTCATCCACTTTGTCTCGATATGCCGCCATCATAGGGTTCCGCGTATTCCAGGTGCCAGCCACCTGCTGGGAAACCAAGTCAGAATCTCCATAGAAAACTATGCGCTTGATGCCAATATCCTTGGCTACGTGTAATCCGTGAATGAGTGCTTCATACTCTGCCATGTTGTTCGTAGCATCGAAGTGGATCTGCAGAACATAGTGTAGCTTGTCGCCAGTTGGTGACTGTAGCAGTACACCAGCCCCCGAGCCGTTGAGCAGCTTTGATCAGTCAAAGTGCATCACCCAATATTTGGGTTCCGGCAATGGGGTAGCATCTGGCATCTCCGTCCAATCTGCGATAAAATCCGCCAAGGATTGTGGTTTGATAGCGTCGCGTCGCTTGTAGGTGATCTCGAAGGTGGCAAGTTCAATGCCCCACTTCGCGACCCTTCCTGTAGTGTCGCTATTGTTGATAATGTTGGATAGTGGAATCTTCCTCACCACTGTGATGGGATGCTCCTGGAAATAGTGCCTCAGTTTCCGAGAAGCAAGGAACTCTCCATAAGCTATCTTCTGGTAGTGCGGGTAACGTTGCTTGGACTCCGTCAAGACCTCTCTTACATAGTAAACTGTTCATTGAACTCCATGCTCATAGCCTGGTTCCTTCCGCTCTACCACGACGACGATGCTGATTACCCGGTTGGTGGCCGCCATGTAAATTAACATGGGTTCTCCAGGCTCGGGTGCTGCAAGGATATGCGCTGAGGAAAGAATCTCCTTGAGCTGCTTCAATGCTTCATATGCTTCATCCGTCCACGTGAATTTTTCCGTCTTCTTCAGCAACTTGTATAGCGGCAGAGCCTTCTCTCCAAGTCGGCTGTTGAACCGACTAACTGCTGCAACACAACCTGTTAGTCGCTATATGTCCTTTAGGCATGTCGGGCAGTTTATGTTTAAGATGGCTTTGATTTTCTCTGGGTTGACCTTGATTCCACGCTAGGAAACGATGAAGCCCAACAATTTGCCGGCTGGAACCCCGAAGACGCACTTCTTAGGGTTAAGCATCATGTTGTATTTCCGGAGATTATCAAAGGTTTCTTTTAAGTCGGAGATTAAGTCATTTGACTTTTTATACATCACTGCTATATCGTCCACATAGGCATGAATGTTCCGACCAATTTGATTGTGTAGGCAACGTTGCATTGTCCGCTGGTATGTAGCACCTGCGTTTTTCAGCCCAAAGGGCATCGTGACATAGTAAAACGTGCCGTAGGGTGTAGTGAACAAAGTGGCCAATTGGTACGACTTCCTCATCTTGATCTGGTGGTATCCTGAGTATGCACCGAGAAAACACAAAATTTCTGAGCCATCCGTCGAGTCAGTGACTTGGTCAATGCGAGGCAAAGAAAACGGATCTTTGGGGCATGCTTTGTTCAAGCCGGTGTAATCAACGCACATTCTTAATTCTTTGGTTCCCTTTTTGGGAACAAGTACAGGATTGGCCACCCATTGGGTGTGAAGGACTTCTCGGATAAAACTAGCCTTAAGTAACCTAGCTATCTCTTTGCCTATGGCGCGTCTCTTCTCATCTCCAAAGCGTCATAGAGGTTGCTTCACTGGTTTCCATTTTGGATCAATGTTCAAGCTGTGCTCAGCAAGTTCCCTAGGTACACCTTTCATGTCGGCAGGTTGCCAGGAAAAGATGTCCCTGTTCTCAAGGAGGAACTCGACGAGCGCACTTTCCTGTTTGGGATCCAGGTTCGTCCCAATGGCGGTGACCTTGGAGGCATCGCCTACCACATGTTCCACCGGCTTGGTCTCGATGGCGGCCTTGAATGCTGGGGAGAAGTCAGAAATCTGTTTCTTCGACGCGGGCATCTCCGAGGCATCAACCTTGCTCTTGATCTCCTTGAATTCTTCGCTGTAGAGGACAGCTTCCGCGTAGGATGCTTCATTAACCTCGCAGTCCCTTGCTTTGGTAAAGCTTACGGATACGGTGATGACACCATTTGGTCCGGGTATCTTGAGTTTGTTGTAGAAGAAGCATGGCTTGGCCATGAAGGTGTGGAATATGTCGCGGCCGAATATGATGTGGTACACGCTCTTGAAGGGGACCATCTCAAACGTCATGCGCTCTTGGCGGTAATTATTGACATCGCCAAAGGCAACCTGAAGTGTGATGCACCCAAGGGACCGAGCCTCCCGACCAGGAACTATGTCGTGGAAGATGGTGTTGGTTCGCCTTAGGTTTGCCTCCTTCAAGTTCATCTTCTGCAGTGTATCCAGGTACATGATGTTGATGCTGCTTCCACTATCCACCATACATTTGGTGAACTCATTGCCGTCAATCAAAGGGTTGATGACCATGGAGTATTGGTTCTACGTAGGGATGAGGTCTGGGTGATCCTTCCTGTCCCAAGTAATTGGAATCTCCGACCAGCGCAGGAATTGGGGGACTGGGGGGAGAGTAGCCATCAGTATCCTCATAGAGGTTTTCTGTTGTCAGACAGTGGGGGTGCCAAGGAAAGTGTGGAAAACTGGCGCCTTCTTCTCGAAGGGGTTCTTTCCTTTGCCGTCTCTCTTGGCGGCGTGCTTGGAGTCAATGTCTTCATCCATGTCACTTGAATCCTTGGACTCCTCCTTCTTCTTCCCCTTGCCCTTGCTTCGCGGTCTGTTCTTCCGACTTTGCTTGTAGCCGGACTCCCGGTCCTCCTTGAGGTCATTGATGAACTTGTAGTGGCGATTGGTGTGGGTGGCCTTGCCGTTGACATCTAGGTGTACGAGGCACGACATATCACAGTACTCTTTGTAGGTTTGGGGAATGCGGAGCGCTGCCGAGGTAGTTTCACTTCCTCGCTGCTGCCCACGTCCAGCTCCCCGTCCCCGGCCACGTTGTCCGCCATCACCTCGTCCTGCGAAGGTCATAGCGACCATGTCAGGAGTTTGATTTTCTTCTGGAGTGGTTTTCCGCTTTGTGCTGCTGTTCCTCCGAGCTTGAGTTGGAACGGCCGTTGCCGGCAGAGAGCTGCGAGCATCGTCGTCGGCAGCTGCGAACTCATTGGCCAACTGAATCATCTGGTTCAAGTCTAGCTGGTGATTGTCTTGCAAGCGCTTCAGCTTATGTCGGAGAAACGTGCCCCTTTCCAACCCATCGATGAAGGCGGCCATGGCGGTCTGAGCATGCACTCTTGCGCAGGAATTCTTCATATCCAGCTAGCAGGAGAGGTAGGCGCGAGATGTCTTGTCTTTCTCTTGCACGCACCGCTATAGATCGCCAACAGTGCAGGGACGCTTATACGTACCCTCGAAGTTCTTGGTGAACGCTTCTTGCATGTTCAACCAATTGCAGATGGATCTTTCTGGCAAGTCATCGATCCATTGACGAGTCGTGCCTACTAACATCAATGGGAGGTACTTGACGACGACGTTGGGGTGACCCCTGGCGATCTCCACCGCGTTACCATAGTCCTGTAACCATGTGGATGGCTTGGCGGTGCCGTCATAGGGCTTGATGGTCTTGTCAATCCGGAAACCTTTGGGGTAAGTTGCGGACCATATGATAGGTCCAAAGCAACGTGGTCTCAGGTATGGTCCTTCCCGGGCCTCGTGGATCTTGTCTATCCGCGAACGTGCGTCGTATGGCTCCGGGATTCTTTTCTTCTTGCCAACAGGGGATGGGCTGCATGAACGACGCGGACCCCCTCCGCCATGGTGGCTGCTAGGTGGCAACAGAGGCGGATGTGGCGGTGGGTTAGCCTTCTTGCTGTTACCCTCCTGCGACGCCTCACGCTTGTTGCGGTTGCTTGTCGGACGCTGAGGGTCATGGCGCAACGAGGTTGGGCTTTTCCTCCATGGTTGCGCTCTCCGTCATGACGGGTCTGCTCCGCGTTGTCGCGGATGACGATGCCGCTCTGCCTTGGCGGGGACATATCCGTACGACATTGAGCCTTGGTTTCTTCACGATGTCGGGGTGAGCGGGGCGGTGGCGATGGGCGACGAGGTTGGGCTTTGCATCCATGGTCGGAGGATATGGGGATAGCATCCTTCCTGTTGCGTGCATCCCTCCGTCTTTGTTCTAATGAACCCGTCTGAGACCTGACATCAAGAGGAGATCTATCCCTTGGCGGCTTATGCTGGCTAGACTGGCAAAACGCTGGGTCAGACTCGAGCCTCTGAGAGGTGGCCTTTTCCTGCTATTTCACCGCCTTGGTCACTAGGTCATAGACCTGGTCCACTTCCTCAAGCGATCTATCCTGCTCCAGAAGGGTGTTGGCGACAGCGAGGTTGAGGAGAGGAGTGGGCATCACCTGCCTGCCCTCACTGTCAATGTATGGCTTGGCCTATGCCGGCTTCGGGGGAGCCGATCCTAGGTTTCGTCGCACACCAGGATCGTTGATGACGCGAGCCGGAGATTTCTTGGCCTTCTGCTGCTGCAGCAGAGTCTTGTACTCGGCCTCCATTGCTCTAGCTTTCTCTATGTATTTCTGCGCGTTGACCAGATCTCGATCTAGCTTTGTGCCTTGCTCTGCGATGGCCTATGCCTCCTCCAGCAGCTGTAGGCGCTTCTCGTCAAGCTGGGTTACGGTCCGGATATGAGCTACGGTCAAGGGATCGACGAGGAGATTGCCGTACATCACTCTATCGGCTGGAGTGACTTGGGCAGCAGCAGACGTAGATGCCGGAGGCGGCAAGTTTGCGGTGTTGTTGTTGCTCGGGCCGGTGCCGAGTTCCTGCGACTGCTGCACTGGGTTAGGTGGAGGGGGCATGTCCTTTGCGCGATCAATGTCGGCAGCAACAGGTGGTCCCTTCCCCTTGTCCAGCGCTGTAGGTGGAGCTCTCCCGGGTTGATCTTCATCCATCGCCGTCCCAATGGTGACGAACACCTCTCGGGACGTGACGGTGTTGTTGGCCTGCTCGTTGCGCGTGTACTCCTCCTCCATCTCCTGCATGGCAGAGTCTAGATGCTCCGGGCTGAAATCTATCTCCTCCGAATCTCCATTGAAGTCGGCGTAGAGCGCGTCAATCACAGAGTTGGAGGGTGCCAGGGCTTCCTCGATGACAGGGGGTGGGGGTGCAATATCAGCGATGATGACTGGAGGTGGTGGCGCAGCTGTGGCGATGGCGACTGGAGGCGGTGATAGCGGTTGCTGAGACGGCGGCGCTCCGCCAATGAGCGCAAGATCCGCCTGAGCTGCCCCTCGGCCTCCACGTAGCTATTGACGGTGTTCACCATGCTTTCGAAGGCGAGACGTCCTAAAGCTTGCTGCCGCCTTAGAGAATGCCGGAGAAGCGTTCCCTGGTCCAGTCCTTCCACAAAGTGATACATGGCATCATCATTTGGGTAGTGTGCCAGATCGGCTCGTATACAGAGACACCTGGCAAGGTAATCGCGGGGTTTTTTGACCTCTATCTGAATGCAACACGCCAGATCGAAGATGGTAACCACGCCAATGAACTTGGATCTCTACTGTCCAGACGCACGGACGAAGCCGGCGGACTTGCAGTGATCTTCCACCGTTATATCCTGCACAAGGGCGGTTTGGGTGGGCCTTGAATTTTTCCGATCTTTGCCGACAAACTCCGAGGATAGATCTGACATCGATCCTTCTGCGAACGTATCCTACCCGTAGGCGGTTTGTGCGGGTCTTGAAGTTCCTCCGACTCCCAGGGAACTAGTGCCTGAGTCAGTTTCGCCAATGAAGAGGTGGATGTCTCCGATGGGGACGATTGAGCATCGTGTTGGGTTCATCTTCGCCGGGATCCAGAACTCTTCGAGAGGGACGATCGGAACGTTGCCAGAGAATAGAACACGACCAATGGCTATGGTTTCACCGATTCCCGCGAAGATCTTGGTCCTCGCCCGCTGAAGAGCCTGAAGCGCCTCTTGCCCCATGGTGGGCGCAAACTGTCAGTGTATTTCCGACGAGTACGCCATGGAGGGGTCATCACAGTGCGTGTTTAGAGACATGGGGGAAGGCGGACGGTTGACCGGTACGAGGTAACACATCTTACCTAGGTTCAGATCCCACGACGGTGGCGGAATCCTACTCCTGCTATAAATCACTATAATGGCAATATGCCGAGTTACAGGGATTGGTTCGCTGTGCGAGGTTATGTCAAGTTGTGCCCTAAAGGCTCCCATAGGCCCGACTTATATAGTCGCCAGGTCCTAGGGTTATAGGGAAAAGTCCTAGCCAGACAGGTTACAGAGTCCTACACTGTCTATTACTAGTCTAGCGTGTCTTGCACTCCAAGGCTCTAGGTACGTCGGTGACTCTTCCGTAGCCTTCCTTTATCCGGCATGGGCCTCCCTTCTGGATCCATCTAACTGGGCCGCCTAGCAGGCCATAGGCCATGCTACCAACTGTGGGCCACCCGGGTTATCGAGATAGAGGACATGCTATGAGGATACCCATATAGCATATCCCCAACACATATTTTTTATCTACTGTGTACCTCTTATATGATCAATAAAATAAAGCTCTCTGGTTCACTCATATTTCTGAGTCTTTTACCTCCTTTACTATTCAGTTTTGGATCGTATAAAACCTTTATGCATAAGCTTTGCGTTTGCACTTGTGAAAATTCTGCCTACGGGCGTTCGCTTAAGTTTTCTGGTCTACACGTTCTTTGTTGTTTTTATGTGGATTCTGGAGTAGTGACTTTTGGCACTCGAAGTCGGCGATTTTGTGCTTAGGTTTTTGATGGTGCCGTTGGGCATCATCACCTGAGTGCATGGTTCCAACTACGAGTCCTCCGACTCATGAAAGGTCAAGCATAAAAACCAAAGTAATGGATAAGCCAGCACTTGCTTAAAAATATTTACATGCTGGAACTAGTACTTGAGTAGCAGGAAATTACAACTATTGTTTTTCCGCCTTAAGTTAACACAGTAGTTTTTCCACATACAACAATCCATAGGAAGCAAATATTACAAAGTTTTTTTATTCCTCTGGCGCAGGAGACTTTGAAGCAGCATCGTCGACGGCAGGAGAGCTATCCTGTTCATCATCGAAGTCAGTGGTCTTGAGGGACTCGGAGGAGCTTTCATGGTCGCCGTAAATGATCTCCAGAGGCACGAAGACGTTGTGATCGACCAACTCGGCAACCCTGGTGTCATAACCCGCGAGCGATGCCCAGATAGCCTTGTGGTCAATCTTCTGGCCTTCATCGTCTACGTCAGGAAGACCCGAGGTCACCGTGTCGATGTCGGCGTTCTCGCAATGGGCCTTGACCATTGCCAGCGACATCCTTGCACCAACCCGGGTACATGAAGCTTTCCAGCTTACGATACGCTCGGGGGCTTGGCGCAGGATCTCCGAGTACTTCATCATGGAGTCCATAGCCTTGATATTGATATTGAGGGGCTTGGCAATCTCCTTGGCCTGCTTGACGGCGGTGCTGATGAAGTTGCCGGTGAGGACCATGCATTACTTTGGCGGAGGAGGCGAATTGGTCAAACCAATAGGAGCTGCATTTCTGACAAAGGAGCACATGAGTTCAATAACACAAAAATTTCAGAGTATCTGACTTACAGAAGTACAAGACGAAGAATCGCTTACCAAATATGCTCGCCTCCGCTTGCTGGAGTGTCTCCGTGATGACCCACAAGTATAGGGGGTGTATCGTAGTATTTTCGATAAATAGGAGTGTCGATCCCAACGAGGAGCAGAAGGTGCTGAACAGTGGTATGGAGCAGGAAATCTATGCAAATACTTAGCAAACGGATTTTTAGGGGTTTTCTGATAAAGCAACAAAACAAAGTGCAAGTAGTAAAGAATAAACACAGCAAGTGGCCCAATCCTTTCTTAGCAAAGGACAAGCCGGTGGAAATACTTATAAATACCAAATGTTCTCGAGGACACATGTGAATTCTGTCAAGTGCTTTCGCTTCAAATAGCTGAGTACTCTTCTTTGGTGTTGTAAGTGTTGTGTGGGTGAACCTGTGCTAATGTACAGACCTTACTTGTACTAACACATACTCGTGATTAAACCCCCTGCAAACATCCGTAACTACAGGAAAGTAATTAAGATATAAATCTAACCACAACCTTAAACTCTGAGATCCTACACTCCCTTGTGCAAAGGTGTCCAAATGGGGGTTCAGGTTTCTATCACTCCAGCAACCACACAATTAGTAGCCAAATATACAATGCATTCCCCTAGGCCCATAAATGGTGAAGTATCATGTAGTCGATGTTCACATGACACCACTAGAAGAATAACACCACAACTTAAATACTAAACCATTGAATAATAACTCAACACAAATCCATTAATAACAACATGACTTCTCCCATCTCCTCAAGAACTAAACGAACTACTCACGAGACATCATATGGATAAAGAATAAAGAATGGTGATAATAGTGGTAGATTATGATATAGAATGGTGATGCAAATTGGGCGTATCAACTCCCCCAAGCTTAGACCTTCGCTTGTTCCCAAGCGAAAACTGAGCTCAGTAAACATGTCCACAGGTTTATGGAGTGAAGTGTCGATAAAAGAATACGAACAAGAAGCATCACACTTATGATTACACAACTCATAGAAGAAAGCAACTCACCATTATATAACTTAGCTTGCAACCAAGTACAACAGTCACAATAGAGATGCATAAAGATAAATCGTAATTGTAATTGGCAAACTTGTTCTTGGTCAGAGAACACATGGCAAATAGTTTCACAAAAAGCTTTTTGTAGAAGTTTTTCAATAGGAGCACTCTTTGCTCAAAAATGTTTTTCAATGAAGGCTTTCAAAGTAATACTCAATAGATAAAAGTTTTGTGCAAACAAGGAAGATAAAGAACATGATTGAGTAAATCACCATATGAATGCTTGCAACACAACAACTCAAATGCTTGCTGGAGCTAGAGAGGAAGTAGGTCTACTGACTCAACATGGAAATATGAGAAAGGTCCCTTCATAGAGGGAAGCAGGGATTACCAGTCATAAAGAGCTTCCAAAACATTATGGTACTTACTAGCCTTGAGCCCTCATTGCCCCTATCATAGGCATCTTGAGATGATTATGGTTAAGGTGCACAAAGATGGATTATATGCTTGACTAAATATAAGTTGGCAATCTCACGTCCCTTGAATATGAGGGCCACTCCTCATGCTACTCAACTTTGGTCACCGGTAAGTTCTTGTCATTGTAAGTACATGCGTATCATAGGGAACCGCCAACAGGGTACCCCTTGCACATGGTACAGGAGCTATCCCATAACCAAAATGACAAGGCAAGCAGACAATGAGCATCTCAACGATCTTTTTATTTACTATATACATAGCTTTTTATTGAGGATGCTTCATAGATAGCTCACTATGGTGACGCTGCAAGTTTCCACCATGATTAGGCATGGCTTAGGCTAGCGTCCCAGACGTTTCTCTAACACAAAATACAGACTCCATGGACTTACAAGTTCCCTCTTTATTTCACACCATTGACATCCATAGACAAAAGAGCATGATATCAACTGAGTACAAAGTACAGGTGCAATGTTGAAAACGTTCCCCGTGACAGCATGGTTCTGCTAATTCCAACGTATAGATGCAAGCATATACAACTTCGATGGCACAATGGTTCAAGTCTATTAGGGGCAAAGAAATAAGGTGTGCCATCAAGTTCGTGAGAGCTTTACTAACTAGTTTTCACATAACAAAATACTTTTTAATTAGAAAGGTAGATGAAGCTTGAGAATTTTCTTGGAATAGCAAAATCTACTAGGTAGATATGGTGGACACAAGTGCCAAAGGTTTTGGTTCAAAGGGACTGGAAACATGAGAAGTATGCCTTCTCAAAACAGGTTTTTGGCTAGCAAGGCTGGGTAGCAAGCAAGAGAGTTGAAAGAAACAAGCAAACATACAAGTAATAAAACCAAACATCCAATCTTCCTTGAAGACACAAAAGATCTTAAATAAAGAATACTAAGCTTATGAGCCAACAAGAAAGAAAACAAATGATACAAAATACCTGCAAGCTTTTTTTCTCTTTTTCTTTCAAACCTCAAAAAGTATTGCTACTGACCAGAACTCGGTTTGCCCAAACCAATTTAGATCCACTTGATTCTCCCAAAGTGATGCCAATACTGATCAACAAGATCCATCATATAATAGAGATTGCAAACTAAAATAATAAGTGCAAAAAGTAAAAGATGAGACTTCTCATTAATATTCCAATAAAGGCACTCACACCAAGGGATACATAGACAATCAACTAAAGGAAAGATACTTCCACATGCAAACCAAACTATAAGATAACCTCTCTACCAAAGATATGAATCCACTAAAAGGATAGAAGATAAAAGATAATGGTGGTGATACCGCGGCGCTCCCCCAAGCTTGGAACAAGCCAAGGGGATGCCAAACCTGATGACGAATTTCTCCTTCGGTGGTGGTGGTGTTCTCTAGATAAGCTCCTCAATCAGCTTCTTCAAATCCTCAATCTCAAAGGTTAGAGTATGAATCAACTCCGAGTTTTTCTCAATGCGGTTCATGATCATATCGGACTGTGTCGTGGTATTGCTGACGAGTACGCCATGGAGGGGGTCCTCACAGTGCATGTTTAGAGATGTGGGGGAAGGCGAACGGTTGACGGGTATGAGGTAATGCAACTTACCCAGTTTTAGATCGCACGACGGTGGCGGAATCCTACTCCTGCTATAAATCACTATAATGGCAATACGCCGAGTTACAGGGATTGGTTCGCTGTGCGAGGTATGAGTTAATTGGTGCCCTAAAGGCTCCCATAGGCCCGACTTATATAGTCGCCAGGTCCTAGGGTTACAGGGAAAAGTCCTAGCCGGACATGTTAGAGAGTCCTACACCGTCTATTACTAGTCTAGCGTGTCTTATACTCCAAGGCTCCGGGTACGCTGGTGACTCCACCGTAGCCTTCCTTTATCTAGCATGGGCCTCCCTTCTGGATCCATCTAACTGGGCCGCCTAGCAGGCCATGGGCCATGCTACCAACTGTGGGCCACCCGGGTTATCCGGATAAGAGACATGCTATGAGGATACCCATATATCATATCCCCAACAGTAGCCTCCGGAGAACTCCGAGATCTTGCGCCGTCTTGCCTCTTCACGTTGAATGCTCCGTCTAGATGGATGTCGGCAAATAGTCAAGCAATATCTTTTAGTCCTCCCAAAGAACCCTGCAAGGTTTTCTCCGTTTTCAAATCGTAAGTCGGAGAATTGCTGAATCTTCCATCGTACTCTTCCGTAGCCGGACTGGATCCGTCCATGCCGGAATCTTCTGATGTGATGGTTCATCTGACTATGTCAGCTAGGGCGACGTAGACGTAAATGAGCAACGCCTCGTAACTCACACATGCAGAGAACGCAATCATGTCCACTTTTCCCGTGTGAGCGATACGAACCGTTGGCAGCGACGGTTGGTACGTGGAGAAATGTCCGCGCACGTCTTCGCACACGTCGCCTACGCGGAAACCATTCGATCAAGCTGCACGAATCTTGATGCAGGAGACCATAAATAGTAACTGCGGTGGAAAACTTACTTTTTCACCTCATTCTCCCCTGCATCTTCTTCCTCAGGCAAGCGTCTCCTCGAGCTCTCCGTGCCTCGCACGAAAAACCCTAACTCCCAATCTCACCAATGGCCAGCATCAGCTCCTCCCCTTCGATGGCGGCATCGGGCGGAGCCGTGGCGAAGCCGGCGAGCTCCATCGTCGTGCCCCTAGAGGGCCTGGTCATCCCCAGGTTTGCGGTGGTCGAGGCCACCAGCGGCGACCATAACCCAGCGGCACTGGAGCTGACGGAGAAAGAGTACGACTCCCACAAAGGCGACTGGCGCGGTTCGGACATCACGGACTGTGACATCAAAGAGCTAATCATCTAAGGTTACCTCTCTGCGACGGAGGGGCTCGCCTGGCGGGCGGCGCCAGCCGGCGAGGTCACACCTTCTCCCCAAGCCGGATAAAAGGTGTACCTCAAAGCATAGTTGGTACGCGGCATCTCCCTGCCCATCTCTAATTTCTTCCTCGCTGTCTTGAATCATTACCGAGTACAGCCACATAACCTTTCTCCCAATAGTATCCTAGCGCTTAACAATTACGCGGCACTTTGTGAGGGTTACTTAGGGATTAAGCCTAGGCTAGATCTCTTCATATATTTCTTCCCCGTCAAGTGCAAAGCCGGAGCCAGTAAGGACGAACTTATAAATTGTGGCACCATTAGCTTCAAGATCCGGCCAGGCCGGTGCTTCCCCGATATCGTCGGCCATGAGTACTGCAAGAACTGGAAGCGTACTTACTTCTACGGCCCAGATATCCCTCTGTCCGGCCGAGGAGTAACGTACCTGGACTTTGTCGATGGAGCAGCCGTCGAAGCCCCGACATGGAGATCCCAGGCCTCCCTTCCCTCCGACATCGACGCTTCATGTGCAATAAGGCGGATAGAGTGGTTCATAGAGACGGGTTTGACTGGACTGGACCTAGCCATGTGCTGGTTCATCAGGCGGATCCCGCCTTTGCAGCACCGCTTGAAGCTGATGCACGAGTATTCCAACGATAGAAGGGATTGCCTCCGCATCTCCGTGGACTTCTCGAGTGACTCCGTCAAGCTTCACCTCAAGGACATCATCAAGGTGAAGGACAAGAAGCGTGGCTTCACCATCACCTACGACATGTTCATAGAGAGCAAGTGCCCAAAGGTAACTGTTTATTTTCCGTGTATGACATATACTCCAGTTCTTCCGTCTAGCCATTATCATCTCATCCAACACGGTGGTTCTTCACCTTAACAGCTTAGCGACATAGACGAGGACATCATGGATCCTCAAATCTATGATCCAAAGATGAAGGAAGTCACCGCCGTGTCCGACAACAATGCTCCGTTGGCGTGAAAGCGGAAGAGCTCCACCTCTGACGCTGCCGACGGAGGCAAGAAGAAGACGGAGTGTGGAGCCTCCAAAAAGACTACCGCCACCCTGCAGGCGGAGAAAAGAAAGGTTACCCGGATCCCTTTTGCCAAAGCACCCCCTCTTGTGTAAGCTTCTTTCCCTCCGACATTGTCCATTTGTCTGTCTTGTTCCTGTACTTATGTATTTTGCATGTTTCAGGAAGAAAGCCACGACCAGCTTGAAGAAGACCTCCAAAACTTTGGGGGCTTCTAGAACCATCAAGGATATGCTGCATCGCGACGTATCTCCCACCATCGCCCCTGTCACTCCCATCGTCTAGCCTTCGTCCGCCCCGACAAGCTCACAAGCTAGAGAAGCATCTGGCCCTTCCGCCATGGAAGTGGACTCAGGCGCCTCCATAGAGCTTGCTGTTGTTGGCAAACAGGCGACACAGGAGAGTGCCGCACACCAAATGGCTAAAGCTCCGGCTAAGGATGCCATGGATAGCGGTAAGGCGGTGGTGGAAGGTGGTACATCTGTCGAAGGCGGCGCCCCGCACCTAAGAAGACCATCGAGTTTCCGAAGAAAGTCTATCCGGTACTTACGCCGGGTAGCACTTCTCTGGTTCCTGGTGCGGCGCCAACATCTCCAACGTGCGGTCTTGAGGAGCTTCTCTGGCAAGAAGAAATCCTGCAAGGAAATAGTGTATCCTTTGGCAAGCTGCTAGCTGAGAGTGCTACCAACCTCAAGATCATTGCACTTGTAAGTTATATTTGCCTTTTGCATTTCATATGAGTATCCCACTGTAGCCTCCGAGGATTTAGACGGAAAACCATAGGTCTTTGCGTCTAAATGCTCTAAGAGTGACTAATCTAGAAAACTTCTCACTATATCCCCCAAGCATATAGGTGGAATGAATTATTCCGGCTAGTTGCTTTAAGAGTAGCATACGCAGTGTTTATAAATTTCGATACTGTAGCCCCCAAGCTTCTAGTTGTAACTGAGTTAGTTCCGACTAGATGCTTAAAGAGAAGCTAAGCATACATCCGAGTTAAAAACTTTATACTGTATCCCCCAAGCTTCTAATCGAAAACTGAATTAGTTCCGACTAGATGCTTAAAGAAATACTAAGCATATTGCTAAGTTAAAAACTCTCGCTGTAGCCCCCGAGCGTCTAGGTGGAAATTTTCCGACTAGATTCTCCAAGTAGACCACACAACATTTAACTTTCTTTTTTCCACAAAATTAGAATGCTCGGAGGGGCATGGACAACGACAAGTACCAGAAGATGCACGCGGACTTGGAAGCTGAAAAGGGTAAAATTGCCTTCTTGAAGGAACATATCATCAAGAGCAAGCGTCTGTTTTTCCTTTCTTTTTCGTATTCCGACTTGACCTTTTGTATTCTCCGAGTACTAACTGTGTACTTTTCTTTCTCCGACTTGCAGAAACCATTGCCAAGGCTAAGGACATTGTCGAGCAATCCAAGCATATTCAGGAGCTGGATAGCGAGAACAAGATCCTCAAGTAGGAGAGGAAGGACATGCTGAAGATGCATGAAGAATCAATGAAAGTCCAGCAGGACTCCGCCAACGAGGAGATGAACCGCTTGAAGGAGGAAATCGCTATCTTAAAAGAGAAGAAGAAAGCTGCCGATGAGCAAAATCAACGCCATCATGAAGCGTATAAGCTCCTCCAACAAGAACGGGACTCCATGGCGGAGACTCTCTGGCAGGCTGAGGCCAGCATCTTCAGTAAGTGATTCTCCGTCTTGGATTTCTATAGTCTAGATACTCTGAATTTTTGAATGCATGCGCTCCTTTGTCGGGAATTCACAGCTCCTATGGGTTTAACCCGGTCACCTCCTCCGCCAAAGGAATGCATGGTCCTTGCAGGCAACTTTATCAACACTGCCATCGCGCAGGCCAAAGATATTGCCAAGCCCCTACAAATCAATATCAAGGCATCAGACTCTATGGCGAAGTTCTCGGAGATCCTGCGCCGAGCCCCCGAGCGTATCGCAAGCTGGAAAGATTCATGTGCACGGGCCGGTGCAAGGATGGCGCTGTCCATGGTGAAGGCACATTACGAGGATGCCGACATCGACACGGTAACCTCTGGTATCCCCGCCGTAGATGACGAAGGCCAAAAGATAAACCACGAATCTATCTTGGCGTCACTCGTGGGTTATGACACCAGAGTTGCCGAGTTGGTCGACGTTAATGTTTTCGTGCCAATGAAGACCATCGATGGCGGCAATCAAAACTCCTTCGAGTCCCTCAACACTGCCGACTTCGAGGGTGACTCTCCTGCTGCCGATGATGTTGCTTCCAAGTCGCCTGCGCCAGAGGAATAAAAAACAATTTGTAATATTTGTTTCCTCTGTAACTTGTTGTGCGGAAAAACTATGTGTTAACTTAAGGAGAAAAAACAATGGTGTATGTCCTTCTACTTAAGAACTATTTCCAGCATGTATATATATTTTTAAGAAAGTGCTGGCTTATCCATTACTTTGGTTTTTATGCTTGACTTTTCGTGAGTCAGAAGGCTCGTTGTCGGAACCATGCGCTCAGGTGATGATGTCCAATGGCACCGTCAATAACCTAAGCACAAAATCGCCGACAATAAGTGCCAAAAGTCACTACTCCATAATCCAGATAAAAACGACAAAGAACGTGTAGACCAGAAAACTTAAGCTAACGCCCGTAGGCGGAATTTTCACAAGTGCAATTGCAAAGCTTGTGCATAAAGGTTTTATATGATCCAAAAATGAACACTAAAGGAGGTAAAAGACTCAGAAATATGAGTGATTAACCAAAGAGATTTATTTCATTGATCATATAAGAGGTACACAATTAGATAAAAAATGCTAAGTGTAGAAAGGACGTAGCTGTGCTACGTTTCATGGCCGATCAAGCTCTGGATAGTCATCATCCGGGTCACGTAGCTTACGCTTATGATCCTTGTTGGGTCTATCCTTCAGTTCACGATTGTCAACAAGGTAGTAAGATCCATTGAGTAGCGCCTTGCTTATGATGAACGGTCCTTCCCATGGCGGGGATAATTTGTGTGACTTCTTCTGCTTAAGTCGGAGCACTAAATCCCCCTCTTTAAACGAGCGATGCCTAACATGGCGACTATGGTAGCTGCGTAGCTTCTGCTGGTAGATGGCGGACCTTTGGCATGCCAGAACACGCTCCTCCTCGAGAAGGTCCACATCTAGGCGTCTGGATTCTTCAGCGTCATCTTCGTCGTAGGCGGCAACCCTTGGTGCATCGTGAAGTAGGTCGGAAGGTAGGATGGCTTCTTCTCCATATACCATGAAGTAAGGGGTGTAGCCGGTGGATCTGTTGGGTGTAGTTCGTAAACTCCACAACACAGATGGCAATTCTTCCGCCCAGGCTCCAGCTGCTCTAAGTAGCGGTGCCTCAAGACGTGGCTTTATTCCCTGCAGAATTAATCCATTGGCTCGCTCAACTCGACCGTTGGATTGTGGATGTGCCACAGATGCAAGGTCAAGTCAGATGCCCTTCTCCCAACAATATGCCTCCACTTCTTCGAGTGACAAGTTGCTACCATTGTCGGTGATAATGCTATGTGGGAGACCAAATCTCACCACTAGATCCCAGACAAACCTGAGGGAAGTTGCCCCATCAAGCTTTCTAATGGGTTTAGCTTCTATCCATTTAGTGAATTTATCAGCTGCTACTAGCAGATGCGTAAACCCACATGGTGTCGTCTGTAACGGTCCCACCATGTCTAGCCCCCAGACTGCAAACGGCCAAGTTATTGCTATTGTTTGCAATTCTTCAGCAGGAACATGTGGTTGTCGGGCATAATACTGGCATCCCATGCATGTCTCAACCAGCTTGTCGGCATCCTCCTTCGCGGTCAGCCAGTAGAATCCTTGCCGGAAAGCTTTCGCGACCAACGATCAAGGAGCAGCGTGATGCCCGCAATCTCTGAGATGGAGTTCGCGTAGGATTTCAATACCTTTTAGCTGGAAAACACATTTAAGGTATACACTTGTAGTGCTCCTTTTGTATAGATGTCCATTGATTATGGTATAGCCCTTCGCTCGACGTACTATTTTCCGTCTTTCGACTTCGTCGTCGGGCAAAGTTCCATGTTCGAGATATTCCATGAACGGTTTTGTCCAAGCCGGAGGGATCATTGCCACCATGTGGACGAAAGAGTCAACTCTACCCGGTTTGTCGATGTATTCTCCCTTCACGGATGGTGTCCGTAGATGCTCTAGGAAAACTCCTAGCGAAATTCGTTTGCACCCTGATCCAAGCTTAGACAACAGATCAGCCGCCTCCTTTTTCTCCCTAGGTACATACTTGACATCGTAGCCCAAGAAGCTCTTGGCTATCTCGTCCACTTCGTCTCGATATGCCGCCATCATAGGGTTCCGCGCATTCCAGGTGCCAGCCACCTGCTGGGCAACCAAGTCAGAATCTCCACAACAAACTATGCGCTTGATGCCAATATCCTTGGCTACGCGTAATCCACCATGTTGTTCGTAGCCTCGAAGTGGATCTGCAGAACGTAGTGTAGCTTGTCACCAGTTGGTGACTGTAGCAGTACACCAGCCCCCGAGCCGTTGAGCAGCTTTGATCCGTCAAAGTGCATGACCCAGTACTCTGGTTCCGGCAACGGAGTAGCATCTGGCATCTCCGTCCAATCTGCAATAAAATCCGCCAAGGCTTGTGATTTGATTGCGTCGCGTCTTTTGTAGGTGATCTCGAAGGCGGCTTGCGATTATCGAAGGTTTCTTTTAAGTCGGAGGTTAAGTAATTTGATTTTTTAGACATCACCGCTATATCGTCCACATAGGCGTGTACGTTCCGACCAATTTGATCGTGTAGGCAACGTTGCATTGTCCGCTGGTACGTAGCACCTGCGTTTTTCAGCCCAAAGGGCATCGCGACATAGCAAAACGTGTCGTATGGAGTAGTGAACGAAGTGGCCAATTGGTCTGACTTCCTCATCTTGATCTGGTGGTATACTAAGTATGCATCGAGAAAACACAAAAGTTCCGAGCCAGCCGTCGAGTCAATGACTTGGTCAATGCGAGGCAAAGCAAATGAATCTTTGGGGCATGCTTTGTTCAAGCTGGTGTAATCAACGCACATTGTTAATTCTTTAGTTGTCTTTTTGGGGACAAGTACAGGATTGGCCACCCATTGGGTGTGAAGGACTTCTCGGATAAAACTAGCCTTAAGTAACCTAGCTATCTCTTTGCCTATGGTGCGTCTCTTCTCATCTCCAAAGCGTCGTAGAGGTTGCTTCACTGGTTTGCATTTTGGATGAATGTTTAAGCTATGCTCGGCAAGTTCCCTAGGTACACCTTTCATGTCGGCAGGTTGCCGGGCAAAGATGTCCCTGTTCTCACAGAGGAACTCGACAAGCGCTCTTTCCTATTTGGGATCCAGGTTCGTCCCAATAGCGGTGGTCTTGGAGGCATCGCCTACCACAAGTTCCACCGGCTTGGTCTCGATGGCGGCCTTGAATGCTGGAGCGGAGTCAGAGATCTGTTTCTTTGATGCGGGCATCTCTGAGTCATCGACCTTGCTCTGAATCTCTTTGAATTCTTCACTGTAGAGGACAACTTCCGTGTAGGCTGCTTCATTAATAGCGCAGTCCCTTGCTTTGGTAAAGCTTCCGTATACGGTGATGACACCGTTTGGTACGGGTATCTTGAGTTTGTTGTAGACGAAGCATGGCTTGGCCATGAAGGTGTGGAATATGTCATGGGAGAATATGACATGGTACACGCTCTTGAAGGGGACCACCTCAAAGGTCATGCGCTCTTGGCGGTAATTATTGACCTCGCCAAAGGCAACCTGAAGTGTGATGCACCCAAGGGACCGAGCCTCCCGACCAGGAACTATGCCGTGGAAGATGGTGTTGGTCCGCCTTAGGTTTGCCTCCGTCAAGTTCATCTTCTGCAGTGTATCCAGGTATATGATGTTGATGTTGCTTCCACTATCCACCATACATTTGGTGAACTCAATGCCGTCAATCAAGGGGTTGATGACCATGACGTATTGGTTCTCCGTAGGGATAAGGTCTGGGTGATCCTTCCTGTCCCAAGTAATTGGAACCTCTGACCAGCGCAGGTACTGGGGAATTGGGGATAGAGTAGCGATCAGTATCCACATAGAGGTCTTCTGTTGTCGGACGGTGGGGGTGCCAAGGAAAGTGTGTTAAACTGGCGCCTTCTTCTCGAAGGGGTTCTTGCCTTTGCCGTCGCTCTTGGCGACGTGCTTGGGGTCAACATCCTCGTCCATGTCACTTGAATCCTTGGTGACATGGTTGTACCCTATGGGTGTGTGACCTCAGCATACCTGGTCCAGCCCAAGGAAGGCCCACGGTAGACGTACGCCGGCCCATGAAGACTTTCGGGTGGCCAAGGCCCGTGACGCCTTCGGATCCTTGGAGAGCAAGACTAGCGTAGATAGGAAATTCAAAGGGGTAAAACCCTAGAACTTGTAACCGACTAGGTCTATGCCCGGGACCTGCCTAAGTCTATATAAAGGCCAGGAGGGCACGACCTAGATCTCTCGACTCATACTTTCGCATACACACCTCCACGCCAGATCTAATCTGCGCACCCCTGTAACCTTTGGTTCCGCCGTAATCAAGAGCAGACAAGCAGGAGTAGGGTTTTCCCTCCGGGGGCCTGAACCTGAGTAAACCTCGTGTCCCCGTGTTGCTTGTTTGCTAACCGTTCCACGATCTCCAGCATCCCCATCTTCTCCAAAACCCAAGTCCATAACAATGGGCATTGATGAGATCGAACCTCGTCACTTGGACTCCTCCTCCTTCTTCTTCCCCTTGCCCTTGCCTCGCGGTCTGTTCTTCCGATTTCGCTTGTATCCGGACTCCGGGTCCTCCTTGAGGTCGTTGACAAACTTGCAGTGTAGATTGGTATGGGTGGCTTTGTCGTTGACATCGAGGTGTACGAGGCACGGCATATCGCGGTACTCTTCGTAGGTTTGGGGAACGCGGAGCGCTCCCGAGGTAGTTTCACTACCTCGCTTCTGCCCACGACCAGCTCCCCTTCCTTGGCCATGTTGTCCGCCATCACCTCGTCCTGCAAAGGTCATGGCGACCATGTCGGGAGTTTGCTTTTATTCTGGAGCGGTTTCCCGCTTTGTGCTACTATTCCTCCGAACTTGAGTTAGAACGGCCGTTGCCGGCAGAGAGCCATGAGCGTCGTCGTCGGCAGCTGTGAACTCACTAGCCAACTGAATCATCTGGTTCAAGTCAAGCTGTTGATTGTCCTTCAAGCGCTCCAGCTTATGTCGGAGCAACATGCCCCTTTCCAACCCATCGATGAAGGCGGCCATGGCAGTCTGAGCGTGCACTCCTGCGCAGGAATTTTTCATATCCAGCCAGCGGGAGAGGTAGACGCGAGATGTCTCGTCTTTCTCTTGCATGCACTGTTGTAGATCGCCAACAGTGCAAGGATTTTTGTACGTACCCTCGAAGTTCTTGGTGAACTCCTCTTGCATGTCCAACCAATTGCAGATGGATTTCTCCGGCAAGTCATCAATCCATTGACGAGCTGTGCCCGCCAACATCAATGGGAGGTACTTGACGGCAATGTTGGGGTTACCCCCGGTAATCTCTATTGCGTTGCCGTAATCCTGCAACCATGTAGCTGTCTTAGCGGTGCCGTCATAGGGCTTGATGGTATTGTCAATCCGGAAACCTTTGGGGTAAGTTGCGGACCGTATCGCAGGTCCAAAGCAACGTGGTCCCAGGTATGGTCCTTCCCGGGCCTTGTGGATCTTATTGATCCGCGAACGTGCATCGTATGGCTCCGGGTTTCTTTTCTTCTTGTCAACAGGGGGATGGACTGCGTGAACGACGCGAGCCTCCTCCGCCATGGTGACTGCTATGTGGCGACGGAGGCAGAGGTGGCGGTGGGTTAGCCTTCTTGCTATTACCCTCCTGCGACGCCTCACGCCTGTCGCGATTCCTTTCTGGATGCGGAGGGTCATGGAGCGACCTGCTCTTGTGTCCATGGTTGCGTTCTCCGTCATGACGGGTCTGCTCCGTGTTGTCGCGGATGACGATGCCGCCCTGCCTTGGCGGGGGCATATCCATACGACAGTGAGCCTTAGGGTCTTCGCGATGTCGGGGGAGCGAGGCGGTGGCGATGGGCGACGAGGTTGGGCCTTTTCTCTGTGGTCGGAGGATATGGGGATAGCATCCTTCCTGTTGCGTGCATCCCTCCGTCTTCGTTCTGATGAACCCGTCTGAGACCCGACATCAAGAGTAGATATGTCCCTTGGCGATTTATACTGGCTAGATTGGAAAAGCGCTAGGTCAGACTCAAGCCTCTGAGAGGTGGCCTTTTCCTGCTGCTTTACCGCCTTGGCCACTAGGTCATAAACCTGGTCCACCGCCTCAGGCGATCTATCCTACTCCAGAAGGGTCTTGGCGATGGCGAGGTTGAGGAGAGGAGTGGGCATCACCTGCCTGCCTTCATTGTCTATGTATGTCTTGGCTTGTGCCAGCTTCGAGGGATCCCATCCTAGGTTTCGCCGTACACCAGGATCGTTGATGACGCGAGCCGGAGCTTTCTTGGCCTTCTGCTACTACAACAGAGTCTTGTACTCGGCCTCCATTGCTCTAGCTTTTTCTATGGATTTCTGCGCGTTGACTAGATCTTGATCTACCTTAGCGCCTTGCTCCGCGATGGCCTGCGCTTCCTCCAGCAGTTGCTGGCGCTTCTCGTCAAGCTGGGTCACGTTCTGGATATGAGCTACGGTCAGTGGCTCGACGAGGAGATTATCGTACATCACTCTATCAGCTGGAGTAACTTGGACAGCAGTAGACGTAGATGCTGGAGGTGGCAAGTTTGCGGTGTTGTTGTTGCTCGGGCCAATGCCAAGTTCCTACGGCTGTTGCACTGGATTAGGAGGAGGGGGCATGACTTTTGCGCGATCAATGTTGTCAGCAACAGGTGGTCCCTTCCCTTTGTCCAGAGCTATAGGCGGAGCTCGTCCGGGTTGGTCTTCATCCATCGCCGTCCCAATTGTGATGAACACCTCTCGAGACATGACGGAGTTGTTGGCTTGCTCGTCGCGCGTGTACTCCTCCTCCATCTCCTACATGGCAGATTCTAGTTCCTCTGGACTAAAATATATCTCCTCTGAATCTGCACTGAAGTCGGCGTACAGCGCGTCAATCACAGAGTCAGAGGGTGCCATGACTTCCTCGATGATGGGGGGTGGAGGTGCAACAGCGGCGACGATGACTAGAGGTGGTGGCGCGACTACGGCGATGGCGGCCGGAGGCGGTGGTGGCGGTGGCTGAATCGGAGGGGATCCGTCAATGAGCGCAAGCACTGTCTGAGCTGCCGCTTCGGCCTCCGCGTAGTTGTTGACGGTGTTCACCATGCCTTCGAAGGTAAGGCGTCCCGAAGCCTGCTGCCGCCTTAGAGAATGCCGGAGAAGCGTGTCGTGGTCCATTCCTTCCACAAAGTGATACATGGCATCATCATTGGGGTAGTGGGCCAGATAAAAGATGGTAACCACGCCGATGAACTTGGATCTCTGCTGTCCAGACGCACGGACGAAGCCGGCGGACTTGCAGTGATCTTCCACCGTTATATCCTGCACAGGGGCGGTTTGGGTGGGCCTTGAATTTTTCTGATCTTTGCCGGCAAACTCCAAAGAGAGATACGACATCGATCCTTCCGCGAATGTATCCTGCCCGTAGGCGGTCTGTGTGGGTCTTGGTGCTCCTCCGACTCCCAGGGAACTAGTGAACGAGTCGGTTTCGCCAATGAAGAGGTGGATGTCTCTGATAGGAACGATCGAACACCGCGTAGAGTTTGTCTTCGCTGGGATCCAGAACTCGTCAGGAGGGACGATCGGAATGTTGCCGGAGAAGAGAACGCAACCGATGGCTACAGTTTCACCGATTCCCGCGAAGATCTTGGTCCTCGCCCGCTGAAGAGCCTGAAGCGCCTCTTGCCCCACAGTGGGCGCCAACTGTCGTGGTATTGCCAACGAGTACGCCATGGAGGGGTCCTCACAGTGTGTGTTTAGATTTCCTGGGGGAAGGTGGACAGTTGACGGGTACGAGGTAACACAGCTTACCTAGGTTCAGATCCCACGACGGTGGCGGAATCCTACTCCTGCTATAAATCACTATAATGGCAATACGCCGAGTTACAGGGATTGGTTCACCGTGCGAGGTTATGTGAAGTTGTGCCCTAAAGGCTCCCATAGGCCCGACTTATATAGTCGCCAGGTCCTAGGGTTACAGGGAAAAGTCCTAGCCGGACAGGTTACAGAGTCCTACACAGTCTATTACTAGTCCAGCGTGTCTTGTACTCCAAGGCTCCGGGTACGCTGGTGACTCAACCGTAGCCTTCCTTTATCCGGCATGGGCCTCCCTTTTGGATCCATCTAACTGGGCCGTCCAGCAGGCCATGGGACATGCTACCAACTGTGGGCCACCCGGGTTATCCGGATAAGATACATGCTATGAGGATACCCATATAGCATATCCCCAACAGAATGAGAGTTCTAGTCCTTATTATTCTTTCCCTACTCTCCCTTCTTAGTGTGTTCCTCCCCTTCATGGTTAGAACAAGGCATATCCCACATCGAGGGAAAATTCCCTTTGGGCACATGTTGAAATTGACGCTCATGTATAAGAGTGCGGAAGGGTTTCTTGGTACTTGGAGGAGGTGACAGTGGAGAGAGGGTATGACGTCGAGATTTCCCTCATGTAGACATCCGTGCTGTCCTCTTAAGCTTGGTAGATTTTTCCACCAATCCAATGCTCGCGACGGTAGTGCGGGTGTCTGGTTGTTTGTCCTCCTCCATGTATCCTTCATAACCTACCAAAATTTCCTCCTCCTTGGGTTTGCGAGGATCGTCTTCCTCGGGCTTCTTGCCTTTGTCGTTGGCGGAGACCATGGTGCTCTAAACTTGAGAAGATTTCCTGACAGAAATAGATCGAAACGAAAACACGATGAGAACACGAGGCATGAACCTCGGGGGATCCGGGGGTTATATATTACGAAGTTTCAATGCATAAGGAAGGTTTTGATAGGAAAACGAGGAGGAGTCGGAGCTCGGGTGTGGCACACCCCCTCCAGGCGCGGCCAGGCAGGGGCCCGCACCTGGGGTGGGTTTGTCCACCCCGGACTCCGTTTCCTCTTCTGTTCCATCTCGTAACTTCCCTTATGTATTAAAAACATCAAAAATATAAAAAGATTGGGGTTCCACGAACCTTCTATTTTCACCACTTTTACCTATTCAAAGATGAACTTTGCATACTCCTTTTCTCCTTCTCCTAGAATTTTCCTTTCCTCACAAGGCAATACACAAACTTAAATGGAAACATTAGTGTAAGAAAAACAACAAACCTTTAGGTCCACACTTAAACTGAAATTTATGAAAACAAAGCTTCTATAAGAGGCAAATGCAAATGATAACAAAAATCTGTCAAAACAGACTAGCAGGTCAAGATTGATTTTTTCGAAAACCTTATGTTGCTCAAATAAAAAAGTGCAGAACTAATGAAAGTTGGGTAGCGACTTGGAGAATAAGCTCAGAAAAATACAGCTCCATCCGACATACTGAGCTCCCTCACGAATTTTTACGGTACAGCACAAAAATCTGTCCCAGGACAACCACTTTTGATAACTCCTCTACTTCACAAAAGTAGTTGAACTTGACACAAAAACCAAAACAAAAAGGATAAGGAGCGGTTATTACAGAGGTAATAACTTCCAAGACTCGACCAAACTCTTGGTCTATCTCCCAACAAGTACTTTTCTTTAATGCCTTTAAGTTAGGCTTGAAAGTTTCAAAGATGCTCACAAAAGAGATATATATCTGGAGTGAAAAAGAGCATCAAGAAGAAAATAACCAACACACTTGAGTCTAACCCACTTCCTATGCATGGGGGTATCATGAAAAAACGAATTTTTAAAACAAAAAGCCACTAGCATAGGAATACAAAACAAATGCAACTTCAGAGCTTTCAACATAAAACAGGGAAACTTAACATTATTGAGAAGCATAAAACCATGTTTCCCTCTATCATAATAACTTTCAGTAGCACTTTGAACAAAGTTGACAATATAACTGTCACAGGAAACAACTCTACCATCAAAATGAGCATACTTACAATCACCAAAAAGAGGTCCAAGGTCATAAACCGGATCAATAGAAGCAAATTGTTCCATCCTGAAATCTTTATTAGGCAAGCTGTTTTCACAAGGAGCTTTAGCAAATTTGGAAAAGTTAATATCATAAGAATATCCATCAAACTTAGTTAAAACTTTCTCCTTCTTACAATCTATAATATCTCCACAAGTGTTCAAGAAAGGTCTACCAAAAATGATAGGACAAGTTTTGCTGGTTGCTGAATTAAGCACTAGAAAATCAGCAGGATACTTAATCTTACCGCAGAGAACTTCCACATCTCTTACAATACCAATGGGGAAAATGGTTTCCTTATTATCAAGGTGAATAACCACATCAATGTACTCAAGATCACAATGACCAATTATGCATAATTTCCCTGTAAAGCTCATAATGAATAGTACTAGAACTAGCACCAATATCATACAAACCATAATAGCAATGATCACCAATTTTAACAGAAAGCACATGAAAACTACCTTTTCTAGCTTCTCTAGGATGAGAGATAATATTAGAAGCGTCTTCACAGAAGACAATATGCTCATCCTCTATATTTCCAGCGTCAAGATCCTTCATAATAGCTACCACATGTTCATCATTCAATTGCTCATCAGGTTCCACAGTTTTCATTGTACCTTTTTTATTTGTACTAATAATCATAGAGTATTCCTTTACCTTAGCTCGGAAAGGAACTTTCTCAACATGAGGTTCAGGAACAATATGATTAGTAGTACAAACTTCAGTACTTCTAATGGGAACATGACTAACAAAATCTTTATAAGGTGCATGGTACTTATTCCACTTCTTCTTGAGAATTTCTTTGTAAGAGGCAAAGGCCTTAAAACAGTTGGCAATACTTTGGGAATCAAGACCAAACTCATTGCTAATATCACGGAATTCATCAGTTCCCATAAAAGATTTAATGCATTCATAATTATAGTTTATACCTGACTTTCTTCCTTTGTCAGTCTCCCAAGCTTTAGTGTTTTCTTGAATACGTTCTAAGAGATCCCATTTAGATTCTTCCTTCATACGTGTGAATGATCCAGCACAAGAAGCATCTAGTAAATCTTTATCATGAAGAGAAAGCCTAGCATAAAAGTTATTGATAATAATATGGTTAGGGAGTTCATGAATAGGACATTTAAGCATTAGTAACTTCAATCTCCCCCAAACTTGAGCTGTACTCTCTCCATCACGAGGCCAAAAGTTATATATCAGATTTCTAACCTTATGAATCTCACTAGGAGGATAAAATTTAGAATAAAAGAGAGATGCCATTTCCTCCCATTCCATGGATTGTCCATTCTTCAGCAGCTTATACCATTCTTTAGCTCTCCCTTTCAAGGATATGGAGAGTAACTTCTTCTTCACCCGTTCAGTTGTGATACCTGCACACTTAAATAACCCACATAATTCATGGATAAAAAGCAAGTGATCACCATGATGGATAGTTCCATCCCCTAAATAATAATTATCCATAACACGATCAACAATACTTGTAGGTATCTTAAAAGGATCTATATCAATAGGTGGTGGTTCATCTACTACCCTAGCAGTGGTAGTAGTTTTCCCAAACATAAAACCAAGTGGGTTAACCATATTGGAAACAAAGTAACAAGAAGTAACAAAAGAAATACTCACAGTAGAAGTTTCCTTTACCAGTTCCACTCTTCAATAACGCTTCACTCCCTGGCAACGGTGCCAAAAAATAGTCTTGATGACCCACAAGTATAGGGGGTGTATCGTAGTACTTTCGACAAATAAGAGTGTCGATCCCAACAAGGAGAAGAAGGTGTTGAACAGTGGTATGGAGCAGGAACTCTCTGCAAATACTTAGCAAACGGATTTTTAGGGGTTTTCTGATAAAGCAACAAAACAAAGTGCAATTAGTAAAGAACAAACACAGCAAGTGGCCCAATCCTTTCTTAGCAAAGGACAAGCCAGTGGAAATACTTATAAAGACCAAACGATCTCGAGGATACATGGGAATTCTATCAAGTGCTTTCGCTTCAAATAGCTGAGTACTCTTCTTTGGTGTTGTAAGTGTTGTGTGGGTGAACCTGTGCTAATGTACCGACGTTACATGGACTAATACATACTCGTGATTAAACCCCCTGCAAACATACGTAACTATAGGAAAGTAACTAAGATATAACACTAGTGGAAACAGGGCCTCTAGTCCTGGGCCGTAAGGGCCTTTAGTCCCGGTTTTTGAACCGGGACTAATCAAGCGTGACTAGAGGCCCAACACTAGTCCCGACCCAGTTACCAGCCGGTACTAGTGGGTGTCCATGTGGCTGCCCCTGCGCGCTCAGGGTGCACCCCCACTAGTCCCTCTTGGTGTTATGGACCGGGACTAGTGGGTCTCTGCCGCGACAGCATTTTGCGCCTTTTCTCTGCCGCGACAGTGCATTACCTTGGACTAGTGATTTCTCTACCGCGGCAGCATTTTGTGCCCTTTCTCTGCCGCGGCAGAGAATTCATTTTGTATTGTTTTATTTATTTATTTTTCATTTCAAAATGGTTTTTGAATATTTGTATGCCACCACACATCATAAACGTTCGTGCATATATATATATATATATAAGATAACTTGTATTAAGAAATCGAGCATACACATATATACAATTTACATAGTTACATGGAGATCACAATTATCGGGACTAGAGCCCGTCTAGTCAATTACATGGAGATCATTAGCGCCTATTCACACTAAATTCTCCACCATCGTGTACCATATATTTGAAAATAAAACCTGCCAACTCCTCCGCAATTGCTAGTACACGTTGATGTGGTAGGAGTTGATCCCGCATTCTCTCGAACTATATAAGAAAAGGATATCAATATGAATATCAATCATGAGAACGAAAAGTGACGGTAATAAAATGATGTTGTGAATGTATTGCTTACGTCGACTCTATAATCTTTGTGCTCGGTGGTAAACGTGCGAATGAACTCGCAAACGTAGAATCCACATAAATTCGACCCCTATGGATGCCTTGCGCACTTTACGAGAATATAATTCAATCAAAATAATAATCTAGCATCATTATTGTATTGAAACTAGAGGTAAAGAGATGCGCTAACATATCACGTGCTACTTACTGAGACCGCCTTAAACGTCAGCTGCTGACTAAAGGAACCCTTAACCTCGCGCTTGAACCAGATCCAAACCCTGCTCGACGAAGAAAATGGATGAATGAGTTATTCTTTACCTGGTATCTTAGGAAATCAACGAAAGAGACCAATATAGCGAGAAAATTACTTCTAGAGCATGTCCTGCATGATGCGGAACGCTTCCAGGTTTCTCTTTGATGGGTCCATGACTTCAACTCTTCCCTTATCAAGTTGAATGTCCAGTGGAAGCAGCAAATGTTTATATATATACATCAGTAACTCATCAGTTACACTTAGCATCGAGTAATCAAAAGTGAATGTGTGTACAACAGAGTAAGACGCTTACTCGAAATTGTAAGGAAATAGTATGTGGTCACAGAAATGTTGCTCCTTTAAAAACCTCAAAATGTTTTCCTCCGTCTCCTTGGGGTTTGTTGTTAGCGTGTTTATATGTACTTTATCTAGGTCAATGAACCCAACACTATAGATTCTTCTTATTTTACATTCCTGGATCTTCATTCTGCATAATAATAGAGTACAAAAGGATATAATGAGGATAATTACATGGAATGAACTGAACATGTAGACAATGAATTCAACAACTTACAGACAATAGCAGCTGAGGATAGATTTGTCGAGGGCATCGAGATTGTATAACTGGAACAGTTCTGGAAACTCAACATGGACCGCTTTGCCTTTTCTGAAGTTGTACTCATGTGGGACTTTCGCCGTGATAAATATTCTCCCTTCCTTTGCAGCTGTTAAGTACCACTCATGGAGATTCCGCAGTTGTGTTGGCAGTTCTTTCACCTTTTCTTTGCTGACCAAATCATCACCAGCGACATATCTATGGGCTATTGGCATCTTGGGTAGATGGTTGAGTTGGGGGCCTAACAGTTCACCAGGACTAATTTCCATGCTGGCCGCCAACTCTGCAGCTACTGACATATCTAGTGGATGTTGTGCGAGAAGGGGAACGTTATCTGAAAACACCTTGAGGGGTGCGATCGTTTGTTTGGCCTGCTACCCGAGAAGGGGAATGTCTGATTTTTTACTGATTGTAGTTTTGGTCCCGCTTGCACCTATGCTTACTGATTTTTTACCGCTTGCACTTGATTTGCTTGATTTTCTCTTCGCCACTTCTTTCTGAATTGTGCGTAGATAGTCATCTGGCTTATGGTGCAACTCATATTGCGATTTTGTGTTGAGAAAATCAATTGCATATGCCTTTTGCTTCTCGGTGTATACCGGAGCGGGCTCGGGTTTATTCTTCTCAAAATGCGCTGCCACTTCGGCCTTTGCTATCGCTGCAGTTTCCGCATCAGTACGATCGTAAGGTCTGACGGGAAGATTTTGATGAGGCATTGTTGGGAGGGGCAACATTTTCCGTTTTGGGCTACCGCGTCCTGTAGTACTCACTGACGGAGCATGCTTCCGCTTATTGTCCTTAGTGGGAGGTGAAGACTGCTGAGCCTGCGACGGAGATCGAGAAGGACTCGGGATGTGGTGGTCGTACTCATCATGGGGTGGGCTTCTTGGAGGTGATGGAGGTGGAGGTGGAGGTGGAGGTGAAGGAGACATGCGATGACTCAGAGGCGGTAGTGTTATCCTTGGGGCCGAGCCTTTCAACCGTATGTTGTTTTTGTCCCAGAGAATGATCCCACCAAGTACTTCTCCGAGTGTGATCTCACCTTCAGGTCCAGGGATGTCAAGATCCATTGAGTTCCACTGCTTTACGATTTGATCCACCCTGACTTTAGCATAGCCAGGTGGAGAAGGCAAAGCCAATCCGACTGCCACCTTAATTCCATCCACGGGGTAGCCAGGACCGCCATCTGTATATGATGTATTGTTATACGGGATCTCCGATTCAGCGACACTGCTTCTCTGCTGAGATGGGTTGGCGGTAATATCAAGTGGAGGATCTTGCAAGCGCGCTATTCCTCTAAGTTCGTCGATCTGCTGCTGCTGCTTGTCAAGTCTTGCTAGAAGCTGGTTGAACTTGTCTGCCTCCTCCTACCGTCGCTGATTTGCTCTTGCTCGGCTTCTATAGGTACCTTGGTCCTTAGGAAACCCAGTCTCCCACATGAAACTCCTGTCAAGGCCTCAGACTCATCCTGTATGTTCGCTATTCCCGAGGACCAAGGTCAGCAAGTCTTTCTCTCTATCGGGATGAAACTGTTTTATTCCATCTTTAATATCTTTCACCACTTTTATCTATGTACTCCTGGGTACCTTTATCCCATCACTACAAACAAGGTCCCCTGTAAGTTCGTCATATGTACACCCATGCCCAAGGAACCAATTTCTTGCCCTCAAATCCCATTCTTGGCGAATTGGTTCTGGAATGATCCCTTTATCATGAAGCTCTTTCTCTTTTGATCCCACTTAGGCATGGCATCCGCATAGCCCCCTGGTCCCATGTTATGGTGACATTTCTTCTTCGCAGCATTTATCTTGTTTTTTTCATTCTTTTCCTCTACAACTCCTGACCCCCTATACTGCACAAATGCATCCCAGTAAGGCTGCTGCTTCGCTAGATAGCCTTCGAATAATAGGGTTTTCTTGTCCTTCTGATACTGTTGCCATAATGACTTCTTCCAGTTTTTGAATAGTTCGGCCATCTTCTTCAGTGCAAACTGCTTGACTTTCTTTCTCATTTCAGCCGTCTCGTCCTCAGTGTCACATTCTGGCAGCTTGAAATGTGCCATTATTTCAGTAAATAGTTGCTCTTTGAATCTATCATCGATATACACATCACTCCATTCCGCCTCTTTGGGCTTATTCCACTCCCGAACAGTGATCGGGGTGTGATCTCTAGCAACAACTCCACATTGTTGTACACATATTTGTATTGTTTTCTTTGGTTCCAATGGTTTGGAGAACCACCACCCTAACCCTAACTCCGGTCACCACCGAGTACCAACACCCTAACCCTAACCCTAACTCCGGTTACAAAGAGGGTCTTACAATAATTACCCTAACCCTAACCCTAGGCCTCGACACCTAGCCATGCCCATGCCCTTCACCGATAAACTTACACTTGACTAAAAAAAATCCTATATACACTAATGATCAAAGAATTCAAAAAATTCTACATACACTAAACTATATACACTAAAAAATCATAATAAATATAATCACTAAACTATAACCATAATCATAATATACACTAAACTATAACCATAATCATAATCATAATATACACTAAACTATAACCATAATCATAATATACACTAAACTATAACCATAACCATAATATACACTAAACTATAACCAAAATCATAATATACACTAAACTATAACTATAACCATCATCATAATATACACTAATTAATCATATAATCATAAACCTATATAAAATATAATCATCATCCTAATTAACTAATATACACTATACCTATATAGTCTGAGGAGGCCGAGAGGGGGCCGACGGCGGGCGGTGGCGCAGGTGGCCAGAGAGGTGGCCAGCGGTGGCGCAGGTGGTGGCCGCAGGTGGTCGGAGGTGGGGCGCAGACACGCGTAGGGGCGAGAGAGGTGCAGGGAGGCGCGGGCGCGCGGCGGTGGCGTGGCCGGCTTGGGCGGCCGGCGTGGAGGGAGGAGGCGCGGTTCAGGCGGCCGACAGAGGCGCAGTTCGTCGACGGCGCCGACGAAAAATTTCGGCAGCCTGGCGGCGTTATAGCGAGATTTGGCCTCCACTTCTCCCGGTGCGTGGAACACACCGGGGGATAAGGGCTACTTTTATACCCCCCCTCTAATCCCGGTGCGTGGCACCAGCCGGGACTAAAGGGGGGTCTCTAGTCCCGGCTGGTGCCACACACCGGGGCTAGAGGGGGGGTTCATTTTTCGCGCGCTGGGGCCAGATCTTTAGTCCCGGATGGTAACCTGGGCGGGGACTAAAGGCCCAAATTTGCGTGCGCTGGGCCAAAACCCCCAGCACGCGCTGTGCTTTTTTTTCAAATTTTCCAATATATCATTTAAAACATTTAAATTATACTTTTTTGCATACTTTTGAATTTGAAAATACTTTCAACATGAAAAGTTCTTGAATTTGAATAATTAATCCATATCCATTTTCTGTTTTATCAAATAATTATTTTAAATAGTCAAATTATTAATCATTTTGCCATTATCAATTTAAAAATGCATTAACTATTATTTTTTTGCATACATTTGAATTTGACAAAACTTTCAGCAAGAAAAGTTCTTTAATTTGGATAATTAATCCAAATCCATTTTCTGTTTTATCAAATAATTATTTTAAATAGTCAAATTATTAAACATTTTGCCATTATCAATTTAAAAATGCATTAACTATTATTTTTTTTGCATATTTTTGAATTTGACAAAACTTTTAACATGAAAAGTTCTTGAATTTGCATAATTAATCCAAATCCATTTTCTGTTTTACCAAATAATTATTTTAGATAGTCAAATTATTAACCATTTTGCCATTATCAATTTAAAAATGCATTAACTATTTTTATTTTTGCATATTTTTGAATTGGACAAAACTTTCAACATGAAAAGTTCTTGAATTTGAATAATTAATCCAAATTCATTTTCTGTTTTATCAAATAATTATTTTAAATAGTCAAATTATTTTTGCCATTATCAATTTAAAAATGCATTAACTATTATTTTTTGCATATTTTTGAATCTCACTAAACTTTCTCACCACTTCCCGCCAAGTTTTTCCGTCCTTTCCTCTGAACCGAGCTTTTAGTCCCGGTTGTAGCCACTGACATGGATTAAAAATATTTCCTGCCATTTCCAACCGCTTCCCGCCATGTTTTCCCTTCCTTTCCATCTATATATAGGCCGACCGCGTCATGGTTATGCACACATCCACACCTTCCTCTCTCACGGAATTGGACACCGCCTACTGGGACATTCTAACCCTCGAGGTGACCGAGGCGCTGTGCGCCTCAAGCTACCCTTGCCCACCAGGCTACCGGCCGCCCGCCGGCTGTATGCTAAGCGTTGGAGGTGTTCCTGTGCGCCTCAAGCTACCCTTGCCCACCAGGCTGGATGCTGAACAAAGGGACCTTAAAAGTAGGTCCATACTCAAGTTCCCATATCTCCTCTATGTATCCAAAATATGTGTCCTTCTACCCATTGTCATCTGTTGCATCAAAGTTGACACCACTGTTTTGGTTGGTGCTCTTTTTATCTTGGGCGATCGTGTAAAATGTATTACCATTTATCTCGTACCCTTGGAAAGTACATGTAGTCTAAGATGGTAACTGTGCCAACAAGTACAGCTGATCTTCAATAGTGTTGTTATTCATGAGATGTTTCTGCAACCAACTGCCGAAAATGTCCTCATGTAGTCTGCTTTATGGAAAGAATCCTTGTCCATACATACCATTGTTTCCCTTCCTAGTGTGCCTTTTACAGTAAGCCTCCCCTCATACCGAGATTTAGGAACACCAATCGGCTTAAGGTAAGGAAGAAAGTCAACACAAAACTCAATGACCTCCTCTGTTCCATAGCCCTTGGAGATGCTTCCTTCTAGCCTAGCGCGATTATGAACATATTTCTTTAAGACTCCCATGAACCTTTCGAAGGGGAACATATTGTGTAGAAACACTGGACCAAGAATTCTAATCTCTTCGACTAGGTGAACTAGGAGGTGCGTCATAATATTGAAGAAAGATGGAGGGTACAACAACTCGAAGCTGACCAGACATTGGACCACATCAATCTGTAACCCTGATAGACTTTCTGGATCGATTACCTTCTGAGAAATTGCATTGAGGAATGCACATACCTTCATAATGGCTAGCCGAACATTTTCCGGTAGAATCCCCCTCAATGCAACCGGAAGCAATTGCGTCATAATCACGTGGTAGTCATGGGACTTTAGGTTTTGAATTTTTCTCTTTCATATTTACTATTCCCTTTATGTTAGACGAGAAGCCAGACGGGACCCTGATACTGAAAAGGACTTCAAAAAAGATTTCCTTCTCTTCCTTTGTAAGAGCGTAGCTGGCAAGCCCTTGAAACTGCCCTGGATGCTTGCCGTCTCGTCCTTTATGACGTTGCTTGTCCTCTCGTGAATCCGATGTATCTTTTGACTTCCCATACAATCTCAAGAAGCCTAGAATATTCACGCAAAGATTCTTCGTCAGGTGGATCACGTCGATTGCAGAGCGGACCTCAGGGACTTCCCAATAGGGTATCTCCCAAAATATAGATTTCTTCTTCCACATGGGTGCGCGTCTTTCGGAATAGGTTGTCCTCCGGGACCCTTTCCAAATATTACATTTAAATCGTTGATCATACCAAATACATCAGCACCAGTACGGGGGGTAGGCTTCTTCTGGTGATCTGCCTCGCCATCGAAATGCTTGCCTTTTTTCCTAAAGGGATGTCTGGGCGAAAGAAAACGACGATTGTACGGGTACACATTCTTCCTAGATTTATCTAGATATATACTTTCAGTCTCATCTAAACAGTGTATGCATGCATTATATCCCTTGTCCGTTTGTCCTGAGATGTTACTAAGAGCAGGCCAATCATTGATGGTTACGAACAACAATGCTCGTAGGTCGAATGGCTCCTGTTTGTGCTCATCCCACACACGTAAACCTGGTTCGTCCCACAACTGTAAAAGTTCATCAAGTAATGTCCTTAGGTACACATCAATGTTGTTGCCGGGTTGCTTCGGGCCTTGGATGAGCACTGGCATCATAATGAACTTCCGCTTCATGCACAACCAAGGAGGAAGGTTGTAGATACATAGAGTCACGGGACGGGTGCTGTGACTGCAGCTCTGCTCCCCAAAAGGATTCATGCCATCTATACTTAGACCAAACCATAAGTTTCTTGCGTCACCAGCAAAGTCCAGAAAGTCCTCTCGATTTTTCTCCACTGTCGACCATCAGCAGGGTGCCTCAACATCCCGTGTTTCTTACGTTCTTCCATGTGCCATCGCAACAACTTGGCATGCTCTTTGTTTCTAAAAAAACGTTTCAATCGTGGTATTATAGGAGCATACGACATCACCTTGGCAGAAACCCTCTTCCTGGGTGGCTCGCCATCAACATCACCAGGGTCATCTTTTCTGATTTTATACCGCAATGCAGTGCATACTAGGAATTTATCCAAATTCTCGTACTTCTCACCGCGGTAGAGGATGCAGTCATTAGGGCATGCATGTATCTTCTACACATCTAATCCTAGAGGGAAGACGAGCTTCTTTGCTTCATATGTACTGGCGGGCAATTTGTTATTTCATGGAAGCAACATCTTCATGAGTACCAGCAACTTCTCAAATCCCGAGTCAGTCACACCGGTCTCTGCCTTCCACTTCAACAATTCTAGTGTGCTACCCATCTTCTTCTAGCCATATTCACAAGTTGGGTACAACAATTTGTTGTGGTCCTGTAATATCTGCCCAAACTGCAACCTCTCCTTTTCTATGTCGCAGTCTCGCTTTGCATCAGAAATGACCCGACTAAGATCATCAACGGGCCAGTCTGGTTCCAGTTCTTCACCTCCTTCTTCTTCATTGTCTTCTATTGCGGTATCGGTGTATTCAGGGAACATAGATCGGTAGTTGTCATCATCGTTCTTGTAAGGTTCCGAACCTTTAATAAGGTAGAGATCCCTGTGTTTACAATGCTAGTCCCTGGATCAATAGCTAGCATCCACAGTTAAGATGTAATATCAAGAAACAAAGGTCATAATACAACTTTATAACCAGGAATAAAATAATTTATTACATCTTACATAGCTCATTTGGCTATTTCATTACAATGCAGCAGAATATAACAATAGCATGGGGTCCTTCATCTTCAAAGTGCCACAGACAGTCATGTTGGTTATAGACTTGTAATCCTAATCAATAAACTTCACTAACATCAAACAAACCTGCAACATAATAAGTTACAGCCACAAGGGTCAATACATTTGAATTTTATTGGCAAGTGATACTATGGTAGTGTAGTGGAGTCTATCATCTATATGCATTTGGCTAAGTGGAGCTTAGGCTTGCTTTGCTCAAAATAGTTTTACCTTATCATTTGAAAACACTAAGTTTTTTGCTTGACAAAATCACCCAAGGCATCTCCCAATAGAAATTGGTGATCCTTCAACCCTTGTTCAACCACAAGTTTTAACTTAGAAATTGGGATGAGGAGATTCTTGATAGCTTCCATGTCTTGATGCTCAAATTGTCCTTTGCCAGGGACATGGCTAAGTACTTATATTTTACTCTCTGCAGAGGTGGTGCACTTTCCCCACAAGACTTGGTTTCACCAAGACAAGATCTTTCAGAAGCCTTCCCATAGACCAAATGGACGCGCTCCAACCTATCAAACCCCTACCACTAACTGTCCATTTGCCTAAGTTATTGCAACCTATGTGATCCAGGCAGAGCACATAATGCCAAGTGGTTGCACTTGAAGCTTCTCAACATTTGAAATCTCAAATATCTTTGTTCCTGGGTGGCCATCCACAAGTGAGATACACAAGGTAAACCATAGAAATGGGTCTTGTATAACCACTCAACACAAACCATTCCTTCCATTCCACCCAGGTGTTTCATTCACTTAGTTGTTTTATTAAACAAAACACAAGTCCTTGACTTAGAAATATTCCATAGCATGAATACAATCCACCCTTGTTTTCTACTAGCTAAGCTAAGCATGATAGTAGTTGGAATCTTAACTTAGGAAATTTCTACTAAGGTTTCATCTACTAGGATTTCCCATGGCATAGTTTACACTTAGCAAAAATTCCATGCAAGTCCTACTTTAGAAATATCACTAATGCATAGTGAAAATAATGGGACAAAAGTATGAAGCATCACTTGCCTTTTTGGTAGAGAATATAAGTTCACTCCTTGTCTTTGCAATGATCACACTCTTCAAATCACTACAATTCAATCAAGCAAGGCACAATTTCAATCTACCATTCAAGCAAGCATCACATAAAATAATAGAAGCAAAGCAATGCATGCAAGCATGCCAAAGATTGTTTTATTTGGAAAAGTGATTTCTAATGGGTTATAAACATTCTAAAACACCTATTGGTCATTTTATAAAAGTGGAAAAATCATTTGCAAAAGATTTTACTTTGTAAACCATTTTAAAACCAAATCAATATTTTATGTGGTTTGAAAATGCCTTTAGCAAAGAAATAATCTTTATAGGGTTCACCAAATACATTTTTAAATCATAAAACTTGGTGTTTGGAGAGAGTTTAAATCAAAACATTTCCCAAAGGTTTTCCTCCAAAATCATTTTTAAACCATAATCAACATTTTTAATTGGCTAGAAATGCTTTTATTCAAAGATTTATTCTTTTGCTTCACCAAATATATTTTTGAAACCACAAATTGATTTCTATGATCAGTAGGTTCAAAGCAAACCATTTGCTAAATATTTTATCCCCAAAATAATTTTAGAAAGAATTTTATACTCAAAATATGCCTACACAAGTTTATACAAAAACAATCAATTTAACAGAAGCAATTTACTAAACAAAGTGCATGGTTGGGTAGGATTTGTCTTGCTGATTCCATTGATATAAATTTTGCAAAATTTGGACGTGTGGTTTGAAAGTTATGAATTTTACAAAACCAAACAACTAATAGATAAGTTTCTGTTTTAAAAACAAACTCCAGGCCACGTGTCTGATTCTTATTGGGCGATAACGGTTCATGATGATCGACCTATCTGGTGCGTTGGATCTAAGTTTAATCGCGCGGCTCAGGTTCACCCATACCCTTTTGAGTTAATTCTAATCACACGCGTCTGATTCAGATCCAACGGTTCTCACGCTTCGACCAAAAAGCAGCGGCGCTGGCGGCAGCGTCTGGCGGCGGCGTGCTCTGCCTACGGCGAAACAGCAAGAACAGGAAGTGAGAGGAGTAAGGGAGATGCTCACCAGAATCGCCGTGACGTACTGATGCTCAACGTGGTTGTCCCAGGACAGGGGGCGCACAGTGGTGACGGTGATTGCTCGCCGGAGAGATGCCTGGCAACGGGTGCTCTCGGATGCTGACGAAGGCGATGCTACGGGTCACGCCAGAGAGAAAGGAAGGTGTGGTTAGACGCGCAAGGTTGTGGTGAGTGCTTGTATGCGAAAAAGGGGAAGAGGGGCGGTTAGACGCTACCTGGAGGAGCTCGTCGGAGAGAAGACAGACGGCGGCGTTGCTGGTTGTTGTCGTTGCTGGCGCTGTGGGTCAGCGTGGGCAAGTCAAGGCCACTGGGAGATTCACAGGAGTCTGGGGATCGTGTTCGTGTGGTCGAGGAGGAGAGGGGCGACGGAGACTGGCCGGAATCGTCGTCGGAGCTCGTCGGAGGCAGCGGAGTTTCAAAGTAAAATCAAGGCGGCCTGGGGGCGTAGAGGATCTGGCGAGTGAGGGGAAAGAGAGAGGGGGCGCATGCGCTTAATAGAGCGTGGTCGCCTGGGGTAATGGTTGTGTCAATGCCGCGAATTTACTCGGGCTTTAATCGGCTAAAACGGCCGGCGAGGGGGAGCGAGGTCAGCGGCGGGTGAGGATGACGCTGAGGTGGCAGTGGGGTGTTGTTGTCAGTGTGAGAGAGTGAGAGGGGATGGGGTCCAGCGGTCAGCGTCTTTGTGGGTTTATTCGTGAGTAGAAGAAAACGGTTCGGGGGAAAGAGGAGTGGGCTGGACTGGCTAGTTGGGCCTGGTCTGATTGGGCTGGGCTGAGTCCTTTATTTTTTTCCTGTTCCTGCTTCTTTTTCTTTTTCCCATTTGATTTTCTGTTTTGATTTTGTTTAATCAATTCAAACATTCATTTGAATTCAAACTTCTCTCAAACTTTGTGTGTATTCAAATACTGTTTTATAATTTATTCTGAAGTCAATTTTGGAATAAAACTTTTATTCTTTTTAGGATCTTTTAATTATTTAAAATAGGCCTTTGCATTTAATCAAATAAGATCAAATATATTTTTAATCCCTATTTAAATTTCATTTTTCCACAAAACCTTTTCAGTAAGTTTTATTCAATTATTAGGGTGTCAATTTTTTAATATGAGTTATTAATCATTTTAAATTGGGTAGTTGTCTTTATTCCAATGAAATTAAATATAGTTTTAATTTCATATAACTTTATTTAAATTATTCTTTTATTTCATTTAAGTCAATTAAATGATTTTTATTCCACTTGGGTAAATTCAAATTATTTTCCCTGATTTAATTAATCATTTCTAATAGGGATTTTATCTTTATTCAAATAGAATAGGATTTGGTTAATGCCCTCTTAATTAATTTGAAAATTCCTTATACATTATTTTATTTGGATTTGGATTATATTTATTCCATTTGCTTATGGATTAGGTCAAGATTTAATTTGGCCTTTAAATATTCCTCATTTAATATTTCTATCTTTATCTTCTGAAATCCATATCTTTTTATTTGTAGATCCAAACTTGGTGATTCCAATTTGTAAAATCTTATTTGATATTTATTTATCCTTTTAAATATCTTTAGGATTAATTGCTCACCATTTGGTATGGAATTTTAGATAGGTGCTTTATTAGCTTTGGAAATTCAATTTCCTTATCTTATTAAATTCATAAGATTTAATCTATGGCTCCAAATTAAGTGAAACCAATTTATATGGATCTTATAATATTTCTATTTGTCATTTTTGATAATTTGTAAATGTTTGTTGACAAATTTTTATTTGGTTCAAATCCATAGGCTTGGAGATAACTTGGAAATGATTTTCTTCCATTAGGGTTTTAGAGTTTTGTTTTATTCTCCAAGTGTTTATATTTCCAGATGCATTTATGAAGAATGCATTTCACTTGATTTGAATTTATTTGGATTCAAACATAAACCAAAGTTTGTTCAAGATGGGATTTTTAAGTTTCCATTTAGAAACAAAAGTTTCTTTTCACCCTAATTTTCAACAATTATTTATTTTGTTTATTTATTTTTCACATTACAAGATTTGGAAAATCTTGGGATGTGACAGTTCTATTCTTCATCGCCGTCTTCCATCACAACCCCTCTTTCTCCGTGTTTGGTCCAAACATTATAGCCGGACATAAAACCAGACCGAAGCAGGTGGCTCTGAATGACTCTTGCGGAAGTGTGAGCCTTCTCATTCCTACAGTAACCACATGAACAACACATAAAACCGTCCCGCCGCTTGTTCTCCTCGGCCACAACTCGAAAAGAACGCACATCTTCTCTAAAAGCGGCAGAGCGTCGGTCCCCGTACATCCATGGATGTCTCATCTGTATCATACAAATATATGTCAAACGCAATCACTATGCTAAAATTAGTACCGAATAGTCTAAACAAGAAAATGGTTTCTAACCTTTTATTACACTTGGAAACAAAGATGAGAACACTTAAGTGTAGCTTGGGCACCTCATATCATGTCTGTCTTGTGTGACCTAAACTCGCATCGCTCTAATTGACATTTCACCGAACACCTCTAGTGCATATGTATGAACTAGAAAAAAAGCACAATAACACTCTCTCCCACCAGGAAAAAAACCAGTTGAGAGGAGGAGGGGGCTGTGCATATATATAGGGCCAGAGCACTAGTCCCGGTTGGAGATACAAACCGGGACTAAAGAGGGTGCCCCCAGCGAGCGGAAGGGCCAGGGCCCTTTAATCCCGGTTTGTGTCTCAGACCGGGACTAATGGGGTCTAAAGGGCCGGAACCTATGGTTCTGGGTGGCTTGCGCCGTCCGACGCGAGCCATTAGTCCCGGCCCCAGCCACAGCCGGGAATAATGGCCTGGACGAAAGGCCTGTTTTCTACTAGTGTAAATCTAACCACAGCCTTAAACTCTGAGATCCTACACTCCCTTGTGCAATGGTGTCCTAACGTGGGTTCAGGTTTCTGTCACTCCGGCAACCCCACAATTAGTAGCCAAATACACAATGCATTCCCGTAGGCCCATAAATGGTGAAGTATCATGTAGTCGACGTTCACATGACACCACTAGAAGAATAGCACCACAATTAAATACTAAACCATTGAATAATAACTCAACACAAATCCACTAATAACAACATGATTTCTCCCATGTTCTCAAGAACTAAACGAACTACTCACGAGACATCATATGGATCAAGATCAAAGATGATATGATAATGGATAACAATCTGAACATAAACAATAGTCCAATGGTTCCACTCACAAGCATTAACTACAATAGTAATTAACATCAGGAAAGTTTCCCCTAAGAACTAAAGCAATATCCAACACAATTGTTACAACGGGACAGAGTGGTGATGATGGTGCTGGTTGAGATGATGGTGATACCGATGAAGCCTAGCTTGACGATGGTGTTGGTGGCGGCGATCTCCTCTCTCCGGGAAGGAATTCCCCCGACAGAAATCTGTCTGCCGGAGAGATCTTTTTCTCTCGGTGTTTTCTGCCCCGTAGAGGCGGAGGACATCTATATGTGGTCGCCCCCTCGTATTAGGGTTCCATAGGGAAGATATAGGCGAAGGGGTGGAGTCGGGAGCCGGGCAGGTGCGCCACACCTGCCCTAGGCGCGACCCAGGGTGGGCTCGCGCCTAGGGGGTGTGGGCCCCCTGCAGCCCTTCTTCGCTCCTCCTTCTGGCTTCCTCAATCTTCTGGAAAAATAATATTTTCCCATATTTTTCTGGTATTTTTATGATCTTTGCCAAATTGCACCGAAACGCCTTCTTTTCCATCAGAATCCAGACTCCGGAAGTTTATCCTCCAAGAATCATCCAACATGCAAAAATAGTGGAAAAGACATAAGTAATACCTCATAATAAGACAAATATCAATGAATAGAGGTAGATTATGATATAGAATGGTGATGTAAATTGAGCGTATCACTCCACCATTGAGTCCCGTTCTTGTCGTAGGACCTTGTATGCTTCAAGGTTGCACTGATTCTGCTCACTGGCAGCTTTCTTCTGTTCCCTGAGCATCGCAATCTCCTCCTTCAGGCAGTTGATCTCCATGTTGGAGGACTCCTGCAAGGCCTTCATGGATTCCTCGTGCATTTTCAAAGTGTCAGCCCTCTCCTGCTTGAGGATCTTGTTCTCGCTATCCAGCAGCTCAATATGCTTGGATTGCTCGACAATGTCCTTAGCCTTGGTGATAACTTCTGCAAGTCGGATAAAAGACAGCACACAGTGAGTAGTCGGAGAGTGATGGCACAAGCACAAGTTTGAGTATGAAATCGAAAGAAAAAACAGACTCTTGCTCTTGGTGATTTGTTCCTTCAAGAAGGCAGTTTTACCCTTTTCGTCTTCCAGCTCCGCGCGCATCTTGTGGAACTTCTCGTTGACGATGCCTCTCCGAGCATTCTCGTTCTGTGGAAAGAAGATCAAAGTCACTTAGTTTCTTGTATCATCTAGCCGGATAAATATCCACCTAGAGGCTTGGGGGCTACAGTGAGAGTTTCTAACTCGGAAGTATGCTTAGTCTCTCTTTAAGCATCTAGTCGGAACTAATTCAGTTTTCACCTAGAAGCTTGGGGGCTATAGTGAGAGTTTTTAGCTCAACAATATGCTTAGTATTTCTTTAAGCATATAGTCGGAACTAATTGAGTTTCAACTCGAGGCTTGGGGGCTACAGTATTGAAGTTTACAAACACTCCGTATGCTACTCTAAAAGTATCTAGTCGGAATAATTCATTCAAACTAAATACTTAGGGGCTATAGTGAGAAGTTTTCTAGCTTAGTCGCTCTTAGAGAATTTAGATGCAAAGACCTATGGTTTTCCTCCTAAATCCTCAGGGGCTACAGTGGGATACTACTTATAAAAAGAAAAACTTACAAGTGCGATGATCTTGAGGTTGGTGGCGCTCTTGACAAATATCTTGCTGAAGGAAAGGCTATTTCCTCGCAGGATATCCACTTGCTTGAGAAGCTCCTCAAGGCCGCAAGTCGGAGAAGTTGGAGCTGCTTAGGATCCAGAGTTGAGCTACTCAGCATGAGCGCCGGGTAGACTATCTTTAGAAGCTCTATTGGCGTCCTGGGTGCAGTGGCGCTGCCTTCAACAGACGTGCCGCCTACCACCATCGCCTTACCGCTACCAATGGCATCGTTATCTGGAGCTTCATCCATTTTGATCACGGTGCTTTCTTGTGTCGCATGGTCGCCGGAAAAGACAAGATCCGCTGTGACGCTTGGGTCCACTTCCATGGCGGAAGGGCCAGCCGCTACCTTAGTCGGAGAGCTTGTTGACATAGCAGCAGGCTAGACGCTGAGAGTGGTAGGGGTGATGGCGGGAGATGCTTGGTGCAACATATCCTTGATATTTTTAGAAGCCCCCATTGTCTTGGAGGACTTCTTCAAACTTAAACTGGCCTTCTTCCTGAAACGTGCAAAAGTATAAGTACAGGAATAAGACAAGCAATGGACAATGTCGTAGGATGAGAAGCTTACACAACAGTGGGCTTTGGTGAAAGGGATCCTGGTAATTCTTCTTTTCTCCGCCTCCAGGGCGGCCGTGGACTTCTTGGAGGCTCCACCCTCCGTCTTCTTCTTCTTCCCTCCGTCGGCAGCGTCAGGGGCAGAGCTCTTCTGCTTACGCGCCAACGACACATCGTCGTCGGACACAACAATGACTTCCTTTATCTTGGGGTCATAGATTTGGACATCCATGCTATCCTCATCTAGACTTTTAAGCTGTTAAGTGAGATCCTGAAGTGTTAGATGCAATGATAATGGCTAGACGGAAGAACTGGGGAAAATGTCATACACAGAAAATAAATACACACCTCTGGGCACGTACCGTCAACGAACATGTTGTAGGTGATTGTGAAGCCACGCTTCCTGTCCTTCACCTTGACGATGTCCTTGAGGCGGAGCTTGATGGAGTCACTCGAGAAGTTATCCCCGGAGATGCGGAGGCTATCCTTCCTGTCCTTGGTGTACTGGTGCATCAGCTTCGCGCGGTGCTGCAGAGGCTGGATCCGCCTGACGAACCAGCACATGGCCAGGTCCAATCCGGTCAGACCCGTATCTACGAACCACTCGATCTGACTTATGGCACGGGAATCATCATTGTCGGAGGGAAGGATGGCCTGGGATCTCCATGTCGGGGCTTCAGCGGCGGCCCCATCGATGAAGTCCGGGTACGTTTCTTCTCGGCTAGCCAGAGGGATATCTGGGCCGTAGAAGTACGTCCGCTGCCAGTTCTTGCAAGACTCGGGACCGACTATGTCGGGGAACCGCCGGCTAGGGCGGACCTTGAAGCTAATTGTTCCGCAATTACTGAGCTCGTCCTTGCTAGCTCCGGCTTCCCTCTTGACGGTGAAGAAGTAGATAAACATATCTAACCTAGGCCCGATCCCTAGGTAACCCTCGCATAGCGCCGCGTAGTTGCTAAGCGCGAGGATGCTATTGGGGGAGATGTTCTGAGGTTGAACCCGGTAATTTTTGAGGATAGCAAGGAAGAATTCAGAGATCGGAAGGGGGACGCCGTGTACCAGTTGTGCTTTTAGGTACACCTTATCTCCGGCTTGGGGAGAAGGAGTGACCTCGCCGGCCGGCGCCGCCCGCCAGACCAGTCCCTCTGTCACAACGAGGTATCCTTCGGCGAGCAGCTCCTTGATATCGCTGCCAGCGATATCAGAGCCGCACCACTCTCCTTTGTGAGAGTCGCTTTCCTCCTCCAGCTACTTTAGCGCCGCTGGAATATGGTCGTCGCCGGTGGACTCCACCACCGCGGACCGTGACATCACCAGACCTTCTGGGGGCACCTGGACGGAGCTCGCCGGCTTCACCGCACCATCGCCCTTTGCCGCCATGGATGAGGTGGAGCAGCTTCTCACCATTGGAGTAGAGGATAAGTGACTAGGAGATTGGGGAGAGATTAGGGTTTTTCACGTGCGCGCGGAGAGCTCGAGGAGGTGCTCGCAGGAGGAAGATGAAGACGCAGGGGAAGAATAAGGTGAAAAGATAAAATCTGCCACGGTTGAAATTTATAACCCCCAGCGTTAAGATTCATGCAATGTGATCGAATGGTTGTCGCATGGACGACATGTGCGTGGGCGTGCGCGGAAATTTCGCCACGTTCCCAACTGCCGCCGCAAATGATTCGTATCCTTCGCGCGGAAAAAACGGACATGATTTCGTTCTCTGCATGTGTGAGTTACGAGGCGTCGATGACCTATGGTCTATGTTACTCTAGCTCACACGGGCAGGTGAACCATCCCATCGGAAGTTTCCGGCATGGACGGATCCAGTCCGGCTACGAGAAGAGTACGATGGAAGATTTAGCAAATCTCCGACTTACAAGTTGAAGACGGAGAGCATTGTAGGGTTCTTGGGAGGACTACAATATATTGCTTGACGATTTACCGACATCCATCTAGACGGAGAATTCAACCTGAAGAGGCAAGACGGCGCAAGATCTTAGAGTTCTCCGGGGGCTACTATTGCGGATATGTTATATGGGTATCCTAATAGCATGTCTCTTATCCGGATAACCCGGGTGACCCATAGTTGGTAGCAAGGCACATGGCTTACTGGGCGGCCCAGTTAGATGGATCCAAAAGGGAGGCCCATGCCGGATAAATTAAGGCTATGGAGGAGTCACCGACGTAATCGGAGCCTTGGAGTGAAAGACACGCTAGACTAGTTGTATGCAGTGTAGGACTCTGTAACCTGTCCGGCTAGGACTTTCCCTATAACCCTAGGACCTGGCAACTATATAAGCCAGACCTATGGGAGCCTTTAGGGCACGATAACTTAGACAAGACACAACTCATACCTTGCACAGCGAGCCGATCCCTGTAACTCGGCGTATTGCTATTATAGTGATTTATAGCAGGAGTAGGATCCCACCACCGTCGTGGGATCTGAACCTGCGGAAGCTGTGTTACCTCGTATCCGTCAAACTCCCGCCTTACCCCACGTCTCTAAACACACACTATGAGGACCCCTCCATGGCGTACTCGTCGGCAATACCACGACAAGCGTGTAGTCAGGAGACGTAGAAAAAAGAGCGAAATAGGTACATGGTATGGCAATAGAAGTGGTAGGCAATCTATTAAGTAAGTAGAAGTGTGGAGAGATTCGATCCAATAATTATAAGACATGCTAGCCTGAACTAAAAGGATGTGAACTATGTCATTTACGTTGAGAATAATATGTTCGGCTTTACGTTTTAGGGAGAGATGTGGGGGCACGAAAAGCGCAAGAGAAATCTGTGTTGCACGGAGAGATCCTGAAGAGTGCGATTGTTAAATTCACATCCATTTCCACGCTGAATTGCCTGAAAAGAGAGAGAGAAATTGTGTAGAAACAAGAGCACGGAAGTTAGAGAAAATAGGATAAACTTCGGATTTTGCACACATGGGGTATGTCTTGAGATAATGAGTAAAATCAGGGAGAATTACAAGGAAATATTTGTAACCAGAAACACTCTCAACAGGAGAGGTCCATAAATCACAATATATTAATTCAAAAGGACGTCGTGTACGTGTTGTAGAATATGAAAAAGGTAAACGAACATGACGTCCAATTTGACACGCATGACATAAACTATGATCCCTGTGCACTTTATTTATGGGAAGCAAGGAGGCGAGGTGCCAGAAAGAATAAATGTTGGGGTGACCAAGATGCCGGTGCCAAATGGGGGAGTCAGCAACGACAACGGTGAGGGCGTGCGGCAAGGGAATGGCTGGGTAGAGATCGTCCAAGCTACTACACCTGAAAATCATGGCTCCTGTCCTGAGATCCTTCACAGAAAACCCCATGGGTCAAACTCGACAGAACATAAATTATCACGAGTAAACTGGTCGAACGGAAATCAGATTTTTTACTATGCGTGGTGAAACAAGAACGTCGCGAATAGTAATACAATGAGATGATTTAAAAATAGAGAGAGAATCATGGCCAAAGTGAGAGACATGAATAGAGGAACCATCTACGACCATAATATGTTTGTGTGGAGGAGTAGAAGAAAGCGAGTTGAGGTTACCGGCATCTGAAGACATGTGAGCGGAGGCTCTGGTGTCCATGATCCACTCGGGAGGAGCTTGGAGAGTCATGGTGTTGAAGTAGTCCGCGAGGGCGGACGAGTCCCATGTTGGTGTCTGAGGGCACCATGGGGAGCGTAGCCGGCATAGGAGACCGCCGCGGACGAGGACAGGGCACCGACACGTAGGCAGGACGCGGAGTTGGCACGAATGGGCGGGAGCCGAGGACTCCGGCATGGTTGTTGGGGACGCCATAGCCGGATCCCACCATTGGGTACATGTGGATGGCGCTGGTCCACGGGTTCTACATGGCGGGAACGGGATCGGGGGCACCGTACTCTGTCTTCCTATTCTCTCCCTTGCCGCGGTTGAGGCTAGCAGGGGCGCCATAACCAGAGGGGGCGCCGTAGCCAGTACGAGTGGGTGGGCAGGGGCGCGGTAGCCGCCAGTCATGGGAGCATAGTAGAAGGCCGCTGGAGCGGATGAGCGCGAGTTGGAGGGCTTGAGTTCTTGGAGGAGCGGCATTACCAACATCCTTCAACTTGTCGTCGAGACCCCGGATGGTGTTCCACACCAGGGCGTCGTCTGTGACCGGCGCACCGACATCAACGAGGGCATCAGGAACCGATTTCTGCTCGAGGCAGTAGGCGGTGACACTCTTGTCCCCTTGCTCGATGTTGCGGAACCGCTGCCCGAGATAGCCCGCACACGCCTTTTGGTTGTCACGGAAGAGGTCAATGATGTGGGCTAAGACGGCGCGGAGGCGGCGATGTGAGCCACCATCACCATGTTGGCGATGTCGGGGGCAATGGAGCCGTAGAGCCAGCGGAGGACGGTGGAGTCCATCCGCAGCCACTCATTAGCGTCGGCAGGAGGGGATGCCAGGATGAGATGATCAGAGAGCGCGTACTGGTTGACGGCGATGAGGAGGAAGTTGTGCCACTTGGTGAAATTGGAGGCTTTAAGATCTAGGGTGACAGGGATGAGGGATTTGACTACCTGGATGGCGTTGTCTTGCACCCAGAGATCGGCGAGGGGGTTGGGGGCATCGTCCATGGTGGAGGGAGAGGGGGAGGAGGGGCAGGGGCTGGTGGAGAAGGGGTGGCGGCTAAGAACCCTAGGGCGCCGACGGTAGTGAGGGGCGCCGACTAAATAGTGGCTTTTTTGACACAAAGATAGTGGGGAAGTCCCCCACTGTGTCATTTTCATTTTATAAATAGGGCACTGTACATGATGGGAATCAGAGAAAGTAATAAAATTACAAAGTATCTAACCAAACCTGCATGGCTTCAAGTAAGCTGGGTTTGATTCTATGTCTAATATCGGCCACTGACAATTTGAATATGCCATAACAGTTATCCATGCACCTAGTATGTTGCTCGAAGATGATGTTATTCCTGTGATTCCATAAGCTCCAGCATCCTGTCATCATAGTGATGTTGAAGAACTGATTCAATGTTCTATCATGTGCCTCTTGGATCCTACTAATCAATGGGTAATCAGTGTTCCATTCAATTCCAAGTTTCCACCAGAAATTTTGACTAAAGTCACATCTGAAGAAGAGATGATCAACTGATTCAATAGTGTTTTCCTCACAAAGGACACAAGTGTCCTCCTCAATGTTGAAATTTTTTCTGGCAAGAAGTTCTCTGGTATTTAATCTATCATTTATTAGCAGCCAGAAGAAAAACTTGTGCTTGGGAAGACATGGGGATTTCCAAATCCATTCAAAAGGCTTTGGTGCATCAGGTGCTTTGACAAGAAGGTCATATACCTTTTTAGTAGAAAATCTGACACCACCCCATGGAAATTCCCATTTGTCTTTCTCAAGATCATTTGAATTATGGAGGATTGTATATAAACTGTTCATCTGGTTTTCTGCAATAAGAGATAGTGGAAGTTGAAACATACCAAGTAACTCCCCTGCAAGCTGATATTGTTTGGCTTCCTAGATTCTGATTTTTGGCTTTTTGGCAAAAAAAATAATAATTCAGGAAACTTATTGCATAGTTGAGTGTCATTCCATTTGTCCTGCCAAAACATAGTGCTATTTCCCTGACCAGGCACAATAGTGGTCATATTCTTGAAGTCAACCAGAAATGAGAGGCAATTTCTCCACCAGAAAGATCCCTTGTATGAATTGCAATCTGGCAGGGAGCCATTCTGATAATATGCTTGCCAGATAAGGTTGACACAAGGTATATCCATATAGTTGAAGAATTTATAACGATTTTTTATCATCATTGCCTTATTGTGTTGCCTCAAGTTTAAAATTCCTAGTCCACCTGCTTTTTTGGATAAGCAAACTTTGTCCCAGGCCACCAGACATTTTCCTTTTTTTCTCAATGTCATTCCCATGCCATAGAAAGGTTCTTGTAGATTTGTTCACATGGTCAATATGTGAGTAGTACAGCTTCATGGAAAAAATAATATGATTAGGCATAGCAGATATGACAGATTTGATGACAACAACTCTGGAGCAGTGTGAAAGTAGATTGGAGATGCCAACCAATCTTTTATCAACCTTGCTGATCAAGGGTGTAAGGTCACCTATACTTGGTTTAGTGGTTCCCATAGGAAGGCCCAAGTATGTGAAGGGTAGAGACTCTAATATACATCCAAAACTATTAGCAAATGTTCTGCATCTATCAGCTGTCATATTAATAGGGACCATAGAAGATTTATGAAAAATTATTTGAAGTGCAGTTGATTTGGAGAAGTCCATAAGCAGATTCTTCAGATGGATGAGTTGTTCCCGAACTGCAGGCAAGATGAGGAGTGTGTCATCTGCATACTGGAGAATTGGGTAATTCTGCCCATATGCATGGTCAACAGGGAGATCTAACTCATTAGTATGCCAAGCATGGTTAACAATAATTTGTAGAAGTTCAGTAGTGGCAACAAATAGTAATGGTGATAGTGGGTCACCCTGTCTTACACCTCTCTTGCATCTTATATTTTTTCCAGGTACTCCATTTAGTATCACTGAAGTGTTAGTACTATTAAGTATCTTGCTGATCCATCCAATGGTTTTGTCTCCAAATCCAAAGTGTTTGAGCATAGTGATGATAGTATTGTATTCTATCATGTCAAATGCTTTCTCAAAATAAAGTTTTAAAATGATGATCTCTCTCTTAGATCTGTGACAAATATGCAAGTATTCAAATGACCAGGCCAGACAGTCTTGTATTGATCTGGATTTGATAAATCCATAATGATTTTTGCTGACAATTGGAATAATAATGTTTTGTATTCTATTGGCAATTAGCTTTGTCAGAATCTTGAGTGCCATGCTAACAAGTGAGATGGGCCTAAAGTCAGATGGTTTCATGGGGTTTGAAATTTTTGGAATGAGTGCAATGTAGGCAGTATTGATACTGTCAATGTCCAGCTCCCAACCGTGAAATCTGTTGCATAGATTATAGAATTGGACTTTGATGATATTCCAATATTTCTTCATGAAGTAACCATTAAAACCATCAGGTCCAGGTGATTTATCATTTGGCATATATTTGATAATATCATCAATTTCCAAATGGGTAAATGGTTCTTCTAGAGACGTGAGGTCTTGTGGGGTAATGAGATTTTGCAAATCAAACATCATCTCAGTTTCAGATGTTTTCCCAAGTCTATCTCTGAAGGAAGTCCATAAAAGTGCAACTTTGTGATCATGGTCAGTAATTTCATTGCCCTGTTCATCATGTAGAGCAGCAATATAACTGTTTTTGTAGTTCCTAGTGGCAATAGAGTGGAAGAACTTGGTGTTTTCATTCCCAAGCTTAGCCCACCTCATGTTTTCCCTTTTACTCCAATATTTTCTTTTAGCTTCCAATAGTTTGGCAAAATGAGACTTTATGATATGCCTGAAATTCAACTCAGGTACTGACAATGCCTTTTGTTCCTCAAGACCATCCAATAGAGATAAAACAAAATTGTAGTTATCAATGACAATGTTGAGGTTAGAGATGGATTTACTCCATTTTTTGATAGCATGCCTCATGTTTTTAAATCTGGTAGACAGATCATGTGCTTCATTCTTGAACATTCCTTTGTTGACCCAATTGTTTTGCACAATATCTGACAGTCCTTCAAATTCCAACCAATAATCTTCATATCTGAATAATTGTGATTTTGGTATGTCAGTACTGATTTGTATCAAAATAGGGATGTGATCAGAGACCAATCTAGCCAATGGTGTGGCCATGGTATTGGGGAAGGTGGTTGTCCATTCATGGGATGTAAATATCTAATCTAGTTTCTCAAGTAGAGGTTGCTGCTGCATATTTGACCATGTAAATGGTCTTCCTTTTAGTGGTATTTCCTCTAGATCATGTTCTTGAATGATGGAGTTGAAAGAGTGGATGTTTGATATGTTTCCCCCTGCTCTGTTTCTATCTTCAGAGCTCCTGATCATATTAAAGTCTCCCATTATGATCCATAATTTGAAGATGGATGAATCAATGTTTAAGAACCAGTCAATAAAATCAGCCCTTCCATCATTTGTGCATGGAGCATATATGTTGGTGATGAAAAACTCCTCATTAGTTAGATTGCAATGCAGCTTAACAGTAAGATGGAAAGATGATTGGCTGATCACAGTGCCATTAAACATATTACCATTCCAAATAGTAATCAAATCACTAGAATTGCCAATGGATGGTTGGTATGCAAACTGTCCTAATCTTCTAGGACAAATTTTTTTGATGTATATATTATCAAATATTTCTCTCTTAGTCTCATGTATACATAAGATGTTGCAATTGCTCTGATTGATTTTGTCAGCAAGGTCATCCCATCTTTCCTGAGAATTAATGCCTCTAATATTCCAGTCAAGAATTTTGATTTGTCTACTCATTGGAAACAGTGTTGTGTTTGTTGTAACAGATATACATGCACTGTATATCATAAATGATAGTGCATGAGGAGTGGGATTTGTTCTTGTATCCATGATGATGAGTACATTGTTTGCACAGAGATAACCAGCTGATATATATCATAATATTCAGGCAGATAAGTAGTGGGCAAAAATAAGTACTAAGTTGGTGATCCAAGCAAGACAGATATGATAAAACCACATCAAACAGTGGAGAGTACAACCTAGATAAGATAAGGCAAATGTTTTGCTCTGTACACACCAGAGACTTTGGATGATAAATAAAAGGAGTCTGATATAATAACTTGACATGATAAAAACAATAATAAAATCCTAGGATAACAGAGCATCTACTGTCCATGCTCTTGGACACAGTGCAATAGTGATTAAGCACTATCATTTGAACTATCATAGTTCAGGTTGGCAGCAGAGACCTCCCCAGGAGGAATCTGACAGAAGCTGGTGCCAATGGCCTGAATTGTGTCAACTGGAAGAACTGGTGGGGGTGCACTGTTTTTTTCCATGACAATAGCTTCAAAGTGGCCAGACAGATTCATGGGGGTGACTTGTGCATTGGAGGCATGTTCATCAGCACTTGCTTTGTTCTTGAAACCTGCATTGAGACTTGCAATCCTGTAGCTTCTCCTAACATATTTGACAGAGCTAGGCTCAGGTTTCTTCCTTTTACTCTTAGGGAAGTTGTCAGGCTTGGGAATCACAGTAACACTATCAGAGCTATCTGCAGGTACAGGAATGTAACTTGGGCCAGCTCCATGAAATGCAGCATTGTTGTTGTTAATCACTTGTGAAACATTGTTTGCCTCCATCTGAATATTATTCTGCAAGTTGTTTTGCTGATTGTGGGGAACAGTGTTGATCTCCAGAGTGACATTGACAGTGTTGATGCCATTGTTGACAGACTGATTCATCTGAATTGTCACACCAGTGATAGTGCTAACAAAATATTTGGGAAGTTAGCATGCTCTTCACCACCCATCAAGCTAACAAGCAGGCTGGATAGGTTGGCAATTGGGTCCTGTTCAGCAGCAGACATATCCTGGTTATCATGAATCTCAGGCTATAGTGGTGGGGTTGCAGGCTCCAAGTTGACAGCAACCTCATTCTGGGCATTAGCTGCAGGTGCTGCATTTCCTACTGCAGCATGTACAAGTGCAACATTTTCATTTTCAGCATGTGTTGGGCATCATGCCAAAAACCCTGATGGATCATGGGCAGGGGGTGTGGGTTTCCACCATCAGGAGGCAGGGGATATTCATCACCAGCATTAGCACCAAGCATAGTAGAGGATAGCAAGATCATGGGGCATGTCCAGGAGTCACCATTTCCATCATCAGCAACATTCTTACCAATCACCACACTCAAAGGAAGAGTGTCAATGTCATATGCACGAAATTTTACCAGGATTCTAGCCTTGTTTGACAGATCCTTATTCCAGACAGGAAATCTACCAAAGGGGATAAATGTTTTCATCATAGATTCAGGATCCCATAGCTGTCGAGGGTAGTTAAGTAACATGCACCTGATATCATGAGTGAAAACAATAGCTCTACGATTGATACCAGAATCCTCATTAACAACTCTCCTATCTGGTATGGACTACCCAGAACTGCAGCATCTCTATCACTGACAGTAGCAAACCAAAACAGAGCAGTACCCATTGCACTCTTTGATGTGCTACGAACTTGCAGGCCAAGTCCATGGAGAAACTCACCGATGATCGCAACAGAGCCGATGAAGTCAGCAGCATCAGGGTTGGGGGTGAGGGTGGCGACAGCCCAATCATCAGCATAGATGGGAGAGTCCCCTCCTAGGAACACATAGCTTCTTTGGGTGCGTAGAGGACCAGGTGGGATGGCAGCCATGCCAGGGGGGGCGTGGGGGGCAGGGTCGACTGGGTAGTTCGCCATTGCCGCCGCTGATGAGCACATTGGGGTTTGTGGGGGAGGAGATTGAGAGGATAGTGGCTGCGGAGTTGTGTATGAGCTTTTTTCCGGAGAAGTCGATGCGGCAGGGTTAGGTGTCACAGTAGCTCGAGATATTCTCCGATAAAAAGTTTTTCTTGTTAGCGACGATAGACATGATTGGGAGATGTGTCCATAATTGTAGCATTTACGGCAGTGAACACGGTTATGACAAACTGCACGTAGATGATCATTTACTTCCAAGCAACATGTGCATTTAAATGGTCTAATGACGTGATCATAAATAGGCAAATACATATTATTCGGTTGTTCAGGTGAAACCCCAACGTGTCGATGAGATATTCCAATCCTAGATAATGGGATCTCATTCCGTGATGTACGATCATGTGCATGCTCAAAATTTAAAAGTTGTGCACCATTGTGTGATCGAGCCACGTCATCATATGAATCTCTACTACAAATAGGAACAAGATTTGCACCAGATAGAGGATTTTGTAAATTTGTATAGGATGGGATAGTAGATGTACCTTGATGGTTGTTTGATTCATAGATGGATCCATAAGAATTCCTTTTCCTCTTGTGTTGCACGTGTGTCCATTGTCTTTCTTCTTCCTCATTCCAGAGTTTAAATTCACGTTTCCAATTTGGTCCACCGTTGCTCCATAGATCAAAGTAGATCTCTAGATTTGTAAAAACTCATTTTGACGATCATGATCCCAATAGCCTTCGAACAAACATCGAATATGAATACCCTTCCCTGCAAGGGGGAGATTCTGAGTTTGTCCCGATCTGCACCTAGACATGCCGAGAGAGCCATTCCAACATTGGTACAAGAGAGAACAAACTTTGCATTGCCAAAAGAAACCACAAGAGAAAAGCAAAATTCAGCATAGATTGGATGAACCAGGGTGGAATAAAGGTTCATCACTTTTTTTGAAAAAGCCAAACCAGATTCAAGATCTAGGGGGAAGGAGATTGTAGATGGAGCCATGTTGGCCAGCATATGGGTTTTGGAGTGAGTAGAGTTGATTGCACGGCTCAGATTTGGGTTTAGATGGCCGGGGTTGGGAGATCGCCGGAGGAGGGGTGGGTGTCACGGTGGGGGTGGGTGTCACGGTGGGGGTGGGTGGAGAGCCATACGAGGATGAATTTTACGAAGACAAATTTCACCAATCTGACTAAATAGTGGCTGGATGTTAAATACAAACACAACCTTCGTGCAAGGTTGAATATTTCACTTTCTTGTAGTTATTATACATCCTGAGAGCATATCCACTAGATTTTAAGTGCAGAAAAAACCTTCTTGGGAATTCTCTACATAATTTGGAAAAGGAAAAGAAACTAGAGGACATAAATAAAACCATATTGAAGAAAAACTCAACAACTAGGTTTGAAAGCTTGATTAGAGATGACTAGTGAAAATGATGTTGATTGAAGAAGAAAGACTGAAACATACGTGTGAATGATGCATATAAATTAAATGGGAGAAAGAAACTATAACTAAAAACTATACGACGAAATCATGAACAAGGAAGAGAGAGAGAGAGAGAGAGAGAGAGAGAGAGAGGGACTCGAGCTTGTTGTCCGACATATTCATACAAACATTCAGAATAGCATCTACCTATCTACAGATACAGTCGTGATAATATATCACTGAAGAAAACCATGAACATGTATAAGTATGCGTTTCTATCACTAGAAGTATTTTGTATGCAGGAAAATGTAATCAAATTGACATCTCATTAGTATTCCGGGACCTCCCGTCCGGCTGTGTCCGCTCGTCGCGCATAAGGTCATCCCAACGGCGGCCTGCAAGTTTGATACTTCTTATGATCTAAATTAATTGATTTAATTTTGTATAGATTTTAATATCTAGCATTAAAACATGTCTAAATACTTTTAAATCTAGACAAATCTAAGTTAATTAATTTGGATAGAAGGAAGTAGGTCTTTTGATCCTTTATGGGTCGGGAAAGACAGCCGCCTGGCACAAGTCTGCGCTGAGTAGTGCACCTAACAGTGTCCTCATTTGTCTGACTTTTCTCCTTTTTATTTTCAATTTCGGCTCATCTCTACATATTATTACATACTTCTACATATTATACAAAATAGTTTTAAATTAAAATTAAACATCATAGTTTACAACAAATATAATAACAAGGTCTGCACATAGTTTACACAATAAATTTACATCAAAATATGTGATAACCAATGAAGAGAGCTAATAGGTCGGTTGGTTCCCCAAAAATGCTCACATATGATCAACCAAATCATTTTGGAGATTGGTTTGAGTTGCCCGATCACGAATCTCGTGATGCACTTGCAAGATTTGCTAGAACAAAGCTGGTGGACCTGGCTCGGGTGCAACCAATTCTCCTTTAAATCCCCACCCTTGGTTATATATGTGTCCATCACACTTCTCTTCGACGATCATGTTGTGTGTGATCACATAAGTAGTCATTGTTAGATTTTTTGCCTAAATGATATAGCCCATTTTTTATATGCCAATAAATTCCTGAAATTCTAGAGGCTCACTTGGCCCATTCATGTAAGGCAAGAGGCGGGACAAAAATTTAGTCCCACAAAGCTAGTTGAGTGGAAGTTGGAACAGATTATAAGATGAGTTTTTTCACCACTTGTACGAGTTTGAGAAGAGAAGACATATACACACGCGCTCCTCCTCCTCCTCCTCGCTCGCCTCTCCACACCTCGCCTCATCACGACGCTCACGCGGGTTACGGAAATATTGTCGAGCCGAGATTTATTTTGCCACGCATAAATGGTATATGAACAATTGTACAGAAGTTGAAACGTTTTGCTCGAGTGGATTTTTAATACGAGAGCTAAGTGGAAATGAATACGAACTTAGTGGAGGCTGTCCCGTTTTGGCTGCCACCTTTTCGCTTCAGCTTTCGTATCTTTGATTTATCTCTTGCGCAACCTGTCTGCCTTTCCTCTGTACCTATAAGAGAGAGAGAGAGGTCGCGCCTCCTCTCAGACATACCAGCGCACACCCCTTTGCGCCTCCAATTTCAGAGCACTGTGCTACCAAGATTTTCCTCATCTCGTCTTGTGGCGTGCACCGCGAGTCAGGACACTAGGCCTCTAAGATCCCGCTACTTCGAGTCTTGTACGGGAGAAGGACAATAAGGTTTTTTGGGAGCGCTATTGGCGTGACTACTGGCTTCATCACGCACTCCTTCACGGATAGCGACAACGCCGAAGTCTTTCCCAGCGATGGCTTTTTCCCCGACATCAATGACCTCTTCCTCGACGACATGCCTGACGATGGTGCCAACACCAACACTGGCGGTTCCTCTGCAGTGATGTACATCATCTTCTTCAATCTTGTTTATCTTAGTCAGATAGTATGTCATTTCTTTTGGTTTCCTATAGACCTTGTTCTGATCTTATCTCAAGTTCTTTGCCTTGCAATACTCGTGGATATCTGTCTCAAAAATTTATCAGCTAAATCACATGATTAGTTTATTTTCTATTATTCTATTCATGTTTATCTACTGTATATTATGGTTAATTCTCTTCGTAAAATGCTCTTATACCCAACAATCCAAAATCCTATTATAGGCAATTTGCCCCAAGTAGATTTGTTGCATCCATGAAGATAGATGTGTTTGAAGGTGTCGATTACAAGAGATGGCGTGCGAGGGTAGTGCTCTGATTTTAGGCCATGAGATGCTATAATCTCATCTATGGCGCACCTGAGGGAGATCTTAATCCTGCTTAGGAAGAGGAATCTCAAAAACTTGATACCACTTTCAAGGCTACCTTGATCAGCATTCTTGGCGACAATATTGTCGATTCATACCTGTCATTTAGCAATGGCAAGGATATGTGGGATGCACTCGAGAGAAAATTTGGATTCTTCGATGCTGGCAGTTGTTGATTGTGTAGCTTAGATCACTGTAGAGCTTCGTTGGGAAACCCCAAGAGGAATGTATGATGAGCACAACAGTAAGTTTTCCCTCAGTAAGAAACCAAGGTTATCGAACCAGTAGGAGGAAGGAAACGACTCAAAGGTGTTGCTAGAAACTTGGAAACCTGCACAACACAAACTCAAGACTTTGCCCCAACGAACAGTGAGGTTGTCAATCTCACCGGTTTGCTGAAAACAAAGGATTAACCGTATGGTGTGGAAGGTAATGGTGGCTTGCAGAAAGTAAACAGTAACAGTGGAAAATGTATCAATGGTAAAGATTGGACCGGGGTCCACAGTTCACTAGAGGTGTTCTCCTTAAGATAAATAACATAACATGCTGGGTAAACAAATTACAGCGAGGCAATTGACAAGACTAAGCAAGGCATAACAATGCAATACTAGACATTCATGATACTATGAGATTTGATCGGGTATTACAACAATATACATAGATGTAACATCCCAAAAATATTAATCAAGGATATCAATTCCAATCACTCAAATTTAGGGTTAACAAAAACTTTTGTTAATTAAAATGTTTATGAATGCATGTGTGTATGTGATGAATGCATGAATGCTTGTATGGACTTGTGTGATTGTTATGAATGGCAAGGATTGGTTTAAATATGAATACAACATCATCTAAATCATTTCCAAGCAGAATCAAATAAAGAGAAATTCAAAAACAAACTATATAAGAAAATGGTTATTTTTGCCAATCTTGTTCACTAGACCACTTTGAGTGTTTCTAGTCCAAGATTTCTAACATAAACAAATCTAATTATTTCCATCCCTTGCTAGACCAAGTAAAAGTGAACCCAAGCCCACCTTGCAAACCCCGAAACATTTTGCAAATCTATGCCAAGGACAATTCAAAATTGAATCTAGTTCATATGGTAAGATCACCATTTCTCAAAACCCAACCAAACCAGTTCACCTTGACAAATCCAATCAACCATATGCTCCTTAGTATGTGCCCAGTACACTCACCAAGTTTCAACCAAAAATTCAAATATGAATTTGTTTCGGCCATTTCATCAAACACCTGGAGACACAAACCAAATTCTGCCAAACTTCACTATTTTGAGTAGTAATTTTTCCAAACCTTGTTCCCCATTGATCACACTTGTCTCCCCAGTGACAACCAGTGCATTGAACCAGCCTAGACCCCTACCAATGCACCATGTTGTGCATGCCCGAGCAAACCCTTGCCAGCTGACCATGGCAAGTTAGAATGAGCCATCGCCGCGCCTAGCCACCATGTCCAGGAAGCATGCCACCGTCCACCGCCACCCTCTGTCCAGCCCTCGAGCCTTGCAAAGTAGTGGACCACCAGGAACAAACGCGTCTAGTTTGTCTCTGCCATGTCCAGAGCACGCCAGCTCGCCGCGCTCGACACGCTCGCACAGACCGCGCCTCGCCTTCGCTGCCCGTGCCTGCGATCACCACCATCCCAGGAGACCACTAGACATGCCCGTTCATCGCCGCGCGACCAGGAGCACCTGCGCTTCGTCAAAAACGTCATCGGTGCCGCTCAGAGCACCAGCGCATTCCGACCAAATCACATCGCCCCTTGCCACGCCATCAAGACGTTGAGCACCGCCAAGAGACCGCGCACCGTCCCCTAGCCTCAGCCATGTCTATAGCTCGTTGTAACCCCGACCCCGATGAGCACTGCACATGCCTCTTGGCCTCTCTCGCTCGCCTATAAAAGGAGGCCTCCCCCGCTCGTTTTCTTCACACCAGTTCACTCCCCACCTCTCACTGATCCTCCCACTTCTTCCTGGAGCAAGGCGAGCTCTCCCTCGCCGGAATTTCGCCAGAGCATGCCGATGCTGGAGGAGAAGGGCGCCGTCGATTGGAGCCACCCCAGGAGGAACCACCAGTACCAGGAGAATTGTCGTCGTCGACTTCGTCATTTGCCCCCATCACCGACCATCGCCTGAGCCCCGGTGAGCTGCCCTAGACCCCCACTGGCCACGCTAGGGTTCGAGCCCGTCGTGTTCTGTTTAATGAGGACGATGGTCGTGAGCCGTTGATCCTTAGTCTAATCCTATGGTTGTAATCTCCCCGTACCCGTTCGCCAACCCTCGTCTCACTGACGCGTGGGGACACCACTTAACCAGCCCACGCGCGCTATGCACAGTGGGCCGGCCCAGTTAGAATTCCCGCGTGACCCAGTAGTTTGAATTTAGATTTATATATTTAGTTCCAAACCAAGTTCTAGTAGTAGATTCAAAATTCAATTCAGAGAGTTTTACTAAACCAAATAGCATGAAACCAATTTTTTTAGAAAGGTATGTAAATTCTTAATCCAAGCCCATTGGATTCAAACCATTTGGAACTATAGATCACCTATGGTAAAAATAACAAGGCATAGACTTTTCTGTAGGGGTTCGTAGCATGGAAAAAAAATTCTACCGCAAGCACACAAAGAAGCCAAGATCTATCTAATAGATTGTAGCAACGAGTTGATTAGAGTAATCACCCTCGAAGATTCCAAAGCGGTTAACGAGAGCAGATTCTCGTGGGTGATGTAGTCGTACACTTGTCAATCTCAAGATCGCGTAGACGGTCCTTCCGGCGCTGCGTTCCGGCAGCGCTTCCGCAGTCGGTCACACGTTCGGTACTCGATGAAGACCTTCCTCTCCCTTGTTCCAGCAGGCAGCGGAGGGTGTAGTTCTCCCCTCGCGATTCCGGCAGCACGACGGCGTGGTGTCAGAAGTAGAGGGAAGATCTCGCAGGGCTTCGCCTAAGCCGGTGCGAGTTATGGTGGATCAAGGGTTTTTCTGGCGATCTAGGTTTAGAAGGACGGGAGGAGGAGGAGGTGTCGTCGGCAGCTAGGGCGACGACGACGAGGCGGCGGCGGCTGGCGGCGTGTGGTGGTGACATGGATATACCCTACGGGTACCCGATGTTAGCATACTTGGTCCAGCCCGACGGAAGGCCCACTCGACGATCTGCCAAGGTCCAGGACACTCAAGACATTTCGGCTGCACGAAGCGCATATGGACGCGGACTCCAAAGCGCACAAGACAAGGATACCTCAAGACTAGAGTTTGAATACAACTTGTAACCTACTCGTATCGGTACCTGAGACCTAGCCTCCCCATATATAAAGGCTAGGAGGGTCCAACGAGGAGGACACGACCTACAAACGCCATAACCCCCGATAGACTAGACCACAATAGATCTACAGATCTACAAAAACTCGACCCATACTTTCGCACACGCATCCACGCCGGATCGAATCTGCGCACCCTGTAACCTTCGGTTCCGCCGTAATCAAAGAGCAGACAAGCAGGAGTAGGGTTTTCCCTCCGGGGGCCTGAACCTGGGTAAATCTCGTGTCCCCTGGTTGCTTGTCTGTTAACCGTGCCACGATCTCCAGCATCCCCATCTTCTCCAAAACCCAAGTCCATAACAATGGGCATTGACGAGATTAAACCTCGTCAATTGGCGCCGTCTGTGGGAATTGGGGACGCTGATTGTGCGATTGTGACGGTTCCATTATCAACAATCTATGATTTGCCAACATCAAGAAGCAGATCTACTTCGGATCCCTTGTCATAAAAAACGACCAGATTTCGTCTGATCGGATCATCTACTTATTGGTACACTGGATTTTTCATCAAAGTCTCCGCGGCGGCCGGCACGAACTTAGGGGCTCAACATCAACTACCATATTCTCGCTCAGCTGATTGGATCTGCCGTCATCGCTCATCGGTTCCTCAGATTTTTGTGGCCCGTAAAAGTTTTTGGGGTCTGATGCACACACAAAAAAAAATCAATCTAGAGTCATCCAAAGATCAATTGATGCCTCGTTCAATGTATACAGCTGGACGTTGACGCTGTCGCGTGCTTCGATTGCAAAAAAGTATACTTACCAGATGTAAGCCAAGCTGAGTTCAAATAGGACATGTCCCACATCAAGGCTGAGTTGTTCAAGTGGTCATCGCGTCACATACATGTTCAAACACGTGGTATGACAACACCCATGAAAATAATAAGGTGATGGACGGATCAACTCCAAATCAAAACCAATTAGTGTTCGGTATGTCCCTTAATCAAGTTCTGAAGGTGTGGACTCGGACGCAAAGGCAAGATCAAGGCATGTCAATTCACGTCAGCTGCAGCAGATCAGTCTCAATCTAAGGAGAAATCAGGGCACTACCCGTTCCTATTTCCTACTCTTGGAAGGAGTATCGACTCCGTCCGCAACAGGACCCCGTGACCACCATCGATTGCGACGATCCGATGTGATTTTTGGTTGCGGCAGCCGGCTGCATCGGCTCCAGCAACCCACTGCGATCTTCGGCTCCAGCAACTCGGGGGATCCCTAGGCATCGGTGACTCGATGCGGATTTCGGCTGCGATGACCCGATACATCCTTCAGATGTGGCGACCCGGTGTGGTCTTCGACCGCGACAATCTTCGGATGCGGAGCTCTCTACCACCATCAACTTCGGAAACCCGTCACCGCTATGATTATGGTTCGCCGCGTCGACCACGTCCGCGTGCAACCTGCTACCGCGTCGACTCCATCCACGACAACCACCAACAAAGCTAAGTTTCCCTCTACTTAGAGTTGATTTCTTTTTTAACTCGCACTCGAAACACTTGGGGGCTGCGCCCTCTTCGAGTAACCTAATGTGCCATCGGCTCCACGCACTCGAGCACCTCGAACGCGACAGCCCGAGTAGCTGATTCTGCCTGATCGTTGAATCCTTGAACTCCGAGTGCCTCGGCAAGGTACTGAGACTAAGGGTAATCAGGCTAACGAAAAGGCCTAGCATACAGTGCAACAGTGTCGACTCGATCGGCACCAGAATCTTACTATACAAGCCGACAGGCAAATATTCTTTCCAAGATACAAGTACTTCATAAATTCTTTATTTTTTTTGCAGCTTACAAGGACGACAACTGCGCCGAGCTATTCTATTAGGTCCTCCAACAGGAGTCGACAAAACAGCTGGCTACGCCATACACCGAAGACTTGAATCGAGTCACTCCTCGGATGTTTACATCGCCCGATGCTACACATATTCGACGCTGGTCGCGCACCCGATGTACTTCCGGATCAGCGGCACGCTTCGATACAAGACTCGAGTCTCTGTCCGAGTCTACGACTCCGCCAGACACTCGGGGGCTACTCCAAACTGGAGCGTTGGTCGCGCACACAGCAAATCTTCGGCTGACAGCTAAAAGTACTCACTCGAATCTACGATTCGAGCAACTACTCGGGGGCTACTCCTATCAGGAGCGCTGGCCGCGCACCCGAAGCATAATAAGGATATCACACTGCAAAGTTATTCTTTGAGTCCTACGTCGAGCCTGCGACTCCACTACGGACTCGGGGGCTACTCCCATAGGGAGGATGGATTCAACCATCCGAAAAATTTGTGTCCTACGGACCTGAAGCAAACAACGGCTGAATTAAAGTCTCTCCTCGAGTCTACGACTCGAACAGACACTCGGGGGCTACTCCCATAGGGAGCGCTGGTCGCGCACCCTATAGTCCATTGTGTTGACTACGTCCATGATGTCGATTCCTTTACAATAGTCGAACAAATTCAGCTGACGCGATGAACTTCCGGGTGAAGTGCTTCGCACTCGACACAACTTTCGACTCCGACATCCAAATACAAGGTTCAAGACAACTAAGTCTCCACCCGAATCTATGTTTCGGATAGACACTCGGGGGCTACTAACATGGATATACCCTACGGGTACCCGATGTTAGCATACTTGGTCCAGCCCGACGGAAGGCCCACTCGACGATCTGCCAAGGTCCAGGACGCCCAAGACATTTCGGCTGCACGAAGCGCATATGGATGCGGACTCCAAAGCGCACAAGACAAGGATACCTCAAGACTAGAGTTTGAATACAACTTGTAACCTACTCGTATCGGTACCTGAGACCTAGCCTCCCCATATATAAAGGCTAGGAGGGTCCAACGAGGAGGACACGACCTACAAACGCCATAACCCCCGATAGACTAGACCACAATAGATCTACAGATCTACAAAAACTCGACTCATACTTTCGCACACGCATCCACGCCAGATCGAATCTGCGCACCCTGTAACCTTCGGTTCCGCCGTAATCAAAGAGCAGACAAGCAGGAGTAGGGTTTTACCTCCGGGGGCCTGAACCTGGGTAAATCTCGTCTATTAACCGTGCCACGATCTGCAGCATCCCCATCTTCTCCAAAACCCAAGTCCATAACAATGGGCATTGACGAGATTAAACCTCGTCAATTGGCGCACGGGGTGGGGAGGGCTGGCTCTTGTGTTGTTTGGGGAAGCCCTCCCCCTCTATTTATGAGAGGGGGCAGCCTTGGGAGGGGAGAGTTTGAATCCAAACCCAAACCCAAGTTGGATTGAAGGAATGACTCTTTCCTTCTTCCACTAGGAAATCATTGTTCGAGTTTGACTTTTCAAATCTCCCGTTTGACTTTCAATTTAGAGCTTTAATTCTCTCTTGGAAATGCCCAAACCAAGTGACCTAGGATATGATCCAATCATTCCACTTACCCATGGCATATTCATGGACCATTCCCCTTCCGGTCCGGTGAACCTTCTAGAACCTTCTAGAACCTCTCCAATGAAAACATCAAAATCATTCCCGAACTCCGGAATTGGACTTTCCTTATATGAATCTTATTCTCCGGACCATTCTGGATCTCCTCGTGATATACCGGATCCCATCCGAGACTCCAAACGACATTCAGTATCCCTACTTACATTCCATATCTACTAAACAACATCGAATACTTAAGTGTGTCTCCCTACGGTTCGTGAATTATGTGGACATGACCGAGACACTTCTCCGATCAATAACCAATAGAGGAATCTGGAAATTCATATGTCTCCCACATATTTCTACAATTACTTTGCGATCGAATGAACCACTTACATACGATACCAATTTCCCTTTGTCTTGCGATAGTTTACTTATCCGAGGTTTGATCGTCGGTATCTCTGCCTACCTAGTTCAACCTCGTTACCGATAAGTACTCTTTTCTCGTTCCCGTGATATGTGATCCCTTGTGAGCCAGTCACATGCTTCCAAGCCAATTGGATGACATTCCACCGAGAGGGCCCAAAGTATATCTATCTGTCATATGGATGGACAAATCCCACTCTTGATCCATGTGCCTCAACACATACTTTCCGAACACTCAATGCCACCTTTATAGCCACCCAGTTACGGTGTGGTGTTTGATGTCATCAAAGCATCCTTCCGGTGATGGTGATTAGCATGATCTCATGGTCGAAGGAATTAGGTTACTATGTATCAGAAAGATTATAGCAAACGAACTATTGAAATGACTTGATCTATATGCTACGCTTATCTATAGGAGTATGTCCATCATACCATTCTACTAATGATATGATCTTGTTGTTAATAACATCTCAATGTTCATGATCGAGAAACCACGATCATCTATTAACCAACTAGCTATTATAAAGAGGCTTTACCAGGGACTCTAATTTAGTTTACAAATCACACAAGTATTAATGTTTCCGGTTAATACAATTATAGCATGAATGTAAAAATTTATCATAAACACAAAGATATAATAATAACCACTTTTATTATTGCCTCTAGGGCATATCTCCAACAGTCTCCCACTTGCACTAGAGTCAACTAATCTAGATTACATGGTAATATACCGAACACCCATGGCGGTTTGGTGCTGGTCATGTTTTTCCCTCGGGAGAGGTTTAGTCAAAGGATCCGCCATATTCAGATTTGTGTGTACTTTGCAAATCTTTATGTTACGATCTTGGACATGCTCTTGAATAGCATGGAAATGTAGCTTGATGTGCTTCAGCTTCTTGTGTGACCTTGGTTCTTGCGCATTGGCTATGGCGCCCATGTTATCACAGTAGATAGACATTGGGTCCAACGCACTTGGAACCACACCGAGTCCTTCATCCATATTGCCTCTTGTGAAGCCTCCGAAGCAGCTATGTATTCTGATTCAGTTGAAGATCTCGGTACAACGCTTTTCTTTGCACTCCTACAGCTAACTGCTGCACCATTCAAAATAAATACGTATCTAGATTGTGATTTAGAATCATCCGGATCGGTGTTCCAACTAGCATCGGTGTAACCATTAACAACGAGCTGTTCATCACCTCCATAAGAAAGAACCATATCCTTAGTTCTTCTCAAGTACTTAAGGATGTTTTTGACCATTGTCCAATGATCCACTCCTGAATCACTTTGATATCTGCTAGTCAAACTAACAACATATGCAATGTCGGGTCTAGTACATAGCATGGGATACATAAGAGATCCTATGGCCAATGCATAGGGAGTCTTACTCATCCTTTCTCTATCTTCTTCCATTGATGGACTTTGAGTTTTACTCAAGGTCGTATTGGGCAACATGGGCAAGAACCCTTTCTTGCTATCTTCCATTCCAAACCTCTTTAGGACTTTGTCCAAATATATACCCTGTGACAATGATATTAGGCGTCTCGATCTATCTCTATAAATATTTATGCCTAATATGTAAGCTGCTTTGCCAAGATCTTGCATTGAAAAACTATTATTCAAATAATCCTTGACACTATTAAGAAGGTCTACATCATTCCCAATCAGCAATATGTCATCTACATATAGTATTAAGAATGCTACAGAGATCCCACTCTCTTTCTTGTAAATACAAGCTTCTCCATAAGTTTGTATAAAACCAAAGCTTTTGGTTACCTTATCAAAATGTTGATTCCAACTTCGGGATGCTTGCTTCAATCCATAAATGGACCGTTGAAGTTTGCATACCTTGTTAGCATCTTTAGGATCGACAAAACCTTTGGGTTTCATCATATACAATTCTTCATCAATGTCTCCATTGAGGAATGCTTTTTTGACATCCATCTGCCATATCTCATAATCATAATATGCAGCGATTGCTAACAATATACTCACAGACTTTAGCTTCGCTACCGGTGAGAAAGTCTCATCATAGTCAACTCCTTGAATTTGTCAAGACCCTTTTGCGGCAAGTCGAGCTTTATAGATAGTAACATTACCATCAGCATCTGTTTTCTTCTTGAAAATCCATTTGTTCTCGACAGCCTTCCGGCCATTCGGTAAGTCCACCAAAGTCCATACTTGGTTTTCGTACATGGATCCAATCTCGGATTTCATGGCTTCTTTCCATTTATTGGAATCTGGGCTCATCATTGCTTCCTTATATGTCGCAGGGTCATCGGTGTTGTCCACCAACATGACACTCATAACGGGATCATACCAATCAGGAGTGGTACGAGTTCTCGTTGACCTGCGAGGTTCCGTAGTAACTTCAACCGAAGTTTCATGATCAACATCATTAGCTTCCTCGGTGTAGGCGCCACAGGAACTACTTCCGGTGTTGCGCTACTCTTAAGTTCGAGAGAAGGTTCAATAACCTCGTCGAGTTCTAATTTCCTTCCAGTCACTTCTTTCGAGAGAAACTCCTTCTCTAGAAACGATCCATTCTTGGCAACGAAGATTTTGCCCTCGGATCTATGATAGAAGGTATACCCAATAGTTTCCTTCGGGTACCCTATGAAGACGCTTTTTTCCGCTTTGGGTTCAAGCTTGTCGTGCTGTAACTTCTTTACATAAGCTTTGCAACCCCAAACTTTAAGGAACGACAATTTAGGTTTCTTCCCAAACCATAATTCATACGGTGTCGTTTCAACGGATTTAGATGGTGCCCTATTTAAAGTGAATGCGGATGTTTCTAATGCATAACCCTAAAATGATAGCGGTAAATTTGTAAGTGACATCATAGAACGAATGATATCTAAGAGAGTTCGATTACGACGTTTGGACACACCATTACGTTGTGGTGTTCCCGGCTGTGTCAATTGTGAAAGTATTCTGCATTTCTTCAAATGCTCGCCAAACTCGTAACTTAGATATTCACCTCCACGATCAGATCATAGAAATTTAATCTTTTTGTTACGTTGATTCTCTACCTCACTTTGAAATTCCTTAAACTTCTCGAAAGTTTCGGATTTATGTTTCATGAAATAGATATACCCATATCTACTCAAATCATCCGTGAAGGTAAGAACATAACGATAATCACCGTGCGATGCTACACTCATTGGGCCACACACATCGGTATGTATGGTTTCCAATAAGTCCGTAGCTCGCTCCATCATACCAGAAAATGGAGTCTTAGTCATTTTACCCATCAGACATGCTTCGCATCTTTCAAGTGATTCGGAATCAAGTGATTCAAGAAGTCCATCGGAATGGAGTTTTTTCATACGCTTCACTCCAATATGACCAAGATGACAGTGCCACATATAGATCGAGTTATCGCTCAATTTCAAACGTTTAGCTTCAATGTTATTAATGTGTGTATTTCCACAATCGAGATTCAAGAAGAATAGACCATCTATCAAAGGTGCATGTGCATAAAACATATTACTCATATAAATCGAACAACCATTATTCTCGGACTTAAACAAGTAACCGTCTTGCAATAAACATGATCCAGATATAATGTTCATGCTCAACGCAGGAACCAAATAACAATTATTTAAGTATAAAACTAATACCGATGGTAGATGAAGAGGTAGCGTGCCGACCGCAATCACATCAACCTTTGATCCATTTCCAACGCGTATCGTCACCTCGTTCTTCGCTAGTTTCCGTCTATTCTGCAGCACCTATTTCGAGTTACAAATGTGAGCAACCAGTATCAAATACCCAGGCACTACTATGACTACTAGTGAGATACACATCAATAACATGTATATCGGATATACCTTTCTTCTTTATGTTGCTGTTCTTCAAATCCGCCAAGTTCTTAGGGAAATTCCGCTTCCAGGGACCTTCTCCCTTGCAGTAAAAGCACTCAATATCAGGCTTAGGCCTAGCCTTGGTCTTCTTCGCCGACACGGTAACTTTCTTACCGCCCTTCTTGAAGTTTCCCTTTTTCTTAGACTTTCCTTGCTTCTTGAATTTGGTGGTCTTATTGACCAACAACACTTAGTGCTCTTTCTTGATCTCCACTTCCGCAGACTTTAACATGGAGAAGAGTTCAGGCAACGACTTATCCATGTTTTGCATATTGTAGTTCATCACAAAGTTCTTGTAACTTGGTGGTAGTGATTGGAGGACACGGTGAATGACCAAAGCATTAGGAATCACTATAGCCAAGCTTTGAAGCTTGCTTGCGTGCCCGGACATCTTAAGCACGTGCTCACTGACGGAGCTGCCCTCTTCCATCTTGCAGTTAAAGAACTTTTAAGAAGCCTCATAACTCTCAACTGCCGCGTGAGCCTCAAATATCATTTTGAGTTCACGGACAATATCATGTGGGTCATGGTTCTCAGACCTTTTCCGAAGCTCCGATTCCAAACCATACAAGATAACACACTTATAGAGGTCCCAACCTTTAATAAGGTAGAGATCCATGTGTTTACAATGCTAGTCCCTGGATCAATAGCTAGCATCCATAGTTTAAGATGTAATATCAAGAAACAAAGGTCATAATACAACTTTATAACCAGGAATAAAATAATTCATTACATCTTACATAGCTCATTTTGCTATCTCATTACAATGCAGCAGAAATAACTATATAGCATGGAGTCCTTCATCTTCAAAGTGCCACAGATAATCATGTTGTTTGTAGACTTGCAGTCCTATTCAACACACTTCACTAACATCAAACAAACCTGCAACATAATAAGTTACAGCCACAAGGGTCAATACATTTGAATTGTATTGGCAAGTGATAATATGGTAGAATAGTGGTATCTATCTTCTATATGCATTTGGCTAAGTGGATCTTAGGCTTGCTTTGCTCCAAATAGATTTTCCTTATCATTTGAAAACACTAAGTTTTTATTTGTCAAAATCACCCAAGGCATCTACCAATAGAAATTTGTGATCCTTTAACCCTTGTTCAACCACAAGTTTTTAACTTAGAAATTGGGATGAGGAGATCCTTGATAGCTTCCATGTGTTGATGCTCAAATTGTCCATTGCCGGGGACACGGCTAAGTACTTAGATTTTACTCTCTCGCGAGGTGGTGCACTTTCCCCACAAGACTCGACATGCATCAAGACAAGATCTTTCAGAAGCCTTCCCTTAGACCAAAATTGACGCGTTCCCAAACCTATCACCCCCTACCACCAATTGTCCATCTGTCTAAGTTATTGCAACCTATATGATCCAGGCAGAGCCCATAAGGCCATGTGGCTGCACTTGAAGCTTCTCAACATTTGACATGTCAAATATCTTTGTTCCTGGGTGGCTTTCCACAAGTGAGATACACTAGGGTAGTCCATAGATATGGGCCCTGTGTAACCACTCAACACAAACCATTCTTTCCATTCCACCCAGGTGATTCATTCACATAGTTGTTTTATTAAACAAAACACAAGTCATAGACTTAGAAATATCTCATAGCATGATTATAATCCACCCTTGTTTTCTACTAGCTAAGCTAAGCATGATAGTAGTAGGAATCTTAACTTAGGGAAAATTCTACTAAGGCATCATCTACTAGGATTTCCCATGGCATAGTTTATACTTAGAAAATTCCATGCAAGTCCTACTCAAAAGTATCACTAATGCATAGTGAAAATAATGGGACAAAAGTATGAAGCACCACTTGCCTTTATAGTATAGAATATAAGTTCACTCCTTGATCTTTCTATGGTCACATTCTTCAAATTTCACTACAATTCAATCAAGGCACAAATTCAATCTAGCATTCAAACAATTCATCACATAAAACAATAAAAACAAAGCAATGCATGCATGCAAAAGATTGTTTTATTTGGAAAAGTGGTTTCTAATAGGTTATAAACATTTTAAAACACCTATTGGTCATTTATAAAAGAGGCAAAACCATTTGATATTAAGTTAGTGAAAATGGCCACTTTAAATCATTTTGTTTTGCGAGAAATGATTTAAATCAAAGGAATAATTTCTAGTTTTTGACAAATATATTTTTAAACACAAATGTTAGTGTTTTAAGGTCAAGTGTTTAATATTAAACAATTTGCAAAATGTTTCATCTAAAAACCATTTTTAAATCAAAGCAATATTTTATTTTGTTGGAAATGCCTTTTAAACAAAGTAATAATTTTCTAGGGTTCACCAAATATATTTTTAAATCCTAAAACTTGGTGTTTAGGGTCAGAGAGTTTAAATCAAATCATTTTCCAAATGTTTTACTCAAAAAGCATTTTTAAAACATAATCAACATTTTTATTTAACTAGAAATGATTTTATTCAAAGATTTATTCCTTAGCATCGCAATATATATTTTTAAATATACAATTTGGTTTTTATGGTCAGTAGGTTCAAAACAAACCATTTACAAAAGATTTTACCCTAAAAACATTTTTAGAATAAATTGTATACTCAAAATATGCCTAAACAAGTTTCTGCAAAAACAACTAATTTTACAGAAGCGAAACACTAAACAAAGGGTATGGTTGCAAGGTATTCTTTTTGCTGTTTGCAAAATTTGGATGTGTAGATTTAAAGTTATGAATTTTACAAAATTAAACATCTAATAGATTCATTTCTGTTTTTAAAACAACAGCTAGGCAACGCGTCTTAATTCTATTAGCTGATACCGTTTCGTGAGGATCGCATTATCCAGACCGTTGGATATAAACAGAATCGTGCGGCATAAAAACGATCATACCCATTCGGGTTAAGATTTTATCGTGTACACATGATCAAGATCTAACGGACGTAAACGAACTAGCCAGAAATGGGCGGCGCTGCGACGGTGGCTGGCGGCGGCGCGCTCGGGCGGTGGCATTGCCGACGATTTAGGAAGCGCGGGAGAGGGAGAAGAGCATTACCGAACTCGCCATGAAGTGCTGGAGCTCGAGGTGGTCTTTGCAGGGGCAGGGGAACAAAGTGGTGTCGGGGATTGCTCACCGGAGTTGCTGCTACTATCGGGCTCGTCTGCTCGTCATCGTTGGCGAGGTTACACAACTCGGAAAGGCAAAACAACAATTACGTTAGATGGGTACGGGGTCGGTGAACGTACGCGTGTCATCTAGAGGGAGAGGAGGGGTCAGAATCTACCAGGAATGGTCGTCGGAGTCGAAGCCGACAGCGGCGACATTCAGTGGAAGACAGAGCCGAGCTTCAAGAATGCGCTTGTGCGAGCTAGGGTTGCTGGAAGATGCGCCTGGTGCTGGTGAGCATGCTCATGCGGTTTAGGGGGGCGGAGAGGGTCTGGTTTGGCCGGAATTCACCGATGAAGGGAGTCGGGCAGTGGCGGTGTCAGGAAGAATCAGAGCAGCCTAGGGACGGACAGAAGCTGGGGAATGAGGGGAAAGGAGGAGAGGAGGGAGGCGAGTTATCATGCGCAGTCGCAGGGGCTAATTACTCGCGGCATCAACGCGTATTAACGGAGTTTAACCGTGGCCAAAAACAGCAGCGAGGAGAGGGCGTCGTCATCGCGGGGTTGAAGACGATGACGGGGCAGTGGGGCAGCGTCGTCCGTGAGAGAGAGAGGTGCAAGTGGGGTCCAAGCGTTAGTGAATGAGAGGGTGTTTTTGCGAGTGGAAAAACGTTTCGTGAAGGGGTTGCTGGGTGGGCTCTTGCTGGGCCAAATGCTTTGCTGCGCTGGGTAGGTTTAGTGGGCTGGTTCGCTTCTTATTTTTTTTCTTCCTGATTCTTTTTCCTTTTTCTTTTCTGATTTCTGTTTTGGTTTTTGTTCAAATAATTCAAACATCATTTGAATTCAGATCTTTACCAAACTTTTCCAAATATTAAGTATGTTTCTATACTGTTTAAACATATATTTTAAAGACCATTTTTGGAATAATTCTTTTATTCATTTATGGTTTATTATTTATATAAAATAGGCACTTGCCTTAATTCAAATAAGATTTTAATTATATTTTCAAACTCTTATAGGAATTCTAATTTTCACCAAAACTTCTTCAGTAGGTTTTATTTATTCATTAGTGCAAATAATTCACTTTGAATTATTTAAATATTTTAATATGATTTATTAATCATTTAAATTGGGCATTTGTCTTTATTGAAATAAAATCAAATATGGTTTTAATTCTGTATAAATTTTTATTCAAATAATTCTATGATTCATTTTGAGTTAATTAAATAACTTTTTAATCCACTTTGGTAAATTCCTATTTATTATTTTCTCATGATTTAATTAATCATTTCTATTAGGGATTTTGTCTTCATTCAAATGAAATAGAATTTTGGTTAATGCCATATTATTTTATTTGAATATTTGTTATCCCTTTATTTTATTTGGATTTGTATTATATTTGTTCCATTTGCTTATGGATTTGATTCGAGGTTTTAATTTGTCTTCTAAATTATTTCTTTGGAATTTATTATTTAGTTTAGGAAAGTTGTCTTTATTTAAATAAAATTGGATATTGTTGATTTTATTTAAATAATCCTTTACTCCTTTTTATTATTCAATACTTTAATTTTTTTTATGGATTTGGCCAAGATTTAATTTGGCTTTTAAATATTCCTTATTTATTTATTTCTTTCTTTCTTTATCTTATAAAATCCATATCTTTTTATTTATAGATCCAAAATTGGTGATTCCAATTTGTATGATTTTATTTAATATTTGTTTATCTTATTAAATCCTTTTAGGATTAATTTGCTCACAATTTGGTATGGATTTTTAGATAGGAGCTTTTATTGGCTTTGGAAATTATTTCCTTTATCTTATTAAATTCATAAGTTTTTATCCATGGCTCCAAATTGAATGAAACAAATTTCTATGGTTTTATAATGTTTTTGTTTATCATTTTTGCTCATTTATAAAAGTTTGTTGCTAAATTTTTATATGGATGAAATCAATAGTCTTAAAGAGATCTTGGAATTATTTATTCCATTAGGGTTTAGGGTTTTGGTTTATTTTCCCAATTTTAAATTTCAAGATACATTCATTTGATGAATGCATTTTCACTTGATTGAAATTTGTTTGATTCCCTTTTATTCAAAGTTTGTTCAATATGGGTTTTGATGTTTCCATTTAGAAACAAAAAGTTTCTTTTCACCCTAAATTTCAACAATTATTTATTTTGTTTATTTATTTTTCACATTACAAAATTTGGAAAATTTTGGGATGTGACAACACTGAACTGTGGAGTACTGATTCTTCCGAGCGAGGAAAACATTCTTTACCTCATAGGTAGCATCAGCTGCAGGTGGGTCACCCAGCGGTGCATCCAACACATAGGTCAAATTACCATCATTGAGGACAATCCTCAAATTGTGGAACCAATCCGCGAAGTTGCTTCCATTGTTTTTCAACTTTTCTTTCTCTAGGAACGCATTAAAATTGATGGTAGGGGCCGCCATTGATCTACAACATATTTGCAATAGTTTAGACTAAGTTTATGACAAAATGAGTTCTAATTAATAGTTAAATTAATCTAGGTGAACTCCCACTCAAAACAATATCCCTCACATTGTTTTAGTGATCACATGAACCAAGTCCACCACATCAAAACCGATCATCACGAGAGTCGATGTAGCTTCAATGGCAAACAATCAACATGTTCATCATATCTACTATATGACTCATGCTTTACCTTTCGGTGATACGTATTCCGAGACCATGTCTATACATGCTAGGATCGTCAAGATCAAACCTTAGCTTCCGCATGAGCAAATCTGGCTTGCTCACGTTGTATACACTCGCAGAATCTAACACACCCAATCATCACGTGGTGCTTCGAAACAACGAGCTTTAGCAACGATGCTTACTAAGGATGAACACTTTATAACTTGATATTTTTGTGCTTGAGGGATCATCTTATAATGCTACCATCGCGAACTAAGCAATACAAGATGCATAAAAGGATTAACATCACATGAAATTCATAATATGTGATATGATATGGCCTTTCTTCTTGTGCTTCCGATCTCCATCTTCAAGCATGAACATGATCTCCATCATCACCGGCACGACGTCAAGGTCAATGGAGCCGCTTCATGGTTGTCGTCCACCAGCATCAACTATTACAACTACTTTGAATAATAGACACGCAGGTCTTAATGTAATTAAAAGACAACCATAAGGCTCCTGCCGGTTGCCGACTTACAATAAGGAACATTGCATACATCATATATAATCACAATCATGTCCATATCACATCACAGCACACCCCTGCAAAACAAGTTGGACGCCTCTAATTTTCTTTGCATGTTTTACGTGGTTTGGGGCTTTCAATAAGTGTCGTTCTAACTTACGAACAAGAACCACAACGTTGATACTAGTATTGTCAATCACCCGTTGTAAATTGAATCTTAACTATGTTGGGAGAAACAGGCACCCGCAAAGCCACTTATGCAATACAAGTTGCATGTCAAGCGTGGAGCAAGTCTCATGAACAATGTCATGTAAGGTTAGCCTGGGCCGCTTCATCCCACCATCCCGCAAGATGCAATGTACACAAGAAGCAATTGACAACAAAAGAATCAACGCCCACAATGACCATTGTGTTCTACTCGTGCAACAGATATACATATAGATACGGCTCTGATACCATTGTAGGGGTTCGTAGCATGGAAAACAAAAAATTTCTACCGCATGCACACAAACAAGCCAAGATATATCTACTAGATTGTAGCAACGAGTTGATTAGAATACTCACCCTCGAAGATTCCAAAGCGGTTAACGAGAGCAGATTCTCGTGGGTGATGTAGTCGTACACTTGCCGATCTCAAGATCGCGTAGACAGTCCTTCCGGCACTGTGTTCCGGCAGCGCTTCCGCAGTCGGTCACACGTTCGGCACTCGATGAAGACCTTCCTCTCCCTTGTTCCAGCAGGCAGCGGAGGTTGCAGTTCTCCCCTCGCGATTCCAGCAGCACGACGGCGTGGTGTCGGAAGTAGAGGGAAGATCTCGCAGGGCTTCGCCTAAGCCGGTGCGAGTTATGGTGGATCCAGGGTTTTTCCGACAATCTAGGTTTAGAAGGCCGGGAGGAGGAGGTGTTGGTGGCGGCTAGGGCGACGACGACGAGGCGGCGACTAGGCGGCGACGCCGCATGGGGTGGGGAGGGCTGGCTCTTGTGTTGTTTGGGGCAGCCCTCCCCCTCTATTTATGAGAGGGGGGCAGCCTTGGGAGGGGAGAGTTTGAATCCAAACCCAAACCCAAGTTGGATTGAAGGAAGGACTCTTTCCTTCTTCCACTAGGAAACCATTGTTCCAGTTTGACTTTTCAAATCTCCCGTTTGACTTCCAATTTAGAGCTTTAATTCTCTCTTGGAAATGCCCAAACCAAGTGACCTAGGATACGATCCAATCATTCCACTTACCCATGACGTATTCATGGACCATTCCCCTTCCGGTCCGATGAACCTTCTAGAACCTTCTAGAATGTCTCCGATGAAAACATCAAATTCATGCCCGAACTTCGGAATCGGACTTTCCTTATATGAATCTTATTCTCCGGACCATTCCGGATCTCCTATTGATATCCCGGATCCCATCCGAGACTCAGAACAATATTCGGTATCCCTACTTACATTCCATATGTACTAAACAACATCGAATCCTTAAGTGTGTCTCCCTACGGTTCGTGAATTATGTGGACATGACCGAGACACTTCTCCGATCAATAACCAATAGAGGAATCTGGAAATTCATATGGCTCCCACATATTTCTACGATTACTTTGCGATCGAATGAACCACTTACATATGATACCAATTTCCCTTTGTCTCACGATAGTTTACTTATCCGAGGTTTGATCGTCGGTATCTCTGCATACCTAGTTCAACCTCGTTACCGATAAGTACTATTTTCTCGTTCCCGTGATATGTGATCCCTTGTGAGGTAGTCACATGCTTGCAAGCCAATTGGATGACATTCCCCCGAGAGGGCCCAAAGTATATCTATCTGTCATATGGATGGACAAATCCCACTCTTGATCCATGTGCCTCAACACATACTTTCCGAACACTCAATGCCACCTTTATAGACACCCAATTACGGTGTGGTGTTTTATGTCATCAATGCATCCTTTTGGTGATGGTGATTAGCATGATCTCATGGTCGATGGAATTAGGTTACTATGTATCAGAAAGCTTATAGCAAACGAACTATTGAAATGACTTGATCTTTATGCTACGCTTATCTATAGGAGTATCATACCATTCTCCCAATGATATGATATTGTTTGTTAATAACATCTCAATGTTCATGATCGAGAAACCATGATCATCTATTAATCAACAAGCTAGTATTATAAAGAGGCTTTACCAGGGACTCTAATTTAGTTAACAAATCACACAAGTATTAATGTTTCCGGTTAATACTATTACAGCATGAATGTAAACATTTATCATAAACGCAAAGATATAATAATAACCACTTTTATTATTGCCTCTAGGGCATATCTCCAACATTTTCTGCATTCAAACATTTTTCATAATTCAACCATAAATTCTTTTGAGTGATTCCAACTCTGAAAAATCACATTTGATAAGACCTTTCTGATTATGTAAAAATATCTAGGTTTACTTGCAGTAATAATGGACAAGTAATAAAAGAATGCCCCATATGCATTTCTAGTCACTTTAATTAATTAAAATAATAAGGTTAAACATTATTAAATTGTGACACCACTTTAAATCACATTCCCAAGTATTAGAATATGTGGTGGTGACATGTGTCAACATGATCCCATGTTTTAATTGGAGAATATTAAATCTTAAGTAGTTTTTTAATGAGTATAAATTACTTTTCTAAAATAAAATAAATAAGACTAAGCCATTATTCCTTGTGATGATTGTGATGATGCTAGGTCATCTAGTGTGAACCTTTGTGTGCTAAATAGAAGTAGTATTGTTTGGTGATTATGTACCTCGTATTTATTTATAGACGCTAGTACCAACCAAGGATACGAAGAGGAAGGAGACTACTACGAAGAGGAAGCAAAGGATAACTTCAACCACTACACTGCACAAGGCAAGCTAAGCTAATACCATGCAAGCTAATCCTTACAAGCCCCATAATACCAATGAACTTATGCAATGCACGAGTCATGCTTTGAGTAGACAATCTTGATTACCACAAATCCTAGTTTTACTTGCAATCTTGATTCTTTTAGTTATTTATCAAAGATTTTTATTTATTGTTTACTTAGTGACTTGTGAAGTTTTGGAAAGATATTAGAGGTAACATAAAGAGCATAAAACTTGGCCTAAGTTAGATAGAATTAGATGTCATCCCGAGGCATGAGATTATACTTAGATAAGTCACACTTGATTACCACCCCGCATTAGTGATTACCCCCAACTATAGTGGCTAGTGATAAGCATAAAACTTGATCACTTTAGATGGGAATACTTGGTGAAAATGGTTATGAAAACCTTAGAATGATGAGTCATTCTACTGAAATGTTTTGACATGTGTTATTCCAAATGACTTTGATGATGAAAATGTTGAGGCCTGAGCCTTAGCCCTTTATAAAACTGATGGTTGTGTTCGGATGCGATACCATTCCTATTTTACCGTACAACCACAATACCCGAAATTGGGTAGGGCTTGACTGGAAGTTTATATACCTTAGTATGGGTTCCCTTGCGGCCGAGGCTTGATCTTAGGCTACCTCGTGATGATTGACCACCTATGTAGTTCCCAAGATGACAGATGGTCATGGTTGGGAGGCCAAACTCATAGGAGAGGTGCCTATACTAGGGTGTGTAATTGAAAGGTTAGGATTGATTATCCGCATATTGAGTATGGTGATTCAGGATTGTTCCTGACGGATGTATCAAATGTTGTGGTGAAAGTGTACCACCTCTACAGAGTGTAAAACTATTCGAATAGCCGTGTCCACGGTTATGGACAGTTGGAGTGGCCATACTGTTTTGTTGTCAGATGTTTTCAAAGTGACTTGTGAAATAAATCATGACTTTGAATTGACCACAACAGGGTTGTGAAAGTGAAAACTAGGTTCCCACTTAGGTGTTATAAAACCTTAAACTAGTTTTATTTACTTCTGAACTTAGCTAGAGATAAACCTGGATTTTTGCAAAACAACCTAGAGCTTAGTATTCCTACTTGAACCACTTTACCTGTTAGTGATAGTTTGCGAGTACTTAAAGAGTACTCATGGCTTTGTCCCTGGCTATTCCTGTGGCCAGACTATGAGGAGGACTATCAGGATGATGGACCGCAGGAAGTCTACGAGAACTAGGATCATCTCCCATCGTCAGCATTGCCTGTGACCATGAAGATGGAGCCTCGCCCACGCTACCGTTATTATATTATTCCGCTGCATTGATTGTACTAAGACTGGATCATGAGATCCTTTATTTGTAAGACCTTTATTATGGTTTGTAATGGATGATGAACTATGGTACCAATCTATTATGTCTCGCAAAAATGGCAATCCTGGGATTGCGATGTATGGCATAACAGACATCTGGGATTAAAAATCCGGGTGTTGACAAGTTGGTATCAGAGCCAGGTTGACCATAGGAGACTCTAGTTAGAATGGATGCTTGAATCAGAAACTTAGTTTCAAAACAAAAGTAGTGAGTATTTCTGAAAAAACCTATTCTCATTCTTACCACTTAGATGATTTCATGAAAATTCATGTTCCTCCAAAATTCTCGCAAACTTACATACAATTTGACACACTTGATCACTCTACTAACTTACTCATCCTACATTCCTATAGATGGACGTGAAGTATAGCACGTTCTATCAGTTGGGCAATGGAGGAGATCGCATATTTGAGTGTGATTTGGACCAACTCTCGGAACTTCTAGAGCGCCCGCACCCCGAGTTCTTCGGAGCTCAGCTCAACGATCAGGAAGGAGGAGAATTGCAATGGCTGATTGTTGCAAGTCTTAGAGGGAAGATTGAAGCCCCCACCTTAGAGGGAGTCCAGTTCACCTTAAGAGAGAATAACTGGCTAGATGGACTCTCCAGGGCATGCAGGAAGCTCTTGCCCATTTGTGTGGGCAAAGCATCAATCAGATAAAGGGCATGCGCTTTGAGTATTACCCGAAGCGTGATGCTATGGGACAGCCATTGGAGGCACTATATCACCCGGAGCTGAAGCATCAAGTGTACCATTCATCTTCATGATGTATGATCGACATAAGGAGTTGGACAATGGTCGCTCCTACGCCAACCACAACTATGCCATCATAGTCAAGAAGGACCAGACCATTGTCATGCTTGTGAAGGATCGCTAGTCTCATCGTCGTAAGCTTTACAAGAAGGATCTCATTATTGCTCGCCTTCGTCACAAGGTGAAAGAATTGGAGGAGACCATCCACGAGAGGGACATGCAGCTTGAAGAGAGGGAGAATGCAGGGGAAGATATCTATGGAGAACCCTACTCCTACCTCAGTGATGATGATGACTTCCTAGAGGATCAAGTCATGGACTTCTTCACCGATGATGATGACTCCGCCTTCATTAATGATGATGATGATGATGAAGACACTGGTTCCAAGGAGTAGTAGCACTTGAGCACTAGCGTTAGTGAAGTTGTATCCGGTCCCATTGTATCGTAGTTGCACAGAATGGTTATTAAAGCCGTTTGTTTCCTTGATGTGGTGTGTGTTTGTATTGTGTGCTATGAATGAATGAAAAGCAAGTTGCTAGTTAGCAAACCTGAGTCAAACTCAAAGTTTAAAAGCGTTTTCAAAAACAAACCCCCGAACCTTAGAAATTTCCCTCTTTTCTCATGATCTATCTCAATCTTTAGATGCCTCACAAAGGAAGCAGTTCATCCCCGGACCCAATGATGCAAATCTTGTAAATGTCGGTTTCTGACCGCGAAGCTGAAAGATACGAACGTCAATCCAACTTAGCCACCCTTCAACACATAGCTCAGATGGCCAACAATAGCCAAGGCTATGGAAACCAGGACAACCATGGATCCAAGCTCAAGAACTTTCAGAACACCAATCCACCCATCTTTAGTAAGTCTGAAGAGCCCTTAGATGTAGATGATTGGCTGCAGACCATGGAGAACAACTTGGAAGTTGCAGGAGTGTTGGCCAATGAGAAAGTACTGTTTTCCACCACTATCTGGCAGGAGATGCAAGAGCTTGGTGGAACAGCGTTCATGCCATGAATGGAGGACAAATGATGACTTTGGATGAATTCAAACTCAAGTTCAGCAGAACCCATGTGCCACTGTGTTTGATCAAGAGGATGAGAGATGAATTACGAGAATTGAAGCAAGGGAGGATGACAATAGTTGAGTACCATGACAAATTTCTGTCATTAGCTAGGTATGCACCAAATGAGATTGACACTGAAGCCAAGAAGGAGAGATTCTTGAATGGTCTGCATGATGAGATGCAGATAGTTTTAGTCAACATTCCGTTTGCTGACATTGAAGCCTTAGTGGATTCTGCCATTCAGATGGAAGGCAAGATCAATCAAGACAATGAGAACCGTAATAGTCGAATGATGCATCAAACAGGAACCCACCATACCCCAAAGTATCGCCCCAACCTGTCTACAGGATTTTCCCCAAGAAACAATAGACCCCCGATGAACCGTCCGAACTATCCCAACCATGGAGGAGGAAACCCAAGGCTCGGAGGAAACCAAAACAATAACCCTGGTAACCCCAAACAATTGCAACCATGCACCGCCCAAGTTCAACAACAACAATGTTGCCAACAACACCAATACTACCCCAAGGACTGGCAGCAATGCTGTGCCTGTTGCAGGAAAAGACAAGTCTCAAGTGACTTGTTATGAATGCGGAACCAAGGGTCACTATTCCAATGAGTTCCCAAGAAGCTTGCAGCAGCCCCTAATGTGAATGCCCTAGCTCAGCAGCAATGTCGTGTTCAGCCTGAAAGGATATTTGCCCCAGGAAATTCATTCAACCGCAATGGCCGTCTGTTTCACATGAATGCTGAAGAAGAAGAAGCCCAAGAAGCGCCAGATGTCGTGCTGGGTATGTTTTCTATTAACTCAGTACTTGCAAGAGTGTTGTTTGATTCTGGAGCATCAGACTCGTTTGTTACAGAAGAATTTGCATGCACTAGTAAGATTCAACCAACAAAATTGAAGCATGTCATGATAGTTCAAATACCTGGTTCAACCACCAAATCTAGACAAATTTGCAAAGCTGTACCTATCAGAATCCATGTCATAGATTTTTATGCTAATCTAATAGTACTTGGAACCAAAGGTTTGGAAGTATTACTAGGAATGGATTGGATGTCAAAACATAAAGGATTAATCGACTGTGCCAAGAAAGCCATAACCATGATCAGTACTACTAGAGTATCAGTAGAGCATGTATCTGAAACCTTGCCCCATCAATTCAAGTGCAACAAGAGTCTAGCCCAACCAACCATTGACCAAGTTAGAGTAGTTTGTGAATACCTCGACGTTTTTCCAGATGTTTTGCCCCATATGCCCCCAGATCGGGATATCGAGTTTATCATTGAACTAATCCCTGGAACCGGACCCATACCCCAAAGACCGTATAGTATGAACCCATCTGAATTAGTGGAGCTGAAGAAGCAACTGGATGTATGCTGGAGATAGGACTGATTCAACGAAGTGCGTCACCATGGAGATCACCTGTCTTGTTTGTGGACAAGAAATATGGAGGTAACCGATTGTGTACGGATTATCGGAAGTTGAATGATGTCACCATCAAGAACAAGTATCCACTTCCAAAGATAGAAGATCTGTTTGACCAGTTGACTGGTGCCAACGTGTTTTCTAAGATTGATCCTAGAACTGGTTATCATCAACTCAAGATTCACATAGAGGATATTCCAAAGACTGCCTTTACAACCAGATATGGACTGTATGAGTACACTGTCATGTCTTTTGGATTAACCAATTCCCCCGCTTATTTCATGAACCTAATGAATAAGATTTTTATGGACTTCCTGGATAAGTTTGTCGTTGTTTTCATCGATGACATTCTGATCTATTCCAAATCAGAAGAAGAACATGAGCTACACCTGAGGACCATCCTTGGAACCCTTAGGGAGCACCAGTTGTATGCCAAGTTTATCAAATGTGAATTCTGGTTATAGGAAGTAGGATTCCTCGGACATATCATGTCGGCCGAAGAATTGCCGTTGACCCTGCCAAGGTTAAGGATGTTGAAGAATGGCAAGCCCCAACAACTCAAACCAAAGTTCGTGCATTTCTCGGATTAGCGGGATATTACCGCAAGTTCGTAGAAGGATTTTCGAGCATCGCAAGACCCATGGCTCAATTGTTGAAGAAATATAAGAAGTTTGAATGTACTGACAAATGTGAAGCAAGTTTTCAAGAGCTTAAGAAGAGATTGATCTCATCCCCAATCTTGATCATGCCGGATATCACGAAGCCTTTTGATGTGTATTGTGATGCATCCAAGATCGGTCTCGGATGTGTGTTGATGCAAGAAGGCAAAGTCATATCATATCTATCCCGACAACTGAAGCAACATGAGAAGAATTATCCTACCCATAACCTTGAACTAGCAACCGTAGTTTTAGCCTTGAAGACATGTCGTCATTACCTCATGGAAAACCATTGTGAGATTTATTCGGATCACAAGAGCTTGAAGCATATTTTCACTCAGAAGGAGCTGAATATGAGGCAAAAGAGATGGATGGAGTTAATCAAGGACTATGATCTGGACATCCACTATCACCTCGGTAAGGCCAATGTGGTAGCAGATGCCTTTAGTAGATTGTCGTGTCACTTGAACTCCATGATTCTAAAGGAGCAACAAAGTTTGCACAAGGAGTTGGAAGATTTCCGAATGGAACTAGTAAGTGAAGGATTTTTGGCTAGCATAGAACTTCAACCCACTTTGATCAATCTGATCAAGGAGGCGTGGAAAGGAAATGCTAGTATCGACGGAATTAAACGCCGTATCGGTATGGGGAAAGTACCCGGATTCACTGAAGATGAAGAAGGAGTTTTGTGGTACAAAGGACGTATCTGTGTGCCAGCAGATTCCGAGTTGAAGCAGGCTAGTTTGAAAGAAGCCCATGATACGCTTTATTCTATCTACCCCGGAGGAACGAAGATGTATCAGGAATTGAAGGAACAATTTTGGTGGCATAAGATGAAGAGAGAAATCGGAAGCTACATAGCCAAGTGTGATATCTGTCAGAGAGTCAAGGCGGGACATCAGAGACCCGCAGGACTGTTGCAACCATTGCATATTCCGGAATAGAAATGGGATTCAGTTGGAATGGATTTTATCACCGATTTTCCTACATCCAGTAGGGGAAATGACTCTATTTGTGTCATAGTGGACAGACTCTCCAAAGTTGCCCATTTCCTACCAGTCAAGACAACTTATCAAAGTTCGAAGCTAGCAGAGTTGTACATTGCTAGAATAGTCAGTTTGCATGGAGTCCCCAAGAACATTGTGTCAGATCGAGGAACCCAGTTTACCTCGAGATTTTGGAAGAAAGTCCAAGAAGGATTAGGAACCAGACTGGATTTTTGCACAACTTATCACCCTCAGACCAATGGACAAACGGAGCGAGTAAATCAAATACTCGAAGATATGTTGAGAGCTTGTGTGTTAGAATATGGATCTAAATGGGAAGACTATCTGCCTTTCGTAGAATTTTCATACAACAACAGTTACCAAGCCAGTTTGCAAATGGCCCCATTTGAATTCATGTATGGAAGGAAGTGTAGTACCCCTTTGAATTGGTCGGAAGTAGGAGAGAGTCAGATTTTCGGACCCGACATCCTACGAGAAGCAGAAGAGAAAGTTCACAAGATCCGTAAGCACCTCAAGACTGCCCAATCTAGACAGAAGAGTTATGCCAACAAGAGACGTCGATACCTATCCTTCAATATCAGAGATTTTGTGTATCTCAAAGTGTCACCTTTGAAAGGAATCCAAAGTTTCCAACTCAAAGGAAAGTTAGCCCCCAGATATACCAGACCCTTCAAGATTCTAAATTGTCGAGGAGAAGTATCATATCAACTAGAACTGCCATAGGAGATGTCAGCCGTGCATAATGTGTTTCATATCTCGTTACTTTGTAAATGCCTAGAAGTCCCGGAGAAGACCGAAGTTTTCAAGAATATTGATCACAGAACTATAGAGATCAACGATGACCTGACATATCCTGAAGTACCCATCTGTATTTTGGAGGAAGCCTTCCGAACCACCAGGACCCGGAGTATCAAGTTTCTCAAGATCCAGTGGAGTAACCATAGTGAAGAAGAAGCTACCTGGTAGCGAGAAGACTACATTAGGAAGGAGTTTCCAGATCTCTTTAAATCCTAGTTTTATTTTTCTCAAATCTCGGGACGAGATTTTGTTTAAGGAGGGAAGTTTTGTAACATCCCAAAAATATTAATCAAGGTTATCAATTGCAATCACTCAAATTTAGGGTTAACAAAAACTTTTATTAATTAAAATCTTTATGAATGCATGTGTGTATGTGATGAATCCATGAATGCTTGTATGGACTTGTGTGATTGTTATGAATGGCAAGGATTGGTTTAAAGATGAAAACAACATCATCTAAATCATTTCCAAGCAGAATCAAATAAAGAGAAATTCAAAAAGAAACTATATAAGCAAATGGTAATTTTTGCCAATCTTGTTCACTAGACCACTTTGAGTGTTTCTAGTCCAAGATTTCTTACAGAAACAAATCCAATTCTTTTCACCTCTTGCTAGACAAAGTAGTGGACCACCTCTTCTAGTCTAGGAAGCATGCCACCGTCCACCGCCACCCTTTGTCCAACCCTCGAGCCTTGAAAAGTAGTGGACCACCGGGAAGGATACGAAGAGGAAGGAGACTACTACGAAGAGGAAGCAGAGGAGAACTTCAACTACTGCATTGCACAAGGAACGCTAAGCTAAAACCATGCAAGCTAAACCTTGCAAGCCCCACAATACCAATGAACTTATGGAATGCATGAGTAATGCTTTGAGTAGACAATCTTAATTACCCCAAATCCCAGTTTTACTTGAAAGCTTGATTCTTTTCGTTCTTTATCAAAGATTTTTATTTATTGTTTACTTAGTGGCTTGTGAAGTTTTGGAAAGATATTAGAGGTAGCATAAAGAGCATAAAACTTGGCCTAAGTTAGATAGAATTAGATGTCATCCTGAGGCATGAGATTATACTTAGATAAGTCACACTTGATTACCACCCCTCATTTAGTGATTACCCCCAACTTTAGTGGCTAGTTCTAAGCATAAAACTTGATCACTTTAGATGGGAATACTTGGTGAAAATGGTTATGAAAACCTTAGAATGATGAGTCATTCTAATGAAATGTTTTGACATGTGTTATTGAACACCAAATGATTTTGATGATGAAAATGTTGGGGCATGAGCCTTAGCCCTTTATAAAACTAATGGTTGTGTTCGGATGCGATACCATTCCAATTTTACTGTACAACCACAATACCCGAAATTGGATAGTGCTTGACTAGAAGTTTATATACCTTAGTATGGGTTCCCTTGCGGCCGAGGTTTGAGCTGAGGCTACCTCGTGATGCTTGACCACTTGTGCAGTTCCCAAGATGACAGATGGTCATGGTTGGGAGGCCAAACTCATAGGAGAGGTGCCTGTACTAGGGTGTGTAACTGAAAGGTTAGGATTGATTATCCGCATACTAAGTATGGTGATTTAGGATTGTTCCTGACAGATGTATCGATTGTTGTGGTGAAAGTGTACCACCTCTGCAGAGTGTCAAACTATTCAAATAGTCGCTTCCACGGTTATGGATAGTTGGAGTGGCCATACTGTTTCGTCCTCAGATGTTTTCAAAGTGACTTGTGAAATGAATCATGACTTTGACTTGACCACAACAGGGTTGTGAAAGTGAAAACTAGGTTCCCACTTAGGTGTTATAAAACCTTAAACTAGTTTTCTTTACTTCTGAACTCAGCTAGAGATAAACCTGGCTTTTTGCAAAACAACCTAGATCTTAGTATTCCTACTTGAACCACTTTAACTGTTAGTTATAGTTTGCGAGTACTTAAAGAGTACTCATGGCTTTGTCCCTGGCTATTCCCATGGCCAGACTATGAGGAGGACTATTAGGATGATGGACCACAGGAAGTCTACAAGAACTAGGATCATCTCCCATCGTCAGCATTGCCTGTGACCATGAAGATGGAGCCTTCCCCATGCTACCGTTATTATATTATTCCGCTGCATTGATTGTACTAAGACTGCATCATGATATCCTTTATTTGTAAGACCTTTATTATGGTTTGTAATGGATGATGAAATGTGGTACCAATTTGTTATGTCTCGCAAAAACGGTAATCCTGGGATTGGGATGTATGGCATAACAGGCATCTGGGATTAAAACTCCGGGTGTTGATAATATACCTCCATCCAACTGCATATATGACTAGTAATCCACCTTCAGGTTATCATCCGAACCCTCTCCAGTATTAAGTTGCAAGCAACGGATAACTGCTTTAAGAAAAGTGTGTAAAGTAAACAATACAATTTTTCCATGAACAAAAGATCATTGTTTTCTCCCTAGTAGCAACATCACATCTACAACCTTAGAGATTTCTATCACTTCCCCTGATTCAATAGAGGCATGGACCCACTATCGACCATAAATACTCCCTCTTGGAGTCAAAGCATCTACTTGGCCAAGATAGCTACTAGAAACGGAGAGCATGCAAGATCTCAAACAACACAAACATGATAGAATCAATAAGGTAGAATCATTAATCAATCTAACACAGTAATCTAAATATCCATCAGATCCCCGCAAACACAACATGCATGATTACAAATAAATGATCTTGATCATGAAAGGAGCTCACAATATCTAAACATGGTATCACAAAGGAGGAGAAACAATCATCTAGCTACTATATGGACCCATAGTCCAAGGTGGAACTACTCACGCATCATACCGGAGGCTGGCATGGTGATCAAGAAGGCCTCCGGGATGATCTCTCCCCTCCGGTAGGGTGACGAGAAGAGCTTAAGATCCCCCCGATCTAGGGACAATGGTGGCGGCGGATATGGAATTTTTCATGGATATCTGATCGTGTTCTTATGGTTTAGGCATCAGGGGCTTCTTATAGCCGAAGAGGGAGGCCGAGGGGGTGAAGGGAATATGCCCTAAGAGGCAATAATAAAGTGTTTATTATGTGTATTCCATGTATATGATAGATGTTTATTTTGCATGCTATAATTGTATTAATACAGAAATGTTAATACATGTGTGTTTAATAAACAAACAGAAAGTTCCTAGTTATGCCTCTCTCATAAACTAGCTCGTTTATTAAGAAGATGATCACAGTTTCCTGATCATAGACATTGGATGTTTGTTAATAACGAGATCAGAACATTAGTGTAATGATGTGATGAACATTCATCCGAAGTATAGCATTACGATCAAAGTCATTGAGTTTATATTGCTATAAACAACTTACAAAGTGATCCTAATCCTTAGACCATGAGATTATGTCAATCACTAACACCGGAAGAGTTTCTTGATGACATCAAACGTCACACAGTAACTGGGTGATTATAAAGATGGCTTCAAAACTACTAAAGTGTTATGTTGAGGCTCATGGATCAAGAGTGGAATTTGTTCATCCCAATGACGGATAGATATACTCTGGGCCCTCTCGGTGATATCACATTGGTTAGCTTGCAAGCAAGTGATTTGATCACTAGAATGTTATATCATGGGAACGAGAAAAGAGTGCATTTCAGTAACGAGATCAAACTGGGTATGGAGATACAGATGATCGAATCTCAGACATGTAATATATCGTGGAACAAAGGGATTAAGATACTAGTGTAAATGGTTCCGACGATCACAGGAAAGTCATCGTTGAATGTGTGGGAGTCAGTATGGATTTCCAGGTCCCGCTTTTAATTATTGATCGGAGAAGGGTCTCGATCATGTCCGCATTATTCGCGAACCGTAGGGTCACACACTTAAGGGACACTGACATCCAATTGGAGCAAAAGTTTCATGCCGGAAAGAATAACAAGCGTAGGATTTATTTCACTAGATACCAAAACAGGTTTTCGGGTGAAATTGCAGAAAGTGTTTTTGCATGTGAAATGGAATTCTAGCAAGGGTTTATATGTGAATGTTTGTCATTAAAGTAATTGACAAAATTCTGAATAAATAAAAGGAGTTTTATTTAATGAGAGTTTGCATTAAATTTGCTGGAAATTTAATAGCAATTTTGAGTGGGATTTTGAGTGGAGGGAATTGAAGAGATTTTTGTGAGTGGAGTGTCCACCCACATGAATGAAGGAGGGGAGGGGGCAGCCCCCATGGCCAGCGGCCACCCCCTTGGGTGCCGCCCTCCTCTTATAAAAGGCACCCCTCTCCTCTCTCTCACTCACACCTCCTCGTGAAGGATCTCTCTCCCCCTCTAGAATTTATACCCCATGGTCTCGGACTAGCCAGATACATGTTCCCGGTGGCTATTCGGCAAGAAAGGGTTGTGCTTCCGCTGCATCGCTGGAGCGAGGAGGCGGAGGTTGCTCGGTGTCTTGTACGTGTGTGCGAGCACGGATGCGCTGCTGCTTTGCGGTGCTAGGACTTCCTCTCGATCTTGAGATGGGAAAGAGATCGTCTACATCAAGCACGAGTTCAACTCCTTAAGCTTTGTCGATATTCAAGGGTATGTTCTCTACGGATATACATCCGCCCGTTGTTTTTATCTAGTAGATAGATCTTGGTACTTAGTTCCCATCGTGGGAATTTTTTTGTTTTCTATGCTGCGAACCCTTTAGTGGTATCAGAGCCGGATCTATGCGTAGATGCTTTACATGGGTAGTACACATAGGAGTATGTGGGCGATGATGATCATGTTGTTGCTTCTTAGTTGTAATTTTGGATATTGGTGGCATAGTGGGATGAAGCGGCCCGGACAAACTTTACATGTCCTCGCACATGAGACCTCTTCCACGCTTGACATGCAACTAGTTTGCATAAGTGGCTAGCAGGTGTCTGTCTCTCCTACTATAGTTAATATATATTTTGAACGAGTTGTCAACAATTTGGTTATACTCGTTGTGGTTCATGTTCGTAGGTAAGAACGGTTCTATCTTCGAAAGCCCTAAGCCACGTAAAACTTGCAATGGATAAATTAGAGGCGTCAAGTTTAGATTGTTGCTGGGCTAGTGTTATGATTTGGTGTTGTTGTAAGTAGAAGTATGAGATGATACTCTTACAACACACATAACGTGTAAGTTCCATAGACCTTGGCCTTACACATAAAGGTATGATAGTGATCATACCACGATGCACATGATAGAGATCATATGCGGGAACCATATCATTTCACTAATAAACATGTGATGCTTGGTAGCATCTTATATTGCTTGTTTAGCGCTTTATTAGCATAATAAGATGATCCCTCATTTAAATATCAAGATAAGAATGTGTTCTTCCTTTAGTATGCACCGATTATGTTTTTGTCGCTCCAAGGCATCACGTGATGATCGGGTGTTCTTGGATCCACGACCATATTTCAGGTGTAAGACAGTTACACACGCGAATACTAAGGTTCTAACTTGACAAGCCTAGCTTGTACAGACATGGCCTCGGAACACGGACCGAAAGGTTAAGCATGAGTCATATAGTAGATATGATGCCCATTTGATGCTCACCTATGAAGCTACACCGACTCACGTGATGATCGGACTTGGTGTAGTGGATTTGGTTCATGTTATCACCAAAAAGGCATGAGGGATGTCGTTTTTGAGTGGGAGTTCATTCGTAATGTGGATTAGTTGAACTCAATCTATCATAAACTTAGTCTAAACTTTACAAATTCTGTTGTAGATGGCACCACCTGCTTTTAATTTCAATGTGTTCATGGAGAAAGAGAAACTTGCAACGGACGGTAGAAACTTTATCGAATGGGCCATGAATTTGAGGATTCTCCTCTCTGTTGCACAAAAGCAATATGTGCTAGAAGCGCCGCTAGGCCCCCCACGTTTTGAGGATGCCCCTGATGAGGAGAAGAATGTCTATCAGACTCGTCAGGAGGACCACAACTTAGTTCATTGCGGCATATTGTATGGGCTAGAGCCGGAACTTCGAAAGCGTTTCGAAAATGGCAATGCATTTGATACAATGGGTGAGTTGAAAATGATTTTCAACACACATGCTGCTATAGAGAGCTACAATGCTTCAGAAAAGTTCTTTAGCTGCATGATGGAAGAGCACAACTCTGTTAGTGAGCTTGTACTCAAGATGTCGGGTTACGCCGATAAGCTTGTGTCCTTGGGAATATCGATTCCCATTGAATTAGGCATCCATCATGTTCTGCAGTCTCTGCAACCTAGCTATAAGAGCTTCGTGATGAACTATAATATGCAAGGCATGAAGAAGTCTCTCCCCGAGCTTCTGTCAATGCTTAAAACTGCAGAAGTGGAGATCAAAAAGGAACATCAAGTGTTGATGATCAATAAGAACACTGGTTTCAAGAAAGACAAGAAGGGAAAACGGAAGGGAAGTAAGGGCGGCAAGGCAGTTGCCATGCCTGAAAAGAAACCCCGAGTTGGCCCTAAGTCTGGTATCGAGTGCTACTATTGTAAGGGGACTGGCCACTCGAAGCGCAACTGTCCCAACTATTTGGCAGACAAGAAGTCCGGCAAGGCAAACAAAGGTATATATGATATACATGTTATTAATGTGTACTTGACTAGTTCTCGCAGTAGCACCTGGGTATTTGATACTGGTTTAGTTGCTAATATTTTAACTCGAATCAGGGGCTCCGGAACAAGGAACTGCTAGCAAGGGGCGAGGTCAAGATGCATTTCGGCAATGGATCAAGCATTGATGTGATCGCCGTCGGAACGCTACCTCTCCACTTGCCGTCGGGATTAGTAATAAACTTGAATAATTGTTATCTGGTGCCAGCACTGAGCATGAACATTGTATCTAGAACGTGTTTGATGCGAAGTTGTTATTCATTTAAATCCGAGAACAATGGTTGTTCTATTTATATGAATGAAATATTTTATGGTCATCCATCGATGATGAATGGTTTATTTCTATTGGATCTCGATAATAATGTTACACATATTCATAATGTTGATGCTAAAAGGATTAAACTTAATGATGATATATCCGCATATATGTGGCACTGCCGTCTAGGTCATATTGGCGTTAAACGCATGAAGAAGCTCCATTCGGATGGACTTTTCGAATCACTTGATTTTGAATCATTTGATACATGTGAGCCATGCCTTATGGGCAAGATGACTAGAACGCCGTTTTCTGGTTCAATGGAACGGGTGACAGATTTATTGGAAATCATACATTCTAATGTATGTGGTCCAATGAGTGTGTCACCGCGAGGTGGATATCATTATTTTGTTACTTTCACGGATGATTTGAGTAGAGACGATTATATCTACTTGATGAAACACAAGTCTGAAACCTTTGAAAAGTTCAAGGAATTTCAGAATGAAGTGGAAAACCATCATAATAGAAATATCAAATTTCTACGGTCCGACCGTGGAGGTGAGTATTTAAGTTATGAGTTTAGCACTCACATGAAAGAGTGTGGAATTGTTTCACAACTCACACCTGCTGGAACACCACAGCGAAATGGTGTGTCAGAACATCGTAATCGTACTTTATTGGATATGGTTCGATCTATGATGTCTCTGACGGACTTGCCGTTGTCATTTTGGGGTTATGCACTAGAAACTGCTGCATTCACTTTAAATCGGGCACCATCTAAATCCGTTGCAAAGACCCCGTATGAATTATGGTTTGGAAACAAACCTAAGCTGTCATTTCTTAAAGTTTGGGGATGCGATGTTTATGTGAAGAAACTTCAAATGGATAAACTCGAACCCAAAGCGGAAAAATGCGTCTTCATGGGATGCCCTAAGGAAACTATTGGGTATTCCTTATATCACAGATCCGAGGGCAAGGTTTTTGTTGCCAAGAATGGATCCTTTCTAGATAAAGAGTTTCTCACGAAAGGTATGAGTAGTCGGAATGTAGAACTCAAAGAGGTTATTGAACCTTCTCTTCAAAGTATGCCGAGTAGCACAGCGCCAGAAGTCGTTCCAAAGTTGGCTTCACCAGTTGAAGAGGGAACTAATGATAATGATCATGAAACTCCGAAAGAGAGTACTACTGAACCTCGCAGGTCTAGCAGGACGCGTGCAGCTCCCGAGCTATACGGAAATCCTGTCATGAATTTCATGGTTGATGAAAATGATGACCATGCGACGTATGAAGAAGCGATGATGAGCCCGGATTCCAACAAATGGTTAGAAGCCATGAAATCCGAGATGGAATCCATGTATGAAAATCAAGTTTGGAACTTGGTGGACTTACCTCACGACCGAAAGGCCGTGGAGAATAAATGGATTTTCAAAAGGAAAACTGATGCTGATGGTAATGTGACCATCTATAAAGGTCGACTTGTCGCAAAGGGGTTTCAAAAAATTCAAGGAGTTGACTACGATGAGACATTCTCTCCCGTAGAGATGCTAAAATCAGTTAGAATTATGTTAGCAATTGCTGCATATTTCGATTATGAGATATGGCAGATGGATGTCAAAACCGCGTTTCTCAATGGTAATATTGAAGAAGAGATGTATATGATACAACCAAAGGGTTTTGTCGATCCTAAGGATGCTAACAAGGTGTCAAGCTTCAGCGATCCATCTATGGATTGAAGCAAGCATCACAAAGTTGGAATCTCCGCTTTGATGAGGTGATCAAAGAGTTTGGATTTGTCCAAACTTATGGAGAATCTTGTATTTACAAGAAAGTGAGTGGGAGCAATGTGGCATTTCTGATACTATATGTGGATGACATATTATTGATCGGAAATGATATAGATCTTTTAAACAGTGTTAAAAGTTATCTAAACAGCAAATTTTCAATGAAGGACCTAGGTGAAGTGTCATACATATTAGGCATAAAGATCTATAGAGATAGATCTAGGCGCCTAATAGGGATATCACAAAGTACATACCTTGATAAGATTTTAAAGAAGTTTAAAATGGACGAAAGTAAGAAGGGGTTCTTACCTATGACACAAGGCACGCCATTGAGTAAGACTCAAAGTCTGGCTACGGCGGAAGAAAGAGAGATAATGGACAAAGTCCCCTATGTTTTAGCCATAGGCTCTATAATGTACGTCATGCTATGTACAAGACCGGATGTGGCACATGATATTAGTTTGAATAGTAGGTACCAATCGGATCTAGGTTTGGAACACCAGAAAGCGGTCAAGAATATCCTTAAGTACTTGTGAAGAACTAAGGATATGTTTCTTGTATACGGAGGTGAAGAAGAGCTCGTCGCTAAGTGTTATGTCGACGCTAGCTTTGACACCGATCCGGATGACTATAAGTCTAAATCCAGATACGTATTTCTTATGAATGGCGGAGCGGTTAGTTGGAGGAGCTCCAAACAACCTGTGGTGGCGGGATCAACAATGGAGGCCAAATATATTGCTGCTTCAGAAGCGGCTCAGGAAGTAGTTTGGATGAAGGAGTTCATATCCGAACTAGGTGTGGTTGCAAACGCGTTGGATCCAATGGTGATCTATTGTGACAACAATGGTGCCATTTCCAATGCCAAAGAACCAAGGTCTCACAAACATTCCAAGCATATTAAGCGCCGGTTTCACTCCATCCGCGAGCATGTCAAGAATGGAGATATAAAGATTTGTAAAGTACATACGGATCTCAATGTAGCAGATCCGTTGACTAAAACTCTCCCTAGAGAAAAACATGATCTACACTAGAACTCCATGGGTGTTAGATACATCACTATGTAACTAGATTATTGTCTCTAGTGCAAGTGGGAAACTGAAGGGAATATGCCCTGAGAGGCAATAATAAAGTGTTTATTATGTGTATTCCAAGTATATGATAGATGTTTATTTTTCATGCTATAATTGTATTAATAAGGAAACGTTAATACATGTGTGTTTAATAAATAAACATAAAGTTCCTAGTTATGCCTCTCTCATAAACTAGCTCGTTGATTAACAAGATGATCACAGTTTCTTGATCATAGACATTGGATGTTGTTAATAACGAGATCACAACATTAGTGTAATGATGTGATGAACATTCATCCGAAGTATAGCATTACTATCAAAGTCATTCAGTTTATATTGCTATAAACAACTTACAAAGTGATCCTAATCCTTAGACCATGAGATCATGTCAATAACTAACACCGGAAGAGTTTCTTGATGACATCAAACGTCACACCGTAACTGGGTGATTATAAAGATGGCTTCAAAGCTACTAAAATGTTAATGTTGAGGCTCATGGATCAAGAGTGGAATTTTTTCATCCCGATGACGGATAGATATACTCTGGGCCCTCTCGATGATATCACATTCGTTAGCTTGCAAGCAAGTGATTTTATCACTAGAATGTTATATCACGGGAACAAGAAAAGAGTGCATGTCAGTAACGAGATCAAACTAGGTATGGAAATACCGACGATCGAATCTCGGACATGTAATATATCATGATACAAAGGGATTAAGATACTAGCGTAAAAGGTTCCGACGATCACAGGAAAGTCATCGTTGAATGTGTGGGAGTCAGTATGGATCTCCAGGTCTCGCTTCTGATCATTGATCAGAGAAGGGTATCGATCATGTCCGCATTATTCGCCAACCGTAGGGTGACACACTTAAGGGACACTGACATACAATTGGAGCAAAAGTTTCATGCCGGAAAGAATAACAAGCGCAGGAATTTATTTCACTAGATACCGAAACAGGTTTTCGGGTGAAATTGTAGAAAGTGTTTTTGAATGTGAAATGGAATTCTAGCAAGGGGTTATATGTGAATGTCTTTCATTAAATTAATTGACAAAATTCTGAATAAATAAAAGGAGTTTTATTTAATGAGAGTTTGCATTAAATTTGCTGGAAATTTAATAGCAATTTTGAGTGGGATTTTGAGTGGAGGGAATTGAAGAGATTTTTGTGAGTGGAGTGTCCACCCACATGAATGAAGGAGGGGAGGGGCATCCCCCATGGCCGGCGGCCACCCCCTTGGGTGCCCCCCTCCTCCTATAAAAGGCACCCCCTCTCCTCTCTCTCACTCACACCTCCTCGTGAAGGATCTCTCTCCCCTCTAGAATTTATCCCCCATGGTCTCGGACTAGCGAGATACATGTTCCCGGTGGCTATTCGGCAATAAAGGGTTGTGCTTCCGCTGCATCGCTGGAGCGAGGAGGCGGAGGTTTCTCGGTGTGTTGTACGTGTGTGCGAGCACGGATGCGCTGCTGCTTTGCGGCGCTAGGACTTCCTCTCGATCTTGAGATCGGCAAGAGATCGTCTACATCAACCACGAGTTCAACTCGTTAAGCTTTGCCGGTCTTCAAGGGTATGTTCTCTACGGATATACATCCGCCCGTTGTTTGTATCTAGTAGATAGATCTTGGTACTTGGTTCCCATCGTAGGAATTTTTTTATTTTTCTATGCTGCGAACCCTTCAGGGGGGTGCCCGAGGCGGCTGCACCCCCTAGGCACGGGCCAGGCCTAGCCGCGCGGCCAGGGGGTGTGGGCCCCTCGAGGCCCTCCTTCGTCTCATCTTCTGGCTCCGTGTTCTCCTCAGTAAAATATTGACTTTGTCTTTTGTCCCGTCCAATTCCGAGAATATTAATTTTCTGGCTTTTCTAGAACCAAAAACAACAGAAAATAGGCAACTGGCACTATGGCATCTTACTAATAGGTTAGTCCTAGCAAACATATAAAAATACCTCAAAGTGTAGACAAAGCAAAGCAAAGTAGATACTAAACAAGCATGTAACATAAAAAATTATAGATACGTTTACGACGTACCAAGCATCCCCAAGCATAACTCCTGCTCGTCCTCGAGTAGGTAAGTGATAAAAAGAATAATTTTTGAGGTGACATGCACCATCACAATCATGATCAAACCATTTGCGAGCATTGAAAGTTGGGATCAAAGTAATCTAAAAATGAGCATGAAAGATAAATTTCTAACAATAAGACAAAGTAACTATGCTGCAACATGAAAGGATACGAACAAAGGTCATGAATAACAATGCATTGAAAGACTTTTGTTTGTTTCACATACAGAAAACATATCATAGTGGCATTCAACTTGTCCCTCATGGAGTAGCAAGACATAAATACATAGGACACCTTCAAAGTTCATAAGGGTGACTAGATACAAATAATTCAAGAGCAAGCAATATCAACAATATGAATCAATCAATAAGTTTTGGGACAATTCACATAGAACTAAGAATGGCAACTATGCTCTCTTAATTGGTGCCTAAGGATAGAATACGGAGACTCAATATAATAGTGGAAGTAAGGCCCTTCATAAAAGGGAAGCAGGGATTTCAAGTCTCATAAAGATCTTCCAAAAATTATGGTACTTGTTAGCTTTCAGCTCTCACTGCCCATATCATAAGCATCTTGAAGTGATTAAGGTTAAAGTGAACAAACTATGGAGTATATGCTTGACAAAGTATAAGTTGGCAATCTCATGTCCCTTGAATAGGAGGGTGGCTCCTCATGCTACTCAACTTTAGTCACCAGTAAGTTCTTGTCATAGTAAGTACATGTGTATCATAGAGAACCGCCAACGGGGTACCCCTTGCAGATGATACAGGAGCTATCCCATATCAAAATGACAAGGCAAGCAGACAATGAGCATCTCAGCAATCTCTTATTTACCATGGGAAAATGGTGCTTTTTTCTCTCTTTCCTCTTTTTCCGTGTCTATTTTTTTAAGAAGAAAGCTTCATAGATTGCTCACTATGGTGATGCTGCAAGTTTCCACCATGATTAGGCATGGCTTAGGCTAGCGGCCTAGGCATTTCTCTAACACATATACATAACTCCATGGACTTACAAGACCCCCTTTTATTTCACACCGATGACATCCATAAACAAAAGAGCATGATATCAACTGGGTACAATGTACATGTGCAAGGTTCTGCTAATTCCAACGTATAAGTGCAAGCATATACAACATAGATGACACAATGGTTCAAGTTTATTAGGGGCAATAAAAATAAAGTGTGCCATCAAGTTTGTGAGAGTTTTAATCACTAATTTTTCAAATAACAAAATGACTTTTTAATTGGAAGGTAGATAAAACAAGAATATACTTGGAATGGTGTAACACACCATGCAAAGGAATTTATAGTGGACACTTTGGAATAACTTGGTTTCTTGGGAGTTGGATGCATGCGTAGAGCTTACTCAATAAAAGTGGAAGCTAGCAAAAGACTGGGAGCGACCAACTAAGAGAGCAATATTGGCCATAATCATGCGGAGCGACAAAACATTACTAATCAAAGCATAAAGTGGTACCACAATTCAAAAACTAAATGATCATAGAGGCTAAGGTGACTTGTTCATAGTCATAACATGGTGTGAGCATGTGCCAAGTCAACCCAAACAAAGCATCAAAGGAGAATACCACAATACTATGCTTTCGTATGCTAAAACAATGCATGATTCTTTTAAGGCACATTAAGCAATCCTAATTGTTTGGAACAAGTCATGGTACAGCAATAATCACTAAGCATAAGGTAAAAACAACATCTAGCATGACATAATAAAGTCTAAGTCACAGTCAAAGCAAGCACCTTCTTGTACTACTAAAGCAAGAACTTCCTACTCCTTTCCAACACCAATCAACTTATTTGAAACAACACGGCGAGAACGGGGGTCCAACTACTTTATTCAATCAAACTAAGCAAACAAAAACCAAAAACGAGACTAAGACGCTTCAAGAACAAAACAACAGTGCATGAAACCATAAAAATGAAGTGTCTAGAAAGACTTGAGATTTTTATTGATGAAGAAGGGGATGCCTTGGGCATCCCCAAGATTTGACGCTTGTACCTCTTGAATATTTCTTGGGGTGACACGGGGTGGAATCCCCAATCTTGAGCTTTTGTCCATTCTTCATCTCATTGCATCATTCTTTCCTTACACCTGGAAATTTTCCTTCATACAAAACTTCACACAATCTTCATGAGCAACATTAGAGCATTCAAAAGATAATAGACCTTTGGGGTTTAGTTTTAAAATATAAAAACTTTCAATGAAGACACAAGATACTGTATCAATTCCTTCAAAAAGCTCAATTTACCAAAAATAACCCAAAAAGAAATCAATAAAGAAGTAAATGCAAATAATGGCAGAAATCTGTCAAAACAAACCAGCAGGTAGAAACCGATTTTTTCAAAGACCTTCTGTTGCTCAAATAAAAAAGTGTTGAATTAACGGAAGTTAGCTAACAACCTGGGGGATTTATTCAGAAAATTACAGCTCAATCCTACTTATAGATATTTTTCAAGAAGTTTTACAGTGGAGCACAAAAATCTGTTTCGGGACAACACTTCCCCAAATCTTACTTCCCTCTCATTAGGGGTTATTCTTGGCACAAAAATAAAACAAAAAGGATAAGGAGAGTTTATTACAGAAGTAATAACTTCCAAGACACAAGAAAACTATTGGGTTATCTCCCAAGAAGTACTTTTCTTTAATGCTTTAAGTTAGGCACACAAAGCAAGAATCAAGTATTTTCAAATGAAGAAGCATTAACATCAAACCTTGCTTTCAAAGGAGGAGGAAAAGGAAACTTCTCTCTCCTCATAGGGAAGTGTTCGATACCTTTCCTGAATGGAAATTGATATTTAATGGTGCCTTCTTTCATATCAATGATGGCACCAAGAGTTCTAAGAAAAGGTCTTCCCAAAGTAATAGGACCACAAGCATTGTATTCAACATCCAAAACATAGAAGTCAACAAGGACATAAGCATTATTAATCATAATAAGAACATCATTAACACTCCCCATAAGTTTCTTCTTAGCATTATCATTAAGTGGGACATCTAAATAGAAGTATTCCAAAGGTGGCAAGTCAAGCATTTCATAAATCTTTCTAGGCATAATAGAGACACTAGAACCAAGGTCACATGAAGCTTTGTGATCAAAGTCATTCACTTGCATATTAATGATGGGTTCCCAACTATCTTATACTTTCCTAGGAATAGAGGCTTTGTGTTTCAATATTTCTTCCTTAACTTTAATGAGAGCATATGTAATGTGTTTGGTGAAAGCCACATTCATATCACTAGAATTAGGACTTCTAGCAAGCTTTTGTAGGAACATAATCACTTCAGAGATATTACAATCATCAAGATCAAAATCAAACTTAGCATCACAAGTACTAGATTTATTGGGTTAAGGCATTGTTGTAGGAGTAATGGGGACTTCTTGTGGTTTGGTAGCATCCATATTGGTGGTGGTAATAGTACAGACACTATTTTTCTAGCAATTTCAACTTCTCTTTCCCATTTAGCATGTAGTTTAGCTAACAGTCTAACATTTTCATCAATAGTAACTTCTACGGCATGAGTAGCAGCAAAGTGCGGTGACCCAGCATACCACTGCATGATGTAGTATACTATAGTCATAGACATAACACCGGTGAAACACCGTTCACTAGTATTACATCCCTCAGAGTGGTACAACAGAAACACAGCGGGTCCAAGACATGGCTATAGTTACAACTTGACTCTTTACATAATATTCAGAGAACAATCTAGGTTAAAGAGAGAGAAAGAACTTCTTACAAAGAAGAATCAAAGATAAACAACTCCAAAACTATTATACTATTAAGACTAGTATTTTAACTAATGGTCTGGCATTGCTGCTATTGCAATACACTATAGAAATAGGTTCTTTGGCTAGAGGTTATGTTCCTATCTAATCAGTAACTTCGTCTTCACTTGCGTTGATGTATATGTTGACTTCCTTGTCTTTGTTGAAGAGCTTTAGCTTTTGATGATGATTCCTGGAGCATAACTTGATGTAGATGTTGTCTGCACTGGCTTCAGAATCTAGCAAGGGTTAAGAAGATATGTTGAGTACAAGCGTACTCAGTAAGTTCACTAGAAAGGAGTGTTTGATGCACTATATCTACAGCCACAGACCGTAGGTCATAGGCAATGCAAGTTTTCATAAACATTTCTTCAAAGGTTGCTTTTATTCTGAAAAGTTATGTCTGTCATCCTTCACGGGATTACCAGAACTTTCATGGAGTTCCTTTCCCGCCGCGTTCACAGATCCTTCCCGGAACATGGAGTAACAAGTTATAGTTCTTACACTCTACAGATGTGCGTTACTTTACCCATGAGAGACCTTAGCCTTGTTTCACAACCAAGTCATGACCTTGTACATACTTCCTTGGTATGGGCCCCAGTCTAAGATCCAAGCCAATCACTGCCCTCTCCGCGACCTCACGATCCTTCGGGGCCGGCTCACCTTCGTTAAGCCCCCTTTCGGGCAGGCTAAAACCCTGGTGAGTTCCCGAAGACTCTATGACCTGGTGATGCCCTGGCAAGTGCCATATTGAATGGACTATGCCACTAAACACCATTCATAGATAATCTAGACACCAAAAGTGTGGGGCGTAAGGGTGCCCACCATATGTTGGATCCGCACAAGGAATCACAACGTCACGTTATGGTCGTCTTGCCTCCATACGAGAGGAAAAGGATACAGCTGACTTCTTCGTCCCATTCCAAATCTCATGGTTAACGCATTTTATACGATGCAAGAATCACTGGCGACATTGGTTGTTAAGTCCTAGATAATATGTTCCTTTACCATCGGAACTTTCATAGTAGGTTATTACCTCATGGTAAATAACCTATAATCATATTATTATGAAAATAGTTTTTTCTATCCCTTTTTCAAATGCAGGTGATGACAACACTGGACTTGTTAAAATACTTAACGAAAATAATCAAAGGACATGAGCAAGTGTGAACTTGCCTTTTGTGATTGCAAGATTATGCACTCACGGTTTTCGAGACAATATAAGATCCAATATCTGAAATCACCATCATTGGTCCGGTAAGGACTAATGTTTAAAGAAGCAGGATGCTTTTATGCATAAGTAATGTGATGCAAGTTGATAAACTCGAATCCCGGGGATAACGTTGTTCTAGGGTTTGGATATTGGACAAGTGGCTACATAATGTCCTAGCTCTTTGCAGTTGTTGCACCACACTTGGCTAATATCCTTATACTTCTGCTTCTCTGGACATTCACTGGCATAGTGTCCCATTTCTTTACAATGATTACATTGCACATGGCTTTTGTCCTTCTTTTTCTTGGGTTTCTCCAAAGCTAGGAGTGCTTCTAGTTCATGTTCTTCATATGTTATCTCATAGGTAGGAATGTCTACTGGTTTCTTTGACCTTCTATTGCTCCTTGGATAATTCATATGCCTCTTCTTTGGTCCTTTAAATTGGGTCATATTGCTGGGAGGTACAAGATGAGATTTTCCTTTGTCTTCATCCTTCTTGATAGACTTGGCTCTCTCATGGTAGTCTGCAATCAGTTGTTGCACTCCACCTTGTTTCCTTTGTTCAACTATGGAATAGATGGGGCATTGGATAGGGACATGATTGTTTCCCTCACATAAGTAACAAGTAGCTTGGGATGTGGGGCATTGGTCAATTGGATGTTTCTCTTCACAATTGGGGCATTGATCTCCATGCTCCTTGGAAGTGTGATCCTTGTCTCCACAAATACTGCAAGCTTGGGTTCCTTCTAGAATAACATCTTTGTCATGCTTGTTGTCATTAGCTCCTTGGGAAGAGTTTTCTCCCATGTTGATCATTTGAGTAGCCATCCCTTGCAACAATTGGGATTGAAGTTTCAAAATCCTTTGTATGGCTGGGTCTAATCCATTATTGTTGGCTAAAAGCTGAGTTGTCACTTGGCTCAACTGGGTTTGGTTTGCTAGTAGTTTGTCTCTCATGTTGACCTCTTGGTTGTTGTTGTTGTTGTCATCCTTGATGTTGGGGTTTCTTGGAGAAGTCATCTGTTTGGGTTGGATTGGGATTAGATTAGGCAAAATATTTCTAAGGGAATAATTCTAATCACACACATCACAATTCACACAAGCAATGTGCAAGCAATCACAAACAAACATTTCATTCAAACAACAAATTTCAAGCATATTTTTAGGCAACCAAAAATATTTTTGTTACACCACATAAGTTGGTGTGTTTGACTTAACTAAATATGGTGGTCCATCTATATGGTTCACTTGAGATCTTTCCATCTTTCTTGGTTGATTCTTCTTGCATGAGATCATGGTTTCCTTGAGAAAAACTCTTGGTCACAAAACTTCAAAGGTGATGATGGCTCCTTCTAAGTTGTGTTTCCTTAGTCTTCAAATCTTGGGCAAGATTTCTTGTCTCGCTTGTAGTCCTTAGTGATATCCAAGATTGAAGTCCTTGGTGAAAATGTTGAAGACGTTGAAGTCATTAGAGTTGAAGATGTTGAAGTCATTAGAGTTGAAGATGTTGAAGTCATTAGAGTTGATGAAGTCCTTAGCACATGGTGAAGTCTTTGGCCATGGGAAGGGCTTTGTCCATCAAGTTTGAAATAGAGGAGATGTAGAATCAAAACCAAAATGGTTGAGGAAAGAATTTACAAGATTGTTTGTAAATAAGTTTTGGAACAAATACAACTCCTATTTTTCTAAGGGGTTTTGTCCAATCCTAGGTTTACAAATCCTACAGGCAACACAATGCTCTGATACCATCTGTAAGGTTCCCAACCTTTAATAAGGTAGAGATCCCTGTGTTTACAATGCTAGTCCCTGGATCAATAGCTAGCATCCACAGTTAAGATGTAATATCAATAAACAAAGGTCATAATACAACTTTATAACCAGGAATAAAATAATTCATTACATCTTACATAGCTCATTTGGCTATTACATTACATTGCAGCAGAATATCTATAAGCATGGGGTCCTTCATCTTCAAAGTGCCACAGGCAGACATGTTGGTTTTAGACTTGTAATCCTAATCAATAACTTCACTAATATCAATCAAACCTGCAACATAACAAGTTACAGCCACAAAGGGTCAATACATTTGAATTGTATTGGCAAGTGATACTATGGTAGTATAGTGGAGTATATCATCTATATGCATTTGGCTAGGTGGATCTTAGGCTTGCTTTGCTCAAAATAGATTTTCCTTATCATTTGAAAAAACTAAGTTTTTGTTTGACAAAAATCACCCAAGGAACCACCAATAGAAATTGGTGAACCGTAAACCCTTGTTCAACCACAAGTTTTTAACTTAAAAATTGGGATGATGAGATTCTTGATAGCTTCCATGTCTTGATGCTCAAGTTGTCCATTACCATGGACTTGGCTAAGTACTTAGATTCTTCCATCTGCAGAGGTGGTGCACTTTCCCCACAAGACTTGGTTTCACCAAGACAAGATCTTTCAGAAGCCTTCCCTTAGACCAGAATGGATGCGTTCCAACCTATCAAACCCCTACCACCAACTGTCCATTTGGCTAAGTTCTTGCAACCTATATGATCCAAGCAGAGCCCATAATGCCATGTGGCTGCACTTGAAGCTTCTCAACATTTGACATCTCGAATCTCTTTGTTCCTGGGTGGCCATCCACAAGTGAGATACACAAGGTAAACCATAGAAATGGGCCTTGTGAACCACTCAACACAAATCATTCCTTACATTCCACCCAGGTGATTCATTCACTTAGTTGTTTTATTAAACAAAACACAAGTCCTCAGACTTAGAAATTTTTCCATAGCATGAATATATATTCCACCCTTGTTTTCTATTAGCTAAGCTAAGCATGATAGTAGTAGGAATCTTAACTTAGGAAATTTCTACTAAGGTTTCATCTACTAGGATTTTCCATGGCATAGTTTATACTTAGCAAAAATTCCATGCAAGTCCTACTTAGAAATATCACTAATGCATAGTGAAAGTAATGGGACAAAAGTATGAAGCATCACTTGCCTTTTTGGTAGAGAGTATAAGTTCACTCCTTGTCCTTGCAACAATCACAATCTTCAAGTCACTACAATTCAATCATTCAAGGCACAATTTCAATCCACCAATCAAGCAACTCATCACATAAAATTATGGAAACAAAAAAATGCATGCAAGCATGCAAGAGATTGTTTTTATTTGTAAAAGTGGTTTCCAATGGTTCATAAACATTTGAAAACACCTAATGGTCATTTTATAAAGTGGCAAAATCATTTGCAAAAGATTTCACTTCATAAACCATTTTTAGACTAAGTCATTATTTTATGTGGTGTAGAAATGCTTTTATTAAGGCAAAATTCTATAGGTTTCACAAAATATGTTTTCAAACCATATAACCTTGTGTTTAGGGTCAGAGTGTTTATTTCCAAAACATTTCTCAAAGGTTTTCTTCCAAAACCATTTTTAATAATTAAATCATATTTCCATTTGACTAGAAATGGTTTAAATCAAAGATTTATTCTTTTGCTTCACCAAATACATTTTTGAATCCACAATTTGTTTCCTAGGGTCAGTAGGTTCAAAACATACCATTTTCCAAAGATTTATTCCCAAAATCATTTTAGAATAATTTTTATAACCTAGACAAGCATACATAAGTTTCTGCAAAAACAAACATTTTACCAGAAGCTTTTTACTAAACAAAGTGCATGGTTGGCTAGGGCTTGTTTTTCTGAATCCATTGATATAAAGTTTGCAAAATTTGGACATGTAGATTTAAAGTTATGGAATTTACAAAATCACACATCTAATAGATTCAAATCTGTTTTTAAAACCAGAGTCTGGCCACGCGTCTTATTTCTATTGGTCGAAAACATTTCACGCGGATCAAGCGATGGCAGCCGTTAGATTTAAGTCATATCGCACGGTGCAGAGACGCTACTTACCCCTTAGCTCTCTTTCTATCCTAGCCGCTGGATCCTAATCGCACGGCGCACAGCGGGTGGCGCTGGCGGCGGCAGGTGGCGGCGGCGTGTCTGGCTACGGTGGAGTCGATGCTACAGGAAGCAAGGAAGGAAGGGGAGATGCTCACCGTGTTCGTGGAGTGATGCTGAAGCTCAACTTGCTTGGAGTTTGTCAAGGGGCGCACGGGATCAGTCGGGATTCCTCGCCGGAGTCAGTGACGGCGTCGGGCGGCTCTGGAGGTCGTCGAGGGCGAGGCTGCGGTTCACCCCGAGGAAAAACAGGGACACGGTTAGACGCGGGAGAGTGTGGCGAGTGCAGGAGTATCATCAGGAAGGAGAGGGGAGAACGGGGTTCACCTGGGAAGCTCGACGGAGCAATGGCAGACGGTGGTGGCGGTCAGTGGTTATCTTTGCCGAGGTTCAGGGGCGCGCGCGAGCGAGCTAATGCCTCTGGGAGGTTCGCCAGGATGTGGGGATCAGGTGAGGGTGGTCGAGGAGGCGAGGGGCAGTGAGGGGCTGTCGGAATTGTCATCGGAGCGTCGTCGGACAGAGGGTGGTGCGGAGAAGAATTGGGCGGCCTGGGGGCACGCTAAGGTGGGGCGACAGAGGGGAAACGGAGGGGAAACGCAGGCGGTTAAGAGGGCGTCATCAGGGGAAGGATTCATTGCGCCAGTAATGCGAATTAAGCCGGGTGTTAATCGCCTGCAACGACCGGCGAGGTGAGGGGCGTAGTCCGCGGGTGGAGAAGAAGGTGACGTGGGCGTGGGATCGTGGCGTCAGTGAGTGGGAGAGAGGGGAGGTGGGGGTCCATCTGTCAGTGCCTCTGCGGGTGAGTTTCTGCGGGCGAGGAGCAGTGGGCTAGGTCCTTTTCTTATTTTTTTTCTGTTCTGTTTGTTTTTCTTTTTCTCTTTTGATTTTTCTGTTTTGATTTTGAATAAGCAATTCAAACCTCAATTTGATTTCAAACCTCTGTCAAAGTTTGTGTAGGTTTAAGTACTGATTAATAAAACTTTCTGAAGTCATTTTTAGGATAATTTATTCCTTCTTTTTGGGGTCTTTTAATTAAAAAAAGGGCCCTTGTTTTAAATCAAAATAGGATTTAATAATGTCTCAAACACCATTTAAATTCTTTTAAACCTTCCAAATCTTTTCAGTAGGTTTTGTTTATTTAAAACGTTGGAAAAGCTTTTAATAAGATTTATTAATCATTTAAAATTGGTTTTGGGAATTTGGTTTAAGCCATTTGATTTTATTTTGGAAATTCTTTATCCTTTTATTTTATTTGGATTTAGGTTAAATTCATTCCACTTGTTTAAGGATTTGGACAAGGTTTGGTTTGGTCTTTAAATATTCTTTAATTAATATTTCTTTCTTCATCTTATAAAATCCATATATTTTTATTTAGAGATCCAAGCTTGGTGATTCCAATTTGTGAAGTCATATTTTTTATTTGTTTATCCTTTTAAATATCTTTAGGATTATTTTCTCTCCATTTAGTATGGGTTTCTAGATGGTTCTTTATTAACTTTGGGAACTTAATTCCTTATCTTATTATATTCATAAGATTTTATCCATGGTTCCAATTTAAGTGAAACCAATTTCTATGGTCTTATAATATTTCTATTTGTCATTCTTGATCATTTGTAAATGTTTGTTGACAAGATCTTATATGGATCAAATCCATAGACTTGGAGATCACTTTGGAAATGATTTTTATTCCATTAGATCATTTAGGATTTGGATTTGTTTTCCAAGTGTTTAAATTTCCAGATACATTCATTGAGGAACGCATTTCCCTTGATTTGGATTCTGTTGAATTCAAACTTTTTATCAAAGTTTGTTCAAGATGGGATTTTAAGTTTCCATTTAGAGACAAAAGTTTCTTTTCACCCTGATTTTCAACAAAAATTTATTTTATTTTTCACAGTACAAGATTTGGAAAATCTTGGGATGTGACAGTTCCCCCGTCAGACTTTTCAAAATGACTTGTGAAATGAATTGAGACTTTGACTTGACCACAACAGAGTTGTGATATGAAATACAAGTTCCCACTTAGGAGTTATAAAACTATGACTAGCTTTGGAACCTAGTAGAGATAAATCTGGCTTTTGCAAAAATAACCCTAGAGCCTAGTGTCCTATTATCCAAAAAAAAAACCTTTACCTGTTAGTATTAGTTTGCGAGTACTTAAAGAGTTCTCATGGCTTTGTCCCTGGCTATTCCCATGGCCAGACTATGAAGATGAGTACCTGGAAGATGGACCCTAGGAAGGTTACGACAACTAGGATCATCTCCCATCGTCAGCATTGCCTGTGACCCCGAAGATGGAGCTTCGCCTACGCTACCGTTATTATTACGTATTCCGCTGCTTGAAGTTGTATTAATAACTGGATCATGAGATCCCTATTTGTGTAAGAACTTATGTATCATTTGTAATGGATGATGTACTATGGTATCCAATTCTCTTATGTCTCGCAAAAATGGTAATCCTAGGATTGCGATGTATGGCATAACTGGCATCTAGGATTGAAACATCCGGGTGTTGACAAGTTGGTATTAGAGCCATCCTGACCATAGGAGACCCTAGTTAGACTGGACGTTTGAACCAAAAACTTAGTTTCAAAACCAAAGAAAATAATATTTACAAAAACTTATTCTCATTCTTATCTCTTTAATTCTTTCCTAAAAATTCATGTTCCTCAAAAACTCTTGCAAAATACATAAAATTTTGACACACTTGATCACCCTGCTAATCTACTCATCCTCTATTTTTATAGATAGACGTGAAGTACAGCAAGTTTTACCAACTTGGGAATGGAGGAGACCTTATATTTGAGAGGGATTTGGACCAGCTTTCGGAACTTCTGGAGCATCCCCACCCCGAGTTCTTCGGAGCTCAGCTCAATGATCAAGGAGGAGAAGATCTGGAGTGGCTAATTTTTGCAAGTCTCCGAGGAAAGATTGAACCTCCCACTGCGGAGGGAATTCAGTTTACCTTGAGGGAAAACAACTGGCTCGATGGACTTGCCAGAGCAATGCAGGAAGCTCTTTCCCGTCTATGTGGCCAGAGCATCAAACAGATCAAGGGTACTCGCTTTGAGTTTTGCCCAAGGCGTGATGCAAATGGACAACCACTGGAAGCCCCATACAACCCCGAGCTGAAGACTCAATTGGACCACCTTAGCTTCATGATGTATGATCATCAGCAGGAGTTGGACAAATGTCGTGACTAATGCAACCACAAGTCTGCCATCATCAAGACAAAGGACCAGACCATCGCCATGCTAGCAAGGGATCGCAAGTCTCGCTGCCGTTAGCTCGACAAGAAGGAGCGCATTATTGCCTGTGTTCGCCACCGCATCTCATCTTTGGAGGAGACCATCCACGAGAGAGACATGCAGTTGGAGGAAAGGGAGAATGCCGGAGAGGATCTTCGTGGAGACCCTTACTCCTATCTCAGCGATGACGACGATTTTCTGGAGGATCAGGCCATGGACTTCTTCACCGATGAGGATGATTTCGCCTTCATCGATGATGATGAAGATGATGAAGCCACAGACTCCGAGGAGTAGTAGCACTTGAGCACTAGCGTAGTGAGTAGTATTCGGTCCCACTGTATCGTAGTTTCCAGAATGGTCCTTAAAACCATCTGTTTTTCTCTGTTGTGGTGTGTGTTGTACTGTGTGCTATGAATGAATGAATGAATGAAAAAGCAAGTTGCTAGAAAAATCTGAGTCAAACCTTTAAAACTTTTCAAAGTCCCTGAAACCTTAGAAATTTCCCTCTTTTCTCATGATCTATCTAAATCTTCAGATGCCACATGGAGGAAGTGGTTCAGCCCCGGACCCGATGTTGCAGATCCTGCAACTGTTGACTTCTGACCGCGAAGCTGAAAGAGCGGAACGTCAAGCCAACCTAACCACTCTGCAACAGATAGCCCAGCTAGCCCACAACAACCAAGGCCACGGAAATCAGGACAACCATGGATCTAAGCTCAAGAATTTCCAGAACACCAACCCACCTGTTTTCACTAAGTCAGAAGAGCCCCTAGACGCTGATGATTGGCTGCAAACCATGGAAAATAACCTAGAAGTCGCCGGAGTGGAAGCCAACGAGAAAGTCCTGTTCGCCACCCATTATCTAGCCGGAGATGACAGGGCATGGTGGAACAGTGTTCGCGCAATGACCGGAGGCCAGATGATGACCTAGGAGGAATTCAAGGTCAAGTTCAGCAGAACCCATGTACCACCAGGTTTGCTCAAGAGAATGAGAGACGAGTTCAGAGAGCTGAAGCAAGGAAGAATGACTGTAGTGGAATACCGTGACAATTTTTTGTCAGTAGCTAGGTATGCCCCGGACGAGATAGACACCGAAGCCAAGAAGAAAGAAAGATTCCTGAATGGTCTGCATGACGAGATGCAGACGGTGTTAGTCAATATCCCCTTTGCAGATATTGAAGCCCTTGTCGACTCTGCCATCCAGATGGAAGGAAAGATCAACCAAGCCAATGAGAACCGCAAGCGTCGTATGATGCATCAGCCAGGAACCCATCAGACCCCAAAGTACCGCCCTAACCCATCTCCAGGATTTGCCCCAAGAACCAACAGACCCCCGATGAACCGGCCGACCTATCCCAACCGTGGAAACCCTAGACCCGGAGAGAATCACAACAACCCCGGCAACTCTAGCAATTTCACCCGTGCCCCACCCAAGTTCAACAACAACAATGTTACCGCCAACACCAACACTGCCCCGAGGACTGGAAGCAATGCTGTGCCTGTAGCAGCCAAGGACAAGTCGCAAGTGACTTGTTATGACTATGGAAATAAATGCCACTATTCTAACGAGTGCCCCAACAAGAAGAATGCTACAGCCCCCAATGCCAATGCCCCACCTCAACAGCAGCCTCGTGTTCAGCCCGGAAGAAGATTTGCCCCAGGGAATTCACTCAACCGCAATGGCCGTCTTTTTCTCATGCATGCTGAAGAAGCTCAGGAAGCGCCAGACGTCGTGCTGGGTATGTTTTCTGTTAATTCAGTACTTGCAAGAGTGTTGTTTGATTCTAGTGCATCGCATTCATTTGTCACCGAAGAATTTTCATGCACTAGTAAAATTCAACCAACCAAATTGAAGCATGTGATGATTGTTCAAATTCCCGGATCAACCACCAAGGCTAGGCAAATTTGCAAAGACGTCCCTATCCGAATCCATGACATAGATTTTTATGCTAATCTGATAGTACTCGGAACTAAAGGTTTGGAAGTAGTACTAGGAATGGATTGGATGTCCAAACATAAAGGATTGATTGACTGTGCCAAGAAAGCCATCACTATGACCAGTACAGCCGAAATATCAGTCGAGCATATATCTGAAACCTTACCTCGTCAATTTAAATGCAACAAGAGTATAGCCCAACCTACCATTGACCAAGTCCGGATAGTCTGTGAATACCCCGATGTATTTCCAGATGTTTTGCCCGGTATGCCCCCAGATCGGGATATCGAGTTTATCATTGAACTAATCCCCGGAACCGGACCCATAGCCCAGAGACCCTATAGTATGAAACCGTCAGAGCTCGCAGAACTGAAGAAGCAACTTGATTCCATGTTGGAAATCGGACTGATTCAACCAAGTGCGTCCCCATGGAGATCACCTGTCTTGTTTGTGTACAAGAAGGATGGAGGTAACCGTTTGTGTATCGATTATCGGAAGTTGAATGATGTCACCATCAAGAACAAGTACCCCTTGCCCAAGATAGAAGATTTGTTTGATGAGTTGACCGGTGCCAAAGTGTTTTCTAAGATTGATCTTAGAACTGGCTATCATCAACTCAAAATTCGTGCAGAGGATATTCCAAAGACTGCCTTTACCACCAGATATGGATTGTATGAGTATACAGTCATGTCTTTCGGATTAACCAATGCCCCCGCTTATTTCATGAACCTCATGAATAAGATTTTTATGGACTTCCTGGATAAGTTTGTCGTTGTTTTCATCGATGACATTCTGATTTATTCCAAATCAGAAGAAGAACATGAGCTACACCTAAGGACCATTCTTGGAACCCTTAGAGAGCATCAGTTGTATGCCAAGTTTAGCAAATGTGAATTCTGGTTACAGGAGGTAGGATTCCTCGGTCACATTGTATCAGCCGGAGGAATTGCCGTTGACCCTGCCAAAGTGAAAGATGTAGAAGATTGGCAAGCCCCAGCCACTCAAATCCAAGTTCGTGCTTTTCTCGGATTGGCGGGATATTACCGCAAATTCGTAGAAGGATTCTCGAGTATCGCCAGACCCATGACCCAATTGCTGAAGAAGGACAAGAAGTTTGAATGGACAGACAAGTGTGAAGCGAGTTTTCAAGAACTCAAAAGGAGATTGATTTCAGCCCCAATCTTGATCATGCTGGATATCACGAAGCCCTTCGATGTGTATTGTGATGCATCCAAGATTGGTCTCGGATGTGTGTTAATGCAAGAAGGCAAAGTTATATCTTATCTATCTCGACAATTGAAGCAACATGAGCAAAACTACCCAAACCATGACCTCGAACTCGCAGCAGTAGTTCTAGCCCTGCAGACATGGAGACATTACCTGATGGGAAGCCGTTGTGAGATTTATTCGGATCACAAGAGCCTAAAGTTTATATTCACTCAGAAGGAGCTGAATATGAGGCAGAGAAGATGGATTGAGCTAATCAAGGATTATGACCTGGACATTCACTATCACCCTGGTAAAGCCAATGTGGTAGCCGATGCCCTTAGCAGATTGCCATGCCGCTTGAACTCCATGATTTTGAAGGAGCAACCAAGTTTGCACAAGGAGATGGAAGATTTTCGAATGGAATTAGTAAGTGAAGGATTTTTGGCTAGCATAGAACTCCAGCCCACTTTGATCAGTCAGATTAAGGAGGCGCAGAAGGAAAATGCTAGTATCGACGGAATCAAGCGTCGTATCGGTACAGGCAAAGTACCCGGATTCACCGAGGATGAAGAAGGAGTGTTGTGGTACAAAGGACGCCTTTGTGTACCAGCAGATTCGGAGTTGAAAGATGTTATTTTGAAGGAGGCTCATGATACTCTTTATTCTATCCATCCCGGAGGAACTAAGATGTATCAAGATTTGAAAGAGCAATTTTGGTGGCATAAGATGAAGAGAGAAATAGGAAGCTATATCGCCAAGTGTGATATATGTCAGCGAGTCAAGGCAGGACATCAAAGACCCGCTGGATTGTTGCAACCCTTTGCAGATTCTGGAATGGAAATGGGATTCTGTAGGAATGGACTTTATCACTGGACTACCTACTTCTAGTAGGGGAAATGACTCTATCTGGGTCATAGTGGACAGATTGTCCAAAGTCGCCCATTTCTTGCCTGTCAAAACCACCTATCAGAGTTCGAAGCTAGCGGAGCTGTACATCGCTAGAATCGTTAGTTTGCATGGAGTCCCCAAGAACATAGTATCGGATCGAGGAAATCAGTTTACCTCGAGATTCTGGAAGAAAGTTCAAGAAGGTTTAGGAACCCGCCTAGATTTCAGTACCACGTATCACCCTCAGACCGATGGACAAACGGAGCGAGTAAATCAAATACTCGAAGATATGCTGAGAGCATGCGTGTTAGAATATGGATCCAAGTGGGAAGACTGTCTGCCATTCGCAGAATTTTCTTACAACAATAGTTATCAAGCCAGTCTGCAAATGGCCCCATTTGAATTCATGTACGGAAGAAAGTGTCGCACCCCTTTGAACTGGTCGGAAGTAGGAGAGAGTCAGATTTTCGGACCCGGCATCCTACGAGAAGCAGAAGAGAAGGTTCACAAGATTCGTGAGCACCTCAAGACCGCCCAATCCTGACAGAAGAGTTACGCCAACAAGAGACGTAGAGACCTCGCCTTCAATATAGGAGATTTTGTTTATCTGAAAGTGTCGCTATTGAAGGGAATGCAGCGTTTCCAACTCAAAGGAAAGTTAGCCCCCAGATATATTGGACCTTTCAAGATTCTGAACCGTCGAGGAGAAGTATCATATCAATTGGAGCTACCTGAAGAGATGTTACCCGTGCACAATGTGTTCCATATCTCGCTACTTCGCAAGTGTCTCGAAGTCCCCGAGAAGACTGAAGTATTTAAGAACATCGATCATCAGACCATAGAAATAAACGATGACCTGACCTATCCCGAAGTACCCATCCGCATTTTGGAAGAAGCTTTTTGAACTACCCGAACCCGAAGCATCAAGTTTCTCAAGATTCAGTGGAGAAACCACACAGAAGAGGAAGCTACCTGGGAGCGCGAAGATCACATCAAGACGGAGTTTCCCGATCTCTTCAAATCCTAGGTAATCTTTTCGTCCTTTTTCAAATCTCGGGACGAGATTTTGTTTAAGGGGGGAAGGTTTGTAACATCCCAAAAATACTAAGCTTGGATCATCAAACTCTAATCATCAAACTTAGGGTTAACAAAAACTTTTTTAAATAAACTTATGAATGCATGCATATGTGTATGCATTGATTTTGAATTCTTTTAAAACCACCTTGTTTGTTTGTTTCATTGCTTGTAAAATGTTTCTTAGGTGAAATAAACATCATCTAAAACATTTCCCACACTTCTCCTAAAGACAAGTAAATCAAAACACATATATTAAAAGAATGGTCACTTTGACCAATTTAACTCTCATGCCTACTTTGGCTGTCTCAAACTTTCAGAACCTAACAGAAACTTTTCTGGATCTTTGCACCCCTTGAATGTACTCATAACAAAGTATCAAGGCCCACTTTGTGATCATCCAGAAACTTTCAAATGCATAGTTTAAATGACAATTCAAAATTGAATCTTTATCATATGGGAAGATCCCACTTTTTCAAAAACCACTCAAACAAGCTCAACTTTCAAAACCCAAGCATCTGCAGACTCACCAGCACCAATCTAGCAAACCCACCAAAAATATTTTCAAAATTCAAAACTTGATTTCATGCGGCCATTTCATCAAACAGGTTGCAGACACAAATCAAACAAACATCAAACACTATAGTGTGCAGTAAAATTGGCCTAACTTGTTCCCTAGTTAGCTCACAACCAGCTCAGTAGATCATCTAGGAAGATTATCCAAGCACTAGCACCACTGTGAGCTTGCCATTGCCATCAATGGTGAATAGCCGAGCACACCCATGTCACCCCCATGTCGACAGCAAGCTAGGAGGAGACACAAGCCTAGCCAGCATGTTTGGGAGGCAGCCCACCGTCCACCGCCACTCACTGTCCCAGCCGCGAGCGTTGCCAACCACTGGACCACGCGCACAAACCGCGCCCAGACCGCCAGAGACCATGCCGAGCGTGTGCCAGAGCACCACCCTCGACCAGCGCCCACAGACAGCGCACCGCCCTCACTGCGTGCACACACGATCGCCACCGACCCAGGAGACCGCCAGACATCCCCGTTTGCCGCCCCGTGCCGCACAGCCACCGCCAGCCGTCGAAGACGCCGCCTCTGCTGCGTAGAGCATCGCCCGTTATAGACCAAGCCGCACCGCCCCACGCCTCAAAACCATGTCGCTGAGCATCGCCAGGAGACACCGCACCGTCCCCTACCCTTTCCCATGCCATTAGCCGCCTGTAACATCGCCCCCGACGAGCTCACCGTGCGCCCCGAGGGTCCCCTCGCTCGACTATAAATAGAGGCCACCCCCGCTCGATTTCTTCACACCATCTCACTCCCCTCTCCTCACTAATCGTGTCACACCGTTCTTAGAGCAAGGCGAGCACCACCCCGCTGGAATTTCACCGGAGCCCGCCGTCTCTAGAGAAGAAGGGAGCCATCGATTTCGTCCATCCCAGGAGCTGCCGCGACCACCCCTGAGTTCGCCGTCGTCGACTTCGTCGTTCGCCCGCCTCGCCGACCCTCGCCCGTACCCCGGTGAGCCCCCAGCACCCCCCACTGGCCGCGTTAGGTTTCGTTCTCGCCGGCGTTGTCTCGCGTCGACGATGACTCCCAGCCGTTGGATTAGAACTAGATCGAACGACCCACGTTGCCCCATACCGCTTCGCCCAGCCCCGTGTCACTGACGAGTGGGGACACCCACTTAAACAGCCCGCGGGAGCACTGCGCTTAGCAGGCCGGCCCGTTAACTTTTCCCGCGCAGCCCAGTTAATCAAATTAAACCTTTGCCATTTTAATTCAAACACACTTCTGTACCCAACTTCAAAAATCAACCTAGATCGATTCAGTGCACCAAATTGAATGAAACCAATTTTGTTGGAAAGGTCTGTGAATGATGAATCAAAGCCCGTTGGATTCAAGTCATTTGGATCTATAGATCACCCATGGTAAAAATAACAAGGCAGAAGCTTTTCTGCATTCAAACATTTTTCAAATTTAAACCATAATAGCTTTTGAGTTGATTCCAACTCTCAAAAATCACATTTAACCATACCTTTCAGAATATATAAAAATATATAGGTTTTCTTGCAGAAATAATGTTCAAGTAATAAAAGAATGCCCCATAGGCATTACTAGCCACTTTAATTAATTAAAATAAAAGGGAAAAACCTTATTAAATTGTGACACCACCTTAAATCATATTCCCATGGACTACAATATGTGATGATGACATGTGTCAACATGATCCCATGTTTGGTTTGGAGAATATTAAAGCTTAAGTAGTTTTTCAATGAGTAGAAATTACTTTTCTAAAAATAAAAGGAATTAAATCAAGCCTTAACCTTGTAATGTTAGAGATGATGCTAGATCATCTATAGGACCCTTGTGTGTGATGATTGCAAGTAGTTAAGTATTGTTTGGTGATTGTGTACCTCGTATTTATTCATAGACGCTAGTACCGACCAAGGATACGAGGATGAAGGAGGATACTACGAAGAAGAAGCCGAGGAGAACTTCAACCACTGCTCTGCACAAGGCAAGCTGATACTATACCAATGCAAGCTAAAACTTGCAAGACATTCTACCTTAGCAAGCCTTACTAATCAAGTTGACCTATGCAAGCTAACACTTGCAATTTAGCAAGCTTATACTAATATTGTGCAAGAAAATACTTGCTTGTTACTATGCCTACTATATGCCTTAAGCATATGTGATCATACCCACTTGATAAACCAATCCTAGTTTTATTCGCAAGCTTCTTACTCTATTTCTTTATCAAAGCTTCAACTTAGAGTTGACTTAAGTGACTTGTAGATACTAGAAAGGTTCTAAAGGTTGCATAAAGAGCATAAATTTGGCCGTAGTTAGAAACCTTGATATCAGCCTAAGATATAAGGTTGTACTTAGTTGAAACTCCACTAGTTTACCACCCCTCATCAGTACTTACCCCCACTTGTAGATGCTAGTGCTAAGCATAAAACTTGATCAACTTTAGATGGGAATACTTGGTGGAAAAAATGGTTATGAAAACCTTGGAATGATGGATCATTCTATTGAAATGTTTTGGACATGTGTTTCCGAACACTTGATGATTTTGGTGATGAAAATGTTGAGGCATGAGCCTTACCCCTTTATAAAACTGATGGTTGTCTGGATGCGATACCATTCCAATTTTATCGTACAACCACAATACCCGAATATTGGGTAGGGCTTGACTGGAAACTTATATCCCTTAGTATTAGTTCCCTCACAGCCAAGGTCTGAGCTGAGGCTACCTTGTGAAGATTGTCCACCTGTGCAGTACCCAAGATGACAGTTGGTCATGGTTGTGATGGGGATATGCCTACCGGGGTATACCTAGCGGGACGTTTCCGATTGGCCCAGAACTGGCGAGTGGGCCTGCAAGACAGCGACTGGATCAAGGCCCGGTGTGGATCCAAGCGACTGGAAGCTGAAGGCCTAGGCGAGTAGATAGGCCCGGTCAAGTTAGGTTAAATGATTACCGAAGCCTTAACTGATTCGGTTGTGATATGTAAACCCTAGGGGAGGTGAGTCTATATAAACCTCAATACAGGGCGTGTAGGGATACGTTCCATCATACACCCAAGCGACTCGCCGCCTAGCCGCCGAGCTCGCCCATTGTACCACCATCATAATACAATCTAGCAGGAGTAGGTCTTTACCCTCCGGGGGGCCGAACCTGGGTAAAACCCTGTGTCTCCGCCCTCATCTCGCACCGCAGATGGCTGGCCGCCCTTGCCCCTCGTTCTACTACTCGCTGCCGATTGCAGCATCTGCCGTGACCATTCCCACGACAGTGGCGTCCACCGTCGGGCCTGGCCGGTGTTCTGCGGCGAGATCCAATCTGCCCATCAACGAGACGGTCGCCACTGGCCGCATGATAGCGATCGGCGAGATGCTCCAAATCTTGCCGAGCAGCTACGTCCCGGCGGCGCGACCCGTCACGCACAGCGTGATCCCGCCGATCGGCACGATCAGCCTCTTCGTCGGCCTCACCGACGTCATCGTCTCGGAGGACTCGGCTCGCATCCGCGAGTCGCCGCCACGCGATCGGCTCTCCGAGAGTCAGATCCGCACGATCCACCGCCTCGCCTCCGAGTACAACACGGCCCACAGCGATGTGGCCGAAAACTCCGCGGCCGCGGAAGACGCGGCCCTCAACGACGACGCCGACTCGGCGACCCCGGCGTCACTCGCCGGATCCATCACCGCGGCTTCACCCGCGGGCTCCATCACCCAGGTCTGCAACGTGGGAGACTTCGAGGACCCCTCCATCCTTGGGATCTTCGACTTCGACTCCGGGTCAGAAAATTCCGCTGACCTCCGTGACGGGACCGGTCGCCACGCCGCGACCTACATGGCGACCGGCACCGATCCGCCGGAGGATCCCTTCTCCACCCCAATCCCTCCGCCTGAAGCTGGCGGAGGCAGTGCGCAAGGAGCAAGCCGAGCGCGAAAAATTTCGCCTCGAGCAGGTGACGGCGCAGGAGCTATCGCGCTACCACCAGCAGCGAATCAGGTCGCACCTGAACCCCACCGTCCAGGGGCGCGCCCTGAACTTCGACGACGAAAACGACCCGGCCCTCGTGGCCGAGCGCGCGATCTGCGAGAACGCGCCACCAGGAGGAAGCGCACGGCCCCCGCCAGGGTCGACGGCGATGGGCGCCCCACCTCCACCCAACCGCACACCCCCCAGGGATCAGCCGCGGATAGTAGTCTCCTCACGGGAGCGGGACGCGAACGGCCTCCCACTGTTCTCCACCCCGATGGACAACCTCGTGGCGGGCCGAGCAGCAGCCGACAACATCACGGCCACCAGCGACGGCGCCCTACAGATCCAGTACGTCCGGGCCCTGCTCGCAAAAGGCTGTTGAGAAGCAAAACGCAGGCGCCGACTCACAGGGTCGAGTGTACTCGCGTTCTTCGGGAAGCAGAGCGGCCTCAAGCGGCCGCCCAATGGCGGCCAACACCCTCAACTGCCCGCCACCAGAGCCATTACAGCTCCAACAACGACCCGCGAACGCGGCACTCTCCACCAACGACCCCAGGCAAGCGACCAACTTCGTCGCCGCCAACGGTCAACCAATCGACACCCGCACCCACATCATGAACAACCAAAGTTGGCGCGCACGCCAGCCTGACGACCTGCGACACACCCTAACCAATCGCCGCGACGGCGAGCCAATGGGGTCGCTAAGTCGACTCTTCCCCAAGTGCTTCGGACCGATGATCCGAGGCGAGAAGTACCCGCCAAACTTCAAGGCGCCAAAGGAGATAGAGAAGTACGACTCTTCGTACGACCCCGCCATGTGGCTCGATACATACCTCATGGCGATGGGGATCGCAGGCCACACCGACCTGCTAGCCGCCCGTTACCTCCCCTTGATGATGGAGGGGACGTGTAGGCAATGGATCAACACCCTCCCCCAGGATAGTATCGACTCCTGGGAGGAAATGCGTGACGCTTTCGTTAGGCACTTCGAGTGCTCCTACACCCGCGCCACCACCATTGAAGACCTGGAGGGATGCGTCTAGGGACCCCGCGAGTCGACCCGCAGCTGGGTCCAGCGGTGGCAAGAACTCTGGTACAACACGGTCGGCATCCACCCGGACACTGCGATCCATTGCTTCAAGACCTCGTGCCGCTACGAGCCGTTGGTCGCCAAGCTCAAGTGACACTCTCGCACACTCGACAACATACCGGACCTCCTCGAGATCGCCAAACGGTACGCGGAGGAAGATCCAAACCAGGAAACCCACGACGAGTCGGGAGGCCAACGCCGCACGAGCGGCAACGACAACGGACGACGGTCCGACCTACGCTACAGAAACACTCGCCTCACCGGCAAGCGCCGCAGTGACGGGCGAGTCGACTTCGTCGCCAACGCTGGGCACGCACAACGCGAGCCCAAAAGCTTCCGCCGCGACAGAGGACAACGCTGCGACGGCGGCAACTACAAGGCCAAGCCAAGGTTCGACCCCGTGGCCCTCCTTAACCAACCTTGTGCGTTTCATAGCAGGGAAGGGAAGCCCGCAACGCACATGACCGCCGACTGCCACACCCTCAGGGAGATCGAGAAGGCACGGAGAGCACGGGAAGACCCCGACAACGACCCGCCAAACGGCAGAAAATTCGGCAAAGTGGTCGGCTTGCTCCATACCTTCACAGGCTTCAACACGAAGCGCGAGAAGAAGGTCATCACCCGCGCCGTCGCCGTCAACGCGGTGGCTCAGGTGGACGTACCCCAGTTCCTCAACTGGTCGGAGAAGCCCATCACCTGGAGCCGCCAGGACCACTCGCCACGCATCGAGTACCCAGGCCGAGTCGCCCTGGTGGTCAAGCATAAGGTCGGCGACTACTGGCTCCCCAAGACATTGATGGACGGCGGCAGCTCCATCAACATCCTGTACCTGGACACCTTCAGGCGGCTGCGGCTCCCGCAGTCGATGATCGAGACAACTCACACCACGTTCCATGGCATCGTCCCCGGTCGGAAGGCGTACCCGATCGGCAAGGTCATGCTGCCCGTCACCTTCGGCACACCAGCAAACTTCTGCACCGAGCGGATCGTCTTCGAGCTGGTACCCTTCGACAGCCCCTACCACTGCATCCTGGGGCGCCAGGCGTTCGCCAAGTTCATGGCAGCGCCCCACTACGCGTATAACGCGATGAAGCTCCCCGGGCCATGTGGCGTCATAACCATCAACGGCGACCCCGACATGGCCGCCGAGTGCGAGGCCAAAGGAGCAGAACTCGCCGACGCCGTCATCGCGACAGAAACCAACCATGCCGATGAGCTCGCCAAGTACGCGAGCAGGGTCAACAACAACGACCCCACCATACTCAAGAAGCCCAACTCGGAGGGCGCAAACACCTCAACCTTCGAGGCAACGACGCACACCCGCACCGTCGAGCTAGTCCCAGGCGACTCCAGCCAGACGGTGACGATCGGGACGGGCATGAGCCCAGCCTAGGAAGGCGCGCTCATCGAGTTCCTCCGTTAGAACAGGGACATCTTCGCATGGAAGCCCTCTGACATGCCTGGTGTCCCTAGGGAGCTCGCTGAGCACAAGCTAAACGCCGACCCCAAAGTGCGACCCGTCAAACAGTCGCTGCGGCCCTTCAATGAAGAGCGCCGCCGAGCCATCGCCGAGGAGGTGCAGCGTCTACTCGCTGCAGGCTTCATCCGGCCAATCAAGTACTCCAAGTGGCTGGCAAACCCAGTCCTGGTCAAGAAGAAGAACGGGACCTGGAGGATGTGTATCGACTACACAAACTTGAACAGCGCCTGCCCGAATGAGCAGTTCGTCCTCCCGCGGATCGACCAAATAATCGACTCCACCGCGGGCTCGGAGTCGCTATGTTTCCTCGATGCCTACTCTGGATACAACCAGATAAAACTGGCCGTCGAGGACGAGGAGAAGACGGCGTTCATCACGCCATTCGGAGCCTTCTGCTACACCGCCATGACTTTTGGCCTCAAGAACGCCGGAGCGACCTACCAGCGGTGCATGCAAGAGTGCCTCGCGAGCCAAATTGGCCGCAACATCCACGTATACATCGATGACGTGGTCGTAAAATCCGCTCGCCAGGGCAATCTACTCGCTGACCTGGCGGAAACATTCGGCAACCTACGAAAATACAAGATAAAGCTTAACCCAGGAAAATGCACCTTCGGTGTACCAACAGGACAACTACTGGGGTACGTCGTATCTAAGCGAGGTATTGAAGCGAACCCCACCAAGATCGACACGATCGCCCGACTCGGCAAACCCGAGTGCCTGTGCGATGTCCAGAAGCTGGCCGGGCGAGTAGCGGCTCTCAGTCGCTTCATCCCCCGCCTGGGCGAAAAGGCGATGCCCCTATACCGCCTGATGCGCAAGAACCCCACCTTCCAGTGGGACAAGGAGGCAGACGACGCGCTCCGCGACCTCAAGAAGGTGCTACTCGCCGCACCACTACTCGCCGCCCCCACCGACAAAGAACCCATGCTGGTCTACGTCGCGGCGTCCGAGCGTGTCGTCAGCGCCGTCATGGTCGTCGAACGGCCAGAGGAAGGAAAGGAGCACCCAGTACAGCGACCGGTGTACTACATCAGCGAGGTCCTCACCGAGTCACGCCAACGATACCCGCAGTACCATAAACTGGTATATGCGGTCTTCAGAGCACAGCGGCGCCTGCCGCACTACTTCTAGGAACACCCAATCACGGTCGTCTCCTCAGCACCGTTGCAGGACATCATCCGCAACCGCGAGGCAACCGGGCGGGTCGCCAAGTGGGCCATCGAGATCGGCGTCCACAAAATCAAATACGAGCCACGAAAAGCAATCAAGTCGCAGGCTCTAGCGGACTTCATCGCCGACTGGGAAGAGGCCCAGCAGCCAGAGAAGCTTCCATACCTCCATTACTCGAGCCTGCACTTCGACGGCTCCAAGAACGCGGACGGCGCAGGAGCATGGATCGTGCTAACTTCACCGAAGGGCGACAAGCTCCGCTACGTCCTCTGCCTCGACTTCACCCCCTGCACCAACAACATGGCCGAGTACGAGGCCTTACTCCACGGCATGCGAGCTGCCAGGGAGATGAACGTCAACCGCCTACACTGCTACGGAGACTCTGACCTCGTCGCTGGGCAAGTCGCTGGCACCTGCGACGCCGTCTCCCCTACCATGGAGGCATACCGCCAAGCAGTGGACAAGCTGGGCGGACACTTCGCAGGCTACTCCGTCGAGTGGATTGATAGGCGGAAGAACGAGGAGGCCGACGCACTCTCTCGCATTGGGTCGGCTCGACTCGCACCACCCGCCGGCGTCTTCCTCGACACGATCACCAAGCCATCAGTCTCTCCCCCGAGGGAGATCGACATCGGAGTCCCGTTACAATCGGAGGCAGCCCTTGTCACACTCGTCACCGAGGCAGACGACTGTACCAAGCCCTACGCCGCCTACCTGGAGGCCGGCACCTTGCCGGCAGACGAGACGGACACTCGGATGATCGCACGCCGATGCAAGTCCTACACCATCATCGACGGCGAGCTCCACAAGCGCAGCGTCACCGACGTGTTCCAACGCTGCGTCCAACCCGCCGAAGGACGCAAGATCCTCCATGACATCCACTCCGGCGACTGCGGCCACCACGCCGGCGCCCGCTCTTTGGTCGCCAAGGCTATGCGGCATGGCTTTTACTGGCCCACCGCACACGCCGATGCCGTCGACATTGTCCAGCGGTGCGCCGGGTACCAGAAGTACGCCAACCAGACGCACATGCCAAGCTCAGCGCTCAAGACAATCCCCATCACCTGGCCATTCGCCGTGTGGGGCATTGACATGGTAGGCCCCTTCAAAAAGGCTCCCTCCGGCTACACCCACCTCCTGGTCGCGGTCGACAAATTCACAAAGTGGGTGGAGGCCAAACCAGTCCGGAAGTGCGACGGGAAGACCGCCACTAAATTCCTACGCGAGCTCATATATCGCTACGGGTTCCCAAACAGCATCATCACGGACAACGGCACCAACTTTGCCAAAGGAGCCATGGCCAAATTCTGTGAAGAACACCACATCTGGCTCGATCTCGCGTCAGTCGCCCACCCGGAATCCAACGGCCAGGCGGAACGGGCCAATCAAAGCATCCTCCACGGCCTGAAGCCACGCCTCCAAGTACCACTCGAGCGCACCGCCGGGTTCTGGGTCGAGGACCTACCCTCCGTCATCTGGGGCATCCGCACCTCGGTCAACAGGTCGACAGGATTCACCCCCTTCTTCATGGTGTACGGCGCCGAGGAAGTCATGCCCACCGACCTCGAGCACGACTCGCCGCGGGTCGTCCACTACACGGAGGCTGCAAACGAACTCGCCCGCCAGGACGGAGTCGATCAACTCGACGAGGAACGTGACATCGCTCGATCACGCACCGCCATCTACCAGTAGGGACTCCGCCGCTACCACAGCTGGCGGGTGAAAACTCGCACCTTCCAGGACGGCGACCTGGTGCTGCGCCTCATCCAGGACAAGAAGGGCATGCACAAGCTTTCCCCTCCGTGGGAGGGACCATTCGCCATCGGGCGCGTACTCGGCAACGATGCCTACTACCTCATCGACGTCCGCGGGGACGGCAAACTCGACGTCAAGCGACCGTGGAATGTAAACCTCCTACGGAAGTTCTATTCCTAGAACTCCACATATGTACCCTCCAGTCGCTATGAAATAAAAAGAATTGGTTACCGCAAATTGCGCCTACTCTCCGTGTCTTGTGCCACTCGCACTCGTAATAACAGCGTCAAGCTAACCGCAGAAGTCAACCTTTGGTACAGCGATCGGCACGACCAAGTAGTGCGATGCAAGAGCACTGGGTCACCTCAGGTTTTGCATCGTCCATGAAAAACGCCTACCCGGAGCCCCATTGGAGTCGCCTAGCCCGACTGGCTCTACGAGCCAAGACAACTGCCTTCGCTTCTCACAGCGACCATGATCCTCCGCATCCTCGACATAGCGACTCGAACGACCAAGTACCACGCTCGGGGATTGACGACCAGTTCAGCGCGAGCGGCTCGGGAAAACACCAAGTATGAGAGCATGCCCAGGACTCGCCATGCGACTGACCCAACGGGCCAGGCAGGAGTGATGCGCTCAAACTAACGCGCCAAGTCCTCACCCACCCTCGAGTCGCGCCTAGAACAACCAAGTACCACGCTCGGGGACTCGGCCACCCGACCTCGTTCGCGCAAGGGAAAACGGTGAAGTACATAGCGCTCAAGGGAGTCGCCTTGCGACTGGCTCTCCGAGTCCGGGTGAGTCGACCACAATAACAAAACATTCAAAAACCACAAACACATCACACACGAGGTAAACCCCACAAAAAGGGCGGACGCGCTCGGGGACTCATTCAACCCTCAATCGGAAAACACATGACAAGTCACAAAACAAACACGATATCTCATTAATAGCATGTTGCAATCATCTCAGGATACAAAATATGCCCAAACGGCAGATCTGCTACTAACGCCCCAGGGAAAACTATTCTATTCCGCAGGCTTCGACGACGACTCGCCAGCACCCTTGCGATTGCGGATGAACGGCGTGTATGGGTTTGACGGGTACGTCGTCAGCTCACCCGCCATCGCTGCGCGGAAGGGCTGCTCGACCTTGAAGTCCCAGTGCTGCGGCTCGGGGTCGTTGGGCGCGATGACCGTCTCCTGGTAAGGAAGGAGGTCGCCCATCGCCCAGACGCGCTCGGAGTACACCGCGGCGTGACCCGTCAACTTGAGCACCTCGGAGATCTCCACCTCGCCAGTTGATGACGGGTAGCCACTCGTCACGTCGTCCAGATCGAAATCTTCTGGAAAATGAGCAAGCCCAAGGCTAAGCGCCATCGCCGCTCCGCGCCGGAACGCCGACCGTGTCATGAACTCAACGACCGATGGCGCCTTCTCCAAGTACTTCCACACCTCGATGAGGTCGCTGGGAATTACTTCCGTGGGCTATATGTCCTGGAGGTAGGCTCGGATGCATGTCGCCGACAACGTCGCTGAGTCGACGAGCGTGGCCACACATTGCCGCGCGTCGAACGAGCTCGCCTCTTCCGCGCTATCAAGGATGCGACCTGCGAATAGAAGATAACAGTGAGTACGTCGGATATCACAAAAAGGCACATGCAATAGGCAGGGGCAGACACACTCACCAATCAAGGGACGGGAGAGATCCGTGATGAAGCTCTGAAGAGAAGTGTAATCATCCTGAAGCCCAGCAACAAGGGCGTCAGAAACCTTACGTTCTTCCGTGGCGGCCGTAACAGTGGCCTTGGCTCGACCATCCGCCGACCTCGCCTCTTCTTTCGCCTCCCTCAGCTCGCGCTCGAGGTCGGCGATCCGCTTCTCAGCCGAGCTCAATGCCGATTGAGCTGCTGCCAACTCACCCGCTGGGACAAGTCCCTGGTGAGCCTCCTCTGCCTTAGCGGCAACTGCCTGAAGCCCCTTATTCGCCTCTTGGACGGTGGCCAGTTCCTTCTCCGCGTGGTGTTTTGCTGCCAATCGGTCAGCTGACTCACGTTGCAGACCCTGCACACAATTCAGTTAACCAAAGCGAAATCCTAAGTGCCCACCCGCTGAAATTCAGCGAGTGCGCACTCGGGGACTGGCAATCAAGAAATCCTAAGTGCCCACCCACTAAAATTCAGCGCGTGCGCACTCGGGGACTGACAATCAAGAAATCCTAAGTGCCCACCCGCTGAAAGTCAGCGAGTGCGTACTCGGGGACTGGCAATCAAGAAATCCTAAGTGCCCACCCACTGAAATTCAGCGAGTGCGCACTCGGGGACTGGCAATCAAAAAATCCTAAGTGCCTACCCGCTGAAATTCAGCGAGTACGCACTCGGGGACTGGCGATAAACAAATCCTAAGTGCCCACCCGCTGAAATTCAGCGAGTGCGCACTCGGGGACTGGACGCGAAAATAACAACAAGACACTAAAAGAATCAGACCGCTGCAACACACCAGCCTGATCCTCGGGGACTGGACATACCTGGATGGCTGCGCCAAGCATGCCATGAAGTTGTATCGCATCCACGGACGCGAGGAGAGCCGGCGTGTGCCCACGACGCTGCTCGACCTCCGCGTCGGCGACCCCAGGTGCACGGCTCGAGGGCGAGGTCCCACTCGCTGTAGCCGTTCTGGCCATGAAGCGCGGGAACGTTGCGATAGAGGCACCGGCACCAAAGGCGAGGGAGCACCCTCCTTCGTGGGTACGGCCGCCTCCATTGCGGGTTCATTCGGCGCGACCGCCGTGTTGTCGGAGATCGTGACAACATCGTCACCCTTGGCCTTCTTGGCGCCATCCGCAGGGACGACCACTTCGTCCGCCTTCCTCTTCCGGGAGGGATCCTCTTCGCTGACGACGGGTGGCACCTTAGCCACGGTCGGATGGCCTATCTTCTTCGCTCCGGTCCTACAAATTGATTGCGTGAGCAAGATAATTCAAGTACAATGAAAGACGAAAGAAGGTGAGCAAACTCACTTAGCGACTGGAATGAAGCGTAGCCCCGTACGGATGCCAGCCGGCTTCTCTAGTTCAGGGCCTAGTCGGCGACTGAGGCCCATTTCCAAGACATCGTGTGCCCAAGACACGGATGGTTTCTTCGTCGTCGAGGCTGCGACGGGAGCCTCTGAGCCATCTTCAGCAGGAGCTTCCTTGCAAGGTGAAGCCGTCGCGACCGGAGCGGCCCCTAGTCCAGAGACTGGGGCAAATGGCGGAGGTATCGAAGCCAGTGGCACCTCGCTCAGGACAGCGGCCGTGTCCAGCGCGGTTACCACCGGCGGCGCCTCGCCCTTGGCCGGGCCGGGAGCGTCGGAGCTGCTCGCCGAGTGCGGCGGTGAGGCCGACCTCACCGGCTTCGTCTTCTTCTTCGGAGGGGCCTTTTCCTCCCTCTCCTTCTTCTTCTTCTTCTTCGATGGAGTGGCTTGGCGGCAAGAGGTGGTCTCCGGAAGTTCGTCATCATCATCATGACGCTCGAGGCTCTTACTCGCCTCAAGCTCACGCTGACGCTGCCCGCGGGTCTTGCGGACCAGCGGGGCGACTTCCTCCTCGGATTCGTCGTCGCCGTTGCTCTCGTCACTCTCGGTGTCGCCCTTGGCGGGAGGCGACTCGCCCATGTCCTAGACGGACGAGCTCGAGTTATCGTCATCTGAAGGCGGGAGCCATCCTTCCACCACTTGGAATAGCTGCAATAAGCACAAGATGAAATTAGAATGACCGCGACTGCATAGACTGCGACTGCGAATGATGCGAGGTGACTCACCGTTGGGGCTGGATGCTTCGCGGTTGTGGGGGGCGACCCCAGCCTTTGCGTCCAGGTACACCGCCTAGGTGATCTTCTTCAGTGCTGGGGTGTAGTCCTCGAGCTTCCACTCGGCGAGGCAGGACTTCGTCGAGTCCTCCCGGCCCGTGTATTGCTACATGTAGTGGTCGCGCCGAGCCAAAGGGACGAGCCGCCGCCCGAGCCAGCAGTTGTATAAGTTAATTGTCTGGAGGCCTTTCTTCTTCAGACTGCGGATGGTTTGGATCATTTCATCCACGACCATCCGCTGGTCGGTGGGGAGCTTGCCGACTTGGAGTCGGCGCGGTTCGGACCGGTTGGCGGAGTATCGTGGGATCGCCGCCTCGCCCTCCGGGGTCGCCTCGGCAACGTAGAACCAAGACTTCTTCCAGTCGCTCGCCGCCTTGGCGGGCAGCATCAAGTCAAAGAACGAAGCCTTCGACTTCAGCTGGAATGTCAGGCCGCCCGCGGCAAGCATTGGGCCGCCCGCTTCCTCGCGACTGATCCGTCCGTGGAACAGATCTTGCCATAGAGGGAAGTAGGGTCGGCAGCCCAGGTAGCACTCGCAGAACGCCACGAAGATGGCGAGCTGCTCGATGTTGTGCGGACCCAGGTCCGACGGTTGGATCCCGTAGTAGGCGCAGAAGCGCCGGAAGAACAGGGACGTAGGGAATCCCAGCCCCCGTTCTAGGTGGCTGGTGAAGCAGATAAATTCTCCCTCGCGCGGGGTCGGGGTCACCTCTCCGGCCGCGGGGATGCGCCAACAGCCGGCGTGCAGGATCCCTGCCTCCTCGAAGGACGCCAGTTGCGCCCTCGTGCACTTAGATCTACCCCAAGGCTCGGTGGAGGGGGCCATGGCGGAAGGATTCGTGGAGGTCGGAAGATTTCGGGTCGGCTGGATCGCGATGCGGAGGAAGGCGAAAGTGGGTGCAATCGGAGGAAATGACGAGGAGATGTTTTTCCGATTGCCTGCCATTCCCCTTATATAGAGGTTGTTACCCGCCAAATCAGGGAGCCGTTACTACGCGGTGATTACGCCAAAAGTTACCGTTGGATTACCCCAACGGCTAGTTTGACCACGTTTAACGGTCCATCTTCAGCCACTCGGCTCGCCGACCCGATCACTACGACAGTGACTAAGTGTTTCACCGACTCGACTCGCCAAAGCTACGATCAGAATGACTAGTGGTTTCCTTCATGTAGGAGCACGCCGACGATTCGACTGGATGATTGCTTTGAAGCTGTATACTCTGACTGCCAGCAACCACTTGCGCCCAATCAACGACGGCCTCGGGGACTACTGATGGGGATATGCCTACCGGGGTATACCCAGCGAGACGTTTCCGACTGGCCCAGAATTGGCGAGTGAGCCTGCAAGACGGCGACTGGATCAAGGCCCGGTGTGGATCCAAGCGACTGGAAGCTGAAGGCCCAGGCGAGTAGATAGGCGCAGTAGAGTTAGGTTAAACGATTACCGAAGCCTTAACTGATTCGGTTGAGATATGTAAACCCTAGGGGAGGTGAGTCTATATAAACCTCCCTACAGGGCGTGTAGGGATACATTCCATCATACACCCAAGCGACTCGCCGCCTAGCCGCCGAGCTCGCCCATTGTACCACCATCATAATACAATCTAGCAGGAGTAGGTTTTTACCCTCCGGGGGGCCGAACCTGGGTAAAACCCTGTGTCTCCGCCCTCATCTCGCACCGCAGATGGCTGGCCGCCCTTTCCCCTTGTTCTACTACTCGCTGCCGATTGCGGCATCTGCCATGACCATTCCCACGACAGGTTGGGAGGCCAAACTCACAGGAGAGGTGCTTTACTAGGGCGTGTAATTGAAAGGTTAGGATTGATTATCCGCATACTGAGTATGGTGAATTCAGGATTTGTTCCTGACGGATGTATCGAATGTTGTGGTGAAAGTGTACAATCTCTGCAGAGTGTCAAACTATTCGAATAGCTGCGTCCGCGGTTATGGACAGTTGGAGTGGCCATACTGTTCCCCCGTCAGACTTTTCAAAATGACTTGTGAAATGAATTGAGACTTTGACTTGACCACAACAGAATTGTGATATGAAATACAAGTTCCCACTTAGGAGTTATAAATTATGACTAGCTTTGGAACCTAGTAGAGATAAGTCTGGCTTTTGCAAAAATAACCCTAGAGCCTAGTGTCCTATGATCCAAAAAAACCCTTTACCTGTTAGTATTAGTTTGCGAGTACTTAAAGAGTACTCATGGCTTTGTCCCTGGCTATTCTCATGGCCAGACTATGAAGAGGAGTACCTGGAAGATGGACCCCAGGAAGGTTACGACAACTAGGGTCATCTCCCATCGTCAGCATTACCTGTGACTCCGAAGATGGAGCTTCGCCTACGCTACCGTTATTATTACGTATTCCGCTGCTTGAAGTTATATTAAGAACTGGATCATGAGATCCCTATTTGTGTAAGAACTTATGTATCGTTTGTAATGGATGATGTACTATGGTATCCAATTTTGTTATGTCTCGCAAAAATGGTAATCCTGGGATTGCGATGTATGGCATAACAGGCATCTAGGATTGAAAAATCCGGGTGTTGACAGTAAACAATGGAGTAATGTTACTTAACTGCTTATGAGTTCACTATAATGTTTTGGTATGTTGATAAATTTGTGGTTATAGTAAAGGAATAGGTTTTATTTTACTACAAATTATTCTTAGATATGTTATATTGGATAATGATCCTTTTATAAAATAATCTACACTTATGGTTGAAGGATAATTCAATAAAATTGTATTTAAAATGTGGAAAACCATTTTGACTTCATAATATCAATATTTAAAACTAATACTATTTATTGGATTCAATTTACAAATTTTAGAACTATTAGCAATTTCTAATTACTCTTATATGAATTATTGACTAAGGAAATAGGTTTAAATTCAAATTATTAAAGTGTTTAAATTTTTTATTTACCTCAAAAGTGGAATATTATATTTTTAACACATAGGGATTATTTTTGAGATTATTTTGGTATATTACATTTATTTTTGTGATTTATAAATAATAAGATATGATTTTTATAAGATTTATTACTTTTTAAATACTTAATAAATAATAAATATTTGATTAAGTGAAATAATAATGCATGATTATAGTTTTAAATTATAGTTCTTATTTTTCAAAGATTTAACAAGACTTAATCATTTTGTGAATTTTTAATTAAATAACTAAATGTGTTTATGAGGTAATGCTGATGTCAGCTTGAAGTGAGGGTTTTTTCTCACCATAGCTAATCCTACCCCTAGTCACTGACTAGTGGGCCTATGCCATGTCATATCTAAGGTTTTTTTATTATAGATAATATTAACACAATTTCTAAAATAGAATTATGATATCAGCGTGATGTCATGATGGCATCACCCCTGGATGATCCTCAGATCGTGAGTCGATCTTCAGATTGAGAGCGGGGTTGGTCGCGTCCGACTCAGTGCTCAACACTGATCCTCACAGTGTTTGCGCCGCTCGGGAATGGTCACCAGAGTTGCTCCGGCGACGACCTACTATGGTGGCCGACAGTGGTGCACGGTGCGACGGTGATTTACAACGAGATAAAGCGATTGGAGAGTACTGGAAGATCCAGAAGCTCACCCTAATGATGATGGAGAGGTCGAGGAGGCGTGGGGCGGCGTGACAACGGCGAATTGACGATAATGGCCACGACAGCCGATGGAAGGTGACGCCCGATTCCGCCCGATTCACGGTGCACCAGCTTCCATGCTTGGTCTTAGGCGAACAAGGACACAACGGAGCTGCTAACGGTGTCTTCGGCGAGTTAAGGGGTGGTCGGACATGGCCGGAACAACGAACACCGGCGACCTAGGATTTCAGGTGAGGGAGATAGGTAGGTCTAGAGGGCACGAGAGAAGATGAGATAAGTACGAGAGGATAGAGGAAGACGCGGCGGTCTTATCTACACCTCTCAGGGTCGACATCGAGCATCACGACGGTCGGATTTTGATGACGACAGCGGACGGCATCGACGGTACGCACGCAGGTGCCTGTGTGCGTGAGGATGATGACGACGACAATTTTGCGGAAAACCCCCTGAGCTTCTTCGAAACAAACCCGCGGTCCCTGGCAGAGCACCACCTATCAGTCACAGACTGAGACGAGTCGGGCTGGTTCTTGGGCCGAAGTGGGTTGCTCTACGGGCTGCGCGTGAGTAGTAGATTAAGAGAAAGGAAGATGGGCTGCAGCCATAAACTGTTTTTGGCTTGTTTTTTTTTGTCTTCTATTTTCTGTTCTGTCTTTTAGATTTATATATATACTCATTTTTTGAATATTTCCCATAGAATTTTATATGCTGGTTAATTGTAAAAAGCTTCAAATGTATTTAGTAAATTTTGTGAACTTTTATTATATAATATGATTATTTATTTATTTTCTTTGTATATATTCTTTTCCTTTTATTATTAGTGAAGGCCTTTTCATGATTTTTAATTAACTAACATCTATAAACTTATTAAAGAATGCATTACTATTAACTCAAGAGATTTGATTCTCATTAACTTATATTATTATTAAAGGAATCTTTATATGGTGCTCTTTTATTTTTATTTCATACATAAAACTCTAGGGAATTAATATGATAAATATTATTCTCATGAATTTAGGAATAGCAATTTATATATTTTATTACCACTAACAATTGAGTTAAGGTTTGGATAGAAAATGCTTACCATAAGTTCTTAGGAGATTTAATATTCTCATATTTCTTTGATAAGCATGGGTAAAGATTAATGGTTAAGTCAAATTGTCCTCATGTTTGTGATCTTTAATGATATTACCCCTTTTAAAATAGAAAGTGATTATTTGGAATATCTGCTAGAAAAGAATTGATAAAAACAACTCTGAAGCACACATGGTTATGATAATTGGAAATGACAGAGATGTGCTTAAGTAATTTGCTATAGGAAAATATTCCTATAAAGCATGGTGAAAATAAAATGATTTACCGAACAGATGAGATGGATCTCAAGCTTGATTATAGATTTAGGGTTTAGTGTTTACCAAGAATTCCTATCTTCCATACTTCAAAATTCTAGGCTTCTGATTAAGGAATTCCTTTCCTAGATATTCTACTTCTTTATATCCATCATCATGTGTTAACATGATTAGCTTTACTTCACAAGAATATTCTTATCCACCTTTTATTCTTCTTCATCTATTTATAACTCCAATGAGTTTGACACTAAAGCCTTCTCATAATCTTAAGATATCTATACCTGGCTATATCAACTACTCTACTACTGATAACCTCTAATCCATTAAGTAATTACTTCTAACTCCATTCATACCCTTTCATAATCATCCACCACTAATAATACTCCAATAGATGTATATATCAAACTACTTTCCTCAAAAGCTTACTATTCTTTAAGAGGAATAACACTACTTCAATAATACCATGCTACTCTAGCTTTAGCTTGATCATACTATCTTATATCTACCTTACTCTAGCATCTTATATTTCAAGTTCACGTTATATCATGGTGACTTATCATGACTTTCCTAGGATAACATATCTATACTAGGTTTCAATCATGTTCTACCCACCAATGTCACTTATACATGATATAAGCATTCAATCTTGGTGGCTAAAGCATAATCATTATAATCCTTGAATCATCTATGGCTTAGGTTTCCAGTTGGTTAATTAAGGTTTTCATCCATACAACATTATAGTTGTATTATAATTATCTTCTAATTATCTCTATTGGACTTAGAGATATTATTCATTGACAATACCTACTTGATCCAATGGAATTACTTCTGGTAACCTTTTTCAGGATTCATCCTTATAATCTTCTTGATCACCATAAAATTATAGGTTCTATATAACTCTTCTATCATTTTAGGAGTGAGTTAACTCCATCAATTATCACATTGATCTTTTCTCTTCCAACACTCCCATCCTATAGATGATATCTAAAGCTAGCATAACTCTTTACCTCTTTTTACTTCTTTCTTTATAGGCCTTAAGTGAATGCTATGATATGAACAAGAGTTGATAGATCAATAGTTGATAGGTCAATAGTCGATTACTCAACATTGAGGAACAATGGATATTAGAATAGGTTCAATAGAAATGATAAGGATTGATATGGAAAGTAAGATATATGCTGAATGATCTTGACTTGGTCCACTCAATCTCATTAAAGAGTTAAGGTGAAGTATTACCATGACACTCATGGTAGGAATAGAGAAGAATAAGTATGTCAGGATTAGTTATTACATTCTTGTTACTTGAATTATATTCATGGCTTGGTATTCATGAGTTATTGTAATGAATACTATGTGATAATCACTTAAGGATCAAAGATTAATACTTAAGCAATGTATTAGGGTTTAATTTTTTATTACATTTCATCTACCCTTAGATCAAATCTCCTTTACCCAAAATAAGGTTTTAGCAAGGTCATATTGAAACTTATCGCAGTCAACTTGATGATCTTCTTCAATTCCATCAAGTTGAGAGAAGCTTCAATCACTTTGACAAGGTTTGTTCAAAAAGCGCAAAAATTATTCGAATTTTCTATGCATGAATGCATTGCACACATCTGGGTTCAGCTTATTTCTAAGCTCTAATGATAGGATGTTAGAGACTCTCCCCCTTAAACTAAACTTCATCCCTGAAGTTCGTAAGCTCTCATGTTTCGGAATGAAGAATTGGCTTGTGTTGTTTACCACACGTATCAGCTCCATGGTAACCTCAATGGGATCAATTGCAATATCCCATATACAGATAGTTTTCTTGTATTTCTCATTATAATTGGAATCTCCAACTTGTTGTCTCAATCCTTCAAAGTTCCTTCTACAATCCTCCTTTAGAGATATATACTTATTATAACTTCTTAATTTGAGGTCTCTTCTTTATTTCCTTATCCTGATTAGATATCCTAATACAACTCTTTCACCTAATCATTGAACTTTCTTACTATATTATATAAGGTCTAGGAAGTCTCACTAAAACGGGTTTTAAATTTCTATTAGCCAAGAGTTGTGGTCAAAAGACTATATTTTTGTTTTGTCATAGTACGGTTGAAACTGGTATTCCTTCCCAAAATTGGATTTGAACTCATTTAATTCGTACCCTATTGGAATTTCCTATTCCTGTACCCTTGCCCAATTAGATGTGCTTAATTCTCTCTTATGAATCACTCAAGATTTGTTTTCTCTAGAATAGTCTATTAAGATTAATCTATTTTATCTCCTTCAAATGTTTACCTTATCGAGCTCTAGATAATATTTTGTTATTACCTTAAGTACTTCTTCTACTTCCTTATATTAATTGCCTTAAGGTTTGAGTCCTAATATCTTGGTTCAACTTCAATCTTCCATCCAAACATACTTTTGAAAGTACTTTTATATTAGTGGCTTCATTTAACCTTATGAAAATAAGGCTTGCTATTGTTGTAACTTCGTACTTTTTCTCCAACCTTTACTCGGAAAGTCAGATAATGATACTTTCTTTTCTAATGTTCACTCTCCCCCTTAGGGTTTACTAATAATCTTTAAACTGTCTATATAGTATTTATCGGCTTTATAATTAGAATATTGGTCTCTACCCAACTTATACTCTACCTAGTTAGGGTTTTATGAAAGATTGTATGGTGTGTCCACACAATTGTTGATCTCCGAAGTGAATCTTTCAACATTATTTGTCTTACTTACTAAACATTTTCGCGTTGACAGGTCTGACTTCGTGAAGCGCCTCGAAAGATGGTCGCTTTAATATTTATATTCCTTCATGCCTTCCTTAACTTAGGACAATTTTTATGCTCTTTATGCAACTTTTAACATGATCTGGTTAACTATTTTAACCGATACCTGCTGCGGGCAAGTTACCGATTGCGGACCATCCTAGGGTGTATGGATTACCCTACAGTTCTCGACATACTACTAGCATTTTCTCTGAATTGTCAGAGCTTGAATACCATGTTGTTCCAAAGCTTCCTCTTTGTACTTATTCATGATACTCCCATGAACTTGGTACTACTACTCCATTAACTTCTTAGAAACATCACCCATTTCTTGTGAACTTAATTTTACTGCTTCTAGTTGCTTTCTTCTTCATGTAAACCTCCTTGGTATACGGAATTCATCACTCCCTTACACGGATTCCCATTTCTATCTAGGTCTATAGCATCAAGTAATAACTAGGTGTTACATCATGCATTTGCACACCAAGTCAAACTTCATGTATAGATCTAGTCAATCTAGAAGATTCAAGAAAATCCAAAAGTCGACAAACAACAAAATATATACCTTGTATTATACATAGGTTTTAATTAATTTACAGATGAACTGACTGTTCCAACGGTTTGCCTCTCATATACATCACACCACTATCTTACAAGAACTTCTTGTTCTTGTGAGTATATCCTCACTTATTTCAGCAAACCCTTCAAACTACAATACGCATTACCCTCTATGTACATTATTCAAGCACTCATCCCTTAGGACTTCTTTCCACTCTTACTTTCATCTTCCTCTAGTGCTTCCTGGAGTTCCGTCCATGATGACGTGAAGTCCTACGACTGCCTTCTGGAGCGTAAGAGCATCCATGAGGTGTGTATTCTTTATTAGAAGTACCGAGACTGAGATTAGTCATTGAAAAATGACTAGAGTTGGCGTAATCTTCTACATGATATTCCTGGTTTTCTAGCAACGCTTCCTCAAAGTAAGATGGATCCTTCGCATTTTCTTGGATCCATTCGTACATATTGGTATAGTAACTACCATAATACTCTTCTAAGTCGATTGGATTGGTATTACCCCCATATGGTCCATAAGACTCTCTATGGTTATAGTCGGTCTCTTCTCCGATAACTGTATCACAAGGTAGGATTTCCTATGGTTCCACCTTGAGATTCTACTCCCCATTCATACTGGTTTTCTCAGAGATATTTGGAAAAGCTCCCGCACATTACTTTTGTTCGGAGATATACTTGGTCCATAGATCTTCAGATGGCTGAGGTTTATTTTGGTAGTAAGCATAGTTTTCTGAGTGTGGATCATCGAATTCGGTTTCCTCATAAACTTTTCCTGAAGAGATGTGTTTGGGATGCCTAGCTTCTTTATCTAACTTCTTCCTACGTGCCATTGCTTTATCAGGATCAGTAAAATCCTCAATGACCGTATCCAGTTCCTGAACTAAGACTTGGTGAGTGTTATGGTAAGTATTTAGCAAAGACCGATAACGATCCATATACTCTACGGCTAGAGTGGTTCAGTTTGGACTAGAGTAGAGTGATCTAACTCATGCTCCGGGTTTGAGGTTTCATGGGGTATAACAGTGTGGGTACTACCTTCTAGAGCTTGGGATTTCTGTTCTCGGATCATAGTTATAGCTGCTGCTACGGCAATCTGATATGCAGATGCCATGCACCTTTCCTCTCCTGATGGCATTTCTCCCTTAAGTCCTAAATTCATGGGTAACATGATCATGACACGGTATTTATCTAATACCTGCCCATCATAGTAACTGTAAATCTTGACCAAAAGTCTTGATTCACAATCCAAACTCCATAGAAGTTGTTGGAGATTATCAGTCCAATCCCCTCCGTAGTCATTTAACGTCCTGTTCATCATTTGAATATTCCGGGGTGGATACCGAGGTGCCATGTAGAACTGTAGATAAGAAATTATCATCAGTCACATAGAGTTAAAACTCTTGGTAGTGTTCAGGATTGCAATCATACTAAAGAATTTTCGCACTAGCAACATGACAGGATTATTCTCAGTTGAATATCCCTCATATCACTAGAGAACTCTTTATTATTGCAGATATGTGTCCAACATGTTCTACCCATTTACTAGGTTTCCAACGTAAGGTCAAAGCATATGCTCTGATACCAACTACGATGATCCAGCATACCACTGCATGATGTAGTATACTATAGTCATAGACATAACACCGGTGAAACACCGTTCACTAGTGTTACATCCCTCAGAGTGGTACAACAGAAACACAGCGGGTCCAAGACATGGCTATAGTTACAACTTGACTCTTTACATAAGATCCAGAGAACACTCTAGGTTAAAGAGAGAGAGAGAGAACTTCTTACAAAGAAGAATCAAAGATAAACAACTCCAAAACTATTATACTATTAAGACTAGTATTTTAACTAATGGTCTGGCATTGCTGCTATTGCAATACACTACAGAAATAGGTTCTTTGGCTAGAGGTTATGTTCCTATCTAATCAGTAACTTCGTCTTCACTTGCGTTGATGTATATGTTGACTTCCTTGTCTTTGTTGAAGAGCTTTAGCTTTTGATGATGATTCCTGGATCATAACTTGATGTAGATGTTGTCTGTACTGGCTTCAGAATCTAGCAAGGGTTAAGAAGATATGTTGAGTACGAGCGTACTCAGCAAGTTCACTAGAAAGGAGTGTTTGATGCACTATATCTACAGCCACAGACCGTAGGTCATAGGCAATGCAAGTTTTCATAAACATTTCTTCAAAGGTTGCTTTTATTCTGAAAAGTTATGTTCGTCAGCCTTCACGGGTTTACCAGAACTTTCATGGAGTTCCTTTCCCGCCGCGTTCGCAGATCCTTCCCGGAACATGGAGTAACAAGTTACAGTTCTTACACTCTACAGATGTGCGTTACTTTACCCATGAGAGACCTTAGCCTTGTTGCACAACCAAGTCATGACCTTGTACATACTTCCTTGGTATGGGCCCCAGTCTAAGATCCAAGCCAATCACTGCCCTCTCCGCGACCTCATATGTCTACACGATCCTTCGGGGCCGGCTCACCTCTGTTAAGCCCCCTTTCGGGCAGGCTAAAACCCTGATGAGTTCCCGAAGACTCTATGACCTAGTGATGCCCTGGCAAGTGCCATATTGAATGGACTATGCCACTAAACACCATTCATAGATAATCTAGACACCAAAAGTGTGGGGCGTAGGGTGCCCACCATATGTTGGATCCGCACAAGGAATCCCAACGTCACGTTATGGTCGTCTTGCCTCCATACGAGAGGAAAAGGATACAACTGACTTCTCCGTCCCATTCCAAATCTCATGGTTAACGCGTTATATACGGCGCAAGAATCACTGGCGACATTGGTTGTTAAGTCCTAGATAATATGTTCCTTTACCACCGGAACTTTCATAGTAGGTTATTACCTCATGGTAAATAACCTATAATCATATTATTATGAAAATAGTGTTTTCCATCCCTTTTTCAAATGCAGGTGATGACAACACTGGACTTGTTAAAATATTTTACTGAAAATAATCAAAGGACATGAGCAAGTGTGAACTTGCCTTTTGTGATTTCAATATTATGCACTCACAGTTTTCGAGACAATATAAGATCCAATATCTGAAATCACCATCATTGGTCCGGTAAGGATTAATGTTTAAAGAAGCAAGATGCTTTTATGCATAAGTAATGTGATGCAAGTTGATAAACTCGAATCCCGGGGATAACGTTGTTCTAGGGTTTGGATATTGGAACTGATTTCTTTAGAATGTGTTTCCCTTTTAGATTTGTTTCTTATTTGTGCTTCTCATTAAACTTGTAAGTGTATGAGAACCATCATGCAAGTATAATATTATAAACAATGAGATACACATAAAGATGAAATGCTACTTAAAATTGCTTACACTATAAGTGTTTATCTTCAAATTTTACTTTATAAGTAATGTCACATATAAATATCTTAAATGTTATTAATTCTAGTATACAAGTAAAGTATAAAGTAATGTGATTACGATTAATTGTTATCTGTTGATTGAAGCGGCAAAACGAATAACTTTTGAAGAAAAGATTCCTTTTCTAAGGTCTATAAACAATCTTTGGGTTAATCAAATGTGGTCGATGTTGTTTGTGCTTGCTGGGATAATTTGGTTTTGATATGCTTTATAACTTAATTATAACAGACCAAAGTTAACTATAAAACACATAACAAAGTCTTTAGCATATTATTTAAAGTATTATAGACTAAAGTTAACTTTTAAAGACATAGATGGATTTAAGGTATATTGTTTATGATAATTGTACTTTGTTCACTTCATAAGGTTCCTTTAAAGTTAACTAGGAATGGTATTACTTTTATTTGGTAGTGGTTTTTCAAGATTATAATGGAATAGAAACCTTTATTTTTTTATAGATGAGTAGTTATAGTTTGTAAACAATGGAGTAATGTTACTTAACTGCTTATGAGTTCACTATAATGTTTTGGTATGTTGATAAATTTGTGGTTAAATTAAAGGAATAGGTTTTATTTTACTACAAATTATTCTTGGAGATGTTATATTGGATAAGGATCCTTTTATAAAATAATCTACACTTATGGTTGAAGGATAATTCAATAAAATTCTATTTAAAATGTGTTAAACCATTTTGACTTCATAATATCAATATTTAAAACTAATACTATTTATTGGATTCATTTACTAATTTTAGAACTATTAGCAATTTGTGTTTACTCTTATATGAATTATTGACTAAGGAAATAGGTTTAAATTCAAATTATTAAAGTGTTTAAATTTTTTATTTATCTCGAAAGTGGAATATTATATTTTTAACACATAGTTATTATTTTTGTGATTATATTGGTATATTACATTTATTTTTGTGATTTATAAATAATAAGATATGATTTTTATAAGATTTATTACTTTATAAATACTTAATAAATAATAAATATTTGATTAAGTAAAATAATAATGCATTATTATTGTTTCAAATTATAGTTCTTATTTTTCTAAGATTTTTGGTATTTTATTTATACTTTTAACATTTACCATTATTAAAATATGAATTATCAAAGTTTTATTAATTATAAAATCTTTATTAAATAATAATTATTTAAATAACTAACATAATAATGTTTGATAATAGTTTTAAGTTGTAGATTTTATTTTTCTGCAAATTTTCATATATTGAACATATTTTTCTGAATTATAAAACAAAAGTTATTAATTTAACAAGACTTAATTATTTTGTGAATTTTTAATTAAATAACTAAATGTGTTTATGATGTAACGCTGATGTCAGCATGAAGTGAGGGTTTTTTCTCACCAGAGCTATTCCTACCCCCAGTCACTGACTAGTGGGCCTATGCCATGTCATATCTAAGGTTTTTATTTATTACAGATAATATTAACACAATTTCTAAAATAGAATTATGACATCAGCGTGATGTCATGCTGACATCACCCCTAGATGATCCTCAAATCATGATTCGATCTTCAGATTGAGAGCGCGCGAGCACGCGGGGTTGGTCGTGTTCGACTCAGTGCTCAACGCTGAGCCTCACAGTGGTTGCGCCACCCGGGAATGGTCACCGGAGTTTCTCCGGCGATGACCTACTATGGTGGCCGACGGTGGTGCATGGTGCGACGGTGATTTACAACGAGATAAAGCGATTAGAGAGTACTGGAAGATCGAGAAGCTCACCCTGATGACGATGGATAGGTCGAGGAGGCGTGGGGAGGCGTGACGACGACGAATCGACGATAATTTCCACGACGGCCGACGGAAGGTGACGCCCGATTCCGCCCAATTCACGGCGCACCAGCTTCCATGCTTGGTCTTAGGCAAACAAGGACACAACGGAGCTTCTAACGGTGGCTTCGGCAAGTTAAGGGGTGGTCGGACATGGCCGGAACGATGAACACCGGCGAGCTAGGGTTTCGGGTGAGGGAGATAGGTAGGTCTAGAGGGCACGAGAGAAGATGAGATAAGTATGAGAGGATAGAGGAGGACGCGGCGGTCTTATCTACACCTCTCAGGGTCGGCAGCGAGCATCACGGAGGTCGGATTTTGATGACGACGGCGGACGTCATCGACGATACGCACATAGGTGCCTGTGTGCATGAGGATGACGACAACGACAATTTTGCGGAAAACCCCCTGAGCTTCTTTGAAACAAACCCGCGGTCCCTGGCAGAGCCCCACCTGTCAGTCACAGAGTGAGACGAGCTGGGCTGGTTCTCGGGCCGAAGTGGGCTGCTACGGGCTGCACGTGAGAAGTAGATTAAGAGAAAGGAAGATGGGCTGCGACCAGAAACTGTTTTTGGCTTTTTTTTTCTTTTCTATTTTCTGTTTTGTCTTTTAGATTTATATATATATATACTCATTTGTTTGAATATTTACCATAGAATTTTATATGCTCGTTAATTGTAAAAACATTAAAATGTATTCAGTAAATTTTGTGAACTTTTATTATATAATATGATTATTTCTTTATTTTCTTTGTATATATTCTTTTCCTTTTATTATTAGTGAAGGCCTTTTTCATGATTTTTAATTACCTAACATCTATAAACTTATTAAAGAATGCATTACTATTAACTCAAGAGATTTGATTCAAATTAACTATTATTAAAGGAATCTTTATATGGTGATCTTTTATTTTTATTTCATACATAAAATTCTAGGGAATTAATATGATAAATATTATTCTCATGAATTTAGGAATAGCAATGTATATATTTTATTACCACTAACAATTAAGTTAAGGTTTGGATTGAAAATGCTTACCATAAGTTCTTAGGAGATTTAATATTCTAATATTTCTTTGATAAGCATGGGTAAAGATTAATGGTTAAGTCAAATTATCCTCATGTTTGTGATATTTAATGATATTACCCCTTTTAAAATAGAAAGTGATTATCTGGAATATCTGCTGGAAAAGAATTGATAAAAATAACTCCTAAGGACACATGGTTATAATAATTGGAAATGACAGAGATGTGCTTAAGTAATTTGCTATAGGAAAATATTCCTATAAAGCATGGTGAAAATAAAATGATTTACCCAACATATGAGATGGATCTTAAGCTTGATTATATATTTAGGGTATAGTGTTTACGAAGAATTCCTATCTTCCATACTTCAAAATTCCGGGCTTCTTATTAAGGAATTCCTTTCCTAGATATTCTACTTCTTTATATCCATCATCATGTGTTAACATGATGAGCTTTACTTCAGAAGAATATTCTTATCCGCCTTTTATTCTTCTTAATCTATTTATAACTCCAATGAGCTTGACACTAAAGCCTTTTCATAATCTTAACATATCTATACCTGGCTATATGAACTACTCTACTGCTGATTACCTCTAATACATTAAGTAATTACTTCTAACTCCATTCATACCCTTTCATAATCATCCACCACTAATAATACTGCAGTAGATGTATATATCAAACTACTTTCCTCAAAAGCTTACTATTATTTAAGAGGAATAACACTACTTCAATAACACCATGCTACTATAGCTTTAGCTTGATCATACTATCTTATATCTACCTTACTCCAGCATCTTATATTTCAATTTCACATTATATCATGGTGACTTATCATGACTAACCTAGGATAACATATCTATACTAGGTTTCAATCATGTTCTACCCACCAATGTCACTTATACATGATATAAGCATTCAATCTTGGTGGCTAAGGAATAATCATTATAATCCTTGAATCATCTATGGCTTAGGTTTCCAGTTGGTTAATCAAGGGTTTCATCCATACAACATTATAGTTGCATTATAATTATCTCTATTGGACTAAGAGATAGTATTCATTGACAATACCTACTTGATCCAATGGAATTACTTATGGTAACCTTTTTCAGGATTCATCCTTATAATCTTCTTGATCACCATAAAATTATAGGTTCTATATAACTCTTCTATCATTTCAGGAGTGAGTTAACTCCATCAATTATCACATTGATCTTTTCTCTTCCAACACTCCCATCCTATAGATGATATATAAAGCTGGCATAACTCTTTACCTCTTTTTACTTCTTTCTTTGTAGGCCTTAAGTGAATGCTATGATATGGACAAGATTTGATAGATCAATATTTCTATTGACCACTCAACATTGAGGAACAATGGATATTAGAATAGGTTCAATAGAAATGATAAGGATTGATATGGAAAGAAAGATATATGGTGAATGATCTTGACTTGGTTTCTTTCCCACTCAATATCATTAAAGAGTTAAGGTTAAGTATTACCATGACACTCATGGTTGGAATAGAGAAGAATAAGATAGGTCAGGATTAGTTATTACATTTTTGTTACTTGAATTATGTTGATGGCTTGGTATTCATGAGTTATTGTAATGAATACTATGTGATAGTCACTTAAGGATCAAATATTAATCCTGAAGCAATGTATTAGGGTTTAATTTTTATTACATTTGATCTACCCTTAGATCAAATCTCCTTTACCCAAAATAAGGTTTTAGCAAGGTCATATTGAAACTTATCGCAATCAACTTGATGATCTTCTTCAATTCCATCAAGTTGAGAGAAGCTTCAATCACTTTGAAAAGGTTTGTTCAAAAAGCGCAAAAATTATTCGGATTTTCTATGCATGAATGCATTGCACACATCTGGGTTCAGCTGATTTCTAAGCTCTAATTCTAGGATGTGTCACATCCCAAAATTCTCCTAATTTTGGAATGTGAAATAAATAAATAAGTTTGATTGATTGCTTGACTATGTTGAAAATTCTCAAAGAGAAGAAACTTTTTGAATAGAAAATCCTCTCAACCTTGAATTCAAAATCTTATATTCTTTTGCTATGAACTAAGTAGCCATATAGGCAACAGGGCATGGATTGATTATGGATTGTAGAATTTGTGTGCAAGATTTCAAAATGAAAATTATGAAGCGTTTATAAGCATTTCATTACATCCATGCAAAGTTCTCACAAACTGAATCCAAATCCTGGTATCTAAATCCTATAGTTGATTTGCCCAAATGTTCCTAAAGGAAATTAAATTGACTTTATAAAGCCCACTGTTGCTAAGGCATAAATTATTGATAATTATAGCCTAAAGAGATCCAATTAATATTACAAAATTTAAGAAACAAAATTGAGCTCATTTGGAGTATTATGAAAAAGTTATGGAATAAATACAAACAAATAAAGATATAAATAAAATGGAATATACAAGGATTTATAAACCCACTACTTGCAAACTAGTAAAAAGATTACAAATATGATCTTACAATGATCTATTCGATTTTAGAAAAATTTAGAATCAAGAATCGTGTCATTTGGAGTTCGTATGCAAAAGATATGAGGGAAACAAGTAAATAGAAAAAGAAAAGGAAAAAAAGAAAAAAAATCTAACGGGCCGGCCCACCCGGACCGACCAACCAGGCACGTACACAGGATCGATCCCATGGGATCGCTTTAAAAAGCATGCGAAATCTGTTTTGTCAAACCTATCTATTCAAACTCTTATAACTTTTTATCTACAACTCCAAATCGACTTCCGTTTGTTTCTACTTGTTCCCTACTCCAAAAACTATCTCCCCACCGTCCTAAACCTCTATATAAACTCGTGGAGCCACAGCTGTACGAGTTTCTCTTCTCGAAATCCCGAATCTACATATGCCCGAATCTTATTTCGCTTTTTAACCCATCTAGACTTCGTCGTTTTCCTTCGGTCAAAAAACGAAAGTTGTAGAACTCATCGAAATATTTCAATCCCGAAAAACCTCACCTCTTTTCATCCACCACATCCCGAGAATTTCGCACCGTAATATTTTAGATCTGACGGTGTAAATCCAAGATGTACTCGCACTCGTTTCTTAAAATCCAAATTCCTTTGGTGAGAAGGTAGGACTAATGATTCCCCACAACTTCCATGTTCTAAGTTTTTCAATTTGACCTACGGATTTGTCTCTCTAACACAGATCTATTTCTTGTCTATTCTGAGCCAAAATCGGGTCAATCTCTTCTTCTAGCCACCGGATCCTATCCAGACGGTCGAGATCCAATCAAACCGGTGCGTGCCATGTCATCATCCCGGTCAGCTTCCTCATCAATGCCATGTCATCGTCAGGTCAGCATCTAGTCCCAGTCAGCATGCAAAGTCAACAAGTCCAGTCAGCGGAATATTCTCTGGAATATTCCGTTCGAATTTAAAATTGCATATTATAGATCAAACTTGTAAAATTCATTATAAATTCATACCACGTCCAAAAATTGCGTATAATATATCAAATTGAAGATAATATTACTTAGAATCGTCTTATCAGAATAGATCCAACTTTTACTATACATGGTTACTGCAGTAATTTAATTAGTTTTAATGGTCTTTTAGGTTAATAAATTTATAGAAAATTATCTGTAACTCCAAAAAATATAAACAATATATCAAATTGAAGCTACTATAATGTAGATTAATAATATCTGGTTGGATCCAGCTTTTTCGGACTATTTACCCCGTAGAAATTTAATTAGTTTTAATGGCTTTATAAATCATTAAATCCGTAGTAAATTAATTGCTTGTCACCAAAATATAAATGATATACCGATGGAAAGATGGTTCCATGTAGATCATCAATATGCAAATGGTTCAAGAAAATACTGTAAGGTTTTGCAGTAATTAAATAAATGGTTTAATGGCTTATTTAGAGTAATAAATTCATAAGAAAATAAATACTGCCCAGAAAATTACAAATAATATGTCCCTGGAATCACAATTCCGTGGAGATTACAAATATAATTTTAGTTTGATTTTTAGACAACATAAACTATATGAATCATTTAAAACACATTAAACACAATTTAAATCATACAAAAAGATCTATAATTCCGATTAGGGTGAATCCAACACCTACTGGTTCGTATTAACGTCCTCTATCAAGTAAACCCAAGAAAAAAATTTAATTCAATAGTTAGAACAGGCGTTACAACAGAACTATTAAAAACCCTATATTGGCAAGTAATTATTAATAACAAGTACTCCATTGCATTAATTGGCCCCTTACATGCATCATATACTTAATATTGTTTAGAGAACTAAAATAACAACCATTGAGACTTATTAAATTGTCATGCATGAATTTGTTGCATTTGTTTGATCTCTATGTGCTATTGTTTATGATTGTATGCAATTGTTTGCTCGATAGATTGCGAGGTGTGCAACGTGTGTGATTGCAACTACTATGATTGCAAGTATTGTGGTTATGATTTGAGCAACCATTATATCTATGAGAATTGTGAGGATTATCTAATCGACTACATCTACAACAAAGGCAAGTGGTGCTATCTTGGTCATAAATGTCCTACTATTTTCCTATGCATTGTAGATATTTTTGTAGAATTGTATATGTAGGAATTGATGTGTATATGCTATGCTATGTCCCATATTATTCCCTAGCATTCCTTGTTTATGAGCCACCGTTGGTAGATGTGCTTAGCCATGCTATGATGAACGAGGGCTGGGTTACATCACTGATGTTGATTCTAAATGTGGTGGTTTGCGAAAACTAAAACAACTTAATCAATGAATCTCCTGGGTGTGATGGGATTGATAATTTTTGGTGGTATCATTGCGGAAAGGAACCCATGACACTGAGAAAGGATTGGTTTCTTTATTTGGTAACTTACGTGTACAACCATGTGCCAATAATGGAATGGGCGGTTGGTTGGACTCAGTAGGTTGTCGTAACTCGAACCCACGTATCCAGAGATGTAGAATAGTGTAGGTTGGACCGGTGCGTGTCGGGTTTGGGGAGCTACTTCTCGAACGGTTCCTTCTTGGACTTCTCCCTATCATCACCCAATATGAGAGTGGTAGTACGAGCTGGGCTGGCCAAGTCACATGGGTAAAGTGTACTAACCCCTGCAGGGTGTATAAACTAATCGATTAGCCGTGTCCCCGGTTATGGACAATTTGAGCGACCTGATACTGATGCTATGATATTTCTCACTCATCCTTATTTCTTAATTGCTTGAAACTTTGTGGGTGAACATAATTGGGTAGGAGCACCTGGGAGTGAACCAGAGTGTCCTATTTATCGTATTGGAAAACTACTTTGTTATAAATGTTAGGATAAAACTGTTGCTTTATGCAAATGAGCCTGAACTCCACTTGGCCAAATAAGCATGTAGTTGATAGATCTGTTGATAACCACTTTAGCCTACTTGCCATACATTCAATGTATTGACCATTCATGGCTGCAACGTTTCATGTTGCAGGTTATATCGTGTATCTGAGTGATCGTTCATAGGTCGCGAGACTCCACTCAACAATTGTTCGCCTGTGGAACATTTGAAGGATGGAGATCTACCTTGTATTCGTTTTCCGCTATGTACTTGAATAAATAATGTAAATTCTGTATCATATTCGTTGTATTTATGATGCACAGTTATATTTGGTATCATTTTGTACTGTGTGTGCTAGTGAACCGATCCAGGCATTGGCACTATACACATAAACTCAGCCTTATCAGGCGAGGGTGTTACTTACACAAAGGTACTTTCCATGGTTCCAGGTTTAGCAGCCATTTTATTAATCAAAGAGGAATGTGCTTCAGACAAAAAGGAAATATTTTTCTCAACATTCAAAAGATTTTCCTCCATAGTTTTGTTGAAAATAGTTTGTTTACTAATAAAGTCTTTGAGCATGACTTCAAGTTCAGAGGGATCACTTCTAGTATTGTTGTAGGAATTTCCATAAGTATTACCATTATTGGGAGGATAAGGCCTATAATTATTGTTACTACCAAAATTATTCCTATAGGCATTGTTGTTGAAATTTTTGTTTCTAATGAAGTTCACATCAACTTGATCTTCTTGAGCAACCAAAGAGGCTAAGGGAACATTATTTGGATCTATATGAGCTTTTCCATTAACAAGCATAGCCATGATAACATCAATTTTATCACTCAAAGAAGAGTTTCTTCAACAGAATTTACCTTCTTACCATGTGGAGCTACCTCAGTGTGCCATTAAGAATAGTTAACCATCATATTATCAAGGATCTTGGTTGCAGAACCCAAAGTAATGGTCATAAAGGTACCTCCAGCAGCAGAATCCAACAGATTTCTTGAATAGAAGTTTAACCCTGCATAAAAAGATTGGATAATCATCCAAGCAGTAAGTCCATGAGTGGGACAATTCTTTACCAAAGATTTCATTATTTCTCAAGCTTGAGCAACATGTTCATTATCAAGTTGTTTAAATTTCATTATTTCACTTCTCATAGATATAATCTTAGCAGGAGGATAGTATTTTCCAATAAAAGCATCTTTGCACTGAATCCAAGAATCAATACTATTTCTAGGCAAGGATAGCAACCATTCTTTAGCTTTTCCTCTCAAGGAGAAAGGAAACAATTTGAGATTAATATTATCTCCATCTACATCCTTATATTTTTGCATCTCACAAAGTTCAACAAAGTTATTGAGGTGGGCAGCAACATCATCAGAACTAGCACTAGAAAATTGCTCTTTCATCACAAGATTCAACAAAGCAGGCTTAATTTCATAAAAGGTAGCATCATGAGCAGGTGGAGCAATAGGTGTACTCAGGAAATCATTGTTGTTTGTGCTAGTGAAGTCACACAACTTGGTGTTCTCAGCAGAATTCATTTTTGCAAAATTAGAGACAACCAACAGCAACAACAACTAGAGCCGAAACTAATTTTTTTGTATTTTTGAAAAGAAAAGGCAAACCAAACGAAACTATTTTTTTGGAATTTTTGATAAAAAGAACCAAGCAAAACAAGGCAAAAGAAACTAAAAAAACAAAGTAAAGAGAAAGGTGGTGAAGGACTCCCCTTGTGAAGCCGTCCTTAGCCTCCCCGGCAACGGCACCAGAAAAGCTTGTGGATTGCGTAGCTCAGATCACTATAGAGCTTCGTTGGGAAACCCCAAGAGGAAGGTATGATGAGCACAACAGTAAGTTTTACCTCAGTAAGAAACCAAGGTTATCGAACCAGTAGGAGGAAGGAAACGACTCAAAGGTGTTTCTAGCAACTTGGAAACCTGCACAACACAAACTCAAGACTTTGCCCCAACGAACAGTGAGGTTGTCAATCTCACCGGTTTGCTGAAAACAAAGGATTAACCATATGGTGTGGAAGGTAATTGTGGCTTTAAGAAAGTAAACAATAACAGTGGAAAATGTATCAATGGTAAATATTGGACCGGGGTCCATAGTTCACTAGAGGTGTTCTCCTTAAGATAAATAACATAACATGCTAGGTAAATAAATTACAGCGAGGCAATTCACATGACTGAGCAAGGCATAACAATGCCATACTAGACATTCATGATCCTATGAGATTTGATCGGGCATTACAACAATATACATAGACCGCCATCCAACTGCATCTATGACTAGTAATCCACCTTCAGTTTATCATCCGAACCCCCTCCAATATTAAGTTGCAAGCAATGGATAACTTCTTTAAGCAAAGTGTGTAAAGGAAACAATACAATTGTTGCATGAACAAAAGATCATTGTTTTATCCCTAGTAGCAACAACACACCTACAACCTTATAGATTTCCGTCACTTCCCCAAATTCAATAGAGGCATGAACCCACTATCGAGCATAAATACTCCCTCTTGGAGTCACTAGCATCTGCTTGGCCAAGATAGCTACTAGAAACAGAGAGCATGCAAGATCTCAAACAACACAGACATGATAAAATCAATAAGATAGAATCATTAATCAATCTTACATAGTAATCTCAATATCCATTGGATCCCCGCAAACACAACGTGCATGATGAAAAATAGATGAGCTTGATCATGAACGGGGCTCACAAGATCAAAACATGGTAGCAAAAAGGAGGAGAAACAACCATCTAGCTACTGTATGGACCCATAGTCCAAGGTGGAACTACTCACGCATCATACCGGATGCTGGTAGGGTGATGAAGAAGGCCTCTAGGATGATCTCTCCCCTTCGGAAGGGTGCCGGGAAGAGCTTTAGATACCCCGATCTAGGGACAATGGTGGCGGTGGCTTTGTACTTTTTCTTGGAGATCTGATCCGGTGCTTAGGGTTTAGGTAGCGGGTGCTTCTTATAGGCGAAGAGGGAGGCCGAGGGTTGCCCGAGGCGGCTGCACCCCCCAGGCGCGGGCCTGGCCTGGCCGCGCGGCGGGGGGGGGTATGGGCCCCTCGAGGCCCTCCTCCGTCTCGTCTTCTGGCTCCGTGTTCTCCTCGGTGAAATATTGACTTTGGCTTTTGTCCCGTCCAATTCCGAGAATATTCATTTTCTGGCTTTTCTGGAACCAAAAACAACATAAAACAGGCAACTCGCACTGTGGCATCTTGTTAATAGGTTAGTCCCAGAAAACATATAAAAATACCTCAAAGTGTAGACATAGCAAAGCAAAGTAGAGACTAAACAAGCATGGAACATCACAAATTATAGATACATTTACGAGGTATCAACAGTGAACTGTATGTCATGGAACAATTCCATGACTATAAGATGGTTGATGATCGACCCATTGTGGAGCAGGATCATGAAATATAGTCACTTTCCAGGGAGCTCGAGCACTTCACTTGTGTGTTACCGGACAAGTTTGTTGTCGGAGGCATTATTGAAGGGAATATGCCTTGAGAGGCAATAATAAAGTGTTTATTATGTGTATTCCAAGTATATGATAGATGTTTATTTTGCATGTTATAATTGTATTAATACGGAAATGTTAATACATGTGTGTTTAATAAACAAACAGAAAGTTCCTAGTTATGCCTCTCTCATAAACTAGCTCGTTGATTAACAAGATGATCAAGGTTTCCTCATCATGGACATTGGATGTTGTTAATAACGGGATCACAACATTAGCGTAATGGTGTGATGAACATTCATCCGAAGTATAGCATTACGATCAAAGTCATTGATTTTATATTGCTATAACAACTTACGAAGTGATCCTAATCCTTAGACCATGAGATCATGTCAATCACTAACACCGGAAGAGTTTCTTGATAACATCAAACGTCACACCGTAACAGGGTGATTATAAAGATGGATTCAGAACTAATAAAGTGTTATGTTGAGGCTCATGGATCGAGAGTGGAATTTGTTCATCCCGATGACGGATAGATATACTCTGGGCCCTCTCGGTGATATCACATTGATTAGCTTGCAAGCAAGTGATTTGATCACTAGAATGTTATATCACAGGAACGAGAAAAGAGTGCATGTCGGTAACAAGATCAAACTAGGTATGGAGATACCGATGATCGAATCTCGTACATGTAATATATCGTGAAACAAAGGGATTAAGATACTAGCGTAAAAGGTTCCGACGATCACAAGAAAGTCATCGTTGAATGTGTGGGAGTCAGTATGGGTCTCCAGATCCCGCTTCTGATTATTGATCCGAGAGGGGTCTCGATCATGTCCGCATTATTCACGAACCGTAGGGTGACACACTTAAGAGACACCGACATCCAATTGGAGCAAATGTTTCATGCCGAAAGAATGAACAAGCGCAGGAATTTATTTCACTAGATACCGAAAAAGGTTTTCGGGTGAAATTGCATAAAGTGGTTATGCATGTGAAATAGAATTCTAGCAAGGGGTTATTTGTGAATGTTTTTCATTAAAGTAATTGACAAAATTCTGAATAAAATAAAAGAGTTTTATTTAATGAGAGTTTGCATTAAATTTGGTGGAAATTTAATGGGAATTTGAGTGGACTTTTGAGTGGAGGGATTTTAAAGGGCATTTTGTGAGTGGAGTGTCCACCCACATGAATGAAGGAGGGGAGGGGGCAGCCCCGATGGCCGGCGGCCACCCCCTTGGGTGCCCCCCCTCCTCCTATAAAAGGAGCCCCCCTCCTCACTTGTCTCTCACACCTCCTCGTGAAGGATCTCTCTCCCCCTCTAGAATTTATCCCCCATGGTCTCGGACTAGCGAGATACATGTTCCCGGTGGCTATTCGGCAAGAAAGAGTTGTGCTTCCGCTGCATCGCTGGAGCGAGGAGGCGGAGGTTGCTCGGTGCCTCGAACGTGTGTGCCAGCACGGATGCGCTGCTGATTTGCGGCGCTAGGACTTCCTCTCGATCTTGAGATCGGCAAGAGATCGTCTACATCAACCACGAGTTGAACTCGTTAAGCTTTGTCGGTCTTCAAGGGTATGTTCTCTATGGATATACATCCTCCCGTTTTTTGTATCTAGTAGATAGATCTTGGTATATAGTTCACATCGTAGGAAATTTTTTGTTTTCTATGCTGCGAACCCTACAATTATTTCCAAGCTTCCCCATCATGGAGGAATTTTGCTACTTCTATGAAGCACAAGAGACAAGAGTTTTCCATGACAGATCTCATTAGAACTTTTGATGTGGAAGAGAATGTGAGTGCAAAGAAACACGTGCTCGAGGTACCGAGGGAGGTTCTAATGCCAATCTGGTACAGAAAAATAACTTCCAGCCTCATAAGTTCAAGGACAAGGGCAAGTTTGATGGCAAAGGAAAGTTCGATGGAAAGACCAAGGCCTTGCAGTCTACCAGTTTCAAGAAGAAGATTGATAATAAGAAATGTGCTTGTCATGTGTGTCGTGATCCTGATCATTGGGTTCCTACTTGTCCCAACCGCTTTGACAAACGTCGGCATGAGAAGGGTAGCAAGACTGCTAATGTTCTCATGAGCGACATTGATATGAAATATGTTGGGTATGGTGTATTACCTACTATTCTTTTATTATGTCATCCTCCTGATTGGTGGATTGAAACGAGTGCAATTGTACATGTATGTTCTATTATCTCCATATTTTCTTTATATCAGGTCAGAGGGACTCAAACCATGCTGATGGAGAACGACTCGCATGCTTTTATTCATGGTGTTGGTATGGTCGATCTGAACTCCACTTCGAAAAAGTCGCCTGAAAAACGTGCATCATGTTCTCTCATATTAATTTTTGTTGTATGAAGTGGCTAGCCAAAATGAATTTAATCCCTGATTTCACTATTTTTAAGGGATCTATTGCCTAGCCTACGTGCAAGCAAAACAACCTTGCAAGTCACATACCAATATAGAGGTGAGAATTTTAACACCCCTAGAGCTCATACATTTTGATCTTTGTGAGATGGATGGTGTGTTGACAAAAGGTGGAAAGAAATATTTCATGACGTTGATTGATGATTCTACGAGATACTATCATGTATATCTTCTGAATTCAAAAGATGAGGCTTTGAGTTTCTTCAAAATCTATAAAGCTGAAGCAAAAAACCAACTTGATCGAAAGATTAAGAGGCTTAGGTCTGATCGTGGTGGAGAATATTTTTCCAAGGAGTTTGATTCCTTTTGTGCGGAACATGGCATAATTAATGAGAGGGCACCTCCCTACTCACCCTAGTCAAATGGGGTAGCCGAAAGAAAGAACCTCATTCTAAGAGATTTTGTTAACTCCATGTTAGACACATCGGTCTCTCCAAGGAATGGTGGAGGGAGTCACTATTGACTGCGTGTCATGTCCTGAACCGAGTTGACACAAAGAATAAAGAAATTACTCCATTCAAAAAATGGGAGAAGAAAAGGTTAAAACTCTCTTACTTGCGTACTTGGGGTTTGTTTGGCAAAGGTCAATATTCCAATCCCCAAGAAGCGCAAGCTTGGACCAAAAACCATTAGTTGTGTTCTTCTAGGCTATTCTTTCCATAACATTGGTTATAGATTATTGATAGTAAAATCTGAAGTATCTGACATACATGTTGATACAATCATGGAGTTGACTGATGGGACTTTCTTTGAGGATATCTTTCCTATGAAAGATAAACCTAACTTATCAAATCCAGAGATACCTAGTTCATCTAATCAGGAATTTGCTACAATTTCTGAACCTACCATTCCAATGTAACACTCTGAAAGTCCTAAGGAGGATGATAATGAAATTCCTAAAAGGAGTAAGAGATAGAGGACTGCAAAGTCCTTTGGTGACGATTTCATTGTGTATGTTGAGGGTGACACTCCCAATTCCATTCATAAGCCTATGCACCTCCTTATGCTGACTACTTGAAGGAAGCCGTCCGTAGTGAGATGGATTCCATCTTAGCTAATGGAACATGGGAGATCACGAATCGCCCTTATGGGTTCAAACCTGTAGGATACAAGTGGGCATTTAAGAAAAATATTAGGCCTGATGGTACTATTGATAAGTACAAGGCACGACTTGTGGCCAAGGGTCATACTCAAAAAGAAGGCAAAGAATTATTTGACACTTACTCGCCTATTTCTAGATTGACCAGCATTCAAGTACTACTTTTTTGGCTGCCTCTCATGGCCTTCTCGTTCATCAAATGGATGTTAAGATAGCTTTCCTAAATGGAGAGTTAGATGAGGAAATTTACATGGATCAGCCATATGGCTTTGTGGTAAGTGGTCAAGAAGGAAAGGTGTGCAAGTTGTTGAAATATTTATATGGCCTGAAACAAGACCTTAAGCAGTGGCATGAGAAGTTTGAAAGAACTTTAACTGTGCAGGCTTTGTTGTAAATGAAGCTGAAAAATGTGTGTACCATCGCCATGGTAGGGGTGAGGGAGTCATACTTTGTTTGTATGTTGATGACATACTGATTTTCGGAACCAATCTTAATGCAATTAAGGAGGTCAAGGATTTCTTATCTCGTTCTTTTGAGATGAGGGATCGAGGAGTAGCTGATGTTATCCTGAACATCAAGCTATTGAGAGATGATGACGGTGGGATTACGTTGCTTCAGTGTCACTATGTGGAAAAGGTCTTGAGTCGTTTTGGGTATAGCGACTACAAGTCTTCTCCTACACCGTATGATCCTAGTGTGTTGCTTTGAAAGAATCGAGGAAATGCTAGAGATCAACTAAGATACTCTCAAATTATTGGATTTATTATGTATTTAGCTAGTGCGACGAGACCTGACATAATTTTTTCTATAAGCAAACTCAGTTGATTTGTTTCAAATCTAGGAGATGATCACTAGCATGCTCTTGAGAGAGTTATGTGCTATCTAAAAGGCACTGCGAGCTATGGTATTCACTATACCAGGGATCCGAGGGTACTAGAGGGTTATAGCGATTCAAATTGGATATCTGATGCTAACGAGATAAAGGCCATGAGTGGATATTTATTCACATTTGGTGGTGGCGCTGTTTCTTGGAAGTCTTGCAAGTAGACCATCTTAACGAGGTCAACTATGGAAGCAGAACTCACAACCACCATTGAAGCAGAGTGGCTTCGTGAACTCCTGATGAACTTACCTATGGTTGAAAAACCAATACCCGCAATCCTTATGAACTACGATTTTCAAAGTAAATAGTTTGAAGGATAATATGAAGTCATCAAGACATGTGAAGATGAGACTGAAATCTGTTAGGAAAATGAGAAACTCTGGAGTTATTGCATTGGATTATATCCAAACAGCTAAAAACTTTATAGATCCTTTCACATAGGGTCTATCATGCAACATGATAGAATGCATCGAAGGAGATGGGTATGAGACCCACAATATGAGTTTTCACAGTGGTAAACCACTCTATGTGATCGTAGATCCCATTAATTAGAATTAGGAGAAAGTTGTTGGTTAGATGAGAGGAAAGTATCCCTAATTTAATAAACACCACTCATGAAGATGCAGTACTTTCCTATTCTACATGGCAGGTTGATTTATAATCTTAATGTGTTCTAAGTGGCTTATCTTAAGCAGAGATGTTATCATTGTAGAGGGAGTGTCCCAACCTTTATTAGCATAAGGTGGTGTCCCCTGTGTTTACAATGCTAGTCCCTGGATCAATAGCTAGCATCAACAGTTTAGATGTAATATCATGAAACAAAGGTCATAATATAACTTTATAACCAGGAATAACATCATTTTATTACATCCTTACATAGCTCATTTGGCTATTACATTACATTGCAGCGGAATAACTATAGTCATGGGGTCCTTCATCTTCAAAGTGCCACAGGCAGACATGTTGGTTGTAGACTTGTAATCCTAATCACTTAAACTTCACTAAATCAATCAAACCTGCAACATAACAAGTTACAGCCACAAGGGTCAATACATTTGAATTGTATTGGCAAGTGATACTATGGTAGTATAGTGGAGTCTATCATCTATATGCATTTGGCTAAGTGGAGTTGAGGCTTGCATTGCTCAAAATAGATTTTCCTTAACATTTGAAAACACCAAGTTTTTGCTTGACAAAATCATTTTTCTCAATCAAAGATTGAAGATCCTTTAACCCTTGTTCAAACCACAAGTTTTTAACTTAGAAATTTGAATGATGAGATTCTTGATTGCTTCCATGTCTTGATGCTCAAATTGTCCTTTACCAGGGACATGGCTAAGTACTTAGATTTTACACTCTGCAGAGGTGGTGCACTTTCCCCACAAGACTTGGTTTCCCAAGACAAGATCTTTCAGAAGCTTTCCCTTAGACCAAAATGGACGCGTTCCAACCTATCAAACTCTACCACCCACTGTCCATATGGCTAAGTTCTTGCAACCTATATGATCATGGAAGAGCCCATATTGCCAAGTGGTTGCACTTGAAGCTTCTCAACATTTGACATCTCAAATATCTTTGTTCCTGGGTGGCCATCCACAAGTGAGATACACAAGGTCAACCATATACATGGGCCTTGTGAACCACTCAACCAAAATCCACCAAGCAAGTCCCAGTCCACCCAGGTGATTCATTAACTTAGTTGTTTTATTAAATAAAACACAAGTCCTCCGACTTAGAATATTTTTCCATAGTGTGAATATATATTCCACCCATGTTTTCTATTAGCTAGGCTAAGCTTGATAGTAGTAGGAATCTTTACTTAGGAATATTTCCACTAAGGTTTCATCTACTAGGTTTTCCTATAGCAAGGTTTATACTTAGCAAAATTCCATGCAAGTTTTACTTAGAGAAAATCACTAATGCATAGTGAAAGTAATGGGACAAAAAGTTTGAAGCATCACTTGCCTTTTTGGTAGAGGGTATAGGTTCACTCCTTGTCCTTGCAACAATCACACTCTTCAAGTCACTACAATTCAATCAAGCAAGGCACAAACTCAATCTACCAATCAAGCAAAACAACACATAAAATCATAGAACCAAGATAATGCATGCTAGCATGCCAAACTTTGTTTTATTTGGAAAAGTGGTTCCTAATGGGTCATAAACATTTGAAAACACCTAATGGTCATTTTGTCAAGTGGCAAAGTCATTTGCAAAAGGTTTCACTTCAAAAACCATTTTCAAAACAAAGTATCATTTTATGTGGTGTAGAAATATTTTTACTAAGATATTAATCTATAGGGTTCACAAAATATGTTTTAAAACCATAAAACTTGGTGTTTGGGGTCAGAGAGTTTAAAATAAAACATTTTCCAAAGGTTTTCTTCCAAATCCAATTTTAATAAATAAACCACATTTCTATTTGACTAGAAATGGTTTTAAATCAAAGAATCATTCTTTTCCTTCACCAAATACATTTTTGAATCCAAAAAGTGTTTCCTATGGTCAGTATGTTCAAAGCAATCCATTTCCAAAAGATTTTATCCCCAAATTCATTTTTAAACAATTTTCACATCCTTAACAAGCATACAAATGTTTCTGCAAAAACAATCATTTTACCAGAGGCTTTTTACTAAAAAAATGGCATGGCTGGCTAGGGCTTGTCTTGCTGATTCCATTGGTATAAAATTTGCAATTTTTGGACGTGTGGTTTAAAAGTTGTGCAATTTACAAAATTGGAAATCTAATAGATCAAATCTGTCTTTTAAATCAACTACAGGCCACGTGGCTGTTTCTGATTCGTCTATACCGCTTCGCTCGGATCGACTGCTCTGGCGCGTTGGATTAAGTCAGATCGTGCGGCACAGGATCCCCCGTACCCCTTCGGCTAAGGATCTATCGTGACGCTTGGATCATCATCTAACGGCTATTATCGCATTGACCAAACTCTGGCGGCGCAGCGACGGTGGCCGGCGGCGGCGAGGTCAGATGGTGGCGGTGCTGGTGAAACAGGAAGCGAGAGAGGGAGGGAGTAGGCTCACCATGTTCGCAAAAGCCTGGAGAAGCTCAAGGCGTTGTTGGTTCGACGAGGGGCGCACTGGAGTGGGCTAGATTGCTCGCCAGAGTTCCTGCTGGCGTCGGGTTCGCTTGGGCGTCGTCGGAGACGGGGCTACGATGCACGCTAGGACAAATGGAAGACAGGGTCAGACGCATAAAGCTATGGAGACGATGTGTGCGTGAAGGAGAGGGCGCGGGGTGGTCGGAAACTACCTGTGGGGCTCGTCGGAGAAGAGCCAGACGGTGGCGGCGGCGGTTGCTATCGCTGTCGACGCTCAGGGGAGCGCGCGAGTGAGCTGCGGCTGTAGGAAGGTCCGCTGGGGGATGCTGATCACCGCTGCGTGCTCGAGGAGGCAAGAGGTGGCGTGTGCTGGCCAGAATCCTCGCCGGAGCATCGTCGGACAGTGGCGGTGTTTGAGCAGAATTTGGCAGCCTGGGGGCGTGTCGAGGTGGGGCGACAGAGGGGAAGTGGAGAGGAGGGGAAGACGCTTTATCTTGCGTGGTTGCAGGGCGGGGTTATTGCGCCATTAAACGAGAATTAAGCCCGCGAATTCAACGCAGAAACGGGAGAGAGGGGGTGGAAGAATAGGTCGTGGGTTGAAGACGAGGTGAGCTGGCGGTGGGGTCTACCTGGCAGTGGGAAAGGGAGAGGGAAGGAGGGTCCACATGTCATCGTCTGCGTGGGTCAGTAAGTTGGTGCCAAACGTTTTCTTCGGGAGGGAGAAAAACTGGGCTGGTTGGGCCTTGTTGGGCTAGGATAGCTGGGCCAGTCCGGATCCTATTTTTTTCTGTCTGAAACCTTTTTCTTTTTCCAATACTATTTTCTGTTTTGAAATTCCAAACAACATTCAAACATTTAAACAATTCAAACATTCAACACACTTTGCACTTGAATTTGGTTCTGTTTAACAACATAAACCAAAATTCAAAATAAAATAATATTTTTATTTTAGAGTCCATTTATAATTAAATAAAATGGACACTAGTTAATAAATCAAATGGGTTTTAATTTATTTAAAAACTCCATTTGGAATCTAAATATTTTCAAAACCAAATCAGTAGGTTTTATTTGAAATTAGAAGATACTAGGAAAACTTGTTTAAAATAAAAAATAACATTTTATTTTAGGTTCCATTAATAATTAAATAAAATGGACCTTAGTTATTAAATCAAATAGGATTTTTTTTATAAAAATATTTATTTTGAAATCTAAAATAAAACCAAAACACTTCAGTAGGTTTTATTTGAGAATATAAAATATTTGGAAAACTTATTTTTAAAATAAATAAATAAGTTTTTGTGTTTTAAAATGGGAAAAGCCTTTACTTAAATAAAATTGGATATTAAATCCTTATTATTTTATTTAAATAAACCTTTACTGTTTTTAATCAAAACAAAACATTTTATTTCAAAATATTGGCCAAGGTTTAATTTGGCTCTATAAAATAATCTTTATTTATAAATCTATTCTTTTTCATTTGAAAACCAAATCTTTTTATTAAAAGATCCAAAATAGTAATTTCACTTATTCAAAATATTTTCTTTAATAATTGTTTAACTTTTCAAATCCATCTAGGATTTGTTTGATCAAAAAGGGTTTGAAGGTTTCCAATTGGAATCAAAAGTTTCTTTTCACCCTGAAAATCAACAAAGTTTTATTTTATTCATTTATTTTTCACATTACAAGATTTGGAAAATCTTGGGATGTGACAGGCTACCACCCTTAAAATAAATCTCGTCCCGAGATTTGGGGAGGCTAGGGTTACAAATTGGCTCAAAAGCATCTAGGGTACTACCACCCTTAAGAATTTTCCAACTAGTTTACATCTTGCCTTGCTTGGAATCCTAGGGAAACTTCTCTGGGCAAACATCTGCATAGTGTCCTTTGTTTTCACACTTGAAACATGGGCCAAGGTTGAGATCCTTCATAGGCTTGTTTAAGTTGTTCTTCATCTTTTCTGGACAATTGTTTACATAGTGGCCTAGTTCCTTGCATTTGAAACACATCACTTGGCTGATATCTTTCTTTTCCTTTGGTATCATTGCCTCTTGTTTGTTTCTTTGGTTCTTCTTCTTTTCTGGGCATTCATTGGCATAGTGTCCCATCTCTTTGCAATTGTAACATTGCACTTGAGTAATATCCTCCTTGTTAGGGTTGGGGCATTTCTTCTTCTTCTTTTTGGGTCTCTCCAAAGCTAGGAGTTCTTCTAGTTCATGTTCTTCATAGGTGGGATATCTTTCTCTCTTCTTGGGGTAGTTACTAAAGATATGACCTTCTTCTTCACAATTGAGGAATTGATCTTCATGCTCCTTGGATGCATGATCCTTGTCTCCACAAGTATTGCTAGCTTGGGTTTCTTCTAGATTAACATCTTTGTCATCCTTGTTGTCATTAGCTCTTTGGGAAAAGTTTTCTCCCATGTTGTTCATTTGAGTAACCAATCCTTGCAACAATTGGGATTGAAGTTTCAAAATCCTTTGTATGGCTGGGTCTAGTCCATTGTTGTTGGCTAAAAGCTGAGTTGTCTCTTGACTCAACTGGTTTTGGGTTGCTATAAGTTCTCTCATGTTGTCCTCTTGGTTGTTGTTGTTGGTGTCATCAACCTTGATGTTGGAGTTTCTTGGAGAAGTCATCTGTTTGGTTTGGATTGGGATTAGAATAGGCAAAATATTTCTAAGGGAATAATTCTATTCACACACATCACAATTCATACAAGCAATGTGCAAGCAATCACAAACAAACATTCCACTCAAACAACAAGTTTCAAGCACATACTTAAGCAACAAAATATTTTTGTTACACCACATAACTTGGTGGGTTTGACTTAACTAAAATATGGTGGTCCATCTATATGGTTCACTTGTGATCTTTCCATCTTTCTTGGTTGATTCTTCTTACATGAGATCATGGTTTCCTTGAGAAAAACTCTTGGTTACAATACTTCAAATGATGTAGGCTCCTTCTAACTTTTGCATTTCCTTAGTCTCTAAATCTTGAGCAAGATTTCCTTGTCTCACTTGTAGTCCTTAGTGGCATCCAAGTTGGGAAGTCCTTGGTGAATATGCTGAAGATGTTGAAGTCATTAGAGTTAAAGATGTTGAAGTCATTAGAGTTGAAGATGTTGAAGAAGTCCTTTGCACATGGTGTAGTCTTGGCCCATGGGTAGGTTTTTCCATCAAGTTGAAGTAGAAGAGATATAGAGTTGAAACCAAAATGGTTGAGGAAAGAGTTCACAAGATTGTTTTGTAAATAAGTTTTGGAACAAATACAACTCCTATTTTTCTAAGGGTTTTTGTCCAATCCTAGGTTTACAAATCCTACAGGCAACACAATGCTCTGATACCATCTGTAGAGGGAGTGTCCCAACCTTTATTAACATAAGGTGGTGTCCCCTGTGTTTACAATGCTAGTCCCTGGATCAATAGCTAGCATCCACAGTTTAGATGTAATATCAAGAAACAAAGGTCATAATATAAAACCAGGAATAACATAATTTTATTACATCCTTACATAGCTCATTTGGCTATTACATTACATTGCAGCGAAATAACTATAGTCATGGGGTCCTTCATTGTCACATCCCAAGATTTTCCAAATCTTGTAATGTGAAAATAAATGAATAAAATAAAACTTTGTTGATTTTCAAGGCCAGAAGAAACTTATTGAATTAAATTGGGACTTCAAACCATTTGAATTAAATAAAATCCTAAAGAAATTTAAAAGATAAACATTTAATAAAGAAAATATTGGGAATATTTAAAATTACTATTTTGGATCTTTAAATAAATGGATTTGGTTTTCAAAGAAATAGAAGTTTTATAAATAAAGATTATTTTATAAAGCCCAATTAAACCTTGGCCAAACTTTTGAACTAAAACATTTTTGTTTTGCATAAAAATGGCAAAGGTTTATTTAAAATAAAATAATAAGGATTTAATATCCAAAATTTGTTTAAGTAAAGGCTTTTCCCATCTTAAATAAACACTAAAACTTAATTATATATTCTAGATAGGTTTTCCAAGTATTTGATATTCACAAATAAAACCTACTAAAGTGTTTTGATTTTATTTTAGATTTCAAAATAAATATCTCAATAAAACAAATCCTATTTTAATAAAGAAGTCTATTATATTTAATTAATAATGGACTCTAAAATAAAATGTTATTTAAAACAAGTTTCCAGGTATTCTATATTGCCCAAATAAAACCTACTAATTTGGTTTTGAAAATATTTAGATTTCAAATGAAGATTTTATTAATAAAATCAAACTCTATTTGATTTAATAACTAAGGCCCATTTTATTTAATTATTAATGGACCCTAAAATAAAAGGTTATTTTTTTAAACAGATTTCCAAATATCTTTTATTTCCAAATAAAACCTACTGATTTGGTTTTTAAATATTTGGATTTCAAATGGAAATTTTATTAATTAAATCAAATCCTATTTGATTAAATAACTAAAGGGCCATTTTATTTAATTAATGAATGGATCCTCAAAAGAATGAAAATTATTATTTTATTCTGGAATTTGGGTATATTGATAAACAGAATCAAATTCAAAATTACAAAGATGAATGATTGTTTGAATTGATTTGGGTGTGATTTGTTTGTTTGGAAATTCAAAACAGAAAAATAAGAAATAGAAAAGGAAAAAGAATTCAGACAGAAAAAAATAGAACAGCCCACCATCTGGCCCAACTAGCCCAACAGCAGCCCACCTAGCCCACCTGCTCTCCTCCCCGAAGCATTCTTTTCTCACTCAGAACCGCACCCACACAGAGTATGACTGGTGGACCTCCTCCTCGCTCCATTCCCACTGACTGACCGACCCCACTTGCCACTGTTCTTCCTCTTCACCCCGCTCGAACGTTCCTCCCCGTTCCTGGCAGTGATTTCACGTCGTCAATTCGACTTAATGCCGCGATTAAACCTCGCAGTGATCACGCGTGATAAATCCCCTCTTCCTCCTCTTTCATTCCCCCCAAACCCCACGCCTCGAGAGCCACCAGGCTGTCGCCAATCTTTTCTGCACCGCCGCCGTCTCCGACGAGGTCCTGCTCGAATTCCGGCGGAACCCGACAACCTCACTACCCAGGGAGCACACGAGCAAGCTCGCCAGCACCATGCGTACCTCCCAGTGGCGGTAGCTCACTAGCGCACGCCCAGGACGTCGCCCCCGACGACACCAGCACGCCACCACCTCCTTCTCCAACTCCGGCGGCATCTACAGGTGAGACCAGACTTCCTCTTCACCTCCCTGTGATGCACACATACTCGCCTCCCTCTGGCGAACCTAACGGTGCAATCTACTGGTCTTAGGGCACCCCCTACCCTCGCCCTCGATGACCTCCTGAACCGCCCGAATCCCAGCTCATCTCCGGCGAGCAATCGTCAACGCCTCCGAGTTTCCCTTGGGCAACCAAAGCATCAACTAGAATCAGTGCTCCACGGCGAATCCGGTAAGCATCTTTACCCTTTCCCTCGCGTCCTAGTTTGCCGGCAGCGTCATCGGCAGAGCCGCGCCGCCGCGCAGCCACCGTCAGCGCCGCCAGTCCTTGGCCAGGCAGCAGCAGCCGTCCGATGTCAATCGGATGGATATGATAGAACCACTTATCGAAGGGGTATGAGAGCATCTGCGCCGTAAGATTTACTTTAGATCCAGCGGCCCACGTTGGTCGATCCACGCGAACCGTTTTCGGCCTATTAAAACATGACGCGTGGCCAGCTCTAGTTTAAAACAGATTTTTGAATCAGAATTATTTGCAAACTTCAAACCCCTGTAACTTTCAAACCACACGTCCAAAAATTACAAATTTTATGTCGTTGGATTCAGGAGAACAAGACCTAGCCAACCATGCCCTTAGTTTAGTAAATAGTATCTGTTATCTTGTTTGAAATTGCAGAAACTTTTGTGTGCTTGTTTAGAATAGAAAAATTGTTTAAAATTGAATTTAAGGATAAAACCTTTGCAAATTGGATTGTTGTGACCTTACTGACCCTAGGAACCAACCCTTGGTGTTAAAAATGATTTTGGTAAAATTTAGGTTGGATTACTTGACTTAGCCATTTTCTAGCCAAATAAAAAGAATGGTTTTTGTTATGAAAATGTTATGGAAAGAAAACTTTGAGAAAATAGTTTGGACCAAACCTACTGAACCACAACACCAAGTTTTGCAAACTAGCAATTCATTTGGTGAACAACTTAAGAGTTTTTGCCTTGATAAAAACATTTTTCACCACATAAAATGATGAATGGAGTTTAAAATGGTTTTGAGATAAAACCCATTTGCAAATGACTTTGCCATTTTGGTAAATGACCAATTTGGAACCTACAAAGTTTACAAGACTAGTGGAGACCATCCTTGCAATAGAACCAAACCTTTGCATGCTATTGCATGACTTAGATTCCATTACTTTGTGTGTGAAAAATTGTTTGTTTGACTTTGGTTGGAAAGTGAATTGAATTTGTGTTTGCTTGATTGACTTGTAGTTTAGTGTGAGACTAGCAAGATCAAGGAGTGAACCACCATTCCCTACCAAAAAGGCAAGTGATGCTTCATACTTTCTATCCCAATACTTTCACTATGCACTAGTAATTTTGCTAAGTAAAACTTGCATGGATTTTGCTAAGTATAGACCTTGCTATAAGAAAACCTAGTAGATGAATCCTTAGTAGGATTTTCCTAAGTTAAGATTCCTACTACTACCAAGCTTAGCCTAGCTAATAGAAAACCTGGGTGGAATATATATTCACACTATGGAAAAAAATTCTAAGTCTGAGGACTTATGTTTTGTCTAATAAAACAACTAAGTTAATGAATCACCTGGGTGGAATGGGATAGCTTGGTGGAGAATGGTTGAGTGGATCACAAGGCCATGGACTTGGATTGTGTATCTCACTTGTGGATGGCCACCCAGGAACAAAGGGATTTGAGATGTCAAATGTTGAGAAGCTTCAAGTGCAACCACTTGGCAATATGGGCTCTGCCATGATCATATAGGTTGCAAGAACTTAGCCATATGGACAGTTGGTGGTAGTGTTTGATAGGTTGGAGCGCGTCCATTTTGGTCTAAGGGAAAGCTTCTGAAAGATCTTGTCTTGGGAAACCAAGTCTTGTGGGGAAAGTGCACCACCTCTGCAGAGTGTAAAAATCTAAGTACTTAGCCATGTCCCTGGTAAAGGACAATTTGAGCATCAAGACATGGAAGCAATCAAGAATCTCATCATTCAAATTTCTAAATTAAAACTTGTGGATTGAACAAGGGTTGTTTGAATTCTTCAATCATTGATGGAGAGATGGCTTGGTACAAGGATCTTGAAATCTTTGATTGAGAAAAATGATTTTGTCAAGCAAAAACTTAGTATTTTCAAAATGATAAGAAAAATCTACTTTGAGCAATGCTAGCCGCAACTCCACTTAGCCAAATGCATATAGATGATAGATTCCACTATACTATCATAGTATCACTTGCCAATACAATTCAAATGTATTGACCCTTTGTGGCTGTAACTTATATGTTGCAGGTTTGATTGATTTTAGTGAAGATTGATTGATTAGGATTACAAAGTCTACAACCAACATCTGCCTGTGGCACTTTGAAGATGAAGGACCCCATGCTTATAGTTATTCCGCTGCAATGTAATGTAATAGCCATATGAGCTATGTTTGATGTAATAAACTTATGTTATTCCTGGTTATAAAGTTATATTATGACCTTTGTTTCTTGATATTACATCTTAACTGTGGATGCTAGCTATTGATCCAGGGACTAGCATTGTAAAACACAGGAGGCTCTATCTTATCAGGTTGAGGCCTCTACATTCATCTTCAAAGTGCCACAGGCAGACATGTTGGTTGTAGACTTGTAATCCTAATCACTTAAACTTCACTAAATCAATCAAACCTGCAACATAACAAGTTACAGCCACAAGGGTCAATACATTTGAATTGTATTGGCAAGTGATACTATGGTAGTATAGTGGAGTCTATCATCTATATGCATTTGGCTAAGTGGAGTTGAGGCTTCCATTGCTCAAAATAGATTTTCCTTAACATTTGAAAACACCAAGTTTTTGCTTGACAAAATCATTTTTCTCAATCAAAGATTGAAGATCCTTTAACCCTTGTTCAAACCACAAGTTTTTAACTTAGAAATTTGAATGATGAGATTCTTGATTGCTTCCATGTCTTGATGCTCAAATTGTCCTTTACCAGGGACATGGCTAAGTACTTAGATTTTACACTCTGCAGAGGTGGTGCACTTTCCCCACAAGACTTGGTTTCCCAAGACAAGATCTTTCAGAAGCTTTCCCTTAGACCAAAATGGACGCGTTCCAACCTATCAAACTCTACCACCCACTTTCCATATGGCTAAGTTCTTGCAACCTATATGATCATGGAAGAGCCCATATTGCCAAGTGGTTGCACTTGAAGCTTCTCAACATTTGACATCTCAAATCTCTTTGTTCCTGGGTGGCCATCCACAAGTGAGATACACAAGGTCAACCATAGACATGGGCCTTGTGAACCACTCAACCAAAATCCACCAAGCAAGTCCCATTCCACCCAGGTGATTCATTAACTCAGTTGATTTATTAAACAAAACACAAGTCCTCAGACTTAGAATATTTTTCCATAGTGTGAATATATATTCCACCCATGTTTTCTATTAGCTAGGCTAAGCTTGATAGTAGTAAGCTTGATAGTAGTAGGAATATTTACTTAGGAATATTTCCACTAAAGTTTCATCTACTAGGTTTTCCTATAGCAAGGTTTATACTTAGCAAAATTCCATGCAAGTTTTACTTAGAGAAAATCACTAATGCATAGTGAAAGTAATGGGACAAAAAGTATGAAGCATCACTTGCCTTTTTGGTAGAGGGTATAGGTTCACTCCTTGTCCTTGCAACAATCACACTCTTCAAGTCACTACAATTCAATCAAGCAAGGCACAAACTCAATCTACCAATCAAGCAAAACAACACATAAAATCATAGAACCAAGATAATGCATGCTAGCATGCCAAACTTTTTTTTATTTGGAAAAGTGGTTCCTAATGGGTCATAAACATTTGAAAACACCTAATGGTCATTTTGTCAAGTGGCAAAGTCATTTGCAAAAGGTTTCACTTCAAAAACCATTTTCAAAACAAAGTATCATTTTATGTGGTGTAGAAATATTTTTACTAAGGCATTAATCTATAGGGTTCACAAAATATGTTTTAAAACCATAAAACTTGGTGTTTGGGGTCAGAGAGTTTAAAACAAAACATTTTCCAAAGGTTTTCTTCCAAATCCAATTTTAATAAATAAACCACATTTCTATTTGACTAGAAATGGTTTTAAATCAAAGAATCATTATTTTCCTTCACCAAATACATTTTTGAATCCACAAAGTGTTTCCTATAGTCAGTAGGTTCAAAGCAATCCATTTGCAAAAGATTTTATCCCCAAATTCATTTTTAAACAATTTTCACATCCTTAACAAGCATACAAATGTTTCTGCAAAAACAATCATTTTACCAGAGGCTTTTTACTAACAAATGGCATGGCTGGCTAGGGCTTGTCTTGCTGATTCCATTGGTATAAAATTTGCAATTTTTGGACGTGTGGTTTAAAAGTTGTGCAATTTACAAAATTGGAAATCTAATAGATCAAATATGTCTTTTAAATCAACTACAGGCCACGTGGCTGTTTCTGATTCGTCTATACCGCTTCGCTCGGATCGACTGCTCTGGCGCGTTGGATTAAGTCAGATCGTGCGGCACAGGATCACCCGTACCCCTTCGGCTAAGGATCTATCGTGATGCTTGGATCATCATCTAACGACTATTATCGCATTGACCAAACTCTGGCGGCGCAGCGATGGTGGCCGGTGGCGGCGAGGTCAGATGGTGGCGGTGCTGGTGAAACAGGAAGCGAGAGAGGGAGGGAGTAGGCTCACCGTGTTCGCAAAAGCCTGGAGAAGCTCAAGGCGTTGTTGGTTCGATGAGGGGCGCACTGGAGTGGGCTTGATTGCTCGCCGGAGTTCCTGCTGGCGTCGGGTTCGCTCGTGCGTCGTCGGAGACGGGGCTACGATGCACGCTAGGACAAATGGAAGACATGGTCAGACGCGTAAATCTATGGCGACGATGTGTGCGTGAAGGAGAGGGCGCGGGGTGGTCGGAAACTACCTGTGGGGCTTGTCGGAGAAGAGCCAGACGGTGGCGGCGGTGGTTGTTGTCGCTGTCGACGCTCAGGGGCGCGCGCGAGTGAGCTGCGGCTGCAGGAAGGTCCGCTGGGGGATGCTGATCACAACTGCGTGCTCGAGGAGGCAAGAGGTGGCGTGTGCTGGCCGGAATCCTCGCCAGAGCGTCGTCGGACAGTGGCGGTGTTTGAGCAGAATTTGGCAGCCTGGGGGCGTGTCGAGGTGGGGCGACAGAGGGGAAGTGGAGAGGAGGGGAAGACGCTTTATCTTGCGTGGTCGCAGGGCGGGGTTATTGCGCCATTAAACGAGAATTAAGCCCGCGAATTCAACGCAGAAACGGGAAGAGGGGGTGGAAGAACAGGTCGTGGGTTGAAGACGAGGTGAGCTGGCGGTGGGGTCTACCTGGCAGTGGGAAAGGGAGAGGGAAGGAGGGTCCACATGTCATCGTCAGCGTGGGTCAGTAAGTTGGTGCCAAACGTTTTCTTCGGGAGGGAGAAAAACTGGGCTGGTTGGGCCTTGTTGGGCTAGGATAGCTGGGCCAGTCCGGATCCTATTTTTTTCTGTCTGAAACCTTTTTCTTTTTCCAATACTATTTTCTGTTTTGAAATTCCAAACAACATTCAAACATTCAAACAATTCAAACATTCAACACACTTTGCACTTGAATTTGGTTCTGTTTAACAACATAAACCAAAATTCAAAATAAAATAATATTTTTATTTTAGAGTCCATTTATAATTAAATAAAATGGACACTAGTTAATAAATAAAATGGGTTTTAATTTATTTAAAAACTCCATTTGGAATCTAAATATTTTCAAAACCAAATCAGTAGGTTTTATTTGAAATTAGAAGATACTTGGAAAACTTGTTTAAAATAAAAAATAACATTTTATTTTAGGTTCCATTAATAATTAAATAAAATGAACCTTTGTTATTAAATCGAATAGGATTTGTTTTATAAAAATCTTTATTTTGAAATCTAAAATAAAACCAAAACACTTCAGTAGGTTTTATTTGAGAATATAAAATATTTGGAAAACTTATTTTTAAAATAAATAAATAAGTTTTTGTGTTTTAAAATGGGAAAAGCCTTTACTTAAATAAAATTGGATATTAAATCCTTATTATTTTATTTAAATAAACCTTTACTGTTTTAATCAAAACAAAAAAAATTTATTTTAAAATATTGGCCAAGGTTTAATTTGGCTCTATAAAATAATATTTATTTATAAATCTATTCTTTTTCATTTGAAAACCAAATCTTTTTATTAAAAGATCCAAAATAGTAATTTCACTTATTCAAAATATTTTCTTTAATAATTGTTTAACTTTTCAAATCCCTTTAGGATTTGTTTGATCAAAAAGGGTTTGAAGGTTTCCAATTGGAATCAAAAGTTTCTTTTCACCCTGAAAATCAACAAAGTTTTATTTTATTCATTTATTTTTCACATTACAAGATTTGGAAAATCTTGGGATGTGACAATCATGTAGAACATCTTTTGAAGAACACACATATATGAGTCTGACTGTTAAACATTGCAGTCTATGAGAGTAGGGTTCTCTTTAGTAAACTCATAAAAGGCCATGGAGTATGAAGCATAAGCTCCACCTGTGGGGAAGTCTCACTGTAGCCTAGTATCGGTCAAGACTTTGTGTGAAGCTAGGTTCATAGCAAACTTGCAGTTCAAGGCATAGTCTAATGTACAAGTTGCAACCTAGTATAACAAAAAGCTCTAGGTGGAACTTCAAATTAACAGCCTCCACTTCAGTACCGATATATAAACAATGCTTTGGAACCAAAGGTAATCTTCATGTGCTTCTAGGATCTGGTGGGGGATTGTTGGAATTTTTCCTAAATGGCCCAGCCCATTTATTATATGCCAATAAATTCCTGAAATCCTAGAGGGCCACTTGGCCCATTCATGCAAGGCAAGAGGTGGGACAAAAGTATAGTCCCACATTGCTAGCTGACTAGAAGTTGGACCAACTTATAAGTTGAGCTCTTCCACCACTTGTATGACCTTGAGAAGATAAGACATATACACGCGCATGATGGCTGTGAAATATAGCCATCCACATCCACATTTAAACTAGATATTATTCATACTTTTGATGAAATATCTCTCTAAATCCCTCCACTAATGCCTAATTATCAAAGGGTTATGCAATCATGTCTTTCTATTTTTCCATGCGCAGGAAATGATGTTTGATGATGGGAATCACAACATTAAAGTAAAAGATATGAGATTTCCAACAACCCAAAGAAACCAGGGGTCGTGAAGAGGAAACAGGGGGCTTTAACGACCAACTATACGATGGGAATATTTTTTCGGTCGTATAGTTTCCACCGACACCGCAATGTCAAATAGAACAACTTTCGTGAAGGGACCCCTATATAAAGAGACCTCTTGTGACGAGAAACAAGAGGAGAGGAGGAGATCATAAACACCCAACACCGAAGAGCCTGTAACATCCCAAATTTCATCAAATACAAAATCATATTATTACATCCATATCATCATGGCATTTTGATCTTGCATAAAAATTTCCAAAGTATAAACCCTAATAGAACCATTTTTATACCCTTTTATATATATATATGGAGCATGGTTTCTATTTATTTTTATGACCTCAAATTATTTTGTTCAGTGAAATTATTTGTTTGACACACATTTGAATGCTAGAATCACCATACAAAAACCTGGTGAAAGTTTGAATTCAGACATATTTGAATTGAGCTTTCAAAATCATTTTAGAAAATCAAAACAGAAAATGAAAAAGAGAAAAGGAGAAAAAAATAGCCAGCGCTACCTATCTGGCTCAACCCTACTCGCGGCCCAGCAAGCCCACATGGGTTCCCCCTCCCCCTCTCTCTCTCACCCGCGCGCACCCCCTCTCCCACTGCCACTAGGCCCTTCGCCACCTCAGCATCGTCATCCCCAAATCCCGCCCACGACCAGGCCCTTCGCCGTTTCTTTCCCCCTTCACTGCCGCGGTTTGACTTCGATTAAATTGCATTGATTGCTCGCGTGATTCTCGCCCCTGCTCCGGCTACTTAATCCCCACCTCTATGCGGCCATTTCCCCTCACCTATCCCACACTAAGCGCCGCCAGGCTCTTGCAATTTTCAATCGCACCGCCGCAGACCCGAGCAACTCCGGCGACATATTCCGGTGAGCTCCGTCCTCCCCTCTGCCCCTCATTCTTATAACTTGTTCGCTTGGATCTTGCGCGTCTAACCATGCCTTTTTTTCCCAAATCGCCCCAGGTCGTCGGCCCCATCAAGCAGTGCAAGCACCAGACGCGCGCTCGACTCCGACGAGCAATCTAGGTAACTCCCGAGCACCCCTTTCCCTCTGCTTCAAGCCATCGTGTTGTGTGTGACCTTGTGCACCTGCTAATGCCTGGGGTTTTACTTTTCGTGACCTAGGTCGTCGTTTTCGTCTCGCCAGCAAGCACTCGACGCCGATGAGATCTCCGATGAGCTCCTATGCCTGTGTCCATGCGCCCCTGTCAAAACCAAGAGCACGTTGAGCTTCACCGCTACCACATGACTCTGGTAAGCCTCGGCACCACCCCATGCCCCCCTAGACTCGCCGGCGTGTCACCGGCAGAGCCGTCGCTGCCGCTAGTGCCGTGCGCGCCGCTCATCTATGGTCGAGTAGATCCAGGCCTTCAGATCTGTATCCTACGGTTTAGATTAGATCACTTACTATGCGATTAGATCTGGAGTGTTAATCTAACGATGCGAAAGTGTGATCCTGAGCAAACCGGTACGCACCAATCAGGAAGCACCGCGTGTCACTGTATTTGATTTAAAATCAGAAATTAGATCTATTAGATATTCAAACTTGTAAATTCAATAACTTTTGCTCTATTTGTCCAAAAATTACAAATTTTATATAAATGGATTCAGAAAAATGAGCTCTTTGCAACTATGGCCTTGAATTAGTCATTTGCTTCTAAAAAATTAGGATTTATTGCAGAACCATTTGTAGGCCTGTTTTGCATATAAAATTCATTTGGAAAATTGTTTTAGAGTAAATTTTGGTTTATTTAAAATTTAGGAAGTTTACTTTGTGTTTAGTACTGTTTAGTTTGAATTATTTAGTGTAGAAAATCATTCCATTGCATTTGCATGCATTCATATATATTTTTTGTTTGTATATTGAATGTGAATTTGGTGTTATGGTTTTATGTGTAGATTTTGGTGATTGTGGTGATTGTGAGTATTTTTCCTATTCCCCCAACTACCAAGGAAAGTGATGCTTCATATTTTGTACTATTATTTTATCTATGCATTAGTGATATTTTGAGTAGTATTTGCATAGAGATTTTTCTAAGTATATGCTATGCCATGGGAAATCCTATATATGTTGTCTTAGTAGTTTTCCCTAAGATAAGAAACTTCCTATACTAGTATGCTTAGACTAGCTAGTAGAAAACGAGGGTGGAATATTCATACTATGTTGTTACGCAAAATCTATGACTTTGTTTTTGAAATAATAAAACAACATGTGAATGAATCACCTGGGTGGAATGGAAAGATTGGTTTGTGTTGAGTGGTTACACAAGGCTTATGTTTATGGTTTACCTTGTGTATCACACTTGTGGATGGCCACCCAGGAACAAAGGGATTTGAGATATTTTGTGTTGATAAGCTTCTAGTGCAACCACCTGGCATATGGGCTATGCCTTGACCAACTAGGTTGCAAGAACTTAGCTAGATGGACAGTTGGTGGTAGGGTTGATAGGATGGAACGCGTCCATGGTGGTCTAAGGGAATTCTTCTGAAAATTCTCATATGGATGCATGTCGAGTCTTGTGGGAAAAGTGCACCACCTCTCGAGAGGGTAAAACCTAAGTACTTAGTCGTGTCCCCGGCAATGGAAAATTTGAGCATCAAAGACATTGAAGTGATCAAGAATCTCTTCATCCCAATTTCTCTAAGTTAAAACTTGTGGTTGAACAAGGGTAAAGGTTCACCAATGTCTATTGGTGGTTCCTTGGGTGTTTTTGTCAAACAAAAACTTAGTGTTTTTCAACTAATAAGAAAAACCTTATTTTGAGCAAAGCCAGCCTGGACTACACTTAGCCAAATTCATATAGATGTTAGATGCTACTATTCTACTATGGTACCACCTGCCAATACAATTCCAAATGTATTGACCCTCTGTGGCTGTAACTTATGATTTTGCAGGTTACTCTGATGGAGACTAGGGTTATGAGTCTACACTTAATATGTTTGCTTGTGGAACATGAAGATGAAGACTTCTATTTATTTAACATGTTTGCTTGTGGAACATGAGATGAAGACTTCTATTTATTTACTTATGTTATGAACTCTATGTATTAGCCTCAGGCTAATGAGTTGTAAAGACTATGTTATGTTTGGAATGACGATGTAATAATGACTTTGTATCTGTGTACTTCATCTTAAACTGTGGATGCTAGCATTTTAAAGGTGGGGTCTTACAGAGCCGCCAGAGGAAGAGATCTAGATCCAATCTCACAAACCCTTCTCCACCACCATAGTCATAATCCACCACTTGTAATAGTAGATCTCATCTCCAATTGGCGACATTGTAAGACTATTACTATCGTTCTCATGATTTCTAGTACAATGTTTATGATTGTTGATCTCATCTCTATGTATGAGTATTTATCCTTGGGCTGAGGTCTTCGGCCTAGCCATGTAGTTTGTGCATGATATTTATCATAGATGGGATTGTGTATTAGTTTGTATGACATGATGATTATTGTATCTCTCTTGCCTCAATCTAAAGGACTTGTCAGGTACCCAAGACCATGAGGATTGATGCAGGTATAGGGAGTATGAGTAATGACTAATCTATAGGATGGGAACCCCAATGACAGAAAGGGTAGTACGGCTGTATGTGAGGGATTTACTTGGGATTATGATGATGTCACTATGCATATCATTAGTTCTCTTTCTTCTATGGATGAGACTAATAGGCTATTGCTATAAGAGGTTGCGGAGGCTATAGCAATTATGGATGCACTGCCCACATATAATTATCTTGCTCTAACGATTACATGCGTACTTTATTATTATCTTTTATTCCCATCAAATCTTTTGCACAGCTATAGGTGAAACCAAACTCCCTAGGCCCTCTCTCTCCATCATCGACAACAACAAAAGATCGCAAACTCTTGGTCCGGTAAAACACTAAAAGAATTCTAAAACTCCCGAAGGTCCGTTTTGCTTTTTGCTTCCAGAGGATTCGATAACCTAGGTCTACTAGGCAAAAAGAGCTATACTACATCCGTAATCTGGATCGAAGGTATCAACCCTTTTTCTGGCGCCGTTGCCGGGAAGCAATAGCTACCCTGGTAAGGTTATTAGGAACCTTGTTAGTTTTAATTCTTGTTTTTTATTTTGTTAGTTTGCTATCAATCTTTATTTGAAATATCAAAACAAATAGTTAGCCTTTAAATTCTTGTTTTTACTATCATAAGTTTTTGTTTAGAAAACCCAAAAACATAAGTACTATGGCTGAAAACAAACTTGGGGAGTTTGCAACTCCGAACAATGATTATTTAAGTACTCCTATTACCCAGCCAACAATTACCGACGAGGACTATGAAATTAATCCCTACTACTTATGTTTGGTTCAACAAAATCAATTTGGAGCCTCTACTGCTGAGGACCCAGGTTGTAAGATCCCTCCTTTATAAAGGAAAAAGGATCCCTGTGATTGCAATGCTAGTCCCTGGATCAATAGCTAGCATCCACAGTTAAGATGTAATATCAAGAAACAAAGGTCATAATACAACTTTATAACCAGGAATAACATAATTTTATTACATCTTACGTAGCTCATTTGGCTATTACATTACATTGCAGCAGAATATCTATAAGCATGGGGTCCTTCATCTTCAAAGTGCCACAGGCAAACATGTTGGTTGTAGACTTGTAATCCTAATCAATCAACTTCACTAATATCAATCAAACCTGCAACATAACAAGTTACAGCCACAAGGGTCAATACATTTGAATTGTATTGGCAAGTGATACTATGGTAGTATAGTGGAGTCTATCATCTATATGCATTTGGCTAAGTGGAGCTTAGGCTTGCATTGCTTAAAATAGATTTTCCTTATCATTTGAAAACACTAAGTTTTTGCTTGACAAAATAATTTTTCCCAAGGCATCTCCCAATCAAAGATTAAAGGTCCTTTAACCCTTGTTCAAACCACAAGTTTTTAACTTAGAAATTTGGATGATGAGATTCTTGATTGCTTCCATGTCTTGATTCTCAAATTGTCCTTTACCAGGGACATGGCTAAGTACTTAGATTTTACACTCTGTAGAGGTGGTGCACTTTCCCCACAAGACTTGGTTTCACCAAGACAAGATATTTCAGAAGCCTTCCCTTAGACCAAAATGGACGCGCTTCAACCTATCAAACCCTACCACCAACTGTCCATATGGCTAAGTTCTTGCAACCTATATGATCCAGGCAGAGCCCATATTGCCAAGTGGCTGCACTAGAAGCTTCTCAACATTTGACATCTCAAATCTCTTTGTTCCTGGGTGGCCATCCACAAGTGAGATACACAAGGTTCACCAGTCCCCTGGCCTTGTGTAACCACTCAACCAAAAACCACCAAGCAATTACCATTCCACCCAGGTGATTCATTAACTTAGTTGTTTTATTAAACAAAACACCAGTCCTCAGACTTAGAAATTTTTTCATAGTGTGAATATATATTCCACCCTTGTTTTATACTAGCTAAGCTAAGCATGATAGTAGTAGGAGTCTTAACTTAGGAAATTTTACTAAGGTTTCATCTACTAGGATTTCCCATAGCATGGTTATACTTAGCAAAATTCCATGCAAGTTTTACTTAGAAAAATCACTAATGCATAGTGAAAGTAATGGGACAAAAGTATGAAGCATCACTTGCCTTTTTGGTAGAGGGTATAAGTTCACTCCTTGTCCTTGCAACAATCACACTCTTCAAGTCACTACAATTCAATCAAGCAAGGCACAATCTCAATCTACCAATCAAGCAAAACATCACATAAAATGATAAAGTCTAAGAAATGCATGCAAGCATGCCAAGCTTTGTTTTATTTGAAAAAGTGGTTCCTAATGGGTCATAAACATTTGAAAACACCTCTTGGTCATTTTGTAAAGTGGCAAAGTCATTTGCAAAAGGTTTCACTTCATAAACCATTTTCAAAACAAGGTATCATTTTATGTGGTGTAGAAATGTTTTTACTAAGGCATTAATCTATAGGATTCACAAAATATGTTTTCAAACCATAAAACTTGGTGTTTGGGGTCAGAGAGTTTAAAACAAAACATTTCCCAAAAGTTTTCTTCCAAAACCATTTTTAATAAATAAACTATATTTTTATTTGACTAGAAATGGTTTTAAATCAAAGAATCATTCTTTTGTTTCACCAAATACATTTTTTAAACCACAAAGTGATTCCTATGTTCAGTAGGTTCAAAATACACCATATGCAAAAGATTTTATCCCCAACATCATTTTTGAACAATTTTTATAATCTAAACAAGCATACAAATGTTTCTGCAAAAAAAAAAATTTAACAGAAACTTTTTACTAAACAAATGGCATGGTTGGCTAGGTCTTGTTCCACTGATTCTATTGATATAAAGTTTGCAAATTTTGGACGTGTGGATCAAAAGTTACAAGGGTTTCAAATTTGCAAATCAATCTGATTTCAAATTCTGTTTTAAAACAAAGACTGGCCACGCGTCGCGTTTTTATTGGGCGGTACCGCTTCGTGCGGATCAGCCTCTCTGGTGCGTTGGATCTTAGTTCAATCGCACGGCTCAGGTCCACTCGTACCCCTTCGAGTTGATTCTAATCCTACGCGTCTGATTCAGATATAACGGCTCTTACGCAATGACCAAAAAGCAGCGGCGCTGGCGGCGGCTGGCGGCGGCGGCGTGTCTGCCTACGGCGGAGCCGGCGATGCAGGAAGCAAGGAGGCTAACGGAGATGCTTACCATGTTCGCAGGGTACTGGGGAAGCTCAAGGTGGTGCTGTCTTGGCGAGGTGCGCACTGGAGTGGGGTTAATCGCTCGCCGGAGCTTGAAGCGGCGTCGGGTTCGTCTGGTGGTCGTCGAGGGTGGTGCCGCGGTTCGCCCCGAGGGAAAACAAGGGCACGGTTAGGTGCAGCCGAGTGTGGCGAGTGCAGGAGCATGAACGAGAGGGCGTGGGGCGGTCTGTCTTACCAGGGGAAGGTCGCCGGAGATAGTAGCAGTCGCGGCGGCGCTCAGAGGTTGTCGAAGACGACGTTCTGGGGTGCCCGCGGTTGAACGGAAGGCACGGGCAGAAGCGCCAGAGGCTGGGGAGTGTGCGAGCTTGGTCAATGGGGCAAGGGGCGGTGTCTGCTGGCCGGAATTTGCTGGAAAGGTTCGCCGGAGCAGTGGGGTTCGGGCTTGCGATTCGAGCAGCCTAGAGGCAAAGAGGGGGAGCTTTCTGGGGGGAATGAGAGAGAGGCCACGGGCGGTTAAATGTGCGCGATAACTGGGAGGAATCAACGCCTCCATCAACGTGTAATCAACTCCGGCGTTACTGGCTGCAACGGCAGGGGCGACAACGTCGTGGTGGAGACGACGAACAGTAGCGTGGGGCCTGCCTGTCAGCGAGGGAGAGTGGGGGAAAGAGGGGCCACCGGTCAGTCGCTCTGCGGGTGCGGGTTCAGGTGGAAAACGCTTCGCGCGTGGGGGAATAACTGGGCTGGTACTGGGCTTCTGGGCCAGGTTTAGTTGGGTCGAGTCTGACTCTATTTTTTTCTTTCAAATGCTTTTTCTTTTTCTATTTCTATTTTCCGTTTTGAAATTCAAACAACAATCAAACACTCAAATCAAATCAAACTTTCACCAAACAATGCATTGAGTTTTGGTTCTGTTTAACAACAAAACCAATTCCCAAAACAAAAATAATATTTTTATTTTAGGGTCCATTTTTAATTAAATAAATAGACCTTGATTATTAAATCAAAATAGGATTTGATTTATTTAAAATCTCCATTTGAAAAATAAAATAAAAACAAATCAGTAGGTTTTTATTTGAAAATAAAGAATACTTGGAAAACTTATTTAAAATAATTTAATAAGTTTTTGATGTTTAATTAAAATGGGAAAAGCCTTTACTTTAATAAATTTGGTTTAGTAATAAACACTCATTGTTTTATTTAAATAAACCTTTACTCTTTTAATCAAAACAAAATATTTTATTTCAAAAGTTTGGCCAAGGTTTAATTTGGCTATATAAAATAATCCTTATTTATATTTCTTCCTTTTTATTTGAAAACCAAATCTTTTTATTAAAACATCCAAAAATAGTAATTCCAAATATTTTAAATTTTCCTTTATTAATTGTTTATCTCTTTTAAATACCTTTAGGATTTATTAGATCAAAATAGGTTTGAAGGTTTCCAATTGGAATCAAAAAGTTTCTTCTCACCCTGAAAATCAACAAAGTTTTATTTTATTCATTTATTTTTCAGATTACAAGATTTGGAAAATCTTGGGATGTGACACAGGTATGCACTTGAACACTTTCACTAAAATATGTGATATGATGCGCATTAAAGATGTTGACCCCGATGCGGTCAAGCTGCGTTTATTTCCTTTCTCTCTTAGAGGAAGAGCAAAACTTTGCCTAGAAATACTATTGCATCATGGGTGGAATGTAATTCTTTATTCATGACTAAAATTTTCCCACCCGTAAAGACTACACATCTAAGATGTAATATTACTGGTTTTAGACAGAAAGAGCGTGAGCCACTAGCGCTTGCATGGGAGAGAGTGAAAGAATGCATGAGAAACCGTCCCAGCCATGGGATGGAAGATTGGTTAATTCTCCATTTATTTTATAATTCTCTTAACCCTGTGTCTAAGTCTATGCTTGATACTGCAGCTGGAGGAATATTTATGGGCAAACAAATTGCCAAAGAAAAATAGCTGCTAGACAATATGCAAGACAACCATGCCCAATGGCATGTGGAAAGATCAAACACAAAGAAGGTGAACTCCGTCACACCGCAGGAAATGAAGAACTCACAGCTAATCTAGATGAGCTCATATTAGCCGTCAAGGGTAAGGAAACCCAGGTAAGAGCTATCCCATAATCAAATATTGAAGAAATAGACTTCATAGCTCATAATGATTATAACCCTGCTTGGAAGAAGAACTATAATCCAAATTTCCAAAAACATTATTCTAGCCCTGCATGTAACTCTAATAATAATATTGGATCAAGTAATGCTAGTCTCCAAGAATCACTTAGGTCCTTTATGGACTCGCAAACTAAGAAAAACAATATCCTTGTTAAGATAACGGAGAACCATGATAATATGCTTGGAAAATTGTCTAACCAATATGTGAGTTTGAGGAATGATTTGCAGGCCCTCCAAGAAAGAACAAGGATTGTTGAGGCACAAGTAGATAAGATAACTGAGAGTCAAATTCTCATTCTAGCTAAATTTATAGGTAAAGCTGAGCCCAATCCGGTTGAAGACCTGAAGATGATAAGAATCCAAACGGAGGAGTCTGAAGAACTTGACTATAGCAATGCCCCTTCACCAAATTACACGGTTGAAGATCTTGTGAAAGGGATCAATATCAAGATTCCAGTAAGTGAAGGAAATGATGAAGATATGTATCAACATTTCATTAATCAGGTAGTAATAAAGGTACGTGAGCTTGAAGATGAATATAAGAAAATTGCTGAAAAACTACCTATTAAGCTTGATGATATATTTGAGCCTACTATAAAAATTTAAATTGGGACTAATGAGATATCTGATGACTGCAAGTGCACAAATCATTTGTAGCTAGTTTCGAAATAAAGATATCGATCCCACAGGGCAGGAGTCTGAAGTCTAGGAATTCTTGAAATAAATACTAAAAATAGAATTGCTAAATAAAGTTCTAAGTAACAAGATAAAATGAGAGTATTGCATAAAAAGGTGTTTTGGGGTTTTTGGTATAAGAGAACAATAAGTAAAGTAAACAAAACTAAATATAGAAAATAAGTATCGCGTATGTAAAAGAGATTTGAAACTTCAGTGGGAAAAAGCGTTCTCAGGGATTAGCGGATACACCACTAGCATTATAAAGGTATAAGGTAAAGATTATTATCATGAACATTATCAACTATGTATGTGTGTGAGGAATTCCATATTTGGACAAAGAGGCAGCAACCACTGCTCAAATCATCCTCACAACCACATCAGACAACAATCAACATCAATTGAATTACTGCGCTATTAAGGGACGTAATCCCGCAGGATGTATCCCATGGCATGGATAGTATTTTGTGAGTTTCCTCAATTCCCAAGTTGATACGTAAGGAGTGCCAACAACTTTATAGTTACTGTAAGTGCTAACATCCCTCCGTCTATCAACAAGTAGTTCCCTCCATCTAGTCCCCACAAGAGGCAAATATTGAGAGGTCTACTCCCAACATCAAGATGAAGACAATCTAACACATGGTCACAACGATGAATATCATAATAAACTTTATCTTATTTCAATCTCATGCTAGGGTGTCACATCCCAAGATTTTCCAAATCTTGTAATGTGAAAATAAATGAATAAAAATAAAACATTGTTTGATTTTTCAGGGCCAGAAGAAACTTTTTGAATTCAATTGGAACTTCCAACCCATTTGGATTAAATAAAACCCTAAAGGGATTTATAAAGTTAAACATTTTAAATAAAAGAAAACAAATATTTAGAATCATTATCTTGGATCCTTAAAATAAAAGAATTTGGATTTCAAAAGAAATAGAAGTTTTATAAATAAAGAATATTTTATAAAGCCAAATTAAACCTTGGCCAAGCTTTGGAATTAAAACATTTTGTTATAAATAACAAAGGTTTATTTAAATAAATTAATAAGGATTTAATATCCAATTTTAACTAAATAAAAGGTTTTACCATTTTAAATTAAAAACATCAAAAACTTATTTATTTATTTTAAATAAGTATTCTAAGTATCTTATTTTCTTAATTAAAACCTACTGAAGTGCTTTGGTTTATTTTAGATTTCAAAATAAACATCTTAATAAAACAAATCCTATTTTAATGAAAGTCTATTGTATTTAATTAATAATGGACCCTATAACAAAAATGTTATTTTATTTAAAAAACAAGCCTTCCAAGTATTCTTTATTTTCAAATAAAATCTACTGATTTGGTTTTGGAAAATATTTGGATTTAAATAGAGCTTTGGAATAAATCAATTCTATTTTGATTTATTAACAATGGTCCATTTATTTAATTAATAATGGACCCTATTATTAAAATTATTATTTTGAATTTGGATCTTGGTTCATGTTACAAAACAGAACTAATTTCAAAATTACAAAGATTGGTGTTGTTTGGTTTGTTTTGGTTGATGTTTGTTTGTTTGGAAATTCAAAACAGGAAATAGAATTAGAAAAAGGAAAAAGATTCAGAAACAGAAAAAAATAAGAAAAGGGTCGACCCAACCCAGCAGCCCAAACAGGCCCAGAAACAGCCCAACTCCTCACCCCGAAAGAAAACGTTTCGCACTAGTATTCGAACCCACGCAGAGACTGACCAGTGGACCCTCCCCTCCCTTCTTTTCCCACTGACCGGTAGGCCCACTCTCCACTGTTCTTCCTCCTCACCCGCGCGACCCCTTCTTCCTCCCTCGGCGCTGTTTCCTGCCGATGAATTCGCAGACTTAATTCGCCTTAACGCGACCAGCGTTACTCGATTTGATCACGCAGTCTTAAACGCCCATGTCGCCTCTATATTTCCCCTCTAACACCCCGCGCTGGCACGCCTTAGACCACCCCAATTTCCTCCCCGAGCACCCTCTGCTCCGACAAGGTTCGGTGGCGATTCCGGCCAAATATCACCGCCCCTTGCATCCCTGAGCAACCTAGCAGCTTCCTCACTCCCTGGCGCATCTGCCGGTACCCCCTGTTCACCCACGGGCGTCCCTGAGCATCGACTCCGACCAAGCTCTGAGCGCCGCCGGCTGACTTCAACTCCGTCGAGTTCCTCCGGTAAGACCAGACCACTCCTTTTCCTCTCGTTCATGCACACACATTCGCCGTGTCTTTGCGCATCTGACCGTGCATCTGGTTTGTCTCCGAGTGAGCTCCAGCGATGTCCTCGACGACGACTGAGCAAGGCCGAGGAGCATCTCCACTCCGGCGAGCAATCCAGCCCGCTCCAATACACCCCCTTACCAACCCCAAGCGAGTTGAGTCTCGACGTCACCCCACGAACTCGGTGAGCACTCTCTTTTCCCCTCTCGCTTCCTGTTTCGCCGGCGCCGCCACCGTCTGGTCGTTCCGTCGCCAGCAGCCGCCGCAGCGCCGCCAGCTTCTGGTCAAACCGCGCGAGCCGTTTTATCTAGATCGGGCGAGCGAGATAGAATCACTTAGTCGCGAAGACGTACGCGCTCTGGACCACACGATCGAATAGATCCAACGCACCGTAACGCTGATCCGCGCGAAACGGTACCGTCCAGTGAAATCCTGCCGCGTGGCACTAGGTCTGTTTAAAAGAATTTTTGAATCAGATTTATTTGCAAACTTCAAACCCTTATAACTTTGGATCCACACGTCCAAAAATTACAAATTTTATGTCGTTGGATTCAGGAGAGCAAGACCTAATCAACCATGGCCTTAGTTTAGAAAATAGTATCTGTTAGCTTGCTTATTTTTGCAGATTCATTTGTGTGCTTGTTTAGATTAGAAAAATTGCTTAAAAATGATTTTTGGGTTAAAACCTTTGCAAAATGGTTTGTTGTCAACTCACTGACCCTAGGAACCAACCCATGGTTTTGAAAATGAAATTGGGAAAATTTAGAATGGATTAATTGAATTAGTCTATTTTAGCAAAGTAAAGATAATGGTTTTATTATGAAAAAGGATTTTGGAATAAAAACTTTGGGAAAATAATTTGATTCAAAGCTACTGACCCAAAACACCAAGTCTTGAGAGTTAGAAATTTTTGGTGAGAAACTTAAAGATTTTTGATTTGATAAAACCATTTTCCACCACATAACTGTTGAATGGATTTTAAAATAGTTTTTGGGCAAACCCCTCTAACTAATGACTTTGCCATTTTGGTAAATGACCAAATTGGATCTTACAAAGTTTAGAAATCCAATAGAGACCCCCTTTACAAAATAAAATTATCTTATGCATGCTCCCATGCATGAATTAGTTTCCATTGTCTTGTGTGTGTGAATTTGTTTGAGTGATTATTGGTTTAGAATGTTAGTTGATTTTGTGTTTTCTTGATTGACTTGTAGTGAAATTAGAGAAGTGTGAGACTAGCAAAATCAAGGAGTGAACCACCATTCCCTACCAAAAAGGCAAGTTACACTATCATTCAAAAGTCCTACTATTTTCATTATACTTAGTGGATTTTGCAAACATGCATGAAAATAATTTATACTTATGCTATGCTAAATTCTAATAGGATGCCCTTACATTACTTAGTGAAAACATTGTACATGCTTAGCCATGCTTATTTGAGAAAACAGATACATGTTGAGATTTTTACAAAGTTGAGAAAAGGACTTGTGTTTTACATAATAAAACAAGGACTCAATGAACCACCTAGGTGGAGGATACTTTAAGTTTTGGAGAAGGTGGCAACAAAAGGAACCATGTTTATGGTGATCTCTTTGTGTTGTGCTCCAAAAGAAAACCCACCTAGGAAACTTAGAGATTGAACATGCTTCTCCAATTGTGGCTTTCGTGTGCAACCACATGCTATTATGGCTCTGGCTTAGTCAATTACATTAGGAAGACCCATACATTGTCTTTAGTTACTGGACATGGGGATCTGGAATGCTTCATGGGGGATGAAGACAAGCTAGAAATGGTGTATGGGAGGACCTTTTGGAAAGACTTCGTCACATTCTCAATCTGCCAGTTCTCTATCTTGGTGAGTGCTAATCCAGTAGGCCACTGGTGGAAAAAGGATGGGATTGTGACATGTGGGTAAAGTGTACTCCTTCTGTAGAAGATAATAAAATCTAAGTACTTAGCCGTGTCCCCGATTATGGACAATACTAAGCAACTAAAGTTTGAACTATGGGAGATCTCGACATTCCAACTTCTAATATAAAAACTTGATGCACTTGGGGTTACCAAGGAATTCAAAGAGATTTTGTCAAGCTTGATGCACTTGGGGTTACCAAGGTGCTCAAGAGCATGATGTACTTGGGGTTACCAAGGAACTCATGAGATTTTATAAAACTTGTTGCACTTGGGGTTACCAAGTAGCTCAAGGGATTGTTGACAAGGACTTGAACACTTGAGTTTCTACCAAGGAGTTCAAGGAACTCGGAAAAGAGATTTGACAAAGGACCAAAACTATTTTGAAAAGATAGGATAAAATATTGCTTTATGCAAATAAGCCTAAAACTCTACTTAGCCAAATTTGCATGTAATGATAGGATCCACTTATATTATACGAAACGGTGAAACTTGCCAATACAATTCAAATGTATTGACCCTTGTGGCTGTAAATTGTAATGTTGCAGGTTTGATTGATTTTAGTGAAGTTTGATTGACTAGGATTACAAAGTCTACAACCAGCATTTGCCTATGGCACTTTGAAGATGAAGGACCCATGACTATAGTTATTCCGCTGCAATGTAATGTAATAGCCAAATGTGCTATGAATGATGTAATAAAATTATGTTATTCCTGGTTATAAAGTTATATTATGACCTTTGTATCTTGATATTACATCTCAACTGTGGATGTTAGCTATTGATCCAGGGACTAGCATTGTAAACACAGGAGGAATCTACCTTATTAGGTTGAGTTCCTTGGTAACCCCAAGTACATCATGCTCTTGAGCACCTTGGTAACCCCAAGTGCATCAAGCTTGACAAAATCTCTTTGAATTCCTTGGTAACCCCAAGTGCATCAAGTTTTTATATTAGAAGTTGGAATGTCGAGATCTCCCATAGTTCAAACTTTAGTTGCTCAATATTGTCCATAACCGGGGACACGGCTAAGTACTTAGATTTTATTATCTTCTGCAGAAGGAGTACACTTTACCCACATGTCACAATCCCATCCTTTTGCCACCAGTGGCCTACTGGATTAGCACTCACCAAGATGGAGAACTGGCAGATTGAGAATGTGACGAAGTCTTTCCAAAAGGTCCTCCCATACACCATTGCTAGCTTGTCTTCAGCCCCCATGAAGCATTCCAGATCCCCATGTCCAGTAACTAAAGACAATGTATGGGTCTTCCTAATGTAATTGACTAAGCCAGAGCCATAATATCATGTGGTTGCACACGAAAGCCACAATTGGAGAAGCATGTTCAATCTCTAAGTTTCCTAGGTGGGTTTTCTTTTGGAGCACAACACAAAGAGATCACCATAAACATGGTTCCTTTTGTTGCCACCTTCTCCAAAACTTAAAGTATCCTCCACCTAGGTGGTTCATTGAGTCCTTGTTTTATTATGTAAAACACAAGTCCTTTTCTCAACTTTGTAAAAATCTCAACATGTATCTCTTTTCTCAAATAAGCATGGCTAAGCATGTACAATGTTTTCACTAAGTAATGTAAGGGCATCCTATTAGGATTTAGCATAGCATAAGTATAAATTATTTTCATGCATGTTTCCAAAATCCACTAAGTATAATGAAAATAGTAGGACTTTTGAATGATAGTGTAACTTGCCTTTTTGGTAGGGAATGGTGGTTCACTCCTTGATTTTGCTAGTCTCACACTTCTCTAATTTCACTACAAGTCAATCAAGCAAACACAAAATCAACTAACATTCTAAACCAATAATCACTCAAACAAATTCACACACACAAGACAATGGAAACTAATTCATGCATGGGAGCATGCATAAGATAATTTTATTTTGTAAAGGGGGTCTCTATTGGATTTCTAAACTTTGTAAGATCCAATTTGGTCATTTACCAAAATGGCAAAGTCATTAGTTAGAGGGGTTTGCCCAAAAACTATTTTAAAATCCATTCAACATTTATGTGGTGGAAAATGGTTTTATCAAATCAAAAATCTTTAAGTTTCTCACCAAAAATTTCTAACTCTCAAGACTTGGTGTTTTGGGTCAGTAGCTTTGAATCAAATTATTTTCCCAAAGTTTTTATTCCAAAATCCTTTTTCATAATAAAACCATTATCTTTACTTTGCTAAAATAGACTAATTCAATTAATCCATTCTAAATTTTCCCAATTTCATTTTCAAAACCATGGGTTGGTTCCTAGGGTCAGTGAGTTGACAACAAACCATTTTGCAAAGGTTTTAACCCAAAAATCATTTTTAAGCAATTTTTCTAATCTAAACAAGCACACAAATGAAGCTGCAAAAATAAGCAAGCTAACAGATACTATTTTCTAAACTAAGGCCATGGTTTGTTAGGTCTTGCTCTCCTGAATCCAACGACATAAAATTTGTAATTTTTGGACGTGTGGATCCAAAGTTATAAGGGTTTGAAGTTTGCAAATAAATCTGATTCAAAAATTCTTTTAAACAGACCTAGTGCCACGCGGCCGGATTTCACTGGACGGTACCGTTTCGCGCGGATCAGCGTTACGTTGCGTTGGATCTAATCGATCGTGTGGTCCAGAGCGCGTACGTCTTCGCGACTAAGTGATTCTATCTCGCTCGCCCGATCTAGATCGAACGGCTCGCGCGGTTTGACCAGAAGCTGGCGGCGCTGCGGCGGCTGCTGGCGACGGAACGACCAGACGGTGGTGGCGCCGGCGAAACAGGAAGCGAGAGGGGAAAAGAGAGTGCTCACCGAGTTCGTGGGGTGACGTCGAGACTCAACTCGCTTGCGGTTGGTAAGGGGGTGTACTGGAGCGGGCTGGATTGCTCGCCGGAGTGGAGATGCTCCTCGGCCTTGCTCAGTCGTCATCGAGGACAGCGCTGGAGCTCACTCGGAGACAAACCAGATGCACGGTCAGATGCGCAAAGACACGGCGAATGTGTGTGCATGAACGAGAGGAAAAGGAGTGGTCTGGTCTTACCGGAGGAACTCGACGGAGTTGAAGTCAGCCGGCGACGCTCAGAGCTTGGTCGGAGTCGACGCTCAGGGACGCCCGTGGGTGAACAGGGGGTACCGGCAGATGCGCCAGGGAGTGAGGAAGCTGCTAGGTTGCTCAGGGATGCAAGGGGCAGTGATACTTGGCCGGAATCGCCACCGAACCTTGTCGGAGCAGAGGGTGCTCGGGGAGGAAATTGGGGTGGTTTAAGGCGTGCCAGCGCGGGGTGTCAGAGGGGAAATATAGAGGCGACATGGGCGTTTAAGACTGCGTGATCAAATCGAGTAACGCTGGTCACGTTAAGGCGAATTAAGTCTGCGAATTCATCGGCAGGAAACAGCGCCGAGGGAGGAAGAAGGGGTCGCGCGGGTGAGGAGGAAGAACAGTGGAGAGTGGGCCTACCGGTCAGTGGGAAAAGAAGGGAGGGGAGGGTCCACTGGTCAGTCTCTGCGTGGGTTCGAATACTAGTGCGAAACGTTTTCTTTCGGGGTGAGGAGCTGGGCTGTTTCTGGGCCTGTTTGGGCTGCTGGGTTGGGTCGACCCTTTTCTTATTTTTTTCTGTTTCTGAATCTTTTTCCTTTTTCTAATTCTATTTCCTGTTTTGAATTTCCAAACAAACAAACATCAACCAAAACAAACCAAACAACACCAATCTTTGTAATTTTGAAATTAGTTCTGTTTTGTAACATGAACCAATATCCAAATTCAAAATAATAATTTTAATAATAGGGTCCATTATTAATTAAATAAATGGACCATTGTTAATAAATCAAAATAGAATTGATTTATTCCAAAGCTCTATTTAAATCCAAATATTTTCCAAAACCAAATCAGTAGATTTTATTTGAAAATAAAGAATACTTGGAAGGCTTGTTTTTTAAATAAAATAACATTTTTGTTATAGGGTCCATTATTAATTAAATATAATAGACTTTCATTAAAATAGAATTTGTTTTATTAAGATGTTTATTTTGAAATCTAAAATAAACCAAAGCACTTCAGTAGGTTTTAATTAAGAAAATAAGATACTTAGAATACTTATTTAAAATAAATAAATAAGTTTTTGATGTTTTTAATTTAAAATGGTAAAACCTTTTATTTAGTTAAAATTGGATATTAAATCCTTATTAATTTATTTAAATAAACCTTTGTTATTTAAAACAAAATGTTTTAATTCCAAAGCTTGGCCAAGGTTTAATTTGGCTTTATAAAATATTCTTTATTTATAAAACTTCTATTTATTTTGAAATCCAAATTCTTTTATTTTAAGGATCCAAGATAATGATTCTAAATATTTGTTTTCTTTTATTTAAAATGTTTAACTTTATAAATCCCTTTAGGGTTTTATTTAATCCAAATGGGTTGGAAGTTCCAATTGAATTCAAAAAGTTTCTTCTGGCCCTGAAAAATCAAACAAAGTTTTATTTTTATTCATTTATTTTCACATTACAAGATTTGGAAAATCTTGGGATGTGACAATCCTATTAGGATTGTAAACCTAGGATTGGACAAAACCCCTTAGATAAATAGGAGTTATACTTGTTCCAAAAACTTATTTACAAAATCTTGTAAACTCTTTCCTCAACCATTTTGGTTTCAACTCTACATCTCTTCTACTTCAACTTGATGGAAAAGCCTACCCCATGACCAAAGACTACACCATGTGCAAGGGACTTCTTCAACTTCTTCAACTCTAATGACTTCAACTTCTTCAACTCTAATGACTTCGACATCTTCAGCATATTTCCCAAGGACTTCCAACTTGGAAACTACTAAGGACCACAAGTGAAACAAGGAAATCTTACTCAAGAATTAGAGACTGAGGGAATGCAAAAGTTAGAAAGAGACCCATCACTTGGAGATTTTGAGACCAAGAAATTCTCCTAAGGAAAACATGATCTCATGTAAGAAGAAGCAACCAAGAAGGATGGAAAGATCACAAGTGAACCATATAGATGGACCACCATATTATAGTTAAGTCAAACACACCAACCCGTGTGGTGTAACAAAAATATTTTTGTTGACTAAGTATGTGCTTGAACCTTGTTTGAGTGAAATGTTTGGTTTGTGATTGCATGCACATTGCTTGTGTGAATTGTGATGTGTGTGATTAGAATTAAGTCCTTAGAAATATCTTGCCTATTCTAATCTCCCTTCAACCCAAACAAATGACTACTCCAAAAGGCTCCAAGGTTGATGACACCAACACCAACCAAGTGGACAGCATGAAAGAGCTCATAGCAACCCAGAACCAATTGAACCAACTGACAGCTCAGTTCATAGCCAACAATAGTGATAAAGATCCAGCACTGCAAAAGTTTTTGGAGGAACAATCCCAACTGATGCTTAAGGTGACTAATCAAATGATCAGCATGGAAGAAAGCTATCCCAAAGGATTTTATGATAACAAGGATGACAAGAATGTTGTTCTAGATGGAGCACCAGCTTGCATTATTTGTGGAGACAAGGATCACACTCCCAAGGAGCATGAAGGTCAATGTCCTAACTATGAAGGAAATCATCCTGTTGGACAATGTCCCACCTCTCAAGCTACTTGTTACCTTTGTGAAGGAAACGACCATGTCCCTATCCAATGCCCCATCTACCCCATGGTAGAACAAAGGAAACAAGAAGGATCCAAGTCTACCAAAGGAAAAGGACCACTTATACCTCCAAACAAGACAACCCAATTCAAAGGATCAAAGAAACCCAAGAAACCAAGACCAGACATGAATCTTGTGCAATGTCGTAAATGTAAGGAAATGGGACACTACTCCAGTGAGTGCCCAGAGAACAAGAAGAATAAAGAGATTGACCAAGTGTGGTGCAACAACTGCAAAGAGTTAGGCCACTATGTAGCAACTTGTCCACAAGAGCCACGTAAAGAACTCAAGGACATCCATTGTTTCAACTGCAAGAATCCAGGACATTATGCAAGCAACTGTCCAGAGAAGATGAAGAACAAGTTGAACAAGCCTATGGAGAAACTCAACCTTGGCCCATGAGTCAAGAATGGAAACCAAGGACATCATGCAAAAGATTGCTTAGAGAAGTTTTCTCAGGATCCCAAGAAGGACAATATGTAATTTTTGTTTGAAATTTTTTTAAGGGTGGTAGTACCCTAGTTGTTTTTGAACATGCATGTAACCCTAACCTCCCCAAATCTCGGGACGAGATTTATTTTAAGGGTGGTAGCCTGTCACATCCCAAGATTTTCCAAATCTTGTAATGTGAAAATAAATGAATAAAAATAAAACTTTGTTTGATTTTTCAGGGCCAGAAGAAACTTTTTGAATTCAATTGGAACTTCCAACCCATTTGGATTAAATAAAACCCTAAAGGGATTTATAAAGTTAAACATTTTAAATAAAAGAAAACAAATATTTAGAATCATTATCTTGGATCCTTAAAATAAAAGAATTTGGATTTCAAAAGAAATAGAAGTTTTATAAAGAAAGAATATTTTATAAAGCCAAATTAAACCTTGGCCAAGCTTTGGAATTAAAACATTTTGTTTTAAATAACAAAGGTTTATTTAAATAAATTAATAAGGATTTAATATCCAATTTTAACTAAATAAAAGGTTTTACCATTTTAAATTAAAAACATCAAAAACTTATTTATTTATTTTAAATAAGTATTCTAAGTATCTTATTTTCTTAATTAAAACCTACTGAAGTGCTTTGGTTTATTTTAGATTTCAAAATAAACATCTTAATAAAACAAATCCTATTTTAATGAAAGTCTATTATATTTAATTAATAATGGACCCTATAACAAAAATGTTATTTTATTTTAAAAACAAGCCTTCCAAGTATTCTTTATTTTCAAATAAAATCTACTGATTTGGTTTTGGAAAATATTTGGATTTAAATAGAGCTTTGGAATAAATCAATTCTATTTTGATTTATTAACAATGGTCCATTTATTTAATTAATAATGGACCCTATTATTAAAATTATTATTTTGAATTTGGATCTTGGTTCATGTTACAAAACAGAACTAATTTCAAAATTACAAAGATTGGTGTTGTTTGGTTTGTTTTGGTTGATGTTTGTTTGTTTGGAAATTCAAAACAGGAAATAGAATTAGAAAAAGGAAAAAGATTCAGAAACAGAAAAAAATAAGAAAAGGGTCGACCCAACCCAGCAGCCCAAACAGGCCCAGAAACAGCCCAGCTCCTCACCCCGAAAGAAAACGTTTCACACTAGTATTCGAACCCGCGCAGAGACTGACCAGTGGACCCTTTCCTCCCTTCTTTTCCCACTGACCGGTAGGCCCACTCTCCACTGTTCTTCCTCCTCACCCGCGCGACCCCTTCTTCCTCCCTCGGCGCTATTTCCTGCCGATGAATTCGCAGACTTAATTCGCCTTAACGCGACCAGCGTTACTCGATTTGATCACGCAGTCTTAAACGCCCATGTCGCCTCTATATTTCCCCTCTGACACCCCGCGCTGGCACGCCTTAGACCACCCCAATTTCCTCCCCGAGCACCCTCTGCTCCGACAAGGTTCGGTGGCGATTCCGGCCAAGTATCACCGCCCCTTGCATCCCTGAGCAACCTAGCAGCTTCCTCACTCCCTGGCGCATCTGCCGGTACCCCCTGTTCACCCACGGGCGTCCCTGAGCGTCGACTCCGACCAAGCTCTGAGCGCCGCCGGCTGACTTCAACTCCATCGAGTTCCTACGGTAAGACCAGACCACTCCTTTTCCTCTCGTTCACGCACACACATTCGCCGTGTCTTTGCGCATCTGACCGTGCATCTGGTTTGTCTCCGAGTGAGCTCCAGCGCTGTCCTCGACGACGACTAAGCAAGGCCGAGGAGCAGCTCCACTCCGGCGAGCAATCCAGCCCGCTCCAGTACACCCCCTTACCAACCGAAAGCGAGTTGAGTCTCGACGTCACCCCACGAACTCGGTGAGCACTCTCTTTTCCCCTCTCGCTTCCTGTTTCGCCGGCGCCGCCACCGTCTGGTCGTTCCGCCGCCAGCAGCCGTCGCAGTGCCGCCAGCTTCTGGTTAAACCGCGCGAGCCGTTCGATCTAGATCGGGCGAGCGAGATAGAATCACTTAGTCGAGAAGAGGTACGCGCTCTGGACCACACGATCGATTAGATCCAACGCACCGTAACGCTGATCCGCGCGAAGCGGTACCGTCTAGTGAAATCCTGCCGCCTGGCACTAGGTCTGTTTAAAAGAATTTTTGAATCAGATTTATTTGCAAACTTCAAACCCTTATAACTTTGGATCCACACGTCCAAAAATTACAAATTTTATGTCGTTGGATTCAGGAGAGCAAGACCTAACCAACCATGGCCTTAGTTTAGAAAATAGTATCTGTTAGCTTGCTTATTTTTGCAGATTCATTTGTGTGCTTGTTTAGATTAGAAAAATTGCTTAAAAATGATTTTTGGGTTAAAACCTTTGCAAAATGGTTTGTTGTCAACTCACTGACCCTAGGAAACAACCCATGGTTTTGAAAATGAAATTGGGAAAATTTAGAATGGATTAATTGAATTAGTCTATTTTAGCAAAGTAAAGATAATGGTTTTATTATGAAAAAGGATTTTGGAATAAAAACTTTGGGAAAATAATTTGATTCAAAGCTACTGACCCAAAACACCAAGTCTTGAGAGTTAGAAATTTTTGGTGAGAAACTTAAAGATTTTTGATTTGATAAAACCATTTTCCACCACATAAATGTTGAATGGATTTTAAAATAGTTTTTGGGCAAACCCCTCTAACTAATGACTTTGCCATTTTGGTAAATGACCAAATTGGATCTTACAAAGTTTAGAAATCCAATAGAGACCCCCTTTACAAAATAAAATTATCTTATGCATGCTCCCATGCATGAATTAGTTTCCATTGTCTTGTGTGTGTGAATTTGTTTGAGTGATTATTGGTTTAGAATGTTAGTTGATTTTGTGTTTGCTTGATTGACTTGTAGTGAAATTAGAGAAGTGTGAGACTAGCAAAATCAAGGAGTGAACCACCATTCCCTACCAAAAAGGCAAGTTACACTATCATTCAAAAGTCCTACTATTTTCATTATACTTAGTGGATTTTGCAAACATGCATGAAAATAATTTATACTTATGCTATGCTAAATCCTAATAGGATGCCCTTACATTAACATTGTACATGCTTAGCCATGCTTATTTGAGAAAAGAGATACATGTTGAGATTTTTACAAAGTTGAGAAAAGGACTTGTGTTTTACATAATAAAACAAGGACTCAATGAACCACCTAGGTGGAGGATACTTTAAGTTTTGGAGAAGGTGGCAACAAAAGGAACCATGTTTATGGTGATCTCTTTGTGTTGTGCTCCAAAAGAAAACCCACCTAGGAAACTTAGAGATTGAACATGCTTCTCCAATTGTGGCTTTCTTGTGCAACCACATGCTATTATGGCTCTGTCTTAGTCAATTACATTAGGAAGACCCATACATTGTCTTTAGTTACTGGACATGGGGATCTGGAATGCTTCATGGGTCTGAAGACAAGCTAGCAATGGTGTATGGGAGGACCTTTTGGAAAGACTTCGTCACATTCTCAATCTGCCAGTTCTCCATCTTGGTGAGTGCTAATCCAGTAGGCCACTAGTGGCAAAAGGATGGGATTATGACATGTGAATAAAGTGTACTCCTTCTGCAGAAGATAATAAAATCTAAGTACTTAGCCGTGTCCCCGGTTATGGACAATACTGAGCAACTAAAGTTTGAACTATGGGAGATCTCGACATTCCAACTTCTAATATAAAAACTTGATGCACTTGGGGTTACCAAGGAATTCAAAGAGATTTTGTCAAGCTTGATGCACTTGGGGTTACCAAGGTGCTCAAGAGCATGATGTACTTGGGGTTACCAAGGAACTCATGAGATTTTATAAAACTTGTTGCACTTGGGGTTACCAAGTAGCTCAAGGGATTGTTGACAAGGACTTGAACACTTGAGTTTCTACCAAGGAGTTCAAGGAACTTGGAAAAGAGATTTGACAAAGGACCAAAACCATTTTGAAAAGATAGGATAAAATATTGCTTTATGCAAATAAGCCTAAAACTCTACTTAGCCAAATTTGCATGTAATGATAGGATCCACTTATATTATACAAAACAGTGAAACTTGCCAATACAATTCAAATGTATTGACCCTTGTGGCTGTAAATTGTAATGTTGCAGGTTTGATTGATTTTAGTGAAGTTTGATTGACTAGGATTACAAAGTCTACAACCAGCATTTGCCTGTGGCACTTTAAAGATGAAGGACCCATGACTATAGTTATTCCGCTGCAATGTAATGTAATAGCCAAATGAGCTATGAATGATGTAATAAAATTATGTTATTCCTGGTTATAAAGTTATATTATGACCTTTGTATCTTGATATTACATCTCAACTGTGGATGCTAGCTATTGATCCAGGGACTAGCATTGTAAACACAGGAGGAATCTACCTTATTAGGTTGAGACCCCTACATAGGGTTTCTCCATCTCCCCAAGAACTAATGATCTACTCAGACATGGAGGCAAACAACATCATGGCAATGGTAATGGAAACGATCATCGATGAATAGTACTTGTATAAATCCACAACTAGTGCAAGAATTACAACAAGATCTAGATGGGATGGATGGAGGTGATGGTGGTGATGAAGATGCAGTGGTTGATGAAGATGGAGATCGATGCCTTGTCCTCCCAGATCTTCTTAGGGCAAAGATGGATCCCTAGGGCAAGTTCCCTGTAACACCCCCGGTCACTCCGGACCGACGGCTGTCACTTTTGGTAGCTCAATAGGATCTCTAGACTAACCCTACAAACCAACACTAGTCTTTTCTGTGCACTTTGTCCTCACTCGTGCGCACCCGGTTACCCACTTCCCGGTCGGTCACCCATCCTAGAATTGCTCTAGGCTAAGCATGCTTAACCTTAGAGTTATTTTTGAATGAGCTTCCAGAAAAGAAGTTGCAAATTGTTGGTATGGGTTTCCTATCAATCCTATTGAGCCATGCGCCAGGGTCTCACATACACACACCCTTAGAAGAATGACGTCCTCGTCGATCAACCACAAGCCAGGAACGTCCCCTCTTGGCAAACGTCTATGCGTCCAGTGCCGATACATGTGCCATGTTGTGTCCACTCCGAGCCACACGCGCCATGCGCCACATATCCGCCACTGACCCGCACACGCCCGTTTAACCGCGAGGGTCGGCTCTAATATCATCTGTAGAGGTCCCAACCTTTAATAAGGTAGAGATCCCTGTGTTTACAATGCTAGTCCCTGGATCAATAGCTAGCATCCACAGTTAAGATGTAATATAAATAAACAAAGGTCATAATACAACTTTATAACAAGGAATAAAATAATTCATTACATCTTACATAGCTCATTTGGCTATCTCATTACAATGCAGCAGAAATAACTATAGCATGGAGTCCTTCATCTTCAAAATGCCACAGGCAAACATGTTGGTTGTAGACTTGTAATCCTAATCAACACACTTCATTAACATCAAACAAACCTGCAACATAATAAGTTACAGCCACAAGGGTCAATACATTTGAATTGTATTGGCAAGTGATACTATGATAGTATAGTGGAGTCTATCATCTATATGCATTTAGCTAGGTGGAGCTTAGGCTTGCTTTGCTCAAAATAGATTTTCCTTATCATTTGAAAACACTAAGTTTTTGTTTGTCAAAATCACCCAAGGAACCACCAATAGAAATTGGTGAACCTTCAACCCTTGTTCAACCATAAGTTTTTACTTAGAAATTGGGATGAGGAGATTCTTGATAGCTTCCATGTCTTGATGCTCAAATTGTCCTTTGACAGGGACATGGCTAAGTACTTAGATTTTACACTCTGCAGAGGTGGTGCACTTTCCCCACAAGACTTGGTTTCACCAAGACAAGATCTTTCAGAAGCCTTCCCTTAGACCAGAATGGACGCGCGCTAACCTATCAATCCCCTACCACCAATTGTCCATTTGGCTAAGTTATTGCAGCCTATATGATCCAGGCAGAGCCCATAATGCCAAGTGGCTACACTTGAAGCTTCTTAACATTTGACATCTCAAATCCCTTTGTTCCTGGGTGGCTTTCCACAAGTGTGATACACAAGGTAAGCCATAGAAATGGGCCTTGTGTAACCACTCAACACAAACTACCTGTTAAGCTTAATAAAACAACTAAGTGAATGAAACACCTGGGTGGAATGGAAAGAATGGTTTGTGATGAGTGGTTACACAAGGCCCATTTCTATGGCTTACCTTGTGTATCACACTTGTGGAAATCCACCCAGGAACAAAGGGATTTGAGATGTCAAATGTTAAAAAACTTCAAGTGCAGCCACTTGGCATTATGGGCTCTGCCTGGATCATATAGGTTGCAATAACTTAGCCAAATGGACAGTTGGTGGTAGGGGATTGATAGGTTGGAGCGCGTCCATTCTAGTCTAAGGGAAGGCTTCTGAAAGATCTTGTCTTGGTGAAACCAAGTCTTGTGGGGAAAGTGCACAACCTTTGCAGAGTGTAAAATCTAAGTACTTAGCCATGTCCCTGGCAAAGGACAATTTGAGCATCAAGACATGGAAGCTATCAAGAATCTCCGCATCCCAATTTCTAAGTAAAAACTTGTGGTTGAACAAGGGTTGAAGGTTCACCAATTTCTATTGGTGGTTCCTTGGGTGATTTTGACAAACAAAAACTTAGTGTTTTCAAATGATAAGGAAAATTTATTTTGAGCAAAGCAAGCCTAAGCTCCACCTAGCTAAATGCATATAGATGATAGACTCCACTATACTATCATAGTATCACTTGCCAATACAATTCAAATGTATTGACCCTTGTGGCTGTAACTTATTATGTTGCAGGTTTGTTTGATGTTAGTGAAGTGTGTTGATTAGGATTACAAGTATACAACCAACATGTTTGCCTGTGGCATTTTGAAGATGAAGGACTCCATGCTATAGTTATTTCTGCTGCATTGTAATGAGATAGCCAAATGAGCTATGTAAGATGTAATGAATTATTTTATTCCTGGTTATAAAGTTGTATTATGACCTTTGTTTCTTGATATTACATCTTATCTGTGGATGCTAGCTATTGATCCAGGGACTAGCATTGTAAACACAGGGATCTCTACCTTATTAAAGGTTGGGACCTCTACATTCCCCTTCCAGATGCCTTCTAGAGGTGAGGTTTCGATGATTTTTGGGTGTTCTGTATGTTGTCTCTCCAAACTTGTTTCACGGGGTGAAACTATTTGAGGAGGCGAAGGCGGTGCCAACTATAAATCGTGAACTATACCGCGGCGACCCGTATAGTTGGTCATCAACTCCTTTGCCTCCTTTGCTTGCTTTGGGTTTTCTTCTGGTATTATTAATATTCCCCAAATAAGAAATTTATGTAGTTTTTGGCTCCTTTTCTCTCTAGTACAACTGCTCCAAGAATTGTGTCCATTGGATCCATCATCTGATCTGATCCTGGTGAAAATAAACAAAAAAGTGCATGCGAACGCCGTAAAATACCAAGATCCTACATTGTCAACACCCGAATTTTTAATCCTAGATGCATGTTATGCTATACATCACAATCCCATGATTACCATTTTTGCGAGACATAACAGATTGGTACCATAGTTCATCATCCATTACAAACCATAATAAAGGTCTTACAAATAAAGGATCTCAAGATCCAGTCTTAATACAATCAACGCAGTGGAATAATAATAATAGTAGCATGGTCGAGGCTCCATCTTCAGGGTCACATGCAATGTTGACGATGGGAGATGATCCTAGTTATCATAGACTTCTTGTTGTCCATCATCCTGGTAGTCCTCCTTATTGTCTGGCCATAGGAATAACCAGGGACAAAGCCATGAGTACTCTTTAGGTACTCGCAAACTAATACTGACAAGTAAGGTAGTTCGAGTAGGAATCCTAAGCTCTAGGTTTATTTGCAAAAAGTCAGGTCTAGCTCAAACTGAGTTTAGAAGTAAAGAAAACTAACTTAATGTTTTACAAGACCTAAGTGGGAACTTAGTTTTCATGTTCACAACCCTGTTGTGGTCAAGTCAAAGTCATAGTTCATTTCACAAGTCATTTTGAAAACATCTGACGATGGAATAGTATGGCCACTCCAACTGTCCATAACCGCGGACGCGGCTATTCGAATAGTTTGACACTCTTCAGAGGTGGTACACTTTCACCATAACATTCGATACATCCGTCAGGAGCAATCCTGAATCATCATACTTAGTATGCGGATAATCAATCCTAACCTTTCAATTACACACCCTAGTATAGGCACCTACCCTATGAGTTTGGCCTCCCAAAAATGACCATATGTCATCTTGGGAACTGCACAGGCGGACAATCATCACGAGGTAGCCTCAGCTCAACCTCTTCCGGAAGGGAACCCATACTAAGACATATAAACGTCCAGTTAAGCCTTACCCAAATCAGGTATTATGGTTGTACGGTAAAATTGGAATGGTATCGCATCCGAACCCAACCATCAGTTTTTATAAAGGGCTAAGTCTCATGCCTCAACATTTTCATCATCAAATCATCTGGTGTTCATAACACATGTCAAAACATTTCATTAGAATGACTCATCATTCCAAGGTTTTCATAATCATTTTCACCAAGTATTCCCATCTAAAGTGATCAACTTTTATGCTTAGCACTAGCCACTAAAATTGAGGGTATTCACTAATGAGGGGTGCTAATCAAGTGTGACTATCCAAATCTAGTCTCATGCCTCAGTATGACATCTAGTTCTAACTACTTAGGCCTAGTTTTATGCTCTTTATGCTATCTATACTATATTTCCAAAACTCACAAAACACTAACCAAAAGTAATAATGAACTTTGATAAAGAAATAAAACAATAAAGCTTGCAAGTCAAACTGGGATTTGGTATAATCAAGGTTGCATAACCAAGCATGCCTAATGCATCTTGCATAGGTTATCTTGCATAAGTAGCATGCCAAGTTCTAGCTTTCCAATGTTATCTTGCCTTGATTGGTGTAGTGGTCGAAGTTTTCTTCTTCTTCGTAGTACTCCTCCTCCTCGTAGCCTTGGCCGGTAGTAGCTTCTATAAATAAATACGAGGTACACAATCACAAAACAATACTTAACTACCTCTATTTAGCACCCAAAGGTTCACACTAGATGATCTAGCATCATCACAATCATCACATGAAATAAAGACCTAGTCTTATTTATTTTATTTTAGAAAAGCAATTTCTACTCAGTGAAAACTACTTAAGATTTAATATTCTCCAATTAAAATATGGGATCATGTTGACACATGTCATCACCACATATTGTAATACTTGGGAATGTGATTTAAAGTGGTTGTCATATGTTATAAAGTTTAACATGATTATTTTATATAATTAAAGTGACTAGAAATGCCTATGGGCATTCTTTTAATACTAGTCGAAGATCACTACAAGAAACCTAAATATTTTTACATATTCAGAAAGATCTTGTCAAATGTGAATTTTGAGAGTTGGAATTAACTCAAAAGCATTTAAGGTTGATTTTTAAAAAATGTTTGAATGCGGAAAACTCTTTGTCTTGTTATTTTTACTATAGGTGATCTATAATTTCAAATGGTTTGAATCCAACGGGATTGGATTGATAATTTGAATACCTTTCTAAAAAAATTGGTTTCATGCAATTTGGCTCAGTAAAACACTTTGAATTGATTTTCAAAGTCAATGACTGAACTAGGTTTGAATTAAAATGGAAAAAGATTGTTTGAATTTCTGGGCTATGCGCAGGAAAATTACTGGGCTGCCCCAGCTGCACAGCTTGCATGCAACGGGCTACTGACAGGGGTTCCTACTGGTTAGCGGCTCAGTTAACTCGAAGCGGTTTGTTTAAATATGGACCCTACGATTAGAACAAGATCTACGGCTGGGGTGCGTCGTCTCCGTCGAACAGCTTCGACAAGACCGAACCCTAACGGCGATGGTGGGGGTACGTGGTGGCTTACCAGGGCTCCAGCTAGGGTCGGCGATGGGGGCGAACAAAGTTGTCAATGACAGCGGTTCAAACGGTGGTCGCGGTGGCTCCAAGGTCGGCTCCAATCAATGGCTCCGCTCCTCCTCTGTAGCGGAGGACTCTGGTGAAATTTCGGCGGGCTGGTGCTCGCCTTGCTCCGGGGAAGGGTCAGGGGTGGTTCTGAGATAGAGGGGAGTGAGGTGGTGTGAAGAATTGAGGCGGGGGTGGCCTCTATTTATACACCGGCTAGAGGGGCAGTGCGGCATGGTCAGGTTCTTCCGGCGACGTTAGTACAGCGAGCTAAAGGCATGGTGAAGGGCGTAGGAAGGTGCGGTGTCTCCTGGCGGTCGTCGCTGGCTTAATGGTGCGACACGGGGCGGTCAAGAATGGTCGGGCGCGTTCGTTGCTCTGAGCGGAAATGTCGGTGTTCGAGACGGCGTACAGGTGCTTTGTATCGCGCAGTGGCAAACAGTCATGTCTGGGAGGTAGCTAGGATCGTGTGCGAGCGTGTCAGCTACGGTGCTCTGGCGCGCTATCGGCATGGCGCAGAGAAAATGGGCGCGGCGTTCTTTGTTGGTCCAGGGCTTGCTGAGCTAGAGGGTTGGACAGGGGTTGGCGATAGATGGTGGCTTGCCTCCTAGACATCAGGGTCGGGCGCGACGCATCCTCCTGCGTGCTGTCCACGGTCGGCCGGTGAGTGAGCTTCGGGCAGCATGGCACTGGTGCAAAGGGTAGAGGGATAGCTTGTTCAATGCGATGCTGGGTGCTGGGGGTGACAAGGGGAGTGAATTGGGGACAATGGGGGAACAAGGCATTGATCAAGAACTGTGAAAGTTAGGCGGTTTGATCTGTGCTCACCAACTGTTTGATGAAATGGCCGCATGGAATTTAAACTTAAATTTTTGGATGAATTTTGGTGAGTGCTCTAGTCACAAGCTTGGTAGTCTCTGGTTGCTTGGGTTTGGCAAGGTGAAGTGGTTTGGTTGGTTTTTGAGAAATGGCCATCTTAGTACCTACACTTGATTCAATTTTGAATTGTCCTTTAAATAGATTTGGAATTTGTTTCTGTTGGTTTGTAAGGTGGGATCGGGTTCATTGTTACTTGGTATAGCAAGGGGTGAAAATAACTGGATTTGTGTCTATTAGAAATCTTTGACTAGGAACACTCAAAGTGGTCTAGTGAACAAGTTTGGCCAAAATGACCATTTGCTCATATTGTTTATTTTTTATTTTCTCTTCATTTGGTTCTGCTTGGAAATGATATAGATGGTATTGTTTTCATCTTTACACCAATCCTTAGGATTCATAGCAATCAAACATGGCATTGCAAGAATTCATGCATTAATCACACACACATGCATTCATATTGATTTTAATAACAAAAGTTTTTGTTAACCCTAAACTTGGGTGATTGGAACTTGATAATCTTGATTAATATTTTTGGGGTGTTACAAACCTTTCCTCCTTAAACAAAATCTCGTACTGAGATTTAAGAAAAATAAACTCGGAACTAAAGAGATCTGGAAACTCAGTCCTAATGTAATCTTCTCGCTCCCAAGTAGCTTCTTCTTTAGTATGGTTACTCCACTGGATCTTGAGAAACTTGATACTCCGGGTTCTGGTGGTTCCGAAGGCTTCTTCCAAAATACGAATGGGTACTTCACGATAAGTTAGGTCCTTGTTGATCTCTATGGTTCTGTGATGAATATTCTTTAAAATTTCGGTGTTCTCCGAGACTTCTAGGAATTTGCGAAGTAACGAGATATGGAACACATCATGCACGGCTGACATCTCCTCTGCCAGTTCCATTTGATATGATACTTCTCCTCGGTGATTCAAAATGTTGAAGGGTCTGATATATCTGGGGGACTAACTTCCCTTTCACTTGGAAACATTGCATTCCTTTCAAGGGTGATACTTTCAGATACACAAAATCTCCGATAGTGAAGGATAGATCTCGACGTCTCTTGTCGGTATAACTCTTTTGTCTGGATTGGCAGTCTTAAGGTGCTCATGGATCTTGTGAACATTCTCTTAAGCTTCTCTTAGGATGTCGGGTCCGAAAATCTGACTCTCTCCTACTTCCGACCAATTCAGTGGGGTACGACACTTCCCTCCATACATAAATTCAAATGAGGCCATTTGCAAACTGGCTTGGTAACTGTTGTTTGTATGATAATTCTGCAAAAGGCAGACGGTCTTCCTATTTTGATCCATATTCCAACACACAAGCTCTCAACATATCTTCGAGGATCTGGTTTACTCATTCCGTTTGTCCATCAGTCTGTGGGTGAAAAGTTGTGCTGAAATCCAGTCTGGTTCCTAATCCTTCTTGGATTTTCTTCCAAAATCTCGAGGTAAACCGGGTTCCTCGATCTGACACAATGTTCTTGGAGACTCCATGCAAACTTACTATCCTATCAATGTACAACTCTTCTAGCTTCGAGCTCTGATAAGTGGTCTTGACCGGTAAGAAATGGGCTTCTTTAGATAGTCTATCCACTATGACCCAAATAGAGTCATTTCCCCTACTAGATGTAGGCAAACCGGTGATAAAATCCATTCCAACTGAATCCCATTTCCATTCTGGGATCTACAATGGTTGCAAAAGTCATGCGGGTCTCTGATGTCCCGCTTTGAATCTCTGACAGATATCACATTTGGCTATGTAGCTTCCGATTTCTCTCTTCATCTTGTGCCACCAAAATTGCTCCTTCAAATCCTCATACATCTTCGCTCCTAAATGGTGGATGGAATAAAGAGTATCATGGGCTTATTGCAAAATAGCTTGCTTCAACTCTGAATCTGCTGGTACACAAATACGTCCTTTGCACCACAAAACTCCTTCTTCATCTTCGGTGAATCTGGGTACTTTCCCTGTACCGATACACCGTTTAATTCCGTTGATACTAGCATTTCCTTTCTGTGCCTCCTTGATCTGACTGATCAAAGTGGGTTGAAGTTCTATGCTAGCCAAAAATCCTTCGCTAACTAGCTCCAATCTGAAATTTTCTATCTCCTCATGCAAACCTGGTTGGGCTTCTTTTATCATGGTGTTCAATCGACACGGCAATCTGCTAAGAGCATCTACTACCACATTGGCTTTGCCGGGGTGATAGTGAATTTCAAGGTCATAGTCCTTGATTAGCTCTATCCATCTCCTTTGCCTCATATTTAGCTCCTTCTGGGTGAAAATATACTTTAGACTCTTGTGATCTGAATAAATCTCACAACAGTTACCCATGAGGTAATGCCACCATGTCTTCAAGGATAAAACTACGGCTGCTAATTCGAGGTCATGGGTAGAGTAATTCTGTTCATGTTGCTTCAGTTGTCGGGACAGATTGGATATGACTTTGCCTTATTGCATAAGCACACATCCGAGACCAATATTCGATGCGTCACAATACACATCAAAGGGCTTCTTGATATCCGGCATAATCAAGATTGGGACTGAAATCAATCTCTTCTTGATCCCTTGAAAACTTGCTTCACATTTGTCCGTCCATTCAAACTTCTGATGGTGCTGACGTGGAGCACTTCGTTGGAAACCTCAAGAGCAAGGTGTGAAGCCAAAAGCAGCAAGTCTTCCCTCAGTAGAGACCGAGGTTATCGAACCAGAAGGAGGAAGGAAACTTCACACATGTGTTGCTAGCAATGCGGAGACCTGCACAACACAAACTCAAGACTTTGCCCCAACGAATCAGTGAGGTTGTCAAGCTCACCGGTTTGCTGTAACAAGGGATTAAACGTATGGTGTGGAAGGTAATGGTTTGCAGCAAGTAACCAAGTAATAGTGGAAGACGTATCAATGGTAAAGATTGGACCGAGGTCCATAGTTCACTAGAGGTTCTCTCCTTAGATAAACAACATGGCATGAAGGGTAAACAAATTACAGCAGGGCAATTGACAGGAACTGAGCAAGGCATAACAATGCAATTACTAGTCAGAAAGATCCTATGAGATTCGATTGGGCAATACAACCAGATACATAGACCGCCATCCAACTGCATCTATGACTAGAAGTCCACATTTAGGTTATCATACGAACCCCCTCCAGTATTAAGTTGCAAGCAACAGACAACTGCTTTAAGCAAAGTGTGTAAGGTAAACTGTCCACATGTTCCATGAACAAGAGAACGTTGTTTTCTCCCTAGTGGCAACAATACATCTACAACCTAAGAGATTTCTGTCACTTCCCTTGGAAACTAGAGGCATGAACCCACTATCGAGCATAAATACCCCCTCTTGTAGTCACTAGCAACTACTTGGCCAAGATAGCTACTAACAATGGAGAGCATGCAAGATCACAAACAACACAGACATGATAGAATTATAAAGACAAAACCATTAATCAAACCAACATAATAATCTCAATATCCATCGGATCCCTGCAAACATAACATGCATGATTACAAATAGATTAGTTCTTGATCATGAACGGAGCTCACAAGATCTATACATAAAAGCACAAAGGAGGAGATACAACGATATAGCTACTACATGGACCCATAGTCAAAGGTGGAACTACTCACGCATCATACCGGAGAGAAGGCCTCCGGGATGATCTCCCCTCCGGCAGGGTGTCGGGAAGAACTTAAGATCCCCCCGATCTAGGGACGATGATGGCGGCGGCTACAGACGGTTTCGTGGAGATTTGATCAGGTACTCAGGTTTTCTGCATCGGGGGCTTCTTATAGGCGAAGGGGGGGCCAAGGAGGCGGCCAGGGTGCCCAAACCCTAGCCAGGCGCGGGGCTGGGCCCACCCGCGCCTGTGGTGGGTCTGGCCCCCCTGGCTGGCCCCTCCGGCTTCCCTCTGGACTTCTTGTTCCCCACGGAAAGTAATTGAATTTGTCGTTTGTCCCATCCAATTCCGAGAATATTTCTTTACTAACTTTTCTAAAACCAAAAACAGCAGAAAACAGGCATCTGGCACTGTTGCAACTTGTTAGTAGGTTAGTACCAGAAAACATTGAAAAAGCACCTCAAAGTGTGGACAAGTAAAGCAAAGTAGATACTAAACAAGCATGGATCATCAAAAATTATAGATACGTTTCCAACGTATTAGCATCCCCAAGCTTAACTCCTGCTCATCCTCGAGTAGGTAAGTGATAAATAGAATAATTTTTGAGGTGACATGCACCCTCACAATAAATATCCAACCATTTGCAAGCATTGAAAGCTGGAATCAAAGAACTATAAACATGTGCATGAAAGATGGAGTTCTAACAATAGGACATAGTAACTATGCATGCAACATGACAAGCTACAAACAAAGATCATGAATAAAATGCATTGAAAAACATTTGTTTGTTTCACATGCAGAAAACATGGCATAGTGGCAATCAGCTTGTCCCTCATAGAGTAGCAAATAGATGCATAGGACACCTTCAAAGTTCACAAGGGTGACTAGAAAAAAATAGCACAAGAACAAGTAATAACACAATATGCATCAATCAATAAGCTTTGGAACACTGCACATAGAATGACAACTATGCTCTCTTAATGGTGCCTAAAGTTAGAAGGTGGGGACTCAATAATGGTGGAAGAAAGGTCTTTTTGTAAAGGAAGCAGGGATTACAAGTTTCAAAAGGAGCTTCCAAAAATTATGTTACTTGTTAGCTTTCAGCCCTCATTGCCCCTATCATAAGCATCTTGTAGTGGTTAAGGTTAAAGTGGCAAAGCTGGAGTATATGCTTGACGAAGTATAAGTTGGCAATCTCAAGTCCCTTGAATACGAGGGCCACACCTCATGCATACTCAACTTTGGGTCCAGGTAAGTTCTTGTCACTGTAAGTATTTGCATATCATTGAGATTCGCCAACGGGGTACCCCTTGCACATGGTACAAGATCTTTCCCATAACCAAAATGACAAGGCAAGCAGACAATGAGCATCTCAGCAATCTTTTTATTTACCATATGCATAGATTTTTATTGAGGATGCTTCATAGATAGCTCATTATGGTGCTGCTGCAAGTTTCCACCATGATTAGGCATGGCTTAGGCTAGAAGCCCATGCGTTTCTCTAACACAGGATACAAACTCCATGGACTTACAAGTTCCCTCTTTATTTCACACTGGTGACATCCATAGACAAAAGAACATGATATCAACTGAGTACAAAGTACAAGTGCAATGTTGAAAACGTTCCCCGTGATAGCACGGTTCTGCTAATTCCAGCTTATAAGTGCAAGCATATACAACAAAGTTTTCACAATGGTTCAAGTTTATTAGGGGCAAAGAATAAAGTGTGCCATCAAGTTCGTGAGGGCTTTAATCACTAAGTTTTCACATAAAAAATAGTTTTTAATTGGAAGATAGTTGAAAACAAGAATATACTTGGAATGGTGTACACACCATGCATAGGAGTTTATAGTGGACACTTTGGAATAACTTGGTTTCTTGAGAGCTGGTGGCATGAGTATAACTTACTCATACAAGTGGAGGCTAGCAAAAGACTATGAGCAACCAACTAAGAGATCATAATGGCCAAAATCAAGCAGTGCAACAAAGTATACTAATCAAAGCAACGAGTGGTACTACAAGTCAAGAACTAAATGATCATAGAGGCTAATGGTGACTTGTCATAGTCATAACATGGTGTGAGCATGTGCCAAGTCAACCCAAGCAAAGCATCAAAGGAGAATACCACAATACTATGCTTTTGCATGCTAAAACAACGCATAATTTCTTCAAGGCACACTAAGCAATCCCAATTATTTGGAACAAGACATGCTACAACAATAATCACTAAGCATAATTCTAAATCAACACCTAGCATGTCATGCTAAATTCTAAGTCACAGTCAATGCAAGCTCCTCTTGCACTTCAAGCAAGAACTTACTACTCCTTTCCGAACACCAAGCAACTTGTTTGCAAAACAACACAGTGAGAACGGGGGTCCAAACTTCTTTAGAAAAATAAAAAAACTAAGCAAAGAAAACGAAAACTAAGACGCTCCAAGAACAACACAACTGTGTATGAAACAATAAAAACGAAGTGTCTAGACAGACCTGAGCTTTTTATTGATGAAAAAGGGGATGCCTTGGGCATACCCAAGCTTTGACGCTTTTACCTCTTGGATATTTCTTCGGGTGATACCATGGTGGCATCCCCAAGTTTGAGCTTTTGTCCATTCTCCATCTCATTGCATCATTCTCTCTTTACACCTGAAATTTTTCCTTCACACAAAACTTCACACAATCTTCATTAGCAACATTAGTGTATTCAAAATATATTAGACCACTGGCAAAGCTTTGAAACGCCAAGGCTTTTCACAAAAAACACAAGCTACTGTAGTAAATCCTTCAAAAATCTCAACTCACCTAAAGATAACTCAAAAAGGAATCAATAAGAAGCAAATGCAAATAATGGCAGAAATCTATCAAAACAGACCAGCAGGTAGAAAACGATTTTTTCAAACATCTTCTGTTGCTCAAATAAAAAATTGTTGAACTAACGAAAGTTAGATAACATACTGTGGGAGTTTTTCGTAAATTTTGAGATCAATACGAGTTACAGAGCCTCCTCATGAATTTGTTTGGTGGAGGACAAAAATCTGTTTCGGGACAGCAACTCCCCAAATCTTACTTCCCTCTCATTAGAGGTCATTCTTGGCATAATAAGCAAACAAAAAGGATAAGGAGAGGTCATTACTGAAGTAATAACTTCCAAGACTCAAGGAAACTCTTGGGTTATCTCCCAACAAGTTCTTTTCTTTAACGCCTTTAAGTTAGGCTCAAGAAGCAAGAAGAATCAAGTATTTTCAAATGAAGAATTGATATCCATACTTGCAAAGTCTTCAACTATGAAAGGTATCTCATCCAAATGGGTTTTGGAGGATCCCTTCTCATCTCTTTTTGGTCTATTACTTTCATCAAAAAGATTTTCAGGAGCAATCCAATCAAAGTTTTTTTCAAAGGCTTCATGCAATCCAACAAGCTTAAAGGGTATGGGTATATTGAAATCTTCTCTAGGCTTAGTTTTATCAGAAATAACCACAACATCTACACTTGAGCCTAGCATATTGAAACGCTCAAAAACCTTTTTGTCTTCCCTAGCAACATCATGGAATTATTTTGATAAAGTTTCAAGGATGAATTCCCTCTTTTCAGCATTCTTCTCTTCTTTTAGTTTTAGGAACAAGAATTGTATGAAGGGGTTAAGGCTAACAAACCTAGCCTCCAATATATGAAATAAAGAAGCTGCAGCAATACCATAATTAGGAGCAAGCTCTACTATAGATTTATCCTCAATATCCTCATGCTTGCTAACATAACTAAAGAATTCTTCAATATTATCTTTCCCAATTATGGAGCCACTACCTATTGCAAGATCTTTCAGGGCGAACTTGGGGAGCAACATGGTGAGCTAGAGCAAGGACTAATTTTTTTGTGTTTTTGAAAGAGGCAAGCAAACCAAACTAGACTAATTTTTTTGGGTTTTTTTGGAAAGAGGCAAACAAAACCAAGCAAAAGAAACAAAGAAAACTAAAAACAAAGTAAAGAGAAAGGAAGTGAAGGACTCCCCTAGTGAAGATGTCCTTGGCCTCCCCAGCAACGACGCCAAAAAACTTGTTGATGGTGCTGACGTGGAGCACTTCGTTGGAAACCCCAAGAGAAAGGTGTGAAGCAGCAAGCAGCAAGTCTATCCTCAGTAGAGTCTGAGGTTATCGAACCAGAAGGAGGAAGGAAACGTCACATAGGTGTTGCTAGCAACGCGGAGACCTGCACAACACAAACTCAAGACTTTTCCCCAACGAATCAGTGAGGTTGTCAAGCTCACCGGTTTGCTATAACAAAGGATTAAATGTATGGTGTGGAAGGTAATGGTTTGCAGCAAGTAAACAAGTAACAGTGGAAGATATATCAATGGTAAAGATTGGACCGGGGTCCATAGTTCACTAGAGGTTCTCTCCTTAGATAAACAACATGGCATGAAGGGTAAACAAATTACAGCAGGGCAATTGACAGGAACTGAGCAAGGCATAACAATGCAATTACTAGTCAGAAAGATCCTATGAGATTCGATTGGGCAATACAACAAGATACATAGACCGCCATCCAGCTGAATCTATGACTAGAATTCCACCTTCAGGTTATCATCTGAACCCCCTCCAGTATTAAGTTGCAAGCAACAGACAACTTCTTTAAGCAAAGTGTGTAAGGTAAACAGCTGTAGGGGTCCCAACCTTTAATAAGATAGAGCCCCCTGTGTTTACAATGCTAGTCCCTGGATCAATAGCTAGCAACCACAGTTGAGATGTAATATCAAGAAACAAAGGTCATAATATAACTTTATAACCAGGAATAACATAATTTTATTACATCATACATAGCTCATTTGGCTATTACATTACATTGCAGCGGAATAACTATAGTCATGGGGTCCTTCATCTTCAAAGTGCCACAGGCAGATGTTGGTTGTAGACTTTGTAATCCTAATCAATCAATCTTCACTAAAATCAATCAAACCTGCAACATTACAAGTTACAGCCACAAGGGTCAATACATTTGAATTGTATTGGCAAGTGATACTATGGTAGTATAGTGGAGTCTATCATCTATATGCATTTGGCTAAGTGGAGTTGAGGCTTGCATTGCTCAAAATAGATTTTTTCCTTAACATTTGAAAATACTAAGTTTTTGCTTTGACAAAATCATTTTTCTCAATCCAAGATTGAAGATCCTTTACAAGGCATCTCTCAATCAAAGATTGAAGATTTCAAACAACCCTTGTTCAAACCACAAGATTTTAACTTAGAAATTTGAATGATGAGATTCTTGATTGCTTCCATGTCTTGATGCTCAAATTGTCCTTTACCAGGGACATGGCTAAGTACTTAGATTTTACACTCTGCAGAGGTGGTGCACTTTCCCCACAAGACTTGGTTTCCCAAGACAAGATCTTTCAGAAGCCTTCCCTTAGACTAAAATGGACGCGCTCCAACCTATCAAACACTACCACCCACTGTCCATATGGCTAAGTTCTTGCAACCTATATGATCATGGAAGAGCCCATATTGCCAAGTGGTTGCACTTGAAGCTTCTCAACATTTTACATCTCAAATCTCTTTGTTCCTGGGTGGCCATCCACAAGTGAGATACACAAGGTAAACCATAGACATGGGCCTTGTGAACCACTCAACCAAAATCCACCAAGCAAGTCCCATTCCACCGAGGTGATTCATTAACTTAGTTGTTTTATTAAACAAAACACAAGTCCTCAGACTTAGAATATTTTCCATAGTGTGAATATATATTCCACCCATGTTTTCTATTAGCTAGGCTAAGCATGATAGTAATAGGGATCTTAACTTAGGAAGATTTCCACTAAGGTTTCATCTACTAGGTTTTACTAGCAAGGTCTATACTTAGCAAAAATCCATGCAAGTTTTACTTAGAGAAAATCACTAATGCATAGTGAAAGTAATGGGACAAAAAGTATGAAGCATCACTTGCCTTTTTGGTAGGGAATGGTGGTTCACTCCTTTATCTTGCTAGTCTCACACTTCACTACAAGTCAATCAAGCAAACACAAATTCAATTCACATTCCAAACCAAAGTCAAACAAACAATTTTTACACACAAAGTAATGGAATCTATGTCATGCATAAGCATGCAAAGGTTGGTTCTATTGTAAGGATGGTCTCCACTAGGCTTCTAAACCTTGTAAGTTCCAAATTGGTCATTTACCAAAATGGCAAAGTCAATTGCAAAAGGGTTTTATCTTAAAACCATTTTAAAATCCATTCATTATTTTATGTGGTGAAAAATGTTTTTATCAAAACAAAACTTTTAAGTTTTTCACCAAATGAGTTGCTATTGCAAAACTTGGTGTTTTTGGGTCAGTAGGTTTGGTCCAAACTATTTTCTCAAAGTTTTCTTTCCATAAACATTTTCATAATGAAATCAATAATTTTATTTGGCTAGAAATTGGCTAAGTCAAATACTCCAACCTAAATTTTACCAAAATCATTTTTAACACCAAGAGTTGGTTCCTAGGGTCAGTAAGGTCACAACAAACCATTTTGCAAAAGTTTTAATCCAAAAATCATTTTTAAACAATTTTTCTAATCCAAATAAGCACACAAATGATTCTGTAAAAACAAGCAAATTAACAGATACTATTTACTAAACTAATTCCACAGTTGGCTAGGTCTTGTTCTCCTGAATCCAACGACATAAAATTTGTAATTTTTGGACGTGTGGATCCAAAGTTATAAGGGTTTGAAGTTTGCAAATAAATCTGATTCAAAAATTCTTTTAAACAGATCTAGTGCCACGCGGCAGGATTTCACTGGACGGTACCGCTTCGTGCGGATCAGCGTTGCGGTGCGTTGGATCTAATCGATCGTGTGGTCCAGAGTGCGTACCTCTTCGCGACTTAAATGATCTATCGTAAGCGTCGGATTAAGATCCTACGGTCGGCAGCACTCGACCAAAGTTTGGCGGCGCTCGGTGGCTGCGCGCGGTGGCGACGGCCAGGCAGTGGCGGTGCCAGCGATACAGGACGCAAGGAGGGAAGTGAAGAGGCTCACCAGGTGCAGGAGGTCGTGGTGAAGCTCGAGGAGGCGTTGGTCGGGCGAGGGACGTTCTGGTCTTAGCAGGATTGCTCGCCGGAGTGGAGGACAACGTCGGGTGGTCTCAGTCGTGGTCGAAGACGTCGCTACAGGTCACGAGAAGGACAACCGAGGTTATGGTTAGACGCAGGAGATCATGGCGGTGTTGTGTGCGTGAACGAGAAGAAGAGGGTCGGTCTGGTTTACCTGGGATGCTTGGCGATGTAATGGCAGACGGCGGCGCACGCTTGGTGTCGTCGAAGCCGAGGTTGTAGGGTACCCGCGGATGAATGAATGGCATGGCAAGATGCGCCAGGATGTGGTGAGCGTGCTCGTGTGCTCGGGGAGGCAGGAGGTGGTGTGGATCGGCCGGATTCGACGGCGGAAGCTCGTCGAAGACAGAGCTGCTCGGGGAGAAATTGGGGCGGCCTGGGGGCGTGCTTTGGGGAGGAGACAGAGGGGAAACGGAGAGGAGAGGAAGACAATTTATCGTGCGTGATCACTGCAGGTTTTACTCGCGGCATTAAGGAGAATTAAGCCGGAGAAATCAAAGCCTGCAACGGTGACGAGGGAGGAAGAACAGGTCGTGGGGGTGGGGAGGAAGAACAGTGGAAAGTGGGCCTACCGGTCAGTGGGAAAAGAAAGGAGGGTAGGGTCCACTGGTCATACTCTGTGTGGGTCAGAATCTGGGTGCTAAACGTTTTCTTTCGGGGTGAGGGAAAGCTGGGCTGCTGGGCTTAGTTGGGCTTGGCCAGTTGGGTCAGGTCCATTTCATATTTTTTCTTCTGAATTCTTTTTCCTTTTCTATTTCTATTTTTCTGTTTTGAATTTGAATCAATTATTCATTCACTCAAACCATTCAAAAAATTCAAACTTATAATGAGATTTTGGTTCTGTTTTTCAACATAAACCAAATCCCAAAATAAAATAATATTTTTATTCTTTTTAGGACCATTCATTAATTAAATAAAATGGTTCATTAGTTATTTAATAAAATAGGGTTTGATTTAATTAATAAAATATCCATTTGAAATCCAAATACTTTCAAAACCAAATCAGTAGGTTTTATTTGGAAATAAAGATATTTGAAAACATGTTTAAAACAAAATAACATTTTTATTTATGGTCCATTAACAATTAAATAAATGGGCCTTAGTTATTAAATCAAATAGGATTTGTTTTATTTAAATATTTATTTTGAAATCTAAATAAAACCAAAACACTTCAGTAGGTTTTATTTGAGAATATAAAATACTTGGAAAACTTATTTTAAATAATTTAATAAGTTTTGATGTTTCAATTAAATTGGTAAAACCTTTTATTTAAATAAAGTTGGATATTAAATCCTTATTAATTTATTTAAATCAACTTTTGCTATTTTTATTCAAAACAAAATGTTTTAAATCCAAAGCTTGGCCAAGGCTTAATTTGGCTTTATAAAATAATCTTTATTTATAAAACTTCTATTTCTTTTGAAAACCAAACTTTTTTACTTAAAAGATCCAAAATAGCAATTTTAAATATTTTGAAGTTTAATGTTTATTTAACTTTTTAAATCCCTTTAGGATTTTATTTTATCAAAATAGGTTTGAAAGTTCCCAAGTGGATTCAAAAAGTTTCTTCTGGCCCTGAAAATCAAACAAAGTTTTATTTTATTCATTTATTTTCACATTACAAGATTTGGAAAATCTTGGGATGTGACAACAGCCCACATGTTCTATGAACAAGAGACCGTTGTTTTCTCCCTAGTGGCAACAACACATCTACAACCGAAGAGATTTCTGTCACTTCCCTTGGAAACTAGAGGCATGAACCCACTATCGAGCATAAATACCCCCTCCTGGAGTCACTAGCAACTACTTGGCCAAGATAGCTAATAACAATGGAGAGCATGCAAGATCACAAACAACACAGACATGATAGAATCATAAAAACTAAACCATTAATCAAACCAACATAATAATCTCAATATCCATCGGATCCCCGCAAACACAACATGCATGATTACAAATAGATTAGATCTTGATCATGAACAGAGCTCACAAGATCTATACATGAAATCAAAAAGGAGGAGATACAACCATCTAGCTACTACATGGACCCATAGTCCAAGGTGGAACTACTCATGCATCATACCGTAGAGAAGCCCTCCGGGATGATCTCCCCTCCGGCAGCGTGCTGGGAAGAACTTCAGATCCCCTGATCTAGGGACGATGGTGGCGGCGGCTACAAACGGTTTCATGGAGATTTGATCGGGTACCCAGGGTTTCTGCATCGGGGGCTTCTTATAGGCGAAGGGGGAGGCAGAGGAGGCTGCCAGGGTGCCCAAACCCTAGCCAGGCGCGTGGCTGGGCCCACCCGCGCCTAGGGTGGGTATGTCCCCCCTAGCTAGCCCCTCCGGCTCTCCTCTGGACTTCTTGTTCCCCACGAAAAGTAATTGACTTTGTCGTTTGTCCCGTCCAATTATGAGAATATTTCTTTACTAACTTTTCTGAAACCAAAAACAACAGAAAACATGCATCTAGCACTGTTGCAACTTGTTAGTAGGTTAGTACCAGAAAACATGTAAAAAGAACCTCAAAGTGTGGAGAAGTAAAGAAAAGTAGATACTAAACAAGCATGGAGCATCAAAATTTATAGATACGTTTCCAACGTATCAACTTCTTATCTTTGTTCAATAACTAGGTCAAGGGTATCGCAATGCTGGAGAATCCTTCTACAAACTTGTGGTAATATCCCGCTAATCCGAGAAATGCGAGAATTTGGGTTTGAGTGGTTGGGGCTTTCCATTCTTCAACATCCTTAACCTTGGCAAGGTCGACAGCAATTCCTCCTGCCGACACGATATGCCCTAGGAATCTTACTTCCTTTAACCAGAACTCACATTTGCTAAACTTGGCATACAACTAATGCTCTCTAAGGGTTTCAAGGATGATCCTCAGGTGCAGCTCATGTTCTTCTTCTAATTTGGAATAGATCAGAATGTCATTGATTAAAACAACCACAAACTTATCCAGGAAGTTCATAAAAATCTTATTCATGAGGTTCATGAAATAAGCGGGGGCATTGGTTAATCAAAAGACATGACAGTGTACTCATACAATCCATATCTGGTGGTAAAGGCAGTCTTTGGAGTATCTGTTGCACGAATCTTGAGTTGATGATAACCAGATCTAAGGTCAATCTTAGAAAACACTTTGGCACCTGTTAATTGGTCAAACAGATCTTCTATCTTTGGCAGTGGGTACTTGTTCTTAATGGTGACATCATTCAGCTTCCGATAATCCATGCACAAACGGTTACCTTCATCTTTCTTATCCACAAACAAGACAGGTGATCTCCATGGCGACACACTTGGTTGAATCATACCTATCTCTAGCATAGCATCCAGTTGCTTCTTTAGCTCCACTAATTCAGACGGGTTCATACTATAAGGTCTTTGAGCTATGGGTCCAGTTCCAGGGATTAGTTCAATGATAAACTCGATATCCTGATCTGGGGGCATACCGGGCAATACATCTGGGAATACGTCGGGGTATTCACAAACTACTCTGACATGGTCAATGGTTGGTTGGGCTAGACTCTTGTTGCACTTGAATTGGCAGGGAAAGGTTTCAGATACATGCTCTACTGATACTCTAGTGGTACTAGTCATGGTTATGGCTTTCTTGGCACAGTCAATTAATCCTTTATGTTTTGACATCCAATCCATTCCTAGTACTACTTCCCGACCTTTGGTTCCATGTACTATTAGATTAGCATAAAAATCTATTCCATGGATTCTGATAGGTACGGCCTTGCAAATTTGTCTAGCTTTGGTGGTTGAACCAAGTATTTGAATTATGATAACATGCTTCAATTTTGTTGGTTGAATCTTACTAGTGCATGCAAATTCTTCTGTAACAAACGAGTGCGATGCTCCAAAATCAAATAACACTCTTGCAAGTACTGAGTTAACAGAAAACATACCCAGCACGACATCTGGCGCTTCCTGAGCTTCTTCAGCATTCATGTGAAACAGATGGCCGTTGCGGTTGGGTGAGTTCCCTCAGGCAAATATCCTTCCAAGCTAAACACGGAGCTGCTGCTAAGCTGGTGCATTCACATTGGTGGCTGCTGCAAGCTTCTTGGGACACTCGTTGGAGTAGTGGCCCTTGACTCCGCATTCAAAACAAGTAACATGAGACTTGTCTTTTCCTGCAACATGCACGACATTGCTTCCAGTCCTTGGGGCAGTATTGTTGTTGTTGGTGTTGTTGAACTTGGGTGGTGCACGGTTGAAATTGTTGGGTTTGCCGGGGTTGTTGTTGTTGTGATTTCCTCCGGGCCTTGGATTTCCTCCTCCATGGTTGGGATATTTCGGATGGGACATAGGGGGTCTATTGTTTCTTGGGGCATATCCTGCAGACGGGTTGGGGTGATACTTCGGGGTATGGTGGGATCCTGGTTGATTCATCATTCGACGCTTGTGATTCTCGTTGGCTTGGTTGATCTTGCCTTCCATCTGGATTGCAAAATCCACTAAGGCTTCAAGGTCAGTGAAGGGAATGTTGACTAGTACTATCTGCATCTCATCATGCAGACCGTTCAAGAATCTCTCCTTTTTCTTGGCTTCAGTACTAATCTCATCAGGGGCATACCTAGATAGAGACAGAAATCTGTCATGGTACTCTACCACAGTCATTCTTCCCTGCTTTAGCTCCTTGAATTCATCCCTCATCCGCAGAATCAAACCCGGTGGCACATGGTTTCAGATGAACTTGAGTTTGAATTCATCCCAAGCCATCATCTGTCCTCCATTGATGGCGCGAATGCTACTCCACCAAGCCTCTTGCATCCCCTGCCAGATAATGGGTGGCAAACAGTACTTTCTCATTGGCCTCCACTCCTACGACTTCTAAGTTGTTCTCCATGGTCTGCAGCCAGTCATCAGCATCTAATGGCTCTTCAGACTTACTAAATATGGGGGATTGGTGTTTTGAGAGTTCTTGAGCTTGGATCCATAGTTGTCATGGTTTCCATGGCCATGATTATTATAGGCCATCTGAGATATCTGTTGAAGGGTGGCTAAGTTAGCTTAACATTCAGCTCTTCCAGCTTCACGGTCAGCAACCAACATTTGCAAGATTTGCACCATTGGGTCTTGAGACGTGCTGCTTCCTCCGCGAGGCATTTGAAGATTGATATAGATCATGAGACAAGAGGGAAATTTCTAAGGTTCATGTATTTGTGTTTGGAAAGTTTTTAAACTTTGAGTTTGACTCTAGTTTTGCCAACTAGCAACATTCTTTTCATTCATTCATTCATAGCACCCAATACAAACACACACCACACTAAGGTAACAGATGGTTTTAAGAACCATTATGTGAAGCTACGATATAGTGGGACCAGATACAACTCACACCTATGATAGTTCTCAAGTGATACTACTCATTAAAACTGGTGGCTTCGTCATCATCAATGAAGGCGGAATCATCATCATCAGTGTGGAAATCCATGTCACGGTCCTCCTAGTAGTCATCATCATCACTGAGGTAGGAGTAGGGATCTCCACGAATATCTTCCCCTTCATTCTCGCTCTCCTCAAAATGCATGTCCCGCTCATCGATGGTCTCCTCCAAGTATGACACTTTGTGATGAAGGCGAGCAATGATGCGATCCTTCTTGTCATGCAGACGAAAAAGTGACTTGAGCTCCTTCACAAGGATGGCGAGGGTCTGGTCCTTCTGGACTGCAATGGCATAGTTTTGGTTGGCGTAGGAGCATGCGTTGTCCAACTCCTTCTGCCTATAATACAACATGAAGTCGAGATGATCCACTAGATGCTTCAGCTCCGGATGTCCTGGTACCTCCAATGGCTGTCCCATAGCATCACACCTTGTGTAGTACTCAAAGTGAGTGCCCTTGATTGGTTGATGCTTTGCCCACACAGATGGGCAAGAGCTTCCTGCATAGCCTGGCGAGTCCGTCTAGCCAGTTGTTCTCCCTCAAGCTGAATTGGATCCCCTCTGAGGTGGGTGCCTCCATATTGCCTCTGAGATTTGCATCTATCAGCCATTGTAGTTCTCCTCATTGCTGATCATTGAGCTATGCTCCAAAGAACTCGGGGTATGGGTGCTCAAGAAGTTCCAAGAGTTGGTCTAAATCGCACTCGAAGATGAGTTGTCTTCCGTTGCCTAACTGGTAGAACTTGCTATTCTTGACTTATATCTATGATAATGTAAGATGAGTATGTTAGTGAGCTGATCAAGTGTGTCAAATTTTATGTAGGATTGCAAGAATTTTTGAGGAACATGTATTTTCTTGAAATAATCTAAGTGATAAAAATGAGAATAGGTTTTTGATTCAAGCGTCCATTCTAACTAGAGTCTCCTATGGTCAGGATGGCAATGATACCAACTTGTCAACACCCGGATTTTTAATCCCAGATGCCTGTTATGCCATACATCGCAATCCCAGGATTACCATTTTTGCGAGACATAACATATTGGTACCATAGTTCATCATCCATTACAAACCATAATAAAGGTCCTACAAATAAAGGATCTCATGATCCAGTCTTAATACAATCAACGCAGCAGAATAATAATAATAGTAGCATGGTCGAGGCTCCATCTTCAGGGTCACAGGCAATGCTGACGATGGGAAATGATCCTAGTTATCATAGACTTATTGATGTCCATCATCCTGGTAGTCCTCCTTATAGTCTGGCCATAGGAATAGCCAGGGACAAAGCCATGAGTACTCTTTAAGTACTCGCAAACTAATACTAACAAGTAAGGTAGTTCGAGTAGGAATCCTAAGCTCTAGGTTTATTTGCAAAAAGCCAGGTTTATCTCTAACTGAGTTTAGAAGTAAATAAAACTAACTTAATGTTTTACAAAACCTAAGTGGGAACTTAGTTTTCATGTTCACAACCCTGTTGTGGTCAAGTCAAAGTCATAGTTCATTTCAAAAGTCATTTTGAAAACATCTGACGACGAAAAACTATGGCCACTCCAACTGTCCATAACAGCGGCGGCGGCTATTCGAATAGTTTGACACTCTGCATAGGTGGTACATTTTGACCACAACATTCGATACATCCATCAGGAGCAATCCTGAATCATCATACTTAGTATGCGGATAATCAATCCTAACCATTCAATTACACACCATAGTATAGGCACCTCCCCTATGAGTTTGGCCTCCCAACCATGAACTTCTGTCATCTTGGGAACTGCACAGGTGGACAATCATCACGAGGTAGCCTTATCTCAACCTCTTCCGCAAGGGAACCCATACTAAGACATATAAACTTCCAGTTAAGCCTTACCCAAATCAGGTATTGTGGTTGTACGGTAAAATTTGAATGGTATCGCATCCGAACCCAACCATCTGTTTTATAAAGGGATAAGGCTCATGCCTCCACATTTTCATCATCAAATCATCTGGTGTTCATAACACATGTCAAAACATTTCATTAGAATGACTCATCATTCCAAGGTTTTCATAATCATTTTCACCAAGTATTCCCATCTAAAGTGATCAACTTTTATGCTTAGCAGTAGCCACTAAAATTTAGGGTATTCACTAATGAGGGGTGCTAATCAAGTGTGACTATCCAAATCTAGTTTCATGCCTCAGTATGACATCTAGTTCTAACTACTTAGGCCTGGTTTTAAGCTCTTTATGCTATCTATACTATCTTTCCAAAACTCTCAAAACACTAACTAAAAGTAATAAAGAACTTTGATAAAGAAATAAAACAATAAAGCCTGCAAGTCAAACTGGGATTTGGTATAATCAAGGTTGCATAACCAAGCATGCCTAATGCATCTTACATAGGTTATATTGCATAAGTAGAATGCCAAGTTCTAGCTTGCAAGTGTTAGCTTGCCTTGATTGGTGCAGTGGTTAGAGTTTTGTTCTTCTTCGTAGTACTCCTCCTCGTCGTAGCCTTGGTTGGTACTAGTGTCTATAAATAAATACGAGGTACACAATCACCAAACAATACTTAACTACCTCTATTTATGTAAGGTTCCCAACCTTTAATAAGGTAGAGATCCATGTGTTTACAATGCTAGTCCCTGGATCAATAGCTAGCATCCACAGTTAAGATGTAATATCAAGAAACAAAGGTCATAATACAACTTTATAACCAGGAATAAAATAATTTATTACATCTTACATAGCTCATTTGGCTATCTCATTACAATGCAGCAGAATATAACAATAGCATGGGGTCCTTCATCTTCAAAGTGCCACAGGCAGACATGTTGGTTGTAGACTTGTAATCCTAAGCAATAAACTTCACTAACATCAAACAAACCTGCAACATAATAAGTTACAGCCACAAGGGTCAATACATTTTAATTGTATTGGCAAGTGAATACTATGGTAGTATAGTGGAGTCTATCATCTATATGCATTTGGCTAAGTGGAGCTTAGGCTTGCTTTGCTCAAAATAGATTTTCCTTATCATTTGGAAACACTAAGTTTTTGCTTGACAAAAACATTCCCAAGGCATCTCCCAATAGAAATTTGTGATCCTTCAACCCTTGTTCAACCACAAGTTTTTAACTTAGAAATTTGGATGAGGAGATTCTTGATAGCTTCCATGTCTTGATGCTCAAATTGTCCTTTACCTGGGACATGGCTAAGTACTTAGATTTTACACTCTGCAGAGGTGGTGCACTTTCCCCACAAGACTTGGTTTCACCAAGACAAGATCTTTCAGAAGCCTTCCCTTAGACCAGAATGGACGCGTTCCAACCTATCATTACCCTACCACCAACTATCCATTTGACTAAGTTATTGCAACCTATATGATCTAGGCAGAGCCCATAATGCCAAGTGGCTGCACTTGAAGCTTCTCAACATTTGACATCTCAAATCTCTTTGTTCCTGGGTGGCCATCCACAAGTGAGATACACAAAGGTAAACCATAGAAATGGGCCTTGTGAACCACTCAACAGAAACCATTCCTTCCATTCCACCCAGGTGATTCATTCACTTAGTTGTTTTATTAAACAAAACTCAAGTCCACAGACTTAGAAATATTCCATAGTATGAATATATTTTCCACCCTTGTTTTCTACTAGCTAAGCTAAGCATGATAGTAGTAGGAATCTTAACTTAGGAAATTTCTACTAAGGTTTCATCTACTAGGATTTCCCATGGCATAGTTTATACTTAGCAAAATTCCATGCAAGTCCTACTTAGAAATATCACGATGCATAGTGAAAATAATGGGACAAAGTATGAAGCATCACTTGCCTTTTTGGTAGAGAATATAAGTTCACTCCTTGATCTTGAAATGTTCACACTCTTCAAATTTCACTATAATTCAATCAAGCAAGAAATATTTCTACCATTCAAGCAACATCACATAAAATAATAAAAACAAAGCAATGCATACAAGCATGCCAAAGATTGTTTTATTTTGAGAAATGGTTTCTAATAGGTTACAAACATTTTAAAACACCTAATGGTCACTTCATAAAGTGGCAAAACCATTTGCAAAAGATTTTACTTCATAAACCATTTTTAAACCAAGTCATTATTTTATGTGGTTGAAAATGTCTTTAGCAAAGTAATAATTTTTATAGGGTTCACCAAATACCTTTTCAAATCATAAAACTTGGTGTTTGGGGTCAGAGAGTTTAAATCAAAACATTTCCCGAAGGTTTTCCTCCAAAAGCATTTTTAATAAATAAACATTATTTTTATTTTACTAGAAATGGTTTAAATCAAGTTTATTCTTTTGCTTCACTAAATATGTTTTTGAAACCACAAATTTATTTCTATGGTCAGTAGGTTCAAAACAAACAATTCGCAAAAGATTTCATCTCAAAATTCATTTTAGAACAAATTATATTCTAAACATGCATACACAAGTTTCTGCAAAAACAATCAATTTAACAGAAGCAATTTACTAAACAAAGTGCATGGTCAGAAAGTACTTGTCTTGCTGATTCCAATGATATAAAATTTGCAAAATTTGGACGTGTGATTTGAAAGTTATGAATTTTTCAAATTGGAACATCTAATAGGAAAGTTTCTGTCTAACTAATCAAACGTTGGCCACGTGGCGTGATTTTACTGGATGATACCGTTTCGCTCGGATCAACCTCTCTGGTGCGTTGGATCTAAACAGATCGTGTGGCTCTGATCCAAAGATACCTCTTCGCTTAGTTTCTTTCGCGTGCGTTGGATCTACATCCTATGGCTGTCGATCAAGCAACCATCAATCGGCGGCGCTGGCGACGGCTGTGAGGCGGCAGCGCTCTGGCGGCGGAGTTCCGGCTAATACAGGAAGCAAGAGAGAGGGAGGAGTGGCTCATAGTGATCGCAGGGGTATGGCGAAGCTCAAGGTGGTCTTCGGGTAGCAGGGGCGCACGAGGGTAGTGACAATTTCTCGCCGGAGTTCCTTCTGGCGACGGCATGCTCTGGTGTTGTCGAAGACGAATCTACATGGTGCGATAGGACGCGAAACAGGTGACATTAGATGCGCGAAAGAACGTAGGGTGTAGTGGTGTCTTCTAGAGAAAGGGGGAAAGACGGGGCTTACGGGGAGGGTCACCGGAGTTGGAGACAGACGGTGGCGGTGATGGTCTTGGTCGTTGTTGAGGCTAGGGGTCAAGCGCAAGCAAGCTGATGATGCAGAGAGAAGTGCCAGGGCCCGGGGGTCACGTTCGTGTGCTCGAGGAGGCGAGGGGCAGAGGAGGCTGGCCAGAATTTCCGTCGGAGCTTGCTGGAGCAGAGTGCGGTGTAGGGAGAATTGGGGACAACCTGGGGGCTCCGGTGGGGCGACGACTGGGGGAAAGAGAGAGGGGACGCAGGCGCTTAAGATAGCATGGTCACGGGATGGAGTAACGCAGGCAGTAAAGCGTATTGACACCGGTTTCAACGGCCAGAAACGGCGAGGAGGTGTTGGAGGGGTGGTCACCGCGGGGAGGAAGAAGCTGACGGGGCAGTGGGGTCGCATGGCAGCGAGAGAGAGAAGGAGGAGGTAGGGTCTGGTCGTCAGCGGCGCTGGGGGTAAGTTCGCGAGTGAAAAACATTTCACTGCGGGAGGGGGAGATGGGCTATTGATGGGCTTAGTGGACTAGGTTAGTTGGGCTGCTCCTATTCCATTTTTTTATCTGATTGTTTTTCCTTTTTCCATTTCCAATTTCTGTTTTCATTTTTGTTTAATTATTTCAACATAAATTTGAATTCAAACCTCAACCAAAATTTGTGTAGGTTTAACTACTGATTAGTTATATAATCTGAAGTCAATTTTGGAATAAAACTTTATTCTTTTTGGGGTCTTTTAATTATTCAAAAAGGCTCTTGTTTAAATTAAATAAGATTTAATAATATTTTCAAACACCATTTAAACTCTTAAACCTTCCAAATCTTTTCAGTAGGTTTTTATTTGTTTAATAGGGTCTCAAATAATTCATCTTGAATTATTTGGAAAGTATTTAATATGATTCATAAATCATTTGAATTGGGTATTTGTTTTAATTCCAATGGAATTAAATATAGTTCTATTTCCCTAAATGTTATTTGGAAGATTTATTTTATTTAAATTAATTAAACAACTTTTATTCCACTTGGGTAAATTCCAAATATCTTTTCCCATGATTTAATTAATTATTTCTAATAGGGATTTTGTCTTTATTCAAAATGAAATGAAATTTGGTTAATGCCACTTTATTTTTATTTTGGAAAATTCTTTATCCTTTTATTTCATTTGGATTTGAATTATATTCATTCCATATGCTTATGGTCTTAGTCAAGTTTAAATTTGGCCTTTAAATATTTCTCATTTATTATTTCTTTCTCTATCTTGTAAAGTCCATATCTTTTTGTTTATAGATCCAAACTTGGTGATTCCAATTTGTAAAATCTTATTTGATATTTGTTTATCCTCTTAAATATCTTTAGGATTATTTGCTCACCATTTGGTATGGATTTCTAGACAAGTGCTTTATTAACTTTGGAAATTACTTTTCCCTATCTTATTATATTCATAAGATTTTATCTATGGCTCCAAATTAAGTGAAACCAATTTATATGGTTTAATATATTTCTATTTATCATTCTTGATCATTTATAAATGTTTGATGATAAATTTTTATATGGAACAAATCCATAGGCTTGGAGATAACTTGGAAATGATTTTATTCCATTAGGGTTTAAGGTTTGGATTTATTTTCCAAGTGTTTAAATTTCTAGATGCATTTTATGAGGAATGCATTTCTCTTGATTTGGATTTTGTTGAATTCAAACTTTAATTAAAGTTTGTTCAAGATGGGATTTTAATTTCCATTTAAAAACAAAAGTTTCTTTTCACCCTAAAATTCAACAATAATTTATTTTGTTTATTTATTTTTCACATTACAAGATTTGGAAAATCTTGGGATGTGACAGGCTACCACCCTTAAAATAAATCTCGTCCCGAGATTTGGGGAGGCTAGGGGTTACAAGTTGGCTCAAAGCATCTAGGGTACTACCACCCTTAAAAATGTTCCAACTATATTACTTCTTGACTTGCTTGGGGTCTTGATGAAATCTCTCTGGGCAAACATCTACATAGTGTCCTTTGTTTACACACTTGGAACATGTGACTAGGCTGAGATCCTTTATAGGATTTATCTCGTGCTTCATCTTTTCTAGACAGTTGCTTGCATAATGTCCTTGGTTACCACAATTGTAACATGTGATAAGATTGAGTTATTCACGTATCTTCTGTGGACAAGTTGATACATAATGGCCTAACTCTTTGCAGTTGTTGCACCACACTTGGCTAATCTCCTTATCCTTTTTCTTCTTGGGCTTCTCCAAAGCTAGGAGTGCTTCTAGTTCATGTTCTTCATATGTTATCTCAAAGGTAGGAAAAGTTCCTGGTCTCCTTGACCTTTTCCTTGGATAATACATATGTCTCCTCTTTGGTCCTTTAAATTGAGTCATATTGCATGGGGGTGCAAGCTGAGATTTTCCTTTGTCTTCATCCTTCTTGGTAGACTTGGCTCTCTCATGGTAGTCTGCAATCAGTTGTTGCACTCCACCTTGTTTCCTTTGTTGAACTATGGAATAGATAGGGCATTGGATAGGGACATGATTATTTCCTTCACACAAGAAACAAGTAGCTTGAGATGTGGGGCATTGATTTGTTGGATGTTTCTCTTCACAATTGGGACATTGATCTTCATGTTCCTTGGAAGTGTGGTCCTTGTCTCCACAAATATTGCAAGCTTGGGTTCCTTCTAAAATATCATTCTTGGCATCATTGTTATCACAAACTCCTTGGAAAGAGTTGTCTCCCATGTTGATCATTTGATCTGTCATCTTATGCAACAATTGGGTTTGGGTTTCCAAAAACCTTTGCATGGTTGGATCTACCTCACTGGTGTTGGCCAAAAATTGAGCTGTCACTTGGTTCAACTGGGTTTGGGTTACTATGAGTTCTCTAATGTTGTCCTCTTGGTTGTTATTGCCATTATTCTTGATGTTGGAGTTCCTTGGAGTAGTCATCTGTTTGGGTTGGATTGGGATTAGAATAGGCAAAAGATTTCTAAGGAATAATTCTAATCACACACATCACAATTCACTCAAGTAATGTGCAAGCAATCACAAACAAACACTCCATTCAAACAACAAGTTTCAAGCACATTTATAGGCAACAAAAATATTTTTTTGTTTCACCACATAAGTTGGTGTGTTTGATCTATACTTAATATGGTGGTTCATCTATGTGGTTCACTTGAGATCTTTCCCTCCTTGGTTGATTCTTCTTGCATGAGATCATGGTTTCCTTGGGAAAATTCTTGGTCACAAAACTTCAAAGGTGATGATGATTCCCAAGTTGTGTTTCCTTAGTCTTCAAGTCTTGAGCAAGATTTCTTGTCTCACTTGTAGTCCTTAGTGATATCCAAGGTTGAGGTCTTTGTTGGGAATAAGGTTGAAATCACATGAAGATGTTTAAGTCATTAGAGTTGATGAAGTCATTTGCTCATGGTGAAGTCTTTGGCCATGGGGTAGGCTTGTCCATCAAGTTGAAATAGAAGAGATGTAGAGTCAAAACCAAAATGGTTGAGGAAAGAATTTACAAGATTGTTTGTAAATAAGTTTTGGAACAAATACAACTCCTATTTTTCTAAGGGGTTTTGTCCAATCCTAGGGTTACAAATCCTACAGGCAGCACAATGCTCTGATACCATCTGTAAGGTTCCCAACCTTTAATAAGGTAGAGATCCCTGTGTTTACAATGCTAGTCCCTGGATCAATATCTAGCATCCACAGTTAAGATGTAATATCAAGAAACAAATATCATAATACAACTTTATAACCAGGAATAAAATAATTTATTACATCTTACATAGCTCATTTGGCTATCTCATTACAATGCAGCAGAATATAACAATAGCATGGGGTCCTTCATCTTCAAAGTGCCACAGGCAGACATGTTGGTTGTAGACTTGTAATCCTAATCAATAAACTTCACTAACATCAAACAAACCTGCAACATAATAAGTTACAACCACAAGGGTCAATACATTTGAATTGTATTGGCAAGTGAATACTATGGTAGTATAGTGGAGTCTATCATCTATATGCATTTGGCTAAGTGGAGCTTAGGCTTGATTTGCTCAAAATAGATTTTCCTTATCATTTGGAAACACTAAGTTTTTGCTTGACAAAAACATTCCCAAGGCATCTCCCAATAGAAATTGGTGATCCTTCAACCCTTGTTCAACCACAAGTTTTTAACTTAGAAATTTGGATGAGGAGATTCTTGATAGCTTCCATGTCTTGATGCTCAAATTGTCCTTTACCAGGGACATGGCTAAGTACTTAGATTTTACACTCTGTAGAGGTGGTGCACTTTCCCCACAAGACTTGGTTTCACCAAGACAAGATCTTTCAGAAGCCTTCCCTTAGACCAGAATGGACGCGTTCCAACCTATCATTCCCCTACCACCAACTGTCCATTTGGCTAAGTTATTGCAACCTATATGATTCAGGCAAAGCCCATAATGCCAAGTTGCTACACTTGAAGCTTCTCAACATTTGACATCTCAAATCTCTTTGTTCCTGGGTGGCCATCCACAAGTGAGATACACAAGGTAAACCATATAAATGGGCCTTGTGAACCACTCACCACAAACCATTCCTTCCATTCCACCCAGGTGATTCATTCACTTAGTTGTTTTATTAAACAAAACACAAGTCCACAGACTTAGAAATATTCCATAGTATGAAGATATTTTCCACCCTTGTTTTCTACTAGCTAAGCTAAGCATGATAGTAGTAGGAATCTTAACTTAGGAAATTTCTACTAAGGTTTCATCTACTAGGATTTCCCATGGCATAGTTTATACTTAGCAAAATTCCATGCAAGTCCTACTTATAAATATCACTAATGCATAGTGAAAATAATGGGACAAAGTATGAAGCATCACTTGCCTTTTTGGTAGCGAATATAATTCACTCCTTGATCTTGAAATGTTCACACTCTTCAAATTTCACTACAATTCAATCAAGCAAGCAATATTTCAATCTACCATTCAAGCAACATCACATAAAATAATAAAAACAAAGCAATGCATACAAGCATGCCAAAGATTGTTTTATTTGGAGAAATGGTTTCTAATAGGTTACAAACATTTGAAAACACCTAATGGTCACTTCATAAAGTGGCAAAACCATTTGCAAAAGATTTTACTTCATAAACCATTTTTAAACCAAGTCATTATTTTATGTGGTTGAAAATGTCTTTAGCAAAGTAATAATTTTTATAGGGTTCACAAAATACCTTTTCAAATCATAGAACTTGGTGTTTGGGGTCAGAGAGTTTAAATCAAAACATTTCCCGAAGGTTTTCCTCCAAAATCATTTTTAATAAATAAACATTATTTTTATTTGACTAGAAATGGTTTAAATCAAAAGTTTATTCTTTTGCTTCACTAAATATGTTTTTGAAACCACAAATTGATTTCTATGGTCAGTAGGTTCAAAACAAATCATTTTCAAAAGCTTTCATCTCAAAATTCATTTTAGAACAAATTTTATATTCTAAAACATGCATACACAAGTTTCTGCAAAAACAATCAATTTAACAGAAGCAATTTACTAAACAAAGTGCATGGTTAGAAATTACTTGTCTTGCTGATTCCATTGATATAAAATTTGCAAAATCTGGACGTGTGGTTTGAAAGTTATGAAATTTTCAAATTGGAACATCTAATAGGAAAGTTTCTGTCTAATTAATCAAACGCTGGCCACGTGGCGTGATTTTACTGGCTGATACCGTTTCGCTCGGATCAACCTCTCCGGTGCGTTGGATCTAAACAGATCGTGCGGCTCTGATCCAAAGATACCTCTTCGCTTAGTTTCTTTCGCGTGCGTTGGATCTACATCCTATGGCTGTCGATCAAGCAACCATCAATCGGCGGCGCTGGCGGCGGCTGTGCGGCGGCGGCGCTCTGGCGGCGGAGTTCCGGCTAATACAGGAAGCAAGAGAGAGGGAGGAGTGGCTCACAGTGATCGCAGGGGTATGGCGAAGCTCAAGGTGGTCTTCGGGTATCAGGGGCGCACGAGGGTAGTGACAATTTCTCTCCGGAGTTCCTTCTGGCGACGGCGTGCTCTGGTGTTGTCGAAGACGAATCTACATGGTGCGATAGGATGCGAAACAGGTGACATTAGATGCACGAAAGAACGTAGGGTGTAGTGGTGTCTTCTAGAGAAAGGGGGAAATACGGGGCTTACGGGGAGGGTCACCGGAGTTGGAGACAGACGGTGGCGGTGACGGTCTTGGTCGTTATCGAGGCTGGGGGTCAAGCGCGAGCAAGCTGATGATGCAGAGAGAAGCGCCAGGTCCTGGGGGTCACGTTCGTGTGCTCGAGGAGGCGAGGGGCAGAGGAGGCTGGCCGGAATTTCCGTCGGAGCTCGCCGGAGCAGAGTGCGGTGTAGGGAGAATTGGGGACAACCTGGGGGCTCCGGTGTAGGGTTCGCAGCATAGAAAACAAAAATTTTCCTACGATGTGAACTATATACCAAGATCTATCTACTAGATACAAACAACGGGCGGATGTATATCCGTAGAGAACATACCCTTGAAGACCGACAAAGCTTAATGAGTTCAACTCGTGGTTGATGTAGACGATCTCTTGCCGATCTCAAGATCGAGAGGAAGTCCTAGCGCCGCAACTCAACAGCGCATCCGTGCTCGCACACACGTTCGAGGCACCGAGCAACCTCCGCCTCCTCGCTCCAGCGATGCAGCGGAAGCACAACTCTTTCTTGCCGAATAGCCACCGGGAACATGTATCTCGCTAGTCCGAGACCATGGGGGATAAATTCTAGAGGGGGAAAGAGATCCTTCACGAGGAGGTGTGAGAGACAAGTGAGGAGGGGGGCTCCTTTTATAGGAGGAGGGGGGGACCCCAAGGGGGTGGCCGGCGCATGGGGGCTGCCCCCTTGCCCTCCCCTCTTCATGTGGGTGGACACTCCACTCACAAATCTCCTTTAAATTCCCTCCACTCAAAAGTCCACTCAAATTCCCATTAAATTTCCACCAAATTTAATGCAAACTCTCATTAAATAAAACTCTTTTATTTTTTTCAGAATTTTGTCAATTACTTTAATGACAAACATTCACAAATAACCCCTTGCTAGAATTCTATTTCACATGCATAACCACTTTATGCAATTTCACCCGAAAACCTGTTTCGGGATCTAGTGAAATAAATTCCTACGCTTGTTCATTCTTTCGGCATGAAACATTTGCTCCAATTTGATGTCGGTGTCTCTTAAGTGTGTCACCCTACGGTTCGTGAATAATGCGGAGATGATCGAGACCCCTCTCGGATCAATAATCAGAAGCGGGATCTGGAGACCCATACTGACTCCCACACATTCAACGATGACTTTCTTGTGATCGTCGGAACCTTTTACGCTAGTATATCTTAATACCTTTGTTTCACGATATATTACATGTCCGAGATTCGATCATCGGTATCTCCATACCTAGTTTGATCTCGTTACCGACATGCACTCTTTTCTCGTTCCTGTGATATAACATTCTAGTGATCAAATCACTTGCTTGCAAGCTAATCAATGTGATATCACCGAGAGGGCCCAGAGTATATCTATCCGTCATCGGGATGAACAAATTCCATTCTCGATCCATGAGCCTCAACATAACACTTTATTAGTTCTGAATCCATCTTTATAATCACCCTGTTACGGTGTGACGTTTGATGTTATCAAGAAACTCTTCCGGTGTTAGTGATTGACATGATCTCATGGTCTAAGGATTAGGATCACTTCGTAAGTTGTTATAGCAATATAAACTCAATGACTTTGATCGTAATGCTATACTTCGGATGAATGTTCATCACACCATTACACTAATGTTGTGATCCCGTTATTAACAACATCCAATGTCCATGATCAGGAAACCTTGATCATCTTGTTAATCAACGAGCTAGTTTATGAGAGAGGCATAACTAGGAACTTTCTGTTTGTTTATTAAACACACATGTATTATCGTTTCCGTATTAATACAATTATAGCATGCAAAATAAACATCTATCATATACTTGGAATACACATAATAAACACTTTATTATTGCCTCTCAGGGCATATTCCCTTCAGTCTCCCACTTGCACTAGAGACAATAATCTAGTTACATAGTGATAAATCTAACACCCATTGAGTTCTGGTGTTGATCATGTTTTGCTCTAGGGAGAGTTTTAGTCAACGGATCTGCTACATTGAGATCCATATGTACTTTACAAATCTTTATATCTCCATCCTTGACATGCTCGCGGATGGAGTGAAACCGGCGCTTAATATGTTTGGAATGCTTGTGAGACCTTGGCTCTTTGGCATTGGCAATGGCACCATTGTTGTCACAATAGATCACCATTGGGTCCAACGCGTTTGCCACCACTCCTAGTTCGGATATGAACTCCTTCATCCAAACTGCTTCCTGAGCCGCTTCTGAAGCAGCAACATATTCGGCCTCCGTTGTTGATCCCGCTACCACAGGTTGTTTGGAGCTCCTCCAACTAACCGCTCCGCCATTCATGAGAAATACGTATCCGGATTGAGACTTAGAGTCATCCGGATCGGTGTCAAAGCTAGCATCGACATAACACTTAGCGACGAGCTCTTCTTCACCTCCGTATACAAGAAACATATCCTTAGTTCTTCGTAAGTACTTAAGGATATTCTTGACCGCTATCCAGTGTTCCGAACCTAGATCCGATTGGTACCTACTAGTCAAACTAATAGCATGTGCCACATCCGGTCTTGTACATAGCATGGCGTACATTATAGAGCCTATGGCTGAAGCATAGGGGACTTTGTCCATTATCTCTCTTTCTTCCGCCGAAGCCGGACTTTGAGTCTTACTCAATGTCTTGCCTTGCAACATAGGTAAGAACCCCTTCTTACTTCCATCCATTTTAAATTTCTTTAAAATCTTATCAAGGTATGTACTTTGCGATAGCCCTATTAGGCGCCTAGATCTATCTCTATAGATCTTTATGCCTAATATGTATGACGCTTCACCTAGGTACTTCATTGAAAATTTGCTGTTTAGATAACTTTTAACACTGTTTAAAAGATCTATATCATTTCCGATCAATAATATGTCATCCACATATAATATCAGAAATGCCACATTGCTCCCACTCACTTTCTTGTAAATACAAGCTTCTCCATAAGTTTGGACAAATCCAAACTCTTTGATCACCTCATCAAAGCGGAGATTCCAACTTCGTGATGCTTGCTTCAATCCATAGATGGATCGCTGAAGCTTGCACACCTTGTTAGCATCCTTAGGATCGACAAAACCCTTTGGTTGTATCATATACAACTCTTCTTCAATATTCCCATTGAGAAACGCGGTTTTGACATCCATCTGCCATATCTCATAATCGAAATATGCAGCAATTGCTAACATAATCCTAACTGACTTTAGCATCGCTACGGGAGAGAAAGTCTCATCGTAGTCAACTCCTTGAATTTGTCGAAACCCCTTTGTGACAAGTCGAGCTTTATAGACGGTCACATTACCATCAGCATCAGTTTTCCTTTTGAAAATCCATTTGTTCTCCACGGCCTTTCGGTCGTGAGGTAGTTCCACCAAGTTCCAAACTTGATTTTCATACATGGATTCCATCTCGGATTTCATGGCTTCTAACCATTTGTTGGAATCCGGGATCATCATCGCTTCTTCATACGTCACAGGGTCATCATTTTCATCAACCATGAAATTCATGACAGGATTTCCGTACAGCTCGGGAGCTGCACGCGTCCTGTTTGACCTGCGAGGTTCGGTAGTACTCTCTTTCGGAGTTTCATGATCATTATCATTAGTTCCCTCTTCAACAGGTGGAGCCAACTCCGGAACAACTTCTGGCGCTGCGCTACTCGCCATACTTTGAAGAGAAGGTTCCACAACCTCTTCGAGTTCTACCTTCCGACTACTCACACCTTTCGCGAGAAACTCTTTCTCTAGAAAGGATCCATTCTTGGCAACAAAAACCTTGCCCTCGGATCGGTGATAGAAGGAATACCCAATAGTTTCTTTAGGGTATCCTATGAAGACGCATTTTTCCGCTTTGGGTTCGAGTTTATCCGGTTGAAGTTTCTTCACATAAACATCGCATCCCCAAACTTTAAGAAATGACAGCTTAGGTTTGTTTCCAAACCACAATTCATACGGTGTCTTTTCAACGGATTTAGATGGTGCCCGATTTAAAGTGAATGCAGCAGTTTCTAGTGCATAACCCCAAAATGACAACGGCAAGTCCGTCAGAGACATCATAGATCGAACCATATCTAATAAAGTACGATTACGACGTTCCGACACACCATTTCGCTGTGGTGTTCCGGCAGGTGTGAGTTGTGAAACAATTCCACACTCTTTCATGTGAGTGCTAAACTCGTAACTTAGATACTCACCTCCACGGTCGGACCGTAGAAATTTGATCTTTCTATTACGATGATTTTCCACTTCATTCTGAAATTCCTTGAACTTTTCAAAGGTTTCAGACTTGTGTTTCATCAAGTAGATATAACCGTATCTACTCAAATCATCCGTGAAAGTAACAAAATAACGATATCCACCTCGCGCCGACACACTCATTGGACCACATACATCAGAATGTATGATTTCCAATAAATCTGTCGCCCGTTCCATTGAACCAGAAAACGGCGTTCTAGTCATCTTGCCCATAAGGCATGGCTCACATGTATCAAATGATTCATAATCAAGTGATTCCAAAAGTCCATCCGAATGGAGCTTCTTCATGCGTTTAACGCCAATATGACCTAGACGGCAGTGCCACATATATGCGGATATATCATCATTAAGTTTAATCCTTTTAGCATCAACATTATGAATATGTGTAACATTATCATCGAGATCTAATAGAAATAAACCATTCATCATCGGTGCATGACCATACAAGATTTCATTCATATAAATGGAACAACCATTGTTCTCGGATTTAAATGAATAACCACTTCGCATCAAATACGATCCAGATACAATGTTCATGCTCAGTGCAGGCACCAGATAACATTTATTTAAGTTTATAACTAATCCCGACGGCAAGTGGAGAGGAAGCGTTCCGACGGCGATCACATCAACACTTGATCCATTGCTGACACGCATCTTGACCTCACCCCTTGCTAGCGGTCGCTTGTTCCGCAGCCCCTGATTCGAGTTACAAATATTAGCAACTGAACCGGTATCAAATACCCAGGTGCTACTGCGAGCACTAGTCAAGTACACATCAATAACATGTATATCATATATACCTTTGTTTGCCTTGCCGGCCTTCTTGTCTGCCAGATACTTGGGGCAGTTGCGCTTCCAGTGGCCAGTCCCCTTACAATAGTAGCACTCGGAATCAGACTTAGGTCCAACTCGGGGTTTCTTTTCAGGCGCGGCAACCGGCTTGCCGCCCTTACTTCCCTTCCGTTTTCCCTTCTTGTCTTTCTTGAAACCAGTGTTCCTATTGATCATCAACACTTGATGTTCCTTTTTGATCTCCACTTCTGCAGTTTTAAGCATTGACAGAAGCTCGGGGAGAGACTTCTTCATGCCTTGCATATTATAGTTCATCACGAAGCTCTTATAGCTAGGTGGTAGAGACTGCAGAACACGATGGATGCCTAAGTCAATGGGAATCGATATTCCCAAGGACACAAGCTTATCGGCGTAACCCGACATCTTGAGTACATGCTCACTAACGGAGCTGTGCTCTTCCATCATGCAGCTAAAGAACTTTTCTGAAGCATTGTAGCTCTCTACAGCAGCATGTGTGTCAAAAATCATTTTCAACTCACCCATTGTATCAAATGCATTGCCGTTTTCGAAAACGCTTTCGAAGTTCCGGCTCTAGCCCATACAATATGCCGCAATGAACTAAGTTGTGGTCCTCCTGACGAGTCTGATAGACATTCTTCTCCTCGTCAGGGGCATCACCAAAAGGTGGGGGGCCTAACGGCGCTTCTAGCACATATTGCTTTTGTGCAGCAGAGAGGAGAATCCTCAAATTCATGGCCCATTCGGTAAAGTTGCTACCGTTCGTTGCTAGTTTCTCTTTCTCCATGAACACATTGAAATTAAAAGCAGGTGGTGCCATCTACAACAGAATTTGTAAAGTTTAGACTAAGTGTATGATAGATTGAGTTCAACTAATCTTTATTACGAATGAACTCCCACTCAAAAACGACATCCCTCGTGCCTTTTTGGTGATTACATGAACCAAATCCACTACACCAAGTCCGATCATCACGTGAGTCGGTATAGCTTCAAAGGCGAGCATCAAATGGGCATCATATCAACTATATGACTCATGCTTAACCTTTCGGTCCGTGTTCCGAGGCCATGTCTGTACATGCTAGGCTCGCCAAGTTAGAACCTTAGTATTCGCATGTGTAACTGTTTTACACCCGAAATATGGTCGTGGATCCAAGAACACCCGATCATCACGTGATGTCTTGGAGCGACGAAAACATAATCGGTGCATACTAAAGGAAGAACACATTCTTATCTTGATATTTAAATGAGGGATCATCTTATTATGCTAACAAAGCGCTAAACAAGCAATATAAGATGCTATCAAACATCATATGTTTATTAGTAAAATTATATGGTTCCCGCAGATGATCTCTATCATGTGCATCGTGGTATGATCATTATCATACCTATATGTGTAAATCCAAGGTCTATGGATTTTACACGCTATGTGTGTTGTAAGAGTATCATCTCATACTTCTACTTACAACACTACCATATCATAACACTAGCCCAGCAACAATCTAAACTAGACGCCTCTAATTTATCCATTGCAAGTTGGGCTTTCGAGATAGAACCGTTCTTACCTACGAACATGAACCACAACGAGGATAATCAAATTGTTGACAACTCGCTTGCAAAATAGATATTGACTATAGTAGGAGAGACAGACACCCGCTAGCCACTTATGCAAACTAGTTGCATGTCAAGCGTGGAACAGGTCTCATGTGCGAGGACATGTAAAGTTTGTCCGGGCCGCTTCATCCCACTATGCCACCAATATCCAAAATTACAACAAAGGAGCAACAACATGATCATCATCGCCCACATACTCATATGTGTACTACCCGTGTAAATTATCTACGCATAGATCCGGCTCTGATACCACTGTAGGGTTCGCAGCATAGAAAACAAAAATTTTCCTACGATGTGAACTATATACCAAGATCTATCTACTAGATACAAACAACGGGCGGATGTATATCCGTAGAGAACATACCCTTGAAGACCGACAAAGCTTAACGAGTTCAACTCGTGGTTGATGTAGACGATCTCTTGCCGATCTCAAGATCGAGAGGAAGTCCTAGCGCCGCAACTCAGCAGCGCATCCGTGCTCGCACACACGTTCGAGGCACCGAGCAACCTCCGCCTCCTCGCTCCAGCGATGCAGCGGAAGCACAACTCTTTCTTGCCGAATAGCCACCGGGAACATGTATCTCGCTAGTCCGAGACCATGGGGGATAAATTCTAGAGGGGGAAAGAGATCCTTCACGAGGAGGTGTGAGAGACAAGTGAGGAGGGGGGCTCATTTTATAGGAGGAGGGGGGGAACCCCAAGGGGGTGGCCGGCGCAAGGGGGCTGCCCCCTTGCCCTCCCCTCTTCATGTGGGTGGACACTCCACTCACAAATCTCCTTTAAATTCCCTCCACTCAAAAGTCCACTCAAATTCCCATTAAATTTCCACCAAATTTAATGCAAACTCTCATTAAATAAAACTCTTTTATTTTATTCAGAATTTTGTCAATTACTTTAATGACAAACATTCACAAATAACCCCTTGCTAGAATTCTATTTCACATGCATAACCACTTTATGCAATTTCACCCGAAAACCTGTTTCGGTATCTAGTGAAATAAATTCCTGCGCTTGTTCATTCTTTCGGCATGAAACATTTGCTCCAATTGGATGTCGGTGTCTCTTAAGTGTGTCACCCTACGGTTAGTGAATAATGCGGACATGATCGAGACCCCTCTCGGATCAATAATCAGAAGCGGGATCTGGAGACCCATACTGACTCCCACACATTCAACGATGACTTTCTTGTGATCGTCGGAACCTTTTACGCTAGTATATCTTAATCCCTTTGTTTCACGATATATTACATGTCCGAGATTCGATCATCGGTATCTCCATACCTAGTTTGATCTCGTTACTGACATGCACTCTTTTCTCGTTCCTGTGATATAACATTCTAGTGATCAAATCACTTGCTTGCAAGCTAATCAATGTGATATCACCGAGAGGTCCCAGAGTATATCTATCCGTCATCGGGATGAACAAATTCCATTCTCGATCCATGAGCCTCAACATAACACTTTATTAGTTCTGAATCCATCTTTATAATCACCCTGTTACGGTGTGACGTTTGATGTTATCAAGAAACTCTTCCGGTGTTAGTGATTGACATGATCTCATGGTCTAAGGATTAGGATCACTTCGTAAGTTGTTATAGCAATATAAACTCAATGACTTTGATCGTAATGCTATACTTCGGATGAATGTTCATCACACCATTACACTAATGTTGTGATCCCTTTATTAACAACATCCAATGTCCATGATCAGGAAACCTTGATCATCTTGTTAATCAACGAGCTAGTTTATGAGAGAGGCATAACTAGGAACTTTCTGTTTGTTTATTAAACACACATGTATTATTGTTTCCGTATTAATACAATTATAGCATGCAAAATAAACATCTATCATATACCTGGAATACACATAATAAACACTTTATTATTGCCTCTCAGGGCATATTCCCTTCATCCGGTGGGGCGATGACTGGGGGAAAGAGAGAGGGGACGCAGACACTTAAGATAGCATGGTCGCGGGGTGGAGTAACGCAGGCAGTAAAGCGTATTGATGCCGGTTTCAACGGCCAGAAACGGCGACGAGGTGTTGGAGGCGTCGTCACCGCGGGGAGGAAGAAGCTGACAGGGCAGTGGGGTCACATGGCAGCGAGAGATAGAAGGAGGAGGTGGGGTCTGGTCGTCAGCGGCGCTAGGGGTAAGTTCGCGAGTGAAAAACGTTTCACTGCAGGAGGGGGAGATGGGCTACTGATGGGCTTAGTGGGCTAGGTTAGTTGGGCTGCTCCTATTCCATTTTTTTTGATCTTATTGTTTTTCCTTTTTCCATTTCCAATTTCTGTTTTGATTTTTGTTTAATTATTTTAACATCAATTTGAATTCAAACCTCAACCAAAATTTGTGTAGGTTTAACTACTGATTAGTAATATAATCTGAAGTCAATTTTGGAATAAAATTTTATTCTTTTTGGGGTCTTTTAATTATTCAAAAAAGCTCTTGTTTTAAATCAAATAAGATTTAATAATATTTTCAAACACCATTTAAACTCTTAAACCTTCCAAATCTTTTCAGTAGGTTTTTATTTGTTTAATAGGTTGTCAAATAATTCATCTTGAATTATTTGGAAAGTATTTAATATGATTCTTAAATCATTTGAATTGGGTATTTGTTTTAATTCCAATGGAATTAAATATAGTTTTATTTCCCTAAATGTTATTTGGAAGATTTATTTTATTTAAATTAATTAAACAACTTTTATTCCACTTGGGTAAATTCCAAATATCTTTTCCCATGATTTAATTAATTATTTCTAATAGGGATTTTGTCTTTATTCAAATGGAAATGAAATTTGGTTAATACCACTTTATTTTTATTTTGGAAAATTCTTTATCCTTTTATTTCATTTGGATTTGAATTATATTCATTCCATCTTCTTATGGTCTTAGTCAAGTTTAAATTTGGCCTTTAAATATTTCTCATTTATTATTTCTTTCTCTATCTTGTAAAGTCCATATCTTTTTGTTTATAGATCCAAACTTGGTGATTCCAATTTGTAAAATCTTATTTGATATTTGTTTATCCTCTTAAATATCTTTAGGATTATTTGCTCACCATTTGGTATGGATTTCTAGACAAGTGCTTTATTAACTTTGGAAATTACTTTTCCCTATCTTATTATATTCATAAGATTTTATCTATGGCTCCAAATTAAGTGAAACCAATTTATAGGGTTTAATATATTTCTATTTATCATTCTTGATCATTTATAAATGTTTGATGATAAATTTTTATATGGAAAAAATCCATAGGCTTGGAGATAACTTGGAAATGATTTTATTCCATTAGGGTTTAAGGTTTGGATTTATTTTCCAAGTGTTTAAATTTCTAGATGCATTTTATGAGGAATGCATTTCTCTTGATTTGGATTTTGTTGAATTCAAACTTTAATTAAAGTTTGTTCAAGATGGGATTTTAATTTCCATTTAAAAACAAAAGTTTCTTTTCACCCTAAAATTCAACAATAATTTATTTTGTTTATTTATTTTTCACATTACAAGATTTGGAAACTCTTGGGATGTACAATTTAGCACAAAAAGTTTCACACTAGATGATCTAGCATCATCACATGAAATAAAGACCTAGTCTTATTTATTTTATTTTAGAAAAGCAATTTCTACTCATTGAAAACTACTTAAGATTTAATATTCTCCAATTAAAATATGGGATCATGTTGACACATGTCATCACCAAATATTCTAATACTTGGGAATGTGATTTAAAGTGGTGGTCATATTTTATAAAGTTTAACATGATTATTTTATATAATTAAAGTGACTAGAAATGCCTATGGGGCATTCTTTTAATACTAGTCGAAGATCACTGCAAGTAAACCTAAATATTTTTACATATTCAGAAATTTTGAGAGTTGGAATCAATTCAAAAGCATTTATGGTTGATTTTTGAAAAATGTTTGAATGTGGAAAAGTCTTTGTCTTGTTATTTTTACTATAGGTGATCTATAATTTCAAGTGGTTCGAATCCAATAGGCTTGGATTGATAATTTGAATACCTTTCTTACAAAATTGGTTTCATGCAATTTGGTTCTGTAAAACTCTTTGAATTAATTTTCAAAGTCACTGACTAAACTAGGTTTGAATTAAAATGGAAAAAGATTGTTTGAATTACGGGGATACACGCGGGAAAATTACTGGGCCGGCCCAGCTGCACAGCGCGCGCAGTGGGATGCTTACAGGAGGGTCCTACTGGTCAGCGGCTCAGTTAACCCGAAGCGGTATGTTACAATTTGTGCCCTACGATTCAAACAAGATCAACGGCTGGGGTGCGTCGTCTCCGTCGAACAACTCCGACAATACCGAACCCTAATGGCGACGATGGAGGTAAGCGGTGGCTTACCAGGGCTCCAGCTAGGGTCGGCATTGGGGGCGAACGACGTTGTTGACGATGGCAATTCAAACGGTGGTCGCGGAAGCTCCACGTTTGGCGCCAATCAACGACTCCGCTCCTCCTCTGCAGCGGTGGACTCCGGTGAAATTCCGGCGGGCTGGTGCTCGCCTTGCTCCAGGGAAGGGTCAGGGGTGGTTCTGAGAGAGAGGGAAGTGAGGTGGTGTGAATAATTGAGGCGGGGGTGGCCTCTATTTATACACCGGCGAGAGGGGCAGTGCGGCATGGTCAGGTTCCTCCTGTGACATCTGTACAATGAGCGGAAGGCATGGCGAATGGCGTAGGACGGTGCAGTGTCTCATGGCGGTCGTCGCTGGCTTAATGGTGCAACACGGGGTGGTCGAGAATGGTTGGGCGCGTTCGTTGCTCTGAGCGGAAACAACGGTGTTCGAGACGGCATACAGGGGCTTTTTGTCACACGGCGGCGAACGGTCGTGTCTGGGAGGTAGCTAGGGTGGTGGCGAAGGCAGTTAAGCGCGGTGAGGGCGAGGCGCGGCGTGTCGGCTGCGGCGCTCTAGCGCACTCTCGTCATGGCGCAGAGAAAATGGGCGCGGCGTTCCTCAGTGATCCAGGGCTTGGCTGAGCTAGAGGGTTGGACAGGGGGTGGCGGTGGATGGTGGCCTGCCTCCTAGACATCAGGGACGGGCGCGGCGCTTCCTCCTGCGTGCTTTCCACGGTCGGCCGGCGAGTGAGCTTCGGCCGGCATGGAACTGGACAAAGGGTAGAGGGATAGCTTGTTCAATGCGATGCTGGGTGCTGGGGGTGACAAGGGGAGTGAATTAGGGACAATGGGGGAACGAGGCATTGATCAAGAACAGTGAAAGTTAGGCGGTTTGATGTGTGCTCACCAACTATTTGATGAAATGGCCGCATGAAATTTAAACTTGAATTTTTGGATGAATTTTGTTGAGTGCTCTGGTCACACGCTTTGATGGGGGAATACCAATCGGGGTATACCCACGAAGCGGATTCGCCAGCTGGATCGAGCCGACTGGAACCTAGCCCTAAGCGGGTCGACTCGCCCAATACGGCGCATGCTGGACCCAGACGAGTGGCGCCGACTGGAGGCCCAAGACAGCGACTACAATACGTAGCCCACCAAAACCCTTGTAAACCCTAACTGGCTGCATATATAAAGCCACCAGGGGCACCCCCACGGGGTAGGCTCTCTCATGTTAGATTAGATCTAGTCTCTCCCTCCGCCTACGGCGGCTCCCATGTAAACCAATCTATGATCATATACTGGATTGATAGCAGGACGTAGCGATCCTCCATCAAGGGGACGTGAACCTGGGTACATCGTGTGCCAATCTCGCTCCCGAATTCTCCTACGTCGCCTTGCTCCCTCTACGTAAGCTACCCCCAGTAGCATCTGCCGTGCAATACCATGACACGCTTGGTAGTCTCTGGTTGCTTGGGTTTGGCAAGGTGAAGTGGTTTGGTTGGTTTTTGAGAAATGGCCATCTTAGTACCTACACTTGATTCAATTTTGAATTATCCTTTAAATAGAGTTGGAATTTTTTTCTATTGGTTTGTAATGTGGGCTTGGGTTCATTATTACTTGGTCTAGCAAGGGGTTAAAATAATTGGATTTGTGTCTATTATAAATCTTTGACTAGGAACACTCAAAGTGCTCTAGTGAACAAGTTTGGCCAAAATGACCATTTGCTCATATTGCTTATTTTTGATTTTCTCTTCATTCGATTCTGCTTGGAAATGATCTAGATGATATTGTTTTCATCTTTACACCAATCCTTAGCATTCATTGCAATCAAACATGGCATTGCAAGCATTCATGCATTAATCACACACACATGCTTTCATATTGATTTTAATAACAAAAGTTTTTGTTAACCCTAAACTTGGGTGATTGGAACTTGATAATCTTGATTAATATTTTTGGGGTGTTACATACATCCAGAATGCAAAATAATAATCTAAAACATAATATGCACTCATCAATATCTGCACTTTGTGATCTAGGTGCATGTGTTTCAACAATTCCAAAAAGTCCTTTTAATAAGTTAAATCTTTGCTCTTTTGAAATTACTGAATTAAAATTACATTTAGCAGATTCTACCTACAAACAAGCTGTAGGAATTAAGAAGAATACTTTAGTATACATTAAAGGCTGCCCTTCTCTTATTGGTTTTGTTCTTGTTGATATGCCTGAAGATGCTACTGCTCCTATCATATTAGGCCGTCCGTTTTTAAGAACTATTAAGGCTTTAATTAATCTACATGAAGGGAACGTGAAGCTTCAATTACCTTCGCGGGATCCTTTTGTTGTTCATTTCCCTAGGAAGAAGCAAGCCAAGCATGATGAGAAGGAGGCCATCACTTTGAAGGCCAATTATTTTGGAGTGGGTGTTCCACTCACTTGGCCTAAGTGAGCAAAATCATGGTCAAGCTATTGACCATAAAAGAGTGCTTGATGGGAGGCAACCCATGTGAAATAAAGGTTTGAGTAATTTTTTTAATTTTAGTTAAAGTTTCATGATGAATAAAGAGTGCTAGAAAACTCCACTTGAGAAGGATAAGTTCGGTGGTACTGAAATCCTGCTTTATACATGTTGTTGTTGGTCGAAAATTTAATCTGTCATTTTTCTGTCAAAACATGGAGTTTCGCTAAGTTTCAGGTTAAGAAAGAATTTTCGAAGAAATAAGTAAGTTTTGGCAACTCCAGAAGGTTTAACGACCAACTATACGGCGGGAATAAAATTCCGGCCGTATAGTTCCGGTCGTATAGTTGTTTCGATATCACCCCTTCAGTTTCCAAAAGTTACCAAAAACTTGATGACCAACTATACGACGGGAATAAAAATTCCGGCCGTATAGTTGCGTTCATATAGATAGTGATGCCGTCGTCAAATTTATTTCTAGGATACTGCAAACCTAACGACCAACTATATGGCGGAAATAAACATCCTGGCCGTATAGTTTCGGCCATATAGTTTGCGCTGCCAGGAGGAAACCCTACAAAAAATGAATAAACCCTAAAATATTACCGTAAGACCAACTATAAGGCAGGAATTAAAATTCCGTCCATATAGTTTTGGCTGTATAGTTCATGCGACCACAAAAACTCCATGGGAAGGTACCCCTAACACCAAAACTTCAATCCTTCTTCCCTCTTCTACCTCCAAACTCTCTCAACACCTCAAGAGATCTTCATCTCTACTCAATTTCGTTCGATTTCCTCGCACACAAGTGATCTACGGTATGTTTCTCCTCCGATCCTCCAATTAATTTTTGCAAATTCATCTCCAATTTGTTGTCATTGTCAATCTAGTGTGAGACCTATTTCGAACTAATTTCCATGTTTCTCTTGCCTAGATTATTATTTTGAGGAGATTCTTTAGTGTGCTATGATGAGGAATATGTTATGCTTATTACTATTGGATCAAAAAGTTTTTTTGTCTTTCTTATTATTTAGATGATGAATACAAGGATCCAATCGCATGCTCATGCCACCGCGAGTTCTTCTTGGGCTGCTGCTATAGCTCAGGACCGCATGGGGATACAGTTTAGGGATGAGCTCCAACGTGATCGCTTCAACAGGATCAAGAACCGAGAAGTGAAGACAACCAAGTGGGATTGTCCCATTATATTGAATCAACTCGGTATTTCTAATGACTTCAATTTACTTTGCAATAGAGTTGTCCTACAAAACTTTGTATTCCATGATGCACCTACTTATCGCCGGTTAACTCTTGAATTTTTAAGTTCTTTGAAAAGCACCGTTAAAACATGGCAAGGATAGGACATGATTTCTTTCCGACTTATGAACAACAATACATTATCACTTGACGAATGGTGCAATTATTTTAATTTACCAAAAAATGATGTTAATGCTTTACGCGCATCTTTTGATGGCATGCGCCCTTCCCCGGATTATTATTATAATAGAATGAGTTTCACTTCTAGAGTCAACAAGGGGAAGAATATTCAGCATCCTACTATTGGTAATTTGTTTTATGTTATTGCTAACACCTTGCAGACATGAAATGAGTTTACAAGACTCATTGAGGAGGACATGTTGGTCCTCATGAAAGATGCTTTCAACAAAAACAACTTGTCACTCAACTTGGGCGCAATTATTGTGTGCTACTTGGAGCACCAATCCTCCCAAAGACAAGGGCTAATCACATGTGGAGGCGTCATCACCGTGCTTGCCATTGCCTTGGGCGTCAACCTAGGTGAGTTGCAACCATTGCTAGGTGAGCGACGTGTTGCTTTCTCTACTTTAAAAGCTTGTGGAATTCTCACTAGGAGAGGTGGTAGTTATTACCTGCACATTGCTGGAGCTGGGCGTCTCTACCCTGCTCCTTTGCCTAATGGTCTTTTCTCTATCGAGGAAGGACATTTGCTATATGATTTGCAGTTTGAACAACACCAACCTGAGAAGGAGATTCCGGATGAGGATGAAGACCAAGAAGAGGAGCAAGAAGTTCCTGATCAAGAGGAGCAACCACTCAACCGGTTCGCTACATATCAAGATTTCCAGGAACTTTCGGGAACTATGGAGGGGATGCATAATCTCTCCTTGAACCTCCGAGAAACCACTAGTAATTTATCATCTCAATTTGCGAACTGGAGCCACAACTTTTTCCCGCCACCACAATGATTTGAAGGGCTTGCAAAAGCCTAAGCTTGTAGAAGTATTATAACATCCCTAAAATCATGTTTTCAAAGATTGCATATCATCCATGCATGCATATCATTTAGGGATCAAATATCAAACTCATTTCAAGAAAACAGAAGCACTAAGTGCTATTATTTTATGTGAGCATGCATTAGTTTAATGCCACTCTCAAATGAGAGTATAATTTTTTAAACCAAGCTTTGTTTGCTCTCATGTTGTTTTAGTTGAATGTTAGAATTTGGACAAAAATTTACAAAACAAATATGGGTTTAAAACCATCTTCAAAACATATTCAAATCAAGTGCTATGACACTATTTATTTTGATTTTTCCAATAAGGACCAAGCAAGGCCAGCAAGGCAGCATGGTTTAATACTCAAATTTACACAGGAATTCATATTACAAAAGGCTAGAGAGATTTGAAATTCAAATGATTTTAAATTCATTGGAAATTGATTCCATAAAATCAAACAGAAAATAGAAAAAGAGAAAAGAATTAGAAAAAGGCCGGCGCTACTAATCTAGCCCAGAACCAGATCCAGCCCAAAAAGCCCACCCGGGCCACTTCCCCTCTGCTTCTTCTCTCACCCACACCGAACCAACCCACAGCGTCGCTGACTGGTGGCCCCTCTCCACGTCATCGTCATCTTCCCCAAATCACGCGCAGGAACACGTCGCCGCCGGACGTTTCTTCCTCTTCACTGCCTCGATCAATTGCATTGATACATCGCGTACTTGTCGCCCCTGTTCTGGCTATAAAATCACCACCTCACCATGGTCCTTTCCCCCCCCCAAACACCCACACCCAGTCGCCCCCAGGCTGCGCGTATTCGAACTCACTCCACCGCTGCACAGACGGACTCCGGCGGTAAATTCCGGTGAGCATACTCCACCCCTTGCCTTTTTAACTTGCCAGAAAGATCTTAGCGACCGTGCGCATCGTTTAACCCCATTGGTGCATCCTAGGGCCATTCAGAGCCTCGCCAGCGTCAACACCAGAATGCCACCGACGACCACGTCCACTTCGGCGAGTTCTCCCCGTAAGCTCCGACCGCCCCTTCCCTCTCTTTGATGCTCACGTGTTCGACAGGCTTGTGCGCGTCTAATGACACCATCCGTTTTGCTAGGCGTGACCTATATCTTCGCCAACGACAACGAGCGACCATAACCGACAGGTGTAGATTCTCCGGCGAGCAATAGCGATCGAGTCCATGCGCCCCAGTCCCTCCATTGACCACCTCGAGCACCGCGTCGACCTCACGAGCTCGGTAAGCCCCTCTGTTTCCTCCCTTGCTTCCTAGAACCACCGGAGCATCGTCGGCAGCAACGCCGCCACCGCCAGCAGCCAGCTGCGCCGCCAGTTTTGAGTCAGAGCGTTTTTGACCACTGGATCTAGATCCAGTGGTGTAGACTAGATGCATGCCGAAGGGGTACGGGCAGATCAGAACCGCTAGTTTTAAGTTAGATCCAACGCACCGCATCGGCAGATCCGTGCGAAGCGGTACCGACGAATCAGAAGCTGCCGCGTGGCCAGTCTTTTGTTTTAAAAACAGGATTTAGATCTATTAGATGTTTAAACTTGAAAAATTCATAACTTTTGATTCCCACATCCAAATTTGACAAATTTTATATCATTGGAATCAGGAGAGAAAATAATTTCCATTTATGCAATGTGTTTAATGTTTTGCCTCTGTAAAAATGATTGTTTTTACAGAACCATTTGTAGGCATAATTTGTGTATAGTAATTATTTGAAAAATGTTATGGTATTCAAATAAAGTTTATTTGGCATATTTTGAACTTACTTATGATTCAGTACTGTGCACTTGTCTTGTTTGGTGTAGGAAATCATCACATGGCATTTTGCATGCATTCATATATTTTTGCTTGTTTATATTTTGTATGTGATTTGGTGCCATTATTTTATGTGTAGATTTTGGTGGAAATAGCGATTGTGATTGTGAAGATTGTTGCTACTCCCCAAACTACCAAGGCAAGTGGTGCTTCATGATTTTATTCCTATGTTTTTCAACTATGCACTAGAAATATTTTGTATAGGACTTGCATGAATATTTTGATCTATATGCTATGCTTGGGAAAACCTAGTAATTGTAGAATTGCTAGAAATCTCTAAGTTAAGATACTTATCAATGCCATACTTATCCTAGCTAGTAGCAACCAAGGGTGGTTATATATTCATGCTATGAGAAAATATTTCTAAGTCTTTGGACTTGTGTTTTTGCTTAATAAAAACAACTAAGGGAATGAAACACCTGGGTGGAATGGAAAGAATGGTTTGTGTTGAGTGGTTAAACAAGGCCCATTTCCATGGTTTACCTTGTGTATCTCACTTGTGGAAAGCCACCCAGGAACAAAGGGATTTGAGATGCCAAATGTTAAGAAGCTTCTAGTGCAGCCACATGGCATTATGTGCTCTGCCTGGATCATATAGGTTGCAATAACTTTGCCATTTGGACTGTTGGTGGTAGTGGGATGATAGGTTGGATCGCGTCCATTTGGTCTAAGGGAAGGCTTCTGAAAGGTCCTGTCTTGGTGAAAATCAAGTCTTGTGGGGTAAGTGCACAACCTCTGCAGATGGAAGAATCTAAGTACTTAGCCATGTCCCTGGTATTGGACAACTTGAGCATCAAGACATGGAAGCTATCAAGAATCTCCTCATCCCAATTTCTAAGTTAAAACTTGTGGTTGAACAAGGGTGAAGGTTCACCAATTTCTATTGGTGATTCCTTGGGAAAGTTTATCAAAGAAAAACTTAGTGTTTTCAACTAATAGGCAAAAACCTATTTTGAGCAAAGCAAGCCTAAGCTACACTTAGCCAAAATGCATATAGTATCTAGACTACTAATATTCTACTAAGGTATCACTTTCCAATACTATTCCAATGTATTGACCCACGGTGGCTGTAACTTGTGATGTTGCAGGTTATTCTGATGATGATTAGGGGTTATGAGTCTACACTCAACATGCTTGCCTGTGGCACATGAAGATGAAGACTTATTTATCTTATTATATATTTGAACTCTTGTATTAGGCTTGTGGCCATGGAGTTTGTAAAAGACTATGTTTGTCTCTGGAATGATATGTAATAATGACCTTTGTTTCTGTGTACTTCATCTTAAACTGTGGATGCTAGCATTGATCCAGGGACTAGCATTGCAATCACAGGGATCCTTACCTTTATAAAGGGAGGGATCTTACAGATGGTATCAGAGAATTGTGTTGCCTCTAGGATTATGACCCTAGGATTGGAAACCACTAAGGAAAAAATTTCAACAACTTCCACACTTGTCTTTTTCTTCTCGTAAACTTTTGTAATCTTCTTTCTCATCTCTATTTGTAGATGAACTCCATCAACGAAGCCGTGAGGACGGGACCACTCATGACTATGACTTTGGAATGTGAGACAGAATTCCCCAAGGCTCTCAAGGACCTCATGGTTGCCATGGGAATACACGGTGCAGCTGTGTACAAAGGTTTTCCTGTGATGGATGAAGGAGTTGAGTACTGGTGGGTGCAACTTCACTTGTATAAAAACAAGGAAGACAACCACAAGGAATCAGGATTCCGCATGGTCACCAACTCAGTGATGCACGCCACATTCTTTGATTCAGCAAGGGATGCAGCTTGGAAGGCCATCAAAGAGCTTGGTGATAGAATCAAGTGCAGAATGCTCAACACCCAGAATGACCTTAGGTAAGAAAAGAAGCATACCCAGGAGTTAGAGGCTACCAACCAACGTTTAAGAGAGGACATCATGATGGGGATATGCCTACCAGGGTGTACCCAGCAGGTCGTTTCCGACTGGCCCAGGAACTGGCGAGTGAGCCTGCAAGACGGCGACTGGATCAAGGCCCGGTGTGGATCCAAGCGGCTGGAAGCTGAAGGCCCAGGCGAGTAGATAGGCCCAGTCGGGTTAGGTTAAACGATTACCGAAGCCTTAACTGATTCGGTTGAGATATGTAAACCCTAGGGGAGGTAAGTCTATATAAACCTCCCTACAGGGCGTATAGAGATACGTTCCATCATACACCCAAGCGACTCGCCGCCTAGCCGCCGAGCTCGCCCATTGTACCACCATCATAATACAATCTAGCAGGAGTAGGTATTTACCCTCCGGGGGGCCGAACCTGGGTAAAACCTTGTGTCTCTGCCCTCATCTCGCACCGCAGATGGCTGGCCGCCCTTGCCCCTTGTTCTACTACTCGCTGCCGATTGCAGCATCTGCCGTGACCATTCCCACGACAGTGGCGCCCACCGTGGGGCCTGGCCGGTCTGGCCGGTGTTCTGTGGTGAGATCCAATCTGCCCATCAACGAGACGGTCGCCACCGACCGCATGATAGCGATCGGCGAGATGCTCCAAATCTGGCTGAGCAGCTACGTCCCGGCGGCGCGACCCATCACGCACAACATGATCTTGCCGGTCGGCACGATCAGCCTCTTCGTCGGCCTCACCGACGTCATCATCTCGGAGGATTCGGCTCGCATCCGCGAGTCGCCGCCACGTGATCGGCTCTCCGAGAGCCAGGTCCGCACGATCCATCGCCTCGCCTCCGAGTACAACTCGGCTCACAACAACGTGGCCGAAAACTCCGCGGCCGCGGAAGACGCGGCCCTCAACGACGACGCCGACTCGGCGACCCCGGCGTCACTCGCCGGATCCATCACCGCGGCTTCACCCGCGGGCTCCATCACCCAGGTTTCGAACGTGGGAGATTTCGAGGATCCCTCCATCCTCGGGATCTTCGACTTCGACTCTGGGTCGGAAAATTCCACCGACCTCCGCGACGGGACCGGTCGCCACGCCGCGACCTACATGGCGACCGGCACCGATCCGCCGGAGGATCCCTTCTCTACCCTGATCCCTCCTAACGCCACGGCAACAGAGGTCGAGGAACTCCGCCTCAAGCTGGCGGAGGCAGTCCGCAAGGAACAAGCCGAGCGCGAAAAATTTCGCCTCGAGCAGGTGACGGCGCAGGAGCTGTCGCGCTACCACCAGCAGCGAATCAGGTCGTGCCTGAACCCCACCGTCTAGGGGCGCGCCCTTAACTTCGACGACTAAAACGACCCAGCCCGCGCGGCCGAGCGCGCGATCTGTGAGAACGCGCCACCAGGAGGAAGCGCTCGGCCCCCGCCAGGATCGACGGCGATGGGCGCTCCACCTCCACCGAACCGCACACCCCCCAGGGATCAGCCGAGGATAGTAGCCTCCTCACGGGAGCGAGACGCGAACGGCCTCCCACTATTTTCCACCCCGATGGACAACCTCGTGGCGGGCCGAGCAGCAGACGACAACATAACGGCCACCGGCGACGGCGCCCTACAGATCCAGTATGTCAGGGCCCTGCTTGCAAAGGCCGTCGAGCAGCAAAACGCAGGCGCCGACTCGCAGGGTCGAGTGTACTCGCGTTCTTCGGGAAGCAGAGCGGCCTCAAGTGGCCGCCCCATGGCGGCAAACACCCTCAACTGCCCGCCACCAGAGCCATTGCAGCTCGAACATCGACCCGCGAACGCGGCACTCTCCACCAACGACCCCAGGCCAGCGACCAACTTCGTCGCCGCCAACGGTCAACCCATCGACACCCGCACCCACATCATCAACAACCAAAGCTAGCGCACACACCAGCCCGACGACCTGCGACACACCCTAACAAATCGCCGCGACGGCGAGCCAATGGGATCGCTAAGTTGCCTCGGCCCCAAGTGCTTTGGACCGATGATCCGAGGCGAGAAGTACCCGCCGAACTTCAAGGCGCCGAAGGAGATAGAAAAGTACGAACCTTCGTATGACCCCTCCGTGTGGCTCGATACATACCTCATGGCGATGGGGATCGCAGGCCACACCGACCTGCTAGCCGCCCGTTACCTCCCCTTGATGATGAAGGGGACGTGCAGGCAGTGGATCAACACCCTCCCCCAGGATAGTATCGACTCCTGGGAGGAAATGCGCGATGCCTTCGTCAGGCACTTCGAGTGCTCCTACACCCACGCCACCACCATCGAGGACCTGGAGCAATGCGTCCAGGGACCTTGCGAGTCGACCCGCAACTGGGTCCAGCGGTGGCAAGAACTCTGGTACAACGCGGTCGGCATCCACCCGGACACCGCGATCCATTGCTTCAAGACCTCGTGCCGCTACGAGCCCTTGGTCGCCAAGATCAAGCGACATTCTCGCACACTCGACAACATACCGGACCTCCTCGAGATCGCCAAACGGTACATGGAGGAAGATCCAAACCAGGAAACCAACGACGAGTCGGGAGGCCAACGCCGCACGAGCAGCAACGACAACGGACGACGGTCCGACCTACGCTACAGCAACACTCGCCTCACTGGCAAGCGCCGCAGTGACGGGCGAGTCGACTTCGTCGCCAACGCCGGGCACGCACAACGCGAGCCCAAAAGCTTCCGCCGCGACGGAGGACAACGCCGTGACGGCGGCAACTACAAGGCCAAGCCAAGGTTCGACCCCGCGGCCCTCCTTAACCAACCTTGTGCGTTTCATAGCAGGGAAGGGAAACCCGCAATGCACACGACCGCCGACTGCCATACCCTTAGAGAGATTGAGAAGGCACGGCGAGCACGGGAGGACCCCGACAACAACCCGCCAAACGGCAGAAAATTCGGCAACGTGGCCGGCTTGCTTCATACCTTGACATGCTTCAACACGAAGCGTGAGAAGAAGGTCATCACCCGCACCGTCGCTGTCAACGCGGTGGCCCAGGTGGACATTCCCCAGTTCCTCAACTGGTCGGAGCAGCCCATCACCTGGAGCCGCCAGGACCACTCGCCACGCATCCAGTACCCAGGCCGAGTCGCCCTGGTGGTCAAGCCTAAGGTGGGCGACTACTGGCTCCCCAAGACGTTGATGGACGGCGGCAGCTCCATCAACATCCTGTACCTGGACACCTTCAGGCGGCTGCGGCTCCCGCAGTCGATGATCGAGACAACCCACACCACGTTCCACGGCATCGTTCCCGGTCGGAAGGCGTACCCGATCGGCAAGGTCACGCTGCCAGTCACCTTTGGCACACTAGCAAACTTCCGCACTGAGCGGATCGTCTTCGAGCTGGTACCCTTCGACAGCCCCTACCACTGCGTCCTGCGGCGCCAGGCGTTCGCCAAGTTCATGGCAGCGCCCCACTATGCGTACAACGCGATGAAGCTCCCCGGGCCGCGCGGCGTCATAACCATCAACGATGACCCCGACATGGCCGCCAAGTGCGAGGCCAAAGGAGCCGAACTCGCTGATGCCGTCATCGCGGCAGAGGCCAACCACGCTGACGAGCTCGCCAAGTACGCGAGCGGGGTGAACAATGACGACCCCACCATACTCAAGAAGCCCAATTCAAAGGGCGCAAACACCTCAGCCTTCGAGGCAACGACGCACACCCGCACCATCGAGCTGGTCCCAGGCGACTCCAGCCAGACGGTGACGATCGAAATAGGAATGAGCCCAGCCTAGGAAGGCGCGCTCATCAAGTTCCTCCGTGAGAACAGGGACATCTTCGCATGGAAGCCCTCTGACATGCCTGGTGTACCTAGGGAGCTCGCTGAGCACAAACTAAACGCCGACCCCAAAGTGTGACCCGTGAAACAGTCGCTGCGGCCCTTCAATGAAGAGCGCCGCCGAGCCATCGCCGACGAGGTGCAGCGTCTACTCGCTGCAGGCTTCATCCGGCCAATCAAGTACTCCAAGTGGATGGCAAACCCAGTCCTGGTCGAGAAAAAGAACGGGACTTGGAGGATGTGTATCGACTACACAAACTTGAACAGCGCCTGCCCGAAGGAGCAGTTCGTCCTCCCGCGGATCGACCAAATAATCGACTCCACTGCGGGCTCGGAGTCGCTATGTTTCCTCGACGCCTACTCTGGATACAATCAGATCAAAATGGCTGTCAAGGACGAGGAGAAGACGGCGTTCATCACGCCATTCGGAGCCTTCTGCTACACCGCCATGACCTTCGGCCTCAAGAACGCCGGGGCGACCTACCAGCGGTGCATGCAAGAGTGCCTCGCGAGCCAAATTGGCCGCAACATCCACGTCTACATAGATGACGTGGTTGTAAAATCCGCTCGCCAGGGTGATCTACTCGCCGACCTAGCGGAAACATTCGCCAACTTGCGAAAATACAAGGTAAAGCTTAACCCAGGCAAATGCACCTTCGGTGTACCAGCAGGACAACTACTGGGGTACGTCGTCTCCAAACGAGGGATCGAGGCGAACCCCACCAAGATCGACACGATCGCCCGACTCGGCAAACCCGAGTGCCTGCGCGACGTCCAGAAGATGGCCGGGCGAGTAGCGGCTCTCAGCCGCTTCAAACCTCGCCTGGGCGAAAAGGCGATGCCCCTATACCGCCTGATGCGCAAGAACCCCACCTTCCAGTGGGACAAGGAGGCGGACGACGCGCTTCGCGACCTCAAGAAGGTGCTACTCGCCGCACCACTACTCGCCGCCCCCGACGACAAAGAACCCATGCTGGTCTACGTCGCAGCTTCCGAGCGCGTCGTCAGCGCCGTCATGGTCGTCGAACGGCCGGAGGAAGGAAAGGAGCGCCCAGTACAACGACCGGTGTACTACATCAGCGAGGTCCTCACCGAGTCGCGCCAGCGATACCCGCAGTACCAGAAACTGGTATACGCGGTCTTCAGAGCACAGAGGCGCCTGCCGCACTACTTCCAGGAACACCCAATCACGGTCGTCTCCTCAGCACCGTTGCAGGACATCATCCGCAACTGCGAGGCGACCGGGCGAGTCGCCAAGTGGGCCGTCGAGATCGGCGTCCACAACATCAAATACGAGCCACGAAAAGCGATCAAGTCGCAGGCTCTAGCGGACTTCATCGCCGACTGGGAAGAGGCCCAGCAGCCAGAGAAGCGGCCATACCTCCATTACTGAAGCCTGCACTTCGACGGCTCCAAGAACGCGGACGGCGCAGGAGCAGGGATCATGCTGACTTCACCAAAGGGCGACAAGCTCCGCTACGTCCTCTTCCTTGACTTCACCCCCTGCACCAATAACATGGCCGAGTACGAGGCACTACTCCACGGCATGCGGGCTGCCAAAGAGATGAACGTCAACCGCTTACGCTGCTACGGAGACTCCGACCTCGTCGCTGGGCAAGTCGCTGGCACCTGCGACGCCGTCTCCCCCATTATGGCGGCATACCGCCAAGCAGTGGACAAGCTGGGTGGACACTTCGCAGGCTACTCCGTTGAGTGGATCGACAGGCGGAAGAAAGAGGAGGCCGACGCACTCTCTCGCATTGGATCGGCTCGACTCGCACCACCCGCCGTGGTCTTCCTGGACACGATCACCAAGCCACCAGTCTCTCCCCCAAGGGAGATCGACATTGGAGTCCTGCTGCAGCCAGAGGCAGCCCTGGTCGCACTCGTCACCGAACCAGACGACTGGACCAAGCCCTACGTCGCCTACCTGGAGGCTGGCACCTTGCCGGCAGATGAGAAGGACGCCCGGATGATTGCACGCCGATGCAAATCCTTCACCATCATCGACGGCGAGCTCCACAAGCGCAGCGTCACCGGCGTGTTCCAACGCTGCGTCCAACCCGCCGAAGGACGCAAGATCCTCCACGACATCCACTCCGGCGACTGCGGCCACCACGCCGGCGCTCGCTCTATGGTCGCCAATGCTATGCGGCATGGCTTCTACTAGCCCACCGCACACGCCGATGCCGTCGACATTGTCCAACGGTGCGCCGGGTGCCAGAAGTACGCCAACCAGACGCACGTGCTGAGCTCAGCGCTCAAGACAATCCCCATCACCTGGTCATTCGCCGTGTGGGGTATGGACATGGTAGGCCCCTTCAAAAAGGCTCCCTCTGGCTACACCCACCTCCTGGTTGCGGTCGACAAATTCACAAAGTGGGTGGAGGCCAAACCAGTCCGGAAATGCGACGGGAAGACTTCCACTAAATTCCTACGCGAGCTCATATATCGCTACGGGTTCCCAAACAGCATCATCACGGACAACGGCACCAACTTAGCCAAAGGAGCCATGGCCGAGTTCTGCGAAGAACACCACATCCAGCTCGATCTCGCGTCAGTCGCCCACCCGGAATCCAACGGCCAGGCGGAACGGGCCAATCAAAGCATCCTCCACGGCCTGAAGCCGCGACTCCAAATACCACTCGAGCGCACCGCCGGGTGCTGGGTCGTGGAGCTACCCTCTGTCATCTGGGGCATCCGCACCTCGGTCAACAGGTCGACAGGGTTCACCCCCTTCTTCATGGTGTACGGCGCCGAGGCAGTCATGCCCACCGACCTCGAGCACGACTCGCCACGGGTCGTCCACTACATGGAGGCTGCAAACGAACTCGCCCGCCAGGATGGCATCGATCAACTCGACGAGGCATGTGACCTCGCTCGATCACGTACCGCCATCTACCAGCAAGGACTCAGCCGCTATCACAGCCGGCGGGTGAAAACTCGCACCTTCCAAGAAGGCGAACTGGTGCTGCGCCTCATCCAGGACAAGAAGGGCATGCACAAGATTTCCCCTCCATGGGAGGGACCATTCGCCGTCGGGCGCGTACTCGGCAACGACGCCTACTACCTCATCGACGTCCGGGGGACGGCAAACTCGACGTCAAGCGACCGTGGAATGTAAATCTCCTACGAAAGTTCTACTCCTAGAACCCTACATATGTACCCTCCAGTCGCTTTGAAATAAAAAGAATTGGTTACCGCAAATTGCGCCTACTCTCTGTGTCTTGTGCCACTCGCACTCGTAATAACAGCATCAAGCTAACCGCAGTAGTCAACCTTTGGTACAGCGATCGGCACGGCCAAGTAGTGCGTTACAAGGGCACTAGGTCACCTCAGGCCTTGCAACGTCCACGAAAAACGCCTACCCGGAGCCCCATCGGAGTCGCCTAGCCTGACTGGCTCTACGAGCCAAGACAACTGCCTTCGCTTTTCACAGCGAACACGATCCTCCGCATCCTCGACATAGCGACTCGAACGGCCAAGTACCACGCTCGGGGACTGACGACCAGTCCAGCGCGAGCGGCTAGGGAAAACGCCAAGTATGAGAGCATGCCCAGGACTCGCCATGCGACTGACCCAACGGGCCAGGCAGGAGTGACGCGCTCAAACTAACGCGCCAAGTCCTCACCCACCCTCGAGTCGCGCCTAGAACAACCAAGTACCACGCTCGGGGACTCGGCCACCCGACCTCGTTCGCGCAAGGGAAAACGACGAAGTACAGAGCGCTCAAGGGAGTCGCCTTGCGACTGGCTCTCCGAGTCCGGGCGAGTCGACCACAATAACAAAACATTCAAAAACCGCAAACACATCACAAACGAGGTCAACCCATAAAAAGGGCAGACGCGCTCGGGGACTCGTTCAACCCTCAATCGAAAAACACATCACAAATCACAAAACGAACACGATATATCGTTAATAGCATGTTGAAATCGCCTCAAAATACAAAATATGCCCAAACGGCAGATCTGCTACTAACGCCCCAGGGCAAACTATTCTACTCCGCAGGCTTCGACGACGACTCGCCAGCACCCTTGCGATTGCGAATGAAGGGCGTGTATGGGTTTGACGGGTACGTCGTCAGCTCACCCGCCATCGCTGCACGGAAGGGTTGCTCGATCTTGAAGTCCCGGTGCTGCGGCTCGGGGTCGTTAGGCACGACGACCGTCTCCTGGTAAGGAAGGAGGTCGCCCATCGCCCAGACGTGCTCGGAGTACACCGCGGCACGGTCCGTCAACTTGAGTACCTCAGAGATCTCCACCGAGCCAGTCGACGACGGGTAGCCACTCGTCACGTCGTCCAGATCGAAGTCCTCCGGGAAGTGGGCGAGCCCAAGGCTAAGCGCCGTCGCTGCTCTACGTCGGAATGCCGACCGCGTCATAAACTCGACGACCGACGGCGCCTTCTCCAAGTACCGCCACACCTCGACGAGGTCGCTGGGAATTACTTCCGTAGGCGACATCTCCTGGAGGTAGGCCCGGATGCACGTCGCCTACAACGCCGCCGAGTCGACAAGCGTGGCCACACATTGCCGCGCGTCGAACGAGCTCGCCTCTTCCGTGCTATCAAGGATACGGCCTGCGGATAGAAGATAACAGTGAGTACATCGGATATTATAAAAAGGCACATGCAACAGGCAGGAGCAGACACACACACCAATCAAGGGACGGGAGAGATCCGTGATGAAGCTCTGAAGAGAAGTGTAATCATCCTGAAGCCCAGCAACAAGGGCGTCAGAAACTTTACGTTCTTCCGCGGCGGCCGTAACGGCGGCCTTGGCTCGACCATCCGTCGAGCTCGCTTCTTCTTTCGCCTCCCTCAGCTCGCGCTCGAGGTCGACGATCCGCTTCTCAGCCGAGCTCAACGCCGATTGAGCCGCTGCCAGCTCACTCGCTGGGACAAGTCCCTAGCAGGCCTCCTCTGCCTTCGCGGCAACTGCCTGAAGCCCCTTAGTCGCCTCTTGGACGGTGGCCAGTTCCTTCTTCGCGCGGTGTTTCGTAGCAAGCCGGTCAGCTGAATCATGTTGCAGACCCTGCACACAATTCAAACAGTTAACCAAAGCGGAATCCAAGATGCCCACCCGCTGAAATTCAGCGAATGCGCACTCGGGGACTGGCAATCAAAAAATCCTAAGTGCCCACCCGCTGAAATTCAGCGAGTGCGCACTCGGGGACTGGCAATCAAAAACATCCTAAGTGCCCACCCGCTGAAATTCAGCGAGCGTGCACTCGGGGACTGGACGCGAAAAATAAAAACACGACATTAAAAGAAACAGACCGCTGCATCACACCGGCCTGATCCTCGGGGACTGGACATACCTGGATGGCTGCGCCAAGCATGCCATGAAGTTGTAGCGCATCCACGGGCGTGAGGAGAGCCGGCATGTGCCCGCGACACTGCTCGACCTACGTACCGGCGACCCCAGGTGCATGGCTCGAGGGCGAGGTACCACTCGCTGAAGCCGCCCTGGCCATGAAGCGCGGGAACGTTGCAATGGAGGCACCGGCACCAAAGGAGGCCGGCTCGGCTTCCCCAGGCGAGGGAGCACCCTCCTTCGCGGGTAAGGCCGCCTCCGCTACGGGTTCACTCGGCGCGATCGCTGTATCGTCGGAGACCGTGACGACTTCGTCGCCCTTGGCCTTCTTGGCACTATCCGCGGGGACGTCGACTTCGTCCGCCTTCCTCTTTCGGGAGGGATCTTCCTCGCTGACGACGGGTGGCACCTTAGCCACGGTCGGATGGCCTATCTTCTTCGCTCCGGTCCTACAAATTGATTGCGTGAGCAAGATAATCCAAGTACAATGAAATACAAAATTAGGTGGGCAAACTCACTTGGCGACTGGAATGAAGCGTAGCCCCGTGCGGATGCCGGCCGGCTTCTCCAGTTCGGGGCCCAGTCGGCGACTGAGGCCCATCTCCAGGACGTCGCGTGCCCAAGACACGGACGGTTTCTTTGTTGTCGAGGCTACGGCCGGAGCCTCCGAAACATCTTCGGCAGGAGCACCCTTGGGCGGCAAAGCTACCGCGACTGGAGCGATCCCCGATCCAGAGATTGGGGCGAACGGAGGAGGCATCGAGGCCATAAGCCCCTCGGTCCGGATGGCGGCGATATCCGGCGCCGTCGCCTCCTGTGGGGCTTCGCCCCGGCCAGGCTAGTGGCGTCGGAGCTGCTTGGAGAGTGAGGCGGAGACGCCTGTTGCGCTGGCTTCGTCTTCTTCTTCGGAGGGGCCTTAACCTCCTCCTCCTCCTTCTTCTTCTTCTTCTTCTTCTTTGAGGGAGTGGCCTTGCGAAGCGAGGTGTGCTCGGGGAGCTTGTCGTCGTCATCATCATGACGCTCGAGGCTTCTGCTCGCCTCAAGCTCACGCTGCCGCTGCCCGCGTGTTTTCCGGACCAGCGGGGCGACCTCTTCTTCGGATTCGACGTCGTCGCCACTCCCGTCGCTCTTGACGCCTCCCCTAGCCGGAGGCGACTCACCCACCTCCCGAACGGACGAACTTGAATTCTCGTCGTCAACGGGCGGAAGCCACCCCTCAACATCAGAATGACCGCGACTGCATTTAACTGCGACTGCGAATGACGAAAGGACGACTTACCGTCGGGGCTGGATGCTTAGTGGTGTAGGGGGCGACCCCGGCCTTCGCGTCGAGGTATGTCGCCTGGGTGATCTTCTTTAGCGCCAGGAGGTAATCCTCGAGTTGCCACTCGTCGAGGCAGGACTTCGTCGAGTCCTCCCGGCCCGCGTACTCGTACATATAGTGGTCGCGGCGGGCCAGGGGAACGAGTTGCCGCCCGATCCAACAGTTGTACAGATTGATGGGAAGGAGACCCCTCTTCTTCAGGCCGCGAATGGTCTGAAGCATTTCGTCTACGACCATTCGCTGGTCTGTTCGAAGCTTGCCGACTTGAACTCGGCGTGGTTCAGGCCGGTTGGCGGAGTACCTTGGGATCGCCACCTCGCCGTCTGGGGTCGCTTCGGTGACGTAGAACCAATAGTTCTTCCATTGGCTCGCCGCCTTGGCGGGTAGCATCAGGTCGAAGAACGAAGCCTTCGATTTCAGTTGGAACGTCAGGCCGCCCACGACGAGCATTGGGCCACCCGCTTCCTCGCGACTGATCCGCCCGTGGAATAGATCTTGCCACAGGGGGAAGTAAGGCCTGTAGCCCAGATAGCACTCGCAGAACGCCACAAAAATGGCGAGCTGCTCGATGCTGTGCGGGCCCAGGTCCGACGGTTGGATCCCGTAGAAGGCGCAGAAGCGCCGGAAGAAGAGAGATGTTGGGAATCCCAGCCCCCGCTCTAGGTGGCTGGTGAAGGAGATGAACTCTCCCTCGCGCGGGTTCGGGGTCACCTCTCCGGCCGCGGGGATGCGCCACCTGCCGGCGCGCAGGATCCCGGCCTCCTCGAAGGATGCCAGTTGTGCCCTCGTACACTTAGATCTACCCCAAGGCTTGGTGGAGGGGGCCATTGGCGGAAGGATTCGTGGGGGGTCGAAGGATTTCGGGTCGGCTGGATCGCGAGGCGGAGGAAGGCGAGAGCGTAGTCAGAGGAAATGACGAGGAGATGGTTCTCCGATCGCCTGCCATTCCCCTTATAAAGCGGTTGTTACCCGCCAAATCAGGGAGCCGTTACTACGCGGTGATTACGCCAAAAGTTACCGTTGGATTACCCTAACGGCTAGTTTGACCGCGTTTAACGGTCCAACTTCAGCCACTTGGCTCGCCGACCCGATCACTACGACAGTGACTAAGTATTTCGCCGACTCGACTCGCCAAAGCTGCGATCAGAATGACTAGTCTTTTCCTTTATTCAGGAGCCCGCTGACGATTCGACTGGATGTCTGCTTTGAAGCCGTATACTCCGACTGCCAGCAACCACCTGCGCCCAATCAACGACGGCCTCGGGGACTACTGATGGGGATATGCCTACCGGGGTGTACCCAGCAGGTCTTTTCCGACTGGCCCAGGAACTGGTGAGTGGGCCTGCAAGACGGCGACTGGATCAAGGCACGGTGTGGATCCAAGCGACTGGAAGCTGAAGGCCCAGGCGAGTAGATAGGCCCAGTCGGGTTAGGTTAAACGATTACCGAAGCCTTAACTGATTCGGTTGAGATATGTAAACCCTAGGGGAGGTAAGTCTATATAAACCTCCCTACAGGGCGTATAGAGATACGTTCCATCATACACCCAAGCGACTCGCCGCCTAGCCGCCGAGCTCGCCCATTGTACCACCATCATAATACAATCTAGCAGGAGTAGGTCTTTACCCTCCGGGGGGCCGAACCTGGGTAAAACCTTGTGTCTCCGCCCTCATCTCGCACCGCAGATGGCTGGCCGCCCTTGCCCCTCGTTCTACTACTCGCTGCCGATTGCAGCATCTGCCGTGACCATTCCCACGACACATCATAGACTTAGCAATGGAGTCATGTGATCAGGATCGACAGATTGCCTCTAGGGATGCCCTGTTAGCCAACTTGGCAAGCGAGATGGGATTGTAACGTACTTCGTTAGTTGGACCACCACACTTATCATTTTATTTTCCAACTGTTGTCTAAAATAAGTCGAACCTTGGATGCTTGTAATGGTTTTATGTATGCCATGATTTGTGTTTTGATTGTCAAAGATATGCATGTGATGCCTTGTCTTGTGATTTGTCTTTAATTGTGTTGATTGTAACTTTTTCTATCTTATAAAATAGATGCCTAATGTTACTATCAGCACGGCTGAAGAGTTCAAGGGAACTCGTTTTGGCACTCGACTTATTGAGCTCACTAGTCTGCTCAATCTTCCGCTTCCTAGCATCATGGTGCTTCCCCTCACCAAGTTTGAGAGGAAAGACCTTTGGGGCTTCAAGGTTAATCAGCCAGGACGCCAGACTAAGCCTACCATGGAGGCAATCATCTTCAAGTTCATGCATGATGACAGGGAGAGAGGCCTAGAGGCAGTCGTGCAGGATTTACTTGCGCGTCTGTTAGGGATACACTCTCGGGAGATTAGAGGTACTCACTTCCACGCCTCCGGTAGACGTGATGAGGATGGTGAGGCCATTGACTTCGAGGACACTGCTAGAGAGACAGCAGAGTCGATTCGTCTATACCTCCAGGACTTAGAGGTTCTTCTTAGGCACTTAGATACTGATAGGACCAACGTCATGCTTAGCAATGACGAGCTCCAGGTGCAGCTTCGCGAGAAGGACAAGCTCTTCGCGGAGCAATATGAGATAGTCAAGGAAATGGAGGCCAAGTTTGAGAGTCAGGATAGAAAGTTCAAGAGTCAAGAGAAGAGAGTCCAAGATAGGAATAAGAGGATTCGAGAGATGACTGCAGAACTAGAGACCAAGGACTTCGAGATCGAGGATCAGCAGACTGTGATTGAGAGACTTCGTTCACAGAAGAGGGCTCTCAAGTCCAAGATAGAGGCCTTGACTACCAATGTCGAGGAATGCAAGACCGCTATGGAGAATGCAGGTCTTACACTTGTTGATTAGGAGGTTGATGCAGAGGAGTAGTGATGACCACTCATTTACCTTTTATTTACCATCCTTTTGATTATTGAGTCGCAATGACTATCCAACATGTGGATGGCTTGCTATTGGTGTGTTTACCTTTCAAAAACTTGATGTTTATGTTGTTGAACTTTTGTTATTTTGATGCATGCTTGGTGATTGTCTATGTGATGTATTATGCATGTTAAGCATATATGGGTATCTCATTCTTATCCTTATTGAAAACCACAGATACCTCCCCGACGTGCCAATCCCAACCCCAACAACAACAATATCACCCCCGAGATGCAGCAGATGATGACAGCTCAGACGCAGCTGATGCAAATGATGACCATGTTTATACAGAATCAGAACAACAACAACAACAACAACAACAACAACAACAACAACAACAACAACAACAACAACAACAACAACAACAACAACAACAACAACAATAATAATAATAATAACAACAACAACAATCAGAACAACCCACCGGGTTTTGACATGCTTACCAGATTCTTAAGACTGAGGCCAGCAAAGTTCTTAGGAACTACTGATCCCATGGTGGCCAATGATTGGCTATGCTCAGTAAACAAGGATTTGGTAACTGTTGGCTGTACTGATGAGGAGAAAGTCAGGTTTGCATCACACTTGTTGAAGGACCAGCAGCTACTTGGTGGGATAACTTCCAGATCACCACTCCCATTGAGGATGTGACATGGGCTATCTTTGAAGATGGTTTCCGTACTGCTCACATCTCATCCGGAGTGATGAGTTTGAAGAAAAAGGAATTTCACAACTTGAAGCAGCGCCACCGTAGCGTGGCTGAATATATTGAGGAATTTAACAATCTGGCGTGTTATGCACCGGATGAAGTTGACACTGATGCTAAGAGGAAAGAGAAGTTCCTCGAAGGATTGAACGATGAACTAAACCTGCAGTTAGCTGTGGCCTATGTCCCCACATATCAGTCTCTTGGTGACAAGGCTGCCATCTTGGAGAGCAAGATGAAACAAGTTGAAAGTAGGAAGAGGAAGCACTCTGACAAGCACAGCTCGGGATCGTCTCACAAGCGTTCCCATTATGATGATAGTGGGAATTCTGGATCCCACAAGCATGGAAAGTACAACAAACACCACAACCACAACCGTCATCATGACAACAAGCATTACTGTGGTCATGACAATGACAAGTACAAGAGTCACAAGAGTGGGTACAAGAACCACCACAATGGAAGTGGAAGTGGTAGTGGAAGCCAGCCTGTTAAGAAGGATCTTAGTCAGGTTAAATGTTTTAAATGCAAGAAGATGGGGCATTATGCAAATGAGTGCCCAGAAAATAAAGTTGAAGGACCCAACAAGCCCAACCCTTTTCAAAAGGGACAGGTGAACCACATCAATGTGTAGAAAATCTATGAAGAGTCAGATGCTGTGGCTGGTAAGTTCAAACTCAATTCTATTCCAGCACTTGTTCTTTTTGATACTGGTGCATCACATTCATTCATATCAAAAGCATTTGTTGATACAAATGCATTTCCAACTGAAAACATTGGGTGCCCAATAGAAGTAAGTTCTCCAGGTGGAGATATGATAGTGAGTCTTGGATGCCGGGATCTAGTAATAGAATTTGGAAAGCATAAGTTTCCAGTGAGTCTAATAATCCTAGATTCCCAAGGACTGGATGTAATTTTGGGAATGGATTGGATGACCAAGTATGAAGGAGTACTAGATTGTGCCAATCGAACTGTTGCACTCACAACCCCAGAAAAGAAACGGATAAGATTCAAGTCTAATTTTGAATCGAAAGGGAGTAAGCTTAATTCTCTTAAGGCGGTTAGCATAAACAGTGTGCCAATTGTGAGTGAATATCTGGATGTGTTTCCGGAAGAATTTCCGGGAATGCCACCAGATAGAGATGTGGAGTTTCTTATTGATTTGCTACCAGGATCTGGACCAATAGCAAAGAGACCGTACAAGATGTTAGTGGATGAATTGAAAGAACTCAAGAAACAACTTGGAGAACAGTTGCAGAAGGATTTATTCAACCAAGTTCTTCATCATGGGGAGCACCAGTTTTGTTTGTGGAAAAGAAGGATAGGAGTCAAAGGTTATGCATAGATTACCGCTCACTCAATGAGGTGACTATCAAGAACAAATACCCCTTGCCTACAATCAATGACTTGTTTGATCAGCTAGAGGGAGCATGTGTGTTCTCAAAAATTGATCTCCAATCAGGATATTTCCAGCTCAAAATAAGGGAACAAGACATACCTAAGACAGCTTTCACCACTAGGTATGGATTGTATGAGTACACCGTGATGCCTTTTGGTTTGACCAATGCCCCAGCTTATTTCATGAACATGATGAACAAGGTGTTCATGGAGTTCCTTGACAAGTTTGTTGTCGTATTCATTGATGACATTTTGATCTACTCCAAGAGCAAGGAAGAGCATGAAGGACATTTGCGTTTGATACTTGAGAAGCTTAGAGAGCATAAGTTGTATGCCAAATTAAGCAAGTGTGAGTTTTGGTTGAACAAAGTTGGATTTCTTGGACACGTTGTGTCAGGAGATGGTGTAGCAGTTGACCCTGCTAAAGTTTCAGCTGTAACTGAATGGGAATCTCCTAAGTCAGTGAAAGAGGTTCGTAGTTTCCTTGGTTTGGCAGGATACTACAGAAGGTTCATTGAGAATTTCTGCAAGATAGCTAAGCCAATGACAGAGTTACTAAAGAAAGACAAGAAATTTGCTTGGTCTGAAGGATGTGAACTCAGTTTCCAAGAGTTGAAGAAGAGGCTAGTGACAGCACCAGTCTTATGTCTGCCAGATTTGGAGAAGGATTTCCAAGTGTATTGTGATGCATCTCATCATGGATTAGGTGCAGTACTTATGCAAGAAGGGAAAGTTGTGGCTTATGCCGTGAGACAACTCAAAACTCATGAGGTGAATTTCCCTACTCATGATTTAGAGTTAGCCTCTGTTGTCCATGCACTCAAAACATGGAGACACTATCTATTGGGAAAGCGATGTGAAGTGTTCATAGATCACAAAAGTTTGAAGTATATATTCACCCAGAAAGAAATTAACATGAGACAAAGAATATGGCTAGAACTCATCAAATGTTGCAATACCACCCCGGTAAAGCAAATGTTGTAGCGGATGCTCTAAGCCGTAAAGTTTTTGTGAATGGTCTTACAAAGAGAGAATTGCCAGATGATTTGTGTGCCCAATTTAGAGATCTCAAATTGGAGATTGTGCCTGAAGGAAATCTCATGTCATTGGATGTTCAACCCACTTTGTTGGACAAAATCAAAGAATCCCAAAAGAAAGATAAGGAAATTGAAGAGATTAGGGAAAATATTGGCAAGGGAAAAGCCAAAGGGTTCCATGAAGATGAACAAGGTACTTTATGGTATGGAAAACGTATCTGTGTTCTACAAGATCCGGAGCTTTGGAAACTGATTTTACAAGAAGCGCACAACTCACCGTATTCCATTCATCGGGGTAACACCAAAATGTACATGGATATGAAGGAAAGATTTTGGTGGAATAATCTCAAGAAGGACATCGCCGAACATATTGCTTTGTGTGATGTATGTAGTAGAGTGAAAGTGGAACATCAGAAACCAGCAGGATTGTTACAACCACTAACTATTCCTGATTGGAAGTGGGAAAATATTGGCATGGATTTCATCACCGGATTGCCAAGGACAAGGTCAGGATATGATTCTATTTGGGTAGTAGTGGATCGCTTAACTAAAGTGGCTCATTTTATACCCGTGAAGACAACCTACACAAGTGCTAAGTTAGCCAAGATCTATATGAGTAGAATTGTATGTCTATATGGAGTACCCAAGAGTATTGTGTCTGATAGGGGAACCCAATTCACTTCTCATTTTTGGAGGCAACTACGTGAGTCATTGGGAACGAGGTTGGAATTCAGCACTGCTTTTCATCCTCAGACTGATGGACAGACCGAAAGGACCAACCAAATTCTTGAAGATATGTTGAGGGCATGTGCCCTAGACTATGGAGCTAGTTGGGATGAAAGTCTGCCTTACGCAGAATTCTCTTACAATAACAGAGCCAGTATTGAGATGGCACCATTTGAGTTTCTCTATGGGAGAAAGTGTACCACCCCATTGCTATGGAATGGTGTGGGAGAAAGAAGTTTGTTCGGACCAGAACTAATCAAAGAGGCTGAAGAGAAAGTCAAGCTAGTTAAAGACAGATTGAAGATAGCACAGTCCCGACAAAAGAGCTACGCAGATCCTAAACGTAGAGAAGTCACCTATGAAGTGGGTGATAAAGCTTATCTTAGAGTGTCACCACTTGGTGGAGTGAAGAGATTTGGTGTCAAAGGTAAATTGGCCCCAAGGTATGTTGGACCATTCAAGATTCTGAGTCGTAAAGGAGAAGTAGCTTATGAGATTGAATTGCCAGAATCATTGTCTACTGTTCACAATGTGTTTCATGTGAGTCAGCTAAAGAAATGCCATCCAGAAATGGAAGAGACTTCTTTGAAGGATACTATACCATTGGAGGAAGTTCAATTGGAAAGTGATCTCACTTATGAGGAAAAACCTATCAAGATTCTTGAGACTGCAAAAAGAGTTACTCGGACTAAGACTATCAAATTCTGCAAGGTTCCATGGAACCATCATTCCGAAGAAGAAGCCACATGGGAAAGAGAAGATGATCTTCGGAAAGACCACCCTCACCTATTTGCTAGCCAACCCGAATCTCGAGGGCGAGATTCACCTTGAGGGGGTTAGATTTGTAACATCCCTAAAATCATGTTTTCAAAGATTGCATATCATCCATGCATGCATATCATTTCGGGATAAAATATCAAACTCATTTCAAGAAAACAGAAGCACTAAGTGCTATTATTTTATGTGAGCATGCATTAGTTTAATGCCACTCTCAAATGATAGTATAATTGTTTAAACCAAGCTTTGTTTGCTCTCATGTTGTTTTAGTTGAATGTTAGAGTTTGGAAAAAAATTACAAAACAAATATGGGTTTAAAACCATCTTCAAAACATATTCAAATCAAGTGCTATGACACTATTTATTTTGATTTTTCCAATAAGGACCAAGCAAGGCCAGCAAGGCAGCACGGCTTAATACTCAAATTTACATAGTAATTCATATTACAAAAGGCCAGAAAGATTTGAAATTCAAATGCTTTTAAATTCATTTGATATTGATTCCAGAAAATCAAACAGAAAATAGAAAAAGAGAAAAGAATTAGAAAAAGGCCGGCGCTACTAATCTAGCCTAGAACCAGATCCAGCCCAAAAAGGCCACCCGGGGCACTTCCCCTCTACTTCTTCTCTCACCCACACCGAACCAACCCACACCGTCACTGACTGGTAGCCCCTCTCCACGTCATCGTCATCTTCCCCAAATCCCGCGCAGGAACATGTCGCCGCCGGCCGTTTCTTCCTCTTCACTGCCTCGATCAATTGCATTGATACAGCGCGTAATCGTTGCCCCTGTTCTGGCTATAAAATCACCACCTCACCACGGTCCTTTCCCCCCAAACACCCACACCCAGTCGTCCCTAGGCTACGCATATTCGAACTCACTCCGCCGCTGCACAGACGGACTCCAGCGGTAAATTCCGGTGAGCATACTCCACCCCTTGCCTTTTTAACTTGCCAAAAAGATCTCCATGACCATGCGCATCGTTTAACCCCATTGGTGCATCATAGGGCCATTCAGAGCCTCGCCAGTGTCAACACCAGAATGCCACCGACGACCACGTCCACTCCGGCGAGTTCTCCCCGTAAGCTCCGACCGCCCCCTTCCCTCTCTTTGATGCTCACGTGTTCGCCAGGCTTGTGTGCATCTAATGACACCATCCGTTTTGCTAGGCGCGACCGATATCTTCGCCAACGACGACGAGCGACCGTAACCGACGGCTGTAGATTCTCCGGCGAGCAATAGCGGTCGAGTCCATGCGCCCCTGTCCCTCCCTTGACCACCTCGAGCACCGCGTCAACCTCACGAGCTCGGTAAGCCCCTCTGTTTCCTCCCTTGCTTCCTAGAACCACCGGAGCATCATCGGCAGCAACACCGCCGCCGCCACCAGCCAGCTGCGCCGCCAGTTTTGAGTCAGAGCGTTTTTGACCACTCGATCTAGATCCAGTGGTGTAGACTAGATGCATGCCGAAGGGGTATGAGCAGAACAGAACCGCTAGTTTTAAGTTAGATCCAACGCACCACATCGGCCGATCCGTGCGAAGCGGTACCGACGAATCAGAAGCTGCCGCGTGGCCAGTCTTTTGTTTTAAAAATAGGATTTAGATCTATTAGATGTTTAAACTTTAAAAATTCATAACTTTTGATTCCCACGTCCAAATTTGACAAATTTTATATCATTGGAATCAGGAGAGAAAATCCTTTCCATTTATGCAATGTGTTTAGTGTTTTGCCTCTGTAAAAATGATTTTTTTACAGAAACATCTGTAGGCATAATTTGTGTATAGTAATTATTTGAAAAATGTTATGGTATTCAAATAAAGTTTATTTGGCATATTTTGTACTTACTTATGATTCAGTACTGGGCACTTGTCTTGTTTGGTGTAGGAAATCATCACATGGCATTTTGCATGCATTCATATATTTTTGCTTGTTTATATTTTGTATGTGATTTGGTGCCATTATTTTATGTGTAGATTTTGGTGCAAATAGTGATTGTGATTGTGAAGATTGTTGCTACTCCCCAAACTACCAAGGCAAGTGGTGCTTCATGATTTTATTCCTATGTTTTTCAACTATGCACTAGAAATATTTTGTATAGGACTTGCATGAATATTTTGATCTATATGCTATGCTTGGGAAAACCTAGTAGGTGTAGAATTGCTAGAAATCTCTAAGTTAAGATACTTATCAATGCCATGCTTAGCCTAGCTAGTAGCAACCAAGGGTGGTTATATATTCATGCTATGAGAAAATATTTCTAAGTCTTTGGACTTGTGTTTTTGCTTAATAAAAACAACTAAGTGAATGAAACACCTGGGTGGAATGGAAAGAATGGTTTGTGTTGAGTGGTTACACAAGGCCCATTTCCATGGTTTACCTTGTGTATCTCACTTGTGGAAAGCCACCCAGGAACAAAGGGATTTGAGATGACAAATGTTAAGAAGCTTCTAGTGCAGCCACATGGCATTATAGGCTCTGCCTGGTTCATATAGTTTGCAATAACTTAGCCATTTGGACAGTTGGTGGTAGTGGGATGATAGGTTGGAGCGCGTCCATTTGGTATAAGGGAAGGCTTCTGAAAGGTCCTGTCTTGGTGAAAATCAAGTCTTATGGGGAAAGTGCACAACCTCTGCAGATGGAAGAATCTAAGTACTTAGCCATGTCCCTGGTATTGGACAACTTGAGCATCAAGACATGGAAGCTATCAAGAATCTCCTCATCCCAATTTCTAAGTTAAAACTTGTGGTTGAACAAGGGTGAAGGTTCACCAATTTCTATTGGTGATTCCTTGGGAAAGTTTATCAAAGAAAAACTTAGTGTTTTCAAATAATAGGCAAAAACCTATTTTGAGCAAAGCAAGCCTAAGCTACACTTAGCCAAAATGCATATAGTATCTAGACTACTAATATTCTACTAAGGTATCACTAGCCAATACTATTCCAATGTATTGACCCACGGTGGCTGTAACTTGTGATGTTGCAGGTTATTCTGATGATGATTAGGGGTTATGAGTCTACACTCAACATGCTTGCCTGTGCCACATGAAGATGAAGACTTATTTATCTTATTATATATTTGAACTCTTGTATTAGGCCTGTGGCCATCGAGTTTGTAAAAGACTATGTTTGTCTCTGGAATGATATGTAATAATGACCTTTGTTTTTGTGTACTTCATCTTAAACTGTGGATGCTAGCATTGATCCAGGGACTAGCATTGCAATCACAGGGATCCTTACCTTTATAAAGGGAGGGATCTTACAAGTATCCCCATTATCTTTATTTGGAGTTTGTTTTTAATATTTCGAAGAATGCTTTTAGTTTGAGTTTATAAGCACTCATGTTAGTTTTCCAACACTATATCTTTAGTCATTTTTATTTTTTTTTGATATTTTCTAGCCGAGCTTTGTCGCTAATTTTCTATTCTTTAACTCCCTCTCTTATAAACAACAAAAAGATTTTTCCATTTATCTTTATTTTCCCTCTTCCTTTTTCTATTCTCCTCATGGTTCTCGCATATTTGCATGAGAGTTATTGACTTCGAGTTTCCAAGAAATGAATCAAAGGGGAAGAGAGAAGTGGAACCAATCATGAGAGGTATGCCTTATGACTCCCCACTTTTGAAGTTTGAGAAACCCATGCTAGTTAGTAATAAATGTTAAGATATTATATTGGTGGAGTGAGTGTTTATATTGGAGTAACATTTTGTTTGCATGGGTATTTAGTTGAGTATGTATTTTTTCTAAACAATTGTAATAAGAAAGAGTCTCACAATTGAAGTCTTGGGTGTTGTAGTGTTTAATCTTGAAAGCTTATTCCTAGAGACACTAAACACCATAGAATATAATGATTGACTTGATAGCTCTCTTTGAAAGGATTTGTTCAATTAAGAGAAGGTTAGTACGTGTTGGTAAAGTTGTACACCCCTGTAGGGTAATAATCTTTCGGAAAGCCGTGTCCACGGTTATGGACGACTTGGGAACGGACGTGATGATCATAGATGTCACATCCCAAGATTTTCCAAATCTTGTAATGTGAAAAATAAAATGAATAAAATAAAACTTTGTTGATTTTCAGGGTGAGAAGAAACTTTTTAATTCCAATTGGAAACCTTCAAACCTATTTTTTTTTGAATAAACAAATCCTAAAGGGATTTGAAAAGATAAACAATTAATAGAGAAAATTTTAAATAAGTGGAATTACTTTTTTTTGGATCTTTTAATAAAAGAATTGGTTTTCAAATGAAAAGGTAGAAATATAAATAAGGATTATTTTATAGAGCCAAATTAAACCTTGACCAAGCTTTTGAAATAAAATGTTTGCTTTGATTAAAAGAGTAAAGGTTTATTTAAATAAAATAATGAGAGTTTATTAATAAACCAATTTTATTAAAGTAAGGTTTTTCCCATTTTAAATAAACACTAAAACTTGTTAATTTATTTTAAACAAGTTTTCCAAGTATTTTATATTATCAAATAAAACCTACTGAATTGGTTTTGTTATTGTTTAGATTTCAAATAGAATTTTAAAATAAATCAAATCCTATTTGATTTAATAACTAAAGACTATGTTATTTAATTAATAAATGGATCCTAAAGAATAAAAGTATTGTTTTATTTTGGGACTTAGAATTATGCTGTTAAACAGAACTAAACTCAATTTAAAGTTTGGTGGTGGTTTGATTTGAATTGGTGTTTGAATTATTTGATTGAATTTCAAAACAGAAAATCAATTAGAAAAAGAAAAAGACATTCAGAACAAAAAAAAAGGGATCAGACCAAGCCCAACCCACCTGGCCCAACAGCCCAGCTCCAGCCCAACTATCCCCCCCCCACGCGCGAATCGTTTTCCACTCAGACATGCACCCACTCAGCGACTGACAGACGGACCCCACCGCGCCCTTCTCTCCTTCGCTGACGCCCAGACCCCACTGCCACCTCATCATCGTTCTCACCCGCGACGACCGCGCCGGCCGTTTCCTGCCATTGATGCCGCGGTTGAATTCGCTTCAATGCCTCGCCTTAATCTCGCCGTGACCACGCCCCCTTAAACGCCTCCCTCTCCTCCCCATTTCCCCTCGCTCACCCTCTCTCCCAGCCACAGGGCTGCCTCGATTTCGCGCATGAACCTCCTCTGCTCCGACGAACTGTAGCACAAATTCCGGCGAGCCCAGTCATTCCTCGGCCCCCTAGCCCGCACTAGTTTGCTCGCCTTAGCCGTGATCACCTGCCAGCATCACCATTTTGCTCGCGCACACCCCAGAATGCCGACGCCGTCTTTGTCCGAGCGCCACCACGAACTACTCTGACTCCGGCGACCTCTCCCTGTAAGTTCTGACGGCACCTCTCCCCCTCGTTGACACTCGTGTAATCAGCATTCACCTACGCATCTAACAAACCCTTCACCTTGCCTTTCTGAGCCTTGTAGCCTCGTCTCCGTCGACGACAGAGCATGCCCGAGGTGAAGCACAACTCCGGCGAGCGATTCAGGACGAACCCGTGCGCCCCATGTCTCCCCACGAGCAGGTTGAGCATCAGCAATCTTCAGCGGTACTGGTGAGCTTCTCACCTCCTCCTCTCGCCTCCTACATCATCGGCAACCTCACCACCAGATCGCGCCGCCGCACAGCCGTCGCTAGCGCCGCCCAGCTTTAGTCAGCCTTCTGTACGCCGTTCGATCTGGATCGTAGAGCTATAATAGAATCACTTATCGAAGGGGTACGAAGTACTCTGTGCCGCACGATCCACTTTAAATCCAACACTCCACGATGGTCGATCCTGATGAACCGGTATCAGCAAATCAGAACAAGACACGTGGCCTGTAGTTGATTTAAAAAACAGAAACATTTCTATTAGTAGTTCAATTTTGTAAATTGCATAACTTTCAAACCACACGTCCAAATTTTGCAAACTTTATATCAATGGATTCAGAAAAAAAAAGCCCTAGCCAACCATGCACTTTGTTTAATAAAAAGCTTCTGGTAAAATGATTGTTTTTGCAGAAACTTATGTATGCTTGTTTAGGTTATAAAAATTATGCCAAAATGATTTTGAGTATAAAATCTTTTGCAAATGGTGTGTTTTGAACCTACTGACCATAGGAAACACTTTGTGGATTCAAAAATGTATTTGTAGAAACAAAAGAATGAATCTTTGATTTAAACCAATTCTAGTCAAATAAAAATATGGTTTATTTATTAAAAAATGGTTTTGGAGGAAAACCTTTGAGAAATGTTTTGGAAATAAACTCTCTAACCCTAAACACAAGATTTTATGGTGTGAAAACATATTTTGTGAATCCTTTAGATTAATGCCTTACTAAAACATTTCTACACCACATAAAATGATACCTTGTTTTAGGAAATGGTTTATAAAGTGAAACCTTTTGCAAATGACTTTGACACTTTATAGAAAGACCAATAGGTGTTTCCAAATGTTTATAACCTATTAGAAACCACTTATACAAATAAAAAAACCTTTTGCATGCTTGCATGCATTGTTTTGTTGCTATCATTTTATGTGATGAATTGCTTGAATGGTAGATTGAATTATTTGCTTGATTGACTTGTAGTGATTTGAAGTGAGTGAACATTGCAAAGATCAAGGAGTGAACTTATAACCTCTACCAAAAAGGCAAGTGATGCTTCATACTTTTGTCCCATTAATTTCACTATACATTAGTGATATTTCTAAGTATAGGACTTGCATGGAATTTTGCTAAGTGTAAACTATGCTATGGGAAAACCTAGTAGATTAAACCTTAGTAGAATTTTCCTAAATTAAGATTCCTACTACTATCATTCTTAGCTTAGCTAATAGAAAACAAGGGTGGAATATATATTCACACTATGGAAAAATTTCTAAGTCTGAGGACTTGTGTTTTGTTTAATAAAACAACTAAGTGAATGAATCACCTGGGTGGAATGGAAGGAATGGTTTGTGTGTTGAGTGGTTCACAAGGCCCATTTTTATGGTTTACCTTGTGTATCTCACTTGTGGATGGCCTCCCAGGAACAAAGAGATTTGAGATGTCAAATGTTGAGAAGCTTCAAGTGCAACCACTTGGCATTATGGGCTCTGCGTAGATCATATAGGTTGCAATAACTTAGCCAAATGGACAGTTGGTGGTAGGGGTTTGATAGGTTGGAACGCGTCCATTCTGGTCTAAGGGAAGGCTTCTGAAAGATCTTGTCTTGGTGAAACCAAGTCTTGTGGGGAAAGTGCACCACCTCTGCAGAGTGTAAAATCTAAGTACTTAGCCATGTCCCTGGTAAAGGACAATTTGAGCATCAAGACATGGAAGCTATCAAGAATCTCATCATCCAAATTTCTAAGTTAAAAACTTGTGGTTGAACAAGGGTTAAAGGATCTTCAATCTTTGATTGGTAGATGCCTTGGGTGATTTTTGTCAAGCAAAAACTTAGTGTTTTCAAATGATAAGGAAAAATCTATTTTTGAGCAATGCATGCCTCAACTCCACTTAGCCAAAAGCATATAGATGATAGACTCCACTATACTACCATAGTATCACTTGCCAATACAATTCAAATGTATTGACCCTTGTGGCTGTAACTTGTTATGTTGTAGGTTTGATTGATTTAGTGAAGTGTGTTGATTAGGATTACAAAGTCTACAACCAACATGTCTGTCTGTGGAACTTTGAAGATGAAGGACCCCATGCTTATAGATATTCTGCTGCAATGTAATGTAATAGCCAAATGAGCTATGAAAGATGTAATAAATTATTTTATTCCTGGTTATAAAGTTGTATTATGACCTTTGGATGCTAGTTATTGATCCAGGGACTAGCATTGCAATCACAGGGATCCTTTTCCTTTATAAAGGAGGGATCTTACAATAGAGAACTTAAACCTAATCGTAAAACTTGGCAGATCCACGTGTGCTTAAAGATGCTTCCTCATGGGTATGAGGGGGTGATCCTAGTTTAGGAGATGATGATGATTTGGTGGATATCAAAAGATGATGATCAATATTTCAGAGATGTCGCTCTCTTATCCCCTTTTTAAATATTCTGATTAGACGAGATTCTTCTCTCTCTCTTGTTTTATAAACAAAGATTGCTTTATGCTAAACAACTCCACCAGCCATAAGTATTGCGGAGTACACCCTGTACTCACCCTTGCTTTGTTGATACTTTTGGCAGAGTAAGTGTTCCCTGAAGATCAGTTTGGTACTACATCGACATCGACGAGTAGCTTGGGTTTCCCGGCCGGGAGCCTGGAATCTATGGGCTAGGACGTCATCGTTATGCTTCAGGCCTCTTAGGCCATTTGTTAAGTTTGCTATACTTAATAGCATAATTTGCCTTCCGTTGTTTGATGTTTTTGGTCAGTGACCTCTGTTTGTAATAATTTGGTTCTCTGCTCAGTTATGAGCTTGCTGTAAAAAATTTGTGTCGTAGGGTCACTGTTGTGTTACGGATTCTTCACTGGATATGTTCAGACGGAGGTCTGGGATTTGTTTAGCCCTGATCCCGGGGGTGTCACTTGTCTTGGTATCAGAGCAGTACTCACCGTAGGAAAACCTTGCTATTGGTTGATGTTGAGTCTAGTGCTTGAGAAAACTATTTTAATGATGAAAATTATTTGCGAAAACTCTAGTATGCTTCTTTTTCTTCTTATCCAGTTTCGCTCTAACTCTGAGTTATCTCATCCGGTGTTGATTTTGGAAAAGTTTTGATATCTCTTCTTGTCTTTCAAAACTTAGGTGCCTTCTAGGCATGTAGTTTCTCAACCAGTTGACCTAGTGTTGAGTTCTCTAGAGTTGTGTGTGTTGTGAATTCCTTGTTCGCCTTGCTCTGTTTCATCTGAGAGATTCCTTTTTATCATGATCTCTCTATCTTTCGGACCTGCAATATTATATTGTTGGATCTGCAGTGTTCTGTTCTAGGCTTCGAGGTTTCCTTTCGCCTCGCGTGCCTCCTTTTTGTTGTTTGGGTACTTCAGTAGTCTTATCTTCTTTTGGAAGCTACCTCGTGATTGCTATCTTGTAGTGTACGCTAAGTCACTCAAGTAGTAGTTATTACTTTCTTTGGGTTTTAACCCTTGGACTTGAACCGCAGATCCCGGATTGTGCTGGATTCTGGTGTTGAGAATCTTGTACATGAAGCTGACCTTTAACCCAAGATTTTTTCTTTGACCCCTGTCGTTAATGTTCACACATTACCTCAGGATGGATGGTACTAAAATTCTAGCCTTCAAGCTTGTGGTTTTTGTCACGATTGAATTGTGACAAATAAGGACTTCCCCTACCACTAGTCATGACAGATGTTCTTTAATGGAACCAAATAGATCACGACAAGACTACTCCTCAAGAGTCTCGCATATATATATATTTGTGACTCTGCCACACCTTTCCTTCTCTGCATTGGTTTTCGGAAGATTGTTGACTTATGCATCCACATCTTGGGATTCTATCCTGAGCATGTTCTTCTTCCCTTGTCTTTTTCCGACCTTTGTCTACCAGTTGGTAGCCAAGTAGTAAATATGCATTGGTGTCTTCTGATGCAAGATACTCTTGTGGTTCGTCATGACAAACCATTTAGGGATGTCTAGGAGAAACAAACTCCAGTACCTCGTCATTTCTAGGACCAGGTCAAAGTGTTGTAATCCGCAGATCAAGAGGCATTGATTGTTTTCCATCTGTTCTACCTTGAAGTATCACACTCTTTCATATTAAGAGGTCGTGCTGAGTTTCATGACCCTTAATGCAGTGATGTTCTTACACATATTTACCCACCCTTCCTCGAGCTTTCGCGCTTGTGAATGATGCGTGTGCGTAATAATGTGGCCATCTGAGATTCTTAGCAATTATTATTGTTTTGACCTCCAAGGACATTGAGTCATTCTTAGCGTGATTGGTTAATCCTATCACTAAGCAAAGGAACAACAACTTGGAGAGTTGTAAGACAAAAGTTTTATCTGACTTTGTTCAATATTAAAGGGATGTCTAGTTTTGTTCGTGCTAAAGAAAGATAGCATTTCCTTTATGGATATGTTATCTCCCCCATCTTTGATTTGATTTGGGTTATTGTCAAATCAAACTCAGTTCCAAGGACTATCTTGATAATGTTTCTTCTTGTGATGTTTCACTGGGATACATCTTCATGTCCTTTGGTCTGACCAGTATCTCTGTCTTGTTCACGCAACATATGAGTCCATCTTCTTGGAGTGTCTCGATAAGTTTGTTGTTGAGCCCATCGATGACATATTTATCTTCTCCATGCTAGATTTGATTCATATGGAACATTTGGCATTAATGTTGGAAAAATTTGAGAACCATCTTTGAGTTATCTCGAAGTATGTGTTCTGGATGTTAGAAGTGACCTTCTCTAGTTCACGTGCAAACTTTGAAAGATGTCGCCGTGGATTCGAGTAGAGTTAGCTCCGTTCCCTAAGGACATATCTGTGCTTTATTATTAGTACTTATGCATATGCAGTTGTCCATCGACAAGTTGATAATACATGGGTATAGCAATCTAGCTCGTCTTTTGGAGCTTTACACTATAGTCCATATCTTGAGAATCTAGTAACTTTACCTTTACGGTAAATGTTGCAAACTTTCTATTCGAACATGATGATTCTGAAATATCATACCACCTAACCAAATCTGAATCTCAAGCAGATATGATGGTTGGTGCTCCTCAAGGTTTTGACATAGGTCTCTTTGTAAAGTCTGGCAAGAATGATGTAATGGTTGACACACTTAGCCGGAAAGACCTTTTGCCATATTCTCTTGACTCAGCAATATCAACCACTCTTCATGAGGCATCTTCTATGATTTATTATAGGAGTTATTCTTATGGTTTTCCTTGTATCCGAAGTTTGATCTCTACTTGATGATCGATTTCTCGAACATCAAGGAGAACATTCAAAGTAGGGTTGCTAAATGTCTCTCGGTCAATCCTCCAGACCCTTTATGTTGGAAAGCGTCTTGTTGTGCCAAGAAATTGATGTCTAAGAATGAAGTTTCTTTCTTCTCGTGTCATCAGGAATCTTATTTACTTATTCATCTAGTGGTGTAAAGTGATATCATGATCTTTGGAAAAGATCCTGGTATACCTGGATGAATACAGAGTTTCCTTCGTTTTCTCAACCATGTTATAAGAGTGGCTATGATTTTGGTAGTCAGTAGTTTCTCTTGCTACATGTTTATTGTGACTCTTAAAGAGTCCTCCCCACCAAAACAACCTTTCTGTCTTGGCCTTCTGTTGAACGAAAAAGTGACCCTTCTATGTCAAAAGTAGTTCAACGGCTTGGTTTTGTTGATCCATATTTCTGCAACCTAAAATCTCTACTTAAGTTATTTAGTAGAGGTACTCTATCGAAGTCTGTGGTCAAGTTCTTTCCGTTGAAACCTTCCTCTTCAGAAGCTTAAACCCTTCTGAGTTCCATGGTCTCAACCCTTATGAAGACCATCTATCTAACAACTTGAAACCATCTCCTCTTGTTTCCTCCTTTACCTTGACGTGTTTCATGTCCGTCATCTCAGAGTTGTTTCAAAACACTCTATCCATGAGTTGACCATGAGATACTATGTGTGTTGTTTAGTGTGTTTCCCCTCTTATCTTTAGAGTGGCCCTGTTTCTTTTCTCTCTGTCTCTCTCTTCCTACCTTTGGAATCTTGGGTCGAGATTCTCGTAAGGGGGATAGAGCTGTAACACCCCAATTTTAGTTAATCTATATTAGGGTTTGTTTTGTGCATCATAAGCATCATCTCTATTAATGCATGCAAGAAAGAATAAAAAAAACCCTAAAATCCTAACCTCTCTCTCTATTTGAAACACATTCAAAAGGGTTTTGAATATTTTGAAAACTACAAAAAGCAATAGAGCCCAAATTGAATAAAGGGCTCCCTGTAGTATTTTATACATTTTATAGAAGTCCCTGGTATTTTTGAATTACCCAAAACAGATTCAAAATGGAAATACAAGCACAGATTTTGAAAACAGAAAAATAAAACGGTTTTTGAAATAAAAATCTGCTGCTAAACCTAGTTGGGCCGCAGCCCATCCCTCCCCTCTTCTCTCTCTACTGCTCAGCGTGCAGCGCGTAGAAGCAACCACAGCCCATTTTGGCCCGTTCGCAGCCCACTCGGCCCGGTACCGCTTCGAGCCCCGTCGTCGTCTTCGTCCCCGACAGAGAGAAGCTCCGTGTCGTGCCCGCCGCCGTCCGCCGCCGGGGATGCGTCAAGATCAACGCCGCCGCCCGCCGTCGCCTACAAGACCCCCTAGCCGCCGCTGAGGAACCCTAGCTTACCTTCTCCCTCTCGCGTGTGTTCCATTCCCCTCTATGTCGTGCGTGCCCGAAACCCTAGCTTCTGACCTCGCCGGCACCCCGCCATCTCCGGTCAGCCTGAACCTCGCCGAGCAGCCCAGGAGAAGCGTCGTGTCTTCCTCTTCCTCCTTCGTGAAGCGTGCAAGCTGGGAAGGCCCCATCTCGCCGGAATCGAGTTCGTTCCCGACGCCGGCCGTCGCAGTTGACGCTTCGATCCACCATCGTCCGCTCTCACCTCGCCTTCCCGACCACCCTAGCGCGTTCTTGGTGAGCTCAGGAGCATGTGCGTGCTCTCCATCTTCTCCCTTGCTCCCTGGTTTGGCCCCGCGTCATGTGCCTCCGCCGTTCACCGCAGATGCTCATCGCCAGCAGCCCTCCGGTAACCAAATCCGGGCGGCACAACCACCAAATGGTTCCCCTCGACCTCCTCTCTGCTACCAGCCCAAGCACAGCCCAGCGCGCGCAGCGAATCCTTGGATTCGAGATCAACCTGAGAGCCTCCATTGCTGATGTCATCAAGACATCAGCATGAGGTCACAATTCCCTTTTGTTTTATTTTGTAAATGATTTTTGTAATTGTTTTTAGTAAATAATAAATATTGACATGTGGGTCCAGATGTAAGTGAGATAAATATTTCAGAAATGTTTTCTTCTTAATAAAACTATATAAGTAATTCCAAGAATATAATTATTTTGTAGTATTCTAAAAATGATTTAAAATGAATTAAAAAATGGAGAAATTCATAACTAGTTCATTTTAAATCATAAAAATACATGTAATATATCAAAATGTTCAGAAAAATGAAACCTAGATATTTAAGCTATCATCATGCATTGATCAACAACTAAAATGACAAGTTTAATTAGAGAACAAAATCAACCCCTCTCATATAGATCCAGAGTTTTCCCGAGTTAGGGTTTTCACCCCTTGGAACCCCGATTAAGTTGTCGAGCATGCTTTAGGGTTTCAATTCAATACAATTTAACTTTTCATATCATCATAATTGCTTGAGCATTGCATCGATGCCATGTGTTGATTGTTTCCCTCTCTTTCCGGTGTTTGGTTCTTTCCTATAGAATACGAGATCGAAATCGAGATCGAAGCCCGAGGAAAACACCATCAAAGATCGAAGATCGACGAACAATACTTGACCAACTCTAACCAAGTCAAGTTCAAGATGTACGAAGGTTTGCTTATCTGTTATCAACTGGCAAAGGCAAGCAAAGCCCCACCAAGTTACAATCCTATGTTTACGAAAGTATTTCAATTCTTGCCATGATGCATACGATTCCACTGTGGTCTTTTATCGGTAGATAGAGTATCCTATCTATTGCATACTCCCTTTGAGGTTATATTACCTGATCCACTCCTCCTAGCATAACTAGGTTTGACTTGTGTGCACTACTAGAGCTTATATCTGTGTCTTGCTTAGCCATGCATAGATGTCAGTGCTGGTTCATCCAAATGATGTATCAGATGTAGATAATCAAGTATGACAGGAGAATGTGATGAGATGATATCAGAGGTGATAAAATTTAAACATGCTAAGTCTTGTATGGGAGGCCATGGTGGGATGTGGTTTTTCTAGTCCCATGCTCGCCACCACTAGGACCCGAGTTCTTGCCTCTTGAACCAAGACGAGCGTACAACCACACAGGGTAAATGGGGACCCCCTGATTGACTAACTTGCCTAGTAGATTCCATGAGTCACATAGTTCGGGTGTTCCATTCGACATATGCATAGAAAACCTTTTGAAATATTTGTCGGGTGCAGGTGCATTCATAACAGGTAGGTAAGCGTGGCCGAGGTTGCTTGGGGTAGATAGCGCCCCTGGTAAACCAACCTCGCCTCACATCTTTAAGTACCGGCTTCGGGATTTGACCCGTTATAGCGGAACCATACTTATTGCATGAATCATGGTCTCGGCGAAAGCAAGGTAAAGGTCGTGTCTAACCACCCTCTTCCAGCCTTCCAAGGAAGAGGGCTAATCTTAAGTGGCATTAAGAGAAGGTTAGTATGTGTGGGTAAAGTTGTACACCCCTGCAGGGTAATAATCTTTCGTAAAGCCATGTCCAAGGTTTTGGACGACTTGGGAACGAACGTGATGATCATAGAGAACTTGAACCTATTCGTAAAACTTGGCAGATCCACGTGTGCTTAAGGATGCTTCCTCATGGGTACGAGGGGGTGATCCTAGTTCACAGATGATGATGATTTGGTGGATATCAAAAGATGATGATCAATATTTTGGAGATGTCGCTCTCTTATCCCCTTTTTAAATATTCTGATTAGACGATATTCTTCTCTCTCTCTCTTGTTTTATAAACAAAGATTGCTTTATGCTAAACAACTCCACCATCCATAAGTTTTGTGGAGTACACCCTGTACTCACCGTTGCTTTGTTGATACTTTTGGCAGAGTAAGTGTTCCCTGAAGATCAGTTTGGTACTACATCGACATCGACGAGTGGCTTGGGGTTCCCGGCCGGCATCCTGGAATCTATGGGCTGGGACGTCATCGTTATGCTTCAGGCCTCTAAGGCAATTTGTTAAGTTTGCTATACTTAATAGCATAATTTGCCTTCCGTTGTTTTATGTTTGTGGTCAGTGAACTCTGTTTGTAATAATTTGGTTCTCTGCGCAGTTATGAGCTTGATATAATAATTTTGTGTCATAGGGTCACTGTTGTGTTACCGATTCTTCACTGGATATTCTCGAGCTCAAGGTTAAGCTTATGTTTAGACGGAGGTCTGGGATTTGTTTAACCCTGATCTCGAGGGTGTCACATCTGCTTGGGACCGTTTTCCTTTCTTCCATATGCTCCACTCTTGCGTTCTAGTTCAGATTTGGCTTTGGCTGGATCCTTCCAAAAGTTTCTAGCATAGAAGGCCATGTATTGTCCATGAATTATTTTTACATCCTCGGGACAGTCCATATCTTCTATGTCATCTTCATCATGATCACTCCACACTTGTCTTCAAGGCCACGTTTACTCCCTTCTGCATCCCCATTGCTCATGCACGAGCATCTTCGGCATTCTTGGCAGCCACATTTAAAGCTGCCATCTCTTGCATTACCTTATTGGATGTCATTATGTGGTAGTTATGTCTTCCTTGGAGACTCTTCAAATTTGTGGGCTCAAATGGCATAAGAGCACTGACATACTCACGCTTGATCCAAGCATCATCAACATGACAGGCACCATGATTCCTGAAAGTGGTGGCTATTAACTTGAGCCAGCTATACATGTCCTCGTGGTCTTCTCCATCCAACATATAGAATCCTTCAGCTTCATTACTCAAAGCATCATATCTATTTCTTCTCATGCTTTCATTTCCAATGAAGAGCTCGGTGAGGGCATCCCAAGCTTCCTTAGCTGTGTTAAGATGCTGAATGTGTGGCATGTCTTTGTCACCCACACCAAGCTGAATCATGTGTAGAGTCGTAGCATTGATTTAACTGTCAACAAACTCTCTTCTTGTTAGGTTATGGGGATCTTCAACATGAAGACCATTCTCTATGATTTTCCACAACTCAATGGAGGAGCTGCACACATGAGACTTCATCAAAAATTGCCATTGATAAAAAGTAGATGCTGAAAGTTTGGGTGGATCACCCCTATTATGTATATGAGGGTGCGTAATAGGTGGATTAGGAGAATACACATGGGAAACCTCATTGTATCCTTCCTTACCACTATCCTTTTTTGAGGAGGATCTCTTTCTAGTGCCATCACCAACCACTTCGTTATCTTTGGAATCGGTTTTACCCGTTTCCTTGGATTGCGGAGTGGTAGCCTCTGAGGCAGATGGAGGTGATGTTGTGGATGGGGAGAGACGCATTATCATTTGACGCATCTCTTCCATCTTAGTCTCCATAGAACTAATCAAGGTTGTTTCCAACGTCTTGAGATCGTTCATGGTGACTACCTCCGAAGCATCACTCCCATCTCCCTTGGAACCCATACTTCTCTTAGGCGGTTAAGCCCGAAATAAGAGTCGGGGCTCTGATACCAATTGAAATGGATCGTATGGGCACCTAGAGGGGGGGGTGAATAGGTGCAACTCAATTTTTAGTTCTTTTTCAATTTTAGGCTTGACACAAAGTAAATTCTCTAGATATGCAACTACGAGAATTTCCCTATATGCAAACCTAGCTACTAAGCACGTAAAGAGAGGAGCGAGGAAACCTTAGTGGTGCACGCGGAGACATAGGGATTGGTTTTACCGCAGTTCCTTCCTTGTTAAGTGAAGTACATCTGTGTTGGAGGGGTGGGCGATTTTAAGACCACCACGCCACAATAGGCCTCACCCTATTCTCCGATGTATCTCGCCATGAAAGGCCTGATCCACCTTCTCCACTATCGGTACCCTTCGAGGAGGAAACAGGTGCCTTTACAACTCTACCGGGGCACACACCCATAACTGAATTGGGGGCTCCCGTTATGACAACAAGTTGTCACAAGAACAAGGATTATCAATATAATCAAAAGCAAGGATCTAGATATTTGCAAGAAATACTAGATTGGTGATTCTCCAAATGAATGGAGAGGAGATGAAGCGCTTGATTGTAGTTTTTGAAGATCGAGTTCTCCTCCTTCGATTCCCCAAGGAACGGGGCCTTTAGGTGGATGAAGGTGGAGCTCTCTTGGATGAAGCTTGAAGAACATATCTTGACTTTTTTGAATGAACCAAGAGTTCTGGCAGGAGGGGAAAGGCTGGCTTAAATACCCCCTGCACAGATCTGGCCGATGGTGAAGTTTGGGGGCGGATTATCCGCCCCCCAATAGGGGCGGACTATCTGCCCTGGGGGAAAATCCGCCCCCTAGATGGAAAGTCCGAGGAAAAATCCGCCCCCATACAGAAGGTCTCGCCGGTCTTGAGTTGGTGAAAATCTTCGAGGGGCGGATTATCTGCCCCCCTCAAGGGGAAGACTATCGGCCCCTGGGGAAAATGCGCCGCAGAGACGGATAGTCCGGGGGAAACTCTGCCTCCTCTCTGAGTGATGCGCCTTGGCAACCTTGGAGATAGATCCTGGGGGTCGGACTATCTGGCTCCTGGAGGGATGGATTATCCGGCCAAGCCGGAAAATCCGTGGGATATTCCCCCCCATTATGAGGGTTGCGCCCTTCTGAGGTTGGGGAGTGGCGGATTATCCGCCCCCCAAAAACAGTTTCTGTTTCCTTTTCAAGGTAGAGATCTGCAGCACTTCAGCACACATTAAATAATCCTTGATATTGTTATCTAACACACAAAACACTAGGGATTATGAAATGTTCTTTCAGTTGTAGGCAACATAACAAGACTTCATTTGAAGGTTGCACTATGTTTTGACTTTTTTTTGAATTAAACTAACCCTAAAACCATTTTTTTTAATTTAATAACTTAGAAAAAGAAAAATGTGGCTGCCTACAAGTTAATTCAAAATTTCCAATTTCATATGGTAAATCAATCCAAGATACACAAGTGTGCCAAATTTTGGATCAATTTGTCAATGTTTAAGCCATGGGCTAGCTAAACCCCATGTGTTGACCACATGTAGAGGGCAAAACTGAGCAGTGCTAAGCAAATAGTGCATGACCATAGGAACTTGCAATAACACATACATTATGGGATTATCCAACATACAAACTTGGGAGCATCACACTAGTTTGAATTAAATACAAACATTTACAGTAGTTCAAATTTATCATACAAATTCAAATTAATAATTCAAATCCATTTTTTCTTGCTCCTAGTGTTTTTTGCTGGGTTCACCACCTTGCTCCTGGTGATCCTAGCTGGAATATTCTCGGAGTCCACCATCAGCTTCTTCCCTTTTTCCCTTTGTTCTTTTTCTCTGCATCCAATGAATCAAGTGTTTCAGTTTCTCGTACAATTGGTTCAATCACGTTTCGATCTGCTAGTTCATACGGTTCAAAAAGCATTGTCCCCATTTCTGCCATATCCGCTGGTGTAATTTCTTTGCGCTTGAACTCTCCTTCAATCTCCCACGCAGTTGATGTAATATCATCTCAATCAACTGGTTCAATCTCCCATGCATTTGGTTCAATATCCTCTCGATCGACTTGTTCAATCTCCCATGCATTTGGTTCAATCTCCTCTCGATTGACTGGTTCAATCTCCCCTGCATTTGGTTCAATCTCCTCTCAATCCATTGGTTCAATATCTCCAGCATTTGGTTCAATCTCCTCTACATTTGGTTCAATCCCCTCTCGATCCGTTGGTTCAATCTGCAATGTATCCATTGGTTCATTCTCCTCTCGTTCAAATGCTTCATTCTCATCTGCATTTGATGCTCCCGCCTAATCATCCATTCCATAAGCTGGGTCCACTACATTTTTACAAATCCTAGCAATGTGCCCTAGGATCCCACAATGTTTGCACTTATATCATCGAGGTGGTGAACCACCCTTTGCACTAGCTCTTATCCTATTCTTCCTTGGCCTACCTGCTGGTCTAGTAAAAACTATAGGGTATAGCTTGAAGTCTGGATCCATTTCCATCCATTGGTGTTTTCCCAACAAGGCTGGAACATTCTAAGCATATGCTGCCCTAAATTTGGCAACGGAGAAATACTCCGACACGTAATGATCAACTTCACCCTCTTCACCTCCTAGAACACCCATGAAAAACAATGCATGTATGCAAGGTTTCCCACGGAGCTGTCATTGCCCATAATGGCATGTCCTACCAACCAAACTCACTGGATACCTCCATTGCCTATCTTTACTATCAGTGTACGTTACCTCAGCCTCCATTCCTCTTCTAATGCATTTCATCTTCAATTGTTTTGCCCTGGCATGCAAAGCCTTAATCAAAGATGGGAGGATGAGATGGCCAGCGTATACTGTTGATGCAATTCTTTGACCCAAATCGATCTTTATCATGATCATCTGCCTAATCTTATCAAATATTTACCACAACATAAGCCCTTTTAGTGACTTGACCTTTGCATTGAAACTCTCTACAAGGTTACTTGTTACATAGTCTACCTTGCAAATTTCATTGAATCGGCTTCTTGACCACACCATTCCATGATGTGCATCCAAGTACTCCTTCACTGCAGGTTTTTGTTTATACAACACTTCCAAATGATAAAAATGCTTCCTCAAACTGCATGTGTATGAAGTTGGCCATAGGTTGTCAGTATAAACTTTACCCTTGAATTTTTTTTAAAATTCTGCACTAAGTGTCACATACATTCCCTATGCTCCACTCCGGGGAATACTGCTTCTACAGCTTTCTCCAAACCTTTGCAAGCGTCCGTGTGGATAGTAAGTCCTGGTGGATGACCTATAAGGTCGCGCAAATTCTCCAGAAACCAAGTCCAAATTTCCTCTGACTCAATCTCCAAAACTCCATAAGCAACAGGGAACATCCAATTGTGGCCATCAACTGCAGTAGAAGCTACTAGCTATCCTTTAAATCTTCCATGAAGAGTTGTTGCATCCACTGCCAAATAAGGCCTGCAACCATCCAAAACCCTTGACAGCAAGCTTAGAAACAAACAAAAGCCCTTCTAAAGCACTACTTCTCCATTGTCTTCCTCTTATTTTGTACTGAACTTTATGCCTGTCTATCTGTACAACACTACCTGGACTACTCATCTCCACTTCAGCTTTGAAGCTGTAAAGCAACTGAAAACTTTCATTCCATGGACCATTGATCCTCTCAAGAGCCATTTCCTTTTCATAGAACATCCTCATGTAGGGTACTGTAATATTAAACTTTTTAGAAACTTCTTTTACGAGCGCTGTTGCACCAAGTGATGGGTTTGCTCTCATCCAATCCATGATTGCATCTGCCAACCACCTAGTCTTTGCTAGTTTTGTTTTGTACTTTGACTGTCCCCCTTGAGGTGGACAAGAATATTTGAACTGGTTAATTTTTATCTGAAACATAATTAAAATGTCAGGTACAGCTAACAAACTCTACACAGTGATCTAAAATACACAAGTGGTTGTAATACCTGAACCAAACTGCTCCTAAGCATAGTGGATGCATGCATCCTCCTACACCTCTTGTATGGGAACTTCACTGTGAACTTTGTTGGCTCCCTCTTAATAACATCATAATCATTATTGGTGTGAATGCAATATGTAGTAAGGGCATTATGACAGTCTCTCATCGTTTCAAATACGGTGCCTTCTGACATCTTAGGATCGTCCCTGTCCCACTCAATTACTAGCAAGTCCTCACCATCGTACTCGGCTAAAACGAGGATGTCATTGTTTTCCTCATGCTCTTCGTCATCAGTGTCATCAAATCTGGCACCCTAGGCAATTTTATCCGTGTATTGATCCTCTAGTGCCTATTTACTGAATCTATCTACAAATACAGAAACATCAACTCATCCTCATCATCCATTGGAGGCACTCCCTCGTTAGGCTCTGCCTCGTCCTCCACATCGGCCACACGAGCGGTTCGGCTTACACTCGCAGTGCGAACAGATGGTACTGTTGTGGACCTACAAGGATCACCGAGGCGCACACTATTAGCAGAGACAGCAGAGACACATGATGCCCGACCACCTGATGATGCGTGACCACCAGATGGTGATTTAACACTCTTTTCCGTGTGCTCAACTTTAGGTTGCACATGGAGACGAATTCGACCAAAACGTTGGGCAGTATTCAAAGATAAGTGAATTACTAGATCATCTTCGTAGGTTAGTGGGAGCAATCTTTGCTCGCTAATGTTGAAATATTGCAAATCAACTAAATCGCCACTCCTCTAGGGGAATTTACAATAGATTTTATCTATCAAATCATTGCGAGTTATGAAGGTTGCAACCATCGTTGGGAAGTAAAATCCAGAGAGATATTGTTCATAACCATGAATTATGCTAGTATCTAGTCTAATCGCCAGCCGAAATGCCAACACTAGATCAATCCTATTCGAAAAGCAAGGCAGTTAGTTGAGCACCAGCGATTCGCTCACAAATAATGCCAATAATCAACCCACAAAAGGGAAACGATGCTTACTCAGATGGAATCCATGCGTTAGATCCCTGCGATTCCACTCTCCTTGCTCGACGTGGATGGATGGTGCACCAGCCGACATTGCATACTGTTCCACGAAAGGGGTAGATCTAACGGGGGCGGGAGCGGAGCCGGAGGTGGATTGGGATCCACGGCTAGGGGGAGGGGACGGCTCTGGGCCGAGGACGACATAAGGTAGGAGGGCACGACGACGGGGTAGCGGAGGGGCGGTGTGGCAGCTGTTCCAGGCACGGGGGAAGCGAATGCTTTGGGTGAGCGAGAATGGCCGGTCCAATGTGTCTCCATGCGGCCCCACCCTTCACAACATATGCAAGAACCGTCCCAATGCGGCCCCACCCTTCGCCACGTATGCAGGACCTGAGCCACACACGGCCCCACCCGTCAGCATGTAATGGTCGAGGCCACGCAACGTAACGCTCAACGCCCGACCCTGTAATATCCCTCCCTTTTAAAGGTAAGGATCCCTGTGATTGCAATGCTAGTCCCTGGATCAATTGCTAGCATCCTCAGTTTAAGATGAAGTACACAGAAACAAAGGTCATTATTACATCGTCATTCCAGAGATAACATAGTCTTTTACAACTCCATGGCCATAGGCCTAATACAAGAGTTCATTCATAACAATATAAATAAAGTCTTCTTCTTCATGTGCCACGGGAAAGCATGTTGAGTGTAGACTCATAACCCCTAATCATCATCAGAGTAACCTGCAACATCACAAGTTATAGCCACAGTGGGTCAATACATTGGAATAATATTGGCAAGTGATACCTTAGTAAAATATTAGCATCTAGTTACTACATGAATTTGGCTAAGTGTAGCTTAGGCTTGCTTTGCTCAAAATAGGTTTTACCTATTAGTTGAAAACACTAAGTTTTTCTTTGGCAAAACTTTCCCAAGGAACCACCAATAGAAATTGGTGAACCTTCACCCTTGTTCAACCACAAGTTTTAAATTAGAAAATTGGGATGAGGAGATTCTTGATAGCTTCCATGTCTTGATGCTCAAATTGTCCAATACCAGGGACATGGCTAAGTACTTAGATTCTTCCATCTGCAGAGGTTGTTCACTTTCCCCACAAGACTTGATTTTCACCAAGACAGGACCTTTCAGAAGCCTTCCCTTAGACCAAAATGGACGCACTCCAAACCTATCATTCCCCTACCACCAACTGTCCATTTGGCTAAGTTATTGCAACCTATATGATCCAGGCAGAGCCTATAATGCCATGTGGCTGTACTAGAAGCTTCTTAACATTTGGCATCTCAAATCCCTTTGTTCCTGGGTGGCAATCCACAAGTGAGATACACAAGGTAAACCATAGAAAATGGGCCTTGTGTAACCACTCAACACAAACCATTCTTTCCATTCCACCCAGGTGTTTCATTCACTTATTGTTTTATTAAGCAAAACATAAGTCAAAGACTTAGAAATAATTCTCATAGCATGAATATATAATCCACCCTTGGTTGCTACTAGCTAGGCTAAGCATGGCAATAGAAAGTATCTTAACTTAGAGGAATTTCTAACATTACTAGAACTACTAGGATTTCCCAAGCATAGCATATAGATACTTAGCAAAATAATCATGCAAGTCCTATACAAAATATTTCTAATGCATAGGTAAAATATTGGGATACAAACATGAAGCAACACTTGCCTTGGTAGTTTGGGGAGTAGAAATAATCTTCACAACCACAATCACTATTAGCACCAAAATCAACACATAAAATAATGGCACCAAATTCACATATCAAAAATATACAAGCAAAAATATATGAATTCATGCAATGACATGTGACGATTTTCTACACCAAACAAGACAAGTATACAGTACTAAATCATAAACAAGACCAAGACACACTAAATAAACTTTATTTGATCTTTAAGTCATTTTTCAAATAATTTCTATACTCAAAATAAGCCTACAAATGTCACTTTAAAAATAATCAATTTTACATAAGCAAAACATTAAAAACATTAAAAACATTACATAAATGGATATAATTCTTTCTCCTGATTCCAATGATATAAAATTTACAAAATTTGAACGTGTGGATCAAAAGTTATGATTTTTGCAAGTTTGATTCACTAATAGATCAAATTCAGATTTTTAAATCGAATAACAGGCCACGCGTCATGTACTGATTCGTCCATACCGCTTCGCACGGATCGTCCGATGCGGTGCGTTGGATCTAAAGTGGATCGCACGGATCAGATCAAAAGTTACCCCTTCGGGTTATGTTCTATCGTAGCCACTGGATCTAGATCCTACGGCCGTTGATCAAACGACCAAGAACTGGCGGCGCGCAGCGACGGTGAGCAGCGGCGCGCTCGGTCTACAGCGTTGCGGCCGCTACTGGAAGCGAGGAAGAGAACGGGGAGGCTCACCAGACTCACAGAGACGTACTGGATCTCAACGTGGCAGTGACTTGTCAAGGGGCGCACGAACACAGCGACAGGACCTCGTCGGAGTTGCTGGCGGCGTCGGGTTCTTGCAGATGAAGACGTTGCCGAGACTCTGGATCACCCTAGCATGAACCAAATGGGTCAGAAGGTGCGCAAGGTCACGGCGAACATGATAGCATCGAAGAGAAGGCAAGTGGCGGTCGCGTTTTACCTAGATTGCACGTCGGAGTCGAGCAGTGGTTCTGCCGCTTGTGGACGCGCACGGGGTCGACGACCTGGGTCACGAGAAGGAAAAGGAAAGACATCAGGAGATGCTCAAGGTTGCAGTGGCTGTACTGGCGAAGTTAGGAGTCAAGGGGCGCAGAGAGCTCACCGGAATTCACTGTCGGAGTTCGTCGGTACCGCGGCAGAGTTTGGTGAAATCTGGGCAGCCTGGTGGTGAGGAGAGGGTGCTGTGTGGGGGGGGGGAAATGGCCGTGGTGGAGAGGGGATTAAGTAGCCAGGAGCGTGGAAAGAGTTACTCTCAGAATCAATGGGATTTAACGAGGTTTTAAATGCGGCGTCTCTGGCGCGGTGGTAATGGCAGAGCGGTGACTGCGCGCGAGATTCTGGGGAAGAAGATGCTGACGTGGAGAGGGCCCATTGATCAGTGGCTGCGGGGTAGGTTTTGCGCGGGTGAGAGAAAGAGAAGAGGGAAATGCCCCGGGTGGTCTAAGTGGGCTGGGTTCGTTGCTGGGCCAAATTGGCAGTGCCGACCTATTTCCATTTCTTTTCTCTTTTTCAATTTCTGTTTGATTTTCCGGGAAATTTTTTCAAATGAATTCAAATGTGTTTGAGTTCAAACTTTTTCTGGATTTTTATAAAGTGAAAATTGTACACATTTGGTTGCAGAACAATGTTGTACACTTTAAAATAATTTGGCACTTTGGAATTTTAAAATAAACAATGTTTTACCCATTATTTATTAAAGACAAAGAAATGGTTTAAATTTGTTTATTTGTTTTGAAATCTTTGTCCAAGCTTTGGAAATTATCAAACAAACATCATAGGTTTAAAACAAACAATCTCTCATTAGAGAGTAGCATTGGATCAATGATTTGCTTACATAAAATAATAAGCATTCAAATGCTTCTGTTTTTGTAATAACTTTGAAAATGATCCTAAAATGATCATGAATGCATGGATGATATGCAAAACTTTGAAAACATGATTTTAGGGATGTTACAGACCCACCCCAATGCGGTCCCACCAGTCAACATGTAACGGTCAAGCCTTTGACCTGACGGCATCCCTCCGTCCGAGCGCCTGCGAGCGCCCGCGAGTGTTTCTTAACATGGAAAGGGGAAAAGTGAGGAAAAGTTAAGCGGCTGAGGAAAACTGAGTACAAATAACGAACGAAGGGCACGGAAATAGAAATCCCTTTTTTAGAAGGTGGACTCGCTCATGCGCAAGTACTCGTCAACAAGATCGCCAGGTACGTCATAAGAAAGCATGGGATAATGGCGATGCATTTTTATATGAGGTGAAGCCAAGCTTACTGATAGGATATTTCTTCAAAGATAAGTAATCTTCATGATACCTCATTTTGTTAATAGGACGCATGAAGATCTTCCTTGGCCTCCGAAAGCTCCACTGGAAAAGAGGTGCGGCGTACAAAGGGGTGGTGCGACGGAAGTTGTCTTGGTATAGTTGCTCATGTCCGGCCTCTCGGTTACGGTCCAGCATGGCGGCTCGACCCTTCAATGAGCCATGTAACCTGAACACGCCACCTCATTGCGCTCATGGATAAGCATGACTGCGGCCATGAAAATGTCACTATCATTCTGGTTCGATGAAGGTGTCTCGATGAAGGTCTCGAAGAAATACTCGTCTAAGCTATCGGTCATACTACATTCTGGTTTGATTGAAATTAATCACATACACAATGATTAGTTGTGTGGAGAAAACCCAAAAGGGGAGTGAAAACACATACCTGTCCTGGCCAGGAAAATGGTCGAATAGGTGGACTACGACTATCAACAAGGTCGCATTGGAAAGCTTAAACGACAAGTTCTTCCAATCATGGGGGGTTCCGATACTGCACGCTTTCGTCCAATGCCGAGAGAAGCTTCATGCCTACACTCCTAGGACATGTCAGTAACCGGGCAAGTAAGGTCGCGGCTAGCAATGGCTATAGCTAGTTGGCTACTCTCCCAACGACATACAAAGCCGGATCGTGACATCATGAGGCGTGGAAGGAGGTAACAGCTATGAGACAAACAAATGGGTCCCGGTGATGACCTTTTCTTCAGAACTAGCGGCAACCTAGCAGCGTGGTGTTTGAGGAGGTCTTGAGAGAACGGTATGAGAGGGAGATGGGCGACTGACTAGAGGGCCTGGGCGGGAAAGGATAGGACATGCTGATGGTGCTGACGTGGAGCACTTCGTTGGAAACCCCAAGAGCAAGGTGTGAAGCAGCAAGCAGCAAGAAGCAAGTCTTACCTCAGTAGAGACCGAGGTTATAGAACCAGAAGAAGGAAGGAAACGTCACACAGTTGTTGCAAGCAACACGGAGACCTACACAACACAAACTCAAGACTTTGTCCCAACGAATTAGTGAGGTTGGTAAGCAAACCGGTTTGGTGTAACAAAGGATTAAACATATGGTGTGGAAGGTAATGGTTTGCAGCAAGTAAACAAGTAACAGTGGAAGATGGATGTATCAATGTTAAAGATTGGACCGGGCTCCATAGTTCACTAGAGGTGCTCTCCTTAAATAAACAACATGGCATGAAGGGTAAAAAATTACATCAAGGCAATTGACAGGAACTGAGCAAGGCATAACAATGCAATTACTAGTCCGAAAGATCCTATGAGGTTGATTGGGCAATACACCAAGATACATAGACCGCCATCCAACTTCATCTATGACTATAAGTCCACCTTCAGGTTATCATCTGAACCCCCTCTAGTATTAAGTTGCAAGCAAAAAACAACTGCTTTAAGCAAAGTGTGTAAGGTAAACAGTCCACATGTTCCATGAACAAAAGACTGCTGTTTTCTTCCTAGTAGCAACACCACATATACAACCGAAGAGATTATTGGCACTTCCCTTGGAAACTAGAGGCATGAACCCACTATCGAGCATAAATACCCCCTCTTGGAGTCACTAGCAACTACTTGGCCAAGATAACCACTAGCAACAGAGAGCATGCAAGATCACAAACAACATAGACATGATAGAATCATAAAGACAAAACCATTAATCAAACCAACATAATAATCTCAATATCCATCGGATCCCCACAAACCCAACATGCATGATTACAAATAGATTAGATCTTGATCATCAACGGAGCTCACAAGATCTATACATGAAAGCACAAAGGAGGAGATACAACCATCTAGATACTACATGGACCCATATTCCAAGGTGGAACTACTCACGCATCATACCGGAGAGAAGTCCTCCGGTATGATCTCCCCTCCGGTAGGGTGCCGAGAAGAACTTCAGATCCCCCCAATCTAGGGACGATGGTGGCAGCGACTACAAATGGTTTCGTGGATTTTTGATTGGGTCCTCAGGGTTTCTGCATCGGGGGCTTCTTATAGGCGAAGGGGGAGGTCGAGGAGGCGGCCAGGGCAGGCAAACCCTAGCCAAGCGCGGGCTAGGGCCCACCCACGCCTAGGGTCGGTCTGGCCCCCTTGGCTGGCCTCCCGGGCTCCCCTCTGGACTTCTTGTTCCCCATGGAAAGTAATTGACTTTGTCCTTCGTCCCGTCCAATTCCAAGAATATTTCTTTACTAACTTTTCTAAAACCAAAAACAGCAGAAAACAAGCATCTGACACTGTTGCAACTTGTTAATAGGTTAGTACCAAAAAACATGTAAAAAGCACCTCAAAGTGTGGACAAGTAAAGAAAAGTAGATACTAAACAAGCATGGACCATCAAAAATTATAGATATGTTTCCAACGTATCAACATCCCCAAGCTTAACTCTTGCTCGTCCTCGAGTAGGTAAGTGATAAACAGAATAATTTTTTAGGTGACATGCACCCTCACAATAAAGATCCAACCATTTGCAAGCATTGAAAGCTGGGATCAAAGAACTCTAAACATGTGCATGAAAGATGGAGTTATAACAATAGGACATAGTAACTATGCATGCAACATGAAAGGCTACAAACAAATATCATGAATAATATGCATTGAAAAATGTTTGTTTGTTTCACATGTAGAAAACATAGCATAGTGGCAATCAGCTTGTCCCTCATAGAGTAGCAATATAATGCATAGGACACCTGCAAAGTTCACAAGGGTGACTAGAAACAAATAGCACAAGAACAAGTAATAACACAATATGCATCAATTAATAAGCTTTGGAACACTGCACACAGAATGACAACTATGCTCTCTTAATGGTGCCTGAAGGTAGAAGGTGGAGACTCAATAGTGGTGGAAGAAAGACCTTTTTGTAAAGGAAACAGGGATTACAAGTTTCAAAAAGAGCTTCCAAAAATTATGGTACTTGTTAGCTTTCAGCCCTCATTGCCCCTATCATAAGCATCTTGAAGTGGTTAAGGTTAAAGTGGCAAAGTTGGAGTATATGCTTGACAAAGTATAAGTTGGCAATCTCAAGTCCCTTGAATACGAGGGCCACACCTCATGCATAGTCAACTTTGGGTCCAGGTAAGTTCTTGTCATTGTACGTATTTGCATATCATTAAGAACCGCCAACGGGGTACCCCTTGCACATGGTATAAGAGCTTTCCCATAACCAAAATGACAAGGCAAGCATACAATGAGAATCTCAGCAATATTTTTATTTACCATATGTATAGCTTTTTATTTAGGATGCTTCATAGATAGCTCATTATGGTGATGCCGCAAGTTTCCACCATGTTTAGGCATGGCTTAGGCTAGTGGCCCAGGCGTTTCTCTAACACAGAATACAAACTCCATGGACTTGAAAGTGCCCTCTTTATTTCACATCGGTGACATCCATGGACAAAAGAGCATGATATAAACTGAGTACAACAAGCTACAAGTGCAATGTTGAAAACGTTCCTCGTGACATCATGGTTCTGCTAATTCCAACTTATAAATGCAAGCATATACAACAAAGTTGTCACAATGGTTCAAGTTTATTAGGGTCAGAGAATAAAATGTGCCATCAAGTTCGTGAGGGATTTAATCACTAAGTTTTCACATAACAAAATAGTTTTTAATTGGAAGATAATTGAAAACAAGAATATACTTGGAATGGTGTAACACACCATGCATAGGAGTTTATAGTGGACACTTTGGAATAACTTGGTTTCTTGGGAGTTGGAGGCATGAGTAGAACTTACTCATACAAGTGGAGGCTAGCAAAATACTAGGAGCAACCAACTAAGAGAGCAATAATGGCCAAAATCATGTAGTGCAACAAAGCATACTAATCAAAGCAAAGAGTGGTACTACAAGTCAAGGACTAAATGATCAGAGAGGCTAATGGTGACTTGTGAGAGTCATAACATGGTGTAAGAATGTGCCAAGTGAACCCAAGCAAAACATCAAAAGAGAATACAACAATACTATGCTTTTGCATGCTAAAACAACACATAATTTCTTCAAGGCACACTAAGCAATCCCAATTGTTTGGAACAAGACATGCTATAGTAATAATCACTAAGCATAATGCGAAAAAAACACCTAGCATGTCATGCTAAAGTCTAAGTCACAGTCAATGCAAACTCCTCTTGCACTTACAAGCAAGAACTTACTACTTTCCAACACCAGGCAAACTTATTTGCAAAACAACATAGAACGGGGGTCCAAACAACTAAATCAAACTAAACAAACTAAGCAAAGCAAATGAAAACTAAGACGCTCCAAGAACAACACAACTGTGCATGAAACAATAAAAACGAAGTGTCTAGACAAACCTGAGCTTTTTATTGATGAAGAAGGGGATGCCTTGGGCATCCCCAAGCTTTGACGCTTGTACCTCTTGAATATTTCTTGGGGTTACACAGTGATGGCATCCCCAAGCTTGAGATTTTGTCCATTCTTCATCTCATTGCATCATTCTCTCTCTACACCTGAAATTTTTCCTTCATACAAAACTTCACATAATCTTCATTAGCAACATTAGTGTATCGACCACTGGCAAAGCTTTGGAACAACATGGCTTTTCGCTAAAAACACAAGATACTATAGTAACTCCAAAAAAGCTCAATTTACCTGAAGAGAACTCAAAAAGGAATCAATAAGAAGAAAATGCAAATAATGGCTGAAACCTCTCAAAACAGACCAGCAGGTAGAAACCGATTTTTTGAACATCTTCTGTTACTCAAATCAAAAAGTGCCGAACTAACAAAAGTAAGCTAAGATACTGGGGGATTTATTTGTAAATTTTGAGCTCAATCCAAGTTATAGAACCTCCTCATGGATGATTTTGGTGGAGGACAGAAATCTGTTTCGGGACAGCAACTCCCCAAATCTTACTTCCCTCTCATTAGAGGTCATTCTTGGCACAAAAAGCAAACAAAAAGTACAAGGAGAGGTCATTACTGAAGTAATAACTTCCAAGACTCAAGGGAACTCTTGTATTATCTCCCAACAAGTACTTTTCTTTAACGCCTTTAAGTTAGGCACAAGAAGCAAGAAGAATCAAATATTTTCAAATGAAGAATTTCCCCTCTTGTTCCTTCCTTTCTTACCTTTCTTTTTCTCTTTAGGGAAAATATGATTCCTTACCGGAGGAGCAAAGTGCATGATACCTTTCCCAACATCTATCACTGCCCCAAGGTGTTTAAGTAGAGACCTTCCAAGTTTGATATGTCCCTTGCCTACACATTCAATAACAAGATAATCAGTAGTCACCATTTGTAAACACACCTTCAGCTATTCCAATGGGTGATATAGTGGCATTGTTGGTAAGAGAGATTTACTCTCCTCCTTCAATAAGCCCCCAAAGACTCAAGGAATCAAAAGTATCTTTAGGCATGAGACAAAATTCAGACATGGTATCACAGCGAGCATCAAAAAGTGTGGTGTTTATTGAGACTTTGATTGTGGGAAACCATTTTGAAGGCTCAGAACCTATGGGAACATAATCATGGTAAGCCCTAAGAGTGTGATAGCAACTATTCATGGCAGCAATACTGGTCTCAAGATGGTTCAACCTAGCAAAAATACTTGTGAAAGAGGAATCAAACTTGCAAGGTGTACCATAGATCATGATTAATTTCCTTATGGCATCATAAGCTTCATCCTCAGTACAAAGCAAAAAATCTTTCTCAGCCACAACATCCAAAGCATATCTATAACGAAGAGAAATACCGCGGTAGAAACTATTAATAACCAAGCCGCGGCTTACCTGAGGCTCAATTTCCCTCTAGAAAGCAGAGATTCTGGACCAAGCTTCCTTAAAACTTTCTTCACATTTTTTCTTAAAAGTGGAGATTTCTACCATAGGGGAAATAAAGGCAGACCCCAACATGGCAGCAACTAGAGCAAGAACTATTTTTTTTTTGTGTTTTTGAATAAAGCAAGCAAGCAAACCAAAGTAGACTATTTTTTGGGTATTTTGGAAAGAGGCAAACAAAACCACGCAAAAGAAACAAACTAGCTAAAAACAATGTAAAGAGAAAGGAAGTGAAGGACTCCCCTAGTGAAGACATCCTTAGCCTCCCCGACAACGGCGCCAGAAAAATTGTTGATGGTGCTGATGTGGAGCACTTCATTGGAAACCCCAAGAGCAAGGTGTGAAGCAGCAAGAAGCAAGTCTTCCCTCAGTAGAGACCGAGGTTATCGAACCAGAAGGAGGAAGGAAATGTCACACAGGTGTTGCAAGCAACACGGATACCTGCACAACACAAACTCAAGACTTTGTCCCAACGAATTAGTGAGGTTGTCAAGCTCACCGGTTTGCTGTAACAAAGGATTAAACGTATGGTGTGGAAGGTAATGGTTTGTAGCAAGTAAACAAGTAACAGTGGAAGATGTATCAATGGTAAAGATTGGACCGGGGTCCATAGTTCACTAGAGGTGCTCTCCTTAAATAAACAACATGGCATGAAGGGAAACAAATTACAGCAGGGCAATTGATAGGAACTGAGCAAGGCATAACAATGCAATTACTAGTCAGAAAGATCCTATGAGGTTGATTGGGCAATACAACAAGATACATAGACCGCCATCCAACTTCATCTATTACTAGAAGTCCACCTTCAGGTTATCATCCGAAACCCCTCCAGTATTAAGTTGCAAGCAACAGACAACTGCTTTAAGCAAAGTGTGTAAGGTAAACAGTGCACATGTTCCATGAACAAGAGACCTTTGTTTTCTCCCTAGTAGCAATATCACATCTACAACCGAAGAGATTATTGTCACTTCCCTTGGAAACTAGAGGCACGAACCCATTATCGAGCATAAATACCCCTTCTTGGAGTCACTAGCAACTACTTGGCCAAGATAACCACTAGCAACGGAGAGGATGCAAGATCACAAACAACACAGACATGATAGAATCATAAAGACAAAACCATTAATCAAACCAACATAATATCTCAATATCCATCGGATCCCCGCAAACACAACATGCATGATTACAAATAGATTAGATCTTGATCATGAACGGAGCTCACAAGACTATACATGAAAGCACAAAGGAGGAGATACAACGATCTAGCTACTACATGTACCCATAGTCCAGGGTGGAACTACTCACGCATCATACCGGAGAGAAGGCCTCCGGGGTGATCTCCCCTCCGGCAGGGTGCCAGGAAGAACTTTAGATCCCCCCGACCTAGGGACGATGGTGGTGGCGGTTATAGATGGTTTCGTGGATTTCTGATCGGGTCCTCAGGGTTTCTGCATCGAGGGCTTCTTATAGGCAAAGGGGGAGGTTGAGGAGGCGGCCAGGGCAGGCAAACCCTAGCCAGGCGCCTAGGGTGGGTCTGGCCCCCTAGCTGGCCTCCCGGGCTCCCCTCTGGACTTCTTGTTCCCCACGGAAAGTAATTGACTTTGTCCTTCGTCCCGTCCAATTCCGAGAATATTTCTTTACTAACTTTTTTGAAACCAAAAACAACAGAAAACAGGCATCTGGCACTGTTGCAACTTGTTAATAGGTTAGTACCAGAAAACATGTAAAAAGCACCTCAAAGTGTGGACAAGTAAAGAAAAGAAGATACTAAACAAGAATGGAGCATCAAAAATTATAGATACGTTTTCAACGTATCACACGCTCAGATGCACGGGTTGCTCTCCTCCCTACAAACCTGGCCCAATTTTGGGTTACGAATGTGCTTAAATGGACCGGTTTGGGTCTGCAACTCCGTTTGCGGGTGCGTGTGCCGTGGTATTGCCGACACGTACGCCATAGGGGTATCACAATGGCGAGTTTGGAGACGTGAGGGAAGACGGAGAGCATCCGGGATGGCCTGACACAGTTTATCCAGGTTTAGATATCACGACGGTGGCGAGATCCTACTTCTGCTATAAATCACTATAATGGCAATATGCTGAGTTACAGGGATTGTGGGGTTCGCTATGTGCGAGTTGTGCTATGCACTTGTCTATTGTTGATGTTGCCCTAAAGTCTCCCGTAGGCCGGCTTATAAGGGCGCCATGACCTAGGGTTACAAGGAGAGTCCTAGACTAACACTAACTAGTCTTCGTGTCCTCCAAGGCTCCGGCTTCCATCTAAGGCGGTGGCACGTCGCTTTCCATCTCCTGGCTGGACCTCCGTCTTGTCTATCAGCAACTGGGCCGCCTGGTTATGCCATACGCCTAACCACCAACTGTGGGCCACCCGGGCTTGCCGGTATGAGACTATGCCGTAGGTATACCTATTTGCTATATCCACAACAGTAGCCCCCGGAGTTCTTCAAGATACTCGCGTTCCTATGTTTAGCTTTGACTGTAAGTACCCCGTCGTCTTCAATTTATAGGCGTGCTTCGCGAAGAATCTTGGATAGCTCCCATATCATATTCACATCCGACTAAGCCTAGCCAGATAGTTGCTTGTATGCTTCTACGAACAAATCCAAGGCGGAGAACTCTCTAACGAATCGTTAGTGATTCTTCCAAGCTCTAGGAAAGTCTTTAATATCATCATCCATGTAGGATGGTATGCAACCTGAAAAAAATCACGGCTACCGACTTAGAGCCGTAAAGACTGCCAAAGTGCCGACTTAGAGCCAGCAATGTCACAAACATAAGATCTTGCCAAATTAAGGTCTTAGATCCTCTCATAACAGGGATGTTTAGGCCATCGAGCTATGTAACCCAGTGAAACTTCCATGAAGGCAAAGTTGATGTCGATCCCCCGGGTTTCTCTAGCCAGATTTTTCACCATCTTGAAAGTTTCTTGACATAACCATATGTAGCCCCTGAGCATTGTGTCGGCTTCCATGATGAAGGCGGCTTGATGCTTAAAAGAACATGCATAATTGTACATCAAATGATTGTAGCCCCCAAGCGCCAAGTCGGAGTTTCAAAAGAAAATCCTCTTGGTTCTCTAGGAGTAGATTTGGTAAAAAATGTGAATAGTGTAGCCCCCGAGCGTCAAGTGGGAAATTATTTTGGCTTGGTGCTCCAGAGAGAAATTCACAAAAAATCAATATCGATGTCACCCCCGAGTGTCAAGGTGGAATTCACTCAAATTCTTTAGCTTGATGCTCAAAAAGAACTTCACCATACCTGGGAGATCAACGTACTATAGCCCCTGAGGATTGTTCCGGCTTAGACACAAGGCGTCACAAAACTCTTAAGTTAGAGATGACAAGCCCTCGAGTGTCGAGTCGGCTTCCTCAATGGCGGCTCAAGTCTTGGTCAACAATTGCAATTGCAGCCCCCGAGGTGTCAAGCCTAGTGAAAACCGGCTCAAAATACCTTTATCCGAGGAAAGCGGCAATGTCCAAGCGTCATGTACCTGAAACATAAATATGAAAATACAAATGTATTAAATTGTTCCTTTAATCTTGTCCAACAAACAAATGTATGGCAAAACAAACATGGCCTTTGAACAAATGGTTTAAAGCTGAAACTATGCAGCAGCTGGACACATAAAACTGTTTAGGAGGAAAAAACTCAACTAATATGAACAGTTTATGTAAAATTTTGTTTTAAGAAAATGCTGGCTTATCCATTATTCTGGTTTTTATGCTTGACCTTTCGTGAGACAGAAGACTCGCAGCACATAACTATGTCCTTGGGTGATGATGCCTAATGGCATCATCCAGAACCCAAGGCCAAATCGCCGGCTTTGAGTGCCGAAAAGTCACTACTCCAGAATCCACATAAAAATAACAGAAAACATGTATCCAGAAAACTTAAGGTAACGCCCAAAGGCGGGTTTTTTTGCATGATACTGGGGCCTTAAACAACAAGTAAGAAAAAATTATACTCACGAGCGCAAGGCAAATCATGAAAAAGGTATGACCAAAACAAAAGTGGTAAAAGACCCAGGATATGAGTGAACCAATCTTAATCTGATGATCATAAACAATTAAATAATAAACATAAATATGTACTTAGCTGTTTGAACGAAGTCCGTATTGTTCACGGCAACGACGAAGCTGGCTGTAACGAAGCCAAGGCGACGTCCGTGACAATGACAAAGTCCTCCATTGCCAAGTTGATGTAGTAGATGATGACAATGATAAAGATATAATTTTTCACGGAATCGGACAAAACCCACTGTGGCGGCAAAGCCGGCCACTGAAGAGCTTAACCTAATCCGCATCCGCCTAGAACTCGTAGCCAGCCACCACCCGATATCGATGAGAAGACATGATCACTTTAGAGCGTTCGTCCCATGCCATCACGGCGGAATATCCATGCAAATAGCATACCTGCCAGGAAATCCATGCACGTGCATCCTCCCTTGCGTGGCCATTCATGTGATTAGCATCGGAGGTCGCAAAATTCAAGCAAGTAGTCATGCTTCTTCACGTGAGGTAGCGGTCGACTGATTTTTTTACAGGGAAGTAATACTTCCAAGGCAGCGGATGCTGATCAAAAGCGGAATCGGCCAGCTAGCTAGCCACGGAAGAGCCATGGTTAGAAAATTTTCCTAGACGATCGATTACACTTCTGATCCGATCGGCCATACGCGTAAGCGTAATATTGATGTCAATCCATGAGCTCATAGTCGAAATTTCTCCGCACTCCAGCGAAATTGAAAAAGATTCTCGCGACGCTGTAGACTTGATCGACCACACGCTCGAGAGGAGAGATGATAAATCCGCTTCATACTCTCAACAGTGATGACAAAGACGGAGTGCCGGTGGAGATGTGCTTTGTCCGCGTTTGAAGATAGCGAGAGATCCCACCCGGATCCGTGTTGTAAGCGTCTCTTGCCCCATGGTGGACGCCAACTGTCGTGGTATTGCTGACACGTACGTCATAGGGGTATCCCAACGGAGAGTTTAGAGACGTAGGGGAAGATGGAGAGCATCCAGGACGGTCTGAAGTTTACCTAGGTTCAGATCTCACGACGGTGGAGAGATCCTACTCCTGCTATAAATCACTATAATGGCAATACGTCGAGTTACAGGGATTTGTGGGGCTTGCTGTGTGCGAGGTGTGCTATGCACTTGTCTATTGTTGATGTTTCCCTAAAGGCTCCCGTAGGCCGGCTTATAAGGGCGCCATGACCTAGGGTTACAAGGAGAGTCCCAACCGGATACGATTACAGAGTCCTAGACTAACACTAACTAGTCTTCATTTCCTCCAAGGCTCCGGCTTCCATCTAAGGCGATGGCACGTCGCCTTCCATCTCCAGGCTGGACCTCCATCTTGTCTATCAGCAGCTGGACCGCCTGGTTATGCCATAGGCCTAACCACCAAATATGGGCCACCCGGGCTTGCCAGTATGAGACTATGTCGTAGGTATATCTATTTGGTATATCCATAACAGCGTGTTGGGCTGTGGTGCAGTTACCCAGTACACTCCTGCATCTTGTATTGTACAAGCCATTGATATAACACTTACTATATCCCTCAAAGTGGTACAACAGAAATATTGTGGGTCCAACTTCTTATTTATTCATACCAAGAGACAAAAGTGTATAAAAGTTTGGAGATCCTTCTTGATCCAGTGAATATTCACAACACGATATAAATTCAAATATAACTAAATAAGATTCATAATCAATGGTAATACTAAGCTTAGAACCATTGGAGCTCGAACTTATTGGAGAAGCTACACTATTGCTATCTCAACTACCTATGTGTGCTTTAGTGAGTTATATATCTACATCTCTATTGTCTTCTGCTATTATGATACCATGTCGTTGATTTCCCTCTCCATGTCGATCTTATGGTGTTCACAACCTAAGCAACGGTTTAATAAAGATAGATTGAATACAAGCATATTTAGCAATTCTATGGTGGTTGTTTGATGCTCTAGCTATTAGATCTATGATCAACGACTCATGTAGGTTTTTAAAAAAGTTTTTTAGAAAATGAAAGTTTTAGATTTTAGAAATTCTAAGTCTGTCGGTCTTCACGGGCTGTCTGAACTTCATGGAGTTCTTTTCCACGCTGTGATCGAAATCCTTTCCCGAGATAAGAGTAGCATGTCACGTTTATACACTCTAAAGAGATGTGCTATTTGTTCCACAAATGTCCTTCGCTTATTGCTCTCATCCATACTTCCATGGTTATGAGGCCGGTTACCAAGTTTATCTAAGTCATGTCGAGTCCCGCTCTACACAACCTCGCTATCCACCCATTGTAACGATTTTAGACCGAGAGACCTACGTTCAATTACTATCCCTTATAATATACTAGGATGTCATCCCGCAGCATGGAATACAGACTTATGGGCTCCCACCAGCCGATCTCCACTTTGGATCACATCCTGACTAAGTATACGAGGACAGACCAAAGGAAAAAGGTACTTATGACTCGCTCACCCCATAACAAAATCATTGGTTAACGATGTTTTGTATGCAAGAATGACTAACTACTTTGGTTGTTAAACCTAACTTTCTCGTTACAATGGAATCTCCACCACATGATTTACAACCATGACTCCAACGTCCACCACTTTCAATTTATTTCATTCAAAATATGACGCTTCTTTTGAATGTAGATGGTAATTCTTTGAAAATATTTTAAAGGACATGCAAGATTGAACTCACAGAGGGTATGCAAATATGGTCTCACAAGGCTTATGCAAGGATAAGTCTGCCTAGTATCTGCAGGATAATGCAGCTCAAAAGTTTTACTTGACCCTGGATCTTAGGTTCTGGAAATTGCAATCATTGTCCGATAAATACAATGTTCTGATAAAAACTAAATAATGTTCTGATGCAACTATCTGCAATGCAATCCTTGGTATGTTTTATTTGAATTTATTTGATTTGAATTTCTTGTCTTTTAGTGAATCTCTCCCTTTTTGGGTGTTATAAGGTTTTTACTTTCGTATTAATTTTCCATTTTTAATTCACACTACAAATATAAATTTTACTTTAGATTTTTCATAGTTCTATGAAAATTTGGATGTACATATTAACTTATAATTTTATTGTCATTCCTTGTGTAACATCCCGATTTCAGCCACCCGGATTGAATGTCCAAAAGGCTAAAATCAGGGGGAACAAAAACTTTTTCTTGCATTGTGTGCTTACCTATTTGCTTGTGCTCAAGCAACTGTTTGTGTAGTAGTTGTGTGCTTCTCATCTCAACACTAGTTTACAAAAACTATTTTACAAAAGAGATGTCTTGGCTCATCTTTCATATTCTCAAATGTTCTGGCATTTCAAAAACCTAAGCCAACATGACTTTGACACAAACAAATACTTTACTAGTCTCTATTTATAAAAATATGGAGACATATATATATACTCTCCTTATGTTTTCAAGACAGAACCTTCAACTACTCTCATCCCTAGGTTTCCCAAAAACTTTATTAAAACCTTTTCATCTCCATCTTGGTAGAGATACCAAGATGGTACTTATCTTAATTTAATCAAAACCCTTTCAACCTACCCATCCTTACCTCAAGCTAGGCTTGATAGTAACCCTAGTACTAGTTGGATAAGGTTAAGATGAATTGCCTTGATCTATTGATTTCCTTGTTTGCTTAGAAACTAGAGTGAGCTAATCTAGTAGCTCATCCTTTTGGACTCAATCTATGCATGAGATCATCAAGCCCTAGCAAGCATCCAAGTCTGGATCTATCCTAAGCCACTCAAGTGATCATCTCATCCCATGCTTATCTCAATCAAAGGATAACCCTTCCTGAGGGTTTCCAACTTAGTGAAGACCCAATCCAAGCAGGGATAATATCTACTCATCCCTCACATCAACATCCTCCATATGATCATGAGTTTGGAACTTAGCACCCTCTGAAAATCATCTACATCTGCACTCTAGTCAACATCTCCAAAACTGCCAAAATGGCTAAGTCTGGATTTCTTATCCGGATACCATCTTTGGAGCTCTACCTTTTCCAACCTATGTGCATTCTTGAGAATGCACTTGAACCATCGTGTAGTACATCATTAGTACTACCAAAGCCCATTCTTGCCCTTGGCTAAGCCATTCTATGTCCCACCCATCCATGAGGGTTTTGTAGTCAAGATAATAATCTTTTCTGCAAATCTTGTCATCTTGCCTACTTTGGCAGAAGCCCACATCTATAGGACACCTCCCCTTGACCAACTCTTTGCATGGTTAGGACCTACTAACTAGCGCCTGTCAATCCCCACTTAACTTGTTTCCATTGGATCCTTTTGCTTCTTAAACACACATGGTTTAGGAGGCTACCTAATGTATCTGTTATGGCAGCCTTAATTTCAACAAAGTTTGCCCTCTAATCTAGATCACCTCAAATGCCCCCAAGACCAACTATTGCTTCCATGATCATCTATATGACATGGTATATCCATCCATATACCCCTTGTACCAAGACGATCTCTAAGCTCCCCAATCCAACCCTGTTTATATGGAATAAGAGTAACCAAACCCTAGATCCCCCAGAATCTAGTGTTAATTCTTTTCACCACTTTTTCTTAAAAACCAGGGTTGACCTTGATGCCCATATCAACTTTACATCACCAACCTTGAATACAATCATTTGCAAATAATTCCCATAATTATTTGGAGCCTAAAACTATTTAAATTCTTTGTGGCATCTAAAAACCTTGTCTATAAAGACAAGTTTGCTTATATCCAAACCACTTTGCCAACTCAAGGCACTTGTACAGCCTATATATCATATCCCATCTTCCCAACTAAAAAATAAATATTTTTGAGGTTCTTTTTTTTTGCCCTTTTTCTTAAATGGCATAAACAAGAAATAATTCCCTAAAAATACTTTTACACTTCAATAAATCCAAATAAAATCCTGCAATGTGTGTTATGGTATTTAGAACCATATCACATCAAAAACCAAGCTTGCCCAATGTAAAATTTTCATCTTTGCTTCCATAATCTATTTCAGCACTTTTTGAAGAAGTGCATTTAATGGGATTATAATCATTAGAAAAATCCCATTCAAATCATGTGGTGATTATTTGATTTACTCCACCTACCAGTACCATTTCCACACTTTGCCCAATGCAACTTTTGCAACTTCCTTCACAATCCTTCATTTGATCAATTTTGGCAAACTAGCCCAATCTTGATTCAAACCAACTCCAAACTCCCCCAAATCTTGTCAAGTACTCCTCCACAGCAGCACACACACCCCTCTGGTCGACCAACACTGTAGCATCACTGACCACTTGTCCTCTTGTGCTTGTTTGAAGAGGGATACAAAGGTCACATCCCTTCAAAGCCATATTAAAACACATTGCAGCACTCCCACTCCCTCTCTACTCTATGCACGACCCTAAGCACACCACACCCCCTCCCCAACACCCTTGGCCACCAATGGAAAGCCCCTGGACCAGGCCCTAGCTCCTCCATGAGCTATGTCCACCTTGGACCATCCCTCTCGGGTATATAAAGCCCAAAGGCCACCCAGCCTCCTCTTAGCAGCTCATTTGCCCCCAGCACTCCCCCACTCCTCCCTAGAGCTCCCACTCCTCTCCCCCAGCGCTGATGTGCCCCTGCGAGGAGAAGCAAAGAGCTTCGGCTCTCTTAAAGAAATCGAGCAAGGCCCTCATCTCTAAGCCCCTCCTCTGCATGTCACACACCCGTCTTCCCCTCGCCATTTTGGTGCTAATGGTGTTCCTTTTCATCCATGCATGCAGCCGCCGGAGTAGTGACGGCGAGCCCTGAGCCAGCGCCGTCAGGTTCCCCCCCTTGCGCGACCACCCTGGCGTGGACCCCGACCCTTCCGCCCATCCTCGTGACCCTCACCGTCAGCCGCGTCGTCCCCGCACCTTGCCTACGCTTGCGTCGCCTGGTGAGCTTCCTCCCCGACCCTCCTGGTCCCCGCTAGGGTTTCCACCCGGCGGAGCTCCTCTAGCGGGGAAAAAGGCGGTGTGTCGTCGATCTCCTTAAGATCGAACGGCCACCCCTCCCCCATACCCCTTCGCCCCAGGGCAGGCCCCGCTGGGCCTCGGACTAGCGCCACCAGCAGCCCCGGGTGGGCCGGGAGACCCCCGCGGCCCACTTTCCCTTTGGATCTGGCCCGAAATCCCTTTTCCTTTTTTTCTTTCTTTTTTTAAATTTTTTTTCTAGATCTAAAAACTAGGGTCTAGTTTAAATCCAAATAAAAATTTAAAAGCCTTCAAAAACTCAAGATCTAAATTTTCCCTAGTTCCTGGATGTTTTCCCCAACATGCAGACCAAGTTTTGCACCAAAACAATACATAAAATAAATATGATAAATCATATACTAAGATATGTCTAGAACACTAATGAACTTCTCCAATAAGTTTGATTTGTCCAAATGACCTAAATCCAACTGTTATGGAAAGGTACCAACCATACCTTTCCTGTCCCACTAGCCCCATATTCATTTGCCTCCCAAATTACTAGCAACAAAAATAACAAAATAAAGACCTATCTGCCTTTAGTAGATTCAGTAGGCCAAACCAAATGAGGTTTTGACCCAATTCCAACTCTCAGAGATCACAAATTACCATATGCTCCTTAATCCAGCAGCTCATAATTTTATGTGTCTCTGTTGATTTTTAGTGAAATAAACCCTTTTGTGCATGGTTTATTCACTAATAAAAACATTACAGTAGCTATGTAACTCCAAAAAGATTTATTACAATTTTTACAGAAAGGTACTCTCAGTACCTAACATGTATCCTTGGAATTAACTAAAAATGTTCTATAGATTAAATATGATGAAAAAGACAAATCCAATATAGTACTGCCTTTGGTAATTCCTCAAGGGCATTATGGTAATTGTTTTTAGGAGATTCCAGCTTATCTTGATTCAGTCCATCAAATCCTACCCTTGCACCCAAGGAAATAATTTTTGGAACTCCAGAGAAGTTCTGGTGAATTATTTCCTAAAACTAGAATCTTATCTACTATAAAATCCATTATACATCCTAGGAAATTGATAAAATAGTGAAACCACTTTTGTTGGATTCATATTATCAATACCTATCTGATGGTATCATTTTTATACAATGATATCATACAGATCAAATCCTTGATCAAAAACCCCTCTCCTAGGTAGTTTCTAAGACTAGAAATCAAAGGGGATCCCTCCTCCTAATGCCTCCAAATCTCCTTCCAATACAATCACATCAAACCTCCAACATTCTACTGATGTTTATCGTGTAATTACCTTTTTGCTTGCTGTATGATCTGTTGCTTGTATGCCTTGTATTGATTGGTGTATTGTTGCTTGTATGTATTCTTGATAATGGTGATTGTGTGACGTCGAGAAGAAGTAAGGATCGGGATATTCTTATTAGTGATATTATTGGTCTTCTGGTTATCAAACACCGTCAAGGGACTTTTCGCTGGTCATAGTAAATCCAACACTCCTGAACTCTTACATTGCCCTACCTCTGTTTACCAACTGTTTTATGTCACGTTTATAAATTGCATGATCACAGACATATTTTGTAATCAAATAAACAGACATGAGTAACTTGGTGTAGGGTTCGCAGCATAGAAAACAAAAAATTTCCTACGATGTGAACTATATACCAAGATCTATCTAATAGATACAAACAACGGGCGGATGTATATCCGTAGAGAACATACCCTTGAAGACCGACAAAGCTTAACGAGTTCAACTCGTGGTTGATGTAGACGATCTCTTGCCGATCTCAAGATCGAGAGGAAGTCCTAGCGCCGCAAATCAGCAGCGCATCCGTGCTCGCACACACGTTCGAGGCACCGAGCAACCTCCGCCTCCTCGCTCCAGCGATGCAGCGGAAGCACAACTCTTTCTTGCCGAATAGCCACCGGGAACATGTATCTCGCTAGTCCGAGACCATGGGGGATAAATCCTAGAGGGGGAGAGAGATCCTTCACGAGGAGGTGTGAGAGACAAGTGAGGAGGGGGGCTCCTTTTATAGGAGGAGGGGGGGAACCCCAAGGGGGTGGCCGGCGCATGGGGCTGCCCCCTTGCCCTCCCCTCTTCATGTGGGTGGACACTCCACTCACAAATCTCCTTTAAATTCCCTCCACTCAAAAGTCCACTCAAATTCCCATTAAATTTCCACCAAATTTAATGCAAACTCTCATTAAATAAAACTCTTTTATTTTATTCAGAATTTTGTCAATTACTTTAATGACAAACATTCACAAATAACCCCTTGCTAGAATTCTATTTCACATGCATAACCACTTTATGCAATTTCACCCGAAAACCTGTTTCGGTATCTAGTGAAATAAATTCCTGTGCTTGTTCATTCTTTCGGCATGAAACATTTGCTCCAATTGGATGTCGGTGTCTCTTAAGTGTGTCACCCTACGGTTCGTGAATAATGCGGACATGATCGAGACCCCTCTCGGATCAATAATCAGAAGCGGGATCTGGAGACCCATACTGACTTCCACACATTCAACGATGACTTTCTTGTGATCGTCGGAACCTTTTACGCTAGTATCTTAATCCCTTTGTTTCACGATATATTACATGTCCGAGATTCGATCATCGGTATCTCCATACCTAGTTTGATCTCGTTACCGACATGCACTCTTTTCTCGTTCCTGTGATATAACATTCTAGTGATCAAATCACTTGCTTGCAAGCTAATCAATGTGATATCACCGAGAGGGCCCAGAGTATATCTATCCGTCATCAGGATGAACAAATTCCACTCTCAATCCATGAGCCTCAACATAACACTTTATTAGTTCTGAATCCATCTTTATAATCACCCTGTTACGGTGTGACGTTTGATGTTATCAAGAAACTCTTCCGGTGTTAGTGATTGACATGATCTCATGGTCTAAGGATTAGGATCACTTCGTAAGTTTTTATAGCAATATAAACTCAATGACTTTGATCGTAATGCTATACTTCGGATGAATGTTCATCACACCATTACACTAATGTTGTGATCCCATTATTAACAACATCTAATGTCCATGATCAGGAAACCTTGATCATTTTGTTAATCAACGAGCTAGTTTATGAGATAGGCATAACTAGGAACTTTCATATACATGTATTAACGTTTCCGTATCAATACAATTATAGCATGCAAAATAAACATCTATCATATACTTGGAATACACATAATAAACACTTTATTATTGCCTCTCAGGGCATATTCCCTTCAGTCTCCCACTTGCACTAGAGACAATAATCTAGTTACATAGTGATAAATCTAACACCCATTGAGTTCTGGTGTTGATCATGTTTTGCTCTAGGGAGAGTTTTAGTCAACGGATCTGCTACATTGAGATCCGTATGTACTTTACAAATCTTTACATCTCCATCCTTGACATGCTCGTGGATGGAGTGAAACCGGCGCTTAATATGCTTGGAATGCTTGTGAGACCTTGGCTCTTTGGCATTGGCAATGGCACCATTGTTGTCACAATAGATCACCATTGGGTCCAACGCGTTTGCCACCACTCCTAGTTCGGATATGAACTCCTTCATCCAAACTGCTTCCTGAGCCGCTTCTGAAGCAGCAACATATTTGGCCTCCGTTGTTGATCCCGCTACCACAGGTTGTTTGGAGCTCCTCCAACTAACCGCTCCTCCATTCATGAGAAATACGTATCCGGATTGAGACTTAGAGTCATCCGGATCGGTGTCAAAGCTAGCGTCGACATAACACTTAGCGACGAGCTCTTCTTCACCTCCGTATACAAGAAACATATCCTTAGTTCTTCGTAAGTACTTAAGGATATTCTTGACCGCTATCAAGTGTTCCGAACCTGGATCCGATTGGTACCTACTAGTCAAACTAATAGCATGTGCCACATCCAGTCTTGTACATAGCATGGCGTACATTATAGAGCCTATGGCTGAAGCATAGGGGACTTTGTCCATTATCTCTCTTTCTTCCGCCGAAGCCGGACTTTGAGTCTTACTCAATGTCTTGCCTTGCAACATAGGTAAGAACCCCTTCTTACTTCCGTCCATTTTAAACTTCTTTAAAATCTTATCAAGGTATGTACTTTGTGATAGCCCTATTAGGCGCCTAGATCTATCTCTATAGATCTTTATGCCTAATATGTATGACGCTTCACCTAGGTCCTTCATTGAAAATTTGCTGTTTAGATAACTTTTAACACTGTTTAAAAGATCTATATCATTTCCGATCAATAATATGTCATCCACATATAATATCAGAAATGCCACATTGCTCCCACTCACTTTCTTGTAAATACAAGCTTCTCCATAAGTTTGGACAAATCCAAACTCTTTGATCACCTCATCAAAGCGGAGATTCCAACTTCGTGATGCTTGCTTCAATCCATAGATGGATCGCTGAAGCTTGCACACCTTGTTAGCATCCTTAGGATCGACAAAACCCTTTGGTTGTATCATATACAACTCTTCTTCAATATTACCATTGAGAAACGCGGTTTTGACATCCATCTGCCATATCTCATAATCGAAATATGCAGCAATTGCTAACATAATCCTAACTGACTTTAGCATCGCTACGGGAGAGAAAGTCTCATCGTAGTCAACTCCTTGAATTTGTCGAAACCCCTTTGCGACAAGTCGAGCTTTATAGACGGTCACATTACCATCAGCATCAGTTTTCCTTTTGAAAATCCATTTGTTCTCCACGGCCTTTCGGTCGTGAGGTAATTCCACCAAGTTCCAAACTTGATTTTCATACATGGATTCCATCTCGGATTTCATGGCTTCTAACCATTTGTTGGAATCCGGGCTCATCATCGCTTCTTCATACGTCGCAGGGTCATCATTTTCATCAACCATGAAATTCATGACAGGATTTCCGTACAGCTCGGGAGCTGCACGCGTCCTGTTTGACCTGCGAGGTTCGGTAGTACTCTCTTTCGGAGTTTCATGATCATTATCATTAGTTCCCTCTTCAACAGGTGGAGCCAACTCCGGAACAACTTCCGGCGCTGCGCTACTCGCCATACTTTGAAGAGAAAGTTCCACAACCTCTTCGAGTTCTACCTTCCGACTACTCACACCTTTCGCGAGAAACTCTTTCTCTAGAAAGGATCCATTCTTGGCAACAAAAACCTTGCCCTCGGATCTGTGATAGAAGGAATACCAATAGTTTCTTTAGGGTATCCTATGAAGACGCATTTTTCCGCTTTGGGTTCGAGTTTATCCGGTTGATGTTTCTTCACATAAACATCGCATCCCCAAACTTTAATAAATGACAGCTTAGGTTTGTTTCCAAACCACAATTCATACGGTGTCTTTTCAACGGATTTAGATGGTGCCCGATTTAAAGTGAATGCAGTAGTTTCTAGTGCATAACCCCAAAATGACAACGGCAAGTCCGTCAGAGACATCATAGATCGAACCATATCTAATAAAGTACGATTACGACGTTCTGACACACCATTTCGCTGTGGTGTTCCGGCAGGTGTGAGTTGTGAAACAATTCCACACTCTTTCATGTGAGTGCTAAACTCGTAACTTAGATACTCACCTCCACGGTCGGACCGTAGAAATTTGATCTTTCTATTACGATGATTTTCCACTTCATTCTGAAATTCCTTGAACTTTTCAAAGGTTTTAGACTTGTGTTTCATCAAGTAGATATAACCGTATCTACTCAAATCATCCGTGAAAGTAACAAAATAACGATATCCACCTCGCGCCGACACACTCATTGGACCACATACATCAGAATGTATGATTTCCAATAAATCTGTCGCCCGTTCCATTGAACCGGAAAACGGCGTTCTAGTCATCTTGCCCATAAGGCATGGCTCACATGTATCAAATGATTCATAATAAAGTGATTCCAAAAGTCCATCCGAATGGAGCTTCTTCATGCGTTTAACGCCAATATGACCTAGACGGCAGTGCCACATATATGCGGATATATCATCATTAAGTTTAATCCTTTTAGCATCAACATTATGAATATGTGTAACATTATCATCGAGATCTAATAGAAATAAACCATTCATCATCGGTGCATGACCATAAAAGATTTCATTCATATAAATGGAACAACCATTGTTCTCGGATTTAAATGAATAACCACTTCGCATCAAACATGATCCAGATACAATGTTCATGCTCAGTGCAGGCACCAGATAACATTTATTCAAGTTTATAACTAATCCCGACGGCAAGTGGAGAGGCAGCGTTCCAACGGCGATCACATCAACGCTTGATCCATTGCCGACACGCATCTTGACCTCACCCCTTGCTAGCGGTCGCTTGTTCCGCAGCTCCTGATTCAAGTTACAAATATTAGCAACTGAGCCGGTATCAAATACCCAGGTGCTACTGCGAGCACTAGTCAAGTACACATCAATAACATGTATATCATATATACCTTTGTTTGCCTTGCCGGCCTTCTTGTCTGCCAGATAATTGGGGCAGTTGCGCTTCCAGTGGCTAGTCCCGTTACAATAGTAGCACTCGGAATCAGACTTAGGTCCAACTCGGGGTTTCTTTTCAGGCGCGGCAACAGGCTTGCCGCCCTTACTTCCCTTCCATTTTCCCTTCTTGTCTTTCTTGAAACCAGTGTTCCTATTGATCATCAACACTTGATGTTCCTTTTTGATCTCCACTTCTGCAGTTTTAAGCATTGACAGAAGCTCGGGGAGAGACTTCTTCATGCCTTGCATATTATAGTTCATCACGAAGCTCTTATAGCTAGGTGGCAGAGACTGCAGAACACGATGGATGCCTAAGTCAATGGGAATCGATATTCCCAAGGACACAAGCTTATCGGCGTAACCCGACATCTTGAGTACATGCTCACTTACGGAGCTGTGCTCTTCCATCATGCAGCTAAAGAACTTTTATGAAGCATTATAGCTCTCTACAGCAGCATGTGTGTTGAAAATAATTTTCAACTCACCCATTGTATCAAATTCATTGCCGTTTTTGAAACTCTTTCGAAGTTTTGGCTCTAGCCCATACAATATGCCACAATGAACTAAGTTGTGGTCCTCCTGACGAGTCTGATAGACATTCTTCTCCTCGTCAGGGGCATCATCTAAAGGTGGGGGGGCTAACGGCGCTTCTAGCACATATTGCTTTTGTGCAGCACAGAGGAGAATCCTCAAATTCATGGCCCATTCGGTAAAGTTGCTACCGTTCGTTGCTAGTTTCTCTTTCTCCATGAACACATTGAAATTAAAAGCAGGTGGTGCCATCTACAACAGAATTTTTAAAGTTTAGACTAAGTGTATGATAGATTGAGTTCAAATAATCCATATTATGAATGAACTCCCACTCAAAAACGACATCCCTCGTGCCTTTTTGGTGATTACATGAACCAAATCCACTATACCAAGTCCGATCATCACGTGAGTCGGTATAGCTTCAAAGGCGAGCATCAAATGGGCATCATATCAACTATATGACTCATGCTTAACCTTTCGGTCCGTGTTCTGAGGCCATGTCTGTACATGCTAGGCTCGCCAAGTTAGAACCTTAGTATTCGCGTGTGTAACTGTTTTACACCCGAAATATGGTCGTGGATCCAAGAACACCCGATGATCACGTGATGTCTTGGAGCGACGAAAACATAATTGGTGCATACTAAAGGAAGAACACATTCTTATCTTGATATTTAAATGAGGGATCATCTTATTATGCTAACAAAGCGCTAAACAAGTAATATAAGATGCTATCAAACATCATATGTTTATTAGTGAAATGATACGGTTCCCGCAGATGATCTCTATCATGTGATTCGTGGTATGATCACTATCATACCTATATGTGTAAATCCAAGGTCTATGGATTTTACACGCTATGTGTGTTGTAAGAGTATCATATCATACTTCTACTTACAACACTACCATATAATAACACTAGCCCAGCAACAATCTAAACTAGACGCCTCTAATTTATCCATTGCAAGTTTTACGTGGCTTAGGGCTTTAGAGATAGAACTGTTCTTACCTACGAACATGAACCACAACGAGGATAATCAAATTGTTGACAACTCGCTTGCAAAATAGATATTGAATATAGTAGGAGAGACAGACACCCGCTAGCCACTTATGCAAACTAGTTGCATGTCAAGCGTGGAACAGGCCTCATGTGCGTGGACATGTAAAGTTTGTCCGGGCCGCTTCATCCCACTATGCCACCAATATCCAAAATTACAACAAAGGAGCAACAACATGATCATCATCGCCCACATACTCATATGTGTACTACCCGTGTAAAGTATCTACGCATAGATCCGGCTCTGATACCACTGTAGGGTTCGCAGCATAGAAAACAAAAAATTTCCTACGATGTGAACTATATACCAAGATCTATCTAATAGATACAAACAACGGGCGGATGTATATCCGTAGAGAACATACCCTTGAAGACCGACAAAGCTTAACGAGTTCAACTCGTGGTTGATGTAGACGATCTCTTGCCGATCTCAAGATCGAGAGGAAGTCCTAGCGCCGCAAATCAGCAGCGCATCCGTGCTCGCACACACGTTCGAGGCACCGAGCAACCTCCGCCTCCTCGCTCCAGCGATGCAGCGGAAGCACAACTCTTTCTTGCCGAATAGCCACCGGGAACATGTATCTCGCTAGTCCGAGACCATGGGGGATAAATCCTAGAGGGGGAGAGAGATCCTTCACGAGGAGGTGTGAGAGACAAGTGAGGAGGGGGGCTCCTTTTATAGGAGGAGGGGGGGAACCCCAAGGGGGTGGCCGGCGCATGGGGCTGCCCCCTTGCCCTCCCCTCTTCATGTGGGTGGACACTCCACTCACAAATCTCCTTTAAATTCCCTCCACTCAAAAGTCCACTCAAATTCCCATTAAATTTCCACAAAATTTAATGCAAACTCTCATTTAATAAAACTCTTTTATTTTATTCAGAATTTTGTCAATTACTTTAATGACAAACATTCACAAATAACCCCTTGCTAGAATTCTATTTCACATGCATAACCACTTGTGGCATCCCGCAAAACCACTACTAGAAAATCGCGTTGTTTTTGTGCATTGCTTCGTCATGACCGCATGCTCATGTCATCATGCCGCATTGCATTTTAGCATCGTCATCACCTTGCATTTGCTTGCATAAAACTAATTGCGGAAAAGCCTGGTTTTGTTTTCTAAACGCCCCGTCTTTAATTCAAAACCAAAACCGGGACTCCGAAATATTTTGTTTTGACCAGCTACGGTTTGCAAACGGCCCGTTTAAAACAAATAAAATATTAAACTATTTTTAGTGGGGGCAGTCGAACGGGCCGATTCGACCCGAACGACCACCCCAGAAATTAAATCGGTCCGCCTAAATCCCTAAACCTACCCAACCTAGTCTACCCACCCCTCTGGCCACCTCACCCCGGCCAATCCCCACCCGACACGTCACCCTGACCCAAACCCCTACCCACTCCTAATCTGCCACATCACCCCACCTCACCCCTCCTCTCTCTCTCCCCTCCCTTCCTTCTCTCTCTCAAACCCACGCACACACAGCCAACACACAAGCCACACACGCCACCACCTGCCCACCCCTGGCCCACCTGGTCTCTCTCTCCCTCTGCCCAGCACACACCCCACGCGACCCACTCCTCCTCCTCTCCCTGTCCGGCCGGACCCACCCGCGCCTGGACCCCAACCGCAGCCACTCTCCCTCCGTGGCCCCACCCCGACGCCCCCAGCGGCCCCACCTCCCCAACCGACCCGACCCTCTCTGGCTCACCGCCCCGCCCCGTCTCTCTCCCCCACCTACCTCTCCTTCTTCCCCAACCCCGCATCTCCCCGCTAGCCCCGGCCGCCCTGTCCCCGAGCTCCCTCGCTCGCAGCCAGAGCGCCGCCGTTCGCCGCTTCCCGCACCTTCTCCGCCTCAGCGACCGCCCCGACAACCGCCTCCCGCCCTGCGTGCTCCGGCGCTCCCGCTCGGCCCCGTCCGCGCCCCTCCCGCACCATCCAGCCGCCGCGCTCCCCTCTGGCGTCGCCCCCTCGCCTCCCCGTCAACCTCCGCCGCCGCCCGGGAGGCCCCCGACCCGCGAGCTCGCCCCCCCGTCCGGCCTTCCCCTCCCTGCAGAGCCTCGCCCCGCGCGACCGCGCCTCCCTCGCCGCCCCGCTCGCCGGAGACCGCTCCCCCCGCCGGCCTCGTCGCCTTTGCCACGGGCCTGCTCGGCTGCGGCGCCACCGTCGTCGTGCTCCCCAAGTTCGCGCTGCCCGAGATGCTGCGCTGCATCAGCGCCTACGGGGTCACCTACCTGCCGCTCGTGCCGCCCATCCTCGACGCCATGGTCGCGTACCCGAAGCCGCTCCCGCTGGGAAACCTCCGAAAGGTGCTCTCCGGCGGCGCCCCGCTCAGCAAGGAGCTCATCGAAGGGTTCAGGGAGAAGTACCCGCAGGTGGAGATCCTGCAGGGGTACGGACTCACGGAGAGCACGGCCATCGGCGCGTCCACGGACTCGGCCGAGGAGAGCCGCCGGTACGGGACGGCCGGGTTCCTGTCGCCCAATACTGAGGCCAAGATCGTCGACCCGGAGTCCGGCGAGGCGCTGCTGGTGAACCGCACCGGTGAGCTCTGGATCAGGGGACCATACGTCATGAAAGGCTGCTATGCATGTTTTTCCTTCGGGGCGTTGGTCAGTAAGGTGCCGCACGATGGTTGACAAGATGTTCTCTGTCGAGACCATTCCACAGCTACAAGTGTTGCTCTGCCAAGTCCGTTGTCGAAAACCGAGGCAGCAAGCCCCAAGACCTCCATCATGGAACTCGGAGGCGATGACGCCAATTCGACAAGGTCCCGTTCCTGAAGTCCGAAGACCGATCCCGGCGCGCCGAACCCGTCAAACACCAAGACCGACTCGAAGGCGCGGACCCGACATGACCTTCCTCACGGAAATGTCAAGCACTTCCTCGAGAACGCCAAGTCCTTCCTCCCCGAATGCCGAGACCGACCCGACACAAGGACCCGACAAGATCGTCGCAACGACAAGATCGACACCGACCCGGAAGAACCCGATGCGCCCCCGGACACCGAGACCCCGATGCGACAAGTGCTACTTCCCGGACGCCGTTTCCGCCGAGAACGAACCCGTCGAACCCTGAACCCCAGATCTGGACCCTGAGACCAACCCCGAACCCCGGCACCCCAAGTTCGTCGAGACCCCCTAATGTGTGCACCCCTTCCCGAAACCCTATTTTATAACATAATACAACTTGTCGCATATGAATTATCATGCTCGCATCATATCATGTGGTTTGGGGGCATTAGGCCGATTCACTTCATAATCAAATATGGGGCCCATATGCGGGCAAATCTAGTCTTATATTGGCCTCATTTAAACTTGTGTAGCGAACCGGTAACTTATCTTGCCCTGTTAAAACAACATTTAAATTGCGGGGTAGCTAAATAACTTGAACCGTTCAATTAATTGTCGGGACCCCGGTTCCGCTTAATATGACCTAATTGCATTGCACCATTGCCATGTCATACATCATACATGCATCATGCCCGATCTTCTGCCGTTGTGTTAAATATTGCATCCGGTGTTTATTCTAGTGTTTTGCTTCTTCGCGGATAAGGCCGTTGAGTTGATGTGAGCTTCGCCCCGATCTTCGGATGAACCCTTCGGCAATGCTTTTCAGGCGAGCATCTCCCCCTTTCTACCTATCTTACTGTTATAGTATTTATTCCCTCCTGTTGATCTATTGCTATCTGTGTTGCGATGCTTTAGTTTCCGTACCTGTGATATACCGTGCAGCCCTATATTCCCTTGGACACATCCTATTACCTGTTGTTTGGTAGATAGTTGGACTTGCGCGTCGTAGTCGCTTGCTCAAGTGCTGTTGCGTGTCGTCCAGTGCCACAGTTGTTGATGTATTGCCGCATGTTGATGTTGGAGATGATCATAGTTTTACTTATCGTACACTTTAATTCCTGTTTAACAACTAAAATTGAAGTAAGCAGAGGCATCGGTGGGTGATAGAAAATATTTGGTTTCCGAACGCCCACTTGTGTCCCGTAGGACCCCGAGTACTTGATACCTGTTCCTTGATTTATCGCGCTGTCCACATCCGGGAGGTATATGGGACCCCCCTGAGCCAGAGCTTGATTCAGTCTTATTTCTTGGGGCCACAAACTAGTTTGAGGTTTTATTTACGATCCTGTACTTATGCCATGCTACTGCTTTATTTACGATTGTGCGAGGAGCACACTGTACTGTTTAGGAATTGTGACCCGTTTTCGCGGTATCGACACCCCGAGTTTTCGGGTTCCCAGTCGCTTACAGCCGGCCCCACAAACCTTGGGTCCGTCTCGGAGCTAGCTTACTTCATTGCGGGTAAGACTTCAAGGGGTGGCCCCCTGAAATATTTCTGAATCCTGTGATTGCTTTGTCGTGAAAGCCTCGTTGGGTTTTGATTTGGTTTTTCCGAGGTTGATCGAGTGTGTGTTGCTATTGGTGCACCCCGGCCGGGTAAAACTTTCTGAAAGCCGTGTCCGCGGTTATGGACGACTTGGAGCACAGTATCTCGACCATAGACAAGCATAACTAAAGTAGTGCTATAAATTTGACTTTATAATGACTAGTAATCAGCTTCACTACAACGGAATGGCTAAATAATACTGCCCACAATTGCTTGTTTGGAGTGTCGCTTGCGACCATTGTACCTGACTAGTAATTATGGCAACTACAACGGAATGGCTGAATAAATGTACCAACAACTGCTGGGTTTTTGGGTTATCTCATGCTAATTGTATCTGATTAGTAATTGTTGCCACTAAAACGGAATGATTAACTAAAAGTGCCCACTGCTTATTTTATCAGGATGATTATCCAAATCTGACTAGTAATTGCTGCAACGATAACTGAATAAATAAAAATGCCAACTGTGTGAGTTCCTCGGTGGACTTCCTCGTTTGGTCTCGAGGGGGAAACACCAGGATGGGTTTGTTTGGTGTTAGCTTCAGGTTGGTTCCGGATAGGTCATTCTTATCCCTCTCTGATAACCGCCAGTTGTTTCGAGTCTCTATAGGTTGTTTAGTGCATGTTGCCGCTGCCGCTCAGTCCACCATACCTATGTAGGCGAGGACCGCCGAATTCTAGTCTCGCCGTGTACTGGCCTCAGTACTGACGCTCCTCTTTTTCCTTTGCCCTTTGTCGGCACCCCTTTTTGTTTAAGCAGGTTTGAGATCGACGCCGTTAGCAGGGTTACCCTTCCGGCTTGGCCTGGGCAGGGTTATGGACGCCATTGGTTATTCTTCAGGGCTCTTAGCCCCATTTGCATCTTGTCCGTAGTCGGACGCTCTATCATTTCAAGGTGATTTGGATCTTTGTATATTATATCTGTATTCTTGACTCCTGGAGTCGTGCTGTATATATATTTGTTCTGTGGGTCCCATCGAGGATTGTTGTGTAATGTTATTACTTCGTTTTCCACCCGCACGAAAGTGCCTGGTGGGCACCTTTGAATCGTTTCTATGCGGGTTTGGCGGGTTTCGCTAAAACTTGCATAGGGCCGATTCTGAGGGTGTTACACCACTTTATGCAATTTCACCCAAAAACCTGTTTCGGTATCTAGTGAAATAAATTCATGCGCTTGTTCATTCTTTAGGCATGAAACATTTGCTCCAATTGGATGTAGGTGTCTCTTAAGTGTGTCACCCTACGGTTCGTGAATAATGCGGACATGATCGAGACCCCTCTCGGATCAATAATTAGAAGCGGGATCTGGAGACCCATACTGACTCCCACACATTCAACGATGACTTTCTTGTGATCGTCGGAACCTTTTACGCTAGTATCTTAATCCCTTTGTTTCACGATATATTACATGTCCGAGATTCGATCATCGGTATATCCATACCTAGTTTGATCTCGTTACCGACATGCACTCTTTTCTCGTTCCTGTGATATAACATTCTAGTGATCAAATCACTTGCTTGCAAGCTAATCAATGTGATATCACCGAGAGGGCCCAGAGTATATCTATCCGTCATCGGGATGAACAAATTCCACTCTCGATCCATGAGCCTCAACATAACACTTTATTAGTTCTGAGTCCATCTTTATAATCACCCTGTTACGCTGTGACGTTTGATGTTATCAAGAAACTCTTCCGGTGTTAGTGATTGACATGATCTCATGGTCTAAGGATTAGGATCACTTCGTAAGTTGTTATAGCAATATAAACTCAATGACTTTGATCGTAATGCTATACTTCGAATGAATGTTCATCACACCATTACACTAATGTTGTGATCCCGTTATTAACAACATCCAATGTCCATGATCAGGAAACCTTGATCATCTTGTTAATCAACGAGCTAGTTTATGAGAGAGGCATAACTAGGAACTTTCTGTTTGTTTATTAAACACACATGTATTAACGTTTCCGTATCAATACAATTATAGCATGCAAAATAAACATCTATCATATACTTGGAATACACATAATAAACACTTTATTATTGCCTCTCAGGGCATATTCCCTTCACTTGGATCCTCCAAGTTATGAATGAGTGTCCCTTGGACACCTACCTGATTTACACCTACTTTTACCCCTTAGAACGAGGCCAAGATGGATAACATCTTCCCTCTTGGAACCCACGGATTTTCAACGATAAAACTATTTTGGGTTATACCCTACTAAAAAGTTTTTCAAAACAAAACCCTTGGAAAGAGGCATCGTTTTCGAGTGGAAGTTTTACTAAACAAAATATGAGGTGGATGAAGGGAAATTCAAGCAAGAGAAAGGAAGGGATGTTCTAAGCCAATGTCCGGAACAATTTATCCGTGTAACCACATTACCCCAAACGCTAGGGCTTAGCTCGTAGTTTGTTGTCTTTAGCCGGGTCTTCTCTTACTTGCTAAAGGGGATAAATCCCCTGAAATCCGGGCTACCTGTGGGGTAAGGCACTGGTGCAACAATTGGGTCTCTCACGGACGGTATGCTTTTAGCTAGTACGGATGGAAGATTGTCACTATTGCTACCGGTTAGGCTTCGGTCTGCAGGTAGGGGTCAGTAAGGGAGGAAAGACCAGGGTCGTCGTACCCCATACTCGTACAGGAGAGATAAACCCAAAAGGAAAAGCCTCCGTTGCTACGGATCGACAACTAAAAGGTTCAAGTTTGATTATCCGAACCCCCATCTACCAAGTTTAGCAGGCCATGGTTTTATCCCGGTGGATGTATTGATTCTTGTGGGTAAAGTTCACAAACTCTGTAGAGTCTAATCTATTAAAATGGTCGTGTCCACGGTCAAGGACAGTTGGAATGGCAAGTGCTAGGAGGACCCTTCGGATAAGTTGAGATGAACTAAAGAATGTGACTTGGTCACGAGAAAAGATAAGGAATAAGTTGGTTTTGACCAGAGATGGTCGAGAAGGTTTTAAAAAGGGTTTTACAACAAAATGTTTCTAAATCTTTTTAACAAGGATGTGGAGATGTCCGGATCTTCAAAAAGGAGGCATACTTTACAAAAACTCTTTTTCAACAAAGATATAGAGATGCCATTGTTAGGTTTGCTTTCAAAAACAAATATAGTATAGAGCTATCTCGCCACAGCCCATTATGCATGTTTCTTCTCACCCTTGACTCGGTGTTTTGCGAGTACCTTCAAAGTACTCACCGGCATTGTCCCTGGCTATTTACTTTGCCAGATTGTAGAGAATAAGAAGCGACGAAGGTGCTGACGTCTATGTGAGCTAGGCTGTCTTCCCAGTCAGTTGCATATAGGTTAAGGCACTGGCTCTGCGCTGAAGACTTCCGCTATATGTGTTGTATTCGCCATAATGGCCACTTTGTAAATTTTTGTATTTGTTACTATCAGGATGATGTAATGATACTAGTCGGTTATGCTCAGGGCTCACTGATCATGGTAACGTGAATTGTATGCATAACAGGTATTCTCGGACCGTAAATCCGGGATGCCACACCTTGAATTATTAAAGACCTTTAAAAATTATTTTTTTCTATTTTTTATTTTTCAAACAAAACAGAAGTATTGTTAAAATACCACAAAAAACTTTTTCGATTTACCTTTTCTACACAAAGAACTATTTTTACTTTAGTTTTTCGAGTTAATATGTGAGAGTTATTTTTTTAGGATTTATGCCTAAATGTGAAATTACTAATCTACCCTTATGTGCTTGGGCCCACTGGTCAGACCCAAAGGGTCAAAACTAACCCTTGGACCTGGTCTGGTCTAACCCAACCGCATTTCTCCCTCTCTCTCAGCCGCATCTCTCACTCTCCCTCTCGGGATCCCCTGGCAACTACATCGTAGTCAGTGTTGCCTCGACAATTCCAGCCAGCTCCGCCATCACGCCTCCACTCAATCGACTCCTTATGCTCCACTCTCTCTCTCCACAAAACTGATTCATGTCTCTCTCATTCTATTATTCCCGTGCAACCCTAACCCTAACTAGGGTTTTGGCTTTATGGCGTCGCTGCTCACCCGCATAACTCTGATGCTCTCTCTCCATTCAGATGGCATTGGAGCTTAACCTAAACGCCTCCTCTCCCTGGTGTGGCTGATGCAGGTCGACATGCACTCCCTAGGGTACTGCTTATGTTGTGAGTCATCACGACTGATTCTTCTTCCTCTACTCGGTCAGTGGTGAGATGGACTCCCACTTTCCTAAGGTAAACCCCATATATCTCCCTTTCTTATTGCTCTAAACTTTCTACTACTAGTGCATGCTATAATTCTTAGGGTTTCTTCCTTTGTTTTGTCTTAGTACTAGGTTTTTGGTAGCTTCTAGGTTGTTCTAGTAGGTTCCTTGTAGTGTCTCTGGTGCTCTTAGAAATTTGTTGTAATAGGTTTAGTTTTTTTCTATTACTAAACATGTGTAACTAGCATGTTATTTAGTAAGTAGTGTTAGTATTCAGTTAGAAGATGTTTAATGTTCTATTAGTGGTCATAAGTGTAGGTGTGTTCCTAAGTTATTTATATAATTGTTCATGCACTAGTGTTAAGTCTTAGTTGTTACTGTCTTAGTCAAAATCCACAACTCATTGTTGGCTTAAAAGTTTAATTGAATTCTTTCATTGTTTATTGTCTAGATTAAATGTTTATTCCTGAACTTTATCTCAAGTTTACTTCTATAAGTATGTTGCATTATTCTTATGTAGGTTCACTTATTATTTACAGAATTCATGTTCTATATCTACATTTTATTTCTTACGTTGATCTAAGGATCTGATCTAGGGAAGAAAGGTTAGATATGGGATTTGTATTCTTAATATTCGGTTCAAGTGTTTACTTACTCTAATGGTTGTGCCAGTGTTGAAGGTTGGCTTATATCTATGGTGTTCTTCACTTAGTGAATATGCATAGATTGTAACACCTTAGCTACACTAGGTGCTACTAATCTCTCTCTCTCTATCTCTCTCTCCCTCTCCTTAATCCTTAGATCACATTGGATCCCTAGATACTATGATCATATCCTAGAGTTTAACTATAAACCTTCAAAGTTTCCAAATCTTCCTTGATGAAGATCCGCTTCTAATGTAGCCTTGTCCTTCCTATTCTTTATGTTCTTCATCTTCTCCTATTTTCCTCTCTCTCATTTGTGTGTGTGTGTTTTTGGTCTGAACTAGACTAGTGGGTTATGAGCTCTAGGGTCCCAGGTTGCCTAGTTCTTTATAGTGTTCTGGGAACACAATGTTGCTAACAACACTACATGCATTTAGGTGAATAACTTGCTTGATTATGTGTGTAACTAACTTTGTAGCATGTCTTATGTGGAGGTGGCACTTATGATTTTGGTGGTCAACCCCATACTGGTTTTGGACAAGTTGGGTTTACCAATTTAGGCATATGACATTTTTTTCTATGCACAGATACATGGTATCTGTATATGCCAATTTGGGCATGTCGGTTTGATGTTTGTCCTATCCATTCTTTGGAAAGTGACAAGCGTTATTTCTAGCATTAATATTTATTTGTTGGGTTAATTCTACTTGTGATTTAATCAAATTCCCTTTGATTAATTATGTTTAGTAGATCATACTCTTTAGTTTGAATGGATGAACTGTCCAATGTACATCCATTTGGATTTTTGAGTTTAGAGTTTTAAGAATTCATTAGCTTGAGGTGATTTCCTTTGGTCATAAGGTTTCTAGCTAGTTACAGTGACAATTTATTGTTTTTTTGAAACTTGCTCAACTTGGATTTCATGGATGATTTAATAATTCTTGGTGACTTGACCTAGTTCTCTGTTTCCTAGTTTTCTATCAATTACTTATGCAAGATGATCATGATCTAAGGTTATGGTATATATGTTTTTGTTGTGATATTGTCTCTTCTATTGGCTATTATGATCTTTGTTTGCTCTAAAACTCGGGCTCAGGGTTCAGTACTAGTTCCTGGACCCTGGTTTTTGAATTCTACATTAAATTGGATTCACTTTTGTGGATCCAATATTATAACCCCTAACCAATTTCTTTTATGTGATGTTTTTCTTGCAGGTTTTTAATCAAGACAAGAATTATCAAGATAAGATGAGAAGAATAGATAGGCTAGCCAGGTTTTAGTTTCTGATGTAGTTTGCATTAGGTTTTGATTTATCTTATTTAAAATTTGAGTTGTAATCATTCATGTACTCATATTCAAATGAATAAAGATTTCATTCCTTTTAATTCTCTTGTTTTCCCTTACATTTTGAATTACTTGTTATATATTTGTGTTATATTTGGACTTTGAATTCAAGTTTTACTTAGGTCAAACCTCATTTTTGAACTCATTCACAATGTTTTGGAATCCTTAACTGGACTTGGTTCAATTCCCAGTGACCATTTGGTTATAAAAATCTCACTAGAGCAAAATTCAAATTAAGATTTTGAAATTTCAAGTTGACTCTAAATTTTTAAATGCATGCAATGAAAATGCACAATTAACACTTCTATCCTTTTTTCTATTATTATTCCCTGGGTTGTTACATCCTCTCGCCTTATAACAACTTCATTCGGAAGTTACGGAACTTAGTACCTAAAGAGATGAGGATAATTCCTACGTATATCTTTCTCCTTTTCCTAGGTAGCTTCTCTTTCTGGATGTTGTTTCGTTTGAACTTTGTAGTACTTTATTGCTTGGTTCCTAAATATTTTCGAATTCTCTTTGAGAATCCTAGATGGTACTTCCTCATAGGTAAGATTTGGTTGTAACTCTATGTCCTTATAGGATAATGGTTCCTCTGGTGTTTTCAAACACTTGCATAATTGTGAGACGTGGAACACATTATGAACTTGAGATAACCATTTTGGTAACTCCAGCTCATATGCTACTAGTCCTTTGCTATTCAAAATTCTGAATGGCCCAATATACCTTGGAATCTGTTTCCCCTTTACTTAGAATCTGTTCACTCCTTTAGTCGGACTAACTCTTAAATATACCATATCTCTGACTTATGGTTCCCACATTCTTCTCTTGACATCTGCATAACACTTTTGCCTACTCTGAGCTATTTTTAGTCTATCTCGAATGATATCTACTACTCTTTGTTTCTCGGAGATGTAGTTATTTTCAAATTGTTTGTATTCCCCTAAATCGTACTAACAAATAGGTGATCTTCTTCGAAATTAACGGTGCCAACTTTTATACTACTTTGATAAATTTTGTTGTGGGAAAAATCTGCTAATGGCAGATGCTCATTCCATGATACTCCAAAGTCTAAAGCAATGCTCTTAACATGTCTTCGAGAATTTGATTTGTTCTCTCTCTTTGTCCTCCCGTTTGAGGATGATATGCTATTCTAAAATATAAAATTGATCCGAGATCTTGATGTAATTGTCTCCATAATGTGATAGTGAATATAGATCCATGATTTGATACGATTCTCTTAGGTAATCCATGTTTGCTTACAACTTGTTTGACATATAAGTCTACTAATTTATCACGGCTATCTTTTTGGTTTACAATAAGGAAATGTGCACTTTTTGTCTACCGGTCCCCAATTACTCAAATCATATCCTTCTGATTTCCAGTCATGGGGAATCCAGTAACAAAATCCATTCCAATTCCCCCCACTTCCAAATAGGTATAGGTAAAGGTTGTAATTTTCCAGCAGGACTTTGATGTTCCGCCTTCACTCTCTCGCATGTATGACATTCTTCTACATATCTATATATCTATGTTTTCATGTTGTTCCACCAAAATGTTTGTTTTAAATCCATGTGCATCTTGCCACTTCATGGATATATCCAGTAAGGTGTTTGATGCACTTCTTTTAGTATTACGTCCTTGATTTCACGGTTGTCGAGTATAGAGATTCTTCCTTGGAACCATAAGGAATCCTCTTACCTCAATTCAAATATTGATGGATTTCCATTAACAATTTTCTATATTTATTTTGTTATGAAAGGATCATCGGTATGTCCCTTAATTAACTCATTCTTGAGATTCATGTTCATTTCTCCCATGGTACTTATCGTTGCTAGGGTACTTATATCTTCACCTTCCCAAAATTATATTTGATTTTGTTCTATCTATTTTTGTAACTCTTTTGGTAGTTTCCTTCCTACCAACATATTACACGTGGCCTTGCGACTTAATGCATCGGCCACTACATAGGCCTTTCCAGGTGTATAGTTGATTGTCAAGTCTTAGTCCTTGATCAATTACAACCATCTTCATTGTGTCACATTTAATTCTTTTTTGTGAATAAATACTTCAAACTCTCATGGTCCATAAACAATTCGCACTTTAATCCATATAAGAAATGTCTCCAACTCTTTAGTGCATATACCACAACTGATAATTCTAATTTATGTGTTGGGTAATTCACTTCACGTGGTTTCAACTATCTGGATCCATATGCAATGATTTTATGATCCTACATGAACACATCCTAATCCATTCTTGGGTGCATCAGAATATCGGAGTAAATAATAGCGCTAGAATGTTTCCGCCAATTCTGCTATCCATGTTGTCCGGATTCTTTTCCGTCATGAGAGGGATGCTAGAAATGACACACGGGATGCTCACAACGGAGCCCTGCTCTCCCAGCGGTCAGGCCTTGCTGCGGGCCAGGGCAAAAGATTTCCTACCGCCAGCGCGTGCGCGCGACCTGGGCCCACCGTCAGCGTGCGCAGGCAGGACCACACTAAGTTAGAGGCGTTCCCGGCCTGACACGCTTCTGCATCATCTGGTTTGTGGGGCCCTCCTAGAGCCGACGTGGCATCATGAGCCCATGATGGCTACAATTTCTCAGAGTCATAGTGTCGTGGTATTGCCGACGAGTACGCCATGGAGGGGTCCTCACAAAGCGTGTTTAGAGATGTGGGTAAGACAGAAGGTTGGCGGGTACGAGGTAACACAACCTACCCTGGTTCAGGTTCCACGACGGTGGCGGCACCCTAATCCTGTTATAAATCACTATAAGGGCAATACGCCGAGTTATAGGGATTGGTTCGCTGTGCGCGATATGAGTTGAGTTGTTATAAGTTGTGCCCTAAAGGCTCCCATAGGTCCGGCTTATAAAGACGCTAGGTCCTAGGGTTACAGGGAGGAGTCCTAGCCAAACAGGTTACAGAGTCCTACACGTGTACTAACTAGTATACGTGTCTTGCACTCCAAGGATCCGAGTATGTCAGTGACTCATAACGTAGCCTTCCTATATCCGACATGGGCCTCCCTTCTTGATCCATCTAACTGGGCCGCCCAGCAGGCTATGGGCCGTGCTACCAACTGTGGGCCACCCAGGTTATGCGGATTAGAGAGATGCAACGGTGGTACCCATTTAGAATATCCCCAACAGTAGCCCCCCGGAGAACTCCGAGATCTTGCGCCGTCTTGCCTCTTTAGGTTGAATGCTCCGTCTAGGTGATGTTGGCAAATCGACAAGCAATATCTTGTAGTCCTCCAAAGAACCCTACAATATCCTCTATCTTTGTTACATAAGTCAGAGAATCACAGAGTCTTTCATCGTACTCTTCTTGTAGCCGGACATGATCCGTCCATGCTGAAATCTTTAGATGGGACTGTTCGTCTACACATGTCAATGAGATGACGTAGACCATAGGTCAGCAATGCCTCATAACTCACACATGCAGATAATGCAATCATGGCAGTTTTTCCCGCGTGAGGTATCCGAAATGTTGGCGGCAGCGGTGGGAACATGGCGAAATTTCCACGCATGTTCTCGCACGCGTTGTCCACGCATCAGCCGTTGGATCACCTCACACGAATCTTGACACCGGAGCTATATATTTTCATCGTGGTGGAATTTTTATCTTTTCACCTCATTTTCTCCTGCATCATCGTCTTCTTCCATCTCCAAGTCTCCCCTCAAATACATCATGCGCACAGAGGAAAAACCCTAGCTTCCCCAATCTCTAGCCCATCTCCTACACTCCAATGGCGAGCAGTAGTAGTACTCCCTTTATGGCGACATCCAGCGAGGCTTCGGCCAACCCGTCTAGCATGGTCCACGTCCCACCGTAGGGAGTGGTGGTGCCGCGCTCTGTGGTCGTATAATCCAACAGTGGCGACCAAATAACAGTGGCATTGGAACCGTTGGAGGAGGAGGCTGTCTACCATAAGGGAGAGTGGCAGGGCTCGGACATCTCCGAGAACAACATCAAAGAGATGGTATCCGAGGGGTACTGTCTTGCGGCGGAGGACCTAGTCTGGAGGGTGGCGCCGGCCGATGAGGTCGTCCCTTCTATCTAACTCGGAGAAAAGGTATACGTCAAGGCTCAATTTGTGTGTGGCGTCTCCCTTCCCTTGTCCGACTTCTGCATCCAAGTCCTCAAACACTTCCGGGTTCAACCTCTTAACATGTCCCCCAATAGTATTCTTGCACTTAGCAACTACACGGCTTTTTGCAAGGGATACCTAGGATTAGGACTAGGTTAGATCTATTCATATACTTCTTCATCGTGAAGAGGGAAGCCGGAGTGAGTAGATAAGAGCTTAGGAACTGTGGGACCATTAGCTTCAAGATCTGGCTTGGTCGGTGGTTCCCCGACATCGTAGAACATGAGTCCTGCAAGAACTAGCAGCGTATGTATTTCTATGGCCCAGATATCTCTCTGGCTGGACGAGAGGCATCGTATCCGGACTTTGTCGATGGGGCCGCCACTGAAGACCTGATATGGCGATCGAAAGCCGTCCTCCCCTCCGACGACAAAGCCTCTCGTGCCGTAAGGAAGATTTACTGGCTCGTAGAGACGGGTCTGACTGGCTTGGACCTGGCCATGTGCTGGTTCGTCAGGCCGATCCAGCCTCTGCAGCCCCGCAAAGCTGATGTGTCAATACACGAAGGACAGAAAAGATAGCCTCCGGATCTTCGAGGACAACTTTTCCAGTGACTCCATCAAGCTCTGCCTCAAGGACATCGTCAAGGTGAAGGATTACAAGCGCGGATTCGCCATCACCTATGACATGTTCGAGGACGACAAGTGCCGAAAGGTAATTTTCATTTATTGTCTTGACATATACTCCAATTCTTCCAACTTGAATACGTACTTCCGTCTAACACAGTGGTTTCACCTTAACAGCTGGGGGACTTGGAGTAGACCAACATGGATCCCTAGGTCTATGACCCCAAAATGAAGGAAGTCATTGTCGTGTCCGACGACGAAGTCCTGTTGGCGCGAAAGCGGAAGAGCTCCATCTTTGATGCTGCCGACGGAGGCAACAAGAAGAAGACAGAGGGTGGAGCCTCCAAAACATCCACCGCCTCCCTGGAGGCGGAGAAAAGAATATTAACCAGCATCCCTTTGACCAAGGAACCCAGTGTTGTGTAATCTTCTCTTCCTCTGACATTGTCGTTGTACTCCTCTTATTCATGTACTTATACATTGTATGTTTTAGGAAAAACTCTAACTTGAGTTTGAAGAAGACCTCCAAAACATCAGGGCTTCAAAAAACATTAGAGATATGTTTGTCCAAGCTTTTTTTGCCATTGCTCCTCCGACCCCTGCCGTCCAACCATCTTCCAAACCAGTCGGATCTCTGACTATGGTGACATCTGATCCTTCCGCCATGCAAGTGGGCAACACTCCTTCACATGTCCCATATGTTGCCGTGGTGATCCCTGTTGCCGGCGAGCAAGCGATGCAGGAAAGTACATCCTCCAAAGTGGATGAAGCTCCGGCTAAGGATGCCATTGAAAGCGATAAGGAAGTGACGGCGAGAGGCGGAACTGCAGCGACCATGAGCCAGGCGGAGGCTCCTAAGATTATATTTCTAGCGCTCACTCTGAGCACCTCTGCCGTGGATCCCGACACAGTGCTGACTTCTCCTACATGCGGTCTTGAGGAGATCCTCAAACAAGCGGAGATCCTCCGGGTTAACATTGTTGCCTTTGGCAAACTGTTCGCTGAGAGTGCCAGCAACCTCAAGATCATTGCATATGTAAGTTTTCTATGACTTTGCATTTCATATATAGTATCCTACTGTAGCCCCCGAGGATTTAGACAGAAAACCATAGATATTTTGGTCTGAATGCTCTAAGAATGACTAAGCAAGAATTTTTCCACCGTAGCCCCCAAGTATGTAGTTTGAATGAATTATTCAGACTAGATACTTTTAGAGTAGCATACACAGTGTTTGTAATTTTCAATACTGTGTCCCCCAAGCTACTAGTTAAAACAGAAATAGTTCCAACTACATGCTTAATAGGGATGTAAATGGTACTGATAATTTCCGCTCCGAATCCGCATCCACGTCGGTTTTTGAGGATATGGTATGCATTTTTAGATATCTGGCAGATATGGATGTGGATGCGGATATTTGTCGAGCGGATATTCGATGGATATGGTAGTGGATATGGTATTGATGATATCCGATGGATAAGGATAATCTGACATTTTATGTAGATTATCTGAGGTACTCAAATAGGATAATCCGATAAAATTAGCACAACTCCAATATCAGGACAATCTAGTTAGTGCATTGGCTTGTTATGCATGCTACATATACATGTTATACTCTATTATTACCAATCTTGCACTTTTATACTAATGATATCTAGTGTTGCACGCTTTCTTGTCATTCCATTTGTATAAACTAAATAAATTTTTATTTTTCTACGTGTATTTGTTCGATTATCCTCTTCTGATCCGAGTCCGCTCCTAATCCACTCCATATCCGCAGTCTGATATAATCATCATTCAAATCCGCATCCGGCTATTATCCGCTCCGATCTGAATCCGTCAAAAAATATATGGTAAAGGATATAGTAATAGAAATATCCGATCCGATCCGATCCGTTTACATCTCTAATGTTTAAAGAAAGTCTAAGCATAGCTTTGAGTTAAAAACTCGTACTGTAGCCCCCGAACCTCTAGGTGGAACCAAATAATTCTGGCTAGATTCTCTAAGTAGACTAAGTAACCTTTTTGTATTTGCAGTATGAGAATGCTTGGAGGTTGATCGCCATTGACAAGTTCCATAAGATGCACAAGGATCTTGACGCTGAAAAGGGTAAAATCGCCTTCTTTAAGGAACAGATCGCCAAGGGAAAGAGTCTGTTATCTTTTTAGTTTCATTCTCAACTTGATATTATGTCTATGTCATTTATCTGATTTGCAGAAGCTGTCGCCAAGGCCAAAGATATTGTCGAGCAGTCCAAGCACATCCAAGAGTTGGACAACAAAAAAAATCTTGAAGCAGGAGAGGGATGATTCTCTCAAGATGCATGAAGATGCACTAGCTGTCATGTGAGAATATGCCAATACAGAGATCAACTGCCTTAAGGAGGAGATTGTGATCCTCAAGGAGCAGAAGAAAGCTGCCGACGAGCAGAATACTCGGAACCTTGAGGCGTACAAGACTCTCCGAAAGGAACGGGACTCCATGGCAAACGTTCTCTAGCAGGCTGAGAGCAGCGTGTTTGGTAAGCGTTCTCCGTATTGTACTTCTGTAAATCAGGTACTTTGATCTAATATGGTGAACTCATGTACTCAAATATCTTTAAAAGAAATGCAGCTCCTATTGGCCTGGCCAACAATCCTCCTCTGCAAAAAGAATGCATGGTTCTTGTCGGCAACTTCATCGACACTATGATCGCCCAAGCCAAGGAAATTGCTTAGCCCCTGGACATTGTTGATGAACAGGATGGCTCTCCTGTTGCCCACGATGCAGCTTCGAAGGCCCCTACGCCAGAAGAATGAAAGCACTTTGTAATATTTGCTTCTTCTAGAATTGTATTTATGCGGAGAAACAATATGATTCTCTTAAGGTGGAAAACTTGACTATTAGTTTCTGGATACTCAGGAACAAGTTCCAACATGTATGTTGTATATATTTTTAAGCAAATGCTAGCTTATCCATTACCTTGGTTTTTATGCTTGACCTTTCATGAGTCGGAAGACCCTCAGTCAGAACCATGTTCTTAGGTGATGATGCCCAATGGCACCGTCAAAAACCTAAGCACAAAATCGCCGACTTCGAGTGCCGAAAGTCACTACTCCAGAATCCACATAAAACAACAAAGAATGGGTAGACCAGAAAACTTAAGATAACGTCCGTAGGCGGAATTTTCACAAGTGCAAATGCAAAGCTTGTGCGTAAAGGTTTTATATGATTCAAAAATGAACACGAAAGGAGATAAAAGACTCAGGAATATGAGTGAACCAAAAAGCTTTATTGCATTGATCATATAAGAGGTACACATTAGATAATATGCTAAGTGTCAAAAGGATGTAGCTGTGCTATGTTCCATGGCCGATCAAGCTCTGGGTAGTCATCATCCGGGTCACGTCACTTACGCTTATGATCCTCGTATTTTCTATCCTCCAATTCACGGTTGTCAATGAGGTAATAGGAACCATTGAGTAGAGCCTTACTTATGATGAACGGTCCTTCCCATGGCGGGGATAATTTGTGTGACTTTTCTGCTTGAGTCGGAGCACCAGATCCCCCTCTTTAAATGAGCGATGCCGAACGCGGTGACTATGGTAGATGCATAGCTTCTGCTGGTAGATGGCGGATCTCTGGCATGCCAGTATGTGATCCTCCTCGAGAAGGTCCACATCTAGGCGTCTGGAATCTTCAGAGTCACTCTCGTCATAGGAGGCAACCCTTGGAGAATCGTGAAGGATGTAGGAAGGGAGGACTGCTTCTGCTCCATATACCATGAAGAAAGGGGTGTAGCCGGTGGATCTGTTGGGAGTAGTTCTTAAACTCCACAAAATAGATGGCAATTCCTCCACCCAGGCTCCAGCTGCTCTATGCAGGGGTCCTTCTAGACGTGGCTTTATTCTCTATAGAATCATTCCATTGGCTCACTCAACTTGACCGTTAGATTATGGCTGAGCCACAGATGCTAGATCAAGGCGGATGCCTTTTCCCAACAGTAAGCTTCTACTTCTCTGAGTGATAAGTTGCTGACATTGTCGGTGATGATGATATGCGGGAGACCAAATCTCACCACTAGATCCCAAAAAAACCTGAGGGAAGTTGCCCCATCGAGCTTTATAATTGGTTTAGCTTCTATCCATTTTGTGAATTTATCAACTACTACTAGAAGATGCGTAAACCCAGAAGGTGCCGTCTGCAATGCTCCAACCATGTCAAGCCCCCAGACTACAAATGATGAAGTTATTGGTATGGTTCGCAATTCTTGAGCTGGCACATGTGGTTGTCACGCATAATACTGACACCCAATGCATGTCTCAACTAGCTTTTCAGCGTTCGCCTTTGCGGTAAGCCAGTAGAATCCTTGCCGAAAGGCTTTGGAGACCAAATATCGAGGAGAGGCATGATGCTCGTAATCTCCAAGATGAATCTCACAAAGGATATCAATACCTTCCTGCTAGAAAAAACATTTTAGGTATACACCTGTGGTGCTCCTTTTGTAGAGCTACCCATTAATTATGGTATAGCCCTTTGCTCGACGTACTATTTGCCGACTTTCGACTTCTTCAATGGGAAAATTTCCGTGTATGCGATATTCCATGAACAGTTTTGTCCAACCGGAGGGACTATTATTACTGCATTAAAAGATGAGTCAACTCTATCCGGATTCTTGGGGTCTGCTCCGTTCACGGATGGGGTCCACAGATGTTCCAGAAAAACGCCTGGCGGAATTTGTTTGCGTCCCGATCCAAGCTTTGACAGCAAATCAGCCGCATCATTTTCCTCCCTCTTGATATACTTGACTTCATAGCCTTCGAAGAACTTGGCTATCTCGTCTACTTCGTATCGATATGCCGCCATCATAGGGTTCCGCGTGTTCCAGGTGCCAGCCACCTGCTGGGCAACCAAGTTGGAATCTCCACAGCAAACTATGCTCTTGATGCCAATATCCTTGGCTATGCGAAGTCCATGAATGAGTTCTTCATATTCCGCCATGTTGTTCGTAGCCTCAAAGTGAATTTGCAGGACATAGTGCAGTTTTTATCCTATTGGTGACTATAGTAGTACACCAGCCCCCAAGCCATTGAGTAGCTTTGATCTATCAAAGTGCATCACCTAATACTCTGGTTCAGGTACGGGAGTATTATCTGGCATCTCTGTCCAATTTGCAATAAAATCCGCTAAGGCTTGAGATTTGATAGCGTCGCGTCTCTTGTAGTTGATCTCTAAGGCGACAAGCTTAATGCCCCACTTCATGACCCTTCCTATAGTGTCATTGTTGTTGATGATGTCGGACAGCGGAGCTTTGCTCACTACTGTGATAGGGTGCTCCTGGAAGTAGTGCCTTAGCTTCCAAGAAGCAAGGAACACTCCATAAGCTAGCTTTTGGTAGTGCGGGTAACGCTTCTTGGACTCCGTCAAGACCTTTCTTACGTAGTAAACTGGTCGTTGTACTCCGTACTCATCCATTGGTTCCTTCCGCTCCACTACAACGACGATGCTGATAACCCGGTTGGTGGCCACCATGTAAATCAACATAGGCTCCATTCGCTCGGGTGTTGCAAGTATAGGTGCGGAAGAAAGTATCCTTTATAGCTCCTTAAGAGCAGCATCTTCCTCGTCAGTACATACGAATTTTTCCGCCTTCTTCAGCAACTTGTATAGTGTCAACGCCTTCTATCCAAGTCGGCTGACGAACTGGCTTAATTCTGCAACACAGCCTATGAGCCGTTGGATGTCCTTCAGGCATGTCGCACGGTTGATGTTGAGGATGGCTTGACCTCGATTCCACGTTGGGAAATGATGAAGCCTAACAATTTGTCGGCTGGAACCCCGAAGATGCACTTCTTAGGGTTAAGCATCATGTTGTATTTCCGAAGATTATCAAAAAATTCCTTTAAGCCAGAGATTAAGTCATTTGAATTTTTAGACATCACTGTGATATCTTGTGACACCCCGAGGATCAGGGCTAAACAAATCCCAGACATCTGTCTGACATAAGCTTAACCTTGAGCTCGAGGATATCCAGTGAAGAATCGATAACACAGCAGTGACCCTACGACACAAAAATTATTACAGCAAGCTCATAACTGAGCAGAGAACCAAATTATTACAAGCAGAGGTCACTAACCACAAACATCAAACAAAGGAAGGCAAATTATGCTATTAAGTATAGCAAACTTAACAAATGGCCTAAGAGGCCTGAAGCATAACGATGACGTCCCAGCCCATAGATTCCAGGCTGCCGGCCGGGAACCCCAAGCTACTCGTCGGTGCAGTGTCATACCAAAATGATCTTCAGGGAACAATTACTTTGCCAAAAGTATCAACAAAGGAAGGGTGAGTACATGGTGTACTCTGCAAGACTTATGGCTAGTGGAGTTGTTTTTCATACAGCCATCTTTCTTTATAAAACAAGCGAGAGAATAAGCTCGTCTAATCAGAATATTTTAAAAGGGGATAAGAGGGAGACATCTCAAAAGTATTGATCATCATATTTTGATATCCAACAAGTCATCATCACCTGAAATAGGATCACCCCCTCGTACCCATGAGGAAGCATCCTTAAGCACACGTTGATCTGTCAAGCTTTACAATTAGGTTAAAGTTGTCTATGATCATCACGTTCGTTCCCAAGTCGTTCATAACCGTCAACATGGCTTTTTGAAAAGACTAATACCCTGCAGGGGTGTACAACTTTACCCACACATACTAAACTTCTCTTAATGCCAGTACATTAGCCATCTTCCTTGGAATGCCGACAGAGGGTGGTTAGACACAACCTTTACCTTTCTTTCGTCGAGACCATGAGTCACACCCTAAGGATGGTTCCGCTGTAACGGGTCAAATCCCGAAGCCAGTCCCTAGAGATGTGAGGTGAGGTTGGTTTACCAGGGGTTTTGTCTACCCCAAGTACCAGTGACCATGCTTCCCTACCTGTTATGAATGCACCTACACCCGGCAAAACTTTCAAAAGGTTTTCTATGCATATGTCGAATGGAACACCCGAACTATGTGACTCATAGAATCTACTAGGAAAGTTAGTTAGTCATGAGGTTGTCCAGGCCTCGTGTGGTTGTATGCTCATCTTGGTTCAAGAGGAAAGAACTCGGGTCCTAGTGGTGGCGAGCATGGGACTACAAAAACCACATCCCACCGTGGCCTCCCATACAAGACTTAGCATGTTTAATCTCATATCACTGATCTCGTCTCATCATGTTCTCCTGTCATACTAGATTCTCTGCATCTAATACATCATCTGGATGAACCAGCACTAATAGTTATGCATGGCTAAGCAGGACACAGATATGAGATCTAAAGTGAACACAAGCCAAACCTAGTTATGCTAGGAACAGTGGATCAGGTAATATAAGCTCAAAGGAAGTAATGCAACAGATATGAGTATCTTGGTGGGCTATGCTTGCCTTTGCCAGTTGATTACCAGAAAGCAGAGCTTCAGACATCTGGTACTTGACTTGGTTATAGTTGGTCAAGTATTGTTCATCGATCTTCGATGGTCTTGATCTTTGACTTCAATCTCGATCTCGATATCGTATTCTACTTAAGAAGAACCAAATACTGAAAAGAAAGGAAAACAATCAACACATGGCATCGATGGAATGCTCAAGCAAGGATGATGATATAACAAGTTAAATTGTATTTAAATAAACCCCTAAGGCATACTCGACCATTTAATCGGGGTTCTGAGGGGTGAAAACCCTAACTCGGGGAAACTCTGGAATCACCTTTGAGGGGTTACTATGTTATTCTAATTAGACTTGTCATTTAAGTTGTTGAACTATGCATGATTATAGCTTAAAGAGATAGATCTCATTTTTCTTAACATTTTGATATATTATAAATATTTTTCTGAATTATAGATAATTACTATTGAATTTACAAGTTTATATCAATTTCTGGAATTATTAAAAAGGTTTATTACATCTTTATGACGTCATCCAGGGCTGGGGAACATTTCTCACTGGGTCTGGGACTACCCACAGTGACTGACCAGTGGGGCCAAGGCCACGTCGGCAGCCACGCAAGCAAAGTGGGACCGGGAGGCTGGTTTGACTAGTCTGACCGCGCGTTGGCGTCACGATGACGTCATCACGACATCACATCGGTGGTGATCCTCCGAGACGACAACGAGGGCGGCGCTAGCGGGAGAACTAGCTAGCAAGGATGCACGTGTTCAACTTAGCTCGTCGCGGGCTACCTAGGCGGCGCCGCTACAGGAGGGTCATCGGAGCTTGGTTGGCAGCAAGGCCGATCGGCAGCGCATGGCGGTGGTCGACGTGAGGATGAACCAAAGAGGGAGGGGGCCAACAAAATAGCCCAGGAGGACCGCAAGCTTTCCCTCGACGTGATGTGGCTGCCAGACGGACCGGGGGAGGTCAAGGTTGACGACGCGGTCGTGGCGAAGGATGGTCGGCTGCGGGAAAGATGAGGTCGATGGCGATGATACAGAGCGCCCATGCTCGATACCATTGGCGGGGAAGGTCAGCATGACGAGGCGGAGCTCCAGGGACCATCAGCTGGGCGTGGGATGACCGGAGACGACGGGGCGACATGGCATCTGTGGCTAGGGTTTCGGGTTGGGGAAACCTGGGAGAGAGGGAGGTCGCCCGGGAGATACTGAGGGGATAAGGATGAAGAAGGGGCGTCGTGGAGTTCTTATCTCCACTCTAGAGCCTACAGACGGTGGGGAGCGAGCGGCGGGATCGAAGGCGGCGGCGCGGGCACGCAGCTTGCCGATGACGAGGAAGACAATAGGAACGGGAACAAAGCGGTACGGGCCGGTGGTGGGATGGTGTGTGCCGCAGCTGGGCTGCAGCGCTGAGCGGCTGTTAGAGGGGGAGAAGGGAGAGGGGCAAGCTGGGCCGGCCTGGTTGGTTGTGGCTCTATTTTATTTCCTACAAACTATTTTCCATTTCTGTTTCTATTTTCTCCTTTGTGATTTTCATTTGAAATCTGTTTTTGTATATTTCAAAAATACCAGAAGGTTTTATAAAACTAGTAAAATATTGTGAGGCCCTCTTAGTCCATTTGGGCTCCATAATTTTGGCACTTTTCAAAATACAAAACCTTTTTGAATGCATTTCAAAAAGAGAGCGGAGGATTAGGGTTTTAGGTTTATGATTTATTTCTTCAATGCTTGCATTTTAAAGATGATGCTCATGAATGCACAAACAACCCTAATTACTATTTAACTAAAACTGGGGTGTTACAGCTCTATCCCCCTTACGAGAATCTCGACCCAAGATTCCTAAGGTAGGAAGAGAGATAGAGAGAGAAAGAAACAGGCCACTCTAAAGATAAGAGGGAAACACACTGAAAACACAGAGTATCTCATGGTCAACTCATGAAGGAGTGTTCAGAAACAACTCTGAGATGACAAACATGAAGCACGTCAAGGTAATGGAGGAAACAAGAGAAGATGGTTTCAAATTGTTAGATAGATGTCCTTCATAAGGATTTGAGACCATGGAACTCAGAGAAGAGTTTAAGCTTCTAAAGAGGAAGGTTCCAACAGAAAGAACATAACCATAGACTTTGATAGGGAACCTTTACTAAATGTCTTAAGTAGGGATTTCAGGTTGTAGAGATGGGGATCAACAAAACCAAGTTGTTGAACTACTTTTGACACAGAAGGGTCACTCTTTCATCCAACAGAAGGCCAAGACAGAAAGGTGTTTTGTGGCGAGGACTCATAAAAGTTGCAAGGGACATGTATCAAGAGGCACTACTGATTACCAAAATCATAGTCACTCTTAAAACATGGATGAGAAAATGAAGGAAACTCTTTATTCATCCAGATTTATCAAAATATTTGCCAAGATCATGATGTTACTTTACACCACTAGATGGATAGTTAAGAAGATTCCTGATGACACGAGAAAAAAGAAACTTCATTCTCAGACTTCAATTACTTGGCACAACAACGATTGCCAACATAAAAGAGTCTAGAGGATCGACCGAGAGACATTTAGCAACACTACTTTAACTGTCTCCTTGATGTTTGAGAAAGAAGACATCAGGTCAAGGTCGGGCTTCGGATACAAAGGAAACCATAAAAACAACTCCTATATTAAATTGTAGAAGATGCCTCATGAAGAGTGGTTGATATTGCTGAATCAAGATATTATTACGAAGGGTCTTTCCAGCTAAGTGTGTCAACCATTACATCAATCTTGCCAAATTTACAAAGAGACCTATGTCAAAACCTCGAATAACACCAACCATCATTGCGGCTTGATATTCAACTTTGGTTAGGTGGAATGATACTTCAGACTCAGCATGTCCGAATAGAAAGTTTGCAACATTTATCGCAAAGGTAAAGTCACTAGATTCTCAAGATATGGACTACAGTGTAAATCTCCAAAAGATTGAGCTAGATTGCTAGACCCATGTATTTACAACTTGTCGAGAGACAACTGCGCCTCCATTGGGGTACTTACAATAAATTACACATGTATCCTTAAAGGAGGGAGAGAACTATTTTCGAATCCACGGCGACATCTTTCAACATTTGCACGTTAACTAGAGAAGGTCACTTCTAACATCCAGAAGACATACTTCGAGATGACTCGAGGATGGTTCTCAAAACTTTCCGACAGTAATGCCAATTGTTCCGTATGAATCTAATCTAGCATGGAGGATATAAGGGTGTCATCGATGGGCTCAACAACAAACTTACCAAAACACTCCAAGAAGATGGACTCATATGTTGCTTGAACGAGGCAAACATATTGGTCAGACCAAAGGACATGAAGATGTACCCAAGTGAAAAATCACAAGAAGAAACATTATCAAGATAGTCCTTGGAACTGAGTTTGATTTGACGATAACCCAAATCAAATCAAAGGTAGGGGAAGATAACATATCCACAAAGGCGACACTATCTTTCTTCAGCACAAACAAAACTAGACATCCCTTTAAGAAGGAACTGTGTTGGGTGGAACTTTTGTCTTACAACTCTCCAAGTTGTTGTTTAAGCTCAACCAACTAGTTCAGGGGTATCCAATGCGGATCCTTGGAGAAAAGTGTAGTTCAGAGAACTTTCTTGCTCAAGAACTTGACAAGACGGTCCTGTGGCAACATGGCGATACTTCTAGGAAAACATCTAGAATATCACAAACCATCGATATGTCACTTAGTTTGAGAGGGAACTTGCTTGGTAAGGCAAGAAGTCATAGTCTCAGAGCTTCGGCATAGGCTAACTCTTTGACTGAGGAGAGTGCACTGGAATAACAGACTTGGTAGCACAATCATTCTTCGCTTAATGATACCGTTAACCAATCATGCTGAGAATGACACAAATGTCCTTAGAGATCAAAACAACAATTATTTCTAAGAATCCCAGATAACCACATTATTACGCACACGCATCACTCACGAGCGCGAAAGCTTAGAGGAACGGTGGTTAATTATGTGTGGGAATATCACTTCATTAAGAGGGTTATGGAACTCGGCACAACCTCTTAGTATAAAAGGGTGTGATACTTTAAGATAGAACATACAGAAGCTAATCACTACCTCTTGATCTTCAGATTTACAACACTTTGACCTGGTCCTAGATATGACAAGGTATTGGAATTTGTTTCTCCTAGACATTCCGAAATGGTTTGTTATGATGGACCACACGAGTATCCTTCATTGGAAGACACCAATGCATATTTAATACTTGGCTACCAACTGGTAGGCAAGGGTCGGAAAACAACAAGGGGAAATAAGAACATGCTCAGGATAGAATCCCGAGATGTAGATGCATAGATTAACAATCTTCCGAAAACCAATGCAGAAAAAGGAGGTGTGGCAGAGTCACAAGTATGGATGTAAGACTCACGAGGAGTACTCTTGTAGTGATCTATTTGGTTCCATTAAAGAACATATGCCATAGCTAGTGGTAGGGGAAGTCCTTAGGTGTCACATGCAATCGCGACAAAGATCACAAGCTTGAAGGCTAGAATTGTAATACCACCCATTCCGAGGTAATGTTTGAACATTAGCAACATGGGTCAAAGTAATGGATCTTGGGTTAAAGGTCAGCGTCATGTACAAGATTCACAACACCTGAATCGAGCACAATCGGGGATCTTTGGTTCAAGTCCAAGGGTTAAAACCCAAAGAAAGGAGTAACTACTACTTGAGTAACACAACATACACTACAAGATAGTAATCACGAGGTAGCTTCCAAGAGAAGAAACACTTTTGGAAGTACCCAAGCAAATAAAAAGGAGGCACACGAGGCGAAAGGAAACCTCAAAGCCTAGATCAGAACACTATGGCACCAACAATTTAACATTGTGGCCCATAACATAGAGAGATCATGATGGAAAGGAATCTCTCAAACGAATAAGAGCAAAGGGGAACAAGAAATTCACAACACACACAACTCTAGAGAACTCAACAATAGGTCAACTGGCTGAGAAACGACAAGCCCAGAAGGCACCTATGTTTTGAAAGACTAGAAGAGATATCAAAACTTTTCCAAAATCAACACAAAATAAGATAACCCAGAGTTAGAGCGAAACTTGGTAAGGAGTAAAAGAAGCATACTACAGTTTTCGCAAATACTTTTTAGCTTTAAAATATTTTTCACAAACACTAGACTCAACATCGACCAATAGCAAGGTTTTCCTATGGTTGGTACTGCTCTGATACTAAAACCTATGAAACCCCCGGGATCAGGGCTAAACAAATCCCAGACCTCTGTCTGACATTATCTTAACCTTGAGATCGAGGATATCTAGTGAAGAATCAATAACACAGGAGTGACCCTACGACACAAAAATTATTACAGCAAGCTCATAACTGAGCAGAGAACCAAATTATTACAAGCATAGGTCACTAACTACAAACATCAAACAACGGAAGGAAAATTATTCTATTAAGTATAGAAAACTTAACAAATGGCCTAAGAGGCCTGAAGCATAACGATGACGTCCCAGCCCATAGATTACAGGCTGTCGGCCGGGAACCCCAAGCTACTCGTCGGTGTCGGTGTCGTACCAAACAGATCTTCAGGGAACACTTACTCTGCCAAAATTATCAACAAATCAAGGGTGAGTACAGGGTGTACTCCGCAAGACGTATGGCTGGTGGAGTTGTTTTGCATAAAGCCATCTTTGTTTATAAAACAATAGAGAGAAGAAGCTTGTTTAATCAGAATATTTTAAAAGGGGATAAGAGGGAGACATCTCCAAAGTATTGATCATCATCTTTTGATATCCACCAAGCCATCATCACCTGAACTAGGATCACCCCTCGTACCCATGAGGAAGCATCCTTAAGCACACGTTGATCTGCCAAGTTTTACGATTAGGTTAAAGTTGTCTATGATTATCACGTCTGTTCCCAAGTCGTTCATAACTGTGAACACGGCTTTTCAAAAAGACTAATACCCTACAGGGGTGTACAACTTTACCCACACGTACTAACCTTCTCTTAATTCCAGTACATAGCCCTCTTCCTTGGAAGGCCGGCAGAGGGTGGTTAGACACGACCTTTACCTTGCTTTCACCGAGACCATGAGTCACGCCCTAAGGATGGTTCCACCGTAACGGGTCAAATCCCGAAGCCAGTCCATTGAGATGTGAGGCGAGGTTGGTTTACCAGGGGCGCTGTCTACCCCAAGAAACCGCGGCCACGCTTCCCTACCTGTTATGAATGCACCTGCACCTGACAAATCTTTCAAAAGTTTTTCTATGCATATGTCGAATGGAACGCCCGAACTATGTGACTCATGGAATCTACTAGGAAAGTTAGTTAGTCATGAGGTTGTCCAGGTCCCGTGTGGTTATACGCTCATCTTCGTTCAAGAGGCAAGAACTCGGGTCCTAGTGGTGGCGAGCATGGGACTACAAAAACCACATCCCACCGTGGCCTCCCATACAAGCCTTAGCATGTTTAATCACATATCACTAATCTCATCTCATCACGTTCTCCTGTCATACTAGATTCTCTGCATCTGATACATCATCTGGATGAACCAGCACTGATAGCTATGCATGGCTAATCAGGACACAGATATAAGCTCTAAAAGTTCACACAATCCAAACCTAGTTATGCTACGAGCAGTGGATCGGGTAATATAAGCTCAAAGGGAGTAATGCAACAGATAGGATACTCTATATATCGATAAAAGACCACAGTAGAATCATATGCATCATGGCAGGAATTGAAATACTTTTGAAAACATAGGATTGTATCATGGTGGGGATATGCTTTTCTTTGCTAGTTGATAACCAGAAAGAAGAGCTTCGGACATATGGTACTTGACTTGGTTATAGTTGGTCAAGTATTGTTCGTCGATCTTCGATCTTCGATGGTCTTGATCTTTAACTTCAATCTCGATCTCGATCTCGATATCGTATTCTACTGAAGAAGAACCAAATACCGGAAAGAAAGGAAAACAATAAACACATGGAATCGATGCAATGCTCAAGCAAGGATGATGATATGACAAGTTAAATTGTATTGAAATAAACCCCTAAGGCATGCTCGACATTTAATTGGGGTTCCGAGGGGTGAAAACCCTAACTCGGGGAAACTCTAGAATCACCTTTGAGGGGTTACTATGTTCTTATAATTAGACTTGTCATTTAAGTTGTTGAACTATGCATGATTATATCTTAAATAGGTAGATCTCATTTTTCTAAACATTTTGATATATTGTACATATTTTCTGACTTATAGATAATTACTTATTGAATTTACAAGTTTATATCAATTTCTAGAATTATTAAAAATATTTATTACATCTTTAAGACGTCATCCAGGGCTGGGGAACATTTCTCACTGGGTCTGGGACTACCCATAGTGACTGACCAGTGGGGCAAGGCCACGTCAGCAGCCACGCAAGTGAAGTGGGACTGGGGGCTGGTTTGACCAGTCTGACCACGCGCTGGCGTCACGATGATGTCAGCACGACATCACATCGGCAGTGATCCTCCCAGATGGCAACGCGGGTGGCGCTAGGGGGCGAACAGGCTAGCGAGGATGTGTGCGTTCAACTCAGCTCATCGCGGGCTACCTAATAGGGGCGACGCCACTACGGGAGGGTCGTTGGAGCTTGGTTGGCAGCAAGGCCGAGCAGCAGCGCACGACGGTGGTTGATGCGAGGAAGAACCAGAGAGGGATGGGGCCAACAAAATAGCTCAAGAGGACTGCAAGATTACCCTCGACGCGATGTGACTGCAAGACGGACACGAGGAGGTCAAGGTCGACGATGCGATCGCGGCGGAGGATGGTCGGACGTGGGGAAGATGAGGTCGATGGCGATGATACAGAGTGCCCCTGCTCGATTCTATTGGCGGGGAAGGTCAGCACGACGAGGTGGAGCTCCAAGGACCATCGGCTGGGCGTGGGATGACCGCAGACGGCGGCGCGACACGGCATCTGTGGCTAGGGTTTCGGGTTGGGGAAACCTGGGAGAGAGGAAGGTCGCTCGGGACAGACTGAGGGGACAAGGATGATGAAGAGGCATCGTGGAGTTCTTATCTCCATTCCAAAGCGCGACGGATGGCGGGGAGCGAGCGGCGGGGTCAAAAGCGGTGGTGCAGGCACGGAGCATCTTGCCGACGACGAGGAAGACGACATGAACGGGAACGAAGCGGTATGTGCCGGTGGTGGGCTGGCATGGGCCGCAGCTGGGTTGCAGCGCTGCTCGCTGAGCGGAAGTTAGAGGGGAGAGAAGGGACAGGGGCAAGCTGGGCCGGCCTGGTTGGCTGTGGCTCTATTTTATTTCCTGCAAACTGTTTTTCATTTCTGTTTCTATTTTCTCCTTTGTAATTTTCATTTGAAATCTTTTTTTGTATGTTTCAAAAATACCAGAACGTTTTATAAAACTAGTAAAATATTGTGAGACCCTCTTAGTCCATTTGGGCTCCGTAATTTTGGCACTTTTCAAAATACAAAACCTTTTTGAATGCATTTCAAAAAGAAAGGGGAGGATTAGGATTTTAGGTTTATGATTTATTTCTTCAATGCTTGCATTTTAAAGATGATGCTCATGAATGCACAAACAACCCTAATTACTATTCAACTAAAACTGGGGTGTTACATATCTTCCACATAGGCGTGAACATTCCGACCAATTTGGTCATGTAGGCAATGTTGCATGGCCCGCTAGTACGTGTCACCTAAGTTTTTTAGCCCAAAGGTCATCGTGACATAGAAAAATGTGCCATAAAGTGTGGTGAACAAAGTTTCCATGACATGGATATGCCCTATGGGTACCTAACATTAGTCTACCCGGTCCAGCCTAGAGAAGGCCCACACGAAGACTTGCTGCTAACGCAAAGCCCAAGGGAGATTCCAGATGGCCCAAGTGGCGTGGCTCAATAGTAGAGCTTCGTTGGGAGACCCCAAGAGGAACGTATGATGAGCTGATACATCGTAAACATATCTACAATGTTTGATGTTCCATGCTTGTTTAGTATCCAGTTTGTTATGCTTTGTCTACACTTTGAGGTATTTTTATACTAGGTCTAACCTATTAACAAGATGCCACAGTGTCAATTGTCTGTTTTCTGTTGTTTTTGGTTTCAGAAAATCTAGTAAATAAATATTCTCAGAATTGGATGGGACAAAAGCCAAAGTCAATATTTCACTAAGGTGAACACAAAGACCAAAGGGTGACCGGAGGGGAGCCACAGGGTGGCCACACCCCTAGGAGTGGGCCCACCCTAGGCTGCGCGTGGGCAGGGTGTGGGCCCCCTGGCCGCCCTCCTTCCTCGCCTCTTCACCTATATAATCCCCCCTATGCCAAAACCCTAAGTACCCCGATCAGATCTCCACGAAACAGTCAGTAGCCACCGCCACCATCGTCCCCAGATCGGGGGGATCCCAAGCTCTTTCCAGCAACCTGCCAGAGGGGAGAGATCATCCCGGAGGCCTTCTTCATCACCATGCCAGCCTTCGGTATGATGCGTGAGTAGTTCCACCTTGGACTATGGGTCCATACAGTAGCTATATGGTTGTTTCTCCTCCTTTGTTCTATCATGTTTAGATCTTGTGAGCTCCGTTCATGATCAAGATCATCTATTTGTAATCATGCATGTTGTGTTTGTGGGGATCCGATGGATATTGAGATTACTATGTCAGATTGATTAATGATTCTATCTTGTCTTCTTGATTATTTATTCTATCATGTCTGTGTTGTTTGAGATCTTGCATGCTCTCTGTTTCTAGTAGCTATGTTGGACAAGTAGATGCTAGTGCTCCAAGAGGGAGTAGTTATGCTCGATAGTGGGTTCATGCCTCTTTTGAAACTGGGGAAGTGACAGAAATCTCTAAGGTTGTAGATGTGTTGTTGCCACTAGGGGGAAAACAACAATCTTTTGCTCATGGAACAATTGTATTGTTTACTTTACAAACATTGCTTAATGCATTTATCCGTTGCTTGCAACTTAATACTGGAGGGGGTTCGGATGATAACCTGAAGGTGGATTACTAGTCATAGATGCAGTTGGATGGCGGTTTATGTATATTGTTGTAATGCCCAATCAAATCTCATAGGATCATGAATGTTTAGTATTTCATTGCTATGCCTTGCTCAGTCCTGTCAATTGCCCCGCTGTAATTTGTTTACCCAGCATGTTATGTTATTTATCTTAAGGAGAACACCTCTAGTGAACTGTGGACCCCGGTCCAATCTTTATCATTGATACTTCATCCTCTGTTACTGTTTCCTTCCTACAAGCAACCATTACCTTCCACACCATACATTTAATCCTTTGTTTTCAGTAAACCGGTGAGATTGACAACCTCACTGTTCATTGGGGAAAGTCTTGAGTTTGTGTTCTGCAGGATTCCAAGTTGCTAGCAACACCTTTGAGTTGTTTCCTTCCTCCTACTGGTTCGATAACCTTGGTTTCATACTAAGGGAAGATTTACTGTTGTGATCATCATACCTTCCTCTTGGGGTTCCCAATGAGCTCTACATATCTGAGCCATCAAGCACTTTTCTGGCGCCGTTGTCGGGGAGTTAAGGGCGGATTCACAAGGCGAGTCCTTCACAACCATTCTCTTTACTTTGTTTTTTTTTTGCTTGTTTCTCTTTTTCGAAAACACAAAAAAATTAGTTACTACTATAGTTGTTGGTCTGTTATTGCCTTGCTTTGTCATGCTTTCTATCAATGGTTGGTTTCTTTGAAACTAGTTCTTATTGTCAAAGTGGGTTCACGGAAGAACAAAAATATTATTATAAGGAATACCGCTTGTCACAAAAACGGAAACACTTATTGGAACAAATTGATAAATTGAATACTATTGATAGAAACGTGTGATCTACTTATAATGTTACTTATTGCTGTGATAAATCTTGTTGCTGTAGGAGGTATAAACACCTCCCTTTTCAATGTGATTATAATGATAATGTTACCATATCTTCTTATGTTAAAGGAAATTATGAATTTTATGATGTGGAACAAATTGAAGAATTTATTGCTTGGAAGGGTGCATTTGAACTTGCTAGTTTGCTTGAAAATACTGATGATTCACCTTATGAATATGAGGTTTATGATATACTTAATTTTTTCTTTGATAATTACAAGTAAGAAAATGGCTATATTCTTGATTATATTAATAGATACTTTCCACAAACGGAAGAGACTAATGCCTTGCAGGAGCCTATGGAAGAAGAAATTACTGAAACTGGAAGCTCATTAGATGAAAAAGAGGAGGAGAGTGATGAAGAAAAGGAGGAAGAATGGATTAGCTACCAATGCCTACCTTCTAATGAGAGTAACTATTTATCCCTTACATTATTTGATTGTCCCCCATACTTACCAAATGAGGATGAATGTTATGTTCCTATGGATTCTTTTAAAAAATCTACTATGGGTAAAACTTGTGATAATAATTGTGCTCCTGTTATCTATGATAATCCTTGATATTTTGATAAATCTTGTGATAATCCTTTATTTGTGCCTAATTTTGAAATGCATGGTACTAAAGAGTTTTGCTTATAAAATGTTTATGATAAAGCTCTAGATCATGGTCCTATATTGGTTGATAATATTAATAGTACTACAATCGAAAATGAGATTGGAGAGGTCTTGATTTTATCTTGGAACCCCATACCTCTTGAGAATGATCAGTCATCTTGTTATAAAATTGTTAAAAGTGGGTTTGGTTTTAATCCCACTATTTTTGAGCTTGATAAAAATTATGTTTTTGTACATCATGAAAAGCATACTTTATGTGATAGTTATATTGTTGAGTTTATTCATGAGGCTATTGAAAAATATGTTTGTAGAAGTTTTCATGGTACTGAAACACCTCTCTATGGGTTGAAAGTTTTGAAGTTGCTCTTGTTCTATCTACCCATTCTTGTTACTATGTGATTTTTTGATTTAATTTCTTACAAGATTCCTATGCATAGGAAGTGGGTTAGACTTAAATGTGTTTTGAATTTTCTTCTTAATGCTCTCTTTTACTTCAATTCATATTTCTTATGTGAGTATCTTTCTATGCCTAACTTAAAGGCGTTAAATAAAAGTACTTCTTGGGAGATAACCCAATAGTTTTCTTGAGTCTTGGAAGTTATTATTTCTGTAAAAACCTCTCCTTATCCTTTTTATTTGATTTTTGTGCCAAGAATAACCTCTAATGAGAGGGAAGTAAGATTTGGGGAGTTGCTGTTCTGAAATAGATTTCTGTGCTTACTGTATAAATTCGTGAAAAATATCTGTAATTCGAATTGAGCTATAATTTTATGAATAAATCCCCCAGATTGTTAGCTAACTTTCGTTACTTCAACACTTTTTTATTTGAGCAAAATAAGGTCTTCGAAAAAATCGGTTTCTGCCTGCTGGTCTGTTTTGACAGATTTCTTCCATTATTTTCATTTGCCTCTTTATCGATTTCTTTTTGGGTTCTCTTTGGTAAATTGAGCTTTTTGAAGGAATTGCTACAGTAGATTGTGTTTTTAATGAAAATTTTTCTGTTTTGAAACTAAACCCCAAAGGTTTATTATCTTTTGAATGTACTAATGTTGCTAATGAAGATTGTGTGAAGTTTTGTATGAAGGAATATTTTTAGGTGTAAGGAAAGAATGATGTAGTGAGATGATGAATGGACAAAAGCTCAATCTTGGGGATGCCACCCTGTGTCACCCCAAGAAATATTCAAGAGGTACAAGCGTCAAAGCTTGGGGATTCCCAAGGCATCCCCTTCTTCATCAATAAAAATCTTAGGTCTTTCTAGACACTTCGTTTTTATTGTTTCATGCATAGTTGTGTTGTTCTTGGAGTGTCTTAGTTTTCGTTTTTGGTTTTTGTTTTCTTAGTTTGCTTGAATAAAGTAGTTGGACCCCCGCTTTCTCTGTGTTATTTCAAATAAGTTGATTGATGTTGGAAAGGAGTAGCAAGTTTCTTGCTTATAGTGGTACAAGAAGGAGCTTGCTTTGACTATGACTTAGACTTTATCATGTTATGCTAGATGTTGTTTTGACCTTATGCTTAGTGATTATTGCTGTAGCATGACTTGTTCCAAACAAGTAGGATTGCTTAATGTGCCTTGAAAGAAATCATGCGTTCTTTTAGCATACAAAAGCATAGTATTGTGGTATTCTCCTTTGATGCTTTGTTTGGGTTGACTTAACACATGCTCACACCATGTTATGAGTATGAACCAGACACCTTAGCCTCTATGATCATTTAGTTTTTTACTTGTGGTACCACTTTATGCTTTGATCAGTAATGTTTGTCGCTCTGCATGATTATGGCCATTATTGCTCTCTTAGTTGGTCGCTCCCAGTATTTTGCTAGCCTCCACTTGTATTGAGTAAGCTCTACTCACGCATCCAACTCCCAAGAAACCAAGTTATTCCAAAGTGTCAACTATAAATTCCTATGCATGGTGTGTTACACCATTTCAAGTAAATTCTTGTTTTATCTACCTTCCAATTAAAAATTCACTTTGTTATGTGAAAAATTAGTGATTAAAGCTCTCACATACTTGATGGCACACTTTATTTTTGTCGTGGGAATGGTCACGGCAGATGCTGCAATCGGCAGCGAGTAGTAGAACGAGGGGCAAGGGCGGCCAGCCATCTGCGGTGCGAGATGAGGGCGGAGACACAAGGTTTTACCCAGGTTCGGCCCCCCGGAGGGTAAAGACCTACTCCTGCTAGATTGTATTATGATGGAGGTACAATGGGCGAGCTCGGCGTCTAGGCGGCGAGTCACTTGGGTGTATGATGGAACATATCTCTACACGCCCCATAGGGAGGTTTATATAGTCTTACCTCCCCTAGGGTTTACATATCTCAACCGAATCAGTTAAAGCTTCGGTAATCGTTTAACCTAATCCGACTGGGCCTATCTACTCGCCTGGGCCTTTAGCTTCCAGTCACTTGGATCCACACCAGGCCTTGATCTAGTCGACGTTTTGCAGGCCCACTCGCCAGTTCCTGGGCCAGTCGGAAACGTCCTGCTGGGTATACCCCGGTAGGCATATCCCCATCAGTAGTCCCCGAGGCCGTCGCTTATTAGGCGCAGGTGGTTGCTGGCAGTCGGAGTATACGGCTTTAAAGCAGACATCCAGTCGAATCGTCGGCGGGCTCCTGAATAAAGGAAGAAACTAGTTATTCTGATCGCAGCTTTGGCAAGTCGAGTCGGCGAACACTCAGTCACTGTCGTAGTGATCGGGTCGGCGAGCCAAGTGGCCGAAGTTGGACCGTTAAACATGGTCAAACTAGCCGTTGGGGTAATCCAACGGTAACTTTTAGCGTAATCACCGCGTAGTAACAGCTCCCTGATTTGGCGGGTAACAACCGCTATATAAGGGGAATGGCAGGCGATCAGAGAGCCATCTCTTCGTCATTTCCTCCGCATCGCGATCCAGCCAACTCGAAATCCTCCGACCCCCCACGAATCCTTTCGCCAATGGCCCCCTCCACCGAGCCTTGGGGTAGATCTAAGTGTACGAGGGCACAACTGGCGTCCTTCGAGGAGGCCGGGATCTTGCGCGCCGGCAGGTGGCGCATCCCTGCGGCCGGAGAGGTGACCCCGAACCCGCACGAGGGAGAGTTCATCTGCTTCACCATCCACCTAGAACGGGGGCTGGGATTCCCAACGTCTCTCTTCTTTCGGCGCTTCTGCGCCTTCTAGGGATCCAACCGTCGGACCTGGGCCCGCACAGCATCGAGCAGCTCGCCATTTTCGTGGCGTTCTGCGAGTGCTACCTGGGCTACTGGCCCTACTTCCCCCTGTGGCAAGATCTATTCCATGGGCGGATCAGTCGCGAGGAAGTGGGTGGCCCAATGCTCGCCGCGGGCGGCCTGACGTTCCAACTGAAATCGAAGGCTTCTTTCTTCGATCTGATGCTACTCGCCAAGGCGGCGAGCCAATGGAATAACTCTTGGTTCTACGTCACCGAGGCGACCCCATACAGCGAGGTGGCGATCCCAAGGTACTCCACCGACCAGCCTAAACCACGCCGACTTCAAGTCGGCAAGCTTCCAATAGACCAACGAATGGTCGTGGACGAAATGCTTCAGACCATTCGCGGCCTGAAGAAGAGGGGTCTCCTGCCCATCAATCTGTACAAATGTTGGCTCGGGCGGCGACTCATCCCCCTGGCCCACCGCGACCACTATATGTATGAGTACGCGGGCCGGGAGGACTCAACGAAGTCCTTCCTCGACGAGTGGCAACTCGAGGATTACCTCCTGGCGCTGAAGAAGATCACCCAGGCGACATACCTCGACGCGAAGGCCGGGGTCGCCCCCTACACTGCGAAGCATCCAGCCCCGACGGTAAGTCATCCTTTTGTCATTCGCAGTCGTAGTTAAATGCAGTCGCGGTCATACTATTGTTGTTTATGCCTATTGCAGCTATTTCAAGTAGTTGAGGGGTGGCTTCCGCCCGCGGACGACGAGAATTCGAGTTCGTCCGTCCGGGAGGTGGGCGAATCGCCTCCAGCAAGGGGAGGCGTCGAGAGTGACGGGAGTGGAGGCAACGACGAATCCAAAGAAGAGGTCGCCCCGCTGGTCCGGAAAACACGCGGGCAGCGGCAGCGTGAGCTTGAGGCAAGCAGAAGCCTCGAGCGTCATGACGATGATGACGACGAGCTCCCCGAGCACACCTCGCGTCGCGAGGCCACTCCCTCGAAGAAGAAGAAGAAGAAGAAGAAGAAGAAGAAGAAGAAGAAGAAGAAGAAGAAGAAGAAGAAGAAGAAGAAGAAGAAGAAGAAGAAGAAGAAGAAGAAGAAGAAGAAGAAGGAGAAGGAAGTTAAGGCCCCTCCAAAGAAGAAGACGAAGCCAGCGAAACAGGCGTCTCCGCCTCACTCGCCAAGCAGCTCCGACGCCACCAGCCTGGCCGGGGGCAAAGCCCCACAGGAGGTGACGGCGCCAGATATCGCCGCCGTCCTGACCGAGGTGCCTCTGGCCTCGATGCCTCCGCCGTTCGCCCCAATCTCTGGGTCGGGGACCGCTCCAGTCGCGGTAGCTTCGCCGCCCAAGGGTGCTCCTGCCGAAGATGTTTCGGAGGCTCCGGCCGCAGCCTCGACAACGAAGAAACCGTCCGTGTCTTGGGCACGCGACGTCCTGGAGATGGGCCTCAGTCGCCGACTGGGCCCCGAACTGGAGAAGCCGGCCGGCATCCACACGGGGCTACGCTTCATTCCAGTCGCCAAGTGAGTTTGCTCACCTACTTTTGTATTTCATTGTACTTGGATTATCTTGCTCACGCAATCAATTTGTAGGACCGGAGCGAAGAAGATAGGCCATCCGACCGTGGCTAAGGTGCCACTCGTCGTCAGCGAGGAGGATCCCTCCCGGAAGAGGAAGGCGGACGAAGTCGTCGTCCCCGCGGATAGCGCCAAGAAGGCCAAGGGCGACGAAGTCGTCACGGTCTCCGACGACACGGCGATCGCGCCGAGTGAACCCGTAACGGAGGCGGCCTTACCCGCGAAGGAGGGTGCTCCCTCGCCTGGGGTGGCCGAGCCGGCCTCCTTTGGTGCCGGTGCCTCCATCGCAACGTTCCCGCGCTTCATGGCCAAAGCGGCTACAGCGAGTGGTAACTCGCCCTCGAGCCATGCGCCTGGGGTCGCCAATACGGAGGTCGAGCAGCGTCGCGGGCACACGCCGGCTCTCCTCACGTCCGTGGATGTGATACAACTTCATGGCATGCTTGGCGCAGCCATCCAGGTATGTCCAGTCCCCGAGGATCAGGCAGGTGTGTTGCAGCGGTCTGATTCTTTTAATGTCGTGTTTTTATTTTTCGCGTCCAGTCCCCGAGTGCGCGCTCGCTGAATTTCAGCGGGTGGGCACTTAGGATTTTTTGATTGCCAGTCCCCGAGTGCACACTCGCTAAATTTCAGCGGGTGGGCACTTAGGATTTTTTGTTTGCCTGTCCCCGAGTGCGCACTCGCTGAATTTCAGCGTGTGGGCACTTTGGATTCCGCTTTGGTTAACTGTTTGAATTGTGTGCAGGGTCTGCAACATGAGTCAGCTGATCGGCTTGCTGCAAAACACCGCGCGGAGAAGGAACTGGCCACCGTCCAAGAGGCGAATAAGGGGCTTCAGGCAATTGCCGCGAAGGCAGAGGAGGCCCGCCAGGGACTTGTCCCAGCGAATGAGTTGGCAGCGGCTCAATCGGCGTTGAGCTCGGCTGAGAAGCGGATCGCCGACCTCGAGCGCGAGCTGAGGGAGGCGAAAGAGGAAGCGAGTTCGGCGGACGGTCGAGCCAAGGCCGCCGTTATGGCCGCCGCGGAAGAACGTAAAGTTTCTGACGCCCTTGTTGCTGGTCTTCAGGATGATTATACTTCTCTTCAGAGCTTCATCACGGATCTCTCTCGTCCCTTGATTGGTGAGTGTGTCTGCCCCTGCCTGTTGCATGTGCCTTTTTATAGTATCTGATGTACTCACTGTTATCTTCCATCCGCAGGTCGTATCCTTGATAGCACGGAAGAGGCGAGCTCGTTCGACGCGCGGCAATGTGTGGCCATGCTTGTCGACTCGGCGGTGTTGTCGGCGACGTGCATCCGTGCCTACCTCCAGGAGATGTCGCCTACGGAAGTAATTCCCAGCGACCTCGTCGAGGTGTGGCGGTACTTGGAGAAGGCGCCGTCGGTCGTCGAGTTTATGACGCGATCGGCCTTCCGACGTGGAGCAGCGACGGCGCTTAGCCTTGGGCTCGCCCACTTCCCGGAGGACATCGATCTGGACGACGTGACGAGTGGCTACCCGTTGTCGACTGGCTCGGTGGAGATCTCTGAGGTACTCAAGTTGACGGACCGCGCCGCGGTGTACTCCGAGCGCGTCTAGGCGATGGGCGACCTCCTTCCTTACTAGGAGACGGTCGTCGCACCTAACGACCCCGAGCCGCAGCACCGGAACTTCAAGATCGAGCAACCCTTCCGTGCGGCGATGGCGGGTGAGCTGACGACGTACCCGTCAAACCCGTACACGCCCTTCATTCGCAATCGCAAGGGTGCTAGCGAGTCGTCGTCGAAGCCTGCGGAGTAGAATAGTTTGCCCTGGGGCGTTAGTAGCAGATCTGCCGTTTGGGCATATTTTGTATTTTGAGACGATTGCAACATGCTATTAACGAGATATCGTGTTTGTTTTGTGATTTGTCATGTGTTTTTCGATTGAGGGTTGAACGAGTCCCCGAGCGCGTCCGCCCTTTTTATGGGGTTGACCTCGTTTGTGATGTGTTTGCGGTTTTTGAATGTTTTGTTATTGTGGTCGACTCGCCCGGACTCGGAGAGCCAGTCGCAAGGCGACTCCCTTGAGCGCTCTGTACTTCGCCGTTTTCCCTTGCGCGAACGAGGTCGGGTGGCCGAGTCCCCGAGCGTGGTACTTGGTTGTTCTAGGCGCGACTCGAGGGTGGGTGAGGACTTGGCGCGTTAGTTTGAGCGCGTCACTCCTGTCTGGCCTGTTGGGTCAGTCGCATGGCGAGTCCTGGGCATGCTCTCATACTTGGCGTTTTTCCTAGCCGCTCGCGCTGGACTGGTCGTCAGTCCCCGAGCGTGGTACTTGGCCGTTCGAGTCGCTATGTCGAGGATGCGGAGGATCATGGTCGCTGTGAGAAGCGAAGGCAGTTGTCTTGGCTCGTAGAGCCAGTCGGGCTAGGCGACTCCGATGGGGCTCCGGGTAGGCGTTTTTCATGGACGTTGCAAGGCCTGAGGTGACCCAGTGCCATTGTAACGCACTACTTGGCCGTGCCGATCGCTGTACCAAAGGTTGACTTCTGCAGTTAGCTTGACGCTCTTATTACGAGTGCGAGTGGCACAAGACACGGAGAGTAGGCGCAATTTGCGGTAACCAATTCTTTTTATTTCAAAGCGACTGGAGGGTACATATGTAGGGTTCTAGGAGTAGAACTTTCGTAGGAGGTTTACATTCCACGGTCGCTTGACGTCGAGTTTGCCGTCCCCGCGGACGTCGATGAGGTAGTAGGCGTCGTTGCCGAGTATGCGCCCGACGGAGAATGGTCCCTCCCACGAAGGGGAAAGCTTGTGCATGCCCTTCTTGTCCTGGAGGAGGCGCAGCACCAGGTCGCCTTCTTCGAAGGTGCGAGTTTTCACCCGCCGGCTGTGATAGCGGCGGAGTCCTTGCTGGTAGATGGCGGTGCGTGATCGAGCGAGGTCACGTGCCTCGTCGAGTTGATTGACTCCATCCTGGCGGGCGAGTTCGTTTGCAGCCTCCGTGTAGTGGACGACCCGTGGCGAGTCATGCTCGAGGTCGGTGGGCATGACTGCCTCGGCGCCGTACACCATGAAGAAGGGGGTGAACCCTGTCGACCTGTTGACCGAGGTGCGGATGCCCCAGATGATGGAGGGTAGCTCCTCGACCCAGCACCCGGCGGTGCGCTCGAGTGGTACTTGGAGTCGCGGCTTCAGGCCGTGGAGGATGCTTTGATTGGCCCGTTCCGCCTGGCCGTTGGATTCCGGGTGGGCGACTGACGCGAGATCGAGACGGATGTGGTGTTCTTCGCAGAACTCGGCCATGGCTCCTTTGGCGAAGTTGGTGCCGTTGTCCGTGATGATGCTGTTTGGGAACCCGTAGCGATATATGAGCTCACGTAGGAATTTAGTGGCAGTCTTCCCGTCGCATTTCCGGACTGGTTTGGCCTCCACCCACTTTGTCAATTTGTCGACCGCGACCCGGAGGTGGGTGTAGCCAGAGGGAGCCTTTTTGAAGGGGCCTACCATGTCCATACCCCACACGGCGAATGGCCAGGTAATGGGGATTGTCTTGAGCGCTGAGCTCGGCACGTGCGTCTGGTTGGCGTACTTCTGGCATCCGGCGCACCGCTGGACAATGTCGACGGCATCGGCGTGTGCGGTGGGCCAGTAGGAGCCATGCCGCATAGCCTTGGCGACCAGAGAGCGGGCGCCGGCGTGGTGGCCGCAGTCGCCGGAGTGGATGTCGTGGAGGATCTTGCGTCCTTCGGTGGGTTGGACGCAGCGTTGGAACACGCCGGTGACGATGCGCTTGTGGAGCTCGCCGTCGATGATGGTGAAGGATTTGCATCGGCGTGCGATCATCCGGGCGTCCATCTCGTCTGTCGGCAAGGTGCCGGCCTCCAGGTAGGCGACGTAGGGCTTGGTCCAGTCGTCTGGCTCGGTGACGAGTGCGACCAGGGCTGCCTCTGGCTGCAGCGGGACTCCGATGTTGATCTCCCTTGGGGGAGAGACTGATGGCTTGGTGATCGTGTCCAGGAAGGTGCCGGCGGGTGGTGCGAGTCGAGCCGATCCAATGCGAGAGAGTGCGTCGGCCTCCTCGTTCTTCCGCCTGTCGGTCCACTCGACGGAGTAGCATGCGAAGTGTCCACCTAGCTTGTCCACTGCTTGGCGGTATGCCGCCATGGTGGGAGAGACGGCGTCGCAGGTGCCAGCAACTTGCCCAGCAACGAGGTCGGAGTCTCCGTAGCAGCGTAGGCGGTTGACGTTCATCTCCTTGGCAGCTCGCATGCCGTGGAGTAGTGCCTCGTACTCGGCCATGTTGTTGGTGCAGGGGGTGAAGTCGAGGCAGAGGACGTAGCGGAGCTTGTCGCCCTTCGGTGAAGTCAGCACGATCCCTGCTCCTGCGCCGTCTGCGTTCTTGGAGCCGTCGAAGTGCAGGCTCCAGTAATGGAGGTATGGCAGCTTTTCTGGCTGCTGGGCCTCTTCCCAATCGGCGATGAAGTCCGCTAGAGCCTGCGACTTGATCGCTTTTCGTGGCTCGTATTTGATGTTGTGGACGCCGATCTCGACGGCCCACTTGGCGACTCGCTCGGTCACCTCGCGGTTGCGGATGATGTCCTGCAACGGTGCTGAGGAGACGACCGTGATTGGGTGCTCCTGGAAGTAGTGTGGCAGGGGCCGCTATGCTCTAAAGACCGCGTATACCAGTTTCTGGTACTGCGGGTATCGCTGGCGCGACTCGGTGAGGACCTCGCTGATGTAGTACACTGGTCGCTGTACTGGGCGCTCCTTTCCTTCCTCCGGCCGTTCGACGACCATGACGGCACTGACGACGCGCTCGGAAGCCGCGACGTAGACCAGCATGGGTTCTTTGTCGGCGGGGGCGGCGAGTAGTGGTGCGGCGAGTAGCACCTTCTTGAGGTCGCGGAGCGCGTCGCCCGCCTCCTTGTCCCACTGGAAGGTGGGGTTCTTGCGCATCAGGCGGTATAGGGGCATCGCCTTTTCGCCCAGGCGAGGGATGAAGCGACTGAGAGGCGCTACTTGCCCGGCCAGCTTCTGGATGTCGCACAGGCACTCGGGTTTGCCGAGTCGGGCGATCGTGTCGATCTTGGTGGGGTTCGCCTTAATCCCTCGCTTGGAGACGACATACCCCAGCAGTTGTCCTGCTGGTACACCGAAGGTGCATTTGCCTGGATTAAGCTTTATCTTGTATTTCCGCAAGTTGGCGAATGTTTCCGCCAGGTCGGCGAGTAGATCACCCTGGCGAGCGGATTTGACGACCACGTTGTCGATGTAGACGTGGATGTTGCGGCCAATTTGGCTCGCGAGGCACTCTTGCATGCACCGCTGGTAGGTCGCCCAGGCGTTCTTGAGGCCGAAGGTCATGGCGGTGTAGCAGAAGGCTCCGAATGGCGTGATGAACGCCGTCTTCTCCTTGTCCTCGACAGCCATTTTTATTTGGTTGTATCCAGAGTAGGCGTCGAGGAAACATAGCGACTCCGAGCCCGCGGTGGAGTCGGTTATTTGGTCGATCCGTGGGAGGACGAACTGCTCCTTCGGGCAGGCGCTGTTCAAGTTTGTGTAGTCGATACACATCCTCCAGGTCCCATTCTTTTTCTCAACAAAGACTGGGTTTGCCAGCCACTTGGAGTATTTAATTGGCCGAATGAAGCCTGCAGCGAGTAGACGCTGTACTTCCTCGGCGATAGCTCGGCGGCGCTCTTCATTGAAGGGCCGCAGCGATTGCTTGACGGGTCGCACTTTGGGGTCGGCATTTAGTTTGTGCTCAGCGAGCTCCCTAGGTACACCGGGCATGTCAGAGGGCTTCCATGCGAAGATGTCCCTGTTCTCACGGAGGAACTCGATGAGCGCGCCTTCCTAGGATGGGCTCATGCCTGTCCCGATCGTCACCATCTAGCTGGAGTCGCTCGGGACCAGCTCGACGGTGCGGGTGTGCATCGTTGCCTCGAAGGCTGAGGTGTTTGCGCCCTCCGAGTTGGGCTTCTTGAGTATGGTGGGGTCGTCGTTGTTGACCCCGCTCGCGTACTTGGCGAGCTCATCGGCGTGGTTGGTCTCTGCCGCGATGACAGCGTCGGCGAGTTCTGCTCCTTTGGCCTCGCACTCGGCGGCCATGTCGGGGTCGCCGTTGATGGTTATGACGCCGCACGGCCCGGGGAGCTTCATCGCATTGTACGCGTAGTGGGGCGCTGCCATGAACTTGGTGAACGCCTGGCGCCCCAGGACGCAGTGGTAGGGGCTGTCGAAGGGTACCAGCTCGAAGACGATCCGCTCGGTGCGGAAGTTTGCTGGTGTGCCGAAGGTGACTGGCAGCGTGACCTTGCCGATCAGGTACGCCTTCCGACCGGTGACGATGCCGTGGAACGTGGTGTGGGTTGTCTCGATCATCGACTGCGGGAGCCGCAGCCGCCTGAAGGTGTCCAGGTACAGGATCTTGATGGAGCTGCCGCCGTCCATCAATGTCTTGGGGAGCCAGTAGTCTCCCACCTTAGGCTTGACCACCAGGGCGACTCGTCCTGGGTACTCGATGCGTGGCGAGTGGTCCTGGCGGCTCCAGGTGATGGGCTGCTCCGACCAGTTGAGGAACTGGGGAACGTCCACCTAGGCCACCGGATTGACGGCGACGGCGCGGGTGATGACCTTCTTCTTGCGCTTCGTGTTGAAGCCTGTGAAGGTATGGAGCGAGCCGGCCACGTTGCCGAATTTTCCGCCGTTTGGCGGGTTGTTGTCGGGGTCCTCCCGTGCTCGTCGTGCCTTCTCAATCTCTCTGAGGGTGTGGCAGTCGGCGGTCGTGTGCGTTGCGGGTTTCCCTTCCCTGCTATGAAACGCACAAGGTCGGTTAAGGAGGGCCGCGGGGTCGAACCTTGGCTTGGCCTTGTAGTTGCCGCTGTCGCGGCGTTGTCCTCCGTCGCGGCGGAAGCTTTTGGGCTCGCGTTGTGCGTGCCCAGTGTTGGCGACGAAGTCGACTCGCCCGTCATTGCGGCGCTTGCCGGTGAGGCAAGTGTTGCTGTATCGTAGGTCGGACCGTCGTCCTTGTCGTTGCCGCTCGTGCGGCGTTGGCCTCCCGACTCGTCGTCGGTTTCCTGGTTTGGATCTTCCTCCGCGTATTGTTTGGCGATCTCGAGGAGGTCCGGTATGTTGTCGAGTGTGCGAGAATGTCGCTTGAGCTTGGCGACCAAGGGCTCGTAGCGGCACGAGGTCTTGAAGCAATGGATCGCGGTGTCCGGGTGGATGCCGACCGCGTTGTACCAGAGTTCTTGCCACCGCTGGACCCAGTTGCGGGTCGACTCGCGGGGTCCCTGGACGCATCGCTCCAGGTCCTCGATGGTGGTGGCGCGGGTGTAGGAGCACTCGAAGTGCCTGACAAAGGCGTCGCGGATCTCCTCCCAGGAGTCGATACTATCCTGGGGGAGGGTGTTGATCCACTGCCTGCACGTCCCCTCCATCATCAAGGGGAGGTAACGGGCGGCTAGCAGGTCGGTGTGGCCTGCGATCCCCATCGCCATGAGGTATGTATCGAGCCACACGGAGGGGTCGTACGAAGGGTCGTATTTTTCTATCTCCTTCGGCGCTTTGAGCAATAGCACATATACAATTGTTCCATGAACAAAAGATTGTCGTTTTCTCCCTAGTAGCAATAGCACATATACAACCTTAGAGATTTCTGTCACTTACCCAGATTCAGTAGAGGCATGAACCCACTATCGAGCATAAATACTCCCTCTTGGAGTCACTAGCATCTACTTGGCCAAGATAGCTACTAGAAACGGAGAGCATGCAAGATCTCAAAAAACATAGAAATGATAGAATCAATAATCAATAAGACATGATAGAATCAATAATCCATCTGACATAGTATCTCAATATCCATCGGAACCCCGCAAACACAACATGTATGATTACAAATAGATGATCTTGATCATGAACGGAGCTCACAAGATCTAAACATGATAGAACAAAGGAGGAGAAACAACCATCTAGCTACTATGTGGACCCATAGTCCAAGAGTGAACTACTCGTGCATTATACCGGAGGCTGGCATGGTGATGAAGAAGGCCTCTGGGATGATCTCTCCCCTCCAACAGGGTGCCGAGAAGAGCTTCAGATCCCCCGATCTAGGGACGATGGTGGCGGCGGCTACGGACTGTTTCGTGGTGATTTGATTGGGTACTTACGGTTTTGGCATTGGGGGGGGGTTATATAGGCGAAGAGGCGAGGCAGGAGAGCGGCCAGGGGGGCCACACCCTGCCTAGGTGCATCCCACGCGTGGGGGGGTGAGGCCACCCTGTGGCTCCCTTCCGTCTGTCCTATGGACTCCATGTTCTCCTCGGTGAAATATTGACTTTGGCATTTGTCCCGTCCAATTCCGAGAATATTTCTTTACTAGCTTTTCTGAAACCAAAATAGCAGAAAACAAGCAACTGGCACTGCGACATCTTGTTAATAGGTTAGTCCCAGAAAAGTACAAAAATACCTCAAAGTGTAGACAAAGAAAATTAAAGTTGATACTAAACAAGCATGGAACATAAAAAATTATAGATACGTTTACGACGTATCACCAAGTTTGGGGGAAGTTCGACTCCTTGGAGAACACGGCCAAGCTATAGAGAGATTCTTGAAGGGTGAAACCCTAACTTGTAACCGACTCGACCTACCCGAGACCTGGCCTCCACATATAAAGGCCAGGAGGGCACGATAAGGAGGATCTCCCCCAACTCATACACACAGCTCACGCTAGATTGCATCTGTGCACCCCTGTAACTTTAGGTTCTAGCATCAATCAAGAATAGACAAGCAGGAGTAGGGTTTTCCCTCCGGGGGACTGAACCTGGGTAAACATTATGTCCCCTTTATGCATGTCTGTTAACCGTCTCGTGATCTCCAGCATCCCCATCTTCTCCAAAACCCAAGTCCATAACAATCGGCATTGACGAGTCGAACCCTCATCAATTGCTGACGTCTGTGGGAAATGGGGATGCTGATTATGTGATCGTGACGGTTCCATCCGGTGCGATCTTCGATTCCTATGCAACGGAGAATCACCTCTTCTTCGGTGATCTTGACTTCATCGCCCACTCCCCGGCCAGCCACAAAGACTACGAGTCCGTAGGAGACGGATTCGAGATGTTGTTCGGGACCTTCTGCTTCCAGGTGGGTCATATCGGCACCCTCCGCCTGCTAGAGCGGGTGTCGCCTTTGTCGATCAGGCCCTCCTCATGGGCACCACCAATCGGTTTCTGGACACACCGACCCTGACATACACTTCGGATGATAGCAGCAGCTGCAACTCTGATATGTATGATCCCCCCACCAATGAAGAAACCTACGGTTCCGGATCTGAGATTTGTGGGAGCAATGACCTCCCCCATTGCTACATGTGCGCAGCCATCCACGATGGTAACATCGGTGATGGAACCGACCTGCCAAATCCCCCTCCCAACCCGCAAGCTCCTAACACCGTGAACGGAGGAAACAGACCACCTCCGCCCAATCCCAATGAGAGCAGGGCACCCGATAACACTGAGGGAATAAACCATGTCCGCCACAAGATCAACCTCAATGACGCCGAGTGGGCAAGGGTGCGTGAAGCTGTGCGAGGCACCAATCCTCTGCCAATCGACGCCCCTCGTGACATGCAGATGGGTTACCACTGGCTCCTCATCGAGGAGCACAATCCACAAATCAAGAAGGAAGACGAGCTCGAGCGACGCAAGCGAGCGGCTGACAAGTCAAGCATGCGGTGAGTTGCGCTCTCTTCCACACGTGGCTCTTCCTCGAAAGGCTACGACAGCCGCAAGTATCACTCTCGCTTGGAGCACATGGATCCTGATGTACGACGCGAGCCAAACAAGGAACTCCACATGTCCTTCATGACGATGGATCGCAGGGCAACAGCATACCTAAAATGCCGCAGGCCGTAGTCATGGCGGCCACCACCTACCTGGCATCAAACCAGCCACCAGCGGGGGACCCATGGTACGCAATTGACAAATCTGCGATTACAGGTCTCGGACTTGTTGGTGCTGCGCTCCACGACTAGGTAGCCACGGAGCCAAATAAAAAAGGTGCGGTAAAATTCACCCGAAGTCGCACACCCTCATCCGATGAGGAAGAGAATGGCCTGCCGCAGGGTTGCTTCGGATAACTCCATAGCTCGACGACTCGTAGGAGCCTAAGGTCATCAAACACCCTTCGGACGATCCAAAATTTGACAGCACGCAGGAGCCAAAGATCTAGCTCGACGACCATCTATCGTCAGTCAAACTCCATGGCGGGAGTAAAAGCACAGCCATGCTATGCCTTCAGCTGCAACTAACAGGCGCGGCCAGAGCCTGGCTCAACAGCCTCCCTTCCGAATCCATCCATAGCTGGGAAGAGCTGGCATACTGCTTCATCCACAACTTCAAAAGCACTGGCAAGATATCAGCTTCAATTGAGGAGCTACGCGCTTGTTTCCAGCGATCCAACGAGTCCATCTGCTCGTACATACTGCACTGGTCCATCATCAAAAACTCTGCCACAAACATCTTAGAGGAAAGGGCAATTGATGCCTTCAATGATGGCATAAGGCGCCACGAATTCAAAGAGGAGCTCGGGCGCGTCAAGCCCAAAACCATCGATCACTTGATGGACATCGCCAATCGCTGGGCCGATGGTGAATATGTCGTCCGAACACATCCGGATGACGAGGAAGACTTCAGCCGCAGGCACGATCGCTGAGGGAAAATAAGAATGCGCGTCTATGACAAACGTGCAGAGGTTGATACGGTCGCGGCTGGCTAGGTCGATCGCCACGATGACGGAAACCGCAACAGCGGATATTACAGCGGCAATTACCGCGATAGTAGAAGGCCAACACAAACATGGCAGCAATGCAACCGTGATGATGAGCCATACACATTCGACAAACTATCGAGTCCCTGCACCATCCACTTCTACATCGACAAGCAGGATGGCAAAAGGAAGGCCAGTCACATGCTCAAGGAATATAGGGAGTTCCAGAAACTCCACGAGGGTTATGCCCAGATGCACCGTCGGGCGGTGAATCCCGGATTCGCTCCCGCCCTAGGAGCTGTCGCACATGGAGCTCCACCTCCTCAACCCGGAGCACCCGCACAACCTACGGCTACATCGGCCCAGAATAACAAAGCAGACCCATACCCAGCACCGCTAGGGTCTATGATGATACATAAGGGGCGCCCAACCAACAGGGTGCAAAAGATGATGAAGGTCAACCTGGTCGTCACCTCTCCACTGGCTATACCTGAGTACCTCAGCGGCTCAGAGTCATGCATCACATTTGATCGTTGAGATCACCCACGACAGATAACTCGTCTAGGTCATTCTGCCCTGGTGCTTGAGGCCCAGATTGGAGTTTTCGAGATGAGCCGCATCTTCATGGACTCCGGCAATGGCATCAACCTGATGTTCGCCAGCACACTCGCGGCTATGTGGATCCTGCTATGCAACCTAGAGGCGTCGGACACGATGTTCCACGTCATCGTCCTAGGGAAGGGAATATACCCCCTAGGAAAAATATGGCTCGACGTCATCTTCGGCTCACCCAGCAACTTCAAGCGCGAGCAACTCGAGTTTGAGGTGGTGGACTGGCCCTCACAATACCACCCCATCCTTGGGCGAGTGGCATTCGCAAGATTCCTGGCAGTACCCAACGGTGTCATCACCATCCTAGGAAGCTTCACCAAGTCAGATAGCCGCGACAGGGACTTCAACAGAATATCCCAGTCGTTCGGCATGCAGGAGGAGCTTGCGAGGATAAAAGAGGTCACGGACAACGGTCGGCCCCGATCACCAGGCAAAACGCACCTGACATGTCGTTTGACTCCACAGTCAACACTAAAAATGTGGAGGTACACCCGACGAACTCCTCCAAGATGGATATGATCGCCAACAGCCTGAGTCCCGCATAGGAACTCGTGCTCGTCGAATTCCTCCGTGAGCGCTGGGAAATTTTTGCCTGGTGTCCTGCGGACATACCAGGAGTTCCCAGGGAATTCTCCGAGCATGCACTCAATGTGTTCCCAGATGCAAGACCTATGAAGAAGTCGATGCGTCGACTGTCCAAAAGAAGAGCTGAGGCAATTGGCATCAAAGTCAACAGACTCCTCGATGCCAACTTTATAAGGGATATAAAGGAAAGCACATGGGTAGCTAACCCCGTGCTGGTCCCTAAAAAGTACACGGACATCCTGCGGATGTGTGTGGACTTCACGTCGCTTAACAAGCACTGTCCTAAGGAACACTTCCTCTACCACGGATCGATCAAATCATCGACACCACTTCAGGATGCGAGAGACTATCCTTCCTCGACGCTTACTCAGGCTACAACAAAATTTGAATGAAGGCCGAAGATCAGGAGAAAATGGCATTCATCACGTCGTTTGGGGTGTTCTACTACAACACGATGCCCTTCAGGCTAAAGAACGCGGGCGCTACCTACCAAAGGTGCATGCATGCGTGCCTGAAGAGCCAGATCGGACGCAACGTCTAGGTCTATGTCCATGACATAGTCATCAAGACAAAAGAGGCTCGAACATTGATCGACGACCTCCGCGAGACGTTCAACAACCTTGATCGCTACAAGATCAAGATGAACCCAAACAGGTGTGCCTTCGGCATCCCGTCTGGGAAATTACTTGGGTACTTCATCTCTCAGCGAGGCATCGAGGCCAACTCGAAGAAAATAAGGGCTATACTAGCCATGGAGAAGCCTAAAAACGTCACAGGGGTCCAGCAGCTAGCTGGGCGAATTGCGGCGCTGAGCAGATTCATTAGTCGCATGGGCGAGAAGGCCATCCCATTCTACCAGCTGTTGCGCAAGACCAAAAAATTCGAGTGGATGGCCAAAGTTTACGAGGCATTCGAAGACCTCAAGTGCCTACTCTCCATGTATCCTGTATTTGTAACGCCAAAGGAGAGGGAGACTATGTTTCTATACATTGCAGCCATGCACCAGGTTCTCAGCACTGCCCTCGTGGTCGAACGACCCGAAGACGGCAAGACCCGCGGGGTACAACGCCCAGTCTACTACCTCAGCAAGGTACTGAAGCCAACAAAGAAGAGGTATCCCCATTACCATAAGCTTGCCTATGGTGTATTCATGACAGCATGTCAACTGATCCACTACTTCAAGGAGCATCAGATCGTACTCGTCAATGACGAGCCACTATCGAACATACTGAACAATCCTGAAGCTACTGGGCGAGTAGCCTTATGGTGCATTGAGCTATCCCCTCGGGACATCATCTACGAGCGTCGCACCGCTATCAAGTCGTAGGAGCTACCTGACTTCTTCGTCCACTGGATGGAACTATAGCTATCGGAAACTCCGGACATGTCCCAGTCCTGGACAATGCACTTCAACGGCTCCAAACGCGAGGCCGGAGCAGGAGCCGGAGTAATCTTGACATCCCCTCAAGGGGATAAGATGAAATATGTGCTGCGAATGAAGTTCCGTGTATTCAATAACGAGGTTGAGTATGAGGAACTCCTGCATGGCATGCGGATGGCCAAGGTGAAGGGAATATTCCCGAGAGGCAATAATAAAGTGGTTATTATCGTATTCCTTATTTATGATAAATGTTTATTTTGCATGTTAGCTTGTATTAACACGGAAACGTTAATACATGTGTGTTTAATAAATAAATAGAAAGTTCCTAGTTATGCCTCTCTTATAAACTAGCTCGTTGATTAACAAGATGATCAAAGGTTTCCTGGTCATGGACATTGGATGTTGTTAATAACGAGGTCACAACATTATTGGAATGGTGTGATGAACATTCATCCGAATTATATCATTATGATCAAAGTCATTGTGTTTATATTGCTATAACACCATACGAAGTAATCTTAGTCCTTAGACCATGAGATCATGTCAATCACTAACACCGGAAGAGTATCTTGATAACATCAAACGTCACACCATAACAGGGTGACTATAAAGATGGGTTCAGTGCTACGAAGGTGTTATGTTGAGGCTCATGGATCAAGAGTGAAACTTGTCCATCCCGATGACGGAGAGATATACCCTGGGCCCTCTCGGTGATATCACATTAGTTAACTTGCAAGCAAGTGATTTGATCACTATAATGTTATATCACGGGAACAAGAAAAGAGTACATGTCGGTAACGATATCAAACTAGGTATGGGGATACCGATGATCGAATCTCGGACATGTAATATATCGCGAGACAAAGGGATTGAGTTACATGCGTATAAGGTTCACACGATCACGGAGATCAACGTTGAATGTGTGGGGGTCAGTACGGATCTCCAGGTCCCGCTGCTCATTATTGATCGGAGAGGGGTCTCGATCATGTCTACATTATTCGCAAACCGTAGGGTGACACACTTAAGGGATACCGAGACCATTCGGATCAAATGATATGCCAGAGAAAGAAAAAGAAAGCGCAGGAATTTATTTCACTGGACATCGAAATCGTTTCAGTTGAAATTGTTGAAACTGGTTTTTCATGTGAAATTGAAATGTTGTAAGGAGTTTTATGTGAATGTTTGTTAATTAAATTAATAAACAAAATTCTGAATAAATAAATAAAAGAGTTTTATTTAAATGAGAGCTTGCATTAAATTTGGTGGAAATTTAATGCATGTGAGTGGATTTTTGAGTGGAGGCATGTTTATGTGAGTGGAGGCTTTCATTCTGAGTGGGAGCTCCACCCAAATGAATGTGGAAGAGGTGGGGGCAGCCACCATGGGCTGGGTGCCATGCCCCTTGGGTGCTCCCCCTCTCCCTATAAAAGGCATCCCTCTCCTCCTCTCAAAGCACACCTCCTCGTGAAGGATCTCTCTCCCCCTTTTAGAATTTCCCCATGGTCTCGGATCAGCGAGATACATGTTCCCGGTGGCTTTTTCTGGAAGGATTTGTTGCTTCCGCTGCTTCGCTGGAGCGAGGGCATGGAGGTTGTCGGGGTACCCGGACGTGTGTGCAATCACGGATGCTCCACTGCTTTGTGGTGCTGGACGTGATGGTGCTGGACCGGCTGGACCAGATGGACTTCATCACGATCTTGAGATCGGCAAGCGTTCGACTACATCATCCATGAGTACAACCTCGTTAACGCTATTCGGTCTTCGAGGGTATGTATTCTATGGATGTATATCCACCCGTTGCGTGTATCTAGTAGATAGATCTTGGTACTTCCCATTGTAGGAAATTTTTTGTTTTCTATGTTGTGAACCCTTCACAAGGTCTGCGGCGCCACGCGCCTTGTCATCTACGGAGACTCCAACCTCGTCGTCCAGCAGACGATGAACGAGTGCGACGCTCATAGCACCAACATGATCGCATATCGTGCACTCTACAAATCACTCGAAGGAGACTTTGATAGCTGCAAGCCCTAGCACGTTGGAAGGGAAAGAAATGAAGAGGCCGACAAGCTTGCAAACATCGGCTCCACCTGCGCCCCAGTGCCACCGGGTGTGTTCCTAGATCAAATTTGTGTGCCCTCCATCAAGCGAAAATTCTGGAAGGATACAACCGAAGCCGCGGGACACTCAGGGGATGCGCCAACCGAGAAAGCCGACGCACCCGAAGAACTGGACATAGAGGTCAAACTGGTGAACCTTATGCAGGTCCTGGTGGTCAAGCAGACATGGACCCAGCCATACCTCAAGTACCTGATAAGAAAATAGCTGCCTAAGGACCTGATGGACGCCCTCCACATCGCTCGCAGATCCAAGGCTTTCACCATCATTAATGGCGAGTTGTACAAGCGCCGCATCTCAGGAGTGCTCCAGCGATGCGTCACCAATAGTGACGGTAAGAGCATCATCCTCGACATCCACGAAGGCATCTTTGGCCACCATGCAGGCAGTTGCGCCCTTGTTTCCAAAGCTCTGCCAGTTGGCTTATACTAGCCAACAACGATGCGTGATGCCAAGGACATTGTCGAAAGATGCAACGCCTGCCAAAGGTTTGTAGACAAGCCACCCGCGCCAGGATCAGAGCTATGTCCCATACCATTGGCCTGGCCCTTCGTCCAGTGGGGACTCGACATGGTCGGAAAACTACATAAGTCCTCATCCGGAGGGCATGTCTTCCTCCTGGTGGAAGTCGAGAAATTCACGAAGTGGATTGAGGCCAAGCATGTCATTAACTAAACTGGTTCCTCTGCCGTCAAGTTCTTTCAATCCATCATCTATAGGCTCGGAGTGCCTCACAGCATCATAACTGACAATGGCATGAACTTCACCTCAAAGGAGTTCCGGGACTTCTGCGAATGTCTCGGCATCAACCTCACATACGCCTATGTGGCGCATCCGCAGACCAACGAGCAGGTCGAAAAGGCCAATGGTCTCGTCTGCAACAGAATAAAGAAGCGGATGCTCCGCCCACTCAAAAGGCTGGCAGGAGCCTAGGTGGAGGATTTACCCTCCATACTCTGGAGCCTACGCACAATGCCAAACAACGCCACTGGCTACACGCCCTTCTCCATGGTGCATGGAGCCCAAGCAGTGCTGCCCACTGAAGTACGCTACAAGGCCCCACTGGTCGTCGCCTACAGTGAAGCCGAATCATCGGCCGCACTCGAAGACGCCGTTGACACACTGTACAAAGATCGCGACATCGCAGTAGCCCATTCGGCGGTGTATCAACAAAGTCTCCGCAACTACCATAGTCGACGACTTCGCCCAAGGTCCTTTGTCGAAGGAGACCTCATCCTGCGACTTAAACAGAAGGGGCATCTGAAGCTCGAATCACCCTAGGATGGGCCTTACGTGGTTACTGAAATAATCCCAGGTGGAGCCTATTGCCTCAAGGACGTCGCATCCGGAGTAGCATATTCCAACTCCTAGAATGTCGCACAATTGTAATGCTTCTACCCCTAGTTGTTTTTTACTTTCAATAAGGCTATTTAGCCAGGCTAATCAGCCGAACACTGTACCCCCTACATTATGATGAATAAAAGCTAAGTCCCTTGGCCCAATTTTTCCTCTCTTGCATACATTTGCATCGTTAAAACATGCTCGGGGGCTATGCCTCACCTTACGACTCCATCGATTGACAACAACAACGCATAAACCCTGAGTATCTGACCACGTCAGGCTAATGAAAAGGACATGCACAACCTATAGTCAACAATGCACTACGTGCCAATACATACAACTTCAAAAGGGCACCAAAGCCCACTCGACGATATACAGACTTTACATTGTTATATTCCCTTTTCGCAGGACTCAGCTATGTTGTAGAAGGACGTTCGTCCGCTCCTCGAAGACATCTACGACTTCCTCAGCATGCTGCGCCACTGCAGCATAATGCGGGCGCATGTCCCACGCCATATCATCCGGAGTAGCAGGTGGCCTAGCTGCTATCTCAGCTAGGTCAACATCACGACGATGTAGCCGAACGAGTGCCAGAGCCGCCTTCACACCTGCCACAAGTTGATGACGCACAAGCTCCCTCACAGCGTCCACATCGCAAAATTTTCCTAGCAAGCCCAAGAAGTTGGAGGGAGCCGCATCCAAGGGAAACATCGTGGCCTAGACCATCTCTTCCTTTGGAAGAAGATTCACAACTGCACGCGAAAAGCATCAGATGAGATGACACGAAGGTCAGGCGCAGTCAAAAATAAAAGAAGCTCGTGATGACTTGCACTGGAGTTGCTCGCCAATTTTCTGAAATTGCTCAAGAAGAAATTCCTCTCTCGCAATGGCCCGTTCGGTCTTAGACTTCCAAACGTCCGCGTGGTCACGGATCATGAGAACATCGTTCTCCAGGCTTCGGATGCGATCGCGAAGTAGAGGCAACTTCGACTTCTCACTCGTTGGCGGACGGGCACCAGTCAAGGAAGGAGGCGTAGTCACTGGTTTAGCATTCGAAGGACCCTAAAAGTGCATAGGTGATAGAGAATAAATAACAAGGCAATTGACAACAGTCAAAAGAGACACTTGTATTTACATCGATCAACCACTACATGGTAAAGTTAATCTTGTCCAGCACGAAGCATTACATGCACACCGGTAAAGCAAAATTAAAATACTACTAAACAAACTACGATGCAGAAGACCTAAGCAGCCGCATCCGGAGTAGCTTCAGACTCCGAGACCCTAGCCTTTGCTGCCCGCTGCTTCTCTAGCGCATATGTGGCCAGAAGGTCAATAACCTTCGGTCCAAAATGCTTGTAGCGGGAGGCGAATGGATAAAAAGATACCTCGGTGCCATCTGTTGCCGTCGGCATCCTAGAGGTGATATAAGGAATATCCGGCTATGCGCCAGACGCCATCGCCATCGCCAGCCCCATGGCGGAACCCACACCCTTATGAGCCCTCTTGTAGCTCGCAGGGGCATCGCCCGCCAAGGCCTTCGCCAGGGAGTCGACGTCGTCAAGAGCGACGCCCTTCGGGTTGATCTCCTTGTAGAAGCGGGCGAGGACCGCCTTGGCCTTGCCTAGCGTCTCCACGATAGAGCTATAGCAATCTCCGATCGCTGCAATGGCATTCTCCATGGGATCCCCACCATGGGAAGCGTGGAATCAGACTCCGAGTCCCCGCCATCGGGTGCAGCTGTGTATTTCTCGGGAAGGGGAGGCATCATGGCCTCCACCTTGAACTCCTGCGGAGTGAAAGTTTTACAAGACAGAAAATAAAAAACATAAAACAGAAGAAACAAGTATACAGAGGCACACAACGTGCAAGCAATAAATTCACATGAGGAACTTCCTTCTTGGCAGATAAGGGAGCAGTCAGAGACTTCCTCGGCAGCTCCTCGTCGGCATTATGCTTCAACAGGGGTTAAAGCGCTCGGTCAAGGTCGGTCGAGGACATCTCCTCTTCCGACACTCTCGTCGGATCGCTCGCGGGGGAGTATAAGAACATCGGATGTGCCCTTGCTTGGAGGGGCTGCACCCGACGCTCAAGGAAAGTGCGGATGATATTGACACCACTGACCTCCTTGCCTCACACCAGCTGAAGCGCCTCCGCCCGATGGTACAACTTCTCCACCTCCGCGGCTTCACCCTCCATGATGTCATTCGACCATGAGCGCTTTCGAGTGACCACCTTGCTGGTGTCGAAGGGGTCCAGTCCATAATGTTGGCCGTCGAGCTTGACGTCACGGATGTAAAACCATTTGTTCCACCATTGTTGGACATACTCGTAGAGATAGAAGGAGAAAAACTGGATGGTGGGGCGGATAGAAATTCCGCACCCACCCAGTGGATAGACGCCACCAGTACCAGACTACCTCTTCAGAGAATAGAGTTTTCTCAAGAGGCTGAAGTGTGGCTCGATACCGGGCCAGCACTCGCAAAGCATGATAAAACACGCGATGTGAATAAGATAATTGGGAGACAACTGGTGGAGTTGTAGCCAATAGAGAAAGAGAATCCCACGTTGAAATTCATGGGGAGGCAGAGAAAGACCACAAGACGAAAGCATAAAACATAACCCGAAAACCTTCGGGTGGGTCTGGAATTACCTCCTCGCAAGGAAGGAGGGCGTCGTTCTTGTCCTTCCAGATGAGACCAGCCTTGCGCAGGAGGCGTAGTTCCACATCCCTGATTGCGGATCGCCGCCAACCACCATCGGTAACGCGGCCCGTGGCGGAGGTCTTCTTGGTAGGGCCGACAACGCTCATCCCTGCAGCAGCTGAAGTGGTCTTCTTGGGCTTGTCCATCTTGGCGGCACGACACGCAATGTGATGAGCACGGAGGAACAAGAAAGGAAAGACACACAGGACGTCCATTGTGCAATATGAGCGAGCTCTAGAAATGGTGGAAGCAAAGGAGATGAAAGCAAAGGGGAAAGGGGAAAAATTACGCTGGTCCCCGTATGGTATAAAAAGATGAAGATGATGAAGCAGAACCATCGATTTCCATGCCCTAACGCGTGTCCTTCATCGCACCATCCACGTGTCAGGAATTTACCGAACCGTCTCGAACACGCCGTCCACTATGCACGGGAATCGAGGAGATGCCGTAATTTTCGCGTAAACAGCGCATGACTAGTCAAATCCATGTCAGAATGTGGGACCCACGATCGTCTCATCACATCGCCTCCGCTGCCGCAGACGGTTGAGCTCACCATGTGTCATCAATGACGTCATCAAAGAAAAGGCTAGCAAATGGCTACAAAGTTTAGATTGCACAAAAAGTACTTACTCGAGTCTACGACTCAACCAACTACTTGGGTTACTCCTATCAGGAGCGCTAGCCGCGCACCTGAAAAATTGACATGGTTATTGTGTCATTAAAAACTTTGTGTCCTTCGTTGAGTTAGCGACTTCACTTCAGACTCGAGGGCTACTCCCATAGGGAGCGCTGGCCGCGCACTCGAAGAGGCAACGACTTTGATGGCATCCACAGAACTAAAGTCTCTGCTCGAGTCTACGACTCGAACAGACAATCGGGGGCTACTCCCATAGGGAGCGCTGGTTGCACATGTTGGAGATATGCCCTAGAGGCAAAAATAAATGTAGTTATTATTATATCTTTGTGTTTATGATAAATGTTTACATTCATGCTATAATAGTATTAACAAGGAAACATTGATACTTGTGTGATTTGTAAACTTAATTTGAAGTCCCTAGTATAGCCTCTATACATCACTAGCTTGTTGGTTGATAAATGATTGTGGTTTCCCTATCATGAACATTGAGATGTTATCAACAACATGATCATATCGTTAGGAGAATGATATGATGGACATACTCCTATAGATAAGCGTAGCATAAAGATCAAGTTATTTCAATAGTTCAATTGCTATATGCTTTCTGATACATAGTAACCTAATTCCTTCGACCATGAGATCATGCATATCACCTTTACCGGATGGATGCTTTGATGACATCAAACACCACACCGTAACTGGGTGGCTATAAAGGTGGCATTGAGTGTTCGGAAAGTATTGGTTGAAACACATGGATCAAGAGTGGGATTTGTCCATCCATATGACGGATAGATATACTCTGGGCCCTCTCGGTGGAATGTCATCCAATTAGCTTGCAAGCATGTGACTGGCTCACAAGGGATCACATATCAAGGGAACGAGAAAAGAGTACTTATCGGTAACGAGGTTGAACTAGGTATGCAGAGATACCGACGATCATAACCTCGGATAAGTAAACTATCATGAGACAAAGGGAAATTGGTATCGTATGTAAGTGGTTCATTCGATCGCAAAGTAATCGTAGAAATATGTGGGAGCCATATGAATTTCCAGATTCCTCTATTGGTTATTGTTCGGAGAAGTGTCTCGATCATGTCCGCATAATTCACGAACCGTAGGGAGACACACTTAAGGATTCGACGTTGTTTGAGTAGTTATGGAATGAATGAGAAAGAGACCGAATGTTGTTCGGAGTCTCGGATGGGATCCGGGATATCACGAGGAGATCCGGAATGGTCCGGAGAATAAGATTCATATAAGGAAAGTCCCGTTTCGGAGTTGGGGAATGTTTTCGGTGTTTTCATCGGGCATGTTCTAGAAGGTTCCGGAATGTCCGGCACTCCGGAGGGGAAGGGGTACATGAATGTGTCATTGAAAGTTGGAATGATTGCATCATGTACTAAGTGTCATCGCTGTTCCAAATAAAGGATTAATTCAAATCCTAGTTTGAAAAGTCAAATAGCTAAATTGAAAAGTCAAACGGCTATATTTGGAAAGTGGAAAAGAGGAGGAAAGGGGAAACCGAGTTGGGGAGGAGTTCCCTCCTCCAACCGGCGGCGCCCCCTCCAAGCCGAGTTGGGGAGGGACTCCCCTCCCTCCCCCTTGGCCGCCGGCCCCTCCACCTATATAAGGAGGGGCAGGGCTCCCTCCTAGCACACACAAGTCCCTCACCTCAAACCCTAGAAGCTGCAGCCCACCATAGCCGCCGCCCCCTAGGGTTTTGCTCTAGCCGCCGACTTGGGGGTCCCCGGAACCCTAGCCGACGGCTCTAGCACCTTCTCCTTGGTGTGTCTAAACCCTAGATCGTCGAGGAGCTCTCTCATACTCCACCATACTCGCTCCGGCTTAAGGCGAAGCCCTGCGAGATCTCCCCTCTACTTCCGGTACCACGCCGTTGTGCTGCCGGAATCGCGAGGAGAGTGCTACAACCTCCGCTGCCTGCTGGAACAAGGGAGAGGAAGGTCTTCGTCGAGTACCAAACGTGTGACCGACTGCGGGAGCGCTGCCGGAACGCAGGGGTGTGCAGTGATGTGATATGGCCATGATTGTGATTATATTTGATGTATGCAATGTTCCTTATTGTAAGTTGGCAACCGGCAGGAGCCATATGGTTGTCTTTAATTTATGTTAAGACCCGCGTGTCTATTCAAGATACTTGTAATAGTTGAAGCCGGTGGACGACAACCATGGAGAAGCGTCATTGACCTTGATGCAATGCCGATGATGATGGAGATCATGTTCGTGCTTGAAGATGGAGATCGGAAGCACAAAGAAGAAAGGCCATATCATATCACATATTTTGAATTGCATGTGATGTTAATCCTTTATGCATCTTGTATTGCTTAGTAGACGACGGTAGCATTATAAGATGATCCCTCATGCACATGAATTTCAAGTCATAAAGTGTTCACCCTTAGTTAGCACCGTTGCTAAAGCTTGTTGTTTCGAAGCACCACGTGATGATCGGGTGTGTTAGATTCTGCAAGTGTATACAACGTGAGCAAGCCAGATTTGCTCATGCGGAAACTAAGGTTTGATATTGACGAGCCTAGCATGTACAGACATGGTCTCGGAACACGGATCACCGAAAGGTAAAGCATGAATCATATAGTAGATATGATGAACATGACGATTGTTCGCCATTGAAACTATATCAACTCTCGTGATGATCGGTGTTGATGTGGTGGATTTGGTTCATGTGATCACTAAAACAATGTGAGGGATATTGTTTTGAGTGGGAGTTCACCTAGATTAACTTTATTATTAATTTGAACTCAATTTGTCATAAACTTAGTCTAAACTATTGCAAATATGTTGTAGATCAATGGCAGCCCCTACCATCAATTTTAATGCGTTCCTAGAGAAAGAAAAGTTGAAAAACAATGGAAGCAACTTCGCGGATTGGTTCCGCAATTTGAGGATTGTCCTCACAGCTGGTAATTTGACCTATGTGCTGGATGCACCGCTGGGTGACCCAGCTGCAGCTGATGCTTCTGATGAAGTAAAGAATGTTTACCTCGCTCGGAAGAATCAGTACTCCATAGTTCAGTGTGCTATCTTGTATGGTTTGGAATCGGAGCTTCAGAAAAGGTTTGAGAATTCAGACCCATATGATATTGTCGAGGATCTCAAATTGATCTTTGAGACTCATGCGGCAATTGAAAGTTATGAGGCTTCTGAAAAGTTCTTTAACTGCAAGATGGAAGAGGGCAGCTCCGTCAGTGAGCATGTGCTTAAGATGTCTGGGCACGCAAACAAACTTCAAAGCTTGGGTATAGTGATTCCTAATGCTTTGGGGATTCACCGTGTCCTCCAATCACTACCACCAAGTTACAAGAACTTTGTGATGAACTACAACATGCAGAACATGAACAAGCAGTTGCCAGAACTGTTAGCTATGTTAAAGTCTGCAGAAGTGGAGATCAAGAAAGAGCACCAAGTGTTGTTGGTCAATAAGACCACCAAATTCAAGAAAGTCAAGTCTAAGCAGAAGGGACACTTCAAGAAGGGTGGTAAGAAAGTAACCGCACCGACGAAGAAGACCAAGGCTGGACCTAAGCCTGATACTGAGTGCTTTTACTGCAAGGGAGAAGGTCACTGGAAGCGGAATTGCCCAAAGTACTTGGCGGATGTGAAGAATGGCAACATCAAGAAGAAAGGTATATCTGATATACATGTTATTGATGTGTATCTCACTAGTACTCGTAGTAGTGCCTGGGTATTTGATACTGGTTCGGTTGCTCATATTTGTAACTCGAAACAGGTGCTGCAGAATAAACGGAAGCTAGCGAAGAACGAGGTGACGATGCGCGTGGGAAACGGATCAAAGGTTGATGTGATCGCGGTCAGCACGCTACCCCTTCATCTACCATCGGGATTAGTTTTATACTTAAATAATTGTTATTTGGTGCCTGCGTTGAGCATGAACATTATATCGGGATCTTGTTTATTGCGAGACGGTTACTTGTTTAAGTCCGAGAATAATGGTTGTTCGATTTATATGAGTAATATGTTTTATGCACATGCACCTTTGATAGATGGTCTATTCTTATTGAATCTCGATAGTGGAAATACACATATCAACAACATTGAGGCTAAACGTTTGAAATCGAGCGATAACTCGACCTATATGTGGCACTGTCGTCTTGGTCACATTGGAGTGAAGCGTATGAAGAAACTCCATTCCGATGGACTTCTTGAATCACTTGATTTCAAATCACTTGAAAGATGTGAAGCATGTCTGATGGGAAAAATGACTAAGACTCCATTTTCTGGTATGATGGAGCGAGCTACGGACTTATTGGAAATCATACATACCGATGTGTGTGGTCCAATGAGTGTAGCATCGCGCGGTGGTTATCGTTATGTTCTTACCTTCACAGATGACTTGAGTAGATATGGGTATATCTATTTCATGAAACATAAGTCCGAAACTTTCGAGAAGTTTAAGGAGTTTCAAAGTGAGGTAGAGAATCAAGGTAACAAGAAGATTAAATTTCTGCGCTCTGATCGTGGAGGTGAATATCTAAGTTACGAGTTTGGCGAGCATTTGAAGAAATGCGGAATACTTTCACAATTGACACCGCCGGGAACACCACGGCGTAATGGTGTGTCCGAACGTCGTAATCGAACTCTCTTAGATATGGTTCGTTCTATGATGTCACTTACAGATTTACCGCTATCATTTTGGGGTTATGCATTAGAAACAGCCGCATTCACTTTAAATAGGGCACCATCTAAATCCGTTGAAACGGCACCATATGAATTATGGTTTGGGAAGAAACCTAGATTATCGTTCCTTAAAATTTGGGGATGCGAAGCCTATGTAAAGAAGTTACAGCCGGACAAGCTTGAACCCAAAGCGGAAAAATGCGTCTTCATAGGATACCCGAAGGAAACTATTGGGTATACCTTCTATCACAGATCCGAAGGCAAAATCTTCGTTGCTAAGAATGGATCCTTTCTAGAGAAGGAATTTCTCTCGAAAGAAGTGACTGGAAGGAAAGTAGAACTCGACGAGGTTGTCGAACCTTTTCTCGAAATTGCGAGTAGCGCAGCGCTGGAAGAAGTTCCTGTGATGCCTGCACCAATTAGAGAGGAAGCTAATGATGATGATCATGAAACTTCGGTTGAAGTTGCTACAGAGCCTCGGAGGTCAACGAGAACTCGTACCACTCCAGATTGGTATGATCCCGTTATGAGTGTCATGTTGGTGGACAACACCGATGACCCTGAGACATATGAGGAAGCGATGATAAGCCCAGATTCCAATAAATGGCAAGAAGCCATGAAATCCGAGATTGGATCCATGTACGAAAACCAAGTATGGACTTTGGTGGACTTACCAGATGGCCGGAAGGCTGTCGAGAACAAATGGATCTTCAAGAAGAAAACAGATGCTGATGGTAATGTTACTGTCTATAAAGCTCGACTTGTCGCAAAAGGGTTTCGACAAATTCAAGGAGTTGACTACGATGAGACTTTCTCACCGGTAGCGAAGCTAAAGTCTGTGAGGATTATGTTAGCAATCGCTGCATATTACGATTATGAGATATGGCAGATGGATGTCAAAACAGCATTCCTCAATGGAGACATTGATGAAGAGTTGTATATGATGCAACCCAAAGGTTTTGTCGATCCTAAAGATGCTAACAAGGTATGCAAACTTCAACGGTCCATCTATGGATTGAAGCAAGCATCCCGAAGTTGGAATCAACATTTTGATAAGGTGATCAAAAGTTTTGGTTTTATACAAACTTATGGAGAAGTTTGTATTTACAAGAAAGTGAGTGGGAGTTCTGTAGCATTCTTAATACTATATGTAGATGACATATTGTTGATTGGGAATGATGTAGACCTTCTTAATAGAGTCAAGGAATATTTGAATAATAGTTTTTCAATGAAGGATCTTGGCGAAGCACCTTACATATTAGGCATAAAGATTTATAGAGATAGATCGAAACGCCAAATATCATTGTCACAGAGTACATATTTGGACAAAGTTCTAAAGAGGTTTGGAATGGAAGATAGCAAGAAAGGGTTCTTGCCCATGTTGCCCAATACGACCTTGAGTAAAACTCAAAGTCCGACATCGGCAGAAGATAGAGAAAGGATGAGTAAGACTCCCTATGACTCAGCCATAGGATCTCTAATGTATGCCATGCTATGTACTAGACCCGACATTGCATATGCTGTTAGTTTGACTAGCAGATATCAAAGTGATCCAGGAGTGGATCATTGGACAGCGGTCAAAAACATCCTTAAGTACTTGAGAAGAACTAAGGATATGGTTCTTTCTTATGGAGGTGATGAACAGCTCGTTGTTAATGGTTACACCGATGCTAGTTGGAACACCGATCCAGATGATTCTAAATCACAATCTGGATACGTATTTATTTTGAATGGTGCAGCAGTTAGCTGGAGGAGTGCAAAGCAAAGCGTTGTGGCGAGATCTTCAACTGAATCGGAATACATGGCTGCTTCGGAGGCTTCACAAGAAGCGATATGGATGAAAGAGTTCATTACAGAGCTGGGTGTGGTTCCTAGTGCGCTGGACCCAATGTCTATCTACTGTGATAACATCGGCGCCATAGCCAATGCGCAAGAACCAAGGTCACACAAGAAGCTGAAGCACATCAAGCTACGTTTTCACGCTATTCGAGAACATATCCAAGATGGGGATATAAAGATTTGCAAAGTACACACAGATCTGAATGTGGCGGATCCGTTGACTAAACCTCTCCCGAGGGCAAAACATGACCAGCACCAAACTGCCATGGGTGTTCGTTATATTACCATGTAATCTAGATTAGATGACTCTAGTGCAAGTGGGAGACTGTTGGAGATATGCCCTGGAGGCAAAAATAAATGTAGTTATTATTATATCTTTGTGTTTATGATAAATGTTTACATTCATGCTATAATAGTATTAACAAGGAAACATTGATACTTGTGTGATTTGTAAACTTAATTTGAAGTCCCTAGTATAGCCTCTATACATCACTAGCTTGTTGGTTGATAAATGATTGTGGTTTCCCTATCATGAACATTGAGATGTTATCAACAACAAGATCATATCGTTAGGAGAATGATATGATGGACATACTCCTATAGATAAGCGTAGCATAAAGATCAAGTCATTTCAATAGTTCAATTGCTATATGCTTTCTGATACATAGTAACCTAATTCCTTCGACCATGAGATCATGCATATCACCTTTACCGGATGGATGCTTTGATGACATCAAACACCACATCGTAACTGGGTGGCTATAAAGGTGGCATTGAGTGTTCGGAAAGTATTGGTTGAAACACATGGATCAAGAGTGGGATTTGTCCATCCATATGACGGATAGATATACTCTGGGCCCTCTCGGTGGAATGTCATCCAATTAGCTTGCAAGCATGTGACTGGATCACAAGGGATCACATATCACGGGAACGAGAAAAGAGTACTTATCGGTAACGAGGTTGAACTAGGTATGCAGAGATACCGACGATCATAACCTCGGATAAGTAAACTATCGTGAGACAAAGGGAAATTGGTATCGTATGTAAGTGGTTCATTCGATCGCAAAGTAATCGTAGAAATATGTGGGAGCCATATGAATTTCCAGATTCCTCTATTGGTTATTGTTCGGAGAAGTGTCTCGATCATGTCCGCATAATTCACGAACCGTAGGGAGACACACTTAAGGATTCGACGTTGTTTGAGTAGTTATGGAATGAATGAGAAAGAGACCGAATGTTGTTCGGAGTCTCGGATGGGATCCGGGATATCACGAGGAGATCCGGAATGGTCCGGACAATAAGATTCATATAAGGAAAGTCCCGTTTCGGAGTTGGGGAATGTTTCCGGTGTTTTCATCGGGAATGTTCTAGAAGGTTCCAGAATGTCCGGCACTCCGGAGGGGAAGGGGTACATGAATGTGTCATTGCAAGTTGTAATGATTGCATCATGTACTAAGTGTCATCGCTGTTCCAAATAAAGGATTAATTCAAATCCTAGTTTGAAAAGTCAAATAGCTAAATTGAAAAGTCAAACGGCTAAATTTGGAAAGTGGAAAAGAGGAGGAAAGGGGAAACCGAGTTGGGGAGGAGTTCCCTCCTCCAACCGGCGGCGCCCCCTCCAATCCGAGTTGGGGAGGGACTCCCCTCCCTCCACCTTGGCCTCCGGCCCCTCCACCTCTATAAGGAGGGGAAGGGCTCCCTCCTAGCACACACAAGTCCCTCACCTCAAACCCTAGAAGCTGCAGCCCACCATAGCCGCCGCCGCCCCCTAGGGTTTTGCCCTAGCCGCCGACTTGGGGGTCCCCGGAACCCTAGCCGCCGGCTCTAGCACCTTCTCCTTGGTGTGTCTAAACCCTAGATCGCCGAGGAGCTCTCTCATACTCCACCATACTCGCTCCGGCTTAAGGCGAAGCCCTGCGAGATCTCCCCTCTACTTCCGGTACCACGCCGTTGTGCTGCCGGAATCGCGAGGAGAGTGCTACAACCTCCGCTGCTTGCTGGAACAAGGGAGAGGAAGGTCTTCGTCGAGTACCGAACGTGTGACCGACTGCGGGAGCGCTGCCGGAACGCAGCGCCAGAAGGATCGTCTACGCGATCTTGAGATCGGGAAGAGTACGACTACATCACCCACGAGAATCCGCTCTCGTTAAACACTTTGGAATCTTCGAGGGTAAGTTATTCCATCTACTCGTTGTTACAATCTACTAGATAGATCTTGGCTTGTTTGTTTGTATGCGATAGAAAATTTTTGTTTTCCATGCAACGAAACCCTACAGCACACCCTATGAACCATTCAGATGAGATTCTTCAAATCATTCCTGACAAAAAAATCACATTGGCAACTTTGCCCTAATTAATGCTAAGAGAGATATCATCTCCTTGGTCACCTAAAACACCTCCGTGGTGATAAGTTTTTGGATGATGTGTCTACGATGCAAAGATAAGTCCTACGGATATCATCTGATGGCCTGGTATCGCACCTGACTGCGCTCTGCCAGTAACATACCATGTCAACAGGCATGATGAAAAATCCCGACAGACGCGTTGGGTACCTAACTTAAAACACTGGGATTTGACTCTTGTAAGACCTAACCGGCTTGAGTCAAATTACACCAGCATTATTCCAGATTCGAGTCTGGGGACTTGAGTCTCAAGTAGATCATGTTGTTTTGTCCAAATACAGTTAACTAACCCTGATCCGTCGGGTGATTCGGGCACACACATCAATAATCCCTATGAATCAATATATCCACCCAAAAACATGTTCAGATGAGAAGCACTCGAAAGACTATAGAGTCTCCAGTCGAATTTATGATTCAACTGAACACTCAGGGGCTACTGACATGGATATTCCCTACGTGTACCTAACATTAGTCTACCCGGTCTAGCCCAGTGAAGGACCACACAAAGACTTGTTGCTAATGCAAATCCCAAAGGAGATTCCGGATGGCCCAAGCTCGAGGGAAGTTCAACTCCTTGGAGATGGAGAACACGGTAAAGCTGTAGATAGAATCTTGAAGGGTGAAACCCTAACTTGTAACTGAGTCGACCTACCTGAGACCTGGCCTCCCCATATAAAGTCTAGGAGGACACGCACCTCATGCCAGATTGCATCTGCGCACCCCTGTAACTTCCGGTTCCGCCATCAATCAAGAACAGACAAGCAGGAGTAGGGTTTTCCCTCCGGGGTCCTGAACCTGGGTAAACATCGTGTCCCCTTTCTACGTGTCTGTTAACCGTCTTGCGATCTCTAGCATCCCGATATTCTCCAAAACCCAAGTCCATAACAATGGGCATTAACGAATCGAACCCTCGTCAGGCCAATTGATCCGACTTCCTCATCTTGATCTAGTGGTATCCTTAGTATGCATCTAGAAAACACAGAAGTTCCGAGCTAGCTATTGTATCAATGATTTGGTCAATGCGAGGCAAAGCAAACGGATCCTTTGGACATGATTTGTTCAAGCCGGTGTAATCAACGCACATTCTTAATTCTTTGGTTCCCTTTTTGGGAACAAGTACAGGATTGGCCACCCATTGGGTGTGAAGGACTTCTCGGATAAAACTAGCCTAAGTAACCTAGATATCTCTTTGCCTATGGCGCGTCTCTTCTCGTCCCCAAAGTGTCATAGAGGTTGCTTCAGCTTTCATTTTGGATCAATATTAAAGCTGTGCTCGGAAAGTTCCCTAGGTACACCTTTCATGTCAGCAGGTTGCCAGGAAAAGATGTCCCTATTCTCACGGAGGAACTCGATGAGCGCTCTTTCCTATTTGGGATCTAGGTTCGACCCAATGGCGGTGGTCTTGGGGGTCGCCTACCAAAAGTTCCAACGGATTGGTCTCGATGGCGGCCTTGAAGGCGGGATCAGAATCAGAAATCTGCTTCTTCAATGACGGCATCTCCGAGCCGTTGACCTTGCTCTGGATCTCCTTGAATTCTTCGCTATAGAGGACAGCTTCTGCAAAGGCTGGTTCTCCAATCTCGTAGTCCCTTGCCTTTGAAAAGCTTCTAGATACGGTGATGACACTGTTTGGTCCGAGTATCTTGAGCTTGTTGTAGACGAAGCATCGCTTGTCCATAAAGGAGTGGAATATGTCGCGTCCGAAAATGAAGTGGTACATGCTCTTGAAGGGTACCACTTCAAAGGTCATGCGTTCTTGGCAGTAATTGTTAACATCACCAAAACCGACCGGAAGCGTGATGCACCCAAGGGACCGAGCCTCCCGGCCAGGAACTACGCCATGTAACATGGTGTTGGTCTGCCTTAGGTTGGTCTCCGTCAAGTTCTTATTGTGTAGTGTATCCAGGTACATGATGTTGATGCTACTTCCACTATCAACCGTGCACTTTGTGAACTCGTAGCCGTCAATCAAAGGGTTGATGACCATGGCATGTTGGTTCTCTATTGGAACGAGGTCAGGGTGGTCCTTCCTGTCCCATGTGATTGGAACTTCCGACCATCACAAGAACTAGGGAACTGGGGGTAGGGTGACAATCAATATCCTCAGAGAGGTCTTCTATGCCTAGACAGTTGGGATGCCAAGGAAAGTGTGGTAGACGGGGGCCTTCTTTTCGAAGGTGTTTTTGCCTTTGCCATCACCCTTGTCAGCATGCTTGGGGTCAACGTCCTCGCCCATGTCTTGAATCCTTGGACTACTCTGCCTTCTTCTTCCCTTTGCCCTTGCCTCGCGGTTGGTTCTTTCGACTTCGCTTGTAGCCGGACTCCGGGTCTTCCTTGAGATCGTCAATGAACTTGCAATGGTAGTTGGTGTGAGTGGCCTTGCCATTGGCATCGAGGTGTATGAGGCACGGCATATCGCGGTACTACTCATGTGTTTGATGAATGCGGAGCACTACCGGAGTAGTTTCACTACCGTGCTACTGCCCACGACCAGCCCCCGGCCTCGGCCACGCTGTCCGCCATCACCTCTACCTGCAAACGTCATCGGGACCATGTCGGAGGATGGCTTTTCTTCTGGAGGATTCTTCCACTTAGTGTTGTTGTTCCTCTTGGCTTGGGTTGGAATGGAAATTTCCGACAAGGATCCACGGGCATCGTCATCGGCGGCCGCGAACTCATTGGCCAGGGAGATCATCTGATTGAGGTCCAGCCTATGGTTGTCCTGCAGGCGCTTCAACTTATGCCGGAGCAAGGTGCCCTTTTCCAAACCATCAATGTAGGTGGCCATAGCGGTCTAATCGTGCACTCCTGCACAAGAATTTTTCATATCTATCCAGTAGGAGAGGTAGGCCCGAGATGTCTCATCCTTCTCCTGAATGCACCATTGTAGATCGCCAATAGTGCAGGGACGTTCATACGTACCCTATAAATTCTTGGTGAACGCTTCTTGCATGTCCAACCAATTGCATATGGACTTCTCCGGCAAGTTGTCGATCCATTGACGGGTGTGCCCATCAACATTAGTGGGAGGTACTTGCCGGCAATGTTGGGGTCTCCCCCAGCGAACTCGACCGCGTTGCCGCAATCCTGCAACCATGTAGCTGGCTTGGCGGTGCCGTCATAGGGCTTGACCGTCTTGTCAGTCCGGAAACCCTTGGGCTAAGTTGCAGCCCGTATTACAGGTCCAATGCGACATGGTCCCAAGTATTGTCCTTCCCGGGCCTCCTGAATCTTGTCCAAGCGTGAACGTGTATCATATGGCCTCGGGCTTGCTTTCTTCTTATCGCCACCACGGGAAGGGCTGCGTCAACGACGCCGTCCTCCTTCGCCATGGTGGCTGCTAGGGGGCGACAGAGGCGGAGGTGGCAGCGGGTTAGCCATCTTGATGTTGCCCTCCTGCGACTCCTCACGCCTGTCGCGGTTGCTTGTCGGACGCGGAGGGTCATGGCGCGACCTGCTCTTGTGTCCATGATTTCCACTTTGCTATCCTTCATGACAAGCCTGCTCTGTGTTGTCACGAATGACGATGCCGCTCTGGGGCATCTAGGCGGAGGCATGCACGTACGATGGTAGGCCTTTGGGTCTTCGTGATGCCGGGAAGGCCGGGGTGGTGGCTGATGTCTACGCACTTCTATTCTTGTAGACAGTTGTTGGGCCTCCAAGTGCAGAGGTTTGTAGAACAGCAGCAAGTTTCCCTTAAGTGGATTACCCAAGGTTTATCGAACTCAGGGAGGAAATGGTCAAAGCTATTCCCTCTCACAACCCTGCAATCAAGATACAAGAAGTCTCTTGTGTCCCCAACACACCCAATACATTGTCAGGTGTATAGGTGCACTAGTTCGGCGAAGAGGTAGTGAAATACAAGTGGTAATGGTGCCAGAAAATAGCTTCTGACTTGTTTTTGAAGTGGGGTAACGGTGCCGGAAAAGTGCTGATGGCGTGGAGGAAAGATGAAAGCCCAAAATCTCCCCGGCAAACAGAACAAAGATGGAAGCAAGCAAACATGCAACAGATCTAGTAGCAAACGGTGTTTCAATGCTTAGAAACAAGGCCTAGGGATCATACTTTCACTAGGTAACACTCTCTCATATAAATATCCTCTCTTCATGATACTACTCTTAACTACTCTCTGGTTGGACACTCTAATCCATGGTAGGGCTATAACAGCACACCTCAAAGTCCGCCTTCCCCAATCTAGATAACCCCACACTGTCACCTTGAGCGCTAGATGGTTCCAACAAACACCACAATTTCATAGAGACATGCAACTCCAAATATAACTCATAACAAATATTCAATCTAGCCAAAGTGCCACACACGGTATGCACGCTGTCACTTTCACACACGTGGGGAAAAGCATAGATCTATTAAAGCACAAAGAGTATTTATGTAGACTCAAACCTAAGTGCCACCATGGCGTGCACACTGTCACTTTCACACACATGGGGAGATCAGAGATCTATTGAAGAACTTGAGTAGCAAGGTAGATCTACTTGATTACAAAGCTCATGACCACAACAAGATCATGCATAGAGAGAGAGAGAGATGAACACATAGCTACCGGTAGATCCCTTAGCTCGAGGAAGAACTACTCCTTCCTCATCATGGGAATCAGCAGTGGTGATTAAGATGGCGATGGAGATCGATGGAGATGGCTCTGGGGGCACTTCCCCATCCCGGCAGGGTGCCGGAACAGAGACTTTTTGTCCCCCGAATCTCCCCTTCGGTGGCGGCGGCGCTACAGAGTTTTTCGTGGATTTCTTCTGGATGTTTTAGGGTTTTCTCATCGGAGGCTTCTTATAGGCGGAGGAATCAAGGTCGGTGGGGGTCCAGGGGGCCCACACCCCCTGTGGGCACCCCCAGGGCTTGCCCGCGCCTAAGGGGGTGCGGCCAACCTGTGGGCCCCCTCCGGCTCTGCTTCGTGGTTCCGTGTTGCTCCGAGAAAAATAATGACTTTGGCTTTTGTCCCGTCCAATTCCGAGAATATTGATTGTCTGCCTTTCTGGAACCAAAAACAGAAGAAAACAGTCAACAGGAACTGTGGCATCTTGTTAATAGGTTAGTTCCAGAAAAGATATAAAAACACCTCAAAGTGAAGACGAAACAAAGCAAAGTAGATACTAAACAAGCATGGAGCATCAAAAATTATAGATACGTTTCCGACGTATCAGTGGCGGCTTGCGAAGAGGGTGGGCCTTACCTCCGTGGTCAGAAGATATGGATATAGCATCCTCCTTGTTGCGTGCAGCACTCCATCTTTGTTCTGATGAACCCGTCTGTGATCCGACATCGTGAGGAGATCTTTCCCTCTTCTATTTAGGAGCGCTAGACTAGCAATATGCTGGGTCAGACTCAAGCCTCTGAGAGGTGGCCTTTTCCTGCTGTTTGATAGCCTTTGCGACAAGATCATAAACCTGTTCCATAGCTGCGGGTGATCTATCATGCTCAAGTAGAGTCTTGGTGATGGCCAAGTTGAGGACGGGCATGGGCATGACTTTCTTTCCATCACTATCAATGTATGGCTTAGCTTGCGCCGGCTTCAAAGGTGCCCACCCCAAGTTGCACCGTACACCAGGGTTGTTGACGACGTGAACCGAGGTGCCGGGGAGGTCGGTGCACCTAGGCAGGTACCCGAGACTCTTCCAAGGGGGGTGCCTAAGTTGTACAACACAGATGCATCAAGTTCGCTCGCACTTGCGCTCACAATGCATACTCTCAATAAAGGGTCTTTTCTCTTCAACTCAACAATTTTTTCTTTCACTACTGTCAGGTCTTGAGGCTCCGTTGGAGAACCTTCATCCTCGGGCTCTCGCAGGAGGAGGTGAGGGTCCTACGGACCGAGGGTGCCAACCTCCAGGATCTATTGGGGGAGAAGGACACGACCTCACCGGGGTGGGAGCTTTCCAACATTCCCCAAGTCCATATGCTAACATCGATCGAGATGGGACCATCCTACATGGCCAAGGACATCCCCGACACCTCGGCTGGGGCCGGACAGGGGTTGCACCTTGGCGGGACAGCCCCTGACCCGCCCTTGGAAATGGCTTGATCTTAGGCATACGAAGCTCGCACCTTGGCCTAGAGAGCTTTGGAAGCTTGCAGTGAGTTATGCGCCGCCCTCGGCCGCTCAAATAGCCCGGGATGAGGGCCGCAGGTCGACGAGAAGAGCCCATCAGGATAAAACTGGAAGCTATCCAGGGCGAGAACTCCTGACTACAAGAGGAGGATGCCAAATCCTCCCATGCCCGAGAAGAGATGCGGTGACAGCTTTCTGAACTTCACTTAGAGGTCTCGCACTTGAAGGACGATGCCCTCCATGTTACCAAACAACTCGAGGAGGCCCGATAAGAGGATGGGAGCATGCATAGGTCCGTTGCTTCCGAGAAATAACAGAACAAGGCGCAAACCAACGCCCTGCTGGAGGCGGCTTCCCATATGGATGAGATTCTTCCTAGACTTCGGGTGTCCCCATCGGCTTAGCCAACAGGGATGACATCGGCATGCACACCTTCTTTTCAAGGCGCTAATGGAGCGCATGAGTGGCATACACGCAGCTATTAATGCCATGCTGGAGGAGGAAGGAAAGGATGTAGTAGCTGAGGTGGCCAGATCGGTGATGTCCAACCTTCACTACCACATATTTGGGTTCAACATGGAGATCATTTTCAGGCTTCTTGCTCCTAGTACAGACTTGGGAGCCTCTATGGCTGTTGTGAAGCCTACGGTGGCCAAGGTGGTACGGACTATGGGGCACCAATCTGCTGACTGACAAGCATCCCGCCTGCTCCTTGTATCTATAGGGCAGTGCCTCCTTGTTAGGGCGTAGCTCCTGTCACTTCAATTCCTTGTAACTAGCAGTAGGGAAGTTCTTATCTTGAGGTGTTGCAGTAAACTCCTTCGAGTAGTCTTGGTTCTTCTTGTATGGAGTCTGATTAAAGTCTCTCCGACCACTTGGAGGAGTCAATCGCATCGGGGAGTCCAGGGGTAACCTAGAGCTCCTTCCTAGTTCAGAGTCCAACGACCGCCTGACCCTGGCCATGGGGAAGGGTAGATCCCAGCAAATGTCGTGGTTCTCCTAGAAAAGGGAACAACGCGTGTTGCACTTTCCTTGCTCTGCGGGAATGAGGTTGTAGCCTTTCTCCCGACTGAGGCGGGGAGTAGGGTAGGCCACAACCGCTAACCCTTCAGCTAGCACGGCTATCGCCTCTCACCAACCGCAGCGCGGGGAGGTGCCTATGGATAGGCTCAGATGGGCTACTATTTCTTGCCACAAGTATGCCCGACACGGCTTCCCATCCCAAGGAATGTAACTGAGGGACGGGGCTTGGTTCTATTCTTTGGAGCCACCCACTGTCTTTTTCCAGTCGCACCGCGGGGAGGTGCAGATCCCAGCAACCCACATGGTCATCGGTGATAGGCAGATGTTGGACAGAGCCCCGTTCTTGAGGCTGACTCACGGCCTCTCTCCGGCCACATGGTGGGGGAGTTTGAATATCCTGAATGCTCTCGGGTTGTCCGGAGAAACACCAGCGACAAGAGCCTCGGGATTCTGTACGCGTGCTCTTCCATGGTGTTGTCCCCAGGAGAGCGATTCCGAGAAATATGCGACCAACTCAACACGATTCTCCATTAGCGAGGCACCCCATATGGACGATAATCAAGATGAGTGCGCAACAAACCACTTCATCCATGTCCATCCACGTGATCTGCCTCTGGAGGCAGTACTTGCGTTGCGGAAATCAATCCGTCTATGCAAAACTGCTTTCGAGAGGAACACCCCCCTTGGGATTTGCTCGCGGGCAGATTCCTGAATTTCGCGAGACCAATCGCGGGCAAGCCCGGAGAGGAATCCTGATTGGCAACCCACAAGTCACCCCACAGAGCACACGTTTGGAAGATATCCCCCATGCACGTGTGTTCCGGGTCAGCTCGGGTCATGATGCCCTAGTTTTCTAGAGCCCTCGAGCGGGAAAGCAGCAACACACACTGAGTTCTCCGGGTGTAGCTTCCCGGGTCTGCTCAGCAGGCACATCATTCTCCTATGACGGCTTGGGCCACCCACGAGGAGGGCGCACTTTTTGTGGTGGAGCCTGCCCACTACGTGTGTCCTGCTTCCCTAGGCCCTCCCCTCTTTGTAGCACGAGGAGGGGGAAGCATCAGCAGCCTTTTGATGCTGCTTATCCCTCCCCCAGCATCGAACGGGTGAAGGTGTTATTTCGCTTGGAAGAGGGGGTTTGATTTTCTTGGGGGAGCCGAAAAAAAGAAAGCTTAGGGATTATTATCCAAGTCCCATGAGGGAGCGAACCCTCACCCGCGATACTCAGAAATGCTCACCGGTACACGGGTTATGAGAGATGCGGGACCTGTGCTTCCCGGTGGCTCGCTGGAAGACGCTTGAGGTGGTTGCTAGCTCGATTGGGAGTGACCGTTCTTGACTCCTTGCAGATGCATGTCATGGGATGTGTTCCACTACTCGTGAGGCGGGGGCATGGTTGTGTCGCCCTGTCCTGCACCTGGGGTTTATGGTTGAGGCGGGGGTGTGACTGCCTTCTCCTAAGGCCGAGACTAGACCTCGCTCCGCCTCTCGCAAAGTGGTCTCCTTCGGTAATTAATTCCGCCAACGACCCGACATATCGTCCTTTGATCCCTTGTCTTAGGGGCACGATGCATACACCATGAAGGAAGGCATCGGTGTCTAGGTCTGCGATGGTGTGGAGGTTGGATCTGAGAGCGATGACGAAATGCTCAATTTAGCTTCACAGGTCTTTGTTTGCTGCTTGCACGAGTCCGAATAGGCAGGTGGTTTGTAAAGTGTTCCATTCCCTTCCGTGAGCGTGATGTAGGGCAGAGGGGAGGGATCGCCATAGGTAGTATCTGTGCCTCTAGCCCACCTCTGGTGGGGGTGATGGGGCTTGATTGGGTGGTATACTTCGATGATGAGTTCTTCGCTTAAAGACGATGGCATTGGGCAAGCCTTCGGGCGGTTCCTTGGTGCTAGGGAGACCCCGAACCTCTGCAAGGGTCGCCCTAATCCTTCTTTGGCATCGTTGCAGTCAGCGTCAGTGATGCCGACCAAGTTGGTCGCGCTTGCACCCCCTACCTGGCGCGCCAGATGTTGTGTCTTGATTTTTGACACCAGGGATGGGGATATCCTTTGACGTGGGGTTAAGACGTCAATGCACATAGTATATGGACTTGGTTTTAGGAAGAATGGGGAGCTAGAGGCTTTATCGGCTAACACACAAGCAACACGGGGACACAAGGTTTACCCAGGTTCAAGCCCCGAAGGGAAAACCCTACTCATGCTTGTCTGCTCTTGATTGATGAAGAAATCAAAGGTTACAATGGTTCCTTGATGGAGATGGTGCGTAGATGTAATATGGAAGTTGTATGTGCTAGGGTTTGCGATACCCTCCTCTCTGCTCCCTCCTGGCCTTTATATGGGGAGGCCAGGTCTCAAGATACAGCCGAGTCGGTTACATATTAAGTTTTTCCCTCTAAACTTTCTATCTAAAGCTTGCCATATCCTTAAAGGAGTCACGTTCTCCATGGGCCCGGGCCACCCGAATCTTCACGGCCTTCGTCATCGGATACGGATCGCAGTGTGGGCCTCTGCTGGGCAAAACCAGATAGTCCAATCTTACGAACCCGTAGGGCATACCCATGTTAGTAGCCCTGAGTGTCCATTCGAATTGTATATTTAGATGGAGACTTTGAAGTTCTTGATCATCATAGGCATTTGCTTGTCACCCTAAAGTTTACCAGGCTGCATCATTCAAATCATAGGGATAGTTGATATGCGTGCCTGGATCCTTTGACGGATTAGGGCCAATTAATTTCTTTCAGGCGAAAACAACGCTATCTACTCAAACTTGAGTCCCCGATCTCGGATTTGGAAAATTGGTGGTGTAATTCGACTCATGTTGCAGAGGCCTTACAGAGTCGAATTTCAGTGCTTTAAGTATGTATCCAACATGTCCGTCAGAATTTTCCATCATGCCTGTAGGAGCGGTATATATCTGGTCAAGCATAGCAGGTGCATTGCTAGGCCATCAGATTGGGTCTATAGGTCTTATCTTTGGATTGTGGACGCATCATCCGAAGGTTTGTCGTCACAAAGACGATTCAGGTGGCCAAGGAGACATCATCTCTTTACTTAGCACCGAGTCATGTGGGCGGAGTCGCCATAATGTTCGATTGCCATTGTTTAGATCAACACTATGAACACAGTTGACATAGAGGATCCAAGAAATAATATCCCCGAGTGTTTGTTTGAGTCGTAGAATGGAGCATGGACTTATTCTTGTTGATTGCTTGAAGTTAGAAAGTCTTCGGATGCCATTGGCAGCTGCACAATGACGAATGCGCAGTTAGCGCTCCCTATAGGATTAGCCCCCAAAGCCATAATTGAATCTATGATTCAAAGGAGTCGAGGCGTACTACCAAAGAGTTTTGCAGATGTTAGGCTATACACTGGACCTGGAAGTTCTTCAGGTGCAAGACCAGCGATCCTATTAGGAGTAGACCCTGAGTGTTTGATCGAGTCGTAGACTCGAGAAAAAAACTGAGCTAGTCGAAGAAATAGTCGTTGCTGGCTCCACCCTCAGACGAGAGTGTGCACACCAATGACACCATTGCTGACGATAGGTGAGCTCAACCGTCAGTGTGAGCAGTGTTGATGGGACCTAACATTGCAGGCCCCAAAAGCTAACTAGGATTTCACCAGTCATTGCGTAAATTGGGGTAGTTTACATGTGCCTCCTTGATTTCCATGCATAGTGGAGATAGTGTGGTGACGGTTCGGGTTTCTTATGCCATGTGTTTGTTCTGATGCATGCCACATGCTTGCTAGCTGCAAACCAATGACTAAGATTGCTTTTCTTATGTATTAAGTATTGAGATGTGTCGGTAAGTTTTGCCCCTTATTTTTTCTTGGTCTTCCTCGCATATGTTTTCTCCTTGCGCCACTCCATTGCCGCATAAAATACCCTTTGCGTTGGACGTGCTTCACGTATTCCCAAGCTCTTTTCTATAGTCATGGGGAAAGAGATGTGCCACGACGATGGTGAAGGACAAGAAGACCACAGGTGCTGGATCGAGCACCGCCACCGCTTCCAAGAAGAAGGCTACTGGAGGTGCATCACCAATGGTGGCTGGCGGTGTTTGATGTCTACACACTTCTATTCTTGTAGACAGTTGTTGGGCCTCCAAGTGCAGAGGTTTGTAGAACAGAGGCAAGTTTCCCTTAAGTGGATTACCCAAGGTTTATCGAACCTAGGAAGGAAGTGGTCAAAGGTATTCCCTCTCAAGCAACCCTGCAATCAAGATACAAGAAGTCTCTTGTGTCCCCAACACACCTAATACACTTGTCAAGTGTATAGGTGCACTAGTTCAGCAAAGAGATCGTGAAATACAAGTGGTAGCGGTGCTAGAAAATAGCTTCTGACTTGTTGTTGACGTGGGGTAACGGTGCCAGAAAATAGCTGATGGCGTGGAGGAACAGACTAAAGGCAAACTGAAGGAAGCAAGCAAACATGCAACAGATCTAGATGCAAACGGTGTTTCAATGTTTAGAAACAAGGCCTAGGAATCATACTTTCACTAGTGAACACTATCTCATATAAATATCCTCTCTCCATGATACTACTCTTAACTACTCTCCGGTTGGATACTCTAACAACACTCCTCAAAGTCCGCCTTCCCTAATCTAGATAACCCCACACTGTCACCTTGAGCGCTAGATGGTTCCAACAAACACCACAAGTTCATAGAGACATCCAACTCCAAATATAACTCATAACAAATATTCAACCTAGCCAAAGTGCCACACACGGTATGCACGCTGTCACTTTCACACACGTGGGAAAAGCATAGATCTATTAAAGCACAAAGAGTATTTATGTAGACTCAAACCTAAGTGCCACCATGGTGTGCATGCTGTGGAGGTTTTCGTGGATTTCCGCCAGATGCCCTAGGGTTTTTGGGTCGGAGGCTTCTTATAGGCAGAGGAGTCAAGGTCGGTGGAGGTCCAAGGGGCCCACACCCCCTGTAGGCGCCTCCAGGGCTTGCCCGCGCCTAGGGGGTGCGGCCACCCTGTGGCCCCCCTCCGGCTCTGCTTCGTGGTTCCGTGTTGCTCTAGGAAAAATAATGACTTTGGCTTTTGTCCCTTCCAATTCCAAGAATATTGATTTTATGCCTTTCTGGAACCAAAAACAGAAGAAAACAGGCAATTGGCACCGTGGAAACTTGTTAATAGGTTAGTTCCAGAAAAGATATAAAAACACCTCAAAGTGTAGACAAAGCAAAGTAGATACAAAACAACCATGGAGCATCAAAACTTATAGATACGTTTCCGACATATCAAGCATCCCCAAGCTTAACTCCTACTCATCCTCGAGTAGGTAAGTGATAAAAAAGAATATTTTTTGAGGTGAGATGCACCATCAAAACCAAGATCAAACCATTTGCAAGCATTGAAAGCTGGGATCAAAGAACTCTAAACATGTGCATGAAAGATGGATTTCTAACAATAGGACAAAGTAACTATGCATGAAACATGAAAGGTTACAAACAAAGATCATGAATAACATGCATTGAAAAACGTTTGTTTGTTTCACATACAGAAAACATATCATAGTGGCAATCAGCCTGTCCCTCATAGAGTAGCAAATAGATGCATAGGATACCTTCAAAGTTCACAAGGGTGACTAGAAATAAGTAGCACAAGAACAAGTAATATCACAATATGCATCAATCAATAAGCTTTGGGACACTGCACACAGAATGACAACTATGCTCTCTTAATGGTGCCTAAAGGTAGAAGGTGGAGACTCAAATACTGGTGGAAGAAAGGCCTTTCATAAAGGGAATCAGGGATTTCAAGTTTCAAAAATAGCTTCCAAAAATTATGGTACTTGTTAGCTTTCAGCCCTGATTGCTCCTATCATAAGCATCTTGAAGTGATTAAGGTTAAAGTGAACAAAGATGGAGTATATGCTTGACAAAGTATAAGTTGGCAATCTCAAGTCCCTTGAATACGAGGGCCACACCTCATGCTACTCAACTTCAGTCACCTGTAAGTTCTTGTCATTATAAGTACATGCGTATCATAGAGAACCGCCAAACGAGTACCCCTTACACATGGTACATGAGCTATCCCATAACCAAAATGACAAGGCAAGCAGACACTGAGCATCTCAGCAATCTTTTTATTTACTATGTGCATAGCTTTTTATTGAGGATGCTTCATAGATAGCTCACTACGGTGATGCTGCAAGTTTCCACCATGATTAGGCATGGCTTAGGCTAGCGGCCCAGGCATTTCTCTAACACAAAATACAAACTCCATGGACTTACAAGTTCCCTCTTTACTTCACACCGGTGACATCCATAGACAAAATAGCATGATATCAATTGAGTACAAAGTACAAGTGCAATGTTGAAAACGTTCCCCATGACAGCACGGTTCTGCTAATTCCAACATATAAGTGCAAGCATATACAACATATATGACACAATGGTTCAAGTTCATTAGGGGCAAAGAATATAAAGTGTGCCATCAAGTTTGTGAGGGCTTTAATCACTAATTTTTCACATAACAAAATACTTTTTAATTGGAAGATAGCTGAAAACAAGAATATACTTGGAATGTTGTAACACACCATGCATAGAATTTATAGTGGACACTTTGGAATAACTTGGTTTCTTGGGATTTGGAAGCATGAGTAGAGCTTACTCATACAAGTGGAGGCTAGCAAAAGACTGGGAGCAACCAACTAAGAGAGCAATAATGGCCATAATCATGCAGAGCGACAAAACATTACTAATCAAAGCATAGAGTGGCACTACAAGTCAAGGACTAAATGATCATAGAGGCTATGGTGACTTGTCATAGTCATAACATGGTGTGAGCATGTGCCAAGTTGTAGGGGTCCCAACCTTAGATAAGATTGATCCCTCCTGTGTTTTACAATGCTAGTCCCTGGATCAATAGCTAGCATCCACAGTTAAGATGTAATATCAAGAAACAAAGGTCATAATATAACTTTATAACCAGGAATAACATAATTTTATTACATCACACATAGCTCATATGGCTATTACATTACATTGCAGCGGAATGAATACAGTCATGGTTCCTTCATCTTCAAAGTGCCACAGGCAGATGTTGGTTGTAGACTTTGTAATCCTAAACAATCAATCTTCACTAAAACAATCAAACCTGCAACATACAAGTTACAGCCACAAAGGGTCAATACATTTGAATTGTATTGGCAAGTGATACTATGGTAGTATAGTGGAATCTATCATCTATATGCATTTGGCTAAGTGGAGTTGAGGCTTGCATTGCTCAAAATAGATTTTTCTTATCATTTTGAAAATACTAAGTTTTTTTGCTTGACAAAATCATTTTTCTCATTCAAAGATTTCAAGATCCTTGTACCAAGCCATCTTTCCATCAATGATTGAAGAATTCAAACAACCCTTGTTCAAACCACAAGATTTTAATTTAGAAATTGGAATGATGAGATTCTTGATTGCTTTCATGTCTTGATGCTCAAATTGTCCTTTACCAGGGACATGGCTAAGTACTTATATTTTACACTCTGCAGAGGTGGTGCACTTTCCCCACAAGACTTGGTTTCCCAAGACAAGATCTTTCAGAAGCCTTCCCTTAGACCAAAATGGACGCGTTCCAACCTATCAAACACTACCACCAACTGTCCATATGGCTAAGTTCTTGCAACCTATATGATCATGGCAGAGCCCATATTGCCAAGTGGTTGCACTTGAAGCTTCTCAACATTTGACATCTCAAATCCCTTTGTTTCCTGGGTGGCATTCCACAAGTGAGATACACAATCCAAGTCCATGGCATTGTGAACCACTCAACCATTCTCCACCAAGCTATTCCATTCCACCCAGGTGATTCATTAACTTAGTTGTTTTATTAGACAAAATCACAAGTCCTTAGACTTAGAATATTTTTCCATAGTGTGAATATATATTCCACCCATGTTTTCTATTAGCTAGGCTAAGCTTGGTAGTAGTAGGAATCTCTAACTTAGGAAAATCCTGCTAAGGATTCATCTACTAGGTTTCCCTATAGAAAGATCTATACTTAGCAAAATCCATGCAAGTTTACTTAGCAAAATCACTAATGCATAGTGAAAGTAATAGGATAGAAAGTATGAAGCATCACTTGCCTTTTTGGTAGGGAATGGTGGTTCACTCCTTGATCTTGTTAGTCTCACACTTCTCTACAAGTCAATCAAGCAAACACCAATTCAATTTACATTCCAAACCAATAATCACTCAAACAATTTCACACACACAAGACAATGGAAACCAATTCATGCATGGGAGCATGCACAAGATAGTTTTATTTTGCAAGGGGTCTCTATGGGGTTTCTAAACTTTGTAAGATCCAAATTGGTCATTTACCAAAGTGGCAAAGTCATTAGCAAGAGGGTTTTGTCCAAAAACTATTTTTAAATCCATTCATCATTTCATGTGGTGAAAAATGTTTTTATTAAGGCAAAACTCTTAGGTTGTTCACCAAATGAGTTGCTATTGCAAAGATTGGTGTTTTTGGGTCAGTAGGTTTGGTCCAAAACATTTTCTCAAAGTTTTCCATTTAAAACCATTTTCATAAACAAAACAATAGTTTTGTTTGGCTATAAATGGACTAAACTAATTAATCCATCCTAATCCTTTCCAATTTCATTCTCCAAAACATTGGTTGGTTCTTAGGGTCAGTAAGGTCACAACAAAACATTTTGCAAAGGTTTTAATTCAAAAATCATTTTTAAACAATTTTTATACCCTAAACAAGCATACAACTGAATCTGCAAAAATGAGCAAACAAACAAATACTATTTGCTAAACTAATTCCACAGTTGGCTAGGGTTTGTTCTCCTAAATCCATTGATATAAAATTTGCCAAATTTGGACGTGTGGTTTGAAAGTTATAGGGTTTTCAAATTGCTACTTAAATCTGTTTTTCAAATTCTGTTTTAAAACAGATCCTGCCACGCGTCGCTATCTCACTGGCTGATACCGGTTCAGTGAGGATCACGTTGCGAACCGTTGGATTTAAGTTGGGTCGTGCGGCACAGATTGCTCGATACCCCTTCGGTTAAGTGAATCTATCATGACGCTGCGATCTAGATCGGACGGTGCTAGCGTGCTCGACCATAGTCAGGCGGCGCTGCGACGGCTGCTGGCGGCGGCGACTCTGTTTCACGGCGGCGCCGGCGATACAGGAAGCGAAGCAGAGGGGGAGTGTGCTCACCGGGTTAGTGGAACGACGCTGATGCTCAACGTGGGACTGGTCCGTCGAGGGGCGCACGGGGACGGGCAGAATTCCTCACCGGAGTTGGTTCTGGCGACGGACGCGCTCGGTCGAGGTCGAAGACGGCTCTGTGGTTCACCAGGAGGCAAGAAAAGGTCGTGATCAGATGCAGGGGGCCACGGAGATGACGTGTGCATGAACGAGAGGGGTCGGGGTGGTCTAGAATTACCGGAGGAGCTCGTCGGAGGCGAGACAGACGGCAGCGCTCAGAGCTTTTGTCGAAGACGGTTTCCTGGGGCACCCGCGGTTGAACGAAGTGCACTAGGAGATGCTCCAGAGAGTGGGGAGGCTGCTAGGTTGCATAGGAAGGTAGGAGGTGGAGTGTGTTGGCCGGAATCGGCGAGAACGGTCATCGGAGGCAGAGGAAGTGCTGGGCAAAATTCTCCGGCCTGGGGGCGTGTCGAGGAGGGGCGTCTGGGGAAAATGGAGGAGAAGGCGCTGGCGCTTAAGTGTGCTTGATCGCGGCGAGTTATGGTGGCCGTGTTAAGGCGTAATCAAGCCACGAATCAATAGCCTGGAACGGTGGCGAAGGGAGGAAGAACGGGTCGTGGGAGTGGGGAAGGAGAGGGCCGGTGGTGGGGTCCTCTGTCAGTGAGAAAAGGAGAGAAAGGGGGAGGTCCACCAGTCAGTCTCGGTGTGGGTCGGAAACAGAGTGAGGAATGTTTTCTTTCGGGTGAGGGGAAGCTGGGCTAAGTGGGTTGTTGGGCCAGATTGTTGGGCTGGGTCTGTTGCACTATTTTTTTCTGTCTAAACACTTTTTCCTTTTCTAAATCTATTTTTCTGTTTTGAATTTCAAACATACAAACAAACAATGTTCACATCAATTCAAACAACACCCAAACTTTGTAAATTTGACTTGGTTCTGTTCAGTAGCCTGAACCTAATTCTAAAATCCATAATTTTTAAATAATTAAGTCCATTATTAATTAAATAAATGCCCATTTCTAATTAATAAAATTAGGTTTTGATTTATTTCAAACTCAATTTAAATCCATATATTTTCCAAAACCAAAATAGTGGGTTGTATTTGAATTAAGGTATATCTAGAAAGCTTGGTTTAAAATAATTAACCATTTTATTAAAGGTTCCATTTATTAATTAAATAAAATGAACTATGGTTTATTAATCAAATAGGGTTTGATTTATTTAATAAAATCTTCCTTTGATATCTAAATATTTTCAAAACCAAATCAGTAGGTTTGTTTGGGAAATATAGAATACTTGGAAACTTGTTTTAAAACAAAATAACCTTTTATTTTAGAGTCCATTATTAATTAAATATAATAGACTTTCATTATTAAATCAAATAGGATTTGTTTTATTTGAGATATTTATTTTGAATCTAAAATAAGGTCAAAACACTTTAGTGGGTTTTAATTAATAAAATACTTAGAAAACTTATCTAAAATAATTTAATAAGCTTTGATGTTTTAATTAAAATGGTAAAACCTTTTATTAAATAAAGTTGGATATTAAATCCTTATTATTTTATTTAATCAATCCTTTATTATTTTTAAATAAACCTTTGCTAAAAATAAATGTTTTAATTCCCAAAGCTTGGCCAATGTTTTAATTTGGCTTTACAAAATAATCTTTATAAATCCACCTTTTCTTTTGAAAACCAATCTTTTATTTAAAGGATCCAATAATAGTAATTCCAAAACATTTTTAATTTCCTTTATTAAATGTTTATCTTTAAGAATCCCTTTAGGATTTTATTTAATTCAAATGGGTTTGAAGTTCCAATTGAATTCAAAAGTTTCTTCTGGCTCTGAAAATCAAACAAAGTTTCGTTTTATTCATTTATTTTCACATTACAAGATTTGGAAAATCTTGGGATGTGACAGGCTACCACCCTTAAAATAAATCTCGTCCCGAGATTTGGGGAGGCTAGGGTTACAAGCAGGTTCAGGACAACTAGGGTACTACCACCCTTAAAAATCTTCAAACAAAAATTACACATTGTCCTTCTTGGGATCCTGGGTAAAATTTCTCTAAGCAAACATTTGCATGGAGTCCTTGGTTTCCATACTTGACTCATGGGCCAAGGTTGAGATCCTTCATAGACTTGTTCAACTTGTTCTCCATCCTTTCTGGACAATTGTTTGCATAGTGGCCTAGTTCCTTGCATTTGAAACATGTGACAAGGCTGAGATCCCTCATTGGCTGGTTTATCTTATGCTTCATCTTTTCAGGACAGTGGTTTGCATAATGTCCTAACTCTTTGCAGTGTTTGCACATCACTTGGCTAAAATCCTTCCTTATCTTGGGTTTCACTAGCTTTTGTTTGTCTTCTTGTCTCTTCTTCTTTTCTGGGCATTCATTGGCATAGTGTCCCATCTCTTTGCAATTGAAACATTGCAACTGGCTTATGTCTTTTTTCTTCTTTTTGGGTCTCTCCAAAGCTAGGAGTTCTTCTAGTTCATGTTCTTCATAGGTGGGAGATCTTTCTCTCTTCTTGGGGTATTGATCTTCATGTTCCTTGGATGCATAATCTTTGTCTCTAAAACTATTGTTGGCTTGGGTTCCTTCTAGAATAGCATCATTGTCATCCTTGTTGTCATTAGCTCTTTGGAAAAAGTTTTCTCTCATGTTGATCATTTGAGTAGCCAAACCTTGCAACAATTGAGATTGAAGTTTCAAAATTCTTTGTATGGCTAGATCTAGTCCATTGTTGTTGGCCAAAAGCTGAGTTGTCTCTTGGCTCAACTGGTTTTGAGTTGCTATAAGTTCTCTCATGTTGTCTTCTTGGTTGGTGTTGGTGTCTCTTGGAGTAGTCATCTGTTTGGGTTGGATTGGGATTAGAATAGGCAAAATATTTCTAAGGAATTATTTCTAATCACACACATCACAATTCACACAAACAATGTGCATGCAATCACAAACCAAACATTTCACTCAAACAAGGTTCAAGCACATACTTGGTCAACAAAATTATTTTGTTACACCACATAAGTTGGTGTGTTTTGACTTATCTAAAATATGGTGGTCCATCTATATGGTTCACTTGTGATCTTTCCATCCTTCTTGATTCTTCTTGTATGAGATCATGGTTTCCTTGAGAAAAACTCTTGGTTGCAATACTTCAAATGATGTAGGTTCCTTCTAACTTTTGCATTCCCTCAATCTCTAAATCTTGAGCAAGTTTTCCTTGTCTCACTTGTTCTTAGTGATATCCAAGGTTGAGGTCCTTGGTGAATATACTGAAGATGTTGAAGTCATTAGAGTTTGAAGAGGTTGAAGAAGTCCTTTGCACAGGGTGTAATCTTTGGCCATGGGGTAGGTTTTTCCATCAAGTTGAAATAGAAGAGAAGTAGAGTTGAAACCAAAATGGTTGAGGAAAGAGTTTACAAGTGTTTTTGTAAATAAGTTTTTGGAACAAGTATAACTCCTATTTTTCTAAGGGTTTTTGTCCAATCCTAGGGTTTACAAATCCTACAGGCAACACAATGCTCTGATACCATCTGTAGGGGTCCCAACCTTAGATAAGATTGATCCCTCCTGTGTTTTACAATGCTAGTCCCTGGATCAATAGCTAGCATCCACAGTTAAGATGTAATATCAAGAAACAAAGGTCATAATATAACTTTATAACCAGGAATAACATAATTTTATTACATCACACATAGCTCATATGGCTATTACATTACATTGCAGCGGAATAAATACAGTCATGGTTCCTTCATCTTCAAAGTGCCACAGGCAGATGTTGGTTGTAGACTTTGTAATCCTAAACAATCAATCTTCACTAAAACAATCAAACCTGCAACATACAAGTTACAGCCACAAAGGGTCAATACATTTGAATTGTATTGGCAAGTGATACTATGGTAGTATAGTGGAATCTATCATCTATATGCATTTGGCTAAGTGGAGTTGAGGCTTGCATTGCTCAAAATAGATTTTTCTTATCATTTTGAAAATACTAAGTTTTTTTGCTTGACAAAATCATTTTTCTCATTCAAAGATTTCAAGATCCTTGTACCAAGCCATCTTTCCATCAATGATTGAAGAATTCAAACAACCCTTGTTCAAACCACAAGATTTTAATTTAGAAATTGGAATGATGAGATTCTTGATTGCTTCCATGTCTTGATGCTCAAATTGTCCTTTACCAGGGACATGGCTAAGTACTTAGATTTTACACTCTGCAGAGGTGGTGCACTTTCCCCACAAGACTTGGTTTCCCAAGACAAGATCTTTCAGAAGCCTTCCCTTAGACCAAAATGGACGCGTTCCAACCTATCAAACACTACCACCAACTGTCCATATGGCTAAGTTCTTGCAACCTATATGATCATGGCAGAGCCCATATTGCCAAGTGGTTGCACTTGAAGCTTCTCAACATTTGACATCTCAAATCCCTTTGTTTCCTGGGTGGCATTCCACAAGTGAGATACACAATCCAAGTCCATGGCATTGTGAACCACTCAACCATTCTCCACCAAGCTATTCCATTCCACCCAGGTGATTCATTAACTTAGTTGTTTTATTAGACAAAATCACAAGTCCTTAGACTTAGAATATTTTTCCATAGTGTGAATATATATTCCACCCATGTTTTCTATTAGCTAGGCTAAGCTTGGTAGTAGTAGGAATCTCTAACTTAGGAAAATCCTGCTAAGGATTCATCTACTAGGTTTCCCTATAGAAAGATCTATACTTAGCAAAATCCATGCAAGTTTACTTAGCAAAATCACTAATGCATAGTGAAAGTAATAGGATAGAAAGTATGAAGCATCACTTGCCTTTTTGGTAGGGAATGGTGGTTCACTCCTTGATCTTGTTAGTCTCACACTTCTCTACAAGTCAATCAAGCAAACACCAATTCAATTTACATTCCAAACCAATAATCACTCAAACAATTTCACACACACAAGACAATGGAAACCAATTCATGCATGGGAGCATGCACAAGATAGTTTTATTTTGCAAGGGGTCTCTATGGGGTTTCTAACTTTGTAAGATCCAAATTGGTCATTTACCAAAGTGGCAAAGTCATTAGCAAGAGGGTTTTGTCCAAAAACTAATTTTTAAATCCATTCATCATTTCATGTGGTGAAAAATGTTTTTATTAAGGCAAAACTCTTAGGTTGTTCACCAAATGAGTTGCTATTGCAAAGATTGGTGTTTTTGGGTCAGTAGGTTTGGTCCAAAACATTTTCTCAAAGTTTTCCATTTAAAACCATTTTCATAAACAAAACAATAGTTTTGTTTGGCTATAAATGGACTAAACTAATTAATCCATCCTAATCCTTTCCAATTTCATTCTCCAAAACATTGGTTGGTTCTTAGGGTCAGTAAGGTCACAACAAAACATTTTGCAAAGGTTTTAATTCAAAAATCATTTTTAAACAATTTTTATACCCTAAACATGCATACAACTGAATCTGCAAAAATGAGCAAACAAACAAATACTATTTTCTAAACTAATTCCACAGTTGGCTAGGGTTTGTTCTCCTGAATCCATTGATATAAAATTTGCCAAATTTGGACATGTGGTTTGAAAGTTATAGGGTTTTCAAATTGCTACTTAAATCTGTTTTTCAAATTCTGTTTTAAAACAGATCCTGCCACGCGTCGCTATCTCACTGGCTGATACCGGTTCAGTGAGGATCACGTTGCGAACCGTTGGATTTAAGTTGGGTCGTGCGGCACAGATTGCTCGATACCCCTTCGGTTAAGTGAATCTATCGTGACGCTGCGATCTAGATCGGACGGTGCTAGCGTGCTCGACCATAGTCGGGCGGCGCTGCGACGGCTGCTGGCGGCGGCGACTCTGTTTCACGGCGGCGCCGGCGATACAGGAAGCGAAGCAGAGGGGGAGTGTGCTCACCGGGTTAGTGGAACGACGCTGATGCTCAACGTGGGACTGGTCCGTCGAGGGGCGCACGGGGACGGGCAGAATTCCTCACCGGAGTTGGTTCTGGCGACGGACGCGCTCGGTCGAGGTCGAAGACGGCTCTGTGGTTCACCAGGAGGCAAGAAAAGGTCGTGATCAGATGCAGGGGGCCACGGAGATGACGTGTGCATGAACGAGAGGGGTCGGGGTGGTCTAGAATTACCGGAGGAGCTCGTCGGAGGCGAGACAGACGGCAGCGCTCAGAGCTTTTGTCGAAGACGGTTTCCTGGGGCACCCGCGGTTGAACGAAGTGCACTAGGAGATGCTCCAGAGAGTGGGGAGGCTGCTAGGTTGCATAGGAAGGTAGGAGGTGGAGTGTGTTGGCCGGAATCGGCGAGAACGGTCGTCGGAGACAGAGGAAGTGCTGGGCAAAATTCTCCGGCCTGGGGGCGTGTCGAGGAGGGGCGTCTGGGGAAAATGGAGGAGAAGGCGCTGGCGCTTAAGTGTGCTTGATCGCGGCGAGTTATGGTGGCCGTGTTAAGGCGTAATCAAGCCACGAATCAATAGCCTGCAACGGTGGCGAAGGGAGGAAGAACGGGTCGTGGGAGTGGGGAAGGAGAGGGCCGGTGGTGGGGTCCTCTGTCAGTGAGAAAAGGAGAGAAAGGGGGAGGTCCACCAGTCAGTCTCGGTGTGGGTCGGAAACAGAGTGAGGAATGTTTTCTTTCGGGTGAGGGGAAGCTGGGCTAAGTGGGTTGTTGGGCCAGATTGTTGGGCTGGGTCTGTTGCACTATTTTTTTCTGTCTAAACACTTTTTCCTTTTCTAAATCTATTTTTCTGTTTTGAATTTCAAACATACAAACAAACAATGTTCACATCAATTCAAACAACACCCAAACTTTGTAAATTTGACTTGGTTCTGTTCAGTAGCCTGAACCTAATTCTAAAATCCATAATTTTTAAATAATTAAGTCCATTATTAATTAAATAAATGCCCATTGCTAATTAATCAAATTAGGTTTTGATTTATTTCAAACTCAATTTAAATCCATATATTTTCCAAAACCAAAATAGTGGGTTGTATTTGAAATAAGGTATATCTAGAAAGCTTGGTTTAAAATAATTAACCATTTTATTAAAGGTTCCATTTATTAATTAAATAAAATGAACTATGGTTTATTAATCAAATAGGGTTTGATTTATTTAATAAAATCTTCCTTTGATATCTAAATATTTTCAAAACCAAATCAGTAGGTTTGTTTGGGAAATATAGAATACTTGGAAACTTGTTTTAAAACAAAATAACCTTTTATTTTAGAGTCCATTATTAATTAAATATAATAGACTTTCATTATTAAATCAAATAGGATTTGTTTTATTTGAGATATTTATTTTGAATCTAAAATAAGGTCAAAACACTTTAGTGGGTTTTAATTAATAAAATACTTAGAAAACTTATCTAAAATAATTTAATAAGCTTTGATGTTTTAATTAAAATGGTAAAACCTTTTATTAAATAAAGTTGGATATTAAATCCTTATTATTTTATTTAATCAATCCTTTATTATTTTTAAATAAACCTTTGCTAAAAATAAATGTTTTAATTCCCAAAGCTTGGCCAATGTTTTAATTTGGCTTTACAAAATAATCTTTATAAATCCACCTTTTCTTTTGAAAACCAATCTTTTATTTAAAGGATCCAATAATAGTAATTCCAAAACATTTTTAATTTCCTTTATTAAATGTTTATCTTTAAGAATCCCTTTAGGATTTTATTTAATTCAAATGGGTTTGAAGTTCCAATTGAATTCAAAAGTTTCTTCTGGCTCTGAAAATCAAACAAAGTTTCGTTTTATTCATTTATTTTCACATTACAAGATTTGGAAAATCTTGGGATGTGACAGGCTACCACCCTTAAAATAAATCTCGTCCCGAGATTTGGGGAGGCTAGGGTTACAAGCAGGTTCAGGACAACTAGGGTACTACCACCCTTAAAAATCTTCAAACAAAAATTACACATTGTCCTTCTTGGGATCCTGGGTAAAATTTCTCTAAGCAAACATTTGCATGGAGTCCTTGGTTTCCATACTTGACTCATGGGCCAAGGTTGAGATCCTTCATAGACTTGTTCAACTTGTTCTCCATCCTTTCTGGACAATTGTTTGCATAGTGGCCTAGTTCCTTGCATTTGAAACATGTGACAAGGCTGAGATCCCTCATTGGCTGGTTTATCTTATGCTTCATCTTTTCAGGACAGTGGTTTGCATAATGTCCTAACTCTTTGCAGTGTTTGCACATCACTTGGCTAAAATCCTTCCTTATCTTGGGTTTCACTAGCTTTTGTTTGTCTTCTTGTCTCTTCTTCTTTTCTGGGCATTCATTGGCATAGTGTCCCATCTCTTTGCAATTGAAACATTGCAACTGGCTTATGTCTTTTTTCTTCTTTTTGGGTCTCTCCAAAGCTAGGAGTTCTTCTAGTTCATGTTCTTCATAGGTGGGAGATCTTTCTCTCTTCTTGGGGTATTGATCTTCATGTTCCTTGGATGCATAATCTTTGTCTCTAAAACTATTGTTGGCTTGGGTTCCTTCTAGAATAGCATCATTGTCATCCTTGTTGTCATTAGCTCTTTGGAAAAAGTTTTCTCTCATGTTGATCATTTGAGTAGCCAAACCTTGCAACAATTGAGATTGAAGTTTCAAAATTCTTTGTATGGCTGGATCTAGTCCATTGTTGTTGGCCAAAAGCTGAGTTGTCTCTTGGCTCAACTGGTTTTGAGTTGCTATAAGTTCTCTCATGTTGTCTTCTTGGTTGGTGTTGGTGTCTCTTGGAGTAGTCATCTGTTTGGGTTGGATTGGGATTAGAATAGGCAAAATATTTCTAAGGAATTATTTCTAATCACACACATCACAATTCACACAAACAATGTGCATGCAATCACAAACCAAACATTTCACTCAAACAAGGTTCAAGCACATACTTGGTCAACAAAATTATTTTGTTACACCACATAAGTTGGTGTGTTTTGACTTATCTAAAATATGGTGGTCCATCTATATGGTTCACTTGTGATCTTTCCATCCTTCTTGATTCTTCTTGTATGAGATCATGGTTTCCTTGAGAAAAACTCTTGGTTGCAATACTTCAAATGATGTAGGTTCCTTCTAACTTTTGCATTCCCTCAATCTCTAAATCTTGAGCAAGTTTTCCTTGTCTCACTTGTTCTTAGTGATATCCAAGGTTGAGGTCCTTGGTGAATATACTGAAGATGTTGAAGTCATTAGAGTTTGAAGAGGTTGAAGAAGTCCTTTGCACAGGGTGTAATCTTTGGCCATGGGGTAGGTTTTTCCATCAAGTTGAAATAGAAGAGAAGTAGAGTTGAAACCAAAATGGTTGAGGAAAGAGTTTACAAGTGTTTTTGTAAATAAGTTTTTGGAACAAGTATAACTCCTATTTTTCTAAGGGTTTTTGTCCAATCCTAGGGTTTACAAATCCTACAGGCAACACAATGCTCTGATACCATCTGTAGGGGTCCCAACCTTAGATAAGATTGATCCCTCCTGTGTTTTACAATGCTAGTCCCTGGATCAATAGCTAGCATCCACAGTTAAGATGTAATATCAAGAAACAAAGGTCATAATATAACTTTATAACCAGGAATAACATAATTTTATTACATCACACATAGCTCATATGGCTATTACATTACATTGCAGCGGAATAAATACAGTCATGGTTCCTTCATCTTCAAAGTGCCACAGGCAGATGTTGGTTGTAGACTTTGTAATCCTAAACAATCAATCTTCACTAAAACAATCAAACCTGCAACATACAAGTTACAGCCACAAAGGGTCAATACATTTGAATTGTATTGGCAAGTGATACTATGGTAGTATAGTGGAATCTATCATCTATATGCATTTGGCTAAGTGGAGTTGAGGCTTGCATTGCTCAAAATAGATTTTTCTTATCATTTTGAAAATACTAAGTTTTTTTGCTTGACAAAATCATTTTTCTCATTCAAAGATTTCAAGATCCTTGTACCAAGCCATCTTTCCATCAATGATTGAAGAATTCAAACAACCCTTGTTCAAACCACAAGATTTTAATTTAGAAATTGGAATGATGAGATTCTTGATTGCTTCCATGTCTTGATGCTCAAATTGTCCTTTACCAGGGACATGGCTAAGTACTTAGATTTTACACTCTGCAGAGGTGGTGCACTTTCCCCACAAGACTTGGTTTCCCAAGACAAGATCTTTCAGAAGCCTTCCCTTAGACCAAAATGGACGCGTTCCAACCTATCAAACACTACCACCAACTGTCCATATGGCTAAGTTCTTGCAACCTATATGATCATGGCAGAGCCCATATTGCCAAGTGGTTGCACTTGAAGCTTCTCAACATTTGACATCTCAAATCCCTTTGTTTCCTGGGTGGCATTCCACAAGTGAGATACACAATCCAAGTCCATGGCATTGTGAACCACTCAACCATTCTCCACCAAGCTATTCCATTCCACCCAGGTGATTCATTAACTTAGTTGTTTTATTAGACAAAATCACAAGTCCTTAGACTTAGAATATTTTTCCATAGTGTGAATATATATTCCACCCATGTTTTCTATTAGCTAGGCTAAGCTTGGTAGTAGTAGGAATCTCTAACTTAGGAAAATCCTGCTAAGGATTCATCTACTAGGTTTCCCTATAGAAAGATCTATACTTAGCAAAATACATGCAAGTTTACTTAGCAAAATCACTAATGCATAGTGAAAGTAATAGGATAGAAAGTATGAAGCATCACTTGCCTTTTTGGTAGGGAATGGTGGTTCACTCCTTGATCTTGTTAGTCTCACACTTCTCTACAAGTCAATCAAGCAAACACCAATTCAATTTACATTCCAAACCAATAATCACTCAAACAATTTCACACACACAAGACAATGGAAACCAATTCATGCATGGGAGCATGCACAAGATAGTTTTATTTTGCAAGGGGTCTCTATGGGGTTTCTAAACTTTGTAAGATCCAAATTGGTCATTTACCAAAGTGGCAAAGTCATTAGCAAGAGGGTTTTGTCCAAAAACTATTTTTAAATCCATTCATCATTTCATGTGGTGAAAAATGTTTTTATTAAGGCAAAACTCTTAGGTTGTTCACCAAATGAGTTGCTATTGCAAAGATTGGTGTTTTTGGGTCAGTAGGTTTGGTCCAAAATATTTTCTCAAAGTTTTCCATTTAAAACCATTTTCATAAACAAAACAATAGTTTTGTTTGGCTATAAATGGACTAAACTAATTAATCCATCCTAATCCTTTCCAATTTCATTCTCCAAAACATTGGTTGGTTCTTAGGGTCAGTAAGGTCACAACAAAACATTTTGCAAAGGTTTTAATTCAAAAATCATTTTTAAACAATTTTTATACCCTAAACAAGCATACAACTGAATCTGCAAAAATGAGCAAACAAACAAATACTATTTGCTAAACTAATTCCACAGTTGGATAGGGTTTGTTCTCCTGAATCCATTGATATAAAATTTGCCAAATTTGGACGTGTGGTTTGAAAGTTATAGGGTTTTCAAATTGCTACTTAAATCTGTTTTTCAAATTCTGTTTTAAAACAGATCCTGCCACGCGTCGCTATCTCACTGGCTGATACCGGTTCAGTGAGGATCAAGTTGCGAACCGTTGGATTTAAGTTGGGTCGTGCGGCACAGATTGCTCGATACCCCTTCGGTTAAGTGAATCTATCGTGACGCTGCGATCTAGATCGGACGGTGCTAGCGTGCTCGACCATAGTCGGGCGGCGCTGCGACGGCTGCTGGCGGCGGCGACTCTATTTCACGGCGGCGCCGGCGATACAGGAAGCGAAGCAGAGGGGGAGTGTGCTCACCGGGTTAGTGGAACGACGCTGATGCTCAACGTGGGACTGGTCCGTCGAGGGGCGCACGGGGACGGGCAGAATTCCTCACCGGAGTTGGTTCTGGCGACGGACGCGCTCGGTCGAGGTCGAAGACGGCTCTGTGGTTCACCAGGAGGCAAGAAAAGGTCGTGATCAGATGCAGGGGGCCACGGAGATGACGTGTGCATGAACGAGAGGGGTCGGGGTGGTCTAGAATTACCGGAGGAGCTCGTCGGAGGCGAGACAGACGGCAGCGCTCAGAGCTTTTGTCGAAGACGGTTTCCTGGGGCACCCGCGGTTGAACGAAGTGCACTAGGAGATGCTCCAGAGAGTGGGGAGGCTGCTAGGTTGCATAGGAAGGTAGGAGGTGGAGTGTGTTGGCCGGAATCGGCGAGAACGGTCGTCGGAGACAGAGGAAGTGCTGGGCAAAATTCTCCGGCCTGGGGGCGTGTCGAGGAGGGGCGTCTGGGGAAAATGGAGGAGAAGGCGATGGCGCTTAAGTGTGCTTGATCGCGGCGAGTTATGGTGGCCGTGTTAAGGCGTAATCAAGCCACGAATCAATAGCCTGCAACAGTGGCGAAGGGAGGAAGAACGGGTCGTGGGAGTGGGGAAGGAGAGGGCCGGTGGTGGGGTCCTCTGTCAGTGAGAAAAGGAGAGAAAGGGGGAGGTCCACCAGTCAGTCTCGGTGTGGGTCGGAAACAGAGTGAGGAATGTTTTCTTTCGGGTGAGGGGAAGCTGGGCTAAGTGGGTTGTTGGGCCAGATTGTTGGGCTGGGTCTGTTGCACTATTTTTTTCTGTCTAAACACTTTTTCCTTTTCTAAATCTATTTTTCTGTTTTGAATTTCAAACATACAAACAAACAATGTTCACATCAATTCAAACAACACCCAAACTTTGTAAATTTGACTTGGTTCTGTTCAGTAGCCTGAACCTAATTCTAAAATCCATAATTTTTAAATAATTAAGTCCATTATTAATTAAATAAATGCCCATTGCTAATTAATCAAATTAGGTTTTGATTTATTTCAAACTCAATTTAAATCCATATATTTTCCAAAACCAAAATAGTGGGTTGTATTTGAAATAAGGTATATCTAGAAAGCTTGGTTTAAAATAATTAACCATTTTATTAAAGGTTCCATTTATTAATTAAATAAAATGAACTATGGTTTATTAATCAAATAGGGTTTGATTTATTTAATAAAATCTTCCTTTGATATCTAAATATTTTCAAAACCAAATCAGTAGGTTTGTTTGGGAAATATAGAATACTTGGAAACTTGTTTTAAAACAAAATAACCTTTTATTTTAGAGTCCATTATTAATTAAATATAATAGACTTTCATTATTAAATCAAATAGGATTTGTTTTATTTGAGATATTTATTTTGAATCTAAAATAAGGTCAAAACACTTTAGTGGGTTTTAATTAATAAAATACTTAGAAAACTTATCTAAAATAATTTAATAAGCTTTGATGTTTTAATTAAAATGGTAAAACCTTTTATTAAATAAAGTTGGATATTAAATCCTTATTATTTTATTTAATCAATCCTTTATTATTTTTAAATAAACCTTTGCTAAAAATAAATGTTTTAATTCCCAAAGCTTGGCCAATGTTTTAATTTGGCTTTACAAAATAATCTTTATAAATCCACCTTTTCTTTTGAAAACCAATCTTTTATTTAAAGGATCCAATAATAGTAATTCCAAAACATTTTTAATTTCCTTTATTAAATGTTTATCTTTAAGAATCCCTTTAGGATTTTATTTAATTCAAATGGGTTTGAAGTTCCAATTGAATTCAAAAGTTTCTTCTGGCTCTGAAAATCAAACAAAGTTTCGTTTTATTCATTTATTTTCACATTACAAGATTTGGAAAATCTTGGGATGTGACACAAGTCAACCCAAGCAAAGCATCAAAGGAGAATACCACAATACTATGCTTTTGCATGCTTAAACAACGCATGATTCCTTCAAGGCACATTAAGCAATACTAATTGTTTGGAACAAGTCATTCTACAGCAATAATCACTAAGCATAAGGTCAAAATAAGATTTAGCATGACATGATAAAGTCTAAGCCACGGTCAGAACAAGCTCCCTTTTGTACCACTTAAGCATGAAGCGTCCTACTCTTTTCCAACACCAAACAACTTATTTGAAACAACTCACAAAGATAATAATCAATAAAGATCAGTGAGCTTGTATCACAAATCTACAAAGAAGAACTAAAAAGTTCTAAGCTGAAAGCACAAGAAAACTAAGGCTGAACGCAGTGCTAGCAAAAGTGAACACTCACAAAACAATAAGAGTAAAAACTAGAGTGTTCTAGGCAATGGAAACAGAGTGTGTCTCTCTCCAAAATAAGTGTGGTGTAACCAACCAACTTACTCAAGCAATCTAAAACCAAAAACGAAAACTAAGACGCTCCAAGAACAACACAACAATGCATGAAACAATAAAAATGAAGTGTCTAGACAGACCTGAGCTTTTTATTGATGAAGAAGGGGATGCCTTGGGCATCCCCAAGCTTTGACGCTTGTACCTCTTGGATATTTCTTGGGGTGATACGGGGTGGCATCCCCAAGCTTGAGCTTTTGTCCATTCTTCATCTCATTACATCATTCTCTCTCTACACCTGAAAATTTTCCTTCATACAATACTTCACACAATCTTCATTAGCAACATTAGTGTATTCAAAAGATAATAGACCCTTGGGTTTAGCTTGAGAACAGAAAAACTTTTCACAAAAACACAAGCTACTGTAGCAACTCCTTCAAAAAGCTCAATTTTCCAAAAATAACCCAAAAAGGAATCAATAAGAAGCAAATGCAAATAATGGCAGAAATCTATCAAAACAGACCAGCAGGTAGAAACCGATTTTTCAAAGACCTTATGTAACTCAAATCAAAAATTGTTGAACTAGAGAAGGTTAGATAACATACTGGGGGATTGATTCATAAATTTTCAGCTCAATCCGAGTTATAGAGACTCCTCACGAATTTTTATGGTGGAGGACAAAAATCTGTGTCGGGACAGCAACTCCCCAAATCTTACTTCCCTCTCATTAGAGGTCATTCTTGGCACAAAACACAAATAAAAAGGATAAGGAGAGGTCATTACTGAAGTAATAACTTCCAAGACTTAAGAAAACTCTTGGGTTATCTCCCAACAAGTACTTTTCTTTAACGCCTTTAAGTTAGGCTTGCTAGTTTCAAAGATGCTCACATAGAAAATATGAATTGATTTAAAAGAGAGCATCAAGAAGAAAATTCAAAACACATTTAAGTCTAACCCACTTCCTATGCATAGGAATCTTGTAAATAAACAAGTCATGAAATCACAAAGCAACAAGCATAGGAAAGCAAAACAAGGGCAACTTCAAAATTTTCAACACAAAGAGGGGAAACTTAATATTATTGAGATGCATAAAACCATGTTTCCCTCTCTCATAATAACTTTCAGTAGCATCATGAATAAACTCAACAATGTAACTATCACATAAAACATGCTTATCATGAGCCACATGCATAAAATGATTATTACTCTCCACATAAGTAGTGGGAGCAAATTCAACAAAACAGCTATCATTATTATTTTCATCACCATAATCATCAAATATAGGAGGAATATTGTAATCACAATAAATTTTCTCCTCAATAGTAGGTGGACTGAAAATATCATACTCATCATTGTAATCATCATATATTGGAGGTTTGGTATCATCATAATCAATAGAATGGCTATCTTCCAAAGCTGGGGGACTAAAAACATAATTTTCATAAAAACTAGCTTCCCCAAGCTTAGACTTTTCCAAAGCATTAGCAATAATGGCGTCCAAAGAATTCATACTAATAACATTGCTATTAGCATGCAAATAAAGTTCCATAGGTTTTTAATTTTCTCTTCAAACACTTCATGTCCTAACTCAAGATAAATACTATAAAGCTCTCTAATTTTTTTGTTGTTTTCCATTAAGCCTAACTAGTGAAAACAAGAAACAAAAAGACAAAACTATAGAATCTAAAGAAGAAAACTTCGAGCACTCACACCGGAGGATGTGAATACCTTTTACCTTACCTCCCCAGCAACGGCGCTAGAAATGAGCTTGATGTCTACACACTTCTACTCTTGTAGACAGTTGTTGGGCCTCCAAATGCAGAGATCTGTAGAACAGCAGCAAGTTTCCCTTAAGTGGATTACCCAAGGTTTATCAAACCTAGGGAGGAAGTGGTCAAAGGTATTCTCTCTCAAGCAACCCTGCAATCAAGATACAAGAAGTCTCTTGTGTCCCCAACACACCTAATACACTTGTCAGGTGTATAGGTGCACTAGTTCAGCGAAGAGATAGTGAAATACGAGTGGTAACGGTGCCAGAAAATAGCTTCTAACTTGTTGTTGACGTGGGGTAACGGTACCAGAAAATAGCTGATGGCGTGGAGGAACAGACTAAAGGCAAACTGAAGGAAGCAAGCAAACATGCAACAGATCTAGATGCAAACGGTGTTTCAATGTTTAGAAACAAGGCCTAGGGATCATACTTTCACTAGTGAACACTCTCTGATATAAATATCCTCTCTTCATGATACTACTCTTAACTAATCTCCGGTTGGACACTCTAATCATCGGTAGGGCTATAACAACACTCTTCAAAGTCCGCCTTCCACAATCAAGATAACCCCACACTATCACCTTGAGCGCTAGATGGTTCCAAAAAACACCACAATTTCATAGAGACATCCAACTCCAAATATAACTCATAACAAATATTCAATCAAGCCAAAGTGCCACACACGATATGCACGCTGTCACTTTCACACACGTGGGGAAAAGCATAGATATATTAAAGCACAAAGAGTATTTATGTAGACTCAAACCTAAGTGCCACCATGGTGTGAGTGTTGTGGAGGTTTTCGTGGATTTCCGCCAGATGCCCTAGGGTTTTTGGGTCGGAGGCTTCTTATAGGCGCAGGAGTCAAGGTCGGTGGAGGTCCAGGGGCCCACAACCCCTGTAGGCGCCTCCAGGGCTTGCCCGCGCCTAGGGGGTGCAACCATCCTGTGGCCCCCTCCGGCTCTGTTTTGTGGTTCCGTGTTGCTCCGGGAAAATAATGACTTTGACTTTTGTCCCATCCAATTCCGAGAATATTGATTTTCTGCCTTTCTAGAACCAAAAAACAGAAGAAAACAGGCAACTGGCACTGTGGTAGCTTGCTAATAGGTTAGTTCCAGAAAAGATATAAAAACATCTCAAAGTGTATACAAAGAAAGAGAAGTGGATACAAAACAAGCATGGAGCATCAAAAATTATAGATACTTTTCCGACGTATTAGTGTTCCACCATCAAGATTGCTGACTTGCGATAACTCCATCAAGCGGGCCAGATTCTAAAGGATGAGGAGGCTTACAAGATTCCTGGTGCATAGGTAATCCCATATCCCCCCGCTGGGTTTCGGGTGATGTTTCTCACATTTGTTCTTCGCGGAATTGCTCTCCCTCTCCACGAATTTATTCATGGTTTTCTCTTTTTGTACGGGTTACAGCTACATCAGTTGTCTCCAAACTCTATTCTCCATATCGCCTGTTTCATCACCCTCTGTGATTGTTGGCTCAGAATCGAGCCTTACTTTGGGCTCTTCGAGAAGCTATATGGCGTGAAGAGGCAGTCGGGATTTGGCGGTGCAGTGTATGAAGTGGGCGGATGTGGCATATACATTCGCCTGAACTAGCAGTACTTGAGCTTTAACATCATCGAATCTGCACAAAGATGGAGGGCCAAGTGGTTCTACATCCGCGACCAAAAGTTGGCAGGTCAAAAGCATGGTCTTGCATCATTTGATGCGAGTGCTGAGACGGAGAGGAAGCGGTCCTGGAGGAATGAGGTTCCTTTGGGTGAGACCGATGAAGTCAAAGCCTTATACAAGCGGGTGCAGGATCTGTAGCTGGCGCACGGCAAAGAGTTCATTGATATCGACATCATCCGCATGTTCTTGCATTGTCGGGTATAGCACATGCAAACCAAGGCATATCCAATGTTTATGTACGCTAGCCCCACTGACCCGATGCGCACCTCTGCTAAATATTTTTCATCCGCGGAACTAGAGAAGAAAATCAAGTCTCTGACTAGTTTGACTATCGAAGAGGCTCTTCCCGCAGAGACATCGATTGCGCCCTTCCGTGCCACCAATCATGTTCCAAAGGTATGGTCTTTGTTGCATTTTTTTCTCTTCCACGGGTACATGGTGTGAGGTTGATCGTCTTGATATTATTTATGCATGGCCTAAAGGTTAAGGGCATGATGCCCAAGTTGCCCGAAAAGTATGATGCCCCTAAGGGTGCGGAGCTGGATGAGTCATAATCGACCGTCCCAGCTGCTTAGTCACAGGAAGCCCCCGAGTCCAGCAAAGATGCCACTCGCAAGAGGGACCGGAGCGAAAATTTGGATGCTTCTACTCCTTAAAATCCAAAGAGGCCTAATCGTGACGCGGGTTCTACTAAGCCGATCTCAGCGGTGCCCATCCAAACTACGCCGCTCGCGCCTAAGGCTAGAAGAAAGTGGAGGTGGAGGCTTTCGACCTGGACGACTTCGGCACGTAAGTGTCTTCGACTGTTGTTTTATCCTTGCACCTATATTTGTGTGCACACTTGTCCTGAGCCCTGGATAATAAACATACTTTAGGTGTATTTCTTCAACACTTGGTTGAACGTCAACCCGTGGTTAACCTACATTTACTGTTTGAGAGGTCCTCATTCCTCACGGATGCTTCTAAGAAGCCTTATTCTTTTTGTCCAGATTTATTCCCCTTTTGGGCAGTTGAGTGGTCTTAGCTATCTCAACTCTCTATAGGATATTCATAGCGGGAACATGGGATTTAGTAACACCTTTATATTCACTAAATGCATCTGACAGATTATTTGTAATATTTTGCAAATTTATGATCCTCTGAACCTCTAGGTTCAGATTCGTTCGTACGTGGATCTAAAGGTTGAATGTCTTAAACATTCCAATCTATTTCCCGACATTTTTTGTGATCCTTTTCTCTCCCTAATAATAGAAAATTATCCTCATCAAAGATGTAATCAGCGTACCGGGTTGTGAAGAGATCCCTATTAGAGGCTCCAGGTACTTTATAATCGACGGATAAGTGTACCCCACATTTCTATACCCATCTTTCTATGTGGACCCATCGATGTATGCCAAGGTGGTGATATCGGCACGTATACAGAGCAACTGAATCTTCGAAGGTGGGAAATACCTTGTTGATTCCCACGTACTAACTGCAACGGCGAGACCGTATGGTATGCAGTTTGTTGAATTTATATCAATTTCGCGGCATGTAACACCACATGTCCCCAACATGAAGTTGGGATATTACAATTCTGTAGGAGCGATCTTGCTATCAACTTGATCCTCTTGATAAGTGATTCTGCAAGGCCATTTTGCGTGTGCACATACGGTATAGAATGCTCCACAGTTATGCCCAAAGCTAAGCAGTAATCATTAAATGCTCCTGAACTAAATTCAACAACATTATTCATTCAGATGGATTTTATCCTATGTTCAGGATGATTAGCTCTCAATTTTATAATTTTAGTAATCAACTTTGCAAATGCATGGTTCCTTGTAGATATGAGACACACATTTGACCATGTTGTAGATACATCAATGAGTACCATAAAATATCTGAATGGTCCCGATTATGGTTGAATTGTACCACATATAACTCCCGGAATGCATTCAAGAAAATTTAGTAATTCACTCTTGACCTTTAGGTATGAGGGTCTACTGATTAATTTCCGAGTTGCACATCCAGTGCATACAAAATCCGAGGATTTGGGAAAATTAGCAACCATTATGATGTGTCCAGTCGAACCGTCAATAATTTTTCTCATCATCCCCACACCAGGATGACCAAGGAGATCATGCCATATCTTCAATTTATCAAGATGCTAGAAAATTATTTTATATGCCAAATGTGACTATGGCTTTATGTTTGTATAATACAATCCCATAGATAGAGAAGAAAGTTTCTCAAGGGTCTTCGTTTTGGAACCCTTTTATTGAGTTATGAGTAGCCTTTCAATATCACCATCTTTATGAGTTTCGATGTGTAGCCATTACTCCGGATGTCCTTAAAACTTAGCAATGTACAAGTTGAATCTGTATACAATAATGCCTCTTGGGTCATAAGCTTTGTACCATTTCAAAGTGTAAATATGGCCTGGACAGAACCAACAATGACAGTGCCGCGACCACCGATAGTCATGACACTCCCCTTACTCTATTTTAGAGTTTGAAATTATTTAACCTTTCGTAATATTGTGTTAGAGGCACCATTTACGCTAAACAAATTTCCTCCTTAATTGTATTTTCAGAAGATTTCTTTTCGTTCTTTTTCTTTGGTTCTTGTTTCTCCAGCAATCACCGGAGTTCGGATTTTGCTCTTCCTAGTAGAGTCATGCTGATAATGTGTCAAAGTGAATTGTAGAATGAATCCAACTTTTGTCTTATTCCATCAACAATTTTAGTTTATATACAAGCCAACGGATGCGAGATAGAGGTCGTGTCCATTCGTGAAGGGATGGGAGCGTCAGGAGCGATGAAACAGTCATGACTGTTGTTATCGATCAACACGTGGGTTTTAGAAGTAAATGATTGTCACTTTTATTTACACAATTAAATAAATCCTAACATTTTATATGGAATATGGGAAGAGGCGTATATTTTTAATAAAATAAAACAAAGAAAGTACAATCAATCAACCCACTTCTTTTGTTGCATAAAGAAGAAGTTGGTGGCATTGACGGGTTAAGAGTATTCAGGAGTGCATCGTTAGTCTCTCATTTATTTTTTGTTGCTGATTCTCTTATTCTCATAAAGGCAGATATGAATAATGCAACTTCCTTGCAGCAAGCGTTGGATACCTATTCTGCAAATTCAGGACAACTGGTGCGTTTGACCAATCGAGTATCTATTTTTCTCCTAAGACAAATACCATGGTGAGAGCTGAAATTTTTGATACTGTGCATATTGATACTGAGGCTTTTTTTGATAGATACCGGGGGCTCCCTGCTTTGGTGGGTGCTGGTAGAAGTGATTGTTTCATTCACTTTGTTGAGAGGATCATTTAGAGAATTAATTGTTGAAAATATAAACACTTGTTAATTGGAGGTAAGGAGATACTATTGAAGGCGGTCGTCCAAGCTATCCCCGGTTATGCCATGTTGGTGTTCCAAATACCTATTGGTGTATACAAGAGGATGACTGACGCTATTCCTCAATTTTTGTGGGGCGGTGATGAAAATAGTAAGAAAATGCATTGGCTAGCATGGTGGAAGCTCTGTTTTCCAAAAAAAAGGAGGGGGTATGGGCTTTAGATATTTCAACTCCTTCAATTTGGCTATGCTATCAAAACAAGCTTGGAGACTTATTATTGATCCACATTCTTTATGTGCCAAAGTTTACGGGCTAAATACTACCCATATGGTGATATTCTCAAGGCAGGGCCAAAGACGAGATCCTCCTTCACTTGGCAAAGTCACAGGTCTATCAATATTTAAGTCGGGATATATATGGAGATTTGGCAATGGTGATAATATTAATATAAAAAAATCCCTAGATTCCATATAGTCCATATAGAAAAGTTATTACTCCTCGGGGCGCTTCAATATATACCAAAGTGTCGCAGCTTATTAGTCCAATAACTGGACAGTGGGATGAACAATTGTTGCGCAGTTTATTTATTCCTACTAATTTCAACCGCATTTTGTAGATCCCTTTAAATAACCACGATTTTGAAGATTTTGAGGATGGAATGATATGAAACATGGAAAGTTTACTGTTAGATCAGCCTACTACCTACAATGGCTACATCAATTCAGCCCGAGAGCAGCAAGTTTGGCCCTCCTCGGATCGTCGGCCTACAATCTAGTATGGAAGGCTCTTTGGCAGCTTCAGGTACCAAGCAAAATTATGATCTTCGCTTGGTGCGTGCTCCACGGTATTATGCCTCTAAAATATATTCTGGCTAATCGTCATTAGTATAAGCGGACAATGTCGTATATGCTCTCTTACTGCAGAGGACGTCAAGCACATTTGCTTTACTTGACCGACAACCCACTTGTTTTGTGAAAGCCTTGGGATATGGAACCTAATTGAGCATGCGATGATAGATGAGTTGTCTGGATCGATAGTGTTGGAATCACTTCTGACATCGGAGCATGTTACTGTTCATGGATTTAAAAATATTGGCTTTAAAGAGTTGTCAGTGGTTGGGTGCTGGTACCTATGGTGGATGTGTCGTCGACGTACTCATGATGAGACTCTCCCTCCCTTACACCAAATAACTCACAAGCTAGATGGACAAAGCCGAGGATATGATAAACTAAAGTGAATGTAGATGGGTCATTCCACTATGATACTAATACAGGTGTTGTTGGAGCGGTGTTGCTATTCATTCCATATGTGGCTTCTCCAGCTGCGGTTGAGGTGGTATGCGTGAAGGTTTGTCCTTAGCTAATTTCATGGATTGCAACAATGTGATCGCATAAACTGACTTGGTAAAGGAAATAGAGACGTGCACAAGAGATGATGCTTGGTGGGGTGTAACCTCTGCTATATGAAGGCTTCAACAATTGGTTTGGTTTATTTTCAATATTGTCCGAGTGAAGCTAACGGAGTAGCTCATAAGTTGGTTAGGAATAGTTATTCATCTAAAATCTTGTGTAATTGGGTCGATGAGCCCTTAGCTTCATTCTGCAAACCCTTGTAAATGATGTAATAAATGTTTAATGGGCTGCAAGTTTCGTACACACTCTTTTTTTCTTTATAAGGGTACTGGGGGACTGGAAGGTTTTAATGAGGTAGCTTGCATGCTTAATATATGATGTTTTACCTAAAAAATGACCTACTTCTTTGGTGCAATACAATGTTTACGTTACGCTCCACCATTCAATGCCCCCAATCAGGCAATCAACACAACCAGAAAGGTGTACTAGCTTCGAATTAGGAAAATGATACCATCCCCCGGGGGATCGTGCGCATCTATCCTCCGGTTGCGTGACGTCGGGCATGGACACCAGGTTGTGGTGGGCCCCACGCGATTTACTTTCCCTCCTACCTTATCTTCTTCCCCGGGATGAACTATGGATGTTTCTCAGCCAAGTGCCGTCGCCGCTAGACAAGATCCTCCCACCGGCACTCTGCTGCAGTCCCACCGCCAGCTCCGGGGCACGGGCGGCTACCTCCCTGGAACCTCCTCCTCTGCACCTTCCCCTGGGGTCCACATCTCCGACGCCTGCCCTCCCCCATCTCTACGCAGGTGCTCCGCGCATCCGCCCCTGACTTTACCTTAGGCGCCGCTGTTGCTGGCTTCCTCAGGCGCCGCGACGGGCTCCTACGTTCTCGTCCACGCGCCGCCGCTGGCTCCCTCAGGCACACACCCCTAGCTCCCCCTCAAGTTGTTGCCATGGGGAGCAGGCACTTTCTACAATGGTGGTGGCGGCAGCATTCACTACAACCCCGTCAGGGATTTGCTACATCGGCGTTTAGGATTTGCTACCACAGGCTGGCGACGGTGCTACGTCAAGCCAGTGGTGGTGCTACATGCTGGCTGGCGGCGGCGCTTTTGCTACACATGGCGGCTGCGCTGGCTACAATGGCAACTACGCTTTGCTACTAGAGGCAGGAGCGTTTGCTACCATGGGTGTGGGACCTTTTGCTGTGAGTTGTCCGGTGAGGTCTCCCGGCGGAAGTCTCCGGCGAGATTTTTCTTTTGCTATATTATCATATTTGTTTTGCTATCATTGTTTTATGTTTTTGCTATAATTAGTGTAATTTTGTTGCTATGAGGTCTCCTGGCAAAAGTCTTCAGCAAAGTCGGTTTTGCTATATTAGAATAAACATTTTTGCTAAAAAATGTCCGACAAAGTCTCCGACAAGATTTATCTTTTTATATTTTTGTCTCATGGACAAATTGGTTTTTATACATGTAGCTAAAACGAAATAATTTATAGCAAAAACGGATTGTTCGTAGCAAAATCGGAATTCATATCTGTTTTATAGGACACATGCCGGCCAAACGACCCGGGGGATCGAGGATCGTGGAGAGTTATCCTAGAGGACGCATAACGCTACCCTTCGAATTAACGCGAGAAAAGAAAAGGCACAAAGCAATAACAATTCGGAAGAAAATGATTTGACAAAAGAACCATTGTCCACCATCTCACATTCCAACCTGGCTTCGCTTGATGAACGAGACGACGGCGTCCATCTCCTTCTCCGCCTTGACGCCCCAGCCGGATTTCTCGAGGAAGTACACGTGCCCCTCGCCGGCGGTCTCGTACAGCAGCGCTTCCTGGCCTCCCCACGCGCTTGCCCTCAGCGTCTCAACGTACCTCCGGCCTCTGTCCCGCATCGTGTCGAGCTCCCCCACGGTGACCAGAGCTCGCCGGCAGCCGAGCGTCGCCCACTCCTCCGCCGGCATCGCCAGCGGGTTGATGAACGGGTGGTCGGTCCCGTACCTCCCCGCGCACACGAAGCCCCACGATCTCTCCACCCTCTGCGAGAAGGTCCTGGGGTCCGTGCCCTCCGACGGCAGGGGATCCTTGCCGCGGAAGTACGGGTGCAGGAGCACCACCCCTTCGATCCGCGCGCCGCGGGGCAGCCCGTTCTCGCCGCCGGCCTTCATCGCCACGTTGTGTGCGATGTTGGCGCCGGCGCTGTCGCCCGCCACGAAGAGGCGCGCGGCGTCGCCGTGCTCGGCCAGCCACGGCTCCTCCTGCCCAGCGGACGCGCAGTTCGCCAGGGTCCACGTGAGCGCGGCCCACGCGTCGTCGTAGGCGGCGGGGAGCGGGTGCTCTGGCGCGAGGCGGTAGTCAACGGACACGGCGACGACGCCGGCCGCGGCCACGAGCGCGTTGAGGAAGCGGTAGTGCACGGCAGAGAAGGCCGAGTGGACGGCGAAAGCGCCGCCGTGGAAGTAGACGAGGACGGGGAGCTTCTTGGAACTTGGGACGCCCTCGGGCAGGTAGAGCCGCGCGGCGAGGCCGGCGTCGGCGTCGATCACGACGTCCTTGCAGGTGACGCCGGTGGCGGTGTCCACGCCAGCGTTGACTCTCGACAAGCCCATGAGACGGTGCACGCGCCCGCTCTTGTAGCAGACGAGGAACGGCGAGAAGTCAAAATCGACCTCGGTGTCCGGATCCATGGCCAGAATCGCGTTCTGAGTTTCCAACAAGGGGAGGCGATTGCAGTTTTGCGGGTCACCACGCCTCGACCCCCGGCACCCTGGAGTAAAAACAGTGGTCCACTGGGCATCAGGACCCTTTCTGTGAATCGAATTAATTATTTCATCCGCTTTGGAATCGAGATGGAAAAAAGAGACACCACATGAAAAATAGCTTCAAGTTCAATCAGTCAGCCAGTTCCCGGAGTACCAATTTGTTGTTCGAAGGAAGGGTCCCAGCTCATTTCATGAGCATAACCTTGTGACCGGTGTGGTGTCGTCCATGGTGGCAGTCATTTGCGCGGTGACGATTACAGTTACAACAACGTGTTGTTAGTTGAGTCAACGCATGGTGGCAGGAAAGTCCTAAAAATGCGACATCCACAAACCACATTCCACGGCGGGGGGCACTTCGATCAAGTGCAGCAACATCGGATAAAAGGCGCATGAAAAGGCCACAAATGGGTGCTATCCGATTGAAAGCAACGTAGTATTGGCCCATTAGTTTACTTAACTGCATTGTTTACTAAAGCTCTCACCAATAGACCGGCTTTACTTAGACCATGTACTATGTGTGTTCGGTTCAAAGAAAGATATGTTAGATTTAGGAATCGACTAGTTTTTTCTGCTATGTGATGAATCGCTTATGGGTCCCATGGTTAAATAAACAACCATCTCTTTTGTACTTCTTTTAGCCTCTCTTGCATACGGTTGTGCCAAAAGGGACCACAATTACATGCATAGAGGCGAACCATCATGTTGATGTGCTTTTCTTGTCAGAGCTTTTGAACATGTGTTCTACTATGTATGGAACCGAATTATTGGAGCCTTTGAACCGCTTTAGGCTTACATAGTACATGGTCTTATGAACTTGATCATCTCCTCAAACTAAATTGTCTTCATAAAAGGCTGATATATTCTAGAGAGTGGTGACAGCTTATGAAGTGTTGCACTCTATTTTCCATGATAAAGGTAAAGAGGTTTTGTTAAAACTAGATTATGAAAAGGCTTTTGACATGGTGAATCTAGATTTTAGATGAATTCATACTTAAAAAGGGTTTCAGTTTCCTCTTTAAAAATCTAATTAGAGAAGTTACTGCAGGAGGGTCGATAGCCGTCAAACTTAATGGTGTGGAGGGTAATTTCTTCACCTCTAGGAGAGGCCTGAAACAGGGAGACCTCCTATCCCTACTCCTTTTTTAAAAACTTTGTAGTAGATGTTTTCACTAGGATGCGTAGCAAAGCTTCTCTCTAGGGCCTCATTAGTGGATGATGTCAATATATGGTTCCAAATGGCATCATCGGCCTGCAATATGCAGATGATATCTTGCTTTTTGTAAAGAATCACTTAGGAAAATCTTGGAACTTGAAATTGGCAATGTCCTATTTTAAGAATGTTTATGGTATGAAAATTAATTACAGCAAAAGTGAATTAGTACCCATCAACCTAGAATCTTAGGAGAAAAATGCTTTTCGACAAATTCTAGGATGTGTGATGCGGGCTTTCCCTATAAAATATTTAGGAGTATTATTACATCAATATAAACTTAGAAGAGAGGACTTGCAACTCATCATTGATAAAATCCTAAAAATAGTAGGATGAAGGCAAACTTCTATCACATGTTGCAAGAGTGCTATTAGTTAGAACATGTTTAGCTAGTGTTCCTATTTACCTCATGTCCTTAAAATTTCCCAAGTAGGCTTTGCAACTTATTAACTCACAAATTTCATACTGCTTGTGGAGTGACACAAAGGAAGAGATAAAACTTCACTTATCCAATTGGCATTTGGTCTGTCCCAAGGGGATTTGGCTATTCCTTCCCTCAGCGATGTTAACATATGTATGTCAATTAGCCTCTTGGATTAAGACATATATCAATAGGGAGGGGAAATTATGGAGAACATTTGTAGATAACAAATACCATATTTGTCAACAAAATATTTTTTGCTTGTACGGATTTAGGAGCTTCCAGATTCTGGAAAGATTTCCTATGGGCCACTATAGCAGTTAGATTTGGGTATACATAGGTTATTGGGAATTGGACCTAAAATCAATTTCCGGGAAGCTACCTAGTTTGGGACCTCCCCTTTATCTAACTAGCTCTATGATCGTTATTGCATATGCAATGAGCATCTTGCCACAGTTTCACAAGTCTATGGAACAATAGTCAAACTTTCTTATATAAGAAACTTTGACACCCACACTTATGGAAAAAGTATATGAGTTAGATCATATCTACAACTATATCTCCTTTTCTAATGGTTGTGATTCACTTATTTGGGACCACACTGCCAATGGGCAATATTCCACAAGATCCATCTACAACATTATCAGTTATAGATGGGTGGTGCCTATCTGTTTGCATCTTTCTTTGGTTGTTTGCTCACAATAAACACATGAGAAGAGACAACCTATGAAAAATAAATCTAGGGAAACTAGTCGACTGTGTATTTTGTGCTAAAAAGGAATTCATTAATCATATTTTCTATTGTATTGTTGCCAAAAATCTAGAAGTTCACTTATGCTTTTCTATTGCCAGCTAGGCTCTAGCTTTGAAACCATAACCAAATTTTGGGTTGTCAATAAAAAGCATTTTATTTTGAACATTGTTTGTTCTTTGATCATCTGGAGTATCTGGAAATCTGGGAATGCTTTGATTTTTGACAACCAAACATGGCTATGTATCAAGCATGTCTGGTAGCTTGTCCTAAGGATAATCCGAAAGTGGAGGTTGATTTTAAAGGAGCACCTATTGGAGAAACTGTACTAGTTCTCACAACAAATCATGCTACTACTCTGCTCCTCAACCCCTGTCCTGGGGGTGAATCGAAAAGCTATATTCCTGGCATCTCTGGTGGGACCTCTGCGCTCCGAGGTTGACCCAGCACTCCTCACACCTACAAGACACAACAGAGCTCTTGTAGTTTCACTGATCACACCATTCTGGTGCAGCGAGTGGTCGCAGCACAAGACAATCAATCTTCTACCGGCATAGTACTGCTATTTTAATAAATAAGTCGCTGTAGCGGGACTTTCCTTTGTAATTCTTCTTTTTTTTTGGTTGTGTACATCCCTGTGGCCGCTAGGGCAATGCGTTGTTGCAGAGGCCAGGTGTAATTGGTATCGTCTGATATTAATATATGCTCCTTTCCAAAAAAAAAAGCAAGACAAAGGCGAGACTGTAGGAAATCTGTAGGCAATATGGAGCTTGAAGATGCCTCTCTCTTTAGTTTTTTCTACTTATTACTTTTTTTATAGCTGAGACTGTAATATATTTTTGTTTTCCTCTACACTTTGAATCATTGAAAACTTGTTACTCAGCTTTCGTTACAATGAAAAAGAGATATGTAGTACTTCCTTTGTTCCCAACTATAAAAAAGAATACCACAGTACTTTCTTCCTTTGTTCCCAATTTCACATGCTCAAGACGTGTAAGGTTTCGTTAAGACCATTTCTGAGAGGCAGTAACACTATAGATCTGGTTTACATGTCTCTAAGTTGGTATCGCTAGATGTATCAATTTTTTTTCCAATTTCCCCGATGTCCTAGGAATTAAATGCGTCGATTTGCAATCGGGCTATAGTGAGCCATATATATACACACACGGCTATATAGACGTGTTCTATGCATCCGTAAAAAAATTGTCAAAAAAATTGTTAATTAGTAAGATACACAAAAAGCGAATTTTGTAGAAACACATAGGTAAACAATAATTCAATTTTGGACAATCTTACTTATTTATTTTCTGTAGAGAACAGCTGAAAATATATATACCAATAAATATTTTTACAGGCATGTTTGCGATACTGCAAGTCTATATGTTTCCAATACATGTTTCATGTCTAAAGTATATTTACTTAGTTTTTCTTTTTACGGAGAATGCGATATAGAACTTGATCCACGTATTACATATGCTAATCAAATAGCAACACATTATCATACATCATGGGGTCAAATTTACATGTTCATAAAATGAACATTTAGAACGAGCCAAGGTAAACCCATTTTAGTTGAAATCTTAATTTCTTGGTAAAAATCATCTTCATCATGCTATGTCACCACCTATGTGTGTTGTCGGGTTCATTTAGGTGGCCTCAAATTCAATAACCTTCTCCCCATCATCTTCAAGATCATCATGTCCACGAGCGGTAGTGACAACATTCATTGTCGCTTCTAATATTCCTAATTGTTGACGCCCATCATCTATTTTTAATGTGTTGCTGCCATGGCCGAGCTAATCGACACAACAATATTTCGACATCCATGTTACCGATAAGGAATACTACTCACATAGCAAATTATTATAAACGCGACAATCAAAATGAAGAACAAAAAATAGAACCAACACAAAGGACACAAGATTTAACGTGCAAAATCCTCTCCAACAAGAGAGAGAGAGAGAGAGAGAGAGAGAGAGAGAGAGAGAGAGAGAGAGAGAGAGAGAGAGAGAGAAACACGGGCTAGAACCAGCAAAACTACTATATCGAGAGTGTTTACACAATGTCGTGGGTTTTCCAATGATGCGACAAACCCTAGCCGGTGGCTTACAATATGTATTTGTAGACATAGATAGAGATCCATACCTCCACTTGGCCCAAGCCTCCGGCAACGGGTGTCGCTCCGCTCATCATAAGTTGCCATCTTTTATGAATTTGGATCATAAATTAACACATCTTGATATGGTAATGTGTATATTACTTTTAGCATCCCTCAAAAAATTTATATTAGCAACCTCAAAAGATGAACACAAAGAGAAAATAAACTATTATACAATTCTTGAAACCTGTTATAGCTACTAAGTTGCTAAAAATAGCTGCTAGCTTTTTCTATTGCACTTACCATGTTTTTTAGAGACCTCTATTGGTTTCTCTAATGCAATTGTAGTTTGTTGGAAAAAGCTATCGAGTTTCCCCAATACAACTTTAGGTTATATAGAATCACCTACCGGTTTTATAAGACAACTATAATATTTTACAAATTAGATGCCTAACTTTTTGATAAAGAAATTAAAAACTACCATAAAAGGTTAGAAACATTTTCAAAATTTCTGATTCATATACTAGGTTTTCTAATAGTTATCAGGTTGTGTAAAAAACTAACTTTTTAGTTATAAATTTCCTTTTCACTTGGGTGTCATGTATACGTTCTAACTTTTGGTTTGAGCGGACAATCTCGAGCCAATGGAAAATCTGGTTTGGGGCTTGCCATGGGAAAATAGTAGGTATGTTCCCTCAAGCATAGGTTGGTTCAATTTTTTGGCCATTTTCGAGGTCCGAAAATGGAGGATGGGAAAAAAGTTGAAAGCTTTGTAGGAACTTAGTCATTGTAGGTTAGTCTTTGCAGGGGTCATTGACACCGTTTCCCTTCTTGGAGATGTGTTCTGGAATCCTTTCCCCTTTAGATTGTTGAACTTATGTTTGAGTCGATTATTTGTTGATGGGCGCACATATGGTGTGGGAGTGGTGTTTTTTAAACAAGGCGGAATATTTTCCATTTTCAATAATAGAGTAAAATTAACATGAGTCTCATAAGACCTCTTTTGTCCAAACAAGGACAAGAACAAAAATAATAAGAGGTACTAATCTCACAGCATTACATTATTCCACACCTTTTCATCGGCAACGCACTATAAACTCGCTTCTTCTTTGATTTTTTCCACAAGCATGGTCGAAGTTGAGGTGCTGATACGTCGTAAACGTATCTATAAATTTTGATGCTCCATGCTTGTTTTGTATCATTTGTCTTATGTTTTTTCTACACTTTGAGGTATTTTTATATACTTTCTGGAACTAACCTATTGACAAGATGCCACAGTGCCAGTTTCCTGTTTTCTTCTGTTTTTGGTTCCAGAAAGGCAGAAAATAAATATTCTCGGAACGGGACAAAAGCCAAAGTCATTATTTTTCCTGGAGCAACACGGAACCACGAAGTAGAGTCGGAGGGGGCCACTGGGTGGTCGCACCCCATAGGCGCGGTCAAGCCCTGGAGGCGCCCACAGGGGGTGCGGGCCCCCTGGCCCCCCACCGACCTTGATTCATGCGCCTATAAGAAGCCTCCGACCAAAAAACCCTAGGGCATCCAGAATAAATCCACGAAAACCTCTGTAGCGTCGCCGCCACCGAAGGGGAGATTCGGGGGACAGAAAGTCTCTATTCCGGCACCCTGTCGGGACGGGGAAGTGCCCCCGGAGCCATCTTCATCATCGTTGCTGATTCCCATGATGAGGAGGGAGTAGTTCTTCCTCGATACTAAGGGCTCTACCGGTAGCTATGTGTTCATCTCTCTCTCTATGCATGATCTTGTAGTCATGAGCTTTGTAATCAAGTAGATCTACCTTGCTACTCAAGTGCTTCATTAGATCTCTGCTCTCCCCATGTGTGTGAAAGTGACAGCATGCACGCCATGGTGACACTTCGGTTTGAGTCTACATAAATACTCTTTGTACTTTAATAGATCTATGCTTTTCCCCACGTGTGTGAAAGTGACAGCGTGCATACCGTGTGTGACACTTTGTCTAGATTGAATATTTGTTATGATTTATATTTGGAGTTGGATGTATCTATGAAATTGTGGTGTTTGTTGGAACCATCTAGCGCTCAAGGTGACAGTGTGGGTTATCTAGATTGGGAAAGGCGGACTTTGAGGAGTGATGTTATAGCCCTACCGATGATTAGAGTGTCCAACCAGAGAGTAGTTAAGAGTAGTATTATGAAGAGAGGATATTTATATGAGAGAGTGTTCCCTAGTGAAAGTATGATCCCTAGGCCTTGATTCTAAGCCTTGAGTTCGATAAAGCTTGGGTAATCCACTTAAGGGAAACTTGCTACTGTTCTACAAACCTCTGCACTTGGAGGCTCAACAACTGTCTACAAGAATAGAAGTGCGTAGACATCAAGCTCTTTTCTGGCGCCGTTGTCGGGGAGATAAGGTAAAAGGTACTCACATCCTGGTGTGTGAGTGCTCGAAGTTATTTCCTTTAGATTCTGCAGTTTTGTATTTTTGTTTCTTGTTTTCACTAGTTAGGATTAATGGAAAACAACAAAAAAATTAGAGAGCTCTATATCATTTATCATGAGTTAGGACATGAAGTGTTTGAAGAGAAAATTAAAAAAAACCTATGGAGCTTTATTTGCATGCTAATAGAAATGTTATTAGTATGAATTATTTGGACACCATTATTGCTAATGCTATGGAAAAGTCTAAGCTTGGGGAAGCTAGTTTTTATGAAAATGATCTTTTTAGTCCCCCAGTTTTGGAAGATAGCTATTCTATTGCTTATGATGATACCAAACCTCCAATATATGATGATTACAGTGATGAGTATGATATTTTCAGTCCACCTACTATTGAGGAGAAAATTAATTATGATTACAATATGCCTCCTATATTTGATGATTATGGTGATGAGAATAATAGTGATAGCTATGTTGTTGAATTTTCTCCCACTATAATTAATAAGAGTGACTATGCTTATGTGGAGAGTAATAATCATTTTATGCATGTGGCTCATGATAAGAATGTTTTATGTGATAGTTATATTGTTAATTTTGTTCATGTTGCTACTGAAAGTTATTATGAGAGAGGGAAACATGGTTTTATGCATCTCAATAATCTTAAGTTTCCCCTCTTTATGTTGAAAGTCTTGAAGTTGCACTTGTTTTGCTTTCCTGTGCTTGGTGCTTTGTGCTTTCATGACTTGTTTCTTTACAATATTCCTATGCATAGGAAGTGGGTTAGACTTAAAGGTGTTTTGAATTTGGTTCTTGATGCTCTCTTTTACTTCAATCCATATTTCTTATGTGAGCATCTTCTCAAACTATCAAGCCTAACTTAAAGGCGTTAAAGAAAAGTACTTGTTGGGAGATAAACCAAGAGTTTTATTGTTTCTTGGAAGTTATTATTTCTGTAATGACCTCTCCTTATTCATTTTGTTTGTTTTTTGTGCCAAGAATGACCTCTAATGAGCGGGAAGTAAGATTTGGGGAGTTGCTGTCCCGAAACAGATTTCTGTCCTCCACCATAAAAATTCTTGAGGAGTCTCTGTAAGTCAGATTGAGCTGAAAATTTACGAATAAATCCCCCAGTATGTTAGATAACTTTAGTTAGTTCAACACTTTTTGATTTGAGCAACATAAGGTCTTCGAAAAAATTGGTTTCTACCTTCTGGTCTGTTTTGACAGATTTCTGCCATTATTTGCATTTGCTTCTTATTGATTCCTTTTTGGGTTCTTTTTGGGAAATTGAGCTTGTTTGAAGGATTTGCTACAGTATCTTGTTTCTTTAGTGAAAGTTTTCCTTTTTTGAAACTAAACCCAAAGGTCTATTATCTTTTGAATACACTAATGTTGCTAATGAAGATTGTGTGAAGTTTTGTATGAAGGAAAATTTTCAGGTGTAAAGGAAGAATGATGTAATGAGATGAAGAATGGACAAAAGCTCAATCTTGGGGATGCCAACCCGTGTCACCCCAAGAAATATTCAAGAGGTACAAGCATCAAAGCTTGGGGATGCCCAAGGTATCCCCTTCTTCATTAATAAAAATCTCAGGTCTTTCTAGACACTTTATTTTTATTGTTTCATGCACTATTGTGTTGTTCTTGGAGCGTCTTTGTTTTTTCTTTTAGTTTTAGTTTGCTTGAATAAGTTGGTTGGATTACAACACACTTCTTTTGGAGAGAGACACACTCTATTTTCATTGCCTAGAACACTCTAGTTTTCACTCTTATTGTTTTGTGAGTGTTCTCTTTTGCTAGCACTGTGTTTAGCCTCAGTTTTCTTATGCTTTTAGCTTAGAACTTTTTAGTTCTTCTTTGTAGATTTGTGAAACAAGCTCACTGAATCTTTTTTGATTATTATCTTTGTGAGTTGTTTCAACTAAGTGTTTGGTGTTGGAAAGAGTAGAAAGCTTCATGCTTAAGTGGTACAAAAGGGATCTTGTTTTGACTGTGACTTAGACTTTATCATGTAATGCTAGGTATTTCTTTGACCTTATGCTTAGTGATTATTGCTGTAGCATGACTTGTTCCAAATAATTAGGATTGCTTAATGTGCCTGAAAGAATCATGCGTTGTTCTAGCATGCAAAAGCATAGTATTGTGGTATTCTCCTTTGATGTTTTGCTTGGGTTGACTTGGCACATGCTCACACCATGTTATGACTATGAAAAGTCACCATAGACTCTATGATCATTTATTACTTGTCTTATAGTACCATTCTATGCTTTGATTAGTAATGTTTTGTTGCTCTGCATGATTATGGCCATTATGCTCTCTTAGTTCGTTGCTCCCAGTCTTTTTCTAGCCTCCACTTGTATGAGTAAGTTCTTCTCATGCTTCCAACTCCCAAGAAACCAAGTTATTCCAAAGTTTCCACTATAAACTCCTATGCATGGTGTGTTACACCATTCCAAGTATATTCTTGTTTTCAGCTATCTTCCAATTAAAAACTATTTTGTTATGTGAAAACTTAGTGATTAAATCACTCAAAACTTGATGGAACACTTTATATTCTTTGCCCCTAATAAACTTGAACCATTGTGTCATCTATGTTGTATATGCTTGCACTTATACGTTGGAATTACCAGAACCATGCTGTCACGGGAAACGTTTTCAACATTGCACTTGTACTTTGTACTTAGTTGATATTATGCTCTTTTGTCTATGGATGTCACCGGTGTGAAATAAAGAGGGAACATGTAAGTCCATGGAGTTTGTATCCTGTGTTAGAGAAACGCCCGGGCCGCTAGCCTAAGCCATGCCTAATCATGGTGGAAACTTGCAGCATTACCATAGTGACATCTATGAAGCATTCTTCTTATATAAAAAAAAGAGACACATTGAGAAAAGAGCAAATAGATAAAAAAGAACCATATTCCCATGGTACACTAGAAGATTGCTGAGATGCTCATTTTCTACTTGTCTTGTCATTTTGGTTATGGGATAGGAACTATACCATGTGCAAGGGGTACCCCATTGGCGGTTCTCAATGATATGCAAATACTTGTCATTTTGTCTGCTTGCCTTGTCATTTTGGTTATGGTACATCTTTGTTCACTTTAACCTTAATCATTTCAAGATGCTTATGATAGGGGCAATGAGGGTTGAAAGCTAATAAGTACCATAATTTTTGGAACCTCTTTTGAAACTTGAAATCCCTGCTTCCTTTATAAAAGGCCTTTCTTCCACCATTATTGAGTCTCCACCTTCTACCTTTAGGCACCATCAAGAGATCATAGTTGTCATCTTGTGTGCAGTGTCCCAAAGCTTATTGATTGATGCATATTGTGATATTACTTGTTCTTGTGCTACTTGTATCTAGTCACCCTTATGAACTTTGAAGGTGTCATATGCATCTATTTGCTACTCCATGAGGGACAAGCTGAATGCCACTATGCCATGTTTTCTGTATGTGAAACAAACAAACATTTTTCAATGCATGTTATTCATGATCTTTGTTTGTAACCTTTCATGTTGCATACATAGTTACCATGTCCTATTGTTAGAACTCCATCTTTCATGCACATGGTTAGAGTTCTTTGATCCTAGCTTTCAATGCTTGCAAATGGTTTGATCTTGGTTTTGATAGTTTATGTCACCTCAAAAATTATTTTTTTATCACTTACCTACTCGAGGACGAGCAGGAGTTAAGCTTGGGGATGCTTGATACGTCGGAAACGTATCTATAATTTTTGATGCTCCATGCTTGTTTTGTATCATTTGTCTTATGTCTTGTCTACACTTTGAGGTGTTTTTATATCTTTTCTAGAACTAACCTATTGACAAGATGCCATAGTGCCAGTTGTCTGTTTTTTGTTCCAGAAAGGTAGAAAATCAATATTCTCGGAATTGGACGAGACAAAAGACAAAGTCATTATTTTTCCCGGAGCAACACGGAACCACGAAGCAGAGCGGAGGGGGGCCACAGGGTGGCCGCATCCCCCTAGGCGCGGGCAAGCTCTGGAGGCACCCACAGGGGGTACGGGCCCCTAGACCCCCACTGACCTTGATTCTTGCGCCTATAAGAATCCTTTGACCCAAAAACCCTAGGGCATCCAGAAGAAATCCACGAAAACCTCTGTAGCGCCACCGCCACCGAAGGGGAGATTCGGGGGACAGAAAGTCTCTGTTTCGGCACTCTGCCGGGACGGGGAAGTCCCCCCCGGAGCCATCTCCATCAATATCCATCACCATCTTCATCACTGTTGCTGATTCCCATGATGTGGAGGGAGTAGTTCTTCCTCGAGGCTAAGGGCTCTACCGGTAGTTATGTGTTCATTTCTCTCTCTATGCATGATCTTGTGGTCATGAGCTTTGTAATCAAGTAGATCTACCTTGCTACTCAAGTGCTTCATTAGATCTCTGCTCTCCCCATGTGTGTGAAAGTGACAGCGTGCACGCCATGGTGGCACTTAGGTCTGAGTCTACATAAATACTCTTTGTGCTTTAATAGATCTATGATTTTCCCCACGTTTGTGGAAGTGACAGCGTGCATACCGTGTGTGGCACTTTGGCTAGATTGAATATTTGTTATGAGTTATATTTGGAGTTGGATGTCTCTATGAAATTGTGGTGTTTGTTGGAACCATCTAGGGCTCAAGGTGAAAGTGTGGGGTTATCTAGATTGGGGAAGGCTGACTTTGAGGTGTGTTGTTATAGCCCTAACATGGATTAGAGTGTCCAACCGGAGATTAGTTAAGAGTAGTATCATGAAGAGAGGATATTTATATGAGAGAGTGTTCACTAGTGAAAGTATGATCCCTAGGCCTTGTTTCTAAGCATTGAAACACCGTTTGCTACTAGATCTGTTGCATGTTTGCTTGTTTCCAGTCTTTTCCTCCACGCCATCAGCTGTTTTCTGGCACCGTTACAACTTGTATTTCACTATCTCTTCGCCGAACTAGTGCACCTATATTGGCTGTGTTGGGGACACAAGAGACTTCTTGTATCTTGATTGCAGGGTTGCTTGAGAGGGAATACCTTTGATCACTTCCTCCCTGAGTTTGATAAACCTTGGGTAATCCACTTAAGGGAAACTTGCTGCTGTTCTACGAACCTCAGCACTTGGAGGCCCAACAACTGTCTACAAGAATAGAAGTGTGTAGACATCAGATGCGATTTTGGAAGACATGTGTGTTCATTCCTTTCCAAATTTCCCGCAACACCAACATTGCAAGGGAAACCATGGCATTTCTATATGGTCCTCTTCTGTGAATAATTTTCACCCACCAATCTTTGAAGCTTCGCATGACCATCCAATCTCTTGGGTTCACATCTTCTAGTCCAAGCCAATCCTTCAAGCAATACCAAATTCTAATAGTAAAATGACACTGGAGAAGTAGGTGGGCGGCCGAGTCTTGGTGTTGGTTTCAAAGCTTGCATAGTCCGCAATTTTTCCATGCCCTCTTTTCACGTCCATCTGCCATCAAAACTCTCTTTTGAAGGATCAACCAAGCAAAGATTTTTCATTTAGGAGGTGCACATGGTTTCCAAAAAAGGGACGACATTGGAGAGTTAGCGATTGAAGGGTTCGCGGTATAGAAAACAAAAATTTTCTTATGATGGGAACTGAGTACCAAGATCTATCTACTAGATACAAACAACATGCGGATGTATATCCATAGAGAACATACCCTTGAAGACCGAGAAATCTTAACGAGTTAAACTCGTGGTTGATGTAGACGATCTCTTGCCGATCTCAAGATCGAGAGGAAGTCCTTTTTGCGCAAAGCAGCAACGCATCCGTGCTCGCACACACGTACAAGACACCGAGCAACCTCCGCCTCCTCGCTCCAGCGATACAGCGGAAGCACAACCCTTTCTTGCCGAATAGCCACCGGGAACATGTATCTCGCTAGTCCGAGACCATGGGGGATAAATTCTAGAGGGGGGAGAGATCCTTCACGAGGAGGTGTGAGTGAGAGAGAGGGAGAGGGGTGCCTTTTATAGGAAGAGGGGGCACCCAAGGGGGTGGCCGCCGGCCATGGGGCTGCCCCCTCCCCTCCTTCATTCATGTGGGTGGACACTCCACTCACAAAAACCTCTTCAATTTCCTCCACTCAAAATTGCTATTAAATTTCCACCAAACTTAATGCAAACTCTCATTAAATAAAACTCTTTTTATTTATTCAGAATTTTGTCAATTACTTTAATGACAAACATTCACATATAACCCCTTGCTATAATTTCATTTCACATGTAAAAACACTTTCTGCAATTTCACCCGAAAACCTGTTTCGGTATCTAGTGAAGTAAATTCCTGCGCTTGTTATTCTTTCCGGCATGAAACTTTTGCTCCAATTGGATGTCAGTGTCCCTTAAGTGTGTCACCCTACGGTTCGCGAATAATGCGGACATGATCGAGACCCTTCTCCGATCAATAATCAGAAGCGGGACCTGAAGATCCATACTAACTCCCACACATTCAACGATGACTTTCCTATGATCGTCGGAACCTTTTACGCTAGTATTTTAATCCCTTTGTTTCACGATATATTACATGTCCGAGATTCGATCATCAGTATCTCCATACCTAGTTTGATCTTGCACTCTTTTCTCGTTTCCGTGATATAACATTCTAGTGACCAAATCACTTGCTTGCAACCTAACCAATGTGATATCACCGAGAGGGCCCAGAGTATATCTATCCGTCATTGGGATTAAAAAATTCCACTCTTGATCCATGATCCTCAACATAACACTTTAGTAGTTTTGAATCCATCTTTATAATCACCCAGTTACGGTGTGACGTTTGATGTCATCAAGAAACTCTTCCGGTGTTAGTGATTGACATGATCTCATGGTCTAAGGATTAGGATCACTTCGTAAGTTGTTTATAGCAATATAAACTCAATGACTTTGATCGTAATGCTATACTTCGGATGAATGTTCATCACATCATTACACTAATGTTGTGATCTCGTTATTAACAACATCCAATGTCTATGATCAGGAAACTGTGATCATCTTGTTAATCAACGAGCTAGTTTATGAGAGAGGCATAACTAGGAACTTTCTGTTTGTTTATTAAACACACATGTATAAACGTTTCCGTATTAATACAATTATAGCATGTAAAATAAACATCTATCATATACTTTAAATACACATAATAACCACTTTATTATTGCCTCTCAGGGCATATTCCCTTCAGTCTCCCACTTGCACTAGAGACAATAATCTAGTTACATAGTGATGTATCTAACACCCATGGAGTTCTGGTGTAGATCATGTTTTTCTCTTGGGAGAGTTTTATTCAACGGATCCGCTACATTGAGATCCGTATGTACTTTACAAATCTTTATATCTTCATCCTTGACATGCTCGCGGATGGAGTGAAACCGGCGCTTAATATGCTTGGAATGCTTGTGAGACCTTGGTTCTTTGGCATTGGCAATGGCACCATTGTTATCACAATAGATGACCATTGGGTCCAACGCATTTGCAACCACACCTAGTTCAGATATGAAGTCCTTCATCCAAACTGCTTCCTAAGCCGCTTCCGAAACAGCAACATATTCGGCCTCCGTTGTTGATCCCGCCACCACAGGTTGTTTGGAGCTCCTCCAACTAACCGCTCCGCCATTCATGAGAAATACGTATCCGAATTGAGACTTAGAGTCATCCGGATCGGTGTCAAAGCTAGCGTCGACATAACACTTAGAGACGAGCACTTCTTCACCTCCGTATATAAGAAAACATATCCTTAGTTCTTCGCAAGTACTTCAGGATATTCTTGACCGCTTTCTAGTGTTCCAAACCTGGATCCAATTGGTACCTACTAGTCAAACTAATAGCATGTGCCACATCCGGTCTTGTACATAGCATGGCGTACATTATAGAGCCTATGGCTGAAGCATAGGGGACTTTGTCCATTATCTCTCTTTCTTCCGCCGTAGCCGGACTTTGAGTCTTACTCAATGTTGTGCCTTGTGTCATAGGTAAGAACCCCTTCTTACTTTCGTCCATTTTAAACTTCTTTAAAATCTTATCAAGGTATGTACTTTGTGATAGCCCTATTAGGCGCCTAGATCTATCTCTATAGATCTTTATGCCTAATATGTATGACGCTTCACCTAGGTCCTTCATTGAAAATTTGCTGTTTAGATAACTTTTAACACTGTTTAAAAGATCTACATCATTTCCGATCAATAATATGTCATCCACATATAGTATCAGAAATGCCACATTGCTCCCACTCACTTTCTTGTAAATAGAAGCTTCTCCATAAGTTTGGACAAATCCAAACTCTTTGATCACCTCATCAAAGCGGAGATTCCAACTTCGTGATGCTTGCTTCAATCCATAAATGGATCGCTGAAGCTTGAACACCTTGTTAGCATCCTTAGGATCGACAAAACCCTTTGGTTGTATCATATACAACTCTTCTTCAATATTACCATTGAGAAACGCGGTTTTGACATCCATCTGCCATATCTCATAATCGAAATATGCAGCAATTGCTAACTTAATCCTAACTGATTTTAGCATCGCTACGGGAGAGAATGTCTCATCGTAGTCAACTCCTTGAATTTGTCGAAAACCTTTGTGACAAGTCGAGCTTTATAGACGGTCACATTACCATTAGCATCAGTTTTTCTTTTGAAAATCCATTTATTCTCCACGGCCTTCGGCCGTGAGGTAAGTCCACCAAGTTCCAAACTTGATTTTCATACATGGATTCCATCTTGGATTTCATGGCTTCTAACCATTTGTTGGAATCCAGGATCATCATCGCTTCTTCATACGTCACAGGGTCATCATTTTCATCAACCATGAAATTCATGACAGGTTTTCCGTACAACTCGGGAGCTGCAAGCGTCCTGCTAGACCTGCGAGGTTCGGTAGTACTCTCTTTTGGAGTTTCATGATCATTATCATTAGTTCCCTCTTCAACTGGTGAAGCCAACTCCGGAACGACTTCCGACGCTGCGCTACCCGCCATACTTTGAAGAGAAGGTTCAATAACCTCTTCGAGTTCTACCTTCCGACTACTTACACCTTTCATGAGAAACTCTTTCTTTAGAAAGGATCCATTCTTGGCAACAAAAAACTTGCCCTCGGATCTGTGATAGAAGGAATACTCAATAGTTTCCTTAGGGTATCCTATAAAGACGCATTTTTCCACTTTGGGTTCCAGTTTATCCGGTTGAAGTTTCTTCACATAAACATCGCATCCCCAAACTTTAAGAAATGACAGCTTAGGTTTGTTTCCAAACCATAATGCATACAGTGTCTTTTCAAAGGATTTAGATGGTGCCCGATTTAAAGTGAATGCAGCATTTTCTAGTGCATAACCCCAAAATGACAACGGCAAGTCCGCCAGAGACATCATAGATCGAACCATATCCAATAAAGTACGATTACGACGTTCCGACACACCATTTCGCTGTGGTGTTACGGCAGGTGTGAGTTGTGAAACAATTCCACAATCTTTCATGTGAGTGCTAAATTCGTAACTTAGATACTCACCTCCACGGCCGGACCGTAGAAATTTGATCTTTCTATTACGATGATTTTCCACTTCATTCTGAAATTCCTTGAACTTTTCAAAGGTTTCAGACTTGTGTTTCATCAAGTAGATATAACCGTATCTACTCAAATCATCCGTGAAAGTAACAAAATAACGATATCCACCTCGCGCCGACACACTCATTAGACCACATACATCAGAACGTATGATTTCCAATAAATCTGTCGCCCGTTCCATTGAACCGGAAAACGGCGTTCTAGTCATCTTGCCCATAAGGCATGGCTCACATATATCAAATGATTAAAAAACAAGTGATTCCAAAAGTCCATCCGAATGGAGCTTCTTCATGCGTTTAACGCCAATATGACCTAGACGGCAGTGCCACATATATGCGGATATATCATCATTAAGTTTAATCCTTTTAGCATCAACATTATGAATATGTGTAACATTATTATCGAGATCCAATAGAAATAAACCATTCATCATCGGTGCATGACCATAAAAGATTTCATTCATATAAATAGAACAACCATTGTTCTCGGATTTAAATGAATAACCACTTTGCATCAAACACGATCCAGATACAATGTTCATGCTTAGTGCTGGCACCAAATAACAATTATTCAAGTTTATTACTAATCCCGACGGCAAGTGGAGAGGTAGCGCTCCAACGGCGATCACATCAACGCGTGATCCATTGCCGACACGCATCTTGACCTCACCCCTTGCTAGCGGTCACTTGTTCCGCAGCCCGTGATTCGAGTTACAAATATTAGCAACTGAACCGGTATCAAATACCCAGGTGCTACTGCGAGCACTAGTCAAGTACACATCAAAAATATGTATATCATATATACCTTTGTTTGCCTTGCCGGCCTTCTTGTCTGCCAAATACTTGGGGCAGTTGCGCTTCCAGTGGCCAGTCCCCTTACAATAGTAGCACTCAGTATCAGACTTAGGGCAAACACGGGGTTTCTTTTCAGGCACGACAACCGGCTTGCCGCCCTTACTTCCCTCCGTTTTCCCTTCTTGTCTTTCTTGAAACCAGTGTTCTTATTGATCATCAACACTTGATGTTTCTTTTTGATCTCCACTTCTGCAGTTTTAAGCATTGATAGAAGCTCGGGGAGAGAGTTCTTCATGCCTTGCATATTATAGTTCATCACGGAGCTCTTATATCTAGGTGGCAGAGACTGCAGAACACGATGGATGCCTAAGTCAATGGGAATCGATATTCCCAAGGACACAAGCTTATCGGCGTAACCCGACAACTTGAGTACATGCTCACTTACGGAGCTGTGCTCTTCCATCATGCAGCTAAAGAACTTTTATGAAGCATTATAGCTCTCTACAGCAGCATGTGTGTCGAAAATCATTTTCAACTCACCCATTGTATCAAATTCATTGCCGTTTTCGAAACTCTTTCGAAGTTTCGGCTCTAGCCCATACATTATGCCGCAATTAACTAAGTTGTGGTCCTCCTGACGAGTCTAATAGAAATTCTTCTCCTCGTCAGGGGCATCCTCAAAAGGTGGTGGGCCTAGCGGCTCTTCTAGCACATATTGCTTTTGTGTAGCAGAGAGGAGAATCCTCAAATTCATGGCCCATTCGGTAAAGTTGCTACCATTCGTTGCAATTTTCTCTTTCTCCATGAACACATTGAAATTAAAAGCAGGTGGTGCCATCTACAACAGAATTCTAAGTTTATGATAGATTGAGTTCAACTAATCCACATAACGAATGAACTCCCACTCAAAAACGACATCCCTCGTGCCTTTTTGGTGACTACATGAACCAAATCCACTACACCAAGTCCGATCATCACGTAAGTCGGTGTAGATTCACAGGCGAGCATCAAATGGGCATCATATCTACTATATGAATCATGCTTAACCTTTCAGTCCGTGTTCTGAGGCCATGTCGGTACATGCTAGGCTCGTCAAGTTAGAACCTTAGTATTCACGTGTGTAACTGTCTTACACCCGAAATATGGTCGTGGATCCAAGAACACCCGATCATCACGTGATGCCTTGGAGCGACGAAAACATAATCGGTACATACTAAAGGAAGAACACATTCTTATCTTGATATTTAAATGAGGGATCATCTTATTATGCTAATAAAGCGCTAAACAAGCAATATAAGATGCTATCAAACATCACATGTTTATTAGTGAAATGATATGGTTCCCGCATATGATCTCTATCATGTGCATCGTGGTATGATCACTATCATACCTTTATGTGTAAGGCCAAGGTCTATGGAACTTACACGTTATGTGTGTTGTAAGAGTATCATCTCATACTTCTACTTACAATAACACCATATCATAACACTAGCTCAGCAACAATCTAAACTAGACGCCTCTAATTTATCCATTGCAAGTTTTACGTGGCTTAGGGCTTTCAAAGATAGAACCGTTCTTACCTACGAACATGAACCACAACGAGGATAACCAAATTGTTGACAACTCATTGAAAAATAGATATTGACTATAGTAGGAGAGACAGACACCCGCTAGCCACTTATGCAAACTAGTTGCATGTCAAGCGTGGAACAGGTCTCATGTGCGAGGACATGTAAAGTTTGTCCGGGCCGCTTCATCCCACTATGCCACCAATATCCAAAATTACAACTAAGAATAAATAACATGATCATCATCACCCACATACTCATATGTGTACTACCCGTGTAAAGCATCTACGCATAGATTCGGCTCTGATACCACTGAAGGGTTCATAGTATAGAAAACAAAAAATTTCTTAAGATGGGAACTAAGTACCAAGATCTATCTACTAGATACAAACAACGAGCGGATGTATATCCATAGAGAACATACCCTTGAAGACCGACGAAGCTTAACGAGTTGAACTCGTGGTTGATGTAGACAATCTCTTGCCGATCTCAAGATCGAGAGGAAGTCCTAGCGTCGCAAAGCAGCAGCGCATCCGTGCTCGCACACACGTACAAGACACCGAGAAACCTCCGCCTCTCGCTCCAGCGATGCAGCGGAAGCACAACCCTTTCTTGCCAAATAGTCACTGGGAACATGTATCTCGCTAGTCCGAGACCATGGGGGATAAATTCTAGAGGGGGAGAGAGATCCTTCACGAGGAGGTGTGAGTGAGAGAGAGGGAGAGGGGTGCCTTTTATAGGAGGAGGGGGTCACCCAAGGGGGTGGCCGCCGGCCATGGGGCTTCCCCCTCCCCTCCTTCATTCATGTGGGTCGACACTCCACTCACAAAAACCTCTTCAATTTCCTCCCCTCAAAATTGTTATTAAATTTCCACCAAATTTAATGCACACTCTCATTAAATAAAACTCTTTTTATTTATTCAGAATTTTGTCAATTAATTTAATGACAAACATTCACATATAACCCCTTGCTAGAATTCCATTTCACATGCAAAAACACTTTCTGCAATTTCACCCGAAAACCTATTTCGGTATCTAGTGAAATAAATTCCTGCGCTTGTTATTCTTTCCGGCATGAAACTTTTGCTCCAATTGGATGTTAGTGTCCCTTAAGTGTGTCACCCTACGATTTGCGAATAATGCGGACATGATCGAGACCCTTCTCTGATCAATAATCAGAAGCGGGACCTGGAGATCCATACTGACTCCCACACATTCAACAATGACTTTCCTGTGATCGTCGGAACCTTTTATGCTAGTATCTTAATCCCTTTGTCTCACGATATATTACATGTCCGAGATTCAATCATCGATATCTCCATACCTAGTTTGATCTCGTTACCGACATGCACTCTTTTCTCGTTCCCGTGATATAACATTCTAGTGATCAAATCACTTGCTTGCAAGCTAACCAATGTGATATCACCGAGAGGGCCTAGAGTATATCTATCCATCATTGGGATGAACAAATTCCACCTCTTGATCTATGAGCCTCAACATAACACTTTAGTAGTTTTGAAGCCATCTTTATAATCACCCAGTTACGGTGTGACGTTTGATGTCATCAAGAAACTCTTCCGGTGTTAGTGATTGACATGATATCATGGTCTAAGGATTAGGATCACATTGTAAGTTGTTTATAGCAATATAAACTCAATGACTTTGATCGTAATGCTATACTTCGGATGAATGTTCATCACATCATTACACTAATGTTGTGATCTCGTTATTAGAAACATCCAATGTCTATGATCAGGAAACTATGATCATCTTGTTAATCAACAAGCTAGTTTACGAGAGAGGCATAACTAGGAACTTTCTGTTTGTTTATTAAACACACATGTATTAACGTTTCCTTATTAATACAATTATAGCATGTAAAATAAACATCTATCATATACTTGGAATACACATAATAAACACTTTATTATTGCCTCTCAGGGAATATTTCCTTCAGTGATACCCAAGAATTTCATCTTGTATGCCAAGATATTCAAATAGAACCCATCATTGTAGAGCTTCCACAATATATTCTCTTTGGTGTTGATGCCAAGATGGATCGTATCAAGCATTTCCTTGAATCTTGGAAAATTAGAAAATGTGGTCAAGAGAGATACCTCTATGGGTGTTTGATACGCCCAATTTGCATCACCATTCTATATCATAATTTACCTCTATTCATTGATATTTGTCTTATTATGAGGTATTACTTATGGCTTTTCATCTGTTTATGCATGTTGGATGATTCCTGGAGGATGGACTGCCGGAGTCTGGATTCTGATGGAACAGAAGGTGTTTCGGTGCAATTTCGCGAAGTCCAGAAAAATACCAGAAAAATATGGAAACATATTATTTTACCTGAGGATGAAGGAAGCCATAAGGAGGAGCCAAGGGGGCCACACCTCCCCTAGGAGCGGGCCCACCTGAAGCCGCGCCTAGGGCAGGTGTGGCCCACCTGCCCGGCCTCCGACTCTCCTCCTTAACCTATATCTTCGCTACGGAACCCTAACCCTCAGGGAGCGACCATAGATAGATTTCCGTCACCTCTGGGGGCGGAAAACACCGAGAGAGAAAGATATCTCTGGAAGACAGATTTCTGCCGGAGAAATTCCTTCCCGGAGAGGGGAGACCGTCGCTATCAACACCGTCATCAAGCTAGGCTTCATCAGGATCATCATCACCATCATCCACACCATCATCTCCACCAGCACCATCATCACCACTCCGTCCCGCTGTAACAATTGTGTTGGATATTGCTTTAGTTCTTAAAGGAAACTTTCCCGGTGTTGATTACTATTGTAGTTGATGCTTGTGAGTGGAACCATTGGATTATTGTTTATGTTTAGATTGTTATCCATTATCATATCATTTCTGATCTTTATCCATATGATGTCTTGTGAGTAGTGTTGTGTTCTTGAGGACATGGGAGAAGTCATGTTGTTAGTAGTGAATCTGTGATGAGTTATTATTCAATGGTTTATTATTTAAGTTGTGGTGCTATTCTTCTAGTGGTGTCATGTGAACGTCGACTACATGATACTTCACCATTTATGGGCCTAGGGGAATGCATTGTGTATTTGGCTACTAATCGTGGGGTTGCCGGAGTGACAGAAACATGAACCCCCGTTAGGACACCTTTGCACAAGGGAGTGTAGGATCTCAGAGTTTAAGGTTGTGGTTAGATTTATATCTTAATTACTTTCCTATAGTTACAAATGTTTGCAGGGGGTTTAATCACAAGTATGTATTACTCCTAGGAAGGGCGGTATGTTAGCACAGGTTCACCCACACAACACATACAAACACCATAGAAGAGTACTCAGCTATTTGAAGCGAAAGCACTTGACAGAATTCCCATGTGTCCTCGAGAACGTTTGGTCCTTATAAGTATTTCGACCGGCTTGTCCTTTGCTAAGAAAGGATTGGGCCACTTGCTCTGTTTGTTCGTTACTTCTGTTACTTGCTCTTTGTTTTGTTGCCTTGTCAGAAAACCACTAAAAATCCGTTTGCTAAGTATTCACAGGGATTTCCTGCTCCATACCACGATTCAGCACCTTCTTCTCCTCATTGGGATCGACACTCCTATTTATCGAAAGTACTACGATACACCCCCTATTCTTGTGGGTCATCAGTGTTAATTTGCGACACCCCAAAATCGTTTATAAGGGCATTGTTAACCATACTCTTCTTCTTTCAGAGATCAAAAATATGGGGGTGGGGGTAATGTCTACAAGTTGCATCCCATTGGGCCACAAAGCTTACCAAAAGAGATATTCCTTCCCATTTCCTATTGTTACTTTGATTGCCGCTATGAAGAGATCATGATCTTTAGTGGTGCAAAGATTCCTGAGTCCAACCCAAGGTTTAGGCTTATCATCCCCTTCATGTCAAAGCCATCACATGCGAAGGGCCAAAGAGAATTTTGTGATATTTTGAATTCCAAGTCATCCTCTATACTTTGGTGTGCAAACCATTTTCTAGTTGACTTTACATTTACCATCGGAGACCTTCTCACATATCGCCCAAAGGAACGCTCTTATTATGCTATCAATCTTCATGAGCACTCCCATTATGACGTCAAGAATGGTGGTGAAGTAGATGACCACACTAGTGAGCACCACTTTGACAAGAGTTAATTGGCAGGCCAAGGTGACATGCTTCCCAAGCCACGGGATGAGCTTAATGGCCACTTTGTCCTACAATAGTTGGACCTTGATTCTCTTGAGGCTCTTCAACAACAAAGGGAGCCCAAGATATTTCATGGGGAAGGTTGCTCGATTAGACAGGAAAGCTTGGAGGATATTTTCAAGATCTATCCCCATACAACGGATAGGGGACACATGCATTTCTGCACATTTTTTATCTCAATCATAACCTTGCCAAAATTTCCCAAGGTATTGGACAAAAATTTATATCATCCTTTTTGGGGTTATGAAAATAGTAGCATCATCGGCATATAGGGAGGTGCATATTGTAGGGACACTTCCTCGAAGCCTAAGTAGGAGGCCTTGTTCGATGGCCTTATGGAGAATGTGGTGAACAGGGCCAATGGCCAAAACAATAAGGAGCAAGGAGAGGGGGTCACCTTTCCACAAGCCCCTATCATGCTTGATAGGATATCAGGGTACACCATTGAGGATTACTCTATAAGAGGAAGTAGAGAGAAGCATAAATATCAAATAATAGAAGTTTCTTGGGAAACCGAGATATTGTAGAAAATCCATAAAGTAGTCCCAACGAACAGAGTCAGATGCCTTTTTATATAAAGATTGAAGAGAAGTGCTTAGTGTTCGTGATTTGTGAAGCTTTCTTGCAAGGTTTCTAACATATAGGAAGTTCCATGGATGCTTGATTTCTTGATAAAATCACTTTGGGCATGGGATACGAGCCTGACGGGATAAACATGTGGATATCATCTTAGGGATGAGCTTGTAAATCACATGGATTAGACTTATAGACCTAAAATCACACACTTCTTTGGGGCCATATTTTAGGGGGGGGATGTCGTAATATTTGCGGAGTTGAGACAATGAATGTTGTTGGTGTGAAGAGAGATAAATTGTTGATGACCACCTTGATGTCCTGATGGCAACAACTCTGTGTACCAATTCATTGGGACTCTAAGTGCAAAGTCTTGTAGAAAGCGTATTTTTCCCACAAGGATGACTCGAGGGTTTATATTGAACTCTCAGGGAATTCGCTTAAATATTTATTCTTTCTCTCCTCAAGCAAACTACAAATCAAAGTTTTGTCTTGTGTCCCCAACTCCACCGTGTGGTTGTTAAGCACAAAGTTTCGTATTAGTAATATGAAATAAAAATAATATAAAATAAAATAACACTAGTAAAAACTAGGCAAACAAAGTAAAATTAATAAGGGGATAGTTGTTTTTGGGTTTTGATTGTGTGTGCAAGTGAAGAAAGTATTTTTGTATTTTCGAAATAATAAATAACAAAAAATGTAAAGTGTGATAGTGGTGTTGGAAAGGTGTTTCTTATGGTTTAAAATGGACCGGGGTTCACTTGTCTACTCTCTTTTTGGGTTGCAATGGATATAAACAATTCATCATAGACATAATATTGGTGGAACTTCTACAGGTGTTTGATAAGCATTCATATGGGCATCACGTCCTAACATAGAGATGATGCACCACATCTCTCTTATACTCCTCAAGAAATGGAAAAGTCCAAGCAATCTTGAATTAAGAATCAATAGAGTATAGACTTAGGTATTTTGACATGATGTTTGAATCACAAATATGCTACCTTGACCAAACAAAATAATCTAGTTGTCACAAGATAATTATAGCACATGGATTCACTTTATACCTTGTGAGGTAGCAAAAAAAGGTAAATACCATCTCGAATTTGTTGTCACTATTTAATTACTACCGCCATGGTACTCCATATAATACACACTTCTCCCCACTCATTATCTTGCATACAAGTTGGATCAGAACAAGTACTTAACAACAGGATACATAATATGCATCTATCAATACATCTTACACATACTAGGTTCCAATCTCATATATTAAATCATAGAATAAAGATCCAACACATAGGAATTACAAATATGACCATAATCATGTTGGGAAGCTCATACGATACTAAATCTATGAAGAAGAGAGAGAGAGAGAGAGAGAGAGAGAGAGAGAGAGAGAGAGAGAGAGAGAGAGAGAGAGAGAGAGAGAGAGAGAGAGAGAGATCAAGCTAATGCCACAAACCCATAGTCCAGAGGTGGACTACTCCCTCTTCATCATGGTGATGATGGTGGAGACATTGGAGAAGATAGAGATCCCTCTAGCGGCGGCTCCGACGGAGTTTTCCCCTCCAATCTTTGCTGGTTCTGGCTCTATTTTGGTGTTTCGGTGTTTCTGCGGTGCCTCTCTCCAGGAACTCCTAACGGACCTTTATATAGTGGTTTTTAGGTCATACGAAGGCGGTGGGCAAAATATCGAAGTGAATCGACGGCCGAGGAGGAAACTAGCATGGGTGGTGTGCCCACCATTACTAGGCACTCCACCAGTGCTAGTTTGGGCCTCCTGGCTCTTATGGTGAGGTCCAAGTACTCCTGGTGCTTCTCTTGATGAAATATTGACATCCCCAAAATCCCAGCTACATTTGACTTTGAAAGGCAAAAATACACAAAACAGGGTTTTCATGTCCTGCAGAGTTATAAACAAAATAAAGAGGATCATTGGTGAGTCCCCATAAATCAATGTAAAATATGAATATATCATCACAATATAGCAAATATGTGGGAATTTATAGCAACAAACTACAAAGTTCATGTATGCATTTTACATGCATCATGTCCGCCTTAATATTGTTCCAACAAATGTTAAAGAAGGCCCCTATAAAACTGTGCGAACCCAGAGCTTTGTCACTTGCGGTATGGTCCACCACGACTTTGACCTCCTCTTCCATGAAAGGTGTGTTGCGTGTGTGGAGTGCTAATGAGTTTAATATCGGAATTTGGTTGCGTCTAAATATCCTAGCTCAACTTCTTGATGGTGTCTAGTGCTTCGATACAAAGCAATATTCTCATGTGTGAAGAATAGTTTTCTTTTGCGTGTTTTTTTTTGAAATGGAGAATGAGACCCTTGCCTCTATATAAAAAATATGCATGCAACCCTATATATTAAGATTATTCAATGAAAGAGCGATAAAGAACATACCTAAAAAATCAGAAGCCTCCACACAACATCTACAAACCCGACAATGGGTGAAGATCATGTCAACATGACATTATGCCCTAAAAACAAGGAAATCCCTCCAGCATCTAGGATTTGGAACATCGCACACCATGATACACCTTCTAGGCAAAACGAGAGAGCTCATCTGGTTTAGCAGACTCTAAGATAGCACCTCATGTACGCTACAGAAACCGTCACCACCATCGTACCACCTAGAAAACCTCAAGGTTGATATCCGCATGAACTTTGTTGGCTCTACCGATGACTCCACCATTATGCCAGACAATGCTCCCTACCCTATGCGAGTCCACCACGACACGTCTGACATCGAGAATCTATTGCACCACGCCATCGAGACTCACTGTCATCGACGACATATATGCAAACTACTCATCACTGGAGCCCCTCCAGGCAACATCAACTCCAAGAATGATGCCCCATGTGACAGGACGACGCTGCACACCGCCATCGTCTGATCTAGGAGACCCAGATCTAGGGTTTCCCTCAGAGATGCCAGAACTAGGATATGAGAATTGACCACAACAAATATGCTCCTAGACGATGCCTTCATAGAGGGTATGATGTTGAGGACACCACCATCGAATGATCCAAAGATCTAGGGTTTCCGCTAGAGACACGATTCTGCTTTGCACGAAAGCGACACCCGTCCCACAAATCCTAACACCGACATGGTCTCCGCCACCAGCGAAGGTACAGGCGACGAGGCCAAGAAACACAACCAACCCCGATAGGGAGATGTAGCACCCCAAGTAAAACCACTACTAGAAATCGCCTGTCTGTATCTTTGTCCATCATCATGACATCATCATGCATATTATTTTTTCTAAAACTATTTTGCAAAATACTATGTTGTTTTCCCTCCTTTAATGTCAAATCAAAACTATCGGTCCGTCTGGATCTTGTATTTATCTTAAAACTATTTACAAAATCTTTTTAAAATAAAATGATTAAATTAAAACTATTTTGTATCGGGAAGGCAGACATCGGTCAGGCCCAAACAGCCCAACCAGAGTCCACCTACTACCCAGTATAAACTCTAAACCTAGACCTACCCTTCTCAAACCCTAACCCTACCCCTCACTCCCTCCACCTGCCGCCGCTGGCACCATCCCACTCCACCTGCCGCAACAAACTCTATACGCACTGCACGCCGCGATGCACGCACATCCCACGCGAGCAAGCGATGCGCGGTAGTCCTCCTGATCGATCCCCACCTAACCCCGCACTTCTCTCCTCTCCTGTACGCGACCATCCCCGCTCCCCTGGCCCCAGCCCTGCATCGTGCACTCTCGATCGCCCCGCTCCTCCTTCCTCGCTCGACCCCCACCTCTCTCCCTCGTTCCGTAACCACCGCCTCCTGCACGCTCCCCGCCTCCGTGCGCCTCCCCCTCTCCTTCCCCCGCCACCTCTGTGACTTCCTCTGCCATGCCCCTACTCGCTGCCTCCCTCTACAGACGCCAGCGGGCGCCACCCCTCCTCTAGCTCTGCCGCTGCCATGCCCGGCCTCCCCTCGCGACCGAGCCCTACGCCTCCTGCCTCCGAGCCGCAGCGGCACCCCGTCGCGACCTCCTCCGTCCGTGAGCCCCCTCCCTGCCGTTGGCCTTCGGCCCGCCCGAGCGTCGCCCTGGCCGTGCCGCTCGTCTCCTCCCTCGATCTCCTCCCCGAGTACCCTCCTGTGCGGCACCGGACCCACGAGCTCGTCGCCCGGTCTCTCCAGCGCTGCCCCGCTTCTGTGCCTCTCTCTCCGCGACTCTGCGCATCGCCTCCTGTAGCATGGTTCTCGTCGGCCTCCTCCCTGTCCAGGACGTTGTCGCCAAGGCCGCCTTAGTTGCGTGTTTAGACAGAGATGGTTTTAGGCCCTATTTGTAACCTTTTAGGAACATCGTTATATGTTCCTCCTGAAGTGATCTGCGATCCTCAACTATGTTTTGTTTCAGGTGTTTTTGCACCCCCTCGTGCAACGCATCACCGCCCAAGAACTCTAGTCGAGTTATATCATCGGCGTCTATATTTTTCGTCTTCTTCCATGTACAAGATTTGTGTCAACTCGGAAGCCTGGACGCATCGAGCGACAAGATCTTCTTCATGGACATGGATCTGCACCCTACTTCCGTCGAGACCCCGAACCCCTTGGCGAACCCCCGAGATCGCCCACACAGAACCCGTTCCTTCGGAACGCCATGCTCTTCTACACGGACATCGGGACCCGAAGGCGATGGAACCGAAGACCGACCCCCGTCGAACCCTCCCTGAACCCCAAGATCGTCGAGTTCCCCATGTGTGACCCTTTTCTTGAGACCTTTATTTTTATAATATATAATATATATTGTTGCATATCAAATTGTACATGCTTGCATACATCTTTGTGTGGGTTGGGGTATTATGCCGATTCACCTCATAATTAAATATGGGGATCATATACGGGAGATTCTAGTCTAATATTGTTCTCATTCAAATTTGTGCATTGAACCGATACCATATTTTTCCATGTTAATACAACATTTAAATTGCGGGCTATCTAAACAACATGAACCACCTAATTAATTACCGGGACCCCGGTTCCACTTAATACGGCCTAATTGCATCGCATCTTTGCCATGTCCTATATCATACATGCATCATGCCCGATATTTTGCCGTAGTATTAAATAGTGCATCCGGTGTTTCTTTTAGTGCATTCCTTCTTCATGGATTAGGCCGAGGAGTTGATGTGAGCTTCGCTCCGATCTTCGGATGAACCTTCGGCAATGTTTTTCAGGAGAGCGTCCTTCCACCTTTCTAGCTATTTTACCTTTATAGTCTTTATTTCCTCATGTTGATCTATTGCTATCTGTGTTGCGATGCTCTAGTTTTCGTACCCGTGATATCCCTTGCAGTCATTATATTGCCTTGGACACCTCCTATTACCTGTTGTTTGGTAGATAGTCAGCCTTGCGAGTCGTAGTTGCTTGCTCAGGTGTTGTTTCAATATTGTCAAGTACCACCATTGTTGGAGAAATGCCTCATGCTTGATGTTGGAGATGATCATGGTTTTAATTATAGTTTAATAACTAAAATTGAAAGTAGGTAAATAATGCAGAGGCACAGGTGGGCAATAGATGTTATTTGGTTTTTAACCGTCCATTTGTGTCCCGTAGGACCCCGAGTACTTGATACCTATTCTTTGAATATTAACACTATCCGCATGTGGTACCATGAATCCCCTTAAGCCTAGCTTGAGTCATATTTAATTTCTGGGGGCACAAAGTAGTTTGGGGCTTTATTACTATCATGTACTTATGCCATGCTTTAATGCTTTAATTACTATTGCGCGTGGAGCGCATATACTGTTTAGGTAAGTGGAATGTTTCCGCGGTATCGACAAGCCCAGTCACACTTTAGGGTTCCTAGTTGTATACAGCCATTGACACAAACCTCTAGGTCCGTCTCGGAGCCGGCCAACTTCGTCGCAGGTTGCTTAGTGGGGTGGCCCCCTAAAATCAAATATGAATCTTGTGAATGTTCTATCGTGATGCCTCGTTGGGTTTTCATTTGGTTTTTTCCGAGGTTTAACGTGCGTGTGTTGCTATTTGTGCCCCCCTGCAGGGTAAAACTTTCTGAAAGTCGTGTCCGCGGTTATGGACGACTTGGAGCACAGTATCTCGATCATAGACAACTATAACTAAAGTAGTGCTATAAATTTGACTTTATAATGACTAGTAATTAGCTTCACTACAATGGAATGGCTAAATAAAAGTACCAACAACTGCTGGTTTTGGGATGCCTCATGCTATATGTATCTGACTAGTAAGTATTGCAACTACAACGGAATGGTTAACTAAAACTGCCCACTGTTTATAATATCAGGATGACTCATGCTATCTATATCTGATTAGTAATTGCCGCAACCATAACGGAATGAATAAAACTGCCAACTGTGTGAGTTTCTTGGTTGACTTCCTCGTTTGGTCTCGAGGGGGAAATACCAGGATGGGTATGCTTGGTGATAGTTTCAGGTTGGATCCGAATAGGTCTTTCTTATCCCTATCTGATAGCCGCCAGTTGTATTGAGTCTCTATAGGTTATTTAGTGCATGTTGTGTTGCCGCTTCAGTCCACCATACCTATGTAGGCGAGGACCGCCGAATTATAGTCTCGCCGTGTACTGGCCTCAGTACTGACCGCTCTCTTTTCCCTTTGCCCTTTGTCGGCACCCCTTTTGTTTAAGCAGGTTTTGAGATCGATGTCGTTAGCAGGGTTACCCTTCCGGCTTGGCCTGGGCAGGGTTATGCACGCCATTGGTTATTCTTCAGGGCTCTTCGCTCAATTTGCATCTTGTCCGTACTCGGACGTTGTATCGTTTTAAAGGTGATTTGGATCTTTGTATTGTATATCTGTATTCTTGACTCTTTGAGTCATTGTTGTATATATCTGTTATGTGGGTTCCATCATGGACTATTGTGTAATGGTATTACTTCGTTTTCCACCTGCACGAAAGTGCCTGGTGGCACCTTTGAATCGTTTCTATGCGGGTTTGGCGGGAATCGTTGAAACTTGTATAGGGCTGATTCCGAGGGTGGTACAAAGTGGTATCAGAGCTCAGCAGTTACGATACCCCACTGGTCCAGCATGTAGGATAACCTAGCTAGCGGTCGCTTTAGAGTGTCAAAACTATTTTGCAAAATCGGTTGGATAGATCTGATTAGGTATGATTTTACTCCTTACCCAATTGCTGCTCTCTTCTTACCTCTACGAGTTCTGAATCTTCTCTCTTATCTTCTTCTCAAGTCCAGGATTTCTCGTGGTTGGGTTTCCGTCGTGTCTTTAGGGTTTCGCTTCCATCCTCTTGTAACGGTGCTTCAACATCCGACCTTCATGCTATCTGATGAATTTTTCATCTGTTGTACCTTTCAGTGGAACGAAAATTTACTAATTTTTTTCTTTCTATCCTCCGGTGTTTTCCGATACGACGAAGTCATCTACATCAGATCTGATGATAATCTCCATCCCTCCTTTGTTTCTGAACCTCGTTTATCAAGATCTTCAGTCTGAATTTCGAGAGTTGGTTGCATAATTCTCCTATTCATGTGCAGAGTAATGCTTTGGGTGCGTGATGGACTGATCACCATCCGACTACTCTTAACATTCGCTCTTGTGCATTGAATCGGTGGATCAAGCAATTCTACTCCGTTCACCGAAGTTAGAGGTGGCCATAACTTTTGATACCTCTACCTTCGACCTTTGTTTGTCCGGAGTGTTCTATTGATGAACGAGAGCATCAACCCTTGTTGGTGGTGTCGCCGATTTCAAGACGGAGAAAGAATCCTTGTTAGTGGTGTCGCGAGGATCTACACGAAGCGAGAAGATTTAGACCGTCGGTCTTCTTCCCCGTACCATGAGGCGGATCTTGAGGGCGAGATCCATTGTTAGTGGTGTCGAATTGTAGCACCCCGAGTAAAAACACAACTAGAAATCGCTTGTCTGTATCTTTGTGCATCATCATGACATCATCATGCATATTATTTTTCCTAAAACTATTTTGCAAAAGACTATGTTGTTTTCCAAATTAGCCCTCCTTTAATGTCAAATCAAAACTCTTGGTCTGTCTAGATCTTGTATTTATCTTAAAACTATTTACAAAATATTTTCAAAATAAAATGATCAAATTAAAACTATTTTGTATCGGGGAGGCAGTGAAGGGTTTCGCGGCATAGTAAATCAAAATTTTCTACGGATGTGAATAGAGGGAAGCCAAGATCTAATCTAGGAGATGCAAACAACGAGAGAGATTGGATTAGATCTTCATACCCTTGAAGATTCGCACAGCGGAACGTTCGTCGGAACGTGGGTGATGTAGTCGTACTCGCTTCTCCTCCTCGCGATCCGATCCGATCTAGCACCACAAGTGGTGATGCCTCCGTGAGATGCACACGTGCAGCACCTCGACGTCTCCTCCTTCCTTGGTCCATCAAGCATGGTGGAGAGATGGGTTGGATCTACAACGCGACGGCGCGGTGCAATTGGTGGAGAGTTTCTGCAGCAGGGCTTCGCCTACACGCAGTCGGGAGGGAGAGAGATCGGAGGGCAGCAGGGCAACTAGGCTTGAGGGGAAGGTGTGGGGGGTGGTGCGCCCTAGCCCTCTATATATAGAGGGGTGGGCGCCTACCCTAACCCCTCCCCCAAGCCCTAGGGCGGCGGCCAAAGGAGGGAGGAGTGGGGGGCAAGGAAACCCCCCCCCCCTTCTAGAAGCTCCAGTTAGGGTTTATCCCTTGGTTGGCCGGTTGGGCCCTATGGGGCCTTGTGACCCTGGCCCAATGCGGCCAGGGCACTCCCTCATAGGCCCATTCCCCCTCCCGGAAGGTGGGGCCATGTTGGTCCCCTTCCGGAAGGTTCTAGAAGCTTCCGGTACAATACCGATTAACCCGGAACAATTCCGAACTCCAAAAACTGCACTGCCTTATATGAATCTTATTCTCCAGACCATTCCGGAACCTCTCGTGATGTCCCGGATGCCATCTGAGACTCCAAATAAAAACTCATAAATCAATTATCCAATCTATCCTAGCGTCGAGACACGTTAAGTGTGTGACCCTTCGGGTTCGAGAATATGCAGACATGATCTTCTATCAATAATCAACAGCGGGGTCTGGAAACCCATATTGACTCCCACACATTCATCGATGATCATATCGGATGAACCACGATGCCAGGATTCAGTTAATCCCATATATATATTCCCTTCGTCTCGCGATATTTTACTTGTCCGAGATTTGATCGTCAGTACCGTCATACCTAGTTCAATCTCGTTCACACCAAGTACTTTACTCGTTCCGTAATCCGATATCACTTTGTGATTAACTCCTTAACCACATGCTTGCAAGCGGTGTTGATATCGATTACCGAGTGGGCCCGAAGTATATCTCTCCGACTTGGGAGGGAAAAATCCCATCTCGATACATACAACCCAACAGATACTTTCCGATCACCTGAGAGACACCTTTATGATCACCCTCTCATAGGATGACGTTTGATGACCTCAAATCTTTCTTCCGATACCAGGGAGTTGTATTATCTCATGGTCTAAGGAATACAATATTTGACATAAGAAAAGCTTCGCAAAGATGAACACGATGACACGATCTAATTGCTTCGCTTAGTTTGGGTCTGTCCATCATATCATTCTCCCAATGATATGATCTCATTATTAATCGACAACTCATGTCTATGGTTAGGAAACCTTAACCATCATTAATCAATGAGCTAGTCCATAGAGGCGTACTAGGGACACGGTGTTGTTCACAAACCACACAAGTATTAAAGTTTCCGCTTAATACAATTCTAGCATGGAATATAAACATTATCATGAACAAGAATTATAATAATAACATCTTTATTATTGCCTCTAGGGCATAATTCCAACAGTCTCCCACTTGCACTAAAGTCAATAATCTAGTTTACATTTGGCAACAATATCACACCCATGGCACTGAGGTGCTGATCATGTTTTACACGTGGAAGAGGTTTAGTCAATGGATTTGCGACATTCAGATCTGTATGTACTTTGCTAATCTTCAGATCTCCATCTGCTATATAATCTCGGATTATATGAAACTTGCGGTTGATATGCTTGGTCTTTGGATGATATCTTGGTTCCTTAGCGAGTGCTATGGCGCCAGTGTTGTCACACAATATCTCCAGTGGGTCCAATGCACTTGGAACCACGCCAAGCTCAGTGATGAAGTTCCTGATCCAAACTCCTTCACTTGACGCTTCTCCAGCAGCCATGTATTCCGCTTCTACTGTAGATCCCACGATCACGTTTTGCTTGCAGCTTCTCCAGCTCACATCTCCTCCATTCAAAATATACACGTATCCTGTCTGAGATTTAGAATCATCCTTGTCGGTGTCGAAACTAGCGTCGACGTAACCTTTTACGACGAGCTATTCATCACCCCCATAGACTAAGAACATTTCTTTAGTCCTATTTAGGTACTTTAGGATGTTCTTCGCGGCTGTCCAGTGTTCCACTCCTGGATCACTTTGATATCTGCTCGTCAAACTAAGAGCATTGGACACATCCGGTCTAGTACACAGCATGGCATACATGATAGAACCTATGGCCGAGGCATAAGACACTTTGCTCATAGCTTCCCTATCATTTACCGTAGCTGGACACTGAGCCTTTCTCAATATCTTACCTGACAACATAGGCATTGAACCTTTCTTTGCCTTATCCATTCTGAACCTTTTCAGAACTTTGTCTAGGTATGTACTCTGGCTTAAAGCTATCAGGCGTCTTTGTCTATCTCTATAGATTTTGATGCCCAATATATAAGCAGCTTCACCTAGGTCTTTCATTGAAAAACACTTGTTCAAATAACTCTTCACATCGTTAAGCATGTTAATGTCATTTCCAATAATCAATATGTCATCCACATATAGTACTAGAAATGTCACCGAGCTCCCACTCACTTTCTTGTAGATGCAAGCTTCGTAGCAATTTGGAACAAATCCAAAGCTCTTGATCACTTGATCAAAATGAAGGTTCCAACTCCGAGATGCTTGCTTCAGTCCATAAATGGAACGCTGAAGTTTGCATACTTTATCAGCATCCTTAGGATCGACAAAACCTTCGGGTTGCATCATATACAACTCTTCATCAATGTTGCCATTGAGGAACGCAGTATTGACATCCATCTGCCTATTTCATAATCATGAAACGCAGCAATTGCTAATAAAATCCGAATGGACTTAAACATCGCTACGGGAGAGAAAGTCTCATCGTAGTCAACACCTTGAACTTGTCGAAAACCATTCGCGACAAGCCGTGCTTTATAGACGGTAACGTTACCATCCGCGTCCGTTTTCTTCTTGAAGATCCATTTGCACTCAACGGCCTTTCGGTCGCTAGGAGGGTCCACCAAATTCCATACTTGGTTTTCGCTCATGGATCCCAATTCGGATTTCATGGCTTCTAGCCATTTCTCAGAGTCTGGGCTCATCATTGCTTCCTCATAGTTCATAGGTTCATTGTCTTCTACTAACAAGACAGTCAAGACAGGGTTGCCGTACCACTCAGGAGGGGCACGCGACCTTGTCGACCTGCGAAGTTCAGTAGCAGCATCGTCCGAAGCTTCATGATCCTTGTCATTAGCTTCCTCTATTGTTGGTGCAGGCGGCACTGGAACAATTTCAGGTGCTGCGCTACTCTCCAATTCAAGAGAAGGTTCAACAACCTCGTCTAGCTCTACTTTCCTCCCACTCACTTCTTTCGAGAGAAACTCCTTCTCAAGAAAGGAACCGTTCTTTGCGACAAACACTTTGCCTTCGGTTCTGTGATAGAAGGTATACCCAATAGTTTCCTTAGGGTATCCTATGAAGACGCATTTCTCCGCTTTGGGTTCGAGCTTGTCCGGCATCAACTTCTTGATGTAAGCTTCGCATCCCCAAACTTTAAGAAACGACAACTTAGGTTTAGCACCAAACCACAGTTCATACGGTGTCGTCTCAACGGATTTAGATGGTGCCCTATTTAAAGTGAATGCAGCGGTTTCTAATGCATAACCCCAAAATGCTAACGGCAAAATAGTAAGAGACATCATCGATCGGACCATATCTAATAGGGTTCGGTTCCGGCGTTCAGACACACCATTGCGCTGTGGTGTTCCGGGTGGCGTGAGTTGCGAAACGATTCCACTTGCTTTAAGATGCGTGAGAAAATCATAACTCAAATATTCACCTCCACGATCGGATCGTAGAAACTTAATCTTTCTGTTATGATGGTTCTCCACTTCATTCTGAAATTCCTTGAACTTTTCAAATGTTTCAGATTTATGTTTCATTAAATAGATATACCCATATCTACTTAAGTCATCGGTAAAAGTGAGAAAGTAGCGATATCCACTGCGCGTCGAAACACTCATTGGTCCACATATATCGGTATGTATGATTTCCAACAAGTCCGTTGCTCGCTCCATCATACCGGAGAACGGGGTTTTGATCATCTTGCCCATGATGCATGGTTCGCATGTGTCAAATGATTAAAAATCAAGAGACTCCAAAAGTCCATCAGAATGGAGTTTCTTCATGCGCTTTACACCAATATGACCTAGACGATAGTGCCACAAATAAGTAGTATTATCACTATCTACTTTGCATCTCTTAGACTCAATGTTATGGATGTGTGTTTCATCCCTTTCGAGATTTAGAAGAAATAAACCACTCACAATAGGTGCATGACCATAAAAGATGTTACTCATATAAATAGAACAACCATTATTCTCCGATTTAAATGAATAACCGTCTTGCAATAAACAAGATCCAGAAATAATGTTCATGCTCAACGCAGGCACATAATAACACTTATTAAGGTTTAAAACTAATCCCGAAGGTAAAACTAAGGAGAGCGTGCCGACGACCATCACATCAACTCTTGATCCGTTGCCCACGCGCATCGTCACCTCATCCCTCGCAAGCCGCCGTCTATTCCGTAGCTCCTGTTTCGAGTTACAAATATTAGCAACTGAACCAGTATCAAATACCCAGGCACTACAATGAGGGCTAGTAAGGAAAACATCAATAACATGTATATCAAATATACCTTTGATGGTGCCAGCCTTCTTGTCCGCTAAGTACTTCGGACAGTTGCGCTTCCAGTGATCCTTGTCCTTGCAATAGAAGCACTCAGTGTCCGGCTTAGGACCAGACCTGAGCTTCTTCTCAGCAGGGGCAACGCGCTTGCCGCCGCCTTTCTTGAAGGGCTTCTTTGCACCCTTACCTTTCTTGAAGGTGGGGGGCTTGTTGACCATCAACACATGATTATCCTTTTTGATGTCCACCTCCGCAGCCTTCAGCTTTGCGAAGAGCTCGGTGATCGTATCAGTGGAACCAATCTAATTGTGAGTCACTACAAAACTTTTGTAGCTAGGAGGGAGTGATTGCAGAACCCTGTCAATCTTGAGCTCCTCTGGAATCTTGCAGTCCAGTTGCTCAAGGCGTTGATTGTAGCCCGACATCTTAATGGCGTGCTCACTAACGGAACTCCCTTCCTCCATCTTGCAGTTAAAGAACTTCTCAGAGATCTCATATCTCTCAGAACGGGCCTGAGTCTGAAACATGGTTTTCAGCTCCTCGAGAATCTCAAAGGGCCCGGGATAGTCTTCAAAATGATTTTGAAGGTCCGATTCCATAGCAAACAACATGGTGCTCTTAATCACACCATAATCATCTTTGCGCGACTGATAGACAGCTTTCTCATCAGCCGGCGCAGTAGCAGCAGGGGCGTCACCTAACGCATTCTCAAGGACATAGTCCTTTTGACCGCCAGAGAGAATGATTCTCAGATTGCGGAACCAGTTGGTGAAGTTAGACCCATTGTTTTTAAGCTTTTCCTTCTCACCAAAAACGTTGAAGTTGAAGTTGGACTTAGCCATTTGATCTACAATATTTGCAAGTACAAATTAGACTATGTTCATGATAACTAGTTCAACTTTTAATCAAATTACTAGATGAACTCCCACTAAATTCAACATCCCTCAAGTTGTTTAGTGAACACGATCCAAATTCACCACACCTAATCCGATCTTCACGAGAAGAGATGTGGTTTCAATGGTGGACAACAAAGTGTCGATAATATCATTCATATGACTCATGCTTAACCTTTCGGTTCATGTGTTCCGAGTACATGTCTGTACATGCTAGGCTCGTCAAGTTAGACCCAAGTATTTCCGCGTGTGCAAAACTGGCTTGCACCCGTTGTATGTGAACGTAGAGTCTATAGCACCCGATCATCACGTGATGCTTGGACACGACGAACTTTTGCAACGGTGCATACTTGGCGAGAACACAGTTTTTATCTTGATCTTTAAGTGAGGAATCATCTTATAATGCTACCGTCGCGATCTAAGCATAATAAGATACATAAAAGGATAAACATCACATGCATATAAATTTATGTGACATGGTATAGCCAATCTTCGCGCAATAATCTCCATCTTGTGCGTGCCGGCATGATCTCCATCACTCCACCATGAATGCCTCCACCACGAATAGCAACTACAACTATTGCTAACTACTTAGCGATAAAGTGAAACTATTACATGGCGTATAAGAAGTTGATACAAAGGTCATACACAATTATAAAGACAACCATATGGCTCCTTCCGGTTGTATACTCATCGACATGCAAGTCGTGAAACATTACAAAACATGATCATCGCATACATTATACACATCACATCTTGGGCCATACCATATCACAGAAAACACTCCCTGCAAAAACAAGTTAGACGCCTCTACTTTGTTGTTGCATGTTTTACGTGGCTTATGGGAGTAGAAGCTAAGAACGATTCTTACCTACGGAAAGCCACAACGGTGATATTATGGTTGACAAACTCCGGTGTAAATCCCATGACAACTATAGTGAGAGAAACTGGCATCCACCAGCCGCATGTGTGGAACAAGCCACACGTCAAGTGCGGAGCCGGTCTCGCGAACGACGTCGCGTAAGGTTGGCCTGGACCGCTTCAATCTCACTATCCCGCGTCATAATAAGAACACAAACAAGAGGCTTGCAACAGAAAACATCAACGCCCGCAACAACCATGTTGCGTTCTACTCGTGAAACACATCTACGCATAGATCTAGCTCTGATACCACTGAAGGGTTTCGCGGCATAGTAAATCAAAAATTTCTACGGATGCGAACAGAGGGAAGCCAAGATCTAATCTAGGAGATGCAAACAACGAGAGAGATTGGATTAGATCTTCATACCCTTGAAGATTCGCACAGCGGAACGTTCGTCGGAACGTGGGTGATGTAGTCGTACTCGCTTCTCCTCCTCGCGATCCGATCCGATCTAGCACCACAAGTGGCAATGCCTCCGTGAGATGCACACGTGCAGCACCTCGACGTCTCCTCCTTCCTTGGTCCAGCAAGTATGGTGGAGAGATGGGTTGGATCTACAACGCGACGGCGCGGTGCAATTGGTGGAGAGTTTCTGCAGCAGGGCTTCGCCTACACGCAGTCGGGAGGGAGAGAGAGAGAGAGGAGGGCAGCAGGGCGACTAGGCTTGAGGGGAAGGTGTGGGGGGGTGGTGCGCCCCTGCCGTCTATATATAGAGGGGTGGGCGCCTGCCCTAACCCCTCCCCCAAGCCCTAGGCCGGCGGCCAAAGGAGGGAGGAGTGGGGGGCAAGGAAACCCCCCTCCCCCTTCTAGAAGCTCCAGATAGGGTTTATCCCTTGGTTGGCCGGTTGGGCCCTATGGGGCCTTGTGCCCCTGGCCCAATGCGGCCAGGGCACTCCCTCATAGGCCCATGCCCCCTCCCGGAAGGTGGGGCCACGTTGGTCCCCTTCCAGAAGGTTCTAGAAGCTTCCGGTACAATACCGATTAACCCGGAACAATTCCGAACTCCAAAAACTGCACTGCCTTATATGAATCTTATTCTCCGGACCATTCCGGAACCTCTCGTGATGTCCCGGATCCCATCCGAGACTCCGAAAAAAAACTCATAAATCAATTATCCAATCTATCCTAGCGTCGAGACACGTTAAGTGTGTGACCCTTCGGGTTCGAGAATATGCAGACATGATCTTCTATCAATAATCAACAGCGGGGTCTGGAAACCCATATTGACTCCCATACATTCATCGATGATCATATCGGATGAACCACGATGCCAGGATTCAATTAATCCCATATATATATTCCCTTCGTCTCGCGATATTTTACTTGTCCGAGATTTGATCGTCGGTACCGTCATACCTAGTTCAATCTCGTTCACAGCAAGTACTTTACTCGTTCCGTAATCCGATATCACTTTGTGATTAACTCCTTAACCACATGCTTGCAAGCGGTGTTGATATCGATTACCGAGTGGGCCCGAAGTATATCTCTCCGACTTGGGAGGGACAAATCCCATCTCGATACATACAACCCAACAGATACTTTCCGATCACCTGAGAGACACCTTTATGATCACCCTCTCATAGGATGACGTTTGATGACCTCAAAGCTTTCTTCCGATACTAGGGAGCTGTATTATCTCATGGTCTAAGGAATACAATATTTGACATAAGAAAAGCTTCGCAAAGATGAACACGATGACACGATCTAATTGCTTCGCTTAGTTTGGGTCTGTCCATCATATCATTCTCCCAATGATATGATCTCATTATTAATCGACAACTCATGTCTATGGTTAGGAAACCTTAACCATCATTAATCAATGAGCTAGTCCATAGAGGCGTACTAGGGACACGGTGTTGTTCACAAACCACACAAGTATTAAAGTTTCCGCTTAATACAATTATAGCATGGAATATAAACATTATCATGAACAAGAATTATAATAATAGCATCTTTATTATTGCCTCTAGGGCATAATTCCAACAGGCAGGCACCGGTCAGGCCCAAACGGCCCAACCAGAGTCCACCTACTACCCCGTATAAAATCTAAACCTAGACCTACCCTTCTCAAAACCTAACTCTAACCCTACCCCTCACTCCCTCCACCTGCCGCCGCATGCACCAACCCACGCCACTTGCCGCAACACACGCTATACGCATTGCACGCCGCGACGCGCGCACAGCGCACGCGAGAAAGCGATGCGCAGTAGTCCTCCTGATCGATCCCCACCTAACCCCGCACTTCTCTCCTCTCCTGTACGCGACCAGCCCCGCTTCCCTGGCCCCACCCCGCTACAGGAGCCACCCGCAATCCCTGCACCGTGCACTCTCGATCGCCCCGCTCCTCCTTCCTCGCTTGACCCCCACCTCTCTCCCTCGTTCCGTAACCTCCGCCGCCTGCATGCTCCCCGCCTTCGTGCGCCTCCCCCTCGCCTTCCTCCGCCACCTCTGTGACCTCCTCTGGTCGCGCCCCTGCTCGCTGCCTCCCTCTACAGTCGCCAGCGGGCGCCGCCCTCTTCTAGATCTGCCGCCTCCATGCCCGGTCTATCCCCGTGGCCGAGCCCTGCGCCTCCTGCCTTTGAGCCGCCGCGGCACTCCGTCGCAACCTCCTCCGCGTGCGGTCCCCCTCCCTGCCGCTGGCCTTCGGCCCGCCCGAGCACCGCCCTGGCCATGTCGCTCGTCTCCTCCCTCGAGCTCCTCCCCGAGTACCCTCTTGTGCGGCACCGGACCCACGAGCTCGCCGCCCGGTCTCTCCAGCGCCGCCCCACTTCTGTGCCTCTCTGTCCACGACTTCGCGCATCGCCTCCTGCAGCATGGTTCTCGCCGGCCTCCTTCCTATCCAGGACATTGTCGCTAAGGCCGCCTTAGTTGCGTGTTTAGACAGAGATGGTTTTAGGCCCTATTTGTAGCCTTTTAGGAACATCGTTGTATGTTCCTCCTGAAGTGATCTGCGAGCCTCAACTATGTTTTGTTTCAGGTGTTTTTGCACCCCCTCGTGCAATGCATCACCGCCCAAGAACTCTAGTTGAGTTATATCATCGGCGTCTATATTTTCCGTCTTCTGCCATGTACAAGATTTGTGTCAACTCGGAAGCCTGGACGCATCGAGCGACAAGATCTTCTTCATGGACATGGATCCGCACCCTACTTTCGTCGAGAACCCGAACCCCTTGGCGAACCCCCGAGATCGCCCACACGGAACCCTTTCCTTTAGAATGCCATGCTCTTCTACACGGACGTCGGGACCCGAAGGCGATGGAACCGAAGACCGACCCCTGTCGAACCCTCCCTGAACCCCAAGATCGTCGAGTTCCCCACGTGTGACCCTTTTCTTGAGACCATTATTTTTATAATATATAATATATATTGTTGCATATCAAATTGTACATGCTTGCACACATCTTTGTGTGGGTTGGGGACATTATGCCGATTCACCTCATAATTAAATATGGGGATCATATACGGGCGATTCTAGTCTAATATTGGTCCCATTCAAATTTGTGCATCGAACCGATACCATATTTTGCCATGTTAATACAATATTTAAATTGCGGGGTATCTAAACAACATGAACCACCGAACTAATTGTCGGGACCCCGGTTTCGCTTAATATGGCCTAATTGCATCGCATCTTTGCCATGTCCTACATCATACATGCATCATGCCCGATCTTTTGCCATAGTATTAAATAGTGCATCCGGTGTTTCTTTTAGTGCATTGCTTCTTCACGGATTAGGCCGATGAGTTGATGTGAGCTTCGCTCCGATCTTCGGATGAACCTTCGGCAAAGTTTTCTAGGCGAGCATCCTTCCCTCTTTCTACCTATTTTACCTTTATAGTCTTTATTTCCTCATGTTGATCTATTGCTATCTGTGTTGCGATGCTCTAGTTTTCGTACCCGTGATATCCCTTGCAGCCATTATATTGCCTTGGACACCTTATATTACCTGTTGTTTGGTAGATAGTCGGCCTTGCGAGTCGTAGTTGCTTTCTCAGGTGTTGTTTCGATATTGTCAAGTACCACCGTTGTTGGAGAAATGCCTCATGCTTAATGTTGGAGATGATCATGGCTTTAATTACAGTTTAATAACTAAAATTGAAAGTAGGTAAATAATGCAGAGGCATAGGTGGGCAATAGATGTTATTTGGTTTTTAACCGTCCATTTGTGTCCCGTAGGACCCCGAGTACTTGATACCTGTTCTTTGAATATTCGCACTATCCGCATGTGGGACCATGAATCCCCTTAACCCTAGCTTGAGTCATATTTAATTTTTGGGGGCCACACAGTAGTTTGGGGCTTTATTACTATCCCGTACTTATGCCATGCTTTACTACTTTAATTACTATTGCGTGTGGAGCGCCTGTACTGTTTAGGTAAGTGGAATGTTTCAGCGGTATCGACAAGCCCAGTCATACTTTCGGGTTCCCAGTCATTTACAACCATTGAAACAAACCTCTGGGTCCGTCTCGGAGCCAGCCAACTTCGTCGCGGGTTACTTAGTGGGGTGGCCCCCTGAAATAAAATATGAATCTTGCGAATGTTCTGTTGTGATGCCTCGTTGGGTTTTCATTTGGTTTTTTCCGAGGTTGATCGTGCGTGTGTTGCTATTTGTGCCCCCCTGCAGGGTAAAAGTTTCTAAAAGCCGTGTCCGCGGTTATGGACGACTTGGAGCACAGTATCTCGATCATAGACAACTATAACTACAGTAGTGCTATAAATTTGACTTTATAATGACTAGTAATTAGTTTCACTACAACGGAATGGCTAAATAAAAGTACCAACAACTGCTGGTTTTGGGATGCCTCATGCTATATGTATCTCACTAGTAAGTATTGCAACTACAACGGAATGGTTAACTAAAACTGCCCACTGTTTATAATATCGGGATGACTCATGCTATCTATATCTGACTAGTAATTGCCGCAACCATAACGGAATGAATAAAACTGCCAACTGTGTGAGTTTCTTGGTTGACTTCCTCGTTTGGTCTCGAGGGGGAAATACCAGGATGGGTATGCTTGGTGATAGTTTCAGGTTGGATCCGAATAGGTCTTTCTTATCCCTATCTGATATTCGCCAGTTGTATTGAGTCTCTATAGGTTGTTTAGTGCATGTTGCGCCGCCTCTTCAGTCCACCATACCTATGTAGGCGAGGACCGCCGAATTCTAGTCTCGCCGTGTACTGGCCTCAGTACTGACCGCTCTCTTTTTTCTTTGCCCTTTGTCGGCATCCCTTTTGTTTAAGCAGGTTTTGAGATCGACATCGTTAGCAGGGTTACCCTTCCGGCTTGGCCTGGGCAGGGTTATGGACGCCATTGGTTATTCTTCAGGGCTCTTAGCTCAATCTGCATCTTGTCCGTACTTGGACGCTGTGTCGTTTTAAAGGTGATTTGGATCTTTGTATTGTATATCTGTATTCTTGACTCTTTGAGTCATTGTTGTATATATCTTTTCTGTGGGTTCCATCGTGGACTATTGTGTAATGGTATTACTTCGTTTTCCACCCGCACGAAAGTGCCTGGTGGGCACCTTTGAATCGTTTCTATGCGAGTTTGGCGGGAATCGCTGAAACTTGTATAGGGCCGATTCCGAGGGTGTTAGAGATCCAAGCACATGACTTAATAGGATTGATAGGATACTCATACCAACAAGTTGCAACTTCTTTTCCGGAAGCTTATTCGAAAAGAACTCTAAGGTTAAGCGTGCTTGGCCTAGAGCAATTCTAGGATGAGTGACCGACCGGAAAGTGGGTAACCGGGTGCGCATGAGTGAGGCAAAGTGCGTAGAAAAGACTTGTGTTGGTCTGTGGGGCTAGTCTAGATGTTCTATTAAGCTATCAGGAGTGACACCCCCGGGCCAAGTGGACGGGGTGTTACAGGAGAGGCACTACTACCACCGAATCTAGGCCTCCGCCCTACGTACCAAACTCCGTCGCAGAAACAATGGAGGGTTGTCATCCTCCACGCAACAACTACCCCACACGCCGATCCACGTGAGTAAGCCACCAAGCCGGGGTGCTCTTCCATCACCGCGACCACACGCGACGCACACGGCGTAGGAAAAGTCCCCACCGCTGCTAGCGATGACCATGCTTTTGCCTAGCCACGTCCCATGGTAGCGGCGAGGTGGGAGGAGGTGGAAGGGTGATGGCCGGTCGGCCGGGATCTACGGTTCCCCCTAGCGGCTCCCTGGCAGCACCCGGGAGGAGGAGGAGACTTGTTTTATGTAGGTATAGGTGACATGTTTCTCCTTTGCGTGTGTTGTCTACTTATTTATGTATTTAGGTGTTCATCTCTTTACTCTTTCATCTCTAGTAGGCATCATGAGTTTGTGTTTATGTTTCTTTGTGTCCTTGCACCGCTAGTCTGTTGAGGACCATTTTAAATTCAGCTCTTTGCGAGCCTTTTTTTGTAAAGAAGGAACACATACAACATTCAAGAGTATAAGGTAGTCAATCATGACATTCGAGTGTGAATATCGATATAGATTTTTCAATTCTAAACTGATCTTGGCAAGCTACATTGTGAATGTTATAAGTTTAGTAGAGTGTTTGAATATAAAAATTTAGGTTAGCCCACTCATGCATTCATGTGTACGATTCCCCTAGAGAATTTGTATGAATGTCAATTTACAAAATATGGAAATTGTAATATTACTACTACTACCATATATGTCACTGAGAGGGAAAATTCATACGGCTGAGATACCTTACCATAGTGGGGTCATAGTCTCGATCAAACTATATTGTACCATCGTCTATTTTCTTAGTATTTAACACACATTAGTAGTACATCTTATAACTGAGAACAGATGTGCTCTTTTAGCCCCTAAATGGGTAAATACATGAATGCCTCCCACTCCGTCCGTTCCATAATATAGGATGGATGGATGTGAACTTTTTGATCCTGGCAAAAGGGCGGTCCCTGTCCGGGAGCACCTTAAATTTTCTCTTAGTGCTGTTGACTCTGCAACAACAAAAGTTCAATTGGATTATATATGTATAGAAGAGCAGCCTTGATGATCCACAACTAGTGCGCGCAACTTCAGATGAGCTGATGAGATCAAGTCCACGAAACGGATGCAGCACTCTACCACCGGTGCAGGCCTTCCTGCTAGTGCCTAGTGTTTCTACGCCGACGCCGTGAGGTCATGCCGCAGAGCGTGGAGGAAATGAAGAGGAACACACTTCAAGATTCAGCCGGCAACGGGGCACGTAACCGACGGCCTGTTACACGCGCCGTTTCTATCTGGTACCATTTCCTATGCCTTTATGAACTTCGAGCAAGTACGTAGAAAAAGATAGAACCATCCATCCATGTACTACTACTTATCTGTTCCAAGTTCAAGGGGTGGCGGCACGGGATGGAATACACTTGCATTCTCCGGTCGCAGTGAACGTTGCAAGCAACTCTACCCGAACAAGAAAGAAACAGAGCTGTAATTACGCTATGTACGTAACCATCTCCCCAAGTTATTACTACTACTACGCTGCCGATCTTCCCAGGAGACTCGACTGAGCTAGCTAGGCCTAGTTGCGGTTAAGAAACGCGGCAAGCGTGGCCATATGCATGGCGGCCTTGGGCGACGCGAGGTTGTTGAGGAAGAAGCAGTGCCCTTCGCCGGGCGTCTCGTACAGCTGCGCCTCCCCGTCCCAGCCGCTGCCCCGGATCGCGTCCACGTACGCGCGCTGCCACGGGCCGAGCCGGTCCTGCCTGGACACCGTCATGAGCACGCGCGCGCTCCCGAGCCGCCGCCACGCGTCCGCCGGCAGCGCCATCGGGTTCACGTACGGGTGCTCCATCCCGTACCGCCCCGCGCAGATGAACCCCCACGCACGCTCCGCCGAGGGGTCGACGTGCGTGCCGAGGAAGTAAGGGTCGAGCAGGGCCACGCCCTTGATCCTCCGCGCGCTGCCGTCCAGGTCCACGTCCAGGCCCTGCTTGCCCGCGCGCATCGCCAGGTTGTGCGCGATGTTGCCGCCGGCGCTGTCGCCGCCGACGAACAGGCGGGACATGTCCCCGTGCCTGGAGAGCCATGATGAGCGCGAGCCGTGGCGCGCGCTGGAGAGCACCCACTCGAGCGCCGTCCACGAGTCGTCGTAGGCGGCCGGGAGCGTGTGCTCCGGCGCGAGGCGGTAGTTCACCGACACGGCGATGACGCCGGCCTTCGCCGCGAGCACGTTGAGGTAGTTGTGGTACACGGGGTCGAAGGCCGACTCCACGACGAACGCGCCGCCGTGGAAGTAGAGGAGCACCGGGAGCCTGCCGCTGCCGGGGCGGCTGGGGCGGTAGAGCCTGACCGCGAGGCCCGTGCTCTGGTCGATCACGACGTCCCTGGAGGCGACGCCGGTGCGCGTGTCCAGCGACGGAGGCACCACCCTCGTGCCCATGAGCCGCTGCACGCGGCCGCTCTTGTACTGGATGAGGAACGGCGTGAAGTCGAACTTGACCTCGTCGACGGAAGCACGGCCGCGCAATGCCGAGCCTTCCTCCTCGGCGCTGCTCCTTGCGTCCCCTGTCCCGAGAGAAGAGCAGAGGAGCGCGACGAGAAGCAGCAGGGCGAGTAATAACGCTCGCGTGGCCATGACCGGAGCGCCGAGAGGACGGTGCGGCTGTCTGCGAGTGACCTGCACTGTACCGTGGTAGTATGTGCGTTCCGAGTGTAATTTGCCAGGGGCGCGCGCGCGCGCTTATATGCACCGATGAATGATGCGGCCGACACGGTGGGCAGCGCGCACCATTTGGGCTCGGGACGGAGCGGGGCGGACGGGTGGTGGAGCGCAAAACACCCTTCCACAGGTAAAACGACCGATCGATGAGATGACGGACGTGCGTTGTGCCCGCACTCGCGAAACGTTTTCGGCCTCGGGTCAATGCGCAGTGCAAAAGAGGCCGTTTCCGTAGTGGGGCGGCACACACTCGCCATTACCATTAGTGACCCGTAACCATCCGGCGCCTGGTAGTGCTTAAGTGCGCGGACCTATCCTACCGTCACGGAGCCAAGCCGTAACTGGCGCGTAGCTAATCAAGGTAGTACAGGCGCAAACAAAACTTCATCATCATTCAGAAACCAAAAGGCGTCACGGGGAGAAGAAGCAGTAGTACGCCGGGCAGTTCATTCAAGCCAATGCTGCTGGTAGGAGAGTTTTGTAAGTATATATCGTGTGCTCTGTGAGCGCTCGAGTTGGCATCTTCGAACGAAGACCGTCCAAGCCCAGCCCGTCGTAGATCCAGCATGTCATTTAAGGGTGTTTGGTGCCTTGTGAGTTGCACAACTTCCTTTCTACCGATCAGCAGCAGTTTGTAACCTCTCGTCGTGCGAGCGTTTGTTGCCTTGCAGGAGATGCCGGCCCTCGTTTAGAGCCTACTAGCACCTTAGGGCATCCACACGTATCTCGTCCGAGCGTGTCCGAACCGGTTCATGCAAATGCGTGGGGCGTGCGCGGCGCTCCAGCGGGCTGACCCATCCGGACAAACACGTCGCTCGACCCATCTGTGCATCTAATATGGGCAACGGTTGTGTCGCCCGAACATGCGCGGACTCATCCACGCGCCCACCCGTCAGACACCGCTTACCGGCGGTATTGATTAGACGCGGTCAGCGGCACCGATTCAGATGCAATCGTGGCACCGATTCAGACGCGCTGCGCGGAAGGCTGGCCGGCGGCAGCCTGCGCCATCAATGACGACGAGACGGCGCGCTGACCCACTAGGCGCCGCCTGTGTTTCCGCGCCGGCATTGATGGCGAAGGAGCGGAAAGCTACGCGCGTTCATGGACGGCTGAGCTATTTAACCTTGCGTCATCGGTGTCGCCCTCCTCACCTCTCGCCATCGCAAACCCTACGCGTCGCCACCACCACCGACGATGAAGACACCGTCATGGCTGAAGAAGGGGAGGAGCAAGAACGACCACGAGGCGTCTGGCTCTAGCAGTCAGCGCCCCTGGTTGCCGGCTTTCCTCCGCGACACACCCCTGCCGCCTTCGCCGCTGCCGGAGGATTTCTGAGGCCGAACCGTGGAGGTTCACCCGCCTCCGCGGGAGGGAGAGCGTCGCGAGCGGCAGTACTTCCGCATCGCAGAGTGCGAGCGCCGCTGGAGGGAGGGCCGGGGCATCAGGCACAACGACATGTCCCTCCCCACCAACTGACACCTCAATCGGGACCGTGTCACGGTGCCGCCCGTTCCCAAGAAGGACAAAGGGCGGGAGGAGGAGATCTGCTGCCGGATCAGGAGCCTCCCATCGGCCCAACAGTGGGACGTTGTCTACCAATCCGAGGCGTACTTGAAACAGTTCCTCGACTGGGAACACAAGGTGCGGCGCACCACCACCATCCGCCACGACCTGATGCCGTGAGAGGTATACACACTACTAGGAAATCGGCTATAGGTAATCCATACATCTGTGGCACACGTGCTAGTGGTGCCCCACGGGTAAAATAGGCGTGGCGCACTGCCCACAGGTACCCTACGGCTAACTGCCATAAGCGTGGCGCTCATGGGGCTGGTGCTCCACGGCTATGTGTGGACCAGGGCATAGGTGGCCACAGACCACATACCCGTAGCGCACTAGGTTAGGGTGCGCTACGAGTGTGAAACTTAGTAGTAGCGCACCCTGACCCAGTGCGCTACGGGCATGTGTGTTGCGACCTGATGCAGCAGCTAGGTCAAGTCATGGGGCACCCTGTCCTAGTGCCCTAGGGCTAAGTGGCCTGCACCAACTTTACAACCACGTGGATCGCCTTTTTAGCCTTGCAAAAAATAAAATGAAAAACACTTCAAAAAATAAAACCCTTTCACATGTAGGTAGGTAATGTGATCTAGTCTGTAGGAAAATTAACAAACAATAATTTTGACTTTTTCTGCAAAAACAGGTCACGTCATGGTAAAACGGCCGTAACTTTTGCATACGATATTAAAAAAAATGTTTAATATACTAAAATGACGAGAACTAGATTTTCAAAATTCGAAAAGACTAAAAAGTTACAGTCAAAAGACCGTTTTTTTCAGCAAAAAAAAATAGAGGACCACTTACACGTAGCGCACCACCCCTAGTGCGCCACGACTAAGTTGGGCGGGATTCAAAATTCAAATCACCACCCCGCCCGGTCACCTACCCCTCTACTTTTCCCTCCCCCTTCTCTCCTTTTCCTTTTCCTCCCTTTTCCTTTTCCTCCCTTCTCCTCCTCCTTCTTCTTCTCCTTTTCCTTTTCCTTCTCCTTCTCCTCCTCCTCCTCCTCCTTCTTCTCCTTCTCCTTCTCCTTCTCCTTCTCCTCCTCCTCCTCCTTACAGTGACGACGGCCTCCTCCTTCTTCTCCTCCTCCTTATAGTTCTGACGACGGCGAGCTATCTGACGAGGTGAGGTAACGACGACGGCGGTAACCACTTCGACGAGGCGACGGCGGTGACCACTCCGACGAGGCAACGACGATGACCCACACCGACGATCGATGACACTGACGGATGCGGGGGCGGCGAGATCCAAATCTCCCGCTTTTTTTTGAATTTTGAAATTTGTATCAGTGGCGCACAACACTCAATGCGCCATGGCTAACTTTTCATACGCATGGCGTACAACACCTAGTGCGCCACAGTTAACTTTTCATATGCGGGATGCACCACCTAGTACGCCACGACTAACTTTTAGCTGTAGCGCGCGCCTTGTGGCGCACCCCTAGTGCGCCACGGATAGCCAAAACAGGTGCGCCACGAATTAGCTGTTTCCTAGTAGTGACCCCGTCCCCGATATCGACTCGAACGACGAGGGCGTCGTCAACCACTCTGACGCCGAGCTCGACAGCAAGGACGGCAACGACGAGAAGGATGACGACGACATCGTCGTCAAGCAGGAGACGGTGGACGACGTTGCCGTGAACCTGCCCTGGAGTACCGCGAGGTACTGGCGCGGGGCTACGACGAGGACGCCTTCACCGAGCAGGCCATTGCAGCCAGCACGCGGGAGGAGGAAGCCCAGTGGGTCGGCTTCGAGGAAGCCGTCCAGCTCACCAGCATGGTGGCGCAGGCGAACTCTCAGCTGTCTGCACTGTCGCCACTACCGGGATGGGCGCCTCCGATCGTGCCGAAGGTGGGGATTGAGCTGGCGTACCCCCGCACGGTTGGTCGCCGTGGCCTTGGCAGGTGGCCAATCCACCTGCGCCGCTCCCGCTCCGGCCCCGCCGCTGTCCAACCTCTAGACACCGCCGGAGTACATCGACCTCGATCCGTAGATGGACGAGGAGACGCTGACGCGCGAAGATCGATAGCTAGGGTAGGCTAGTTAAAATTCTTTTTTTTTATTTTAAATGTAAATTAGTACTATGAACTTTGCCAGTTGGTTTAATGTTTAAATTTATAAAAAAATACTGCGTTCAGACCGGACAAATGGATCGCGTCACGGCTGACCGAACAGACTGAATCCCTTCCCATATTACCGCGATCCGATCTAAACGAACACAAACAGGCCGTTTAGATCGGCACGGTGGATGGCCTTACTGCGCCATCAATGGCTGGGCCGCGTTTTACTGCCACACCACCTGCACAGTGTGTCCCCTCCACACTGTCATTTACTACTGACCGAAAGCATGGCACGCTGCCCCGACCGTCCGTCCGTCACCGGTTTGGCCAGTGCCGACGCCATGTGTACGTACACTCACTCTCCTTTTATTAGGTCCCCCTGCTGCCATGCATCTCGCCGTTGGATACTTGGAAGGAATGGTAAATGCGGAGCAGGGAAGAAAATTTGTGCGCAAGCGCGAAGATTGTACTACTGCCAGCTGGTATGCATGTGCAATAAGTTCTGTCGACCTCTGGCGGTTCCTTCTGCAACAGTATGGCGACGAGCTTAACGGCCATCTGGCCGTGGCACGTCCGTATGAATCGAGGTCGGGATTGATGGAACCAACTTTCTCTTCTCATGATGGAGGGATGGGGATGGATTTGATTGTGAGTAACTGCAAACCCTATACTTGCAATATGGCTTCCAGACTTGAGTCATAACTAAACGTGAACCACCAAATCGTAGCTCACAAGATTTTTAGTTTCCACAACATATAAAGCACAATTCTTTTTCCCTTTGAGACAGAGAACGAGTAGAGTTTTTTTTAAGAGAAAGAGCAGATGGACACAGCAGTATCGAATCATGGTTCAGTATCAAGGCCCAGTCTCTCTCTCTCTCTCTTTTTTTTTCATCTCAGGCCTCAAGGAATCGCTACCAAACTACTGGAAAGCCCATATTTAATTTTATTTCGATCTTCCGCAGACAATTCAGCCCAGTAACCAATAGTCCTCACTGAAAGAAGTAAGAGTGGAGATTTGGTGCACACGAGAACCACTGACTCCCTTTTATAAAAACAGAAATCATATTTCTGTATTTACTTTTTTTAGGAAAAACATCCGGATGTAGCCACTAAAGTGTTTCCACAAACGTGTAAAATATTATTTTGAAATATTATATATTTTGATCTACGTAAAAATGACAAAAGTGTGGACATGAGTATAAGTTCCAATTTTTGAAAGGTCTCACAAGGTCTCGCGTGTGGGACTTTTTTTGTGAGGCGTGTCGCCCTGTGGGGTACACGTGTGCCCTCAAGGTAACATATGTAAATAAAACTTCCGCTTAAGTAGCCCTGAGATGGACAAAACAAAACTTTTTACTCCCTCATTTTAAAAGGATGTCTCACATTTGTTTAGAATCGTATGTATCTATATATATACTAAAATACGTATAGAGACCCGTAAATCTAGATAAATCTGCGACATCCTTTAAGGAGTACATCGCATTCTGAATTTAATGACAGAGTAGTAGTACAAAGACACGGTATCAAGTACATTTAAAAAAAGTAGAAGTACTTATAAAACCAAGTACAAAGTACATTTTAAAATTTTTATTTCCCCACTAACAATAAAAACCAAAATATACTTAAACTGAAAAGCCAAGTACACTTACACTAAACCCAAGTACAACCATGTTATTTTGGAAGTACAAAAAAACCTTCGAGACGGTTCAAAAGATATTTAGTTTTGAAATTCTAGTACGAAAAATAAACGGACAAAATAGCAGCTCCCATCCTCAACATGTCCCCTTCTCTCATCCCATCCACACGATACGCTAAAATCTAAAAGTACATCTCAAATGAAAACCCAAAGTACACTTATCGCTACAACCCAAGTACAACCACAATAATTTTGAAACTATAAACACAAAATATCTTCAAACCAACCAACATTGGATCTTGATACTTACCTTACCTTATATTTATCGGATACTGATGACCCATAAGTGTAGGGTATCGCAACAGTCTTCGCGGTAGTATTATTCAATTTATTGATTCGACACAAGGGGAGCCAAAGAATATTTGCAAGGCTTAACAACTGAGTTGTCAGTTCAGCTGCACCTGGAAATAGTTCTTACTCACAGAAGTTTATCAGTAGCAACAGTCTGATAGTAGCAACAGGAAAACAACAACAACAGTGGAACAAGAGCAATGGTAATAGTAATAGTAAACAGTGGGATTCGAGTGCGATAGGCATAAGGATGGATTGACGGCCGTTGCATGAACGAGTCTAAATATGTAACTTCAAGATCTAGGGCATTGCAGATAAATAATAACAAGCATCCAAGTACTAAACAATCCTAGGCTGCTCCAAATATAGTAATACGTGCTCGCAATGAGAACTTGCACAACATCTTCTGTCCAGCCAGCCCGTGGCAGCGGGGCCTCTAGGGAACTACTGGCAATTAAGGTGCTCATTTTAATAGAGCACCGAAGCAAAGCATTAACACTCCATGAATACATGTGGTCCTCACACCATAGCCATCCCCACCGGTTGTCCTAATTATTATCACTTTGGGACCTTTGGATCCGGACAATGATATGTGTACACAACTTGCAGATAAGATCACAAACAATACTATCACAATGATTCAATAATAAGCTTAGATCTGAGATCATGGCACTCGGGCCCTAGTGACAAGCATTAAGCACAACAAGTTGCAACAAAGTCAAATAGCACTAATAGAGATACTAGACACTATGCCCTAACAAATCTTATTCGATTACATGATAGAACTCATCCAATCCCTACCATCCCCAAGCCTACAACGGGGAATTACTCACTCATGGATGAGGGAAACATCGGTGGTTGATGGAGATGCGTTGGTGATGACGATGGCGATGATACTCTCCAAATTCCCCATCCCGACAGGGTGCCAAGACGGAGTTTCTGGATCCGAATCTTGGTTTCTGGTGGCGGCAGCGTAGCGGAACTCTTTCTGGAAAACTATCAAACCCCCCTCGGTTTTTAGGTCGAAAGGCAACTTATAGGCGCAGAGGGAGGCCGAGGGGGTGTCTAGGGTGGCGGCACCCCCTAGGCGCGGCCAGTGGTGGGCCCGCGCCTGGCATGGGTGTGGGACCCCCAGGCTCCTTCTCCGTCTCGTCTTCTGGATCCATGGATCTTCTGGTGAAATAGAATTTTTGGCATATTTTCCAGGATTTTTCCTGATAGTTCATTTTCTGCACAAAAACTAGACACCAAGGTAATTCTGCTGAAAACAGCGTCAGTCCGTGTTAGTTGTATCCAAATCACACAAGTTTAGAGGATAAATAATAGCAAAGTGTTCGAGAAAGTAGATACGTTTTGGACGTATCAACTCCCCCTAAGCTTAGCTTATTGCTTGTCCTCAAGCAATTCAGTTGAAAACTGAGTGCGATAAAAGAACTTTCACGAACACTTTGCTTCATATGATGTAAATATTCTCAGCACAGGGGTAGATACTTAGACAATTCATAATAAAGAGTATGCAACTAAGTCTACTCAATAGTCATTGCAAGCTATGAAGAGAAACTAACTCAATAAAATAAGTAGCATGAAACATAAACATAAGCAACATTGCAATGCTCATAATAAGGTATGATAGAGTGGTATCTCACTTGCCTTTGTTTGAAGAGAACAATATAAATGCCAAGGCACCTCTGAAGTTCAAGTGAAGACTAGAGATAAAGATACCAGAGATACAAGCATCAAAGTAATGACATAATTAACCAAGTTTTGTAACAAACACAAGAATGACAACTATGCTCTCAAGGGGGTGCTCATAGAATAAATGGTGACTCAACAAAGTTGTGAAAACGGTTTTGAAAGGTTTGAAAGGCTTCCCAATGTGAAAGGAAGGTATTCATTAGCTTTGAGCTGTCATTTCCCCTATCATTGGCATCTTCATATGGTTAAGGTGAAAGTGAGGTCCACTCTGAATCATATGCTTGACAGACCATAGACTGGAAATCCCAAGCCCCTTGAGTACAGGGGCCGCTCCACATGCTACTCAACTTTGGTTACCTGAAAGTTCTTGTCATTGTAAATACATGCATATCATAGAGAACTGCCAACAGGGTACCCCTTGCACATGATACAGGAGCAATCCCGTGATCAAAATGACAAGGCAAGCAGACAATGAGCATCTCAGCGATCTTTTTATTTACTATGTGTATAGCTTTTTATTGAGGATGCTTCATAAATGCTCATTATGGTGATGCTGCAAGTTTCCACCATGATTAGGCATGGCTTAGGCTAGCGGCCCAGGCGTTTCTCTAACACAATATATAAACTCCATGAAATCACAAGCTCCCCTTTTATTTCACATCATCGACATCCGCAAACAAAAGAGCAAGGTATCAACTGGATGAGATATCCAAAAAAATTTGAAAGCATTCCCCGCGACAGCACGGTTCTGCTGACTCCCAGCATATAATTGGCAAGCATATAACTTTCATGGACAAGTCATAATGGTTCAGAATTATTAAGCGCAAGGAATAAAGTGTGCCATCAAGTTCATGAGAGCTTTACTAACTAACTTTCTCAAAACAGTCAAACATTTTATTTTGGAAGAAAACACGACATATAGAATATGCGCTAAAGTAGCAAATGATGCTAATAGGTAGGTATGGTGGACACAGTGGCAATATTGGTTTTGGGAAGTTGGAAACACAGGTAGAGCTCATACTCAGTGCAAGTGAAGGCTAGCAATAGAGAGGGAGCGACAAACGAGAGAGCAATAACTGTCATAATCATGTTTGCAACAAAACAGGACTAACTATGGCATGAAATTGATACAAGAACTCTGAGGCAAAATAAATCATCGAGGCTTACTGACTAATGATTAGTCATATGCATGCATGAGCATGTGCCAAGTCGATTCACATGAACAGTCGGAGGAGGATACCACAATATCATACCGAAGTATGAATAAAACAATGCAAGCAAACATTCATATGACATTTTACAAACTATTAGCAAGTTGGAGCTAATCACAAGCAAGCAAGAACTACTAAGCATCCATAATGACATACACCTTACACAAACAGGCTAAGCATGCTCACAATGATGAGTATATGTACAAAAATGAAAAACAAATAGAGTTCATTTCTAGACTCTTACCACTCCTCAAGTTGTCTTAGTCTTCATTATTTCCCTTAACTTGTGTGACTTGAATAATAACATGAAACCAAAATCCACTGAGGATGGCTAAACCCTGCAAAGAACTCACAAAACCAAAGAAAAACAACAAATATTTTTGGTGTTTTTGATTTTTTTAAAGCAAGCACACAAAGCAAAAACAAACGAAGCAAAAGAAAACCAAAAACTAAAACTAAAACGCTCCAAGAATAACACAACTGTGCATGAAACAATAAAAACGAAGTGTCTAGAAAGACCTGAGATTTTTATTGATGAAGAAGGGGATGCATTGGGCACCCCCAAGCTTTGACGCTTGTACCTCTTAAATATTTCTTGGGGTGACACGGGGTGGCACCTCCAAGCTTGAGATTTTGTCTATTATTCATCTCATTACATCATTCTCTCTCTACACCTGAAAATTTTCCTTCATACAAAACTTCACACAATCTTCATTAGCAACATTAGTGTATTTAAAAGATAATAGACCTTTGGGTTTAGCTTTGGAACGGCAAAACTTTTCACTAAAAACACAAGATACTGTAGCAATTCCTTCAAAAGCTCAATTCCCCAAAAGAGAACTCAAAAAGGAATCAATAAGAAGCAAATGCAAATAATGGAAGAAATTTGTCAAAACAGACCAGCAGGTAGAAACCGATTTTTTAGAAAATATTCCGTTGCTCAAATCAAAAAGTGTTGAACTAACAAAAGTTAGCTAACATACTGGGGGATTTATTCGTAAATTTTCAGCTCAATCCGACTTACATAAACTCCTCACAATTTTTTATGGTGGAGGACAGAAATATGTTTCGGGATAGCAACTCTCCAAATCTTACTTCCCTCTTATTAGAGGTCATTCTTGGCACAAAAAGCAAACAAAAAGGATAAGGAGAGGTCATTACTAAAGTAATAACTTCCAATATTCAAGGAAACTCTTGGGTTATCTCCCAACAAGTACTTTTCTTTAACGCCTTTAAGTTAGGCACGACGAAGAGCAAAGATTGGAAAGGAGAAAAGTAAAGGAAAGCAAGAATAACCACAGTGAAAACATTATTTTGTTCATAAAAAATTCTTTTGTTAACAAGGTTGATCAAGTCTTGTTACCAAAACAATCTTATATGAAACAAAACTTTGCAATCCACAAGGTGATTATGTTACCTCATACTTTATAGCAATGGTCCCAATCATAATAGTTTCAAAATTTTCTTGTGGAATGGGATAATATATTTCTCCAACCTTGATGCTCTCAATATTTCCAATATAATTCAGGCAATAGCTTTTAACAACCTTCTTGGGGAAATAGAAAGTATGCTCTTTGTCATTAATATTGAATGTTACTTTTCCTTGATTACAATTGATGATAGCACCTGCAGTATTAAGAAAAGGTCACCCAAGAATAATAGACATATTATCATCTTTAGGCATTTCAAGCACAACAAAATCAGTTAAAACCATGAAATTATGAGCAACTTTAACAGGAACATCCTCACATATACCAACAGGAATAGTAGTTGACTTATCAGCCATTTGCAAAGATATATCGGTTGGTATCAACTTTTCTAGCTGGAGTCTCTTGTAGAGAGAAAAATGCATAACATTAACTCCAGCTCCCAAATCACATAAAGCAGTTCTAACATAATTATTCTTAATAGAGCAAGGAATAGTTGGTTGTCAACACCCGGATTTTTCAATCCTAGATGTCTGTTATGCCATACATCGCAATCCCAGGATTACCATTTTTGCGAGACATAACAGAATTGGATACCATAGTACATCATCCGTTACAACGATACATAAGTTCTTACACAAATAGGGATCTCATGATCCAGTTCTTAATACAACTTCATGCAGCGGAATACGTAATAATAACGGTAGCGTAGGCGAAGCTCCATCTTCAGGGTCACAGGCAATACTGACGATGGGAGATGATCCTAGTTGTCGTAACCTTCCTGGGGTCCATCTTCCAGGTACTCCTCTTCATAGTCTGGCCATGGGAATAGCCAGGGACAAAGCCATGAGTACTCTTTAAGTACTCGCAAACTAATACTAACAGGTAAGGGGTTTTTGGATAATAGGACACTAGGCTCTAGGGCTGTTTTGCAAAAAGCCAGGTTTATCTCTACTCAGTTCCAAAGCTAGTCACAATTTTATAACTCCTAAGTGGGATCTTGTAATTCAGGTCAAAACTCTGTTGTGGTCAAGTCAAAGTCTCAATTCGTTTCACAAGTCATTTTGAAAAGTCTGACGGGGAACAGTATGGCCACTCCAACTGTCCATAACCGCGGACGCAGCTATTCGAATAGTTTGACACTCTGCAGAGATTATACACTTTCACCACAACATTCGATACATCTGTCAGGAACAAATCTTGAATTCACCATACTCAGTATGCGGATAATCAATCCTAACCTTTCGATTACACGCCCTAGTATAAGCACCTCTCCTGTGAGTTTGGCCTCCCAACCATGACCAACTGTCATCTTGGGTACTACACAGGTGGACAATCTTCACAAGGTAGCCTCAGCTCAGACCTTGGCCGTGAGGGAACTAATACTAAGGAATATAAGTTTCCAGTCAATCCCTACCTAATCTTCGGGTATTGTGGTTGTACGATAAAATTGGAATGGTATCGCATCCAAACAACCATCAGTTTTATAAAGGGCTAAGGCTCATGCCTCAACATTTTCATCACCAAAATCATCAAGTGTTTGGAAACACATGTCCAAAACATTTCAATAGAATGATCCATCATTCCAAGGTTTTCATAACCATTTTTCCACCAAGTATTCCCATCTAAAGTTGATCAAGTTTTATGCTTAGCACTAGCATCTACAGGTGGGGGTAAGCACTGATGAGGGGTGGTAAACTAGTGGGGTTTTAACTAAGTTCAAACTCATGCCTTAGGATGACATCAAGGTTATCTAGCTTAGGCCAAATTTTATGCTCTTTATGCAACCTTCAGCACAACTGTCTAGTATCTACCAAACTCTTAGGTAGACTCTAAGTAAGCTTTGATAAAGAAATAAAGTAAGAAGCTTGCACATAAAACTAGGATTTGGTTTATCAAGTGGGTATGATCACATATGCTTAAGGCATATAGTAGTCATATCACAAGTATGGGTTTGTGGCATCAGTAGGGTATCTTCCAAGGGTTAGCTTGCATCAATATCCGTATAATCTTGCATAATTACTAGCTTGCATCAGTATCAATATAAGATTGCCTTGTGCAGAGCAGTGGTTGAAGTTCTCCTCGGCTTCCTCTTCGTAGTATCCTCCTTCCTCCTCGTATCCTTGGTCGGTACTAGCGTCTATGAATAAATACGAGGTAAACAATCACCAAACAATACTTAAATACTTGCAATCATCACACACAAGGGTCCTATAGATGATCTAGCATCATCTCTAACATTACAAGGTTAAGGCTTGGTTTAAATCTTTTTATTTTTAGAAAAGTAATTTCTACTCATTGAAAAAAAAACTACTTAAGATTTAATATTCTCCAAACTAAACATGGGATCATGTTGACACATGTCATCACCACATATTGTAGTCCATGGGAATGTGATTTAAAGTGCTGTCACAATTTAATAAGGTTTTACCCTTTTATTTTAATTAATTAAAGTGGCTAGAAATGCTTATGAAGCATTCTTTTATTACTTTAACAATATTTCTACAAGTAAACCTATATATTTTTATATATTCTGAAAGGTATGGTTAAATGTGATTTTTGAGAGTTGGAATCAACTCAAAAGCTATTATGTTTAAATTTGAAAAATGTTTGAATGCAGAAAAGCTTCTGCCTGGTTATTTTTACCAGGGGTGATCTATAGATCCAAATGACTTGAATCCAACGGGCTTGGATTCAGCATTCACAGACCTTTCCAAAAAAATTGGTTTCATTCAAATTGGTGCACTGAATCGATCTGGGTTGATTTTTGAAGTTGAGTACAGAAGTGTGTTTGAATCGAAATAGTAAAAGATTTAATTTGAATAACTGGGCGGCGCGGGAAATTCTAACGGGATGGCCTGCTAAGCGCAGTGCTCCCGCGGGCTGCTTAAGTGGGTGTCCCCACTCGTCAGTGACACGGGGATGGGCGAAGCGGTATGGGGCAACGTGGATCGTTCGATCTAGTTCTAATCTAACGGCTGGGAGTCATCATCGACGCGAGACAACTCCGGCGAGAACGAAACCTAGCGCGGCCAGTGAGGGTCGCTGGGGGCTCAGTCGACGACGGCGAACTCAGGGGTGGTCGCGGCAGCTCCTGGGGCGGCTCCAATCACTGGCTCTTTTCTTCTCCGCCAGCGGCAGGCTCCAGTGAAATTCCGGCGAGGTGGTGCTCGCCTTGCTCTGAGAATGGTGTGGCACGATCGGTGAGGAGAGGGGAGTGAGATGGTGTGAAGAAATCGAGCAGGGGTGGCCTCTATTTATAGTCGAGCGAGGGGACCGTCGGGGCGCACGGTGAGCTCGTCGGGGGCGACGTTACAGGCGGCTATTGGCATGGGCAAGGGTAGGGGACGGTGCTATGTCTCCTGGCGATGCTCAACGACATGGTCGCGAGGCATGGGGCGGTGTGGTTTGGTCTGGAACGGCCGGTGCTCTGCGCGGCAGAGGCGGCGTCTTCGACGGCAGACGGTGGCTGTGCGACACGGGGCTGCAAATGGGGATGTCTGGCGGTCTCCTGGGTTGATGGCGATCGTATATGCACGCGGCGAGGGCGGCGCGCGGTCTATGGATGATGGTCGAGGGTGGCGCTCTGGCGCACGCTCGGCATGGTCTGGGCGCGGCTTGTGCGCGTGGTCCAGGGCTTGGCAACGCTTGCGGCTGGGACAGTGAGTGGCGGTGGACGGTGGGCTGCCTCCTAGACAAGGTTGGCACGGCTAGTTCTTCCTCTAGCTTGCTGTCCACAATGGGGTGACATTGGGGTGCTCGGCTGTTCACCATTAATGGCAATGGAAAGCTCACAGGGGTGCTAGCGTTGGGCTAATCTTTCTAGATGATCTACTGAGCTGTGTGTGAGCTAACTAGGGAACAAGTTAGGCAAGAATCACTGCACACTATAGTGTTTGATGTTTTGTTTGATTTGTGTCTGCAATCTGTTTGATGAAATGGCCGCATGAAATCAAGTTTTGAATTTTGAAATGATTTTTGGTGGGTTTGCTAGATTGGTGCTGGTGAGTCTGCAGATGCTTGGGTTTTGAAAGTTGAGCTTGTTTGAGTGGGTTTTGAAAAAGTGGGATCTTCCCATATGAAGAAGATTCAATTTTGAATTGTCATTTAAACTATGCATTTGAAAGTTTCTGGATGATCACAAAGTGGGCCTTGATACTCTGTTCTGAGTACATTCAAGGGGTGCAGAGATCCAGAAAAGTTTCTGTTAGGTTCTAAAAGTTTGAGACAGCCAAAGTAGGCATGGGAGTTAAATTGGTCAAAATGACCATTCACTTACTATATTTGTTTTGATTTACTTGTCTTTAAGGAAAGTGTGGGAAATGTTTTAGATGATGTTCATTTCACCTAAGAAACATTTTACAAGCAATGGATCACACAAACAAGGTGGTTTTTAAAGAAATTCAAAATCCATGCATACACATATACATGCATTCATGAGTTTATTTAAAAAAGTTTTTGTTAACCCTAATCTTGATGATTAGTGTTTGATGATCTAAGTTTGGTATTTTTGGGATGTTACAAACCTTCCCCCCTTAAACAAAATATCATCCCGAGATTTGAAAAAGGACGAAAATATTACCTAGGATTTGAAGAGATCGGGAAACTCCGTCCTGATGTGATCTTCGCGTCCCCAGGTAGCTTCCTCTTCTGTGTGGTTGCTCCACTGAATCTTGAGAAACTTGATGCTTCGGGTTCGGGTAGTTCGAAAAGCTTCTTCCAAAATGCGGATGGGCACTTCGGGATAGGTCAGGTCATCGTTGATCTCCATGGTCCGATGATCGATATTCTTGAACACTTCGGTCTTCTCGGGGACTTCGAGACATTTGCAAAGTAATGAGATATGGAACACATTGTGCATAGCTGACATCTCTTCAGGTAGTTCCAGTTGATAAGATACTTCTCCTCGACGGTTCAAAATTTTGAAAGGTCCGATATATCTGGGGGATAACTTTCCTTTGAGTTGGAAACACTACATTCCCTTCAATGGCGACACTTTCAGATAAACAAAATCTCCGATGTTGAAGGCGAGGTCTCGACGTCTCTTGTTGGCATAACTCTTCTGTCGGGATTGGGCGGTCTTGAGGTGCTCACGAATCTTGTGAACCTTCTCTTCTGCTTCTCGTAGGATGTCGGGTCCGAAGATCTGACTCTCTCCTACTTCCGACCAGTTCAAAGGGGTGTGACACTTTCTTCCGTACATGAATTCAAATGGGGCCATTTGCAAACTGGCTTGGTAACTATTGTTGTAAGAAAATTCTGCAAACGGCAGACAGTCTTCCCACTTGGATCCATATTCTAGCACACATGCTCTAAGCATATCTTCGAGTATTTGGTTTACTCGCTCCGTTTGTCCATCGGTCTGAGGGTGATACGCGGTACTGAAATCTAGGCGGGTTCCTAAACCTTCTTGGACTTTCTTCCAGAATCTCGAGGTAAACTGAGTTCCTCGATCCGATACTATGTTCTTGGGGACTCCGTGCAAACTAACTACTCTAGCGATGTACAACTCCGCTAGCTTCGAACTCTGATAGGTGGTTTTGACGGGCAAGAAATGGGCGACTTTGGACAATCTGTCCACTATGACCCATATAGAGTCATTTCCCCTACTAGAAGTAGGTAGTCCAGTGATAAAGTCCATTCCTACAGAATCCCATTTCCATTCCGGAATTTTCAAAGGTTGCAACAATGCAGCGGGTCTTTGATGTCCTGCCTTGACTCGCTGGCATATATCACATTTGGCGATATAGCTTTCGATTTCTCTCTTCATCTTATGCCACCAAAATTGCTCTTTCAAATCTTGATACATCTTCGTTCCTCCGGGATGGATAGAATAAAGAGTATCATGAGCCTCCTTCAAGATAACTTCTTTCAACTCCGAATCTACTGGTACACAAAGGCGTCCTTTGTACCATAGAACTCCTTCTTCGTCCTCGGTGAATCCAGGTACTTTGCCTGTACCGATACGACGCTTGATTCCGTCGATACTAGCATTTCCTTTCTGTGCCTCTTTAATCTGACTGATCAAAGTGGGCTGGAGTTCTATGCTAGCCAAAAATCCTTCACTCACTAATTCCATTTGAAAAGCTTCCATCTCTTTGTGAAAGCTCGGTTGCTCCTTCAAAATCATGGAGTTCAAGCAGCACGGCAATCTGCTAAGGGCATCTGCTACTACGTTGGCTTTACCAGGGTGATAGTGAATGTCCAGATCGTAATCCTTGATTAGCTCAATCCATCTTCTCTGCCTCATATTTGAAGGGAATATGCCCTGAGAGGCAATAATAAAGTGTTTATTATGTGTATTCCAAGTATATGATAGATGTTTATTTTGCATGCTATAATTGTATTAATACGGAAACGTTAATACATGTGTGTTTAATAAACAAACAGAAAGTTCCTAGTTATGCCTCTCTCATAAACTAGCTCGTTGATTAACAAGATGATCAAGGTTTCCTGATCATGGACATTGGATGTTGTTAATAACGGGATCACAACATTAGTGTAATGGTGTGATGAACATTCATCCGAAGTATAGCATTATGATCAAAGTCATTGAGTTTATATTGCTATAACAACTTACGAAGTGATCCTAATCCTTAGACCATGAGATCATGTCAATCACTAACACCGGAAGAGTTTCTTGATAACATCAAACGTCACACCGTAACAGGGTGATTATAAAGATGGATTCAGAACTAATAAAGTGTTATGTTGAGGCTCATGGATCGAGAGTGGAATTTGTTCATCCCGATGATGGATAGATATACTCTGGGCCCTCTCGGTGATATCACATTGATTAGCTTGCAAGCAAGTGATTTGATCACTAGAATGTTATATCACAGGAACGAGAAAAGAGTGCATGTCGGTAACGAGATCAAACTAGGTATGGAGATACCGATGATCGAATCTCGGACATGTAATATATCGTGAAACAAAGGGATTAAGATACTAGCGTAAAAGGTTCCGACGATCACAAGAAAGTCATCGTTGAATGTGTGGGAGTCAGTATGGGTCTCCAGATCCCGCTTCTGATTATTGATCCGAGAGGGGTCTCGATCATGTCCGCATTATTCACGAACCGTAGGGTGACACACTTAAGAGACACCGACATCCAATTGGAGCAAATGTTTCATGCCGAAAGAATGAACAAGCGCAGGAATTTATTCCACTAGATACCGAGACAGGTTTTCGGGTGAAATTGCATAAAGTGGTTATGCATGTGAAATAGAATTCTACCAAGGGGTTATTTGTGAATGTTTGTCATTAAAGTAATTGACAAAATTCTGAATAAAATAAAAGAGTTTTATTTAATGAGAGTTTGCATTAAATTTGGTGGAAATTTAATGGGAATTTGAGTGGACTTTCGAGTGGAGGGATTTTAAAGGGCATTTTGTGAGTGGAGTGTCCACCCACATGAATGAAGGAGGGGAGGGGGCAGCCCCCATGGCCGGCGGCCACCCCCTTGGGTGCCCCCCTCCTCCTATAAAAGGAGCCCCCCTCCTCACTTGTCTCTCACACCTCCTCGTGAAGGATCTCTCTCCCCCTCTAGAATTTATCCCCCATGGTCTCGGACTAGCGAGATACATGTTCCCGGTGGCTATTCGGCAAGAAAGAGTTGTGCTTACGCTGCATCGCTGGAGCCAGGAGGCGGAGGTTGCTCGGTGCCTCGAACGTGTGTGCGAGCACGGATGCGCTGCTGATTTGCGGCGCTAGGACTTCCTCTCGATCTTGAGATCGGCAAGAGATCGTCTACATCAACCACGAGTTGAACTCGTTAAGCTTTGTCGGTCTTCAAGGGTATGTTCTCTACGGATATACATCCGCCCGTTGTTTGTATCTAGTAGATAGATCTTGGTATATAGTTCACATCGTAGGAAATTTTTTGTTTTCTATGCTGCGAACCCTACAGTGGTATCAGAGCCGGATCTATGCGTAGATACTTTACACGGGTAGTACACATTTGAGTATGTGGGCGATGATGATCATGTTGTTGCTCCTTTGTTGTAATTTTGGATATTGGTGGCATAGTGGGATGAAGCGGCCCGGACAAACTTTACATGTCCTCGCACATGAGACCTGTTCCACGCTTGACATGCAACTAGTTTGCATAAGTGGCTAGCGGGTGTCTGTCTCTCCTACTATAGTCAATATCTATTTTGCAAGCGAGTTGTCAACAATTTGATTATCCTCGTTGTGGTTCATGTTCGTAGGTAAGAACGGTTCTATCTCGAAAGCCCTAAGCCACGTAAAACTTGCAATGGATAAATTAGAGGCGTCTAGTTTAGATTGTTGCTGGTCTAGTGTTATGATATGGTAGTGTTGTAAGTAGAAGTATGAGATGATACTCTTACAACACACATAGCGTGTAAAATCCATAGACCTTGGATTTACACATATAGGTATGATAGTGATCATACCACGATGCACATGATAGAGATCATCTGCGGGAACCATATCATTTCACTAATAAACATATGATGTTTGATAGCATCTTATATTGCTTGTTTAGCGCTTTGTTAGCATAATAAGATGATCCCTCATTTAAATATCAAGATAAGAATGTGTTCTTCCTTTAGTATGCACCGATTATGTTTTCGTCGCTCCAAGACATCACGTGATGATCGGATGTTCTTGGATCCACGACCATATTTCGGGTGTAAAACAGTTACACACGCGAATACTAAGGTTCTAACTTGGCGAGCCTAGCATGTACAGACATGGCCTCGGAACACGGACCGAAAGGTTAAGCATGAGTCATATAGTTGATATGATGCCCATTTGATGCTCGCCTTTGAAGCTATACCGACTCACGTGATGATCGGACTTGGTATAGTGGATTTGGTTCATGTAATCACCAAAAAGGCACGAGGGATGTCGTTTTTGAGTGGGAGTTCATTCATAATATGGATTATTTGAACTCAATCTATCATACACTTAGTCTAAACTTTACAAATTCTGTTATAGATGGCACCACCTGCTTTTAATTTCAATGTGTTCATGGAGAAAGAGAAACTAGCAACGAACGGTAGCAACTTTACTGAATGGGCCATGAATTTGAGGATTCTCCTCTCTGCTGCACAAAAGCAATATGTGCTAGAAGCGCCGTTAGGACCCCCACCTTTAGATGATGCCCCTGACGAGGAGAAGAATATCTATCAGACTCGTCAGGAGGACCACAACTTAGTTCATTGCGGCATATTGTATGGGCTAGAGCCGGAACTTCGAAAGCGTTTCGAAAACGGCAATGCATTTGATACAATGGGTGAGTTGAAAATGATTTTCGACACACATGCTGCTGTAGAGAGCTACAACGCTTCAGAAAAGTTCTTTAGCTGCATGATGGAAGAGCACAGCTCCGTTAGTGAGCATGTACTCAAGATGTCGGGTTACGCCGATAAGCTTGTGTCCTTGGGAATATCGATTCCCATTGACTTAGGCATCCATCGTGTTCTGCTGTCTCTTCCACCTAGCTATAAGAGCTTCGTGATGAACTATAATATGCAAGGCATGAAGAAGTCTCTCCCCGAGCTTCTGTCAATGCTTAAAACTGCAGAAGTGGAGATCAAAAAGGAACATCAAGTGTTGATGATAAATAGGAACACTGGTTTCAAGAAAGACAAGAAGGGAAAACGGAAGGGAAGTAAGGGCGGCAAGCCTGTTGCCGCGCCTGAAAAGAAACCCCGAGTTGGACCTAAGTCTGATTCCGAGTGCTACTATTGTAAGGGGACTGGCCACTGGAAGCGCAACTGCCCCAAGTATCTGGCAGACAAGAAGGCCGGCAAGGCAAACAAAGGTATATATGATATACATGTTATTGATGTGTACATGACTAGTGCTCGCAGTAGCACCTGGGTATTTGATACCGGTTCAGTTGCTAATATTTGTAACTCGAATCAGGGGCTGCGGAACAAGCGACCGCTAGCAAGGGGTGAGGTCAAGATGCGTGTCGGCAATGGATCAAGCGTTGATGTGATCGCCGTCAGAACGCTGCCTCTCCACTTGCCGTCGGGATTAGTTATAAACTTGAATAAATGTTATCTGGTGCCTGCACTGAGCATGAACATTGTATCTGGATCGTGTTTGATGCGAAGTGGTTATTCATTTAAATCCGAGAACAATGGTTGTTCCATTTATATGAATGAAATCTTTTATGGTCATGCACCGATGATGAATGGTTTATTTCTATTAGATCTCGATGATAATGTTACACATATTCATAATGTTGATGCTAAAAGGATTAAACTTAATGATGATATATCCGCATATATGTGGCACTGCCGTCTAGGTCATATTGGCGTTAAACGCATGAAGAAGCTCCATTCGGATGGACTTTTGGAATCACTTGATTATGAATCATTTGATACATGTGAGCCATGCCTTATGGGAAAGATGACTAGAACGCCGTTTTCCGGTTCAATGGAACGGGCGACAGATTTATTGGAAATCATACATTCTGATGTATGTGGTCCAATGAGTGTGTCGGCGCGAGGTGGATATCGTTATTTTGTTACTTTCACGGATGATTTGAGTAGATACGGTTATATCTACTTGATGAAACACAAGTCTGAAACCTTTGAAAAGTTCAAGGAATTTCAGAATGAAGTGGAAAATCATCGTAATAGAAAGATCAAATTTCTACAGTTCGACCGTGGAGGTGAGTATCTAAGTTACGAGTTTAGCACTCACATGAAAGAGTGTGGAATTGTTTCACAACTCACACCTGCCGAAACACCACAGCGAAATGGTGTGTCGGAACGTCGTAATCGTACTTTATTAGATATGGTTCGATCTATGATGTCTCTGACGGACTTGCCGTTGTCATTTTGGGGTTATGCACTAGAAACTGCTGCATTCACTTTAAATCGGTCACCATCTAAATCCGTTGAAAAGACACCGTATGAATTGTGGTTTGGAAACAAACCTAAGCTGTCATTTCTTAAAGTTTGGGGATGCGATGTTTATGTGAAGAAACTTCAACCGGATAAACTCGAACCCAAAGCGGAAAAATGCGTCTTCATAGGATACCCTAAAGAAACTATTGGGTATTCCTTCTATCACAGATCCGAGGGCAAGGTTTTTGTTGCCAAGAATGGATCCTTTCTAGAGAAAGAGTTTCTCGCGAAAGGTGTGAGTAGTCGGAAGGTAGAACTCGAAGAGGTTGTGGAACCTTCTCTTCAAAGTATGGCAAGTAGCACAGCGCCGGAAGTTGTTCCGGAGTTGGCTCCAACTGTTGAAGAGGGAACTAATGATAATGATCATGAAACTCCAAAAGAGAGTACTACCGAACCTCGCAGGTCAAATAGGACGCGTGTAGCTCCCGAGCTGTACGGAAATCCTGTCATGAATTTCATGGTTGATGAAAATGATGACCCTGCGACGTATGAAGAAGCGATCATGAGCCCGGATTCCAACAAATGGTTAGAAGCCATGAAATCCGAGATGGAATCCATGTATGAAAATTAAGTTTGGAACTTGGTGGAATTACCTCACGACCGAAAGGCCATGGAGAACAAATGGATTTTCAAAAGGAAAACTGATGCTGATGGTAATGTGACCGTCTATAAAGCTCGACTTGTCGCAAAGGGGTTTCAACAAATTCAAGGAGTTGACTACGATGAGACTTTCTCTCCCGTAGCGATGCTAAAGTCAGTTAGGATTATGTTAGCAATTGCTGCATATTTCGATTATGAGATATGGCAGATGGATGTCAAAACCGCGTTTCTCAATGGTAATATTGAAGAAGAGTTGTATATGATACAACCAAAGGGTTTTGTCGATCCTAAGGATGCTAACAAGGTGTGCAAGCTTCAGCGATCCATCTATGGATTGAAGCAAGCATCACGAAGTTGGAATCTCCGCTTTGACGAGGTGATCAAAGAGTTTGGATTTGTACAAACTTATGGAGAAGCTTGTATTTACAAGAAAGTGAGTGGGAGCAATGTGGCATTTCTGATATTATATGTGGATGACATATTATTGATCGGAAATGATATAGATCTTTTAAACAGTGTTAAAAGTTATCTAAACAACAAATTTTCAATGAAGGACCTAGGTGAAGCGTCATACATATTAGGCATAAAGATCTATAGAGATAGATCTAGGCGCCTAATAGGGCTATCGCAAAGTACATACCTTGATAAGATTTTAAAGAAGTTTAAAATGGACGGAAGTAAGAAGGGGTTCTTACCTATGTTGCAAGGCAAGACATTGAGTAAGACTCAAAGTCCGGCTTCGGCGGAAGAAAGAGAGATAATGGACAAAGTCCCCTATGCTTCAGCCATAGGCTCTATAATGTACGCCATGCTATGTACAAGACCGGATGTGGCACATGCTATTAGTTTGACTAGTAGGTACCAATCGGATCCAGGTTCGGAACACTGGATAGCGGTCAAGAATATCCTTAAGTACTTACGAAGAACTAAGGATATGTTTCTTGTATACGGAGGTGAAGAAGAGCTCGTCGCTAAGTGTTATGTCGATGCTAGCTTTGACACCGATCCGGATGACTCTAAGTCTCAATCCGGATACGTATTTCTCATGAATGGCGGAGCGGTTAGTTGGAGGAGCTCCAAACAACCTGTGGTAGCGGGATCAACAACGGAGGCCGAATATGTTGCTGCTTCAGAAGCGGCTCAGAAAGCAGTTTGGATGAAGGAGTTCATATCCGAACTAGGAGTGGTGGCAAACGCGTTGGACCCAATGGTGATCTATTGTGACAACAATGGTGCCATTGCCAATGCCAAAGAGCCAAGGTCTCACAAGCATTCCAAGCATATTAAGCGCCGGTTTCACTCCATCCGCGAGCATGTCAAGGATGGAGATATAAAGATTTGTAAAGTACATACGGATCTCAATGTAGCAGATCCGTTGACTAAAACTCTCCCTAGAGCAAAACATGATCAACACCAGAACTCAATGGGTGTTAGATTTATCACTATGTAACTAGATTATTGTCTCTAGTGCAAGTGGGAGACTGAAGGGAATATGCCCTGAGAGGCAATAATAAAGTGTTTATTATGTGTATTCCAAGTATATGATAGATGTTTATTTTGCATGATATAATTGTATTAATACGGAAACGTTAATACATGTGTGTTTAATAAACAAACAGAGAGTTCCTAGTTATGCCTCTCTCATAAACTAGCTCGTTGATTAACAACATGATCAAGGTTTCCTGATCATGGACATTGGATGTTGTTAATAACGGGATCACAACATTAGTGTAATGGTGTGATGAACATTCATCCAAAGTATAGCATTACGATCAAAGTCATTGAGTTTATATTGCTATAACAACTTACGAAGTGATCCTAATCCTTAGACCATGAGATCATGTCAATCACTAACACCGGAAGAGTTTCTTGATAACATCAAACGTCACACCGTAACAGGGTGATTATAAAGATGGATTCAGAACTAATAAAGTGTTATGTTGAGGCTCATGGATCGAGAGTGGAATTTGTTCATCCCGATGACGGATAGATATACTCTGGGCCCTCTCGGTGATATCACATTGATTAGCTTGCAAGCAAGTGATTTGATCACTAGAATGTTATATCACAGGAACGAGAAAAGAGTGCATGTCGGTAATGAGATCAAACTAGGTATGGAGATACCGATGATCGAATCTCGGACATGTAATATATCGTGAAACAAAGGGATTAAGATACTAGCGTAAAAGGTTCCGACGATCACAAGAAAGTCATCGTTGAATGTGTGGGAGTCAGTATGGGTCTCCAGATCCCGCTTCTGATTATTGATCCGAGAGGGGTCTCGATCATGTCCGCATTATTCACGAACCGTAGGGTGACACACTTAAGAGACACCGACATCCAATTGGAGCAAATGTTTCATGCCGAAAGAATGAACAAGCGCAGGAATTTATTTCACTAGATACCGAAACAGGTTTTCGGGTGAAATTGCATAAAGTAGTTATGCATGTGAAATAGAATTCTAGCAAGGGGTTATTTGTGAATGTTTGTCATTAAAGTAATTTACAAAATTCTGAATAAAATAAAAGAGTTTTATTTAATGAGAGTTTGCATTAAATTTGGTGGAAATTTAATGGGAATTTGAGTGGACTTTTGAGTGGAGGGAATTTAAAGGAGATTTGTGAGTGGAGTGTCCACCCACATGAAGAGGGGAGGGCAAGGGGCAGCCCCCATGCGCCGGCCACCCCCTTGGGGTCCCCCCTCCTCCTATAAAAGGAGCCCCCCTCCTCACTTGTCTCTCACACCTCCTCGTGAAGGATCTCTCTCCCCCTCTAGAATTTATCCCCCATGGTCTCGGACTAGCGAGATACATGTTCCTAGTGGCTATTCGGCAAGAAAGAGTTGTGCTTCCGCTGCATCGCTGGAGCGAGGAGGCGGAGGTTGCTCGGTGCCTCGAACGTGTGTGCGAGCACGGATGCGCTGCTGATTTGCGGCGCTAGGACTTCCTCTCGATCTTGAGATCGGCAAGAGATCGTCTACATCAACCACGAGTTGAACTCGTTAAGCTTTGTCGGTCTTCAAGGGTATGTTCTCTATGGATATACATCCGCCCATTGTTTGTATCTAGTAGATAGATCTTGGTATATAGTTCACATCGTAGGAAAATTTTTGTTTTCAATGCTGCGAACCCTACACCTAATCCTTAGACCATGAGATCATGTCAATCACTAACACCGGAAGAGTTTCTTGATAACATCAAACGTCACACCGTAACAGGGTGATTATAAAGATGGATTCAGAACTAATAAAGTGTTATGTTGAGGCTCATGGATCGAGAGTGGAATTTGTTCATCCCGATGACGGATAGATATACTCTGGGCCCTCTCTGTGATATCACATTGATTAGCTTGCAAGCAAGTGATTTGATCACTAGAATGTTATATCACAGGAACGAGAAAAGAGTGCATGTCGGTAACGAGATCAAACTAGGTATGGAGATACCGATGATCGAATCTCGGACATGTAATATATCGTGAAACAAAGGGATTAAGATACTAGCGTAAAAGGTTCCGACGATCACAAGAAAGTCATCGTTGAATGTGTGGGAGTCAGTATGGGTCTCCAGATCCCGCTTCTGATTATTGATCCGAGAGGGGTCTCGATCATGTCCGCATTATTCACGAACCGTAGGGTGACACACTTAAGAGACACCGACATCCAATTGGAGCAAATGTTTCATGCCGAAAGAATGAACAAGCGCAGAAATTTATTTCACTAGATACCGAAACAGGTTTTCGGGTGAAATTGCATAAAGTGGTTATGCATGTGAAATAGAATTCTACCAAGGGGTTATTTGTGAATGTTTGTCATTAAAGTAATTGACAAAATTATGAATAAAATAAAAGAGTTTTATTTAATGAGAGTTTGCATTAAATTTGGTGGAAATTTAATGGGAATTTGAGTGGACTTTCGAGTGGAGGGATTTTAAAGGGCATTTTGTGAGTGGAGTGTCCACCCACATGAATGAAGGAGGGGAGGGGGCAGCCCCCATGGCCGGCGGCCACCCCCTTGGGTGCCCCCCTCCTCCTATAAAAGGAGCCCCCCTCCTCACTTGTCTCTCACACCTCCTCGTGAAGGATCTCTCTCCCCCTCTAGAATTTATCCCCCATGGTCTCGGACTAGCGAGATACATGTTCCCGGTGGCTATTCGGCAAGAAAGAGTTGTGCTTCCGCTGCATCGCTGGAGCGAGGAGGCGGAGGTTGCTCGGTGCCTCGAACGTGTGTGCGAGCACGGATGCGCTGCTGATTTGCGGCGCTAGGACTTCCTCTCGATCTTGAGATCGGCAAGAGATCGTCTACATCAACCACGAGTTGAACTCGTTAAGCTTTGTCGGTCTTCAAGGGTATGTTCTCTACGGATATACATCCGCCCGTTGTTTGTATCTAGTAGATAGATCTTGGTATATAGTTCACATCGTAGGAATTTTTTTGTTTTCTATGCTGCAAACCCTACAATATTCAACTCCTTCTGAGTGAATATATACTTTAGGCTCTTGTGATCCGAGTAAATCTCACAACGATTTCCCATCAGGTAATGTCTCCATGTCTTCAGGGCTAGAACTACTGCAGCGAGTTCGAGGTCATGGGTTGGGTAGTTTTTCTCATGTTGCTTCAATTGTCGAGATAGATAAGATATAACTTTGCCTTCTTGCATTTGCACACATCCGAGACCAATCTTGGATGCGTCACAATACACATCGAAGGGCTTCGTGATATCCGGCATGATCAAGATTGGGGATGAGATCAATCTCCTCTTGAGTTCTTGAAAACTCGCTTCACACTTATCTGTCCATTCAAACTTCTTGTCCTTCTTCAGCAATTGGGTCATGGGTCTGGCGATACTCGAGAATCCTTCTACGAATTTGCGGTAATATCCCGCCAATCCGAGAAAAGCACGAACTTGGGTTTGAGTGGTTGGGGCTTGCCAATCTTCTACATCTTTCACTTTGGCAGGGTCAACGGCAATTCCTCCTGCTGATACAATGTGACCGAGGAATCCTACCTCCTGTAACCAGAATTCACATTTGCTAAATTTTGCATACAACTGATGCTCTCTAAGGGTTCCAAGAATGGTCCTTAGGTGTAGCTCATGTTCTTCTTCTGATTTGGAATAAATCAGAATGTCATCGATGAAAACAACGACAAACTTATCCAGGAAGTCCATAAAAATCTTATTCATGAGATTCATGAAATAAGCGGGGGCATTGGTTAATCCAAAAGACATGACTGTATACTCGTACAATCCATATCTGGTGGTAAAGGCAGTCTTTGGAATATCCTCTGCACGAATCTTGAGTTGATGATAGCCAGTTCTAAGATCAATCTTAGAAAACACCTGGGCACCGGTCAACTGATCAAACAAATCCTCTATCTTGGGCAAGGGGTACTTGTTCTTGATGGTGACATCATTCAACTTTCGATAATCCGTACATAAACGGTTACCTCCATCTTTCTTGTCCACAAATAAGACAGGTGATCTCCATGGTGACGCACTTGGTTGAATTAGTCCAATTTCTAGCATGGAATCCAGTTGCTTCTTCAGTTCTTCTAACTCCGATGGGTTCATACTATAGGGTCTCTGGGCTATGGGTCCTGTTCCGGGGATTAGTTCAATGATAAACTCGATATCCCGATCTGGGGGCATACCGGGCAAAACATTTGGAAATACATCGGGGTATTCACAGACTATCCGGACTTGGTCAATGGCAGGTTGGGCTAGACTCTTGTTACACTTGAATTGGCGAGGTAAGGTTTCAGATATATGCTCGACTGTTATTCCAGCGGTACTGGTCATGGTGATGGCTTTCTTGGCACAGTCAATCAATCCCTTATGTTTGGACATCCAATCCATTCCTAGTACTACTTCCAAACCTTTAGTTCCGAGTACTATTAGATTAGCATAAAAATCTATGCCATGGATTCGGATAGGGACGGCTTTGCAAATTTGCCTAGCCTTGGTGGTGGATCCGGGGATTTGCACAATCATAACATGCTTCAGTTTGGTTGGTTGAATTTTACTAGTGCAGGAAAATTCTTCGGTGACAAATGAATGCGATGCACCAGAATCAAACAACACTCTTGCAAGTACTGAATTAACAGAAAACATACCCAGCACGACGTCTGGCGCTTCCTGAGCTTCTTCAGCACGCATGAGAAAAAGACGGCCATTGCGGTTGAGTGAATTTCCTGGGGCAATTCTCCTTCCTGGATGAACACGACGCTGTTGCTGATCTGGGACATTGGTATTAGGGGCTGTAGCATTCTTCTTGTTGGGGCACTCGTCGGAATAGTGGCCTTTATTTCCACAGTCATAACTGGTCACTTGTGACTTGTCCTTGGCTGCGACAGGCACAACATTGCTTCCAGTCCTCGGGGCAGTGTTGGGATTGGTGGTAGCATTGTTGGTGTTGAACTTGGGTGGGGCACGGATGAAATTGCTAGAGTTGCCGGGGTTGTTGTGATTTCCTCCGGTTCTAGGGTTTCCACGGTTGGGATAGGTTGGACGGGTCATAGGGGGTCTGTTGGTTCTTGGGGCAAATCCTGGAGATGAGTTGGGGCGATACTTTGGGGTCTGATGGGTTCCTGGTTGCTGCATCATACAACGCTTGCGGTTCTCATTGGCTTGGTTGATCTTTCCTTCCATCTGGATGGCTGAATCGACAAGGGCTTCAATATCAGCAAAGGGGATATTGACTAACACCGTCTGCATCTCGTCATGCAGACCATTCAGGAATCTTTCTTTCTTCTTGGCTTCGGTGTCGATCTCGTCCGGGGCATACCTAGCTAATGACAAAAATTTGTCACGGTATTCCACTACAGTCATCCTCCCTTGCTTCAGCTCTCTGAACTCGTCTCTCATTCTCTTGATCAAACCTGGTGGCACATGGGTTCTGCTAAACTTGACCTTGAATTCCTCCCAGGTCATCATCTGGCCTCCGGTCATGGCACGAACACTGTTCCACCATGCCCTGGCATCTCCGGCTAGATAGTGGGTGGCAAATAGAACTTTCTCGTTGGCTTCGACTCCTGCTACTTCTAAGTTATTTTCCATGGTTTGCAGCCAATCATCAGCGTCTAGGGGTTCTTCTGACTTGGTGAAAACAGGTGGGTTGGTATTCTGAAAATTCTTGAGCTTAGATCCATGGTTGTCCTGATTTCCATGGCCTTGGTTGTTGTGGGCTAGCTGGGCTATCTGTTGCAGAGTGGCTAGGTTGGCTTGACGTTCCGCTCTTTCAGCTTCGCGGTCAGAGGTCAACATTTGCAGAATCTACAACATCGGATCCGGGGCTGAACCACTTCCTCCACGTGGCATCTGAAGATTTAGATAAATCATGAGAAAAGAGGAAATTTTTCTAAGGTTTGGGGTCTTTGAAAAGTTTTAAAGGTTTGACTCGGATTTTTCTAGCAACTTGCTTTTTCATTCATTCATTCATAGCACATAGTACAACACACACCACAACAAGGAAAAACAGATGGTTTTAAGAACCATTCTGAAATCTACGATACAGTGGGACCGACTACTACTCACTACGCTAGTGCTTAGTGCTACTACTCCTCGGAGTCTGTGGCTTCATCATCTTCATTATCATCGATGAAGGCGAAATCATCCTCATCGGTGAAGAAGTCCATGGCCTGATCCTCCAGAAAATCATCGTCATCACTGAGATCAGAGTAAGGGTCTCCACGAAGATCCTCTCCGGCATTCTCCCTTTCCTCCAACTTCATGTCCCTCTCGTGGATGGTCTCTTCCAGAGATGAGATGCGGTGGCGAAGACGGGCAATAATGCGCTCCTTCTTGTCGAGTTGACGGCGACGAGACTTGCGATCCTTTGCTAGCATGGCTATGGTCTGATCCTTAGTCTTGATGATGGCAGACTTGTGGTTGCAATAGTCACGACAGTTGTCCAACTCCTGCTGATGATCATACATCATGAAGCTAAGGTGGTCCAATTGAGTCTTCAGCTCGGGGTGGTATGGGGCTTCCAGTGGTTGTCCATTTGCATCACGCCTTGGGAAAAACTCAAAGTGGGTTCCCTTGATCTGATTGATGCTCTGCCCACACAGACGGGAGAGAGATTCCTGCATTGCTCTGGCAAGTCCATCGAGCCAGTTGTTCTCCCTTAAGGTAAACTGAATTCCTTCCGCACTGGGAGGTTCAATCTTTCCTCGGAGACTTGCAACAATTAACCACTGCAGATCTTCTCCTCCTTGATCATTGAGCTGAGCTCCGAAGAACTCGGGGTGTGGACGCTCCAGAAGTTCCGAAAGCTGATCCAGATCCCTCTCAAAGATAAGCTCTCCTCCATTCCCCAACTGATAAAACTTGTTGTACTTCACGTCCATCTATAAAAATAGAGGATGAGTAGATTAGCAGAGTGATCAAGTGTGTCAAATTTTTATGTATTTTGCAAGAGTTTTTGAGGAACATGGATTTTTATGAAAGAATCAAAGAGATAAGAATGAGAATAGGTTTTTGTAAATATTTGTTTTTCTTTGGTTTTGAAACTAAGTTTTTGGTTCAACGTCCAGTCTAACTAGGGTCTCCTATGGTCAGGATGGCTCTGATACCAACTTGTCAACACCCGGATTTTTCAATCCTAGATGCCTGTTATGCCATACATCGCAATCCCAGGATTACCATTTTTGCGAGACATAACAGAATTGGATACCATAGTACATCATCCGTTACAACGATACATAAGTTCTTACACAAACAGGGATCTCATGATCCAGTTCTTAATACAACTTCAAGCAGTGGAATACGTAATAATAACGGTAGCGTAGGCGAAGCTCCATCTTCAGGGTCACATGCAATGCTGACGATGGGAGATGATCCTAGTTGTCGTAACCTTCCTGGGGTCCATCTTCCAGGTACTCCTCTTCATAGTCTGGCCATGGGAATAGCCAGGGACAAAGCCATGAGTACTCTTTAAGTTCTCGCAAACTAATACTAACAGGTAAGGGGTTTTTGGATAATAGGACACTAGGCTCTAGGGTTGTTTTGCAAAAAGCCAGGTTTATCTCTACTCAGTTCCAAAGCTAGTCACAATTTTATAACTCCTAAGTGGGATCTTGTAATTCAGGTCACAACTCTGCTGTGGTCAAGTCAAAGTCTCAATTCGTTTCACAAGTCATTTTGAAAAGTCTAACGGGGGAACAATATGGCCACTCCAACTGTCCATAACCGTGGACGCGGCTATTCGAATAGTTTGACACTCTGCAGAGATTGTACACTTTCATCACAACATTCGATACATCCGTCCGGAACAAATCCTGAATTCACCATACTCAGTATGCGGATAATCAATCCTAACCTTTCGATTACACGCCCTAGTATAAGCACCTCTCCTGTGAGTTTGGCCTCCCAACCATGACCAACTGTCATCTTGGGTACTGCACAGGTGGACAATCTTCACAAGGTAGCCTCAGCTCAGACCTTGGACGTGAGGGAACTAATACTAAGGAATATAAGTTTCCATTCAAGCCCTATCCAATCTTCGGGTATTGTGGTTGTACGATAAAATTGGAATGGTATCGCATCCAGACAACCATCAGTTTTTATAAAGGGCTAAGGCTCATGCCTCAACATTTTCATCACCAAAATCATCAAGTGTTTGGAAACACATGTCCAAAACATTTCAATAGAATGATCCATCATTCCAAGGTTTTCATAATCATTTTTCCACCAAGTATTCCCATCTAAAGTTGATCAAGTTTTATGCTTAGCACTAGCATCTACAGGTGGGGGTAAGCACTGATGAGGGGTGGTAAACTAGTGGGGTTTTAACTAAGTTCAAACTCATGCCTTAGGATGACATCAAGGTTATCTAGCTTAGGCCAAATTTTATGCTCTTTATGCAACCTTCAGCACAACTGTCTAGTATCTACCAAACTCTTAGGTAGACTCTAAGTAAGCTTTGATAAAGAAATAAAGTAAGAAGCTTGCACATAAAACTAGGATTTGGTTTATCAAGTGGGTATGATCACATATGCTTAAGGCATATAGTAGTCATATCACAAGTATGGGTTTGTGGCATCAGTAGGGTATCTTGCAAGGGTTAGCTTGCATCAATATCCGTATAAGCTTGCATAATTACTAGCTTGCATCAGTATCAATATAAGATTGCCTTGTGCAGAGCAGTGGTTGAAGTTCTCCTCGGCTTCCTCTTCGTAGTATCCTCCTTCCTCCTCGTATCCTTGGTCAGTACTAGCGTCTATGAATAAATACGAGGTACACAATCACCAAACAATACTTAACTACTTGCAATCATCACACACAAGGTTCCTATAGATGATCTAGCATCATCTCTAACATTACAAGGTTAAGGCTTGGTTTAAATCTTTTTATTTTTAGAAAAGTAATTTCTACTCATTGAAAAAAAAAACTACTTAAGATTTAATATTCTCCAAACTAAACATGGGATCATGTTGACACATGTCATCACCACATATTGTAGTCCATGGGAATGTGATTTAAAGTGGTGTCACAATTTAATAAGGTTTTACCCTTTTATTTTAATTAATTAAAGTGGCTAGAAATGCTTATGAAGCATTCTTTTATTACTTGAACAATATTTCTGCTAGTAAACCTATATATTTTTATATATTCTGAAAGGTATGGTTAAATGTGATTTTTGAGAGTTGGAATCAACTCAAAAGCTATTATGGTTTAAATTTGAAAAATGTTTGAATACAGAAAAGCTTCTGCCTGGTTATTTTTACCAGGGGTGATCTATAGATCCAAATGACTTGAATCCAACGGGCTTGGATTCAGCATTCACAGACCTTTCCAACAAAATTGGTTTCATTCAAATTGGTGCACTGAATCGATCTGGGTTGATTTTTGAAGTTGAGTACAGAAGTGTGTTTGAATTGAAATAGAAAAAGATTTAATTTGAATAACTGGGCTGCGCGGGAAATTCTAACGGGCCGGCCTGCTAAGCGCAGTGATCCCGCGGGCTGCTTTAGTGGGTGTCCCCAATCGTCAGTGACACGGGGCTGGGCGAAGCGGTATGGGGCAACGTGGATCGTTCGATCTAGTTCTAATCTAACGGCTGGGAGTCATCGTCGACGCGAGACAACTCCGGCGAGATCGAAACCTAGAGCGGCCAGTGAGGGTCGCTGGGGGCTCACCGAGGTACTGGCGAGGGTCGGCGAGGCGGGCGAACGACAAAGTCGACGACGGCGAACTCAGGGGTGGTTGCGGCAGCTCCTGGGGCGGCTCCAATCACTGGCTCCTTTCTTCTCCGGCAGCGGCAGGCTCCAGTGAAATTCCGGCGAGGTGGTGCTCGCCTTGCTCTGAGAATGGTGTGGCACGATCGGTGAGGAGAGGGGAGTGAGATGGTGTGAAGAAATCGAGCGGGGGTGGCCTCTATTTATAGTCGAGCGAGGGGACCGTCGGGGCGCACGGTGAGCTCGTCGGGGGCGACGTTACAGGCGGCTATTGGCATGGGCAAGGGTAGGGGACGGTGCTGTGTCTCCTGGCGATGCTCAACGACATGGTCGCGAGGCATGGGGCGGTGTGGTTTGGTCTGGAACGGCCGGTGCTCTGCGCGGCAGAGGCGGCGTCTTCGACGGCGGACGGTGGCTGTGCGGCACGGGGCTGCAAATGGGGATGTCTGACGGTCTCCTGGGTTGATGGCGATCGTATATGCACGCGGCGAGGGCGGCGCGCGGTCTGTGGATGCTGGTCGAGGGTGGCGCTCTGGCGCACGCTCAGCATGGTCTGGGCACGGCTTGTGCGCGTGGTCCAGGGCTTGGCAACGCTTGCGGCTGGGACAGTGAGTGGCGGTGGACGGTGGGTTGCCTCCTAGACAAGGTTGGCACGACTAGTTCTTCCTCTAGCTTGCTGTCCACAATGGGGTGACATTGGGGTGCTCGGCTGTTCACCATTAATGGCAATGGAAAGCTCACAGGGGTGCTAGTGTTGGGCTAATCTTTCTAGATGATCTACTGAGCTGTGTGTGAGCTAACTAGGGAACAAGTTAGGCAAGAATCACTGCACACTATAGTGTTTGATGTTTTGTTTGATTTGTGTCTGCAACCTGTTTGATAAAATGGCCGCATGAAATCAAGTTTTGAATTTTGAAATGATTTTTGGTGGGTTTGCTAGATTGGTGCTGGTGAGTCTGCAGATGCTTGGGTTTTGAAAGTTGAGCTTGTTTGAGTGGGTTTTGAAAAAGTGGGATCTTCCCATATGAAGAAGATTCAATTTTGAATTGTCATTTAAACTATGCATTTGAAAGTTTCTGGATGATCACAAAGTGGGCCTTGATACTCTGTTATGAGTACATTCAAGGGGTGCAAGATCCAGAAAAGTTTCTGTTAGGTTCTGAAAGTTTGAGACAGCCAAAGTAGGCATAGGAGTTAAATTGGTCAAAATGACCATTCACTTACTATATTTGTTTTGATTTACTTGTCTTTAAGGAAAGTGTGGGAAATGTTTTAGATGATGTTCATTTCACCTAAGAAACATTTTACAAGCAATGGATCACACAAACAAGGTGGTTTTTAAAGAAATTCAAAATCCATGCATACACATATACATGCATTCATGAGTTTATTTAAAAAAGTTTTTGTTAACCCTAATCTTGATGAGTGTTTGATGATCTAAGTTTGGTATTTTTGGGATGTTACATTGGTATACCTGGATCACCAAGTTTCTTTGGAACCTTACCATTGAAGGAGTAATTAGCAAGCAAAGTAGAAATATCCTCATTAGGAATCTTCCTTTTATTAGAGACAATATCCTTCATATACTTTGAATAAGGAGGCAACTTAATAGCATCAGTCAAAGGAATTTGCAAGAATAAAGGCTTCATCCACTCACAGAACTTGTTGTAGTGTTCTTCCTCCTTTGACTTGTGTTTCTTACCTGGAAAAGGCATAGGTTTCTGCACCCAAGGTTCTCTCTCTTTACCATGTTTATTAGCAATAAAATCTTCCTTTGTGTACCTAGTGTTCTTAGTGTTCTTCTCAGGTTCTTCCTCACCTTCCTCCTTATCAGGAGACTCATTTTTATCATTACCACTCTCAGTTTCAGCATCAGAGACAAATATACTATTAGGATCTACAGCAGGTTCAAGTGGTTCCTCAACTACTTTATGTTTCTTTTTCTTCCTCTTACGAGGACTACCACTACTCTCACCTTGTTGAGAATCCTGCTCAATTATTTTAGGGTGTCCTTCAGGATATAAAGGATCTTGAATAGCTATACCACTCCTAGTTCTAATTCCATAATCATGTTTATCTCCTGAAGCATTAACTAGCATATCCTTTTGTACCTTAGCAAGTTGATCAAGTTGAGTTTGAACTATTTGAAAGTGTTTACAAAGAATTTTAATATCATTAGAAGTTCTTTCCACAATATCTTTCAACTCATTGATAGCTCTAGAGTTTTCCATTAAATGATTCTGAACTTGTTTATTAAAATGACCTTGTTTAACAATAAAAATGTCAAGTTCCTCTAAACATTGATCAGGAGGCTTACCATAAGGAATATCACCTTCATCAAAGTGTTGGAGAGAGTGTACCTCAATAGTGGATCAGTGGGGAATTGGCTTACATAATTCTTCTATAGGAGGTAGATTCTTCACATCTTCAGCTCTAATACCTTTCTCCTTTAGACACTTCTTAGCTTCCTTCATCATTTAATGCAATAACTCCCCTCTTCTTTGGTGTTGGGGTTGGAACTGGTTCAGGAGTAATAGGCTCAGGTGTATTCAGCTCAGTTAAAGCCCAATCATCATAATTCTTGCTTATTTTAGCCATTAATTCTTCAGCATCTGTAGGAGCCCTTTTCCTAGAAACACAATCAGCAAAGCTATCTAGGTATGTCCTAGAATCATCAGTTAGTCCATTATAATAAATATCAAGAAGCTCATTCTTAAGTAATGGACATCCAGGATGTGCATGAATCAAGGCACAGAACCTTGTCCATGACTCAAGCAATTTCTCTTCTTCTCCCTGTTTAAAATAAAAAAGTCTCTATAAAGCAGCATGTCTAGCACTAGGGAAAAATATTTCTGGAAGAAAGAAGCAATCAGGGCTATCAATGGAACCAGGAGGTAATCTATTAAACCAAGCCCTAGCTTCTCCTTTTAGTAAAAAAAGGAAAGATCTTAGTTACAAAGTACTTGCGCATCTTAAAATTATCAGAGAATAAAACACTCATAGTAGAAAGCTCATCCATATGAGCCACAACACTCTCATTTTCAGTCTCACAAAAAGGTTCTTTCTCAATAATATCTAAATAAGATAAATCAAGAGAGAAATCATAATCTTTATCTTTAATATCTATGGGAGAAGTGGTAAACTTAGGATCAGAGGACAACTTAGGCATAATAGTACGTCTAGCAAGGAGACTCTTAATAGCACTAGTGCCATGTGTGTTTCGGCACTCTTCAACAAAATCATTAGTGAACTCAATGTAACAATCATTAATATCATAACTCTCACTAGCCTCAGGTGAGCTAACAGGTGTAACAGTGTCTTCACTAGGAGTTTTGGTATTTCCTAGACTAGCCATAGTAGCATCTAGAAAAAGACCTAATAAACCACTCGCATCAAGCACAGTAGAAGTAATATCATGAGTATCAAAAGCAGTTTCAGACTCAGCAGTAGTAGAAGTGTGTGTAGCATGTGTATGTGATGGTGGTGTAACAAGCTTACTTATAACAGACGGCGAATCAAGAGCAGCAGAGGTGTTTAGGACTGTACCTCTTCTTGTAGTAGATGGTAAAATAGGGAACTTTCCATCACGAGACTTCCCCATGATGAAAGGAGTAGCAATGAACAATAATAGATCCAAGTGAACTTACAAATAAAGCTATGCTCCCCGGCAACGGCGCTAGAAAATAGTCTTGATGACCCACAAGTGTAGAGGATCGCAACAGTCTTCGCGGGTAGTATTATATAATTTATTGATTCGACACAAGGGGAGCCAAATAATACTTGCAAGTCTTATCAACTGAGTTGTCAGTTCAGCTGCACCTGGAAATAGTTCTTACTCACAGAAGTTTATCAGTAGCAATAGTCTGGTAGTAGCAACAGCAAAGCAACAACAACAGTGGAACAAGAGTATTAGTAATAGTAATAGTAAACGGTGGGATTCGAGTGCGGTAGACATATGGATTGATGGACGGGCGTTGCATGGACGAGTCTAAACATGTAACTTCAAGATCTAGGGCATTGCAGATAAATAATAACAAGCATCCAAGTACTAAACAATCCTAGGCATGTGCTCCAAATATAAGCATACATGCTCGCAATGAGAACTTGCACAACATCTTCTGTCCAGCCAGCCCGTGGCAGCGGAGCCTCTAGGGAACTATTGGCAATTAAGGTGCTCCTTTTAATAGAGCACCGGAGCAAAGCATTAACACTCCGTGAACACATGTGATCCTCACACCACAGCCATCCCCTCCGGTTGTCCCAGTTATTGTCACTTTGAGGTCTTTGGATCCGGACAATGATATGTGTACACAACTTGCAGATAAGATCACAAACAATACTATCATAATGATTCAATAATAAGCTCAGATCTGAGATCATGGCACTCGGGCCCTAGTGACAAGCATTAAGCACAACAAGTTGCAACAAAGTCAAATAGCACTAATAGAGATATTAGGCACTATGCCCTAACAAATCTTATTCGATTACATGATTGAAATCATCTAATCCCTACCATCCCCAAGCCTACAATGGGGGATTACTCACTCATGGATGAGGGAAACATCGGTGGTTGATGGAGATGTGTTGGTGATGACGATGGCGATGATCCTCTTGAAATTCCTCGTCCCGGCAGGGTGCCAGGACGGAGTTTCTGGATCTGAATCTTGGTTTCTGGTGGCGGCGGCGTAGCGGAACTTTTTCTAGAAAACTATTGACCCCCCCCTCGGTTTTAGGTCGAAAGGCAACTTATAGGCGTAGAGGGAGGCCGAGGAGGGTGCATGGGGTGGCTCCACCCCCCAGGCGCGGCCGGTGGTGGGCCCGCGCCTGGCATGGGTGTGCCCCCCCAGGCTCCTTCTCCGTCTCGTCTTCTGGCTCCATGGATCTTCTGGTGAAATATAATTTTTGGCATATTTTATGGGATTTTTCCTGATAGTTCATTTTTTGCACAAAAACTAGACAGCAAGGTAATTCTGCTGAAAATGGCGTTAGTCCGTGTTAGTTGTATCCAAATCACACAAATTTAGAAGAGAAACAATAGCAAAATATTTGAAAAAGTAGATACGTATTGGACGTATCAGATACTTATTGTAGGGTTTAGGTAAAAATAAAATTATGTAAGGTAAGTATCCGAAATATATTTTCTTATCCATCATTTTATGATATTTTCGATGTACTTTGCTTATAAAAAAGAGTAACAAAATAAATAAAAAATATTCTATTTTTCTTCTTTTATTTAGCATTTAGGACATCATTCCATTACTCTTAAGTAAAACGGATATGCTATGTATCACATTTATACTTAATTCTCTCTAATTCTTCTAGAATTTCTGTAAGAATAAGATTTGAGTACAACTATATTGCAAATTACAAGTGTATAAAGTACAAAAAACTAATCAAAATACAAAGTACAAGTATATTTCAAAGTATAAAGTAGGATCAAACATAATTACAAAGTACAAATGTACTTCAGGTGCAAGTATATTAAAACCGAAGTATAAAATACAAACTATTCTAAAACGGAAGTACAAAATGTAGTCAAAATGAAGTACACTAAAGTACAAGGTACGGAAAACTAGAGCACAAGTGTAGTGAAAACGAAGTACATTGAAGTACAAGTGTATAGAGAACCAAAGTACACCAAATTACAAGTGTGATTAAACCCAAAGTACATCGAAGTACAAGTGTATTGAGAACTGAAGTACACGAGTACTGAAACCCGAAGTACAGTATACACTTAAGAGGTCGTTTGGTATCCATCATTTGGGCCTAGAATCCTGGAATTCATTTTGCAATTTCATCCCTATGCTGTTTGGTTGGCACGGAATTGGCCCGTCATTTCATTTGGCAAATCCATCCAAATATCCCTATGTGTAAACTCAATTCCTATCTCAGACCTGTCATTTCCAAATTCTGGTGGCAGCCAAACATATGGGTATTTTGGAATCATAATATAAATGAAATGAATCCATGTATTTATTTCATTTCTACTAAATGAAATGAATACCTGGATACCAAACGACTTCTAAGAGCATGTATATTGGATGGTGCTTAGTTAGAGGTGCTTAAAGAGAGAGAATGTAAAAAACGTCAGCAAACATCCGACTAACTTTTATTTTCTCTAATGCTACGAAGCCTACTCCGGTGCTTCTCTAGTGGACCTGCCTTATTTCTTGTACATAGAAAAGAACAGTTATTTTCTATAGCACCGATGAGGCATGGAAGCCAAACTAAGCACTCTTTGCCCCCGCAAGCACCCAACAATCTTGACGTGGCAAAATAAACCCGGTTTTTCCCTAAGCACCCATCATAAGCACCTGCATTGTAGATGCTCTAAGAGGCTGAAGTATATATTAATGCTCAAAATATATTCTTAATTTCTGATAATGTGATGCTTCTTCTTCATACGCTCAATCTGTGGGTGAAGACCATGCTTGTTAGCTCCTACCTAAGGAAAATGGGAGTCTTTTTTATGTTACGGATAGTGAGTTTTCATTTGCATTTATGTTTTATAATTCTAGCGATTACAAATGTTAGCATTGCTTCTCGTGCTCGTATTGTCACTATGCTTGCATGATGGTTTTTTATGATTTGCTCACTATACTACCAGCTGGAGGGTCGGCTCTATGTTTTATGAGGCCCTAAGAGAAGTAGACTGTATGGGTCCCTAAGACTAATGTATATAAAGGTATATATAAAAACATACATATATGTATCCACTTTTTAAAAGCATCTTTTTGATTTAATAAGTTCAATCTCTCATTTTTTTTAATTCCTCAACACTCGACTTCTGTATCGACGCCATATCACCTAAAATTGCGAAGGAGTTGACTACATCTTATAAAGAATTAAATATATAGTAGAACCCTAAAATTACGAAGGAATTGACTACATCTTATAAAGAATGAAAGATAGAGTAGAACCCTAAAAGGTAAAGGACACGGAAGCAATCAATGACGAGATTTAAAGAGGATATATATGTACTCCCTCTGTCTCAAAATATATTTTGCATATTTATCAGAATTTGCATGAATCTAGACAATATTTAGTGTATAGATTTATTTAAATTTTGATAAGCCCGCGACATCTATTTTAATATGGAGGAAGTACTATTTACGAAATTGTGAGATTTAATCAGCCTCGATTTAATATATGTAACAACCCTAGTTTTGTTAATTGGTAAATAGGATATGATTTGTGCATTCGTGAGCGTCATTTTACAATGCATGCAAGAAAACCAGATCAAATAAAAACCCTAAACCCTAACTTCCTTCTCCCTTTGAAAACCTTCAAATGGTTTTAAAATATTTGAAAACTACCAAAACAAAGTGGAGCCCAAATGGTTATAAGGGCCCTAGAATATGTTCAAATTATTTTAGAAAAACCTCTGATATTTTAAATATTCAAAATAGAAAAGAATTTAAAATTACAAAAGAGATAAAAGAAAATCAGAAATAACAAAACGTTTCAGCAGAAAAAAATAGAGCCAAGGCTATCTGGGCCGTAGCCCATCTCTCCTCTCCCCTCTGCCTGTCGTCGCGCGCGCCCGCAACCGGCCCAGTAGCAGCCCAAGCGCAGCCTAGGCCTGCGTACCCCTTTGTCTCTTTTGTTCGTCGTCTTCCTCCTCGAGAGGAAGCAACTGGGTGTCCTCGCCGGCGCTGTCAATCCACGCCGCCTGCATCCCGCCGTCCGCCGTCGCGTGGAGAAGGATAAGATTCGCCCTAGAACGTATCCCTCTCATCCCTATCCTCTTCCCCTCTCAGAAGACTTCCTTCTCGCGTTCTTCTCCTCTGGCTGAAACCCTAGACCTACTGCCGCCATTCGTCGTTGCCATTCCCGGCCACCCCGAGCCCTGCCGAGCTGCCCAGGAGAAGCGCCTTTTCCTCCTCTTCGTCCCTGATGAAGCGTGCAAGCAGGGGAGCCACCTCCTCGCTGGAATCGTGCTCGCTGTTCCATCGGCCGCCGCTAGTCACGCCATCGATTCGGCGCCGTTCGACCATCCCCGGCCTTGCCGTCACCACCGTCACGCTCAGGGTGAGCTCACGGTTCTAACGAACCCCTCCGCGCACTCCCTCTCTCTCTAGCTCCCTCCTTGTCGTGCACTGCCGCTCGCCGCCGCAGATGCTTGCCGTGGTGACTGTTCCGGTGACCAATAAAAGGCGGCGCCACCACAGCCCGACTCACCTCGTTCCCCTCTCTCTAGCAAGTCCATCCACAAGGCCCCGCACGCAGCCAATCGATGGGGCGTGCTTGATCTGACATCACCTCCATTGCTGACGTCATGCTGACGTCAGCATGAGGTCATATTCCCTGTTTTATTTTTATTTTAAATGTTTCCAGTAAATAATTTATGTAAATAAGAAATATATGACATGTGGGACCATTCTGTAATTCAAACAAACCTTTTCAGAAATGTTTTCTGTTTAATAAAATGTTAAAAGTAATTCCAAAATGTAAATTATTTTATAATATTCTAAAAATGATTTAAAATGAATTAAAATTGGAAAAATTCATAACTAATTTATTTTAAATCAGAAAAATACAAATAATATATCAAAATGTTTAGAAAAATAAGATCTACACAATAGAGTTATAATCATGCATTGATAAACAACTTCAATTGCAAGTTAATTAGAAGAACTAAATGTACCCCTCTCATATGAATCCGGAGTTTCCCCGAGTTAGGGTTTGCACCCCTCGGAACCCCGATTAAACTGCGGAGCATGTCTTAGGGTTACATTTCAGTACAAATTAACTTGTCATATCATCATCCTTGCTTGAGCATTGCATCGATGCCATGTGTTGATTGTTTTCCTTTCTTTTCTGTGTTTGGTTCTTCTTCGGTAGAATATGATATCGAGATCAAGATCGAAGACAGAGATCAACACCGTCGAAGATCGAAGACCAATACTTGACCAACTGTAATCAAGTTAAGTACCAGATGTCTGAAGCTCTGCTTTCTGGATATCAACTAGCAAAGGCAAGCAAAGCCCCACACATACATATGAATCCTATGCTTTCAAAGTATTTACATCCTTGCCATGCGCATGCGATTCTAAAATCTTTTATCGATAGATAGAATAATAATTTCTGATGTATGCTACCTTTGAAGCCTATATTCCCTGATCCACTGATCCTAGCATAACTAGGGTTTGGCTTGTGAAGCGTTGCTAGAGCTGTTACATCTATTGTGCTTAGCCATGCTTAGTTGTTACCACTGTTCCATCCGGTTGATGAATCAGAGCTACGAATGAACCTGGTATGACAGGTTGACGTGGTATGATCAGAGATGAAAGTTAAGCATGCTAAGGCTTGTATAGGAAGCCACGATGGGTTGTGGGTTTTGCAGTCCATACTTGCCACTACTAGGACCTGAGTTCTTGCATCTTGAACCGAGACGAGCATACAGCCACACGGGGGTCTGGAAACCCCCTCGACCAACTAACTTTCCTAGTAGATTCCATGAGTCACATAGTTCGGGAGTTCCATTTGACATACGCATTCTGGTTCTTCTTGAACAAGGTGAAGGAGGTGCATTCATTCAGGTAGGTAAGCGTGGCAGGGAATGGGAGAGGCCTGGCCTCCGTAATCTCAAACCCTGTTCACATCGCTAGGGACCGACTTCGGGACTTGACCCGTTACAGCGACATCTCCTTAGTGCGTGACTCATGGTCTCGGCGAAAGAAAGGTAAAGGTCGAGTCCAACCACTCTCTGCCAGCCTTCCAAGGAAGAGGGCTAATAACGTTTGCATTAAGAATCGGTTGGTATGTGTGGGTAAAGTTGTACACCCCTCAGGGTATTAATTTTTTCGAAAAGCCGTGTCCACGGTTATGGACGACTTGGGAACAAACATGATGATCATAGAGAACTTGAACCTAATCGTAAAACTTGGCAAGTTATACAATGTGTGTTTTAATGAGGCTTCCTCATGGGTACGAGGGGGTGATCCTAGTTGGTAGGTTCAGCTAATGATGATTCAGTGGATATCAAGAGATGATCAAAGTTAGAGATACCGCTCCCTTATCCCCTTTTAAAATATTCTGATTAGTCGAGATTCTTATCCCTCCTATTTATAAACAAAGATGGCTTTATACAAAACAACTCCACCAGTCATAAGTCTTGCGGAGTACACCCTGTACTCACCCTTGCTTCGTTGATACTTTTGCAGCGAAGTAAGAGTTGCCATATAACATGAGTTCTTTACGGCATCGACATCGACGAGTAGTTTGGGATTCCCGGTCGGCAGCCTACGAATCTATGGATTGGACGCCATCGTTATGCTTCAGGCCTCTTAGGCCATTTGTTAAGTTTGCTATATTTAATAGCATAATTTGCCTTCCGTTGTTTGATGTTTGTGGTCAGTGACCTCTGCTTGTAAATTTTTTGGTTCTTCGCTCAGTTATGAGCTTGCAATTCTCTCTCTGTACGCTTTCTAGATTTAGGTTAGGCTTATATCAGACCGAGGTCTGGAATTTGTCTAGCCCTAATCCCGGGGGTGTCACAATATACCTCGGGGCGTCGGGAACCCGGGATGCCGTCTGGCTGTGGCGGTCGATGATATTGATGATCGAGTCTCCGGATCGCCGATCAGCTTAGGAGTCCAGAGTGAAGAGAGCCGATCAGCACATAAGGGGATAGGGAGAAGGGCCAGAAGGCCAGGGGGCAGACTGGAGATTGATCTCCATGGATCGCGACGCGCCTGTGTGGCTGTGCCTCATGCGTGATGTGTTGTGTGGCGTCATGACTTGCTATGTGTTGATGGCGAATTCGCGATGTGAGAGCGTGGCGTCGTTTTGTGCGCAGGTCTGGTCATGCGCAACACAGTGGACAGTGGGCATTTGCAAAAAAAAATCTAGCAGATGTATATGCCATAGGATATATATGTATATATTTTTGCGCTGCCCCTTGCCATGGGCCAGGGGTCGCGGTGGCCTAACACCGGCCTGACCACCTGAGAAAGATGGCCCTGATAAACTACTTGTGTATGTGTGATATGATGTTTGGGTGAGAGAAAGATAGCATTTTTTTGATTGTAGGGAAATTGGCTATTCGAGTTTTATTTTCATTGGACATCCAAGGAGCTTGTCCATGTTGTTCCCGGATTTTTTTTCTACCAAACAAAGAAGATATTTCATGTAGGTTTTAGAATTAAGAAAAACATCCTATGCTTTTTATCAACACCTGATACAACAACATATAAATAATCTATTCATTTAGTTGTATTACTAATTAAAAACATTTCAAATTCTTTATACAACACATATATGACCAGCATGCAGATAGCCGCACTTGTTTTCCATTGTTTATTTGATACATGCAACCTATTTCTATTTTGTTATTATAACGTCTCATGTTCCTTGGTTGTGTTTTGTTCCCTAGATGCACATTTGAAGCTAGCTTTTGTGTATGAGATAACAAAAGTAAGATCATATATACATAGATAGTACTGGTATACACCCTACTCGTATCACGGATTGCAAATGTATGGATTACTTGGTAAAATTCGGTAGAGTCCGTATCTTTATTACGCCTTGTTTATCTGATTGCAATTGAATTTGTATGACTTCTTCATCAGCTTGTAATTAAATTTAGTTTCTTGTATCATGGAGATGCTTTCCAAGTTCATATAAATATCAAATCTTAAACTGTGTAGATGGTCTAGTTGTTTCTACTTGTACTGATGTTGCTTATATGACCCTCTCTCTCCACATTTGCAAGATGAACTACGAGCGCAAGGTTGATGTCAATTGAAGTATTTGGCGGAGCTGGACATGGAAATGATCCAATCAACGAGAAAAAATTTATACCCAGTCAAAACATTCTTCTCATAGAAATAATGATGCATATTTCTGAACTCCGGTCCTTTTTGCATGTATTTGTGTAAGTATATATGATATGTTAAAATTTCATGCAAAGAAATGATTCTTACTTGGAAATTGTCCATTATCATGTTGTGGGTGTAAATTTTCTATTTTTGTCGCTAGATTTCAATCCTCTTCAAGCTCCTCCCATTCCCAAAAATTGTAAGTAAACCAAAGGGAATTGGAAAATGGAGGTAAAAGTGGGGATTGGGTGAAATCAGAGGGATTACTCTCTAACCCCCAAAGCTCTAGGGGTGAAAAAATCGGAGAGGTATGCTCGAGGAACACTGTTGATGGGAGGTTTGTCAAGACACACTTCGCCTCTTCAAATGACGTCGCAATGCTCACTCGCTCCACTATACAGCCATTATTAGCCTGATAACCGCCGGCCGTGCCATCGTCGCCATATCGTGCGAATGGACCCCGATTCCGAGGTCACGTTCGAGTTTGTGCCGGTCATCCGGCAGTTCAAGAGCGGCCGCGTCGAGCGCCTACTTTCCGTTAACCCCGTCACGCCCTCCATCGACGCCGCCACCGGAGTCGCCTCCAAGGACGTCACCGTTGACCCATCCACCGGCGTGTGGGCTCGCCTGTACCTCCCCGCGTGCCCCGCCGTCAGCGCAGACGAAAAGCTTGCCATCGTGGTGTACATCCATGGCGGCTGCCTTGTCGGCGGCTCGGCCGCCGATGCACCGGAGCACGCGTTCGTCAACCGTCTATGCGCTCGCGCACGAGTCATCGCCGTGTCTGTGGAGTACCGCCTGGCGCCCGAGCACCCTGTCCCCGCGTGCTACGATGACGCATGGTCCGCTCTTCAGTGGGCCGCGGAGGGCGCCGATCCGTGGCTCCGGGACCGCGGCGACCGTGAGCGGATGTTCGTGGTTGGGTACAGCGCCGGCGGCAACGTCGCCCACAACGTCGCGCTCCGAGCAGGCTCAGACGAGCTCCCCCGCGACGCCCGGATCTGGGGCCTCGGGCTGCTGCACCCCTACTTCCTGTCGGCCTGCAAGAAGGCCGACGGCGAGACAAAGCAGGCGTTGTTGAGAGCCAAGCTCGAGGAGCTGTGGACGTTCGCGTGCGGCGGCCGCACCACCGGGCTTGACGACCCGCGGGTCAACCCGGTGGCCGACGGCGCGCCGGGCCTGCGGCGGCTCGGCTGCGACCGTGTCCTGGTCTGCCTCGCGGAGGATGAACTTCGGCTCCGTGGCAAGGCGTACCACGACGGGTTGCTGGCGAGCGGGTGGGCGGAGGAGGACGCCCCGCTGCTGGACTCCGTGGGCGAGGATCACGAGTTCTTCCTCCGGGAGCCCGGGAGCACCAAGGCCCTGGTTCTGATGGATCGGCTGGTCGCGTTCCTCGGTAGGAACCAATAGAAGAACAGACGTGTGCTAGAGCAGGTGCCAGTACGAAATCGCGCGTGGAACTTTCACCGCGTTTGCTGTTGTAACCGTGAATCGCTGAATCTGGACTATGAAATTGTATGCATCGGGGCTCTGTTTTGCCTCTCGCATCTGTGGCTGTGTACTACAGTAATTTTGCAAGATAAGTTTTTGTTATCTTATTACTAGAGAAGTCCTTTTCTGAAGTCGATCAACGGGGTCATTTGCAGTGCTGTGCACGTTTCAGTGGTAGGCCATATGGGGCGGCTGTGCAGTTCAATTAGACGAGGTGTTCTTGTTTGACTCTAATTTGTTTGTGAGCTCAGAGCATATGTAAGAGAATCTTTCTGATTCGCTGCATTCACACGAAATATATAAAAACAATGTTCTCCAGATCAAAGCTTTGGATTGAAGGAAAGTTTGACAGAAGAAAGGGGCAAAATTCAGTACACACATTCAGTCATGGATCTAACTTTGACAGTTCAATCATCTAACCATCTTAGTTAAACAGTTGAACCAATCAAATTTCAGCAAGTAGATCATACTAATTCAGAACTCCCATGTTCTAACCATTCTGCCTCAAGTTAAGTAGCTGCAGCAAGCAGCCAAACCAAGGACCATCCTAGCTTGACCAAAGCAAAGTCTACACATCCATCTCTAACCCCAACCACCATCGCCCGCCCAGATCTGCACCGCGCGATGGCCGCCGCACCCACCGTGCCCCCGCCCGCCGCGGCCGACGACGAGATCGTCTACGAGTCGATGCCCTGCATCCGCGTCTACGCAAACCGTGTGGAGCGCTACTTCGGTTCTGAGTTCGTCGCCGCATCCACCGACCCGCCACCGGCGTCGCCTCCCGCGACCGCACCATCTCCCCTCAAGTGTCCGCGCGCCTCTACCTCCCCCGCCTCGACGCGGACGCACCGGCGGGCAAGCTGCCTGTTCTCGTCTACTACCACGGCGGCGGGTTCTGCCTCGGCTCCGCCTTCAACCCCACCTTCCACGCCTACTTCAACAACTTCGCGGCGCTCGCCAACGTCCTCGTCGTCTCCGTCGAGTACCGCCTCGCGCCCGAGCACCCTGTCCCCGCCGCATATGCTGACTCATGGGAGGCGCTGGCCTGGGTCGTCTCTCACGCCGCGGGCGCCGGGGGCGGTGACGAGCCGTGGATCTCTGACCACGCTGACTTCTCCCGCCTCTACCTCGGCGGCGAGAGCGCCGGCGCCAACATCGCGCACCACATGGCGATGCGGGTGGGCGCGGAGGGACTGGCCCACGGGGCCAAGATCCACGGCCTCGTCATGATCCACCCCTACTTCCTGGGGAGCAACAAGGTGGGCTCCGACGACCTTGACCAGGCGGCGCGGGAGAGTCTCGGGAGCCTGTGGCGGGTCATGTGCCCGGCCACCACGGGGGAGGACGACCCGCTCATCAACCCGTTCGTGGACGGGGCGCCGGGCCTGGAGGTCCTGGCGTGCGGGCGCGTGCTCGTGTGCATCGGCGAGGGCGACGTGCTCCGCGACCGCGGCCGCCTATACTACGACCGGCTCAGGGCGAGTGGGTGGAGCGGGGAGGCGGAGATATGGCAGGTGCCGGGTAAGGGGCACACGTTCCACCTCCTCGAGCCGTTCTGCGACGAGGCCGTCGCGCAGGACAAGGTCATCAGCGAGTTTCTGAACCGTTGACTCGCCGGCCCGGGCGGGCAACGTCCTCCAACATCGTCGTCGGAGGAGGGAGGAGTCAAGTACTACAACTTCAGCATATACTCGGGAAATAACTGCAGCTTCGCCGCCGACGGATGCTGCTGCTTCCTTTACACTACATTTCGGGTTCAGAATTATTTTCCTATTGTTTACCCTTTGGTGTACGGATGAGAGGGAATCGCCATTGTTTTAGGCGTGGGTGCTAGCTGTATCAGGATTGTGCGAGGATACTACAGCCATAGTGTCATACAGATGATATTATACTTGTTGGATTGGACCCAAAGAATTTCTTTGTACTAGTAGTACACTTTTGAGTTCAAAGTTCAGGAGTTAATTGTTTTCTCTTCACTAATTTTATAGCTGTGCAAGTTTCTGAAATTGTTTGGCAGTTTGGGTACTAGAGGTGAAAGCTGAACTCGATCGGCAGATTCCGCTTTCGCTTCGCAACAAGAATTGCAAGTTGCTTTGGAAGAGAACGTTCGAAGTTGATCTGTTATTTCCTTTTCATTTCCTCAGCTTAGCTGGGTTCACATGGAGATATACCTTTGCTTAGCTGTTGCCATTTGATAACCTGTATTGTCTTCCATATTGCGCCATGAGTCCATGACCAAGTTGTGCTGGCCTCAGGGCCGGACCTGAGATTTTGAAGGCCCGTGGCAAAACTTAAATTTAGGACCCCATGCTATTTTTTTAATATATACAAAACATTGAAAAATAAATTGAACTGCGATTACCAATGATATTGTTGTATCTGTCAAAGTCAAATTCCCATAGCAGACATTGTTGTATCTAGCAAAGTTAAATTTATTGTACTGAGGTTATCAGTGATATTTTCCAATCTCTAAACCCGTCATGTGCAAAAGTACTTTCCAGTTGATAAAATTGAACAAACATGAAAAATAGAACATTTTGCCAACATGTCTTGAATAAACTAGCATTTTCGATCACGCACATCTCCAATGCGCATATGTCTAAGAGTAATGATAATATAAAAAATGTCTCGAGTTATTATCACCTAAAGGAAAAGTAATATTTTTTTCTTTAATAGGCCCTTTCCTCTCACTAATGTATCCTTGCTCTGTTATCAAGACTACCCCAATTTGTGGATCATAAATATCCATACTAACTGGTTCCTCATTAACACTAGCATATTTTGTAGGAGATTAATAAGATAAGTGCTCATGATCACTTACATTGTCATTATCCACGCTGATGTCATGATATCATCATCTAGATCAACATTACTCTCTTCCCCAACAAGAACTAGTTCCAACTCATCTGGATTTATGAAATGATTCTCTCTGTGATTCTATCGGCTTCTATTCTTGCTGCCTCTCTTTTCCTTTCTTCACATCGGGATCCGACGCAGTAGCCAATTAACCACATTTACAATAATAAGAACTATTCTATTCAGAATTCAGAAATAGAATTAGGGCAGATGTTTGCCTGCAGTGCCTATTTGGCCGCCGTCCGTCCTTCCGATAAAACAGACCTGGTTTGATACCTTCCGCTATTTGCATGCCGCCAGTCCTGGCTAGCGAGACGATAGCAGGTGCAGCCGCAGATGAGCTGGGCTATGGTCTACGGGCGACGTTGTCACTAGTCCTCACGGCGTGCCTGTGATTTGTGTGGCGGCTCGCGAGTAGGCCCTAGTCCCGAAAGAGATTGATGCGAAAAGCGATGGCATTCTTATCGCTAGTCCTAGACCCTGCTCTACTAATCGGAAGCGTAGGCTTTGTTTACAAACGAAAAATGGCCCAATCTAGCCTAAAGGAAACATGCTGTTTAATTTTTTCATGCGATCTATACTTAACATGTATACGGAACATATACCTGAGAAGAGCCCCTAAATTTTTTGGGCCTGGGGCGGCCGCCCCTCTAGTCCCCCTCCAGGGATGGCCCTGGCTGACCTGTTGGGTGCTGCAAGTCAATAGTTTAGCTTATTCTCTCCTTGATTAGAGCAACTCCAACGCACGCGCTATATTGTGCCCGTGCGATAAAAACCCTCCTAGAGCCGGTTCTTCTCTATTGATGCCCCTCTATGACCTGAGAGCTATCTTCCTATCTTCTACCCCATGTGAAAACAACCGAGCTCCGCTTGAAGATCCAATAGATGGAGCAGTCGACCATTGATAGTGAAAGCTTTAGATATAGAGAAAATAAATTCATACTTTTTCCGTTGGTACTCTTTTATGTCTCTGGCACCTCTATCTGAAAAAAATCCAGTCTGCTCTCACTACTCAGTCAACCCACCAGTACAATCCTTTTTACGTCCCGTGTGATAAAAACTACTAGTTTAGGGCATGGATTGCGCGTTGTTCCGATAGAAGCTTCAAAATAGCACGGGCCATTTTGCGTCTGTGCGGTAAAAACCGCTAGTTTAGCGCGGGAGACTGCACACTGCTACAGTAGAAGCTTCAAAATAACAAATTTGTAGCACGCGGCAATTTTTGGCATTTGGCGAGGCATATTTTGGGCGCTAGCTGCTGCACGGTATATAAGCCAAGCACGCGGGCACCACTTAACTGCCGCTTATGCCCGCCACTCCCGCTCGCGTCGTTCCACCACCTCTCCCAACCGTTGTCGAGCGCCCGCTTCTGCCGCCGTGCGACGCCGCTGGAACTCCCCTGCTTCGGCGGGGTGCATGCGCCCCAACGACACCTTCTACACCGAGATTCGTGGTGGCAGTGAGCGCATCTTCCTTGGCACCTTCGAGACCACTCAGGAGGTACAGCGCATGTTCGACGCAAGGGCAATGCGTCTCGGCCGCCCACACTAGGAGATGAACTTCGACGACATGCATACACGCGAGCAGGCGAAGATTCTCGGTCCGCCATCGTGCCTCGTCATCGACATGGAGAAGCGGTTGCACAAGGCGCGGCTTCGGTGCCTCTACCACGTCGAGGAATACGAGCGTCTGAGGGTGGAGTGGGACGCCCGCATCCCAGAGGAGTCGACGTTGAGGTCGCGTTGTACGCATAGAGGAAGGAGGAGCACAAGGCGGGTCACGCGGCGAGGAGGCCGACAAGGCATGCCACCGGGCGTCCATCGAGGCGTAGCTGGCTAGCCGCATAGGATCGATGACGATGACAACCGTTGGCTCGACCAGTTCTCATCGACATCGGTGGAGTCCTCGACCGAGGACGAGTCGGATTTCAACCTTTAGTCAAGTAGTTTTTATTTAGTAGTATCTATGTTTTGTGGTATTCCAAACTGTGGTAGCGTGTATGTTACTAGTATGTATGAACTTTATTTTGAGTCTACTTTTTTTAGTTTGTTTGATCTATGTTTGATGTATTTTTGGGTACAAAATTGGTTTCTGACGCTGTATTTTAGCGCGCCTGGTGAAGCACTGCTTGTTGTTGCTTATCGGCACTACAAAATAGCGCCTCCGATGAATCTCCGCCAGCGTTGCACTGTATCAGTAAAACATGCGCTGAAATGGATTTTAGCGTGCCGGATTTTGCAGCGCCCGTTGGAGCTGCTCTCAACCATGATTGTCACCAGCGATTTCAACCTAATCGTTTTCCAGGAGGATAAAAGCTGAGGGGATATTCACCGCCGCATGATGGCCAAGTTCAGGTGAACCCTTGTAGTATTGGAGCTCAAGGAAATGTAGCTCAATGATCCCAGATTTACTTGGACCAATGAGAGGGAATAACCTACCTTGCTAGATAGGTGATGGAGCGCTGGGTCAACATGGAGCGCTTCGTCGGGAAACCCCAAGAGCAAGGTGTGATGCAGAACAGCAGCAAGTTTTTCCTCAGTAAGAAACCGAGATTATCGAACTAGTAGGAGGAAGGAAATGTCTCAAAGGTGTTGCAAGAAACATGGAAACCTGCACAACACAAACTCAAGACTTTGCGCCAACGAATCAGTGAGGTTGTCAAGCTCACCGGTTTGCTGTAACAAAGGATTAACTGTATGGTGTGGAAGGTGATGAATGGTTTGCAGCAAGTAAACAGTGGAAGATGTATCAATGGTAAAGATTTGACCGGGATCCATAATTCACTAGAGGTGCTCTCCTTAGAAAAACAACATGTCATGAAGATTAAACAAATTACAGCAGGGCAATTGACAGGAACTGAGCAAGGCATAACAATGCAATACTAGACAAAAAGATCCTATGAGATTTGATTGGGCAATACAACAATATACATAGACCACCATCCAACTGCATCTATGACTAGAAGTCCACCTTCAGGTTATCATCCGAACCCCCTCCAGTATTAAGTTGCAAGCAACAGACAACTGCTTTAAGCAAAGTGTGTAAGGTAAATAATCCACTTGTTCCATGAAAAAGAGACCGTTGTTTTCTCCCTAGTGGCAACAACACATCTACAACTGAAGAGATTTCTGTCACTTCCCTTGGAAACGAGAGGCATGAACCCACTATCGAGCATAAATACCCCTCTTAGAGTCACTAGCAACTACTTGGCCAAGATAGCTACTAACAACGGAGAGCATGAAAGATCACAAACAACATAGACATGATAGAATCAATAAGACAAAACCATTAATCAATCTAACATAGTAATCTCAATATCCATCGGATCCCCGCAAACACAACATGCATGATTACAAATAGATTAGATCTTGATCATGAACGGAGCTCACAAGATCTATACATGAATGCACTAGGAGGATATACAACCATCTAGCTACTACATGGACCCGTAGTCCAAGGTGGAACTACTCACGCTTCATACCGGAGAAGAAGGCCTCCGGGATGATCTCCCCTCCGTCAGGGTGACGGAAAGAACTTTAGATCCCCCCAATCTAGGGACGATGGTGGCGGCGGCTAAAGACGGTTTCGTGGAGTTTTGATCGGTTGCTTAGGGTTTCTGCATCGGGGGATTCTTATAGGCAAAGGGGCGAGCCAGGGGGCCACACCCTACCCAAGCGCGGGCCAGGCTTGGCCGCGCCTGGGGCGGGGGGGGGGTGTCTGGCCACCCTGTGTCGCCTCTCCGTATCGTCTTCTGGCTTCGTGTCGCCCACGGTAAAATATTGACTTTGAATTTTGTCCCGTCAAATTCCGAGAATATTGATTTTCTGCCTTTCTGGAACAAAAAACAGAAGAAAACAGGCAACTGGCACTGTGGCAACTTGTTAATAGGTTAGTTCCAGAAAACATATAAAAACAACTCAAAGTGTAGACAAAGCAAAGCAAAGAAGATACTAAATAAGCATGGAACATCAAAAATTATAGATACGTTTCCGACGTATCAATATGGTATTCTCAATGGTGGACAGGGAAATGTTGGGGATATGCTTAATGTGTATCACCATAGCACGTCTCTAATCCGGTTAACTCGGATGGCCCATAGTTGGTAGCCAGGCCTATAGCCTGCTGGGAGGCCCAGTTAAGTGGATCCAGAAGGGAAGCCCATGCCCAAAGAAGGAAGGCTACAGTATTGTCAAAGACCAACCCGGAGCCTTGGAGTGCAAGACACGAAGACTAGTTAGTATTAGTGTAGGACTTTGTAACCTATGTGATAAGGATCTTTCCCTGTAACCTTAGGTTCTGGCGCATATATAAGCCGGACCCCTGTGGGACCCTTTAGGGCACGACAAGTTCTTAGAACGCAACCTCGCACAACGAAACAATTTCTGTAACTTGGTGTATTGCCATTATAGTGATTTATAGCAGGAGTAGGATTCCGCCATCGTCGTGGGATCCGAACCTGGGTAGCATGTGTTACCTTGTATCCGCCAACTCGTCGCCTTCCCCCACCTCTCTAAACATGCTCTATGAGGACCCCTCCATGGCATACACTTTGGTAATACCATGATAGTTGGCACCCACCATGGGGCAAGAGGCGCTTTGAGCTCTACACTGGGCGAGGTCCAATATCTTCACGGGAATCAGCGACACTGTATCCATTGGGCGTGTTCTCTTTTCCGGAAATGTTCATATCGTCCCTTTGGATGAGTTCTGGATCCCGGCAAAGTCGAACCCCACCCGCTGCTCCATTATTCCAAAGTAGATCATCCACCTCTTCATCGGTGAAACCGGATTGGGATCAAGCTCCCAGGAAGTCGGAGATGCGTCAAGGCTTGCACTGACCGTCTCCTAGCAGGATACATTCGTGGAAGAATCAAGCTCAATTCTCTCTTTGGAGTTTGCCGGCTTAGATCGGAAAAAATCAAGACCCACCCAAACCACTCCTGTGAAGGATATAGTGGTGGAAGACCAATGCAAATCTGCTTGGATCCCCCAAGTGTTTGAGAAGAAGAGGTCACACTTTCTCGGTGTCTTCAAAAACTTTGATCTAGCTTGCTGCGTCCAAAGGTCGGGTCAATCCCCGTGTGAGTACCTCACCAAATGGTTAAGGCTGAGGAGCTCTATGGAGCGGGTTCGCGGTAACGACACAGTGTACCACTTTGTCGAAGGGCTCACGCATGCCACCCTTCTCCGGCATTCTCTCAGGAGGCAGCAGGTTGTCGGGTTCCTCACTCTCAGGCAAGTAATCGAGACTTTTAATAGTTTCTCTACAGCTAATGAGCAAGCTTTGGCCGACATCGCCACCGCAACCGGAAAGTCCAAGTTCATCGGCTATGTTGCCTGTGGTTCGGGTTCCACCACCGAGAATGCCAATGCTATATAAGAATCAGTCTTGGACGCACTCTACGCCAACCTCAGCATGGACTGCAACAGAACATTTGCCAACTCGGAGGAACTCGAAGCCTCCATGAGGGAGATCGAGGAGGAGTTCGAGCGCGAGGAGCAGCTTTGACAGCAGCAGGTGATGCTGGAAAAATAGTGCCTAATGGTAAGAACATTGTTGATCCTTTAGATCCGGCAATGGCCATGCCTCCTCCGGCTATCCCCTCGCAGGAACTCGCCATCGGACCCTGAACTGCCAACCAAGCAAATCCGCCACCACCGCCATCCACATCAGTGGCTGGCAATGTCTTTGTCACTCCTGTCGACAAGGTGATCTATGGCGATTTCCTCGTTGAACCGCCGATCGTTGCCCATATTTGGAATGTTATGCAACTTGATGAGAAATGCCAGAAACTCCTCACGGAGGCCAATTACATTGTGGAGCAAAGCGCAAAGGCAGACAAGGATATTGCCAAGGCGCACAATTCGATCAAGATGGCAAAATCAATGGAGGATGAGTACAAGAATCTGATTAAGGAGCAGAGAGCACGGAAAGCTCCAGATCACGTCGTCGGTGATCCCGACATTCTGTGCAATTTGGGGTGGGGTTTTTCGAAGCCGACAAAAGCTACCTCCTACATCGACAAGGCTAGGAAGCAAGTCATGACAACCCTTGCCCTCAACATGGCCATCACCAAAACTCTACTAGAGCATGATAAATCACCTGCAGCGCTGGATCAAGTCTATGATCTCGTCGCAAGGTTGTCAAGCAACAGGAAAAGGACACCTATCATAGGCTCGAGTCTAACCCGACGTTTTGTTAATATAGCACCAACAACTAGCACATGTCAATATCTCCTCACGATGACGGATATCACACAAATTCCATGGAACAGAGGAAGAGAGACATGCACAACAGGACTGACGCCATCCCTGTGTCTGTAACATCCCAAAAATACCAAACTTAGATCAACAAACACTAATCATCAAGATTAGGGTTAACAAAAACTTTTCTAAATGAATTCATGAATGCATGTATATGTGTATGCATGGATTTTGAATTTATTTAAAAACCACCTTGTTTGTGTGATCCATTGCTTGTAAAATGTTTCTTAGGTGAAAAGAACATCATCTAAAACATTTCCCACACTTTTCATAAAGACAAGTAAATCAAAACAAATATATTAAGTGAATGGTCATTTTGGCCAATTTAACTCCCATGCCTACTTTGGCTGCCTCAAACTTTCAAAACCTAACAGAAACCTTTCTGGATATTTGCACCCCTTGAATGTACTCATAACAAGGTATCAAGGCCCACTTTGTGATCATCCAGAAACTTTCAAATGCATAGTTTAAATGACAATTCAAAATCGAATCTTCTTCATATGGGAAGATCCCACTTATCCAAAACCCACTCAAACAAGCTCAACTTTCAAAACCCAAGCATCTGCAGACTCACCAGAACCAATCTAGCAAACCCACGAAAAATCATTTCAAAATTCAAAACTTGATTTCATGCGGCCATTTCATCAAACAGGTTGCAGACACAAATCAAAGAAAACATCAAACACTATAGTGTGCAGTGTTTTGAGCCTAACTTGTTCCCTAGTTAGCTCACACACAACCCAGTAGATCATCTAGAAAGTTTAGCCCAACACTAGCACCCCTGTGAGCTTGCCATTGCCATTAATGGTGAACAGCCGAGCACCTCAATGCCACCCCATTGTAGATAGCAAGCTAGGAGCAGCAGCAAGCCTAGCCAGCATGTCTGGGAGGCAGCCCACCGTCCACCGCCACTGCCTGTCCCAGCCGCGAGCGTTGCCAAGCCCTAGACCACGCGCACATGACACGCCCAGACCATGCCGAGCGTGTGCCAGAGCGCCACCCTTGACCATCACCCACAGAACGCGCGCCGCCCTCACCGCGCGCACACACGAGCACCACCGACCCAGGAGACCGCCAGACATCCCCGTTTGCCGCCCCGTGCCATACAGCCACCGCCCGCCGTCGAAGACGCCGCCTCTGCCGCGCAGAGCACCGCCCGTTCTAGACCAAACCACACCGCCCCATGCCTCGCGACCATGTCGTTGAGCATCGCCAGGAGACACAGCACCGTCCCCTACCCTTGCCCATGCCTATAGCCGCCTGTAACGTCGCCCCCGACGAGCTCACCGTGCGCACTGACGGTCCCCTCGCTCGACTATAAATAGAGGCCACCCCCGCACGATTTCTTCACACCATCTCACTCACCTCTCCCCACTGATCGTGCCACACCATTCTTAGAGCAAGCCGAGCACCACCTCGCCGGAATTTCACCGGAGCCCGCCGCCTCTGGAGAAGAAGGAAGCCCGCGATTGGAGCCGCCCCAGGAGAAGCCACCGGTACCAGGAGATTCGTCGTCGTTGACTTCGTCGTTCGCCCGCCTCGCCGACCCTCGCCCGTACCCCGGTGAGCCCCTAGCACCCCTCACTGGCCGCGCTAGGTTTCGTTCTCGCCGGAGCTGTCTCGCGTCGACGATGACCCTCAGCCGTTAGATTAGAACTAGATCGAACGATCCACGTCGCCCCATACCGCTTCGCCCAGCCCCGTGTCACTGACGAGTGGGGACACCCACTTAAGCAGCCCGCGGGAGCACTGCGCTTAGCAGGCTGGCCCGTTAGAATTTCCCGCGCAGCCCAGCAATTCAAATTAAACCTTTTTCTTTTAAATTCAAACACACTTTTGTACCCAACTTCAAAAATCCACCCAGATCGACTCAGTGCACCAAATTGGATGAAACCAATTTTGTTGGAAAGGTCTGTGAATGCTTAATCCAAGCCCGTTGGATTCAAGTCATTTGGATCTGTAGATCACCCCTAGTAAAAATAACAAGGCAGAAGCTTTTCTGCATTCAAACATTTTTCAAATTTAAACCATAAAAGATTTTGAGTTGATTCCAACTCTCAAAAATCACATTTAACCATACCTTTCAGAATATATAAAAATATATAGGTTTACTTGCAGAAATAATGTTCAAGTAATAAAAGAATGCTTCATAAGCATTTCTAGCCACTTTAATTAATTAAAATAAAAGGGTAAAACCTTATTAAATTGTGACACCACTTTAAATCACATTCCCATGGACTACAATATGTGGTGATGACATGTGTCAACATGATCTCATATTTGGTTTGGAGAATATTAAATCTTAAGTAGTCTTCAATGAGTAGAAATTACTTTTCTAAAAATAAAAAAAGAATTAAATCAAGCCTTAACCTTGTAATGTTAGGGATGATGCTAGATCATCTATAGGACCCTTGTGTATGATGATTGCAAGTAGTTAAGTATTTTTTGGTGATTGTGTACCTCGTATTTATTCATAGACGCTAGTACCGACCAAGGATACTACGAGGAGGAAGGAGGATACTACAAAGAGGAAGCCGAGGAGAACTTCAACCACTGCTCTGCACAAGGCAAGCCTAATACTACTAGTGAATGAGCAAGCTAACACTTGCAAGATACTATACCTATGCAAGCTTATACTGATATTGTGCAAGCTCACCCTTGAAAGATACCCTACTGATGCCACCAACCCATACTTGTGATCCTACCTACTTGTTAAACCAATCCTAGTTTGATGGCAAGCTTTTTACTTTATTTCTTTATCAGAGCTTACTTAGAGTTTACCTAAGAGTTTGGTAGATACCAGACAGTTGTGCTGAAGGTTGCTTAAAGAGCATAAAATTTGGCCTAAGCTAGATAACCTTGATGTCATCCTAAGGCATGAGACTTGAACATAGTTAAAACCCCACTAGTTTACCACCCCTCATCATTGCTTACCCCCACCTGTAGATGCTAGTGCTAAGCTTAAAACTTGATCAACTTTTAGATGGGAATACTTGGTAGAAAAATGGTTATGAAAACCTTGGAATGATGGATCATTCTATTGAAATGTTTTGGACATGTGTTTCCAAACACTTGATGATTTTGGTGATGAAAATGTTGAGGCATGAGCCTTAGCCCTTTATAAAACTGATGGTTGTCTGGATGCGATACCATTCCAATTTTTGCGTACAACCACAATACCCGAATATTGGGTAGGGCTTGACTGGAAACTTATATACTCTAGTATTAGTTCCCTCACGGCCAAGGTCTGAGATGAGGCTACCTTGTGAAGATTGTACACCTGTGCAGTACCCAAGATGACAGTGGTCATGGTTGGGAGGCCAAACTCACAGGAGAGGTGCTTATACTAGGGCGTGTAATTGAAAGGTTAGGATTGATTATCCGTATACTGAGTATGGTTAATTCAGGATTTGTTCCTGACGGATGTATCGAATGTTGTGGTGAAAGTGTACAATCTCTGCAGAGTGTCAAACTATTCGAATAGCCGCGTCCGCGGTTATGGACAGTTGGAGTGGCCATACTGTTCCCCCGTCAGACCTTTTAAAATGACTTGTGAACTGAATTGAGACTTTGACTTGAACACAACAGAGTTGTGACTTGAATTACAAGTTCCCACTTAGGAGTTATAAAATTGTAACCAGCTTTGGAACTTAGTAGAGATAAATCTGGCTTTTGCAAAACAACCCTAGAGCCTAGTGTCCTATTATCCAAAAACCCCCTTTACTTGTTAGTATTAGTTTGCGAGTACTTAAAGAGTACTCATGGCTTTATCCCTGGCTATTCCCATGGCCATACTATGAAGAGGAGTACCTGGAGGATGGACCCCAGGAAGGTTACGACAACTAGGATCATCTCCCATCGTCAGTATTGCCTGTGACCCCGAAGATGGAGCTTCGCCTACGCTACCGTTATTATTACGTATTCCGCTGCTTGATGTTGTATTAAGAACTGGATCATGAGATCCCTATTTGTGTAAGAACTTATGTATCGTTTTTAATGGATGAAGTACTCTGGTATCCAATTCTGTTATGTCTCGCAAAAATGGTAATCCTGGGATTGCGATGTATGGCATAACATGCATCTAGGATTGAAAAATCCGGGTGTTGACAGTGTCCTTCGACCACGACGACAAGGCTCACCCCCATTGATCGCCGCAACCTCCCCGGCAGTCCCGACATCACGACGACCCAAAGCCTAACCACCACACGAGCATGCCACCTCCTAGACACCCTCAGGGTGGCATTGTTATACGCAATAATGGAGCACATCTACAACATGGCGGAGAGCGCAACAACAATGACAGGCAAAGGAGAAGATCTCACCAGGAGGATCCATGTATGATAAGCAACCGCGACAGGCGCGATGGTTCGCAGGATGGGAATAGAAATAAGGCCAACCCATCGCCACCACCACCACTGTCGCCACCAAACAACCACCATGGCGGAGGATCATGCAAGTCTCACCATTGCGTCATAAATCCCTTCCCCATGGCGGCAATCATCACAAGCATCAAACAGATCTGTACAATACACGTTTGTGCCTTGATAAGATCCAGGAAGCCCGGGAAGAGCCATACCTAGGGCCATGTTTTTTTGGTCTAGTTATCCGAGCCACAACTTACCCAGAGGCCTGTCAATCCCTATGATGGCACTACCAGGCCAGCCACGTGGTTGCAGGACTACCGCAAAGCGATAGAAATCATGGGGGAAACCCCAATGTCACTGCCAAGTACCTCCCACTAATGCTCACTGACACCACCCGACAATGGATCGATGACTTGCCGGAGAAATCAATCTGCAATTGGTTGTACATGCACGAAGCGTTCACCAAGAATTTCGAGGGTACGTACAAACATCCTGCACTATCGGTGACCTACAACACTGTGTACAAGGGAAGGACGAATCATCTCGGGCCTACCTCTCCCATTGTCTTGACATGAAAAATTCATGTGCGGGAGTACATGATCAAACTTCTATGTCCGCCTTCATCAACGGTTTGGAAAATGGAAACTTTGCTCCGCCACACGTTTAAGCACACCCGGGACAAGGGAAAACTTGATCTTAACTCAATGATTGCAAAGGCTAGCGAGTTTGATGCTACCGACGATGATGCTCATGCTTCCCTACTTGCAGTGGCGATCCCCTCCCGACTCAAAAAGAACAACAATAACAAGCAGAAGAATCGACCCGAGGAGAGGCAAGTTACCGACATGGTCTCCATGGCATATGCTGGCAAAGGCGAAGGCGGACAGCGTGGCCGTGGCCGGGGGCTGATCGTGGGTAGAAGTGGTAGTGAAACTACACCTGCTATGCCCCGAGTCCCCCAAACATACGAAGAGTACCGAGATATGCTATGTTTCGTCCATCTTGACACAAACGGTAAAGCCACTCACACCAACCTCCAATGCAAGTTTTCAATGACCTCAAGGAATACCCTGAGTCCGGCTACAAGCAAAGTCGGAAGAATAGACCCCGCGACAAGGGAAAGGGGAAGGAGGACAAAGAGTCTAAGGATTCGAATGACATGGACTCCAAGCCCGCTGACAAGGGCGATGGCAAAAGCAAAAATCCCTTTGAGAAGAAGGCTCCTGTCTACCACACCTTCCTTGGTACCCCCACCATGTGGGCACAGAAAACCTCTTTGAGGATATTGATGGCCATACTCCCCACAGTTTCCCAGTTCGTGAAATGATCGGATATTACTGTCACTTGGGACAGAGAGGATCATCCATACCTCATCCCGATAGAGAACTAGTATGCTATGGTCATCAACCCTTTGATTGACGGGAGTGAGTTCACCAAGTGCCTGGTGGACAGTGGAAGCATCATCAATATTATATACCTTGATACACTACACAAGATAAACTTGACGAAGACCTAGCAAAGGCGGAGCAACACCATGTTTCATGGCGTCGTTCCTAGCCGATAATCTTAGTCCCTTGGGTGCATTACCCTTTCGGTCGCCTTTGGTGATGTTAATAATTACCGCCAAGAGTGCATGACCTTCAAAGTGGTACCCTTCAAGATCGTGTATCATGTCATATTTGGATGCGACATCTTCCACGCCTTCTGCACCAAGCCGTGTTTTGTCTACAACAAGCTCAAGATATCTGGGCCAAGCGGTATCATCACCATTGCCGGAAGCTTCAAGAAGGAAAGGGAGTGCAAGATGGGTGAAGCCGCCTACGCCGAAGCCATCCTCTACGGTGAAGAACTCAAGGAGATCCAGCGCCAGGTCGATGCCTCGGAGATGCCGGATTTGAAGAAACAGATTTTGACTCCGAACCCGCCTTCAAGTCCACCATCGAGACCAAGTCGGTAGAACTTGTGGAAGGCGATGCCTCCAAGACCACTGCCATTGGCACATGACTGGATCCTAAATAGGAAAGCGTGCTTGTCGAGTTCCTTCGTGAGAATAAGGACATCTTTGCTAGTAACCTGCCAACATGAAAGGTGTTCCTAGGGAATTTTGCGAGAATATCTTAAACATCGATCCTAAAGGAAAACCGTTGAAACAACCTCTACGACGCTTCGGTGATGAAAAACAATGTGCCATAGGCAAGGAGCTATCTAGGTTACTTAAGGATAGTTTTATCCGAGAAGTAGTTCACACCAAGTGGGTTTCCAATCATGTACTTGTGCCCAAGAAGGGAACCAAAGAGTTAAGAATGTGTGTTGATTACACCGGCTTGAATAAAGCATGCAGGGAGGATATGTTTTCTTTGCCTCGCATTGGCAAAGTCATTGACTCGACGGATGCTCAGAACTTCTGTGTTTCCTGGATGCATACTCATGATACCACCAAATCAAGATGCGCAAGTCAAACCAATTGAACACTTCGTTCACCACACCTTACGACACATACTGCTATGCCATGATATTTGGGCTGAAAAACGCAGGTGCTATGTACCAGTTGACGATGCAACATTGCCTCCATGGCCAAATCGGTCGCAACATACATGCTTATGTGGACGACATTATGGTGATGTCAAAGAAAGGAGACGATCTCATCGCCAACTTGCAGGAAATCTTTGGTAACCCCCGGAAATTGAACATGATTCTTAACCATAAGAAACCGTAAGAAGTGTGTCTTCGGGGTCCCAATAAACAAATTGTTGGGCTTCATTGTTTCGCATCGCGGAATTGGGGTCAACCTCTACAAGAAATGCGTCAATCTATGACCTTTTGATAGTGACCATGGAATTTTTTTTCAGACTTATGACGATTTTGCACTAGATGGTCGTTAGAAGTTCAAAAGGGCCTAAACCCTGGAAAATTACGACAATTTTGCTAGAGAACATCATAGTTTCATTAGCTAAAATCATCATAACCTAGTGGATACACCCTACAATGTTACTTGCAGCTCACTTTGATGATTTAAAATTGTCATAGCATCCAAATTAGCATAAATGGAAAGGAGTAGTCGGCCACATCAACCTATGATCATGGGAGGTTTCAGGTTCTTTCTAGATCTGAGTCTGTGGTCGATTCTGGCATAACGGACTCCTCGTGAAATTTGGATCAATCTTGAGATGAATAAAATTTCTTTGCCTCTCTATACCACTGTTATGTACTTCAAGAATTTATATTGCTTTGCCCATATATCCAGAATTTGGATTGCTTTGCCCATATATACAGAATGCTGGATCAAAAACATAGTGGTTACAGTAGGTCGAGATTCTGAGGGGTTTGATATGTCGGAAACGTATCTATAATTTTTGATGTTCCATGGTTGTTAGTATCTACTTTGCTTTGATTTGTCTACACTTTGAGGTGCTTTTTACATGTTTTCTGGTACTAACCTATTAACAAGTTGCCACAGTGCCAGATGCCTGTTTTTTGCTGTTTTTGGTTTTAGAAAAGTTAGTAAAGAAATATTATCGGAATTGGACGGGACAAAATCCAAATTCAATAACTTTCCGTGGGGAACAAGATGTCCAGAGGTGAGACGGAGAGGGGTGCCAGGGCGCCCAGACCACCCTAGGCGCGGGTGGGCCCTGCCCCGTGCCTAGGCAGGGTGTGGGGCCCCTGGACACTGCCTCGGCCTTCCTCTTCGCCTATAAGAAGCCCCCTAGGTAGAAACCCTAAGAACCCGATCAAATATCCATGAAACTGTCTGTAGCCGCCGCCACCATCGTCCCTAGATCAGGGGGTATCTGAAGTTCTTCCCGGCACCCTGTGGGAGGGGAGATCATCCCGGAGGCCTTCTCTCTGGTATGATGTGTGAGTAGTTCCACCTTGGACTATGGGTCCATGTAGTAGCTAGATGGTTGTATCTCCTCCTTTGTGCTTTCATGTATAGATCTTGTGAGCTCCATTCATGATCAAGATCTAATCTATTTGTAATCATGCATGTTGTGTTTGCGGGGATCCGATGGATATTGAGATTATTATGTTGGTTTGATTAATGGTTTTGTATTTATGATTCTATCATGTCTGTGTTGTTTGTGATCTTGCATGCTCTCCGTTGTTAGTAGCTATCTTGGCCAAGTAGTTGCTAGTGACTCCAAGAGGGGGTATTTATGCTCGATAGTGGGTTCATGCCTCTAGTTTCCAAGGGAAGTGACAATAATCTCTTTGGTTGTAGATGTGTTGTTGCCACTAGGGAGAAAACAACGGTCTCTTGTTCATGGAACATGTGGACTGTTTACCTTACACACTTTGCTTAAAGCAGTTGTCTGTTGCTTGCAACTTAATACTGGAGGGGGTTCGGATGATAACCTGAAGGTGGACTTCTAGTCATAGATGCAGTTGGATGGCGGTCTATGTATCTTGTTGTATTGCCCAATCGAATCTCATAGGATCTTTCTGACTAGTAATTGCATTATTATGCCTTGCTCAGTTCCTGTCAATTGCCCTGCTGTAATTTGTTTACCCTTCATGCCATGTTGTTTATCTAAGGAGAGCACCTCTGGTGAACTATGGACCCCGGTCCAATCTTTACCATTGATACATCCTCCACTATTACTTGTTTACTTGCTGCAAACCATTACCTTCCACACCATACGTTTAATCCTTTGTTACAGCAAACCGGTGAGCTTGACAAACTCACTGATTCATTGGGGCAAAGTCTTGAATTTTTGTTGTGTAGGTATCCGCATTGCTAGCAACACTTGTGTGACGTTTCCTTCCTCCTACTTGTTCGATAACCTTGATTTCTTACTGAGGGAAAACTTGATGATGTGCTGCTTCACACCTTGCTCTTGGGGTTTCCCGACGAAGCGCTCCCACTTGGACTGGCGCTGCATCAAGCTTTTTCTGGCGCCGTTGCCGGGGAGGCCAAGGACGTCTTCACAAGGGGAGTCCTCCACTTCCTTTCTCTTTACTTTGTTTTTAGTTTGCTTTGTTTCTTTTGCTTGGTTTTGTTTGCCTCTTTCCAAAAAAACCCCAAAAAATTAGTCTAGTTTGGTTTGTTTTCTTTATTCAAAAAACAAAAAAATTAGTTCCTGCTCTAGGTGCTGCTGCTGCTGTTTTTGGCTTGCCCACCTTTGCCAAAATGAACTCTGCTGAGAACACCAAGTTGTGTGACTTCACTAGCACCAACAACAATGATTTCCTAAGCACTCCTATTGCTCCACCTTCTCCTGATGCTACCTTTTATGAAATTAAGCCTGCTTTATTGAATCTTGTGACGAGAGAGCAATTTTCTGGTGTTGGTTCTGATGATCCTGCTGCCCATCTCAATAGCTTGGTTGAACTTTGTGAAATGCAAAAATATAAGGATGTAGATGGAGATATTATTAAGCTCAAGCTTTTTTCCTTTCTCCTTGAGAGGAAAAGCTAAAGAATGGTTTCTATCTTTGCCCAAAAATAGTATTGATTCTTGGACTAAGTGCAAAGATGCTTTTATTGGAAAGTACTATCCTCCTGCTAAGATTATAGTTATGAGAAGTGACATTATGAAATTTAAACAACTTGATAATGAACATGTTGCTCAAGCTTGGGAAAGAATGAAAACTTTGGTTAAGAATTGTCCCACTCATGGTGTAAGATCCCTCCTTTGTAAAGGAAAAGGATCCCTGTGATTGCAATGCTAGTCCCTGGATCATTGCTAGCATCCACAGTTTAAGATGAAGTACACAGATACAAAGGTCATTTATTACATCCATTCTAGAGATAAAACATAGTCTTTTACAACTCAAGGCCACAGGCCTAATACAAGAGTTTTGGAATAAGTAAATAAACATAAGTCTTCATCTTCATGTGCCACAGGCAAGCATGTTGAGTGTAGACTCATGACACCTAATCATCATCGGAGTAACCTGCAACATCACAAGTTACAGCCACAGTGGGTCAATACTTTGGAATAGTATTGGCAAGTGATACCTTAGTAAATTTTAAGTGGACTATATTACTATATGCATTTTGGCTAAGTGTAGCTTGGCTTGCTTTGCTCAAAATAGGTTTTTCCTATTAGTTGAAATCACTAAGTTTTTCTTTGTCAAAACATTTCCCAAGAAACCATCAATAGACATTGAGGTCCTTCACCCTTGTTCACCCACAAGTTTTACTTTGAAGTTGGAGTGATGAGATTCTTGATAGCTTCCATGTCTTGATGCTCAAGTTGTCCATTGCCATGGACTTGGCTAAGTACTTAGATTTTCCATCTGCAGAGGTTGTGCACTTTCCCCACCAGCCTTGGTTTCCCAAGACAGGACCTTTCAGAAGCCTTCCCTTAGTCAAATGGACGCGTTCCAACCTATCATTCCCACTACCACCAACTGTCCAAATAACTAAGTTCTAGCAACCTATGTGATCAAGGCAGAGCCCATATTGCCAAGTGGCTGCACTATAAGCTTCTCAACACTTGGCCTCTAAAAATCCCTTTGTGCCTGGGTGGCATACCACAAGTGAGATACACAAGGTAAACCATGTCCATGGGCCTTGTGTAACCACTCAACCAAAAACCACCATTCAAGTCCCATTCCACCCAGGAGGTTCATTGACTTAGTTGTTTTATTAAGAAAAACATAAGTCCAAAGACTTAGAAATATTTTCATCATACCATGTATATACTTTACCAACCCATGTTTGCTACTAGCTAGGCTAAGCATGGCATAGTAACTTAACTTAGGAAATTTCCTAGCAATTCTACAACTACTTAGGATTTCCCAACATAGCACTTGGCAAAATAGTAACATGCAAGACTTAGCAAAATATTTCTAATGCTTGTACAAAATATAGGGATGGAAATATTCATGAAGTACCACTTGCCTTGGTAATGGGGAGAGTAGCACTCTTCACAATCACAGTCACTAGCACCAAAGTCTACACAAAAATTATAATCACAATCACATACAAGTCATATATACAAACAAAAATATATATGCATGCATGCAAGAATGCTAAGTGATGATTTTTAAAACTCCACCAAGCAAGTGCAAGATACTGAAACATAACTAAGTCAAAAACTTGCTAAACCAAACTTATTTAGCACTAAAACAAATTACTAAACAAATTCTATACTCGACATAGTCCTAAACAAGTTTGTGCATAAAAAGTCATTTTAACAGAAACTTTTCACTAAACACATTGCATAAACAGAAAGGGCTTGTCTCCCTGATTCCAACGATATAAAATTTGCAAAAATCTAACGTGGGAATCAAAAGTTATAGCCATTTCAATTTTGGATCAAAATCTGATTTCAAATCTGTTTTTGAATCAAACCCTAGCCACGCGTCATATTCTTACTGGCGCGTACCGCTTCGCTCCGGATCGCGCTTGCTATCCGTAGGATCTAACTTACGATGCACGGTTCAGATCTAATCATACCGCTTCGCTAAGTGAACTAATCCTACGCGCTGGATCTAGATCTGACGGCTACAATTCATCTAACCAAAATCGAGCGGCGCTAGAGGCGACGACTGGCGGCGGCGAGCTCTGTCTGCGGAGGCGCGGCGCTACAGGTCGTCCGGAGGGGCAGGAGGATGCTCACCAGGTTCGCAGCGTCAAGGAGAAGCTCAACTTGGTAGCGGCTTGACGAGGGGCGCACGGGCACGGTCGCTGAGGCTCGTCGGAGTTGCGGCGGCGTCTGTCGCTTGCAGTCGAGGTCGCTGGCGAGGCTCCGCGTCGTCCTAGTACAAGGCAGAGGGTTCGGAAGATGCGCAAGTGACTGGCGAACCAGTTGGTATCAAGGGGAAGGCAAGGGGCGTTCGGGACTTACCGCTATTGCTCGCCGGAGTCGAGCGACGGCGCAGGTGGTTGCGGTCGTGAACAGAAACGGTGACCTGGGTCACGAGCACGCAAAAGAAAAGTGTCAGCAGATGCACCAGATCATGCTGGACATGATAGCTTGAACCAGAGAGAGGGGGGCGGTCGAGGTTCACCGAAATTAGTCGCCTGAGTCGTCGGTACTGCGGGGTTTCGAGGTCAAATGCGCGCAGCCTGGTGGCGGAGTGAGCGAGGAGAGTGGGGGGAAATGACCACGGTGCAGAGGGGATTATGTAGGCGAGAGGGGAGCGGCGATTAAGCGCGGAATCAAGGCAATTAAATGAAGAATCAATCGCGGCAGTGATGGGCGGAGGAAACGGCCGGCGATGGGGTCGGGCGCGATTTGGGGAAGACGAGGGTGAGCTGGCGAGGTCCACCAGTCAGCGAGGGAGACGGAGAGGGGGTGGGGTCTGGGTGTCAGCGTCTGTGTGGGTGTGTCCGCGCGTGCGAGCGAGCGAGAGAGTGGCCGGGTGGGCTAGTTGGGCCGGTTCTGCTGCTGGGCTAGAATAGGAGCGCCTGGCCCTTTTCTTTTGTTTATTCCTTTTTCTTTTTCTGTTTTGATTTTCAGGAATGGTTTTCAAATGAATTCAAACTCTTTTTGAATTCAAATCTTTTTGGGGTTTTTGCAGCGTGCAACAGTCTCAAATCTAGGCATAAAACCATGTGGTTACTTTGCAAGGCTTGGTCATTTTTGGAGAACAAAAATATCAGGAGCTTTGCACTTGATTTGCAAATGTTTGAAAAATGGTTTTTGAACCATTCCCATTTTGTAAAGCTTGGTTCAAATTCCACACTCAATCCATTCAACAAAGGAGACAAACAACCTAGTTTTTAAAACATTCAAACTCTCAAATGGGGATGGCCATTTGATTTAAGTTTGCTCACATGAAATGATAGCACTATGTGCTTTGTTTTTCTAAAATGAGTTTTGAAATTGATCTCAATTCTATATACATGCATGAATGATATGCAAACTTTGAAATCATGATTTTAGGGATGTTACAAATCTAACCCCCTTAAGGTGAATCTCGCCCTCAAGATTCGGATTGGCTAGCAAATAGGTGAGGGTGGTCTTTCCGAAGATCATCTTCTCTTTCCCATGTTGCTTCCTCTTCGGTATGATGATTCCATTGTACTTTGCAGAACTTGATAGTCTTTGTCCTTGTGACTCTTTCTGCAGTCTCAAGAATCTTGATAGGTTTCTCCTCATATGTGAGGTCACTTTCTAGTTGCACTTCCTCCAAAGGTATGGTATCCTTCAAAGAAGTTTCTTCCATTTCTGGGTGACATTTCTTAAGCTGACTCAAATGAAACACATTATGGATTGCTGACAAAGATTCTGGCAGTTCAATTTCATAAGCAACTTCTCCTTTGCGACTCAGAATCTTGAATGGCCCAACATATCTTGGTGCCAACTTTCCTTTGACTCCGAATCTTTTCACTCCACGAAGTGGTGATACTCTAAGATAAGTTCTATCACCAACTTCGTAGGTGACTTCTCTACGCTTAGGATCTGCGTAGCTTTTCTGTCGGGACTGTGCTATCTTCAACCTGTCCTTAACCAATTTGACCTTCTCTTCGGCTTCTTTGATAAGATCTGGCCCGAATAAACTTATTTCTCCCACACCATTCCATAACAATGGGGTGGTACATTTTATTCCGTAGAGAAACTCAAACGGTGCCATCTCAATGCTGGCTTGATAGCTGTTGTTATAAGAAAATTCTGCGTAAGGCAGACTTTCATCCCAACTGGCTCCATAGTCTAGGGCACATGCCCTCAACATGTCTTCCAGAATTTGATTAGTCCTTTCCGTTTGTCCATCGGTTTGAGGATGAAAAGCAGTACTGAATTAACCTCATTCCCAATGACTCATGTAGCTGTCTCCAAAAATGGGAAGTGAATTGAGTTCCCCTATCAGACACAATACTCTTGGGCACACCATGTAGACATACAATTCTACTCATGTAGATTTTGGCTAACTTGGCACTTGTATAATTTGTCTTCACGGGTATGAAATGAGCCACTTTAGTTAAGCGATCCACTACTACCCATATGGAATCATATCCTGATCTGGTCCTTGGTAATCCGGTAATGAAATCCATACCAATCTTGTCCCACTTCCAATCAGGAATAGGTAGTGGTTGAAGCAAACCTGCTGGTTTCTGATGCTCCGCTTTTACTCTACTACACACATCACACAAAGCAATATGTTCGGCGATGTCCCTCTTGAGATTGTTCCACCAAAATCTTTCTTTCATGTCCATGTACATTTTGGTGTTACTCGGGTGAATAGAATACGGAGAGTTATGTGATTCCTGCAAAATCAGTTTCCGTAACTCCGGATCTTGTGGAACACAAATACGGTTTCCATGCCATAAAGTACCCTGTTCGTCTTCATGGAAATTTTTAGCTTTCCCTTGGCCAATCTTTTCCTTAATCTCTTCAATTTCCTTATCGGTCTTCTGAGCTTCTCGGATCTTGTCCAACAAAGTGGGTTGAACATCCAAAGACATGAGATGTCCTTCAGGCACAATCTCCAATCCGAGTTTTCGGAATTGGGTACACAAATCATCTGGCAATTCTCCTTTGGTAAGGCCATTCACAAATACCTTACGACTTAGAGCATCTGCTACAACATTTGCTTTACCGGGGTGGTATTGCAAACTTAAGTCATAATCCTTGATAAGCTCTAACCATCTTCTTTGCCTCATATTGATTTCCTTCTGAGTAAAGATATACTTCAAACTCTTGTGATCCGTGAACACTTCACAACGCTTTCCCAAAAGGTAGTGCCTCCATGTTTTGAGTGCATGGACGACAGAGGCTAACTCCAAATCATGAGTAGGGTAGTTTACCTCATGAGTTTTGAGTTGTCTCGAGGCATAAGCCACAACTTTACCATCTTGCATAAGTACTGCACCCAAACCTTGATGAGATGCATCACAATATACTTGGAAATCCTTTTCCAAATCTGGCAGACATAGAACTGGTGCTGTCACAAGTCTCTTCTTCAATTCTTGAAAGCTGACTTCACAACCTTCAAACAAAGCAAACTTCTTGTCTTTCTTTAACAACTCAGTCATAGGCTTAGCAACCTTTGAGAAATTCTCAATGAATCTTCTGTAGTAACCTGCTAAGCCAAGGAAACTGCGAACCTCTTTCATGTTCTTAGGAGATTCCCATTCAGTCACAGCTGAAACTTTAGCAGGATCAACTGCTACACCATCCTTTGTCATAACATGACCAAGAAAACCAACTTCTTATAACCAGAACTCACACTTGCTGAATTTAGCATAAAGTTTATGCTCTCTCAACTTTTCAAGTATCAAACGCAAGTGTCCTTCATGTTCTTCTTTGCTCTTGGAGTAGACTAAGATGTCATCGATGAAAACGACAACAAACTTGTCAAGGAATTCCATGAACACTTTGTTCATCATATTCATGAAGTATGCTGGAGCATTGGTCAAGCCAAAAGGCATCACAGTATACTCATACAACCCATACCTTGTGGTGAATGCTGTTTTAGGTATGTCTTGTTCTCTTATCTTGAGTTGAAAATATCCTGACCGGAGATCAATATTTGAGAACACACATGCTCCTTCTAGTTGATCAAACAAGTCATTGATTCTAGGCAAAGGATATTTGTTCTTGATAGTTACCTCGTTGAGTGAACGGTAATCTATGCATAACCTTTGACTTCTGTCTTTCTTCTCCACAAATAAGACTGGGGCTCCCCAAGATGAAGAACTGGGTTGAATAAATCCTTTCTGCAACTGTTCTCCTAGTTGCTTCTTGAGTTCTTTCAGTTCATCTACTGACATTTTATACGGTCTCTTTGCTATTGGTCCAGACCCTGGTACCAAATCTATCAGAAACTCCACATCTCTATCTGGTGGCATTCCCGGCAATTCTTCCGGAAATACATCCGGATACTCACACACAATTGGCACACTGTCCATGCTAACCCCCTTAAGGGAATTTAGCTTACTTCCTTTGGATTCAAAGCTGGTCTTGAATCTGATCCTTTTATTTTCTGGAGTTGTGAGTGAGACAGTATGGTTGGCACAATCTATCACTCCTTTATACTTAGTCATCCAGTCCATTCCCAAAATGACATCCAATCCTTGGGAGTTTAGTATTATCAAGTTAACGGGAAACTTATACTTCCCAAATTCTATGACTAGATCATGGCATCCTGAATTCACTATCATTTCTCCACCAGGAGAACTTACTTTTATAGGACACCCAATAGTTTCTACCGGTAGTTCATTTCTCTCAACAAATGCTCTTGATATGAATGAATGAGATGCACCAGTATCAAAGAGTACAAATGCTGAAATGGAATTGAGTCTGAACTTACCAGCAACAGCATCAGGCTCCTCATAGACCTCCTCCACATTGATGTGGTTCACCTGTCCTTTCTGAAAAGGATTGGGCTTGACAGGTCCTTCAACTTTCTTTTCGGGGCACTCATTTGCATAGTGTCCCATCTTCTTGCATTTGAAGCATTCAACCTGACTGATGTCTCTCTTAGCAGGCTGACTTCCACTTCCACTTCCATTACCACTGTGGTGGCTCTTATGTCCACTCTTGTGGTTCTTGTACTTGTCATTGTCATGACTGCGGTGATGCTTGTTGTCATGACGGTTGTGGTTGTGGTGCTTGTTGAATTTCCCATGCTTATGGGATCCTGAGCTTCCACTGTCATCATAGTGAGATCGTTTGTGAGACGATCCCGAGCTATGCTTGTCGGAGTGCTTTCTCTTTCTACTCTCGACTTGCTTCATTTTGTTCTCCAATATAGCAGCCTTGTCACAGAGCGACTGATAAGTGGGAACATATGCCACAGCCAGCTGCAGATTCAGCTCATCATTTAAGCCTTCCAGAAATTTTTCCTTTCTCTTGGCATCTGTGTCCACTTCATCTGGTGCATAACGCGCCAGATTGTTGAACTCTTCAATGTATTCAGCCACACTGCGGTGGCGCTGCTTCAGGTTGTGGAATTCTTTCTTTTTCAGGCTCATTATTCCTGATGAGATATGAGCAGTGCGAAAGCCATCCTCAAAGATAGCCCAAGTCACCTCATCTATGGGTGTGGTGATTTGGAAGTTGCCCCACCAAGTGACGGCTGGTCCTTCCAGCAGATGTGCTGCAAATCTGACCTTTTCAGCATCCGTGCAGCCCACGGTTACTAAGTCCTTGTTTACAGAACGTAGCCAATCATTGGCCACCATGGGATCAGTTGTCCCCGATAACTTAGCTGGCCTCAATCGCAGAAATCTGGTGAGCATATCAAAGCCCGGAGGGTTGTTGTTATTGTTGTTGTTATTGGGGTTGTTGTTGTTGTTGTTGTTGTTGTTTTGGTTCTGAATGAATGTTGTCATCATCTGCATGAGCTGTGTTTGAGCAGTCATCATTTGCTGCATTTCTGGAGTGTTGTTGTTGTTGCTGGGGTTGGGGTTTGCGCGACGAGGAGGCATCTGTGGTTTGTTCAAATAGAGATAAGAATGAGATACCCATAGATGTTTTCATGCACATTACATCACATAAGCAAACACAAACATGCAACAGAAGATAAAAGTTCAACAACAAGATAACAAGTTCACAAAGTAAAACACACAAGTGGCAAGCCATCCACATGTCAGATGGTCCAATAACAAGTTCACAAATAACAAGTACGATAATAAAAGATAAACGAGTAGTCAAGTCTACTCATCAGCATCAATCTCCTCCTCGACAAAGGTAAGACCTGCGTTCTCCATCGCGGTCTTATTCTCCTCAATAGTAGTGGTCAAGGACTCAATCTTGGCCTTGAGAGCCCTCTTCTGAGAACGAAGCCTCTCTATCACCGTCTGCTGCTGCTCTAGCTCGAAGTCCTTGGACTGCAGTTCTTCAGTCATGTCCCGGATCTTCTTGTTCCTATACTGGACACGTTTCTCCTGACTCTTGAACTTCCGGACTTGGGTCTCGAACTTCGCCTCCATTTCCTTGACTATCTCGTCCTGCTGCGCGAAGAGCTTGTCCTTCTCGTGAAGCTGCACCTGGAGCTCGTCATTACTGAGCATGACATTGGTCCTATCCGTGTCCACGTGCCTAATGAGAGACTCTAAGTCCTGGAGATACAGACGTATCGGCTCTGCTGCGTCCCTCGAGTCGTCCTCAAAGTCGATGGACTCTCCATCCTCATCACGTCTTCCGAAGACGTGGAAGTGGGTGCCTCTAACCTGTCGGGAGTGCCGGCCTAGCAGACGTCCTATCAGGTCCTGCATGACTACCTCCATGCCTCTCTCCCTGTCATCGTGCATAAGCTTGAAGACGATGGCCTCCGTAGTAGGCTCTGTCTGGCGTCTGGGCTGGTTCACCTTGAAGCCCCAGAGGTCCTTCCTCTCGAACTTGGTGAGTGGATGCACCATGATGGTGGGAAGAGGGAGATTGAGCAAAGTGGTAAGCTCAACGATACGAGGACCAAAGCGGGTAACCTGGAACTCTTCAACAGTGCTGATGGTAATAGGCATCTATTTATAAGATAGAAAAGTTAGAACAACACAATTTAAGATAAAACAAAGACAAACATCACATACATCCTTGGAACACAAAATCACACAAGTCATGCATACATGAATCCATTACATCAACCAAGGTCCAAACTTATTTAAGGTATCATTTTGGAAAATAAGGTGATAGGTGGTGGTCCAACTAACGAAGTACGTTTACAATCCTATCTCACTGGATTTGTTGGCTAACACAATGTTCCTAGAGGCAATCAGCCTATCTTGCTCACATGATTCCATCACTAAGTCTATAATATCTCCTCTTAAGGTTTGGTTGGTGGCTTCCAACTCTTGGGTATGTTCCTTCTCTTTCTCTAAGTCTTTTTGGAGGTTGAGCATTCTACACTTGACTCTAGCACTAAGTTCTTTGATAGTCCTCCAAGCTGCTTCTCTTGCTGACTCAAAGAATGTGGTATGCACCACAGTGTTGGTGTACATGCAAAATCCTTTTTCTTTGTGGTTGTCTTCCTTGTTTTTGTACAAGTGAAGTTGCACCCACCAGTACTCAACTCCTTCATCCATCACTGGAAAGCCTTTGTACACAGCTGCACCATGTATTTCCATTGCCACCATGAGGTCCTTGAGAATTTTGGGAAACTCAGTCTCACACTCCAAGGTCATGGTCATGAGTGGTCCTTTCTTTACGGCTTCGTTGATGGAGTTCATCTACAAATAGAGATGAGAATGAGAAGATTATAAAAGTTTATGAGAAGAATAGACAAGTGTAGAAGTAGTTGAAATTTTTTCCTTAGTGGTTTCCAATCCTAGGGTCATAATCCTATATGCAACACAATGCTCTGATACCATCTGTAAGATCCCTCCTTTGTAAAGGAAAAGGATCCCTGTGATTGCAATGCTAGTCCCTGGATCATTGCTAGCATCCACAGTTTAAGATGAAGTACACAGATACAAAGGTCATTTATTACATCCATTCTAGAGATAAAACATAGTCTTTTACAACTCAAGGCCACATGCCTAATACAAGAGTTTTGGAATAAGTAAATAAACATAAGTCTTCATCTTCATGTGCCACAGGCAAGCATGTTGAGTGTAGACTCATGACACCTAATCATCATCGGAGTAACCTGCAACATCACAAGTTACAGCCACAGTGGGTCAATACTTTGGAATAATATTGGCAAGTGATACCTTAGTAAATTTTAAGTGGACTATATTACTATATGCATTTTGGCTAAGTGTAGCTTGGCTTGCTTTGCTCAAAATAGGTTTTTCCTATTAGTTGAAATCACTAAGTTTTTCTTTGTCAAAACATTTCCCAAGAAACCATCAATAGACATTGAGGTCCTTCACCCTTGTTCACCCACAAGTTTTACTTTGAAGTTGGAGTGATGAGATTCTTGATAGCTTCCATGTCTTGATGCTCAAGTTGTCCATTGCCATGTACTTGGCTAAGTACTTAGATTTTCCATCTGCAGAGGTTGTGCACTTTCCCCACCAGACTTGGTTTCCCAAGACAGGACCTTTCAGAAGCCTTCCCTTAGTCAAATGGACGCGTTCCAACCTATCATTCCCACTACCACCAACTGTCCAAATGACTAAGTTCTAGCAACCTATGTGATCAAGGCAGAGCCCATATTGCCAAGTGGCTGCACTATAAGCTTCTCAACACTTGGCCTCTAAAAATCCCTTTGTGCCTGGGTGGCATACCACAAGTGAGATACACAAGGTAAACCATGTCCATGGGCCTTGTGTAACCACTCAACCAAAAACCACCATTCAAGTCCCATTCCACCCAGGAGGTTCATTGACTTAGTTGTTTCATTAAGAAAAACATAAGTCCAAAGACTTAGAAATATTTTCATCATAGCATGTATATACTTTACCAACCCTTGTTTGCTACTAGCTAGGCTAATCATGGCATAGTAACTTAACTTAGGAAATTTCCTAGCAATTCTACAACTACTTAGGATTTCCCAACATAGCACTTGGCAAAATAGTAACATGCAAGACTTAGCAAAATATTTCTAATGCTTGTACAAAATATAGGGATGGAAATATTCATGAAGTACCACTTGCCTTGGTAATGGGAGAGTAGCACTCTTCACAATCACAGTCACTAGCACCAAAGTCTACACAAAAATTATAATCACAATCACATACAAGTCATATATACAAACAAAAATATATATGCATGCATGCAAGAATGCTAAGTGATGATTTTTAAAACTCCACCAAGCAAGTGCAAGATACTGAAACATAACTAAGTCAAAAACTTGCTAAACCAAACTTATTTAGCACTAAAACAAATTACTAAACAAATTCTATACTCAACATAGTCCTAAACAAGTTTCTGCATAAAAAGTCATTTTAACAGAAACTTTTCACTAAACACATTGCATAAACAGAAAGGGCTTGTCTCCCTGATTCCAACGATATAAAATTTGCAAAAATCTAACGTGGGAATCAAAAGTTATAGCCATTTCAATTTTGGATCAAAATCTGATTTCAAATCTGTTTTTGAATCAAACCCTAGCCACGTGTCATATTCTTACTGGCGCGTACCTCTTCGCTCCGGATCGCGCTTGCTAGCCGTAGGATCTAACTAACGATGCACGGTTCAGATCTAATCATACCGCTTCGCTAAGTGAACTAATCCTATGCGCTGGATCTGGATCTGACGGCTACAATTCATCTAACCAAAATCGAGCGGCGCTAGCGGCGGCGACTGGCGGCGGCGAGCTCTGTCTGCGGCGGCGCGGCGCTACAGGTCATCCGGAGGGGCAGGAGGATGCTCACCAGGTTCGCAGCGTCGAGGAGAAGCTCAATTTGGCAGCGGCTTGACGAGGGGCGCACGGGCACGGTCGCTGAGGCTCGTCGGAGTTGCGGCGGCGTCTGTCGCTTGTAGTCGAGGTCGCTGGCGAGGCTCCGCGTCGTCCTAGTACAAGGCAGAGGGTTCAGAAGATGCGCAAGTGACTGGCGAACCAGTTGGTATCAAGGGGAAGGCAAGGGGCGTTCGGGACTTACCGCTATTGCTCCCCGGAGTCGAGCAACGACGCAGGTGGTTGCGGTCGTGAACGGAAACGGTGACCTGGGTCACGAGAAGGCAAAAGAAAAGTGTCAGCAGATGCACCAGATCATGATGGACATGATAGCTTGAACCAGAGAGAGGGGGGTGGTCGAGGCTCACCGGAATTAGTCGCCGGAGTCGTCGGTACTGCGGGGTTTCGAGGTCAAATGCGCGCAGCCTGGTGGCGGAGTGAGCGAGGAGAGTGGGGGGAAATGACCGCGGTGCAGAGAGGATTATGTAGGCGAGAGGGGAGCGGCGATTAAGCGCGGAATCAAGGCAATTAAACGAAGAATCAATCGCGGCAGTGATGCGCGGAGGAAACGGCCGGCGACGGGGTCGGGCGCGATTTGGGGAAGACGAGGGTGAGCTGGCGAGGTCCATGTAGGGTTTCGTAGCATGGAAAACAAAAAATTTCTATCACATACAAACAAACAAGCCAAGATCTATCTACTAGATTGTAGCAACGATTCGATGGAATAACTCACCCTCGAAGATTCCAAAGTGTTTAACGAGAGCAGATTCTCGTGGGTGATGTAGTCGTACTCTTCCCGATCTCAAGATCGCGTAGACGATCCTTCCGGCGCTGCGTTCCGGTAGCGCTCCCGCAGTCAGTCACACGTTCGGTACTCGACAAAGACCTTCCTCTCCCTTGTTCCAGCAGGCAGCGGAGGTTGTAGTACTCTCCTCGCGATTCCGGCAGCACAACCGCGTGGTACCGAAAGTAGAGGGGAGATCTCGCAGGGCTTCGCCTTAAGCCGGAGCGAGTATGGTGGATTATGAGAGAGCTCCTCGGTGATCTAGGGTTTAGACACACCAAGGAGGAGGTGCTAGATCCGGCGGCTAGGGCTTGGGGCAGCCCAAGTCGGCGGCTAGGGCAACCCTAGGAGGCGGCGGCAGCTGCAGGAGGTGGTGGCGCCAAGCTAGGGTTTGGGGCAGGGAACTTGTGTGCTAGGAGGGGCAGCCCTGCCCCTCCCTTTATAGGTGGGAGGTGCGGCCAAGGGGAGGGGAGTCCCTCCCCAACTCGGCTTGGAGGTGGGCCGCCGGTTGGAGGAGGGAACTCCTCCCCAACTCGGTTTCCACCTCTCCTCCTCTTTCCAAAAACTGCCGTTTGACTTTTTCAAACTAGCCGTTTGACTTTTCAAACTAGGATTTGAATAAACCCTTTATTTTGGACAGCGATGACACCTAGTACATGATGCAATCATTCCAACTTGTAATGACACATTCATGTACCCCTTCCCCTCCGGAGTGCCGGACATTCCGAAACCTTCTAGAACATTCCCGATGAAAACACCGGAATCATTCCCCAACTCCGAAACGAGACTTTCCTTATATGAATCTTATTCTCCGGACCATTCCGGATCTCCTCGTGATATCCCGGATCCCATCCGAGACTCCGAACAACATTCGGTCTCTTTCTCATCATACCATAACTACTCAAACAACGTCGAATCCTTAAGTGTGTCTCCCTACGGTTCGTGAATTATGTGGACATGATCGAGACACTTCTCCGAACAATAACCAATAGAGGAATCTGGAAATTCATATGGCTCCCACATATTTCTACGATTACTTTGCGATCGAATGAACCACTTACATACGATACCAATTTCCCTTTGTCTCATGATAGTTTACTTATCCGAGGTTATGATCGTCGGTATCTCTGCATACCTAGTTCAACCTCGTTACCGATAAGTACTCTTTTCTCGTTCCCGTGATATGTGATCCCTTGTGAGCCAGTCACATGCTTGCAAGCTAATTGGATGACATTTCACCGAGAGGGCCCAGAGTATATCTATCAGTCATATGGATGGACAAATCCCACTCTTGATCCATGTGTTTCAACCAATACTTTCCGAACACTCAATGCCACCTTTATAACCACCCAGTTACAGTGTGGTGTTTGATGTCATCAAAGCATCCATCCGGTAAAGGTGATATGCATGATCTCATGGTCGAAGGAATTTAGATTACTATGTATCAGAAAGCATATAGCAATTGAACTATTAAAATGACTTGATCTTTATGCTACGCTTATCTATAGGAGTATGTCCACCATATCATTCTCCTACCGATATGATCTTGTTGTTAATAACATCTCAATGTTCATGATATGGAAACCACAATCATCTATTAACCAACAAGCTAGCATTATATAGAGGCTTTACTAGGGACTTCAAATTAAGTTTACAAATCACACAAGTATTAATGTTTCCTTGTTAATACTATTATAGCATGAATGTAAACATTTATCATAAACACAAAGATATAATAATAACTACATTTATTATTGCCTCTAGGGCATATCTCCAACAGTCTCCCACTTGCACTAGAGTCATCTAATCTAGATTACATGGTAATATACCGAACACCCATGGCAGCTTGGTGCTGGTCATGTTTTGCCCTCGGGAGAGGTTTAGTCAACGGATCCGCCACATTCAGATCTGTGTGTACTTTGCAAATCTTTATATCCCCACCTTGGATATGTTCTCGAATAGTGTGAAAACGTAGCTTGATGTGCTTCAGCTTCTTGTGTGACCTTGGTTCTTGCGCATTGGCTATGGCGCCCATGTTATCACAGTAGATAGACATTGGGTCCAACGCACTAGGAACCACACCCAGCTCTGTAATGAACTCTTTCATCCATATTGCTTCTTGTGAAGCCTCCGAAGCAGCCATGTATTCCGATTCAGTTGAAGATCTCGCCACAACGCTTTGTTTTGCACTCCTCCAGCTAACTGCTGCACCATTCAAAATAAATACGTATCCAGATTGTGATTTAGAATCATCTGGATCGGTGTTCCAACTAGCATCGGTGTAACCATTAACAACGAGCTGTTCATCACCTCCATAAGAAAGAACCATATCGTTAGTTCTTCTCAAGTACTTAAGGATGTTTTTGACCGCTGTCCAATGATCCACTCCTGGATCACTTTGATATATGCTAGTTAAACTAACAGCATATGCAATGTCGGGTCTAGTACATAGCATGGCATACATTAGAGATCCTATGGCTGAGGCATAGGGAGTCTTACTCATCCTTTCTCTATCTTCTGCCGATGTCGGACTTTGAGTTTTACTCAAGGTCGTATTGGGCAACATGGGCAAGAACCCTTTCTTGCTATCTTCCATTCCAAACCTCTTTAGAACTTTGTCCAAATATGTACTTTGTGACAATGATATTTGGCGTTTTGATCTATCTCTATAAATCTTTATGCCTAATATGTAAGCTGCTTCGCCAAGATCCTTCATTGAAAAACTATTATTCAAATATTCCTTGACACTATTAAGAAGGTCTACATCATTCCCAATCAACAATATGTCATCCACATATAGTATTAAGAATGCTACAGAGCTCCCACTCACTTTCTTGTAAATACAAGCTTCTCCATAAGTTTGTATAAAACCAAAACTTTTGATCACCTTATCAGAACGTTGATTCCAACTTCGGGATGCTTGCTTCAATCCATAGATGGACCGTTGAAGTTTGCATACCTTGTTATCATCTTTAGGATCGACAAAACCTTTGGGTTGCATCATATACAACTCTTCATCAATGTCTCCATTGAGGAATGCTGTTTTGACATCCATCTGCCATATCTCATAATCATAATATGCAGTGATTGCTAACATAATCCTCATAGACTTTAGCTTCGCTACTGGTGAGAAAGTCTCATCGTAGTCAACTCGTTGAATTTGTCGAAACCCTTTTGCGACAAGTCGAGCTTTATAGACAGTAACATTACCATCAGCATCTGTTTTCTTCTTGAAAATCCATTTGTTCTCGACAGCCTTCCGGCCATCCGGTAAGTCCACCAAAGTCCATACTTGGTTTTCGTACATGGATCCAATCTCGGATTTCATGGCTTCTTGCCATTTATTGGAATCTGGGCTCATCATTGCTTCCTCATATGTCTCAGGGTCATCGGTGTTGTCCACCAACATGACACTCATAACGGGATCATACCAATCTGGAGTGGTACGAGTTCTCGTTGACCTGCGAGGCTCTGTAGCAACTTCAACCGAAGTTTCATGATCATCATCATTAGCTTCCTCTCTTATTGGTGCAGGCACCACAGGAACTTCTTCCGGTGCTGCGCTACTCGCAATTTCGAGAGAAGGTTCAACAACCTCGTCAAGTTCTACTTTCCTTCCAGTCACTTCTTTCGAGAGAAATTCCTTCTCTAGAAAGGATCCATTCTTGGCAACAAAGATTTTGCCTTCGGATCTATGATAGAAGGTATACCCAATAGTTTCCTTCGGGTATCCTATGAAGACGCATTTTTCCGCTTTGGGTTCAAGCTTGTCCGGCTGTAACTTCTTTACATAGGCTTCGCACCCCCAAACTTTAAGGAACGACAATCTAGGTTTCTTCCCAAACCATAATTCATATGGTGTCGTTTCAACGGATTTAGACGGTGCCCTATTTAAAGTGAATGCGGCTGTTTCTAATGCATAACCCCAAAATGATAGCGGTAAATCTGTAAGTGACATCATAGAACGAACCATATCTAGGAGAGTTCGATTACGACGTTCGGACACACCATTACGCTGTGGTGTTCCCGGCGGTGTCAATTGTGAAAGTATTCCGCATTTCTTCAAATGCTCGCCAAACTCGTAACTTAGATATTCACCTCCACGATCAGAACGTAGAAATTTAATCTTCTTGTTACGTTGATTCTCTACCTCACTTTGAAATTCCTTAAACTTCTCGAAAGTTTCGGACTTATGTTTCATGAAATAGATATACCCATATCTACTCAAGTCATCCGTGAAGGTAAGAACATAACGATAACCACCGCGCGATGCTACACTCATTGGACCACACACATCGGTATGTATGATTTCCAATAAGTCCGTAGCTCGCTCCATCATACCAGAAAATGGAGTCTTAGTCATTTTACCCATCAGACATGCTTCGCATCTATCAAGTGATTCGAAATCAAGTGATTCAAGAAGTCCATCGGAATGGAGTTTCTTCATACGCTTCACTCCAATATGACCAAGATGAAAGTACCACATATAGGTCGAGTTATCGCTCGATTTCAAACGTTTAGCCTCAATGTTATTAATTTGTGTATTTCCACTATCGAGATTCAACAAGAATAGACCATCTATCAAAGGTGCATGTGCATAAAACATATTACTCTTATAAATCGAACAACCATTATTCTCGGATTTAAACAAGTATCCGTCTCGCAATAAACAAGATCCCGATATAATGTTCATGCTCAACGCAGGCACCAAATAACAATTATTTAAGTATAAAACTAATCCCGATGGTAGATGAAGGGGTAGCGTGCCGACCGCGATCACATCAACCTTTGATCCGTTTCCAACGCGCATCGTCACCTCGTTCTTCGCTAGCTTCCGTTTATTATGCAGCACCTGTTTCGAGTTACAAATATGAGCAACCGAACCAGTATCAAATACCCATGCACTACTACGAGTACTAGTGAGATACACATCAATAACATGTATATCAGATATACCTTTCTTCTTGATGTTGCCGTTCTTCAAATCCGCCAAGTACTTTGGGCAATTCCGCTTCCAGTGACCTTCTCCCTTGCAGTAAAAGCACTCAGTATCACGCTTAGGTCCAGCCTTGGTCTTCTTCGTCGGCGCGGTAACTTTCTTACCACCCTTCTTGAAGTGTCCCTTCTGCTTAGACTTGCCTTTCTTGAATTTGGTGGTCTTATTGACCAACAACACCTGGTGCTCTTTCTTGATCTCCACTTCTACAGACTTCAACATGGCAAACAGTTCTGGCAACTGCTTGTTCATGTTCTGCATGTTGTAGTTCATCACAAAGTTCTTGTAACTTGGTGGTAGTGATTGGAGGACACGGTAAATCCCAAAAGCATTAGGAATCACTATACCCAAGCTTTGAAGTTTGTTTGCGTGCCCAGACATCTTAAGCACATGCTCACTGACGGAGCTGCCCTCTTCCATCTTGCAGTTAAAGAACTTTTCAGAAGCCTCATAGCTTTCAATTGCCGCATGAGTCTCAAAAATCAATTTGAGATCCTCGACAATATCATATGGGTCTGAATTCTCAAACCTTTTCTGAAGCTCCGATTCTAAACCATACAAGATAGCACACTGAACTATGGAGTACTGATTCTTCCGAGCGAGGTAAACATTCTTTACTTCATCGGTAGCATCAGCTGCAGGTGGGTCACCCAGCGGTGCATCCAGCACATAGGTCAAATTACCAGCTGTGAGGACAATCCTCAAATTGCGGAACCAATCCGCGAAGTTGCTTCCATTGTTTTTCAACTCTAGGAACACATTAAAATTGATGGTAGGGGCTGCCATTGATCTACAACATATTTGCAATAGTTTAGACTAAGTTTATGACAAATTGAGTTCAAATTAATAATAAAATTAATCTAGGTGAACTCCCACTCAAAACTATGTCCCTCACATTGTTTTAGTGATCACACGAACCAAATCCACCACATCAACACCGATCATCACGAGAGTTGATATAGTTTCAATGGCGAACAATCGACATGTTCATCATATCTACTATATGATTCATGCTTTACCTTTCGGTGATCCGTGTTCCGAGACCATGTCTGTACATGCTAGGCTCGTCAAGATCAAACCTTAGTTTCTGCATGAGCAAATCTGGCTTGCTCACGTTGTATACACTTGCGGAATCTAACACACCCGATCATCACGTGGTGCTTCGAAACAACAAGCTTTAGCAACGGTGCTAACTAAGGGTGAACACTTTATGACTTGAAATTCATGTGCATGAGGGATCATCTTATAATGCTACTGTAGCATCCCAATTGTCTAACAATTGTAATGCTACTTGGTCTAGTAATATAATGGCTACTTCCATATATAATTGTTGCATCATAATTATATCATGCTCATGTCATCATGCCACCTTGCATTTGAGCATCATATAAAACCCTTTTTGTATTGGTTCTTCTCTCATATGCATTATTAATTGTATTTGCCTCTTGATATTGTATTTGGTTATTGATATATTGTTTAAATGCCCAAGTTGAGTTGGGGGCATATCTTTTATTCCACTCCACCACCTTTCTTGTCATCACCCCATCATTCCACCATTCCACCATATATGAGCATTGCAACTTATTTGGTTTTACCTCTAGCTCATGTGGGTTGGGATGGATCCAATTCTATCTCCACATGCTCTCATATATGCACCATATTGTTTCCACATTATTGGTTTATGAGAGCCACATGGCCACCTTTGCATGCCTTGTGAGTGGAACCTTTTACCTAGCTTCCATATGGGTTGTTTTGGGGTTATTATCATGTTGGGATATTTTTGGGCTTACTAAATGCCTAGTGGCACATACACACTAGCATGTCCCATTTTATTCAAATATGGTCATATCCATCTACTCCACATGGGGCATCCTTTCACTTCCTTAGCTTGGCCCTTACCCCATATTTTGGAATGCATATGTATAAATGCCATGAATAATTATTTTGTTTTCACAATATTTTAATCATGGCAATTATCATTTTTGCATGGGCCATGCAACCTTCTCCAACTTTGGTCCTTCTTTGTTTTTATTTGAATTTTTGAATGGCTCATCTCTCATCTCTCTCTCTTCCTTCTTTTGTTTGATCTAGTTTGGCCTTGCCAAAAAGCCACCACCACATCAACCTCTCCCTCTTGTCCTCTCTCCTTACCCTAGCTCTAATCCACCCTCACACAAAACCTCTCCACCTCACCTTCTCTCTAAACCCTAAACCTACCTCACCCTCTCCTCTTCACCTAGGCCGAGCCTCCCCATGCTGGACCCACCTGGCCACCCTCTCTCCCTGGCCACACCCCAGCTACCTACCCCTCCCTAACCTAAGACCAAGCCCTAACCCGAGCCACCCCATCCCTCTAACCTAGCTCCAACCCGAGCGCCTCCCCTCTCCTCTCTCTTGCTCTTCTCTCTGCCTGGCATGCCCCACACCGAGCCTACCCTCCCTGGCCTCCCCTTGCCCCACCTGCCAGCTAACGGTGCCTGCCCTGGCCTCCCAGCTCGAGCACGTGAGGAGAGGCAGAAAAGGTAGCCGAAGCCACCTTTATCTTCACCACCTCCCCCACGGCATCTTCCTCTCCCTCTCTGCTTTCCCCTCCTCCCACACGGCTTCTCTGGCGTCGCCAGATCCCCCCGAGCCTCCCCTCTCCTTCCCCTTCTTCCTCTCCGACCACCAGCAGCCGAGCCCGGCCACCGCCAGCACCTCGTCGCCCTCGCCGATCCGGCCATCCAGCACGTCGTGGAGGTGGCCTGGGCGACCGAGAGGGATCCTCTGCTTCGCCCCGTACCCGCTGGAGAGAAGGAGAAGGACCAGCCCCAGGACCAGCGCCGCCCGAAGCCAAACCCTAGAACTCCGGCCGCCAGCCTCGTCGTCGACCCACTGCTCCTCGACCCGATCCAAGCCCTCCGGCGACTTCGCGGTGAGCTTTTCTCCCTCCCTGACATGTTTCGCCTCGCTGTCATCGCCTGTGCTCACCGGTCAAACCATCGAACGGCCTCGGTGCACCGACGAGCGCGCGCGTCTGGCCGCTCTCGCGTCGCACAGAACCTCATCTAGGCCCCGTCCACCCTCCTGGCATCAACCCGAGCCCACCACAGCGGCTCTGCCCCTCTGCGCGCGTGCCCCGCGTCGCGGGTTCGATTCCCCGCCTCGCCGCGCCGTGCGCTGGCATTCCGTCTTAGCCGCAGAGAAGAAAAACAGTAGCCGCCGCGCGTTTTACACATACCCCCCCAAACCTTTTTCCTCATCCCGCGGTACACGCTAGCCCCACCTGTCTGTGCCTGTGGAGTTTTACAAAAAGAGGCCTGGCTTTTGTAAACCTTAACCCGCGCTCCAGCCCCAGCCCCACCTGTCAGTTCCTATCCCTCTCCCCACTGTCTCGTGGGCCCGCAGCCACTGGGCCCGCTTGTCATCCACGCGGGCTAGGCAGAGCCCCGGTGTGAAAGCTTTTTCGCGCGCGTGTGCCTCGCCCAGTCAGCCCCTGGCCCACCTGTCTGTGGCTGAGGCTAGCTCTGTCCGGGTATAAAATGTCCTGACGATTTTCTGTTTAAATAAAACAATTGCTTAAATGTTTAAATATGTTTTAATTTCTGTTTTTAAATAACTTTTGAAATATAATTCCAAATAATACAAATAATATATGTTTTCAAATCAGAAAAATATGAGGAATTCAAATATGCTATCCAAAATATATTTTGAACACTTAAAATTTCAAGTTGATTTAAATTACATTAAAATGCCCTTTTGCATTAATTAATTAATAACTTTTGATTTATAACTCCAAATTTAACAAATGATATGTCTAAAATGATTAGCTCGACGAGACCTTTCTGTTTATGCATTCCATGTTCTGAATTGCAGCATGCATCATATAAATATAAAGTATACAGCAACTTAATTGAAGTATAAAATATGATTAAAACTCAATAAAAGGCTTTATTCTTGTATTCCACACCTCACCCATGCCATGCTACTTTATTGCCATGCAAATTGTGCATCATTCATCATGGCATGATTGTTTGCTTGTCGCATTTTTATTCATATGCTTGTGCACTTTATTTATGTTGGCCCTTGTTTGTTTGGTTCTTCTTCGAATAGACGCTGAGCAGGGGAGATATCAAGAAATCCAGGAGCACTACCCAGATCCTTCTCTCGCTTCAACTGAGCTGCCAGGCAAGCACTACCACATGCTTGCATACATATAGTACCTATTGCCTCTATCTTATTCTTGCATCATTGAGTCGCGATTGCATTAAACTGAATCCCAAGTATTGCATAGACTTTACTTTTAAAACCCACCAAAGCTTGTTCCTCCATCCCATGAGCCATTACTACAGGAGTTGTTTGAGCCATGCGAGTCGTAGAACAGCATGTGTAGGGTATGTGAGTGTCTGATGGATAACGAGGTACCTATACAACTTAACCTGAGTAGTAATGGGATAACTAATGAAAGTGGCACCGGTGAGCAATATCTGCTATTTGGTTTTTCATGCTCACTTGTGTCCCGTAGGACCCCGAGTACTTGATTCCTGTTCCTTGAATATTCGCGCTATCCACATCCGGGAGGCTTATGGGACCCCCCTGAGCCAGAGCTTGATTCATTCTTATTTCTTGGGGCCACAAACTAGTTTGAGGTTTTATTTACTATACTGTACTTATGCCATGCCTTACTGCTTTATTTAAATTGTGCGATGTACTGCACCTGTACTGTTTAGGATCGGGACACGATTTCGCGGTATCGACAAGCCCAGTCACACTTTCGGGTTCCCAGTCGTTTACAGCCGTCCACCCAAACCTTGAGTCCGTTTCGGAGTCAGCTAACTTTGTTGCGGGTAGCTTAATGGGGTGGCCCCCTGAAATATTTCTGAATCCTGTGATTGCTTTGTCGTGAAAGCCTCGTTGGGTTTTGATTTGGTTTTTACGAGGTTGATCGAGTGTGTGTTGCTATTTGTGCACCCCTGCAGGGTAAAACTTTCTGAAAGCCGTGTCCGCGGTTATGGACGACTTGGAGCACAGTTTCTCGATCATAGACAAGTATAACTAAAGTACCGCTTTTAATTTGACTAAGTAACTGACTAGTAAATAGTGCAACACTCATGGAATGGATAATAAAACTGCTAACGGATGGGGGTTGTTCGTCCGCTTCCTCGTTGGTAAGCGAGGAGGAGGATGGATCTGTTAATATTACCGTCATAACTGTTGTCATTAATTCACGGACATCCGTCTATCTCTGGTTAGGCGGATGGTTAGCGAGTATCTATAGAATTGCTAGGTATTATCTTTTGCTGCAATTGCGTCACCCCAGGTTGTGTCCCCTTTAGAGGCATAAAGACTTGCTGAGTACCCCTAGGGTCTCACACGATAAATTATTTGATTCAGATGAACAGGTACACTCACAAGATGGATACTGGGTGGAGGAGACGGACGATGTGGGCAACGATCATTCGGTGTAGAGATTCCGGGAACGGGGATCCGTGAGATCTGTGGGCGGGATGTGTTTATTTATGGGGCATCTTATGCCGATTTGCTTCTTATCCGTACTCGGATCTTGTTTGCCGCTTCCGCCTGATACTCTGATGTTTGATGTATGAGGAGATATCCTAAACTATTATATCTATCTAGGAAATTTGGATCTTGCCGTATGGCGTTGCAATATTTCTATTTCTTTTAGATGGAATGGCTCTGATGTACTGTTGTATGGTGGCTTGCATACATACTCATTTGTGTATGTAGTTGATCCCTTCGCCTGCCGATTACGCCGCCCATTCTTGTCCTGATGTTTGGAAATGGTTGGGACGGCCGAAAGGTCTACCTGTGAGTGGCATTTGGGCCCCACCGTACTATTTCAACCATTTCCGCTCATCCAGGCTTGTAACTAGGAGCGTAATTTACCGAGGTAGTTACAATTGGTATCAGAGCCATCCCGCCCTTCAGGGTCTCAGCCAAATGGTCGTTGTCAGTCTAGCAAATATTTTTGGTAGCTATGTATACTAGGGAAAAACAAAACGCGAGAGTAGGACTGCTTCCACTTTTCTTCTTACCCACCCACCCACCCTTTTCTGGTAAGGAAGTGTAACGTTTTCAATCCTCTTCTTAAAAGTTCAAACTAGGATTCACGTGTTCTGGGTTTCCGTAGTACCATAGGTTGTGTGTGTGTGTGTGTGTGTGTAATTCCTTGTCTATCTGTTGCATCCAAGTTGTTATCACAATCGGCCTTTTGGTTATCAACTGTTGGTACATTCCATACCGACAGGCTTTTGCAAACCGACGCGATCTATCTGATTCGTTGTACACCGCCGCGATCTGTCTTACTCTTTGTTATCCGACGTTATCTTGTTTGGGGTGTTCGTTTCCGTAGTTACTAATCTTTAGGTTCATCGTGAGAAGAAGGTGTTGGGAGAGGTGTTCTACTTAATCATGTACGGAGTAATGATTTGAGTGCGGGATGGAGTCGCGACCATACCACTACTCTTATCATTCGCTCTTGTATATTGAATTGGTAGAGTCGCTAATCTTGATTCGTTAAGTGATTTTGCGCATCTATTGGTACTTTAATGCCGAAATTTGCGGAAATTTTTTCTTTACTAAGTTGTGTACCACACTCCTTTTCAGTCGTGTGCGATATGCTTAATATCTTCTAGGTGCTTTGAACTTTGCTGATATTTTAATATCATCTTAGTAAATTGTATCCTTTAATATTGGTTAATTCCATCTTGGTACTATTTTGGATTATTATTATTCTCCATTATAGTATTGACTTGTGTTTTATATCAATAACAGGATGGCACCACCACGCCGTTCTGAGGAGGACATACCACCTGAACTGGGGGCCGCGTTGTCAAGCATCGCCAATGCCTTGGCAGTAATGCAGCAGAACCAGCAGCGTTTGGAAGAAAGTGTCAGGAGGAATGAGTTTGCTCCGCTACCTCCACCTCCCAAGCGAGGAGACATCAAAAGCTTTCTGAAGTTCAACCCACGCCAATTTGATGTTTCTGATCAACCACTTGATGCTGATGATTGGTTGCGTGAGATGTCAAGGTTACTGGCAACTGCTGATGTTCCTGAGCAAGAATGGGTAAAGTGTGCTACTCACCTTCTGAAGGGAGATGCAGCTCTCTGGTGGGAGAACTACCTGAAGGCAAACTGCATTGGTTTTCAGCCTACTTGGGAACAGTTCACTGGAGCCTTCAAAGAGCAGTATCTGTCAGAAATTGTCATAGAGAGGATGAAGGAAGTGTTTCTCAACCTCAAGCAGGGAAATGACAATGTCAATACCTACATCAGGAACTTCATGAACCTTTCTCGTTATGGTGGTGATGAGATCTCCGATGACAAGAAGAAGCAAAAGAGGTTCCGGCAAGGGCTCAATGCATCGATTAAATATGCAATCACACATGCAAGGCCGGCGTATTTTCTGGAACTTCAGCATACAGCTCTGCAGGAAGAAGCAAGTAAGCAAGTGTTTGAGGAGTCAAAGAAACACAACCGTGATGCAGCAAGTTCTTCAGCTATGTCAACTCCTTATAAGCGTCGTGTTTGGGTTCCTAACACCCCACCGTCGCTCCCGGCTCCACCAAGACCTGCAAGCTACGCGGCAAGGCCAACAAACTTCCTCACTGCTGCTCCCAGGGGCTACAACCACCACTACCCTGGAGCGCCTAGCGGAGTCCCTGGCTATGTTGCTCCACGTCCACCTGGTGCTTGTTTCACTTGTGGAGACACTGGGCATCAGTACTGGAACTGTCCGATGAAAAAAAAGCTCTTCCTCCACCACCTCCAAGATGTGCGGCAAGCTCTCCTATGATTCGTGCACCACCACCTCGGGCTCTCAACATCAACACCAAGCCCGGGTCTACTGTTGCTCGTGCCAACTGTGTCAACGCCGCTCAAGCTGAGCATACACCTGGAGTTGTGATGGGTATGCTATCTGTTAACTCAGTCCCTGCACGAGTTTTGTTTGATTCTGGTGCATCGCATTCTTTTGTTTCTCACAAGTTTGCAAATGAGAATGAGTTAGCGTTGTATCCTCTCCTCAAGCGGTTAATGGTCCTTTCTCCTGGAGCAAACATGAGGGCTGCTCATATCAGCCATGGCAATCAAATTGAGATTGGTGGCTCTTTGTTCTCGGCGTCCTTAATTGTTCTGGGCAATTCTGACATTGATGTCATCTTGGGCATGGATTGGTTGACAGCAAATGCAGCTGTGATTGATTGTGCTGAACGCTCGGTTTCTCTGAAGATTCCTGAAGGCCATATAGTCTATTCTCCAAGTCTGACTCCTGCTATCCAGCTTTTCTCTTTGGCGGCTCTGAATGATGATGCTATGGAAGCTATTCAGAGTGTTCCGGTGGTCTGTGAGTTCCCAGATGTCTTTCCTGAAGAGTTGCCGGGTATGCCTCCGAATCGTGAGGTTGAGTTTGTAATTGAGCTTGAACCTGGAGCGGCTCCTATCTCCAAGCGGCCTTATAAAATGGGTCCTGCTGAGTTGGTTGAACTCAAACGACAGCTTGATGAACAAGAGAGGTTGGGTTTCATTCAACACAGTACTTCTTCTTGGGGTAGCCCAACAATCTTTGTGAAGAAGCGGGACAGGACTGATAGACTTTGTGTTGACTATCGGGCTCTCAATGCTAAAACCATCAAGAATAAATATCCCCTTCCGCGGATTAATGATCTCTTCGATCAGCTAGCTGGAGCTGTGGTGTTCTCTAAGCTTGACTTGAGAAGTGGTTATCACCAAATCAAGATTCGCAAGGAAGATGTTCCTAAAACATCTTTCACCACCCGCTATGGCCTGTATGAGTACACGGTCATGTCTTTCGGTCTCACCAACGCACCTGCCACCTTCTCGAGGCTCATGAACTCGGTTTTCATGGAGTATCTTGATAAGTTCGTTGTGGTCTATCTGGATGACATCCTAGTCTATTCTAAGTCAAAGGAAGAACATGAAGAACAGATTCGGTGTGTCCTAAACAAGCTTCGTGAGAACCGCCTGTATGCAAAGTTCTCCAAGTGTGAGTTTTGGCTGCCTCAAGTAACCTATCTTGGTCACGTCATCTCTGCCAAGGGCATTGCAGTCAACCCGGAAACGGTAAAGACAATTGTTGAATGGCTTCCTCCTGTAAATGTCAAAGAATTAAGTGCGGAGTTTCCTTGGTTTGGCTAGTTATTGCCGTCGCTTCGTTCAGAACTTTTCGAAGATAGCGAAGCCTCTTACCGATCTCCTCAAGAAAGGCAAGAAATACCTTTGGACTCCTGCATGTCAAGGAAGCTTTGAGACACTCAAAGAGAAGCTCACTTCCACACCAGTCTTGGTTCCTCCGGATACATCTAAGCCTTTCCAGATATTCTGTGACGCCTCTTTGCAAGGATTGGGTGCGGTCCTTATGCAAGAAAAACAAGTTGTTGCTTATGCCTCTCGACAGTTGAAGACGCATGAGATCAACTATCCTACACATGACCTCGAGCTCGCAGCAGTTGTCTTTGCTTTGAAACTATGGAGGCATTACTTGCTGGGCAACCGTTGTGAAATCTTTTCTAATCACAAGAGTCTGAAGTATATCTTCACTCAGCCTGATCTCAACCTTCGGCAGAGGAGGTGGATTGAAGCAATCAATGACTTCGATTTGACAATCAACTACACTCCGGGCAAAGCTAATGTCATGGCCGATGCTCTCAGCCGCAAAGCTTATGTCAGCAACCTCATGATGGAAGAACAACGGTCTCTCTTGTGCGAGGAATTCCGTCAGCTCAACCTTGAAATTGTGGATCAAGGGTATCTTCTGAACCTTCTGGCAACCCCTCTCTTGGAAGAAAAGGTTCGCTCCTTTCAGCTTGGTGATCCGCACACCAGAAAGATCATCTCCAAACTTCAGCTTCCGAAGTATGAGTCCTTCCACGTTGATGATCAAGACACGCTTTTCTTTGAACACCGGATGTTTGTTCCGAACTACCCGGGTTTGAGAGAGCAAGTTCTCAAGGAGGCGCACGATTCTGTTCTTTCTATCCACCCTGGCAGCACGAAGATGTACATGGACTTGAAAACACAATATTGGTGGCCGGGTTTGAAACGATATTGTGCCAAGTATGTCTCGGAGTGTGATGTCTGCCGCAGAGTGAAAGCTGTCCATCAGAAACCTTCCGGTCTTCTACAGCCATTGAAACCCCCGGAATGGAAATGGGAGAAAGTAGAGATGGACTTCATCACTGGTTTTCCAAGGTCGCAGAAGGGCAACAATGCAATCTTTGTTGTCATTGACAGGCTTTCTAAAGTGGCTCACTTCTTCCCCGTCAAGGAAACAATTTCTGGAATTCAGTTGGCTGAGCTCTATATCAACAGAATTGCTCTCTGTATGGGGTTCCGCTTGAGATCAGTTCAGACCGTGGGAGCATCTTCACTTCCAAGTTCTGGGAAAGTTTCCAAAATGCTTTGGGAACAAAATTGAACTTCAGCACAGCTTACCACCCTCAGTCGCAAGGACAAGTTGAAAGGATCAATCAGATTCTGGAGGATATGCTTCGTGCTTGCGTCATCTCTTTTGGCATGAAGTGGGAAGAATGTCTTCCTGATGCTGAATTCTCTTACAACAACAGCTTCCAGAAAAGTCTAAAGATGGCACCATTTGAGGCTCTCTATGGCCGCAAATGCAGAACTCCGATTGGTTGGTCGGGTGCAGGAGAAAGAATATGGTTTGGCCCTGACATTGTAACTCAAGCGGAGGAGAAGGTGCACATCATTCTTGAAAATCTGAAGATTTCTCAAAGTCGCCAGAAGAGCAATTATGACAGAAAGCACACGGACATGGAATATGCCCCTGGTGATCTTGTTTACCTTCGTGTCACTCCCATGAAAGGCACGCACCGTTTTGATATCAAAGGAAAGCTGGCTCCTAGATACATCGGTCCTTTCAAAATTCGTGGAAGAAGAGGAGAAGTTGCGTATGCTCTTGAGCTCCCGGAAAAACTCAAGGTCCATGATGTTTTCCACATCTCTCAACTCAAGAAGTGCTTCAAGGATCCCGGCAGGACCGTGGACCATGAGCTTATCAATCTCCAAGAAGACCTGTCTTATCAAGAACACCCCACAAAAATCCTTGAGATCGCAGAAAGAAGGACTCGCGACAAGTCCATCAAGTTCTGCAAGGTGCAGTGGTCGCACCATTCTGTTGACGAAGCCACCTGGGAACGTGAAGATGAGCTCCGTGCAAGCTATCCTACCCTCTTTGAGTCTTCTTCTTCTTCCTAGAATCTCGGGGCGAGATTCCTGTTTAGTGGGGGAGAGTTGTAGCATCCCAATTGTATAACAATTGTAATGCTACTTGGTCTAGTAATATAATGGCTACTTCCATATATAATTGTTGCATCATAATTATATCATGCTCATGTCATCATGCCACCTTGCATTTGAGCATCATATAAAACCCTTTTTGTATTGGTTCTTCTCTCATATGCATTATTAATTGTATTTGCCTCTTGATATTGTATTTGGTTATTGATATATTGTTTAAATGCCCAAGTTGAGTTGGGGGCATATCTTTTATTCCACTCCACCACCTTTCTTGTCATCACCCCATCATTCCACCATTCCACCATATATGAGCATTGCAACTTATTTGGTTTTACCTCTAGCTCATGTGGGTTGGGATGGATCCAATTCTATCTCCACATGCTCTCATATATGCACCATATTGTTTCCACATTATTGGTTTATGAGAGCCACATGGCCACCTTTGCATGCCTTGTGAGTGGAACCTTTTACCTAGCTTCCATATGGGTTGTTTTGGGGTTATTATCATGTTGGGATATTTTTGGGCTTACTAAATGCCTAGTGGCACATACACACTAGCATGTCCCATTTTATTCAAATATGGTCATCTCCATCTACTCCACATGGGGCATCCTTTCACTTCCTTAGCTTGGCCCTTACCCCATATTTTGGAATGCATATGTATAAATGCCATGAATAATTATTTTGTTTTCACAATATTTTAATCATGGCAATTATCATTTTTGCATGGGCCATGCAACCTTCTCCAACTTTGGTCCTCCTTTGTTTTTATTTGAATTTTTGAATGGCTCATCTCTCATCTCTCTCTCTTCCTTCTTTTGTTTGATCTAGTTTGGCCTTGCCAAAAAGCCACCACCACATCAACCTCTCCCTCTTGTCCTCTCTCCTTACCCTAGCTCTAATCCACCCTCACACAAAACCTCTCCACCTCACCTTCTCTCTAAACCCTAAACCTACCTCACCCTCTCCTCTTCACCTAGGCCGAGCCTCCCCATGCTGGACCCACCTGGCCACCCTCTCTCCCTGGCCACACCCCAGCTACCTACCCCTCCCTAACCTAAGACCAAGCCCTAACCCGAGCCACCCATACCTCTAACCTAGCTCCAACCCGAGCGCCTCCCCTCTCCTCTCTCTTGCTCTTCTCTCTGCCTGGCATGCCCCACACCGAGCCTACCCTCCCTGGCCTCCCCTTGCCCCACCTGCCAGCTAACGGTGCCTGCCCTGGCCTCCCAGCTCGAGCACGTGAGGAGAGGCAGAAAAGGTGGCCGAAGCCACCTTTATCTTCACCACCTCCCCCACGGCATCTTCCTCTCCCTCTCTGCTTTCCCCTCCTCCCACACGGCTTCTCTGGCATTGCCAGATCCCCCCGAGCCTCCCCTCTCCTTCCCCTTCTTCCTCTCCGACCACCAGCAGCCGAGGCCGGCCGCCGCCAGCACCTCGTCGCCCTCGCCGATCCGGCCATCCAACACGTCGTGGAGGTGGCCTGGGCGACCGAGAGGGAACCTCTGCTTCGCCCCGTACCCGCTGGAGAGAAGGAGAAGGACCAGGAGCCCCAGGACCTGCGCCGCCCGAAGCCAAACCCTAGAACTCCGGCCGCTAGCCTCGTCGTCGACCCAATGCTCCTCGGCCCGATCCAAGCCCTCCGACGACTTCGCGGTGAGCTTTTCTCCCTCCCTGACATGTTTCACCTTGCTGTCGTCGCCTGTGCTCGCCGGTCAAACCGTCGAACGGCCTCGGTGCACCGACGAGCGCGCGCGTCTGGCCGCTCTCGCGTCGCACAGAACCTCATCTAGGTCCCGTCCACCCTCCTGGCATCAACCCGAGCCCACCGCAGCGGCTCCGCCCCTCTGTGCGCGCGCCCCGCGTCGCGGGTTCGATTCCCCGCCTCGCCGTGCCGTGCGCTGGCGTTCCGTCTTAGCCGCAGAGAAGAAAAACAGTAGCCGCCGCGCGTTTTACACTTACCCCCCCAAACCTTTTTCCTCATCCCGCGGTACACGCTAGCCCCACCTGTCTGTGCATGTGGAGTTTTACAAAAAGAGGCCTGGCTTTTGTAAACCTTAACCTGCGCTCCAGCCCCAGCCCCACCTGTCAGTTCCTATCCCTCTCCCCACTGTCTCGTGGGCCCGCAGCCACTAGGCCCGCTTGTCATCCACGCGGGCTAGGCAGAGCCCCGGTGTGAAAGCTTTTTCGCGCGCGTGTGCCTCACCCAGTCAGCCCCTGGCCCACCTGTCTGTGGCTGAGGCTAGCTCTGTCCGGGTATAAAATGTCCTGACGATTTTCTGTTTAAATAAAACAATTGCTTAAATGTTTAAATATGTTTTAATTTCTGTTTTTAAATAACTTTTGAAATATAATTCCAAATAATACAAATAATATATGTTTTCAAATCAGAAAAATATGAGGAATTCAAATATGCTATCCAAAATATATTTTGAACACTTAAAATTTCAAGTTGATTTAAATTACATTAAAATGCCCTTTTGCATTAATTAATTAATAACTTTTGATTTATAACTCCAAATTTAACAAATGATATGTCTAAAATGATTAGCTCGACGAGACCTTTCTGTTTATGCATTCCATGTTCTGAATTTCAGCATGCATCATATAAATATAAAGTATACAGCAACTTAATTGAAGTATAAAATATGATTAAAACTCAATAAAAGGCTTTATTCTTGTATTCCACACCTCACCCATGCCATGCTACTTTATTGCCATGCAAATTGTGCATCATTCATCATGGCATGATTGTTTGCTTGTCGCATTTTTATTCATATGCTTGTGCACTTTATTTATGTTGGCCCTTGTTTGTTTGGTTCTTCTTCGAATAGACGCTGAGCAGGGGAGATATCAAGAAACCCAGGAGCACTACCCAGATCCTTCTCTCGCTTCAACTGAGCTGCCAGGCAAGCACTACCACATGCTTGCATACATATAGTACCTATTGCCTCTATCTTATTCTTGCATCATTGAGTCGCGATTGCATTAAACTGAATCCCAAGTATTGCATAGCCTTTACTTTTAAAACCCACCAAAGCTTGTTCCTCCATCCCATGAGCCATTACTACAGGAGTTGTTTGAGCCATGCGAGTCGTAGAACAGCATGTGTAGGGTATGTGAGTGTCTGATGGATAACGAGGTACCTATACAACTTAACCTGAGTAGTAATGGGATAACTAATGAAAGTGGCACCAGTGAGCAATATCTGCTATTTGGTTTTTCATGCTCACTTGTGTCCTGTAGGACCCCGAGTACTTGATTCCTGTTCCTTGAATATTCGCGCTATCCACATCCGGGAGGCTTATGGGACCCCCCTGAGCCAGAGCTTGATTCATTCTTATTTCTTGGGGCCACAAACTAGTTTGAGGTTTTATTTACTATACTGTACTTATGCCATGCCTTACTGCTTTATTTAAATTGTGCGATGTACTGCACCTGTACTGTTTAGGATCGGGACACGATTTCGCGGTATCGACAAGCCCAGTCACACTTTCGGGTTCCCAGTCGTTTACAGCCGTCCACCCAAACCTTGAGTCCGTTTCGGAGTCAGCTAACTTCGTTGCGGGTAGCTTAATGGGGTGGCCCCCTGAAATATTTCTGAATCCTGTGATTGCTTTGTCGTGAAAGCCTCGTTGGGTTTTGATTTGGTTTTTCCGAGGTTGATCGAGTGTGTGTTGCTATTTGTGCACCCCTGCAGGGTAAAACTTTCTGAAAGCCGTGTCCGCGGTTATGGACGACTTGGAGCACAGTTTCTCGATCATAGACAAGTATAACTAAAGTACCACTTTTAATTTGACTAAGTAACTGACTAGTAAATAGTGCAACACTCATGGAATGGATAATAAAACTGCCAACGGATGGGGGTTGTTCGTCCGCTTCCTCGTTGGTAAGCGAGGACGAGGATGGATCTGTTAATATTACCGTCATAACTGTTGTCATTAATTCACGGACATCCGTCTATCTTTGGTTAGGCGGATGGTTAGCGAGTATCTATAGAATTGCTAGGTATTATCTTTTGCTGCAATTGCGTCACCCCAGGTTGTGTCCCCTTTGGAGGCATAAAGACTTGCTGAGTACCCCTAGGGTCTCTCACGATAAATTATTTGATTCAGATGAACAGGTACACTCACAAGATGGATACTGGGTGGAGGAGACGGACGATGTGGGCAACGATCATTCGGTGTAGAGATTCCGGGAATGGGGATCCGTGAGATCTGTGGGCGGGATGTGTTTATTTTCGGGGCATCTTATGCCGATTTGCTTCTTATCCGTACTCGGATCTTGTTTGCCGCTTCCGCCTGATACTCTGATGTTTGATGTATGAGGAGATATCCTAAACTATTATATCTATCTAAGAAATTTGGATCTTGCCGTATGGCGTTGCAATATTTCTATTTCTTTTAGATGGAATGGCTCTGATGTACTGTTGTATGGTGGCTTGCATACATACTCATTTGTGTATGTAGTTGATCCCTTTGCCTGCCGATTACGCCGCCCGTTCTTGTCCCGATGTTTGGAAATGGTTGGGACGGCCGAAAGGTCTACCTGTGAGTGGCATTTGGGCCCCACCGTACTATTTCAACCATTTCCGCTCATCCAGGCTTGTAACTAGGAGCGTAATTTACCGAGGTAGTTACAATTGGTATCAGAGCCATCCCGCCCTTCAGGGTCTCAGCCAAATGGTCGTTGTTAGTCTAGCAAATATTTTTGGTAGCTATGTATACTAGGGAAAAACAAAACGCGAGAGTAGGACTGCTTCCACTTTTCTTCTTACCCACCCACCCACCCTTTTCTGGTAAGGAAGTGTAACGTTTTCAATCCTCTTCTTAAAAGTTCAAACTAGGATTCACGTGTTCTGGGTTTCCGTAGTACCATAGGTTGTGTGTGTGTGTGTTTGTGTGTGTGTGTGTGTGTGTGTGTGTGTGTGTGTGTGTGTGTGTGTGTGTAATTCCTTGTCTATCTGTTGCATCCAAGTTGTTATCACAATCGGCCTTTTGGTTATCAACTGTTGGTACATTCCATACCGACAGGCTTTTGCAAACCGACGCGATCTATCTGATTCGTTGTACACCGCCGCGATCTGTCTTACTCTTTGTTATCCGACGTTCTCTTGTTTGGGGTGTTCGTTTCCGTAGTTACTAATCTTTAGGTTCATCGTGAGAAGAAGGTGTTGGGAGAGGTGTTCTACTTAATCATGTATGGAGTAATGATTTGAGTGCGGGATGGAGTCGCGACCATACCACTACTCTTATCATTCGCTCTTGTATATTGAATTGGTAGAGTCGCTAATCTTGATTCGTTAAGTGATTTTGCGCATCTATTGGTACTTTAATGCCGAAATTTGCGGAAAATTTTTCTTTGTTAAGTTGTGTACCACACTCCTTTTCAGTCGTGTGCGATATGCTTAATATCTTCTAGGTGCTTTGAACTTTGCTGATATTTTAATATCATCTTAGTAAATTGTATCCTTTAATATTGGTTAATTCCATCTTGGTACTATTTTGGATTATTATTATTCTCCATTATAGTATTGACTTGTGTTTTATATCAATAACAGGATGGCACCACCACGCCGTTCTGAGGAGGACATACCACCTGAACTGGGGGCCGCGTTGTCAAGCATCGCCAATGCCTTGGCAGCAATGCAGCAGAACCAGTAGCGTTTGGAAGAAAGTGTCAGGAGGAATGAGTTTGCTCCGCTACCTCCACCTCCCAAGCGAGGAGACATCAAAAGCTTTCTGAAGTTCAACCCACGCCAATTTGATGTTTCTGATCAACCACTTGATGCTGATGATTGGTTGCGTGAGATGTCAAGGTTACTGGCAACTGCTGATGTTCCTGAGCAAGAATGGGTAAAGTGTGCTACTCACCTTCTGAAGGGAGATGCAGCTCTCTGGTGGGAGAACTACCTGAAGGCAAACTGCATTGGTTTTCAGCCTACTTGGGAACAGTTCACTGGAGCCTTCAAAGAGCAGTATCTGTCAGAAATTGTCATGGAGAGGATGAAGGAAGTGTTTCTCAACCTCAAGCAGGGAAATGACAATGTCAATACCTACATCAGGAACTTCATGAACCTTTCTCGTTATGGTGGCGATGAGATCTCCGATGACAAGAAGAAGCAAAAGAGGTTCCGGCAAGGGCTCAATGCATCGATTAAATATGCAATCACACATGCAAGGCCGGCGTCTTTTCTGGAACTTCAGCATACAGCTCTGCAGGAAGAAGCAAGTAAGCAAGTGTTTGAGGAGTCAAAGAAACACAACCGTGATGCAGCAAGTTCTTCAGATATGTCAACTCCTTATAAGCGTCGTGTTTGGGTTCCTAACACCCCACCGTCGCTCCCGGCTCCACCAAGACCTGCAAGCTACGCGGCAAGGCCAACAAACTTCCTCACTGCTGCTCCCAGGGGCTACAACCACCACTACCCTGGAGCGCCTGGCGGAGTCCCTGGCTATGTTGCTCCACGTCCACCTGGTGCTTGTTTCACTTGTGGAGACACTGGGCATCAGTACTGGAACTGTCCGATGAAAAAAAAAGCTCTTCCTCCACCACCTCCAAGATGTGCGGCAAGCTCTCCTATGGTTCGTGCACCACCACCTCGGGCTCTCAACATCAACACCAAGCCCGGGTCTACTGTTGCTCGTGCCAACTGTGTCAACGCCGCTCAAGCTGAGCATACACCTGGAGTTGTGATGGGTATGCTATCCGTTAACTCAGTCCCTGCACGAGTTTTGTTTGATTCTGGTGCATCACATTCTTTTGTTTCTCACAAGTTTGCAAATGAGAATGAGTTAGTGTTGTATCCTCTCCTCAAGCGGTTAATGGTCCTTTCTCCTGGAGCAAACATGAGGGCTGCTCATATCAGCCATGGCAATCAAATTGAGATTGGTGGCTCTTCGTTCTCGGCGTCCTTAATTGTTCTGGGCAATTCTGACATTGATGTCATCTTGGGCATGGATTGGTTGACAGCAAATGCAGCTGTGATTGATTGTGCTGAACGATCGGTTTCTCTGAAGATTCCTGAAGGCCATATAGTCTATTCTCCAAGTCTGACTCCTGCTATCCAGCTTTTCTCTTTGGCGGCTCTGAATGATGATGCTATGGAAGCTATTCAGAGTGTTCCGGTGGTCTGTGAGTTCCCAGATGTCTTTCCTGAAGAGTTGCCGGGTATGCCTCCGAATCGTGAGGTTGAGTTTGTAATTGAGCTTGAACCTGGAACGGCTCCTATCTCCAAGCGGCCTTATAAAATGGGTCCTGCTGAGTTGGCTGAACTCAAACGACAGCTTGATGAACAAGAGAAGTTGGGTTTCATTCAACACAGTACTTCTTCTTGGGGTAGCCCAACAATCTTTGTGAAGAAGCGGGACAGGACTGATAGACTTTGTGTTGACTATCGGGCTCTCAATGCTAAAACCATCAAGAATAAATATCCCCTTCCGCGGATTAATGATCTCTTCGATCAGCTAGCTGGAGCTGTGGTGTTCTCTAAGCTTGACTTGAGAAGTGGTTATCACCAAATCAAGATTCGCAAGGAAGATGTTCCTAAAACATCTTTCACCACCCGCTATGGCCTGTATGAGTACACGGTCATGTCTTTCGGTCTCACCAACGCACCTGCCACCTTCTCGAGGCTCATGAACTCGGTTTTCATGGAGTATCTTGATAAGTTCATTGTGGTCTATCTGGATGACATCCTAGTCTATTCTAAGTCAAAGGAAGAACATGAAGAACACCTTCGGTGTGTCCTAAACAAGCTTCGTGAGAACCGCCTGTATGCAAAGTTCTCCAAGTGTGAGTTTTGGCTGCCTCAAGTAACGTATCTTGGTCACGTCATCTCTGCCAAGGGCATTGCAGTCAACCCGGAAACGGTAAAGACAATTGTTGAATGGCTTCCTCCTGTAAATGTCAAAGAATTAAGTGCGGAGTTTCCTTGGTTTGGCTAGTTATTGCCGTCGCTTCGTTCAGAACTTTTCGAAGATAGCGAAGCCTCTTACCGATCTTCTCAAGAAAGGCAAGAAATACCTTTGGACTCCTGCATGTCAAGGAAGCTTTGAGACACTCAAAGAGAAGCTCACTTCCACACCAGTCTTGGTTCCTCTGGATACATCTAAGCCTTTCCAGATATTCTGTGACGCCTCTTTGCAAGGATTGGGTGCGGTCCTTATGCAAGAAAAACAAGTTGTTGCTTATGCCTCTCGACAGTTGAAGACGCATGAGATCAACTATCCTACACATGACCTCGAGCTCGCAGCAGTTGTCTTTGCTTTGAAACTATGGAGGCATTACTTGCTGGGCAACCGTTGTGAAATCTTTTCTGATCACAAGAGTCTGAAGTATATCTTCACTCAGCCTGATCTCAACCTTCGGCAGAGGAGGTGGATTGAAGCAATCAATGACTTCGATTTGACAATCAACTACACTCCGGGCAAAGCTAATGTCATGGCCGATGCTCTCAGCCGCAAAGCTTATGTCAGCAACCTCATGATGGAAGAACAACAGCCTCTCTTGTGCGAGGAATTCCGTCAGCTCAACCTTGAAATTGTGGATCAAGGGTATCTTCTGAACCTTCTGGCAACCCCTCTCTTGGAAGAAAAGGTTCGCTCCTTTCAGCTTGGTGATCCGCACACCAGAAAGATCATCTCCAAACTTCAGCTTCCGAAGTATGAGTCCTTCCACGTCGATGATCAAGGCACGCTTTTCTTTGAACACCGGATGTTTGTTCCGAACTACCCGGGTTTGAGAGAGCAAGTTCTCAAGGAGGCGCACGATTCTGTTCTTTCTATCCACCCTGGCAGCACGAAGATGTACATGGACTTGAAAACACAATATTGGTGGCCGGGTTTGAAACGATATTGTGCCAAGTATGTCTCGGAGTGTGATGTCTGCCGCAGAGTGAAAGCTGTCCATCAGAAACCTTCCGGTCTTCTACAGCCATTGAAACCCCCGGAATGGAAATGGGAGAAAGTAGAGATGGACTTCATCACTGGTTTTCCAAGGTCGCAGAAGGGCAACAATGCAATCTTTGTTGTCATTGACAGGCTTTCTAAAGTGGCTCACTTCTTCCCCGTCAAGGAAACAATTTCTGGAATTCAGTTGGCTGAGCTCTATATCAACAAAATTGTCTCTCTGTATGGGGTTCCGCTTGAGATCAGTTCAGACCGTGGGAGCATCTTCACTTCCAAGTTCTGGGAAAGTTTCCAAAATGCTTTGGGAACAAAATTGAACTTCAGCACAGCTTACCACCCTCAGTCGCAAGGAAAAGTTGAAAGGATCAATCAGATTCTGGAGGATATGCTTCGTGCTTGCGTCATCTCTTTTGGCATGAAGTGGGAACAATGTCTTCCTGATGCTGAATTCTCTTACAACAACAGCTTCCAGAAAAGTCTAAAGATGGCACCATTTGAGGCTCTCTATGGCCGCAAATGCAGAACTCCGATTGGTTGGTCGGGTGCAGGAGAAAGAATATGGTTTGGCCCTGACATTGTAACTCAAGCGGAGGAGAAGGTGCACATCATTCTTGAAAATCTGAAGATTGCTCAAAGTCGCCAGAAGAGCAATTATGACAGAAAGCACACGGATATGGAATATGCCCCTGGTGATCTCGTTTACCTTCGTGTCACTCCCATGAAAGGCACGCACCGTTTTGGTATCAAAGAAAGCTGGCTCCTAGATACATCGGTCCTTTCAAAATTCGTGGAAGAAGAGGAGAAGTTGCTTATGCTCTTAAGCTCCCGGAAAAACTCAAGGTCCATGATGTTTTCCACATCTCTCAACTCAAGAAGTGCTTCAAGGATCCCGGCAGGACCGTGGACCATGAGCTTATCAATCTCCAAGAAGACCTGTCTTATCAAGAACACCCCACAAAAATCCTTAAGATCGCAGAAAGAAGGACTCGCAACAAGTCCATCAAGTTCTGCAAGGTGCAGTGGTCGCACCATTCTGTTGACGAAGCCACCTGGGAACGTGAAGATGAGCTCCGTGCAAGCTATCCTACCCTCTTTGAGTCTTCTTCTTCTTCCTAGAATCTCGGGGCGAGATTCCTGTTTAGTGGGGGAGAGTTGTAGCATCCCAATTGTCTAACAATTGTAATGCTACTTGGTCTAGTAATATAATGGCTACTTCCATATATAATTGTTGCATCATAATTATATCATGCTCATGTCATCATGCCACCTTGCATTTGAGCATCATATAAAACCCTTTTTGTATTGGTTCTTCTCTCATATGCATTGTTAATTGTATTTGACTCTTGATATTGTATTTGGTTATTGATATATTGTTTAAATGCCCAAGTTGAGTTGGGGGCATATCTTTTATTCCACTCCACCACCTTTCTTGTCATCACCCCATCATTCCACCATTCCACCATATATGAGCATTGCAACTTATTTGGTTTTACCTCTAGCTCATGTGGGTTGGGATGGATCCAATTCTATCTCCACATGCTCTCATATATGCACCATATTGTTTCCACATTATTGGTTTATGAGAGCCACATGGCCACCTTTGCATGCCTTGTGAGTGGAACCTTTTACCTAGCTTCCATATGGGTTGTTTTGGGGTTATTATCATGTTGGGATATTTTTGGGCTTACTAAATGCCTAGTGGCACATACACACTAGCATGTCCCATTTTATTCAAATATGGTCATCTCCATCTACTCCACATGGGGCATCCTTTCACTTCCTTAGCTTGGCCCTTACCCCATATTTTGGAATGCATATGTATAAATGCCATGAATAATTATTTTGTTTTCACAATATTTTAATCATGGAAATTATCATTTTTGCATGGGCCATGCAACCTTCTCCAACTTTGGTCCTCCTTTGTTTTTATTTGAATTTTTGAATGGCTCATCTCTCATCTCTCTCTCTTCCTTCTTTTGTTTGATCTAGTTTGGCCTTGCCAAAAAGCCACCACCACATCAACCTCTCCCTCTTGTCCTCTCTCCTTACCCTAGCTCTAATCCACCCTCACACAAAATCTCTCCACCTCACCTTCTCTCTAAACCCTAAACCTACCTCACCCTCTCCTCTTCACCTAGGCCGAGCCTCCCCATGCTGGACCCACCTAGCCACCCTCTCTCCCTGGCCACACCCCAGCTACCTACCCCTCCCTAACCAAAGACCAAGCCCTAACCCGAGCCACCCCATCCCTCTAACCTAGCTCCAACCCGAGCGCCTCCCCTCTCCTCTCTCTTGCTCTTCTCTCTGCCTGGCATGCCCCACACCGTGCCTACCCTCCCTGGCCTCCCCTTGCCCCACCTGCCAGCTAACCGTGCCTGCCCTGGCCTCCCAGCTCGAGCACGTGAGGAGAGGCAGAAAAGGAGGCCGAAGCCACCTTTATCTTCACCACCTCCCCCACGGCATCTTCCTCTCCCTCTCTGCTTTCCCCTCCTCCCACACGGCTTCTCTGGCGTCGCCAGATCCCCCCGAGCCTCCCCTCTCCTTCCCCTTCTTCCTCTCCGACCACCAGCAGCCGAGGCCGGCCGCCGCCAGCACCTCGTCGCCCTCGCCGATCCGGCCATCCAGCACGTCGTGGTGGTGGCCTGGGCGACCGAGAGGGATCCTCTGCTTCGCCCCAGACCCGCTGGAGAGAAGGAGAAGGACCAGGAGCCCCAGGACCAGCGCCGCCCGAAGCCAAACCCTAGAACTCCGGCCGCCAGCCTCGTCGTCGACCCACTGCTCCTCGGCCCGATCCAAGCCCTCCGACGACTTCGCGGTGAGCTTTTCTCCCTCCCTGACATGTTTCGCCTTGCTGTCGTCGCCTGTGCTCGCCGGTCAAACCGTCGAACGGCCTCGGTGCACCGACGAGCGCGTGCGTCTGGCCGCTCTCGCGTCGCACAGAACCTCATCTAGGCCCCGTCCACCCTCCTGGCATCAACCCGAGCCCACCACAGCGGCTCCGCCCCTCTGCGCGCGCGCCCCGCGTCGCGGGTTCGATTCCCCGCCTCGCCGCGCCGTGCGCTGGCGTTCCGTCTTAGCCGCAGAGAAGAAAAACAGTAGCCGCCGCGCGTTTTACACATACCCCCCAAACCTTTTTCCTCATCCCGCGGTACACGCTAGCCCCACCTGTCTGTGCCTGTGGAGTTTTACAAAAAGAGGTCTGGCTTTTGTAAACCTTAACCCGCGCTCCAGCCCCAGCCCCACCTGTCAGTTCCTATCCCTCTCCCCACTGTCTCGTGGGCCCGCAGCCACTGGGCCCGCTTGTCATCCACTCGGGCTAGGCAGAGCCCCGGTGTGAAAGCTTTTTCGCGCGCGTGTGCCTCACCCAGTCAGCCCCTGGCCCACCTGTCTGTGGCTGAGGCTAGCTCTGTCCGGGTATAAAATGTCCTGACGATTTTCTGTTTAAATAAAACAATTGCTTAAATGTTTAAATATGTTTTAATTTCTGTTTTTAAATAACTTTTGAAATATAATTCCAAATAATACAAATAATATATGTTTTCAAATCATAAAAATATGAGGAATTCAAATATGCTATCCAAAATATATTTTGAACACTTAAAATTTCAAGTTGATTTAAATTACATTAAAATGCCCTTTTGCATTAATTAATTAATAACTTTTGATTTATAACTCCAAATTTAACAAATGATATGTCTAAAATGATTAGCTCGACGAGACCTTTCTGTTTATGCATTCCATGTTCTGAATTGCAGCATGCATCATATAAATATAAAGTATACAGCAACTTAATTGAAGTATAAAATATGATTAAAACTCAATAAAAGGCTTTATTCTTGTATTCCACACCTCACCCATGCCATGCTACTTTATTGACATGCAAATTGTGCATCATTCATCATGGCATGATTGTTTGCTTGTCGCATTTTTATTCATATGCTTGTGCACTTTATTTATGTTGGCCCTTGTTTGTTTGGTTCTTCTTCGAATAGACGCTGAGCAGGGGAGATATCAAGAAACCCATGAGCACTACCCAGATCCTTCTCTCGCTTCAACTGAGCTGCCAGGCAAGCACTACCACATGCTTGCATACATATAGTACCTATTGCCTCTATCTTATTCTTGCATCATTGAGTCGCGATTGCATTAAACAGAATCCCAAGTATTGCATAGCCTTTACTTTTAAACCCCACCAAAGCTTGTTCCTCCATCCCATGAGCCATTACTACAGGAGTTGTTTGAGCCATGCGAGTCGTAGAACAGCATGTGTAGGGTATGTGAGTGTCTGATGGATAACGAGGTACCTATACAACTTAACCTGAGTAGTAATGGGATAACTAATGAAAGTGGCACCGGTGAGCAATATCTGCTATTTGGTTTTTCATGCTCACTTGTGTCCCGTAGGACCCCGAGTACTTGATTCCTGTTCCTTGAATATTCGCGCTATCCACATCCGGGAGGCTTATGGGACCCCCCTGAGCCAGAGCTTGATTCATTCTTATTTCTTGGGGCCACAAACTAGTTTGAGGTTTTATTTACTATACTGTACTTATGCCATGCCTTACTGCTTTATTTAAATTGTGCGATGTACTGCACCTGTACTGTTTAGGATCGGGACACGATTTCGCGGTATCGACAAGCCCAGTCACACTTTCGGGTTCCCAGTCGTTTACAGCCATCCACCCAAACCTTGAGTCCGTTTCGGAGTCAGCTAACTTCGTTGCGGGTAGCTTAATGGGGTGGCCCCCTGAAATATTTCTGAATCCTGTGATTGCTTTGTCGTGAAAGCCTCATTGGGTTTTGATTTGGTTTTTCCGAGGTTGATCGAGTGTGTGTTGCTATTTGTGAACCCCTGCAGGGTAAAACTTTCCGAAAGCCGTGTCCGCGGTTATGGACGACTTGAAGCACAGTTTCTCGATCATAGACAAGTATAACTAAAGTACCGCTTTTAATTTGACTAAGTAACTGACTAGTAAATAGTGCAACACTCATGGAATGGATAATAAAACTGCCATCGGATGGGGGTTGTTCGTCCGCTTCCTCGTTAGTAAGCGAGGAGGAGGATGGATCTGTTAATATTACCGTCATAACTGTTGTCATTAATTCACGGACATCCGTCTATCTTTGGTTAGGCGGATGGTTAGCGAGTATCTATAGAATTGCTAGGTATTATCTTTTGCTGCAATTGCGTCACCCCAGGTTGTGTCCCCTTTAGAGGCATAAAGACTTGCTGAGTACCCCTAGGGTCTCACACGATAAATTATTTGATTCAGATGAACAGGTACACTCACAAGATGGATACTGGGTGGAGGAGACGGACGATGTGGGCAACGATCATTCGGTGTAGAGATTCCGGGAACGGGGATCCGTGAGATCTGTGGGCGGGATGTGTTTATTTATGGGGCATCTTATGCCGATTTGCTTCTTATCCGTACTCGGATCTTGTTTGCCGCTTCCGCCTGATACTCTGATGTTTGATGTATGAGGAGATATCCTAAACTATTATATCTATCTAAGAAATTTGGATCTTGCCGTATGGCGTTGCAATATTTCTATTTCTTTTAGATGGAATGGCTCTGATGTACTGTTGTATGGTGGCTTGCATACATACTCATTTGTGTATGTAGTTGATCCCTTCGCCTGCCGATTACGCCGCCCGTTCTTGTCCCGATGTTTGGAAATGGTTGGGACGGCCGAAAGGTCTACCTGTGAGTGGCATTTGGGCCCCACCGTACTATTTCAACCATTTCCGCTCATCCAGGCTTGTAACTAGGAGCGTAATTTACCGAGGTAGTTACAATTGGTATCAGAGCCATCCCGCCCTTCAGGGTCTCAGCCAAATGGTCGTTGTCAGTCTAGCAAATATTTTTGGTAGCTATGTATACTAGGGAAAAACAAAACGCGAGAGTAGGACTGCTTCCACTTTTCTTCTTACCCACCCACCCACCCTTTTCTGGTAAGGAAGTGTAACGTTTTCAATCCTCTTCTTAAAAGTTCAAACTAGGATTCACGTGTTCTGGGTTTCCGTAGTACCATAGGTTGTGTGTGTGTGTGTGTGTGTGTGTGTAATTCCTTGTCTATCTGTTGCATCCAAGTTGTTATCACAATCAGCCTTTTGGTTATCAACTGTTGGTACATTCCATACCGACAGGCTTTTGCAAACCGACGCGATCTATCTGATTCGTTGTACACCGCCGCGATCTGTCTTACTCTTTGTTATCCGACGTGATCTTGTTTGGGGTGTTCGTTTCCGTAGTTACTAATCTTTAGGTTCATCGTGAGAAGAAGGTGTTGGGAGAGGTGTTCTACTTAATCATGTACGGAGTAATGATTTGAGTGCGGGATGGAGTCGCGACCATACCACTACTCTTATCATTCGCTCTTGTATATTGAATTGGTAGAGTCGCTAATCTTGATTCGTTAAGTGATTTTGCGCATCTATTGGTACTTTAATGCCGAAATTTGCGGAAAATTTTTCTTTGTTAAGTTGTGTACCACACTCCTTTTCAGTCGTGTGCGATATGCTTAATATCTTCTAGGTGCTTTGAACTTTGCTGATATTTTAATATCATCTTAGTAAATTGTATCCTTTAATATTGGTTAATTCCATCTTGGTACTATTTTGGATTATTATTATTCTCCATTATAGTATTGACTTGTGTTTTATATCAATAACAGGATGGCACCACCACGCCGTTCTGAGGAGGACATACCACCTGAACTGGGGGCCGCGTTGTCAAGCATCGCCAATGCCTTGGCAGCAATGCAGCAGAACCAGCAGCGTTTGGAAGAAAGTGTCAGGAGGAATGAGTTTGCTCCGCTACCTCCACCTCCCAAGCGAGGAGACATCAAAAGCTTTCTGAAGTTCAACCCACGCCAATTTGATGTTTCTGATCAACCACTTGATGCTGATGATTGGTTGCGTGAGATGTCAAGGTTACTGGCAACTGCTGATGTTCCTGAGCAAGAATGGGTAAAGTGTGCTACTCACCTTCTGAAGGGAGATGCAGCTCTCTGGTGGGAGAACTACCTGAAGGCAAACTGCATTGGTTTTCAGCCTACTTGGGAACAGTTCACTGGAGCCTTCAAAGAGCAGTATCTGTCAGAAATTGTCATGGAGAGGATGAAGGAAGTGTTTCTCAACCTCAAGCAGGGAAATGACAATGTCAATACCTACATCAGGAACTTCATGAACCTTTCTCGTTATGGTGGCGATGAGATCTCCGATGACAAGAAGAAGCAAAAGAGGTTCCGGCAAGGGCTCAATGCATCGATTAAATATGCAATCACACATGCAAGGCCGGCGTCTTTTCTGGAACTTCAGCATACAGCTCTGCAGGAAGAAAAGCAAGTAAGCAAGTGTTTGAGGAGTCAAAGAAACACAACCATGATGCAGCAAGTTCTTCAGATATGTCAACTCCTTATAAGCGTCGTGTTTGGGTTCCTAACACCCCACCGTCGCTCCCGGCTCCACCAAGACCTGCAAGCTACGCGGCAAGGCCAACAAACTTCCTCACTGCTGCTCCCAGGGGCTACAACCACCACTACCCTGGAGCGCCTGGCGGAGTCCCTGGCTACGTTGCTCCACGTCCACCTGGTGCTTGTTTCACTTGTGGAGACACTGGGCATCAGTACTAGAACTGTCCGATGAAAAAAAAGCTCTTCCTCCACCACCTCCAAGATGTGCGGCAAGCTCTCCTATGGTTCGTGCACCACCACCTCGGGCTCTCAACATCAACACCAAGCCCGGGTCTACTGTTGCTCGTGCCAACTGTGTCAACGCCGCTCAAGCTGAGCATACACCTGGAGTTGTGATGGGTATGCTATGCGTTAACTCAGCCCCTGCACGAGTTTTGTTTGATTCTGGTGCATCGCATTCTTTTGTTTCTTTGCAAATGAGAATGAGTTAGCGTTGTATCCTCTCCTCAAGCGGTTAATGGTCCTTTCTCCTGGAGCAAACATGAGGGCTGCTCATATCAGCCATGGCAATCAAATTGAGATTGGTGGCTCTTCGTTCTCGGCGTCCTTAATTGTTCTGGGCAATTCTGACATTGATGTCATCTTGGGCATGGATTGGTTGACAGCAAATGCAGCTGTGATTGATTGTGCTGAACGCTCGGTTTCTCTGAAGATTCCTGAAGGCCATATAGTCTATTCTCCAAGTCTGACTCCTGCTATCCAGCTTTTCTCTTTGGCGGCTCTGAATGATGATGCTATGGAAGCTATTCAGAGTGTTCCGGTGGTCTGTGAGTTCCCAGATGTCTTTCCTGAAGAGTTGCCGGGTATGCCTCCGAATCGTGAGGTTGAGTTTGTAATTGAGCTTGAACCTAGAACGGCTCCTATCTCCAAGCGGCCTTATAAAATGGGTCCTGCTGAGTTGGCTGAACTCAAACGACAGCTTGATGAACAAGAGAAGTTGGGTTTCATTCAACACAGTACTTCTTCTTGGGGTAGCCCAACAATCTTTGTGAAGAAGCGGGACAGAACTGATAGACTTTGTGTTGACTATCGGGCTCTCAATGCTAAAACCATCAAGAATAAATATCCCCTTCCGCGAATTAATGATCTCTTCGATCAGCTAGCTGGAGCTGTGGTGTTCTCTAAGCTTGACTTGAGAAGTGGTTATCACCAAATCAAGATTCGCAAGGAAGATGTTCCTAAAACAGCTTTCACCACCCGCTATGGCCTGTATGAGTACACGGTCATGTCTTTCGGTCTCACCAACGCACCTGCCACCTTCTCGAGGCTCACGAACTCGGTTTTCATGGAGTATCTTGATAAGTTCGTTGTGGTCTATCTGGATGACATCCTAGTCTATTCTAAGTCAAAGGAAGAACATGAAGGACACCTTCAGTGTGTCCTAAACAAGCTTCGTGAGAACCGCCTGTATGCAAAGTTCTCCAAGTGTGAGTTTTGGCTGCCTCAAGTAACCTATCTTGGTCACGTCATCTCTGCCAAGGGCATTGCAGTCAACCCGGAAACGGTAAAGACAATTGTTGAATGGCTTCCTCCTGTAAATGTCAAAGAAGTGCGGAGTTTCCTTGGTTTGGCTAGTTATTGCCGTCGCTTCGTTCAGAACTTTTCGAAGATAGCGAAGCCTCTTACCGATCTCCTCAAGAAAGGCAAGAAATACCTTTGGAATCCTGCATGTCAAGCAAGCTTTGAGACACTCAAAGAGAAGCTCACTTCCACACCAGTCTTGGTTCCTCCGGATACATCTAAGCCTTTCCAGATATTCTGTGACGCCTCTTTGCAAGGATTGGGTGCGGTCCTTATGCAAGAAAAACAAGTTGTTGCTTATTCCTCTCGACAGTTGAAGACGCATGAGATCAACTATCCTACACATGACCTCGAGATCGCAGCAGTTGTCTTTGCTTTGAAACTATGGAGGCATTACTTGCTGGGCAAACGTTGTGAAATCTTTTCCGATCACAAGAGTCTGAAGTATATCTTCACTCAGCCTGATCTCAACCTTCGGCAGAGGAGGTGGATTGAAGCAATCAATGACTTCGATTTGACAATCAACTACACTCCGGGCAAAGCTAATGTCATGGCCGATGCTCTCAGCCGCAAAGCTTATGTCAGCAACCTCATGATGGAAGAACAACATCCTCTCTTGTGTGAGGAATTCCGTCAGCTCAACCTTGAAATTGTGGATCAAGGGTATCTTCTGAACCTTCTGGCAACCCCTCTCTTGGAAGAAAAGGTTCGCTCCTTTCATCTTGGTGATCCGCACACCAGAAAGATCATCTCCAAACTTCAGCTTCCGAAGTATGAGTCCTTCCACATCGATGATCAAGGCACGCTTTTCTTTGAACACCGGATGTTTGTTCCGAACTACCCGGGTTTGAGAGAGCAAGTTCTCAAGGAGGCGCACGATTCTGTTCTTTCTATCCACCCTGGCAGCACGAAGATGTACATGGACTTGAAAACACAATATTGGTGGCCGGGTTTGAAACGATATTGTGCCAAGTATGTCTCGGAGTGTGATGTCTGCCGCAGAGTGAAAGATGTCCATCAGAAACCTTCCGGTCTTCTACATCCATTGAAACCCCCGGAATGGAAATGGGAGAAAGTAGAGATGGACTTCATCACTGGTTTTCCAAGGTCGCAGAAGGGCAACAATGCAATATTTGTTGTCATTGACAGGCTTTCTAAAGTGGCTCACTTCTTCCCCGTCAAGGAAACAATTTCTGGAATTCAGTTGGCTGAGCTCTATATCAACAGAATTGTCTCTCTGTATGGGGTTCCGCTTGAGATCAGTTCAGACCGTGGGAGCATCTTCACTTCCAAGTTCTGGGAAAGTTTCCAAAATGCTTTGGGAACAAAATTGAACTTCAGCACAGCTTACCACCCTCAGTCGCAAGGAAAAGTTGAAAGGATCAATCAGATTCTGGAGGATATGCTTCGTGCTTGCGTCATCTCTTTTGGCATGAAGTGGGAACAATGTCTTCCTGATGCTGAATTCTCTTACAACAACAGCTTCCAGAAAAGTCTAAAGATGGCACCATTTGAGGCTCTCTATGTCCGCAAATGCAGAACTCCGATTGGTTGGTCGGGTGCAGGAGAAAGAATATGGTTTGGCCCTGACATTGTAACTCAAGCGGAGGAGAAGGTGCACATCATTCTTGAAAATCTGAAGATTGCTCAAAGTCGCCAGAAGAGCAATTATGACAGAAAGCACACGGACATGGAATATGCCCCTGGTGATCTCGTTTACCTTCGTGTCACTCCCATGAAAGGCACGCACCGTTTTGGTATCAAAGGAAAGCTGGCTCCTAGATACATCGGTCCTTTCAAAATTCGTGGAAGAAGAGGAGAAGTTGCTTATGCTCTTGAGCTCCCGGAAAAACTCAAGGTCCATGATGTTTTCCACATCTCTCAACTCAAGAAGTTCTTCAAGGATCCCGGCAGGACCGTGGACCATGAGCTTATCAATCTCCAAGAAGACCTGTCTTATCAAGAACACCCCACAAAAATCCTTGAGATCGCAGAAAGAAGGACTCGCAACAAGTCCATCAAGTTCTGCAAGGTGCAGTGGTCGCACCATTCTGTTGACGAAGCCACCTGGGAACGTGAAGATGAGCTCCGTGCAAGCTATCCTACCCTCTTTGAGTCTTCTTCTTCTTCCTAGAATCTCGGGGCGAGATTCCTGTTTAGTGGGGGGAGAGTTGTAGCATCCCAATTGTCTAACAATTTTAATGCTACTTGGTCTAGTAATATAATGGCTACTTCCATATATAATTGTTGCATCATAATTATATCATGCTCATGTCATCATGCCACCTTGCATTTGAGCATCATATAAAACCCTTTTTGTATTGGTTCTTCTCTCATATGCATTATTAATTGTATTTGCCTCTTGATATTGTATTTGGTTATTGATATATTGTTTAAATGCCCAAGTTGAGTTGGGGGCATATCTTTTATTCCACTCCACCACCTTTCTTGTCATCACCCCATCATTCCACCATTCCACCATATATGAGCATTGCAACTTATTTGGTTTTACCTCTAGCTCATGTGGGTTGGGATGGATCCAATTCTATCTCCACATGCTCTCATATATGCACCATATTGTTTCCACATTATTGGTTTATGAGAGCCACATGTCCACCTTTGCATGCCTTGTGAGTGGAACCTTTTACCTAGCTTCCATATGGGTTGTTTTGGGGTTATTATCATGTTGGGATATTTTTGGGCTTACTAAATGACTAGTGGCACATACACACTAGCATGTCCCATTTTATTCAAATATGGTCATCTCCATCTACTCCACATGGGGCATCCTTTCACTTCCTTAGCTTGGCCCTTACCCCATATTTTGGAATGCATATGTATAAATGCCATGAATAATTATTTTGTTTTCACAATATTTTAATCATGGCAATTATCATTTTTGCATGGGCCATGCAACCTTCTCCAACTTTGGTCCTCCTTTGTTTTTATTTGAATTTTTGAATGGCTCATCTCTCATCTCTCTCTCTTCCTTCTTTTGTTTGATCTAGTTTGGCCTTGCCAAAAAGCCACCACCACATCAACCTCTCCCTCTTGTCCTCTCTCCTTACCCTAGCTCTAATCCACCCTCACACAAAACCTCTCCACCTCACCTTCTCTCTAAACCCTAAACCTACCTCACCCTCTCCTCTTCACCTAGGCCGAGCCTCCCCATGCTGGACCCACCTGGCCACCCTCTCTCCCTGGCCACACCCCAGCTACCTACCCCTCCCTAACCTAAGACCAAGCCCTAACCCGAGCCACCCCATCCCTCTAACCTAGCTCCAACCCGAGCGCCTCCCCTCTCCTCTCTCTTGCTCTTCTCTCTGCCTGGCATGCCCCACACCGAGCCTACCCTCCCTGGCCTCCCCTTGCCCCACCTGCCAGCTAACCGTGCCTGCCCTGGCCTCCCAGCTCGAGCACGTGAGGAGAGGCAGAAAAGGTGGCTGAAGCCACCTTTATCTTCACCACCTCCCCCATGGCATCTTCCTCTCCCTCTCTGCTTTCCCCTCCTCCCACACGGCTTCTCTGGCGTCGCTAGATCCCCCCGAGCCTCCCCTCTCCTTCCCCTTCTTCCTCTCCGACCACCAGCAGCCGAGGCCGGCCGCCGCCAGCACCGATCCGGCCATCCAGCATGTCGTGGAGGTGGCCTGGGCGACCGAGAGGGATCCTCTGCTTCGCCTCGTACCCGCTGGAGAGAAGGAGAAGGACCAGGAGCCCCAGGACCAGTGCCGCCCGAAGCCAAACCCTAGAACTCCGGCCGCCAGCCTCGTCGTCGACCCACTGCTCCTCGGCCCGATCCAAGCCCTCCGACGACTTCGCGGTGAGCTTTTCTCCCTCCCTGACATGTTTCGCCTCGCTGTCGTCGCCTGTGCTCACCGGTCAAACCGTCGAACGGCCTCGGTGCACCGACGAGCGCGTGCGTCTGGCCGCTCTCGCGTTGCACAGAACCTCATCTAGGCCCCGTCCACCCTCCTAGCATCAACCCGAGCCCACCGCAGCGGCTCCGCCCCTCTGCGCGCGCGCCCCGCGTCGCGGGTTCGATTCCCCGCCTTGCCACCCCGTGCGCTGGCGTTTCGTCTTAGCCGCAGAGAAGAAAAACAGTAGCCGCCGCGCGTTTTACACATACCCCCCCAAACCTTTTTCCTCATCCCGCGGTACACGCTAGCCCCACCTGTCTGTGCCTGTGGAGTTTTACAAAATGAGGCCTGGCTTTTGTAAACCTTAACCCGTGCTCCAGCCCCAGCCCCACCTGTCAGTTCCTATCCCTCTCCCCACTGTCTCGTGGGCCCGCAGCCACTAGGCCCGCTTGTCATCCACGCGGGCTAGGCAGAGCCCCGGTGTGAAAGCTTTTTCGCGCGCGTGTGCCTCGCCCAGTCAGCCCCTGGCCCACCTGTCTGTGGCTGAGGCTAGCTCCGTCCGGGTATAAAATGTCCTGACGTTTTTCTGTTTAAATAAAACAATTGCTTAAATGTTTAAATATGTTTTAATTTCTGTTTTTAAATAACTTTTGAAATATAATTCCAAATAATACAAATAATATATGTTTTCAAATCAGAAAAATATGAGGAATTCAAATATGCTATCCAAAATATATTTTGAACACTTAAAATTTCAAGTTGATTTAAATTACATTAAAATGCCCTTTTTCATTAATTAATTAATAACTTTTGATTTATAACTCCAAATTTAACAAATGATATGTCTAAAATGATTAGCTCGACGAGACCTTTCTGTTTATGCATTCCATGTTCTGAATTGTAGCATGCATCATATAAATATAAAGTATACAGCAACTTAATTGAAGTATAAAATATGATTAAAACTCAATAAAAGGCTTTATTCTTGTATTCCACACCTCACCCATGCCATGCTACTTTATTGCCATGCAAATTGTGCATCATTCATCATGGCATGATTGTTTGCTTGTCGCATTTTTATTCATATGCTTGTGCACTTTATTTATGTTGGCCCTTGTTTGTTTGGTTCTTCTTCGAATAGACGCTGAGCAGGGGAGATATCAAGAAACCCAGGAGCACTACCCAGATCCTTCTCTCGCTTCAACTGAGCTGCCAGGCAAGCACTACCACATGCTTGCATACATATAGTACCTATTGCCTCTATCTTATTCTTGCATCATTGAGTCGCGATTGCATTAAACTGAATCCCAAGTATTGCATAGCCTTTACTTTTAAACCCCACCAAAGCTTGTTCCTCCATCCCATGAGCCATTACTACAGGAGTTGTTTGAGCCATGCGAGTCGTAGAACAGCATGTGTAGGGTATGTGAGTGTCTGATGGATAACGAGGTACCTATACAACTTAACCTGAGTAGTAATGGGATAACTAATGAAAGTGGCACCGGTGAGCAATATCTGCTATTTGGTTTTTCATGCTCACTTGTGTCCCGTAGGACCCCGAGTACTTGATTCCTGTTCCTTGAATATTCACGCTATCCACATCCGGGAGGCTTATGGGACCCCCCTGAGCCAGAGCTTGATTCATTCTTATTTCTTGGGGCCACAAACTAGTTTGAGGTTTTATTTACTATACTGTACTTATGCCATGCCTTACTGCTTTATTTAAATTGTGCGATGTACTGCACCTGTACTGTTTAGGATCGGGACACGATTTCGCGGTATCGACAAGCCCAGTCACACTTTCGGGTTCCCAGTCGTTTACAGCCATCCACCCAAACCTTGAGTCCGTTTCGGAGTCAGCTAACTTCGTTGCGGGTAGCTTAATGGGGTGGCCCCCTGAAATATTTCTGAATCCTATGATTGCTTTGTCGTGAAAGCCTCGTTGGGTTTTGATTTGGTTTTTCCGAGATTGATCGAGTGTGTGTTGCTATTTGTGAACCCCTGCAGGGTAAAACTTTCTGAAAGCCGTGTCCGCGGTTATGGACGACTTGAAGCACAGTTTCTCGATCATAGACAAGTATAACTAAAGTACCGCTTTTAATTTGACTAAGTAACTGACTAGTAAATAGTGCAACACTCATGGAATGGATAATAAAACTGCCAACGGATGGGGGTTGTTCGTCCGCTTCCTCGTTAGTAAGCGAGGACGAGGATGGATCTGTTAATATTACCGTCATAACTGTTGTCATTAATTCAAGGACATCCGTCTATCTTTGGTTAGGCGGATGGTTAGCGAGTATCTATAGAATTGCTAGGTATTATCTTTTGCTGCAATTGCCTCACCCCAGGTTGTGTCCCCTTTAGAGGCATAAAGACTTGCTGAGTACCCCTAGGGTCTCACACGATAAATTATTTGATTCAGATGAACAGGTACACTCACAAGATGGATACTGGGTGGAGGAGACGGACGATGTGGGCAACGATCATTCGGTGTAGAGATTCCGGGAACGGGGATCCGTGAGATCTGTGGGTGGGACGTGTTTATTTATGGGGCATCTTATGCCGATTTTCTTCTTATCCGTACTCGGATCTTGTTTGCCGCTTCCGCCTGATACTCTGATGTTTGATGTATGAGGAGATATCCTAAACTATTATATCTATCTAGGAAATTTGGATCTTGCCGTATGGCGTTGCAATATTTCTATTTCTTTTAGATGGAATGGCTCTGATGTACTGTTGTATGGTGGCCTGCATACATACTCATTTGTGTATGTAGTTGATCCCTTCGCCTGCCGATTACGCCGCCCGTTCTTGTCCCGATGTTTGGAAATGGTTGGGACGGCCGAAAGGTCTACATGTGAGTGGCATTTGGGCCCCACCGTACTATTTCAACCATTTCCGCTCATCCAGGCTTGTAACTAGGAGCGTAATTTACCGAGGTAGTTACAGCTACCGTCGTCTACTAAGCAATACAAGATGCATAAAGGATTAACATCACATGCAATTCATAATATGTGATATGATATGGCCTTTCTTCTTTGTGCTTCCGATCTCCATCTTCTAGCACGAACATGATCTCCATCATCAGCGGCATTGCATCAAGGTCAATGACGCTTCTCCATGGTTGTCGTCCACCGGCTTCAACTATTACAACTACTTTGAATAGACACGCGGGTCTTAACATAAATTAAAGACAATCATATGGCTCCTGCCGGTTGCCAACTTACAGTAAGGAACATTGCATACATCAAATATAATCACAATCATGGCCATATCACATCACAGCACACCCCTGCAAAACAAAGTTAGACGCTTCTACTTTCTTTGCATATTTTACGTGGTTTGGGGCTTTCAATAAGTGTCGTTCTAACTTACGAACAAGAACCATAACATTGATACTAGTATTGTTAATCACCCGTTGTAAATTGGATCTTAACTATGCTAGTAGAAACAGGCACCCGCAAAGCCACTTATGCAATACAAGTTGCATGTCAAGCGTGGAGAAAGTCTCATGAACGATGTCATGTAAGGTTAGCCCGGGCCGCTTCATCCCAACATACCGCAAGATGCAAAGTACACAAGAAGCAATCGACAATAAAAGCATCAACGCCCACAATGACCATTGTGTTCTACTCGTGCAACAGATCTACATATAGACACGGCTCTGATACCACTGTAGGGTTTCGTAGCATGGAAAACAAAAAATTTCTATCGTATACAAACAAACAATCCAAGATCTATCTACTAGATTGTAGCAACGATTCGATGGAATAACTCACCCTCGAAGATTCCAAAGTGTTTAACGAGAGCAGATTCTCGTGGGTGATGTAGTCGTACTCTTCCCGATCTCAAGATCGCGTAGACGATCCTTCCGGCGCTGCGTTCCGGCAGCGCTCCCGCAGTCGGTCACACGTTCGGTACTCGACGAAGACCTTCCTCTCCCTTGTTCCAGCAGGCAGCGGAGGTTGTAGTACTCTCCTCGCGATTCCGGCAGCACAACGGCGTGGTACCGGAAGTAGAGGGGAGATCTCGCAGGGCTTCGCCTTAAGCCGGAGCGAGTATGGTGGATTATGAGAGAGCTCCTCGGTGATCTAGGGTTTAGACACACCAAGGAGGAGGTGCTAGATCCGGCGGCTAGGGCTTGGGGCAGCCCAAGTCGGCGGCTAGGGCAACCCTAGGAGGCGGCGGCAGCTGCAGGAGGTGGTGGCGCCAAGCTAGGGTTTGGGGCAGGGAACTTGTGTGCTAGGAGGGGCAGCCCTGCCCCTCCCTTTATAGGTGGGAGGTGCGGCCAAGGGGAGGGGATTCCCTCCCCAACTCGGCTTGGAGGTGGGCCGCCGGTTGGAGGAGGGAACTCCTCCCCAACTCGGTTTCCACCTCTCCTCCTCTTTCCAAAAACTGCCGTTTGACTTTTTCAAACTAGTCGTTTGACTTTTCAAACTAGGATTTGAATAAACCCTTTATTTTGGACAGCGATGACACCTAGTACATGATGCAATCATTCCAACTTGTAATGACACATTCATGTACCCCTTCCCCTCCGGAGTGCCGGACATTCCGGAACCTTCTAGAACATTCCCGATGAAAACACCGGAATCATTCCCCAACTCCGAAACGAGACTTTCCTTATATGAATCTTATTCTCCGGACCATTCCGGATCTCCTCGTGATATCCCGGATCCCATCCGAGACTCCGAACAACATTCGGTCTCTTTCTCATCATACCATAACTACTCAAACAACGTCGAATCCTTAAGTGTGTCTCCCTACGGTTCGTGAATTATGTGGACATGATCGAGACACTTCTCCGAACAATAACCAATAGAGGAATCTGGAAATTCATATGGCTCCCACATATTTCTACGATTACTTTGCGATCGAATGAACCACTTACATACGATACCAATTTCCCTTTGTCTCACGATAGTTTACTTATCCGAGGTTATGATCGTCGGTATCTCTACATACCTAGTTCAACCTCGTTACCGATAAGTACTCTTTTCTCGTTCCCATGATATGTGATCCCTTGTGAGCCAGTCACATGCTTGCAAGCTAATTGGATGACATTTCACCGAGAGGGCCCAGAGTATATCTATCCGTCATATGGATGGACAAATCCCACTCTTGATCCATGTGTTTCAACCAATACTTTCCGAACACTCAATGCCACCTTTATAACCACCCAGTTACAGTGTGGTGTTTGATGTCATCAAAGCATCCATCCGGTAAAGGTGATATGCATGATCTCATGGTCGAAGGAATTTAGATTACTATGTATCAGAAAGCATATAGCAATTGAACTATTAAAATGACTTGATCTTTATGCTACTCTTATCTATAGGAGTAGGTCCACCATATCATTCTCCTAACGATATGATCTTGTTGTTAATAACATCTCAATGTTCATGATATGGAAACCACAATCATCTATTAACCAACAAGCTAGCATTATATAGAGGCTTTACTAGGGACTTCAAATTAAGTTTACAAATCACACAAGTATTAATGTTTCCTTGTTAATACTATTATAGCATGAATGTAAACATTTATCATAAACACAAAGATATAATAATAACTACATTTATTATTGCCTCTAGGGCATATCTCCAACAGTCCACCAGTCAGCGAGGGAGACGGAGAGGGGGTGGGGTCTGGGTGTCAGCGTCTGTGTGGGTGTGTCCGCGCGTGCGAGCGAGCGAGAGAGTGGCCGGGTGGGCTAGTTGGGCCTGTTCTGCTGCTGTGCTAGAATAGGAGCGCCTGGCCCTTTTCTTTTGTTTATTCCTTTTTATTTTTCTGTTTTGATTTTCAGGAATGGTTTTCAAATGAATTCAAACTCTCTTTGAATTCAAATCTTTCTAGGGTTTTTGCAGTGTGCAACAGTCTCAAATCTAGGCATAAAACCATGTGGTTACTTTGCAAGGCTTGGTCATTTTTGGAGAAACAAAATATCAGGAGCTTTGCACTTGATTTGCAAATGTTTGAAAAATGGTTTTTGAACCATTCCCATTTTGTAAAGCTTGGTTCAAATTCCACACTCAATCCATTCAACAAAGGAGACAAACAACCTAGTTTTTAAAACATTCAAACTCTCAAATGGGGATGGCCATTTGATTTAAGTTTGCTCACATGAAATGATAGCACTATGTGCTTTGTTTTTCTGAAATGAGTTTTGAAATTGATCTCAATTCTATATGCATGCATGAATGATATGCAAACTTTGAAATCATGATTTTAGGGATGTTACACATGGACTCACTGCTTGGATGATTATCCAGACTTTTTATGCAGGTTTGAACTACTCTTCAAGGAACCTGCTGGATTCAGCTGCTGGAGGTACCTTCATGGGCCTCACCTTGGGTGATGCAACAAGGCTCCTTGATAATATGATGGTTAACTACTCTGAATGGCATGTTGATAGAGCTCCACATGGTAAGAAGGTAAATTCTGTTGAGGAAACTTCCTCTTTGAGTGAAAAGATTGATGTTATTATGGCTATGCTTGTTAATGTGAAAGCTCCTCTAGATCCTAATAGTGTTCGCTTAGCCTCTTTGGTTGCTCAAGAAGAGCAAGTTGATGTGAACTTCATTAGAAACAACAATTTCAACAACAATGCCTATAGGAATAATTTTGGTAGCAACAACTATAGGCCTTATCCTCCTAATAATGGTAATTCCTATGAAAACTCCTACAATAATGCTAGAAGTGCCACCTCTGAACTTGAAGTCATGTTCAAAGATTTTATTAGTAAACACACCTCTTTCAATAAGGCTATAGAGGAAAAGCTTCTAAATGTTGAGAAAAATATATCCTCTTTGTCTGAAGCTCAGTCTTCCTTGAGTAATAAAATGGCTGCTAAACTTGAAACTATGGAAAACACCTTTGCTACTGCTCATGCCATACAAGTTACTATTGATGAAAATGTTAGGCTGTTAGATCAACTCCATGCTAAGTGGGAAAGGGAAGCTGAAATTGATAGAAACAATAGTGTGTGCACCATCACCACTAAACCACAAGTAGTCCCTATTCCTCGTCATACTATGCCTAAGACTATTGAGCCTACTACTAGTGATGCTAAGTTTGACTTTGATATTGATGGTTGCAATATTTCTGAAGTGATTATGTTCCTACAAAATCTTGCTAGAAGTCCTGATGCTAGTGATATGCATGTTGCTTTCACTAAACACATGATCTTGTTAAGATTAAGGAAGAGAAGCTAAAACACAAAGCTTCTATTCCTAGGAAAGTAGAAGATAGTTGGGAACCCATTATTAATGTGCAAGTGAATGACTTTGATCTCAAAGCTTCATGTGATCTTGGTTCTAGTGTCTCTATTTTGCCTAAGAAGATTTATGAAATGCTTGATTTGCCACCATTGGAAGATTGTTATTTGGATGTCCCACTCAATGATAATGCTAAAAATAAACTCATGGGGAGTATTAATGATGTTCTTATTATGGTTAACAATGCTTATGTCCCTGTTGATTTCTATGTTTTGGATGTTGAATACAATGCTTCTTGTCCTATTACTTTGGGAAGACCTTTTCTTAGAACAGTTGGTGCCATCATTGATATAAAAGAAGGCACCATCAAATATCATTTTCCATTCAAGAAAGGTATTGAACACTTACCTATAAGGAGAGAGAAGTTTCTTTTTCGCTCCTCCTTCGAAAGCAAGGTTTGATGTTAATGCTTCCTCATTTGAAAATACTTGATTCTTCTTGCTTCTTGTGCCTAACTTAAAGGCGTTAAAGAAAAGTATTTGTTGGGAGATAACCCAAGAGTTTCCTTGAGTCTTGGAAGTTATTACTTCAGTAATGAACTCTCCTTATCCTTTTTGTTTGCTTTTTGTGCCAAGAATGACCTCTAATGAGAGGGAAGTAAGATTTAGGGAGTTGCTGTGCCAAAATAGATTTCTGTCCTCCACCAAAATAATTCGTGAGGAGTCTCTGTAACTCGGATTGAACTCAAAATTTACGAAACAAATCCCCCAGTATGTTAGCTAATTTTCATTAGTTCAACACTTTTTGATTTGAGTAACAGAAGATGTTCGAAAAAATCGATTTCTTCATGTTGGTCTGTTTTGACAAATTTCTACCATTATTTGCATTTGCTTCTTATTGATTCCTTTTTGAGTTCTCTTTTGGGGAATTGAGATTTTTGAGGGATTTGCTACAGTAGCTTGTGTTTTTATTGAAAAGCCTTGTTGTTCCAAAGCTTTGCCGGAGGTCTAATATCTTTTGAATATACTAATGTTGCTAATGAAGATTGTGTGAAGTTTTGTATGAAGGAAATTTTTTCAGGTGTAGAGAGAGAATGATGCAATGACATGAAGAATGGACAAAAGCTCAAGCTTGGGGATTCCACCATGGTGTCACCCCAAGAAATATCCAAGAGGTACACGCGTAAAAGCTTGGGGATACCCAAGGCATCGCGTTCTTCATCAATAAAAAGCTCAGGTCTGTCTAGACACTTCGTTTTTATTGTTTCATGCACAGTTGTGTTGTTCTTGGAGCGTCTTAGTTTTAGTTTGCTTTGATTAGGTTGCTTAGTTTGCTTGAATAAAGTAGTTTGCACCCCCGTTCTCGCTATGTTGTTTTGCAAATAAGGTTGCTTGGTGCTGGAAAGGAGTAGTAAGTTCTTGCTTGAAGTGCAAGAGGAGCTTGCATTGACTGTGACTTAGACTTTAGCATGACATGCTAGGTGTTGTTTTGGCATTATGCTTAGTGGTTATTGTTGTATCATGTCTTGTTACAAACAATTGGGATTGCTTTGTGTGACTTGATGAAATTGTGCGTTGTTTTAGCATGCAAACGCATAGTATTATGGTATTATCCTTTAATGCTTTGCTTGGGTTGACTTGGCACATGCTCACACCATGTTATGACTATGACAAGTCACCATTAGCCTCTATGATCATTTATTCCTTGACTTGTAGTACCACTCTATGCTTTGATTAGTAATGCTTTGTTGCTTTGCATGATTATGGCCATTATGCTCTCTTAGTTGGTTGCTCCCAGTCTTTTGCTAGCCTCCACTTGTATGAGTAAGCTCTACTCATGCTTCCAACTCCCAAGAAACCAAGTTTTTCCAAAGTGTCCACTATAAACTCCTATGCATGGTGTGTTACACCATTCCAAGTATATTCTTGTTTTCATCTATCTTCCAATTAAAAGCTATTTTGTTATGTGAAAACTTAGTGATTAAAGCCCTCACGAACTTGATGGCACACTTTATATTCTTTTCCCCTAATAAACTTGAACCATTGTGACATCTATGTTGTATATGCTTGCACTTATACGTTGGAATTAGCAGAACCGTGCTGTCACGGGAAACGTTTTCAACATTGCACTTGTACTTTGTACTCAGTTGATATCATGCTATTTTGTCTATGGATGTCACCGGTGTGAAATAAAGAAGAAACTTGTAAGTCCATGGAGTAAGTATTCTGTGTTAGAGAAACGCCTGGGCCGCTAGCCTAAGCCATGCCTAATCATGGTGGAAACTTACAGCATCACCATAGTGAGCTATCTATGAAGCATCCTCAATAAAAAGCTATGCATATAGTAAATAAAAAGATCGTGGAGATGCTCATCGTCTTCTTGCCTTGTAATTTTGGTTATGGGAAAGCTCCTGTACCATGTGCAAGGGGTACCCCGTTGGCGGTTCTCTATGATATGCAAATACTTACAATGACAAGAACTTACCTGTGACTGAAGTTGAGTAGCATGTGGTGTGGTCCTCGTATTCAAGGGACTTGAGATTGCCAACTTATACTTTATCAAGCACATACTCCATCTTTGTCACTTTAACCTTAATCACTTCAAGATGCTTATGATAGGGGAAATCAGGGCTGAATGCTAACAAGTACCATAATTTTTGGAAGCTCTTTTTGAAACTTGAAATCCCTGCTTCCTTTACAAAAAGGCATTTCTTCCACCATTATTGAGTCTCCACCTTCTACGTTTAGGCACCATTAAGAGAGCATAGTTGTCATTCTGTGTGCAGTGTTCCAAAGCTTATTGATTGATGCATATTGTGATATTACTTGTTCTTGTGCTATTTGTTTCTAGTCACCCTTGTGAACTTTGAAGGTGTCCTATGCATCTATATTGCTACTCTATGAGGGACAAGCTGATTGCCACTATGCTATGTTTTCTGTATGTGAAACAAACAAATGTTTTTCAATGCATGTTATTCATGATCTTTGTTTGTAGCTTGTCATGTTGCATGCATAGTTACTATGTCCTATTGTTAGAACTCCATCTTTCATGCACATGTTTAGAGTTCTTTGATCCTAGCTTTCAATGCTTTCAAATGGTTGGATCTTTATTGTGAGGGTGCATGTCACCTCAAAAATTATTCTTTTATCACTTACCTACTCGAGGACGAGCAAGAGTTAAGATTGGGGATGTTGATATGTTGGAAACGTATCTATAATTTTTGATGTTCCATGCTTGTTAGTATCTACTTTGCTTTGTCTACACTTTGAGGTGCTTTTTACATGTTTTCTGGTACTAACCTATTAACAAGTTGCCACAGTGCCAAATGCCTGTTTTCTGATGTTTTTGGTTTCATAAAAGTTAGTAAAGAAATATTCTTGGAATAGGAAGGGACAAAATCCAAAGTCAATAACTTTCTGTGGGGTACAAGAAGTCCATAGGGGAGACAGAGAGGGGTGCCAGGGCGCCCAGAACCCCTAGGAGCGGTTGGGCCCTGCCCCGCGCCTAGGCAGGTTGTGGGGCCCTTGGCCACCGCCTCGGCCTCCCCCTTCACCTATAAGAAGCCCCCGATGCAGAAACCCTAAGCACCCGATAAAATCTACAAGAAATCGTCTGTAGCCGCTGCCACCATCGTCCCTAGATTGGGGGGATCTGAAGTTCTTCCTGGCACCCTGCCGGAGGGGAGATCATTCTGGAGGCCTTCTCTTCGGTATGATGCGTGAGTAGTTCCACCTTGGACTATGGGTCCATGTAGTAGCTAGATGGTTGTATCTCCTCCTTTGTGCTTTCATGTATAGATCTTGTGAGCTCCGTTCATGATCAAGATCTAATCTATTTATAATCATGCATGTCGTGTTTGCGGGGATCAGATGGATATTGAGATTATTATGTTGGTTTGATTAATGGTTTTGTCTTTATGATTCTATCATGTCTGTGTTGTTTGTGATCTTGCATGCTCTCCGTTGTTAATAGCTATCTTGGCCAAGTAGTTGCTAGTGACTCCAAGAGGGGGTATTTATGCTCGATAGTGGGTTCATGCCTCTAGTTTCCAAGGGAAGTGACAATAATCTCTTAGGTTGTAGATGTGCTGTTTCCACTAGGGATAAAACAACGGTCTCTTGTTCATGGAACATGTGGACTGTTTACCTTACACACTTTGCTTAAAGAAGTTGTCTGTTGCTTGCAACTTAATACTAGAGGGGTTTCGGATGATAACCTGAAGTTGGACTTCTAGTCATAGATGCAGTTGGATGGCGGTCTATGTATCTTGTTGTATTGCCCAATCGAATCTCATAGGATCTTTCTGACTAGTAATTGCATTGTTATGCCTTGCTCAGTTCCTGTCAATTGCCCTGCTGTAATTTGTTTACCCTTCATGCCATGTTGTTTATCTAAGGGGAGCACCTCTAGTGAACTATGGACCCCGGTCCAATCTTTACCATTGATAGATCGTCCACTGTTACTTGTTTACTTGCTGCAAACCATTACCTTCCACACCATATGTTTAATCCTTTGTTACAGCAAACTGGTGAGCTTGACAACCTCACTAATTCGTTGGGGCGGAGTCTTAAGTTTGTGTTGTGCAGGTCTCCGTGTTGCTAGCAACACATTTTACACATGTGCAGCAATAGTTTCTCAGAACTTCTCCCCAATTGGATAAGCAGCCATGTCCAGAACCTCATCAGTGGCACGACCAAGGTAATTTGTAGAGAAGCTACTACCCTTAGTACCCAGTTGTTGATGATATCATGAGTTGTTGATGTGGCTGAAACAGGAAAGTAGAAAATAGTTGTTTATGATATCATTAGCTGATTGCCGTTGGAAATTTCAGTTAACTAGACACTTGACATGCAAATCTTTGTTCAACCATGGAATTTGTGTGATTTGCTATGTGGTACTACTATATGAATGATTTAGTGTTGGTTCATCTAGACTTAACAATACCTTTTTGAGAAGTTTTGATGAATTATTTTGCCTATCTATGCCATGGACGGGCTTCTGCTGATTGAGCAAGGATGGGCTGATGCTGGTGTCCATGTCGCTGAGCTGCTGCTGGCATCGACAATGACATGCTGCCCCTGCCTTGTTCGACCGGGACAAGTACTATAATGGAGGCCAGTAATAATACTGATTTCCTCTATTCCAATTAAATATGGATATATTGCAACCACACCAGTATTATATCAAAGATAATGATATATTATTATTATGTGGAGGTCTACTATGCAACATGTTTTCCTCTAGTAGCGGTACTACTACTAGTTTATGTATAGTCATATATATAAATATAAGACCTCTATCATGTATAAGTATTCTCATGTATAATAGATATGCGCTAAAATGCCTGATCATACTTTAAGCAGAGAATTAACCATAATGAAACCATACATGGTCATATTTATGGAATCTGTGAAAACAATTGGTAATATCTGTTGTTGAGAATATGTTAAATCCATATGCGATTTTTGAATATGTTGGCCTTTTTCTAGTCAGTATGAGTTCACCCGTTGCTACTATGATTCAAAATCATTTAATAACCCTATAGAGGAGGACCTGGAGCTCCCGGATCCCCTCCCTTCTTGCTTCCCGTCTTTGGCTCTGCGCAGCTACCACTCCCTATCTCTTACAACAACAAAGATGCGTCACATATTTGTTGTTTGGTTATTCAGGTGCGGTGGCTGCCGGCGAATTTGCGTGGAAGCTGGGGTTCGACCTCATGGGCAGGTGGTCATGGGAAAGTGGCTGGTGGTGTCCATGATTCAAGTAGGAGGTCTGGCTCGGCCATGAGATGGCATCGCTTCAGACCCGTCGGCCAGGAGATGGCGTGCACTAGGAGCTGGCCACCGTGCATCACCAACATAGCCGTGAGGTAGTTCTTTTGTCAGTGTGCATCATTTTTTCCCTTGCTACCGGATTGTGGATGAATGCAATACTATGATCTAATAAATAATCACTACCATAATTCAGTTGATGTGAATGATAATGATGTACTTTTTCCTTTCTATTTGGACTCTTACCTGAAATCTATGCATCCGATATGGGTTGTGCTCGATTTGTGCGGGGTTGTTGTAGATCTTATATAGATCGATGGAACCAGTAGGGAGTATGTCACCCAATATGTAGTGATGTTTGTATCAAAGTGCCACTAATCCGCAACTTAAATTAGTATATTTGTTGATTTGCTGAAAGTGTATCCATCCATGAAAAATGTAGGTAGAGTAACAGGGTGTGAGTACATTAGTACCCTTTTGAGATTTATTTTGTACTCTCACGTGTACTGGAGATTATGGTATGCTCTACATAATATTTTATTGTCTCAACAAATTAGCACGCACAATTGTACACTATATTTGATTCATTGGCAGAATTGGCTCATCCAACAGACGTCTCTATATTTGTTAGATTTAGTATTTGTAATACACTAGTTAGTGTCTAGCTAGGTAGTACTTCCTAGTTAGGTAAACTCATCTTATTTTCAATATATGTTCAATGTATACCCTACATACATGTTCCAAGCAAAAACCATGAATCCACCAGAGCATGCTTTAAAATGAGATTGGTGTTGATACATGTATTGTCCTATTCGATATGTAACCTCTACTACATCTGTTTATTTTTTATAGCCGATATATGTTATTTTTACAAGATATTGCTTTCTTTTCCAACTAACAACCATTACCACATTTTCCTTTCTTTTACAAGAGCTCCAGGATGAAGGTGTAAGAAGCAAAATCTTCATAGTCAGCAAAGAGTTGATGCTAGTTGTATTTTCCTGGGAGTTGATAGTCATATTTTTTGTGGCTAGTTGTATGTTTATGTGCGATTTGGACTATGGAATGGTTGTAGTATTTTGGGTTTTGTTAATTATGTCTGATTGTATAGTTGTGTCTGCACTGTACTTTTGTAGCTGTTTTGTATTTCTGGGTTATGTTTGATTGTAATATATTGAATGCGATATGGGCCATGCTTATCGAAATATTGATTATTTAATTCCTATATTTTAGAAATGATCCAAATGTTAGTTGGGCTCTAAAATGCAACAGACCAAAAAATAGTGGACTGGAGCAGCGAGCAATACCACAAAAATGGTTGAAATAAAAAATAACTAGAAGCTAAAAAGGCCCTATCCATGTAAGGCCTTCTCCGATCAATAATCAGCAGCGGGATCTAGAGATCCGTACTGACTCCCACACATTCAACGATGACTTCTGTGATCATGTGAACCTTATAAACATGTAACTTAATCCCTTTGTCTCGCGATATATTACATGTCTGAGATTCAATCATTAGTATCTCCATATCTAGTTTGATATCGTTACCGACATGTACTCTTTTCTCGTTCCCATGATATAACATTCTAGTGATCAAATCACTTGCTTGCAAGCTAATTAATGTGATATCACCGAGAGGTCCTATATTATATCTCTCCATCATCGGGATGTACAAATTCCACTCTTGATCCATGATCCTCAACATAACACCTTCGTAGCACTGAACCCATCTTTATAGTCACCCTGTTACGGTGTGACGTTTGATGTTATCAAGATACTCTTCTAGTGTTAGTGATTGACATGGTCTCATGGTCTAAGGATTAGGATTACTTCGTATGATGTTATAGCAATATAAAAACAATGAATTTGATCGTAATGCTATACTTTGGATGAATGTTCATCACACCATTCCAATAATGTTGTGACCTCGTTATTAACAACATCCAATGTCCATGATCAGGAAACCTTTGATCATCTTGTTAATCAACGAGCTAGTTTATAAGAGAGGCATAACTAGGAATCTTATATTTGTTTATTAAACACACATATATTAACGTTTCCATATTAATACAATTATAGCATGCAAAATAAACATTTATCATAAATAAGGAATAAGATAATAACCACTTTATTATTGCCTCTCGGGCATATTCCCTTCACATGGATGTGTCATGACAAAGTAGAATGGTTGCATCATGTACTAGGTCACTTGGCTGGGAAATGGGAAGAGAGAAATCAAACTCTAGTTTGAAAGTCAAATGCCAATTTGAAAAAGTTAAATCCCAACATGGTTTCCTAGTGGAGGAGGGAAGGAATCCTACCTAAGGGATGATTCCTCCCTCTCCCTATTCGCCGGACACAAGGTGGAGTTTTGGGAGGACTCCCCTCCCTAAACCGTCTCTCCCTCTCATAAATAGAGGGGAGCGGGCGCCCCCTTGAAACCCAACTTGAAACCCTAGGTCGGCCCTGGCCCCCTCTCTAGTTGCAGCCAATCTAGATCTCCTCTAAACAGCCCCCGTCTAGTTAATCCCTAGCCACCGGCTACTTCCACCCCTCTGCCCTCTAAACCCTAGATCGCCGAGGCCCTCTTCTACTCCACCATACCCGCTCCAGCTTAGGTGAAGCCCTGCGGGATTTCCCCTATACCTCTGACACCATGCCATCGTGCTGCCGGAATCATGAGGAGAGATCTACAACCTCCGCTGCCTACTGGAACAAGGGAGAGGAAGGTCTTCATCGAGTACTAAACATGTGACCAACTGCGGGAGCATGATGGAACCTAATACTTGTCATGGAATGCTTCGTTGGAAACCCCAAGAGCAAGGTATGAAGCAGCACGGCAGCAAGTTTCCCTCAGTAAGAAACCGAGGTTATCGAACCAGTAGGAGGAAGGAAACGTCACACAGGTGTTGCTGGCAACGTGGAGACCTGCACAACACAAACTTAAGACTTTGCCCCAATGAATCAATGAGGTTGTCAAGCTCACCGGTTTGCTGTAATAAAGGATTAAACGTATGGTGTGGAAGATAATGGTGGTTTGCAGCAAGTAAACAGTAACAGTGGAAGATGTATCAATGCCATATTTCACTAGAGGTGCTCTCCTTAAATAAACAACATGGCATGAAGGGTAAATAAATTACAGCGGGGCAATTGACAGGAACTGAGCAAGGCATAACAATGCAATTACTAGCTAGAAAGATCCTATGAGGTTGATTGGGCAATACAACAATATACATAGACCGAATCCAACTTCATCTATGACTAGAAGTCCACCTTCAGGTTATCATCAGAACCCCCTCCAGCATTAAGTTGCAAGCAACAGACAACTACTTTAAGCAAAGTGTGTAAGGTAAACAGTCCACATGTTCCATGAACAAGAGACCATTGTTTTCTCCCTAGTAGCAACAACACATCTATAACCGAAGAGATTTCTATCACTTCCCTTGGAAACTAGAGGCATGAACCCACTATCGAGCATAAATACTCCCTCTCAGAGTCACTAGCAACTATTTGGCCAAGATAACCACTAGCAACGGAGAGCATGCAAGATCACAAACAACACATACATGATAGGATCATAAAGATAAAACCATTAATCAAACCAACATAATAATCTCAATATCCACTAGATCCCCGCAAACACAACATGCATGATTACAAATAGATTAGATCTTGATCATGAACGGGGATCACAAGATGTATACATGAAAGCACAAAGGAGGATATACAACCATCTAGATACTACGTGGACCCATAGCCCAAGGTGGAACTATGTCAACACCCGGATTTTTCAATCCTAGATGCCTGTTATGCCATACATCGCAATCCCAGGATTACCATTTTTGCGAGACATAACAGAATTGGATACCATAGTACTTCATCCATTACAAACGATACATAAGTTATTACACAAATAGGGATCTCATGATCCAGTTCTTAATACAACATCAAGCAGCGGAATACGTAATAATAACGATAGCATAGGCGAAGCTCCATCTTCGGGGTCACAGGCAATGCTGACGATGGGAGATGATCCTAGTTGTCGTATGTAACACCCTCAGAATCGTCCCTATGCAAGTTTTAGCGAAACCCGCCAAACCCGCATAGAAGCGATTCAAAGGTGCCCACCAGGCACTTTCGTGCGGGTGGAAAACAAAGTAATACCATTACACAATAGTCCACGATGGAACCCACAGAACAGATATATATACAACACGACTCCATGAGTCAAGAATACAGATATACAGAACAAAGATCCAAATCACCTTGAAAACGATAGAGCGTCCAGCTATGGACAAGATGCAAATGGGGCTAAGAGCCCTGAAGAATAACCAATGGCGTCCATAACCCTGCCCAGGCCAAGCCGGAAGGGTAACCCTGCTAACGACGTCGAAACCTGCTAAAACAAAAGGGGTGCCGACAAAGGGCAAAGGAAAAAGAGGAGCGTCAGTACTGAGGCCAGTACACGGCGAGGCTAGAATTCGGCGGTCCTCGCCTACATAGGTATGGTGGACTGAAGCGGTAGCGCAGCATGCACTAAACACCCTATAGAGACTCGATACAACTAGCGGCTATCAGAGAGGGGTAAGAAAGACCTATTCAGAACCATCTTGATACTACCACCAAACATACCCATCCTGGTATTTCCCCCTCGAGACCAAACGAGGAAGTCAACCGAGGAACTCACGCAGTTGGCAGTTTTATTTATTCAGTTATCGTTGCAGCGATTACTAGTCAGGTATAGATAATCATCCTGATATAATAAGCAGTGGGCAATTTTAGTTAACCATTCCGTTGTAGTTGCAACACTTACTAGTCAGATACAATTAGCATGAGATATCCCAAACCCAGCAGTTGTTGGTACTTTTATTTAGCCATTCCGTTATAGTTGCAATACTTACTAGTCAGGTACAATGGTAGCAAGCGACAACCCAAACAAGCAATTGTTGGCAAATTTATTTAGCCATTCCATTATAGTGAAGCTGATTACTAGTCATTATAAAGTCAAATTTATAGCACTACTTTAGTTATAGTTGTCTATGATCGAGATACTGTGCTCCAAGTCGTCCATAACCGCGGACACGGCTTTCAGAAAGTTTTACCCTGCAGGGGTGCACAAATAGCAACACACACTCGATCAACCTCGGAAAAACCAAATCAAAACCCAACGAGGCTTTCACGACAAAGCAATCACAGGATTCAGAAATATTTCAGGGGGCCACCCCATTAAGCTACCCGCAACGAAGTTAGCTGACTCCGAGACAGACTCAAGGTTTGGGTGGACGGCTGTAAACGACTGGGAACCCGAAAGTGTGACTGGGCTTGTCGATACCGCGAAAATGTGTCCCGATCCTAAACAGTACAGGTGCAGTACATCGCACAATTTAAATAAAGCAGTAAAGCATGGCATAAGTACAGGATAGTAAATAAAACCTCAAACTAGTTTGTGGCCCCAAGAAATAAGAATGAATCAAGATCTGGCTCAGGGGGGTCCCATAATCCTCCCGGATGTGGATAGCGCGAATATTCAAGGAACAGGTATCAAGTACTCGGGGTCCTACGGGACACAAGTGGACGGTTAACAACCAAATAACATCTATTGCCCACCCGTGCCTCTGCATTTTCCTACTTCAATTTTAGTTATTAAACAGTAATTAAAGTCTTGATCGTCTCCAACAATAAACACACGGCAATACTCCAACAACTGTGGTTCTTGACGACACACAACAACACTTGAGCAAGCGACTATGACGCGCAAGTCCAACTATCTACCAAACAACATGTAATAGGATGTCTCCAAGGCAATATAAGGCTGCAAGGGATATCACGGTACGAAAACTAGAGCATCGCAACACAGATAGCAATAGGTCAACAGGAGGGAATAAATACTATAAAAGTAAGATAGGTAGAAGGGGGAGATTGCTCGCCTGAAAACATTGCCGAAGGTTCATCCGAAGATCGGGGCGAAGCTCACATCAACTCAACGGCCTTATCCGCGAAGAAGCAAAACACTAGAAGAAACACCGGATGCACTATTTAATACTACGGCAAAAGATCGGGCATGATGCATGTATGATGGATGACATGGCGAAGATGCGATGCAATTAGGCAATATTAAGCGGAACCGGGGTCCCGACAAATATTTAAGTACTCGCAAACTAATACTAACAAGTAAAGGGGTTTTTGGATAATAGGATACTAGGCTCTAGGGTTGTTTTGCAAAAAGCCAGGTTTATCTCTACTAAGTTCCAAAGCTAGTCACAATTTTATAACTCCTAAGTGGGATCTTGTAGTCCAGGTCACAACTCTGTTGTGGTCAAGTCAAAGTCTCAATTCATTTCACAAGTTTTTTTTGAAAGGGTATGACGGGGGAACAGTATGGCCACTCCAACTGTCCATAACCGCGGACGCGGCTATTCGAATAGTTTGACACTCTGCAGAGATTGTACACTTTCACCACAACATTCGATACATCCGTCAGGAACAAATCCTGAATTCACCATACTCAGTATGCGGATAATCAATCCTAACCTTTCAATTACACGCCCTAGTATAAGCACCTCTCCTGTGAGTTTGGCCTCCCAACCATGACCACTGTCATCTTGGGTACTGCACAGGTGGACAATCTTCACAAGGTAGCCTCCGCTGAAACCTTGGCCGTGAGGGAACTCATACTAAGGGATATAAGTTTCCAGTCAAGCCCTACCCAATATTCGAGTATTGTGGTTGTACGCTAAAATTGCAATGGTATCGCATCCAGACAACCATCAGTTTTAAAAAGGGCTAAGGCTCATGCCTCAACATTTTCATCACCAGAATCATCAAGTGTTTGGAAACACATGTCCAAAACATTTCAATAGAATGATCCATCATTCCAAGGTTTTCATAACCATTTTTCCACCAAGTATTCCCATCTAAAGTTGATCAAGTTTTAAGCTTAGCATTAGCATCTACAGGTGGGGGTAAGCACTGATGAGGGGTGGTAACTAGTAGAGTTTTAACTAAGTTCAAACTCATGCCTTAGGATGACATCAAGGTTATCTAGCTTAGGCCAAATTTTATGCTCTTGATGCAACCTTCCGCACAACTGTCTAGTATCTACCAAACTCTTAGGTAGACTCTAAGTAAGCTTTGATAAAGAAATAAAGTAAGAAGCTTGCCATAAAACTAGGATTTGGTTTATCAAGTGGGTATGATCACATATGCTTAAGGCATATAGTAGTCATATCACAAGTATGGGTTTGTGGCAGTAGTAGGGTATCTGGCAAGGGTTAGCTTGCATAGGTATAGTATCTTGCAAGTGTTAGCTTGCACATTCACTAGTAGTATTAGGCTTGCATTGGTATAGTATCAGCTTGCCTTGTGCAGAGCAGTGGTTGAAGTTCTCCTCGGCTTCCTCTTCGTAGTATCCTCCTTCCTCCTCGTATCCTTGGTCGGTACTAGCGTCTATGAATAAATACGAGGTACACAATCACCAAACAATACTTAACTACTTACAATCATCACACACAAGTGTCCTATAGATGATCTAGCATCATCTCTAACATTACAAGGTTAAGGCTTGGTTTGAATCTTTTTATTTTTAGAAAAGTAATTTCTACTCATTGAAAAGCTACTTAAGATTTAATATTCTCCAGACTAAGTATGGTATCATGTTGACACATGTCATCACCACTTATTGTAGTCCATGGGAATGTGATTTCAAGTGGTGTCACAATTTAATAAGGTTTTACCCTTTTATTTTAATTAATTAAAGTGGCTAGAAATGCTTATGAAGCATTCTTTTATTACTTGAACATTATTTCTGCAAGTAAACCTATATATATTTTTATATATTCTGAAAGGTATGGTTAAATGTGATTTTTGAGAGTTGGAAACAACTCAAAATCTTTTATGGTTTAAATTTGAAAAATGTTTGAATGCAGAAAAGCTTCTGCCTTGTTATTTTTGCTAAGGGCGATCTAGAGATCCAAATGACTTGAATCCAACGGGCTTGGATTAAGTATTTAGAGTCCTTTCCAACAAAATTAGTTTCATCCAATTTGGTGCACTGAATCGATCTGGGTTGATTTTTGAAGTTGGGTGCTGAAGTGGGTTTGAAAAGAAAATAGAAAAGTTTTAATTTGAATTGCTGGGCTGCGCGGGAAATTCTAACGGGCCGGCCTGCTAAGCGCAGTGCTCCCGCGGGCTGCTTAAGTGGGTGTCCCCACTCGTCAGTGACACGGGGCTGGGCGAAGCGGTATGGGGTAACGTGGATCGTTCGATCTAGTTCTAATCCAACAACTGAGGGTCATTGTCGACGCGAGACAACTCCGGCGAGAACGAAACCTAGCGCCGCCAGTGAGGGGTGCTGGGGGCTCACCGGGGTACGGGCGAGGGTCGGCGAGGCGGGCGAACGACGAAGTCGACGACGACGATCCTCCTGGTACTGGTGGCTTCTCCTGGGGCGGCTCCAATCGCTGGTTCCTTTCTTCTCCGGCAGCGGCAGGCTCCAGTGAAATTCCGGCGAGGTGGTGCTCGCCTTGCTCTGAGGATGGTGTGGCACGGTCAGTGGGGAGAGGGGAGTGAGATGGTGTGAAGAAATCATGCGGGGGTGGCCTCTATTTATAGTCGAGCGAGGGGACCGTCGGGGCGCACGGTGAGCTCGTCGGGGGCGACGTTACGGGCGGCTAATGGCATGGGCAAGGGTAGGGGACGGTGCTGTGTCTCCTGGTGATGCTCAACGACATGGTCGCGAGGCATGGGGCGGTGTGGTTTGGTCTGAAACGGCCGGTGCTCTGCGTGGCAGAAGCGGCGTCTTCGACGGCGGGCGGTGGCTGTATGGCACGGGGCGGCAAACGGGGATGTCTGGCGGTCTCCTGGGTCGGTGGTGATCATGTGTGCGCGTGGTGAGGGCGGCGCGCGGTCTGTGGACAATGGTCGAGGGTGGCGCTCTCGCGCACGCTCGGCATGGTCTGGGCGTGGCTTGTGCGCGTGGTCCAGGGCTTGGCAACGCTTGAGGCTGGGACAGGGAGTGGCGGTGGACGGTGGGCTGCCTCCTAGACAAGTTTGGCACGGCTAGTTCTTCCTCTAGCCTGCTGTCGACTATGGGGTGGCATTGAGGTGCTCGGCTATTCACCATTAATGAAAATGGCAAGCTCACAGGGGTGCTAGTGTTGGGCTAATCTTTCTAGATGATCTACTGAGTTGTGTGTGAGCTAACTAGGGAACAAGTTAGGCTCAAAACACTGCACACTATACTGTTTGATGTTTTGTTTGATTTGTGTCTGCAACCTGTTTGATGAAATGGCCGCATGAAATCAAGTTTTGAATTTTGAAATGGTTTTTGGTGGGTTTGCTAGATTGGTGCTGGTGAGTCTGCAGATGCTTGGTTTTTGAAAGTTGAGCTTGTTTGAGTGGGTTTTGGAAAAGTGGGATCTTCCCATATGAAGAAGATTCAATTTTGAATTGTCATTTAAACTATGCATTGGAAAGTTTCTGGATGATCACAAAGTGGGCCTTGATACTTTGATATGAGTACATTCAAGGGGTGCAAAGATCCAGAAAAGTTTCTGTTAGGTTTTGAAAGTTTGAGACAGCCAAAGTAGGCATGGGAGTTAATTTGGCCAAAATGACCATTCACTTAATATATTTGTTTTGATTTACTTGTCTTTAGGAAAAGGGTGGGAAATGTTTTAGATGATGTTTATTTCACCTAAGAAACATTTTACAAGCAATGGATCACACAAACAAGGTGGTTTCTAAAGAAATTAAAATTCCATGCATACACATATACATGCATTCATGAGTTTATTTAGAAAAGTTTTTGTTAACCCTAATCTTGATGATTAGTGTTTGATGATCTAAGTTTGGTATTTTTGGGATGTTACAAACCTTCCCCCCTTAAACAAAATCTCGTCCCGAGATTTGAAAAAGGACGAAAAGATTACCTAGGATTTGAAGAGATCGGGAAACTCCGTCCTGATGTGATCTTCACGCTCCCAGGTAGCTTCCTCTTCTGTGTGGTTGCTCCACTGAATCTTGAGAAACTTGATGCTTCGGGTTCTGGTAGTTCGAAAAGCTTCTTCCAAAATGCGGATGGGTACTTCGGGATAGGTTAGGTCATCGTTGATCGCTATGGTCCGGTGATCGATATTTTTGAACACTTCGGTCTTCTCGGGGACTTCGAGACACTTGCGAAGTAATGAGATATGGAACACATTGTGCACAGCTGACATCTCTTCAGGTAGTTCCAGTTGATACGATACTTCTCCTCGACGGTTCAAAATTTTGAAAGGTCCGATATATCTGGGGGCTAACTTTCCTTTGAGTTGGAAACGCTGCATTCCCTTCAATGGCGACACTTTCAGATAAACAAAATCTCCGATGTTGAAGGCGAGGTCTCTATGTCTCTTGTCGGCGTAACTCTTCTGTCGGGATTGGGCTGTCTTGAGGTGCTCACGAATCTTGTGAACCTTCTCTTCTGCTTCTCATAGGATATCGGGTCCGAAGATCTGACTCTCTCCTACTTCCGACCAGTTCAAAGGGGTGCGGCACTTTCTTCCGTACATAAATTCAAACGGGGCCATTTGCAAACTGGCTTGGTAACTGTTGTTGTATGAAAATTCTGCAAACGGCAAACAGTCTTCCCACTTGGATACATATTCTAGCACACATGCTCTAAGCATATCTTCGAGTATTTGGTTTACTCGCTCCGTTTGTCCATCGGTCTGAGGGTGATACGCGGTACTGAAATCTAGGCGGGTTCCTAAACCTTCTTGGACTTTCTTCCAGAATCTCGAGGTAAACTAAGTTCCTCGATCTGATACGATGTTCTTGGGGACTCCATGCAAACTAACGATTCTAGCGATGCACAACTCTGCTAGCTTCGAACTCTGATAGGTGGTTTTGACGGGCAAGAAATGGGCGACTTTGGACAATCTGTCCACTATGACCCAAATAGAGTCATTTCCCCTACTAGAAGTAGGTAGTCCAGTGATAAAGTCCATTCCTACAGAATCCCATTTCCATTCCGGAATTTGCAAAGGTTGGAGCAATCCAGCGGGTCTTTGATGTCCGGCCTTGACTCGCTGATATATATCACACTTGGCGATATAGCTTCCGATTTCTCTCTTCATCTTATGCCACCAAAATTGCTCTTTCAAATCTTGATACATCTTAGTTCCTCTGGGATGGATAGAATAAAGAGTATCATGAGCCTCTTTCAAGATAACTTCTTTTAACTCAAAATCTGATGGTACACAAAGGCGTCCTTTGTACCACAAAACTCCTTCTTCGTCCTCGGTGAATCCGGGTACTTTGCCTGTACCGATACGATGTTTGATTCCGTTGATACTAGCATTTCCTTTCCGCGCCTCTTTAATCTGACTGATCAAAGTGGGCTAAAGTTCTATGCTAGCCAAAAATCCTTCGCTTACTAATTCCATTCGAAAATCTTCCATCTCTTTGTGCAAACTTGGTTGCTCCTTCAAAATCATGGAGTTCAAGCGGCACGGCAATCTGCTAAGGGCATCGGCTACCACATTCGCTTTACCAGGGTGATAGTGAATGTCCAGGTCGTAATCCTTGATTAGCTCAATCCATCTTCTCTGCCTCATATTCATCTCCTTCTGAGTGAATATATACTTTAGGCTCTTGTGATCCGAATAAATCTCACAACGGTTTCCGATCAGGTAATGTCTCCATGTCTTCAGGGCTAGAACTACGGCTGCGAGTTCGAGGTCATGGGTTGGGTAATTTTGTTCATGTTGCTTCAATTGTCGCGATAGATAAGATATTTTGCCTTCTTGCATTAGCACACATCCGAGACCAATCTTGGATGCGTCACAATACACATCGAAGGGCTTCGTGATATCCGGCATGATCAAGATTAGGGCTGAAATCAATCTCCTCTTGAGTTCTTGAAAACTTGCTTCACACTTGTCTGTCCATTCAAACTTCTTGTCCTTCTTCAGCAATTGGGTCATGGGTCGGGCGATACTCGAGAATCCTTCTACGAATTTGCGGTAATATCCCGCCAATCCGAGAAAAGCACGAAATTGGGTTTGAGTGGTTGGGGCTTGCCAATCTTTTACATCTTTCACTTTGGCAGGGTCAACGGCAATTCCTCCGGCTGATACAATGTGACCGAGGAATCCTACTTTCTGTAACCAGAATTCACATTTGCTAAATTTTGCATACAGCTGATGCTCTCTAAGGGTTCCAAGAATGGTCCTTAGGTGTAGCTCATGTTCTTCTTTTGATTTGGAATAAATCAAAATGTCATCGATGAAAACAACGACAAACTTATCCAGGAAGTCCATAAAAATCTTATTCATGAGGTTCATGAAATAAGCGGGGGCATTGGTTAATCCAAAAGACATGACTGTATACTCATACAATCCATATCTGGTGGTAAAGGCAGTTTTTGGGATATCCTCTGCACGAATTTTGAGTTGATGATAGCCAGTTCTAAGATCAATCTTAGAAAACACTTTGGCACCGGTCAACTGATCAAACAAATCTTCTATATTAGGCAAGGGGTACTTGTTTTTGATGGTGACATCATTCAACTTCCGATAATCCGTACACAAACGGTTACCTCCATCTTTCTTGTCCACAAACAAGACAGGTGATCTCCATGGGCACGCACTCGGTTGAATCAATCCAATTTCTAACATGGAATCCAGTTGCTTCTTCAGTTCTTATAGTTCTGACGGGTTCATACTATAGGGTCTCTGGGCTATGGGTCCTGTTCCGGGGATTAGTTCGATGATAAACTCGATATCCCAATCTGGGGGCATACCGGGCAAAACATCTGGAAATACATCAGGGTATTCGCAGACTATCCGGACTTGGTCAATGGTAGGTTGGGCTAGACTCTTGTTACACTTGAATTGGCGAGGTAAGGTTTCAGATATATGCTCGACTGATATTCCAGCGGTACTGGTCATGGTGATGGCTTTCTTGGCACAGTCAATCAATCCTTTATGTTTGGACATCCAATCCATTCCTAGTACTACTTCCAAACCTTTAGTTCCGAGTACTATTAGGTTAGCATAAAAATCTATGCCATGGATTCAGATAGGGACGGCCTTGCAAATTTGTCTAGCCTTGGTGGTTGATCTGGGAATTTGTACAATCATCACATGCTTCAGTTTGGTTGGTTGAATTTTACTAGTGCAGGCAAATTCTTCGGTAACAAATGAATGCGATGCACCAGAATCAAACAACACTCTTGCAAGTACTGAATTAATAGAAAACATACCCAGCACAACGTCTGGCGCTTCCTGAGCTTCTTCAGCATTCATGAGAAAAAGACGGCCATTGCGGTTGAGTGAATTTCCTGGGGCAAATCTTCTCCCTGGCTGGACACGACGCTGCTGCTGAGCTGGGACATTGGCGTTAGGGGCTGTAGAATTCTTCTTGTTGGGGCACTCATTGGAATAGTGGCCTTTATTTCCACAGTCATAACAGGTCACTTGTGACTTGTCCTTAGCTGCGACAGGCACAGCATTGCTTCTAGTCCTCGGGGCAGTGTTGGGGTTGGCGGTAGCATTGTTGGTGTTGAACTTGGGTGGGGCACGGGTGAAATTGCTAGAGTTGCCGGGGTTGTTGTGATTTCCTCCGGGTCTAGGGTTTCCACGGTTGGGATAGGTCGGACGGGTCATAGGGGGTCTGTTGGTTCTTGGGACAAATCCTGGAGATGGGTTGGGGCGATACTTTGGGGTCTGATGGGTTCCTGGTTGATTCATCATGCGACGCTTGCGGTTCTCATTGGCCTGGTTGATCTTTCCTTCCATCTGGATAGCAGAGTCGATAAGGGCTTCAATATCAACAAAGGGGATATTGACTAACACTGTCTGCATCTCGTCATGCAGACCATTCAGGAATCTTTCTTTCTTCTTGGCTTCGGTGTCTATCTCGTCCGGGGCATACCTAGATAATGACAAAAATTTGTCACGGTATTCCACTATAGTCATCCTACCTTGCTTCAGCTCTCTGAACTCGTCTCTCATTCTCTTGATCAAACCTGGCGGCACATGGGTTCTGCTAAACTTGACCTTGAATTCCTCCCAGGTCATCATCTGGCCTCCGGTCATTGCACGCACACTGTTCCACCATGCCCTGGCATCTCCGGCTAGATAATGGGTGGCGAACAGGACTTTCTCATTGGCTTCGACTCCTGCTACTTCTAAGTTATTTTCCATGGTTTGCAGCCAATCATCGGCGTCTAGGGGTTCTTCTGACTTGGTAAAAACGGGTGGGTTGGTATTCTAGAAATTCTTGAGCTTAGATCCATGGTTGTCCTGATTTCCGTGGCCTTGGTTGTTGTGGGCTAGCTGGGCTATCTGTTGCAGAGTGGCTAGGTTGGCTTGACGTTCCGCTCTTTCAGCTTCGCGATCAGAAGTCAACATTTGCAGAATCTGCAACATCGGGTCCGGGGCTGAACCACTTCCTCCACGTGGCATCTGAAGATTGAGACATGAGAAAAGAGGGAAATTTCTAAGGTTTTGGGTCTTTGAAAGGTTTTTAGAGTTTGACTCAGGTTTTTCTGGCAACTTGCTTTTTCATTCATTCACTCATAGCACACAGTACAACACACACCACAACAAAGAAAAACAGATGGTTTTAAGAACCATTCTGGAATCTCCGATATAGTGGGACTGACTACTACTCACTACGCTAGTGCTCAGTGTTACTACTCCTCGGAGTCTGTGGCTTCATCATCTTCAGCATCATCGATGAAGGCCAAATCATCCTCATCGGTGAAGAAGTACATGGCCTGATCCTCCAGAAAATCATCGTCATTGCTGAGATAGGAGTAAGGGTCTCCACGAAGATCCTCTCCGGCATTCTCCCTTTCCTCTAACTTCATGTCTCTCTCATGGATGGTCTCTTCCAGAGATGAGATGTGATGGCGAAGACGGGAAATAATGCGCTCCTTCTTGTCGAGCTGACGGCGACGAGACTTGCGATCCTTTGCTAGCATGGCGATGGTCTGATCCTTCGTTTTGATGATGGCAGACTTGTGGTTGCAATAGTCACGGCAGTTGTCCAACTCCTGCTGACGATCATACATCATGAAGCTAAGGTGGTCCAATTGGGTGTTCAGCTCGGGGTGGTATGGTGCTTCTAGTGGTTGTCCATTTGCATCACGCCTTGGGCAAAACTCAAAGCGAGTACCCTTGATCTGGTTGATGCTCTGCCCACACAGACGGGAAAGAGCTTCCTGCATTGCTCTAGCAAGTCCATCGAGCCAGTTGTTTTCCCTCAAGGTAAACTAAATTCCCTCTGCAGTGGGAGGTTCAATCTTTCCTCGGAGACTTGCAACAATTAGCCACTGCAGATCTTCTCCTCCTTGATCATTGAGCTGAGCTCCGAAGAACTCGGGGTGCGGACGCTCTAGAAGTTCCGAAAGCTGATCCAGATCTCTCTCAAAGATAAGGTCTCCTCAATTCCCAAGTTGATAAAACTTGGTGTACTTCACGTCCATCTATAAAAATAGAGGATGAGTAGATTAGCAAAGTGATCAAGTGTGTCAAAATTTTATGTATTTTGCAAGAGTTTTTGAGGAACATTAATTTTGATGAAAGAATTAAAGAGGTAAGAATGAGAATATGTTTTCGTAAATATTTTTTTATTCTTTGGTTTTGAAACTAAGTTTTTGGTTCAACGTCCAATCTAACTAGGGTCTCCTATGGTCAGGATGGCTCTGATACCAACTTGTCAACACCTGGATTTTTCAATCCTAGATGCCTGTTATGCCATACATCGCAATCCGAGGATTACCATTTTTGCGAGACATAACAGAATTGGATACCATAGTACTTCATCCATTACAAACGATACATAAGTTCTTACACAAATAGGGATCTCATGATCCAGTTCTTAATACAACATCAAGCAGCGGAATACGTAATAATAATGGTAGTGTAGGCGAAGCTCCATCTTCGGGGTCATAGGCAATGCTGACGATGGGAGATGATCCTAGTTGTCATAAACTTCCTGGGGTCCATCTTCCAGGTACTCCTCTTCATAGTCTGGCCATGGGAATAGCCAGGGACAAAGCCATGAGTACTCTTTAAGTACTCGCAAACTAATACTAACAAGTAAAGGGGTTTTTGGATAATAGGATACTAGGCTCTAGGGTTGTTTTGCAAAAAGCCAGGTTTATCTCTACTAAGTTCCAAAGCTAGTCACAATTTTATAACTCCTAAGTGGGATCTTGTAGTTCAGGTCACAACTCTGTTGTGGTCAAGTCAAAGTCTCAATTCATTTCACAAGTTTTTTTGAAAAGGTCTGACGGGGGAACAGTATGGCCATTCCAACTGTCCATAACCGCGGACGCGGCTATTCGAATAGTTTGACACTCTGCAGAGATTGTACACTTTCACCACAACATTCGATACATCCGTCAGGAACAAATCATGAATTCACCATACTCAGTATGCGGATAATCAATCCTAACCTTTCAATTACACGCCCTAGTATAAGCACCTCTCCTGTGAGTTTGGCCTCCCAACCATGACCACTGTCATCTTGGGTACTGCACAGGTGGACAATCTTCACAAGGTAGCCTCAGCTCAGACCTTGGCCGTGAGGGAACTCATACTAAGGGATATAAGTTTCCAGTCAAGCCCTACCCAATATTCGGGTATTGTGGTTGTACGCTAAAATTGGAATGGTATCGCATCCAGACAACCATCAGTTTTAAAAAGGGCTAAGGCTCATGCCTCAACATTTTCATCACCAGAATCATCAAGTGTTTGGAAACACATGTCCAAAACATTTCAATAGAATGATCCATCATTCCAAGGTTTTCATAACCATTTTTCCACCAAGTATTCCCATCTAAAGTTGATCAAGTTTTAAGCTTAGCACTAGCATCTACAGGTGGGGGTAAGCACTGATGAGGGGTGGTAACTAGTGGAGTTTTAACTAAGTTCAAACTCATGCCTTAGGATGACATCAAGGTTATCTAGCTTAGGCAAAATTTTATGCTCTTGATGCAACCTTCCGCACAACTGTCTAGTATCTACCAAACTCTTAGGTAGACTCTAAGTAAGCTTTGATAAAGAAATAAAGTAAGAAGCTTGCCATAAAACTAGGATTTGGTTTATCAAGTGGGTATGATCACATATGCTTAAGGCATATAGTAGTCATATCACAAGTATGGGTTTGTGGCACCAGTAGGGTATCTGGCAAGGGTTAGCTTGCATAGGTATAGTATCTTGCAAGTGTTAGCTTGCACATTCACTAGTAGTATTAGGCTTGCATTGGTATATTATCAGCTTGCCTTGTGCAGAGCAGTGGTTGAAGTTCTCCTCGGCTTCCTCTTCGTAGTATCCTCCTTCCTCCTCGTACCCTTGGTCGGTACTAGCGTCTATGAATAAATACGAGGTACACAATCACCAAACAATACTTAACTACTTACAATCATCACACACAAGTGTCCTATAGATGATCTAGCATCATCTCTAACATTACAAGGTTAAGGCTTGGTTTGAATCTTTTTATTTTTAGAAAAGTAATTTCTACTCATTGAAAAGCTACTTAAGATTTAATATTCTCCAGACTAAGTATGGGATCATGTTGACACATGTCATCACCACATATTGTAGTCCATGTGAATGTGATTTAAAGTGGTGTCACAATTTAATAAGGTTTTACCCTTTTATTTTAATTAATTAAAGTGGCTAGAAATGCTTATGAAGCATTCTTTTATTACTTGAACATTATTTCTGCAAGTAAACCTATATATATTTTTATATATTCTGAAAGGTATGGTTAAATGTGATTTTTGAGAGTTGGAAACAACTCAAAATATTTTATGGTTTAAATTTGAAAAATGTTTGAATGCAGAAAAGCTTCTGCCTTGTTATTTTTGCTAAGGGTGATCTAGAGGTCGAAATGACTTGAATCCAACGGTCTTGGATTAAGAATTCACAGACCTTTCCAACAAAATTGGTTTCATCCAATTTGGTGCACTGAATCGATCTGGGTTGATTTTTGAAGTTGGTGCTGAAGTGGGTTTGAAAAGAAAATAGAAAAGTTTTAATTTGAATTGCTGGGCTGCGCGGGAAATTCTAACGGGCCGGCCTGCTAAACACAGTGCTCCCGCGGGCTGCTTAAGTGGGTGTCCCCACTCGTCAGTGACACGGGGCTGGGCGAAGTGCTATGGGGTAACGTGGATGGTTCGATCTAGTTCTAATCCAACGACTGAGGGTCATCGTCGACGCGAGACAACTCCGGCGAGAACGAAACCTAGCGCGGCCAGTAAGGGGTGCTGGGGGCTCACCGGGGTACGGGCGAGGGTCGGCGAGGCGGGCGAACGACGAAGTCGACGACGGCGATCCTCCTGGTACTGGTGGCTTCTCCTGGGGCGGCTCCAATCGCTGGTTCCTTTCTTCTCCGGCAGCGGCAGGCTCCAGTGAAATTCCGGCGAGGTGGTGCTCGCCTTGCTCTGAGGATGGTGTGGCACGGTCAGTGGGGAGAGGGGAGTGAGATGGTGTGAAGAAATCGTGCGGGGGTGGCCTCTATTTATAGTCGAGCGAGGGGACCGTCGGGGCGCACGGTGAGCTCGTCGGGGGCGACGTTACAGGCGGCTAATGGCATGGGCAAGGGTAGGGGACGGTGCTGTGTCTCCTGGCGATGCTCAACGACATGGTCGCGAGGCATGGGGCGGTGTGGTTTGGTCTGGAACGGCCGATGCTCTGCGCGGCAGATGCGGCGTCTTCGACGGCGGGGCGGTGGCTGTATGGCACGGGGCGGGAAACGGGGATGTCTGGCGGTCTCCTGGGTCGGTGGTGATCATGTGTGCGCGTGGTGAGGGCGGCGCGCGGTCTGTGGACAATGGTCGAGGGTGGCGCTCTCGCGCACGCTCGGCATGGTCTGGCGTGGCTTGTGCGCGTGGTCCAGGGCTTGGCAACGCTTGAGGCTGGGACAGGGAGTGGCGGTGGACGGTGGGCTGCCTCCTAGACAAGTTTGGCACGGCTAGTTCTTCCTCTAGCCTGCTGTCGACTATGGGGTGGCATTGAGGTGCTCGGCTATTCACCTTTAATGAAAATGGCAAGCTCACAGGGGTGCTAGTGTTGGGCTAATCTTTCTAGATGATCTACTGAGTTGTGTGTGAGCTAACTAGGGAACAAGTTAGGCTCAAAACACTGCACACTATACTGTTTGATGTTTTGTTTGATTTGTGTCTACAAACTGTTTGATGAAATGGCCGCATGAAAGCAAGTTTTGAATTTTGAAATGGTTTTTGGTGGGTTTGCTAGATTGGTGCTGGTGAGTCTGCAGATGCTTGGTTTTTGAAAGTTGAGCTTGTTTGAGTGGGTTTTGGAAAAGTGGGATCTTCCCATATGAAGAAGATTCAATTTTGAATTGTCATTTAAACTATGCATTGGAAACTTTCTGGATGATCACAAAGTGGGCCTTGATACTTTGTTATGAGTACATTCAAGGGGTGCAAAGATCCAGAAAAGTTTCTGTTAGGTTTTGAAAGTTTGAGACAGCCAAAGTAGGCATGGGAGTTAATTTGGCCAAAATGACCATTCACTTAATATATTTGTTTTGATTTACTTGTCTTTAGGAAAAGGGTGGGAAATGTTTTAGATGATGTTTATTTCACCTAAGAAACATTTTACAAGCAATGGATCACACAAACAAGGTGGTTTCTAAAGAAATTAAAATTCCATGCATACACATATACATGCATTCATGAGTTTATTTAGAAAAGTTTTTGTTAACCCTAATCTTGATGATTAGTGTTTGATGATCTAAGTTTGGTATTTTTGGGATGTTACAAACTACTCACGAATCATACCGGAGAGAAGGCCTCCGGGATGATCTCCCCTCCGGCACGGTGCCGGGAAGAGCTTCAGACCCCCTCGATCTAGGGACGATGGTGACGGCGGCTACAGACGGTCTCATGGATTTCTGATCGGGTACTGAGAGTTTCTGCATCGGGTCTTCTTATAGGCGAAGGGGCAAGTCTGGGAGGCGACCAGGGTCGCCGAAACCTAGCCAGGCGCGGGTCCACCTGACCCCGTGCCTGGGGTGGGTCTGGCCCCCCTGGCCAGCCCCTCTATCTCTACTTTGGAATTCTTGTTCCCCACGGAAAGTTATTGACTTTGTCCTTCGTTCCATCCAATTCCGAGAATATTTCTTTACTAAGTTTTCTGAAACCAAAAACAACAGAAAACAGGCATCTGGCACTGTTGCAACTTTTTAATAGGTTAGTACCAGAAAACATGTAAAAAGCACCTCAAACTGTGGACAAGTAAAGCAAAGTAGATATAAAACAAGCATGGTGCATCAAAAATTATAGATACGTTTGCAACGTATCAGCATCCCCAAGCTTAACTTCTTCTATTCCTCGAGTAGGTAAGTGATAAATAGAATAATTTTTGAGGTGGCATGCACCGTCACAATAAAGATCCAACCATTTGCAAGCATTGAAAGCTGGGATCAAAGAACTCTAAACATGTGCATGAAAAATGGAGTTCTAACAATAGGACATAGTAACTATGCATGCAACATGAGAAGCTACAAACAAAGATCATGAATAATATGCATTGAAAAATGTTTGTTTGTTTCACATGCAGAAAACATAGCATAGTGGCATTCAGCTTGTCCCCCATAGATTATCAATATAATGCATTAGACACCTGCAAAGTTCACAAGGGTGACTAGAAACAGATAGCACATGAACAAGTAATAACACAATATGCATCAATTAGTAAGCTTTGGAACACTGCACACAGAATGACAACTATGCTCTCTTAATGGTGCCTAAAGGTAGAAGGTGGAGACTCAATAATGATGGAAGAAAGGCCTTTTTGTAAAGGAAGCAGGGATTACAAGTTTCAAAAGGAGGTTCCAAAAATTATGGTACTTATTAGCTTTCAGCCCTCATTGCCCCTATCATAAGCATCTTGAAGTGGTTAAGGTTAAAGTGGAAAATCTGGAGTATATGCTTGACAAAGTATAAGTTGGCAATCTCAAGTCCCTTGGCTATGAGGGATACACCTCATGGATACTCAACTTAGGGCCCAGGTAAGTTCTTGTCACTGTAAGTATTTGCATATCATTGAGAACCGCCAACGGGGTACCCCTTGCACATGGTACATGAGCTTTCCCATAACCAAAATGACAAGGCAAGCAGACAATGAGCATCTCAGCAATCTTTTTATTTACCATATGCATAGCTTTTTATTGAGGATGCTTCATAGATAGCTCACTATGGTGATGCTTAAAGTTTCCACCATGATTAGGCATGGCTTAGGCTAGCGGCCCAGGCATCTCTCTAACAAAGAATACAAACTCCATGGACTTACAAGTTCCCACTTCATTTCACACCGGTAACATCCATAGAAAAAAGAGCATGATATCAACGGAGTACAAAAGTACAAGTGCAATGTTGAAAACGTTCCCCGTGACAGCACGGTTCTGCTAATCCCAACTTATAAGTGCAAGCATATACAACAAAGTTTCCACAATGGTTCAAGTTTATTAGGGGCAATGTAACATCCCTAAAATCATGATTTCAAAGCTTTGCATATCATCCATGCATTCATAATCATTTAGGGATCATTTTCAAAGTCATTGCAAAAATAGAAGCATTTGGGTGCTTATTATTTTAGGTAAACAAGCATTGATCCAATGCTACTCTCTAATGAGAGATTCTTTGTTTTAAACCAAGATTGTATGTTCATGAGTTGGTTCGGTTGAGTTCCAAAGCTTGGACAAAAATTTCCAAAACAAAATATGGTTTTAAAACCACTTTCATATCTTTATTAAATCTTGTGCTAAGGCACTATTTATTTTAAAATTTCAAAGGAACTAAGCAAATCTGGTGAGACATCATGGTTTTATACTCAAAAATATGCAGGTTTCATTTTACAAAAATCTAGAACAAGTTTGAATTCAAACACATTTGATTCCATTTGAATTTGTTTCCTGAAAATCAAATTAGAAAAAGAAAAAGAATAAGGACAACATAAATGGGCCGGCGATACCTTTTCAGCCCAGTAACTAAAACAGCCCACCCGGGTTTCCCTCTCCCCCTCTGTTTCTCACTGCAACCACGCGCACCCACTCGCTGACAGGCCGACCCCACCTTGCCCCATCATCATCGTCGTCAATCACGCACCGGAGGAACTGCTCGATGCTGTCGTTTCCTCCTGAATTCAAATCCATTGATTGTGCTTGATTCGCGGAGTAATTCCCCCTCCTCGCTCGGCTCCTTAATCCCCACCCCTCGATGACCATTTCCCCTTGCTCAAATCACTCACTCCGCCACCAGGTTGCCCCTAATTGCTCTCGCACCCCCGCTGTACCGACGAGCTCCGACGACAAAATTCCGGTGAGCCAGACCACCCCTACCCTTCTAATTCACACGAGCATGTTCCTTACAACCATGCGCATATCCTGACCCTTTTTTTGGCCATGCTTGACCCAGGCCGCTCTTCCCTTCCACCTCCGCAAGTGACAGAGCCGTCGCCCAACTCCGACGAAGAATACCGGTAACCCCTGAACGCCCCTTGCTCCCTCTTTGACCCTATCGTGTCCGCCACAACCTTGTGCATCCTCTGACACCACTTGTTCGTGCTAGGGCGGTCTACATCATCGGCAACGACTCAATCCGCAAACACCCGACGCCGCCAGCAACTCCGACGAGGTCCTGCCGCTGCGTCCGTGCGCCCCTGTCTCTCCCTTGACCACCTCGAGCACCGCAACTACCACGCCAACACCGTAAGCATCCCCACTCCTCCCCGCACAACCTAAATCGCCGACAACTTCTCTGACAGAGCGCGCCGCCGCCACTTGCCGCTGCTGGCGCCGCCCCACTATGGTCGCTTGATCAGCAGCCGTCAGATCTAGATCCAACGCATGCGATAGAATCATTTAGCGAAGGGGTATGTGTTAGATCTGGCCATGCAATTTCATTTAGATCGTGCGGTCCACACTGGTCGATTCGGCCGAACCGGTACGGGCCAATCAGAACACGCCGCGTGGCCTGCGTTTAGATTTAAAATAGAATTTAGATCTATTAGTGATTCAAACTTGTAAAATTCATAACTTTTGATCCACACGTTCAAATTTTACAAATTTTATATCATTGGAATCAGGAGAAAGAATTCTATCTGTTTATGCAATGTTTTTAATGTTTTGCCTCTGTAAAAATGGTTATTTTTATAGAGACATTTGTAGGCTTAATTTGAGTATGGAAATTATTTGAAAAATGTTTTTAAAGATCAAATAAAGTTTATTTTGAGTGTCTTGGTCTTGTTTATATTTCAGTACTGTATACTTGTCTTGTTTGGTGTAGAAAAATCATCACATGGCATTTTCATACATTCATATATTTTTGTTTATATATTTTGTTATGTGATTTTGGTGCTATTATTTTATGTGTAGATTTTGGTGCTAATAGTGATTGTGGTTGTGAAGATTGTTGCTACTCCCCAAACTACCAAGGCAAGTGGTGCATCATGTTTCTATCCCAATATTTTATCTATGCATTAGAAATATTTTGTATAGGACTTGCATGATTATTTTGCTAAGTACCTATATGCTATGCTTGGGAAATCCTAGTAGTTGTAGCAATGTTAGAATTTCCTTTAAGTTAAGATACTTGCTAATTCCATGCTTAGCCTAGCTATTAGCAACCAAGGGTGGATTATATAATCATGCTATGAGAAATATTCCTAAGTCTTTGGACTTATGTTTTTGCTTAATAAACCAACTAAGTGAATGAAACACCTGGGTGGAATGGAAAGATTGGTTTGTGTTGAGTGGTTACACAAGTACCATTTCTATGGTTTACCTTGTGTATCTCACTTGTGGAAAGCCACCCAGGACCAAAGGGATTTGAGATGCCAAATGTTAAGAAGCTTCTAGTGCAGCCACATGGCATTATGGGCTCTGCCTGGATCATATAGGTTGCAATAACTTAGCCATTTGGACAGTTGGTGGTAGTGGGATGATAGGTTGGAACGCGTCCATTTGGTCGAAGGGAAGGCTTCTGAAAGGTCCTGTCTTGGTGAAAATCAAGTCTTGTGGGGAAAGTGCACAACCTCTGCAGATGGAAGAATCTAAGTACTTAGCCATGTCCCTGGTATTGGACAACTTGAGCATCAAGGCATGGAAGCTATCAAGAATCTCCTCATCCCAATTTTCTAAGTTAAAACTTGTGGTTGAACAAGGGTGAAGGTTCACCAATTTCTATTGGTGATTCCTTGGGAAAATTTTGTCAAAGGAAAACTTAGTGATTTCAACTAATAGGTAAACCCTATTTTGAGCAAAGCAAGCCTAAGCTACACTTAGCCAAATGCATGTAGTAACTAGATGTTAATATTCTACTAAGGTATCACTTGCCAATACTATTCCAATGTATTGACCCACTGTGGCTGTAACTTGTGATGTTGCAGGTTATTCTGATGATGATTAGGGGTTATGAGTCTACACTCAACATGCATGCTTGTGGCACATGAAGATGAATACTTATTTATATTGTTATGGTTAAACTCTTGTATTAGGCCTATGGCCATGGAGTTGTAAAAGACTATGTTTATCTCTGGAATGATTTGTAATAATGACCTTTGTTTCTGTGTACTTCATCTTAAACTGTGGATGCTAGCATTGATCCAGGGACTAGCATTGCAATCACAGGGATCCTTACCTTTAAAAGGGGGGGTATCTTACAGATGGTATCAGAGCACTGTGTTGCCTGTAGCATTATAACCCTAGGATTGGATTAGAAACCACTAAGGAAAAATTTCAACACTTTGAAATTTTTTCTACATTTGTCTTTTCTTCTCGTAAACTTTTCTAATCTTCTTTTTCATCTCTATTGGTAGAATGTTGCTTTGATAGCCTTTAGTCTAGAGAGTGAGAGTTGTAATGGGCTTTGTTAGTTGGACCACCCCCCTTATCATTATATTTCAATTTTTTTGACTAAGTTATATTGAACCTTGGATGCTTGTAATGGATTTATGTATACCATGACTTGTATGTTTGTTTGCCAATGAAATGGTTGTGCTACCTTGTCTTGTTTATTTCTGTTGATGTTGTTTCTAACTTTTCTCTATCTTATAAAATAGATGCCTAATGTTACTATCAGCACGGCTGAAGAGTTAAAGGGAACTCGTTTTGGCACTCGTCTTATTGAGCTCACTAGTGTGCTCAATCTTCCGCTTCCTAGCATCATGATGCTTCCCCTCACCAAGTTTGAGAGGAAGGACCTTTGGGGCTTCAAGGTTACTCAGCCAGGACGCCAGACTGAGCCAGCCATGGAGGCTATCACCTTCAAACTTATGAATGATGACAAGGAGAGAGGCCTAGAGGTAGTCATGCAGGATTTACTTGGGCATTTGCTAGGGAGACACTCTCGGGAGATTAGAGGTACTCACTTCCACGCCTTTGGAAGACGCGACGAGGATGGTGAGGCTATTGAGTTCGAGGATACTGCTAGAGAGACGGCAGAGCCGATTCGTCTGTACCTTCAGTACCTAGAGGTTCTACTTAGGCACCTAGATACCGATAGGACCAACGTCATGCTTAGCAATGATGAGCTCCAGGTGCAGCTTCGTGAGAAGGACAAGCTTTTCGCGGAGCAAGACGAGATAGTCAAGGAAATGGAGGCCAAGTTTGAGAGTCAGGATAGGAAGTTCAAAAGCCAAGAGAAGAGAGTCCAAGACAGGAACAAGAGGATTCGAGAGATGACTGCAGAACTAGAGGCCAAGGACTTCGAGCTCGAGCATCAGCAGGGTGTGATTGAGAGACTTCATTCACACAAGAGGGCTCTCAAAGCCAAGGTAGAGGCCTTGACTACCAATGTCGAGGAGTACAAGACCGCTATGGAGAATTCAGGTCTTACACTTGTCGATGAGGAGGTTGATGCAGAGGAGTAGTGATGACTACTCATTTATTTATCATTTACCATACCTATGATTATTGAGTCGCAATGACCATCCAACATGTGGATGGCTTGCTATTGGTGTGTTTGCTTTTAAAACTTGTTGTTTATGTCGATGAACTTTATGTTATTTTGATGCTTGTTTGGTGATTGTCTATGTGTTGTATTATGCATAATAAGCATCTATGGGTATCTCATTCTTATCCTTATTTGAAAACCACAGATGCCTCCTCGACGTACCAACCCCAACCCGAACAACAACAATGTCACCCCCGAGATGCAACAACTGATGACAGCACATGCACAACTGATGCAGATGATGAATACTTTCATGCAGAATCAGAATAACAACAACAACAATAACAACAGCAATCAGAACAATCCACCAGGTTTTGACATGCTCACCAGATTCTTAAGACTGAGGCCTGCAAAGTTCTCAGGAACTACTGATCCCATGGTGGCCAATGATTGTCTATGAGCAGTGAACAAGGATTTGGTGACTATCGGTTGTACCAACGAGGAGAAAGTCAGGTTTGCAGCACACTTGTTGGAAGGACCAGTAGCCACTTGGTGGGATAACTTCCAGATCACCACTCCCATTGAGGATGTGACATGGGCTATCTTTGAAGATGGTTTCCGTACAGCTCACATCTCATCCGGAATGATGATCTTGAATAAGAAGGAATTCCATAATCTGAAACAGCGCCACCGCAACATGGCTGAATATATTGAGGAGTTCAACAATCTGGCGCGATACACACCGGATGAAGTTGACACTGATGCCAAGAGGAAAGAGAAGTTCCTCGAAGGACTGAACGATGAACTGAATCTGCAGTTATCTGTGGCTATGTCCCCACGTACCAGTCCCTTTATGACAAGGCTGCCATCTTGGAGAGCAAGATGAAACAGGTTGAAAGCAGAAAGATGAAACACAGTTCTGACAAGCACAACTCGGGATCGTCTCACAAGCGTTCCCATTATCATGATAGTGGGAGTTCTGGATCCCACAATCATGGAAATTACAACAGCCACCACAACCACAACCGTCATCATGACAACAAGCATCACCGTAGTCATGACAATGACAAGTACAAGAACCACAAGGGTGGATACAAGAGCCACCACAATGGAAGTGGAAGTGGTAGTGGAAGCCAGCCTGTCAAGAAGGATCTCAGTAAGGTTGAATGCTTCAAGTGCAAGAAGATGGGGCATTATGCAAATGAATGCCTAGAAAAGAAAGTTGAAGGACCTAACAAGCCTAACCCTTTCCAGAAGGGACAGGTGAACCACATCAATGTGGAAGAGATCTATGAGGACCTGATGCTGTTGCTAGTAAGTTCAAACTCAATTCTGTTCCAGCATTTGTTCTCTTTGATATTGGCGCATCGCATTCATTCATATCAAGAGCATTTGTTGAAAGAAATGAACTACCAGTAGAAACTATTGGGTGTCCTATAAAAGTAAGTTCTCCTGGTGGGGAAATGATAGTGAACTCAGGATGCGACGACCTAGTCATAGAGTTTGGGAAGTATAAGTTTCCCGTTAATCTGATAACCCTAAATTCCCAGGGATTGGATGTCATTTTGGGAATGGACTGGATGACTAAGCATAATGGAGTGCTAGATTGTGCAAACCATACCGTCACACTCACAACCCCAGAAAACAAAAGGATTATATTCAAGACTAACTTTGAATCGAAAGGGAGTAAGATAAATTCTCTTAAGGGGGTTAGCATAGACAGTGTGCCAATTGTGAGTGAATATCTGGATGTGTTTCCGGAAGAATTGTCGGGAATGCCACCAGATAGAGATGTGGAATTTCTGGTTGATTTGCTACCAGGATCAGGACCGATAACAAAGAGACCTTACACGATGTCAGTTGATGAGTTGAAAGAACTCAAGAAACAACTTGGAGAACAGTTGCAGAAAGGATTTATTCAACCAAGTTCTTCATCCTGGGGAGCACCAGTTTTGTTTGTGGAAAAGAAAGATAGAAGTCAAAGGTTATGCATAGATTATCGTTCAGTCAATGAGGTGACTATCAAGAACAAATACCCTTTGCCTAGAATCAATGTCTTGTTTGATCAGTTATAAGGAGCCTGTGTGTTCTCAAATATTGATCTCCGGTCAGGTTATTTCCAGCTCAAGATAAGAGAACAAGACATACCTAAGACAGCTTTCACCACTACGTATGGATTGTATGAGTACACTGTAATGCCATTTGGTTTGCCAATGCACCAGCTTATTTCATGAATATGATGAACAAAGTGTTCATGGAATTTCTTGACAAGTTTGTTGTTGTTTTCATCGATGACATTTTGATCTACTCCAAGAGCAAAGAAGAGCATGAAGGACATTTGCGTTTGATACTTGAGAAACTTAGAGAGCATAAGCTGTATGCCAAATTCAGCAAGTGTGAATTTTGGTTAAATGAAGTTGGATTTCTTGGACACGTTGTGTCAGGAGATGGTGTAGCAGTTGATCCCGCAAAAGTGTCAGCTGTAACTGAGTGCGAATCACCTAAGTCAGTAAAAGAGGTTCGTAGTTTCCTTGGTTTGGCAGGATATTATAGAAGATTTATTGAGAATTTCTCCAAAGTAGCTAAGCCAATGACAGAGCTACTAAAGAAAGACAAGAAATTTTCTTGGTCTGAAGGATGTGAACTCAGTTTCCAAGAATTGAAGAAGAGACTAGTGACAGCACCAGTCCTATGTCTACCAGATTTGGAGAAAGATTTCCTAGTGTATTGTGATGCATGTCATCATGGATTAGGTGCAGTTCTAATGCAAGAAGGGAAAGTTGTGGCATATGCCTCGAGACAACTCAAAACTCATGAGGTAAATTACCCTACTCATGATTTGGAGTTAGCATCTGTTGTCCATGCACTCAAAACATGGAGACACTATCTTTTGGGAAAATGATGTGAAGTGTTCACAGATCACAAAAGTTTGAAGTATATCTTCACTCAAAAGTAAATCAATATGAGACAAAGAAGATGGCTAGAACTCATCAAGGACTATGCCTTGAGTTTGCAATACCACCCCGGTAAAGCAAATGTTGTAGTGGATGCTCTAAGCCGTAAGGTTTTTGTGAATGGCCTTACTAAGGGAGAGTTGCCAGATGATCTATGTGCCCAATTTAGAGACCTTAGATTGGAGATTGTGCCTGAGGGACATCTCATGTCATTGGATGTTCAACCCACATTGTTGGACAAGATCAAAGAAGCCCAAAAGACAGACAAAGAAATTGAAGAGATTAAGGAAAATATTGGCAAGGGAAAAGCCAAAGGATTCCATGAAGACGAGCAAGGTACTTTATGGTATGTAAAACGTATCTGCGTTCCGCAAGATCCGGATCTTCAGAAAATGATTTTATAAGAAGCACACAACTCACCATATTCCATTCATCCGGGTAACACCAAAATGTACATGGATATGAAAGAAAGATTTTGGTGGAATAATCTCAAGAAAGACATCTCCGAACATATTGCTTTGTGTGATGTATTTAGTAGAGTGAAAGCGGAACATCAGAAACCAGCAGGATTGCTACAACCACTACCTACTCCTGGTTGGAAGTGGGACAAGATTGGCATGGATTTTATCACCGGATTGCCAAGGACCAGGTCAGGATATGATTCTATTTGGGTAGTAGTGGATCGCCTCACTAAAGTGGCTCATTTCATACCCGTGAAGACAACTTACACAAGTGCTAAGTTGGCCAAGATCTACATGAATAGGATTGTATGTCTGCATGGAGTACCCAAGAGTATTGTGTCTGATAGGGGAACTCAATTCACTTCTCATTTTTGGAGGAAACTACATGAGTCATTGGGAACGAGATTGGAATTCAGCACTGCTTTTCATCCTCAGACTGATGGACAGACAGAAAGGACCAACCAGATTCTCGGAGATATGTTGAGAGCATGTGCTCTAGACTATGGAGCTAGTTGGGATGAAAGTCTGCCTTACGCAGAATTCTCTTACAATAACAGCTATCAAGCCAGCATTGAGATGGCACCCTTTGAGTTTCTCTATGGGAGAAAGTGTACCACCCCATTGTTATGGAATGGTGTGGGAGAAAGAAATTTGTTCGGACCAGAACTAATCAAAGAGGCTGCAGAGAAAGTCAAGCTAGTTAAGGACATATTGAAGATAGCACAGTCCCGACAGAAGAGCTATGCAGATCCTAAGCGTAGAGAAGTCACCTATGAAGTGGGTGATAGAGCTTATCTTAGAGTGTCACCACTTCATGGAGTGAAGAGATTTGGAGTCAAAGGAAAATTGGCCCCAAGATATGTTGGACCATTCAAGATTCTTAGTCGTAAAGGAGAAGTAGCTTATGAGATTGAATTGCCAGAATCATTGTCTGCCGTTCACAACGTGTTTCATGTGAGTCAGCTAAAGAAATGCCATCCAGAGATGGCAGAGACTTCTTTGAAGGGTACTATACCTTTGGAGGAGGTTCAATTGGAAAGTGATCTCACTTATGAGGAAAAACCTATCAAGATTCTTGAGACTGCAGAAAGAGTTACTCGGACTAAGACTATCAAGTTCTGCAAAGTTCAATGGAACCATCATTCCGAAGAAGAAGCAACATGGGAAAGAGAATATGACCTTCGGAAAGACCACCCTCACCTATTTGCTAGCCAATCCGAATCTCGAGGGAGAGATTCACCTTAAGGGGGTTAGATTTGTAACATCCCTAAAATCATGATTTCATTGCATATCATCCATGCATTCATAATCATTCAGGGATCATTTTCAAAGTCATTACAAAAACAAAAGCATTTGGGTGCTTATTATTTTATGTAAACAAGCATTGATCCAATGCTACTCTCTAATGAGAGATTCTTTTTTTAAAACCAATATTGTATGTTCATGAGTTGGTTTGGTTGAGTTCCAAAGCTTGGACAAAAATTTCAAAAACAAAATATGGTTTTAAAACCACTTTCATATCTTTATTAAATCTTGTGCTAAGGCACTGTTTATTTTAAAATTTCAAAGGAACTAAGCAAATCTGGTGAGACAACATGATTTTATACTCAAAAATATGCAGGTTTCATTTTACAAAAATCCAGAACAAGTTTGAAATCAAACACATTTGATTCCATTTGAATTTGTTTCCTAAAAATCAAATTAGAAAAAGAATAAGGATAAGGATAACAGAAATGGGCCGGCGATACCTTTTCAGCCCAGTAACTAAAACAGCTCACCCGGGTTTCCCTCTCCCCCTCTGTTTCTCACTGCAACCACGCGCACCCACTCGCTGAGAGGCCGACCCCACCTTGCCCCGTCATCGTCATCGTCAATCACGCGCCGGAGGAACTGCTCGACGCTGCTGTTTCCTCCCGAATTCAAATCCTTTGATTGCGCTTGATTCGCAGAGTAATTCCCCCTCCTTGCTCGGCTACTTAATCCCCACCCCTCGACGACCATTTCCCCTCGCTCAACTCACTCACTCGGCCACCAGGCTGCCCCTAATTGCTCTCGCACCGCCGCTGGACCGACGAGCTCCGGCGACAAAGTTCCGGTGAGCCAGACCACCCCTGCCCTTCTAATTCACACGATCATGTTCCTTACAACCATGCGCATCTCCTGACCCTTTTCATTTGGCCGCGCTTGACCCAGGCCGCTGTTCCCGTCGACCTCCGCAAGTGACAGAGCCGTCGCCCAACTCCGACGAAGAATACCAGTAACCCCCAAACGCCCCTTGCTCCCTCTTTGACCCTGTCGTGTCTGCCACAACCTTGTGCATCCTCTGACACCACTGGTTCGTGCTAGCACGGTCTACATCGTCGGCAACGACTCCATCCGCAAACACCCGACGCAGCCATCAACTCCGACGAGGTCCTGCCGCTGCGTCCGTGCGCCCCTGTCTCTCCCTCGACCACCTCGAGCACCGCAACGACCACGCGAACACCGTAAGCATCCCCACTCCTCCCCGCGCGACCTAAATTGCCAGCAACTTCTCTGACAGAGCGCGCCGCCTCCACATGCTGCCGCTGGCGCCGTCCCTCTATGGTCGCTTGATCAGCAGCCGTCAGATCTAGATCCAACGCACGCGATAGAATCATTTAACGAAGGGGTATGTGTTAGATCTGGCCGTGCGATTTCATTTAGATCGTGCGGTCCACACCGGTCGATCCGGATGAACCGGTACGGGCCAATCAGAACACGCCGCGTGGCCTGCGTTTAGATTTAAAAACAAAATTTAGATCTATTAGTGATTCAAACTTGTAAAATTCATAACTTTTGATCCACATGTTCAAATTTTACAAATTTTATATCATTGGAATCAGGAGAAAGAATTCTATCTGTTTATGCAATGTGTTTAATGTTTTGCCTATGTAAAAATGGTTATTTTTACAGAGACATTTGTAGGCTTAATTTGAGTATGGAAATTATTTGAAAAATGTTTTTAAAGATCAAATAAATTTTATTTTGAGTGTCTTGGTCTTGTTTATGTTTCAGTACTATATACTTGTCTTGTTTGGTGTAGAAAAATCATCACATGGCATTTGCATACATTCATATATTTTTGTTTGTATATTTTGTTATGTGATTTTGGTTATTATTTCATGTGTAGATTTTGGTGCTAATAGTGATTGTGGTTGTGAACATTGTTGCTACTCCCCAAACTACCAAGGCAAGTGGTGCATCATGTTTCTATCCCAATATTTTACCTATGCATTAGAAATATTTTGTATAGGACTTGCATGATTATTTTGCTAAGTACCTATATGCTATGCTTGGGAAATCCTAGTAGTTGTAGCAATGTTAGAATTTCCTTTAAGTTAAGATACTTGCTAATGCCATGCTTAGGCTAGCTAGTAGCAACCAAGGGTGGATTATATAATCATGCTATGAGAAACATTTCTAAGTCTTTGGACTTATGTTTTTTGCTTAATAAAACAACTAAGTGAATGAAACACCTGGGTGGAATGGAAAGATTGGTTTGTGTTGAGTGGTTACACAAGGCCCATTTCTATGGTTTACCTTGTGTATCTCACTTGTGGAAAGCCACCCAGGAACAAAGGGATTTGAGATGCCAAATGTTAAGAAGCTTCTAGTGCAGCCACATGGCATTATGGGCTCTGCCTAGATCATATAGGTTGCAATAACTTAGCCATTTGGACAGTTGGTGGTAGTGGGATGATAGGTTGGAACGCGTCCATTTGGTCTAAGGGAAGGCTTCTGAAAGGTCCTGTCTTGGTGAAAATCAAGACTTGTGGGGAAAGTGCACAACCTCTCCAGATGGAAGAATCTAAGTACTTAGCCATGTCCCTGGTATTGGACAACTTGAGCATCAAGTCATGGAAGCTATCAAGAATCTCCTCATCCCAATTTTCGAAGTTAAAACTTGTGGTTGAACAAGGGTGAAGTGATGGAGGGGTTAACCTCTTGGGTGCCCGATCTTCGCGGATCTCGTGGTCAAATCGATGGGACAGCGAGGGGAAAGGGAGAAGGTAGCGGAAGCGAACACACACCTCGCGAAGAACACGATGAACACACACAAAACTCACACGATACAAGGCCGATTGCTCCCGAACAGCGGCCACCGGTCCGATAGAATCCTCGCAAGGAAAGATCGGTCAACATGCTCCCTCAAATCCACATCGGAGAGGGAAGAACACCTTGGGGAGGGTCTTGACAACTTGGAGACGAGACATCGAACTCCAAGGCCTTGTTCAACGATGGATGCGTGATGCAAAGTCCAATCGAGGTTGGTGACGATAGTCGGTCCCCTTGGTAAAGGGGATGAGGCAAAACTAGAGATTCCACAATGGGGGTTTTCTTTAGTCTATCATCTATGCCTAAGGGATACATGAGGGGTGGAGGCTCTATTTATAGGCCAACCACATAAACAAGGGTAGTTTGGGGATAAACTAGGCGAATAGGTAAGTAAAGGGGGATACATGGGCTGTGGCCCAACTAGTGCGCGCAGGCACTGCCAGGAGCGGGAGTACCGGACTTGGGACCGGTAGTACCGCTTGGTCCGGTAGTGCCGCTCTGGGACCGGTAGTACCGCTTGCGGTCCTGGAGCGTCAGCTGGAGCCGTCTGTAGCGAGCGGTATCAGGGGACGGTAGTACCGCTGACCGATAGTACCGGGTCCAGATCCGGTAGTACCGCCGGAGACAGAGAGTATTTGGCTTTTGTTGGCGACGTCTGTTGGTGGCGGTAGCAGGGGGCGGTAGTGCCGCCGGGCGATAGTACCGGTCGCCAGGTCCGGTAGTACCGCTGGCGACAGAGAGCATTTGGCGATCTGTCTTCTTCCGCCTCCTCTTCCAAGCCTCCATCTTGTCGGGCTTGATGCTCCGGGCTACCTCCCTTGCCTCCGTACTTGTCAATGTGAACCTATCATGCATATGTGACGGAGTATGAAGTAGCATACCATTCAATAGGGTAGGAAGGGGGCTCGCATAGAGGAACGGATTCACCTTTGGAGTCCATGACGACTTGGCGTAAGTTGGAGACCAAGATGTGGTAACGACCATAGGTCGGGCTACATCAGCTCCCCCCCCTTCAAAAAGAGTCGTCCTCGACTCTACATGCTCATGACAAAGTAGAAGCGGTCGAAGGACATCCTTGATCCTGGGGTTCACCATATAGTCGTCCTCGGGAAGAGTGACTTGACAACACTTCAATGTTCCTTCACCTTCCTTGAAGCCTACAAAGCTCACAACAAAAGCAAAGCAACACTCAAAGCGTAGCCAATTCACGAAGATTATAGCATGATTCCTCAAGTAGAAGGAAGTCACCTTAGCTTGTAGAGATAGCTCGATGAAGGGTAGCCATAGGTAACTCTCTTCGGTTCTTCTTGTCAACATATAGTCCATAGAGGTTGACGTGTATGCACTTGTACCTTCACACAACAAAGACCAAGCAACATATGTTTGTGTGTGATAGAGGAGCATGTCATTTGTGGCATGTCCATTCTTGTTCACAACACGATTAGCACAACTCAAGTATAGCAAACGGAATGCATATGCATGGTCAATGTGCATGGAAATCGTTTGAACATCATCCAAATGTGGAAACTCAAAAACTCCATATAACATAGAAGTGGGGCATTCAAAGCATTGGATCCAAATTTCAAACAACATCTTTGATGCAAGAATAGGAGAATTTGGCAAAAACACACAAGGAAGCATATCCAACACAAACGTATTATGTTTGCAAACAAACCAAATGAAAGAGCAAGTGGTCCTTATGTTTGTTGCAACAACAAGACGAGATTCTTGGAAGCTCTCATGACAATTCATGCTCTTAATGGAATTGTGGTTGCACCCAAAACATCGGAAAGAGAAAATGTTCAACATTTTTGTTACAACACACAAAACATCATTATCTAGATGCGAAGAAACATGAATGTCACAAGGGGAGATAATACCATTAACATGCTTGCAATCAAACCATAGGAAAGAGCAATTTTCCAACATGAAAGATGCAAAGCATGCAAAAGGTATCAGAGCTGGGTTCGATCTTGAACTCACTTGTGGGATGCTCTCTAGAGCTCTTTTTGTCAACTCGTGCTCAACCGAGGTTGACATTCTCGTGCGGGTACCTACACACATCATATGTAAAAGGAAGAACGTGTGTGCATGGTAGAGATACACATCATCCATCATGACGTATCTCTTTTTGTGCACATCACCATTATTTTCAATCAAGTATGAAATAGATGCATGGTGAGTATGCAAGTGGGGAACATGCTTATCATGGCCATCATCAAAATCTCCAAAAATTGAGAAAGCTATGGGGGCCATCTCATTAGAACGCATATGATCAATATTGTTGCAAGCAAAACAAGTGAAATAGCAAGCATTCATCTTATCGCAAGCAACGGGAGAAATTGAATGACTAGCATGACAAGGCAAGTCCAAAGCAATTGGAGGATACACATAAGATGCATAGCATGGCATGTTTATGGCAATGAGTTCGCAATCAAACAATTCCACATTATCAATATTATGCAAGGGCAAATCATCACATGGGAAAGTGGATGAAGCATATGTAATGTCACAAGTATCATCCATAGCATGCATATCCTCACAATTCATCATGTCCACTAGTGGGATCATGGCATCATCAACACCCTTATTGTTACCTTGTTCATACCTCTCATATGAAGTGGGTGTTGTGGAAGTAGTGGCCTCCTTGTGGACGACTTCGTCTTCTTCATGTAGCCATGGCGTCGCATCATCTTCGTGCACCATGTACATCTTCTCCAATTGAGGCATCATTGCTTCTTGGCTTGGCGCGTCTTCATCCATGGAACCTAGCACAACACAAGAGAACACACTAGAGGTAGAGGGTAAGTTGTTAGAATTCGAAATGGTCTCACTTGACCTATCAACTACCACTCTCAACTCACTAGTAGTATCTCTCATGCCCTCCAAGTGGAAGCACTCAATCTCACATAAGGTGGAGTCACTCGTCTCACTCTTGTTCTCACTCAAGTGGGCTAAGTGGCTCTCATACTCACATGGGATTGGTACCACATCATCACTCAAGCATATGGGGGTAGGCTCGGTTTCCTCAACTCCATGCGCCTCCTTTGGTGAAGGGAAAATCCCATGCTCACCATTCTTGACCTTGTCGCCTTCAAGGTTGGATGCCATAAGATGGACATCATTGCTCGCCTCCATGGTCAAAGGGAAAATCCCATGCTCGACCGTCTTGTGGCCATCTCGTAGTAGTGGTGGAGGTAGGCTCATGCTATCCAACTTGGCGAAGTAGAGGTCTTCATTTTCCTCGTTCATTAGGTCTTCGAATGCAAGCGTAGTCGTTGAAGCTTGATGGCGTGGACGAAGGCTTGCTCTTGGTGCCATTTTGGTGGTGGCACTAGTAGTTGAAGGTGCCTTGTGACGGTGTCGACGGAGGTCATTGGCGTGCCTTGCTGATGGTTGGTGTAGGTGGCGCACTTGGTCATCCACATGATGCTCACCACAATGACCCTTGTCCTTGGCACACTTCCTTATAAGTTCTTCTAATGAGCACAAGGTATCATTAGTCTTGGCGACCATGCTCATGTTTTTGTCGAAGTCATTGTCCATGTCCTTCTTGAAGTTGTGGAGGTCGCTCTCTAACTTGTCCATTTCATGGTGGACCTTGGCGCACTCGAGGTGTAGGTTCCGTCTTGGCCGGTGCGACTTGAGGAGCTTGTCGTTGTCGTTCTTGAAGTCGCCCATGCTTGGGGAGTTGTTGTTGTTGTAGCACTCCATGTCACCCAAGCATGTGGAGCCATTGTTGGTGTAGTGCTCCATCATGTTATCCATGCTTGTGGAGACATAGGCATGGTGGCTCATCGTGGATTCTTCATAGAAATTATCCTCGGTCCCGGAGTCCCTAGACATGCTTCACAAGACCAAGTGTTGTATATGTAAGTGGTAGAGGGTGTTAGGGATACAACGTCAAACCTTACTTTACCTTGGAAGATCGTATCGTGCAAGTGGCCACACTTGAGAGCAATAAACCAAGCAAAGTGAAGTTCACGCGGAACACCAAAACCAACTACCAACAAAAAAACACACACACACAAGGCCTATGGTGGATATGTATGGAAAATGGCATGTCAAGAACCAATCCGAAATCAAGATGTTGTAATGGCAAGTAAAGAACCACAATGATCACCAAGCAAACAAGTCAATCCACAAGATAGGAAATATGTACAAGGAAACACACACGGTGGGATAAATGGGACTTGTGCGACGGAGAAAGTGAGCTAAGAACCAAATGATTACCTAGCGAAGACTATAAGCTCGTGTCACACAAGTACAAGGAGAGACGCTAGTTCGATTGCATAAGATTGGTGGGCTACAAGATATGCACAATAAGTACCACCTATTTGATGTTCATCGAGCTTGCGCTTACTATTCTATGAGGCACTTGTATATCTCTTTCTTTTCTTTTTATTTTTCTTTTTCTATATTTTTTCTCTCTTTTCTTTTTCTTTTCACTTGCCTCTTCCTTGTGCCAACAACTATACAAGATAACTATATGAGATAGCGGCTCAAACGTTTGCTCGGAATTCTACAAGGTATCAAATGTGCATAGCCCAAGCAATCATAAGAGGAACTAGTCTCAATAGGTGTTTGTTGCTCGCAAAGATAGTGGGGTTCACAAAGGAATGCAACTGGGGAAAAGTCGCGGAATGTTTATACCTTTCGTCGACGATCTTCACCCTTTATTGTTGGATTCCGCCTTTCTCACAGAATTTGGATGGAGTAGATAGCATGAACAACATGGATGATGATGTAGAGCTCCTTCTCCTCTTCGAAACGAGCTAAAGAACATCAAAATCCGAGTTCGAATGCAAAAGTTATTCTCAAAACGGTGAGAGGCTGAAATCTGGAACCTGCTGTTTTCTTTCTGTCTTGGGCGGTAGTACCGGTTTTTTTGGGCCCGGTAGTACCGGTGGGCGGTAGTACCGTAGATTTGGAGCGGTAGTACCGCTCGAGACAGATAAACCCAGATCCGACGCGTTTTCGCGAGTTTGGGGCGATTTGGGCAGAAAATCTTCAAGAAAAACACCAAATCGACGGGGGAAATCAAGGAATTAGGCCATGGGAACGCAGGGGAAGGTAGATCAACTAGTTTAGCAAGTAATCCACGGATTAAAACCTACCAAAATGCACTCAAATCACAGATCGATCCAAAACACGAATTGGGGCTGTTTTTGGTGAAATTTTCGAATTTATGGGGAAAAGACCAAATCGATGAGAAATCCGTGGCAACCAAAAGCTGCTGATACCAGATGATGGAGGGGTTAACCTCTTGGGTGCCCGATCTTCACGGATCTCGTGGTCAAATGGATGGGAAAGCGAGGGGAAAGGGAGAAGGTAGCGGAAGCGAACACACACCTCGCGAAGAACACGATGAACACACACAAAACTCACACGATACAAGGCCGATTGCTCCCGAACGGCGGCCACCGGTCCGATAGAATCCTCGCAAGGAAAGATCGGTCAACGTGCTCCCTCAAATCCACATCGGAGAGGGAAGAACACCTTGGGGAGGGTCTTGACAACTTGGAGACAAGACGTCGAACTCCAAGGCCTTGTTCAACGATGGATGCGTGATGCAAAGTCCAATCGAGGTTGGTGACGATAGTCGGTCCCCTTGGTAAAGGGGATGAGGCAAAACTAGAGATTCCACAATGGGTTTTTTTTTTAGTCTATCATCTATGCCTAAGGGATACATGAGGGGTGGAGGCTCTATTTATAGGCCAACCACATAAACAAGGGTAGTTTGGGGATAAACTAGGCGAATAGGTAAGTAAAGGGGGATACATGGGCTGTAGCCCAACTAGTGCGCGCAGGCACTGCCAGGAGCGGTAGTACCGGACTTGGGACCGGTAGTACCACTTGGTCCGGTAGTGCCGCTCTGGTACCGGTAGTACCGCTTGCGGTCCTGGAGCGTCAGCTAGAGCCGTCTGTAGCGAGCGGTATCAGGGGACGGTAGTACCGCTGACCGGTAGTACCGGGTCCAGATCCGGTAGTACCGCCGGAGACAGAGAGTATTTGGCTTCTGTTGGTGACGTCTGTTGGTGGCGGTAGCAGGGGGCGGTAGTTCCGCCGGGCAGTAGTACCGGTCGCCAGGTCCGGTAGTACCGCTGGCGACAGAGAGCATTTGGCGATCTATCTTCTTCCGCCTCCTCTTCCAAGCCTCCATCTTGTCGGGCTTGATGCTCCGGGCTTCCTCCCTTGCCTCCGTACTTGTCAATGTGAACCTATCATGCATATGTGACGGAGTATGAAGTATCATACCATTCAATAGGGTAGGAAGGGGGCTCGCATAGAGGAACGGATTCACCTTTGGAGTCCATGACGACTTGGCGTAAGTTGGAGACCAAGATGTGGTAACGACCGTAGGTCCGGCTACATCATGAAGGTTCACCAATTTCTATTGGTGATTCCTTGGGAAAATTTTGTCAAAGGAAAACTTAGTGATTTCAACTAATAGGTAAAACCTATTTTGAGCAAAGCAAGCCTAAGCTACACTTAGCCAAATGCATGTAGTAACTAGATGTTAATATTCTACTAAGGTATCACTTGCCAATACTATTCCAATGTATTGACCCACTGTGGTTGTAACTTGTGATGTTGCAGGTTATTCTGATGATGATTAGGGGTTATGAGTCTACACTCAACATGCATGCCTGTGGCACATGAAGATGAAGACTTATTTATATTGTTATGGTTAAACTCTTGTATTAGGCCTATGGCCATGGAGTTGTAAAAGACTATGTTTGTCTCTGGAATGATTTGTAATAATGACCTTTGTTTCTGTGTACTTCATCTTAAACTGTGTATGCTAGCATTGATCCAGGGACTAGCATTGCAATCACAGGGATCCTTACCTTTAAAAGGGAGGGATCTTACATGCAAAGAATATAAAGTGTGCCATCAAGTTTGTGAGGGCTTTAATCTGTAAGAGTCCCAACCTTTAATAAGTTAGAGATCCTTGTGTTTACAATGCTAGTCCCTGGATCAATAACTAGCATCCACAGTTACGATGTAATATCAAGAAACAAAGGTCATAATACAACTTTATAACCAGGAATAAAATAATTTATTACATCTTACATAGCTCATTTGGCTATGCCATTACAATGCAGTAGAAATAACTATATAGCATGGAGTCCTTCATCTTCAAAGTGCCATAGGCAGACATGTTGGTTGTAGACTTGTAATCCTATTCAACACCCTTCACTAACATCAAACAAACCTGCAACATAATAGGTTGCAGCCACAAGGGTCAATACATTTGAATTGTATTTGCAAGTTTCACTACTATGTAGTAATAAGTGGATCCTATCAATATATGCATATTTGGCTAAGTAGGGTTTAGGCTCATTTGTAGAAAGCAATATAGTATTACCCTATCTTTTCAAAATAGTTTTGATCTTTTGAAAATCTTTCTGAACTCCTTGGAAAACTCCAAGTGCTTCAAATCCCTTGTTGTCACGCCCAAGTTTTACTTTGAGAAATTGGAATGTCGAGATCTTCCATAGCTTCAGGCCTTAGTTGCTCAGATTTGTCCGTAACCGGGGACACGGCTAAGTACTTAGAATTTGATCTTCTGCAGAAGTTGTACACTTTACCCACATGACACAATCTCGTATTGACGCCACCAGTGGCCGCTGGATAAGTACTCACCCAATGGAGTACCAGCAGATCGAGAATGTGACAATGTCTTTCCATAGAAGTCCTCCCAATACACAATGCTATCTTGTATTCCAGGCACCAATGTAAGGATATACTTCCTATACACAATTCTAGTTAACCTGAAGATGCCAATGCAAGGGTCTTCCACTATGTAGTTGACTAAGCCAGAGCCAATTTAGCATGTGGCTGTACACGGAAGCCACTGTACGAGAAACGTGTTCAATCTCTAAGTCCCTGGGTGGTTTTCTTCTAGTGCACATACAAAAAGATTGCCATATAAACATGGTTCCCTTTGTTGCCACCTTGTCCAAAAGTGAGTATCACTTTCCACCCAGGTGGTTCATTGAGTACTTGTTTTATTATACAAACATATATTTTTCCAACACTTTATATAACCATATCATGTATTCCATCCCAAATATATAGTAGGGCTAAGCATACTACTACAACAATGTTTTCACTAAGGAGGGTATAAGGATATCCTAATAGGATATAGCATAGCATAAAATATAGTAGTCCTATCATGCATACTACAAAAATCCACTAAGTGTAATGAAAATAGTAGGACATGGATGATAGTGTCACTTGCCTTTTAAGTAGAGAATATTGGTTCACTCCTTGATCTTGCAAATATCACACTCTTCTAATTTCACTACAATTCAATCAAGCAAACACATATTCAACTAGCATTCAAACAATTTATCACATGAAACAATAAAATCAAGCAATGCATGCAAGCATGCAAACGATGGTTTTATTTGGAAAAGTGGTTTCTATTAGGATCTAAACATTTTAAAGTTCCCATTGGTCATTTACAAAAGTGGGAAAATCATTTAAATTCAAGTTAGTGAAAATGGCCATTTAAATCATTTTTGTTTTGCTAAAAATGATTTTAATCATAGTAATATTTTCTAATGTTAGCCAAATATAATCTTAAACACAAATGTTAGTGTTTATGGTCAAAGTGTTTAATTTTAACCCATTTGCAAAAGGTTTCATTTAAATCCCATTTTTAAACCAATCAATATTTTTATTTGCTATAAATGCCTTTAACAAGGTATTAATTTTACTAAGGTTCATAAAATATGTTTTCAAGTCTCAAAACTTGGTGTTTAGGGCCAAAGATTTTAAATCAAACCATTTCCCAAAGTTTTTAGTCAAAAAGCATTTTTAAACCATATTCAATATTTTTATTTAGCTAGAAATGCTTTTATTCAAAGATTTAATTCCTAAATGTCACCAATATATTTTTAATTCCACAAGTTGGTTTCTATGGTCAGTAGTTTCAAAGCAATCCATTTGCCAAAGATTTTACTCAAAAATCATTTCTAGAATAATTTTATATTTAAAATAAGCCTAAATGAGTTTCTGCATAAACAACCAATTTTACAGAAGCAAAATACTAAATAAAGTGCATGGTTGGGAAGTTCCCATTTTTCTGAATCTAGTGATATCAAATTTGTAAAATTTGGACATGTGGATTAAAAGTTATGAATTTTTTAAGTTTTTATATCTAATAGATCAAAATTTCTGTTTTAAATCGAACTCTAGCCACGTGTCTTAATTTTATTGGTCCATACCGCTTAGGGTGGATCGAGCTACGCAGGCCGCAGGATTTCATTTAAATCGCACAGCACAGATCATCACATACCCCTTCGGCTAAGATTCTATCGTAGCCACGCGATCATGATCTAACAGTGTACAGCAACCTGACCCGGCGCTAGCGGCGGCGGACGACGGCGTGCGCTCAGACGATGAGGTTGCCGATGAACCAGGAAGCGCGGGAGCGGGAGAGGTTGCTCACCAGACTCGCCGGGAAGCGCTGATGCCCTAGGTGGGGTCAGTTCATCGAGGGGCGCTCGAGGGTAGCGGCGATTGCTCGACGGAGTTGTGCTCACCGTCGGGTTCGTCTGGTCGTTGTCGGAGGCGAGGTTTGAGGGCGCGCTAAGGCAAACAGAGAGTGGGGTTAGGTGCATACGGTGTTGGAGATCATACTCGTATCAACTGGAGAAGGAGGGGAAGGTCAGAGGATACCAGGGCGTCGCCGGAGTTGGAACAGAGGCGGCGGCGTGCTCGGGTGTGGTCGTTGTTGAGCCTAGGGAACGCGCGGGCAAAGTGAAGGTGCTGGCAGATGCGCACGAAGCTGCTGGTCAAGCTCGTGTGAAGAAGGGGTCGAGGAGGTGGCTATCCTCGCCGGAATCAACGAAGGACCTTGTCGGAGCAGAGGCGGTTCGAGCTCGCGATTGCGGCAACCCGATGGCAGAGTGGAGGCGATGTTTGGGGGGAATGGAAGAGGGGGCATGGGCGATTATGTATGCATGATTGCCGATGGATTTACTCGCGACATTTAGGCGAATTGAAGCTGGCATTGATCGGAGGAAACGACAGCGATAACGGGTCGCCAGGTTGATGACGACTGATAGCGTGGGGTCACGTTGAGAGCGAGAGAGAGGGAGTGGGTGTGGGGTCCTGCTATCAGCGACTGCGCGGGTATGCTGCCGGGTGAAAACGATTCGTTGCGGGGAGAGATGAGTTGGGATCGTTGGGCTGGACTGGGCCTGATGGGCTAGTTGGCTTCCTTTCCATTTTTTTATACAGAATGTTTTTCTTTTTCTATTTTGAATTTCTGTTTTGATTTTTATTCAAATAACTAAAACTCCATTTGAATTCAAACCTTTGCCAAACTTTGTGTATATTTTAATACTGTTTGTTAACATATTCTGAAGTCGAATTTAGAATATTTCTTTTATTCTTTGTAGGGTCTATTATTTATTTAAAAATGGACATTAGTCTTTATTTCAAAATAAGATTTAAATATATTTTCAACCTCTATTTGAATTCTAAATTTCACCAAACCCTTTTCAGTAGGTTTTATTTATTCAAAATAATTTCACTTTGAATTTTCATTTAAAATACTTTACTATGTTTTAATGTTCATTGAAATTGGGAAATGTCTTTATTTAAATAAAATTGGATATTAATAAATCCTTATGATTTTATTTAAATAATCCTTTACTCTTTTATTAAACAAAAATATTTGCTTGGCCAAGTTTTAATTTGGCTTTTTTAAATAGTCCTTATTTATTTATTTCTTCCTCTGTTTATAAAATCCACATCTTTTTATTTAAAGATCCAAAAATGGTGATTCCAACTTTTAAAATTTTATTTAATATTTGTTTATCTTTTTAAATCCCTTTTCATTCAAAGTTTGTTTAAGATGGGTCTTTGATGATTCTATTTGTAAACAAAAAGTTTCTTTTCACCCTAAATTTCATCAATTATTTATTCTGTTTATTTATTTTTCACATTTCAAATTTTGGGATGTGACTGGCTACCACCCTTAAAAGAAATCTCGTCCTGAGATTCGGGAAGACTAGGTTTACAAGTTGGATTGAAGACAACTACGGTACTACCACCCTTAAAAGAAAGTCTTATAGGGTTACATTGATGATTCACTTGACTATGGGTTCAAAACTTGATATCGAGACAAGGAATCCTTATTTGACTCTTCTGAGTTAACTAATCCCTGACATCCACATCCTCTATTTCTTCAAGTGTTCCATACATGTCAATGTGGTTCACATGTCCTTCCTGGGTCACATTGGAGTCATTTCCATTGGAGTTTCTAGCATCCTTTTTCTTTTTATTCTCAGGACAGTCTCATGCATAGCGTCCAAGTTCCTTACAATTATAGCACTACAATTGGCTAATGTCTTTCTTCATAGTATTTCCATGTTGGTTCTGACCAAGGTCATCTCCACTGTCAGTATCATTTCCATTATTATCACTTCCATTGTTGTTGTGGTGATGCTGATGTGGTTCAGAATCTTCATTTCTCCTTTTGAATGAACGCTTCTTTTGTGATGATCCTGAGTGATACTTGAGTTTATGCTTCCTCTTTCTTTTCTCAACTTCATTCATCTTGTTTTCCAAGATGGTGGCTATGTCACAGAGTGATTGATAAGTTGGGACATAGGCAACAAATAGCTGCAGGTTCAACTCATCATTAAGTCCTTCGAGGAATTTCTCTTTCCTCTTAGCATCTGTATCAACTTCATCCGGTGCATAGCGTGCCAGATTGTTGAACTCCTCAATGTACTCAGCCACACTGAGGTGACGTTGTTTCAGATTGTGGAACTCCTTTTTCTTCAAGTTCATCACTCCGGATGAGATGTGAGCTGTACGGAAACCATCCTCAAAAATAGCCCAAGTCACATCCCCAAGGGGAGTGGTGATCTGAAAGTTGTCCCACCATATTGTTGCCGGTCCTTCAAGCAAATGTGCTGCAAACCTGATTTTTTCCTCGTCGGTGCAGCCAACAGTCACTAAGTCCTTGTTCACCGAACGTAACCAGTCATTGGCTACCATTGGATCAGTTGTTCCAGAGAACCTTGCAGGCGTTAGTTTCAGAAACCTGGTGAGCATGTCAAGTGCTGGAGGATTATTCTGATTGTTGTTGTTGTTATTGTTATTTTGATATTGATTTTGATTTTGCACAAACTGCGTTATCATCTGCATCAGTTGATCTTGAGATGCCATTATCTGCTGCATCTCGGGAGTGAGGTTGTTGTTGTTTTTTTGGTCGGGGTTGGCACGACGGGGAGGCATCTGTTGGTTTGATAGGGATAAGTAATGATAGATAGATCTAAAGAAGTTCTAACACACAACCCAAAACAAACAAGTCCAATCAAACAATCAAAAAGCAACTAATCACTTAACAACTTATGAGTTTAACTCATGAGTTGAAGGAAACAACAAGTTTTCTTGAAACAATCAACCTAGTATAGTCATACCTCATAGGTCAATATGATCCATACACTAACATGATATCGATGTTTTTGGTAGGCAATCTAATGTCTCTTGGTTCTCACTTGTAGTCCTTAGTGATGTCTAAGTTGAAGTCCTTAGTGAAATTAGAGTTGAAGTCATTGGTCATGGTGAAGGCTTTGTCCAACAAGTTGAAAAGGAAGAGATGTAGAATCAAAACCAAAAAGGTTGAGAAAAGAGTTTAGAAGATTGTTTGTAAATAAGTTTTGGAACAAATACAACTTCTATTTTTCTAAGGGGTTTTGTCCAATCCTAGGGTTACAATCCTACAGGCAACATAGTGCTCTGATACCATCTGTAAGAGTCCCAACCTTTAATAAGGTAGAGATCCCTATGTTTACAATGCTAGTCCCTGGATCAATAGCTAGCATCCATAGTTAAGAAGTAATATCAAGAAACAAAGGTCATAATACAACTTTATAACCAGGAATAAAATAATTTATTACATCTTACGTAGCTCAGTTGGCTATCTCATTACAATGTAGCAGAAATAACTATATAGCATGGAGTCCTTCATCTTCAAAATGCCACATGCAGACATGTTGGTTGTAGACTTGTAATCCTATTCAACACCCTTCACTAACATCAAACAAACCTGCAACATAATAGGTTGCAGCCACAAGGGTCAATACATTTGAATTGTATTGGCAAGTTTCACTACTATGTAGTAATAAGTGCATCCTATCAATATATGCATATTTGGCTAAGTAGGGTTTAGGCTCATTTGCAGAAAGCAATATAGTATTACCCTATCTTTTCAAAATAGTTTTGATCTTTTGAAAATATTTCTGAACTCCTTGGAAAACTCGAAGTGCTTCAAATCCCTTGTTGTCACCCCCAAGTTTTACTTTGAGAAATTGGAATGTCAAGATCTTCCATAGCTTCAGGCCTTAGTTGCTCAGAGTTGTCCGTAACCGGGGACACGGCTAAGTATTTAGAATTTGATCTTCTACAGAAGTTGTACACTTTACCCACATGACACAATCTCGTCTTGACGCCACCAGTGGCCGCTGGATAAGTACTCACCCAATGGAGTACCGGCAGATCGAGAATGTGACAAAGTCTTTCCATAGAAGTCCTCCCAATACACAATGCTAGCTTGTCTTCCAGGCACCAATGTAAGGATATACTTCCTATACACAATTCTAGTTAACCTGAAGATGCCAATGCAAGGGTCTTCCACTTTGTAGTTGACTAAGCCAGAGCCCATTTAGCATGTGGCTGTACACGGAAGCCACTGTACGAGAAACTTGTTCAATCTCTAAGTCCCTGGGTGGTTTTCTTCTAGTGCACATACAAAAAGATTGCCATATAAACATGGTTCCCTTTGTTGCCACCTTGTCCAAAAGTGAGTATCACTTTCCACCCAGGTGGTTCATTGAGTACTTGTTTTATTATACAAACATATATTTTTCCAACACTTTATATAACCATATCATGTATTCCATCCCAAATATATAGTAGGGCTAAGCATACTACTACAACAATGTTTTCACTAAGGAGGGTATAAGGATATCCTAATAGGATATAGCATAGCATAAAATATAGTAGTCCTATCATGCATACTACAAAAATCCACTAAGTGTAATGAAAATAGTAGGACATGGATGATAGTGTCACTTGCCTTTTAAGTAGAGAATATTGGTTCACTCCTTGATCTTGCAAATATCACACTCTTCTAATTTCACTACAATTCAATCAAGCAAACACATATTCAACTAGCATTCAAACAATTTATCACATGAAACAATAAAATCAAGCAACGCATGCAAGCATGCAAACGATGGTTTTATTTGGAAAAGTGGTTTCTATTAGGATCTAAACATTTTAAAGTTCCCATTGGTCATTTACAAAAGTGGTAAAATCATTTAAATTCAAGTTAGTGAAAATGGCCATTTAAATCATTTTTGTTTTGCTAAAAATGATTTTAATCATAGTAATATTTTCTAATGTTAGCCAAATATAATCTTAAACACAAATGTTAGTGTTTATGGTCAAAGTGTTTAATTTTAACCCATTTGCAAAAGGTTTCATTTAAATCCCATTTTTAAATTGTAAGGGTCCCAACCTTTAATAAGGTAGAGTCCCCTGTGTTTACAATGCTAGTCCCTGGATCAATAGCTAGCATCCACAGTTAAGATGTAATATCAAGAAAAAAAGGTCATAATACAACTTTATAACCAGGAATAACATAATTTTATTACATCTTACATAGCTCAGTTGGCTATTACATTACATTGCAGCAGAATATCTATAAGCATGGGGTCCTTCATCTTCAAAGTGCCACAGGCAAACATGTTGGTTGTAGACTTTGTAATCCTAATCAATTAACTTCACTAATTTCAATCAAACCTGCAACATTACAAGTTACAGCCACAAGGGTCAATACATTTGAATTGTATTGGCAAGTTTCACTACTATGTATAATATGAGTGGATCCTATCAATACATGCATATTTGGCTAAGTGGGGTTTAGGCTCATTTGCAGAAAGCAATATAGTTTTATCCTATCTTTTCAAAATAGTTTTGATCTTTTGTCAAATCTTTCTGAACTCCTCGGAATCCACCAAGTGTTTCAAAATCCCTTGTTGTCACCCTCAAGTTTTAACTTTGAGAAATTGGAATGTCGAGATCTTCCATAGCTTCAGGCCTTAGTTGCTCAGTATTGTCCATAACCGGGGACACGGCTAAGTACTTAGAATTTTTGATCTTCTGCAGAAGTTGTACACTTTACCCTCATGACACAATCTCATCTTGATGCCACCAGTGGCCACTGGATAAGTACTCACCAAGATGGAGTGCTGGCAGATTGAGAATGTGACAAAGTCTTTCCATAGGAGTCCTCCCAATACAAAATGCTAGCTTGTCTACCAGGCACCAATGTAGGGTTTCAAGCTCCCTTACACAAATCTAGTTAACCTGAAGATGCCAATGCATGGGACTTCCACTATGTAGTTGACTAAGCCAGAGCCCATTTAGCATGTGGCTGTACACGGAAGCCACTGTACGAGAAATATGTTCAATCTCTAAGTTCCTGGGTGGTTTTCTTTTAGTGCACAACAAGAAGAGATTGCCATATAAACACGGTTCCTTTTGTTGCCACCTTGTACAAAAGCTTGAGTATCCTTGTCCACCTAGGTGGTTCATTGAGTACTTGTTTTATTATATAAAACATAAGTCTTTTCAATATTTCATATAATCATAACATGTATCCCATCCCAATATATAGCTGGGCTAAGCATACTACAACTACATTGTTTTCACTAAGGAATATATAAGGTATCCTATTAGGATTTAGCATAGCATAAGTATAGAAATTGTTTTCATGCATGTTTCAAAATCCACTAAGTATAATGAAAATAGTAGGGCTTTAGATGATAGTGTCACTTGCCTTTTTGGTAGGGAATGTTGGTTCACTTCTTGATCTTGCTAGTTTCACACTTTTCTAACTTCACTACAAATCAATCAAGCAAACACAATATCAACTAGCATTCCAACCAATATTCAAACAATCAAACACACACATAAAATATTAGAAACTAAGTCATGCATGCAAGCATGCAAAAGATAGTTTTATTTGCAAAGGTGGTTTCTACCAGGCTCTAAACTTTGTAAGGTTCAAAGTGGTCATTTTCCAAAGTGGCAAAGTCATTTGCAAATAGGTTTTATTTATAAACCATTTTTAATCCCTTCATTATTTTATGTGGTGGAAAATGTTTTTATCAAAGCAAAGATTTTATGTTGTTCACCAAATAAGTTGTAAATTCTCAAAACTTGGTGTTTAGGGTCAGTGGGTTTGATCCAAATCATTTTCCCAAGGTTTTTGTTCAAAAACATTTCCATAGCAAAATCAATGTTTTTATTTGACTAGAAATGGCTAAATCAATTAATCCATCCTAATCTTCACCAAAAATCATTTTTAAATCCATAAGTTGGTTCCTAAGGTCAGTAAGTTCACCACAAACCAATTTTCCAAGATTTCATTCTCAAAAACATTTTGGAATAATTTTTATAACCTAAACAAGCATACAAATGTTTCTGCAAAAACAAACAATCTAACAGAAACTTTTGACGAAACAAATTGCTTGGTTGGCTAGGGCTTGTTCCACTGATTCCATTGATATAAAGTTTATAAATTTTGGACGTGTGGATCAAAAGTTACAAGGGTTTCAAATCTGCATCTAAATCAGATTTCAAATTCTGTTTTAAATCTAAGACTGGCCACGCGTCGCGATGTTATTGGCTAGTACCGCTTCGGTCGGATCGTGTTCTGCGGGGCGTTGGATTTCACTTAATCGCACGGCGCGGAATGATCCATACCCTTTCGCTTAGGTTCTTTTCTTAGCCAGACAATTTGCATCGCACGGCTCACAGCTGCTCAACCAGTAACTCGCGGCGCTAGCAGTGGCTGGCGGCGGAGCGAGGTCAGGCGGTGGTGTCGCGGTGATTCTAGGAAGCAAGGAGGAAGGGGAAGGTGCTCACCGTGCTCAGGGGATCGTGGCGATGCTCAACGTGGTCGCGAGGAGGCGAGGGGCGCACTGGGGTGGAACTAATCGCTCGCCGGAGACGTCGTCGGCGTCAGATGGTTCTGTTCGCTGTCGGGGGCGACGTTGCAGATCGTCCTAAGACAAGATAAGGGCATTGTCAGATGCAGGAGAGTGTGGCGAGTGCGGGAGTATCATCGAGGGAGTGCGGGGCGGTCTGTGCTTACCAGGGGACGTCGCCGGAGAAAGTAGCAGACGCGGCGGCGCTCAGTCGAGGTCGTTGCCGACGTTCTGGGGCGACCGCGGTTGAACGAAAGGCACAGGCAGAAGCGCCAGAGGCTGGGGAGTGTGTGTGCTTGGTCAATGAGTCAAGGGCGGCGCGGGGTCGCCGAAATTTGCTGGGGACGGTGGTCGGAGCAGTGGCGGTGTCAGGGAAATTCCGAGCAGCCTAGTGGCTCCGGTCGAATGGGCTCTGAGGGGAAAGGAGGAGAAGGCGCAGGCGATTAAATGTGCGAGGTTACTGGGAGAATTTAATCGGCCATTTACTCGAATTGATGCGAGCAATTAGAGGCAGCAAACGGCGACGAGGGGGAGGAACTGGTCGCGGGGTGAGGAAGACGATGACGCGGCAGTGGGACCTTGCTGTCAGCGAGGGAGTGTGGGGGAAGGAGGGGCCACCGGTCAGTCGCTCTGCTGGTGCGGGTTCAGGTGAAAAATGCTTCGCGCGTGGGAAAGAAGCTGGGCTGCTACTGGGCTTGTTGGGCTTGGCCAGCTGGGCTGTGTCCTTTTCTATTTTTTTCTTCCTGAAAGTTTTATCTTTTTCCAAAACTATTTTCTATTTTGGAAATCAAACAATCAAAACAAAACAAACTTTTACCAAACTTTGCAATTGAATTTGGTTCTGTTTAACAACATAACCCAAAGTCCAAAACAAAATAATATTTTTATTTTAGGGTCCATTTATAATTAAATAAAATGGACATTAGTTATTAAATCAAATGGGTTTTAATTTATTTAAAACTCCATTTAAAGTCTAAATATTTTTCAAAACCAAATCAGTAGGTTTTATTTGAAAATAAAGAATACTTGGAAAACTTATCTAAAATAAATAAATAAGTTTTGATGTTTAAATAAAATAGTAAAACCTTTATTTTTAATAACTTGGATATTAAATCCTTATTATTTTATTTAAATAAACCTTTACTATTTTTATCAAATAGAAATATTTTATTTCAAAGGCTTGGCCAAGTTTCAATTTGGCTTATAAAATAATCCTTATTTAAATTTCTGCCTTTTCATTTGAAAAATCAAATCTTTTTATTAAAAGATCCAAAATAGCAATTCCAAATATTTAAAATTTTCTTTATTAAAGGTTTTGTCTTTTCAAATCCCTTTAGGATTTGTTTGATCAAAATAGGTTTGAAAGTTTCCAATTGAATTCAAAAAGTTTCTTCTCACCCTGAAAATCAACAAAGTTTTATTTTATTCAATATTTTTCACATAACAAGATTTGGAAAATCTTGGGATGTGACATAAATCAATCAATATTTTTATTTGCTATAAATGCCTTTAACAAGGTAATAATTTTACTAAGGTTCATCAAATATGTTTTCAAGTCTCAAAACTTGGTGTTTAGGGTCAGAGAGTTTAAATCAAACCATTTCCCAAAGTTTTAAGTCAAAAAGCATTTTTAAACCATATTCAATATTTTTATTTAGCTAGAAATGCTTTTATTCAAAGATTTAATTCCTAAGTGTCACCAATATATTTTTAAATCCACAAGTTAGTTTCTATGGTCAGTAGTTTCAAAGCAATCCATTTGCCAAAGATTTTACTCAAAAATCATTTCTAGAACAATTTTTATATTCAAAATAAGCCTAAATGAGTTTCTGCATAAACAAACAATTTTACAGAATCAAAATACTAAAAAAAGTGCATGGTTGGAAAGTTCTCATTTTTCTGAATTCAATGATATAAAATTTGGACGTATGGATTAAAAGTTATGAATTTTACAAGTTTGTATATCTAAAAGATCAAAATTTCTGTTTTAAATCAAACTCTGGCCACGTGTCTTAATTTTATTGGTCCATACCGCTTCGGGTGGATCGAGCTACGCAGGCCGCAGGATTTCACTTAAATCGCATAGCACATATCATCACATACCCCTTCGGCTAAGATTCTATCATAGCCACACGATCATGATCTAACGGTGTACAACAACCTGACCAAAACTGGGCGACGCTAGCGGCGGCGGACGGCGGCGTGCGCTCAGACGATGAGGTTGCCAATGAACTAGGAAGCGCGGGAGTGGGAGAAGTTGCTCACCAGACTCGCCGGGAAGCGCTGATGCTCGAGGTGGGGTCAGTTCATCGAGGGGCGCTCGGGGGTAGCGGCGATTGCTCGACGAAGTTGTGCTCACCGTCGGGTTTGTCTGGTCGTTGTCGGAGGCGAGGTTTGAGGGCGCGCTAAGGAAAACAGAGAGTAGGGTTAGGTGCGTACGGTGTTGGAGATCATACTCGTATCAACTGGAGAAGGAGGGGAAGGTCCGAGGATACCAGTGCGTCGTCGGAGTTGGAGCAGAGGCGGCGGTGTGCTCGGGTGTGGTCGTTGTCGAGCGTAGGGAACGCGCGCGGGCAAAGTGAAGGTGCTGGCAGATGCACACAAAGCTGTTGGTCAAGCTCGTGTGAAGTAGGGGTCGAGGAGGTGGCTACCCTCGCTGGAATCGACGAAGGACCTTGTCGGAGCAGACGGGATTCGAGCTCGCGATTGCGGCAGCCCGGTGGCAGAGAGGAGGCGATGTTTGGGAGGAATTGAAGAGGGTGCGTAGGCGATTATGTACGCGTGATTGCCGATGGATTTACTCGTGACATTTAGGCGAATAGAAGATGGAATTGATCGGAGGAAACAACAGCGAGAACGGGTCGCGAGGTTGATGACGACTGACAACGTGGGGTCACGTTAACAACGAGAGAGAGGGAGTGGGTGTGGGGTCCTGCTGTCAGCGACTGCGCGGGCATGCTGCCGGGTGAAAAACGATTCGCTGCGGGGAGAGATGAGTTGGGATCGTTGGGCTGGACTGGGCCTGATGGGCTAGTTGGCTTCCTTTCCATTTTTTATATAGAATGTTTTTATTTTTATATTTTGAATTTCTGTTTTGATTTTTATTCAAATAACTCAAACTCCATTTGAATTCAAACCTTTGCCTAACTTTGTGTATATTTTAATACTGTTTGTTAACATATTCTGAAGTCCAATTTAGAATATTTCTTTTATTCTTTATAGGGTCTATTATTTATTTAAAAATAGACATCCGTCTTTATTTCAAAATAAGATTTAAATATGTTTTCAAACTCTATTTGAATTCTAAATTTCACCAAACCCTTTTTAGTAGGTTTTATTTATTCAAAATAATTTCACTTTGAATTTTCATTTAAAATACTTTACTATGTTTTAATGTTCATTGAAATTGGGAAATGTCTTTATTTAAATAAAATTGGATATTAATAAATCCTTATGATTTTATTTAAATAATCCTTTACTCTTTTATTAAACAAAAATATTTGCTTGGCCAAGTTTTAATTTGGCTTTTTAAAATAGTCCTTATTTATTTATTTCTTCCTCTGTTTATAAAATCCACATCTTTTTATTTAAAGATCCAAAAATGGTGATTCCAACTTTTAAAATTTTATTTAATATTTGTTTATCTTTTTAAATCCCTTTTCATTCAAAGTTTGTTCAAGATGGGTCTTTGATGATTATATTTGGAAACAAAAAGTTTCTTTTCACCCTAAATTTCATCACTTATTTATTTTGTTTATTTATTTTTCACATTTCAAAATTTGGAAAATTTTGGGATGTGACATAATCACTAAGTTTTTACATAACAAAATAGTTTTTAATTGGAAGATAGTTGAAAACAAGAATATACTTGGAATGGTGTAACACACCATGCATAGGAGTTTATAGTGGACACTTTGGAATAACTTGGTTTCTTGGGAGTTGGAAGCATGAGTAGAACTTACTCATACAAGTGGAGGCTAGCAAAAGACTGGGAGCAACCAACTAAGAGAGCAATAATGGCCATAATTATGCAATGCAACCTAGAAAACTAATCAAAGCAAAGAGTGGTACTACAAGTCAAGGACTAAATAATCATAAAGGCTAATGGTGACTTGTCATAGTCATAACATGGCGTGAGCATGTGCCAAGTCAACCCAAGCAAAACATCAAAGGAGAATACCACAATACTATGCTTTTGCATGCTAAAACAACGCAAAATTTCTTCAAGGCACACTAAGCAATCCCAATTGTTTGGAACAAGACATGATAAAGCAATAATCACTAAGCATAATGCAAAAACAACACCTAGCATGTCATGCTAAAGTCTTAGCCACAGTCAATGCAAGCTCCTCTTGCACTTCAAGCAAGAACTTACTACTCCTTTCCAAACACCAAGCAAACTTATTTGCAAAACAACACAGCGAGAACAGCGGTCCAAACTACTAAATCAAACTAAAAAAACTAAGCAAAGCAAATAAAAACTAAGACGCTCCAAGAACAACACAACTGTGCATGAAACAATAAAAGTGAAGTGTCTAGACAGACCTGAGCTTTTTATTGATGAAGAAGGGGATGCCTTGGGCATCCCCAAGCTTTGACGCTTGTACCTCTTGGATATTTCTTGGGGTGACACCATGGTGGCATCCCCAAGCTTGAGCTTTTGTCCATTCTTCATCTCATTGCATCATTCTCTCTCGACACCTGAAATTTTTCCTTCATACAAAACTTCACACAATCTTCATTAGCAACATTAGCTTATTCAAAAGATATTAGACCGCTTGGCAAAGCTTTGGAACAACAAGGCTTTTCACTAAAAACACAAGCTACTGAAGTAAATCCTTCAAAGAAACTCAATTTACCTGAAGAAAGCTCAAAAAGGAATCAATAAGAAGCAAATGCAAATAGTGGCAGAAATCTATCAAAACAGACCAGCAGGTAGAAACGATTTTTTTCGAACATCTTCTGTTGCTCAAATCAAAAAGTGTTGAACTAACGAAAGTTATCCAACATAATGGGGGATTTATTCTTTAATTTTGATCTCAATCTGAGTTACAAAGCCTCCTCACGACTTTTTTTGGTGGAGCACAGAAATCTGTTTTGGGACAACAACTCCCCAAATCTTAGTTTCCTCTCATTAGAGGTCATTCTTGGCACAAAAAGCAAAGAAAATGGATAAGGAGAGGTCATTACAGTAGTAATAACTTCCAAGACTCAAGGAAACTCTTGGGTTATCTCCCAAGTACTTTTCTTTAATGCCTTTAAGTTAGGCACAAGAAGCAAGAAGAATCAAGTATTTTCAAATGAAGAAGCATTAACATCAAATCCTGCTTTCGAAGGAGGAGCAAAAAGCAACTTCTATATCCTCATAGGGATGTGTTCAATACCTTTCTTGAATGGAAAATTATATTTGATGGTGCCTTCTTTTATATCAATGATGGCACCAACTGTTCTAAGAAAAGGTCTTCCCAAAGTAATAGGACAAGAAGCATTGTATTCAACATCCAAAACATAGAAATCAACAGGGACGTAAGCATTGTTAACCATAATTAGAACATCATTAATACTCCCCATGAGTTTCTTCTTAGCATTATCATTGAGTGGGACATTTAAATAACAATCTTCTAATGGCGGCAAATCAAGCATTTCATAAATCTTCCTAGGCATAATAGAGATACTAGAACCAAGATCACATGAAGCTTTGAGATCAAAGTCATTCACTTGTATATTAATAATGGGTTTCCAACTATCTTCTACTTTTCTAGGAATAGAAGCTTTGTGTTTTAGCTTCTCTTCCTTAATCTTATCAAGAGCATCTGTAATGTGTTTGGTAAAGGCAACATGTATATCACTAGCATCAGGACTTCTAGCAAGCTTTTGTAGGAACATAATCACTTCAGAAATATTGCAACCATCAATATCAAAATCAAACTTAGCATCACTAGTAGTAGGATCACTAGGCTTAGGCATAGTAGGAGGAGGAATAGGAGCTACTTGTGGTTTAGTGCTGATAGTGCACACACTATTGTTTCTATCAATTTCAGCTTCCCTTTCCCACCTAGCATGAAGTTGAGCTAACAACCTAACATTTTCATCAACAGTAACCTATATGGCATGAGCAGTAGCAAAGGTGTTTTCCATAGTTTCAGGTTTAGCAGCCATTTTATTAACCAAGGAAGTTTGAGCTTCAGACAAAGAGGATATATTTTTCTCAAAAGTCAAATTTTTTGACTGTAACTAGGAATTTCTCTATTCAGATTCTCAAGCTGAAGACTAATGTTTTTCAAGATAATAGATTGTTCCTCCATATTTTTAGTGAAAATCTTGTTTTTCTCATATTGCATTTGCATAAATTTTTTAGTGGATCTCTCAACTTCTAGAATCCTCTCTTCACTAGGCATTCCAGATCTATTCTGATAAGCATTTCCACTAGGAGGGTAAGGCCTATAATTGTTGTTGCTACGAAAATTATTCCTATAGGCATTGTTGTTAAAATTGTTGTTTCTAATGAAGTTCACATCAACTTGCTCTTCTTGAGAAACCAAAGAGGCTGAGGGAACACTATTAGGATCTAGATGAGCTTTCCCATTAACAAGCATAGCCATAATAACATCAATATTTTCACTCAAAGAGGAAGTTTCCTCAACAGAATTTACCTTCTTACCATGTGGAGTTCTCTCAACATGCCATTCAGAGTAGTTAACCATCATATTATCAAGGGGCCTTGTTGCAGCACCCAAGGTGAGTCCCATAAAAGTACCTCCAGCAGCAGAATCCAGCAGGTTTCTTGAGGAGAAGTTCAAACCTGCATAAAAAGTTTGGATAATCATCCAAGTAGTGAGTCCATGAGTAGGGCAATTTTTAACCAAAGATTTCATTCTTTCCCAAGCAGGAGCAACATGTTCACTATCAAGATGTTTAAATTTCATAATGTCACTTCTCATAGCAATAATCTTAGCAGGAGGATAGTACTTTCCAATAAAAGCATCTTTGCACTTAGTCCAAGAATCAATACTATTTTTAGGCAAGGATAGCAACCATTCTTTAGATTTTCCCCTCAAGGAGAAAAGAAAAAGCCCGAGCTTAATAATATCTCCATCTACATCCTTATACTTTTGCATCTCACAAAGTTCAACAAAGCTATTAAGATGGGCAGCAGGATCATCAGAACCAGCACCAGAAAATTGCTCTCTCATCACAAGATTCAACAAAGCAGGCTTAATTTCATAAAAGTCAGCATCAGGAGCAGGTGGAGCAATAGGTGTGCTTAGGAAATCATTGTTGTTGGTGCTAGTGAAGTCACACAACTTAGTGATCTCAGCAGAGTTCATTTTGGCAAAGGTGGACAAGCCAAAAATAGCAGCAGCAGCTAGAGCTTGAACTAATTTTGTGTGTGTTTTGAATAAAGCAAGCAAAGCAAACTAGACTAATTTTTTGGGGGGTTTTGGAAAAAGGCAAACAAAACCTAGCAAAAGAAACTAAGCAAACTAAAAACAAAGTAAAGAGAAAGGAAGTGAAGGACTCCCCTAGTGAAGACGTCCTTAGCCTCCCCGGCAACGGCGCCAGAAATTAGCTGGTGCTTGACGGGGAGGAAGAAGTTTGATTTCCCTTTATTCCCCGGCAACGGCGCCAAAAATTATCTTGATGGCGCCCAATACTTGACGTGGAACGCTTCGTTGGAAACCCCATGAGCAAGGTATGAAGCAGCACAGTAGCAAGTTTCCCTCAGTAAGAAACTGAGGTTATCGAACCAGTAGGAGGAAGGAAACATCACACATGTGTTGCTGCCAACGTGGATACCTGCACAAGACAAACTCAAGACTTTGCCCCAACGAATTAGTGAGGTTGTCAAACTCACTGGTTTGCTGTAACAAAGGATTAAACATATGGTGTGGAAGATAATGGTGATTTATAGCAAGTAAACAGTAACAGTGGAAGATGTATCAATGGTAAACATTGGACCGGGGTCCATAGTTCACTAGAGGTGCTCTCCTTAAATAAACAACATGGTATGAAGGGTAAACAAATTACAGCGGGGCAATTAACAGGAACTGAGCAAGGCATAACAATGCAATTACTAGCTAGAAAGATCCTATGAGGTTGATTGCGCAATACAACAATATACATAGACCGTAATCCAACTGCATCTATGACTAGAAGTCCACCTTCAGGTTATCATCTGAACCCCCTCCAGTATTAAGTTGCAAGCAACAGACAACTGCTTAAAGCAAAGTGTGTAAGGTAAATAGTACACATGTTCCATGAACAAGATACCGTTGTTTTCTCCCTAGTAGCAACAACACATATACAACCGAAGAGATTTCTATCACTTCCCTTGGAAACTAGAGGCATGAACCCACTATCGAGCATAAATACTCCCTCTTGGAGTCACTAGCAACTATTTGGCCAAGATAACCAATAGCAACGGAGAGCATGCAAGATCACAAACAACACAGACATGATAGAATCATGAAGATAAAACCATTAATCAAACCAACATAATAATCTCAATATCCATCGGATCCCGCAAACACAACATGCATGATTACAAAAAGATTAGATCTTGATCATGAACGGAGCTCATAAGATCTATACATGAAAGCACAAAGGAGGAGATACAACCATCTAGCTACTACATGGACCCATAGTCCAAGGTGTAACTACTCACGAATCATACCGGAGAGAAGGCCTCCGGGATGATCTCCCCTCTGGCAGGGTGCCGGAAAGAGCTTCAGATCCCCCCTGATCTAGGGATGATGGTGACGGCGGCTACAGACGGTTTCGTGGATTTCTGAACGGGTACTGAGAGTTTCTGCATCGGGGGCTTATTATAGGCGAAGGGGCGAGTCCGGGAGGCGACCAGGGTCGCCAAACCCTAACCAGGCGCGGGTCCACCTGACCCCGCGCTGGGGTGGGTCTGGCCCCCTAGCCAACCCCTCGGCTCTCCTCTGGACTTCTTGTTGCCCACGGAAAGTTATTGAATTTGTCCTTCGTCCCGTCCAATTCCGAGAATATTTATTTACTAACTTTTCTGAAACCAAAAACAGCAGAAAACAGGCATCTGGTACTGTTGCAACTTGTTAATAGGTTAGTACTAGAAAACATGTAAAAATCACCTCAAAGTGTGGACAAGTAAAGCAAAGTAGATATAAAACAAGCATGGAGCATAAAAAATTATAGATACATTTCCAGCGTATCAGAGCGCTGTCGGAACGTGGCGCCGGAAGGATCGTCTTCGCGATCTTGATATCGGCAAGTGAACGACTACATCAACCACGAGAATCCAATCTCATTAACCTCTTTGGATCTTCGAGGGTTAGTGTCACACCCCAAGATTTTCCAAATCTTGTAATGTGAAAACTAAATAAACAAAATAAATTATTGTTGATTTTTAGGGTGAAAAGAAACTTTTGTTTCTAAATGGAAACTTAAAATCCCATCTTGAACAAACTTTGGTTAATGTTTGAATCTAACTAAATTCAAATCAAGTGGAATGCATTCCTCATAAAATGCATCTTGAAATGTAAACACTTGGAGAATAAACCAAAACCCTAAAATCCTAATGGAAGGAAATCATTTCCAAGTTATCTCCAAGACTATGGATTGGATCCAAATAAAATTTGTCAAACAAATATTTCAAATTGATCAAGAATGATTATTAAAAATATTATAAAACCATATAATTGGTTTCACTTACTTTGGAACCATGAATAAAATCTTATGAATTTAATAAGGTAAGAAAAGTAATTTCCAAAGCTAATAAAGCACTTATCTAAAATCCATACCAAATGGTGAACAAATAATCCTAAAAGGATTTAAAAAGATAAACAATTAATAAATCAAGTTATAATAGTTGGAATCACTATTTTTGGATCTTTAAATAAAAAGATATGGTTTTTATAAAGCAAAGGTAGAGATATAAATAAGGATTATTTTATAGAGACAAATTAAACCTTGGCCAAGTTTTTGAAATAAAATATTTCTATTTGATAAAAAGAGTAAAAGTTTATTTAAATAAAATAATGAGGATTTATTAATATCCATTTTTATTAAAATAAAGGTTTTTCCATTTTAAATAAACACTAAAACTTGTTAATTTATTTTAAATAAGATTTCCAAGTGTTTTAGTTTTTCAAATGAAACCTACTGAAAAGATTTTGATATTATTTAGAATACAAAAAAGAGTTTTAAAAATAAATTTAAACCTTTTTGAATTAAAGACAATGATCTATTTATTTAATTATTAATAGATCCTAAAAGAATAAAAGAATTATTTTGTTTTTTGACTTTGAAATATGTTGTTAAACAGAATTATAATTCACCCAAAGTTGGTGGTGATTTGAATTCAAATGGAGATTGAAAAATATTAGTAAATCCTATTTAATTAATACTAGAGCCTATTTTAAATAATTAAAAGACACTAAAAGAATAAAAGATTTATTCTAAATTTGACATCAGTATGTATGTCTAATCAGTGTTTGATTATTCACAAAATTTGGCAAAGGTTTAAATTCAAATGAGTGTTTGAATTGTTTAATCAAAATCAAAACAGAATAAAAGAATTGGAAAAAGAAAAAAGAAACAGGAACAAAAAAAATGGACAAGGTCGACCCAACTAACCTAGCCCACTAAGCCCATCTGCAGCCCACCTGCTCACTTCCGTAGTGAAACATTTTACACCGCAGACAGAACCTGCAGAGTCAATGACTAGCTGGCCCCACTCCTCCTTCTCTCTCTCGCCGCCAAGCGACCCCACTGCCACCTCACCGTCGTCCTCACCCGCCGCTGACCGCGCCCCCCTCTCTGGCCATTACTGCCGCTTGAATGCCAGCGTGAATTCGCGTTACTGGCCGAGTAACCCCCGTCGGTGACTGCTCCCTCTTAACCGCCTCTCCCTCCTCTCTCTTTCCCCTACATTGCCATACTCTCCTCGCCACCGGGCTGCACTAATTCGTCCAGATACCAGACACTGTTCCAACGAGCTCCGCGAGAAATTCCGGCAGCCACTACTAGGAAAACAGCTATAGGTAATTAGCACATCCGTGGCTCACATGGTTGAAGTGCCCCACGGCTAAAACAGGCGTGGCTCACCTGTGGGCAGTGCCCTACTAGTAACTAGAACAACCGTGGCGCACATGACTATAGTGCGCCACAGATGTGTGTGGGCCAGGGCCCTGTTGGCCACACGCCAAACATCTGTAGCGCACTACAGTCATGTGCGCCACGGTTGTTAGTGTCATCTGTGGCGCACGTGTGCATGGTGCGCTACGACTAAGCGCATGCCCACCTCTGCTCTGAAACGGACACAAACTTCTGTGGCGCACTCCGCCTAGTGCGCCACAGGGACTAGGAGCATCTGTGGCGCACTCGTCCTAGTGCGCCACAGAAGTTTGTACTCCCTGTGGCGCACTGGGGCCATGTGCGCCACGGATGTTTCGATTCTTTTAGGACAGCACTTTATGTGCACATGTGTGCCCACACATCCACCACCCACACTTCACTTTCCCCTTCTTCTTCCTCCTTAGATCTAGTCGGGATCTTCTCCTTCCCACCTCAATTTCTCCATACATTCACCATTTTTAGCATGTAAAACTTGCTTTGGATGTTACATAAGTAATAGAGGAGGTCTCCGGTCTCTCATCTATCCGTCTCCGGTCGACGCGCGCACCTCTCCTTTCCATCTTTCTCGCGATCGGTCTCTCATCTCGGTAAGTTGTCCATGTAAGGATGTGTTCATGTGTATATGGATGATGCATGTGCTCATATGTATGTAGATGATCGATGCTCATGATGTGTGTATGTGTGGAGAGGATCGATGGTCATATGTGTGTGTATATGGAGAGTATCGATGATGCTCATGCATGTGTGTATGGAGAGGATAATGATATGTTCATGTGTGTATGGATCGGTTTCTCTCTCTCTTGTGTTTGTATGTGAACTAGTTGCCTTTTGTTTTGCCAAAATGTTGATTCATTTCCATTTTGGCAAGACTTTGGCATTTCGCAAAGGTCCTAATTTTAGGATAGGTCATGCCAAAATTTTCTATCGACCATTGCATGCATGCATTCATTATGTGGTTCTAATAGACTTCAAAATTGTACCGTGTACATCGTGCAGGCAAAAATGGTCCGCATAATGAGCGAAGGCATTGTGGCTAGATTTTTGAAATGTGCGACGGCCGACATGATACGAAATAACAAGACAGATATAAGATGTCCGTGTAGAAGATGCAATCTCAACTGGGTGATCGACCCAGATTCCGGGAATCTGCAGGCGCACCTGCTCCGCCATGGTTTCATGGATGGATACACTCGTTGGATAAGCGATGGCGTAGATGATGGAGACGGTGAAGAAGGTGGCCAACATGACGATGATCGTCATCACGGCGAGAACGGGCGAGATGATGAAGAGTCTCCTGGAGATGGTGAAGGTGCGGAAGCAGACCGGGATGATGATGATCTAGATGCCGGAGGAGCAGACGACGATGGAACAACGTCAGGCTGGGTGCGGGACCCTTATGTGCAAGAGCTGCTTCTCAAGCAGACGAGTAACGCCAGGGCTGCCGCTAGAGAGAAAGCCAAGCTTGCGCAACTTGAGAAAGACGCGGTTACTCCATTGTATGAAGGATGCAGGCCCGATGATACCCGGTTGAATGTAACGCTCAAGGCTATGGAGATGAAGGCAAAGCACAAATTGAGCGACGCAAGCTTCGACGATATGATGGCATTCTGGCACGATCGTCTCCCGGAGGGGAACACATGTCCAACTAGTATCGACGATGCCAAGAAAATCGTCTGTCCTCTCGATCTACCGCACGTTAGATATCACGTATGCATCAACGATTGCATCATTTATCGGGGCGAGGACGCGGAGAAAACCACATGTCCGGTGTGCGGCGTGAGTCGATACAAGAAAGGGAAGAAAGCACCTCGAAAAGTGGTATGGTACTTTCCTATCACCCCTCGTCTGCAGCGCTATTTCGCGGACCCTAAGGAAGCGAAGCTCATGCGATGGCATGCGGAAAGGAAGAAGCCAGGAGATGATGATGACCCCGAAAAGGATGAGCTGCTGACGCACCCTTCAGATGCTAGCCAGTGGAAAGCATTGGACCTCGAATTCCCAGAATTCGGTGGAGATTCGAGGAACATCAGGCTTGGTGCGAGCACCGATGGACTCAATCCGTTCGGTAGCCAGAGCAGCACGCACAACACTTGGCCTGTGTTTGTATGGATGTACAACCTCCCTCCATGGTTGTGCATGAAGAAGAAGTACATACAAATGAGTATGCTAATTCAAGGGCCGAAACAACCTGGTACCGACATCAATCTGTATCTCGGGCTGTTGAAAGAGGAGCTATCCACGTTATGGGAATCTGGAGCCAATACTTACGACGCCGTCGCACAAGATTATTTCACTATGAGAGCCGCGTTGGTCACTACGGTGAAGACTATCCAGGTTGCGGGTATATCTCGGGGCAGGTTATCCAAGGATTCTACGCATGCGTTAGGTGCATGGATAACACAAGCTATCTCCAACTAGAGAAAGATCCAGGGTCATCGAAAACCGTGTTCATGGCGCACCGGAGGTGGCTCGGCAAGAATGATCCATGGAGAAAACGTGGAGACCTGTTCGATGGCAAATCAGAGACCCGAGGAATCCCAGAGCGTAGGAGCAGCGAAGAAGTGGAAGAGTTGCTGAAAAACTGGAAAGATTGTCCTAAGCCTGGAAAGAAGCGAAAGAGGCAGCAACAAGACAAGCCGCTGATGAAGGTATGGAAAACAAGGTCTGTTTTCTGGGAGTTGCCATACTGGAAGTTTCTCCGCACGCCTCATAGCCTCGACATCATGCATATCACGAAAAACGTGTGCGAGAGTCTGGTCGCCACCATAATCAACATGCCAGATAGGACGAAAGATGGTCCGAAAGCAAGGCACGACCTGATATGCTTGGGTATCCGGAAGGAGCTTCACGGAGGACGCACTACTCCTGATGATCAGGAAGATGACGATGATCATGAGTCGGAGACGACACAAGGTCGTCGGAAGGGTAAAAAGTTCAATAAGAACGAATATTACTGCCCTCCTTCTTGCTTCACTCTAAGCCAGGATGAGATCAAACAGTTTTTCAAGTGCCTTCTAGGAGTCAAATTTCCTTACGGCTACGCGGGCAAGATAAGCAGATACCTAGACGAGGCGAAGTAGAGGTTCAGTGGCATGAAGTCTCACGACTGTGCCGTGCTAATGACGCAGGTACTTCCGGTCGCACTAAGAGGGATAATGGACGAGCACGTCCGTGAAACGTTATTTGGCCTATGCAAGTTTTTCGACGTCATCTCTAGGAAGTCGATTGGCTTGAATCAGCTCGGAAGGCTACAGGAGGAGATCGTGGTGATACTATGTGAGCTTGAGGTCTACTTCCCACCCGCATTCTTCGACATTATGGTGCATCTGCTGGTCCATGTCGTGGAGGACATCGTACAACTCGGGCCGATGTTTCTCCGCAGCATGATGGCGTTCGAAAGGATGAACGGACACATCAAAGGATACGTTCGCAACAGGTCCCGTCCAGATGGAAGCATAGCCAAGGGCTTTCTGGCCGAAGAGTGCATCTCTTTCTGCACGAATTATCTAGACATCGAGAACCCTGTCGGTCTTCCCGTCAACAGACACCTTGGCAAGCTCGACGGATCTGGTCACCGAGAGGGTCGTCGCATACTGCATGCAGACTTCGATTTTCGACGCGCAGACTTTGATCGAGCAAACCTCGTCGCGCTACAGCATTTAGAACTGGTCGATCCTTGGGTACAGAAGCACAAAAGGTTAATCGAGAAGAAGTACAGTGACCGGGGCATACAGAGGACGCAGGGAGAAATAATCAAAGAGCACAACTCAGATTTCACGCGTTGGTTTAGGCAGACGCTCCTTGATAATCCCCTGCGCTCGCATTCTTCTGACACGGAAAAGATCATATTCACCTTGTCGCAGGGACCGATGCAAAACCTGGTGACCTATCAGGCGTATGATATCAACGGCTACACATTCTACACGGAGGAAAAGGACAACAAGTGTGATTATCAGAACTTAGGCGTAACGTCGGAATTCTACACCGATGACAACGTGAAGGAAAGATTCTACGGAAGAATCGAGGAGATCTGGGAGCTCGACTACTGTGGAGAAAAGGTGCCGATGTTCCGTGTCAGATGGGCAAAGAGCGTCGAAAGAGAAGACCGGTATTTCACAACCATGGTTATACCCGAAGCAGCCAAATCCAAGGCCGCCGGTGCAAACGTGGCCGCGAAAGATGAACCGTGGGTACTGGCTACCAAAGTGGACCAATGTTTTTTCATTACCGACCCGACAAAGCCTAGCCGTGTTGTCGTGAGGAGAGGAAAAAGGAACATCATCGGAATGGATGGAGTCGCCAATGAGCAAGACTTCGACCAGTACGGCGATCCAAAGATTGAAGATGACGACGACTACGATGCAGCAACATACATCACAAGAAGAAAAAGGACAACCCTACCCAAAAAAGGTAGCCCGTTCGAAAGAAGAAACATTAAAGTGCCGGGGCTAAATTATTCAACCGCGACAAAGAAGGGAAAAAAGATTGTAAAACGCTAGCTCAAAAAATATTGTAAACGCGTGGTCGAAAAAGATTGTAATATTCATGGACAAATTATTATGAAATTTAGTTATACTTTGAATCATATTTGTAACACTTTTATGACATATATCACTACTTTTTGGCATTTTTGGAATATTTAAAAGTATTTTAAAAACAAAACAAAACTTGTATGGCATAAATCACCACTTTTGGACATTTTTTGGAACATTTAAAAGTATTTTTAAAATAAAAATAAAAAAGTGGAGCACCAGGATTCGAACCTGGGTGCTCATAGTTTAGAATAGAGCTAAGGGGCAGAACCAGTGGGCTATGACAGTACTAGTGCTAACAGAAGGGATGGCCACCCTCTTATCTGGTAGTCCAACACACATAGGCGTAGCGCACCCTGGCCAAGTGCGCTACGGTTATCCGTAGCGCACTTGGCCAGGGTGCGCTACGCCTATGTGTGTTGGACGCTAGTCAACCGCTCCATCTCACAGACACCACACGCACACCGCGAAGCCGCGCCGCTGCATCTGACAGACACCACACGCACACAGATCGCCACCGCCACAGATCGCCACCGCCGCGCTGCACTGTGCTCTCGAGGAGGAGGAGGAGGCCCGCCACCGCGCTGCGCTCTCGAGGAGGAGGAGGCCCACGCTTGTGGAGGAGGAGGCTCCGTGGAGGAGGAGGAGGCCCGCCGCTTGTGGAGGAGGAGGATCGCGCCGCCGCCCGTCGTCGTTCGCCCGTCGTCCGCCCGTCATAGGTAGCCCCTCCCCTGTCTCTCCCTCTCTCCCTCCCCTGTCTCTCCCTCTCTCCCTCTCTCCCTCTCTCCCCCTCTATCTCCCCGATGGGGGTCTGCCTCTGAACCAAGCCAGATTGCTAGATTGCTAGGCCAATCTGGGTAGGCTACTGGTAGGCTAAGCACAGCAGTCATGTGAGCGTAGGAATGACATGTAGACTGAAACAGGCCATGGTTAGGGTTCAGTAGGCCTCGCTCCCAAATTTGAGATGTGTGCAGGCCATGGTTAGGGTTCTCACGTTTGAAACAAAAACAGTTGGTTTGTGTGTTCTCACATTCTTTGTCATGCAGCTTTGCCAATTATAGGTGGACCCCAGTCTTATTGTTTGATTAGATATTTTCTGAATTTGAGTTGAGGAATACAGATATGTTCCTCTGTTTCTGCATGCCAAGGCAGCAGTACCAAGGCAGATATGTTCCTCTGTTTCTGCATGCCAAGGCAGCAGGACCAACTTTGGCTCACTTTAAAAACATGGGATTTGGGTTTCCAACAATTTCCTACTTTGATCCTAGGAGGAAAAGAACTGAATTAGCATATGCATAGTAGTAGTTTCCTGCTTTGATCCTAACATTTCTGAATTCCAACCAAAACCGTGCTTGCAATTTTCATTCTGAATCTTGCAATTTTCATTCTGAATCTGCCATGGTTGCATGACCTTTGTCCTCAAGTAAATTTTGCATCTTATCTAAATTTTGCATCTTATCTAAATTTATCAAATAACCAAAATAGGTTGCTGTCAAGAATTAGCAGTAGGTTAGTTTATCTAAATTTTGCATCTTATGTAAATTTTGCATGACTTTTGTCCTCAAGTTAGCAGTAGGTTAGTTTTTTTAGGTTTAGTTAGTTGCTATCAAGAATTAGGTTACTATTAGCAAGCAGTAGGTTGTGTAGTTGCTGTCAAGAAATAGATTGTGTAGTTGCTGTTAGCAAGCAGTAGGTTTCAGAGGATTAGGATTAGGAAATTTAAATGTTTTCAAAGTTACCAGCAAGAAGATAGTGCACAAAATAGAAAATAAGGAGCAACTGGTAGTACAATAGAACAAGAACAAAACCTGGTGATAGTAGTAGCAATAACAAACTGTGACAAGATCAATAGATCATAAATAAAATCAGCAGCACTATACTTGCCGTCATATACTTGCTGTCATATAATCCATACTTGCTATCATATACTTGTTGTCATATTTGTTGTCATACTTGCTGTCATATACTTGTTGTCATACTTGTTGTCAATGACAGTTGATATAATCTGTGGTGATATAATTGTAGCACTTGAAATTGTGCTTGTGCTTGTATATGAAGAACTTTATTATGTGTGTATGCAGGTTCTTGTATGAAATGAATCCCAATTTTTGCCGGAATGTTGATTAACTTCCGTTTCGGCAGAAATCGGGCACTCCTAGTTTAAGAAAATTAGCAAAGGTCATGCCGGATTTTTCCGTGCATTTAACCAATTATTTGTTTTTTATTAGTGCAAAGATGTGTGACAACGACGAGGCTGGATGTTCTAAGCGCATCAGCGCTGAAGGAGAACTCAGACCTCCGAATAAACAATTGACATTCTGGGAGGCGGCCCAGCGTCTAGAAGACGATGAAGAATACCATCCTTCGGAGAGCGAGGATGATGAGATGGAAGACACGGAGGAAGAAGCCGAAGGAACGGCGGACGATGAAACCACTGATGGCGGCGAGGGCATAGGGAGTGGTAGCAACCCTCCTAAGAAGAAGAAGAAGCCGAAGGACCGGCGCCCGAACACGGTCGGCACGGTCAGGGAGGAAATTACCGAAGTGAGCCCATCAGGGGTTCCTTTGGAGCCCGCCCTTGTCGTCAAAGGGTACGGTGGGAAAGTGGCGGCGATCACCCGGACAACCATCTCGATCAACACCGAGAATCTCCGGCATAAAGATAATGGCCACTTGCGCACACTCCTCTTCGAGAAGCTGCACGCCAGATACAAGTTCCCCGCTAAGTATCAGAACACAAATTATCATGGGAACGAAGTAAACAAATCCGCCCTCACAAAGATGAGCACCGCCCTGGCCAGCTGGAGAACCCGGATAAAGAAGAAGATCTATAAAGAAGGCAAAAGTCTCGAGGAGATCCAGAAGATTGACCCGCAGATCACCGAAGATCAGTTCCGGGAGTTCAAGGAGAGGTGTGAATCCGAAAGAGCCCTGGCCAATAGTAATCGGGGAAAGGTGCTGCAGGCGATGAATATAGGTCATCACCATCTCGGATCTGGTGGATACAGAACCGCGGAGGCCAAATGGAATAAGGAGGACGAAGAGTATAGATCCAAGGGGATAGAAAACCCCTTTGCTAAATTCGAACCCGGGCAGGTTCGAAACCTCATCAGGGCCCGTTACCATGTGGACCCAAAAACCAAACAACTCACCGCGGATCCTGCGGTGAAGGAATTCGAGGAAATTGTGGTAAGTATAATCTAATTACCGGTGATCAACACGATTGCAATCTAATCGATGATCTAAATGATTCACTGTTACTTCTTCTGCAGGAGGAGGAAATTGTTGCTAGTCATGGATCCCAGGGTTCCTCATCCCAGGGGTCGACGGCGGCCACCCGGTGGGATAACCCTTTTAACAGGGCGATGAACCGGGCCAAGAAAATAGAGCCGGTTACGAAGAAGCCGTCGTCGGCTGGCCGTCTGGCCGGCCTCAGGGGTAAGAATTGGGTGGATCATTTTGGTCCACCGCCGAGGACGCATGTGGCGCCGTCGGGAAGGAGCGAGGAGGAAAACAGAGAGGTTCAAGAACTTAAGGCACAAGTGGCGCGGATCCCGCAGATCGTCCAAGACAACCTGGCAATCACCCTTACGTCCTTCCTGCCTACCTTGGTGGAGTCAATAGCGAACTGGAGTGCGGGTGGTCGAGTAGGGACGTGCCCGATTCCAAGCATGGTCAGCAGCCACTCGAACAACGCGGCGCCGACGAATCAGGCGAACTACGTGTTCGTGACTCCGCCCGCTAGCACCGCGGCACCGCAAGTGTTGGTGACTCCCCCTACCATCACCGCGGCGCCGGAGTACATGTTGGTGCCCCCCTGCCATCGTCGCCGCGGCACCGGAGCTCCAAGCACCCGTCGGTAGGGAGAATACACCGGCGGCCAGCACCGCGCCATCAAGCAGCCCTTCCGTCTCTTGCACGCCCGTCGCCGTATGCGGTGCGTCGACATTAGCCGATCTCGACGCCATCACGGTAAACAAATTGCTTTAATTACCGCCTTTCATGCCATCTATATATTACTCTTGTGGCATCTCGCTCTGACGATGCCGTACATGTTTTCCGCAGACGGATGTTCCTTGCACTCTCTTATGCTACGTGAACAACGAGCTGAGGGATGTTGCCAAGGGTACCATCGTTCAACCCTTGCAGCGCACGTTCCACTCAAAGCCGATGCCAGATAGTGTGCACAGGGTTAAAATTAGTCGGGTGCTAAGGGGCTGCGACGACCTGGAACCTCCCATTCAACCCCCAAGAGCGGATGAAGAAGAGCCGTATGTCCTCAAAAGTTGCTTCGGCTTGTTCTTGCTATGGCCAAAGAGCATGATCCGTTTGGGGACGGCGGGGGCCATCACGCCACAGACAACAGCACCGCCTGTCGTGCCAGCGACAAGCGGTGGCAAGGCCCCCTTACCGCCCTCGCCGTCACCTCCACGCGGTGGGTCGGATGATCATGTTGATGATATGCACATGGCGCAGGATCCGGCCGAGGACTTCGAAGACTGGAATGATCACTTCTTCAGCACTCAGTTTGGCAACGAAGAAGACCTAGCTGGTGGCCCCACAGAGAAAGCCACTATCACCAAGCGTCTGTTTGGTTCTCAGGAGACGCCTCCAGCTTGCGCCTTTACAGAGCCAGCTGATACAACCAACCGGCCCTTTATTCTAAGCCCTGACACACTACATAGGGCAGCCGGTGCTCAGATTGCAGTGCCTGCCCGCTCTCCAAAAGGAAAAAGGGCAGGAAAAGAAAATCTAGCAGCTCGAGCCAGCCGGTGGCGTCAACAACTGCGAATCCGATCAGGTTTCGGGACGGGCCACCAAGACCCGAGGGTATTATGTGGAGGATTCATGTGGCGGGTGAGCCCATGCTACCTAAGAATTTGCGGAAGCTCGCCAGTTCGGAACTGCAGAGTGTGCATGACGGCGTGCTGACGATAGAGAGACGCCTTCTATCGGAGAAAGATCCCTCGCACCCGGTATTCGTGGTTAAGGTGCCACCAGGCTTGGGCTTCGTCGACACTGCCCCCGCGGATCTGTTCTTCCTGCGGTTCGAAGACATCTTCAATATGTTCCACCTATACCCGCTGCACTATACCATGGTCCGTCTCTTTTCTCTCAGCCTGGCCATGCAGATCATTAGAGAGAACACACCGGGCATCGCTATAGTGGACCCCTACTACATGCGTGACGGCTGCTTGGGTTCCCCCGCCGAACGACGTATCGTGGCCTCGTACCTAAAAAGAATCCTCGTGGCGAACAAGACAAAGGAATACATTCTCGTGCCTTACTTTCTCGAGTAAGTCGTTATTCAGTCGCCACCGTCGATTGGCTTTATTAGATCATCATCATTCTTTTTTCAACACATTCCATTTGAATTTTTTGCGCAGAGATGAACACTGCACGCTCATCTCCTTATCGCCGAAGCATTCCCACGCCATGTATTTCGACTCGGGGAGTCTAGAAAAGAAGAAAAACTACGACAAGATCAAGGAAGTTCTGGATGATGCTCTCACTGGCTTTGCCTCGACGGAAGGCACCAGCTTCGTGCGTAAGAAGGTCAAGTTCGGCAGGCACGTCTTCAACCACGTAACAGAGTTCCCCTGCGTGAAGCAGCCGGAAAACAGTAAGAAGGAAGCCTACTACGCACTCCATCACATGAGGGCGTTCCTACTTGACCAGCAGAATTCTACGCTGCCAGATCATCTCAAACAGTGGGCCGAAGCAAAGGCCAAGATCAATGATTCGGATATTAGACAAGAGATGTATCGCATCCAGCAGCAGTTTGGGGCAATCATCTTTCGTGATGTCATGACTTCGGGGGGGATCTTCTACGGAGGAAATATCCCGAATAACCGTGACATAGAAGATCGCCTAGAGATGCAGGGTGACTATAGGAAGTTCATGACGAGACATGGCGTCCTCCCGTTCCTTAAGCCGAGCCAGAAGGCTTGATGTTGGCCTAGTTGTAGTTGCAAACTATAGATGACCTTTGTGTGTGTGTGTGGACGACAAGTGTACTTATCTTATTAGGTTTATGAATCACCACTTACTTATTTTGCTTATTATTATTATATATCAATCAATGCTTGGTTTTTTTGCTTACTCTTTGGTTTTTTTGCTTACTCTTTGGTTCTCGGACGACAAGTGTGAGTTATTTTTGTCTTTTTCGAGAATATGCCGATGATTGAAATGTCGTGGCACAATATATATGTGAATGTGCTATGACGGGATTGTCAGCCTTGTGATATGCACAAGTCCAGGAATTGTGCATCCTACTTGGCTGACAGTCCCGTCATAAGCAATTCCTGTGTCCAACGACCTAGCTAGTTATATATGAGGCATGCTTTTCGAGTTATTTTTGTCTTTTTCGAGAATATGCCGATGATTGAAATGTTGTGGCACAATATATATGTGAATGTGCTATGACGGGATTGTCAGCCTTGTGATATGCACAAGTCCAGGAATTGTGCATCCTACTTGGCTGACAGTCCCGTCATAAGCAATTCCTGTGTCCAACGACCTAGCTAGTTATATATGAGGCATGCTTTTCGAGTTATTTTTGTCTTTTTCGAGAATATGCCGATGATTGAAATGTCGTGGCACAATATATATGTGAATGTGCTATGACGGGATTGTTAGCCTTGTGATATGCACAAGTCCAGGAATTGTGCATCCTACTTGGCTAACAGTCCCGTCATAAGCAATTCCTGTGTCCAACGACCTAGCTAGTTATATATGAGGCATGCTTTTCGAGTTATTTTTGTCTTTTTCGAGAATATGCCGATGATTGAAATGTCATGGCACAATATATATGTGAATGTGCTATGACGGGATTGTTAGCCTTGTGATATGCACAAGTCCAGGAATTGTGCATCCTACTTGGCTAGCAGTCCCGTCATAAGCAATTCCTGTGTCCAACGACCTAGCTAGTTATATATGAGGCATGATTTTCGAGTTATTTTTGTCTTTTTCGAGAATATGCCGATGATTGAAATGTCGTGGCACAATATATATGTGAATGTGCTATGACGGGATTGTTAGCCTTGTGATATGCACAAGTCCAGGAATTGTGCATCCTACTTGGCTAACAGTCCCGTCATAAGCAATTCCTGTGTCCAACGACCTAGCTAGTTATATATGAGGCATGCTTTTTGAGTTTGCTCTTTTTGATTTAAGAGTACTTTCTATAAGTGTATCTTCATATGCGACTTTAATTATACATGTTTTTTCAATCACCGGTTAGTTATTATTGTCAACTTGTAGATGACGTGGTACGTCGTGTACAAGGGACGGGTTCCCGGAGTCTACGATGATTGGGAAGACTGTCGGAGACAGGTGCACCGTTTCAGCGGCAATAGCTACAAAGGGTACAACACTATGGCGGAGGCGGAAGATAGATACACGCGCTATCTAGCGGGAGTTAGGACAAGGAACCGGATGAAGACCTACACCTTCGTCGCGACGGTGATCATGCTTATCTTCTTTGGTTATTTATCCCGCGTTTGTGTCTAGCTAGCTAGTTTAGATGTCTAGGCGAGCTTCCGAGCTCTAACTTGTTCGATCGACACATGTATTCGCATGTCACCAACTACTACTTTGTAACATGATCAAAACAATGTAACTTGGACTATGTATTCATGTATGAGACTTATCTATATGTATTTGTTTCAATCTTGTTTTTCATATCGAGTATTTATATATATAATTGTATATCTTGTATCTGTGTGTGTATATCTGCTGTAATATTGTATATAATCTGTATTGCATATAATATGGCTTGGAAATTAAAAAAAAACAAAAAATACATCTGTGGCGCACATGTTCTACCTTCTGTGGCGCACTACACCTAAAGCGCACCATGGATGTTTAGTGGCGCACTGGGTAGTGCGCCACAGAAGATCCAAGGGGTAGGGCACCACGCCAAACTTCTGTGGCGCACTAGGTGGTGCGCTACGCCTATCTCTACACAACCGTGGCGCACTAGGCAGTGCGCCACGGCTGAGAGATAGCCGTAGCGCAAGGCCCGTGGCGCACTACAGGTGCGCCACGGATGGGCCTTTTAGGTGCGCCACAGACGACCATTTTCCTAGTAGTGAGCTCCGCGTCGCCCCTTGCCCCCTTGACCACGCTCACTTGCTCTCCACCTCCTGGCGAACCTCCCCGTAGCTACAACTCGCCCGCGAGTGCTCTGCGATGTCGTCAACATATCCAACAGAGCATCGCTGCCGTCTGTCTCCAACTCCGGCGACCCCTCCCGTAAGTACTGACCGTGCCGCTCCCCCTCGTTGACACTCTCATGCTCGCCTCACTCTTGTGTGTCTAACGCCACCCCTCTTTTGCCTTCTCGTGCGCTGTAGCCTCGCCCCCGTCGACGTCTGAGCGCAACCGACGGTGACCACGACTCCGACGAGCGATTGCCGTCACCACCGTGCGCCTCATGACAAACCGCAAGCACGTTGAGCATCGCCGTGATCTCCTGAACCTGGTGAGCAACTCCTTTTACTCTCTCGCTTCCTGCATCACCGTCGATGCCACCGCCAGGCCGCTCCGCCGCCAGTCGCCGCCGCCAGCACCGCTAGTATATGGTCAGATCATCTCAGGCCGTTAGATGTTGATCTAAAGGATACGATAGAATCACTTAAAGAAAAGGGGTATGCAATCTTATCCGTGTGATTGAGTTAGATCCAATGCACCATAGAGCTCAATCCGCACGAACCGTTTTCGACGAATCAGAACAGCCCACGTGTCCAGTGATTTGTTTTAAAAACAGAAACTTGTCTATTTGATGTGCCAATTTGGAAAATTCATAACTTTCAAACCACACGTCCAAATTTTGCAAATTTTATATCAATGGATTCAGCAAAACAAGTACTTTCTGACCATGCACTTTGTTTAGTAAAATGCTTCTATTAAATTGATTGTTTTTGCAGAAACTTGTGTAGGCATATTTGGAATATAAAAATTGTTCTAAAATGATTTTTGAGATAAAATCTTTGGCAAATGGTTTGTTTTGAACCTACTGACCATAGAAATCAATTTTTGGTTTCAAAAACATATTTGGTGAAGCAAAAGAATAAAACCTTGAATTAAAGCATTTCTAGTCAAATAAAAATATGGTTTAATTGTTAAAAATGATTTTGGAGGAAAACGTTTGGGAAATGTTTTGATTTAAACTCACTGACCCCAAGCACCAACTTTTATGATTTAAAAATGTATTTAGTGAACCCTATAAAGATTACTACCTTGATAAAGGCATTTTCAACCACATGAAATAATGATTTGGTTTAAAAATGGTTTATAGGTAAAATCTTTTGCAAATAGTTTTTCCACTTTATAAAATGACCAATAAGTGTTTTAGAATGTTTATAACCTATTATAAACCACTTTTGTAAATAAAACAAAGTTTGACATGCTTGCATGCATTGTTTTGTTTCTATTATTTTATGTGATGTTTTGCTTGAATGGTAGATTGAAATATTGCTTGCTTGATTGAATTGTAGTGGAATTTGAAGAGTGTGAGTATTGCAAGATCAAGGAGTGAAATTATATTCCCTACAAAAAAGGCAAGCGATGCTTCATACTTTTGTCCCATTATTTTCACTATGCATTAGTGATATTTCTAAGTAGGACTTGCATGGAATTTTGCTAAGTATAAACTATGCCATGGGAAATCCTAGTAGATGAAACCTTAGTAGAATTTCCTAAGTTAAGAATCCTACTACTATCATGCTTAGCTTAGCTAGTAGAAAACAAGGGTGGAATATATATTCATACTATGGAATATTTCTAAGTCAAGGACTTATGTTTTGTTTAATAAAACAACTAAGTGAATGAATCACCTGGGTGGAATGGAAGGAATGGTTTGTGTTGAGTGGTTATGCAAGTCCAGTATGCTGGGGAAAACTTGGGCATCACCAAGTCCAGTATACTGGGGAAAACTTGGTATCTCACTTGTGGATGGCCACCCAGGAACAAAGAGATTTGAGATGTCAAGTGTTGAAAAGCTTCAAGTGCAGCCACTTGGCATTATGGGCTCTGCCTGGATCATATAGGTTACAGTAACTTAGCCAAATGGACAGTTGGTGGTAGGGGTTTGATAGGTTGGAACGCGTCCATTCTGGTCTAAGGGAAGGCTTCTAAAAGATCTTGTCTTGGTGAAACCAAGTCTTGTGGGGAAAGTGCACCACCTCTGCAGAGTGTAAAATCTAAGTACTTAGCCATGTCCCTGGCAAAGGAAAATTTGAGCATCAAGACATGGAATCTATCAAGAATCTCCTCATCCCAATTTCTAAGATAAAATTTTGTAGTTGAACAAGGGTGAAGGATCACCAATTTCTATTGGGAGATGCCTTGGGTGATTTTGTAAAGCAAAAACTTAGTGTTTTCAAATGATAAGGAAAAATCTATTTTGAGCAATGCAAGTCTAAAGCTCCACTTAGCCAAATGCATATAGATGATAGACTCCACTATACTACCATAGTATCACTTGCCAATACAATTCAAATGTATTGACCCTTGTGGCTGTAACTTGTTATGTTGCAGGTTTGTTTGATATTAGTGAAGTTTAATGATTAGGATTACAAGTCTACAACCAACATGTCTGCCTGTGGCACTTTGAAGATGAAGGACCCCATGCTATTGTTATATTCTGCTGCATTGTAATGCGATAGCCAAATGAGCTATGTAAGATGTAATAAGTTATTTTATTCCTGGTTATAAAGTTGTATTATGACCTTTGTTTCTTGATATTACATCTTAACTGTGGATGCTAGCTATTGATCTAGGGACTAGCATTGTAAACACAGGGATCTCTACCTTATTAAAGGTTGGGAACCTTATAGTTAGTACTCTATCAACTCGTTGCACTAATCTAGTAGATATATCTTGGCTTGTGTGTGTTCATGCGATAGAAATTTTTTGTTTTCCATGCTAAGAACTCCTACACTAGAATCTTTCAGAAGATTCCGGGGAAAACATCGATTTTTTTTTCAAACCCCGAAATTGACTTTCCTTATATGAATCTTATTCTCCGGACCATTACAGATCTCCTCGTGATGTCCTGGATCCAATCCGAGACTCCGAACAACATTTGGTCTGCAACTCATATTCCGTATCTACTAAACAACATCGAATCTTTAAGTGTGTCTCCCTACGGTTCGTGAACTATGCAGACATGATCGAGACACCTCTCCGATCAATAACCAATAGAGGGATCTGGAAATCCATATGGCTCCCACATATTTCTACGATGACTTCGTGATTGAATGAACCATTTAAATACGATATCGGTTCCCTTTGTCGGTATCTCCATACCTAGTTCAATCTCGTTACGATAAGTACTCTTTACTCGTTCCGTGATATTACATCCCTTGTGACCTAGTCACATTCTTTCAAGCCAATTGGATGACATTCCACCGAGAGGGCCTAGAGTATATCTATTCGTCATATGGATGGACAAATCCCACTCTTGATCCATGTGCTTCAACACATACTTTCAGAATACCCAATTCCACCTTTATAACCACCCAGTTACGGAAGTGGTGTTTGATGTCATCAAAGTACTCATTCGATGATGGTGATTAACATGATCTTATGGTCGAAGGATTAGGTTACTATGTATCTGAAAGCTTGTAGCAAACAAACTCTAAATGACTTGATCTTATGCTATGCTAACTATAGGAGTGTGTCCATCACATCATTCTCCTAATGATATGATCTTGTCATTAATAACATCTAATGTCCATGATTAGGAAACCATGATCATCTATTAATCAACAAGCTAGCTTAAAAAGAGGCTTACTAGGGACTCTTTTATGTTTAAAAAACATACAAGTATTAATGTTTCTGGTTAATACAATTATAGCATGGGATGTAAATATTTATCATAAACACAAAGATATAATAGTAACCACTTTATTATTGCCTCTTGGGCATATCTCCAACAGTTTTCCACTTGCACTAGAGTCAATAATCTATTTTGGAAAAAACTTGTGCATTCAACACCTATAGATTTCTGGTGTTGTATATACATGATTGCTAATCGTAAACTTAATCTTCGGATCTGACACTTCCAGGTCCGCGTGTATTTGCATGTCTTTGCGTCTCTACGCATCACTCATTCTACAATGAGATGGTATTGTATAAATTTGGTCCTTTGGTGAGACCTTTAGTTCCTTGGGGTTAAGCCCGCTATGAACCACACCTTGTTTGATAACAAACTTCTTGACACAAATGCCCTCTTTTTCTGCTACAATAGCAGTCATATACTTAGCCTTTTGTTGTAGTATCTGTCACAATGTCTTAACTTTGGAACTCATCCAAATCCATTATGGAACTTTCTTTCCATTACATTGTGCCACCCATAGTTTAAATTGAGATAAACTTAATTTGTATCTTGTGACAAAACTAGTATCGATCTAACACTTTACAATGAACTATCTGTCTATTTGTCACATCTACATAAATAACATATTCTTAGTTCTTCCAAAGATCATAATAATATCCTTACTATCATCCAATGATCATCTTATGAGTCATTCTGGTATATGCTCATAACATTTAGAGTATATGACATATCTGGATGACATGATTGATCAAAATACTCTTTGTGATTTCATTCACCAAGTGTCAAAAACACTTGTATCTCATCTCGCTTACCAAGTGTCAATACACTTGAATCTTGATTCAATCCTTTCCATGCGAAAAGTACCTTTCTTGTTGTTTCCATATTGAACTCATTCAATATATCATTTATGTATATTTGGCACAACCATATTAGCGTCTCAATCTATCCATATAGACATTGATACCTAATTGTAACATCTAAATTTTTTCCTAATTTTGGAATGTTAAAATAAAATTAATAAGTTGATTGGATTGTTTAATCTTGTTGAAATTTTGAATGAAAAGAAACTTTTGTTTTTTGTTTGAAATTTTACCACACCACATTAAAAGAAGTGGATTAATATGATTACCACATTGGTTGGGAAGATTTGAACAAATCCAAGGCATTTGTGTTTGCTTTTCATTCATGATCCTTGCATTAAAACAAGTTCTTAAGTTAAAACCCCATTTTCAAAGCCCTATTTTATATTACCAAAAATACTCCTACAAGAGTAGAAACAAGGGTATATAAATCCATTACTTAAAAAAATAGATAAAAGGCTACAAAAATGATCCTAAGAGAATCTATATAATTTTAGAAAAATTTGGGGACAGGAATCAAGTTGTTTGGAGTTATACAACAAAAGTTACAAAAGAATTAGTAAATCGGTAAAAGAATAAAAAAAATAAACCTAAACCCTACCCAGCGGCCTAGCCCACCTACGCTCCTCTCCCTATCCACCGCGCGCATCTGCCCGCGAGCAGTGTGCAGCGCAGCAGACGCACGAGCCAGCCCACCAGAAGCCCATCTCCCTTCTCCAGCTAGCTGATGTTTGGGCCCCACCCGACCTTCTTCTCCCTCACGACACACGTCGCTGGAGACCAGATCGAGCCCAAACTGAATGAACACCTAAAGAATCCGCCCGATTCACACATGTATCCTTTCCCTCTTTGCAAGATTTCTTTGCCGATAAATACCTCTCGCCCTCCTCTGTGTTTCCCCTCTCAAAAACCTAAATTCCGCCACCAGGCAGATGCGGAATCCCTCATCGGAGATCCGGTTTTGCTACCACCATTACTGAGTTTCGAAGCTCAAAGTTGAGCTCCATCCCGTCGTCGCCTAGTTCTCTTCCCCGTCCTCGACTTCATCTCCCTGACCCCTCTTTCCCCTCTCACAGGCACACCACTGGAGCCGCACCTCGCCACCGGAGTTGAGCCACATCCCGACACCACCAGCCACTCATAGTCGCCCCCTGAGGAAGCGAGCAACAACGAAGAAGACACCATCGACGTCTCCGTGATCCCCGCACCCCATCGCCTACCCATCCATATCCGTTGACCATAGAATCGCTGCCACCGTCGCCACCTGGAACCGCTCTGCCGCCGGTGACATCATTGCCGGTGAGGCCAGGAGGCTTCTGTTCCCGTCCGTTGGATCCGAGAAAACGGTGAAGATTAGAAGCTTTCCCGAACCGGTACCAACCACTAATAGATCGCCGCGTGGAGTTCGCGGATCATCTGCCTCGATGCCGCGTCCGCACATCGTGTCAACGATTCGGCAGCCATGTCAGATCTAGTCAACAGGTCAGTGCCCATTCAACACGGAATTTTCCTAGAATATTCCCTATTAATTCAAAATAGGGTAGAAAATTTATTAATGTTTGAAAAATCATAGAAAAATATTTGTAAGTCCAAACTTAGCATATAATATACCGTTGCAAAGATATTTTATCTTAGAACAATATTTCATGATTAGATCTATTTTTCGTGGCATAGTTTTTCTACATTTTTTTAATTGGTTAAATAGTCTTTTGTGGTATTTAAATTGTATAAAAATAACTATTGCTCGGAAAATTACAAATAATATATCTATAGATTTAGAAAATTATGTAGAATATAATACAATATTAGATCTAACGTTTAATGTATAGTTTTACTGTAATAATATAAATGGTTTAATGGACATTTTAGACTAAATAATCATAATAAACTATTTGTAGATCCAAAAAATACAAATAAAGTATCAGTGGGTTTATAATTTCATATTCAACATTATTATGATATTAAATATAATTTTTGTAGTGTATAATTATTGTATTGATTTAATTAGTTTTAATGGCCATTTAGATTATTAAATTCATAATATATTATTTATAGGTCAGAAAAATATAAATAATATGTATTTGGATTCACAATTTATGTGGAATACAGATCTAGTCTTAGATATAATTTATGATGAAGTAAATATTTTGAATGATTTAAACTCTATTAAATAGAAATTAAATCATAAAAAATGATTCATAACTCCAAATTTAGTAAAACCAATTTGTACTATTTAGTTCTGATCATATATATCCAGTAAAAGTATAGACAAAATTATTTGGCGTTTTTATATCTGATGATCTTGCAGAAAGTCTAAATTGCATTGTTATAGTAATTAAATCATACAAAAAGATTTATAAATCCTTTTTGCATGATTCCAATTTCTACTGGCTCTAAATTGAGGTACCTATAAAGTTGTATTTAATTCACAATTTAATAATACGAAAACAACAAAATTTGAGTTAAAGTGAGTTAAACCCTATTTAAATCAATATAGTTCATTAATAAATTGTTTTATGCATTAAATGTTTTTTAATATGCATCATGTGTTATAATAGTGTTCAGAATACTAAATACAACTAGTGTGACATTGTAAATCATCATGTATGCATATGATCACTATTGTTTTGATGTATGTTTGTATTATTGCTAAGTTTGCAATTGTTTTTATTGGAAATTATTTTGTCCTCGCGATAGATTGTTCGGAGAGTGCGATTGCTGCAGAAGGAATTCAATCATCACTCATAATACAAACATAAGGCAAGTTATACCACTTGTTCATATTTTTTTCCTAGTTTTTTGTACGCATGTTTTGATCTATAAATTCTGTAGAGTGCATATGTAGGTTGTTCTGGTAGAATTTTTCCTTAGTATTATTTTTAAGTGCGATGATTTTTATAGTATGCCATGAGTAGCTCTATACTCAGGATTTTTCCCTCCTAATAGGTTACCCCTATTTTTGCTAAGTATTGCTTGCTATGCTATAAATATATAAAGTACCGTTGGGGGGTTCGAAAGACAAGGAAATTTTCTAAGTATAAAGGCTCTCTTGAGCGATCTTTTCTTCTCAAATACACTTCAAAATAAAAACTAAGTTTTCTTCTAGGCGGAATGGTTGTCGGGTAAACGAGTGAGATTTTGGTGGAGGACGGCCTCCTAGGAATCAAAGAAGTCTTCCATGTTTCAGAATTCAGAAACTTTCTGTGCAACCAAAATACATATGGGCTCTGTCTTGGCCTAGTACTTAGTGGGAAACCTCACCAGGGTACCAATATTTGGAGGTTCTTGGCACGGTTGGATCTAGCTGGTAGAGGGGCGACTAAGGGAAATCCTCGCCATGGTCTTGTTTGTAAAAGGATTTGATCGTGGATTGTGGGTAATCTGATCGATCAGCCGTGTTCACGGAAACATAACAACATTGAGCATCTGAAGGATGGAGCCTCTGAAGGATCTTCCTCTCTCTTTTCTAAACAAAGTTTTGAAACCCCATGGCGTGAGTAATATCGCCAAAGGGTGGGATTTTGGGACTTGGTGAGTAATATCCAAGTGTTAGGTTGTTTGGACACTTGGTGAGCAATATCCTTGTGTTCCATTTGACCCTATTTTACTTAACCAAATGTTTACAAAGTAGGATAAAAACTCTTCCTCTTTTCTTCTTACTTAGAGAAAATTGGCTTTGTGCAAATGAACCCCAAAGCCTACTCAGCCTTGCATGTAGAGTTAGCCTTATTCATTCCTTGGTATAATTTGCCAATAAATTCAAAGTATTGACCAACTTGTTGGCTGTACGTTTCATGTGTAGAATTTTGGAGTTCGTTGAAAGGTGCGCTAGGATCGCGGGTCTTCACTCAACCTGCCTATGACGTTGATGGGACTCCAAGTTGTATTTATATCGCTTTTGTTGTAATAATGTAAACTCTGGATTATTCGATGTAATAAAGACTTGTATTTTACATGATATTTCATCGACTATGAGTGCTAGCTATTGATCCAGGGACTAGCATGTTATTCACAGGGAATTAGGATCTTGATCGATCCGAGGTTGCTACACTAATATTTGGGTTTTGGCTAAGTCTTTCATCGAAATGAAATTCTTAACCTGTGTCAATAAAATATACATCTTTTCCAATCACCAATATGTCTTTCACATAATATGTTAGAAATATGTCTCAGTGCTCCCACTTAATTTCTTGCAAATGCAAGCATCTTCATCATCTCTGATGAAATTAAACCTTTTAACAGTTTCATCATGGTGAATATTCCAACTCCGTGATGCTTACTTCAACCATTGAAGTTTGCATACGAGTTTAGCATCCTTTGAATTAACAAAACCCTTCGTATCATGTCATGTACATGTCCTAGGTAACAATTCTATTAGAAGAACTTTGTTTTGTTTGTTCAACTATCATATACCAAGATATGTAGTGGTTGATACATTAATCTGTCCAGAATAAATATCGCTATGAAAGATCAAATCTTGTCATAGTCAATTTCTTGAACGTTGTTGTAAACTCTTTATGAACATGTCGACAATTTCATAGATGTGAAACATCCATGTCTATTTATAAATCCAAATACGACCGATAGGTTTTATAACTTTCCAGAGGGTCTTCATGGTTCAAAGCTTGATTTCTCGTCTATGGAATATCACGGATTTTATGGCTTAAATCCATTTTGACGGAGTCAGGGCCCATCATCGATTCTTTGCATATAGTCGATTTATCATTGACAAACAACAATTATTTATTATCAAATCTTAGTATTTGATTGTTTACCTCACCTCCTTGGTTCAATATAAACTTAGACCTTTGTGATCACAACCTTTGAGGCACGTGAGCCATGAGCATTGTTGCTGTCTCCGGGACACTTTTCGGCGCTGTGTAACTCTGCACATATAGCTAAGGTTCAATAACCTTATCAAAGTTCTATTGTCCTCCCACTTAACTTTTCACAAAAAAAAATTCCTTCTAAAGAAACTTGACGTTCTAAGAGACAAACACTTTTGTCTTCGATGTTATGGAGGAATTGAAAGAAGTTATTCTAAACAACATACAAAGACATGCTCATCCGACTTTGGTTGTAAACATTTTACTTATGCCTAGCATACCAAAATTTAAGAAAGGACAAATTGGGTTTTATCCCAAACTATAACTTATATGGTGTCATTTCAACGGATCATGATGGTGCTCTTTTCAGTGTAAAAGCGGTAGTCGCTAAAGGTATTAATCTTTAAAATTCAATGGCAGTTTTATTACTGACACCTTTGATCTCACCATGTCAAATAAGGTTTCATTACATATCTCGAATACTCCATACTCTTATGGTGTTTCAGGAAATGCAAATCCATGGAACGATTCCTCAAATCTTAGGTGTTATGTTAAACTTGTAACTCAAATATCTTCCTTTATGATCCAATCATAAATTCTTTATTTTGTTGATACAATGATTTTCACATTCATCTTGGAAGTCTTTGAACATTTTCAAATATTTCATATTTCATATTTATGTATTCACTTAAGTTTCGAAGAAAGCATATGAAGTTGAAACCCATCACGCATGACTACACATAATGGACTACATAGATCAATATGTACAAATTCCAAAAAGTTAGTCATTCATTCTTCTAGGCCTTTGAACGAAGTTTTGATGCGTGCACCCAGTGTTGACGTGGGACACTTCGTTGGAACCCCAAGACCAAGGTGTGAAGAGCACAACAGCAATTTTCCCTCAGTAGAGACCGAGGTTATCGAACCCGAAGGAGGAAGGAAACGTCTCAAAGGTGTTGCAAGCAACGTGGAGACCTGCACAACACAAACTCAAGACTCTGTCCCAACGAATAAGTGAGGTTGTCAAGCTCACTGGTTTGCTGTAACAAAGGATTAAACATATGGTGTGGAAGGTAATAGTTTGCAGCAAGTAAACAAGTAACAGTGGAAGATGTATCAATGGTAAAGATTGGACCGGGGTCCATAGTTCACCAGAGGTGCTCTCCTTAGATAAACAACATGGCATGAAGAGTAAACAAATTACAGCAGGGCAATTGACAGGAACTGAGCAAGGCATAACAATGAAATTACTAGTCAGAAAGATCCTATGAGATTTGATTGGGCAATACAACAAGATACATAGACCGCCATCCAACTGCATCCATGACTAGAATTCCACCTTTAGGTTATCATCTGAACCCCCTCCAGTATTAAGTTACAGGCAACAGACAACTGCTTTAAGCAAAGTGTGTAAAGAAAACACTCCACATGTTCTATGAACAAGAGACCGTTGTTTTCTCCCTAGTAGCAACAACACATCTACAACCGAAGAGATTATTGTCACTTCCCCTGGAAACTAGAGGCATGAACCCACTAATGAGCATAAATACCCCCTCTTGGAGTCACTATCAGCTACTTGGCCAAGATAGGCTACTAACAACGGAGAGCATGCAAGATCACAAACAACACAGACATTATAGAATCATAAGACAAAACCATTAATCAAACCAACATAATAATCTCAATGTCCATCGGATCCCCGCAAACACAACATGCATGATTACAAATAGATTAGATATTGATCATGAACGGAGCTCATAAGATCTATACATGAAAGCATAAAGGAGGAGATATAACCATCTAGAGAGTATATGGACCCATAGTCCAAGGTGGAACTACTCACGCATCATACCGGAGAGAAGGCCTCCGGGATGATCTCCCCTCCGGCAGGGTGCCGGGAAGAACTTCAGATCACCCCGATCTAGGGACAATGGTGGCGGTGGCTACAGACGTTTCGTGGATATTTGATCGGGTACTCAGGGTTTCTGCATCGGGGGATTCTTATAGGCGAAGGGGAGCCCGAGGCGGCGTCCAGGGGCCTCAAACCCTAGCCAGGCGCGGGGTAGGGCCCACCCGCACCTAGGGTGGGTCTGGCCCCCCTTGCTGGCCCCTCCGGCTCCCCTCTGGACTTCTTGTTCCCCACGGAAAGTAACTGACTTTGACATTTGTCCCGTCCAATTCCAAGAATATTTCTTTACTAACTTTTCTGAAACTAAAAACAGCAGAAAACAGGCATCTGGCACTGTTGCAACTTGTTAGTAGGTTAGTACCAGAAAACATGTAAAAAGCACCTCAAAGTGTAGACAAGCAAATCAAAGTAGATACTAAACAAGCATGGAGCATAAAAAATTATAGATACGTTTCCAACGTATCGGTATCCCCAAGCTTAACTCCTGCTCGTCCTCGAGTAGGTAAGTGATAAACAGAATAATTTTTGAGGTGACATGCACCCTCACAATAAAGACCCAACCATTTTCAAGCATTGAAAGCTGGGATCAAAGAAATCTAAACATTTGCATGGAAGAGTGAGTTCTAACAATAGGACATAGTAACTATGCATGCAACATGAAAGGCTACAAACAAAAATCATGAATAACATGCATTAAAAAATGTTTGTTTGTTTCACATACAAAAAACATAGCATAGTGGCATTCAGCTTGTCCCTCATATATTAGCAATATAATGCATAAGACACCTGCAAAGTTCACAAGGGTGACTAGAAACAAATAGCACAAGAACAAGTAATATCACAATATGCATCAATCAATAAGCTTTGGAACACTACACACAAAATGACAACTATGCTCTCTTAATGGTGCCTAAAGGTAGAAGGTGGAGACTCAATAATGGTGGAAGAAAGGCCTTTTTGTAAAGGAAGAAGGTATTACAAGTTTCAAAAAGAGCTTCCAAAAATTATAGTACTTGTTATCTTTCAGCCCTCATTGCCCCTATCATAAGCATCTTGAAGTGGTTAAGGTTAAAGTGGCAAACCTGGAGTATATGCATGACAAAGTATAAGTTGGCAATCTCAAGTCCCTTGAATATGAGGGACACACCACATGCATACTCAACTTTGGGTCCAGGTAAGTTCTTGTCATTGTAAGTATTTGCATATCATTGATAACCTCCAATGGGGTACCCCTTGCACATGGTACATGAGCTTTCCCATAACCAAAATGACAAGGCAAGCAGACAATGAGCATCTCAGCAATCTTTTTATTTACCATATGCATAGCTTTTTATTGAGGATGCTTCCTAGATAGCTCATTATGGTGATGCTTCAAGTTTCCACCATGATTAGGCATGGCTTAGGCTAGCTGCCAAGGCGTTTCTCTAACACAGAATACAAACTCCATGGAGTTACAAGTTACCTCTTTATTTCACACCGGTGACATCCATAGACGAAAGAGCATGATATAAACTGAGTACCAACTACAAGTGCAATGTTGAAAACGTTCCCCGTGACAGCACGGTTCTGCTAATTCCAACTTATAAGTGCAAGCATATACAACAAAGTTGTCACAATGGTTCAAGTTTATTAGGGGAAAAGAATAAAATGTGCCATCAAGTTCGTGAGGGCTTTAATCACTAAGTTTTCACATAACAAAATAGTTTTTAATTGGAAGATAGCTAAAAATAAGAATATACTTGGAATGGTGTAACACACCATGCATAGGATTTTATAGTGGACACTTTGGAATAACTTGGTTTCTTGGGTGTTGGAAGCATGAGTAGAACTTACTCATACACGTGGAGGCTAGCAAAAGACCTGGAGCAACCAACTAAGAGAGCAATAATGGCCATAATCATGCAGTGCAACAAAGCATACTAATCAAAGCAAAGAGTGGTACTACAGGTCAAGGACTAAATGATCATAGAGGATAATGGTGACTTGTGAGAGTCATAACATGGTGTGAGCATGTGCCAAGTCAAACCAAACAAAGCATCAAAGGAGAATATCACAATACTATGCTTTTGCATGCTAAAACAAAGCATAATTTCTTCAAGGCACAGTAAGCAATCCCAATTGTTTGGAACAAGACATGTTACATCAATAACCACTAAGTATAATGCTAAAACAACACCTAGCTTGTCATGCTAAAGTCTAAGTCATAGTCAATGCAAGCTCCTCTTGCACTTCAAGCATGAACTTACTACTCCTTTCCAACACCAAGCAAACTTATTTGCAAAACAACACAACAAGAACGGGGGTCCAAACTACTTTATTCAAGCAAACTAAAAAACCTAAGCAAAGAAAACGAAAACTAAGATGCTCCAAGAACAACACAACTATGCATGAAACAATAAAAACGAAGTGTCTAGACAGACCTGAGCTTTTTATTGATGAAGAAGGGGGTGCCTTGGGCATCCCCAAGATTTGACGCTTGTACCTCTTGGATATTTCTTGGGGTGACACCATGGTGGCATTCCCAAGCTTGATATTTTGTCCATTCTTCATCTCATTGCATCATTCTCTATCTACACCTGAAATTTTCCTTCATACAAAACTTCACACAATCTTCATTAGCAACATTAGTTTATTCAAAAGATATTAGGCCACTGGAAGAGCTTTGAAACAACAAGGATTTTCACTAAAAACACAAGCTACTATAGTAACTCCTTCAAAAAGCTCAATTCACCTAAAGAGAATTCAAAAAGGAATCAATAAGAAGCAAATGCAAATAATGGCAGAAATCTGTCAAAACAGACCAGCAGGCAAAAACCGATTTTTTCGAACATCTTCTGTTGCTCAAATCAAAAAGTGTTGAACTATCGAAAGTTATCTAACATACTGGGGGATTTATTCATCCGAGTTACAGAGACTCCTCACGAATGTTTTTGGTGGAGGATAGAAATCTGTTTCGGGACAGCAACTCCCTAAATCTTACTTACCTATCATTAGAGGTCATTCTTGGCACAAAAAGCAAACAAAAAGAATAAGGAGAGGTCATTATTGAAGCAATAACTTCCAAGACTCAAGTAAACTCTCGGGTTATCTCCCAACAAGTACTTTTCTTTAACGCCTTTAAGTTAGGCATGATAGTTTGAGAAGATGCTCTCATAAGAACTATGAGTTGAAGTAAAAGAGAGCCTCAAGAAGCAAATTCAAAACACATTTGAGTCTAACCCACTTCCTATGCATAGGAATATTGTAAGAAAATAAATCAAAGAAGCACATAGTAACAAGAGTGGGTAGATAAAACAAGAGCAACTTCAAAACTTTCAGCACATAGAGAGGTGTTTCAGTACCGTGAAAAATTCTACAACCATACTTTCCTCTCTCATAATAGTTTTCAGTAGCATCATGAATAAACTCAACAATATATCTGTCACATAAAGCATGATTTTCATGATCTACAAACACATAATTTCTATCAAGCTCAAAAATAGTGGGATTAAAACCTTCACAGGTTTTACCCAAAGTAGATATTTCAAAAGGATCCACAGGAACATAACATTCATCCTCCTTTGGTAAGCATGGGGGACAAACAAATAATGTAAGGGATAAAGAGTTACTCTCATTAGAACGTAAACATGGGTAGATCAATTCTTCCTCCTTTTGACCATCACTCTCCTCCTCTTTTTCATCTAATGAGCTTTCAGTTTCAGCAATTTCTTCTTCCATAGGCTCCTGCAAGGCATTAGTCTCTTCCATTTGTGGAAAGCGCCTATTAAAATATTCAAGAATATAGCCATTGTCTTCCTTGTAATTATCAAAGCAAAATTTAAGTATCTCATAAACCTCACATTCATGTCATATCCCAAATTCTGGATTTGGTACTGCATAGCATACATGTCATTGCATCATGATCATCCATGCAAAATTTCAGGTTGAAAAGACTCTGGCGAAACAATATTTTCAAAGCCCTATTTTGAATTACTAAAATGCACCTACAAGAGGATATACCAGGGTTATATAAATCCACTAACTTCAACTAGTGAAAAATATTACAAGATTGATCTTATGTTGATCCTCTGGTTTTTATAAAAATTTAGAGACCAAAATCACTCAATTTGGAGTTCATATGGAAAAGATAGTATAGGAATACTAAAACAGAAAAGAACAAAAAAAACGAAACTAACCTAACCGGCCGAACCACCTTGGCCCGGCCCAACTAACCCCTGGCAAACCGCCGCTCGCCCGCACCCCCGCGCAGCGCATAACCGTTGGGCCGGCCCACCGCAACCAGCTGCCAGCCCGCGCGCGCTAGCCGCTGACAGGCGGGGCCCGCCTGTCATCCCCGCCACCGTGCCCGACGCGGACTCCGCGCCACCGCCGCGATTCTCGGTCGATTCGGCCGCCAACTGCCTCGCCCCCTCCCCAATCTTCGGGCCTCTCTTAAGCCTCATCACGCCGCCACTTTTTCCCCCTCAAAACCGCCTAGAAACCCTAGCTCGAGCTCGGATTCGAGCTCGAACTTTTCCGCCGCCGCCGCCGCCCTCGGTAAGCCACGCCGCAGACGCTCCGAGCCGCCCCCCTTGCCCTCTCTACTTCTTGACGATCGCCTTGCTTCACCGTTTCACCCCGTGCTTGTTTCCCCTTGCCTTCCGCAGCGTAGCGCAGCCAATTGCTCGCCGGAGCACCGCCGACGCCGCCCGCCCCCGGCCGTCCGTCGTCGACGCCAGAGGAAGCCACGTAGCACCCCGACGCCACCAATCGGCATGCCATCCTCCTCTGCAGCTCGTCGACCGCTTTGCCGACGCCGGAGACTGCCGCAACCGCCGCCAGCACCGTCGCCCGACGAGCCCGCCGCTGCCACGTCATCGCGTCGGTGAATCTCGCCACGGTCAACCTCGACCGTCCTATCTTCATAAGATCCGACGGCCCTCTTCTGTCTCTGCACCGAACCGGTACCGGCCACTCGTGGCGTGCTGCGTGGCGCCCGCGTGTCCGCGCGTCAGCGTCGACTAATCTGGAAATAAAGAAATTGATTTAAATGGCAGAAAATTGTATAAACTTATAAAATTCATATCTTTAGATCTACTGGGCCAAAAATTACAAATAAAATATGTGTAGATTCAGTAACTCACGTAGAATCTTGTTGTACATTATTTTTACACTTTTACAGCAAGGTTTTGTCCTGAATAATTAAATGAGTTAATGTCCTTTTTAGAGTAATAAATTCATAAGATAAGTTCTGTAACTCCAAAAATTGCAAATGAGATGTCCCTAGAATCAGTGGAACAAGGGGAATCTCAAAGTGAATTAAAAAGTTAGGCTTACAGTAGTAACTTTTGCAGAATCTATTTAAAGTCTTACTGCAGTATTTTAATTACTCAGTGAGTTATATAAATCCTTTTTGAGAAATTCCAATTGGTACTGTTTCTATTTAGAGTTACCTACACAGTTGAATTTTTCCAAGATTTTACAAACAGTATGTTAGTAGTGGTGAATTATTTAGTTTCTAGCTCTATTATTGAGCATTATAAATTGCATGCTTGCTTTCTTTGTGCTAAAAATAATTTCCATGCATGCATACAGTAGCTATACTGAATAAGATAATGTGATGCTGCGGTAGAATCAATCCACTTTTCATGCATGCATCTTGCATCATCCTTGTTTGCATATGATTGTGGATGGTTTGTTTATGAGTGCAATTATATCGTGTAGATTGTGACGAGTGCAACGCTTGCTCGTGTGTGGATTGTTCTTCCGACCGCTACAACCAAGGAAAGTAGATGCTACCTTGTTCATGATGTTGTCCTACTATTTTCAATGCATTGTCGTGTATTTTGTAGATGCATGTGTAGGATATTACTATCGCTATGCTATGACCTATTATGTGGTAGGGCTTTCCCTGTAGATGAACCACCGTTGGTAGATGTGCTTAGCCATGCTATGATGAACGAGGGCTGGATTACATCACTAAAAGTTGTTTCTAAATGTGTTGGGTTGTGAAAACTAAAACAACTTAATCAATGAATCTCCTGGGTGTGATGGGATTGATAATTTTTGGTGGTATCATTGCGGAAAGGCACCCAGGTATCAAGAGAAAATGATTGGCTTCTTTATTTTGTAGCTTACGTGTACGACCATGCGCCAATAATGAAATGGCTGGTTGGTTGGACTTAGTAGGTTGTGGTAACTCGAACCCGCGTATCCAGAGATTTAGAATTTTGGTAGGTTGGACCGGTGTGCGTCGGGATTGGGGAGATACTTCCCGAATGGTCTCTTCTTGGACTTCTCCCTATCATCACCCAAAAAGAGAGTGATGGTACGAGCTGGGCTGGCCAAGTCACATGGGTAAAGTGTACTAACCCCTGCAGGGTGTATGATCTAATCGATTAGCCGTGTCCCCGGTTATGGACGTCTGAGTTGCTTGATATTGATTCCATGACATGTTTCTCGCTCATTCTAATTTCATAATTGCTTTAATGTTGTTGGGTTAACTTAATTGAGATCTTTTCAAAGAAAATCAAAAACTGTTTATGAAAGTAGGACAAAGGTATTTGCAAATGCAAGCTAGCCACAGCTCCACTTGCCAAATATGCATGTAGATGTTAGCACTATTGTCTTCTTTAATAGATCTACTTGCCATACATTCCATGTATTGACCCTTCGGGGCTGCTACGTTTCATGTTGCAGGATATTCCGATTCTGAGTAATCGAGTTAGGCCACGGTACTCCACTCGGCACTTGTTCACTTGTGGGCAATTTGAAGAATGGAGAATTTACTATATTTATGTTGCTACTTGAATAACATTGAGCTAGCCTTGAGCTAAGCTTTTATTGTCATAATGATACTCTGGATCTTCGTTATTTATGATACACGGATATTTTTGCTATGTTATTCATCTTATTCTATTCTGAGCCAATGAGCCGATCCAGGGATTGGCATGTCATATAGAAGCTACGGTCTTTTTAGAACCGTGGTGTTACAAGATGGTATCAGAGCCCGTGTGTCGACTGTAGGATCGTGACCTAGGTTTGGATTAGGAAGCCATAGAATTATTGAAGCTTATATTAACTCTGTCTTTTATCTTAAGCCTTTCACCCTCGTAAATTCTTACCATATGCTATTCTCACACTTTCCTATTTTAATTGATAGATGGGAGAAGTCAGGACTGAGTATGCAACTATGGAGTCACCAAGGCCCTTTGCAAGACAGTTAGCACAGCTCTCACAGTCATTGGGATTGCCACTGCCCATGTTCAAGGGAAGGAGGCTGTACACCTATGGATATGGTGAGGATGCATGGGAGATCACCACTTTTACCTTCAGGGATGCCGCCTTGCTAAACCCTGTGCATCTGATCTACACCAAGACATACTGCAACTGGGGACTTGGAATAAACTTGGCCCTGCATGAAGCCCTGTCTCGCCAGTGCCATCTTGTCCGACACCTGCTGCCAGCAGACTCACCCTACCGTGACTATGGGAGGAGTGATGAGGATGGGAACGTTGTGGTTACCCCGGGCGACAGGAACAACATTCCGCCACGTCGGAGGCACATAGAGGACATGGAAAGGGAGAATGGAGCTCTAGCTGAGAAAGTGATGATGGTAAAGGAGATAGCAGATTTTGCCAGCAATGGTATGGTGGTCCAAGGACAGGAGATAGAGACCTTGCATGAAGCTGTGGATGTTCTGAAGAATTCCCTGATAGGCAGGGATGCAACCATAGCTCAGCTTAATGGAACTATGCAGGAAAACAACCAGACCATACAACAGTTGCAAGGTACCGTCCAGGAAAGGGACCAGACTATTGAAGATATGGCAGCCCAGATTGCCGCTCTCCAAGCATAGCTGAATCCACCCTCTGATGATGACAATGGAGATGATGGCAACAATGATGATGATGATGACAGTGGGAATGATGATGAGGACGAGGATGATGATGATGGAGACGATGATGGTGGAGGAGATGAAGTTGTTACAGCTGCAGCAGAGAATGAAGAAGAAGAGGAGGATCCAGAAGAGGTAGAGTTTGCGATTTCAAGTGATGAATCAGGAGAGGTGTATACCTCGCCGCCATGGTTGGTTAGTGGACATAAGCGCCAACGCATGAGTGCAAGGACCTACCGCAACCTCTTCAAGAAGTAGATATAAGTCCACCAATTAGTCTTCGTTAGATAAAATCGTTAGGATTAGTCTCGATCGATGTAAAACTTAATTACTGTTAGTTTAAGAGTGTTTGTTTCTCCTATGTGTACTCTAATATCCCAGGATTATTTGTGCGAATTTTATGAAGAGTTATGACAAGTTTGGTTAATTTCTGAGTTATTCCTGTTGCAGTTTTTCTGCTGACGCAGCAGTACTGTACGAATTTTCATATTTTACTGGTATCTAGGAAAAATATGAAAAAAATAGGGCTGGTTCGGAAGTCCCTGTACTGTATGCAAAAGAATCATAAAAAATTCCTGACGAGTTTAAGTCAGGTAGAAAAATTCATGAACACTGCTGGACTGTTCTGGCAGATTCCTGTTTTTAATGCTTTGTTGATCTATTGTGTAGATAACTATTGCCAACTCTTCTAAAAACTATTTCAGTAGGTATGTACTGCTAGGATAACCCCTGGGATGTTGCTGGATCATTGTTTGCTGATGTGTTGCTTGCTTGAGATTGTCTGTGCTTGTCTTTGTTGTTGTTTGGTCATAATGCATGGGTAGGGTCCTGTTTTCGTAATCGATTCTTTCTAAACTTACCTGTGCTGAACCGCAGATACCTCCCCGCTGTCAACCCACTGAGTTGGAGCAGCTCATGGCAGCTCAGGCATAGCTGACCCAAGTTATGACCCAGTTCATGGAAGCTCAGAACAACAACAATGGGAACAACCAACCTCAGGGAGATTCTCTCACTAGGTTTCTGAGGCTAAGGCCAACGAACTTCTCTACTGCAACGGAGCCGATGGTTGCTCTCGACTGGTTGCGTTCAGTCAACAAGGATCTGGTGACTGTCGGGTGCACAGATGTGTAGAAGGTGACGTTTGCTGCTCACCCGCTGGAGGGACCAGCCGCTTCGTGGTGGGACACTTTTCAGATCACCCACCCGCTGGACACTGACACTTGGGCAATGTTTGAGGAGGGTTTCAAGACCAACCACGTATCTTCAGGAGTTCCGAGCCTGAAGAGGAAGGAGTTTCACAACTTGCGCCAAACCAACCGCACCGTGGCTGAGTATATTGAGGAGTTCAACAACCTGTCTCGTTATGCACCTGAGGATGTTGACAGTGATGCAAAAAGGAGGGAGAGATTCCTGGATGGCCTCAGTGATGAGCTTTCAGTGCAGCTGGTGGTGGTTTATTGTCCCACTTTCCAGGAGCTTATGGACAAGGCCAAGATCTTAGAAGGGAAGCACAAGCAAGTGGAAAGCCGCAAGAGGAAGAGCAACAATCACCACTCTGGTTCTCACCACAAGTCTTGCACTTCTTATGATGGATACTCCAAGCATGGAGGGAGTGACCATGGGCACCATGGGAGCCATGACCGCCACCACCATGGAGGCGATGGACATCGCCATGATAGCCACAAGAGCAACCACCACAGCCACAATGGAGGACACACTCACCATTCTGGAGGACACAGTGGACATGACCGCAACCGTGATCGCAACTTTGTGAAGAAGGATCTGAGTGAGGTGACATGCTTCAAGTGTGGCCAGAAGGGACATTATGCGGACAAATGTCCGGAGAAGAAAGGACTGAAGCCCACCAACAACCAGAAGGCCACAGTGAACCACATGAATGTGGAGGAGATCCTGGATGATCCTGATCTTGTGATTGGTAAGTTTCCAATCAACACTCACCCTGCACTTATACTTTTCGATACTGGTGCATCGCATTCATTCATATCAAGGGCATTTGTGGATAAGTATAAGTTACCTATGGAGTCTATGAAAGAGTCTATTAGAGTGAGTTCACCTGGAGGGGATATGATAGCTAGCGCGGGATGCCGCGACTTAACTGTGAGGATTGGAGCACACAATTTCATTGCACATCTGGTAGTGTTGGAATCACAAGGTCTAGATGTAATTCTGGGTATGGATTGGATGTCTATGCATGGGGGACACATAGATTGTGCACAGCGAGCTGTTTCACTCAAAACCCCGGATGGTAAGAGAATTAGGTTTAAGTCGGCTGTGCGACCGGGAAGGTGTAAGCTGAATTCCCTTAAGGGGGTTAGCATGGATACTGTGCCTGTGATTAAGGATTACCCCGACGTGTTTCCGGAAGAGCTGCCAGGGATGCCACCTGACAGGGAAGTGGATTTTCTCATCGATCTGATGCCGAGAACAGGACCTATAGCAAAGAGACCATACAAGATGGATGTGGATGAACTGAAGGAACTAAAGAAACAGCTAAAGGAGCAGTTGGACAAGGGGTTCATTCAGCCTAGTTCGTCGTCATGGGGTGCACCTGTTCTGTTTGTGGAGAAGAAAGACAGCAGCAAGAGATTAGTGGTGGACTATCGCTCGCTGAATGAAGTGACCATCAAGAACAAATACCCCCTGCCAAACATAAATGATTTGTTTGATCAACTGGAAGGATCAAAGGTGTTTAGCAAAATTGATGTGTGATCGGGCTACTTCCAATTGAAGATCCGGGAGGAGGACATACCAAAAACTGCTTTCACTACTAGGTATGGTTTATATGAGTATACAGTTATGTCTTTTGGACTAATGAATGCTCCGGCATACTTCATGACCATGATGAACAAGGTATTCATGGAGTATTTGGACAAGTTCATGGTGGTGTTTATTGATGACATACTGATATATTCCAAGGATGATGCTGAGCATGAGAAACACCTGCGACTGATTATGGAGAAGCTGAGGGAGCACAAGCTGTATGCCAAATTCAGCAAGTGTGAATTCTGGCTGAACACTGTTGGATTTCTTGGACACGTGGTGTCAGGAGAAGGAGTCGCTGTTGATCCAAGCAAAGTGACTGCAGTGACTGAGTGGGAAGCGCCCAAGAATGTGGGTGATATTCGTAGCTTTTTGGGACTTGCTGGATATTACAGGAGGTTCATTGAAAACTTCTCCAAGATTTCTAAACCAATGAAAGAACTTCTGAAGAAGGAGAGGAAGTTTGAGTGGACAGATGCGTGTGAAGCCAGCTTCCAGGAACTAAAGCGTCGACTAGTGACCGCACCTGTTCTGTGTTTACCAGATCTTCAGAAGGATTTCGAAGTATACTGTGATGCTTCTCGACAGGGACTTGGGAGTGTGCTGATGCAAGATGGGAGAGTGGTGTCATATGTCTCGCGGCAACTTAAACACCATGAGAGGAATTATCCCACACACGACTTGGAATTAGCATCAGTTGTGCATGCACTCAAAGTATGGAGGCACTACTTAATGGGGAAACACTGCGATGTGTACACCGACCACAAGAGCCTGAAGTACATATTTACACAGAAGGAACAGAACATGAGGCAAAGGAGATGGCTGGAACTTATCAAGGATTATGATATGAATCTGCAATACCACCCAGGGAAGGCAAATGTGGTAGCAGATGCTCTGAGCCGGAAGGTCTATGCCAATGGATTGACCGTTGGGAAGTTTCCCGAGGATTTGTGCAAGCAATTCAAGGACCTTAGGCTAGAGGTAGTGTCTGAAGGATATTTGGCAGCAATGGAAGTCCAACCAACGCTACAAGACAGGATCAGGAAGGCTCAAGTAGGAGACAAAGAGATAGGTGAAATAAAGGAAAAGATGAAGGAAGATCAAGCAAAAGAATTCCACGAGGATGAGCAAGGAACCTTGTGGTATGGAGATCGTTTGTGCGTTCCCAACAATCCGGAGATAAGGAAGTTGATTCTGCAGGAAGCTCATGACTCGTCGTATTCCATACATCCGGGCAATACGAAGATGTATATGGACCTAAAGGACAGATTCTCGTGGAACAACATGAAGGGAGACATCGCTGAGCATATTGCCTTATGTGATGTATGTAGCCGAGTGAAGGCGGAACACCAGAAGCCAGCAGGACTACTACAGCCATTGCCTGTGCCGGATTGGAAGTGGGATAGAGTGGGAATGGATTTTATCACAGGATTACCCAGGACCAGATCGGGATATGACTCCATTTGGGTAGTGGTCGACCATTTGACCAAGGTAGCCCACTTTATACCAGTGAAGACGACTTACACAAGTGCAAAGTTGGCCAAGATTTATATGAACAGAATAGTGTGCCTACATGGAGTTCCTAAGAGCATTGTATCTGATAGAGGTACCCAATTTACCTCACACTTTTGGCGCCAGCTGCACGAGTCGCTTGGGACTAGATTGGAGTTTAGCATAGCATTCCACCCACAGACTGATGGACAAACCGAGAGGGTAAATCAGATTTTGGAGGATATGCTGAGAGCTTGCGCTTTGGCTCATGGTTCTAGTTGGGATGAGAATTTGCCGTATCCTGAATTTTCCTACAACAACAGCTATCAAACCAGCATCAATACGTCACCGTTCGATGTGCTGTACGGGAAACGGTGCCGGACACCATTGCTATGGGATGGAGTAGGAGAACGTCAGCTGTTTGGACCTGATTTGATCAAGGACGTTGAGGAGAAGGTCGCCTTGATTAGGGATAGGCTGAAGGTAGCACAATCAAGCGCAGAAGAGCTACGCTGACCCCAAGCGCAAGGAAGTGTTGTACGAGGTAGGTGATAGAGCATATCTCAGAGTGTCGCCGTTGCGTGGAATTAAGAGATTTGGAATCAAGGGTAAGCTGGAACCTCGGTTTATCGGACCGTATCGGGTCTTAGCACGCAAAGGAGAAGTTGCTTATCAGTTGGAGTTGCCAGAGGCTCTGTCCGCTGTCCACAATGTGTTCCACGTGTCCCAGCTGAAGAAGTGCCATCCGGAGATGGTGGATACACCATTGAGAGACACGGTGCCGCTAGAGGAAGTTTAGCTTGAGAATGACTTGACCAATGAGGAGAAGCCGGTCAAGATACTGGAAACAGCGGAGAGGATTACCCGCACCAAGACGATCAGGTTTTGCAAGGTGCAATGGAGCCACCACACCGAAGAGTAAGCCACTTGGGAGCGTGAGGATGACATCCGAGAGGACCACCCGCACCTATTTGCTAGCCACGCCAAATCTCGGGGACGAGATTCATCTTAAGGGGGTTAGTCTTGTCACATCCCAAATTTTGGATTTGGTACTGCATAGCATACATGTCATTGCATCATGATCATCCATGCAAAATTTCAGGTTGAAAAGATTCTGGCGAAACAATATTTTCAAAGCCCTATTTTGAATTACTAAAATGCACCTACAAGAGGATATACCAGGGTTTATATAAATCCACTAACTTCAACTAGTGACAAATATTACAAGCTTGATCTTATGTTGATCCTCTGGTTTTTATAAAAATTTAGAGACGAAAATCACTCAATTTGGAGTTCATATGGAAAAGATAGTATAGGAATACTAAAACAGAAAAGAATAAAAAGAAAAGAACAAAAAAAATGAAACTAACCTAACCGGCCGAACCACCCTGGCCCGGCCCACCTAACCCCTGTCTAACCGCCGCTCGGCCGCACCCCCGCGCAGCGCATAGCCGCTGGGCCGGCCCACCGCAACCAGCTGCCAGCCCGCGCGCGCCAGCCGCTGACAGGCGGGGCTCGCGTGTCATCCCCGCCACCGTGCCCGACGCGGACTCCGCGCCGCCTCCGCCGCGTTTCTCGGCCGATTCGGCCGCCAACTGCCTCGCCCCCTCCCCAATCTTCGGGCCTCTCTTAAGCCTCATCACGCCGCCACTTTTTCCCCCTCAAAACCGCCTAGAAACCCTAGCTCAAGCTCGGATTCGAGCTCGAACTTTTCCGCCGCCGTCGCCGCCCTCGGTAAGCCACGCCGTTGACGCTCCGAGCCGCCCCCCTTGCCCTCTCTACTCCTTGACGATCGCCTTGCTTCACGGTTTCACCCCGTGCTGGTTTCCCCTTGCCTCCCGCAGCGTAGCGCCGCCAATTGCTCGCTGGAGCACTGCCGACGCCGCCCGCCTCCGGCCGTCCGTCGTTGATGCCAGAGGAAGCCACGTAGCACCCCGACGCCACCAATTGGCACGCCGTCCTCCTCTGCACCTCGTCGACCGCTTTGCCGACGCCGGAGACCGCCGCAACCGCCGCCAGCACCGCTGCCCGCCGACGTTGGTGAGTCTCGCCACGGTCAACCTCGACCGTCCTATCTTCATAAGATCCGACGGCCCTCTTCTGTCTCTGCACCGAACCGGTACCGGCCACTCGTGGCGTGCCGCGTGGCCCCCGCGTGTCCGCGCGTCAGCGACGACTAATCTGGAAATAAAGAAATTGATTTAAATGGCAGAAAATTGTATAAACTTGTAAAATTCATATCTTTAGATATACTGGTCCAAAAATTACAACTAAAATATGTGTAGATTCAGTAACTCACGTATAATCTTGCTCTACATTTGTTTTACACTTTTACAGCAAGGTTTTGTCCTGAATAATTAAATGAGTTAATGTCCTTTTTAGAGTAATAAATTCATAAGATAAGTTCTGTAACTCCAAAAATTGCAAATGAGATGTCCCTGGAATCAGTGGAACAAGGGGAATCTCAAAGTGAATTAAAAAGTTAGGATTACAGTAGTAACTTTTGCAGAATCTATTTAAAGGCTTACTGCAGTATTTTAATTACTCAGGAGTTATATAAATCCTTTTTGAGAAATTCCAATTAGTACTGTTTCTATTTAGAGTTACCTACACAGTAGAATTTTTCCAAGATTTTACAAACAGTATGTTAGCAGTGGTGAATTATTTAGTTTCTAGCTCTATTATTGAGCATTATAAATTGCATGCTTGCTTTCTTTGCGCTAAAAATAATTTCCATGCATGCATACAGTAGCTATACTGAATAAGATTATGTGATGTTGCGGTAGCATCAATCCACTTGTCATGCATGCATCTTGCATCATCCTTGTTTTCATGTGATTGTGGATGGTTTGTTTATGAGTGCAATTATATCGTGTAGATTGTGACGAGTGCAACGCTTCCTCGTGTGTGGATTGTTCTTCCGACCGCTACAAACAAGGCAAGTAGATGCTACCTTGTTCATGATGTTGTCCTACTATTTTCAATGCATTGTCGTGTATTTTTTAGATGCATGTGTAGGATATTACTATCGCTATGCTATTACGTATTATGTGGTAGGGCTTTCCCTGTAGATGAACCACCGTTGGTAGATGTGCTTAGCCATGCTATGATGAACTAGGGCTGGGTTACATCACTAAAAGTTGTTTCTAAATGTGTTGGGTTGTGAAAACTAAAACAACTTAATCAATGAATCTCCTGGGTGTGATGGGATTGATAATTTTTGGTGGTATCATTGCGGAAAGGCACCCAGGTATCAAGAGAAAATGATTGGCTTCTTTATTTTGTAGCTTACGTGTACGACCATGTGCCAATAATGAAATGGGCGGTTGGTTGGACTTAGTAGGTTGTGGTAACTCGAACCCGCATATCCAGAGATGTAGAATTTTGGTAGGTTGGACCGGTGCGCGTCGGGATTGGGGAGCTACTTCCCGAACGGTCTCTTCTTGGACTTCTCCCTATCATCACCCAAAAAGAGAGTGATGGTACGAGCTGAGCTGGCCAAGTAACATGGGTAAAGTGTACTAACCCCTGCAGGGTGTATGATCTAATCGATTAGCCGTGTCCCCGGTTATGGACATCTGAGTTGATTGATATTGATTCCATGACATGTTTCTCGCTCATTCTAATTTCATAATTGCTTTAATGTTGTTGGGTTAACTTAATTGGGATATTTTCAAAGAAATTCAAAAACTGTTTATGAAAGTAGGACAAAGGTATTTGCAAATGCAAGCTAGCCACAGCTCCACTTGCCAAATATGCATGTAGATGTTAGCACTATTGTCTCCTTTAATAGCTCTACTTGCCATACATTCCATGTATTGACCCTTCGGGGCTGCTACGTTTCATGTTGCAGGATATTCCGATTCTGAGTAATCGATTTAGGCCACGGTACTCCACTCGGCACTTGTTCACTTGTGGGCAATTTGAAGAATGGAGAATTTACTATATTTATGTTGCTACTTGAATAACATTGAGCTAGCCTTGCGCTAAGCTTTTATTGTAATAATGATACTCTAGATCTTCGTTATTTATGATACACGGATATTTTTGCTATGTTATTCATCTTATTCTATTGTGAGCCAATGAACCGATCCAGGGATTGGCATGTCACATAGAAGCTACGGCCTTTTCAGAACCGTGGTGTTACAATTCATAAGGTGCATCATCAGTATTTTTAAGCAAACTAGCAAGTTCAAATGCACCCTTGAAAGCAATAAATTCTTCAATTTGTTCCACATCATAAAAGTCATAATTTCCTTTAACATAAGAGGATATGGTAACATTATCATTATACTCACATTGAAAAGGAAGGTGTTTATACCTCCTACACCAACAAGACTTATCAAAGCAATAAGTAACATTATAAATAGAGCACACATCTCTAGCAATAGTATTCAACTTATAAATTTGTTCCCATAAGTGTTTCCCTTTTTGTGACAAACGGTGTTCCTTGTAATAATAGTTTTGTTCTTCCGTGAACCCACCTTGCCAATAAGAACTAGATTGAAAGAAACCATCCATTGATAGAAAGCTTGACCAAGCAAGGCAAAGATAGACCAGCAACTAGAGCAGGAACTATTTTTTTGTGTTTTTGAATAAAGCAAGCAAACCAAACTAGACTATTTTTTTGGGGGGGTTTTGAAAAGAGGCAATCAAAACCAGGCAAAAGAAACAAAGAAAACTAAAAACAAAGTAAAGAGAAATGTAGTGAAGGACTCCCCTAGTGAATACGTCCTTAGCCTCCCAGGCAACGGCGCCAGAAATCTTGATGCGTGCACCCAGTGTTGACATGGGACACTTAGTTGGAACCCCAAGAGCAAGGTGTGAAGAGCACATCAGCAAGTTTCCCTCAATAGAGACCGAGGTTATCGAACCTGAAGGAGGAAGGAAACGTCTCAAAGGTGTTGCAAGCAACATGGAGACCTGCACAACAAAAACTCAAGACTTTGTCCCAACAAATCAGTGAGGTTGTCAAGCTCATCGGTTTGCTGTAACAAAGGATTAAACGTATGGTGTGGAAGGTAATGGTTTGCAGCAAGTAAACAAGCAACAGTGGAAGATGTATCAATGGTAAAGATTGGACCGGGGTCCATAGTTCACTAGAGGTGCTCTACTTAGATACACAACATGGCATGAAGGGTAAACAAATTACAGCAGGGCAATTGGTAGGAACTGAGCAAGGCATAACAATGCAATTACTAGTTAGAAAGATCCTATGAGATTCGATTGGGCAATACAACAAGATACATAGACCGCCATCCAACTGCATCTATGACTAGAAGTCCATCTTCAGGTTATCATCTGAACCCCCTCCAGTATTAAGTTGCAAGCGACAGACAACTGCTTTAAGCAAAGTGTGTAAGGTAAACAGTCCACATGTTCCATGAACAAGAGACCGTTGTTCTCTCCCTAGTAGCAACAACACATCTACAACCGAAGAGATTACTGTCACTTCCCTTGGAAAGTAGAGGCATGAACGCACTATCGAGCATAAATACCCCCTCTTGGAGTCACTAGAAACTACTTGGCCAAGATAGCTACTAACAACGGAGAGCATGCAAGATCACAAACAAGACAGACATGATAGAATCATAAGACAAAACCATTAATCAAACCAACATAATAATCTCAATAACCATCGGATCCCCGCAAACACAACATGCATGATTGCAAATAGATTAGATCTTGATCATGAACAGAGCTCACAAGATCTATACTTGAAAGCATAAAGGAGGAGATACAACCATCTAACTACTACATGGACCCATAGTCCAAGGTGGAACTACTCACGCATCATACCGGATAGAAGGCCTCCGGGATGATCTCCCCTCCGGCAGGGTGCCGGGAAGAACTTCAGATCCCTCCGATATAGGGACGATGGTGGCACCGGCTACAGACGCTTTCGTGGATATTTGATCGGGTACTCAGGGTTTCTGCATCGGGGGCTTATTATAGGAGAAGGGGGAGGCCGAGGCGGCGGCCAGGGACCTCAATCCCTAGCCAGGCGCGGGGCAGGGCCCACCTGCGCCTGGGGTGGGTCTGGCCCCCCTGGCTGGCCCCTCCGGCTCCCATTTGGACTTCTTGTTCCCCACAAAAATTAATTGACTTTCACGTTTGTCCCGTCCAATTCCGAGAATATTTCTTTACTAACTTTTCTGAAACCAAAAATAGCAGAAAACAAGCATCTGGCACTGTTGCAACTTGTTAGTAGGTTAGTACCAGAAAACATGTAAAAAGCACCTCAAAGTGTATACAAGCAAAGCAAAGTAGATACTAAACAAGCATGGAGCATCAAAAATTATAGATACGTTCCCAACGTATCAAGTTTCAATTATCTCCAGGAAAGTCTCACAAGTGTCATTTGATCAAAATCAAAAGACTCCAAAATTCCATCAACATGGAGTTTGTACATGTTTTCTTTCCAATAAAATTTAAACAACGATGTCACTTCTTAAGTGATCTTTCAATCATTTGTATTTCGACATTTTTAGCATTAGTTTTATGGACGTGATTTCTCCAACCAGACTTGTAAATCAGCCATATTTTATGGAATACGGTAATTATTTGAACAATCTATTGTTCTCATAATTCCTGATGAAAATAACAATTATCGGAACAAATTTTGAAGGTAAGCTTTGATGTTAATGAGAAACACAACAATACTTTGTTTATTTTTAATCAACATCATCACATATTCTCTTGATGGTTACTTAGGCCATTGCAGTTCTTGAATTGTGTTGTCCTGCATGACATTTCACACCACCCAATTCGGTATCCAATACCCATGAACCATATTTTTTAACAAGCAAATAATACAACCATAACATGTATATCATCTATATACCTAAGATAGACAATTCCAGTCTTTCCTTTTCTGCCAAATATTTCTGAGATTCTCTTTCAGTATTTACGTTATATTTAAAAAATCTATCAACATCAACAGTGGATCCATACACATGACACATAGTCCAAAGCGTGTATAGTCAAATAATAATACCTTTGGACTTGCACTTTGAAGTATATCACCATCATCAAATGTTTGGCATTCTTTCAAAATCCATTCTTTAGTAATCTTTTAGTGTAGTAAACATTTTACCCACATCTCCTATTCATCCTTATCATGATCAAGATACTATAGCTTATAAAGGCGAATCGCGAGTATAATGTTGCTTTCCAAAAACCCTTTTGGAGGATTAGGATGTCTAGCATCTCCAACCTTTGCAAATTCTCATCAAATATGAGAATATAAACTTTGCTAAATTTTACTCTATCATGTTGCAACCAAAACATTGTTTTAGATATCGTAATATCTTCCACACATGATGGTTTCTCAAACAATTCTTTCAGCTCCTAGATCACCTTGATATTAAAACAAACTTTTTGAATATCAAGAATCATGGAGGCAAACATGATACTTTTAAGATACTAAGCGGAGTTTTCCAAAAGTTTGTAATAGGACTTTTAAACTTAAGATTGACACTCAAAATAATACGATGCCATTTCGTAAAGTAACTATCCAGAATTCTATAGTTCTATTATCTCAATTATAATTAAGTATAAGGTGGTGAATGGATGCCAATGAATACAACAAATTATGCAAATTCACTTTGATTTAATTTATGATAAATTGTGTTCAACTTTAATCATATTACTATTTGAACTCCCACTCAAAACAACATCCCTCGAGTTGTTTTATTGATTACACGAACCAAATCCATAATAGCAAGTCTGATCATCATGAGAGATGATGTAGCTGCAAAGGCGAACAATCGACATGTTCATCATATCACCCATATGACTCATGCTTTACCTTTTGGTATTCTATTTTCCGATACCATGTCCGTACATGCTAGGCTCGTCAAGTTTAACCTTAGTATCCGCATGTGCAAATCTATCTTGCACCCGTCGTATGCACACATAGAATCTATCACAGCCAATCATCACGTGATGCTTCGAAACGACGAGTCTTAGAAACGGTGCCTACTAAGGACTAACACTTTATTACTTGATATTTAGTGAGAGGGATCATCTTATAGTGATACCGTTGTGATCTAAGCAATACAAGATGCATAAAAGGGATTAACATCACATGAAATTCATAATATGTGATATGATATGGCCTTTATTCTTATGCCTTTGATCTCCTTCTCCAAAGCACGAACATGATCTCCATCATCACCAACGTGACGTCAAGGTCAATGGCGCCGCTTCATGGTTGTCCATTACCAACAACAACCATTACGACTACTTGGAATAAATCGATTACATGATGAATAGACACGTAGGTCTTAACGAATTTAAAGACAACCATAAGGCTCCTGCCAGTTGCCAACTTACAATAAGGATCATTGCATACATCAAATATAATCACAATCACATCATGGCCATATCACATCACATGCCCTGCAAAAAGAAGTTTGACGCCTCTAATTTTCTTTGAATGTTTTACGTGGCTTGGGGCTTTCGAATAAGAACTTTCTTACCTACGAACAAGAACCACACCACTGATACAAGTATTGTCAAGTTCCCATTGTAAATTGAATCTTAACTATGGTGGGATAGATAGACACCCGTAAAGCCACTTGTGCAATGCAAGTTGCATGTTGAGAGTGGAGCAAGTCTCATGTGCGACGACATGTAAGGTTAGCCCGGGCCACTTCATCCCACCATTCCGCAAGATGCAAAGTACACGAAAAGCAAGCGGCAACAAAAGAATCAGTGCCCAAAAAACCATTGTGTTCTACTCGTGCAACAAAACTACGCATAGAGTTGGCTCTAATACCACTATAGGGTTCGTAGCATGGAAAACAAAAAATTTCTATCGCATGAACACACAAAACCAAGATCTAATCTATGTCAAAGCCAAGATCGGTGCAACGATATTGGAGAGAACTAACCATCATAGATCCAAAGCATTTAACGAGATAGGATTCTCATGGTTGATGTAGTCAATAACTTACCGATCTCACGATCATGTAGACGATCCATCCAGCGCCATGTTCAGGCCTTGCTTCCGCAGTCGGCCACACGTACGGTAGTCGATGAAGACCTTCATATCCCTTGTTCCAGCAGGGCATTGGAGGTTGTAGATCTCCTCGGAATCCCAACAGAACGATGGTGTGGTGGTGGTGGTGGAGGAGGAGAGATTTCTGCAGGGCTTCGCCTAAGCCGGAGCAGGACGGTGGATGAGAGATAAGAGAGGGGGATAGGTTTAGGCGCCAATGGACAAGGGTGTGTGTGTGGGGGGGGGGGTTCACCCCCACCCCTCATTATATAGGTGGGGGGAGGTCGGCCAAGGGTTCCTAGCCCATGCCGTGTCCCGCCCCCCAACTCGGCCACCAAGGGAAGAGCTTGAAACCTTTTCCACCAAGTCTTCATTCTTACCAAAAACTAGAGTTTGACTTTTCAAACTAGGATTTTACTATTCAAACTAGGGTTTGACCCTTTTACTAGTCTTGTCCAAATTGGCTCTTTAGGGTTTGGTGCGACTAACCCCTAGGGCATGCCACTGTCCAAGTGACCCCTCCCGGGGTGGTAGAACCACTGGTGGTCCCTCTAGAACATTCTAGAAGTATCTAGTCAAAACACCGAAATTTTTTCCGAACCCCGTAAATCTACTTTCCTTGTATGAATCTTATATTCCAGACAATTCTGGATCTCCTCGTGATGTCCTGGATCCAATCCAAGAGTCCAAACAACATTCGGTCTCCAACTCATATTCCATATCTACTTAAACAACATAGAATCCTTAAGTGTGTCTCCCTACGATTCATGAACTATGCAGACATGATCGAGACACCTCTCCAATCAATAACCAATAGAGGGATCTGGAAATCCATTTTGTATCCCACATATTTCTATGATGACTTCGTGATCGAATGAACCATTTATATACGATACCAATTCCCTTTGTCACGTGATACTTTACTTATCCGAGGTTCGATCGTCGGTATCTCCCTACCTAGTTCAACCTCGTTACCGATAAGTACTCTTTACTTGTTCCGTGATATGACATCCCTTGTGACCTAGTCACATCCTTGAAAGCCAATTGGATGACACACCATCAAGAGGGCCCAGAGTACATCTATCCGTCATATGGATGGACAAATCCCACTCTTTATCCATGCACTTCAACACATACTTTCAGAATACCCAATGTCACCTTTATAACCAACCAGTTACGGAAGTAGTGTTTGATGTCATCAAATTAGTCATCCAGTGATGGTGATTAACATGATCTCATGGTCGAAGGATTAGGTTACTATGTATCTGAAATATTGTAGCAAACAAACTCTAAATGACTTGATCTTATGCTATGCTAACTATAGGAGTGTGTCCATCACATCATTCTCCTAATGATATGATCTTTTTATTAATAACATCTAATGTCCATGATCAGGAAACCATGATCATCTATTAATCAACAAGCTAGCTTAACAAGAGGCTTACTAGGGACTCTTTTATGTTTACAAAACATACAAGTATTAATATTTCCGGTTAATACAATTATAGCATGGGATATAAACATTTATCATAAACAAAGATATAATAATAACCACTTTATTATTGCCTCTTGGGCATATCTCCAACATTAAAACTTGGGGCTCGACGAACAAGTCAGCGGACAGGTTGGCAAACCTTGCCAGCGTCCATGCAGATGGCACGCTGGCACCACACGGAGACCACGGAAGTGCCACATAGGCTGACACATCGGATAACCACGAACATGTTCGATGGAAGCGCGGAACAACATAGGAGGGCATGTGGGCAAGCGGGAGTGGGTGTGTTTTCCTTAGTGGCGCAAGATGGACAAGAAGCTAGCGGTGTGGCCCGGATTTGGTCAATGGAGCAAGGTGAACGATGACGACTGGCGGCGATAGATGGTTGCGTATGGCTCGGGCATGACAGAGAACCCTAGGGAGACATCAGAGAGGCTCCTGAGAACCTGGGGACTCATCGTGAGTGCAGTAGACGTGACAGCGAGGCCAGAGGAGGCTTGTAGCTACGACAATGTTGATAGAGAGCGGCGGCCTGAGGCGGAGAGGATGGGTCGATTCCGTCGATAGGGGTACCTCCTTCTTGCGCGAGTCAGGGAAAAAGAACGAGAAGATCATGGTGGTTCTAGTGTTGTGCTTGGCTGGATAAGGGGAGGCCGGAGACAGCGGGGATTGTCGGAGATTGAATCTAGGGTTTCAGAACTTGGGAGAAGTAGAGGTAGGTCGGGAGAGAGGGTGTGAGTGGATGAGGATGAGCCAGGGCATCTCAGCGGGTCTTATCCCGTTCCAGGGCGACAACGGCGGGGATCTCAGCGCGCGGTGATGTGACGGATGATGAGTGCATATTTGCATCATGTTTTATATTACTATTTTGCATTGTAGTTGTAGGATCTTAATATTTTACGGCATCCGCGTGCATGTTTTATGTCTATTTTCACCAGGATCAGGATACGGTGGACACAATTATTGGACCAGTTGTATTGGAGAGAAAAGGAGTCAAATACAACGTAAATCGCTTATTTGGGAAATATCAATAACACTAGAAGAAAACCCGAAGAAATTGGAGGACACAGAAGGTTTAATGACCAGCTATACGGCGGGAGGAACTTTTCCGGCTGTATAGTTCCTGCCGGATAGTTGGTGCCGACACCGCCTCTTCAAATAGTTTCACCCCGTGCAACTGGATCGGACAGACGACATACAGAACACCCAAAAATTCCCGAAACCTCACCTCCAAAAGGCATCTGGAGGGGAAACTCATCCACCAGGGATCATCTTCGAGCTACGCAGATCTGGGAGGCTAAGGCATCGATCTTCATCATCAACCGCTGCATCACCACCATCTCCATTCATCCCATCTACATCTTGTCTAGATCTTGTTGTAATTTCCATACTCGTTGTGGATTTATACAAGTACTATTCATCTATGATAGATTCCATTGCCTTTGCCATGATGTTGATTGCCTCCATGTATGAGTAGATCATTAGTTCTTGGGGAGATAGAGAAACCCTAGCATGAGATTGAAATAAGATAAAGTTTATTATGATATTCATCGCTGTGACCATGTGCTATATTGTCTTCATCTTGATGTTGGTAGAAGTCGACCTATCAATATTTTCCTCTTCTGGGGACTTGATGGAGGGAACTACTTGTTGGTAGATGGAGGTGTGTTAGCACTTACAGTGACTATAAAGCTATTGGCACTCCTTAAGTATCAACCATGGAATCGAGGAAACTCACAAAATACTATCCATGCCATGGGATACGTCCTACGGGATTAAGTCCCTTAATAGCACGATAATTCAATTAATGTTGATTGTTGTCTGATGTGGTTATGAGGATGATGTGAGTAGTGGTGGCTGCCTATTTGTCCAAATATGGAGTTCCTCGCACACATACATAGTTGAGAATGTTTATGGTCATAATCTTTACCTTAGCCCTTTATAAATGCTAGAGGTGTATCCGCTACTCCCTAAGAACGCCTTTTCCCATTGCAGTTTCAAATCTCTTTTACATACGCGATACTTATTTTCTGTATTCAGTTTACTTTACTTATTGTTCTCTTATACCAAAAACTAAAAAACACCTTTTTTACACAACACTCGCATTTTACCTTGATACTTAGAACTTTATTTTATTATTTCTATTTTAGTATTTACTTCAAGAGTTATTAGACTTCAGACTCCTGCTCCGTGGGATCGATATCTTTATTTTGAAACTAGCTACTAACGATATGTGCACTTGCAGTCATCAAGCTAATTTCTGGCGCCTTTGCCAGGGAGCTAAGCGTTGTAGGTCTTTTAGTTTTTGTTTATTTATTTTAGTCTTGCTATGATTTATTTTGAGTTACAGGTTTCCACCAACATGATGGATTTTGAGCGTTTGACTAGTGCTAACCCACTCAGCCACTTTAGGAAGCCCTATGATATTAATAAAAGAGACAACTCCAATGAGAAGATAAGGGGGTTTGAAATAAATCATCTACTACTTGGTATTCTGGACAAGAAGCAATTTACTAGAGATGAAAAAGATCCTGATCCATATTAGCATATTGCATGCTTCAAAGATATATGTGGAACTTTCCAATTACCGGGGTATACTGCTAATGAGGTAAGGGTTAAACTTTTTAGTCAAACCTTGACTAGCAAAGCTTTCTCATGGTATAGATCTTTACCATCAGAATCCACTAGCAAAATATTATCCATTATCAAAATCTTTTGGAATCAGGCGTCTTATAATGACTTGGAGGAACCATTATAATGAAGGACTAGTAAGAGCTTATATAATATTTAAAGGTTAATTAGAAAGATGCCACTACAATTTCTAGCTATTTGAGAAACGTCATTGCAACTTTGAACTTTTGAAAAACTCCACTATAATTCTCTATACATTCCATAGACGCCATTATGCCTATTTTTAACACACGTACAACACAATATACACTCATATTATTGTTGTGCATACATATACAAGGTGGGCCTCACCAGATTTAACTTTTGTTGCCGATTCATTTTTGTGTAATAATGGTTTTGTTATTTTATAATATTATATTTGTAATAAATCAATACACACGTGTTGTATTTATGCTCTTAGAGAATAAAATATAATGGCCGCATCGTATGAAGTACTCTTTTCTCTTCATATTTTTTGAACTCAAGTTTCACTAATTTAACGTACACTATTTAGTTAGTAAAACAAATTTTATCTTTCATGGTGCTTACAGATAGAGATACATATAAATCGTTGTAAATTATGGCTTCAATACTGTTTTCTATGACACGGAGGAAACATAAATTCAGCAGTCATCTAAAGCAATACACATGGCCTAAGCTGATTCTAGTGGGGCTACCGAATATACGTATGTATGATGGAAATACAAGTGTATATTGTGGGGAAGGTGTGTTAAAATGGCCATAATGGCGTATATGGAATGTATGTATAATTGTAGTGGCATTTTTCAAAAGGTGAAAGTTGTAGTGGCGTTTCTCAAATAGCCTAGAATTGGAGTGGCGTCTATCCAATTAACCCAATATTTAAAGACTTACTTAGTCAATGTCCTCATCATGATTTGCCTGAATGGTCTTTATTGCATATCTTTTATAGCGGTTTAATTTAACCTAATAAAATTAAACTAGACTCTTGCGCAAGAGGAGATTTTATGAATCTACCCATAACTAAAGCTTGGGCTTTACGTAATAGAATAAGCGATCATAGAGTTTCATGGAATTTTGGTCTAGAAAGTGAAGGAGGCACAAAAATAGATTATGATTGTATTCATGACTATAATAAAAAGGGCCATGTTAATGAATTATCTAAAGAACTTTATTTAGATTCAGATCTTGTGTTGCAAGTTGTTAAAGATTTTCTAGAGCATATCAAAACTCCAAAAGAGGGTTCGGTCAACTATGATCCACCACCCAAACCTGAGTTAAAAAAGAAGTTAAAGCAACACTGGCCTCCCTAGAACCAATGCATGAGATACCTTTTCCTAACACTGCGCGGAAGCATATTTTAGAATATGACCAGGTCAAAGCAGTACAGGAGAAGAAGGAAGAGGAAAGTGTGCCAGAAGTTGAAGAAGATCTGGATGAAACCAAAGATGAAGAGGTAACCAAGGAAGCAATTATGGCTATGTATGCACATTGTAACATAGTTGAACTTCATGAAGATACTTTCGTATTGGTTGAAGGTAAAACTAAGGTAAAAGATGTGGGTAATCCTATTCTTCTCTGCATATTTAAAGAAACCTTGCATTATGGTTTATGTGATCTTGGCACCATAGTTAATGTTATATCTTATGATTTTTATTTAGAAATAAAAGAAGAGATAGCACCGGCTACAATAGAAAATAGTGATATGACAATCAATAGCCAATAAAAATCTTAGAATTATAATGGGAGTAGTTGAAGATGCAACCGTCACAATTGGCAATAAAAAATTTCCAATCAATTTTGTAGTTATTGATATGCCAGCTGACACTCTTTGCCCAATTATATTTGTAAGAAACTTTTTGAGCGATGTAGGTTCCACAGTTGATTTCAAAAAAGAGATTGTATCCCTTAAGCTTGGGAAAGTGGAAAAAGAATTCCACTTTTCCAAATTTAAAGACGAACGTCTACATATACAAGAAGAAGATAAAGAAAAAACTATTGAGGAGATGGCAGCTCTCTTCTTTAGTAATCAAGAAGAATAAACAAATGAAGACTCAAATTATGAAGAAATAATTATGGAGGATAGGTCCCTAGAAGAATTAGAAAGTGAATTCGATTCACTTCCCATCTTAGGGCGTCCAACTGATGAGGCTTTTTAAGAGCCAGAAAAGGGAGGGGACAAAGAATACCACCCCCAGAATTAAAAACTTTAACAGATAATCTTAAATATAGATTTTGGACAATACTAATAAATTTCCTGTTATTATTAGTGCTAAAATTTCAGGGGATGAAGAAGAAGAGCTCATGAAAGTACTTAAGGAGCATCACAAGGCCTTTGGGTACTCAATGGTTGATTTGAAGGGCATTAGTCCCATCATAACCATCCATCGAATATTCATGGAGGAATGTGTAAAAACGGTTGCAGAATTTAATAGAAGGATAAAGCATGAAATGAAGTAAGAGGTAAGAAAAGAAATAGTTCGCGTACTGGATGCAGGTATAATCTATCTTGTAAAAGAGAGTGAATGGGTAAGTCCTATTCATTGTGTTTCGAAGAAGGGCGGTTTTTACTGTTGTTCCTAATGAAAACAATGAAATGATACCTACTAGAACTATTGTTGGACATAGGATGTGCATAGATTTCAGGAAATTGAATAAATAAACCATGAAAGATCACTATCCTTTACCGTTCATAGATCAAAATTTAGAGAGGTTAGCAAACCACACTCATTTTTGTTACTTCGACCGATACTCTGGTTTTTCCCAAATAGTTGTTCATCCTGATTACCAACTTAAAACAACTTTTATTAGTCCTTATGGTTTACATGATTACCGATGCATGCCTTTTGGTTTATGTAATGCTCCTTCTCCTTTTCATAGATGCACGACTGTTTTTTTGTGGATTTTATAGAACTAATAATGGAAGTATTTATGGATGACTTTTCTATCTATGGATCTTCATTTACTAGTTGCTTGGATAATCTCAAAAGAGTTTTGCAGCGTTGCGAAGAAAACAATCTTGTTCTAAACTAGGATAAGTGCCATTTCATGGTTAAAGAAGGCATAGTCCTTGGACATAAGGTATCAAGTAAGGGTATTGAAGTAGATAGAGCTAAGGTTGAAGCAATAGAGAGAATGCCACAACCTAGGGATATAAAAGGTATAAGGAGTTTTCTTCGTCATGCGGGCTTTATAGAAGGTTCATTAGGAATTTCTAAACCTTTGACTAACCTGTTGCAAAAGGGAGTGAGATTTATTTTTGATGATAAATGCCTTCTAGCCTTTGATAAACTTAAATATGATTTATCCCATGCTCCTATTATTAAACCACCTATTTGGGATATGACTTTTGACTTAATATGTGAAGCTAGTGATGATGCTGTAGGAGTAACTCTGGGACAACATATAGGTCACAGATTTAATATTATACATCACGCTAGTACAACTCTTAATAGTGCTCAAAAGAATTATCCTAAAGAAGAAATATAACTCTTTGCTGTGTTTTTCTCCTGTGATAAATTTCGTTCTTACATAGTTGATGCAAAAGTAAGAGTTCATACGGATCGTGATGGCTTAAAATAACTACTTGAGAGGAAAAATCATAAGACAAGACTAATCCGTTGGATCCTTTTACTTCAAGAATTTGAGTTGCAGATTATGCAGAGGCAAGAAATAAAGATATTGGATACAGTGTCCATATTTGCCCAGCAATTGGGGATAAATCATATTGGCCTTCTTGGGATCCTAGGAAAACTTCTCATGGGCCTTCTTGGGATCCTGGGAAAACTTCTCATGGGCATCATTTGCCCATGATCCTGGGAAAAAATTTTCTTTGTGTCATTTTCCCATAAGTCAACCTTGACTTAATATGTGAAGCCAATATGTCAGAGGGGAGGAAATTGGGGAGGTCTGAGGCGTGCCAGCGCGGTGTGTCAGAGGGGAAATATAGAGGAGACATGGGCGTTTAAACCTGCGTGATCAAAGCTGGTAACGGTGGTCGAGTTAAAGCGAATTAAGGCCGCGAAATCATCGGCAGGAACGGTGTCGAGGGAGGGAGAAGGGGTCGCGCGGGTGAGGAGGAAGAACAGAGGAAAGTGGGCCTACCGGTCAGTGGGAAAAGAAAGGAGGGGAGGGTCCACTGGTCATACTCTGTACGGGTTAGAAACGAGGTGCGAATCGTTTTCTTTCGGAGAGGGAAAGCTGGGCTGTTTCTGGGCCTGTTGGGCTGCTGGGTTGGGTCGACCCTTTTCTTATTTTTTTTCTGTTTCTGAATCCTTTTCCTTTTCTAAATTTAGTTTCTGTTTTGAATTTCAAACAAACAAACATCAACCAAATCAATTCAAACAACACCAATCTTTGTAATTTTGAAATTAGTTCTGTTCAGTAACATGAACCAAAATCCAAAATAAAAATAATAGTTTTAATAATAGGGCCCATTATTAATTAAATAAATGGACCTTTGTTATTAAATCAAATAGGACTTGTTTTATTTAAATACTCCTTTTGGAATTTAATTATTTTCAAAACCAAAACAGTAGGTTTTATTTAGGAATATAAAGAATACTTGGGAAACTTATTTTAAATGATTAAATAAGTTTTGATGTTTTGTAAATAGTAAAACCTTTATTAATAAAAACTTGGATATTAAATCCTTATTAATTTATTTAAATAAACCTTTGCTATTTTATTTCTAAACAAAATGTTTTAATTCCCAAAGCTTGGCCAAGGTTTAATTGGCTTTGTAAAATATTCTTTATTTATAAAACTTCTATTTCATTTGGAAACAAATATTTTCATTTAATTGTTTCAAAATAGTATTTCCAAATGTTTTTATTTTTCCTTTTATTAAATGTTTATCTTTATAAATCCCTTTAGGATTTATTTGATTCAAATTGGTTTGAAGTTTCCAATTAAATTCAAAAAGTTTCTTCTGGCCCTGAAAATCAAAAAAAGTTTTATTTTATTCATTTATTTTCACATTACAAGATTTGGAAAATCTTGGGATGTGACAGACACCAATCTTACTGAGAGGAAATTATTAGATGAACTAAATAAAAGGTAAGTGGAAGGTAAGTTTTCTTCCTCTAATAAGTGATTTGTCTTCATAGTTTTTACTTCAAATTTTTTGCCTTTGAATTCCTCTTGTTTTTCTAAAACTTTTGATGGGTTTTAGTAACTATACAGGCGCAACTATACGGCCGGATAAAAATCTCCCACAGTATAGTTGGTCATTAAAGGTATTGTATCCTCTTCACAAAATAATTTTTCGGCCTCTAGAAACTATACGACCAAACTATATGGCCGGAAGAAAAACCTCCTGCCTTATAGTTGGTCGTTAAACCTTCTGGATGGTTCGACCCTTTTTCCGGTTTTATTCATCTATCTAATTTTTTTTGTTTTGTCGGTTCCAAGTCGGTAATTAAATCGACCTGGACTTGAGATATTTGGAAATATCTACCCGGAACCAAATATACGGCCGAAGCTATACGGGCCGCGACCGTATAATTGGTCGTTATGCGGCAGGATGATACGTTGGAAACGTATCTATAATTTTTGATGCCTCCATGCTTTTTTAGTATCTACTTTGCTTTACTTGTCCGCACTTTGAGGTGCTTTTTACATGTTTTCTGGTACTAACCTATTAACAAGTTGCAACAGTGCCAGATGCCTATTTTCTGCTGTTTTTGGTTTCACAAAAGTTAGTAAAGAAATATTCTCGGAAATGGACGGGACAAAGGACAAAGTCAATAACTTTCCATGAGGAACAAGAAGTCCAGAGGAGAGCCGGAGAGGCCGGCCAGAGGGGCCACCCCCCCAGACACGACCACAGGTGGGCCCGCGCCTGGCTAGGGTTTGGTGACCCTGGCCGCCTCCCGGTCTCGCCCCTTCGCCTATAAGAAGCCCCCGATGCAGAAACTCTCAGGACCCGATCAATATTCCACGAAACCGTCTATAGCCGCCGCCACCATCGTCCCTAGATCGAGGGGGATCTGAAGCTCTTCCCGGCACCCTGCCGGAGGGGAGATCATCCCGGAGGCCTTCTCTCCGGTATGATTCGTGAGTAGTTCCACCTTGGACTATGGGTCCATGTAGTAGCTAGATGGTTGTATCTCCTCCTTTGTGCTTTCATGTATAGATCTTGTGAGCTCCGTTCATGATCAAGATCTAATCTGTTTGTAATCATGCATGTTGTGTTTGCGGGGATCCGATGGATATTGAGGTTATTAGGTTAGTTTGATTAATGGTTCTATCTTTATGATTCTATCATGTCTGTGTTGTTTGTGATCTTGCATGCTCTCCATTGCTAGTGGTTATCTTGGCCAAGTAGTTGCTAGTGACTCCAAGAGGGAGTATTTATGCTCGATAGTGGGTTCATGCCTCTAGTTTCCAAGGGAAGTGACAATAATCTATTCGGTTGTAGATGTGATGTTGTTACTAGGGAGAAAACAACGGTCTCTTGTTCATGGAACATGTGGACTGTTTACCTTACACACTTTGCTTAAAGCAGTTGTCTGTTGCTTGCAACTTAACACTAGAGGGGGTTCGGATGATAACCCGAAGGTGGACTTCTAGTCATAGATGCAGTTGGATTACGGTCTATGTATATTGTTGTATTGCCCAATCAACCTCATAGGATCTTTCTGGCGAGTAATTGCATTGTTATGCCTTGCTCAGTTCCTGTCAATTGCCCCGCTGTAATTTGTTTACCCTTCATGCCAATGTGTTTATCTAAGGAGAGCACCTCTAGTGAACTATGGACCCCGGTCCAATCTTTACCATTGATACATCTTCCACTGTTACTTGTTTACTTGCTGCAAACCATTACCTTCCACACCATACGTTTAATCCTTTGTTACAGCAAACCGGTGAGCTTGACAACCTCACTGATTCGTTGGGACAGAGTCTTGAGTTTGTGTTATGCAGGTATCCACGTTGCTACCAACACCTGTGTGACATTTCCTTCCTCCTGGTTCGATAACCTCGGTTTCTACTAAGGGAAATCTTGCTGCTGTACTCTTCATACCTTGCTCTTGGGGATTCCAACGAAGCATTCTTCCTCCCTGTTGAGTGTAGCATCACAGGACTTCTCCAAATCCATGATTTCTTTTCCTATTCCGTTAAGATTCTTTTCTTGGGCATGAATTTGGTGTTTCCCGCGAGTCTTACCGACCTATGACCCCTCTTATATACTACCATTGTGCCCCTCTCTAATCCTAATCACCAGGAACCAATCTACCGCTTGTTCTTATGTGAGGCGAGGGCCAGGAAGCCAAGGAGAGAAGTTCCTATGGAGGTTGGGAGCAATAGAAAGGAGGACAAGGAGCTCAAAGTCGACCCTATGGAGTTTCTCGACGCCGGCCATGGGCGCCATAAGAGGGAGTTGAAAGCTCTCAAGTTTAAGATCACAGAGATGGATAAGTTGGCGTCAGGGACACCCAAGCATCTTCGGTGGCTGAGATTTTATCTTGATAAACTTGATGAAGATATCAAGAAGACCACCGAAGCAGGTTTTTATATGAGTCTTATGGCAATACAAACCCTCCAAAGTAACAATGAGCTCATTAAAAAACAAGTGAAAGTGCTGGAACGGAATAATCTTTTCTACATGCTGCGTATTAAAGATCTGGAGGCTGTTAATCAATCCCTCCGTCTCAGGCTGGCCCGTGAAGAGAAGATACCACGTGCCATGGCTCCACAGTGATCTACAATAATCACGGTATCAAATAATCACGAGGGATTATTTGATCCCTCCTGGCTTGATTCCAATCTTGGGGAGATCTTTAAGACCTTGTAATCTATCTTATAAGTTTTTATTACTATTCTAGTTTTGTATTAGTTCGAGTTCAGAAATAAAGCTTGCATCATTAGAATTCCCTGCAGGAACAGTCGATCCCTTTTATGAAATCTCCGAGTTTATTATAACATATGGAGAATTATTGAGTTTGTGTTTGTCTTATTAGATATATGAATGGCTTGAGTATAATTTTACTTGCACTTGATAGCAATAGGAGTCTTTCACACCATTGATATTAATGGAACATACAAAGATAATTTGGTCAATGTGCTGTAAGTTCATGGTTTGATTTAAAAAGGAAAAATTATCTAATGAATTAGAGTTGAAAAATAAACCTTGAATAAAGGAAAATTAAAAGTGCTATCAAACTAGAGTGAGAACAAGACGAGGTAGAATATTCAAGCTATAAAAGATGCTTCATATACAATTGGAATTTGGTAATTGAGATCGTTAAACTTCGAATTCCTACATGAAGTGGAATGTATGGCCAGCTCATTTGCACGACACTTAAACAAAAGTGTGAGCACATATATATAAAAAAAGGAAATAAGTAAAGAAAGAAAAAAAAGAGCGAATATGCAAAGAGAAAATAGGCATATACCACTATATTGTAGCAAGACAAAGAAATGTTTGAGATTTTGAATCCCAAGTGAATAAGTTAATCCTAAAACACTTGGGACTACCTCGCTAACTCATTCGATCGAACCGAATACTTTTACATCATGTTGAGAGTAATCTGTTGTGAACTATTAAATTCTAAGGTGTGGAAGCCTGCTAATATTATTCAGATGGTTCGAGTAAGGTACTATTCATGAACTTGTTCCTATGTATCATATATGATATGCACATGCTGCAACTGCCTCATTTATTTTACCGATTCCGCTTCATGAATATGAGGATCACATCCATTAAGCTAAACTTTCTCAAGACGATCAAGAGTCTAAGCTTGGGGAAGTTGATGAGTGCATATTTGCATCATGTTTTATATTATTATTTTGCATTGTAGTTGTAGGATCTTGGTATTTTACGTTGTTCGCGCGCATCTTTTATGTCTATTTTCACCAGGATCAGGATACGATGGACACAATTCTTGGACCAGTTGTATTGGAGAGAAAAGGAGTAAAAAACAACGTAAATCACTTATTTGGAAAATATCATTATCACCAGAAGAAAACCCAAAGAAATTGGAGGACACAAAAGGTTTAACGACCAAATATACGGTGGGAGGAACTTTTCAGTCCGTATAGTTGGCCTCGACACCAGCTCCTCAAATAGTTTCACTCCGTGCAAGTGGATCAGACCGACGACATACAAAACACCCAGAAATTGGCGAAACCTCACCTCTGGAAGGCATTTGGAGGGGAAACTCATCCACCAGGGATCCATCTTCGCCCTACGCAGATCTGGGAGGCTAAGCCATCGATCTTCATCATCAACCGTTGCATCACCACCATCTCCATCCATCCCATCTACATCTTGTCTAGATCTTGTTGTAATTTCCGTACTCGTTGTGGATTTATACAAGTACTATTCATTTATGATAGATTCCATTGTCTTTGCCATGATGTTGATTGCCTCCATGTCTGAGTAGATCATTAGTTCTTGGGGAGATGGACAAACCCTAGCATGAGATAGAAATAAGATAAATTTTATTATGATATTCATCGATGTGACTGATATGTTGCAAACGTATCTATAATTGTTGATGCTCCATGCTTGTTTTACACAAATTGCTTTATGTTTTTCTTGCACTTCGTGGCATTTTTATGCATTTTATACAAATAACCTATTAACAAGATGCCATAGAGCCAGTTTCCTGTTTTCTGCTGTTTTTGGTTTCAGAAAAACTAGTAAAGAAATATTATCGGAATTGGATGAAACAAAGCCGAAGTTCCTATTTTCCCGACACGGAGACCAAAGCAGAGACGGAGGAGGGCACCATGGCAGCCACACCATAGGGTGGCGTGGGTCCCCCGGGTCGCGTGTGGCCATGGTGTGGGCCCCTCGGGCCTCCACCGACCTCGCCCCTTCGCCTATATAAACCCCCCGAGACGAAAAACCTAGATATCAGATCATAAATCCACGAAAAGTTCCACAGCGCCGCCGCCACCGAAGACGAGATTCGGGGGACATAAGTCTCTGTTCCGGCACCCTGCCGGGACGGGGAATTGACCCCGGACCCATCTCCATCTAATCCAACGCCATCTCCATCCTGTTGCTGACTCCCATGATGAGGAGGGAGTAGTTCTCCCCCGAGGCTAAGGGCTCTACCGGTAGTTATGTGTTCATCTCTCTCTCCATGGTGTGATCTTATTGTGATCATGAGCTTTGTAATCTAGTTGAATAAGTAGATGCTACTCTTTATCTATGATGCTACTCAACTGGTTTTATTAATGTGATCTCCGGAGACACCTTGTCCCACGTGTGTGAAGGTGACAGTGTGCGCACCGTGTGTGGCTCTTAGGCTAAAGATTACAGAAATACGTATCATAAGTTATAATTTGATTTGGTTGTCTCTATGAAATTGTGTGTTTGGAACCATCTAGCGCTCAAGGTGATAGTGTGGGGTTACCTAGATGGGGAATGTGAACTTTAAGGTGTGCTTTTATAGCCCTACGCGGTTAATTGGTGTTCGTTATCCAACCGGAGAGTAGTTCAGGGTAGCATAGTGAAGAGAAGATATTTATGTGTTCAATTATGTTATCATTGTTGAGAGTGTCCACTAGTGAAAGTATGATCCCTAGGCCTTGTTTCTAAGCACTAAAACACTGTTTACAATCAGTCCTGCTACATGTTTGCTTGCTGCGATTTTTATTTAGACTGCAATTACCACTTATAATCATCCATATTACTTGTATTTCACTATCTCTTCGCCAAACTAGTGCACCTATACACCTGACAAGTGTATTGGGTGTGTTGGGGACACAAGAGACTTCTTATATCTTAATTGTAGGGTTGTTTGAGAGGGATACCTTTGACCTCTTCCTCCCTGAATTTGATAAACCTTGGGTTATCCACTTAAGGAAAACCTGCTGCTATTCTACAAACCTCTGCACTTGGAGGCCCAACACTGTCTACAAGAATAGAAGCGTGCATAGACATCAAGATTTTTTTGCGCCGTTGCAGGGGAGGTAAGGTAAAAGGTACTCACATCCTCTGGCTACTAAGCTATCTACTAGTACTGTTGCTGGTGTGTGAGTGCTCGAAGTTATTTCCTTTAGATTCTGCAATTATATCTTTCTGTTTCTTGTTTTTATTTTCACTGGTTAGGCTTAATGGAAAACAAAAAAATTTAGAGAGCTTTATAGTATCTTTCCTGAGTTAGGACCTGAAGTGTTTGAAGAGAAAATTAAAAAACCTATGGAACTTTCTTTGCATGCTAATAGCAATGTTATTAGTATGAATTTTGTGAACACCATTGTTGCTAATGCTATGGAAACGTCTAAGCCTGGCGAAGCTAGTTTTTATGAAAATGATCTTTTTAGTTCCCCAGCTTTAGAGGATAAAATTTGCTATCGTGATACTATACCTCCAATATATGATGATTACAATGATGAATATGATATTTTCAGTCCACCTACTATTGAGCAGAAAATTAATTATGATTACAATATGCCTCCTATATTTTATGATTATGGTGATGAGAATAATAATGATAGCTATTTTTTTGAATTTTTTCCCATTACAATTAATAAGAATGACTATGCTTATGTGGAGAGTAATAATTATTATATGCATGTGGCTCATGATAAAAATGTTTTATGTGATAGTTATATTGTTAATTTTATTCATGATGCTACTGAAAGTTATTGTGAGGGAGGGAAACATGGTTTTATGTATCTCAATAATATTAAGTTTCCCCTCTTTATGTTGAAAATTTTGAAGTTGCACTTGTTTTGCTTTCCTATGCTTGTTTCTTTGTGCTTTTATGACTTGTGTCTTTACAAGATTATTTTTCATAGAAAGTGGGTTAGACTTAAATTTGTTTTATATTTTCTTCTTGATGCTCTCTTTTACTTCAATTCATATTTGTTATATGAGCATCATCGAAATTATCATGCCTATCTTAATGTCTATAAAGAAAGAGCTTTTGGGAGACAACCCATTATATTTTTTGCTTTCATTTTATTTTTGTTTATTTCAGTCTTGGAAGTTTTTACATCTGTAGCAAACTCTCCTTATCTTTTTTATTTCGTTTTGTGCCAAGAGTAGCTTCTAATAGGAAGAGGGTAAGATTTGGGGAAGTTGCTATCCCGAAACATATTTCTATGCTTCATTGTAAAAAATCGTGAAAAATCCCAGAACGTCGTACTGATCTACAATTTTTTGCGCATGCCCCAGGTTATTATATAACTTTCATTAGTTTTGCACTTTTCGATTTGAGCAACAGAAGATTTTCGAAAAAATTGGTCTTTACCTGTAGGTCTATTTTGACAGATTTCTGCCATTATTTGCATTTGCCTCTTAAATCGATTACTTTTGAGTTATTTTGATCACTTGAGCTTTTAAAAGGAATTGCTATAGTAGCTTATGTTTTAATGGCTGATTAACTTGAGTTGAAACTGAACCCAAAGGTTTATTATCTTGCATCACTAATGTTGCTAATGAAGATTGTGTGAAGTTTTGTATGAAGGAAGTTTTCAAGTGTAGGAGAGAATGATGTGATGAGATGAAGTATGGACAAAAGCTCAAGATTGGGGATGCCACCTGTGTCACCCCAAGAAATATTCAACAGGTACAAGCGTAAAACCTTGGGGATGCCCAAGGCATCCCCTTCTTCATCAATAAAACTCTCAGGTTTTCTTTCAAGATACTATACTTTTATTGCTTCATGCACTATGTGTTGTTCTTGGAGCATCTTTGTTTTTGTCTTTACTTTTTATTTTGTTTAGTTTGATGAAATAAGTTGGTTGGATCCCAGCACACTTCTTTTGGAGAAGTCACACCCGTTCTTCATTGCCTAGAACACTCTAGTTTTCACTTTTAATGTTCTGTGAGTGTTCTCTTTTGCTAGCACTGTGTTTAGCTTTATTTTTCTTCTTCTTCTTGCTTGGAACATTTTAGTTCTTATTTGTTTTTAGGTGATACAATATCTCTGGTCTTTATTGATTATTATCTTTGTGAGTTGTTTCAAATAAGTTGATTGGTGTTGGAAAAGAGTAGAATGTTTCATGCTTATGGTGGTACAAAAAGAAGCTTCTTTTGACTGTGAATTCGACTTTATCATGTCATGTTAGATGTTTCTTTTACCATATGCTTAGTGATTATTGTTGTAGCATGACTTGTTTCAAACAATTGAGATTGCTTAATGTGCCATGAAAGAATCATGTGTTCTTTTAGCATACAAAAGCATAATATTGTGGTATTCTCCTTTGATGCTTTATTTGTGCTGACTTGGCACATGCTTACACCATGTTATGACTATGAACCAGTCACCTTAGCCTCTATGATCATTTAGTTTTTGACTTGTGATATCACTTTATGCTTTGATTAATAATGTTTTGTCGCTCTTCATGATTATGGACATTATTGCTCTCTTAGTTGGTCGCTCCTAGTCTTTTGCTAGCCTCCACCTATACTGACTATGAGATCTACTCGTGCATCCAACTCCCAAGAAACAAGTTATTCCAAAGAGTCCACTATAAATTCCTATGCATTTTGTGTTACACCATTCCAAGTATATTCATATTTTCATATATCTTGCAAATTAAAAAAAATTTATGTGAAAATTAGTGATTAAAGCTCTCACGAACTTGAAGGCACATTTTATTTCTTGCACTTAATAAACCTGAACCATTGTGACTATCTTATGATGCTTATATTCTTGCAAATTATAAGTTGGGAGTTAGCAAAACCATGTTGTCATGGGGCACGCTTTCAACATTGCACTTATTCTATTTAGTTGATACCATGTTCTTTTGTTTATGGATGCCGTCGGTGTGAAATAAGATGGGAGCTTGCAAGTCCATGGAGTTTGTATATGTGTTAGAGAAACGCCTGGGCGGATAGCCTAAGCCATGCCTAATCATGGTGGAAACTTGCAGCAAAACCATATTGGCATTGTATGAAGCATCCTCAATAAAAAACTATGCAAATAGAAAATAAAAAGATCGTTGAGATGCTCAATCTTTTGTTGCCTTGTCATTTTGATATGGGATAGCTCCTGTATCATGGGGCGAGGGGTACCCTGTTGGCGGTTCTCTATGATACACATATACTTACAATGACAAGAACTTGCATGGGACCAAAGTTGAGTAGCATGAGGTCTCGGTATTCGTACTGAAGGGGCATGATATTTTAAATTTGTGATTTGTCAAGCATATAACTCATACTTGTCCCCACTTTAAACTTAATCACTTCAATATGCTTATGATAGGGTTAATGAGAGCTCAAAGCAAATAAGTACCATAATTTTTGGAAGCTTTATAAAACCATTTAATCCCTAATTCCCTCTACGAAGGGCCTTTCTTTTTTACTTTTTGTTGAGTCTCCATCTTCTATCTTTATGAACCAGCTAAGAGAGCATAGTTGTCATTCTGATTTCAATGTGCATTGTCCCAAAAGTTGTTGATTGATTCATAATTATGGTATTGCTTGTCCTTAAATTATTTGTATCTAGTCACCCTTATGAACTTTGAAGGTGTCCTATGCATTTATGTTTTGCTATTCCATGAAGGACAAGATGAATACCATTCTTGCTATGTTTTCTATATGTGAAACAAACAAATGTCTTTCAAAGCATTATTCATGATCTTTTGCTTGTGTTACTTTTCATGTTGTAACATGGTTGCTAAGTTCTATTGTTAGTATTATATCTTTTATGCCTATGTTTAGAGTACTTTGATCTCATCTCGCAATGCTTTTACATTAAATTGATAAGGATTGTGTTGGCTACATGTATAAGATCCCTCCTTTATAAAGGAAAAGTATCCCTGTGATTGCAATGCTAGTCCCTGGATCAATAGCTAGCATCCACAGTTAAGATGTAATATCAAGAAACAAAGGTCATAATACAACTTTATAACCAGGAATAAAATATTTCATTACATCTTACATAGCTCATTTGGCTATTACATTACATTGCAGTAGAATATCTATAAGCATGGGGTCCTTCATCTTCAAAGTGCCACAGGCAGACATGTTGGTTGTAGACTTTGTAATCCTAATCATCAAACTTTACTAACATCAAACAAACCTGCAACATAACAAGTTACAGCCACAAGGGTCAATACATTTGAATTGTATTGGCAAGTGATACTATGGTAGTATAGTGGAGTCTATCATCTATATGCATTTGGATAAGTGGATCTTAGGCTTGCTTTGCACAAAATAGATTTTCCATGTCATTTGAAATCACTAAGTTTTTGCTTGACAAAATAATCTTTTCCAAGGCATCTCACAATCAAAGATTGAAGATCCTTTAACCCTTGTTCAACCACAAGTTTTTAACTTAGAAATTTGGATGATGAGATTCTTGATAGCTTCCATGTCTTGATGCTCAAATTGTCCTTTGCCAGGGACATGGCTAAGTACTTAGATTTTACACTCTACAGAGGTGGTGCACTTTCCCCACAAGACTTGGTTTCACCAAGACAAGATCTTTCAGAAGCCTTCCCTTAGACCAACATGGACGCGTTCCAACCTATCAAACCCTACCACCAACTGTCCATTTGGCTAAGTTCTTGCAACCTATATGATCCAGGCAGAGCCCATAATGCCAAGTGGTTGCACTTGAAGCTTCTCAACATTTGACATCTCAAATCTCTTTGTTACTGGGTGGCCATCCACAAGTGAGATACACAAGGTAAACCATAAACATGGGCCTTGTGAACCACTCAACACAAACCTTTCCTTCCATTCCACCCAGGTGATTCATTCACTTAGTTGTTTTATTAAACAAAACACAAGTCCTCAGACTTAGAAATTTTTCCATAGTGTGCATATATATTCCACCCTTTTTTCTACTAGCTAAGCTAAGCATGATAGTAGTAGGGATCTTAACTTAGTAAATTTCAACTAAAGATTCATCTACTAGGATTTCCCATAGCAAGGTTTATACTTAGCAAAATTCCATGCAAGTTTTACTTAGAAAATCACTAATGCATAGTGAAAGTAATGGTACAAAAGTATGAAGCATCACTTGCCTTTTTGGTAGAGTATAAGTTCACTCCTTGTCCTTGCTACAATCACACTCTTCAAGTCACTACAATTCAATCAAGCAAGGCACAAGTTCAATCTACCATTCAAGCAATTCATCACATAAAATCATATAAACAAGATAATGCATGCAAGCATGCCAAGGATTGTTTTATTTGGAAAAGTGGTTCCTAATGGGTCATAAACATTTGAAAACACCTAATGGTCATTTCATAAAGTGGCAAAGTCATTTGCAAAAGATTTCACTTCATAAACCATTTTCAAAACAAGGTATCATTTTATGTGGTGTAGAAATGTTTTTACTAAGGCATTAATCTATAGGGTTCACAAAATATGTTTTCAAACCATAAAACTTTGTGTTTAGGGTCAGAGAGTTTAAAACAAAACATTTCCCAAAGTTTTTCTTCCCAAACCATTTTTAATAAACAAACCATATTTTTATTTGACTAGAATTGGTTTTAAATCCAAGTTTCATTCTTTTGCATCTCCAAATACATTTTTGAAACCACAAAGTGATTCCTAGGGTCAGTAGGTTCAAAATACACCATTTGCAAAAGATTTTATCTCTAAAATCAATTTTGAACAATTTTTACATTCTAAACAAGCATACATAAGTTTCTGCAAAAACAAACAATTTAACAGAATATTTTTACTAAACAAATGGCATGGTTGGCTAGGGCTTGTTCCACTGATTCCATTGATATAAAGTTTGCAAAATTTGGACGTATAGAACTAAAGTTATGGATTTTTCAAATTTGCAAACAATTCTAATTCTGTTTTAAATCAAAAGCTGGCCACGTGGTGAGTTCTGATTCGTCCATACCGTTTCTCTCGGATCGGCTACGGGGTGTGTTGGATCTAAGTGGGACTGGACGGTGCAGATTAGCTCATACCTCTTCGCTTAAGTGGTTCTGTCTACGCCACAGGATGAGGATCCAACGGCCCACGTGTGTTTGACCAAAGGCTGGTGGCGCAGCGACGGTGGCTGGCGGCGGCGCGGTCAGATGGTGGCGGTGCTGGTGAATCAGGAAGTGAGAGAGGCTGGGGATATGCTCACCGGGTTCGCAGTAGCGTGGGGAAGCTCAACGTGGTCTTCGGGTAGCAGGGGGCGCACGGGGTCGTCTTTAATCTCTCGCCAGAGTTCGTTCTGGCGACGGGCGTGCTCTGGTGCTGTCGAAGACGAACCTGCTGGGTGCGCTAAGGCAAACGGAGAGCAGTGTTAGATGCACGCGAGAGAGGAGCGTGCGAGAGCATCAGCGAGAGGGGAAGGGGCGGACATAAGCTACCTGGGGCACTCGCCGGAGTTGAAACAGACGGTGGCGGCGCTTGGAGTCGTCGTTGTCGAGGCTCAGAGGCGCGCGCGAGCGAGCTGCGGATGCAGAAAGATGCGCCAGGGCCTGGGGAACTTGCCCGTGTGCTCGGGGAGGTAAGGGGCGGCAGGGTCCGGCCGGAATCGGCAGGGAGAGTCGTCGGAGACAGAGGTGCTCGGAGAGGAATTAGGGCGGCCTGGGGGCGCGCTAAGGTGGGGCGACACAGGGAAAAGAGAGAGGAGGTGCTGGCGTTTATCACTGCGTGGTCACGGCGAGGGATTAACGCGACATTAAGGCGTAATCAAAACTAAAGTAAACTTTTCTTTTTCTATTTCTTATTTCTGTTTTGAAATTCAATCAAACAATTCAAACATTCAAATCAATCAAACTTCAACCACACTTTGCATTGAATTTTAGTTCTGTTTAACACACAAAACTAAAGTACAAAATAAAATAATATTTTTATTCTTTTTAGGATCTATTTAATAATTAAATAAAATAGACCTTAATTATTAATTCAAATAGGTTTTGATTTATTTAATAAAATCTCCATTTGAAATCTAAATATTATCAAAACCAAATCAGTAGGTTTTATTTGAAAATATAAAATACTTGGAAAACTTGTTTAAAATAATTTTAACAAGTTTTAATGTTTAATTAAAATGGAAAAGCCTTTACTTAAATAAAATTGGATATTAAATCCTTAATATTTTATTTAAATAAACCTTTACTATTTTTATAAAAACAAAATGTTTTATTTCAAAAGCTTGGCCAAGGTTTAATTTGGATCTATAAAATAATCCTTATTTATATTTCTACCCTTTCATTTGAAAACCAAATCTTTTTATTAAAAGATCCAAAATAGTAATTTTAAATATTTTTAAGTTTATTGTTTATTTATCTTTTTAAATCCCTTTAGGATTTTATTTGATCCAAATAGGTTTTGAAAGTTTCCAATTGGATTCAAAAAGTTTCTTCTCACCTTGAAAATCAACAAAGTTTTATTTTATTCATTTATTTTTCACATTACAAGATTTGGAAAATCTTGGGATGTGACAGGCTACCACCCTTAAAATAAATCTCGTCCCGAGATTTGGGAAGGCTAGGGTTACAAGTTGGCTCAAAAGCATCTAGGGTTCTACCACCCTTAAAAATTTTCCACTAATTTACATATTGGCCTTCTTGGGATCCTGGGGAAACTTCTCTGGGCAAACATCTGCATAGTGTCCTTTGTTTTCACACTTGAAACATGTGACAAGGCTGAGATCCTTCATAGGCTGGTTTATCTTGTGCTTCATATTTTCTGGACAGTGGTTTGCATAGTGGCCTAGCTCCTTGCATTTGAAACACATCACTTGGCTGATATCTTTCTTTTCCTTTGGTATCATTGCCTCTTGTTTGTTTCTTTGGTTCTTCTTCTTTTCTAGGCATTCATTGGCATAGTGTCCCATCTCTTTGCAAGTGTAACATTGTTCTTGAGTAATATCCTTCTTGCTAGGGTTGGGGCATTTCTTCTTTTTCTTGGGTTTCTCCAAAGCTAGGAGTGCTTCTAGTTCTTGTTCTTCATATGTTATCTCATAGGTAGGAATGTCTACTGGTTTCTTTGACCTTCTATTGCTCCTTGGATAATTCATATGCCTCTTCTTTGGTCCTTTAAATTGGGTCATATTGCATGGAGGTACAAGTGGAGATTTTCCTTTGTCCTCATCCTTCTTGGTAGACTTGGCTTGATAGTGTGCAATCAGTTGTTGCACTCCACCTTGTTTCCTTTGTTGAATTATGGAATAGATGGGGCATTGGATAGGGACATGACTATTGCCTTCACATAGGAAGCAAGTAGCTTGAGATGTGGGGCATTGGCCAACTGGATGTTCCTCTTCACAATTGGGGCATTGATCTCCATGCTCCTTGGAAGTGTGATCCTTGTCTCCACAAATATTGCAAGCTTTGGTTCCTTCTAAAATAACATCTTTGTCATCCTTGTTGTCATAAACTCCTTTGGAAGAGTTGTCTCCAATGTTGATCATTTGAGTGGCCATCCCTTGCAACAATTGGGATTGAAGTTTCAAAATCCTTTGTATAGCTGGGTCTAATCCATTGTTGTTAGCTAAAAGCTGGGTTGTCACTTGGCTCAACTGGGTTTGGTTTGCTAGTAGTTGTTCTCTCATGTTGTTCTCTTGGTTGTTGTTGTTGTCATCATCCTTGATGTTGGGGTTTCTTGGAGAAGTCATCTGTTTGGGTTGGATTGGGATTAGAATAGGCAAGATATTTCTTAGGAATCAATTCTAATCACATCACAATTCACACAAACAATGTGCAAGCAATCACAAACAAACATTCCACTCAAACAACAAGTTTCAAGCATATTTTTAGGAAACCAAAAATATTTTTGTTACACCACATAAGTTGGTGGGTTTGACTTTGTCACATCCCAAAATTTTCCAAATTTTGAAATGTGAAAAACAAATAAACAAAATAAAAATTTGTTGAAATTTAGAGGGAAAAGAAACTTTTTAATTTATCTAATGGAAAAATATTGCAACACCAATTTAAGCCATAAATAAAATCCATGTCTAAATGGAAAATAATTATATTTAAATGATACATATTGGTAAAGAAATTATTTTATAAAACTTTACAAATTGGTTTGACCATTTTTGGAGTTTTAAATCAAAAAATATATATTATACGAGAGCGGGTAAACATGACTATCCGACTTGGTTGCATTTACTCTAACAAATTTTTAAAAAAATACTAATCCACCCAAATTTTAAATATTTAATAGAGGAATGAAATTAATTTCCCAATTGTGGTGGAGGAATGTTTTAATACGTCCTATTGTACCTTAAAGACTATATATATCTGGACACCCAGGAATTCCCAGCACTTGATTTAAAAGAGAAGGAAATAACATGACATTTCCATTTATAAATTATAAAAAGTGTGGGAAATATATTAAATGCTTATTCATTGTTTATAAAGGAACATATTATCTTTGCGATTGTGACATTGTTTGAATTGATTTGTAACAATATAGAAAACTCTAAACTATTTTGAAATATTGCCTAACTAGCCATATTAGGCCAAAAGGCACGCGATAATTTTTATAAAATTATTTCAATAAAATATATTTATAAAGATCCTAAATAACTAGTTTGAACCTTATCATCTTGATTTAATTCGAATCAATTTGGAGCGCTAAAACAAAAGTTAGAAAGTACAAAAAAAAAATTATAAAGAAAAAGAAGAAGAAGCGAGCGATCACCATTGGACATATCAAAACAAGTTATCAACCCCAAAGAGTCCACCGTAGTCTCTCTCTCCTTTCTTTCCATTCTCTTTATTTTTCTTTGACCGAACTCTGGTCCATCTAGACCATCAGCCAACGGAACGACCAAGTCGATCTTCTTCTTCCTCATTCACGTACGTTACACATTCTATGGCTATAGCTCTTCTCCTTCTCCTCTCATAAAATCTAAAGGATGTTTCCATTCACCATAAAAACGATAGTTATTCAGAATTTAATGGTGATTTTATTCAGAGTATTAATTTCCCATTTCCACCTCTTAATCTCTCCAATATAATCTCGTGAACCGAACGCCATTAGCTGACATACCTCTCCAAGCGCCCTCCACAGGCCATACCAAAACGAACCGAGCACATCACATCATTCCCCTCAACCTCCTCCATCATTCTCGTTCAGAAAGTTTCTCTAGAGGAGCCTTCTACTGCGCGTGTGGAGTGGATTTACATCAGCTCCAATTTCAAGTTCATGATGAAGGTGTATCGTATCAGTGACTTTTAATTCGATTCCTTGTACCAGATTGCTATCCTAATCATAGCCTATCTCCAGGACATGGTGGTGTATCTTTCCATCACCGTTGTCCACGTCGCCGTTGAAGCCATGATATCCATGTCGCCAAACGACGTCGCCGGAGTATGCCACGCATCTGCCGTCTTCCCCAACCTCTTCGTGATGACCGTTTCGTCCCCACGCACCTCTGCATCCACTCCATCGACCACTCTCCGGTAGCCAGGATCATCAACATCATCTTCTTCGACTACATCGACTTGTGTCTCCTTATCTTCCTTGACACCAGCGATTTCATGGTTACTTGTGGTGAGCACCGGCCCATGTTCCGCTCCTTTCTCCTTTCATTGTTCTAGTTTGTACCACCTAGTTTCTGTTTAAACGAACGAATTTTGACTTGTTCTAGACATCTAAATTCAGAAAGCAAAAGATTCCAGTACGTACATCATGATAAGAAAATGAGAGCTGTAATCCTAAGATGCCATGAGATGATAGGGCGGTTCAGCTAGGAAGATAGATTGGTTGTATATCTTCACGCACAACTACCGCGTCGGGATGTTCGAATACAAAATAAAAATTCCATTCAATCGTTGTTGATATCCTTTTGTGTAAAATGTTTATGGCACCTCTTCACGAGACCTCATTCTTCCTTCTAGTTTTCTAATTTTACCGTTACGGCGATCTATGTTTGAGCTAGCTCTATGTATCCTAGACGTAGCACAATATATGGTTAAATTATTCCGATTTACATGTAAATATATTGGCATTGCACGGAATATGAAATTAATTACGTTCAAGAAAAAAAACACCAACGATTATTTAGCTTTACGGTTATTTATTAAGTGGAATTTAATCAAGTTTTGATAAGTATAAAATATTTAATTTCAAATGTGAGATAAAGAGTATTTTGATCTTAGGCATCCCATGGAACCAATATGCACCATCTCACACGATTCAATTTATTTATAATTTAAGATAAATATTCCAAACCAAATCTTTCAAAACTAACAATAGGACATAAATTACTTTTGAAGAGAAAATCAACCAAACATGAATTGATACAAATTTCCTTAAATGGTTTGCTTGTTGTTCATACATGACTTTGTCCTTCGCTTGTTATCTGGCTTTTACACTAGATGTTTATTGTGGTGTATTTCTTTATCATATAGAATTGTGTGGAGTGCAATGTGTGATATTGTGAGGAGTGTATGATCATCAACTACTAAAAAGGCAAGTGACAATATCATCCAAGTCCTACTATTTTCATTACACTTAGTGGATTTTTGTAACATGCATGAAAAGGATTTCTATATTTTAAGCTATGCTAAATCCTAATAGGATACCCTTATATATTCCTTAGTGGAAACATTGTAGTTGTAGTATGCTTAGCCCTGCTATATATTGGGATGGGATACATGATATGATTATATGAAGAGTTGAGAAGACTTATGTTTTATATAATAAAACAAGTACTCAATGAACCACCTGGGTGGACAAGGATACTCAAGTTTTGGACAAGGTGGCAACAAAAGGAACCATGTTTATATGGCTATCTCTTTTTGTATGTGCACCAGAAGCAAACCACCCAGGAAACTTAGAGATTGAACATGTTTCTCGTACAGTGGCTTCCGTGTACAGCCACATGCTAAATGGGCTCTGGCTTAGTCAACTACATAGTGGAAGTCCCATGCATTGGCATCTTCAGGTTAACTAGATTTGTGTAAGGGAGTAACCCTACATTGGTGCCTGGTAGACAAGCTAGCATTGTGTATTGGGAGGACTCCTATGGAAAGACTTTGTCACATTCTCGATCTGCCGGTACTCCATTTTGGTGAGTACTTATCCAGCGGCCACTGGTGGCGTCAAGACGAGATTGTGTCATGTGGGTAAAGTGTACAACTTCTGCAGAAGATCAAAATTCTAAGTACTTAGCCGTGTCCCCGGTTATGGACAATACTGAGCAACTAAGGCCTGAAGCTATGGAAGATCTCGACATTCCAATTTCTCAAAGTTAAAAACTTGAGGGTGACAACAAGGGATTAGAAGCACTTGGAGTTTTCCAAGGAGTTCAAAAAGATTTTCGAAAGATCAAAACTATTTTGAAAAGATAGGATAAAACTATATTGCTTTCTGCAAATGAGCCTAAACCCTACTTAGCCAAATATGCATGTAATGATAGGATCCACTTATTTCTACATAGTAGTGAAACTTGCCAATACAATTCAAATGTATTAACCCTTGTGGCTGCAACTTATTATGTTGCAGGTTTGTTTGATGTTAAGTGTGTTGATTAGGATTACAAGTCTACAACCAACATGTTTGCCTGTGGCACTTTGAAGATGAAGGACTCCATGCTATATAGTTATTTCTGCTGCATTGTAATGAGATAGCCAAATGAGCTATGTAAGATGTAATGTATTATTTTATTCCTGGTTATAAAGTTGTATTATGACCTTTGTTTCTTGATATTACATCTTAAACTGTGGATGCTAGCTATTGATCTAGGGACTAGCATTGTAAACACAGGGATCTCTACCTTATCAGGTTGGGACCTCTACAGATGGTATCAGAGCACTGTGTTGCCTGTAGGATTTGTAACCCTAGGATTGGAGAAAACCCCTTAGAAAAATAGGAGTTGTATTTGTTTCAAAACTTATTTTACAAACAATCTTGTAAACTCTTTCCTCAACCTTTTTGGTTTTGATTCTACATATCTTCAGTTTCTACTTGATGGACAAAGCCTCCACCATGAGCAAAGACTTCACCAAAACCAATGGCTTCAACTTTAGTTTCAACAAGGACTTCAACTTGGACATCACCAAGGACTACAAGTGAGAACCAAGAGACATTAGATTGCCTACCAACTACCTAATACATTGATAACATGTTAGTGTGTGGATCATACTGACCTATGAGGTATGACTATACTAGGTTGATTGTTTCAAGAAAACTTGTTGTTTCCTTCAACTCATGAGTTAAACTCATAAGTTGTTAAGTTATTAGTTGCTTGTTGGTTGTTTGATTGAACTTGTTTGTTTTGGGTTGTGTGTTAGAACTTATTTAGATCTATCTATCATTACTTATCCCTATTAAACCAACAGATGCCTCCGAGACGTGTCAAAACCCTTTGGATTTCAATCATTAAACCCATAGTCAAGTGGACCATCAATGTAACCCTAAGACTTTCTTTTAAGGGTGGTAGTACCCTAGTTGTCTTCAAGCCAACTTGTAAACCTAGCCTTCCCAAATCTCGGGACGAGATTTCTTTTAAGGGTGGTAGCCTGTCACATCCCAAAATTTTCCAAATTTTGAAATGTGAAAAACAAATAAACAAAATAAAAATTTGTTGAAATTTAGAGGGAAAAGAAACTTTTTAATTTCTCTAATGGAAAAATATTGCAACACCAATTTAAGCCATAAATAAAATCCATGTCTAAATGGAAAATAATTATATTTAAATGATACATATTGGTAAAGAAATTATTTTATAAAACTTTACAAATTGGTTTGACCATTTTTGGAGTTTTAAATCAAAAAATATATATTATACGAGAGCGGGTAAACATGACTATCCGACTTGGTTGCATTTACTCTAACAAATTTTTAAAAAAATACTAATCCACCCAAATTTAAAATACTTAATAGAGGAATGAAATTAATTTCCCAATTATGGTGGAGGAATGTTTTAATACGTCCTATTGTACCTTAAAGACTATATATATCTGGACACCCAGGAATTCCCAGCACTTGATTTAAAAGAGAAGGAAATAACATGACATTTCCATTTATAAATTATAAAAAGTGTGGGAAATATATTAAATGCTTATTCATTGTTTATAAAGGAACATATTATCTTTGCGATTGTGACATTGTTTGAATTGATTTGTAACAATATAGAAAACTCTAAACTATTTTGAAATATTGCCTAACTAGCCATATTAGGCCAAAAGGCACGCGATAATTTTTATAAAATTATTTCAATAAAACAATTTATAAAGATCCTAAATAACTAGTTTGAACCTTATCATCTTGATTTAATTCGAATCAATTTGGAGCGCTAAAACAAAAGTTAGAAAGAACAAAAAAAAGTATTTTATAAAAAAAAAGAAGAAGAAGCGAGCGATCACCATTGGACATATCAAAACAAGTTATCAACCCCAAAGAGTCCACCATAGTCTCTCTCTCCTTTTTTTTCCATTCTCTTTATTTTTCTTTGACCGAACTCTGGTCCATCTAGACCATCAGCCAACGGAACGACCAAGTCGATCTTCTTCTTCCTCATTCACGTACGTTACACATTCTATGGCTGTAGCTCTTCTCCTTCTCCTCTCATAAAGTCTAAAGGATGTTTCCATTCACCATAAAAACGATAGTTATTCAGAATTTAATGGTGATTTTATTCAGAGTATTAATTTCCCATTTCCACATCTTAATCTCTCCAATATAATCTCGTGAACCGAACGCCATTAGCTGACATACCTCTCCAAAAGCCCTCCACAGGCCATACCAAAACGAACCGAGCACATCACATCATTCCCCTCAACCTCCTCCATCATTCTCGTTCAGAAAGTTTCTCTAGAGGAGCCTTCTACTGCGCGTGTGGAGTGGATTTACATCATCTCCAATTTCAAGTTCATGATGAAGGTGTATCGTATCCAGTGATTTTTAATTCGATTCCTTGTACCAGATTGCTATTCTAATCATAGCCTATCTTCAGGACATGGTGGTGTATCTTTCCATCACCGTTGTCCACGTCGCCGTTGAAGCCATGACATCCATGTCGCCAAACGACGTCGCCGGAGTATGCCACGCATCTGCCGTCTTCCCCAACCTCGTCGTGACGACCGTTTCGTCCCCACGCACCTCTGCATCCACTCCATCGACCACTCTCCGATAGCCAGGATCATCAACATCATCTTCTTCGACTACGTCGAGTTGTGTCTCCTTATCTTCCTTGACACCAGCGATTTCATGGTTACTTGTGGTGAGCACCGGCCCATGTTCCGCTCCTTTCTCCTTTCATTGTTCTAGTTTGTACCACCTAGTTTCTGTTTAAACGAACGAATTTTGACTTGTTCTAGACATCTAAATTCAGAAAGCAAAAGAATCCTGAAATCCTTAAACCAACCGCTAGATACTCCAATTTAATACTGCTTGCTTTCCGTGCATAGTTTCTTTTGGTTGCTTGATTTATGCTTTTAGAAAAGAAAGTGATTGAGCTAGTGTTCCAGTACGTACATCATGATAAGAAAATGAGAGCTGTAATCCTAAGATGCCATGAGATGATAGGGCCGTTCAGCTAGGAAGATAGATTGGTTGTATATCTTCACGCACAACTACCGCGTCGGGATGTTCGAATACAAAATAAAAATTCCATTCAATCGTTGTTGATATCCTTTTGTGTAAAATGTTTATGGCACCTCTTCACGAGACCTCATTCTTCCTTCTAGTTTTCTAATTTTACCGTTACGGCGATCTATGTTTAAGCTAGCTCTATGTATCCTAGACGTAGCACAATATATGGTTAAATTATTCCGATTTACATGTAAATATATTGGCATTGCACGGAATATGAAATTAATCACGTTCAAGAAAAAAAACACCAACGATTATTTAGCTTTACGGTTATTTATTAAGTGGAATTTAATCAAGTTTTGATAAGTATAAAATATTTAATTTCAAACGTGAGATAAAGAGTATTTTGATCTTAGGCATCCCATGGAACCAATATGCACCATCTCACACGATTCAATTTATTTATAATTTAAGATAAATATTCCAAACCAAATCTTTCAAAACTAACAATAGGGCATAAATTACTTTTGAAGAGAAAATCAACCAAACATGAATTGATACAAATTTCCTTAAATGGTTTGCTTGTTGTTCATACATGACTTTGTCCTTCGCTTGTTATCTGGCTTTTACACTAGATGTTTATTGTGGTGTATTTCTTTATCATATAGAATTGTGCGGAGTGCAATGTGTGATATTGTGAGGAGTGTATGATCATCAACTACTAAAAAGGCAAGTGACAATATCATCCAAGTCCTACTATTTTCATTACACTTAGTGGATTTTTGTAACATGCATGAAAAGGATTTCTATATTTTAAGCTATGTTAAATCCTAATAGGATACCCTTATATATTTCTTAGTGGAAACATTGTAGTTGTAGTATGCTTAGCCCTGCTATATATTGGGATGGGATACATGATATGATTATAGGAAGAGTTGAGAAGACTTATGTTTTATATAATAAAACAAGTACTCAATGAACCACCTGGGTGGACAAGGATACTCAAGTTTTGAACAAGGTGGCAACAAAAGGAACCATGTTTATATGGCTATCTCTTTTTGTATGTGCACCAGAAGCAAACCACCCAGGAAACTTAGAGATTGAACATGTTTCTCGTACAGTGGCTTCCGTGTACAGCCACATGCTAAATGGGCTCTGGCTTAGTCAACTACATAGTGGAAGTCCCATGCATTGGCATCTTCAGGTTAACTAGATTTGTGTAAGGGAGTAACCCTACATTGGTGCCTGGTAGACAAGCTAGCATTGTGTATTGGGAGGACTCCTATGGAAAGACTTTGTCACATTCTCGATCTGCCGGTACTCCATTTTGGTGAGTACTTATCCAGCGGCCACTGGTGGCGTCAAGACGAGATTGTGTCATGTGGGTAAAGTGTACAACTTCTGCAGAAGATCAAAATTCTAAGTACTTAGCCGTGTCCCCGGTTATGGACAATACTGAGCAACTAAGGCCTGAAGCTATGGAAGATCTCGACATTCCAATTTCTCAAAGTTAAAAACTTGAGGGTGACAACAAGGGATTAGAAGCACTTGGAGTTTTCCAAGGAGTTCAAAAAGATTTTCGAAAGATCAAAACTATTTTGAAAAGATAGGATAAAACTATATTGCTTTCTGCAAATGAGCCTAAACCCTACTTAGCCAAATATGCATGTAATGATAGGATCCACTTATTTCTACATAGTAGTGAAACTTGCCAATACAATTCAAATGTATTGACCCTTGTGGCTGCAACTTATTATGTTGCAGGTTTGTTTGATGTTAAGTGTGTTGATTAGGATTACAAGTCTACAACCAACATGTTTGCCTGTGGCACTTTGAAGATGAAGGACTCCATGCTATATAGTTATTTCTGCTGCATTGTAATGAGATAGCCAAATGAGCTATGTAAGATGTAATGTATTATTTTATTCCTGGTTATAAAGTTGTATTATGACCTTTGTTTCTTGATATTACATCTTAAACTGTGGATGCTAGCTATTGATCTAGGGACTAGCATTGTAAACACAGGGATCTCTACCTTATCAGGTTGGGACCTCTACAGACTTAAACTAAATATGGTGGTCCATCTATATGGTTCACTTGAAATCCTTCCATCCTTCTTGGTTGATTCTCTCTTGAATGAGATCATGGTTTACTTGGGAAAAACTTTTGATCACCAAACTTCAAAGGTGATGATGGCTCCTTCTAAGTTGTGCTTCATTAGTTTCCAAATCCCTGAGCAAGATTTCTTGTCTCACTTATCCTTAGTGATATCCAAGGTTGAAGTCCTTGGTGAATATGCTGAAGATGTTGAAGTCATTAGAGTTGAAGATGTTGAAGTCATTAGAGTTGATGAGTCCTTTGCATATGGTGAAGTCTTTGGCCATGGGGTAGGCTTTGTCCATCAAGTTTGAAATAGATGAGATGTAGAATCAAAACCAAAATGGTTGAGGAAAGAATTTACAAGATTGTTTTTAAATAAGTTTTTGGAACAAATACAACTTCTATTTTTCTAAGGGGTTTTGTCCAATCCTAGGTTTACAAATCCTACAGGCAACACAATGCTCTGATACCATCTATAAGATCCCTCCTTTATAAAGGAAAAGGATCCCTGTGATTGCAATGCTAGTCCCTGGATCAATAGCTAGCATCCATAATTAAGATGTAATATCAAGAAACAAAGGTCAGAATATAACTTTATAACCAGGAATAAAATATTTCATTACATCTTACATAGCTCATTTGGCTATTACATTACATTGCAGTAGAATATCTATAAGCATGGGGTCCTTCATCTTCAAAGTGCCACAGGGAGACATGTTGGTTGTAGACTTTGTAATCCTAATCATCAAACTTTACTAACATCAAACAAACCTGCAACATAACAAGTTACAGCCACAAGGGTCAATACATTTGAATTGTATTGGCAAGTGATACTATGGTAGTATAGTGGAGTCTATCATATATATGCATTTGGCTAAGTGGAGCTTAGGCTTGCTTTTCTCAAAATAGATTTTCCATGTCATTTGAAATCACTAAGTTTTTGCTTTACAAAATAATCTTTCCCAAGGCATCTCCCAATCAAAGATTGAAGATCCTTTAACCCTTTTTCAGCCACAAGTTTTTAACTTAGAAATTTGGATGATGAGATTCTTGATAGCTTCCATGTCTTGATGCTCAAATTTTCCTTTGCCAGGGACATGGCTAAGTACTTAGATTTTACACTCTGCAGAGGTGGTGCACTTTCCCCACAAGACTTGGTTTCACCAAGACAAGATCTTTCAGAAGCCTTCCCTTAGACAAACATGGACGCGTTCCAACCTATCAAACCCTACCACCAACTGTCCATTTGGCTAAGTTCTTGCAACCTATATGATCCAGGCAGAGCCCATAATGCCAAGTGGTTGCACTTGAAGCTTCTCAACATTTGACATCTCAAATCTCTTTGTTCCTGGGTGGCCATCCACAAGTGAGATACACAAGGTAAACCATAAACATGGGCCTTGTGAACCACTCAACACAAACCTTTCCTTCCATTCCACCCAGGTGATTCATTCACTTAGTTGTTTTATTAAACAAAACACAAGTCCTCAGACTTAGAAATTTTTCCATAGTGTGCATATATATTCCACCCTTGTTTTCTACTAGCTAAGCTAAGCATTATAGTAGTAGGGATCTTAACTTAGGAAATTTCAACTAAAGTTTCATCTACTAGGATTTCCCATAGCAAGGTTTATACTTAGCAAAATTCCATGCAAGTTTTACTTAGAAAAATCACTAATGCATAGTGAAAGTAATGGGACAAAAGTATGAAGCATCACTTGCCTTTTTGGTAGAGTATAAGTTCACTCCTTGTCCTTGCTACAATCACACTCTTCAAGTCACTAAAATTCAATCAAGCAAGGCACAAGTTCAATCTACCATTCAAGCAATTCATCACATAAAATCATATAAACAAGATAATGCATGCAAGCATGCCAAGGATTGTTTTATTTGGAAAAGTGGTTCCTAATGGGTCATAAACATTTGAAAACACCTAATGGTCATTTCATAAAGTGGCAAAGTCATTTGCAAAAGATTCCACTTAATAAACCATTTTCAAAACAAGGTATCATTTTATGTGGTGTAGAAATGTTTTTACTAAGGCATTAATCTATAGGGTTCACAAAATAAGTTTTCAAACCATAAAACTTTGTGTTTAGGGTCAGAGAGTTTAAAACAAAACATTTCCCAAAGGTTTTCTTCCCAAACCATTTTTAATAAACAAACCATATTTTTATTTGACTAGAATTGGTTTTAAATCCAAGTTTAATTCTTTTGCATCTCCAAATACATTTTTGAAACCACAAAGTGATTCCTAGGGTCAGTAGGTTCAAAATACACCATTTGCAAAAGATTTTATCCCTAAAATCAATTTTGAACAATTTTTACATTCTAAACAAGCATACATAAGTTTCTGCAAAAACAAACAATTTAACAGAAGCTTTTTACTAAACAAATGGCATGGTTGGCTAGGGCTTGTTCCACTGATTCCATTGATATAAAGTTTGCAATTTGGACGTGTAGAACTAAAGTTATGGATTTTTCAAATTTGCAAACAATTCTAATTTTGTTTTAAACCAAAAGCTGGCCACGTGGTGAGTTCTGATTCGTCCATACCGTTTCGCTCGGATCGGCTACGGGGTGCGTTGGATCTAAGTGGGACTGGACGGTGCAGATTAGCTCGTACCTCTTCGCTTAAGTGGTTCTGTCTACGCCACAGGATGAGGATCCAACGGCCCACGTGTGTTTGACCAAAGGTTGGCGGCGCAACGACGGTGGCTGGCGGTGGCGCGGTCAGATGGTGGCGGTGCTGGTGAAGCAGGAAGCGAGAGAGGCTGGGGATATGCTCACCGGGTTCGCAGTAGCGTGGGGAAGCTCAACGTGGTCTTCGGGTAGCAGGGGGCGCACGGGGTCGTCTTTAATCTCTCGCCGGAGTTCGTTCTGGCGACGGGCGTGCTCTGGTGCTGTCGAAGACGAACCTGCTGGGTGCGCTAAGGCAAACGGAGAGCAGTGTTAGATGCACGCGAGAGAGGAGCGTGCGAGAGCATCAGCGAGAGGGGAAGGGGCGGACAGAAGCTACCTGGGGCACTCACCGGAGTTGAAACAGACGATGGCGGCGCTTGGAGTCGTCGTTGTCGAGGCTCAGAGGCGCGCGCGAGCGAGCTGCAGATGCAGAAAGATGCGCCAGGGCCTGGGGAACTTGCCCGTGTGCTCGGGGAGGTAAGGGGCGGCAGGGTCCGGCCGGAATCGGCAGGGAGAGTCGTCGGAGACAGAGGTGCTCGGAGAGGAATTAGGGTGGCCTGGGGGCGTGCTAAGGTGGGGCAACAGAGGGAAAAGAGAGAGGAGGTGCTGGCGTTTATCACTGCGTGGTCACGGCGAGGGATTAACGCGACATTAAGGCGTAATCAAGCGAGCGTTTAACGGCAGGAACGGCAGCGGTGTCTGGGGGAAGAACAGGTCGCGGGTGGGAACGACGAACTGGTAGGTGGGGCCATCTGGCAGCGAGAGAGAGAGAGAAGGAGTGCGGGGTCCACCTGTCTGTGTCGTTGCGGGTTTAAAACTGGGTGCGAATTGTTTTTCTTCGGGAGAGAGAGGAGCTGGCTAACTGGGCCAGGTGGGCTTAGCTGGGCTGGGTCGTCTCTTTCATTTTTTTTGTACAGTAAACTTTTCTTTTTCTATTTCTTATTTCTGTTTTGAAATTCAATCAAACAATTCAAACATTCAAATCAATCAAACTTCAACCACACTTTGCATTGAGTTTTAGTTCTGTTTAACACACAAAACTAAAGTCCAAAATAAAATAATATTTTTATTCTTTTTAGGATCTATTTAATAATTAAATAAAATAGACCTTAATTATTAATTCAAATAGGTTTTGATTTATTTAATAAAATCTCCATTTGAAATCTAAATATTATCAAAACCAAATCAGTAGGTTTTATTTGAAAATATAAAATACTTGGAAAACTTGTTTAAAATAATTTTAACAAGTTTTAATGTTTAATTAAAATGGAAAAGCCTTTACTTAAATAAAATTGGATATTAAATCCTTAATATTTTATTTAAATAAACCTTTACTATTTTTATAAAAACAAAATGTTTTATTTCAAAAGCTTGGCCAAGGTTTAATTTGGCTCTATAAAATAATCCTTATTTATATTTCTACCCTTTCATTTGAAAACCAAATCTTTTTATTAAAAGATCCAAAATAGTAATTTTAAATATTTTTAAGTTTATTGTTTATTTATCTTTTTAAATCCCTTTAGGATTTTATTTGATCCAAATAGGTTTTGAAAGTTTCCAATTGGATTCAAAAAGTTTCTTCTCACCCTGAAAATCAACAAAGTTTTATTTTATTCATTTATTTTTCACATTACAAGATTTGGAAAATCTTGGGATGTGACAGGCTACCATCCTTAAAATAAATCTCGTCCCGAGATTTGGGAAGGCTAGGGTTACAAGTTGGCTCAAAAGCATTTAGGGTTCTAGCACCCTTAAAAAATTTCCACTAATTTACATATTGGCCTTCTTGGGATCCTGGGGAAACTTCTCTGGGCAAACATCTGCATAGTGTCCTTTGTTTTCACACTTGAAACATGTGACAAGGCTGAGATCCTTCATAGGCTGGTTTATCTTGTGCTTCATCTTTTCTGGACAGTGGTTTCCATAGTGGCCTAGCTCCTTGCATTTGAAACACATCACTTGGCTGATATCTTTCTTTTCCTTTGGTATCATTGCCTCTTGTTTGTTTCTTTGGTTCTTCTTCTTTTCTGGGCATTCATTGGCATAGTGTCCCATCTCTTTGCAAGTGTAACATTGTTCTTGAGTAATATCCTTCTTGCTAGGGTTGGGGCATTTCTTCTTTTTCTTGGGTTTCTCCAAAGCTAGGAGTGCTTATAGTTATTGTTCTTCATATGTTATCTCATAGGTAGGAATGTCTACTGGTTTCTTTGACCATCTATTGCTCCTTGGATAATTCATATGCCTCTTCTTTGGTCCTTTAAATTGGGTCATATTGCATGGAGGTACAAGTGGAGATTTTCCTTTGTCCTCATCCTTCTTGGTAGACTTGGCTTGATATTGTGCAATCAGTTGTTGCACTCCACCTTGTTTCCTTTGTTGAATTATGGAATAGATGGGGCATTAGATAGGGACATGACTATTTCCTTCACATAGGAAGCAATTAGCTTGAGATGTGGGGCATTGGCCAACTGGATGTTCCTCTTCACAATTGGGGCATTGATCTCCATGATCCTTGGAAGTGTGATCCTTGTCTCCACAAATATTGCAAGCTTTGGTTCCTTCTAAAATAACATCTTTGTCATCCTTGTTGTAATAAACTCCTTTGGAAGAGTTGTCTCCAATGTTGATCATTTGAGTGGCCATCCCTTGCAACAATTGGGATTGAAGTTTCAAAATCCTTTGTATAGCTGGGTCTAATCCATTGTTGTTAGCTAAAAGCTGGGTTGTCACTTGGCTCAACTGGGTTTGGTTTGCTAGTAGTTGTTCTCTCATGTTGTTCTCTAGGTTGTTATTGCTGTCATCATCCTTGATGTTGGGGTTTCTTGGAGAAGTCATCTGTTTGGGTTGGATTGGGATTAGAATAGGCAAGATATTTCTAAGGAATCAATTCTAATCACATCACAATTCACACAAACAATGTGCAAGCAATCACAAACAAACATTCCACTCAAACAACAAGTTTCAAGCATATTTTTAGGCAATCAAAAATATTTTTGTTACACCACATAAGTTGGTGGGTTTGACTCAAACTAAATATGGTGGTCCATCTATATGGTTCACTTGAAATCCTTCCATCCTTCTTGGTTGATTCTCTCTTGAATGAGATCATGGTTTCCTTGGGAAAAACTTTTGGTCACCAAACTTCAAAGGTGATGATGGCTCCTTCTAAGTTGTGCTTCATTAGTTTCCAAATCCCTGGGCAAGATTTCTTGTCTCACTTGTCCTTAGTGATATCCAAGGTTGAAGTCCTTGGTGAATATGCTGAAGGTGTTGAAGTCATTAGAGTTGAAGATGTTGAAGTCATTAGAGTTGATGAGTCCTTTGCACATGGCGAAGTCTTTGGCCATGGGGTAGGCTTTGTCCATCAAGTTTGAAATAGATGAGATGTAGAATCAAAACCAAAATGGTTGAGGAAAGAGTTTGCAAGATTATTTGTAAATAAGTTTTTGGAACAAATACAACTTCTATTTTCTAAGGGGTTTTGTCCAATCCTAGGTTTACAAATCCTACAGGCAACACAATGCTCTGATACCATCTATAAGATCCCTCCTTTATAAAGGAAAAGGATCCCTGTGATTGCAATGCTAGTCCCTGTATCAATAGCTAGCATCCACAGTTAAGATGTAATATCAAGAAACAAAGATCATAATACAACTTTATAACCAGGAATAAAATATTTCATTACATCTTACATAGCTCATTTGGCTATTACATTACATTGCAGTAGAATATCTATAAGCATGGGGTCCTTCATCTTCAAAGTGCCACAGGCAGACATGTTGGTTGTAGACTTTGTAATCCTAATCATCAAACTTTACTAACATCAAACAAACCTGCAACATAACAAGTTATAGCCACAAGGGTCAATACATTTGAATTGTATTAGCAAGTGATACTATGGTAGTATAGTGGAGTCTATCATCTCTATTCATTTGGCTAAGTGGAGCTTAGGCTTGCTTTGCTCAAAATAGATTTTCCATGTCTTTTGAAATCACTAAGTTTTTGCTTGACAAAATAATCTTTCCCAAGGCATCTCCCAATCAAAGATTGAAGATCCTCTAACCCTTTTCCAACCACAAGTTTTTAACTTATAAATTTGGATGATGAGATTCTTGATATCTTCCATGTCTTGATGCTCAAATTTTCCTTTGCCAGGGACATGGCTAAGTACTTAGATTTTACACTCTGCAGAGGTGGTGCACTTTCCCCACAAGACTTGGTTTCACCAAGACAAGATCTTTCAGAAGCCTTCCCTTAGACCAACATGGACGCGTTCCAACCTATCAAACCCTATCACCAACTGTCCATTTGGCTAAGTTCTTGCAACCTATATGATACAGACAGAGCCCATAATGCCAAGTGGTTGCACTTGAAGCTTCTCAACATTTGACATCTCAAATCTCTTTGTTCCTGGGTGGCCATCCACAAGTGAGATACACAAGGTAAACCATAAACATGGGCCTTGTGAACCACTCAACACAAACCTTTCCTTCCATTCCACCCAGGTGATTCATTCACTTAGTTGTTTTATTAAACAAAACACAAGTCCTCAGACTTAGAAATTTTTCCATAGTGTGCATATATATTCCACCCTTGTTTTCTACTACTAAGCTAAGCATGATAGTAGTAGGGATCTTAACTTAGGAAATTTCAACTAAAGTTTCATCTACTAGGATTTCCCATAGCAAGGTTTATACTTAGCAAAATTCCATGCAAGTTTTACTTAGAAAAATCACTAATGCATAGTGAAAGTAATGGGACAAAAGTATGAAGCATCACTTGCCTTTTTGGTAGAGTATAAGTTCACTCCTTGTACTTGCTACAATCACACTCTTCAAGTCACTACAATTCGATCAAGCAAGGCACAAGTTCAATCTACCATTCAAGCAATTCATCACATAAAATCATATAAACAAGATAATGCATGCAAGCATGCCAAGGATTGTTTTATTTGGAAAAGTGGTTCCTAATGGGTCATAAACATTTGAAAACACCTAATGGTCATTTCATAAAGTGGCAAAGTAATTTGCAAAAGATTTCACTTCATAAACCATTTTCAAAACAAGGTATCATTTTATGTGGTGTAGAAATGTTTTTACTAAGGCATTAATCTATAGGGTTCACAAAATATGTTTTCAAACCATAAAACTTTGTGTTTAGGGTCAGAGAGTTTAAAACAAAACATTTCCCAAAGGTTTTCTTCCCAAACCATTTTTAATAAACAAACCATATTTTTATTTGACTAGAATTGGTTTTAAATCCAAGTTTCATTCTTTTGCATCTCCAAATAAATTTTTGAAACCACAAAGTGATTCCTAGGGTCAGTAGGTTCAAAATACACCATTTTCAAAAGATTTTATCCCTAAAATCAATTTTGAACAATTTTTACATTCTAAACAAGCATGCATAAGTTTCTGCAAAAACAAACAATTTAACAGAAGCTTTTTACTAAACAAATGGCATGGTTGGCTAGGGCTTGTTCCACTGATTCCATTGATATAAAGTTTGCAAAATTTGGACGTGTAGAAC